>OX596274.1:64578503-67393503 GCA_951394225.1 Harpalus rufipes
AAAAGTAAATTAATGTGGCAGAGATGAGGATGTTGAAGTAGATGTTGGGGAAGACACGGAAAGATAGGTAAGGAAATAACTCTAGTGTTACAAGTTTCATGAGGAAAAATGAAGAATATATATTGGATGAAGAATGTATTTAGTAATAGAAGGTTGAAGAAACAGAGGAAGACCAAAGATAAGATGGAAGGACTGTATTGCGGAAGACTTGAGAGAAAAGGAACTGAACGAGAACGACACGTAAAACAGAAATGAATGGAAGAAGAAAATAAAAAATAGCAACCCCTAACGAATGGGAAAAGCTGAAGAAGAAGATGTCAGTGTCAAGTGCAATTTGCATAGTTTGTTTATGAAATAATTTTACTGGAAATTTAGATTCTTTTGCAAGAAAATTTATATATGGAATTTATACATAATACACAGGATTGACGGAAGGTATTGTGCTGGCCACAACAGATTTTGAGTGCTCATTCAGATTCCGCCAAGAAAAATAAAAAATTCAGCACAGTTTGAAAGTAATTAAAAAAAAAAACTGAAAATCGGGATTTTAAAAATGTCAAGTAACTCTGTAATTATGAAAGATATAAAAGAATGCAGAGAAGAAATTACTGGATATCAATCAAATAAAAGGTTATTTTCGGCCTCTACCGGTTTCGGTACTTCATATGCCTTCTTCAGGAGGTGAAAACGTAGACTTTAAATAACAATTAATAAATAATAATACATATACAATGGTCGTCAAAAATTAAAATAAATAAATAGATTAAAAAACTCGTATTGTCATCAGATGAATTAAATAATAATTTGTAATAACTTTGAGATAACAATGGCACCTTTTCTAAAAAAGTTAAAGGGTTCTATTGTTATTTAAAAGTTATTGCAAATTATCTATAATTCATTTGACGACTACACGAGTATTTTAATGTATTTATTTATTTTTTTAATTTTTGACAACCATTGTATGTGTTATTAATTGTTACTTAAAGTCTACGTTTTCACTTCCTGAAGGTGCCGAAATCGATAGAGGCCGGAAATAAACTTTTATTTGACTGATATCCAGTAATTTTTCTTTCCAAGATAATAATAGCAACTTTCTTATTTTAAATGGGCGCCATATGGGATTTTTACTTTAAAAAAATAATTATTTTTTTCTCTTTCCAATGGTATAAGGGTTATTGTGTTTTCATTTTGTTTTACCCCTAAAATCTTAGATTTTTCATTATTTTTAATTAATTTTTTTAATAATAATTTAAATTATTTTATTCTAACTAAAAATATTATGGTGAATAAAAAATAATCTGTTTCAATAATAGTTTTTTATATCAGATACCTGGTTGAGGTACACATACGTTGAACTAAAAATAAGGAATCAAAATTAAGTTATGAGCAAGATATGTATGGAATAAGTTATTTAAGGAAAATAAAATACTATTTTGAAAAATTACATTTAAAATTTTAGGGAGAAAACAACATTAAAACACAATAACCCTTACACCATTGGAAGGAGAAAAAAATAAGTATTGTTTTCATGTAAAAATCAAATATGGCGCCCATTTAAAATAAAGTTGCTATCAATATCTTGGAAACCATCATCTTTATATGAAACATTTTTTTATATTTTTTATAATTACGGAGTTTTTTTCACATTTTTTAAAATGACCAGTTTTTTTTTAATAACTTTCAAACTGTTAGAAATTTTAAATTTTTCTTAGCGGAATCTGACAATCTGAATGAGCACTTAAAACTGCAAAACAATGTCCAGACTTCGTAGCTCTTATAGTTTCCGAGATCCCAATGGTGTACATCTTAATTTGGGACAGCCTGTATATTTACAACTGAAATGCTATTAATTTTGAACCTCTCAATTGATAATACATACTTGTGGTCGCATTGTAAAAATGTTGAAGAAGCTCTGGGGGCCAATTTTGTAACTAGAAAGCGATAGCGAATACAATTCATACTGAATAAGATTATCCCCACTACTTTTTGTCAGCCATGATGCCTTATTCCGACTGAATACCTATTCAGCTGGTCCGGACCTCATGAATACGGTATTCGCTTACGAATAAGCATAAGTTATCGGCTCGTTTATTTTTCCTAATGTGTAGTTTGTTATTGATTGTATTATTTATTTTTTAGTGCCTTTTAATTATTGTTTTTTTAAAAATTATTTTCTTCTATTGTAAATTAATTAAAATACCTTATCTAAAAACATGTGTATAATGCACAAAGGAAATATAACCACAAAATAAGTATGATACAATTTCAAATAACGCTACTTTTCAAATGAACTAAAATTTTCCCAGCGCGGGAATTTTGAACAAACGTCAGAGTAGTACTGATTATGTATAGTGTACAAGTACACAATACAATAGAAATCAGTCATATTGTAACGTTTTTATTTATATGGGTGAAGTGTAAAACATAGACAATTATTATTAACTAAAAATATGTTTATTAAACGATATATAATTAACGATTAAATATTAAAAGATAATAAAAACAACTAACACTATGATTAAATAATTATAAACATTAAGAATATTATTAAATGCTTAAACACTACGATTATTTATCTATACAATATTTATATCACAACACTTATTTATATAACTACATTTATTTCTGTTAACAACTGTTAAACTGTTTATTTATATCACCGAGTTCATATCTGGTTGCTTGTATATATGAGACTGTCCTCCCGCTGTTCTCCCGACGGTATTTATACAGCTCCTATCATTCTAGAACACTTCTGAAGCGACAATGACCTGTATACAAAAGAAATGGGTCACGGCGTAGTTTTCTAGCCGGCGCGTCGCGGGGATTTCAACATCGCTCTGGTACGTTCTTTCGAAGGGATTACGTCATTGTTCGCGAACATACTATCAGTAGCGGCGCAAGCATACTTTCCTCTCAGGGGCGCACGTCACACTGCCCCCTCCTTAAGACTGTTTCGTCCCGGAACAGTTCTCGATGGCGATATCTGCACGTATTACCCTTGGTACATTTGGAAGTCCACGTGCTACACCAAACCGGCATACACACTCTTTGACTAAGGTTTCGGCGACCGTAGTAACTTCCTGGTTGGGTAATGGATAGGCTTCAACCCATTTGGTGAAGTAGTCCATGACAGCCACAATGTATTTATTTCCGTCTTCTCTTTCTGGAAATGGTCCGGCCACGTCAATCACAATGCGCTCAAATGGACTGCCAACGTTGCACTGACGCATTGGAACTCTTCGCCGTTCATGCGGACCGTTACTTCCAGCAAACCACACATTTCTTGCACCAGTCTTTAACGTCTTTCTTGCACTTAACCCAGTAAAATCGCTGACGCAATCTTTCTAATGTTTTGTTGACTCCCAAATGGCCACCTCCAGATCCGTCATGGATCTCTTTTAACACGTCTGGTACTCTACTCTTAGGAATGACCAACTGAGTTCTCTTCTCAGTTCCATGGCATTCTCAACCACACGCTTTAACAGGCCATCAATCACCATGGAGTCACATTGCGCCCAGTACGATTTTACAATCTGTGACTGTGGTGCAACATCTTCCCATATTGGTTTGCTCTCGTCGCTTTCCATTCCAGTATTTTTTTTCAAAGTCGGGTTACGTAGTCCATCAGGCTGCCAACTATCGTTGACTACTGTTATTCTGGCAATGGTGGAATGATTTCCTTCCAGTCGACTACCAGGTTTGCCTCCCTTAGCATGGCCTTCTGAACAATGCGTCGACGCGACTTCCTTGCATTTCAAGTTCCTTTCTCTGTCTTGACTTTTTTTTTCTTCCTTGTGGTGAGAAGTATGGCATCGTCGTCAACGTTATCTATCTCGAGTTTTCGTTTCCCACTCGAGCTGTCCATACGAATCACCAAGGGCACGTCTTCCCCGCTGTCTTCAGGCCCCGTTCCACAGTCCTTAGATTGCAATCGCAGCTGCTCGTCGTAGAACTATTCATTTCAGGTTGGCTTTCCTCCACTACTGGAATTCCTTCCTAGATTTCTTCTTTAATTCCTTGCTTAGCACGCTCTCTTTTCTCTCGCGTTCTCTTTCTTTTTTCGCTTCCGTCTTCTTTCTTCATATACATCCTTGACATCAACGGATTCGTCCTTTACCTCTAGAATTTCTGCCTACATTTTTATTTTTTTAAATTTCTTACTAGACATGCTTTCTTTCTTTTTCGCAGTCTTTTTCTTTTTCGCTTCCGTCTTCTTTTGTAATCGCGGAGTTTCTTTCTTCTTGCACACACTTCATTTGTAATTCGTCGCAATTTCTCACCTATGCCTTCGGTGTTTACATTTCCCTTAGCATAAATATTACGCACTCGCGATTGATTACGTGAAACTTGTTTGGCAGCTTCATAATTTGATACATATGAGAGTGCGTTAACCATAGTTTTTGGGCGGCCGAATTGCAGTGTTTGCTGAGTATTGCTGTCTCAAACTCCGGAGATGAGTCCCTGAGTGGCCAGGTACTCCATATCGCTGTCTGGAGCCGTAGGATGTGCGTGATGACCCACACAAACCACATTGGTCCCAACCTCCAGAAGGCTGTCGTCAGTTTTTCTAGAAGTCTTCTCCAATCCATGCTCCAATTTTCGCTCCAACATTTGCTCCATGTTTCCAGAATTCTCCTCTACTTTTCCAGAATTCACCTCCAATTCCTGTTCCAATTTCTGCTCCAGAATTTCATAATTCTCCTCTACTCTTCCAGAATTCGCCCCCCAATTCCTCTTCCAATTTCTGCTCAAAAATTCCAGAATCTTCTTCGGCTTTTCTAGAACTCTCGTTCAATTCACGTTGCATTGTTCTAGAATGTTCCATTAATTCTTCGTCCAGTACTCCGGAATTTTCCTCTAATTTTCTAGAACCTTCATGCAATTCCCTTTCCAATGCTCTAGAATATTCCTTTAATTCTTCTCTAGAATTTACTTCCACTTTTCCAGAACTTTCATGCAATTCTCTTTTCAATATTCTAGAATGTTCCATTAATTCTTCTTCCAGTGCTCCGGAATTTTCCTTAACTTTTCCAGAACTTTCCTCCAATATCCGATCCAAACATCTAGAACTTTCTTCCAATATTTGTTCTAATCTTCTAGAACTTTCTTCAGATTTTCTAGAACTTTCTACTAGTTTTTGTTCTAGTGTTCTAGAATTTTCTTCTAGTTTTTATTCTAATTTTTGTTCTAATTTACCAAATTCGGATAGATCAAATAAGTAATCGTCAGCATTTTCACCAGCAGCGATTAATGCTTGCCGCAGACGAGATTGTAGAACGCTCTTCAGTCCTGTCGTATCTAATTCTCGTTCTTCCAGTTCTCTCTTGAGATCACTTACTTTTAATTCACTTAATTTTATTTGTTTAGTCGCCATTTTATTTATTTTTATTTACACTTCACAGTTTATTAACGACCCCACACCTGACACCAATTGTAACGTTTTTATTTATATGGGTGAAGTGTAAAACATAGACAATTATTATTAACTAAAAGAATACGTTTATTAAACGATATATAATTAACGATTAAATATTAAAAGATAATAAAAACAACTAACACTATGATTAAATAATTATAAACATTAAGAATATTATTAAATGCTTAAACACTACGATTATTTATCTATACAATATTTATATCACAACACTTATTTATATAACTACATTTATTTCTGTTAACAACTGTTAAACTGTTTATTTATATCACCGAGTTCATATCTGGTTGCTTGTATATATGAGACTGTCCTCCCGCTGTTCTCCCGACGGTATTTATACAGCCCCTATCATTCTAGAACTCTTCTGAAGCGACAATGACCTGTATACAAAAGAAATGGGTCACGGCGTAGTTTTCTAGCCGGCGCGTCGCTGGGATTTCAACATCGCTCTGGTACGTTCTTTCGAAGGGATTACGTCATTGTTCGCGAACATGCTATCAGTAGCGGCGCAAGCATACTTTTCTCAGGGGCGCACGTCACAATATGAATAGAAAATAAGATGGCGCTTATTCAGTGACCCGCCATATTGCATTCGTATTCGCTGTCGCTTTCTAGTTACAAAATTGGCCCCCTGAACCAGAATATAATTAAAATGCATTTATCAGCGGGCGCAATTTGTCAGTTTATGCGTATTTATATAGTGGACATAATTGTCGCAGCACCAACTTGATTATAAATGTACATAAATAAAATAGAAAACTATAATTTCAGAGCATCGTATAAAACAATAATAGGTTCATATTAGTAATTGTTTATATACTTGAATACAAATTTTTAATTTACCGGAAAAATAAAATAATGTTTCTTTGAAAATTTATGATGAAAATAATAATAAATATGTATGTAATGACAGTAGGAAAAAAATTGGTATTATAAATTATTTATTTTGCTAAAAATAACAAGAAATCATGTAGTGCATAATTTTTAGAAATTATTATCTAGAACAAGGATTTAGATAACTATGAGTACCTACAAATAATATTTATTATTTTACAGCATTTTTACATTTATGGTTGTTTGCGTTTTGAGATAACAGATAATAACAAAATATCTTATTCTTTATTCAGTTCAAGGACTATTTAAATAAATATTTTTGCAAATTATAACATATAGGTGTATATTAATATTGTTTTGCAATAATACATTAGGCCGGCATTACATTATAAAAGTTCTTTGACAAAGATATTTGATAAGGACTAGTACTTATCTTTTAAGTTTAACAAATGTGTAATAAAGGGTTTTCCAATAAGAGGTGTTATTTTGAATAGCCCGCTATTTCGGTAGATGTCGCTTTTGAAGCTGTCATTTTTTGACATTTGACAAGTAGAAACTACGCCATTAATAAAAATGGAACGATACACGCTTCAACAACGCATTGAAATTATTAAAATTCACTATAAAAATGGTGAAAATTTGGCAGAGACGGTTCGTAAAACTCGACAATTTTTGGGTCGTCGTGAAGCACCTTGTCGGACCGCAATACAGAAATTGGTGGAAAAATTCGAGCTGTTGGGACAAGTTAGTGATGTGAAGAATAAAACCCGTGCACGTCGCTCAAGAACAGCCGAGAATATTGCTGCTGTAGCCGAAAGTGTTGAAGAAAACCCAGGTTTGTCCATTCCTCGTCGTTCTTTGGAATTAGGCATTCCACAAACGTCATTACACCGTATTTTGCATAAAGATTTGGGTCTTAAGGCTTATAAAGTCCAGTTAACACAAGAAGTCAAGCCGGCCGATCATCAACAACGTCGTGTCTTTGCTGATTGGGTCGTTGAAATGCATGAAAATGATCCGGAATTCCATCGATCACAATTGGCCACCGAGATCTTGTGATTTAACACCTTGCGACTTCTTTCTTTGGGGCCACGTGAAAGAGAAGGTCTACGCCAACTGCCCAGCGTCGACTCAAGACCTCAAAGATGGAATTCGTGAGGCTATCGAGGACATAGGACAGCCACTTTGCGATTTGGTATTGGAAAATTTCATGAAAAGGATATTGTCCTGTCAGCGTGGTCGTGGTGGTCATTTGCCTGATCATTTATATTAAAAAATGGCATTTTTCTTTGAATATCAAAATAACACCTCTTATTGGAAAACCCTTTAGTTACGTTGTTCAAACATTTTTTTTTCTTTGTTACATCCATTCATATACACATCCATCATAAGTTTTTATATTTGACGATTTTCACTCTGTGATCTACGGTTTTAACAATTTATTTATTTATAATTTTAAATGTCCGCCTGTTAATGTATTTTTTTCGTATCCACATGTGTAAATATTTTTTCATCCGACATTTCTAGCCCTGATGAAGACTATGGTATAGTCGAAACGTTGGCGTGAATAAATTTTATTATTGACTGCTAGTCCGAAACACAGTTATAATACCTGTTTCCATCTCCATCCCAAATACAGTCGAATATCGTTTTTGAATTCTTTTTGAATAAAATTTATCCTATAAAAGTAATTGTTATGACCACAAAATAGCTTATTACACTATCTAAAAGATTTTACAAAACATTTTTAAAATTTTAATGTGAGTACAGCTATGGATGTAGACGTTGTAGCTGCTGCTGTAGCTAGTGTAGGTTCAACAGTTATTATGTCATCCGTTAAATTTCTTTTTCAAGTCTTCGATCGTGTACGGGTGTCCGTTTTCATGTAGAACAGTAGCAATTGTCTCATACGTTTCCAGCCAAATGTTTTGATTTTTATAATTACGATGACGCAAGTTATATCTTTCGTATTCAGAAATTAACAACTCCGTGGCAATCTGGCCGCCACAGACCACCTGTCCGCCATCATGAAACAACTGCACGAAATATTTTATAAAATATAGGATGAAGAGGCCTAGGGCTAACTATGATAAAAGAACTTTTATAAAAGTTGACGTATTACACTATTGCATTTTTTATCCAACATGTTTTATAATAGATCTTTGTCAAACAACTTTTATACTGTAATGCCGGCCTAAGACAAATCTAATTTTACTTTTCATTATCCTCCAAATGTCTCTTTAGTGTTTCTTGATTATGTAATTAACTAAGTTTGAAGTTTTAAATAATTACTTCGATACAAGGTTATGCTAGAATTATTGAAAATATTTATTAAAATTTATTTTAAATTCTGTTCGAAGTAGTTCCCTTCAACAATAATAAACTTTGTTATTTATTTAATAATAAACTTCCACTCCATTCTTTTCTTCCACTTCTTAACCCTCCACAACACTAAATTTTTACGCACAAGGCACACGTGTCCGTTTGAGGGACTATTCGGTTAAAAAACGAGGTACGAGGGGTGCCCAAAAATAACGATAATTATTTTCTGGCGGGTGGTAGGGTTCTTGTTTCAACTTCTCCCGCTAGATATCTTTATTAGATACCCTTTTGGATCTTTTTCTCCAGCGTCATACTTGGGGAACGATCTGAGTTTTTTTTTTCGTAAGCGCTGTTTGACGGGGTCGGCGATTTTGAAGTCAACAGCGCTTACAAAAAATCCGAATTAATTTCTGACTTTTCTTTCAATTGCTAGCACACACTCAAATGATTGATTCTCTGGTCGTCGGAAAGCACATATGGAACGAATTTTGATGTGCCATGTGTCACGGCCACGTATCATCTTAAAATTTTCAGTCTAATTCTCCGATTGTTCTACGACGATCAGACATGATCGCATTTTTCGATGTTTTCAGACGTTCTGTTCTCTTTTAAAAAGAAAAAAAAACCACTCGTAAAGCTTCGCTTGACTAGAAACTTCCTCCCCGTAAGCCCTACGAAGCATTACGAAAGTTTGCGCTGCTGATTTCCCTGACAGGAAACAAAATTTTAATGTATGGTATTGCAAAATCGCTGAACACGTCAAACAGCGCTTACGAAAAAATCATACTACCGACCAAATGTTTCCCCAAGGATGACGATTCCTTTCCATTTAACTATTGTTCTCTTTACAATTTTAGTTTTAAAACGTTATTATTATTAATTTGAAATTATGTATATTAAGTTCCTTTCCATATAACTATTGTTCTATTTACAATTTTCTTTTTAAAACGTTACTGTTATTAATTTGAATTCATTATTTTTTTCACAGTGACATTTAGCTGTCAGTTACATACATTTGAGCTGAACTGTGTGTGTATCCATGGAGTTGTGTTTAAAGCGTAAGTTCCGAGATATAATTTTTATATTACTTTATAAAATTTATCCATAAAATATATAGAAACAGTATTAATACAAACCTGTAGAAAATGGAATAATCTTTAATTTTTATAATAACAAATTGCGAAAAAATAACATTTAAAGGTATTTTTTGAAGAAAAACTATTTTGAGCTTCAAGTAAACTGCCATTTCCGGTTATCCGATTGACACCAAAATCTAATGGCTTCTTTCTATATTAGAATAAGGTACATGGTTTCAAAAGTTTCTGAATGATAGTATTTGAGTTAGAGTGCCCAGAAGATCCACACACACAATGCACACATACACACACACACACACACACATATGTACATACTCACAGACATTATCGTGAAAATGTTAAAATTGGATTATAGGGACCTTAAAACATGGTCATTTGCCAAAATCTCGATATGCGATTTTTAGCACGATCCCTGTACCTTCCTTACCAAAGGTAGCGAGACGTAAAAATTAAAGATTATTCAATTTTCTACATACTATTTGCATTAATAGTTTTTCTATATATTTTATGAGTAAATTTATAAAATAATATAAAAATTATATCTTATGCTTATGCTTTAAACACAACTCCATGCTTACAGAATTCAGCTCAAATGTATGTAACCATTATGTAACTGACAGATATATGTCACTGTCAAAAAAATAATCATTTCAAATTAATAATAATGACGTTTTAAAAAGAAAATTGTAAATAGAACAATAGTTATATGGAAAGGAACTAAATATACATAATTTTTGGTATATATTTAAATAAATAAATATATCATCACAGCATATTACCCTTTGATGGGTGTGCTAATCTGCTTTGTACACAGATTTCGGTAATGATCATAGCATTTATCAAGCGTCACCCACGATCAATTTAGTGCCATTTAAAATTCAAAATATTTGGCGTTGTTCAGGATCGAATCCGGTTTCCTAGATTCGCGACTAAAAACGCACGCGGTCGTGGGACCCCATAGGTATGTATTTAAATTAATAAAAATGAAATGGCGGGAGGTATTGTGTTGGTCACATCAGATTTTTAAATTATGTGGTCATTATAAGCTGTATAAATTTCAATATAAATGGTTATGTTCTAGGCTTGATAAGAATTATTATACAATACAATAAATCGCATCTTGTTTTAGGTACATAAATTTAAATTGTATTAGAGTAAATGACGTAATGTTGATAACTATACTACATATCCAGTGTGAAATAAAACGCAATATTAATATCAAGTACATTTAACATATCCTGTTACCGTAATTCAGGTGTTACAATGGAATATTATATCATTTCATGTCACGCCTACGATGTACTCGTACATAATTATCCACGTGAAGAAAAATATAAAAAAATACGTATAATTACATATTGAATGCATGCAAGGGTTTATTATTTATTCGGCGACATTTACCACCAACGTTCTTGATAAATATTCAGTTATGCGTTATGGAAATGCAATGCAATGTTACTAATTAAATCTCTAATGTATTTATTAAATAATAAGGTGACATCTACGTGTATGATGTCATTTCTATCTGTATGCACTAAATGCTACATTCATTTAAATCGTAATTGAATGTAATTGCGACAGTAATACGTCTTTTATTAATAAATCATTTTCTCATATTAAAATATTAGGCACGTGGCGAAGCACGTTAAGTGACCGGTTCTGGTCTTGACAACTATCAATAATTGAGAGAAAAGTTTCATATAACAGTTAAGTAAAAAATAATAATTATCGAGTAGGTAATACTTTAAAAATATTTTTGCACAGAATTTTTTCGGACACGCTCAACTGGGCGAGGGCGACTGGGTTATGGCCAATTGGGCTATACCCAAGTGATTATATTGTATATACGAGCGTCGCTACTGGTAGAATATTCCCGTGCGACGACGTAATCTTCCCCGGCGGGGGAAAACCCATTCGCGTTCAGACTGGTTAATTACGTCCGGTGGTGTGATCCTTCGTGTTCGATGATGGTCGCGTAAGAAATTTCCAGAAGGACATTGAGCTGTATAAATACCGTCCGAAGGATAGCGGAGATATTGTCTGATATATAGAAGCAACGAGCAATGAAGTTGGTGATATAAATAAACATTCTACGATTTGTTAACATAAATAAATTTAGTTATATAAATAAATATAGTGAAATAAATAAAGTTTAAATAAATAATCTTAGTGTTTAAGTATTTAATAATATTCTTAGTCTTAAATTAGTGTTTATAATTATTTAATCATAGTGTTAGTTATTTTTATTATCTTTTTAATATTTATCCTAATTATTTATCGTTTAATAAACGTATTATTTTAATTAATAATATTTCTCTGAGTTTTACACTTCACCCATATAAATAAAACGTTACAATATGATTATAAATTCGATGTTAAACTTTGTTTTGAAAAATCAGAGCGTCACTTTAAACTATTTTTCCTGTTGCCCACCAACCACGGATATTTTTTTTTAACAGATTGCAGTGACTGATGATATTTTACGACGCCAGTAACTGTGCACGAAAGAAGCTTTCCAAACATATTTATGCTCTAGGTTGTCACGAGAAATTTAATCTCAATAGTTTGTTAATTCTTCTAATAGAGTTAGAAATATCTGCCACTATTTTACAAATATTAAAACACGCCGTGTCCCCTTAATTTTAGATATATATTTTTATTTCTATACTACGTACACGTACATACCTCGTTTCTCGTTTCCTACTGTTCTGTTTTTTACGATTAATATGAATGAAGATTTATGGGGCGATTCTGTTCATCTTTCTATAAATTTGTAAATTTATAAATTTGTAGCTTACAGTTGATCTGTAAGTTTACCCTTTACTAATTTACAAATAAGGTAATTCTGTTCGTATGTCTGTAAACAGCTGCGCTACAGATACTATAGTTACAAGGTTATCTCGTAAGAGGCTCTTGCGCTAACTTCATTCCAAACATTTTTATGTCATTCAAATATTATTTTTCTGCTATTACAACAAACAATTATTTTTTATTTGAATATGCCGTCAGGATTATCAATATAAATATATATTAAAGTATTTTTTTAGTAAAGATTATCGTTTACGTATAATACAACATTATAACCTATATTGTAATATAACAAACTTGAAATATTGATCCAGAAACTAATTTAGAAGAGTGTATAAAAGTTGGGACATAGTAGTCTGACTTTTGGTAATCCAATTATTGCAGCCAACATAATTTTGAAATGATCCTGTACCTAAAAAGTTGAGAGTACCTAGCACCTATAATAATAAAAAGGAGAATATATATCGGGACGGCAAATTAGGGGTTCGGCGGTTCGGAACGGCAAATCATGCGCCTCAGAATATGTACTAGAACCGATAAATTAGGGACTCTATTTATCTGAGTTTTATAAGTTACTTTTAACAATCTCAGCGTATGTTAGGTTTGGTATATAGTAACAGATGAATTAGCTGCTCTTTTACACTTTTTGTCGCTAGAATACATATATTTCTGCACATTTACACTTTTTGCTGTGAAACTACATATTTTGTTGCTCAAATACAAAAATTGCCGTTGTCAATACATAATTTGTCGTCAAAAATACCTAATTTGCCGTCTCGAAAAATGACACCCTAATAAAAACAATTAATAATTAGATACTTTCAAATGTATTGCAATTGCGTCGCTTCGCAACTGAGGTAAATGTGGTTGCAAAATTGCAATTAAATTGATTACAGTTTTATTTTATCTAGTGTAAACATTTTTTTTTTTAAATTATTTTCTGGCTCGTCAAAAAGATTTGTCGTATCCCTTAAATTTCTACGAACTAACCTCACATAATTCTTTAAATGTACATTATTACGAAATAATTACATAATTTTTACTAATTTGAATAATTGCTTGCTTGTTATCATCTTCTTCTAATAATATTCCAATAAATAATAAATTTTGTTGTTGATTTATTATAATAAGGTCAAAGTATGTAAGCTTTTGGCTAGTTCATCTGTCCCTGTAAATATTTACGAATCTGTAAGAGTTTACAGAAAAACTGTTAGCTACAGAAGTGATCAGAATCGCAGTTTTGATCGTAGCGTCACACAGGCGTAACGAGAAGCGTTACAGACCTTACAGATATGAGCAGAATCGACCCATTTAGTTTTGAAGAGTTTATAGGTGTTATTGATATTTCTATTTTTTATTAATTAATTTTAATCTTATTTAATTTAATTAACTATTAATTAATTGTAACTTGTTAAAAAAATGTGGCACATAATTTGAAGTTTGCCTCATTGTTTCAAAACCACCGTCCGGCTCTGATGCCACCAATGCCACGCCAAATTAAAACACGTGCACTGGTATGACGTATGAAAATGAAAGATTTGTTGAATGACATATGCAGTCAGTGGTAATCAACATTTAAATTACTGTATTTACTGTTTATTGTCCATGTACTTTACAAATTATTGACAACGAATAAACATCGAGTATATACAAATTTTTATAAATGATAAAATAGGTCAATTTATGTGACTCAAATTATTAGTGCCACTATTTGAGAATAAAACAAACTGAACATCTACGTCTTAGAATATTGAAAAAATTATGACGGTGTAACGAATAACAATGGAGAAGTTTAGTGTATTTTTTTATTTTGTTATTTTATTAAGAATGTCTTCAAAAGTGATATTTTATATTGTATTTCACTCAAAGATACCTAGATTTCTCAAAAAATAAAAATTTCTAAAATAATGACGTCACAGAAGTTTTAAAAATGGCATCCACTTGTTTTGACGTTTATAAGCAGTGACAGTTCTGTTCTGTGATTATAGTTTTGTTGTTCTTCTTGTGAAAACGACTGGTTCTATTTATTTCATTTAGTGTATTATTGTATTCAATATTAAAAATTAAGTATCGTATAATTCTTTTGAAAACAAATATAATTCCAATTCGAACTAAAAACTCATAACCTCACTCAGTGAAAACGTAAACAAACCCACGTGAACTAGCCAGCAGTGTATAGTGTAATGCCTCAACATACGTTAAAAAAGTCAGGTCTCACCATCATTTCTACGCATGCGCATAAGTCACTTGTGACGTCACAAAAGTTCGATGATAAATAATTAATTATAAATAAATGGGCACATAATTTTAACTTTCAACTACATTTCAAGTTATAATTATTCATATATTTACGATTAAAAAATATTTCACATGTAATTTCAATCACGCTAAACTTCCCCATTAAGACTTCCCAAAAGTATAAATTGCTTTCAATTTAGATATAATTTCATAATGACAATTATAAAAAATAGCGAAGGACTCAATGAGCCGGTTTCACATTTTTTTAACAGTATTTTAAATGAAAGTTTATGCAATAGTTTTTATAATAATAATAATAATTTATTGTAATTTTCGTAAATAATTAAATAAAAAAGATTGGCGCCAGAAATAGTCACGAAAAACAACCCCCCTACCCCCCCCCACCCCCTTCCCCGACTCCTATGACATCAGAATCCATACAGCACGTCATTTATAACCAATAGGAAAATATTTTGTTCATCACTTACGCTATTTATATAAATAAAAGTACTCGATAGTTGTTAAACTTTATGTTCTCTGACGTAACATTCTGTTTCAGATCACGTGACTTTTTCAAAATGTTACATAAATTTCAATAATTAATTGTAAAATATCTAATGGATATATTTAAATGTCATAAGAACATGTAAACAAATTCACATTTGTCCATTTTGATGGTCCGTTAATAAACAAAGCGTCGATGAACGTTTCTATAACTATTTCAATAAATGTACTAATACTTATTCATTTCTTTCCTTTATAATTTCTATATTATGCAATATTTTTCCTATGCAGTTTTGCATTTATCTTCAAAAAATTTCCTCTTATTATGGCAAGTTAATAAGCACAAATTATTACATTAATCATTTGTATGTATATATATCAAGATAATGGAACAGTGCTATTTATTCGTGAATATGAAAAGTTACACAAAAAAGTAATTAAGATATTTTGTAAAGCACAGAGGAGGATACATTTTGACATAACCATTATTATTTTAAAGCCAGTGGTACTCAACTTATGGATCAATGCTACATTTTTTTAAATGGCATTATATATTTTTTATTAACTAACTAAATAGAGAATTTTCTTCTGAATTCAACAATATAATAATATCATACCCTTACATTGCGAAAAATTTGATAAAAGTTAATTCAAAGTTAGTATTTGTTTTTTTTTAAGTAGGCCAAGCAAACAATTAACTATTAAAACAAAAGAAAAATTTCTGTCATTTTTGTATGTCATTGTTACGTATTATATTACTTTTTCGAAATGTTCCAAATTTCGTTATTTTTTTTTTTTTATTTCGCGAAATTACTACTTAGTCTTGCGAAATTAGGATAACTTTCTGCAAATAAATTGCATGCTAGCAATGCATTTTGCTGGGTCTTGCATGAATAAATAAAATCAGTTTTTATTAAATCTGCTGCCAGTATTAAATTAATTATTACAAAGGTAACGAAAATTACCTTAATTGTAATAATGGATAACAATGAAATACGAAAATGACAGATAATTTTATTTTGATTTAATGATTAAATGTTTACACAACCTACTTAAAAAAATTCAAATAGAAATGAGATACTAACCTTGAATTAATTTTTATCAAATTTTTCGCAATGTAAGGGTATGATATTATTATATCGTTGAATTCAGAAGAAAAATCTCTATTTAGTTAGTTAATAAAAAGTATATAATGCCATTTAAAAAAATGCAACATTGATCTATAAGTTGAGTACCACTGGCTTTAAAATAATAATGGTTATGTCAAAATGTGTCCCCTTCTATTCTTTACAAAATATTTATATTAATCACTTTTTTGTGTAACGTTTCATATTCACGAATAAATGGTACTGTTCCATTATCTTGATACACCCTGTATATATACATATATATATATATATATATATATATATATATATATATATATATATATATATATATATAAATTTATTCTCTCTGTATGTAGGTACATTCAGAAATAATAAGAGGAAATTTTTTGAAGATAAATGCAAAACTGCATAGGAAAAATATTGCATAATATAGAAATTATAAAGGAAAGAAATGAATAAGTATTAGTACATTTATTGAAATAGTTATAGAAACGTTCATCGACGCTTTGTTTATTAACGGACCATCAAAATGGACAAATGTGAATTTGTTTACATGTTCTTATGACATTTAAATATATCCATTAGATATTTTACAATTAATTATTGAAATTTATGTAACATTTTGAAAAAGTCACGTGATCTGAAACAGAATGTTACGTCAGAGAACATAAAGTTTAACAACTATCGAGTACTTTTATTTATATAAATAGCGTAAGTGATGAACAAAATATTTTCCTATTGGTTATAAATGACGTGCTGTATGGATTCTGATGTCATAGGAGTCGGGGAAGGGGGTGGGGGGGGTAGGGGGGTTGTTTTTCGTGACTATTTCTGGCGCCAATCTTTTTTATTTAATTATTTACGAAAATTACAATAAATTATTATTATTATTATAAAAACTATTGCATAAACTTTCATTTAAAATACTGTTAAAAAAATGTGAAACCGGCTCATTGAGTCCTTCGCTATTTTTTATAATTGTCATTATGAAATTATATCTAAATTGAAAGCAATTTATACTTTTGGGAAGTCTTAATGGGGAAGTTTAGCGTGATTGAAATTACATGTGAAATATTTTTTAATCGTAAATATATGAATAATTATAACTTGAAATGTAGTTGAAAGTTAAAATTATGTGCCCATTTATTTATAATTAATTATTTATCATCGAACTTTTGTGACGTCACAAGTGACTTATGCGCATGCGTAGAAATGATGGTGAGACCTGACTTTTTTAACGTATGTTGAGGCATTACACTATACACTGCTGGCTAGTTCACGT
Source organism: Harpalus rufipes (assembly GCA_951394225.1). NCBI lineage: Eukaryota > Metazoa > Arthropoda > Insecta > Coleoptera > Carabidae > Harpalus > Harpalus rufipes. The sequence continues at coordinate 64,596,132 of OX596274.1, forward strand.
GGGTTTGTTTACGTTTTCACTGAGTGAGGTTATGAGTTTTTAGTTCGAATTGGAATTATATTTGTTTTCAAAAGAATTATACGATACTTAATTTTTAATATTGAATACAATAATACACTAAATGAAATAAATAGAACCAGTCGTTTTCACAAGAAGAACAACAAAACTATAATCACAGAACAGAACTGTCACTGCTTATAAACGTCAAAACAAGTGGATGCCATTTTTAAAACTTCTGTGACGTCATTATTTTAGAAATTTTTATTTTTTGAGAAATCTAGGTATCTTTGAGTGAAATACAATATAAAATATCACTTTTGAAGACAACCTACTTAAAAAAATTCAAATAGAAATGAGATACTAACCTTGAATTAATTTTTATCAAATTTTTCGCAATGTAAGGGTATGATATTATTATATCGTTGAATTCAGAAGAAAAATCTCTATTTAGTTAGTTAATAAAAAGTATATAATGCCATTTAAAAAAATGCAACATTGATCTATAAGTTGAGTACCACTGGCTTTAAAATAATAATGGTTATGTCAAAATGTGTCCCCTTCTATTCTTTACAAAATATTTATATTAATCACTTTTTTGTGTAACGTTTCATATTCACGAATAAATGGTACTGTTCCATTATCTTGATACACCCTGTATATATACATATATATATATATATATATATATATATATATATATATATATATATATATAATTTATTCTCTCTGTATGTAGGTACATTCAGAAATCATATGTTTACGGAAGAAATATAGAATATTATGAAGGATGACGAGTCTTCTTCAGGGGATGAGTTTTCTTACTGAAATCCAGAAATATCGTTATCCTTCATCATCCATCCCAGTCAAGTAATTTACCAGATCATAGAATATTACGTTTTCACGAAATCTATATATATATATACGAGGTGTGTTCAAAAACTATCGCGAATTTTGAATTTTCGCGGGTTACGTATATTCGAATTTCGATCTTTTTGTGGCTTTATGTTGGTACTCATGTCTCTCACTTATGTCGACAAGCTCGGCCATTTTGAATGTTCACTTACTTGTTGACAGCTGCTTTGCTTGCACGTGTTTTGGATCGTCTTCGATTTTTACCTATTCAAAAAAATGAAACAAAGAACCTGTATCAAATTTTGTGTGAAAAACGAAATTAAGTGCGCGGATGCATTCCGAATGTTGACTGTGGCATACGGAGAAGCTACCTTGGACCAAAGCAACGTTTATCGGTGGTACAAAATGTTCTCAGAAGGCCGAGAAGATGTGAACGACGAAAAGCGTGCCGGACGCCCGAGCACTTCAACAACAGACGAAAAAATTAATGAAGTGGAGAAAATGATATTGGCCAATCGTCGAATCACCGTTAGAGAAGTTGCTGAGGACCTAAACATATCGATTGGCTCGTGCCATTCGATTTTTATCAATGATTTGGGCATGAGACGGGTCGCCGCGAAATTTGTACCAAAATTGCTCAATTGCGACCAAAAACAGCATCGCATGAACATTGCTAATGAGATGTTGGACTCTGTCCGCGACGACCCAAATTTGCTCCAGAGGGTCATAACTGGTGACGAATCGTGGGTTTATGGTTATGACGTGGAAACCAAAGTTCAATCATCTCAATGGAAGCTGCCGCACGAACCAAGACCGAAAAAAGCGCGCCAAGTTCGGTCGAATGTGAAAGTTTTGCTGACAGTTTTCTTCGATTGCAGGGGCGTGGTGCATCATGAGTTCTTGCCACAGGGTAGAACGGTCAATAAGGAATATTACCTGCAAGTTATGCGCAATTTGCGCGAAGCAATCCGCCAGAAACGCCCGGATTTGTGGAAGAACAAAAATTGGCTTTTGCACCACGATAACGCCCCTGCTCACACATCGTTGCTTGTGCGCGACTTTTTAGCCAAAAACAACACACTAATGATGCCGCAGCCACCGTATTCCCCAGATCTGGCCCCCTGTGACTTTTTCTTGTTCCCTAAACTGAAGAGGCCAATGAAAGGACGACGTTACGCTACGCTTGACGAGATAAAGACGGCATCGAAGGAGGAGCTGAACAAGATAAAAAAAAATGATTTTTTGAAGTGCTTTGAAGATTGGAAAAACCGTTGGCACAAGTGTATAATATCTCATGGGGATTACTTTGAAGGGGACAAAATAGATATTCATGAATAAATAAATAATTTTTGAAAAAACACAAAATTCGCGATATTTTTTGAACACACCTCGTATATATAGGTTAGGTATGATCACGACTGATCAGTGAAGTAGTTACGAAGTTCACAGGTGTAGCAGTCAGATTGTTGGGAAGGTTGTTAAATTATACTCTTTTAAGTTACATGTCAAGTTTTCGGAATTACTTTATTCCTTCTTCAGGACAGTACTTAGTGAGGTTAAATTGTAAACAAGTCAGTCATCAGAACTGTGATAAATTGAAGCTGATAGTGTTGATACATTTTTGTAGTTAAATTTAGAATTAAGTTACCAAAAAAATATTAGATAATTAGAACAGATTGTTAAAACAGAACTAATCGGTTCAGAAGAAGTCAATATATATATATATATATATATATATATATATATATATATATATATATATATATATATATATATATATATATATATTGCATTTTATGAAGAAATATATTCCCCTAAGCTTTTATTGTCTTTTATTTGAGGATATTGTTATTATTTAGTGAGTTCGAGGTTATTTAATTTAAACTAACCTAATCGTAGATATTTGTGTATACTTTTATTACATATAACACAATTTAAATATAATCGGATAGGAATATATTGTACTAATATTTAAATATATGTAATTTTCTTTAATAATTTGTATAAAAAACATGAGAAATTATTAATTAACAAAATCATAAAATTCGAATGATTCTTTTTAGTATTGTAACGTTTATTTATATGGGTGAAGTGTAAAAATAGAAAATAAAATATATTAATTAAAATAATACGTTTATTAAACGATACATAATTAGGGTTAATATTAAAAAGATAATAAAAATAACTAACACTATGGATTAAACAAATATAAACACTAATTTAAGACTAAGAATATTATTAAATGCTTAAACACTACGATTATATATTTAAACAATATTTAAATCACTATATTTATTTATATAACTACATTTATTTATGTTCAAAACTCGTAGACTGTTTATTTATATCACCCACTGTTCATTGCTCGTTGCTTCTATATGACAGACTGTTTTTGCTGGTTTTGGCGACGAATTTATATAGCGCGATGTCCTTCTCGAACTTTCCGACACGACATAACACTGAATACAAAGGATCAGACTACCAGATATATTTAAACCAGTCTAGACGCGTATGGGTTTTCCCGCTGGCGATTACGTCATCGGTCGGGAATATTCTACAAGTGGCGGCACGCGCATACTCTTAAGTCAGGGGCACGCGTTACAGTATGTCACCTTTCTGTGCCATTGTTGGTTTCACAAACAAGAAGTAACTGGAAAACAGAAAAAATATGTGTCCGTTTCCTACAAATGTTTAAAAATTAGATAATTAATTATTGATTTTTTGAAAGGCATTTATAATCGTCGTATTAATGTATAATGATTTCACATTATTTGTCCATTTAAATATATAAAACGTTTTTTGGCTTCGAACGATAAATTATTGGCGTATGAACTTAATAAGCTCATCTGTAATAAAAATACCAATAAAAATACATATTATGATAATAAGAAATATGAACCCGAATATAAATATCGTTATAGATTTTTCAAATTTAATTGTCATTCTAAATTTTAAAAAAATCTAATAGTTCAGTTTATATTTATGTATTTAAATATTCATGTTTTCATTTAACAATACACATGTTATCAATCACACACTTCAAATAAAACACTCAGATATATTCATTATACACCTTTATTCCACAACGGTTCACAAACGAATGCCCACCAAATGCCTCATAACCGTAATTAAATAAACCTTATACAACTAATTACAATCACAATTCATTCATTATATTACATAGTCGATAACACACACAAAAAATACTTATACAATACAACTTGATGCTACAATCTACTTATTTCAACTTAATATTTAGTCTCGTGCTAGCAGTCGAGGTGAGCGGACGTGTACCGAGTGCCAGTGCTGTGTAGAGATTACGAACATCCATATTGTCTAAGCAATTAATTAATTAAATTAAATTTATAAATTCTCCCGAAGAATAATACACCATCATACATAATACAAAACAAAAAGGAATAATATACACGAAATAGGTAAAATGCCGGAAAAAAGTGGCGGAACAACTAATGTACCAACTACAATTACTACTGTAATAACGACAACAAGCGTCGTAAATCTAAATACTTTTACCACAACTATTATTACTGCACCAATTACAACACCAATCCAGTATGGACTATCGCCAAACAGCGATACGCTATCTGCAACTAGTACCCCAAGAACTAGACGATACAGTGACGCATCAATAAGAACAAACTCGAGAACCCCTTCACTGTATTTTACACCTACAACTGGTCAAACAACTCCACTTACATATACGGCGGAAAGATATACACAATCTACTATACCTATAACACAATCTTATTCTTGGCAAAATATCAAAAGGAAAAGAGGTAATGAGGATAAAACAAATGAAAAGCAATGTAATAAAAAGAACAATGCTGAACAAAGTAAAGAAACACTAACTTCTAACAGATATTCGGTACTAAATAATGAATCAAACGAAGAAGAAATGCTAATAGACAGTAATGCAACAAATGAGAAAGAGTATAAACCTCCCCCTATCTACATTCAAGATGTAGATAACTACTCTGGGATGATCGCAAGCATACAAACAGTCATAGCACAAAGCGAATTTACGTGCAAAGCATTATCAAACAGCGTAGTAAAAGTCAACACTGTAACATCAACCGCCTATAGGACATTAGTTTCGCTACTAAAAGAACACAACATAGCATTTCATACATACCAGCCCCGACAAGATAGGGCATTCAGAGTCGTCATCAAAAATCTTCACTACTCAATACCACCCGATGAAATTCAAGAGGCGCTGGAAAACGAAGGATTTATAATACGAAATATAAATAATATACGAAGCTGGAAAATGAAAACACCACTTCCTATGTTTTTCGTTGACCAGGAACCAAATCAAAACAATAAAAAGATCTACGAACTCAAATACTTATTAGGAACAAAAATAACAGTCGAGGAACCTCGTAAGAAAAAGGAAATCCCGCAGTGCACGAGATGCCAGGAATATTGCCACACCAAATCATACTGCAATAAATCATTCAACTGCGTAAAATGTGCGGGTAACCATCCTACTTATAACTGTCTGCAAAAGAAAACAACGTCTCCTAAGTGCGCACTATGTGGTGGACCCCACCCCGCTAATTATAAAGGCTGCACAATATATAGAGAGCTACAAAAATCTAGAGGTAAAACTAATTACAATAATAAAAAAACTATATCATCAACCCAAGAAGAATTTATTAGGAAAGACAATGACTTTCCTCATCTAAATAAAACGACAGAAAATAATAACTACCCTCAAGCCAGCCAAAATGGAAACAATATTAGATACTCACAAGTAATACAGAACCAAAGAAACAATTCAGATACACAAAATTATAACGTTATTCTTAATAACTTTCTCAGTAAATTTGAAACACTGATAAATCAATTAATGAACCAAAATGGAATGATAATTAACTTACTTACCACGTTAATAAACAAAACTAGTAATGGCTAACTTCATAAGAATTGCCTTATGGAATACAAACGGTCTAAAACAGCACAGACAAGAAATAGAATACTTTCTAAACGAACAAGGAATAGATATAATGCTGATCTCCGAGACACATTTCACAGATAGAAACTATTTTAGCATTAAGAAATATAAAACATATTGTACAAATCACCCAGATAATACAGCACATGGTGGCACAGCTGTCATTATACGAGAAAATATAAAACACCACGAAATAATAAAAATAGAGGAAAACTACATGCAAGCAACAAACGTACAAATCAAGGAATCAAATGGAACGCTAGTAGTAAGTGCTGTCTACTGTCCACCAAGGCACTCAATAAAAAAGGATCAACTTGAAGAAGCTTTTAACTTACTAGGAAACCGATTTATAGCGGGTGGGGATTTTAATGCGAAGCATCCCAGATGGGGATCTAGGCTGATAAATCCTAGAGGCAGGCAACTTCAAGCTGCTATGATCAACAAAGGATACGAACACGAAAGTACCGGTAAACCTACATATTGGCCTACAGATCCAGCCAAAATCCCAGACCTCCTAGACTTTTATGTCACAAAGGGAGTATCTTCAAGCTATATTAAAATCGAAGAATGGCTAGATTTAATGTCAGACCACTCTGCAGTTATTCTGACATTAAGCTCAACAATAATAGAAAAAGAAATTAGGCCTACACTATCGAACAAAAAAACAAACTGGAAAATGTTTCAGGAACACCTTACAGACAATATTGAAATAAGTATCCCACTAAAGACAGAAGATGATATAGACAATGCAGTAGATACATTAACCAGAAACATACAGCACGCAGCCTGGATCTCAACTCCAGAGCAAAAATCCTTACATCCTACCATAACTAATTACCCTAAGCATATTAAAGATAAAATAACCGAAAAAAGAAGAATAAGAAAGCGATGGCATTTAAACAGATTACCTAGTGACAAGACGCTCCTCAACAAATTAAATAAGGAAGTTAAAAGAATGATATACGAAATAAAAAATGAATCATTTCAACACTACGTCAGTGATCTTTCTCCATATGCTCAAAACGATCATTCGCTCTGGAAAGCCACGAGATATTTAAAAAGACCAAAACAATGTATACCTGCCATACGCAAACCCGACAATTCGTGGGCTAGGTCCGAAAAAGAAAAAGCTGACGTATTCTCCCAACATTTATCGGATATTTTCAAACCAAACAAGTCACAAATCTCAGATGAAGAAGAAAAGGAAATCCTTACATACCTAGACTCTCCACTACAGCTCAGTCCGCCAATTAAAAAATTTAAAATAGAAGAAATCAAAGAAGAGATAAAATTTCTGAACAACAAGAAAGCACCCGGACACGACCTAATTACCCCAATTATATTAAAAAATTTACCAGAAAAAGCTCTTACCTATATAACACAAGTCTTCAACGCGATTATTAGATTACAGTATTATCCATTACTATGGAAATTTTCTTATGTAATCTTAATCTTAAAACCCGGTAAAATAGAGTACGAACCTTCATCATACAGGCCTATATCCCTACTACCATGTCTATCTAAAGTACTGGAAAAACTGATCCTCAAAAGGTTAAAATATGAAGTCGAAGATTTCAACCTAATTCCCGAACATCAGTTCGGTTTTAGAGAACGACACTCTACCCTAGAACAGGTTCATAGAGTAGTCAAAGAAATTGAAAATTGTTTGGAGGATCAAAAATATTGTTCTGCCGCATTTCTTGACATCACTCAAGCTTTTGATAGAGTATGGCATACAGGTTTATTATATAAAATAAAACAAAAGTTACCTCATCAGTACTATCTGTTAATTAAATCTTATCTGTCAGATAGAAACTTCCAAGTTGTAAACGATAACAACTTCTCCCAAATATACCCCATACAAGCAGGCGTACCCCAAGGGAGTGTACTGGGCCCGATACTTTACGTACTATTCACAGCCGATTTACCTAGCGATGATCAAGTAACAACTGCCACTTTTGCAGATGATACTGCATTACTAGCAACTAACGAAAGTCCTATAGAAGCATCTAGAATCTTGCAAAGTTCACTTAACAAAATACAACAATGGGCGAAAATATGGCGCATAAAAATAAATGAAGACAAGTCGGTACACATGACATTTACAATGAAAAGATCTACTTGCCCAAGAGTTAGACTAAATAACAAAGAACTTCCAGAAAAAACTAGTGTCAAATATTTGGGCATGCATCTTGAGAAAAGATTGACATGGGAAACTCACATAAACGCAAAAAAGAAACACATTGAACTCAAAATAAATAAACTCAAATGGCTAATTGGAAGAAGATCCAAATTATCGCTAAACAACAAATTATTATTATATAAAACAATAATAGTCCCCATATGGACATATGGACTACAGTTATGGGGTTGCGCAAAGCAATCACATACAAATAAAATTCAGCGAATCCAGAATAAAACCCTACGGATGATTACAAACGCACCTTGGTTCGTTAGAAATGATGTGTTGCACAACGATCTAAAAATAAAAACCGTACAAGAACAAATAAAATTATTTTCAGGCAAATACGAAAAGCGACTCAACGATCACCCCAACAGCCTGGCTATCAACCTACTCGACAACTCCCAGGAAGTAAGAAGACTGAAAAGGAAAAAACCTATGGACCTGATTTAGAATGGTTTAAATAACAGAGGAATCATCGCTGGATGCTGACCTCACACATGATGTATTTTTCTTTAATTATAATTTATGTATATCAAATTTGCTGGTTAGCCCAGATGGGCTAGTTGTAAATAAATTATTATTAATAAAAAAAAAAAAAAAAAAAACTTAATATTTTTCAAAATATATTTACAAATACGACTGATTAGTTTTACTAGTAAATAATTCATACACTTATCATTAATTTTGGTTAGTTACATTGTAAAGTAGCATGTATAAATTTGCGAAAAATTGAATTGCTTGCACAGAAAACATATTCGCTGCATGTTCAGAATCAGCTATTCACCCGCCATGTTGTGACGTACGTGCAAGTGCCCTATTGATAATAAACGTCAAATCGAAAGACAAAACCAATTCTTTTTTCGCTGCTTCATATATTTATTCTACGTATGTACCTATGTAATATTGAAATTGAAACCAACAGGCCTATTCTGTAAAATATCCAACGAAATCGTTATTATGAACTGTATTAGCTGTTTTACCCGTCACTACACTGTTTTTTTTTCGTAAATTATATAAGTTATATTAAGTAAATTAATGAAAATGTTTAATCATGCAAATACTGATGATGTTTTTGAATAAGTTACAAAAGAAAATGGGTAAGTGATTATTAATATTCATAAAGCAAGTTTTTATTAGAAATTTGACTTATTTCAATTGACAGAGTGTATTTGAGATCTTTCTTTATAATAAAGAAAATCTGATTACAATACTGAAAGTGACCAATTATACAAAAACTGATTATAATAATAGGTAATTGTTACTGTATGTTTTTGAATAACTTACAAAATTAAATAAGGGATTATTAATATTCATAACAAAGTAAGTGTTTATTAGAAATTAGATTTGCCTAAATCTTTCTATACAATAAATAAAATTTAATTACAATAATAAAATTAATAATAATTTTCCAAAATTACGTTTTTTCTCGGTTTTTCTGTAATAACTTTTTATTTTCAATTAGACCACTTATTGAACGGCACAAATCCTGTCAAACGACAAGAAGATAAATAAATATTGTAATCTATACAGGGTGCGTTCGGTATTTAAATCTGTCGAACACTCTGAGCAATCTGATCACGTTACAGATTCATCTGCGATTTCCGATCTGTAGCTTGAATAACCGAACGGATAGAGCGTTTAGCTGCCATTTTAACACTTATTAATTTGCGCCGGAATAAAAACGGAAAATATTAACGAACTGTTAACATGTGTACTGTGCGCGTGTTATGAACGTTTTATTGATGATACTGATTAAGAATGTGGAAATGATTATGGACAACTTAAAGCTGAAAATTAGGTAGAAAAATGTTTCATAAAATGACTAATTTATACATTTCAAACATTTTTGATTGAAATACGAAAACGACAATATTTATTCATAGAATAGACACTGTTTGTATTGCCGGTGACCAGAGCTGGGAACTACTTAAAGTAAAAGTACTGGAAGTATTACTTTAAATACATCCAATATTTACAATACTTTACTTAAAATACTTTTGAAAATTAGTACTCAGTACTGTACTTATAATACTTTTAAAAAAAAAGTATTTGAAATACTTTTTGGTACTTAAAGTATCTAACAGTATTTAAAGTAACTAAAATACTTTAAATACTAAGTACTTCACGCATGCGCAAGAATATATTGCTATGTATTGTGTGCACAACTGTCAATTGGGGTTTGAGCAAGTATAGAAAAGTACTAAAGTTTTCGTTATCTATAGTTTTAATTAAATAGTTGAAGACGTAAATAAAGATAAATCAAGACGTAATGCAGTATATTATGATGAATATATTGAATAACTTATTTATTAAAGGATATTTCTACTTGCTCATCAATATTATAGAACTAAATAAAGAATTTTTCTACTCCAATGCATGAAGTAGTAGCTACAAACATTAATCGCGGTCTGTGAAGTCTGAATTTTAATAGCGATGCGTAAAATGCAATGGAGTCGTATGGAGTTTATTTTAAAACATTTTATATACGTGAAGCCTTTTTACACGTATGTGGACAGACTTCTTCACTTATTCCACAAATACAGGTACTATTTTTTTTAATTAGTGGGCTACTTGAACTGCCTTCTTAGATGATAGTGATATACCTAAATTAGATCTTATTTTGTAATATTTTAACTGATTTCATAAAAAATACTTAGCACTGGTACTGTAAGTAGGTAAAAAAAGTACTTAAAGTATTACTTTACTTAGTATTTAAATACTTTTCTTATAAGTATTTAGTATTTAGTACTTAAATACTTTTTTCGAGTACTGGTCACAGCTCTGCCGGTGACAAACATTTTAAATTTGCGCTTAAATACGAATGCGCCAGACAACTGCTCAACATGCTCCATGGTGAGAGAACGAGCGAACAGTTGTGCTCTGTGCGCTCCGTGAACTAATAACCGAACGTAGAGCTGAGCAAAAAGATCGCTCAGATGTAATTATAGAACGGCATGGAGCGCTCAGACCGCTCAGAGCGTAAAACCGAACGCAGCCAATGTAGGTTCAGAGATTACCCCGAACATACGCCTACATACCATTAATCATAATTTAACGTCGCCGCCACCGAATAAAACGTTACAATTGGTGTCAGGTGTGGGGTTGTTAATAAACTGTGAAGTATAAATAAAAATAAATAAAATGACGACTAAACAAGTAAAATTAAGTGAATTAAAAGTAAGTGATCTCAAGAAAGAACTGGAAGAACGAGAATTCGATACGACAGGACTGAAAAGCGTTCTACAATCTCGTCTGCGGCAAGCATTAATCGATGCTGGTGAAAATGCTGAAGATTACTTATTCGAAATTTCACATGGCCTATGCCTATCCGACGTTGAGAAACGCATGACAGAAAAATTATAGGAGAATTCTAGAAAGGCAGAAGATAATTCTAGAACATTAAAAGAAGAATTGACCGAAACACTAGAACAAAAATTAATAGAAAGTTCTAGAAAATCAGAAGAAAGTTCTAGAACCTTAGAACAAAAATTGGAGGTGAATTCTAGACAAGCAGAAGAAAATTGTAGAATATTAGAAAATAAATTAGAAGAAAATGCTCGAACATTAAAAGAAGAATTGACAAGAACATTAGAACAAAAATTGGAAGAAAATTCTAGAGCATTAGAACAAAAATTAGAGGCTAATTCTAAAATTATAGAAGAAAAATTAGAAGAAAATTCTAGAAGTTTAGACGAAAAATTAGAAGAAAATTCTAGAAAAACCGAAGAAGACCTGAAGAATTTAAAAGATGAGTATGACAAGAAGATTGAAGAAATACGAGAAAAATTCACTAAAATGACATAGTCGTCAGTGTTAGATTCCGATGTAGCAAAGGCAGGTCTACTAGAAGGAAGGAAAGTAGTTAATCTGATACTAGTACAACAATGCACGTTAAGACACCGGAATTTGATGGAAAATATTCATGGCCGAATTATTTAAAATAATTTGAAGCGGCTGCGAATGCACATAACTGGACACCCACGGAGAAGGCTACAGCGTTGACTGTCTCGTTACGTGGAGAAACTATCGACATATTACAGACGCTGAAGGAAGAAGAACAGGAAGACTACGACCAACTAGTCAAGTGGTTGGATATGCGATATGGCAATGCGCATCTGGAGCATGTATACCAGACGCAGCTGAGGAACCGATATCAGAGTTCAAAAGTAAGCCGACATAGCTCGTTTGGTTCGTCTCGCATATCCTATAGCTCCCGACAGCGTTTTGGAGTGCCTGGTTACTCAAACATTCATCTACGGAATTCGAGACAGCGAAATTCAGCAAGCACTGCTATTGGCTCGTCCAAAAACTGTAGTGGACGCACTTTCATACGCATTAGAACATGAAGCTGCCAAATAAGCTTCACGCAACCAATTGCGAGTGCGAGATAATAAGACTGAGAGAAAGGAAAACACGGAAGATCTGAATGAGAGATTACGACGAATTGAAAGTGAAGTGTTTACTGAAAGAAAGAAACTCCGCGGTTGTAAAAATGATGAACTGGATCATCCGCAGAGACTTTGCAGAAAAATGCAACAGAAGACGGAATCGACAAAGGAAGAAAAGGAGTCGGAAAACTAAATCGGGTTGATGCGAAGGGGCAACTGTCGACCTGTAATGTAGTAGCCCCACAGTCCATCAGTTATGTCGCATCTCTTCATTATAAAGCAAATAGCATCTACGTGGATAGCTCTGTTAAAGGAAGGCCACTGAAAATGCTACTGGATACGGGTGCGACAGACTATAATTAGACCCGACTTGGCGAAGAAAACTGGCAAGACGCATCTTCAACCAACTAAGTGGCGATTACGCACAGTGACGGGAGAACAAGCTACCGCATTAGGAGAAGTAGATGTTACCATCTCTATTGAAAACACCTCCTTTAAACAACGTGCGTTGGTAGCAGAGGTTGAAGATCAATTAATACTCGGTATGGACGCAATGACAAAGCACGGTTTTAAACTTGACCTGAAGAATGGAGTGATAATAGTCAATGAAGAAGAACTCATATTAAATCCATGAGACGACAAGGCTGTGCGCGTACTAATGGCCGAAGACGTTACTCTTCCAGGACGAAGTGAAACTATTGTGACTTGTGACAGTAAAATTAGATGGTACTTTCTGTGAGGGAAATATTGTTATGCTTGAGCCCAGGAATGATGACGTCAAAACTGTTACTGGAGTTGTAGGAAAATCACTACTCAAAACCAGCCAGGTAATACCAGTTCGAATAGTGAACGTAAATTTTTATCCTGTTGTTCTGAAGAGAGGAACAATTGTAGGAGAATGCATGGCAGTATCCTCGATTATCCGAAATGAAAGGCTAAAGGGAACACATCTCAGAAAGTTCCGGACACGTTAATCAATCAATTGACAACATCGTTGGAAGAATTGACCGCCGACCAATATGACAAGAAAACCAACGGAAGAACTAATGTAGTTCACCATAAAATAGACACCGGAGACTCAAGACCCATCCGCCAACCAGCAAGAAGACTGCCATTGGCGAAGCGTGAGGAAGCCGAAGGAATTATTGAGAACATGAAAATGGAAGGTGTAATCGAACCTTCAAGCAGTCCTTGGGCTTCACCAGTGGTGTTAGTGAAGAAGAAGGATGGCTCTACACGATTTTGCGTCGATTATCGTCAACTTAACAACGTGACGAAGAAGAATAGCTACCCGCTAGCTTGAATAGACGACACATTAGACACTTTGGTTGGCTCAAAGATTTTCTCCACTTTGGATCTAAAGAGCGGCTACTGGCAAGTAGATTTGGATACAAAAGACAAGGAGAAGACAGCCTTCACCATTGGTACAGGACTCTGGCAATTTACCCTAATGCCGTTTGGGCTCTGCAATGCTCCTGCAACGTTTGAACAACTCATGGAAACAGTATTGGCTGGGCTATCTTGGAAAACCTGTTTAGTGTACTTCGACGATATTATTGTGGTAGGTAAAACATTCGAGGACCACATGAAGAATTTGGAAGAGGTTTTCCAGAGATTGAGGAAGGCTAACCTGCAACTTAGCCCGAAGAAGTGTCACCTGTTTCAAAGAGAAGTTCATTACCTTGGACATGTGGTTTCCGGTAAGGGTATTGCAGTTGACCAGGAGAAGATAAAGGCTGTGAAAGAACTGGCCAACCAACGACGTCCATCTGTTGGGAAAACACTACGACTGAGAGATAGCAATGCAGACCATCAGCGGTACATCAACTACCTTGTTACAAAACCACGCTCGTACCAGAAGCCGTCATATCATAGCCTATGGAACTCGCTGTGCGATTTGAGGGATCATCTACTGGAGAATGACATTTTGAAGCTAGCAGTACCGAAGTTAGGCTGTGGTCTATCTAGACGGTTTGGATTGGAGGATTGTAAGGAACATGAGAGATCCTCTTCTGTTTCACCGGCGTTGAAATTCTCATCTGCAGCTTTAACCCTAACGGACAGAAAGAAGAAGTCGAGCGGATCATCGACTGTCACTTCTTTAAGAATTCGAAATGCAACAAGGGTAGTACATGCAGATTTTGTCATCACAAACTGTTCCGGGACGAAACAGTCTTAAGGAGGGGGCAGTGTAACGTCGCCGCCACCGCTGCGCCGTAGCCATCGTCGCCGCCGCGCCACAGCCGACGCCGCCCGAATCTCCGCGCGTAACAGACATGTTCGGACTTATTTATTTATTGCGGTGACCTGATCTATTGTGCACGATGTTTTTATCTCGCGAATGTCCAGTCGTTACTAGAACAAAAGTCGCCAGGGTATATAAGTACCGTCGAGAAAGGCAGGGGATAGTCTGTGATATAGAAGCAACGAGCAATGAAGTCGGTGATATAAATAAATAGTCTACGAGTGGTGAACATAAATAAATGTAGTTTTATAAATAAATATAGTGATATAAATATTGGTTAAATAAATAATCTTAGTGTTTAAATATTTAATAATATTCTTAGTGTTTATAATTATTTAATCATAGTGTTAGTTACTTTTATTATCTTTTTAATATTTCTTTTAATTATTCATCGTTTAATAAACGTATTATTTTAACTAATAATATTTCTCTTATGTTTACACTTCACCCATATAAATGAAACGTTACAATAAGTAATGTCATGTCTTTATGTAATGCTATAAATAGGATTTATATTGTAATCTAAGGTTGTATATATTACTAACATTAACAATAATATTTTTACAGATAAGTTGCATTATAATACTACTTACATTTGTTAAAATAACGTTAAAAGAATACGTAATATCATGACTATCAGAATAAACCTGTTACAGATCCCGACGACGTAGTGCACTATTCCGTCGAATTCTTTAATTATTTAAATCCTCCGAGACTGCCTAGCCACACTCTCAAACTCAAAATCAGTATACCAGTAATTTTACTCCGTAATCTGTGTTCTCCAAAGTTATGTAACGGAACGAGACTTTTAATAAAAGCTCTATACCTACACGTTTTAGAAGCGGTAATTTTCACAGGTTACGCATCAGGAGAATCTGTTTTTATACCCAGAATACCAATGATCCCGTCGGACTTTCCATTTCAATTTAAAAGAATTCAGATCGCCATTAAACCGTGCTTCGCAATTACTATTAACAAATCGCAAGGCCTAACACTATTCATAATATTCAAGTAAATTTTCAGATTCTAAAGTTTATGCGGACGAAGTCGCGGGTACAACTAGTATCTAATAAATTTATTTTCCCATGGCCTTCTTTACAATTACATACTGATCATGTTATATATTTATATAATGTATGTAACTTTGTGGGAATATACGCAATTAAAACAAATTCATAACATAACATATTAAAAACTAAATATATAATTTATTATTACAATATGGAAATTGAACAGCAATAAAATTGAAATTAAATTTGTTTAACTAATGAATTCTACAACACATGAAGCGCGCGTTTACATTATATTCTTATGAGAACTGTGCTCCTTAAAAGCGCTTTTATTATAAAAGCCATAGACTTCACAAATTTGCTTTCTTTTACTTATTAATTCTACAAGTTTAACGTAAAACTTATTATAAAATATAGTATTTATTTATGCAGATACATATTATATTTTCGGTCATATTAACGATTATTGTTTAAATACGATATGTGTTTAACAATAATCTGTTTTTTCTTTGACAAATAACGAAAAAAAGCTTAAAAATGTAATATTTTGAATGAAACTCAAAATCATGGCTCCTTGATAAAGCGCTAGCAAAAACCCAGAGTTTATTTTTTTAAACCGACCCAGTGGATTTTTTTGAGTTTCATGGTACTTTTTTGGGTTTTTTTTTTGGATCTTTTGGGCTTTATTTGATATTTATTATGAACTGAATGTTATAATATTTTTTTGCAGTAATTATACATTATATATTAAATTTGACATTAAAAATGACATATTCTTTAACGCATTTATGATCGTATTTATTGGCTGGAAAACTGGCGTATTTATTGCATATGGCATCTTAACGTCTGATGCGAAAAACACCATCATTTTGCAACTAAACACATAAATAGCTACTCTGGGTTTTATTGGATTTTTTTTTTAAATTGAAGATTGGCTGATTTGGTCACTTTTTCGAATTAGTTGGAAAAAGAATATCAAATTTAACGTATAATTAATAAAAAGAATTGTAACATTGAGTTCATAATAAATATCACATAAAGCCCAAAAAACCTAAAAAAGGGAAATAAAACCCATAAAAGTACCATAAAACAAAAAAAAAACGCACTGGGTTGGGGTCCGTGTCAGAATAACAAGTTAGTAATTATGTACATAGATGTCAAATGTCAGAATTTTTTATTAAAAGTTTCAAGATTTTTTAAATTCACGTATAGTTAATTTGTCACCAGAAGTGTGGAATCTACTTGTTGAGGAAAATAAACCACATGGAATTGGAAAATCACTAAATTTAGAATGAAAAAATCATTCTGACAGAGGGCCCTCCATATCTGCTTGTCAAGGCCAACAAAGTCACATGACTGCTCGCGCCCTATTGTATTTAACATTTCTTGTATACCTACACTCTACACCAAAATTTCTACTTATCTATATCTATTTTTTATATTTAGATTTTTACCTCACGCTAAGAGAGGTATTGGATTCATGTTAAAAATCGCATATCCAGATTTTATTGAATAAGCACGATTTAAGGTCCATAAAATCCGATTTTAACATTTTTACAATGATGTCTGTGTGTGTGTGTGTGTGTGTGTGTGTGTGTGATGTGTGTGGATGTGTGTGTGTGTGTGTGTGTGTGTGTGTGGATGTGTGTGTGTGTGTGAGGTTGTTGGAGACACGATTTCTCAAATTCTATAAGACTAAAGACCTGTTTGACTACGGATTCCTCAATCTAACAGTAATGGGAAGAGTTGAATAGGTTCTGGTAACAATTGTACAATCGGAAGTGGTAGTTTCTAAAGAAAAAAATTCTAAATATTATTTTTTGAAAATTTGTTACTATAAATATTAAAGATAATTAAATTCTCAATCTGACACACTTAATTTTTTTATTATATCTCGTATAGGTTTGGAGATAAGTATATAATAATATACCTAGAATAATCTGTTGTAATAAATCTCGTTGCCCGAAAAACATTTGCGATATTTAAATTTTTGTAATTGACATGTAAATGTAAAATGTCAGTGTCAGATTTTTCTGGGAGGTAAGAGTACACTTAATATATATTATTGTATTATTGATTAATTATATATTTAAATTACAGATATGTTAATATTACATATATCCTTAAGAAATATCGCTAATACCGTCAATGAATTTGAAGAATTTTGAACATAATAGAATAGTAGGATAAAATTTCTTAAAGAACGAAAGAAGAGAAACAATTTCAATTATTTGTGTGTACTTATAGGGCGCGAGCAGACCTGTGACTTTGTTGGCCTTGGCAAGCAGATGAGGATCCATGTCAGAATGACGGCTAGTAGTTTTTACATAGATGTCACAATTGTCATATGTCATAATTTTTCATTCAAAATTTCAAAATGTTCTGATGTTTATTTGTCATTCATTAGTATGGAATATACTTGTCGAGGAAAATAATCCACATGGATTTGGAAATTCATAATGTTTCGAATTAAAACTTATGATACTTGACACCTATGTATATTACTAGCTCTCATTCTGACACGGGCCCCCACATCTGCTTGCCAAGACTAACAAAGTCACATAACTGCTCGCGCCCCATGCTACATAAAATGAAAATGGCGAGAGGTATTGTGCTGGTCACAACAGATTTTTACCTTCCGTCACCTCTAGGTAAGGAAGGTATTGTCTTTGGTCAAAAATTCGGTGGTGAGTTTTCATTGAATAAGCACGTTTTATGGTCTTTACAATACGATTTTACTATTTTTACGATGATGTCTGTATGTGTGTGTGTGTGTGTGTTCGTATGTGCGTGTGTGTGTGTATGTGTGTGTGTGTGTGTGTGTGTGTATGTGACCGCTTTTTCGTGGACGATATCTCCAATACTAGAATTCCAAAAATTACAATTCTTGTGTATTCCTCTTCCTTACAACCATATGCAGACTTGATTAGATTTTGGTTATAATTGGTCAACCGGAAGTACCCTCATTTGAAGATTTTAACAGTTTTTCTTGAAAAACTCAGTTAAATGTTATTATAACTTAAAGAATATATTATTCTCTATACGATTTGATTGCATTTTATATTTCATATTCAACAGATATAGAGTTAAAGAATAATAAAGATAAAAAATTCGTATAAATTTCATAATTCAGCCAGCTATGCTAACATAACCATGGAAACTGCTAATATATTCAGGTAATTCAAATTGACAGATGTCAGTATCAATAAAAAGCAAGTAATTGAATGAAAAAATAAGGGAAGTAATTCTAGTGTTAGAAGTTTTTAGATATAATAGAGACGATTACATTGGTTTGAACATGTCATGAGGAGAGATGAATAAATTAATAGAAGGTGGAAGAAACATAGGAAGACCAAATATAAGATGAAAAGGCTGTATTGCAGAAGACTTGAGAGAAAAGGAACTGAATGAGGACGACACGGAAAACAAAAATTAGTGGAAGAAGAAAATAATAAATAGCGACCCCCTAACGAATGGGAAAACTAAAGAAGAAGAAGATGTCAGTGTCTAGTGCAATTTGCATAGTTTGTTTATGAAATCACTTTACTGGAAATATAGGATCTTTTGCAAAAAAAATATGTATAGGGCGCGTGCAGTGACATGACTTTGCTGCCATTGGCAAGCAGATATGGGAACCCGTATCAAAATGACAGCAATTAATTATGTCCATAACTGACAAGTGTCATAATTTTTCATTCAAAATTTCATGATTTTCTTATTTCATGTGATTTGTTTGTTATCAGGAGTATGGAATTCCGTTGCCGAGAAAGGGAATCATAAAATACCAAAAATTTATAATCTTTTGCAAGAAAATTTATGTATGGAATTTGTACATAATACACAGAATTGACGGAAGGTATTGTGCTGGCCACATCAGATTTTTTAATTTTAAATTCATTCTAAGAAGAAATTTTGTTTTCTTCAAATTTTTCTAAATGTTTCCAATTCATTGTCGGGATTGACAGTATTTTTGAAGGGTATATGTAATATACCTATAATTTTAAATATTTAACTATTAATACAATAAGAAATAATATAATGTATGTACTTCCCAGAAAAAAATATCCAGTAATATCTCTGGATTTTTGACACTGACATTTATCTGTCAGTTACAAACATTTTTTATTTTTCAATTGGTTTCCATGACAAATTATTATACACCTTATATTTCTTTATTTCTAAACCTGTAAACGATAGAACATGATATTTATATGTATCAGATAGAGAATTTACTCTTCTTTAATAAGCAGGAATAAAAATTTTCAAAAAAATAATATTTAGATTTTTTTTAAGAATCTGCTACTTCCGGTTGTCCAATTATTATTAAAACCTTTTCAACTCTTCCCAGTAATGTCCAATTGAGAAATACGTAGTTAAACAAATATTAAGTATTATAGTTTTTGAGAAATCGTCCTTCCAACCGACTCACACACATACACACAACACACACACACACACACACACACACACATACATCCACACACACAGGCATCATCGCAAAAATATTAAAATCGGATTGTAGGGACCTCTAAACGTGCTTAGTCATTAAAATCTGGATATGCCATTTTTAGCATGAATCCAATACCTCTCTTAGCGAGAGGTAAAAAGATTCCATTGTTTTTATTCCCACCATTCTTCAGTAAGCAAATATAGTGTTGTGAAAAATCTGAAAATTTAAAAATAATTTTTTTATATGATGTAGTAAATATACCAAATTTCATAATTTTGTTTGTAACCTTTTTCAAATTAGGGCGCAAAAAATATACTAGTGTAGGGTCATGCAAAGAGGTAGGTACTCCGGTAGGAGACGAGGTCGGGGCAATGTTTATTTATGCAGGTACATACTTATATGAAAACAGCTTTAGACGAACGTGATGATTTATTACATAAGTTAAAGTATAATATTAATATTGTTATACCGTCTAGCAGAGGTAATTAAAATAAGCAAACATGTATGTGAAAAGAATCATATTAACATGCAAACAAATCATACGTTTTCTGATGAACATATGCAAATGTAAGACCCTATTCATGGTTTATGGCATAATACAGTATAGTATGTACATATTAAAATCTGGTTCAATGTTATTCTGAATGACAATTCTATAAGTGATATCATCAAACGTTCGCAAATTTTCGTTATGATCTACGTACTTGGCCAAATTTGTGATCTAGTCTTGACAAATAATACTGTGTACATACGAGTACAAGGCTAAGTTTGTATTTAAAATTTCGTCAATAATATGAATGTTTTTTTTAAAATAATTAACAATAGTTTAAAATATTGTGTATTTTTACCTGAAAAATAATGGGAGAGATATTTTTTTAGATTTTTTTTTCAAATAAGGGGACATTAAAAAAAATACGATTTTCCATTATTGTTTAAATAAATAACACAATTTTATACTGTGTAGCTAAGCTACCTACATTAGTTTAGTAAAGTAGCATATATGGCTGTTCATTCGATATCAAGCTATGAATATTGATATGTGACGGGAATAAAATTACGAAGTATCGATCAATCAATTTTTATTCAAAAAAAAATTGTTCTACAATTGAAGAAAACTATGTACAAGGTGTCTTGAAGAGTGTATTTGAGAGATAGAAAGACGGTTAAATTAACAAAGTTGAGGGATATTATACGACAAATTTAACGGTGAAAAATGAAAAACAATGGGCTACTTGCATACAAGAGGATTTTGAAAATTATTATATTTTTCAAGTTTAGTTTACTCAACTACATTATTTACATTATAATTTTTTCAAATACATTGTGTTATTATTTAATAAATTTAACATAAATGTATCCCTCCTATCTTGATGACGACACAAACACTAGCATTTGATTCGTTAATGTGAGTGGGAGAGGTGAAGGGAAGATCGAGGATCAGACAACGTTCCACTATCTCCGTCTCTGTCTTCCCAAACTATAGAACTAGGACGTATGTCATCCGTGATTGTGACGTCATAAAAAGAAAATATTTATTTTTAGCCGTAAGTGACAAAATTTTGAAAAAAGAAAAAATAGGGGGTCTTTTATTTTATATATATATTCCAAAAAATTTTTTTCTTAATATCATGCAAGTAGCCCATTGAACGTCAAATACGCTACTTATTCAACAAAATAACATCTTTTTTAAATCTCGTCAAATAAGAAAGTTAGCAATGGTGGCCCCCTTACGGCAGCCACCCTATACTTAAAGATGTACAAGTAGCAATTCGGTAAAGAATACATCAGAATAAAAAGGAACATTTTCGTTAGTGTTGTATTTTTGCAAATAAATGATCAAAATAATTTATTTTTATTTATTGTTATTTAACTATAAAATGTGTTAATAAGGGCGATTCATATTTGAAACATTTTAACTGCATGTTATTTTAATGTTTAGATTATTAATCACCCATTAAAACACGCGTTATTTAAAATATTTTTCCATTGATCGTATCTCATTAAAATCAAGAAAATCAAATTTTATTCCATGACATTTTTGTTAGGTTAGTAATGTTTGACATTCAAACTTTTTAGATTATTTTTTTAGCAGTGGTATCAATGGTTAGTTTTACAACACAAAATCGTTTATAAATAGAAAATCATTTTATTCACTACTAGCCTAAGCAACCGCAATTATTTACTTTTATTTGACAAGCGAAATTGTTTTTCCCTACCTGTACATTGTAACCATGGTTACTGATAATTACCTACCAAGGTCGGTAATCATTACCGACCCCTGTTAAATGTCAATATTGACAGTAACTTTTACTTCCAAAACCATATAATAAATTTAAAAAGTGTATATTATTATACAGTAAACTTGGACTATAATACTATAAATTCACAATAAGGCTGAATTTCTCAGAAACCAAATTGTCAATCATAGAGATATAGGAATACATAGATGTATGTTGGCAACATTGGAATCAAGTAACGTTGGTGACATTGTAAAATAATAGGGTTATGTTGAATAAATATTCATATATTTACTTTTTGATTTTTCTGGCAGTAATATATTATATACATTTTCAGCCTGCTGCCTTAATTCTGGAGGAGTGCAGTTAATGTCACTTTCACTACTCATAATTAATGGTAAAAATTGATTCACACAAGATTCAAATTATTCAAACTGAAGAAACGTCAAACGTTCAAAAAAAAAAAACAAATGAGACCTACTTGATTTTGAAATATTACAAAACAAATGTTCATTTCAATATGCTTCGTTATTATCAATTTAAATATCATGAACTAGAAAATATGTAAGTGTTAGTAGTGAATAAAATAGTCTTTCAGCTCGGGATACAATCTTGACGCTAGGTCAATAATGATAGTCTTCCCTACCTTGGTTAATAATATACTATTTATTAATAGGAGTCATTAATAATCAATTTTGTATACATTACTGAAATCCATATATAAATGATCAGCAAAAAAGTATAATCTAATTAAGTTGTATCAATCATGATAAAAATTTAATTCAACACTCAATACTTTACCTCTACATTCAACATCTGCAAATAATCTTATTACATTATTTTTACTTTAAATATCGATAAACTTATACAGTAGAGACCATTTAATCCGAACACCCAGTATTCCGAACCTTGAGTAGAAAACGGGTAATCCAAACAAAAACTCTTTAATTCGAAATGCGGGATAAAATTTCTCGGCAAATGACGTATGATTTCTTGGAAAACCTATCAAATTTTGATTTAGTTCCACCCCTAAAGCGGCGAGATGTAATAACCATTTCACTCCGAGATTGGAATAATTGGTGGATGTGTGTACATACATATATTGTTTAATAAATCTGGCGGTTAAAGCCGGAATGAACGCCCGAAAACAAACAAAAATTTACGATTTTTTTTCAGAATTAAGTATTTATTATTCAACAGGACGCTTCATATGTCAATTACAGACTTATATTACATATCAATATGAAGAGATAATATAAATACATATACAAGAAAAAAAAAATACAACTAAAATATAAGATATTAATTATGTTTTTTGTTTCTATTTTTAATTTCAGCGTTATTTGTTCTCTGTGCCGTAATAAAGTTACAAAACTATCTAAATTGACGTTATTTACACTTTAAAGGGTCTCTACTGTAGTTGCAAATCGACGTACATATTTAACATCTCGTGGCCGCGTGCGTGAATGTCTGGTCGTGAATCTGAGAAACCCGGCTCGATCCCGACCGACGCCAAAAAGAATATTTTGTATTTTAAGTGGCACAAAAATAACTCCTGTGGTACATTTTTCACGCCAGCAATAAACGCCCGTGAGGTGACGCCTGGTAAACGCCGATATGGTACAAATTTCATCATCATTGCCGACATTAATGTACAAAACAAAATGGTTTACCCAACAATGGGTAATATGCCGTGATGATATATTTATTTATATTTTATTTAATCATCAACATATTAAACAGAGGTGTATCGGTACATAATAATAATTCTTTATTGTTTTCTACAACTTATTACAATTAATATTATGAGGGTTAGTCAATTTTCGTTCATATGTTTGTAACGTATTTGGATTGATGGAAATGAGATGATGACAGGATATGTAAACAACTATACCTTACCCGGGATTCGAACCCGGGACCCTTGGGTCACAAGTCGGTTGCGTTGGCTATTACACCCAGGGGACACATTGGTTTGGTACATCAAATATCATATATTAACACTTTAAGGGTATTTTCACACGACGCTATATATCGCGAGCGATAAACAATTGCGATATCACTGTAATTAAAAAAACGAATTTTTAAATGAGCCGTTTTCATACGTAAGCGATACAATATAATTACGCATACGCTATATAGCGTGTGCACGCAATATGTTCTACGGATATCGCATCATATTTTATTGCCGCGATTCTAGAGAGCAATATAAGTTTATGAATGTTTTCATACGACTTATCATTAATTGTTCATTTCAATTTACGCAGTGTTGTAATTGGTTAGTTGTGAAAGATGGCCAAGAAGATGAAGTACCTACACATATGATCCCATTGAATTAATAGAACAAAGACCTTGCATTTGAAATAAATCTAGTCTAGAAAATTATAAAAATCGAGTTAAAAAAGGAAGCACAATCCTCATATTGTAGCACGTCACTGGGTCTGGCCCATATGCGAACGCCGGCACTGGTCGAACGTTCTAGAAACCAGAGCGATGACGTAATCGCCAGCGGGAAAATCACATACGTCTAGACTGGTTCAATTACTTCCGGCGGGCTGATCCTTTGTATTCGATGTCATTTTCGCGTCGAAAAGTTCCAGAAGGACACCGGACTGTATAAATACCGTCAGAAGGACAACCGAGAAGTCTGTTATATGGAAGCAACGAGCAATGAACAGTTGGTGATATAAATAAATAATCTATGAGTGGTGAACATAAAATAAATGTAGTTATATAATTAAATCTAGTGAAATAAATATTGTTTAAATAAATATTCTTAGTGTGTAAGCATTTAATAATATTCTTAATCCTAAATTAGTGTTTATAATTATTTAATCATAGTGTTAGTTATTTTTATTATCATTATAATATTTATCTTAATTATTTATCATTTAATAAACTTTTATTTTACTTAATAATATTTCTCTGCTTTTTACACTTCACCCATATAAATACACGTTACAATACTTACATATCTTGCGCGTAACAGGGGATGGATCCAAAAACGTCAAATTTTTTCTAGAATTTTTCCTTTCTTTAATTTTTCTTCTATTTAAAATTATTGCTAATGGTATACAGTTGTTTGGTTGTTCACAATATAGTATGGCAACACAGCGTATTTTCAATATATTCGCAGAATTTTATGGTAGATAATTATCATTCTGTGTGAAAATATATTTACCATTTATCGTTCGCCATATATGGTACCGCTATAGCGCCGTGTGAAAACGCCCTAAATATCGATACAATAAATATTGATAGGTATATTAAATATCTATGCATTTTGGTGAGCGACGCCACCACGGACCCGAGTCAATGGTCCTCCGAAAAGGGGGTTGCGCTTAAGGCTAACAACCTTACCGCGTAAAAAACACACTGTTGCGAAGACGTATGTGTCATACGCCTCGGAACGATGGACTGTCTAGTAGGAAACGACCCAAGCGATGTTTCAAGGATTTGAATATAGGAACGTGGAATGTATTAAGTTTATTTAGACCTGGTGCAATGCAAAATGTAATAGAAGAAGCAAAAAGGTACAGGATGGATATTATTGCGTTACAGAAAATAAGATGGCAAGGGAAAGATGTAATTAAAATGAAAACCCATACCATAATGCACAGTGGAAAGAAACATGGAAAACAAGAACTAGGAACAGTATTCTTAATACACAACTCCCTCCTGCAACAAGTTACAGAATTTGAAGGTATAACTGAGAGAGTATGTAAACTAAAACTAAAGGGACGCTTCTCGAATATAACACTCATCTGTGCACACGCACCCACCGAAGAAGCAGAGGACCAAGATAAAGAATGCTTTTACGACACATTAGAGAAAACTGACTGTAGAACTAATAAGCATGATATGATTATCTATCTTGGACACTTCAATGCCAAAATCGGTCGAGAAACAATTTGGATGCCCACAATTGGAAAACATAGCTTACATGAAAACTGCAACGACAACGGGACAAGATTGGTGAGCTATGCATGCGCTAAAGGACTAAGAATAGGAGGAACACTGTTTGAACACAAAAAAATCCATAAAGGTACATGGACCTCTCCAAATGGCGAAACAACTAACCAAATCGACCATATTCTAATAAACATCCGATATGCAACAAGTCTGCTAGACACTAGAAGTATGAGAGGAGCAGACTGCTCTTCGGACCACATACTAGTAAAAGCTAAAATCAGAGAAAGAATCTCAAGGAGCTATGAAAAGAAAGGAGAGCGGAGACACAAATGGGATGTGGAACACCTAGAAAAAGAAGAACAACTTATTAAGTACCAAGATGAACTAAACGACTCTAAAACTAAATTAATGCATGTAGCGAGAAACCCAGATACCAAACCGAGAACACCCCATAAACGGTAGAAACTTTGAACTGGTGTCTAAGTTTACCTACCTTGGATCCCAGATAAACTGCAGAAATAATGAAACAGAAGAAATAACAAAGAGTATAACCGCTGGTAGCAGGAGCTACGCGGCGCTGCACAAAATCTTTCGTAGCAAATTAGTATGCAAAGATACTAAAATTAGAATTTACAAAACCCTCATAAGACCAGTCGTTACGTATGGAGGAGAGACTTGGACGCTTAACAAAAGCAATAGCGAAAAACTAGACAAATTCGAAAGAAGAATACTGCGCAAAATATATGGCCCAACATTTGAAGACAACAACTGGCGTATCAAATATAACCAAGAACTCTACGACCTATATGGCAAATAAAACAAGCAAACTACTTAGGACAACAATATCAATAATATACCTTGAAATATAAACTTTTATTCATAAAAATAAATCATACATTCAAATTAAAAAATTAAAAAAAAGATTTGAAAGTATATATGAATTAACAAACTATTTATAGTATAAGTATTATGGTGCACCTTAAAAGGGGGCAAGTCGAAGTTTAACTGGACCACCCCCTAAAATGGTTCCAAATGAATAAAAACAAATTATACTCACAAAGATTCCGCTTAATTTTAATATTTGTCCGTGCCTAAATGCACTTGATTTTTTCCCATTTAAATAACATGGCACATTTTGGAACTTTATTTTTCTCCGAGATATTAAGAGGTTTAAAAAACCCATTCATTCATGGAATATGTACTAGAATGAGTCGAGAATATGTGGACAAAATCTGAAGTCCCAATTATTATTATTATTTCGAATGGAGTATAGCTTTTTGGGCTTTTGTGCGATAGTTTAACCATCTACAGTTAACTTAATAATAATGATTAGGACTTCAAATTTTGTTGACATATTCTCGGGTCATTCTAGTATATATTCCAATATTGAGTGAATTTTTTAAACCTCTGCACAGATTTTAACTTGCAGTAGTGAATCAGCACAGCATATGGCACACCACGCCGTACCACACACAGCTAGGTTATGATTCTACTGATTCGCGCGTTTTCGTACATAATCGGTTCATTATCAAGTAGCTTGAATTTGCTTGAAATTATTTGATCAAGTCAAGTAGTATCGATAGAAAATCAAGTCAAGTCGAGTAATGAATTTTTGAAAAGCTTGATTTTCAAGTCAAGTCAAGTAATTTACAAAAATATCAAGCTACTTGACTTGATGTGTATATTAAATATCGATTCATCATATATGAACGAGTATCGATACAACGAACATGGACAATATTAATATTGATATTTTTCCTAAAATATACCCATATATGCATGTAGATGAAAAGTCGCAG
The DNA here is from genome assembly GCA_951394225.1 of Harpalus rufipes. NCBI lineage: Eukaryota > Metazoa > Arthropoda > Insecta > Coleoptera > Carabidae > Harpalus > Harpalus rufipes. The sequence continues at coordinate 64,624,182 of OX596274.1, forward strand.
TTCTAGTGTACTAACCTGAACGACAGTAAAACATTATTTTTATAATATCTTACAGAAAATTTATTCTTGAAAAGTAATCACAAAATGACTTGTTTTGACATTTCAGAACATGGATTTTCAATAATTATAAACACTATTTATGTGATGTGTGACGCATGCATATTATTAACGAACAAGAATAAAGAAGTATAGATTAATTTTCATTTTAATATCAAATGATTGGTTATGTTAATATGTGTTCTCAGTAAAAGTAAAAAACTATGTAAAATTATGATTATAAATGAGAAAAGTTTATATTACTCATTTCTCGAATCATTCTTAATAATATGTATTTTGTAGTTTTTCCACTGCTGATGAGAACTCACTTCTCGAAATAATATACGTATACTTATCATACTATAATTCATAAATCGAGGTTTTTGTAAAATTATGTTTTTTTTCTTCTATAATACAATGTAAAGAGCGCTTTTTTCTATTCAAAATTATTGGGCACCCACGAGGGGGAGGGGTCGAACGGATCGAAGAATAATTATTGATAACGAAAGTTTGTTATTATCTATTATTATAGGTAATGGATCGACGAATAATTATTGATAACGAAAGTTTGTTTTTATCTATTATTATAGGTATGTAAGTACAAAATTGCTGAAGAGTTAGAATGACGAGTGGTAATTAAGTATTCACAGGAAAGAAATAAAAGAAAACCATGACATATAAGTACAAAATGTTATTAATAAATTTGGATAAGATTCGAGGAGATTGCAATTTTTATTTAAATAATTAAAGAGCCGATTTCACATTTTTTAAAAAGTATTTCAAATAAAAGTTTATGTAAAATTTTTCATAGAAATAACAAAAATAATAATTTGTTGTTATTTCCATAAATAAGTAAATAAAAAGATTAGCGCGAAAAATATAAAATGAAAAACAACCCCCGACTCCTGTGACGTCAAATTACGTACATCACGTCCTTCATAGCCAATAGGAAAACAGTTTGTCCATCATCAAGTTATTTATATAAATAAAATTACGTCATATTCTGTTTCAGATCGCGTGACTTTTTCAAAATATTACACAAATTTCAATAATTAAATATAAAATATTTATTGGATATTTTCAAATTTGTGGCTATAAAGAACAATATTTTTAAGATTTAATACATACTTAGAAGGCATATAAAAAATCTTGCATATTTTTTAATATTTATTATATGATTATTAGATAATAATATATAGCTATATGGTCCATTTTGTTTACTTAAAATAATTTGTATAATTTATTACTAAAATACTCTTTATACTTTGCCTACTTATTAAAAATTTCGATCCACCTTTTAAAATTGTCTGCGGGCACCCATGAGTAGATAATAGTTATTAACTGGGGTGTAGAACTAGTTCGCCTCCTCGTGGTGACGTGGTGCACCCTGGGTAGCGGTACACGGACTAGCACAATAGCAAAAATCGGTGACCAGACAATCAAGATATTCTTGAGGATCTCCTGATTACAATATTCATCACAATGGTTCAAACACGGCGGTTAGTGAGTAACGCAGCAGTCTCTCTGGAATTTTCCGGCGATTCAGAATGGGACAAAAAGGACAGTACTACACCATCTTCAAAAGCGCATTTTGACCTACTCAGTCTCTTCCAATGTAAGCACCGACCTCGGTGAACCCATCGCAACAAACGCTAATTTAAACTGCGACCTCGCCCAACAAACTATTTTATTTTTACATTTAATAATTACCTATACAGGGAATTTATTTTAACAAGCAACATATGATCAAACACTTCCTTGGTTACACACTACTGTCAAAAAATGACAGCCATATAATAAATATCCATTTTAAAATGCAACATTCATACATCATTTGTAGCTATGTACTATCAATACTAATTTCCAATAAATTAGCCTATACCTGATTAACAAAAAATCCAAGCTTAATGTAGCATATTTTACCAAATTTGGCTTGCAAAAATTCATAAATATAATGGCCCATGTTCCGAGCGTACTTTTATAATAAAAGCGGTTTTATGGAGCACACTCCTAATAAGAATATAATGTAAAAGGGCGCTCCATAAAAGTGCTTTTATTATAAAAGGGCGCTCCATAAAAGTGCTTTTATTATAAAAGGGCGCTCGGAATACGGGCCAATGTAATAATTGTTCAAAAATACCTCCATTCACACTGATGCAATATGCTAGGCGGCTAGGCGGTACATTGTAACAGTTATTCTGTTACCTCAGAATTACCTTTGTACACTGTAATATTGGCTCTGATTAAGAATAGATTTTATTTATAATTTTGCATATTAAAATGGACATGTATTACATTGCTGTCATTTTTTGACAATAGTGTGTAATTGTAGAAATGATTGATCATATTTTGCATTTTAAAATAAATTCCTTGTATATAAATTTTATGATGATTGTACGTCATACGATAAATTAATAAATAAATAGTTATTTACTGTATAAGTGGACTAATAGGGCTATTCTGTAAGATCGTTATGACATAACGAATTGTTAAAACGTTAAATCGTCATGGTAATAACGAAAATCGTTTAATAGGCTTATTCTGTAAACGATGGTTATGACATTATGCATTGTTAAATCGTTATTATACCGACAATCGTTAAAGTGGTATTCTGTAAACAATAATTTAATTCTACATAACAAAAAAAGGATAACGATATTGTTATTTTTTAACGACTGGAAAAATCATTTGTTACATAAACGTTTTGTCAATAAGTCAGTATTTTTATTCATGTCAAAATAAAATTGTTATTATGTTGAATAGTGATCTCGAAAACCAGTCATATTACAGTTTTCTGCAAGGTAATATTAAAATAATTTAATAAGTTTTTATTCGTAGCGCCTAGCGCAAGCTTCCCAATTTGTCTACAGATGGTAGTAGTAGCTCTAGCATAACCTACAACATGAAAAAGAAAGGATCTGACAGCTGACATGTTGACAGCAGGCTCCCACCAGAACTAATCTAACCTAGAAGTTTTGTGAGTTATATTGAATTATTTTAGATATTTCATTTAAAATTATAATTTGAATTTAGGAAATAAAGTTCTTAATTTGATCCCAAGGTTATTGTTTTTCAAAATGTGTTACATAATACGGATACGAAGATAACGATTATCGTTAAGTAGAAATAACGATTTTCATAATAACGATTCCGATATGATAACGATTCGATTTTACAGAATAGGCCTCTAAGTAAGGTAATGAGACAATTTTCTCGAATGGGTCGTACCGGTTAGCCCCCGTATGCAGTATAACGTTTTATCCAATATACAGGCTGTTCATTTTTAAGTGGCTACCATTGCGATCTCGAGAACTAGAAGAGATACGAAGTTGGTTAAATTAGCAAAGAATCTCTATTTCACATAGGTATTTTAATGAATACTGAAAAAAGAAATTCAACCAGTGGTTCTCCAAATATGGATACCAACTTTTTTATTTTAAATAAAAAACATATATTTTTTATTTGTTCATTCAATAGAGCTCTTTATTCTGAATCCAACGATATAAAATTTTCATACCCTTACATAACAAAATTTTTGAAAAGAAAATTAATAGTTTTGAATTAATTTTTCCTAAATATGATATTAATTAGAGGCCATTAATGAAAAAAGTGAATATTTTGTTTATTGCTACTTCTGTCAAATGAGAAATTGTTCTTCATATCATTTTTAATACCTAAAAATGGATCAATTCACACATGACGAAAAGGTAGATATGTTCGAAATTTACATTTTGTTTACTTCCAGCAGGATGGGGCCCCAGCTCATAATTGCCGCCAAGTAACTGAATATTTTAACACATTTTAGGTATTAAAAATGATATGAAGAACAATTTCTTATTTGACAGAAGTAGCAATAAACAAAATATTCACTTTTTTCATTCATGGCACTCTAATTAATATCATATTTAAGGGGAAGTAATTCAAAACTTTATTATTTTTTTTTTCAAAAATTTTGTTATGTAAGGGTATGAAAATTTTATATCGTTAGATTCAGAATAAAGAGGTCTATTGAATGCACAAATAAAAAATATATGTTTCTATTTAAAATAAAAAAGTTGGTATCCATATTTTTAGAACCACTGGTTGAATTTCTTTTTTTCAGTATATCTTTGAAATACCTATGTGAAATAGAGATTCTTTGCTAATTTAACCAACTTCGTATCTCTTCTAGTTTTAGAGATCGCAATGATAGCCACTTAAAAATGAACACCCTGTATTTAATAACAAAAGTAATATTTTTTTAATTAGTAAAGAAGGCAAAAGAAGAAAGCTGGATAGAATTTGGTAAAAACTACAAAACCAATACGAGTCAAACCAAAAACTTTTTTATGGCGCGTTAAAAACATGAATAAAAGGAAGGAAATTACTCTCCCAAATATAAAAGACAAAAATAGTCTTATTCTAAATAAAGAGAAACTCCTACGAAGGTGCAGAGAATATTTCAAGAAGCTATTGGAAGGTGACGAAACCTCCAACACGAAAACGTAAGCACAGACCCATTAGTGAAGTGAACAAGGTTCAGATCCAGTCGACGCCCAGCAGATCCAGGAGGTAAGTAAAATTATCCTTAATTCGCCCGCTCCCATTTCGGTCCAACCTGTACGCCACGCAATAGGTGGTTGTGGAAGGCCCTTTTACCCATTACTAATCACCGGAACAGAGAAAAATAAGGCTTCCTTTGCTACAATAACCTAGTCGACAGAATTGTAGTCTGTTACTTTTAGCAGCAAACACGAGGAAAGTCGTTATTATCGCAAATATCACATTGGCGGCAATCTGTAGGATTCTTTTCTGTTACAAATTGAATTAAGGTATCAGAAATATCTCTTCTTGGATTAGAAGCACAACTTGTACTAAATTTTAAAATTGTAGTTTAATAATAATTTAATTTATACCTTAATTGATTTTTCTTATTTTTACCTCTCGCTAAGAGAGATATTAGATTCATGCTAAAAATGGCATATCCGATTTTAATATTTTTACGATGATGTCTGTGTGTGTGTGGATGTATATGTGTGTGTGGATGTACTCGTATGTGTCTGTGTATGTGTGTGGGACGTTAAAAGGATGATTTCTCAAAAACTATAATACTTAATATCTGTTTAACTACGTATTTCTCAATCGGACATTCCTGGTAAAGAGCTGAAAAGGTTTTGAAAATAATTGGACAACCGGTAGTAGCAGATCTTAAAAAAAATCTTCTAAATATTATTTTTTGATAATTTTTGTTCTTGCTAGTAAAAGAAGAGTAAATTCTCTATACGATACATATAAATATTTTATTATATCTTTTATAGATTTAGAAATAAAGAATTATAAGGTATATAATAATCTGTTGTAATAAATCTCACAGCCCAAATAATGTCATAGAAACCAATTGAAAAATAAAAAATGTTTGTAACTGACATAAATGTCAGTATCAAAAATCCAGAGACATTACTGAGGTTTTTTTCTGGGAAATACATACATTATATTATTTCTTATTGTAATAATAGTTAAATATATTTAAAATTATATGTATATTACATATACCCTTCAAATACTGTCAATCCCGACAATGAATTTCTTCATAGAATGAAAATTTAAAAATCTAAATATAAAGAATAGATGTAAGTAGAATTTTTGATGTAGAATGTAGGTATACAAGAAATGTTAAAAATACAATAGGGCGCGAGCAGTCATGTGACTTTGTTGGCCTTGCCGGGCAGATATGGAGACCCGTGTTAGAATGATAGGTAGTAATTATGTACATAGATGTCAAATATCATAATTTTCCATTCTACATTCAATGATTTTCCAATTCCATGTGGTTTATTTTCCTCGACAAGTAAATTCGGCACAAATTAACTACGTGAATTTAGAAAATCTTGAAATTTTTAATGAAAAATATTGACAATTGACATCTATGTACATAATTACTAATAGTCATTCTGATACGAGCCCCCATATTTGCTTGTCAAGGCCAACAATGTCACATGACTGATCGCGCCCTATACTTATGTAACCAAAAACGGAAGTGGCGAGAGGTACTGTGCTGGCCACGACAGATTTTTTTTTTTTGATTGAAAATCTGCTATAAAAAGGATTTTATACACGAAGATGAAATTTAATTATTTACTCGCGATTTCATCAATCATGGATAGCATACTTTCAACTCGTTGATAATGTGGAGTTTTATCGTCTTGTATAAAATGAAACTATTATTCTAAAACCAGATTTTAATATTTCTACGAGCAGCGCATTGGTATATAAAGGGTTTTCCAATAAGAGGTGTTATTTTGATATTCAAAGAAAAATGCCATTTTTTAATATAAATGATCGGATGTTTATTTCATTATAAAGAGGAAGGTATGCCGTTAATAGTGGAAAATAACATCAGGCAAATGACCACCACGACCACGCTGACAGGACAATATCCTTTTCATGAAATTTTCCATAACCAAATCGCAAAGTGGCTGTCCTATGTCCTCGATAGCCTCACGAATTCCATCTTTGAGGTCTTGAGTCGACGCTGGGCAGTTGGCGTAGACCTCTTTCACGTGGCCCCAAAGAAAGAAGTCGCAAGGTGTTAAATCACAAGATCTCGGTGGCCAATTGTGATCACCTCTTCGAGAGATAACACGGTCCGGAAACTTTTCCCGTAAAAGATCAATGGTTTCGTTGCTTGTGTGGCACGTAGCGCCGTCTTGTTGAAAGTAAACGTTGTCCAGATCAATACCATCCAATTCTGGCCATAAAAAATCGTTAATCATCTCTCGATAGCGCAATCCATTCACCGTAACTGTTGCTCCAGCCTCATTTTCGAAAAAGTAAGGTCCAATGACTCCGCCGGACCATAAACCGCACCAAACAGTCACACGTTGAGGATAGAGAGGCTTTTCAACAATAACTCTTGGGTTTTCTGAGCCCCAGATGCGACAATTTTGTTTGTTGACGAAGCCACCGAGGTGGAAATGGGCCTCATCACTCAAGATGATTTTTCGATGGAATTTCATGCATTTCAACGACCCAATTAGCAAAGACACGACGTTGTTGATGATCGGCCGGCTTGAGTTCTTGTGTTAACTGGACTTTATAAGCCTTAAGACCCAAATCTTTATGCAAAATACGGTGTAATGACGTTTGTGGAATGCCTAATTCCAAAGAACGACGAGGAATGGACAAACCTGGGTTTTCTTCAACACTTTCGGCTACAGCAGCAATATTCTCGGCTGTTCTTGAGCGACGTGCACGGGTTTTATTCTTCACATCACTAACTTGTCCCAACAGCTCGAATTTTTCCACCAATTTCTGTATTGCGGTCCGACAAGGTGCTTCACGACGACCCAAAAATTGTCGAGTTTTACGAACCGTCTCTGCCAAATTTTCACCATTTTTATAGTGAATTTTAATAATTTCAATGCGTTGTTGAAGCGTGTATTGTTCCATTTTTATTAATGGCGTAGTTTCTACTTGTCAAATGTCAAAAAATTACAGCTTCAAAAGCGACATCTACCAAAATAGCGGGCTATTCAAAATAACACCTCTTATTGGAAAACCCTATATTACATATTATAATACGTTTACATTGTTTAAATTTTATGACATTATTAAAGTAAATAAGTAATTTTGTCAAAAACTTTCCATTTATCTGTCTTTTTTGCGCAATTTCCATAATATGTCCACATCATGGTCATGTAAAATTGTCGCTAAATTAAAACGTAAAATATTTTGTAATAAAAAAATGTGTATTTTTGTATTGTAGTAGGAGACATGTAATTATAAAATATAATTAAACTATAATAAAATTCATTATCACACAAATATTCGTATGTGTACCAACAACGACACATAAATGAAAACAAGAGGATGTGTAATTGTGTTTTCGGGTTTATGTACTTTGAAGGTTACTTTTTGTTTCGGTTAAAATCAGGCGTTGAAATATTGCTCAGTTTAACACGTTTTAATACAGTTTATTAGCCTTTTTAATCATTGGAAATTGTAGCATAAGTTCGAAATGATTAAATGTATTGTTCAAGTTGCAAAATTATTTAATAAAACCTGATGTTATTTTTATTCATTTAAATGAAAACATATTTAACAACGTTGTCAAATGTATAATCAGTTTTTTGCATATACATAAAACTATTGTTTCAATTTTTAGTAAAAATATTTTTCTATTAGTTTTATTATCCAGTATACTTAAAAAAATACAAATTGTATTGTATTATGCATTATCGCTAAAATGTTAATATTGAGTTTTAAGTTTTTAAGAACCTTACGTATATGCTTATTTACTAAAATCACGATGTCTATATCTCGATGACTAAAGGGTAAAGGATAAATAATTATTAAATATTATGGTAAATGGTAATATTAAAGCAAATGAATTTGCTAAAAGTGCTATAACAGAGGAAACAATAACACAAGTTCAGTCATTTCAGAAATCTATTTTCAATAACTTGCACCACAGCCCTGTATGTAAATGAGAGATGTGCTATACGAAACTCTAATCAAAGAAAAGGCAAATTTAAATATGAAAAACAGGTAAAAAATATGTTGTACCATCACAATACCTCTCGCGCCCTTTCCATTGTGGTATATATAAGTATTGTGTTTAACATTTCTTGTACACACAAAAAAATCTAATTACACATAATCTTTATACTCGTATTTACGTATTTTCTATAATTTTAAATTCATTCTATGAGCATGTTTTCTCCATTTCTTCTAAATGTGCAAGGTTTTTCCAGTAACGAGATTGGCGTTATCACTGAAGGGTTCATGTAATATACCTATAATTTTAACTGTTTAATTAATAATACAATAAGAAATATTAAATATCGTTCCCAAAAAAAACCTTCAGTACTATCTCTGAATTTTTGACACTGATATTAGTGACATTTATCTGTCAATTACAGACATTTTAATTTATCAAGTAGTTACCATGGAGACGTTTGGGCTGTGAGCAGGCTGGGAGATTAACAGATTATTTTATAGATTATATATCTATATCTTTAAATTTATAGAAGGTATAGGTAATAAAAAATTTAAATGTGTCGGATAGAGAATTTGGTTTTTTAATATTTGTAATAACATAAATATTCAAAAAATAATATTTAGAAGATTTTTGTTAAAATAATACTACTTCTGATTGTCCAATTGTTACCGTGATTAGATTTTGGTTATAATTGGTCAACCGGAAGTACCCTCATTTGAAAATTTTAACAGTTTTTCTTGAAAAAACGCAGATAAATATCATTTATTGACATTTAACGTTATTATAACTTAAAGAATATATTATTCTCTATACAATTTGATTGCATTTTATACTTCATATTCAATGGATATAGAGTTAACGAATTATAAAGATATTAAATTTCATACATCAGCCAGCTATGCTAACCATGGAAACTGCTAATATATTTAGGAAATTCAAATTGACAGATGTTGAGATAGATGTTGGGGAAGAAAGAATAAGGGAAATAACTCGTGTTAGAAATTTTTAGAAAGATACAAGAGAAACGATTACATTGGTTTGAACATGTCATGAGGACGGATGAAGAATATATTGGAAGAAGAATGAATAGCTTAGTAATAGAGGGTTGAACAAACAGAGAAGACCAAAGACAAGTTTGGAAGGGCTGTATTGCGAAGAAAATAAAAAATAGCGACCTCTACCGAATGGGAAAAGCTAAAGAAGAAGAATAAGATGTCAGTGTCAACTGCAATTTGCATAGTTTGTTTATGAAATAATTTTACTGGAAATTTAGAATATTTTGCAAGAAAATTTATGTATAGAATTTATACATAATACACATAATTGACAGAAGGTATTGTGCTGGCCACATCAGATTTTTTACATTTGCTTTCAGTTAAATAAAAATTTAAAATTTGTGAAATGACCCTATTAACGGCTAAAGTAGGCATGGCCAACATGCGACCCGTATAATGAACTTATGCGGCCCGCATCCCGATTTTAAATAATTTAATATTACGTATTTCACATTTCACGGCCAATTTTTTAAAATATTCTCTTTTATAATATTTTAAATACTATCTTAAGTTTCTTTTAAGATCTTTAACAAATCCATATTAAAAATTTATTTAATAAAATAATATTTCATCCGGCCCGCGATAAAAAATTGTATAATATGGCCCGCGAAACGAAACGGTTGGCCATGGCCTGAGCTAAAGAGAAAATGATTTTTATAAATTTGCTACTTCTACCTTGATTAGCCAGTACCAAAATATTATACCAATTCTAACAATATCGAATTTGAAATATATATAGAACTTTTTATGTAAAAATCTTATACTTCTATATTTTTTTAAAACTTCCTTTGAACTGAAATGCTCTAGTTGTCAACATAAGCTTTCATTCGAAAGGGGAATTTAAGCTATTTATAAATAATATAATTTCTTTTACTTACATACAATATGGCGGAAAAACAAAACTATCAGGGGTTTTTATTCTCGAATTAACTCCGTAAGAATTAGTTGGAGTATGCACCAGAATTTTTTTGTAACAAGTCGTCATTTTTTGATTCTCGTACAAAACACCTACTGAACTGAAACTAATACTAGCTTTGACTGATTGTGAATGGCATTGAATTATGATTAGGGTCTAATCGTTTAATGTCATATGCAAACAATTAGCAACATTTAATTGTTGTTTATATAATACACGTCACAGAATTGATATTTTAAAAATATGTTTATTATGAGACAAATATACCTAATGTAAATAAATAACATGTACCTATTTTTAAATTTTATTATAAAAATACTCTTAATTATTTAGTACAATATATTTTTTAGTGATAAACAAGATGACCTAGAATATATGTACATACATAATATACATACAGAACATACATATTGCACTCTGCCACTTTTAAATTATGAGATTAATAATATAGTTTCGTAAAATAAGTCGTTATTCGTACAGATTACTTGAAAAACTGTATTGTTATTCAGGATGTTTTCTATTTGGGAAGCAAATAGGAGCTATTTTGTGAAAAGATATGATTTTTATACAGGAAATTGTGGACTCGACGAAGATAATTGGCTAAGGATTAGCCAATGGGAAGCAAGTAATATTTTTTCGATACTTTAAAGTTTCGTTTGGTACATTGTATTTTTCTATATTTTTTATAAATATCAAATATTCATTGTTTTATATATTATATTCAATAGAATTTCAAAAAAATGCAATGTTCTACAACCCAAAAGAAAAAGAAACACAGGAAGCCGGAACAGGCAGAGAGCCTAATCCAGGAAAGACAGAAGAAGAATATTCCATAAGTACAATAGAGACACCGCACAGAACCGGAGTCTGTCCGGTGTCCGGTTAATCACATTTCAGTAATATCCGGATTTTCCTGAAAATAACATAGTTAAGCGAAAAACATCCGATGTGGCCAGCACATGGCATCCCGCCAAATCCATGTTTAAAATATCATTGAGCTTTAAGTAAAGTATCACTTCCGGTTGATCGTTTGTAAACAAAATCTAATTTGTTTTTCCAATAAATAGAAAAGTCTGTAATACGAAATTTTAGATTATATTTTATTATTTTTTCCTCAAAAATCTATTAAGAGCTCCAAGTTAAGGATCACATCCGGTTTATCATATATAGTCAAGATCTAATGTTGTTTCCAATTCCAATCGTATATGAGTTTTTAAATACCAAATTTGAGAAGTTTTGAATTATATTTTAATGTATTTTCCAAGAAAATCTGTTCAGAACTTCAAGTAAAGTACCACTTCGGGTCTATCAATTGTAGTAAACATCACCTGTCTGTCAAACTCTTATTATAGTGATATATTTTTGCACGAAAATCTGTTCAGCGCTTCAAGTAAAGTATCACTACCGGTTTGTCAATTGTAGCCAAAATCTAATATGTTGTTCCCATTTACATCAAAGTCTTAAGTACTAGAATTGAGAAGTTTTCGGGAGGGAATCGAAAAGTTAGAAAAACGTTGGACCAAGTGTGTTGACCTCAGAGGGGACTATGTAGAAAAATAAAATGTAGTTCGTGTTAAATATATACAGGGTGATCACGCGAGAATGAACCAACAATTATCTCCGTTATTAAGCGAGATAGCGATTACCTTCAAATAAACAAATTTAATATAGACAATATGGGCAATAAGATGTATCAACAAGCGTGCTGTTACTTGCGGTTCCGGAGTATAAATACATTTATATGACGTAACCTAGGCAACAAGTCCAATAAAACAAATTTCCACACTTTCTTGATTTATTTTGTAAGATATTTCAAACGTCCGCCATTTTACTTTTTAATAATACAACGTCCGACTTGTCATTCCGGAAACTTTTCAATCCACCCTCGTACGGTGGCTTACAAAATTATTCGTACACTGTACTTTTATGAGTAAAATAGAAAATAAAACGGGTTTCCAAAATAGAAATTCATTTAAAAAATTAATCATAATCATCTTTCAATATTTCAGAATGAAATGATAGTCATTAAATTTAAAATATGTTTAGTTTACTTTGTGCGTACACCTATACGAGTAGTTATAAAATTATTTAACACAGAATACTACATTTTAATATTTACTGGGGTACTACTCATTGGCTTTAATTACTACTTTCAGTAGCCTAGGTATTGATTTTATTAAATTAGATGATATGGAAGATGGAATTTTTGCCCATCTTTCAGTCAGATTCGTTCGGAGTTCCTAAATAATGGAAAATGTTTTTTACGCGGTCACCTATCTAGTATCATAAATTCTCTATAAGGTTGAAATCAGGAGACTGGGGAGGTGTTTTAAGTTGTTTCAGTATGTTTCGGAACAGGTATTCCTTAACAATAATTGCGGTATGCTTGGGATCATTTCCTTGCTAAAATAAAATCCCCTCCTAGTCCAAGTTAAACCGCAGAAGATTGCAAATTTTCTTTAAAAATTGATAAACAATTATATTTATTCATAGTTTCATTAATAAAACATAAATTCCTCAGGTCGGTATTTGATTTTCACCAAACTATAGGCCTACCATCTGATCAAAATAAATTAAATTTACTGCTTTCTGAGAATATAACTCTATTCCAAAATTCAGGGCCTTTATTAACATATCTTTTCGCGACGTCTAGCTTCTTTATTATATTAAAAAAGATATTGTAATTGCCGTCTTCGGGATATCTTCTTCGGCGATCGGGATTTGATTGAAGGCTCTCACGAGGTTGATTGTGGAGAAAATATTTTTTCCTCGCAGTGATTGCGAAAAGTCCTGAATATCAGGACATCAGGACACGTTCTTGCATTTAGGGTGCGATAATCACCACACGATTTCCACTCGTCGTCCTCAAATTCTTTTTTCGCCGCTCGAAGTTTGTCTGGGGCAAGTCGTCGCGGTCTCTGAGCGACAGGTGGTCCTGGAGTGATGACGATATGATGTTTGGTAGAATGATCTACAGTCTTCGGTTTTCCGTCCGGACGAGTTATCACAGGGCATTTCGGAAAAAGGTCGAGGAATGGCGAAGAGCCTGATATGGTTTTAATGCTGGATATCTCGCAGTCAATCATCTCTCCGCTGGAATTGAGTTGAATGATTGAGTCCAGGAGTCGCTGGTTCTTGATGTCGAAGAGTAGACCATAGTGCACCAGGAAATTTGCACCAATGATTGGCTTGGAGATGTCAGCGACGACGAATCTCGAAGTGAATTGACGCCGCAGCTCGAGATTTTATGTCAAAGTCAGTGTGCCATACGTTGCAATTACGGTACCATTTATTTGCTACGGAAAGTTCGTATTTAGATTAGGTTGTCCCAATACACACAATTGCAATTTGCACGAGCGCCTCTAGCGACACAACATAGAACTAATGGTTACTATGGTTACGACATTCCAAATAAAGAACTGCCATCGGCCATTCACAGTACAAATTCAAAGATATAAACCATGTAAATATCATAAACGTCAAACGTCATTTGATAATTATTATAATTTTAGCCTATCATTTTTAATAAACAAAACAGATCAGAATAGAGAATTAGGTTATAACACTAAATGACAGATGCAAACAGAATAACAGGAATAGTACAAGGAGAGGGAACGAGGGAGGGTTTGTTTGGAATGAGATCATCTAAGTAATTCTGTGTCTATTGCCAGCAAGGATACACACAAAGATCAGCACCGGTCGATCAGAAACTGAACTTTGGTGGAATGGTCCTTCACGAATGGTCGGCGAAATATTACTGAACTGGTGTCGTCAGCCGCCGACTACCTGCGTCGTTTGCCGTGGTATCCTCGTCGAACTTGCAACACTTTTTACAGCTTCTTGCAACATTGCCGAAATTCAAATGGTACCAGCAAATATCGTCCCAATTCTACGAGTCTGGGTAGCGAGCGCGAACATAATCGCAGACGAAAGGTTGAACACGATGGCCGCTGTTGTGAAATCTGATTGATTTCAATAGCCGCGAGTTTCTCTAGAATTGTGGCGAGGGCTACATGTTTCATCCTGGCGACCAGAGTGTCGCTAGAATATCCTCTGGAAAACTGACTCCTGCGAGGCTACGCAGATGGTGTAAAAACTATGACGGTTTTCTGGCACCTTGCGATTCATTTTCCAGCAAACAGCGCGTGTTTTGTTCTTGAGGAGAAGCACCCATACGTTTTAATAATTCGCTTTTTAATAGTTTGTACGACCTCTGGGCCTTCGGTTTTAATAAATTTTGTATTGCCTTGTGTTATTCCGGCGTTCTCAAGACCGCGCTCTAACATTAAAAACCAAATAAAGATCTGAATCATTTGGCAAGAATGGTGGCACTTTCACCGCAATACAGTCGACCGAAGATTTACCGTTAGCGGGAATGTCAATATTATTTACGCCGGCAGATGTATCATTGGCGGGTATATAATATTTCTTGCGCCAGTAGCCATTTTATCGAGAGCCCAATCATTTCACTGATCACAAAAAAAATAATTTTCACTGGCGCTGCACGAACTACACGAGAGTCAATGTAAAAAAAAAAATGTTTCAAAGTCAATAAAATCCCTACACAAATCATCCACATTTTACAAAATCACTATATCACATCGGGGTCATCACTTTGTGGGTGCAAGTGTTCAGGTAGGATTAAAATTTAATTAGTATTTGTTTACAGGAATTTATTTGTAAGAATGATGCTTAGCGTAGGTGAGCAGATGAGAAACTGTATATTCAAAGTTTAAGAAATAACATGCACATGCCTGGAAACAAAGAATTATCATAAATGATAGTGGACAAGACACAAATACGCAGGAAGGTCGAATAGCAGGTAGCGAGATACCGAGAAAAGTTACAGATATTGAAGTTAGGAATAGCGACAAAATTATATACATATACACAAATGATAAAATATTTAGAATATAAGGAACACATAAAACATATTTACATATTTAATAATTATATAGGTATAATTAGGATAGTGTGTAAGTATGTATACAAGGTGTTTGGCGTAAGTCCGGCAACACGAATATTTCGTTTATTTTGAGAGATACAAAAAAATGTTAAGAAGCAAAGTTAAACTAGACAAAGGGGCTCATAAGATGATCATAGTAGAAATTTTGTTTCGCTTCCGGTTTTAGCGGAAATGGGTACAACATTAAATCTAGCATAGGGAATCGGTATTTTTATATTTTTTTCAGAATATACATAAAATTAGCTTCACAATGATACTAAATTATCATAGTTTTACTTTAACCATTTCAAAATGGCGACCATTTATTCTTAAAATATGTATTAATAAAATTCCATACAAAATAAAACATAGCATATGAAAACAATTTTATTATCTTATAACAAAAGAAAAGAATTTACCTACATTTGTGATCCTAGAAAATGTAATGAAAGAGTTTTTATTACGTATAAGAAAATGTATAGAAAATAACGGCGGCCATATTGCGCATTTGTAGTTTTTCACATTTACTGTTTCTGTTTTGCTATGCTAAAAAATAAAAAAATAATACCTCACGCCTAATTTTTTTTTAATTTCTTCTTTTCTTTTGTTATAAGATAATAAAATTTTATTTTGTATGGAATTTTATTAATACATATTTTGAGAATAGATGGTTGCCATTTTGAAATGGTGAAAGTAAAACTATGATAATTTGGTATCATTGTGAAGCAAATTTTATGTACATTCTGAAAAAAAATATAAAACTACCGATTCCCTATGCTAGTTTTAAAGTTATACCCATTTCCGCTAAAACCGGAAGTGATACAAAATTTCTGGTATGATCATCTTATGAGCCCCTTTGTCTAGTTTAACTTTGCTTATTAACATTTTTTTTGTATCTCTCAAAATAAACGAAATATTCGTGGTGCCGGACTTACGCCAAATACCCTGTATACAGTATATTACAGTATATACTGTATGTATATGTATGTATTTATTAGTGGTGGGATCCGGATCTAGATAGTTTTGGTTTCGGATACAAAAATATCCGGATATCCGAATAATTGAATGTTGAACTATTCGGATCTTGGATCCAAATCTCAGTATCGGATATTGGATCCGGATCTGAGTGTCGGATTTTGGATTCGGATCTAAGTATCGGGATTTTGAAACCGGATCTGAGTATCGGATTTTGGATCCGAATCTGAGCATCAGATTTTAGATCCGAATCTGAATATTGGAATTTGGATCCTAATCTGTGTATCGTATCTTGAACCCGGATCCGAATATCGATTCTTTGAAACGGATTTGAGTATCGGATTTTAGATTCGAATATGAGTATGAGTATCGGATTTTAGATATGAAATTTCAGTATTCGGATCGGTTCTCGAATTCGAGTATTCTCAGTTTTGAACCTTCCATTCAATTTTAGCATCGGGTCTCATCATATTAATAATATTCATATTAAAGTTACTTTATATGTGTAATAAAAATAATACAAATTTGAATTTTTTATTCATTTACTAAACATATCTGTGAAAGTATAAATTCCTCTTTTCTTTACATTCTGCACAAACTATCTGGCTATTTTAGAGAGGTATTATAAAATGTATTACTAATTGTTTACTAGTGTTTACAAACCACTGTAAAGATAAACAGGCCCACTTTAACGGTTTGAAGTTTAAATTTGAACTCAATTCTAGATGTTAGCCTTCACATTCAAAATTAAGAATCGGATCCAGAATTAAAATTTGAATCCGGATCCGTAAACAAAACATCGAATCCGGATCCAAATTCGAATAAAATTTTCGGATATCCGCTTCAATATCCGAACGTCGGATAGCCGAGGATCCGGATATTTTGAAATCCGGGTTCTCGGATCCAAGTTTGTCGGATCCTCACAGCACAAGTATTTATATACGTATTAGTGAGTTGCATGAGTGTACGGAGTACGTGGCCGTAGTCTCCACAAAATTAACTTGGAAAATATGTTTTCGATTACACATGTAATTATAGTGTACAGTGAGTGTTAATACATGTGGCGCCAATTTTATAATTTCGATCAATATATTCGAATTATCACTCAAAATTTAGTCAACAATAAATAAATTAAAATTATTTACGAACATGAGAAGATGAATTAATTACGTCAACATTTTCATACGTGTTTAAAAACAACAAACAACGTATACATACTATAAAAACTGTACCAGTAGCAAAATAAATAATGATCGAATTGTTTGGCTATTCACTGACAAAAAATAAATGCTAATTATCAAAGGTCAAAAGTTCTATTAATAAAATTTATTGTATCATTTCTAGTAATTCACAGAATTTACATATTGGTTTACCTTTAACAAACTGACTGTTACATTGAGTATGTCATGCAATTAAATATTGCACAAACTAATGGACAGAGTTAATTATACAAGTGACGGTACTCAACTCATAGTTCACACTGTTCAAGAATTTCTAAGAACAGAGGGAATTCGCAGGATTTACCTGCACACACAGTTGCAACTCTCAGGGACGTAGCTAAAGATTAAAATTTATATTTTTTATAATACGGTGCCCCACAATAAGTCTATGCGACATTTACTTTAAAAATTGTTATACGCGTATAATATTTTACAAAATTTGGTATCTACAGATTTATTATCATGCTCATTTCAAGTAAATATTTGCACAGCAGGGACACTTCGAGTTAAAAGTGAATATATACACATTTAAAGATTTTCGGTTGAGTATTATACTCGTATATACATACGCAGCACTTGTGCATGCCCTGCTGTAATATGGTGTCAAATGTTACGCATGAATGGTAAAAGTACCTGTTGGGAATGAGATATTTGCGTGGTATAGGCAGATTAGGGGTATTATGCATTGACTTTCAGGTACACTTCATACCATAGAATTATCTGCAATATAAACAGGTAGAAACACAGAGACGTATTCTAATATTTTTAATCGCGTACAATGTTTATTACATAAAATATTGAAAATATACCACAAAAATAAAACTTGTAAGAATCAAAATATTAATGTTAAAAAAATAACACAAATGTAACATAAAACATAAAAAAGTAGTAATACAAGTAAAATTCAACACTAAATGACACTATCAAACAACGCCTGCATAAGCCAATTTATTTGTACTCCTATATTCAATCATATGGTAGAAAATGAGTTTTTAATTATATGTACAGTTTAATTCGGAGATAAATAAAATTCTTTTTAACTCTCCCCCTACTAACAGGTGCGGTGTCTTGTAGTAGAACAAGTAAAAACCGCAGATTATAAAGTCAAGTCAATGCACAATATCTAAAATCTATATACATGTGAATAAGGGTGTTAGGAAGGAACACATGAAAAAAATGATTAGGTTACGAAAAATGTACGATTAGGAGTACTCGTAGGAGGAATTCTGGTGAAAATGAGTCAATTAAGATTGTTGAGTTATTGAGTGTGACGATGATTCCGACACATTTATGTATACATTTGTTATTGTTTGTTGTTTGTGACTTGTGAGACTAATTTAGCCGTGCCTGGTATTTTTATAAATTATATAGTAGAGTTCCAAACACATTGCAAATTTATTTGTATTACATATGTAATTTTATTTTTTATTATTTAATTTTCATTGATGCCAGATGGAAATTAAAAATTACCCAAGTTTGTTATTGTGAGAAATACGAGTACGTATTTGTTTCTTCCTCAAAACCACCTATAAATTGAGATCTTATCTTAGAGACATGGGAATACAACACGTGAGTATAATTAGTCATTGTGACACTTCACTAATATTATTTAATCGACTTCTAAATCATTCGTCATAAAAAGCACCATTTACATTCTGTCAAGAAAATACCGGGAATTGTGTATTAAAAAAGCCCGCTTAAAGGAAGTGTCGAAATTTTTTTTGTCGCTACGTTGGCACAACTGTCCTCTATGCTCACGCAGAGTTTGAGCGCCATCTGTAATTTAGTTTGTTTACAGTGCTCCATTTGTCAGTTCATCTCAAGTGTGTTTTGCGATGTTTACAGTAGATAAAAATATCGAACAAAGAATCTGTCTCAAATTTTGCATTGCAAATGGAATTTCGTGTGCCGAAACGCTGAAAATGTTACATAAGGCTTACGGTGAATCGACTTTATCAAAAACACATGCGTGTGAGTAGTACAGTGCATTCAAAAGCGGTCGAGATGTGGTGGAAGATTTGCCTCGCTCACGTTGGCCATCAATGTTTTTAACTGAACTTAAAATCGCTAAAGCACTGAGAATTCTTGCCAGAAGGTGAGACAGTAACTAAAGAATATTATCTGATCGTTATGCGGCGTTTGAGAGAGCAAATTCGTCGAAAAAGATCAGATTTGTGGAAAGAAAACTCATGGATTTTGCACCACGATAACGCACCATCTCACAAGGCTATCATTGTGAACGAATTTCTGGCCAAAAACTCAACAAATCTTATCGAACAACCACCGTATTCCCCTGATATGGCTCCGGTCGACTTTTTCCTCTTTCCAAAACTTAAATTACCACTTCGAGGTACCCGTTTTCAGTCGAGAGAAGACATAAAAGAGAATTCGCGGCGAGTACGGAAGTTGATTCGTGAAAATGCGTTTAAAAACTGGTTTGATGATTGGATTATTCGTTGGCATAATTGCAGTGTTGTCTTTAGGCACGGGCCACCTGGGCCCGGGCCCAGGGCCCCGAGGTCCTGGGGGCCCCCAAAAGTTTATGTGATTGAAACAAAAATTGTCACAACAAAAAAATCATTGACATTTTTTTGTTTTTTTTCTTTTGATCAAACATTAAACAAACAAAAGTTGTGAATACTTTTGCAAAAAATCTGATGTGGCCAGCACATAACCTCTCGCCGTATACTTTACCTGGCTGTATGCATAAAGCAAAGAATATTTTTATAAATACAAATAATATATTCATATAAATCTATGACGTATAAACTTCTTTATTATTCAATAATAGCATGTCTCAACATAAAGATATTTTACCATAAATTATGTTACAGTAAATTACAAAGTAGAGTTTACTATATATAAATATTAGGCTGGTAACAGCAATTTTCAATTCGAACAACCTTGTTTATTTTCTCTTCATATTCTTCTAGTAAAAACATTAATTTTGGGCGGTCTAAAATGTATATATCTGGATTGTGCATCTATTCTTACATATCTTCTTTTACATTTTATTTTTTCATACATGTTATATCTAAATAACACTAATTCCCTTTAATAAAGTGACGGATAGATTGCACTCCGATTATTCGATGTGTAATTTTGTCAATATTTACAACTTACTTGAGAAGAATTTGATAGCTTTTCCGCAATTCAAAGTTACTCTAGTCTACAGTGCTGGTGTACATTGTCCCATAATGTTTGAAACAAATTTAAGTCCTTCAACCTAGACTTGTCATCTCCATAATAGTCACAGATCAAGAATTAAGGGATTCTCCAAGTACATTTTTCTTTCATAACTCATTATTTCTGACACTGACATTTATCTGTCACAAATAATTTAAATTTTTCATGGCATCCTTTCGGTTGTAAAATTAATTACAAGATTATTTTATATATTATATTCCTTTTATCTCTAAATCTATAAAATATGTATAAAAATATTTAAATGTATCAGAAAGAGAATTTATTTTTCTTTAATATTATCAAGAAAAATTTTCAAAAAATAATATTTAGAAGATTTTTTTTCAAGAATCTTCTACTTCCGGTTGTCCAATTGTTACCAAAACCTTTTCAAATCTTCCCGGGAATGTCCGATTGGGAAATACGTTGTTAAACAAATTTTAAGTCTTATAGATTTTGAGTAACCGTCCTTCCAACATCCCACACACACACACACACACACACACACATCCACACACACACACACACACACACACAGACATCATCGTAAAAATGTTAAAATCGGATTGTAAGGACCTTAAAACGTGCTTATTCAATAAAATCTGGATATGCGATTTTTAGCATGAATGCAATACCTCTCTTAGCGAGAGGTAAAAAATGATTTTAAAGAACTGATTTTGCGTTACAAAAGTCCCGAAGAAAACCTGTCTAATAATCTGTATGACAAAGATAATAAATCTATAAAATATCTGTTTTTGTTAAAAAAAAAAATTATAGGGGGGGGAGGGGCCCCCACGTACTAATGGCCCAGGGCCCCGAAAATCTTAAAAAACGGCACTGCATAATTGAATTATTCTACTTTGAAGGCGAATTTGGATGAATAATGCATATTTTGTGTTTTATTGACCAATTCCCGGTACTTGATTTATTTCAGTATAAAGAAATTTGATCAAAAACTAATGAGAAACTTTAAATTTGACAGCAACATATTGAAGAAGCATTTAGACATACTAGGCTCTTTTTACCTTCCGTCACCTATAGGTACGGAAGGTATTGTCTTTGGTCAAAAAATTCGGTGGTGAGTTTTCATTGAATAAGCACGTTTTAGGGACTTTACAATACGATTTTACTATTTTTACAATGATGTCTGTATGTATGTGTGTGTGTTCGTGTGTGCGTGTGTGTGTGCGTGTGTGTGTGTGCGTGTGTGTATGTGTGTGTGTGTGGACGCCGTTTCGTGCACGATATCTCCAATACTAGAATTCCAAAAACTACAATTCTTGCGTATTCCTCTTCCTTACATCCATATGCAGACTTGATTAGATTTTGGTTATAAATGGTCAACCGGAAGTACCCTCATTTGCAGATTTTAACAGTTTTTCTTGAAAAACCCAGTTAAATGTTATTATAACTTAAATAATATATTATTCTCTATACGATTTGATTGCATTTAATATTTCATATTCAACAGATATAGAGTTAAAGAATTATAAAGATAATAAATTTTATAATTCAGCCAGCTATGCTAACTTAACCATGGAAACTGCTAATATATTCAGGTAATTCAAATTGACAGATGTCAGTATCAATAAATAGCAAATGTATGAAAGCGTAAGGGAAATAACTGTAGTGTTGAACGTTTCTAGAAAGATATAAGAGAGAAGATTACATTGGTTTGAACATGTCATGATGAGATATGAGTATATTGGAAGAATGAATAGCTTATAACAGAAGGTGGAAGAAACATAGAAAGACCAATATAAGATGAAAGAAGAGAAAAGGAACTGAATGAGGACGACACGGAAAACAAAAATTAGTGGAAAAAGAAAATAAAAAATAGCGATCCCCTAACGAATGGGAAAAACTAAAGAAGAAGAAGACGCTAACGTCAAGTGCAATTCGCATAGTTTTATTAAATAATTTAACTGGAAATATAGGATGTTTTATGTGTAGGGCGCGTGCAGTGACGTGACTTTACTGACTTTGGCAAGCAGATACGAATGTGGACTCGTGTCAAAATGACAGCTATTATTTACGTCCATAACTGACAAATGTCATAATTTTTCATTCAAAATTTCATTATTTTCTTATTTCATGTGGTTTATTTATTATCAGGGGTGTGAAATTCAGTTGCCGAGAAAAGGAATCATAAAATACAAAAAATAGGATTTTAAATGAGGATAACCCCAAAACAAATGAATGGAACAAAAAATAAAAATTAGCGACCCGTAAGAAATGAATGGAAGAAAAAAATAAAAAAATAGTAACCCCTAACGAATGGGAAAAGCTAAAGAAGAAGAAAATGTCAGTGTCAAGTGCCATTTGCATGAAATAATATTACTGGAAATTTAGAATCTTTTGCAAGAAAATTTATGTATGGAATTTGTACATAATACACAGGATTGACGGAAGGTATTGTGCTGGCCACATCAGATATTTTACCTTCCGTCACGTTTAGATAAGGAAGGTATTGTCTGGTCAAAAAATTCAATAGTGAGTTTCTAATGAATACGCACGTTTTGGGTTCCCTAGAATACGAATTTACTATTTTTACGATGATGTCTGTCTGTGTGTGTGTGTGTGTGTGTGTGTGTGTGTGTGTGCACGCGTCTGTGTGTGTGTGTGTGTGTGTGTTTGTGTGTTAGTGTGTGTGTATGTGACGATCGTTTCGGATCGCATATCTCCGATACCACGATTCCAAAAATTATATTTTTTTCGTATTCCTCGAGTTTAGATCCAAATGCAGACATGGTTAGATTTTGGTTGTAATTGGTTCACCGAAAGTACCCTCATTTGCAGGTTTTAACAGTTTTTCTTAAAAAAAGCAGTTATTGACATTTAATGTTATTATAAATTTTACAAAATATATTATTCTCTATACGATTGGATTGCATTTTATTCTTCATATTCAATAGATATGGAGTTAAAGAATTATAAAGATATTAAATTTCATAAATCAGCCAGCTATACTAATCATGGAAACTGCTAATAATAATTCAAATTGACAGATGTCATTATCAATGAAAAGAAAATTAATGTGGCAGAGATGAGGATGAGGTAGATGTTGGAGAAGACACGGAAAGATAGGGTAAGGAATTAAAGGATAAGGGAAATGACTCAAGTTATAGAAGTTTCTAGAAAGATACAAGAGAGACGATTACATTAGTCTGTAGTAATAGTAGTAGTAGTAGTAGTAATAGTGTAGTAGTAGAAGGTAGAAGAAGCAGAGGAAGACCAAAGAGAAGATGGAAGGGCTGTATTGTGGAAGACTTGAGAGAAAAGGAATTGAATGAGGACGACAAGCAAAATAGAAACAAGTCGATGAAGAAAGTCAAGAATAGCGACCTCTAACGACTGGGAAAAGCTAAAGAAGACGAAGATGTCAGTGTCAAGTTCAATTTACATAGTTTGTTTATGAAATAATTTTAATGGAAATATAGAATCTTTTGCAAGAAAATTTATGTATGGAATTTGTACATAATTCACAGAACTGACGAAAAGTAGTGTGCTGGCCACATCAGATTTTTTTTATTAAAAATTAAAGTATATATTAATTTTTTGGTCTATACTAGAATAAGTATAAATTTTAACTCTAACATTAACTGTTTTCAAAATAAATTAAATTTTAAATATATATTCAAATTGTTCGCGTTACTAAACCTGAAATTTTAATATTTTTCCTTTTAACCCTAGACTAGTACACCAGGGTCAATCTGACCCTGCACAATTTTAGTTCGCTAGTTGTTTGTGTACCTTACACTCTACCGAATTGTCACTGCATGTAAATTCGCTTCAGTGTATGTATGCGAAGACAGTACACAGTATCAGAGTCTGCCGGTTTTCTCAAATAAAGAAATTATTATTATTATTATTATTATTATTATTATTATTATTATTATTATTATTATTATTATTATTATTATTATTATTATTATTATTATTATTATTATTATTATTATTATTATTATGTCAGTATTTCCCTTCTGTACCCGATTTGACTCTAAATTGAACATTTATTATTTTTGCAAAAATATCTAGAAAATATTTTGTCAGAAGAAAAATTAGTAGTTATTTCTGGTATTATACACTGATGTCGAAACTTTTATAAATGTTTTGATATCTATTACTTTAGCTATTTTGTTATGTCTACTCTTAATCAGTTTATTTCGTTAAAATAAAATAAATATATATATATATATATATATATATATATATATATATATATATATATATATATATATATATATATATATATTTCGTTTATATTATTTGTTGCTGTCATAAAAATAACAAACATGTATAAAAAATAAAAATTTCTCTTTGTATTAATGATTTTTAATTACAAGGTCATAATGAAACGGGTGTACCAATATCGTAACTTTGTGAGGGTGTACCAGTAATTTTAATATAAAAGCAAATTAAAACGAAATAGGAAAAATAATATAAAAAATCTGATGTGGCCAGCACAATACCTTCGGTCAATCCTGTGTATTATGTACAAATTCCATTCATAAAATGTCTTGCAAAAGATTATAAATTTCCAGTAATATTATTTCATGCAAATGGCACTTGACACTAACATTTTCTTCTTCTTTAGCTTTTCCCATTCGTTAGGGGTTACTATTTTTTTATTTTTTTCTTCCATTCATTTCTATTTTGCGGATCATCCTCATGTCAAAATTTTTCATTCAAAATTGATTTTTTTGGTATTTTATGATTCCTTTTCTCGGCAACTGAATTCCACACCCCTGACAATAAATATACCACATGAAATAAGAAAATCATGAAATTTTGAATGAAAAATTACGACATTTGTCAGTTATGAACGTAATTAATAGCTGTCATTTTGACACGGGTCCACATATCTGCTTGCCAAAGTCAGCAAAGTCTCGTCACTGCACTCGCTCTACACATAATTTTTCTTGGAAAAGATCCTATATTTCCAGTTAAATTATTTCATAAACAAACTATTCGCATTGCACTTGACACTAACATCTTCTTCTTCTTTAGTTTTTCCCATTCGTTAGGGGGTCGCTATTTTTTATTTTCTTCTTCCACTAATTTTTGTTTTGTATGTCGTCCTCATTCAGTTCCTTTTCTCTCCTTTCATATTATATTTGGTCTTCCTATGTTTCTTCCAACTTATGTTATATGCTATTCTTCCAATATACTCATCTCTCCTCATGACATGTTCAAACCAATGTAATCGTCCCTCTTATATCTTTCTATACTCAGTGGTGGTCCCATAGGGTATACTCCATATACGCCGTATACTCTCAAGGATTTTCTGGACATACTGCGTATACTTTCAAAGAAATTATGAAAACTTGTTAAAAAAATTATCAGAGGCACGAAATGAGAAATAAAAATAGGTGCAACATAAAGAATGCTTGATTACACGTTGAAAAGTGTTGGATAGATATAATATAAATAATATTTAAATAAAAATATTTAAGTTAATTTGTTTTCTATTTTCTTCGATATCCATGCGCCTCAAAACAAACCCATATCCTACCCCCCCCCCCCACGTAACCTTAGAAAAAGTAAAGAATATAGTAGCTAATCGGTGGTATACCCTCAAAAAAAATCATGGGACCATCACTGTCTATACTCTATTTTTAAACTAGGAGGAGTAGGTACGAAAGTCTGATTTACACTATAGAAAGTTACCAGAAAAAGTTACTAGATTTTTTTTCGCGTGAAATACAAAAATTCCGTACACATCAATACTGTATACTTCGCATGGAACTTATTTTAAAATAAAACTGACATTATAGGCTCTTATTTTTCACGCCGTATATTTGATTATGTGAATAAAGATAATATGTAATCTAAATAAACACTCTTACTTGATTTATATCTATATTTTTTAATTGAACATAGCGATAAAATGCACAAAACCTATATATAATTTATTATTTAAAAATTTATACCATAAAATACAATACCAAAGGAACAAAATACAAAAAATATTACATTTAATTCGTTTAAAATTGAACATAAATTGAAACTGTGTATTATAATATCAATAAGGGGATTTTTTGTGCACAGACATTAACAATCTTCATCAGAAGAACTCTCCGATGAGCTGGAGTCACCATTGCCAACCGAAATAATGAAAGAAACACAAATAATATCGATACAATCCATATTATTAGTTCTTATAAGAACTGATTTATTTTAAAGTCACAGAAATGCGAAAAACCAAAACAGAAAAAGATAACCTCCAAACGAATGACAGCTAATACATCAAATGTAAAATATTTGTGCAGTGTAAACCTGACGAAGCACTAGCCAATCAGAAGCGTCAGTTTCGGCGCTTAAAATTTAAAGTACTCCTCTTAGTTTAAAAACAGGGTATAGAAACCCCAACACTAGACTTATTTCCCTTATTCTTTCATCATTTACTTTTTATTGATATTGACATCTGTCAATTTGAATTACCTGAATATATTAGCAGTCTCCATGGTGAATTTAGCACAGCTGACTGATTTTGTAATTTTTATAATCTTTATAATTCTTTAACTCCATATCTGTTGAATATGAAATATAAAATGCAATCAAATCGAATGGAGAATAATATATTCTTTAAGTCATAATAAAATTTAACTGAGTTTTTCAAGATAAATTGTTAAAATCTTCAAATGAGGATACTTCCGGTTGACCAATTATAACCAAAATCTAATCAAGTCTGCATATGGTCGTAAGGAAGAGGAATATGCAAGAATTGTAATTTTTGGAATTTTAGTATTGGAGTTATCGTTGACGACTCGGCGGTCACATACACACACACACATACACACATACACACACACGCACATACGAACACACACACATACAGATATCATCGTAAAAATAGTAAAATCGTATTGTAAAGACCCTAAAACGTGCTTATTCAATGAAAACTCACCACCGAATTTTTTGACCAAAGACAATACCTTCCTTACCTAGAGGTGGCGGAAGGTAAAAACACGTATTACAAGGCAAATTTGTAATATTTGTACTTTACATAATCGAATCGTAGTCATTCATTTGCAATACTTGTCTTCCAATATGCTATTTTACTTTACTTTTAATCCTAAATTTAGGAATAAATTTGTCCTGTATTTGCGATACCCGATTTTTTTTTTCAGGTGAGAACTCAAGCACCCCTAGATTTCATTCCACACGTGTTACGTGTTTTGCAGGTGAAAACAAGAAACAATGTTGGCATGATTGCATTATATCTAATGGACAATACTGTGAAGGGGACATTATTGATATTGATGGATAAATTATTACTTGAAACAAATGATTTTTTTTAACAAATTTCCCATAAAATATAGGATCCCTTGTTATAATATAATATGTGGGATTAAAAAATAAATTAAGTAAGAATTTCATAAGCATCTTTGAGGTATTTGAAGTGTGTGACTACGAGTAGGTTATAAGACATATAAATCATAATGTCACCGTAACCGGTCCGTAATAGCATCCACAGATTGAACGTACGAGAGTATAATCATATTCAACCCATTCATAAATCGATCCATTACATGTGCTCCCACTTACTTCATTCATCTTCAGCAACAAGTACTCTTTAAACAAGATATTTCTCTTCTGTTACTTTAAATTCCAGTTAGATACCTTACTGAGCAAAACTCAATTGACTGGTGTAAACAGCCAAGGCAAGGCAATCATCGTAATTACAGTGTACACATCAGTTAGCGAAGTAGTTCTTGGAGTTTAGAGGTTGGCATAAGCGGTCGGCGTGTAAAAATAATTGCATAAATACGTCCGCGCAGGATGTAAGGCGGCCTTGCGCGCCAATCGGTCCCTGTTAGTGCTGGATCATCATGCAATTATAGTAATCGGGGACGAACACCGAGGATTGTGCTTGCAGAACTAAAGAAAAGCTATTTTTACTTTCTCTATATGGAGCTGACGTATTTGTGAGGAGAGGGAAGCCAGAAACTTTAATGATATGATAATTTATCTCAATATTTTTTGGCTCCTGCAAATGACAACGCATCCTTTTTCGTCTTAAGTGGCCCCTTTTAATAATGGTATTAAAGATTGTTTTTAAACAGTGAATTTCTGCTCGAATTTCTATAACCTACTTCGTTAACTATTTTAAAGTATAATTAACGAAGAAAAGGAATTTTCTGTATCTAGTAGGGAAACGCTAACCAACTGAGTTTTGAAAGTCAATTAATTTTTCATATCTCCTGCTTGTTATTGATGAGTACAATATCACCCATGCAGTACCGAGTACCCACATAGCAGCGCGGTAACACCCTTGGTAGTTGGTGGCACCATACAACATTGTTAATATTAAATACTGTTTTTCAACAGTAAATTTCTGTAACCTAGTTATCATGAACTATTTTAAAGTATAAATAATGAAGAAATACCTTCGATGGAGTGCTTAATAAAAAAAATTTCATACAAGGAACTAAATTTGTTCAATCCTGTACTACTTATTATTATTACTAATACCTAATTTATAAATGCAATTAACATTTTTCACCTTATTATTTTTTATAATTATAAACTAGCCGTTCATCGCAGGGCAGGGCTATCTACTTCATTCAAGGGGTACATATTTTGTCGTTGGTAGCAGGAAGAATTGTGAAATTATAAAAATGATTGCAGGTGATGAATGAATGATATACTGCAAAATTCAATTCATAATTCAATTTATATGTATTGTTATCTTTGCTTTTTTTTGAAACTTATTCCCAAATCTTTTCGTTTATGAATTAGGAAATTTTATTTATCTTCCAATTTTATGAAAAGCAGAATAACAAATGATTTACACAAACATAATAAAATCTATATGCAGCGATATCTATTAAAATACATAATATTAAAAAATTATTGATAAAACCACAAAAAGATAAGGTATAAATATTTAAGATAATGAAATAATAATAATAATAATAATAATAATAATAATAATAATACGCAATCATCACTATTTCGCCTTACAATTGAATGTTTCATAATATGCATTACGATACAAACGAGTAAATAATTTAATTTATCACAAGAATAGCACTATGTAAGTGGAACAAAATGTGACACATATTTTTAAGTCAGAACTCTTAACTGAAAAACACAACGGAGACGCATGCTATCTGGAATTTTTCATTATTCTCATTTTATAATAAATATAATTCAAATTTTTCCATCATAGAGTGCGTAATTTGAATTATGTGCTACAGAAATCGAAGATGTACCAATTTGCTGAAAAAAATTAAAAATGTGACCCTTTCTTATCTCTTGATAAGAGAGGTATTGGATTCATGCTAAAAATCGTATATCCAGATTTTAATGATTAAGCACGTAGGGGCTACAATCCCATTTTAATATTTTTACGATGATGTCTGTGTATATGGATGTGAGTCGGTTAGAAGGACGATTTCTCAAAAACTATAATACTTAATATCTGTTTAACTACGTATTTCTCAATTAGATTTAGAGATAAAGAAATATAAGGTAAATAATAATCTGTTGTAATAAATCTCGCAGCCTAAATAATATCATGGAAACCAATTGAAAATTTAAAATGTTTGTAACTGACACAAATGTCAGTGTCAGAAATCCGGAGACATTACTGAAGACTTTTTCTGGGAAGTACATACATATATTATTTCTTATTGCATTAATAGTTAAATATTTAAAATTATATCTGCATACCCTTTAAAAATACTGTCAATCCCAACAATGAATTGGAATATTGGAAACATTTTGAAAAATTAGAAGAGTAGGATAAAATTTCTTCATTGAATGAATTTAAAATAAAAAATCTAAATATATGAGGCATAGATACAAGTAGAATTTTTGGTGTAGAGTGTAGGTATACAAGAAATGAAATGTTAAATACAATATGGCGCGAGCAGTCATGTGACTTTATTGGCCTTGACAAGCAGATATGAGGGCTTGAGTCAGAATGATAGCTAGTAATTATGTACATAGATGTCAAATATCATAATTTCTCATTCTAATTTTGGTGATTTCCCATTTCCATGTGGTTTATTTTGCTCAACATGTAAAGTCCACACTCCTGGTGACAAATTAACTAAGTGAATTTAGAAAATCTTGAAATTTTTAATGAAAAATTCTGACATTTGACATCTTTGTACATAATTACATTACATTACATTCTGACACGGGCCCCCATATCTGCTTGTCAAGGCCAACAATGTCACATGACTGCTCGCGCCCTACTTATGTAACCAAAATCGGAAGTGGCGAGAGGTATTGTACCGGCCACAACCGATTTTTATATTTGGCGATATACGAATCATTCATGAGATTATGAGATAAATAAATATTTCGTTTCTAAAAGTACATAGATGTTCACTTCTGATAAATGATTAATAAATTAAATAAACTTCGTTATTCATTTGTTTCCGAGTTTGTTTCTTAAAACTAGGATATAGGAGTATATAAAAGAAATAATTTTCTTGCACAATATTTAATAGCAGTTGCAGTTGAAATTAAATGTCGTAATATAATTAATTTCATTTATGTACATATCTCATTTTGTATTATATAGCTACCCTAAATTATCATGACCTACATGTTTTTATTAAAAGTGCCTTGATAAGTGATTCTCTGCACAATAATTAGGGTAATATATATACACTATAATTTCTTTCTTTAATTATATGTAACATGTAAATAGTAAGACAGAGTAGCTTTACTTTTACCATTACTAGTATTCAGTAGAGTGCAAAATGTTGTAATATCGTATCATATTATACAGATATTACAGATACAGTATTCGTTCATTCATATGATTCAGAATTCAGACTCAACGACTTGCTCGAAATATGTGTTGCACATCTTATGTTAAAATTCCGCTACGTGGCGCACTAATCTAACCGCCGGATGTTATTCTACATAGTCATGTCAGTTTTTTTTTATTATTTAAGTTCAAGGGTACATCATCATCATGGGTCGTTAGTACTTCGTACAGTCAATTTTACATGATAGTATTGTAACTATATTTCTTATATAAAATAATAATGCAATTGGTTTGTATTGGAAGTAATTGACGACGTTCAGGAATTTAAGTATTTTGTTGTTTTATGATTTATAAGGGCTTCGTGTAGTGTTTTGTATGATGATTTGTCTTCGTTGTTTGGTGAATTGAGAGCACTGGATTATATGTCAAATATAATACTTCATATTCTTTGTAATAACTTATATAGAAATAAGTATATTATGGTCAAACGGTACATCTAAATAATAAATAAAAGAACCATATATCTGTTATATACCACTCGTATGTTGCATTTCAAGTAAGAAAGTAGCAAATGTCGCTTGAGGGCCAAGCATATTTACAAGCATTAAATAAAATCATTCAAACCGTGACGCCAAACTTTCTCAATACTAAATATTTTTATCTGCAAAATATACAATACCTGCGTGACAAATTACAAAGTCGAAATAAAAATATGATTAAATAATTCTTATTTCTGTCGATTTTATATCATAACAAATGATATGTTTTCAATATCGTGCATTCTAACCAATCAGAGGGCAGAATTTATTTCCCTGCTTACCTAAACCAACGCTGTTTTTTCTGGTGTAAGGCAGTATAGGATGAGAACATTGAGAACGGGCGATCAGATTGCTACATCGTATAGCGGATTATATGTAAGATGTACAGCCGCCTCAGTGGTCGAGCGTGTTGAAGCAGCGTCCAGTAACGCTCAAAGCGATCTTCACCGCTCAAACCCTGGGGTCGTCGGTTCGATTCCCACCTGGGACTTGGATGTTTGTAAGGTGTCTTTCAAATACATTAAAATATATAATGTAAAATTGTAAAAATGAAACAAATAAACTATTTGAAATAGGGGCTATAACTCACAGAGTTGAAAAACCGACAAAATATTATAATATTATGTAAGATGTACAAATTATAAGCTTAATTTTTCAAGCAACCATAAAGAGTTGAACAACCTTCATTATTTTTGACAGTGATTATGATTATGTATGTAAAAAAGCAGAAGTACAGGTTCTTATATTTTAATCTTTTTATGTAAAATCAATTAAATTTTATATTGATACTTAGACCTATTCTGTAACTCAGTGGTTAATTTATTCGCGAATGAAGAAGAGGCGGAACTTAGCGCGTGACGTAACAATATGGGCGGCCTAGGGTAGATGCTTCATTTTCCGTAACTGTCTATTCTTATAAGCTGCGGCCTTTGAGTGCAAAGAAATATTAATAATATAGTTAATATTAAATAAAAATAATGTTTCTTAGTATTAATAACATTTTGAATTTAACGAACTCTTCTGTTTCATCTATAAATTATGTTTAGCATTCTTTCGAATTTTGATTTCACATTATTCGAGTCTTTGTTTTCCTAAATCTAGTACAATGTTTGGAAGATTAATAGATGAGTAAGCATTAAGATTTGATTGTCTTCTTTGAGCAGGCATGTCTACAAGTTTTCAAGGGGCACACACGCTTATTTTTCCTCGGTTTCTATCCCGTTTTTAAAAGATGAACCCACAATTTTCGTCTATCAACTATTTCAAATTGCCCTAATATTTTTTTCCATAGAATTTTGGTTCCTATTTTCGGGAAATCATGGAAACTAATTTCTGGACTTCTGCGTACTAATGGCGATGTACATCCGTTAAAATAACAAAAACAAATTTTAGATTTCGATGTTAATTTCAACAGATAAATTCATTAGGTACTCTTTCAAAAAAATATATACAAAATAGGAGGTGTATGTATCATAAACATGTGAGAAATACGAGTATTACTAAATATGGGTAATCATATATCATTATCTCATTAAATATAATTGTTGTTTAGGTAATTTCCAAGTAGAAATAACGTATTTTCTAAATATTTTTTCTAGATACTTAACACTTAATTCTAGTCCTGCACTTCTATTTACTCATACATATAAGTTATATAAATCGCGATAAATATTTCATGAGCGTGTCATAACATTTTGTCACGAGATTTTATCACATCCAATATTATCACTCAAGATATATTACTTGTAGATCAGGTTACGTTAGATTAAATTCTTATGTGATTGTTTGGCCAGTGTTAACAATAAGCGTACATGGTAATAATATGTACTATGTGATAAAATATTATGTTCCATATGTCATACGATACAATATCAAAGAATTTTTCATAAATTTCTATAATTTCTTTAGAGGGTATGGAAAAGCAATTAGGAATAATTATTGTTTTTATCACTTTAAATATTGTTTACCCTCCGTCACCTTTAGGTAGAAGGTATTGTCTTTGGTCAAAAAATTGAGTGAGTTTCTAATGAACAATCACGTTCTGAGTTCCTACAATACGAATTTACTATTTTTACGATGATGTCTGTATGTGTGTGTGCGCGTCTGTGTATATGTATGTGACGATCGCTTCGGATCGCATAAATCCAATACCACGATTCAAAAAATTATATTTTTTTGGTATTCCTCATGTTTAGATCCACATGATTAGATTTTGGTTATAATTGGTCCACCGGAGGTACCCTTATTTGCAACTTTTACAGTTTTTATTGAAAAAAAAAACAGTTAAATATCATATTGACATTTCATGTTATTATAAATTATAGGGAATATTTTATTCTCTATAAGATTGGATTGCATTTTATACTTTATATTCAATAGATGTAGAGTTAAAGAATTAAAAAGATATTAAATTTCATAGCTCAGCCAGCTATGCCAACCATGGAAACTGTTAATATATTCAGATACTTCAAATTGACAGATGTCAGCATCAATGAAACGAAAATGAATGTGGCAGAGATGAGGATCTTGAGATAGATGTTGGGGAAGACACGGAAAGATAGGGTAAGGATTTAAAGGATAAGGCAAATGGCTCGAGTGATAGAAGTGTCTAGATAGATACAAGAGTGACGATTACATTGGTTTGCAGATGTCATGAGGAAAGATGAAAAATATATTGGAAGAAGAATGAATAGCTTAGTAGTAGAAGGTGGAAGAATCAGAGAAAAACCAAAGATAAGACGGAAGGAGTGCACTGCGGAAGACTTGAGAGAAAAGGAACTGAATGAGGATGACACGCAAAACACAAATGAGTAGAAGAAGAAAATAAAAAATAATGACGACCTCTAACGAATGGAAAAAGCAAAAGAAGATGTCAGTGTCAAGTACAATTTGCATAGCTTATTTATGAAATAATTTTACTGGAAATATAGGATCTTCTGCAAGAAAATATATGTATGGAATTTGTACAGGATTGACGGAAGGTAATGTGCTGGCCACATCATTTTTTTTACTGTTTTTGTAATTAGGTGGTCAGGACAATCAATTTTCTCACATGTATCACACGATCCATATAATTTCCTATCTTTAAATCGTAGACAGACAGAACACTGACCTCTTTCTACTGGTATTTGTAGGAAGGTTTATTTATTTATTTTATTTATAAATATGTAATCGTAAATTTTTAATTGTGGTAACGTCATGCAAATATATTAAAAGAAAATCAGCTAAAAAAATAACCAGAAATTTAATCCCAAAAATAACAACGTTATTAGAAATAAAAACTACCTTGGGGTCAATTATGACCCCGAGTCATCCAAGGGTTAATCTTAATATAGCATGTTTATCCAATATTGATAATAATAGAAAGGTGACATAATTTTTATCTCACTGAGGTCCGGTGCCGGTATTTTAATTTCTGGTTAAACCAGGTTAAACTGTCTGTAAACTTCACTCTGAGTTAAGAAAAATGTCAAATGTCGCGTCGAAATTTGACACGTTTACAACTTATGCTATATTATCAATGCTATATTTTTCTTTTAACTGATCGTTGACTTATAATGGTTATACCTACACCTATACAACATTATTTATTTTTTCCACTCCCATGCGTGAAGTGAGTACTTTACGTATCAATTTTTATGTGTGAAGCTTGATTTTTTGTACACTGTGCGTGAAGTGTCATTTCACGTATAGTGTGCGTGAAGTAAATATACACTGTGCGTGAAGTGTTACTTCACGCATAGCGTGCGTGAAGTAAATAGTTCAGTTTTAACACATACAATGAATATCTTTATATACACGTAAATCATGTGTTGGTAAATGGTCCGTAGAAATAACAACTTCATGAGAAATGTGTTATTAATTTATAAAAAAAAATATATTTTATTGCAAGGTCGTAGAAAAAGTATAGTATGTAACACGTGTGTGAAGCCTATTTTACATTCGGGTGGTTTGCATCTCTACCATCATGTAAAAATTTCAGCTTCACACACTTGCCACATAATATACTATTATGGACATGGGAGAGTCCCAAACGCATGACCGTGTTCAAAAAATTAAAATCCCGAAGAGGCGTAGCGCGTAGCTTAACGTTTAGGGCAAATTAAATCACGTTGAAGCGTGGTTTAGTACTAGAAACGTAGGCACAGTATAGAAAACCCGAACATAGGACCGTTGTTGTACACCTTACTTAACATGTATATTTCTCTAACAACAACAACAACAATAACCTCATCTATCGCACAAAACTCGGCCCTAATTTTCCAAGCGTGAACTTTATGCGTTAGGTTA
Organism: Harpalus rufipes; assembly: GCA_951394225.1. NCBI lineage: Eukaryota > Metazoa > Arthropoda > Insecta > Coleoptera > Carabidae > Harpalus > Harpalus rufipes. Next base: position 64,660,555 of record OX596274.1, read on the forward strand.
GTTAATGTTAAAATGTATTTAAGGATTTTAAGTAAACCACGTCAATTCGGGATTTTTTTTCTAAACGATTCCATGTTAGGAACTGTAGACACTTTCTTATATTAATTTCGCCATAGTTACAGTGTTATTATTAAAGATAAATAAATGTAATAAAGTAATATCATGCTGAAACTCTGACGTATTATATTACGTAGGTACATATATGCAGGGATGGGATAACATTAACGAATTATTATCCCTGATGAACTAGTTCATCCAGGGATCATGTTCCGAAGACTCGTTATCGTTTTATTATGGGTTCACAATAGCTAAAACCGCAATGCCAAAATATTTCGGTCCGTACAGTCGACCAGTTCAGTATTTGCAATGCTGGTATATATTTTACGCCCAGTATTCGACTGTAGACCAAGACTGCACTTTTTAGATTTTCTAAACCGATTACCAGGGCTGTATTTGCTAATATTTAAAATTTTAATGCGTTAATCTTTTGAACTTAGAATTTCCCTAATTTTCTTATAGCTTATTATAAGGTCTGTGAACTTGTCTCCAAAGGATTATAAAACCGTTATTTGTGGCTATGTAGGTATATAAATAGGTGGTGAGTTTAATTATTTTCACTTGTCATTTGTACCTCCTAACTAGTGTACGAAGGCTGAAAGTGTTTTTTGTTTTGTTAAATTAAATTCAACAGTCAACAACGTTAACAATGTTTCGCCCGTGGGAAGAAAACGAAGAATTAGAAAGTGCTAGTAAAAGTGTATTACCATCGCCTAATATATTTAAACCTTTTTTGCACGAACATGGACAACAAATCGTGTTGAATGTTTACAATGGACTTTTGGAGGAATATGAAGAATCAGTTGCTCTTAAGAAAACTTGCCAACTAACAAAGGTATGTGATAAAACTGTTAAAAAAATTATCAGAAACATCTTTTGCAGACTATCATGAAAATATGTCGGCTGAACTCTTCGAACGTTGATTTGAAAATAATTTACTTCTTAATATTGCACCAAATTCAGTAATAGTCATGGATAATGCCACCTACCATTCGCGACAAGAGAATAAAATTCCGACGACAGCAACAAGAAAGGCTGAAATAATAGATTTTTTGGTAAAGAAAAATATGCCAATACCAGAAAGGGCAACAAAAAATGATTTACTTAAAATTATAAAAGAGCAGAATTTTGATAAGTCTTATGTTATAGACAATATGGCACAACAGGCAGGGCATAAAATATTACGTTTACCACCTTATTATTGCATATTCAATCCGATTGAGTTAATTTGGAGCCAACTAAAAAACAATGTTAGATCAAAAAATGTATCACCACAATTAAATTCTAGTGTAGTTCAATTAGTCAGGGAAGAAGTTGAAAATATTGGCCAGCAACAATGGAGTAACTGTATTCAACATATCATAAAAGAAGAAAATAAATTTATATCACTTTACAAAGACGTGAATCCATTAATTATATCTTTAAGAGATTCAGATATGTCCGATAACAATTCTGAAGACGAGGACGAGTGCACTATGTCCGAATAAAAATTCATATATTTTTTTAAATGACATGTGGTTATAGGCCTCTTGGGGAAATCGCCACTATAAACAAAGATTAACGGTCCGCAATTAGTACCTCCTGGGTGGTCACGGAAATCTGATTATACAATATATTTTTTAAAACAGTTAAATATTAAACATTTTTTTTTTACTGTTTTGAAAAGTAAAATGTGTGAAATGAAATATTTCAAACCTCTACTCAAATTTTTCATTACAGCCCTGGCACATGCCAGGCTATTGGGACCCTCTATTGTACTGCCGTAATAAAACGATAACGAGTCTTCGGAACATGATCCCTGGATGAACTATACGTTATTCCATAACGTTATAAAAAAATAATTCGTTATATAACGTTATTGATAACTCAATAAAAACAAAATATTGTTATGTATCGTTATAATAACGATATTTTCGCTTCGTTATTACAACGTTACAATAACCGTATTTTCTTAAGTTTGTACTAAAAATTCATTAAAAATTAAAAACAATGTATTAAAAAAACTTACACACTTATCTTATTCTAGAAATGAAGTAAAGTGTTCAACATTCGAATTTGACCACTAGTTACAGTGACATCTATTCATTATAAAACACGAAATAAATTATCAGTAAATTACTTACTTTCGTACGGCAAAAAATTTTTAAACTTCAATAACGTTATAGTGAAGCGTTATTTGTTATGTTATGGTTACATAACGTTATTTTATAATTGTAACGTTATTTAAAAATAATAATAAATGAAACGTTATCGGGTATCGTTACGTTACGTTTCCATCCTTGGGTACATGACGCACCTATATTATTACTAGTTATTACTCTGCGGCGCCTATATACACACCATTATCTTTAGTTCTTTCACTCTCTACATACAATATAGCAGATTGCATAAAGATCATATCTCAATCAACCTCATTCCATAAATACGTACCACAAACTCATGATAAGTAACCACAAGCATAAAATAATTAAAATAAAACGTCATCTTTTTTTCTTGATGAACTACGACCTCAGATGTGAGCATGATACAGTGACTGGTTCAATGCGTCTACCATAATAAAGGTACAATAAAAAATTTATAAAAAATATATTCGTATACTGAAGAGCAAAATAACAGTGATTCAGAGTTTCCAGAAGAATGTATGTCAGAAAAACAATCTAAAAAAACATAAATGTGTTGCGAATTTCTATATGAGTGAATCGGTTCGAGACTTGCGTATTTGCGATTGCTGAGTGGCGGTCACGGTCGACGGCTATAAACTCCAACCCCCTGACCTTCTCCTGCAGGTCCCCCAGGGTTACGTGATTGCCAACTTCCATGCAGGAAGTTCACGGCTGCCGCTGCCGACCGACGACTGCGGCGTTGCGGGAAGCAAACTACCTGCACCTGCAGATTGCAATACGAACGAACGCTAACGTATTGCTACGGTGGCAGTGTTACATACTTTTTAAATATAAAATAAATACATCCTGGTTTAAAATACGTTACTGGATTCATAGATTTTGGTAATGACAATGGCCCATATTCCGAGCGCACTTGAGACTAGGGCTGTTCGATTATGATTTTCAAGAATTGATTATTAAAAATAATCAGACAATCGATTAATCAAATAATCAAACATTTGGGCTTTTTGAAAATTGATCCAAAGGCAAGGGACAGGATGCAGAGAAGGGAAAAATTTGAGCATCAGTCCATACTCATTTGACGGCAACTATAGTCATTTGTAACCGTTACTGACTTTCCATTCCCAGGTTTTCCGAAAATCGATCCAGTGTCTATCAGTCGTCTAATAGCGCAATTTATGCTAGAAAGTGGCCATCTTTTCTCTGGAAATTCTTCCGCAATTTTTTATCACGCCAATTTTTTTCTTGATAACAAGTTACAATGATCTCTAAGTCAGATTTACTGAAGTGAGGTGCTATTATTAGAAGCAATCTCGAGATGATTGAACAAAACATGGAGTAAGTTTATGACAATGTTACAACAAATTAGAAATATCACTGACAATTACATTTGTTTCAATAATAGCCTAATTCGTTTTAAGTTGATTATTTATTTATTTATTTTCCACTCAACAGGATTACAAGAAATCCCAATTACAGAGGGAGATACAAACAATATATTAATAGAATAATTAGAGAAAATTGCCGAAATGAATGACAAAGAAAAAACAAATAGCAAAAATGTAATATCTTTAACTTAAAATTAAATATCAAATAAAAACTGCAAAAATAGAATGAAAAAAAAGTATCATATGCATTAAATATTAACTGAATATAACCGTGCTACTAATTATAAAATTATTAACGTGTAATAGTAGATTTGAATGGCTAATTTAGAAAATCGCTATTCACTTGTTTTATATATATAAATGATTGAAATTTGCATGGAATACTTTTTAACCCTTTGTCTGCAATAAAAATTTAAAATTGATATCTCAACCCACTTCTGAGTTATGGAATTTTAGACAAGATTCGTAAAATAAAAATAAATATTGTTATATTTGTTTCATTTCACATTTATTGGTAATTTCAGCAAACAAAAATTAAGCAATAAAGTATGTTGTCTTCTTGGCGACAGAATAATCTCAAAGTTTCTTCTGCTGTTAAATTTAAATCCAAAAATTCATTGATATTTACAGCAAAAACTTTGTAAACAATAAAGTATGTTATCTTCTTGGAAAATAAACTGAACTATATACCTAGTTTATTATTAGTTAGTTTTGCTGCAATTACCAACAAATTTATGGATACAGGCTGTAACAGAAATAAGTACATTAAATTTAACCAGTGATAGAAGTCGTCGAGTGCAACAATATTTATTAATAACGTTTTCTTGTAAACCTTCTAGATATTTAGTTAAAAAATTTCAAAGTTTTGTTACATATTTCATTACCCACCTATGGTTGAGTTCAAAATGGACGCATGCGCAGAATACTACGCATGCGTCTACGAGCAATTACTGCCGTTGTGACTGCGACAGAATACAATGGTTGATGAATTTGTCAACACAAAAGAAAGGTTAGAAACTGGTGAATAGATTGACTGATACACCAGATGGTGAAACTAAACACAAATCGAGAAAGATAAGAGATAGAATAGATTACCTCAACTAAGGTAAAAATACTAAAAAAAAAATGAGATTTCGAAAAAAAGCTATTAAGAAATATTGTTGCTCTCGACGAGTTCTGTCACTGGTTAAATTTAATGTACTTATTTCTGTTACACCCTGTATTTAACAATAATGCAAAACTAAAGAAATGTAACGACAATTTTTTTTATAAGTATTACCTGCCTAGTCCGAAACCTCGAATGTATATCTGTTTATAAATACAATCTGGAATTTGAAGTCCCCGTTATATTTTTAATTAGTTATATAGCCAACCAGAACAGAATAACATTGGGGTCAACGGGCAACGTCGAGGGCAAAATAGATCAAAGATCCCAATTTTAAATTAAGCCCAGGTATAGATGTTAGTGTTCGCCCTTGTCTTCTATTTTTTTTTTCACTTCACTAAAACCCTTGCTCTAAATGACCCCAGCACTTGCGCGGTTGTTAAAATTAATAATAAAAAATATTTCTACAAACTGAGAATTACCTTATCTTTAATGTTTTTCACGACAAACTACCGTACCTACAACAAAATTAATACAAATGAAATTTTCAATGTTAAAACACGACATACTCCACGCTACACAAAAAAATCCTACATTCGTAATTATGTTTACAATTCGGATGTCATTACTTAAGACTTTCTCTAAGCCCCGGTTAGATTCGAACCCGCGCCCAAGCCCCAACCGCCAACGCCAACTAGTCATATGATGCATCCATTTTCAGCCTTTCTACTTTTTAAACATTAATCTTATATTCACAGGTAAAAGAGGTTATGGTGGGAAAAATAACATTAATTATTAAATTCTGCGAAATGATTGTAATAATTTGTATTCTTGTGGGATAGCAGACATAACTAACTTGGATGAGATTTGAACGCTCAACTCTGTTATAAACGATCGCGTGACTTTAATATTAGGATCTCGAGGATCATAAGAGATAGGAACTTAAATAAATTAGATAAAAGTTGCCGCATCAATAGGTCAATTTAGTGAAATACTTGTTATTCTGAAAACATTGCATAGGTTAATAGATGATCATTGCGTTCCCCCAAAAATTTTAAAAACCTCTAGCCCTAGATCTCTTTCCAAGATTTTGACAAAATCAAATAATTTATAATTATCAACACACAAACGTTTGTGTATGTTTTAAAAAAAAATGTTCTAAAAATTTGATAAATAATAGTGGAACTCACTATTTTTTGCTCACAACGGCATCATACGATATAGAACATTTTTACCTTGTTTTCAATTTATTTTTTCGTTATTAATTCATTTTATTATATTATTTGTCGTTTTAAACAGTTAAAAAGTCAAACATATTGTTTAATGGTTAAAGAAAATTTATGGTCGAATGCATAAACGTAACTAAAATCTTAAGCGTTCCTTACTATACTGCACCGAAATGAAATATCAAATGAATTATTAACATATTGTTGTCAAAATTTCGATTTACATTTTTTTGTTTAAACGTAGAATTTTCTTATTACATTCGACTGTCTTAACAACCTTTGTTCTACTTAACTTGATCGAACATACAAAAATAGATTAAGCTTACTCGACTACCGACAACATGATTTAGTGATTAATTGTGAAAAACAAATATAGGATTAAAGCCTGCTTTACATTATGCATTTTTGATAACTTGGATACTATATCGTTTTTAGATTTAGAATTTACGAAAATTCTTAGTTGACATTATTACAACGAGAAAATATATAAATTATTTCACAGCTAAATACTTCGATATATTGCCAAACAAAATATTTTGATGTTTACGAGTAGGTACCTATACGAAACCTATACGTTGGCATTACAATATCCATATGCCAAGTGCGCTGGTCTAGGATAAAAATTTTACCAGAAAAAGTATAATGCAAAATAGGCTTAAAGTGACTTTTATAATTTAATCGACTTTATTCATATGTTTTACAATCCCAGGTATGTATACATAAAATTACGAGTATCCCACATGGTGAGTTAGCACTAACCCGAAAGAAACCTTCGTGCAACAATCATCCTTCAAGAATATTCCTATTCAAGCACAATTTTTTCACCTCGGCCACATTCATACATACTCTTTTTCTCTTTCCACTCGAAAACTTTATCTTCCTTAGCACATTATCATTTACCTCCAACCACTTTCACCCTGGACGGCCACGTCGTTTACTCGTAATTCTCTCCATATGTACACCCCCCCCCCTCCCCAATTGACACACACACCCCGCACTCTCTTAACAACATTATTCCTGACTATACATTCCTCATATACCAAATTATTCCACAGGCGATCCCGCCTTACATATCCACATACACCACGTAATTACCTCGTTTCCACGGCAGTCACTCTCTTTATATATGTGTATTAAAATTAGTTTTTCATGAAAGTAACAGGTACCGTCAACTTTTATTTCTAATGATAGTGTCACTGCTTTTTGAGAACTCGTTTAAAAATGTAGAAAAAGTAGGTGGAAGAAAGATGAGATGAGACTTCAGTTGTGGTGCACTTTTTTTGCTTTGATAAAATGTCATTTTGTGTTTTTAAAATTTGGTAAAAATAAATTGAATATTTTCAACTACTTGCGTTCATGTTTTGGTCGTTTTTTAGGTCCCGCGAACGTTAGTGATTCTTCGAAGGAGGGTGAATTTCAGAGATTGGGGTCGAAGTGGAATTTCCTGCGATCATCAGAAAATAAAGATTCGGTTTCAGATGGAAATTTGGTGAAAGGCGCAACAGAGGTCTCGTCCGCTTGTGCTTTTTTTTGATACAGAAAAATATAATTTCGTAGTATAAACGAATTATTATTGTGCAATGCCAGTCTTACGTGAAGAACAGTATATTATGCATGATTATTTTACGCAAGGATAGATAAGCTTATACAAATATTGTTTCTAATATTTTGCGATCTAATTGTTTGTTGGCATTTTAAATGTGGTTGTCTGTTGACACTAATTTGAAGAACTACTGGACGGACGTTGATGGAGTTTTGTTTTCACTTATGGACTATAGAGCATCTCTTGGGGAAACATTAATTTATGGTAAAATTGAACCGAGCATTGTCGATTTAATTGAATCAATTCGACGAAAAATAGCAGTGCAACCGCTTATTTGGCATTGGCATACGCTGCCTAAATCGTTCAAAATACATATATTTAAAATTTCAACATTGTAAGGAAGAATTAATAAGCATAAAAAGTTCTACAAAAACTCCGCGATAGCATACACCAATCTTTAAAAACAGCCCACAATGAGCGTTTTTTGTTACAGTTTGTAATAAAAAATATCTGTTGTGTTCAGCACAATACCTTTCGCCACTTCCGTTTTTGGTTACTTATATATAGGGCGCGAGCAGTCATGTGACTTTGTTGGCCTTAACTAGTAGATATGGGAGCCTGCATCAGAATGACAACTAGTAATTATGTACATAGATGTCAAATGTCAGAATCTTTCATTCAAAATTTCAAGTTCACATACACACACGCGCACACGTACACACACACACACATAATCGTAAAAATATTAAAATCGGATTACAAGGACCTTAAAACGTGCTTATTCATTAAAAGCTAGATATGCGATTTTTAGTATGAATCCAATACCTCTCTTAGCGAGAGGTAAAAATCAACTTTGAATAAGTGGTTCAACTTACGAACCATTTTTAAAGTAATCTCTTAGGCCCGTATTCCGAGCGCGCTTTTATGGAGCGCACTTTTACATTATATTATTATGAGGAGTATGCTCCATAAAAGCGAATTTATTATAAAAATGCGCTCGGAATATGGGCCTTAGTCTTTATAAACACAAAATAATTCATTCAACTCAAGTATCTAATGTAGTAAAACATGTCCTTTACAGTATAAGTATTTTGCATTTATAGATAGGTTAAGAAATACATACTGTCATTTTATTTAACGAGCATGCCGTACGCAGCCTATCGCCCCACTAATGTTGTGTACAGTACAAGAATTTATAAGATCTCGGCTAAACAAAATTTCTGGCAATAAAACTGGTCACAGATGAAACAGAGTTGGTCCGTGGGTCACTACTTTCTTAATAACTAAAATAAAGAATGCTGATTTAAAATTATATTTTATTTAATATGTACTTCTTTTTATTAACCTACGTACTGCTCGGCAAAACCCATTAAATATACACAGTAACCTTATTAAAGTGTTAGAATCTAATAAAGTCCACAGTATGAAAGCCTTGTTCAAGGCGGAACATGTAAATAATGAACAGATAACATAAATAATTCCAATATCAACATTAATAAAAAATATTCTCTACAAGAAACCTTGATTTAACAAATTACTAATAACTACTCGTATTTATAGCTTCCCGTTTATAGCCTGAAAAAATCATCGGGTGCGTGCAATGTCGACAATTACCGAAAATCTTCACTCAGTGATTTTTTTACATTCTTTATTACAAATAAAATAAAAAATAAATTTTAACATAATATTTTTATCACACAAAAGACAGATTATAACAATGGCCTTGTAGAATATTTGCTACAAATTTAGTTTAATAAAATGAACTGTTTAAGCGTTGACATATTAAGAGCATTGTGTACACCTGGACTAAAATATGAAGCGAAAATTCAAATAAATTGTTCCTGTACCAGAACTATTAACATTTTAAAAGTCCAGTATTAGATTTCTATAATTATTTTTTTAAAATGCATGTTCATATCAGAAGTATGTTTGTCTAATGTTGAATTTTTTAAAATGTTAATAGTTCTAGTACAGGAACAATTTATTTGAATTTTCGCCTCATATTTTAGTCTAGGTGTACACAATATTCGTAATACGTATACATATGTATGTACAAAAAGTACATTCAGATTCACAGATGCCAAATGAATTTTATTTATATGTAATCGTATTTATGCACATAGTATGCACATACCGTGAGTCTACTTGAAATCCGTAATATGGGTAATACAATGTTATTTTTTTTTATTTTGCTGTAGTTCGTTACCTATTAATTCCAGACAAAAAAGTTACAAATAAAGGTTGTAGATAATAAAATCCTACATATATCTCACTTCTCAGATTTTATTTTGCACGTGTAAAATCGAATTTGAAATTTTATAAATATTAGCTCATTCTGCATAATGTTTGAACTGTCAGAATAATACCATTGAATTGTTTGTAGATTCTCTTCTTAATGAAAATGTTCTTTTTATAAACCAAAACACAGTAAATAGTAATATGATAGTTACGAAATTCCTTTTTACACAATTGAAATAAATTAGTATCTAACCTAATATCTAATTTTTTTGACAGTAGTGAAAGTTCAAACATTATGCATTTATTTATAATTTTGTGTCAATTCCATGGCAAGCACTAGAAATAAACAATATTTATAAAATATTAAATTCGGTTTTACATGTTACAAAAAATAATAAAAACTACAATAATAGCGCACTTGTAATATGGACTAATATATTTTACACGTTTTATTCAAATCCTCGTTCCAATAATTTTACTGTAAAATTTAAAAAGAATCTGTTAGATATAAAATGAAATAAATTAACACTTCTAAACATATTAAAAATCATTGTATTTATTTATAAGTACAAGGAAAGGTTATTTAAATGTTGTATGTGATATTTTACTGCAAGTAATTGAATAGACGAAATAAAAGTATTCAAATGTAAGTATGTGCATTATTTTTATAAAGTAAATTAAAGTTAACATAGTGGATCAGCCACATAAATAGGAAAAAACAAAATTGCATTGTCTATACTTTTCCTTTTTACATTTTTAATTTACCCGTCTAATAGTTGTTATTCACACTTTTATGTCACCTTAGTTGTTTACTAAATTAAAGTTTATAAAAATTGATAAACAATAATATGTACGTTGTATAATTTTTATATTACTGTCATATGCAAGGTAAGGTAAGTAGTAAGTAACTGAAACTTGAAGTATGTAAAATATTCGTACGTACGACATTGGAATATTATACTATGTAAATGGTAAGTAAGGTGAAATAATATATTATTTATTGAGCATATAATGTAGGATATGGCTACACCACACGTAATTAAGGGTTCATTTAATAATGCAATATCTATTATTTCGTCTTCACTAAAACGGGTGTCCATTTTTTTTTTTAACTAAAGCAAATACATCGTTAAGATTTTAAGTATTTAACTGTTAATTGTAGAGGAAAAGTGTGAATACAAAAGATGTTCAGAATTAAAAACACGGGGTTTAGAAATAATCCTGGTTCCTTTACTACTTGTGGTTGTTAATATAAATTCCATATTTCTATGCATATGCATTATGTTAAAATTTGTTTCATCTCAGATAATTGAAATTATGTTATTTCTTATATAGGGTGTTATGTAAGTAATGTGCCATACGTTTCCACTTAATAAACAAGGTTGTAATGTATCGTAATATGCAAAAAAATCTTTTCTAATTTGCTTGTTGCAATTGTAGAAGCACTTCAGAATGGACCAATAAGAGTTATTTATTTGAATAAAGAATTATTTAAAATTCACATAAATTTGAATGTAAACAACAACGTTTGTCATTTTTTAAGGTTTGAACCTTCAAAGTCAGAGGCGAAGCATGGGTAAGACACTTTTTATTAATGGCGACTGTTTTGGCGCACTTCTCCGTAGACCAAATGCATGTCGGTGTATTCTTGATTAGTGAAAGTAACAAACATTTCTAAATTTCTAAGTACTACACCACTGATTGCAAATTCAACATCATTTATGACAACCAACAAATATTGTTTCTGGAAAAACTTGATTTTTAGATCTTAGTTTATTAAGAAGTTGGTTCGTAAATGGGCGGTTTTACAGTCCCATAACTTTTACAACTTGACACATTGTGCAGAATATATTTCAGATTATAACTTTTTAAAGTTCTTTTTATCATACAATGAACACATTACTTACATAATACCCTGTATTTTACCATTTATAAAACTTTTTATTTTTATTTTTTACCTTCCGTCACCTTTAGGTAAGGAAGGTATTGTCTTTTGTCAAAAAAATCGATAGTAAGTTTCTAATGAATAAGCACGTTTTGGGGTCCCTAGAATACGAATTTACTGTTTTTACGATGAAGTCTGTATGTGTGTGTGCGTCTATGTGTGTGAGAAATGCCAACAAACAACTAGTTCGCTAAAATATTAGAAACAATATCTGTATTTAACTATAAGCGTATCTATCCTTACGTAAAATAATCCTGCATATACAGTGTTATTTACGTACGAATGGCATTGCAGAAGCACAATAATCAATTGTTGATAGGTGGTAGTTCACTTCGCACTATAATCTGTGTTGACACCGACTAGGAAACTACATTTTTCTGCATCAAAAACAGCATATGCAGACAAAACCATTATTCTAGCCTTTTCGATAGTTTTACCTTCCATCACCTTTAGGTAAGGAACGTATTGTCTTTGATCAAAAAATTCGATAGTGAGTTTCTAATGAATAAGAACGTTTTAGGGGTCCCTAGAATACGAATTTATTATTTTCATGATGTTGTCTGTATGTATATATGTGTGTGTGTGTGGGTATGTGCGCGCGTCTGTGACGATCGTTTCGGATCGCATAACTCTAATACCACGATTCCAAAAATTATAATTATTTCGTATTCCTCGAGTTTAGATTCATATGCAGACAGTACCCTCATTTGCAACTTTTAACAGTTTTTCTTGAACAGAAGCAGTTAAGTATTATTTATTGACATTTAATGTTATTATAAAATTTAAAGAATTGTATAGAATATCTATACAATTGGATTGCATTTTATACTTCATATTCAATAGATATAGAGTTAAAAAATTATAAAGATAATAAATTTCATAAATCAGCCAGCTATGCTAACCATGGAAACTGGTAATATATTCAGGCAATTCAAATTGACAGATGCCAGTATCAATGAAAAGAAAAAGAATGTGGCAAAGATGAGGATTTTGAGATAGATGGTGGGGGAGGCACAGAAATATAGGGCAAGGATTTAAAGAATAAGGGAAAAGGCTCGAGTGATAGAAGTTTCTAGATAGATATAAGAGAGAGGATTACATTGGTTTGAACATGTCATGAGGAGAGATGAAAAATATATTGCAAGAAGAATGAATAGCTTAGTAGTAGAAGGTAGAAAAACAGAGGAAGACCACAGATAAGATGAAAGGACTGTATTGTGGAAGACTTGAGAGAAAAGAACTGAATGAGGACGACACGCAAAACAGAAATTAGTGGAAGAAGAAAAAAATAGCGATGAACCCTAATGGGAAAAGCTAAAGAAGAAGATGTCAATGTCAAATGCAATTTGCATAGTTTGTTTATGAAATAATTTTACTGGAAATATAGGAACTTTTGCAAGAAAATTTATGTATGGAATTTGTACATAATACACATGATTCACGGAAGATAATGTGCTGGCCACATCAGAATTTGTTTTGTTTTTTATTATTGTTTTAAAAAGAAATTTGAAATGTAGGTAAACGAAGATCGATTAATATGTAAAGTAATAAATAAATTTCCATGATTTGTACTAGTTTGTATTATTATTATATGAGTAAGTACATACATGTAGCTTAATTATAGGTTATTTAATAGAATATCAAAATAATAATACATCATATAAATATTTAAGTATTAAGAGACCAAACATTTTAGATAGACAGGTATCTTATCTACTGACATGTAAATAATATGCAAAAAAGTACAGAATTGTTAGAATTTGTGAGTACCTACATAAACAAATTCAAGCGGGTATTAATAACAATGAAAATTGAAGAACATTTTTTTTATTTAATTTATTATAAATAAAAAAGCACGTGTATTTTTATAGTTTTTATAACACATCAAGGACAGAATATACATTTCCATGCTAGAGAAATTCTAACTTCTCTGTAATAAAAATAGAAATATTGGAATTCTCAATAAAGCTATTAATGAAAGCATATGATTGTGATGAATTAATATTTATATATAAATTTATGGATTTGACAACTTTACACTATCATTTTGTTTATTCGAGATAAGAAAAAAAACATAGTGTAATAAGGATTAATTTTATTTCATAATCATAATGGCACTAAATAGTATTATCGAAAATATTTCGAATCGAATTGAAATTGTTTGCTGCATTTAAGTTATATTTTATAATACAAATATTACGTCTCTGTAGTAACTGTTAATTTTAGTGATTAAATTATTATTAAAATATCTCAAATTTTGTTTATTAATTATAAAAATGTCGGGTCGTAAATTTCACGATGCTTATCTATATCGTAACTGTAGAAGTATAAACGTAGAATTAGCATTTAAAAATAAATTTATAATCTAACAATTTAATACAAGGGTCACGTTAGAATGATAGAGAATGAGAAAATCAGGTAGGCCGTGAAAACAAAATTTGCACTATCATTTTAAACAGTTACTTACCTGTCCTTTTATTTGTTTATTAAGTTGCGGAAGTTAAGTTAGTAAAATTTTAGTTAATCAGTTGTGAGTGACATGCGAGTTTTGGCTATTTTTTCGACTTACATATTTAAAATTTATGCGGTAGAAGATGAGAATGATGTTGCAATAAGGCATGCAATTCATGATTATCTTGATTATTTCAGAAGAAAATTGGTTGGGAACAATGCTGAAATGTATTACTGTGGAAGGGAAATACTTTAAAGATATTTAAAACAAAATTCTAAAAAATAGGAACCATGCATCTCTTTATAATTCTAGTGTGATTCTCGTATTAATTATTCAAATGTCAGACTGTGAATTTTACGATAATTTTCTTTATCGTAATTGTAGAAAGGTACAATTTGCACTTAAAAATAAATAGGTATATATGTTTAACAATTTTATATTATAGTTTTATTTACTTGAAATAAGAGAAAAGGATTCATTTTATTTTGTAAAAATAATTATGCTTTTTACTTACGTTGGTGGGTTAACTATATTGAGCAGCTCCACAGGTGATGTGGGTACCTTTCTGATGACCATTCGTTTGCCATCCGTCGAGCCCATACCAATGGACGCCAAAGATCGTATCGACAAAGCATCGGGGAACGATTTTGAATTGGACATTTGGCTCCCAACGTCTGAACTTGTGAATGAACCTATTCTCGGCGGCTGACCGCCCGTAACAACTGGAGAGTATGCCATACTCCCGCGCGCGTGGGTGTCGTCTTCTTGGGATTGTGGTCTACTACTCGACTGCACTGGAAGCCGCAGTGAATTCGTCAACGGTTCTGGTAACTCCAAACTCATACCGAACTTCTTTGCAGAGATATTCTCTGGAGAATTTGGTCTCGAATTATCACAGATTGTTTCATACCTTCCATTATTTATGTTTACACCATTCGAAATAATTATGGGTTTCTTATTGTTACCCAGTAATTGTTTTTCTTCCAAGTCTAACTTTAAATTTGCTTGCATTTTATGTCTTTGATTATTGTTCAGAGCATTGAAGTATAAAGAATTGATATTCTTTAATTTCTTCTGATTTTTGTCACTGTTAGTGATGATACTGTTCGTTTCCATGATGTACGCTTTGTAAATTCTTGGACTAATTGAAATATTACCGGAACATAACTTCCTACACCACTTTTTGCACTGTTTACGTCGAACGATTTAGTAATTGAAAGTGATACTTGAGAATAAGTGAAACTGATACAGGCAGTTTTTGGCCGGTGTATAAACGACAATGAAATGTTCAGTAAAAACTGAGATATTACGTACGTCTGCGCGCAGAAAACCGTCACATATTACTGGATTTAAATTACATACTCACATGCTCAAATATCAACAAACACCACTGATAACAACAATATTTCGCTCATGATCAACTGAGGGGTCAACCATATCTCTGAACAATGGAGATCCGGCAATAATTGGAGTAGCTGATTATGGTATCAGTAAATCACTCACGTTGATTGAAGTAGTTATAATAATACAAAGTGACGTAGTACATGTGATACGCTCATAAAGCAAGGATAAACTATAAACACGACGCTGACCGTGGCACAGACCACGAGCAACTGATTGATACACGCAGTTTATGTTTTATATATTGTGAAAACTAGAATCTGGCAGTGATTGTAGTACTCAACAATCTGCTCGTCGCATACAACAATCTGCATTTCGCTCATTTCTTGGTATTTGCTATATGGTGATAGCTGATGACAGATTACTTACACAGTTTTGTTTATTTCAGGGGTCAAGGTCTTACAAATCATTCGAAATATGCTCATAAATTTATATAATTTTTATGCAGAACATATTCCGGAAATATTTTTATGTAATATCAATAATTTATATTGGTTTATTAAATTAAGTAAAATTTTAAACATATGTATTTATATACAGTTTAAATGTTCAAAACGTTAATAGTGGCATTTCAAGTATGTACAGTAAGCCCAAGAAAGTGGAACACATAATTTATAACAGTTATTTTCTATCCCAAATTTTGGCTTACGCTGTAGAAGATACATTAATAATAATTTAAATACAGGCAAAGAAAATATAATAATGTTTTCATTTACAATCAACTGCATTACTTCTTACAAAAATGTCACTATTATCAGGGCCGGCTTGATCTACCATGCGCAGGATTTTACCGCGGGGCCTTTGAAAATGAAAAAATGTACTAGAGCCAATCAAATATAAACCGGCCTTTTTAAAAACTCTTTGTTCAATTAAAAATCAAAAATAATTCATATACAGGTTATTTTTCTATATAGCGGGCCAGGGCCTTATTACCGCCTAGGCCAACGAGGCCACGGTCTAAGGTCCGCAGGACCCAGTTGCAATAAAATATTTATCAATTTATCTACTCTAATTTTCAATTTTCATTTCATATTATTCCAAGCTACATATAAGGTACGTATGTATCTATTTTCTTTCATTGCCAATACAATTCATTCGGACTTCATTTCCCAGATTTATTAATGGATAATGATTAATTTATTTGAGGAAGATAGACCTTATCAAAACAAGCATACCTTCTTGATTGCAATGGTTTAATAGAAGAATATGCGGCACAAAATTTTCTAAATAATCCTTTGTAGGTAATTTTATTTTATTTGTGTAATACGAGTGCAGTACACAGATGTCTCATTTTCGATGTTTATTTAAGGTATCTCGGGTAATATTAACAATAGAACAAAATTGTTTCCACACTCCAAGGTCAACTTTTCGAGAAAAGTTTAATAGTCAGTCGCCACAGGAATTTTCAATCTTTTTTTGTTTTTGTATACAGACAAAAACTCGTTTTTCGATAATTTCGAAAATATCTCATATTTTATTCATTATGATAGAGAAAAATTGTATGTGTGCGTGCCTGTGCGTGTGTGTGTGGATGTTGGAAGGACGATTTCTCAAAAGCTATAAGACTTTATATCTATTTAAGTACGTATTTCACAATCGGGCATTAATGGAAAGAGCTGAAAAGGTTTTGGTAAAAATTGGACAACCGGAAGTAGCAGATTTAAAAAAAAAAACTTCTAAATATTATTTTTTGAAAATTTTTGTTCTTGCAAATATTAAAGAAGATTAAATTCTCTATCTGATACATTTAAATATGTTATTATATCTTTTATAGAAATATAAAATAAAATAAATAAATATTTCATCACGGCATATTACCCATTGCTGGGTGTGCCAATCTACTTTACACAGATTTCGGTAATGATGATGACATATTTGTACCAGGCGTCACCTCACGGACACTGATTGCTGGCGTGGCGGCACTCTCCACCACAGGGATAAATGTCAAAAAATCCAGAGACATTACTGATGACTTTTTTTCTGGGAAGTACATACATATATTATTTCTCATTGTATTAATAATTAAATATTTAAAATTATAGGTATATTACATATACCCTTCAGAAATACTGCCAATCCCCCCGACAACGAATTCAAAAATCTCGAAAAATTAGAAAAGTATGACAAATAAAGAATAAATTTAAAATGACAAAATCTAAATACAAAGAATAGGTTAGGGATAGAGTGTAGATATACAAAAAATGTTAAATATAATACAATATGTAACTTAAAGTGGAAGTGGCGAGAGGTATTGTGCTGGCCACATTTTTTTTATATAGGAAGCTATGTTGAAAATAATCTCATTTTTTTCTTATTTTATAAGCTTTTTAATGATATATATATATATATATATATATATATATATATATATATATATATATATATATATAACAAGCCTACATTCTTTTGTTTTAAACATGAATAAAACATGAATTATTATTTTTTTGGAATGAAAAAATTGAAAATAATTATGAAACGGATAAAATTCTGTATTACAGATCACTATCAATACCTGCGCCATCGGATTGAAAGTATTTGATTCTCCCATTTAAAACCAATCTGTTGTGAGTTATGACTAGCACAATGCCTTCCGCCTTTTTAATTTTATGTTACATAATGATTTTGAGATTGGATGACCGCCAAGGCATTAGGCAGCTTAGACATTTCCTAGGGACGGGAAATTAAAAAGGGTGTCAAAAATTGAAAACTAACATATATAATTATTTATGTTATTAGACATTTTCATTTTTGTACTCAAGAATTTTATTGTTGTAATCAAAGCTTTCTTTCTATAAACTAAAGAGTATAAAATATATCTTCCGCCATAACATTTCAAAGAATACAAAATATGAACTTCACTAATTTATTTAGTAGTAGTAAATAAATATGAATTGTTTACATATCGCGGAGCCTGGTGCGACTGCACCGTTTACACTTGCCTCAAGCCGGCCCAGACTATTATATTATGACCATGTAATACGTGGCTGTGCACGTCGTGTATTTGGTCGCGAATGTGGGGAACCGAGTTCGATCCCAACCAACGCCAAAATTATTTCCAATTTTAAATGGCACAAAAGTGATCCCTTGTGATGCACTCTCCACGCCAGCACTGAGTGCCCGCTAGGTGGCGCCGGGTAAACGCCCACACGGTACGAATATGTCATCATTAAAGATATCTGTGCACAAAGCAGATTGGCACACCCACCAATGGGTAATATACCGTGATGATATATTTATTTATTTAATTTAACACTCTTACCCGTTGGATTACCTTTATCTACTTAAACTTATAATAGCTTTTTCAGCTACTTACTTATATAATTCACGACTTGCATGAGCAAATGAGTAGGTATCATAATGGGGTAGTTTGGCCTTTTTTGATTTTTTTATTAGAAGCAACAATTTTTAAATTTAAATTTTCCATATTTTTTTATTTTGCACAATTTTTGATTTTAAATGAGAAAAGAAATTACTGAAAATACCGGACATATCTCTTCCCGCCACTATGACGTTACCCTAGCCGCTTCCGTTGCAACTTAGTTCTGACGTGTTGCTCGAAGTATGACAAAGATATTTTGCGACGTATATCTTGCGGGGTAAGAGGAACTTGTTTGTTAGGTTAGATTGCTGTCAAGTTAGCACGTATTTTTACTTATTTATTTTTGTTTGAGCAAGTTTGTAACGACGTTTTGTATTACAGTTGATAAATAGAAACAAGGTTATGTCCACGGTGTCAGTATCACCATCAACTGTCACTTTGATATGTCACATTCCATCGCTATAAAATAACAACATTTATGGCTTTAAGTATGTAAGCGTGACGTCACAGAGAAGAGGTCGATTTAAATCATGTAATATTTGAAATAACTTTTTTGAAATATTTACATAATAAATGGCGAATTTTATAACAGTATATTATATCTTATTATGAGTCATATATTGTAAACAATTTCATTAAATTTTAACATATGGTAACTACCCCATTACATTCAATTTATTTCTTACGAAACACATATGCAATGAGTAATTCGTCTGAGTATAGTTTATTTGTTAAATTCGCAGGATCGGCATAAAACGATTAACTACCTCTGGCAAGCTGGCCTATGGAACTACAAAACGCCCTTACCAAAATGCTGTAAAGTTCATATACATACTAAGGGCTGAATTCTATGATGTTTTTTTGACGAAAATTCAGTTTTAAGAAACTTATTACTTACCTGAGTGTCGTGTTCTGAATCTGGGAACCCGGGTTCTATCCCGACCGACGCCAAAATTATTTCGAATTTTAAATGGCACAACAGATACTCTTGTAGTGCATAACGCAATGCACAATAAAAGCACAAGTCAAAATGTGCCCTTGGCCGTGCCTTATTGTCACGAATTACCTTTAGTCCATAATGAACGACCATAGCACATTGAGATGGGTCTGTGTTGTAGCAAGGGGATGTAAAAAAAAAAAACAAAGCGAACTACAAGGTCACTAACGCATTCTGGGTTCTTTTCGACGAATTTTAGTTAAACTATTACCGGTCGTACTGCTGTAGAGAACACAACAGTTAAAATATTAGGCTTAACTGAAAACCGTCGACTTTTTGAGTTGTGGTCCTACAGTCAAAATCAGGAAGCTATATATCTAAAGCGAACATCTAGTGATATAAATGCATTGACATTTAAGGTAGTTATATCGTGAAATCATTTTCAACAGAATTAATTGAAATTTTAAGTACATCTCAATTGAAGTATAATCTACCTGCTCTCCAAGTTTTAAAACAATTCACCACGCGGTACCTGAGATATTTGCAATTAAATTTGGCCTTTTTAACACATGAAGAATAGGAAATGGCAAAATAAACACAACATTTTAAATTATAACTTTTATATCCACTATGACATTTAATCGAAAAACTAGTATGTTATAGTAAACTAATTAACGGATTTTATGTAAAAATTATAAAATTATTTACCACCCAGATTTAATTTTATTGCCTCTAGAAAATTTTAATCTGAAGATACGATAAATAGGTAGAATTATACTTGACAACCATGTACATGTGTTTCAGACGAAGTATCAGTTAAGTTAACACCCGCTTGGTATTAGCGAATAAGAGGTGATCTTAGGCTAAAGGAATTTCAGACGTACATTCGAAAGAAATATTTTTGAAATTGGTATTTTACGTGAAAAGCATGAAAACTTTAAACAGTATAATACTACTTTTGTAATTTTAAGAAAGAAATATATTAATTTGTTTTGCAGTTTCCATTTGTAGTTTAGAATTAGTATTATATCTTAAAATATCTTATTACTTTTATACCCGAATGTACCAATAAATGTCTAGATACGACGATGCCACAGTTATTCTTCAACATTGAAATACGACACTTGTGTATGTGTTAGTGCGAGTGGTACAGTTAAAAAAAAACTTTTCCACGGAAAAATAAAGAAAATTCATGTGTTTGCAGCCGTTGATATTGGCTTTTAACTATTTTGATGCAATCTGTTTATACAGGGTGTCCCTTAACTTCGAGCAAAAACTTTAAGGGCATATAGTACTGACAAAAATGAATAAAAAAGCTTCATCAACATAGGAATGATCTTCAACTGTTTCCGAGAAAAGCGAAAAATCTAAGAAAAACTGACAAAGATAGCGATCGAATAAAATTTTGTCTATGTCAGTAAAAAGACTATAAAAAACAATAAAATTTTATATGAAACATTTTTCTCAATTTCTTATAGTTACGTAGTTATATGAAAATTAAATATTGACCAAGGTCGCCACAACATTTCACTTTTGATTTTTATAAAATAACAAAAGGCCATCTAAGATTACCTCTCAAAGGTAAACAAAAAGTCTCAATTAATCAAAATCGTAATTCTTATAGTTTTCGAGATAGCAAAGGTAAATCTCGTAAAAACTCATTTTTCACTGCGTTATATCTGGGAAACTATTAAAGATCGGACACATTTTGACTGAGCTTTTTTTACTCATTTTGATCAGTATTATATGCCCTTAAAGTTTGTGCACCAAGTTAAGGGACACCCTGTATAATATAATGTTAAAAAATATAAGTTATTGCAAATATAAACTGTATTAGCTTAATTTTTATTTTGAACATAAAACAAGTTTTTGAATAGGTACACTCGAGTGACAACTACCTTAACTGTTTTTAAAGTATTCCAGTTTTTTTAGTCGTTTAGTATTTTGTATAAATTCATGTCCTATTATTTTGATCCTTACTCTAAATTCTAAACTTGATGTTTATTTTAAATTTCTGACCTAATAATCTTGTAATTGCTTTATATTTTTGTTCTAGTTTTATTGCTAAGTTCTTATTGCTCTGGTATGTGCTTTAATTTATGTTATTAAAATTAATCTAAATGCATCATTATAAAGGGGCTATTTTACCCCTCTAAGATTTCGAAATAGAAATAAATTTAAACACTTATTAAGGTAGTTGTCACTCGAGTGTACCTATTCAAAAACTTGTTCTATGTTCAAAATAAAAATTAAGCTAATGCAGTTTATATTTGCAATAACTTATATTTTTTAACATTATATTATATACACAGATTGCATCAAAATAGTTAAAAGCTAATATCAAACACTGTAACAGATTAATTTTCTTTATTTTTCCGTAGAAAAGTTTTTTTTTTAACTGTACCACTCGCACTAACACATACACAAGTGTCGTATTTCAATGTACTCACACTACAGTATGAATGTTGGAGAATAACTGTGGCAACGTCGCACCTAGACATTTATTGGTACATTCGGGTATAAAAGTAATAAGATATTTTGAGATATAATACTAATTTTAAACTACAAATGGAAACTGCAAAACAAATTAATATATTTCTTTCTTAAAATTACAAAAGTAGTATTATACTGTTTTAAATTTTCATGCTTTTCATGTCAAATACCAATTTAAAAAATATTTCCTTCGAATGTACATCTGAAATTCCTTTAACCAAAGATCACCTCTTATTTGCTAATACCAAGCGGGTGTTAACTTAACTGATACTCCAACTGGAACGCTTATACATGGTTGTCAAGTATAATTCTACCTATTTATAGTATCTTCAGATTATAATTTTCTAGAGGCAATAAAATTAAATCTGGATGGAAAATATTTTTCAAGTTTTTACATAAAATCCGTTAATTAGTTTTCTATAGCATACTAGTTTTTCGATTAAATGTCGGTATGGATATAAAAGTTATAATTTAAAATGTGTTTATTTTGCCATTTTCTATTCTTCACGTGTTAAAAAGGCCAAATTTAATTGCAAATATCTCAGGTAGGTACCGCGTGGTCAATTGTTTTAAAACTTGGAATATATATTATACTACAGTTGAGATGTACTTAAAATTTCAATTAATTCTGGGTAAAATGGTTAATACCTTAATTACAATTTTGCGTTTTTACCTTCTGTCACCTTTAGGTAAGGAAGGTATTGTCTTTGGTCAAAAAAATCAGTAATGAGTTTTTAGTGAATAAACATGTTTTAGGATCCCTATAATGCGATTTTACCATTTTTACGATGATGTTATGTGTGTCGGTGTGTGTGTGTGTGTGACGAAAGTATCGGATCGCATAACTTCAATATCACGATTCCAAAAATTATAATTCTTCCGTATTCCTCAACTTTACATCCAGAAGAACAAGTGATTAGATTTTGGTTATAATTGGTGAACCGGAAGTAGCCTCATTTGAAAATTTAACCGTTAAATATGATTTATTGACATTTAACGCTATTATAACTTAAAGAATATATTATTCTCTATACGATTTGATTTCATTTTATACTTCATATTCAATAGATATAGAGTTAAAGAATGATAAAGATATTAATTTTCATAAATCAGTCAGCTATGCTAACCATGGAAACTGCTAATATATTCAGATAATTCAAATTGACATGTCAGTATCAATGAAAAGTAAATGAATGTGGCAGAGATGAGGATGTTGAAGTAGATGTTGGGGAAGACACGGCAAGATACGGTAAGGAAATAACTCTAGTGTTACAAGTTTCTAGAAAGATACAAGAGAGACGATTACATTGGTTTGAAGATGTCATGAGGAGAAATAAAAATATATTGGAAGAAGAATGAATAGCTTAGTAATAGAAGGTTGAAGAAACAGAGGAAGACCAAAGATAAAATGAAAAGACTGTATTGCGGAAGACTTGAGAGAAAAGGAACTGAACACGCAAAACAGAAATGAGTGGAAGTAGAAAATAAAAAATAGCGAACCCTAACGAATGGGAAAAGGTTAAGAAGAAGATGTCAGTGTCAATTGCAATTTGCATAGTTTGTTTATGAGGGAAAGTATAGTGCTGGGCCACAATAGATTTTTTACCTTCCGTCACCTATAGGTAAGGAAGGTATTATTTTTGTTCAAAAAATTCGATGGTAAGTTTTTAATGAATAAGCACGTTTCAGAATCCCTAGAATACGAATTTGTGTGTGTGTGTGTGTGTGTGCGTGCGTGCGTGCGTGCGTGCGTGCGGGCGTGCGTGCGTGCGAATATAAATATATTAAATTTCATCAATCAGCCAGCTATGCTAACCATGGAAACTGCTAATATGTATATTCAGATAATTCAAATTGACGGACGTCAGTATCAATAAAAAGAAATTGAATGTGGCAGAGATGAGGATGTTGAGATAGATGTTGGGGAAGTCACGGTAATGAATTAATTGATAAGGGAAATGACTCGAGTGATAGGAGTTTCTAGAAGAGAGACGATTACATTGATTTGAACATGTCATGAGGAGAGATGAAAAATATTTTGAAAAATAATAAATAGGTTAGTGGTAGGAGGTAGAAAAAACAGAGGAAGGCCAAAGATAAGATGGAAGGACTGCATTGCGGAAGACTTGAGAGAAAAGGAAGTGAATGAGGACGACACGCAAAACAGAAATGATTGGAAGAAGAAAATAAAAAAAAGACCGCTAACGAATGGTAAAAGTTAAAGAAGAAGAAGAAGATGTCAGTGACAAGTGCAATGTGCATAGTTTGTTTATGAAATAATTGTAATGGAAATATAGGATCTTTTGCAAGAAAATGTATGTATAGGGCGCGCAGTTACGTGACTTACCTGACCTTGCCAGCAGATATGGGGGCCCGTACCAAAATGACAGCTATTAATTATGTCCATAACTGACAAATGTCATAATATTTAATTAAAAATTACATGATTTTCTTATTTCATGTGGTTTACTTGTTATCAGGAGTGTCGAATTCAGTTACCGAGAAAAGGAATCATACAATACCAGAAATTTAAATTTTGAATGAAAAATTATGATATTTGTCAATTATGGATATAATTAATAGCTGTCATTCTGATACCGGTCCCCATATTTGATTGCCAAGGTCAGCGCCCTATGGAATTTGAACATAATTCACAGAATTGACAGAAGGTAATGTGCTGAACACATCAGATTTTTTTAATCTGAATGTTAATTTTTGAATAATAAGTATTTTTTGTACCTTTTTATTGATATGTTACTTAATAGTATTTCTTTATTTAAAGACTGACTTTATATTTAATTTATATGTTATATCTTTTTGTTATTATTTATAGATACTGTAACGTTTATTTATTTCGGTGAACTGTAAAAATAAGAGAAATAATATTAATTAAAATAAAGCGTTTATTAAACGATAAATAATTAGGAGAAATATTAAAAAGATAATAAAAATAACTAAGTATGATTAAATAATTATAAACACTAATTAAGACATAATATTAAAACTAAGATTATTTATTTAAACACTATTTATATCACCATATTTATTTATATAACTACATTTATTTATGTTCACCACTCGTAGACTATTTATTTATATCACCCACTGTTCATTGCTTGTTACTTCTAAATATTTAACAGACTGTGTTCTCGGCTGTCCGCCGGACGGTATTTATATAGTGTCCTTCTCGAACTTTTCGACGCGACAATGACATCGAATACAAAGGATCACCCCACCAGATGTATTTAAACCAGTCTAGACGCGTATGGGTTTCCCCCGCCGGGGATTACGTCATCACTCGGGTATATTCTACCAGTGGCGGAGCTCACATTCGAGCGCGTCGGTTGGGCGCGCTACAATACATTAAACTAAAAATGAAAATCTTGTACACGTCCTTGATCGGGATTAAGTAAATTACTAAACTCTTAACAATATTAAATTTTTAAATAAAGTCTTCTATTATAAATATGCTAATGTTTTTCTAAGATTTGCAAATCAAGCATTTACATTAGTACAAGGAAAATCATTTTTTATCTTAATGTATCTTATAATTCATCCAAAATAGGTTCTTATATTTGCTTCAAATCCATAATACTGCACAAGAAACCACAACAATAAACCAATTTAAACCTCACCACCGCAACTATCATTTTTTAAAGAAATTGTGTGTACTACATTTCCATATCCTAGAACACAGTATTATTGTGCTTAATTCAAGAATAAATAATACAGAACATAACCGAGTATTCAGTGGCGGCTCGTATCTTTTCAACCGGGGTGCGCAGAATTAAAAAAATTAAGAGTATTTTTTTTACCGAAAAGTAGATGAAGAAATTTAATCACGAATTTCTTCTTAAAAGTAAATTCAGCTTTTTTGTCTTTCGTTTTAATTCATCTTTTTAAAGTTCGTTTTTAACAAAACATTAACACTATTCACCGCCATGTTAATTTATTTGTGATTTGTCGTATGCACTACAGCAAGAAATTCATTCCCGCCGTCATTCGCGTTGTTAGATTTTATCTAACATTTTCAGATATTTTCCTTTTAAATTGGGAGGAGTGGTGTTAGTTATTGTGGTTCCAGCAATGCCTCAGTAGGGGACGTAAAATTAGCTTGTTACTACGAGTATCACTAATTGCTTACTTGTACCCTATGTGATAATGTTCAGATTAGTCAATGTTAGGTAAATTCTAACACGAAAGTGATGTAGTTATTTATTTTATTTTTTTAATTTCGTTCGAAAAGGAGTATGACGCTTTCTACCTTTGTGCAAAAACTTAAAATATTGTCTAATTTTGAAAATAATAAATCAGAAGAATATATTCCATCAGAACATAGCCTAATAACATGGATACGTACTAGTCAATTTCAGAATGTGATAAATTTCAAAATTTCCGAACTATTTACAAGGAATCTCTGGAAACCAAGTTTCAAATGACAAAATTGAAAATTTTTCAATATTATTTTTTTTCCGTATATTTGTTGTGTTCGGGAATTTCTCATAGTTTATATAAAATATTTTTGTCGAATCTATTTATTTTCCTTTGTTTACCCTGTTATTGTATTCTTTGTGATTAAGTATTTTTAAAATATTGGTTTCATTTTTTAATCCACATTTACGTATTTTTTTAAAACTCATATGTTAGATAAAATCTAATACGCGAGTAATGCCGTTACAACACATAGCGCGTCACACAAACATTACGTCTTGTCATAGCAACGCTGCCCACACTACGCTGAGCAGCTAAGGCTTCAGCGCAGTGACTATCTTGCGTTTAGTTTAAATGTTTTATATTTAACTATTAACTACTTCCGTTATAGTAGAACCGCTTTGTGTTTTACTATATGATTAAATTATATTGTTAATTTATTATATCAAATAAGAAGTTATTTTTACCGTT
Organism: Harpalus rufipes; assembly: GCA_951394225.1. Classification (NCBI taxonomy): domain Eukaryota; kingdom Metazoa; phylum Arthropoda; class Insecta; order Coleoptera; family Carabidae; genus Harpalus; species Harpalus rufipes. The sequence continues at coordinate 64,687,684 of OX596274.1, forward strand.
TTCTGGTAGGGGGTGCGCGACCAAGCGGCTCATTAACGAACCGTCCCTGGTTTACAACATAATAATTAGAAAGAAATCCTAGACGCATTTAGGAAATTGATAATATTAATTGCTGTGTTATAATTATATTTGTATAGTAACCAATAGACATTTACAGAATTTACGTTACACGCAAGAGAGAGATACAACCTCTCGATACAAACAAACTCCCTCCTGTTGTCTTTTCAATCAATCAAGTACTATGAATAGCTGCCGTAACTATAGCAACTATTATTTCTAAGCAGTGCTTAGGGTTTCATCAAGTGTAGCTTGATGTTTTTGTAAATTACTTGACTTGACTTGAAAATCAAGCTTTTCAAAAATTCATTACTTGACCTGACTTGATTTTCTATCGTTACTACTTGACTTGATCAAGCAAATTCAAGCTACTTGATAACGAACCGATTATGCACGAAAACGCGCGAATCAGTAGAATCGTAAACCTAGCTGTATATGGGATGGCATGGCGCGCCATACGCTGTGCTGATTCACTGCTGCAAATCTGTGCAGAAGTTTAAAAATTTCACTCAATATTGGAATATATACTACAATGACCCGAGAATAGGTCGACAAAATTTGAAGCCCTAATCATTATTATTAAGATAACTGTAGATGGTTAAACTATCACACAAAAGCCCAAAAAGCTATACTCCATTCGAATTAAGAATAATAAGTGGGACTTCAGTTTTTGTCCACATATTGTCGGGTTATTCTAGTATATATTACAATAATGAATGGATTTTTTAAACCTCTTAATATCTCTGAGAAAAATAAAGTTCCAAAATGTGCCAAAACCGAATGTTATTTAAATCGGGAAAAATCAAGTGCATTTAGGCACGGTCAAATATTAAATTTAAGCGGAATCATTGCCAGTATAATTTTTTTTTTATTTACTTGGAACCACTTTAGGAAGCGGCCCGATTAAAATTCGACTTGCCCCCATTTAAGGTCCACCATAATACATATACTATATTCCTCTTCCTTACAACCATATGAAGACCTGTTTAGATTTTGGTTATAATTGGTCAACCGGAAGTACCCTCATTTGAAGATTTTAACAGTTTTTCTTGAAAAAAATCAGTTTAATGTTATTATAACTTAAAGAATATATTATTGTCTATACGATTTGATTGCATTTTATATTTGATATTCAACAGATATAGAGTTAAAGAAGAATAACGATAATAAATTTTATATAAATTTCATAATTCAGCCAGCTATGCTAACTTAACCATGGAAACTGCTAATATATTCAGGTAATTCAAATTGACAGATGTCAGTATCAATAAAATGAAATCAATGAAAGAATAAGGGAAGTAACTCTAGTGTTAGAAGTTTCTAGATATAAGAGAGACGATTACATATTGGTTTAAACATGTCATGAGGAGAGATGAATATATTAATAGAAGGTGGAAGAAACATACGAAGACCAAATATAAGATGAAAAGACTGTATTGTAGAAGACTTGAGAGAAAAGGAACTGAATGAGGACGACACAGAAAACAAAAATGAGTGGAAGAAGAAAATAAAAAATAGCGACCCCCTAACGAATGGGAAAAACTAAAGAAGATGTCAGTGTCAAGTGCAATTTGCATAGTTTGTTAATGAAATAACTTTACTGGAAATATAGGATCTTTTGCAAGAAAATTTATGTATGGGGCGCGTGCAGTAACATGACTTTGACCCGTGTCAAAATGACAGCAATTAATTATGTCCATAACTTACAAGTGTTATAATTTTTCAATCAAAATTTCATAATTTTCTTATTTCATGTGTTTTGTTTGTTATCAGGAGTATGGAATTCAGTTGCCGAGAAAGGGAATCACATAATACCAAAAATTTATAATCTTTTGCAAGAAAATTTATGTATGGAATTTGTACATAATACACAGGATTGACGGAAGGTATTGTGCTGGCCACATCAGATTTTTTTAAATTTTTAAATATGAATGTATGATTTATTTTTATAAATAAAATTCTATATTTCAAGGTATATTACTGATATTGTTATAAAACATAAGGAACTATAATGAAAAATGCAGTCTTGAAGAACGTCTTGATTTTTTTGATAATCAAAAAAATAACTACTTGATTTTTACCTCTCGCTAAGAGAGGTATTGCATTCATGCTAAAAATCGCATATCCAGATTTTATTGAATAAGCACGTTTTAAGGTCCCTACAATCCGATTTTAACATTTTTACGATGATGTCTGTGTGTGTGTGTGTGTGTGTGTGTGTGTGTGTGGATGTGTGTGTGTGTGTGTGTGTGTGTGTGTGGGATGTTGGAAGGACGGTTACTCAAAAACTATAAGACTTAAAATTTGTTTAACAACGTATTTCCCAATCGGACATTCCCGGGAAGATCTGAAAAGGTTTTGGTAACAATTGGACAACCGGAAGTAGAAGATTCTTGAAAAAAAATCTTCTAAATATTATTTTTTGAAAATTTTTCTTGATAATATTAAAGAAAAATAAATTCTCTTTCTGATACATAAGGTTTTGGTAACAATTGGACAACCGGAAGTAGAAGATTCTTGAAAAAAAATCTTCTAAATATTATTTTTTGAAAATTTTTCTTGATAATATTAAAGAAAAATAAATTCTCTTTCTGATACATTTAAATATTTTTATACATATTTTATAGATTTAGAGATAAAAGGAATATAATATATAAAATAATGTTGTAATTAATTTTACAACCGAAAGGATGCCATGAAAAATAGTTGATAATTTAAATTATTTGTAACTGACAGATAAATGTCAGTGTCAGAAATAATGAGTAATGAATTAAAAATGTACTTGGAGAATCCCTTAGTTCTTGATCTGTGACTATTATGGAGATGACAAGTCTAGGTTGAAGGACTTAAATTTGTTTCAAACATTATGGGACAATGTACACCAGTACTGTAGACTAGAGTAACTTTGAATTGCGAAAAAGCTATCAAATTCTTCTCAAGTAAGTTGTAAATATTGACAAAATTACACATCGATATAAGAATAATCGGAGTGCAATCTATCCGTCACTTTATTAAAAGGAATTAGTGTTATTTAGATATAACAAGTATGAAAAAATAAAATGTAAAAGAAGATATGTAAGAATAGATGCACAATCCAGATATATACATTTTAGACCGCCCAAAATTAATGTTTTTACTAGAAGAATATGAAGAGAAAGTAAACAAAGTTGTTCGAATTGAAAATTGCTGTTACCAGCCTAATATTTATATATGGTAAACTCTACTTTGTAATTTATTGTAACATAATTTATGGTAAATATCTTTATGTTGAGACATGCTATTATTGAATAATAAAGAAGTTTATACGTCATAGATTTATATGAATATATTATTTGTATTTATAAAAATATTCTTTGCTTTATGCATACAGCCAGGTAAAATATACGGCGAGAGGTTATGTGCTGGCCACATCAGATTTTTTCAAGTAATGAAAAATACTACTTGATTTTTCAAGTGCTTGAAATTGTAACTACTTGACTTGACTTGACTTTCGGCTACTATTACTTGACTTGAGCTTGGCTTGATTTCAAGTCAAGTCAAGTAACTTGAATATCAAGTCAAGCCGTGAAACTCTAGCAGTGCTACTAGATGCGCCATGTGCAAACTGCATTTGTATGTCTATTTAAATATTTCTACCGCTTTTCAAATTTACATATAATTGTAACCTATTTGAATACAGATAATTAAGTAGTAACACAAATTTTTTTTCTACCTATTTTCTATTGCTATAAGTTCATCATAAGCGGTTTTCGCTATTGTAGTCGAAATTGCAGGTATTAATTCGAAAAATCTCTACAATTCAAAATAAAATATGTGATTTAAGTATAGGCAGTCCGTTTTATCCATGCAATTCGAAGTTTTAAGAATTGAACCTTATGTTACGGTTACGGTATATTACTTTATTAATTTATTTGTTACTACTCAACAGGACGAAAATCCCAATTACAGAGGATATCTATAATGTACAATGATAATTATATATAATATAATACCTAATATTAGTTATTCACAACAATAATTATTAATACCAAAAAATAAAAAGTATCCCATCAAACTGTATCTTGATAATAGTAATAAACAACATTACAGAACTCATGAAATACAAAGTAAATAACAACAATTGTAATTGTTCAACAGCTTAATTATTAGAGAAGTACGACATTGTCTGTAATATAAAACAATTGTATGCATCAAGAAACAAATCATATTCAAAACTTAACTTATTAAACATTTTGCACATACGGTTAGTTGGTTACTTATTTATTACAATAACTTAAAACCTCTATGATTTAGACGAATGTTCTTTTCTTCTTAGAATTGAATTAGAGTAGTTCTACTTTATTATCCAAATAAATGACGCAAATTTGACAGTGGGACATTCACCTTAATCGCATTGTGTTTTCACTGGTTAAATTCGTTAGTTATTTTTGAATAATAATAAAGATAATTTCTTAAATCTATTCAAAATATCTTAATTCATTTGTCGAGACCACACAGAAATTGTCTACCTTCTTTTGTACAACGGGTGAAAACTCATTTTTCGCCTATTTCAAAAATATGTTACAATCGACAATCATGATATGCAGGGCTCAGAGCACAGAAATATCCAATCCAATGGATTGATAAGTAAAATACTAGTTCTCGAAGTAAAGTACGATGGACTTGTTTATTTGTTCGCTAAACTTTCAAATGGCTCCCAAATTTTGAACAATACGATTATGTAATGTCGTAGATGTAGAAGAAGCAACTTGTATAAGTCATAGAAAATATAATGTTTCTGTTAAAGATAATGGGGTCGTAATAAACTTACACAAATGAAGTAAAACGTATAATTAATCAATAAATGAAAAATACAAAACAAATAAAAACTGATACCTGTCAATCACACACAAATATCTGAATAATACAGTGTAAAAATAACTGACATGACTAGATCACTATTTTTCTAACTCGAGACTCGACAAACTCGAAAGTCTACAGTTTCCTTTACAATTAGAAGAAATATCTATCGCATTGCTTTAAAATCAGCATTGATTTATTCTTTTGTTTCCTTTTTTTATGGAGGTCGCGTGGATGTTCGTTATTTTACCGGTTTTGGTTCGAACTCGGACGACCGAGGTTTGATTCTGATCGAAATCAAACTTTTAATTATTTCCAAATTTCAAATAACATAAAAGTGACACCTGCGGTGCACTCGCGACAGCCTTTGAGAGCACGTGAGGTGAGTCTGATCAACGCCCTCAATACCGAAACATGCGAAATGAAGCAGGTTGGCACACAATATTTTTTTTTATACGACCATTGTGATAAGTATGATATATCAACGTAGTATCCTAACACTGAAAGTTGAACTTATGACATTAGTGTTACGATATATTTCATATCGTAATAGGTGACACGGTTGCTAGGTTACTACGTCATTATTTTCTAGCTAGCAAGTTAAAATGTGTTCATTTGGTAAATATTTAATAATATGTAATTAAAATGTAAAATAAACATTTGTAATAGATAAATACTCGTATGTACACATGATTCATTTGTCAGCTGTCGTGCGTTTGAACCTAAATTTCAGTTTTGTAAATAAAGTAAAATTTATTTTCTCGTCTAAAAAATAATGTTCGTAACTTTTATGAAATTCAAATATCTTAGCTACGCGTCGTGCGTCAATTTACACTCCCATGATATTTGGTATTTTTCATAACTTGTTACGAAAATAACTATTATATTTTTTTACACACTACTATAGGTATTTTCAACTGACTAATTACTTTATGAGTTCCACGATGAATTGCCCTGACCATCTTGGCATATCGTCCGCGCCTAGCCTCTCCAGCAATTGCTGAGAGGCAGGTCAATGGTACCCAGGATTCCTGAGGTAGTGAGAAACAAAAGAGCGGAAATAATAATAATAATAATAATAATAATAATAATAATAATAATAATAATAATAATAATAATAATAATAATAATAATAATAATAATAATAATAATAATAATAATAATAATAATAATAATAATAATAATAATAATAATAATAATAATAATAATAATAATAATAATAATAATAATAATAATAATAATAATAATAATAATAATAATAATAATAATAATAATAATAATAATAATAATAATAATAATAATAATAATAATAATAATAATAATAATAATAATAATAATAATAATAATAATAATAATAATAATAATAATAATAATAATAATAATTTATTAACAAAAACGAGTGTAAGTCTACAAAAGAAAAGGTACAACAAATTAACTCAATAAAAAAGAAAACATAATATGTAAATACAATATTGTCTATTCTTATTATTAACTTTTTAAGTTTCTATATTATCCAGTTTAATCTTTTTTGTTGCATGTGCAATACTTTCAAGTTACCGTTAAACGTTAAAGTATGTTTCTGTTCTACACAATGTACGGCATAACCAATACTAAATTTGTTATTATTTATGGACTTTTGATGTTCTTTAATTCTTTGTTTAAATTACCAATATATGGATATTGAAATACTACTTAATAATGCTACGCCACTGACTCGAAACTAAATTTTTTGCTTAGCCATCTGGAGTAGGGGTAAGGTCGCAGTTTGATCTTCTGCGCATATTTTCCTCTCGCCATCACGTTTGGCGTTTGCTGTACCTCTATGGTAGCTATAGTAAAAATATACAAATGGCGGCTACCAAAGACTGAAACTGGTTGTATTTGAATTCGTATCCCAAATAACTGTTTTAAATACGAAATTATGAGTGAGAAAATACCTTACATTGGCGACGAGGTGAATTAGAGTGTGTTAAAGTTCTATTAGAACTCAAAACTGGAATTTGAGATAGTATTAAAGAACGAAGAAAGAAAAGGGAAAAGAGGTTAGAAAATGGGCCTGAATTCGTCACGACAACTCAAAAAGTTTTCATTAAGTGAAGACAATGCAATCGTCGGAGTACGCTGGAAAAGGTGGATACGTTCATTTGAACTATTTTTGGCAACAAAAACTAACCTCACTGTGGCAAAAGAATAGAAGACTGGAAGCATTTTTGTTACATCTGGCAGGACCTGAAGTACAAAACATTTATTATACATTGAATGTGGTGGTACTAGCTGGAGGAGACGAATATGTCTTGCACCACATGTTAATGTTACGTATGAGCGATTCATTTTTCGATGTTTAACTCAGTGTGATAATGAAAAGCATTAAAGCACTAGTCAATGTCAAGATTAATGATATTTCTGCTATTTGTCTAGTTGACACCCTAATAGTTATGTAAATCTGAACTTTTTCAATATAATAGTTTTTGCAGAGAAAGATTAAGTGTCAATTGCGTCTACATCTCACTCTTCAAATATTGAAGGATATGTTATGAAAGATCTTAGCCTGTCGGAGCACTATTATCCTCAATTCAAGTTCTCTGTGCTCAACGAACTGTGTGTGTGTGCTGATCTCATATGACACGATATTATGAAACAACATTCCAAAGTTGACATGTCGTTTGGAGGCCAGCGAAATAGTCTTCAAATCTTTAATTCAGTACCGGTTCATGTGGATCCGCCCAGTCTGTTTGGAAATTTGACCCCTGATTGCAACCCTATCGCTATTAGATTACGTCAATACTCCGATGATGACAGAATTTATTAGCTCTGAAGTCTCTAATCTCCGGTCAGAAAGCCTTATCAAGGAAAGCTCTTCTCCGTGGCGAACGCAGGTACTTGCCCCGAACAATGAAAACCATAAAAAGGGTTAGTAATTAATTATTCTCTAACTATAAACAAATATACGCTACTAGACGCGTATCCTTTACCAAATGTTGACAGATTAATTAGGAAGATTACTTGTTACAAAATGTTTAGCTTTATAGATCTAAAAGATGCGTATCACCAAATACCTATATTGCCTAAGAAGAGAATTTTTACTGCATTTGAAACATGTGGGAAACTGTATGAATTCAATAGAATTCATTTTGGAATTTCCAATGGGGTCGCCTGCTTTCAGCGTGTAAAGGATAAAATTATTCGTGGCGAAGATTTGAAAGAAATTTACGCATACTTGGATGACTTAACAGTATGTGGAGAAACACAGGCTGAACACGATCAGAATTTGTTAAAAAAATTAATTACTGAGGAAAAATATAGACTCATAAATAAAAATAAAAGCAAATTCTCACAAGACACAATTAATATTATTGGCCATCTTGTGAGTTATAAATCAATCAAACCTGATCCCGATCTGTTCAGGCCTCTATTTTCAATATTTAATTACACGAATTACACAACACTCTAAATCAGTGTTTCCCAACGTGGGGCCCACGCCCCACAGGGGGGCAATTTGATTGTTAAGGGGGGCAATTCGAAAATGGACTCGACTCCGGATCATTTAAATGCAATACTAGATTTCAGTGCCAAATTTAACGAAAAAAACAAATTCTTAAATAATTGCGGTAAATAATTATTAGGTATAATTTCGCCTGACGAGACCAAAATATCAACTGGGTGTTTGGCGTCGTCAAGTAAACTTCCCTGCGGCAAATTTATTTTCCAACATAGATGATGCAGCCAATGTTAGTGGATTTGTCTGATATATCAAATATGCAGTATCAAGAAGAACTCGCAGAATTGCAAAATGATGAGTCAGTTAAAACTTTATTTAATATAACAGGAGCGATGGCATGGCTTTGTGAGGAAACAGAAATCAAATATCCAAATTCAACCAAATGTGCAAGAAAACTATTGCTACCGTTTCCATCTTCATATTTAGCTGAATGTGGATTTAGTGCTGTAAATGATTTACTGGTAAAAAAAAAGAAATCGGCTGGATATAACACAACGTGGAGACTTGAGACTGAAGCTAACCAAATTGGAACCTAATATAAAATCTCTGTGCAGCAAGCAACAAGCGCAAGGATCTCACTAAATTAAAATAATTAATTAATATAAAAAAATCTTTATTAAAATTATTTGGAATTTGAATTTCAGTTTTTCATTATATGTTTTGAAAATTTACTTACTGTGTTTCGTTAACAATTTCCTAGTGATTTCTTCCTAAAACATATCATTTAAGTTTCTTAAGTGAACAATTCAATTTTTTAATATTAAAAATTATATATGTTACATAGGGGGGCATAAGAATTTTAGAAAGGCTAAGGTGGGGCATGGCACAAAAAAGGTTGGGAAACACTGCTCTAAATCGTTCGTAAAATGAGTTTTCTCGAATTTAACTACAATGGTCATACCCATTACTTCACTCCTAATTCAAACTTCAAAGTAAATTTGCGGAAGTACTTCTGATACCACCGCCATCTAATATGGCGTCTCTAAAGCGAGTCCTTGGGTCTTTTGCGTATTACGCAAAGTGGATACCCAGGTATTCACAAAACATCAATGCGAAATCTTTCCTTCGATACAGCAAGTCATAAATGATTTTGAAAGAATTAACCAGGAAATAGCAATTGCGGTAGTAACCACAATTTCTGATGAAAGTCCTCTAGTTGTCGAAACTGATGCGACAGACTGCTTTGGCTGCAACACTAAGCCAGGATAACAGACCTGTATCTTTTTACTCCCGTGCTCCCAATCTAGCAAAATAAAGATGAGATGGCGCTTAGAATTAGCACCCTCCGATTTTGAAATCACTTATCGTCCTGGAAAGGAAAACATCAAAGCGGACATGCTATTCCGTGTATGTGGAAGTATTTAAAGGCTGAACAAGCTTTACGATATCCACAAGTCCTTTGCCATCCTGGAGTAACCAGGATAATTCATTGGATATTCTGTTGAAGGAGTGAAACGAATGACGTCACAATGTTCTATCTGTGCAGAAATAAAGCCCATATTCTTGAAGTATCAAGGTCATCTTATCAAATCTACAGCTCCTCTAGAACGCCTGAACATAGACTTCAAAGGACCTCTTCCCACTAGAACGAAAAACCGTTATATTCTTACAATTGTTGACGAGTATTCGCGTTTTCCATTTGCCTTTGCTTCTTCGGATATTAGTTCGACTACCGTTATTCATTGCCTTACTCAACTATTTTCAGTTTTTGGACTACAGTCACTTATTCACTCAAATCGAAGTTCTTCATTCATTTCACACGATCTCACATCATTTCTTCACTCTCTCGGAGTCGCCAATAGCTTCTTTACTCCTTACAACCCTAGGGGTAATGGCCAAGTAGAGATATAAAACGGAATTATTTGAAAAACCATAAATCTTGCTTTAAAAAATAAAAATATTACTGTGGAACGCTGGGATACAGTTTTGGCAGAAGCACTGCATGCAGTTAAGTCACTCTTATGTACTATTACTAACTGTACTCCTCACGAGAGGTTTTTCTCCTAACCCCGTCGGTCTGCAAACGGAGCTGCCTTGTGGCTTCTGAATCCAAATTCTGTCTTGATTAAACGAACAAATATGTTGACCTTGTGGAAGAGTCAGAACTAGTACAAGCCAATCCTGAATATGCGGCCGTGAGAAAGAAGAATGGTACTGAGTCTACTGTATCTTTACGACAGCTAGCTTCAAGCGGAAATATCAATTTAGCTGATTAAAACTGTATTTCTGAAAATTTAATTCTTCCACCGAACATTTGTTTTATATTAGGCTTGGATTTACAGACCTCAGCATCGTGTCCAGTTTTACTACATTTATTACACGTAGCCTGTCTGGCTGGGCAATTGCTTCTGGGATGTTTACCATAGCTGGAAAAGAAGCATTTTGCTCCTTCAGTGGATTGATGTAAAGGAGATGTAACAGAATTTTGTGACTATCGTCCGTAGGAATAAGTTTGTCACTAATAGGACGTGGTTATAGGCTTTAATAGTAACGGGGTTCCCTGTTCCCGTTGATGCTACAGTAGCAGTATTGTATATATAACCTTGGAAATACACGGTTTGCTTAATAGAAAAGTGTTTTCTAAGAGACGCTGTTAATATTTGGCAAAGATTTCGTTTTTCTTTTCTTGTAAGTACTATTCAGAATTGATATTGTGTCATGGGAAGTCGGACTCTCACTAGTAAGCTCGTAGACATTATGTGACAGAAAATTAGTAAGTATCTTCAATTTATCTCCATCTTCTGTGTATTCGGTAAGCTGCAGAAAAATTTCAAATGTTCGAAACCAGTGCTCCCAGTCCTTGAATACTGTTGGCGAGTAAGGATCGGTGTCAAATCTTGTTGGTCTGAGATACTTCTCCATTATGCACTAAGTAGATTCTTAAAATTTATATGAATAAAATTTTGATGATTTCGAACACCTTTAGTAAGGCTTTTATTCATATAAAACCCGTATTACACTTATGACATGACATTTACAATATATGAAAATGTTTTGAAAGAGTTACTATAGTTACCACACTCAGTAGGTAAATGAAACTATTGATAATGTAATTCGGTTGCAGCAGCAAGCAGAAAATTGTGATTTTGATGACCGGAGAAATGAAATGGTACGGTATCAAATAGTTGAAAATTGTAATTCAAACGAGCTACTCGTATACCGCCAGTTGTTAAAAGAAAGGACGTGTTGACATTTAATTGTTTCAAAAGGAATCTCGCGGTTATGGGAAATATTACATAGACAAGTACAAGCGATGACATTAGGAAATGGTAAAACAGAACAAGAAACCGTGTCAAAGGTGATACAAAAGAACAAGAACGATACAAGTAGTGATCCGGTAAATAGATGTTATCGTTGCAATTGCATTGGTTATTCAAAGGAATATTCGTCAAGTTGAAGAGGGCACTATGGACAGTGATGAAGATTAATTGAGTGGCAGTCATGTATTTAGTCTTCAAGAAAAGGGCAATTTTTTTAGCATTAGTGAAGATGAAAAAATCAACGTTGTCCTGGGAGGCGTAAAAGTTAGTATGTTTATCGACTCCGGAGCGACTGATAAAGGTGCTCGGAAAGGTTAAAAAAGAACAAAATTAGGTGTAGGCAATAACATTCTAAGAAATTACTGTACCTTCCGCAAGCCGTTGACTATACTGGGTGTTTTTCGACAAAAATTCAATAAACCGACGGAAAACCAGAAATAGATGCAGAGGTAATTGTTTTGGACGGAAAAGGTGTAGCATTGCTGTGGAAGGAGACTGCGATGACACTAGGAGTACTTAGTATGGATTTGGAAACAGTCAAAGTAATTCAGCAACGAGATTTCATTGAACACTACAGTGACGTTATCAAAGGAGTTGGTAAACTGAAGAATTTTCTGCTGACGTTTCCAATCGATTCAATCCAGTTGCTGATCCAGTTCGCAGACCGCCGTATAACTTAAAGAAAGATCAGCCGAAACTGATTTCTAAATTGATTGAAGACATCATCGAACGAGTTGAAGGCCCAATACTATGGGTATCACCAATTCACATCGTACCTAAGAAAGATCAAGAATGAAGATTATGTATCGATATGAGACAAGCTAACCAGACGATTCTTAAGAAACGATACCCAATTCCAACAGTATAAGAGCTTTTACAAGATTTGAACAAATATTCTCAAAACTAGATTCACTGCAGAGTAAGGATTGTTCCACTATAAAAGGCTAATGTTTGGAATAAGTTGCGCACCATAAATGTGTCATCGCATTATGAAGCAGGTCTTGCAAGGATGCGAGAGTGGGAGGGTGTTACAGTTTTTATGGACGACATCATGGTACATGGTAAGAAAACAAAAGAGCACGATGAGAGATTGAAAGTAGTACTGCAGAAATTTCGTGAAAAGGGAATTACACTAAATAGGATGAAGTGTAAATTCTGAAAAACCTGATATTACTTTCTTCTGATATCACATCTCTGAAAAGGAAATTAGACCATAGGAAAGCAGTCACCCGAAAAGTGCAGAAGAAGTATGGAGTTTTTTGGGACTTGTGAATTTTTCAGGTCGGTTTTTATTCCAGATTTGGCAACGAGAAGCGAACCCTTACGGGAAGAACTCAAGAGGAATCATTCAAGATTTAAAGGAGCGTGTGATACAACCAGAAGTTCTTAAGTTTTACGACAGGAGCGCTAAAACAAAAGTAATTGCAGTGGGAATTGAATGAGTACATTTAAATACAAATGAAAGATCTTGAGTGAGTAGGTATGCAAGGCGGACGTTGGGTGAAGTCGAGAGAAGATACTCGCAAACTGAAAAAGAAACTTTGGCTTTAATTTGGGCGTGTGAAAAGTTCCATTTGTACCTTTATAGAAAAGATTTTGAACTTGTCACAGATTATAACTGGTAGAAACGATTTTCGGCCCAAAATCGAAACTTTACTCAAGAATTGAGAGATCGGTTTTAAGGCTTCAGTCGTAAAAATTTCACGTGTACAACAGCGGAAAATCAAATATAGCCGATTCGCTATCACGATTACTGGACAGAGTTACTCCAGAGGATACGGTTGGACAAATACGGAGAATTGTAGAGGCTTCTGTACCGAAGACATTTACAGTGAGAGAAATAGAAAGAGCTGCAGAAAATATTCAGGAACTTCAACAATTAAGAAAGTGTATCGAGATATCGATTTGGACTCCAGAAAGGAAGAAGTTGAGCTGATAAAGGATGAACTGACTACTGTTGATGGACTTCTTGTAAGAGGAACTCGAATCATCATACTGAAGACTTTGCAGGAGACAATGTTAGAATTAAGCACACGAAGGACATTTAGACAATGTCGGTATGAAACAATGATTACAATCAAAGGTCTGGTGGAAAATAATGGACAAGGACGCCGAGAAGAGGGTGAGAACATGTCACGGATATCAAATTACTGCACTTCCAGATACTACAGAGCCTATGACAAGACATGAGTTACCAGAGAAATCATGGCAACAAGTTTCCGGTGATTATCTAGGTCCATTACCAACAGGACATTATTTATTGGTTATAGTCGACTATTAGTCGCTACTATGAAGTGGAGATCACAAGGACCCTGGTAGCTCAAGACCTTATATTTCGACTGCGAGTGATTTTTGCTCGATTTGGGATTCCTGAAATTTTAATCAGCAACAATGGTGAGACATTTCCAGATGAAAAGTTGAACAAATTTCTTCCTGAATACGGAATTCAACATCATTTTAGAACTCCGCTATGGCCACAGGCAACCGGAGAAGTGCAACGACAGAATAAATTCATTATGAAGAGACTTCGCATCACACAGGCTCAGAAGCTACCCTGGAAGAAAGAGTGTTATTCGTATTTAGTGACCTACCGTGAGACACATTCGACCACAGGAGTGACACCTGCTCAAATAATGTTTGGGCGGAAAAGTCGTTCGAAACTTCCAAAAATCGGCAATATGGGGCAGAAATACCTTGATGAAAATATTCGCGATAGGGATAGAGAAGAAAGAGATATGCAGATGGTCGCCGAAAATAAAAAACGAGCACTATCGACCGGGGTGATCTGGTGCTGCTAACCCACCCAAAACAACAAGCTATCAACGACGTTTAATCCTATACCTACGAGAGTTGTTGAGAGGATTGGGAATTCAGCAGTGTTTGAAACACCAGACGGACTTCAGAACGAACGCAACACTACATTCCTTAAACAGTTCGTTACAAGAGTACCTGAATCTCAGCAGACAAACACGTCTGGAGTAAAACGAAATCTAGTCACGTAATCTTCAATTACAAATAATTAAGGCGGGTCTATAACAAAGAAGAAAAGAGAGCGTCGAGCTACAAAGAAATGACAGATTTTGTTTGTTAATCAATTTAATAATGTTAAGTTAGTTATAATTTAAATAAACATATAAGATAATTTTATATTCATAAAAGTGAGAAGGAAGAGAATGTAGTATATATTAGTAGGTTGGGAAAACAAATAACTATATTTGTAACTATAGTAAAAATATACAAATGGCGGCTGCCAAAGACAGATTGGTTGAATTTGAATTCGTTGTTTTCCCTATCCCAAATAACTGTTTTAAATACGATTTTTTTCCCCTAATACAGGTAATTGTTTTTAATACGGAATTAAGAGTGAAAAAAAAAAACCTTACACTGGCCGACTGTAATTTCTAATAGTTCACTATAGTTAGAACTAGAATAGGTATTTAAGTACTCATATGAGTAAGAGTATACAGAGGACCGGAAATAGGGAGCGATCACTATTTATTAATCATGAAATTGAATATATCGAACAAAATAAATAAAAAGAAAATCTATAGAAAAGAGGAAAATTAAAAGTCATAGGCTGAAAGAATTCAACGTACAAAAGGAATATAAGGAAAAAGTAGAAGAAAACGTAAGAAATTTCAAAGAGGAAGAAAATATTGAAGATATGTGGCAAAAATTTAAAGAAGCCATATTAAATGCAGCGGAGCTAACATGCGGTACTTCAAGGCTAAATAATAAACAACAGAAAAAAAGTTCATGGTGGACAAATGAAATAAAATTACTGGTGAAGAAGAAAAAACAATCATGGAAAAAGTATCTGGCAAACAAGAATACAACAACCTATGATAACTATAAAAAGAACAGAAATGAAGTTAAAATGAAAATCAAAGAAGCAAAGAAAAATGAGTGGATCAAATTCGGACACCGCTTAAATGAAGCAGGAAATGAAAATATGAAATTATTTTATGGAGCGATAAAAAGAATGAGAACGGAAAGAGAAGAGAATTTAGGAGTACTGAAGGATAAAACAGGAAAAATACTTCATGACGAACATCAAATTATGGAGAGGTGGAAAGAATACTTCGCAGACCTGTTAGCTGAAGGTGAGAAACACGATGAGATAATAGGAAGAACGGAAATAGAACAATGTGGGAACAGGACACTGTCAGGTACATTTAAAATAACAGAAGAAGAATTACATAATTCCATGAAGAAAATGAAAACAGGAAAATTACCCGGACATGACAACATAAATGCAGAAATGCTGAAACACATGGGACATACAGGAGAGCAATGTTTAATAAAAAATCTTTAATAAAATTGAAGAACAAGGAATACCACAGGATTGACAGATAGGAGTGATATCACCAATATTTAAGAAAGGGGATAGCAAGGACTGCAAAAACTACAGAGGCATAACACTACTAAGTGTACCAGCGAAATTATTTGCAAGAATCCTGGAAAATAGAATAAGAATCCAAATAGAAAGCACGATAGAAGAAACACAAAGCGGCTTTAGACCAGGGCGTAGTGTGCAGGACCATATTTTCACGCTAAGACAACTCATGGAAAAAGCTAGGACAGTAAATAAACAAATGCACATGTGCTTTATAGACCTTGAGAAAGCATTTGATAAGGTAAATAGAGAAAAAGTATGGAAATGTATGCAAACAAGAGGAGTGGAAAATGCGACAATCAACAGCGTAAAACGTTTGTACAAAAATAACACCTGTTACGTAAGAGTAAGAAATAACTCATAAGAAAAGTTTACGACTTCTGCAGGCCTAAGGCAAGGATGCATTCTGAGCCCCTTACTATTTAACCTGTACATGGACGAACCAATGAAGAATATAAAGACCAGTCTTAGAACTTACGATGTTGGATATTGGAGGATGCAAAAAATAAGAGTCGCAGAACTCTGCTATGCGGATGATATAGATCTGACAGCCAAGAACGAACAAGATCAACACAACATCAATATAGTACATAACGAATTTAAAAAATGGAATATGTTAATAAACAAAGACAAAACTAAGACAATGGTAATAAATGACAGAAACAAAGAACACACAATAAGAATAGAACATAGTAAGATAGAACAAGTAACAACCTTCAAATACCTAGGAGTTATTATACACGCAGATGGAAAAATAGACCAGGAAGTTACTGACAGAGTGATGAAAGGAGGACGACTCTTTAATACCCTGAAAACAAAATTCTTATCAAAAAAGGTGCCTAAACAGACAAAAGTTGAAGTCTACAAGAAAGTCGTTATACCAACTATGACGTATGGGTGTGAATCATGGAATACATTGGAAAGGACACACAGCAGAATCAGAAATGTCGAAATGAGGTTCCTGAGGAGAATAGAAGGAAAGACAAAATACGACCGCATAAGAAACGAAACGTACTGGAGAAACCTAGATGTCAAATCAATAAAGGAGCACATAGAAGAGGCGCAACTGCGATGGAAGGGGCATCTACACAGAATGAGTGAAGAAAGAACAGCAAAACGCGTATATGAAGCTAGACCAACAGGCAAAAGAAAGATAGGCAGACCGACAAAAACATGGAATGACGACGTAAGAAGAGCAATGGAAAATAGGGGTGTTCAGTAGCACGAAGCTGGTCCGCTAATGAGTAATAGGACCGTATGGAGAAGTAAACCCGAAGAAGTAGCAGCAGAAAGAAACTAACATGACAAAACCATAACCTTACACCGAAAGGTAGATAGGTACCTGGATTAAGTAAGTAAGTAAGTACAGTAAAATTTTTGAAAGATAATTATATATTATTTAGGGTGTAACACCAAACCCGACCACCACCATTATTTTCTTTATTATTATAGTTACAAAAAAATATCATAGAACAAAGTTATAGGAGATTAAGGGGGACATCCCATTAAAGAAGTAAATATTTGTTTAAACCAGTGGTTCTCAAGTTGCAACACAAAGTTATATTTTTTGAATGGGGCTATACATATTTTGTATGCCTATTCGATAGCGTATTTTTTTTCTGAAATCAATCGTATTAATTTTATATCCTTACATAATCAAAAAATTGAGCCAAATGCGATTGACATTTAAATAAATTTGATTTTTATAGTCATACTTCAGTAGGCTATGTATGAAAAACAAGAATTACTATTTGTCAATTTGAATTATTTAGGATAGAAATCAAATAGAACACAGTTTATAACGTTGATAACAAATATTTATTTCATTTTAATTTAAGCTCAATTGTTTTTTCATTCATAGCCTACTGAAAAATAATTTTAAAAATAAAATTTATTTAAATTTCAATTGAATTTTTCTCATTTTTTTTTATTATGTAAGGATATAAAATAATTACATGATTGAATTCAGAAAAAAAATACTCTATCGAATGAGCCTACAAAATATATATCCTATGTAAAAAAATATAACTTTGTGTTGTAACTTGAGCACCACTAGTTTAAAAAAATATTTTCTTCTCTAATGGAATATCCCCCTTGGTCTCCCACAATTCTGTTCTATACTATTTTTTTGTAACTGCAATAATAAAGAAAATAATGGCGGTGGTCAGTTTTGGTGTTACATCCTGTATATTGAAACAGTTTGACCATTGGTTCACAATTATTGTTATACAAATTATGGCGGCGGATGGTGCGTTTTTTCCATTGATGGTTTCATGGTAGGCGGACGCAAAGGGCGCGCGAGTTTCGCTTTTAAAATCAGGCAACCGATAAGTTCCTAATTATTAATCGATTTCAATCGCTTGTGATTTGCGAACTAATTAAAATTTTAAAAAAATCTTTCACTGATCCGCTGATACTCATTAATTTACGTATATTTTCGCATTCGTACAGTTAAAATTTGACTATGATATGGTAATTTATGATTTATGAAGAGAAGTAAGATTGAGTTTTCTGTAGCAAATTTTAATATTATTCAGAATTTAGAGGCCATATATCATATCCATGTCTCAAATTTAATTGGGTTTCTGAACATTGAAAAATATGGTCAACTAACTAACCCGTACGTTAGATAATATTTAACTTGTAAATGAATAATAAATAATAATTTTGAGTCATGCATTACTAAAAACAAGTAAAAAAGTGCTAGGTGGCCCTATTCTCTTCCTATAAGTCTGTATCAATGTATAAAGATCATATTTCTTTCAAATTTGAGTACAAACATGAAAAAAAAAATATGTACCTAACTAATTTAAACAAATTTCGTTCTCTCATACAAACTATCTTTCTTAGATAATAATATGTAGGATACCAACGGTTTAATAAAAGCTGTACGTATCTGCTTATAATTATGATTAAAATATACTGATATACAATATGTAACACTGTTCACATTTATTTTCGTTTATTAAATCGAATATTTTTTTGTAATACAATTCATAATAGTTCAAAATCTTGTAATTATTAAACATTACGAAATTCATATACTCATACACTACAAATGAAATATTTCACAATTAATACAATACACATAATAGGTGCAATTCTTGTCCCATGTTTCACACATGAGATACGGGAAGTAAAGTAATAATAAAATTTATATTCTTTGCAGTTACATGATTTTACTTACTTTTTATAAACATACACGTATAAATGCTAACCTAAACTACTATATTTGTCCTGGTGTGGGACTTGGGCTTGAACTAACTGAACTTAATGTTTCTTCTTTCATTTTCATTTTATTAGGGTCTTTATCCTTTTTGTCTTTGTCCTTCAAGTGTTTATGTTCATGTTTATGTTTATGTTTGTGTTTATGTTTCTTTTTATCTTTCTTTTTCTTTTTAATCTGAAAAAAAATATATTTATTATTGTACGTATTGACAAGTAGGTAAATAAATGTATACTTTTCCGTTGGAATCTGTCTTATGATGTTTACTGTCTGTGTCTTTGTTTTTAAACATCCCCGGTTCAAAACCAACTGGACCTGGCTGGCCTATTATACCTGGTAGTGAAACGGAATTATCTGAATAATAGCCTTGTTTAGATTTTACATTTGTTGAAGGAGGTAAAACTTCTTGCTTTATTTCTATAGGTTCATCCTGTAAAATAAAAACTAATTATATTTAGGCAATGGAGCAGTTTTCGAATAAATTTCATAATTTTCCTATATATAAAAAATAGATTAGAGGTATAAATATATGGTTAAAAATGAATAGCCTAGTTTAGATTTTACATTTGTTGAAGGAGGTAAAACTTCTTGCTTTATTTCTATACGTCCATCCTGTAAAATACAAACCCATGCGGATACTTTAATATTTCTCAATTATTAATAAGTATTATTAGTTTTAGAAAATAAACTCTTTTCGCAGTTTTGTTGAAAAAGTTGATTTAAATATCATATTTGAATTTATTTCCTATAAGATTTGTCTGCCTTTTTATTATGTAGGCTGAACACGACAATCCGTGATATAGACGTACATATGGTAGCACACTTCTGACAATATATTTTTGTCAATGTTGCCCATCGCAAATCTGGTTACCTTTAATAATGGAGATATTTTCTGATTCACTCTCACACGATCACCTGTATATCTGTTCGTAAGTAAAGTTTCATAGGATTCTTATTTAAATCATACGAGTACAGGTGTCCAAAATAACTTGTCCAACACAAGGATCTCAAGAACTATAAAAGACACGAAGTCGGTTAAATTAGACGAAAGTTGCCCCATTAGAAGACCATTTTATTAGTGTTTTGTTATTTGAGAAAAGATGCATGGATCACTAGATAAGGCGAAAATGTAAATTTTGCAGTTTTTATTTTTATTTTTGCAAATATCTTCCAAATGGTAAATAATACTGGATTTTAGTTTGCACATGTTCTTTCGAATGGCGATGTATAATTTTTTGTTATTGTTGGATTTTGAGTTATGACATCAGTTTTCATTTTTATATGGACGCCATATTGGAAAGTTACAGTATTAAAAAGTTTTTTTTTTTAGCATTCCAATGATGTGTAATATGTCTATATTCACATAAAAAGTACCCTAAAGATGTGCAAAGTAAATTCCAATATTATTTCCCACTGTTAAGATACACAGCTTGTTCATTTTATTTGTCCACTATTGCTATCTCAAGAACTATAGGCGTGTTGTTTTATTCAGCGCAAATTTATTCGGATATTTCATCGTAAATCTAATATGACGTCACTGCTAGATTACCGATGGCGATGATTACTGCTGATACACGATTTGATGAAAACTAGTGATGGAAATAATGGAGTCATAAAATAACATTATTAATTACCGTCCCATATCATGCCTAAATTCTATTGCAAAGATCTTCGAATATATCATTTTTAAGCAAATCCAACCTCAATGTAAAAATTATATTAGTAATTGTCAACATGGCTTCGTTGAGAAGCGATCCACTGTAACAAATTTGATGAATTTTACTCAACATATATATGAATCTTTTGAAAATAAAAATCAAATGGACACAATATATACAGATTTCGCAAAAGCATTTGACTCTGTAAACCATAAAATACTTTTACATAAATTGCAGCATATGGTTTCTCAAATAATCTAATCTCCTTACTTGAGTCTTATTTGTGTAATAGAAATCAATTTGTTTACTGTCACGGCTTCACTTCCACAAATTTCTTTGTATCATCTGGCGTACCACAAGGCTCTGTACTTGGACCCCTTCTTTTTATTCTCTTTGTTAACGATATTGCATCAACTATTAAGTACTCTTCTTGTTTAATGTACGCAGATGATTTTAAATTGTTTCGTGAAATTCGTCATATTGAAGATTGTGAATTTTTGCAAAAAGACTTAAACTCAATCTATGAATGGTCAATTCAAAATCAATTGCTTTTCAACGTTCAAAAATGTCGAGCCATAACTTTCACCAGAAAGCAGAATATTATTAATTATAATTACAGAATGAATAATATTATTTTAAATCGTACTGATATAATCAAAGATCTAGGCATATTATTTGATCCAAAGTTGAATATGACTATTCACATTGAAGAACTAATTAATAAATGCTTTAAAACCCTTGGTTTTATATTCCGCTCCACAATTGGTTTCACTAATATATGTTGTTTTGTAGTCTTATTTAAAGCTTTAATAGTCAGTAAACTGGATTATTGCTGTACAATTTGGAATCCTAGTCAATTGTATCTGATTAATGATATTGAAAGAATTCAAAAAAAGTTTTTTAAATATGTCAGCTATAAATTACAAAATCATAATCACGATGACAATTATCATATCATATCATATCGGCTAATTATAATTTAACTTCCCTTGAATGCCGCCGTAAAATACACATGCTGATGTTTTTATATAAAATTATAAATTATGTCATTTACGATGAGTACTTAATTTCTATGTGAATAATTGCAACACTCGTTGTAACAACACTTTTGTAATAAATCAACATAAAACGAACTATATGTATAACAACCCTGTAAGTAACATGTGTAGATTACATAATACTTATTGTACCAGACTGGACTTTTCTGTCAGCATAGTAAAATTTAGAGCAATTATTAATTCCATTTTCAACTCTATAATGTAATAAGGTTATTTTTTTTCTATGTTATATGTGTACTTAATTTTTTTTTTTCTCTTTATATTAATTAAAATATATGTATATTTTTGTAAGATATGTATGTTTTCATGTAAAATGTTAATCTTTTTGATATTATTCTGTAATTGGAACTCTGTTCTGTTCTGTTGAATAATAAAGCTTATTATTATAATATATTCTTGTAAATATAATTTCTGCTCATAACTCATCAGAATCTTTTTGTGAATTGTCTTCTGATTCAGAAAGTTTTGAATTATGTGGAATATGTAATTCCACAATATTCTGTATATGTTTCCTCATCTACATCGACACTGGTTACTATGTCTTCGTAATTTAATACATAGTTATTTATGCAACATGTGTAAAAATCATAGTCTTATTTCACCAATTAGGAGAGGAGTTAGTCCTATGAGTGAATAGTGAATAAGACACTTTTTTAAACCTACAATAAAACGTGAAAAAAATGTCATAGCCTGTCATTTTTTCATCCGTTTTCGTTACAAAATTGCACTTTTTCACGCTTTTTGTGTAAAAAACAATACATGTCTCATCACGGCATATTACCCATTGTTGAGTGTGCCAATCTGCTTTGTACATAGATTTCGGTAATGGTAATGACATATTTGTACCGTGCAGGCTTTGATCAGGCGTCACCTCACGGGCACTCATTACTGACTTGGAGAGTGCACCGCAGGGGTCAATTTTGTGCCATTTAAAATTCGAAATAATTCGTCGGGATCGTACCAGATTCCCCATATTCGCGACCTCACTCAGGTACGCGGCCCCGAGACCCCATAATACTTTATGAACCCATTTTAATTAATGTAATTTTTTAACGGAGGTAAAAAAATAACTTTTTCATTTTGAGTAGGATTTATTTATGTTGACAGATTTTACTTAATCTACAAAACGTGACAGTTTATGATCCCCCAATACTCATCCATCGGTACTTGGGCTCGATGAATGCGATGGATCATCGATAAACAGTGTGCTGAATTTAACAACGCAACTGATATTCAACGCAAAATTCATCGGAACATATAACAACGCGTAGATGAAAATGCGCATTAAAGCGCATTAGTCATCGATGAAATTAACAACACATCTTATAAAACCTACGAGGTCGGTTAAATTAGCAAACAATTTCTAGTGTATAAAGACTACTTTAATGAGCACAAAATATTTTTTTAACCCGTAGTTCACAAACTGTGGAGACAGACTTTGTTATTTTAAATGATACTATATATTTTTTTATTTACTTATTCGATAGAGAATTTTATTCTGAATTCAGTGACATAATATTTTAATACCCTTAAATTACTTTTTTTTTTTAAATGCATGTTTAGATTTATATTAATTTTATTTTAATATGGCTAATAAAAGTGTGCTAAGGATGATACAAATGAATGTGAACAACAATTACTTTGTAACAAAATATAACAAACGCATTAATTAACAAATTCTGCCCAAAAAGTCCTCCATTTTCGTTCACAACACTCTAAAATGTCAATCCATATTCATTTATCGTCCATTGGCACTTATTTTAGCTATAATGAAATAAAACTAATATAAATCTAAACATGAATTTTTCACAAAAAAAGGTATCTTAGGGAATGCTAATATTATATCATTGAATTCAGAATAAAATTTTCTATCTAATAAAGAAATAAAATGTATATGGTCCGGTTATGGCAGCGATCAAGTTGCTGACGAGATGTATAAAAATGAGGTCAGCCATGACATGCCAAGAAGGATTGTTTTTAGAGATACATATGTCAGAATGTAATTTATAATAAAAATACATACGTTATCTTACCATGTCTCTTGAGTCCATTTATTAAGTAATTATCAAGACTTAACATACAAACCCACATGCACAACATTGGCGACGAGGATTTTCGTTTAAAAAAATCTAAGGTAAAAATAAGAATGGATACGACTATGCAGGTGATGGTTGAGTTATTGGAAAAGCAACAATCACAAATGGAAGTGCTTTCTAATCTGGTGGAAAACGCTAAAAGTCGGCTTACTAATCTAAGTTAATCAAACTGAAGATCGTGGCCCTGAATGTCATCATATTCTGGATACACTGTACAGAAGAATGACTGAATTCAATTTTGACGCAGATGCTGATTAGTACTTTAATGCTTGGTACGCACGCTACAAGCCGTACTTTGATGAAGATGTCAAAGATGTACCTGATGACGCGAAGACTCATTTACTAGTATCTAAACTGTCTAATGTGTGTCACAGACAGTTTACACAAAATATTCTACCCAAGAAATCACCAGAATTTGATTTTACTGCGCCTGTGGATCGCCTGATGCTTTTGTTTGGTAAGAAAAAGAGCATTTTCCGTTCACGTTATGACTGTCTGCAGCTAGGATCTGGACGATTACACGAACCATGCAACGGTTGTCAACTCTGCATGCGAAGTTTGATTTATCTTCGTTAGATACAGATAGCTTTAAATCGCTTATGTACATTGTTTCAATGAAGTCAAAAGAAGATGAAAATATTCTAGCCAGTGTTGCGCCTACTGGACAACAAACCAAAAGCTACGCTAGATGACATTGTTGTTGAAATTGAAACGTATAAAGAAGTCGTTGAAAATACGAAGTTAATTGGAGGTTCAAATAATATGTCAGTAAATTACGTTAAAAAGCCACAATCAAAACTTCATCCAAAGACAAAAGACTATAAAACAACACAAAATGTTCGTATTGTGGAAGCGCCTCTACGCCTAATCGAGAGATTTGTCCTGCCAGAAACCAAACATGCAGTTTCTGTAACAAAAAGGGACATTACGCAAACAAAAACATGACTCTACTAAAAAGAAAAACGTCTCCGTCCACGTAGTCAATCGATCGGAACGCACGGCGCCGCGTTACCTATCACTAATTATCAACGGACGCCGACTAAGTCTACAATAATGGATGGTTCACTGCAAAAGCCTCTTATTCTAGAAAGCGGTAATGGATGCTTCTATGTCTCCGACAAAATTAATGTTGTGGGGTTGGATTGGTTAGAGCGCTTTTCAACATTTAAAACATTCCTCTACAATGTATGCTGCCACCAAATTAAGACAGTCTCCTCCACATCGAACTGAAACAAAAATGAAAAAGAAACAAAATTCTACAAAGAGCTGCAAACACAGTTCGTTGATGTATTTAGCTCTTCTCTTTGACATTGCACAAAAGCGAAGGCAACACTCCAACTTCTTGAAGATGTGCGTCCTATCTTCCGTCCAGAGACCGCTACCTTACGCCTCTTTGGAAATGATTGAAAAAGAGTTGGATTGTCTAGAAACTAAGGGAGTTATAGAGAAGATTACGAGTTCACGCTTAGCCGCTCCAATTGTCGTCGTTTTATTATTATTATTATTATTCAACACCCTTCACGGTATTTTTTGAATTACAATCTGATCAAAATTGATCAATGGGTAATATTGTGCAAACCTAAATTACTACTATAGTAGTCGTGCGAAAGAAAAATGGAAAACTTCGTGTTTGGCGCCGACTTCAGCACTAGATTGAACTCGCAGCTCAAGGATCATAGTTATCCATTACCGACGGCCAGTGGTATCTTCACTACACGAAATGGAGGTTGTTTCTTTACTACCTTGGATTTGGCAGATGCCTACCTGCTAATCGAGATGGACGACTCCTCCAAGGAACTCATTATCAACACACACCTTGGGTTGTATCGTTACAATCGATTACTTTTCGGAATAAAGACAGCCCCCAGCATTTCCAGCAAATTATGGATCAGATGATTTCTGGATTGCCCGGAGTATGCGCTTACCTTGACGACATCGTTATTGCAGGTAAAACACTCGAAGAACATAACGCACATTTGTAGGCTTGTTAACAGCGCATCTCAGACTTCGGTTTTCATCTCAACAAAAAATGTAGCTTCGCACAGAAAAGCATTAAGTTTCTGGGACACATTATTTTAAAAGATAGAAGACGACCAGATTCAATCAAGACTGCTGCTATCAGCGACAGACGTGAGCCGTCTATGTTCTTTTCTCGGAGAAGTTAATTATTACGCAGCCTTTATCAAAGACCTTCATAACTTTCGAGCACCCTTGGATAATATTCTAAAACATGAAACCAAGTTTGAGTGGACTACTAAATGTCAAGATGCATTTGACAAGATTAAACAAATTCTTGTCTCTCCACTTCTGCTCGCACATTTTGACCCTGCTTTAAAATTGATAGTTGCTACCGACGCATCGCAGTATGGGGTTGGTGCAGTCCTGTTACAACAATATCCCGATGGATCCCAGAAGGCAGTAAAGCACGTTTCAGCTACATTGAAAACATTGGAGTGCAACTATTCACAAATTAAAAAAAGGACTAGCCATCATATTCGCTCTCAAGAAATTCTACAAATATGTCTTGGGTCGAAAATTTACTCTGCTCACAGACCACAAACCACTTCTACATATTTTTATCAATCATAAAAGTATCTCTCCTACCACGGCTAATCGTTTGCAACGTTGGAGCGCCTACTTACTAGGTTTTGACTTCAATATTGAATATCGCTCCACTACCGCATTTGGATGTGCAGACGTTCTTTCACGGATTCTTCCAGCCAGGTCAACACCAGATGGTGATTACGGCATCGCCCAAATTTCAACTGACTTTAGATACATCATATTGATCATATTGGAAGACTGCAAGGCGATACTTTCTCATCTGCCAGTGACTTCCCAGCAAATTATGCAGCACATGGAAACAGATGTAGTTATGTTACATGCTGTTCGCTGTATTTCTTCCGGTAAATGGCCAAAGAAAACGAAAGACCCCCATTGCCGCGCGCTAATGACCCGCCGTCAAAATATTTCTATGAATGATGAACTACTACTGTTGCAGAATCGAGTCATTCCAAAAACACTAATACAACCAGAATTAAAACAGTTGCACGAGGAACACCAGGGTGTTGTTCGTACCAAACAACTTGCACGTACACTGGTTTACTGGCCAAGAATTGACGAAGATATCGAAAATCATATCAAAACTTGTTTTCGCTGTTCTACGGCACAGAAAAATCCAGTTAAAACATAGTAGTACTCTTGGTCAATGACTGCTCGTTGTTTTGAACGAGTGCATATAGATTATGCTGGACCACTTGATGGAAACTTATACTTTGTACTTGTTGATGCCCATTCAAAATGGCCAGAAGTAGTAGAAGTACAAAGGATTACTGCAAGTGTCACCATTGCCGTGTTGAAAAATATTTTTACTCAGTTCGGAATGCCCGAATTACTTGTATCGGGTAATGGGACTCAATTTAGTAGTAGCCAGTTCAAGCAGTTCTGCAACCAGAATGATATTGAACACAAATTTTCACCACCGTACCAACCACAGACCAATGGACAAGCAGAACGGTTTGTAGATACTTTTAAGAGAAGTCTTTTAAAAATGAGAGGAGAAAGAAGAATTATAGAAAATTTGCAGAAATTCTTACTCCACTACAAAATCACACCGTCGACTACAGTACCTAACGGTTTGTCTCCTGCTGAAGTCTTATTGCGACGTCGTCTACGTACTAGCCTAGATTTGTTACGACCTCAACCAACGAAGAACTCAGTTTCAGATAAAGAAATGGAGAAATTATTTAATAAAAGGCACGGAGCCAAAAACAAACACTTTGACGTCGGGGATCTAGTGTTTGCCCGTTCCTTTCATAATCCTGCTAAACCAACCTTGGAAGCCGCTGACATCACACGCATGATTGGACATGTAATTTATGAAGTCCAGTTCAGACTGCCCGTCGTCACACCAACCAGTTGATCTCTCGCATGGTTTCGTCACCGTTGAAACCGTCGTCATTCGACATTTTCATATAAACCTACGATTTACCACTATTAACTAAGATTAGTCCGCAATGTATCGCGCCGACACAGACGTCAACACCGCTCCACAGCCCGACACCACCGCTGCGTTTACCATCCTCTTCCACTTCGGAAGCACCGATCATCCCAAAAAGATCAACCAGAATTTCGAAGCCCACTACAAGATTGAATATCAACTCAAACTCCAAAACCTACTAAAAAAAAGGAGGTGTTATGGCAGCGATCAAGTTACTGACGAGATGTATAAAAATGGGGTCAGCCATGACATGTCAAGAAGGATTGTTTTTAGAGATACGTTATCTTACCTTGTCTCTTGAGTCCTTTTTTAAATAATTATCTAGACTTAACATACAAATCTACATATTACAACAGGTCCTATGTAAAATAACGAAGTTGGTCTCCACAGTTTAAAAAAATAATAATTTTACGCTCATTAAAATAGTCTTGTGAATTAGAAATTGTTTGCTCATTTAACTCCGACCTCGTAGCTCTTATAGTTCTCGAGATATCAGTAGTGGACAAAATAAAATGAGCACCTGTACATTTGCAAAAATAATAAACAGCAAATTTATATTTTCACCTAAATCTTATGCGTTCTTAAAAAACAAAACACTATTAAAATTGTCTCCTCCTGATGTAACTTTTGTCTAATTCAACCGATTTTGTCGATTATAGTTCTTGTGATCCCCATGTTGGACAAGTTATCTTGGACACCTGTATACTGAATGGAAGTAAAGTGTAACTACATCAGTTTTTTTTAACCAAATATTATAGAAGAAGGCGCACTATTTTAATTATTTTACCGAATTTCTAGACCTAACGTTATTAATATAGTATTTTTATCAATAAAATATAGTACATATTGGTACTTACTTTGATTTTAACTTTATCTTCTGCGACAACAACTTCAATGTCCACATTTATGTTTTCTTCGACAAGAACTACATCATTAACTGGTTCTTTAACAGAGATTGGGGAAGTAGATCTTTTTATTTCAACAACATGCGGTGATGATTTTTGTGGTATTGATTTAATCCGTTTCATGTCGGGTGGATTGTTATGACGAGGTGGTTTCAAAACTGCAGCAAGTTCTGGAATTGGCAAACAAATTGGCCTTCGATTGCCATATAAAGTATAATATAGATCTACTAGGTCGCATCGGAGTTTAGCATCATGGGACAGCATACCACTAAAAAGGAAGGTAATGATAATTGAAAAAAATTATGTCTTAGTTTAGGTTTACAATGTGACCCCACGTTATACGTTTAGCTCTAGCATGTAAACAATTATAGAATATACAGGTGTCTGTTTTTCGACTCTCACCAATGCGATCTCGGTTATTATAAGAGATTTGAAGTCGGTTAAATTAGGGTAAAGTAGAATATTTCAAAAATGTGTTTTTGTTTGTATTTATCTAGCGACCAGTGCATTTTTTTTGAAAAACAAACATATCTTTAAAATGGTTTACTAAAGGAGCAACTTTGTTGTAATTTAACCGATTTCGTATCTCTTAACTTAAGATAACCGAAATCCCATTGGTGAGGGTCGAAATACGGGCACCTGTATTGTACATATTTAATTTATCAAATGGGGTGATTTCACATTTTCTAATTTATTTTTTTCTTGAAAGAATAGAAATTAAATATGTAGGTGTATGTTTTACACCTTACAAGTCTTTAGAATCAGAGATATGATCTTTTAAAAGTTGTCTTTAATTTCAAATGTTTGGACACTGACGTCACGGCTACACGTCACGGCTTGGCGGATGCGGCAGTAGCTCTCTACCGGTTTTGTTTGGAACTATGATTGTTTGGGTTATCACTTGTTAGTTTGATTTTGTGACAGCAACATATTGTTACCGAAAAACATATTTCATACATAGAATTAAAGCTGGTATTACTAATAAAGGCAATGTAACCCAATATTAAATGGGGGAATACTTGAACATATTCAGTTTTTGTAAGTTTAAAATCTATATTTTATTCTATTCGAATGAAATTTGTAGAAATTTCTCACAATTTGCGTAGATTTTATAATTTGTTTGTTGAAAAAAAATACAACTGGTGTTTGATCATTTACATAATTAAATGTTTTAATATTTTTTAACTACAAATAAACATTGCTCGCGTTCAGCAGGGTTAGCGCTAGATTAGCAAAATAATTGAAGGGTTCTCTAGAATCTAGCGCTGATAATGCACTAGAAGAAATAGTCGGCGAGAAATATTTCGCTAAAACATCCAGCGAAGTAGTGGGCAGCTGTAGTTTAAGTAATAATTTCCATTTCAAAATGAAGTCTGCGAGCTTTTAATACTATACAGATAGAATTGTCAGTTATTTTCTTACTTTATCTAGCGCTAACAGATAGCGCTAATTTTTGCTAGGTTAGCGCTATCTCGGCTGAACGCGAGTATTTGCACATACAGAATTTCCAGATTACGTTTCTCATCTACGGGATGATATTTACGACTTCGATTAAATGAAATGGTATAAATAACTAATAACTATAAATAAAATGTAGTTTTTTACCCGTCAGAATTCAAAATTTCGGAGACCCCAATGATGCGAAATGCAATCTGGACGCTTATTAGAAAAATTACATACTTGATGTTATTCCATATTCTGTCAATTAGGTCAGGTGTATCTAGTCTTTGTTTCTGTGCACGATCGAATGGTGGCACTTCAACTAGCATTCGAACCAAATGATGTCGAACTCTTGGATGTGGGTCATTTTCTATTATGTCTAGTAATTGTTCCAAATCATTTGGACGCCCGTCAACTCTAACAAAGTCAACTAAACATTCCAATGCGGCTAATCGAACATCTTAAAATAATTAAAACAAAATTTAAATTGTGAAAACAATTTGAAAAAGGATGGGGTTTTTACTACCTACTTCTTATTTTTTTGAAACTATTATTTGTTTGAATTATAAATGTAAAATTTTACAGTGTTTTGCACATTATTTAATAGGTTACTATAATTTGTGACGTACATCTCACTGATGACTAAGGCCCAATTTTTTCACCTCTGGTTAAAGTATCAGTTAACTTATCTGCCAGATAAAATGAAAACATCGCATCGATATTACACCATAAATTGACAGAATTATACACACGTCAATTATATGATGCGATATTTTTCTTTTATCTGACAGATAAGTTAACTGAGACTTTATCAAGAGGTGAAAAAACTGGGCCTTAGAAATGTAAAATGTGTCACATGAGTTAAATATGGAAAACTTAATATCTCCCGCAGTTGTGTAGTAGACGAAGAACAAGGACGTAAATTATGTTTAGAAACATCGATCACGTTTTTTTCTGTAAAAGCAATGGCAAATTTAATATATGTATTTTTTTTTTGAATTTGTGAAGTACTAAATAGGATGCGAGAAAACACGTGTCTTGATCTTGAGAGACCTTGAAATGCTTTAAATCAGCTGATTTATAAGCATCTGTAGTTTCAAAATTTGATTTTATTATTTACTCTTTTTCCAATTTTTTTTTTTAGAATACAAGTACTTTAAAATATTATTTATTTGAAATCGTCACTAAAGTGCACAAAAATCGTCATTAAAAGATCAGAAATCGGCACTAACGTAATTCATTATACGACGATTTCATGCAAATGCAGTGTTGTCAACCTTATAATTATTATACATTAAATTTGGGTAGGTGTATGATGTACATAATAAATTTGTAAGTAAAAGGACAAAAAAATATGTTCAAGAAGAATGAATTAAATAATTCCGATGAAGAAGTTTGAGATAGAGATAATACAGATAATTTTGAGTGTTCTTTACGATGACCGGCGGTTCGCAACCGTTTTTTGACTGACAGCAACTGACAGTTTTGTCAATAACCTATAAAAATAAATATTCCTTTTATTATTCGATTTCAAATAAAATTTGATATGCACATTGACACTGAAGTTCCTTTTTATCACTCATATTATGGTTTATTTCCCTCGGCCCTACGGCCTCTGCAACTATATTCCATATTCGTGATAAAAAGTAGAACTTCAGTAGAGTGGTACATAAATAACTATTTTATAAAATATATTAAGATATTTTTATATTATTTCAATTAATAACATGTAAAATTATTGTTTGAAAAACTATTGCGCACTGCTATGAATAAGATTCCAATAGGTTTAGGAGGGAAATTTAAAATGAAAAAAAGAAATGCAAAGAACAAATAATTAAGTATTAATGTAATCAATAATTTGTTTTTTTTACTTTTATATGTTGTATTGCTTGAAAATTGTAAAATAATGATTTTTAGAAATTCAAAATCAAAATAGATCAAAACATTGTCCTTGTCAAGTCAAATTTGAAAATCTTGCACATAACAGCTGATTTCAAGTCACATGTCATTCAACTTCACAATTCCAAATTTATGAAAAGCGTCAGAAGGGAGAACAACGTCACAAATTTCAGGCGCAAAATATTAAATAAAGTAATTTAGAATACTTTTTGTATTTTTATTTTATTTTTAGCGTAAATTACAATATCAATTTGCATTTTATCTTAAATTCTAATACAGCAGAAGTAGAATACCACATGTGAAAAACTATGTACACAAGAATAGTTATTTAACTATCAAGTGCGTTAATGAAGGCGATTAATGATTAGAGACATTTTAATTGTTGAAATCATTAATCGTCAATTAACACACGTGTTAGTTACGATATTTTTAGATTTGACAATTTTGACAATTGTTCAACAATGGTATGTGGTATCTATGATTACTCACTAAAATAGTTTGTTAATAAAAAATCATGCGGATCATTAATGAATGATTTTCTATACATTAACATAACCTATTAATAAACGGTCAACGGAAATAGTTATGCAACAAGAATAAAAAGTGTTGTTTTATTTCACGAATAGGAAAGTTTGACAGTACGATTTACAAATGATTGCGTCAATACATATTCACTTTATGCTGGGTTGCTTACAATTATTTTTTTACGCCCGAAGTTATAACAAATTGAAACAAGATATTGACATTTGTAATAATATAACACTTCACTAATTTGTTTTGTCTACCGACTTTACTTTTCCGGAAAGTTGAAGACATTAAGGAAACTCAAAATCATGGTAATGAGATTTTTCTCTCTGTTAACTTATTAACTGTAATAAAAGCGACTACTTTATTCACTAAAAATTAATTAAGTAAAAGGTGTTTTTTTTTATAAGAGCCGTAGCAAAATAAGTACAAATTTCCTTACCTACAAATTGCCCATAAGCCGCATAACTTTTAAATAATGTAGAACTGCTAGGTAAATGACCAAATTTTTGCAATTTCCTTATGGCTTTTAAACAAGATACTGTTACTGTAAATTTGTAACAAGGTAAAACTTTCTCCATATTTAATAATCTCGTAATTTCCTCTAGAACTAATTTGGTATCTGCACTTAAAGATTCAGCTGTTATGGATGTGCCTTGTTGAACAACTGAAATAACTGGAGTAACTGTTGCTCCTAAAGCTTCGACCAACATACCGCGATAGTAATTATCTGAATAACGATTTTTGCTATTATCATTGTACTTGAATAAATCTAACAGAAATCTTATTACTTCGGGTGGACAAATACCATGGGCATTACGTAACCCTGCCATGGCAAATGGAATAGTTTTTTGAAGAAAATAATGCTGTAAGTTAGTAAAATTGTTTTGACGGATTATTCGAGGACAGGAGAATGAGCCGAAAAGTTTTCTAAAAATTGCTAACATAGCTGGGGGTCCTGCCCAGGTTTGGACCATTGCATTTGCCACCTAAAAATTTATATTACAGTATTGGAAAATATTTACAAAATAATAATCGAAATGTTTCCCTTCTTTAATATATTGCAGATGAATAATAACACGATTTTTTTTTAAATCGCTGAATACCGACAACTGTCAACAAAAATTCTGATAATTTGGTTATAACTGCGAAATATAATTATTATTCTTCCCATGACTGCAATAATAATAATAATAATAATAATTTAAAATAGGTTTACAGCATTTAATAAGTAATACCAATAATGGCAACCTAATGGGCAAAATCGTTCGCGTTCATTTGAAGAGTTAGTATTCGTTTAGTGCTGCCTCTAGCGTGCAAGTAAAAAATTATATTGAGATATGGAAGCCCAGAGTGGTCAGAAAAAAGTTTTGATATTTTTCAGTGCCGCTACTTGTGTTGTAGCAGGTAGCATTTGCCTAACAGAAATAAGGGATGTGGAAATACTGGAAATTGAAATACTTTTGTCATCACTTTCAATTTTTTTCTATTATTTATCAAAATATTTACAGATTTTGAATTATTTTTATCTTTCTATCATAGCTGTTTTTATTTTTAGCAAATTTAAAAGATTTTGACATAGTTGCTAACATTTTATACAGTTTTGTATTTAGAGCTAAATTTATAAAATATTTTTTATGTTCATTACATTCCCCATTGACATGCAACCAGTTAATATATTTTGCATTAATATTTTCTTCTATTTTATTTAAAAGTGTTTTCTTAAAAAACGAAATAAGTTTACTATCTTGGAAAAATGTCTCCATTGTATTTAAAATTAAAAATAAAATGTCAACTGCTAATTCGGTCGGTCTATATAAACATTCCATTTTATCATTTTCACCGTAGTCTCTTAAAAATATTAAAATTTCGTTATTTGTATATAATTCATCATTCTTTTTTAAATAATGTTCACAAATGTTGCATGGATATTTATTTATACATTTATATACTAAATTTCCTGCATAGTAAGTTATTGCATTTCTGTGAAGAAATACCACAAATCATTTTGTTAATATAAACCTTCACCACAGGTTGTTTAGCTTTTAATGGTTCCATTATTTTTGATAAAGATGGTGTCGTAATTAAACCGAAATCATACAGCACTGCATGTTGGACTAATTTCCTCCGGGCACTACCACCTATTAATGTTTTGGATCAAAATGTTTTTCACAAATAACTTTTTTTATTAATTGTTCACTACTTAGTTCCAATAAACCTAAGTTGCCACTGTTATCAATCCAATTTTTTTGTCTGTTCACATCCACTGGTAATTTAAAGAACGTCATCTGAGGACATTTTTTCCGCGAATTATCACAATTAATATAAACACAACAATTCGCCGCTGTATTCATTTTAAATAAAATAATTTGAAATGAATCACTATTACAAGATAATTGTAACACTTTCAAAACACCAAATTACACGAAGTACACTGTATGAAACTCAAACAGAAATGATAAATTTATGAAAAGTACAAAGAGAACCACTACCATTACGTAAAGGGCAAAAATATTAATCCTAATTTCAAACAACCCATCTATAGTTCATAATGAAAGGAAAAACCCGACACCTACGTTCCAAGAATCTTATGAAATTAAGAGAGACATAAAGGGGTGTATTAAATCTATGAATGGACAACTAGATCTTATTCTTCCAATTTATGGATTGTATAGTGGCCTGCATTTCCTAATCCTTTCTTTTAGTTATCTTTACCGATGTAAGACCCTTTTCTCGTCATTGTATTCATTCTAATGAATCTCTCAGATACAGGTCATTATATGGGCGAATACCTATTTATTTATTATCTATTTTCTTCACTCATTCGTTTATGATGTCTAGTCTGTCGGCAATTGAGCTGAATATTGAATGAACATAAAATTATGAATAACAAAGCATGTACGAGAAATGAAGATGGAATTTTCTTGAATATTAAAATTTCACTTATACCATGATTTTATAAGAATGAACTAAACTTTAAGATTAAAATAAGCCGAAACGGATTTGTACTTCTATAGAAATTTAATCATAGATTTCTATATATGGTACATAGAGTTAAGAATATAATGTATTATATTCTTAACTCTATGATATGGTATCGGGTGGGGAAGATGTATCTACATTTTGCATATGTTCTTAAGAGAAAAATATTATATATCAGTTTTCAGAATATTTGCTAACAATTTTCCTAAATAGTTACGAGCCCAACCCCAAATGTATTCGTACCCTCTGAAATAAATAAATAAATAATAATAAATAAATTAACAGCAATAAAAAATAAATTTTTAGGTTACAATAGTTAAGACTATATTTGGGCATTTTTTTATTTTATGTATTGATAAAGTGTACTGGATTTAAATACAATGTTATTAACTAAATTTCTCATTTAAACAACAATCTACGGGCAAATATATGACAAAAGACAAGTCCCAAAATTTTTGGTTTTAATATAATTGTAGGTAGTACCATGTAGTACTTTAATAAATAAATATCACTTTGCAAATAATTTTACTAAAAAAATAATATTTCATATAGTAATTAATTGAACATATTGTCAGTTTCCTTTACCTTCAGTTTTATAAATAATACTAACATAAATATTGTATTATTTACTGTTGTAACCATAACTAAAATAATTAGCACGTATCTGTTGTCATATATTTGCCCGTAGATTATTGTTAAAATGATAAATTTAGGTAAACAATTATATTTAAATCCAGTACACTTTATTAATACATAAAACAAAAAAATGCCCAAATATGATCTTAAATAAATAAATAAATATATCATCACGGCATGTTACCCATTGCTGGGTGTGCCAATCTGCTTTGTACACAGATATCGGTAATGATGAAATATGGTCTTAACTATTGTAATCTAAAAAAATATTTCTTCTTGCTGTTAATATATTTTTTTCAGAGGGTACGAATAGATTTGGGGTTGGGCTCGTATAAGTAACATGTAACTATTTTATAAATTACATTTTCTTTTCAAAATAATAGATTTGTTCTTGATAATATAATGAATCATAATACAAAATCAAGTCAAGCCATACATCGGATTTAAATATAAATATTGCAAAACACAATTAAACAAATGAAAATCGCTATTACAGTTTATAATAATCTTACACTTTATTTAAATTTTCAAATAATAAATTTAGTTAGTTCATAATATTTTTATAATTTGGAGAAAAAACTACATAAATTGCAAGCGATGTATTCTCCGACCACCGACAATGTAAAACTTTATTACCCATAGTAAATATCTAATTCAATAGAAAGTATATACCCTTACAAATAAATATCAAAATTAATTTCCATGTGCTTACACCTTATTTTAAAACCGAAATACAGTATTCTGAAATACCGACTTTAATTCATATATCTATGGATAGATGGCTCTGTATCGCTAAGCATCTTTTTTGGCGCAACACGTTTTATCCTTAGGTTGCCATTATTGGTATTACTTATTAAATGTTTACAGCGAGTCCCATATTCAGTTGCCACTATAAGGATCACGGAAAATAAGGGCTACGATTTAACTTAAATATAACTTTTTTGCGCACCTTGGTAGGGAAGCTCGTATCCGACGAGTTTTTGTTTGCCCAAGACCTGTTAAGAACTTTCAAATATGTAATCATTTTTCCTGAAATTTATTGATATTTCGGTTGTACCTGCAAATGATTCGACGTACTAATATTTATTTTACTGATATATATTTGTGAATTAAAATAATATTAAAACAATATCAATTAATTTTTATCATGTTACATAAAATCGAATGGCCTGGAGAGACACAATGAAAAGAAGCACTAAAGACAACAGAAAAAGAGAATACTAATCCGCAGCTTTACGTCGAGAGTTAGAAAGGCCTAAATAGGGATTAAATAAGTACAAGTGTTTCATTTTTCACGGTTTTTTTAAAAAGATATATCGAGTAATAATAATGATAGGGAAAACCGTTTGTACATTCCATAGTACATTTTGAAACTAAATTAACAGTCGTCATAGGAATTTTGAATCATTTTTTGTTTTAAGTTAAAAGCTAAAACTTGTTTTTCGCTAATGTTGAAAATATCTCGGATCTCGCTTAATATGAGTTACTGAAATAAAATAAATAAATATATCATCACGGCATATTACCCACTGCTGGGTATGGCAATCTGCTTTGAGCACAGATTTTGGTAATGATAAAATATTTGTTTCGTGCGGACGCTTACGTCATCACCTCACGGGCACTCATTGATGGTGTGGAGAGTGCACCACATGGGTCAATTTTTTGCCATTAAAATTCGATATAACTTTAAATTGAAAAAAATGTACATAACATTACCTTATTGAAAAGAAAAAAAATACTCTTCCCAATAAAAGAATAAAAAAATATTTCATTTAAAAAATATATATATATTTTGTCCCAAATTTTGGGAACCGCAGATACATTTTTTTTTGCTGATATCACCAATGTAATGCTTTCTGAAGTAAAGAAATGAGTAAAAATGAATAAAGTAACATTAGAAATAAACAAAGGATGCTCTATACTTTATTTTTCATTTGTTTCTCTGTAATTTTCTTTTTTTTGTTAATTAAACAAAATCGAAAATGAGATAACAATCGATATTATTTAGCAAGTAATAAATGAATAAAATCTTCTGTTTTACTTGCATTATTTTTCTTTAATACGAGCAGTTTAGAAGAAAAATAAAAAAATACAACCAAGTTTTTCGTCGTTATCTAGTAATCTATGAAAATTAGCTCTCTTGCGATGCCTCCTTGGCGCGTAAAAAATCTTTTTTAACCCAAATAGTAGCTTATGTTTCAAAATCCCAATGATAACAGTTGAAAATTCAACTGTGAACTGTTCATTTAAAAAACCTTTGGATTCTAAATAATGGGAAACATCTCCATTATAATGTTAAGTTCTGACCTTAGTAAGGCATCTAGCAGCTCGACATCGCACTTTGTAATAGGCTTGTTCATTCTCAATTGTATCAGTAAGAGCAAGTCTCGTAGCAGGTGTTGGATATCTTTCAAGAGCCACAATGGCTTCCATTTGAGCAGTAACATCTCTTTCATGACGAAGTTGATATTGCCATTGGTAATCGGGTTGTTCAATTACAACAGAACGAAGTAACGTCATTTCTGGGTCTAGTCGAATCCATAAAACTGGGGAATCGCTTTATTTAAAAATAAATATCATCATGAATCATAATTATTTACTATCTTACTCCATTGCACTTAAATCCATATCGACTTCTTCGCCGGTACATAAAGGAATCTTTTTCTTCTTATTTCTTCTACTTTTTGAGTGGCACGTTATATCGGCTTTAACAACCGTATTTTCGATTTGTAATGTATGTTTAAATGTGCCATCTAATTCTTGCAATGTAACTAATAACGGGCCTACATATTTTCGAATACCACACTGATTTGTAGCATCCTGTCTAATTTCCAGTTCAACTGTATTTCTGCAATAATATGAAAAAATATAAATAAAACTCATCACCAAAAATATGCAATAGGTACCTACATTTTAATCATATTTTATTATTTATTTTCGGAAAATAATACAATTTAAAAAATCTGTCAGTAGAGTTTTGTACTTCTGTTTAATATTTTGCTTCAATATTCTTGTATGTATTATGTTAAAATAATACAATATTATATTAAATTCAATAAATATCTAACAAATGATATTACTGTTTACACACTACAACAAATAAACTTGTGCAATGTGAGAAAAGATACCAAGACAAGTTATATTCTCGAATGATACACCATTTAATCAAGTAGGCTGTTTATCACAAAATGATCGACAATTTTTGTGTAATTTAAGTTCGTATCTCTTACTCTTATAATTTTCGAAAAAACCAAAATGAAGATATTGTTCGGAATACAATGTTCCTTGACATCAAAACAGAAATTTAATTTATGTAGAAGTAAATAGAAATCATTTATTATAAACAGTAACATTGATTTTTTAACTTAATCTTTAATTTTCATCGCACAATATTTTCTGCGTTGATGCATCAATGTGTTCATACCGACAGAATACAGAATAGAAGAATTTGTCACGAAGTGAGAACACTAAACACTTTTCAAACTCATTTTTTAAATGAAAGCTCATGCCGTTCAAATGATCCCATACAGGATTAAGATGGATATCTTAAAACGCTAAATAAAGGCAATTAGATCATAGCATAGCTTAATGTTATGTAACTATGTGAAATTGTCACAAATATTAATTGTTATATATTTCAAAGTCACGTTGTAGCTTAACACTTATAAATCCGCGGACCGTGAAAACTTTTTTCCGAGGGAACAAGGCGCGTAGTTTGACCGGAAAATAAACAGAGTAAAGGGCTATTCAGGTCGCGTTTCATGTTGTACCTTCAGTAAACACACCTAAGCTGGTTTAATTAGCAAATCTGTACAAAAACAGGGCCCGTATTTGCAAAAGACAACTGTTGAATGCGAGTAGTCCTTTCAATAGCCTAACAGTGAGTAATCCGTCAGAACCCTGAAAACGACCTCTGGATGAGCAAGTTTTCCGTGTCTTTAAAACACCGGACCTTGAACTCTCTCTCGGTACGAGTTGTTCCATTGTATTCTAAAAGTCTGTCTTTCTGTCTCATTGAGAGATTCATACGACCTATGTCGCAACGCTTGTTGAGCGTAAGCCAAAGCATCTTCGAAAGGCGTAACTCAAAACATCCAGAGCCACTACAGCTGACACCGGCCGTAATTATCTCCGCGGACTAAAATCACTAACAGCGCGTGTCTAGTCGTTGTGCCTACTTGAGTTTCAACGCCGCCGGCGTGTAAACTTGGGCGTTATAGACGTCAAGTCCGCGTGTTTATCCAGAGATACTATAAACCGACACGTTATCCAGAGGCGTCGCGACGCCCCAGTGCGTAAGGGTTAGAGTCTGCGTGTTTTTCCTGGATCGAATCATCCGTTTACGAGCGTCGCCGTTGCGATGCCTAGTGTCGATCTGTCGATTACATAAAAACGCGTACCTACGCTTTCTCCGCCATTACTGCCGTTATTCGCCGAATCAGCGCCGCGAAGCCTAACGTCGATCACGTCAAAACCGTCCGGACGTTTCTATACGGATCCTTAAGATCCCCGCATCTACCGCTTACCCGTCGCCGTCACCGTAATTCTCGAAATTCTTACACAGCACTCAATTTGACCCATCAGCGACTACTATACTAATTTGTACAGCGAGTTTACCACACAATAAAGTTATTTCGTACATTTTATGTTAATTGTGTTCTTCATATTCAACTCTATCTCCAAACCTGCTTTTCGACCGTTGGCGCCCGAGCAACCCCACGCAAACTTTCTGCACGACAGTATGCAATACTTCCAAAAAGTGAATATACATGTTTATAATAAATAAATACACGGATGGTGTAGAAATATAATCGGTAATCACATTCCGATTTTGAGGTCATCGATTCTTCTTAAATATATATGTACTTGTTTTCATTTCTCATTTATCATTGACGAGAAGGGTATAAGAATTGTGTTAAAAATTCTATTGATTTTTTTTTTTTTGAATAAGCAGGTTTTAAGGTTCCCAGGATGTAATATTGCTTATGTACATAATTTAGATACTGGAGGCAAGATGTCTCAAATAATAGAGTGCAAATTCCGTGAGATGGTATTTAAATTAAGTATGAAGTTTTTTGAGAAGGATAAGAAAATTTGAAAAATGCAGTGCTGGGATTCTGTAACAATATTCACTAATCCTACTCGACCAATTTCGGCTATATCACATCTTGCGGAAACTCCAAATGGTACAGACACTCTAGTTCAGGCATGGCCAACATACGGCCCAATGCCCAAGTAAATAATTTAATACTACGAACTCACATAACTATTTTTTTTTCTTTTTACCTTCCGTCACCTCTAGGTAAGGAAGGTATTGTCTTTGGTCAAAAAATTCGGTGGTTAGTTTTCATTGAATAAGCACGTTTTAGGGTCTTTACAATACGATTTTACTATTTTTACGATGATGTCTGTATGTGTGTGTGTGTGTGTGTGTGTGTTCGTGTGTGCGTATGTGTGTGTGTGTGTATGTGTGTGTGTGTCCCCGCCTTTTCGGACACGATATCTCCAATACTAGAAT
Organism: Harpalus rufipes; assembly: GCA_951394225.1. Taxonomy (NCBI): domain Eukaryota; kingdom Metazoa; phylum Arthropoda; class Insecta; order Coleoptera; family Carabidae; genus Harpalus; species Harpalus rufipes. The sequence goes on from OX596274.1 coordinate 64,729,678, forward strand.
TCCAAAAATTACAATTCTTGCGTATTCCTCTTCCTTACAACCATATGCAGACCTGTTTAGATTTTGGTTATAATTGGTCAACCGGAAGTACCCTCATTTGAAGATTTTAATAGTTTTTCTTGGAAAACTCAGTTAAATGTTATTATAACATAAAGAATATATTATTATCTATACGATTTGATTGCATTTTATATTTGTTATTCAACAGATATAGAGTTAAAGAAGAATAAAGATAATAAATTTGATATAAATTTCATAATTCAGCCAGCTATGCTAACTTAACCATGGAAACTGCTAATATATTCAGGTAATTCAAATTGACAAATGTCAGTATCAATAAAATGTAAATCAATGAAAGAAAAAGGGAAGTAACTCTAGTGTTAGAAGTGTCTAGATATAAGAGAGACGATTACATTGGTTTGAACATGTTATGAGGAGAGATGAATATATTAATAGAAGGTGGAAGAAACATAGGAAGACCAAATATAAGATGAAAAGACTGTATTGCAGAAGACTTGAGAGAAAAGGAACTGATTGAGGACGACACGGAAAACAAAAATGAGTGGAAGAAGAAAATAAAAAATAGCGACCCCCTAACGAATGGGAAAAACTAAAGAAGATGTCAGTGTCTAGTGCAATTTGCATAGTTTGTTTATGAAATAACTTTACTGGAAATATAGGATCTTTTGCAAGAAAATTTATGTATGGGGCCGCGTGCAGTAACATGATTTTGCTGACTTTGGCAAGCAGATATGGGGACCTGTGTCAAAATGACAGCAATTAATTATGTCCATAACTGACAAGTGTTATAATTTTTCATTCAAAATTTCATAATTTTCTTATTTCATGTGGTTTGTTTGTTATCATGAGTATGGAATTCAGTTGCCGAGAAAGAGAATCACATAATACCAAAAATTTAGAAACTTTCGCAAGAAAATTTATGTATGGAATTTGTACATAATACACAGGATTGACGGAAGGTATTGTGCTGGCCACATCAAATTTTTTATAATATTTTAAATGCAGCATCTTTAATTTCTTTTAAGATCTTTCAACAAATTTTATAATGAAATTTGATTTAATAAAATAAAACGTTTTTATGTTTCATGTTTATTTATTTTAATATTTCATCCGATCCAAAAAAATAAAAAATACAATATGGTGCGCGAACTGAAACTATCGGCCATGACTGCCCTAGTTACAATTTAAAAAAAATACATCTACTTCATCTACGAGAGTGGATTGAAAAGTTTCCGGAATCACAGAGAAGGCCTTGGTTTTCGAAAACAATCTTATGTCGTTTTGTTTAACTCTTTATATGGACTGTCAAGAAATTTCAGTACAATCTGTCTATCAGTCTAATCGTGAAAAGCGTCTGTGTCGATCTACCTAGCGTTAAATCGTTCATGGATAAAAACGAAGTTCGTGCGGTGATCAAGTTTTTTTTATTTGGAAGGAAAGACGATTTTAAAAGACGTTTCATAACCATGGATGAAACTTGGATACACCATTACATTCCAGAGACACAAATTCAGTCGAAAGCGTGGATTGGACATGGTGAGTCGGCCACGAAGAAAGCAAAGTCAGTTCAATCGGCAGGAAAGGTGATGGCGTCAGTCTTTTGGGGCTCCAAAGGCATTCTGCTAATTAATTATCTTGATAAAGAAAAAACTGTAACTTGGATAATATTACGCCACACTTTTAGACAAGCTGAGCAGCAATTCAAGAAAAACGCCCGGGAATGCCAAAGAAAAAGATCTTGTTTCACAATGACAATGCGCCATGGGGTCTATTCTAATTCAGTTAGCGACTCGCTAAGCGTATGATATCGCTTCCCCACTACCGTTCTGCAATGATGGCGTAGTGTCCCTACTACCGAAATGCGATAATGACGTACTGTCCCTCCCACTGAAATGCAATGATGACGTGTATGACGTCACTCGCCATCGCTACGTTTTTCGACACCAAGGTAGCTGTCGCAACTTCTATTTGATTCTCGCTAATTGAGAATTGAGTGTTTGCTTTTTAAATAATAGCTTTTTGTATTTTGTACTTGAAATTTTGCGAGATAAACGGTTAAGGCTATGGATTAACCTCAACATTTTTTAAAAAACTTGAAAATAATTATTAAAAATATATATTACTACACTCAAAACTTCTAAAAACTGTTTATTTCAAGGTTTGCTTCAAGATCGTGAGCGTTTTGTTATTATTATTATAGAAAGTCATCCGCAAAATTTTCTATCTGTCCTCGTTTAACAGCAGTGGATAAACGCTAATTATCCTGTAGTCACTTTAAAACATGTGATATAAACGAAGTGGAGTTAAGAATTAGTTTTGTCACTAGATTTTTAAGCGGGTTATGTCACTGCGAGATAAACATAGTCATAGTAAATTTTGTCGCCCCAAAAATTTTCTGCGAGCAAAATCCTCATGATCATAAAATGAAGCAGTTTCCTTTTAATCTCTGTTTACCCTCCCTTCTCTTTTCGTTTTTTAGACATAATTAAATTTAAACAAAAACTTTTAATTAATTTATACGTTTAATCTAAACTAAAAATATTGAAAAATAACCTATTATAATAAAAGAATTAAATTTAAAAAGAAAACCAACTAAAACTAACTTTAATAGGAAAATAAAAATAAACTAATAACAAAAATTTTAAAAATAAAGAAAAGAAGCATAAAATGTATAACACCCGACACAAAAGAGATAGCAGAACTAGATCACAAATGAAACTATTGAAATAGATGGATTGCACAAAGTGAGAGAGATAGTAAAAAGTGAGATGTTTTCAATGCGCAGTTGATTTTCTGCGCATAGAGATTAAATGAAATAGTTGTCAGTTTTAAATTCAAAAAGCCGCCAGCCGCCATGTCTGTGTCAACATCAACAACAACATCAAAAGTTTGGACAAAAAAATTAGATTTACTGAATGATTTTAAACACAGTATACGCGAAAAATATTTTAAAATGAGAGGTGGAAAGTTTTCCAATCAGAAGAGAGGCTACAAATTTTATAAGGAGGGCTATATACACAACGAAATTAACTACTTCTTTTCTCATTTCTGGGTTCTTCGGAAATCTTATGATACGATAATAATTGCGATGACGCATTACAAGAAGCGACGGAACAATATTTTCGAAAAAAATTGTGTTTCTTAACACATTTTACTTCTGTTTGTTCCATATTTTTTGAACTTATAACATTACAACGCTTCGCAAACCAAACACATTCATTAAATGACAGATAATCCATTGTAGCCAGATGCGTTTATTATTAAATTTTACTATTGTTCAAAACTTAATTGTGACACAAAATTCATTTTTCTTTATTGGATATATCATATTTAAATTCAAAATTGTAATAATTTATTTGTTTTGGCATTATTAGAATAATTTTTAATTGATACAATTCGAGTTAATTATACATAATATCAATTATGTGGCAACAGAGCATCATCTCTACAAAGCTTTACAAAAATACCGCTAGATGACAGACTTAATATGACAATTCACCATGGAGGTAGGAATATATATGGAGGGAGTATTTGCAATCGCTAGTGAAGTTGCTTCCCCTTCTACATTGTGACCGCTGTCAGTTTGAACTTACAAGGTTGTTGCTGTCATTGAGCATTGTTTGTTTTTAAACGTGTACGTGTTTTGGAGAAGTGTTTACCGTTTATGACTTTTTAATATATGTATATCGTGGTTTATATTGACTTTTCTTTAAGTGCTTCGTAACATTTGGTGAAAATTAAGATTTTTTATTCATGTGAGTTATGAAATATTGTTTTATTTTAAAACTGTAACTCAACGTATATTTCGTGTTTATAGCAATTTAACAGAACAAACATTATTTGGACTAGTTGACTCTTGCACTACAATATGTAAGTTTTCTTGCAATAATATTGTATGTTTCATTTAACATAGGTAATTATTTGCAGATTGTTTGTAACTTGGTGACTTGTTGTGTTGTGGGGTACTCCAATAAGTCAAGAGGAAAGTTTTATTTTTATATTATGTAACAATAAACAATTAAAAAATCTAATGAGTGTATTAAACAATTGTAATTTCGTATAAATACCTAGCCTAGATCTATCGATTTAAATAAATATTGTAAAAGATAATCGTATCGGTAACAGGTAAGTGGAATTTTAATTATTTATAATTTTTCTATATTGTAATTTCTTCTAAGTACATATTTGCTAAAAAATATTTGTTTATTGATATTACTAGAAATAAGAAATCTTAATTTCAAATATTTAATTTTATATTTGCCGCGTGAATTCCCACCACAATGTGACTGCAGCAGTACCTGCGTCCGTCCCCACAGGCCTGCATTCCCCTTGTCCTAAGTTCAAGTTTATGCTCCCTCCATGTTTATTCTTACCTCCATGCAATTCACAATGAGCGCTTTAAACTACAGCACTGCCAAGTAGATACTTCTTTACTTACTTGGTACCAAGCGTGTAATATTAAAATTCACTAAATGAATTAAAAGTTACTAAATGGTGACGTAGCTTGTACGTCATGATATGATGTCACTAACAATGACGAAATAGCGAGACTACAGTGTTGCTTCAATTGGAATAGACCCCTGCTTATTCAAGTCGTATTGCTCAACAAAAATTGACCGAACTAAGGTTTGAAATCGTCCCCCATCCACATACTCGCCCGAAACTCAAAACGTTCCTCGCTAGAAAGAGATTTCGATCCAACGAAAAAGTCATCGAAGCAGTAAATGCTTATTTTGAGGATCTCAAAGAAAAAAAGCATTTTCAGGAGGGAATCGAAAAGTTAGAAAAACGTTGAACCAAGTGTGTTGACCTCAGAGGGGACTATGTAGAAAAATAAAACGTAGTCCGTGTTAAATATATTCATGTCATTCTGGAAACTTTTCAATCCACCCTCGTAAGTTCAGTTCTTAAAACTCTAACGAAAATAGGTTTATAGTGTTTTGGTCATTTATGTTCATATATTGCAGACTATATCATTCATTAAGTTATATACCAATAAGAATGCGTAATTTTCCTTAGTTACCACGTATTACAGCGGTTATTATTAAGTAACCATGGTGAACGAATATACGAACCTTTGTATATTCGAATATACCTACCTTCGTATATGCACTTATAGGTGCGTTTGGTTATTTTGTTCTATGTACTCAGAACTGGCAATGCCATTTTTAATTATATTTACAGACATGATCTTTTTCATTCGACCACAGTATCGAGTATATAAATGAATCTGTAGTTAGACTTTAAGGAGGAAAATCGTGCGTTGTATGCTTTAAGTAGACATTTAAAATCACACTGACAACTCCAAGTGCACCGATACAAATAATTGAACGCATCTATTATTTGACAGCAAGGCATTATGGAAGTAAAAATTTGACAAGTAAACAAAAAATAATTTGGATCACAAATGTAGAACTACACTGTTACTAATTTATTTGAAATACAAGCATTTATTTTAAAATACTAGCAATTCAATGTAATATTACATACTACTACAACTATATTCAAAAAGATAGGTTATGTAGCATACAGTTTGACATTTCTGTTAAAATAAAAAGATCACAGGTCTACGTTAAATTTACTATTTACTTTTTAATTTATTTTTTATTCATGATATAGTCTACTTGTATACAACTCGACAATAGAAAATTCTCGAAATACTCAACGAGTTGCCTATTGGAAATACCACTCGACCTTCGGTCTCGTGATGTTTCCAGGCAACACGTTTCGTATAATCGAGAATTTTCAATCGTCTTGTTGTATAATATATGAGTATTTCACTCTATTCTACATTATCTGACAATTTTCTTTTCAGATATTAAATTTTCAAATAATGGGGTATTCTACCGATTTATTGTTTTATATTTTTTTTTCTGATAATATATAAAAATCTAGGAACATTGGTAAAAACGCGATGTTAAAATTTAAATGAGTAAAGCCAGATATTTTTGAATGTCTGACATTATTTGTGACGTCATAGTCCAGAGTTGGGTTATACTTCGCAAACAGTTAACTCTAGGGGTATCTGCATTAGGCATATATTTTCATTTTCCCTTGTCAAATTAATTAGTAATGTATAAACATAAATAAAATGTTTTTTTTTCCTTGAAGGCAGCAGTTTATGCTGCCGAAATGTTAGGTATTAAATAAAAATACAAAACATAAACTAAAAGGTTGTATAATTTTAAAAATGTTTAAAATAAATCAAAATATTAAAATAAATATTTCAATCTATTCCATGAAAAATGTTGACAATGCCACTAGGATGATAAAAGTGTTGCTATAGTTCTTACTTAATTTGAATTCAAACAAAAACAACAAATAGTAGGTCTAGTTCGAATGAATTCATCCGAAAATAAGCGATTAGTAGGCTCTGAACGTCCCAAGGACTATGACGTCAGGTTTATAATAATTAAGCATTTTTATTACAACAAAACAATATTTCATCATTTTCTTTTTACTAAAACTCTTAATTTAACGTATGCAACCTTACGATTATTGAAGTTTACTATTTCTTTGCAATAGTAGAATACCCCATTCTCACTTTGTTCGTGTAAGTAGTATAACATTTTGCATTGTACTGGAAAATAAATTTGAAATATAAGACATACCTTTTACGATTGAAGACAGAGCTTAGGTGGAATTTAGCATGTCCTCCAGTCCTCACCCACTGATCAATAAAAACTGCCATATCCTTACCAGTCACAGTAAATATAGCTTTTGTAAATACATTTGTACTAATAAGCATGTGACCCCAAAGACCACTTCCAATCTTTTGTTGAGAAGCATTGGAAGCAAGTGATAACTGCTTATTAAAAACCTGTAGAAGCAATTCTTGTCCAATTCTGTGTTCCAGCATTCTCATCACCAACAGAGCTTTCTTTTGTAATACTTCAATGTATTTTGGTGACATAGTATGTAAGTTCTGTATAGGAAAATAGAATACATTTTCCACGGCCTTTTGATTAGGTTGTGGATTGTTTGCAGAAACAGGTAATGGAGCAGGAGCTTGACTTGGATCTAAAATAATTCCTCCGAACTTCTCTTCATATTTCACAATTTCTAAAAGTAGAGATTGAATCCTCTCCCGATAATCATTATTGCCGAAACATTTTTTAGAGTACAATCCACATAAATATTGCGAAATTGCTTTCGGTAACCACATATCGGACCAATTTTGCATAGAAATAAAACAACCAAAGAATTGTTCAGCTACTGCTTGAGCCATTACTTTTCTTGTAATATATGTCTGGTCAATGATAGCTGCTGAATGTAAAAGATTTGTACTTAATATACTCATAGTAGAATATGATTTAAAGTCTTCTTCAGTTTCATCAACAAATACTTGTTTGTAACACGAAAATGGGTAACGATTTGATAAAGTTTCTTCGTAAAATTCAAAAGCTTCGTGCATGTATCTAGTAGCTACTTTTAATAGTGGTAATAGTTGTGGCAAACAAAAATGTGTTACTTCGTGCATGAAAGGATCAACATATATCTCAAAGGGCCTGTAAAAAATATTGTATGAATTAATAAAAAAAAAACTTGTAAAGTACTGGCAATCACGTGAATTTTCTGTACGTGTAAACATAAGGTCTTCTAAGGCAACGGCTTTTGAAGAAATAAGTATTGCATGCAAATTTTACCATATAGTTATTAAAATATTAAGGGTCAAGTAAGTTCTTCCTACCGGTTGATGATGAATTTGGAGATCGAGACGAAGCCGAGGTCTCTAATACATTCAACACCGGTAGAAGAGCACTTACGGACCGCAATGTTTATTACGTTTTTTGCATGATCGCCCACAAAATTACAAAAAATAAGATTTGAAAATTATTTTGACATTAAAAATTCTTGGTTGTCATTTTGAGACTATAATTCCTTAGTCACGTGACATGTTTTCCGACAATCAACATTCAGAATCTTCCTAGTTACATGCCTATCACAGCAATGATAAACAACTAGGAAATTATCACCGTATTTATAGTCGTTACTAAGGGATTTGTATTCTTTATTTATGACATTGACAGTTAATTTTGAGTATAAAAATAAATAATAACAATAATTCAAACTCCGAAATATTAAATAAAACTCGTAAGTACCATGTATTAATACAATATGAATGTGTATATCAAAAGTTAGGTTAGATTGCAAAAATTCATTATATTCTCTCATTAAATATAAGCTCGTGATATGATTAATAATCGAAGATATGGCTCGTGAAACCGAAGCAGCTCGGTTTCACTCGAGAATATCATCGATGATAATCATATCACTTGTTATATTACGTATGAAAGTAGACTTTGATCGTTGTTTTTATTTACTTACCGCCTCCGCCACCTGATCGGTAAGTAATTCACATCACTTAACGATCAGTAATATGTAATAGTTATTTACATACCAAGTGCGGGAACCAAGTTCACGCACGCGGTTTGTACAATAAAATAGGGCTTGGACACTCAGCTGTTTCCAGTAACCTTGCGATCAGCTGTTCCGGCGCCCTGATAACAACGCCATTTGTTCTGTCGTAGTTTTCCTTAGCGCTAATTCAAAAGTTGGAATCAAGTTTGCTGTCTTATATTGAGGTGTGGTGTAAACAACATTTATTTTGTGCCTAAAGTTTTTTTGTAAATTGTGTTTGAGAATATCAGCTTATTTTAAAGCATTAAGTAGTGACGTAAAAATCGCTACTTAGATAAAATTAAATTAATAAACAACATTGATCCATATGATTGCGACGAAAGTAATTTTTCCAGGAATATTTTTGACTTTCCAGCTATTTTGCATATGGACATAGTGAATTATTTTATTTATAAAAGAGTGCATACACTAATGCTGAGTTAAAAGCTTTTAGAAAACGGGTGATTCATAACATTTTTGAGAAATTTTCATTAATATTTAATTTGAAATGTTTTTACAATATGTTTGAATCGTGCATTATAAGTTTTCAAAAACACAACAGACCATACACTAACACAAAACAACAAACAAAATGGCTGTACTGTCACTATGGCAAGTGGGGTGCCTGCACTATGTTTTCAAGGACACTTAAAACAGCTGTATGCCCGCGCCCTATACATTGCTTTGTAGCTAATTTCAGAGTAATGTGTCAAGTTTAAATTCCAATTATTTTCATGTTCATTTTTTATGTAATGTAGTATTAATCATGGTATGTAAATAACTATTTATTACTTACCAAGCATTGAGTAAATAGTATATATAGATTGGCAATGCTAGAGTCAATCCGCGTAACACATTTTAATTCTGTACGAGTAAGAGCCATCTGTGTTGTAGTTGCATACTATACATGTGTTTAATTCGCTACAAGATAGCAGCATGGTATAGTTTGGTTCACGAAAGATGACAGTTCAAGGCCATTTGTTCGAAGAAAGAATAAACAACATTTTATATAGTGGTAGTATAGCAACATTATGTATTAGAAAGAGATAGATTATTTGACGTATTTTTGCGTGATTTATGCTATATGACAGATATACGTTCCATATTCACATTGCTCTCTAACACACTAAAAATAATAGAAACGTATGTCGATGAATTGCTGGTGTGCAATTATCTATTGAACTGCCCTCTACGTTAAAGCAAATCCAGTGGCGGAGTTTGTTTTTTGAATTTGACGCACGATTTGACGCTTAATCAAAATCAACGAATAAGTTTCTAATTTTGATCCGCGATTTAATTGAACATAATCATGGGTGAGAAAGGAAAAACTTTGCGAAGGCAAGCTATACAATTTGTGCATAATGTACACGTATTTTCAACGGGAAATAGAAAATAATGGACCATTATTAGATCTTCATCAGGTGCAGCAGTTAATATATGTGAATATATATTTTTTAATTTCTTTGAAAATTGAAATTGCTAGACAAAAAAGGTTTCACGATTAATAAATGAAATTTAACAAGTATTTTATTTTAGCGTACAGCAGATGCGCTATAAATATCTGAAACCACAGTAAACAGGGTATTGAAACGTGTTAATAATATCGAAAATAAAGAGCAATTAACTTCTTCTCGAAAAAATAACCCAGAAAATCAACTGCAACAGCTGATCTTGATACTTTTAACACCGATGCAATTAGAAGAATAATATATGAAATGTATGCTATAGTTTGGTTCACGAAAGATGACAATTCAAGGTCATTTATTAACCGTATGGAATAATATTACTAACAGATAACTTCACTGCATTTCGTATACATAGACGTGCAACATGAAATATTTATGGATACATTTTCACTGAAATAAATAATTGTAATTTATATGAAAATTATGTTTCTTTTTAAATAACGCCTTTCCCAAAGATTTATGCTCTTCACGTATGTATTTGCAAAACCCAAAAACTTAGACTTGACAAAAACCATGGAATAATAATTTGATTTAAATGTCAACGTCACTGGGTAACTATTAGGACAGAGGCAGGGCAGTAGATAATTAGATATCTGTAACTCTACGACATACGTCATTATTATTTGTAATGTGTTGGAAAGTAATGTCACCATTTACGTATATCTGTCACACAACATAAACTACATAGACATACGTCAAATAATCTTTCTCTTTCTAACATGAAATGTTGCTAAGTTACTACTGTATAAAGTGCTGTGTATTCTTTCTTCAAACAAGTGTCCATGAATTGTCATCTTTCGTGAACCAAAGTATAACAGTAAGTAAGTATTTTATTACTTATTTTCAAAATATGTATTTATATCATTGTTTTCAGTATTTTTGTAACTATACATAGGTGTTGTATCTTTATGTTCATTATTATATCAAAATAAAATATATCTTTGAAAATGTGTAGACGTTTAACATTTAATTTTGAATGATTAAAATGTACCCACAAATATTATACCTGGTGCACGCCTTTGTGTATGGAATGTAGTGAAGTTATTTGCAAGTAATATTATACCAGATGGTTTGAAAATGACCTTGAATTGTCATTTTTCGTGAACCAAACTATAGTACACATCGCCAGGCGGAGCATCGGGCGGCGCCAAACAATTTTATAATGAGAATTTGTTAAACCTATTTCGTCATTTCTTCAGAGATATTTAATTTAATTATAAATTTATTTTAAAAAAATAAACTTACAGTCTTTCATAATGTGTTTAACATTTCTAATAAAAATTCATTTAACATTTAATAGAGAAACGATTTAATATGAATTCACAGTGGATATGCATTCATTTATCATTTAATCGAGAAATGATTTAATATGAATTTACAGTGGATATGTATTTCAAGGTTGGGACCATCGCTTCGAGTCTTACTCTAAATTTCCTTCTCACAAAATAAAATGTCACTTTTAACACATCATAAATATCTATTCTTTTGAATTCTAATTGAATCGGGGCTGTTAAAATCACACCCGATAACTTGACGCACATAAAATTATTAATTTTTAAATACTGCTAAAAGAGCAACTTTTTAAGATATTCCGCAAATAAAACAATGTACCTATTTTAATAAAATAAATCTTCTCCGAATAAGTTTTCTTGTTGTTTTACTTAATAACTATAAATTGAAGCAATTTTTTAATATCTTCTTTGACCACTAATTAATAACAAAATAAAAAGTACCAATTAGAAAAAGTTTATATTTATTTAAACAAGGATAATATAGAACTATTGACCTAAAAATTTTTTATTCAACGTTTTAATTATTATTTGTTCTGCAAAACATATATTTTTCTTTTACAAGCTTTTCTTGTGATATCTGTAGATTTCCATTTCAAAGTTTTAAAAACTTTTATTTTAATAAATATCTTCCACATTTTCTGGTCGTACAATTTCAACATTGTCGATTTCGTATACAATTTACTATTTATAAAATTAACTTAAATATTACTTAATATTATCTCCACTGTTTTCACATCTTAGCTTAGCAGTTTAATTATGCATCATTTTCTCTTACGTTCTTGTAATTAATTTCTTCAATAAAAATACACTTTAAACATATCGTTGAATTAGTAATTTTACGTAGATTCCAAATATGTAAAAATAAATAGGATGTCCCATTTGAAGAAAGTTAATGTCACTTCCGGTTAAACCGAAAGCGCTACCATCATGCCAAATACCATGATTTGTGAGCCCCTAAGCCTAGTTTACAAATATCTAAAGGGAATTAAAAAATATTTATAAATGAAAAAGTTATTTTGAGTGGCTCTTTTTCGATGTCACCCTATATATAATATACCTACTAATATCCTATGCACTATTCATTTGACAAAATGGCTTAATTTATTGTTTTATATAGTTCATTATACAGGGTGTTAAAAGAAGAGTAAAAAAATGAGAATATATTTCGACGAGGTAATTTTTAGTCAAAAATATTTTTTTCAATTTTCATAAGTTTCTTGAAGTTCATTTTTAGCGTCCCTCAAAATAATAATGAATTAATTTATTTGTTGTTCATAATCAGTTACGTGATTAAATAATTCATTATTTTTTTATTAAAAATTTCGTGCCTCCGACTCCAAGCGACTTGACACGAAAACATCCGAACATAATTACCGCCAGCCTAATCGAATGTTAGTACGGCCAAATAATAATATGTAATATTAAAGGTGGTAACATAATACGTATCAGGATACGTATCTTTACAGCGCGGTACGCAAATGCTCATAAGGTTGCCAATCTATATATACTATTTAATCAATGGTAGTAGTCAGTTTGTTACTAAGAAAGTTGGAAACAAGAATAAAATCATTATCTACCTTCTTAATCGGAATTTGTTAGTTCGTTCTTTTTGCACATATTTTTTCTCTCTTTATAGATATACGAAGATTGTACCCCTGATCTAACTAACAAATTTGCTGAATGCATATTACAATCTTATTTTTTGGCAACACTGGAAGGATTAGAAAAGCAGAGGGCAGCACTGAAGCAATGTATTTAAGGATGCAACAATTTGATGGCCCAAGCGTTGAACATTAATCCTTGATATAATAAATATATAGGGAAGAAGCGTAGCGGATAGTTTAGCAACATAAGAGAGAGTCATATCTGAAACTGTGTAGTGAAAAAGGAAAGTTATACACAGTATCTAGTACTTGGCGAGTGGCAAAGGGCTACAGAAAATTATTGGTTACTTTTGAAAGTATTCCTGATTTATTTTTTGGCTAATTAGCATTAAACGTATGATTTTATTTTTTATAGTTTACTAGGAAATAATACCATTCAAATTTGTTTTTGCATAGCAACTCTATTCAAAATGATGACAACGACTATGGAAACAGCATTTAATATTGAAAATAATCATAAAGTTAATATCAATTCTAAGCCATCGACAAAAAAAAAGTTGTTCAACACGCCAAAAATGCAGATTAATGCAGAAGAAAATTCTAACAATAAGGAGACTATGGGTGCTTTCCAATTATACGACACAGAATGACACTGTGTAACACACTCAGACACTGTGTGGCACATCAAATGGAACATTTTTTAATTCGTTAAAAGTACGTACACCAGATTGCGTCTGTATCAATATTTTTCTCTTTTTCACAACAGCCTTCTGTTCCTGGCCTAACAGCCGATATCGGGATTAAGAATAAAATAATTTTAGTTGTAAAACTTAGCCAGTGTCATTTATTTATTTGTAAAAAAATATTTTAGAACATATTTTTAGAGAGAGATTACGATAAAAGTAATTATTATCAGTATGATTTAAATTACCTGTTACTTATCAGACATTTTCAGAAAATATGTATGTAGATTTCGATTTGGTACTTAAATAAATTTATAGGTTAACAAAATAAACATCACACCACAACACGCTGCAACTCAACATTTTCTTGTGTCAGACAGTGTTCGTTTGTGTAGTTAATGGAACACTCTGTGTCGTACACTGTGTTACACAGTGTCTCTCTGTGTCTAATTGGAAAGCACCCTATAGATTTCTTATCACGAGATTGCTCAAGTTCGACATCTTCGACTGATATTAAATTATAGTCGCCGTTAAATAAGTATGGACTGATGCTCAACTTTTTCCCTTCTCCGCACCCTGTCCCTTGCCCTGCAGTGTTCATAACTTAGAATTTTCAACAGGGCCGCTGCGAATTGGCATAGTGTAGAAATTTTCAGTCCATATTATTTGACGGCAAGTATAGTAACATTAGAGGATTGCTCAATTTCATATTTTCTAGGCTCTAGGCTATTTGGGTTTAAAATGTATTGAGCATTTTTCATATATATTAACAGAGTTAACGGTTCCAATCACCGACTATCCATATACAAATCGGACAGTATGTGTTATTTTTTGTTACCATAGTTTTATGGGCATCTACGGTGTTTTTCCCGAACTACACCCGTATTTGATTGACAGGTACAGTCTGTAGGTACACTCTAAAATATAAACTTAAATTTAAAAGTATTAATTAAAATTCAGAAGTTCATTTTTACCTCTCGCTAAGAGATGTATTGCATTCATGCTAAAAATCGCATATCCAGATTTTATTGAATAAGCACGTTTTAAGGTCCCTACAATCCGATTTTAACATTTTTACGATGATGTCTGTGTGTGTGTGTATGTAGGATGTTGGAAGGACGATTACTCAAAAACTATAAGACTTTATATTTGTTTAACTACGTATTTCTTAATGGGACATTCATGGGAAGATCTGAAAAGATTTTGGTAACAATTGGACAACCGGAAGTAGAAGATTCTTGAAAAAAATCTTCTAAATATTTTTTGAAAATTTTTTTTGGTAATATTAAAAAAAAATCTCTATCTGATACATTAAAATATTTTATTATATATTCTATAGATTTAGAGATAAAAGAAATATATATAAAATAATATGTTGTAATAAATTTTACAACCGAAAGAATGCCATGGAAAATAGTTGAAAATTTAAATTGTTTGTAACTGACAGATAAATGTCAGTGTCAGAAATCCGGAGACATCACTGAAGACTTTTTCTGGGAAGTACATAGATTATATTAGTTCTTAATGTATTAATAGTTAAATATTTAATATTATAGGTATATTACACATACCCTTCAGAAATACTGTTAATCCCGACAATGAATTGGAAACAGTAGGACAAAATTTCTTCATAGGATGAATTTAAAATTAAACAATCTAAATGTAAGGAATAGATGTAAGTAGAATTGTTGGTGTAGAGCATTGGTATACAAGAAATGTTAAATACAATAGGACGCGAGCAGTCATGAGACTTTGTTGGTCTTGACAAGCAGATATGGTGGCCCGTGTCAGAATGATAGCTAGTAATTATGTACATAGATGTCAAATATCATAATTTCTCATTCTAAATTTAGCGATTTTCCAATTTCATGTAGTTTATTTTCCTCGGCAATTCCACACTCCTGGTGACAAATTAACTACGTGAATTTAGAAAATCTTGAAATTTTTAATGAAACATTCCAACATATGACATCTATGTACATAATTATTAATTATCATTCTGAAACGGGCTCCCATATCTGCTTGTCAAGGCCAACAATGTCACATGACTGCTCGCACCCTATACTTATGTAACCAAAAACGTAATTGGCGAGAGGTATTGTGCTGGCCACAACAGATTTTTTTTAACAGAATATATGAAATAAAATTCAAAATTTTAATTATTTTTTTATTAATTCATTATATTTATAAAATTATTTACTGTATAAAATTGTGTATCTTCTTACGTTAAGGTGTAACTGATGTCTATCATTTTTTTCGACACAAATCAACGGCAAATATCTCAACTGGTCGTACATGTGACACAATTAAGGTAGACAAGAAGGTAGAGGTAGTTCATTCTTTTAAAAACCTTCATTATTTGGAAAACTGTTTCATATGGTCAACGACAGTGACATATATTTGTGTATCTAGAGTATATAAATAGTAATTAATTGGTAGTATTTATCTTATATACGAAAAATAAAGAACTTTTTGTACTTACAGTGTTCTTTTTTATTGTAGTATATAATAAAATATTTCATAATGACACTAACCTTTTTGACAGACTACGAAATCATTATTTTCATACGTAATATAACAAGTGATATGATTATCATCGATGATATTCTCGAGTGAAACCGAGCTGCAGATTTCACGAGTCCGAAGGACGAGTTGAAATGTGCTGCTTCGGTTTCACGAGCAATATCTTCGATTATTAACCATATCACGAGCTTATATTTAATGAGAGAATATAATGAATTTTTGCAATCTAACCTAACCTAACTTTTGATATACACATTCATATTGTATTAAATCATGGTACTTACGAGTTTTATTTAATATTTCGGAGTTTGAATTATTGTTATTATTTATTTTTATACTCAAAATTAACTGTCAATGTCATAAATAAAGAAAACAAATCCCTTAGTAACGACTATAAATACGGTGATAATTTCCTTGTTTTTTATCATTGCTGTGATAGATATGTAACTAGGGAGATTCTGAATGTTGATTGGCGGAAAACATGTCACGTGACTAAGGAATTATATTCTTAAAGAAATGAGAAACAATATCACCGCCGTCTACTATGCGAAATGTAGTAATCATCGTGAAAATGTTAAAATTGGATTCTAGGGACCTTAAAACGTGGTCATTTACCAAAATCTCGATATGCGATTTTTAGCACGATCCATATACCTTCCTTACCAAGAGTAGTGGGAGGTAAAAAAAATTCTTCGTATAACAAATTTAATTGGAAATTCATTACATATTTTTAATCTCTGAAATTTTTACGCGCCTTGCCGCCCACGTTTTGAGAAACATCCGCGATGATTTTTAACTTTCGGCATTTTTCTTTATTTTGTTAACCTCATGATTACAACCATTAGCTGTTGCAATACCTGGCAGAATAAACATAATATGCAAATAGCCTTAGTTGTTTTTTGGCGACACACTGGTTTGATGCTGGTTCGTAGTGTTTTGAAACTTATTATTTACTCGAATGAAAAGGGTTCAAACAATGACGTCACACTACGACCGTTTTGAAACAGTTTCGAACCAGCCCGCAGCAATGATTTAAAAATATTTCGAAGTGAGGGGGGGTTTAACCAACAATTTTCTCAGAGTTACTGTAAACAAACTTGACAGATTCAATTCATTCAAAATAATGAATACAAATCTTCCTCTAAATATTTATCTATGTAGCTTTCAAAAATATCCTTCATTCTAATATGCGTTTTACGATAAAATAGAAATAGTGTTATTAAATTAAAAAATTGAGCCCGGCTTAATCATTGATTTCCTCCATTATGAATAAAAAGAGAGTGACTGCCGTGAAAATGATGTATTTACGTGGTGTATGTGGGTATGTAAGACGGGATCGCGTGAGGAATAATTTGGTGTATGAAGAATGTATGGTTAGGAATAATGTTATTAAGAGAGTTGATGTGAGTTAATGGTTTGGTCATGTCAAGTGGAGAGAATGGCGAGTGAACGGCTTGTTAAGCGTATATATCTTGGTGAAGTTGAGTTGAGGGTTTTCGATTGCGTGGCCAACCAATATGTAAGTGGATGGATGTGGTTGGTAGGGTGCTTAAAGAGAGAAAGTTTCCAAGTGGGAAGAGAAGAAGAGCATGTATGAATGCGATTATGAGTGTGGCCGAGCCGAAAAGTGTGCATAGACAGGAATATGTGGCGAAGAATGATTGTTTCGTAACTATTTTTGTGATCCGGATGCGGTATTTCGCTACCGAAAATTGGTCATTTTAATATTTTAAGAGTGAGGATTTGTTGTATGATGATGTTATTATTTTCGGGTTTGTGCTAACCCACTAAGTGGGACATGCCGTGATTTTATGTATGTATGTAGGAATTTTCTCTATATCGCTACTATCCCTTCAAAAACGCAGGTGACGTCAGATACGAAAACGGTTTGAAAACCTTATTGAATACGGTTCGTCGCCAGAAAACGGGTCATTGACTTGAAGCAGGCAGGCAACTCTTGAGTTGGTCTACATTGTTCGGTACGGAATAAATAGATGGTACTAGGTGCGTTCAATGAAGCTAGCAAACCGAACAAAGCGGAAGTAAAATGTACTGAACGGCTTGCTAACTTAGCATTTGCTCGTTTTGCTAGTAAGCAAATCAAGCGACTATTTTCTCGCTTGTTTTGCTGTATGTAAATATATGGTGCACAAATACAAATATCATTTGTAATATTTGAATATATTTTCAATGAAAATTAATGAATTACGTAAAAATAACAAAATATTTGAACTTGATTTCACTTGCGTGGAATATCCTACTCAAAATTAAATTATGCATGTAATTAATACCATTGAGAGTTTATTTTCTATTTATTATTTATCTGACACTGCATTCAATATATATCAGTGTTATCTTCTATGCAAAAACTCAATATTTGAAAGTTTTCAATTTTCGTAACCTCACTGACTGACAGTCATCTGACTGTTCGATCGTCGCAAAACAAGCAGATCGTTCAATGCACGCTCTAGCAGAAGCAATAGCAAATGCTTACTTAGCACGGGGGTGCAGGTAGTATCTGAGATTTGGAAACATCATTTCAGATGAAAACGGGGGAACTTTTTAAAATTTTGACCAATAAGAAGACGGCAAGTTCGCGCGTATGTTTGCGCGGTCTCTGTGGAGTGCGTTCTGTTCAACAAATGGCAGTTGTTTATAATAATAATAATAATGTTTATTAACTGGAGAGCAATTACATGCACAGTACGTCTTAGGAAATCAAAATATTTAGATACAAGCAAAGTACATATATTTTTTTTTTTTCTAAGTTTATAATATTTGGGTCTGAAGCTCACAATCTTGCTTCAATACCTAAGCGTATATGAAATTGTCATCTTTTAAATATTCTTCTACGTTATAATAACTTTTATTTAACAGTATTTTAAACAAAGTAGATTTAAATTTTTGAATTTCTAATTTTCTTAAAACCTGGGGGAGTTTGTTGAAAAGTTTTACATTGACACTATTGAGTTTCGAGTTTTCCCGAGTAAATTTCACTGTTGTTAAATTATCGCTATTTCGCGTGTTATATTTATGAATCTCGGAGTGAGTTGTGAAATCCGATATGTTTTTTCTGATGTGTATTAAGCTATTCAAAATGTATTGGGAATAGAGTGTAAGAACACCAAATTTCTTAAACAGATCTCTACATGAGTGTGTTGGACCTACACCGGCAAGTATTCTAATAGCCTTCTTCTGCATCAAGAACACTCTGTTCACATCAGGAGATTGGCCCCATAACAATAGGCCGTAACACATGACAGAGTGAAACAATGCAGAATAGGCTATCTTGGTTGCTGGTGGACCCACTGTACAATATATTTTGCGTAAGGCGAACAGACATGTAGCTAACTTCCTGCACAATACATCGATATTGCTTTTCCATTTTAAGTTTTTCTGTAAAAGGAGACCTACATATTTTTGAGGGAGTTCATCAGATGTATTTGAATTAACAAAATCTATTATATTTGTTTTATCTTTATTTAGGCTTAAAAGGTTTGCTGTGAACCATTCAATGGCTTGAATTTGACTTTCATTGCTTTTTTGTTCAAGTGTTTCCATTGAGGGACTATGATTAATTAGAGTAGTGTCGTCTGCAAATTGTATAATCTTTGATTTTACATTTTGGGGTAGATCATTAACGTATATAATAAACAATAGGAGACCGAGGATACTTCCTTGAGGAACGCCTCTATTTATATTTTTAACTGTACTTAATGTTTCATTGACAGATACGACTTGTTGTCTATTATACAAGTAGGTTTTTAATAACTGCAAAGGAATACCCCTGATTCCAGAGTATTCCAGCTTAGATAATAAGATTTGTATTTGTGAAGAGACGTTGAGGTTATGATGTTTATATTATTTACTACAGTAAATTGCCATTCGAATTTTACTGCAAATGAAGGTAAAACATACATATATATACATTATTCATCAATTATGTATTCATTACAAAAAAAAAATCGTATTGTAGACTTTTTGAAATGTAAGGTACATTATTCCCGATCAGAAGGAATCTACAAAACCTTTTACGAAATAGGAGAACAACCAACAATTCTCTCATTTTTGATTTCTATTTTTCGGTCTTGGCACCTTGAGAAGCTTTTATTTTGCTAACGCCTTCGAATGCAATCCCCATTAATGAACCACTTTACGAAATTCTGTTGGGAGCAAAAGGACATTCTTATTCGGCCATAAAATATTCAATAAAAAGCAGTTAGTTTAGAAAAACATAATTTTGTATCCAGTGCAGATGGGAAGCATTTTTTAATACACTTCTGTCAAGGTAAGTGCAAGATGTTTATGATTGGATTTTGGGATCAAATTGAATTAGAAATGTTTTAGGAAGAACAACCGTTAAGAACTACACGAAGTGAAAACTATTTCATTCATTCATTTACTTAGGTGTATCTTTATGAACGTATTTTTATTTATAATTGTTAGGTAGTCCTATTTATTTTCTTGAAGATCTCATGTGCAATTAGAATAACTTTATTTTTTGATTTTGTTTGTTTATTTTTTTAAGATCCAATATAAAACAATAGATTTTGTGCGAAATAAATATTTATATTGCTATTAATAATTAGTCTTTTATTTTTTAAGGTAAGTAATAAAGTTTGACCTTATTTAAAATTTTAATATGAATTTAATTTGAAGTACAGATTTATATTTCCCGCGTATATACATTAATATATCCAGACGAATATCAGATGGCGCTTGGATCGCGTTTCTGTGTCATATCACAGAAAACAGCAAGCAAACAGAACGGGCGCTTTGCGGGTAGTATTTACTCCACTAAAATGTGGGTTTTATGAGTGTCGGCCTCTGTGTGCAGCCCACAGAACTATATTTAGTGGCCCAATAATATATTGCAGAGTACATGATAATGAATTAAATAATCAACAAGGGCGATTTTATCCGACGGTCAACGAAATGTGCCGAAATAAGACGCGCTCAAATATGTAAAACTGATTCTTGGAACAACTGTAAATTACACAACCTCCCTTCATAATTCACCGAATAACATTGCAGAAAATTGTTAATTGTTCAACCCCTTCCACATACGCCTTTTATATTATATCAGCTGTAGTTTAGTGTTAAGTACTGTAAATCTGACGGTGCTAGTGTATAGTGAAAATAATCATCTTAAATTAAGTAAGAACAGAGAAAAAATAAAAATATAGCAAAATGAGTCGGCCAAAGAAATGTATCTATTTCAATTGCTCTTCTGTTGAAGACAATTTAAAATATTATAGTTTGCCAAAAGATGAAGAAAGAAGGAAGCAATGGCTTATAAACAGCGGAAATAATAATTTATTAATGCTGCCATTCTCCACTTTGAAACATAAATATATATGCGAACATCATTTTAATGAAAATGAACAGTGTTTTTCAAATCAAACATCGAAAACATTTCTGAAGAGCGCTATTCCAACAGAAATTAGTGAGGTATAATTTTCATTTTTTTAGTTAATATAAAATCTAATAAATATAATGGGCGCACTTGGTTTTAAATGTCGACTTAACTTTTTCGATTGTGAATAAATATTTCAGCCAGTCGCAACATTTTTATTTTTGCAGTACAGTAACAATTAGGTATTTGTTAAATCTAGAAAGTAATTGAGTAAAAAATGTCTGTATCCCACCAAAAACCCTTTTTAAGCGGTCAGTTTCGGTGCCAATTTCAACACCTAGTATAGAATATATTTTAGTTTTTAAGCCAGCACTGGTTCTACGTTCGTTATAATTATTTAATTACTCATTCTCATTATTGTAATATAATTTTCTTTATTGCAATCAAGAACTTCATTGATGTATTCCAATTTTCTTTATTGTAATCAATAACTTCTTTTCTTCTTTGTTGTAATCAAAATAGTTAGTTGCGTATATAGAGAGGAAAGTGATAAAGAAGACGAAAACAAGCGACAAAGATACTTTATGCTCGTAATACACACAAATTATATTTTTCTACGCCCTTTCAAAAATGTTTATTAAAAAGATGTTAAAACACATTCTTCAGATTTTACTCTGAATGACTTCATTTTTAGTTAGTTGAGTTAGACCATTTCCTAAGTATTTTTTGTGTTGTACACTACCAGTAAGGCCGTTTCTAAAGGTGGTGCAAAAGGTTACCGTGCATCTGGGTCACCAAACCCAACTCGTTTATTACCTATAGGTAAAAATTTTGATGTCGACAACAAACGTCTTTTTGTTTCTATCAATTTCTCAAATCTATTATTTATATTTAGATTTTTAATATAATTTTGAATTCATTTTTGATGTTTCTACACTTTTAAATGTTTGAGATTCTTCTTGTTTATTAGCAGAATTGACGGTATTTTTGAAGGATAATTATTATGTATGTATATTATGAATTCATAGCTATAAATATATGATTAAAAATAAAATAAAAAATATTTGCGAGCATAATAATTTGTAACACTGGTGCCAAAGATAATTTTTCTAAAATTTTGATAAAGTCTAAATAAAGTCTGTTCTAAGCCATCCACATGGTTTTAGTTAAAACTTAATTACATTATTCTGGTTCTCAGATTGCCGCAATCATAAAGAATATTTACTGAGCATAATTTATAAGACAAAGTTGTTCAAAAAATGCAAATGGGAGAGCGATGGAATTCAAAATAGGAACAAAAAATAGTCAAATTGAAAGTGGTATCGCATTCAAATTAAATCAACTAGTACCTATGAAGCAGCAATACTTCGTGGCTTACCTACAACAATATTTCACTTGAATGAAATGTTGGTATTTTTATTTATTTTAAATTTATGTTATAATAAACTAAATAGGTACATGACAATAGTTTTATTTTAAATATGTTGCTTTGCATATCAAAAATATATAAATTATATTTGCAGTTAATTTTGTTATGTATATATCTATATGTATTAATTTTTAATATTAACCAATGTGTATACATATACCTCTTTATTATCTGCCTAAATTGCATAAGAAAATCTCAAATTGCAATTTGTTTTATCCCCAAAAGTATATGTTAATTATATTTTAATGTATCCTTTTCATTATACATATACCCAAAGGATTAATACTTTATGTTGAATTCATAAATTAATTAAAATTATTGCATTAGAATTTATATATTTATTAATATTAAGTGCTAAGAAATACTCGAAATCTGTCATACAGCATATATTCAAAACCGACGTTTCGGTACACACGTGTACGTTTTTCTTTTTCAGGGTAAGATTACAGATTTTTACACACAATCATGTACACATAAATACATTCGATTAAACATTTTTCAAACATTTACAAAAAAACACATATCTATCTGTTTCGATTTCAAATTCCATATCTAATTTTTGCAGTTACAAAGGAAAAGAACTAAATTTTGCTTCCTAATTTATGTGCAGACTTTTATGATTTCTTCAAAATTTATTTAATGATTTTTTTTTTCTAAAATTATTTAGGGAGTAACACACGTAAACTATTTTCTTATAAATAAAATTTGTGTAATTGAAATAATTGTTGTGCGTGCTACAAAAATTATTAGGATCAACAACTTACTCCTTGCTCTATTGTCTTATTTCATCGCCCTTTAGTAATATTAGAATTCGTTAATTTTCGATAGTTTCCGTTAGTCCTCGCTACCCTTAGTAACGGAAAATAGTTTTGAGCACTGCTTTCTCTTTGCCCCCAAAGAAAAATTATCAAAACTATTTTCTTATGCATATCGATGCGCTTTGTACCATCTTTTGGTAAATGGGCGAATTAGAAAGCGAAGTTCAATTATTACCATTAGGCGCCCGTTCTGTTGCTTGCTGTTTGTCTGTGGTCATATCAAGGAGTTTGCGCTTCTGTTAGTGTAGTATTCTGTTTTACTTAGCATTTGCTAGATTTGCTAGCTCCATTGAACGCACCTATTGTTCTCATGACCCAACTACCTTAAAAGTGATATTTTATTTTGTGTATTTTTAACACATATCATACACAATTTTTTCTACAAACACTATTTCATTTAAATTTGTATTTCTAATAATTTTTTGACATATGCCAAAATTTTCTATTTGTTGTTCCATTCGTCATTAGTAAGGTTAACTAATTCACTTTTAACACTGGTGTTCAAAGTAACAATGATCTGTCACTTTTTCACATCGGTGTCATAAAATGATATTTTTAACCAAAAAAAAAACAAATATTAAAAATCTGTTGTGGCCAGCACAATACCTCTCGCCATTTTCATTTTATGTTGCATAGGGCGCGAGCAGTTGTTGGCCTTGGCAAGCAGATATGGGGGCCCGTGTCAGAATGACAGCTAGTAATAATGTACATAGGTGTCAAGTATTATAAGTTTTCATTCAAATCAAAACATGATTTTCCAAATCCATGTGGATTATTTTCCTGGACAAGTATATTCCATACTATTGATGACAAATAAACAGAATATTTTGAATTTTTAATTGAAAAATTATGACATCTATGTAAATAAATAACTACTACCCGTCATTCTAACACGGATCCTCATATCTGCTTGCCAAGGCTTCAAATGACTAACTCATCATTTTCAAATGGAACACCCTATATTTTATTATTCAGTTGTGTGTATTTTTGTATTATCTTCATATGTTATTAAGGGTATCCCATGCCTAAAACCAATAATTTTGGAGATTTTCACCATTTTTCTATAAATTTATATATTCACTTAAAAATTAAATCTAGTATGCCATTGATATTGGTTTTTGAATAAGAAACAATTGCAGTTATGACTGTGGTTTCATTAGCCAGGCTATTATTAATAACAGTGGGATTAAGTAAATTAATTGATTAATATGAGTCTCTCGCAAGAAGAACATACGCCAGCATTGAGTGCCCGTGAGGTGACGCCTGGCCTGACCAGCATACACCATATTCGTAAGTTCTTCTTGCGAGAGACTCATATTAATAAATTAATTTACTTAATCCCTCTGTTATTAATAATAACCTGGCTAATGAAAATACTATCATTACTACAATTGTTTCTTATTCAAAAAACAATATCAATGGTATACTAGGTTTAATTTTTAGTTAAATATATAAATTTAGAAAAAAATAGTGAAAATCTCCGAAATTATTGGTTTTAGGCATAGGATACCCTTAATAACATATGAAGATAATACAAAAATACACACAACTGAATAATAAAATATAGGATGTTCCATTTGAAAATGACGAGTTATAGTAATAACAGTAGTTTCATTAGCCAGGTTATTATTAATAACAGTGGGATTAAGTAAATTAATTTATTAATATGAGTCTCTCGCAAAAAGAACTTACGAATATGGTGTACGCACTTGGAGAAGCGGAAAGAAACCCTCTTTTGGCATCAAGAATTTATGCACAACAGTTTCCGGGAAGACGACATCCAAATCCGCGTTCTTTTCAAAAACTATGGGAAAGGTTTGAAAGAACTGGACATGTTCAGTACGAAAAAAGAGGGTTTCTTTCCGCTTCTCCAAGTGCGTACACCATATTCACAAGTTCTTCTTGCGAGAGACTCATATTAATAAATTAATTTACTTAATCCCACTGTTATTAATAATAACCTGGCTAATAAAACCAGTGGCGGCTCGTGCACTAAAACTTTGTTGAGGCAATTTTTTTTTCATTCAAGGTCAAATGCCTTATAATTGAAAGTTTTTTCAAGGGATGTGCAAATGCATGTTTTTCCCCTTTCATGTACAATATCCATGGTATACTAGCTTTTATTTTTAATTGAATATATAAATGTAGAGAAAAATGGTGAAAATCTCCGAAATTATTGGTTTTAGGCACAGGATACCCTTAAAAACATATGAAGATAATACAAAAATACACACAACTGAATAATAAAATGTAGGGTGTTTCATTTGAAAATGACGAGTTATGGTCATTTGATATTGAGCACATTTGATTCGCTTTATTGAACACTCTGTATAATTACATTTAAAAAAAAATATGTGAGAACATAGAGTATAAATACAGTTATGCAGAAAAGAAAATTCTTAATTTTTACTATTAAAATAACTTCAGTAAGCCTTTATAAAGCAATGCGTGTATTCGGTGTTTTTAAGAGAAAAAACGGAATAACTTGGCAACGCCGTGGAAAACTAAAACAAAATTCACATGTTCGTATAGGTGAATAAAATACAATTCAAAATATATAAAAATATATAGGATGTTCCATTTAAAAAAAGAGAAACAATTCTCGCAGAGCCGTAATGCAACACCTGTATATGTGATAATAATTTTACATTATGCTCCTTGAGTAGACGAATAAATTCTGTTACTAAACTTATGCTGTAATTACACCTAATCTTTATATTTACGTATTTTCTATAATTTTAAATTCATTCTATGAGCAAGTTTTCTCCATTTCTTCTAAATGTTTGAGGGTTTTCCAATTCATTAACGTTATTTCTGAAGGGTTAATGTAATATACCTATAATTTTAAATATATAATGAATAATACAATAAGAAATATTAAATATCGTTCCTAGAAAAAGCCTTCAGTACTATCTCTGAATTTTTGACACTGACATTAGTGTCATTTATCTGTCAATTACAGACATTTTAATTTCTCAAGTATACCATGGAGATGTTCGGGCTGTGAGCAGGCTGTGAGATTTACTACAACAGATTATTTTATAGATTATATATCTATATCTTTAAATCTATAGAAGGTATAATAAATGTGTCGGATAGATTTTTGTTTTTTAATATTTTTAATAACATAAATTTTCAAAAAATAATATTTAGAAGATTGTTGTTAAAATACTACTACTTCCGGTTGTCCAATTGTTACCAGAATCTATTCAACTCTTCCCATTACTGTTAAATTGAGGAATCCGTAGTTCCACTGGTCTATAATCTTATAGTATTTGAGAAATCGTACCTCCGACAACCTCACACACACACACACACACACACACATATATATATATATATATATATATATATATATATATATATATATATATATATATATATATATATATATATATATATACAGACATCATCGTAAAAATGTTATTATTCGATTCTACGGACCTTTAAACGTGCTTATTCACTAAAATCTGGATATGCGATTTTTAGCATGATTGCAATACCTCTCTTAGCGAGAGGTAACAATTAATATTGAAATACATAAATATAAATTGAGCTATTAGATTTTTTTTTAATTTAGAAAGAAAATAGAAAATTAAATTTGAACAATCGATATTTATATTCGTACGTAATATAACAAGTGATATGATTATCATCGATGATATTCTCGAGTGAAACTGAGCTGCAGATTTCACGAGTCCGAAGGACGAGTGAAATGTGCTGCTTCGGTTTCACGCGCAATATCTTCGATTATTAATCATATCACGAGCTTATATTTAATGAGAGAATATAATGAATTTTTGTAACACATTATGTTAACCTAACTTTTGATAAATATATTCATAATGTATTACAACATGGTACTTATGGGTTTTATTTAATATATCGGAGTTTGAATTATTGTTATTACTTATTTTATACTCAAAATTAACTGTCAATGTCGTAAATAAAGAAAACAAATCCCTTAGTAACGACTATAAATAAGGTGACAATTTCTTTGTTTTTTATCATCGCTGTGATAGACATGTAACTAAGGAGATTCTGAATGTTGATTGGCGGAAAACATGTCACGTGACTAATGAATTATATTCTCAGGTTCATATTTTTACCTCTCGCCAAGAGAGGTATTGGAATCATGCTAAAAATCGCATATCCAGATTTTAGTGAATAAGCACGTTTTAGTGTCCTTAGAATCCGATAACATTTTTACGATGATGTCTGTGAGTGTGTGTGAGGTTGTTGGAGGTACGATTTCTCAAATTCTATAAGATTAAAGACCTGTGGAACTACGGATTCCTCAGTCTAACAGTAATGGGAAGAATTGAATAGATTTTGGTAACAAATGAACAACCGGAAGTAGTATTATTTTATCAAAAAAAATTCTAAATATTATTTTTTGAAAATTTATGTTATTAAAAATATCAAAAAACAAAAATCTCTATCTGGCACATTATTTTTTTTTATTATACCTTCTATAGATTTAAAGATATAGATATATAATCTATAAAATAATCTGTAGTAAATCTCACAGCCCAAACATCTCCATGGTAACTACTTGAGAAATTAAAATGTCTGTAATTGACAGATAAATGTCAGTAATGTCAGTGTCAAAAATTCAGAGATAGTCCTGAAGGCTTTTTCTGGGAACGATATTTAATATTTCTTATTGTATTATTAATTATATAATTAAAATTATAGGTATATTACATGAGCCCTTCAGAAATACTGCCAATCCCATTAATGAATTGGAAAAACATTTAGAAGAAATGGAGAAAACTTGCTCATAGAATGAATATAAAATTATAGAAAATACGTAAATAGAAAGGTTAGGTGTAATTAGAATTTTTTGTGTACAAGAAAAGTTAAATTCAATACTTTTATATACCACAATGCAACGGGCGAGAGATATTGTGATGGCCACAACAGATTTTTTATTATCATAATATGTATTTTTATTGATATTTTTATTACAGATGAGCTTATTAGGTTCACATACCAATAATTTTTCGTTGGAAGCCAAAGTACGTTAATCAGATGATAATTTAAATGGATATATAATGTAGATCCTTATACATTAACACGAGGATTATAAATACCTATCAAACATCAATAAATAATTAACTAATTTTTAAACACAATATATATTTTCTCTGTTTCCCAGTTACTTCGCAACAAACAACGGCACACAAAGGTGGCATACTAAGAAAAAAACATTCAAGTTTTGTGATCTTGTTATTTAAAAAATAATTTCTCATGCTTTTTATACCCATTATTGAAGAAAATTACATATATTTAAATATAAGTACAATATATTTCTATCCGATTATATTTAAATTGTTTTATATGCAATAAAAGTAAACAGAAATAACCATAATTAGGTTAGTCTTAATTTAATAGCCACGAACTCATTAAATAATAATATCCTCAAATATTTTTTACGGAAAACACTGCTAATACATTCATTTTTACATACTCTAATCAATTTTTCCATAAGAAAACAATAAGTGCTGTAAAAAGACAATAAAAGCTTACGGGTCGATATTTCTTCATAAGACGCAATGTAAACTGAAGGTTTGTTTGTCCAGAATCAGCTGTTAGCCGCCATGTTGAAACGTCACATGCAAGTGCCCCATTCACGAGGCGAAAATAGTATTTAATTATAAATATATAAAAATTTCGTATAAGGCTCCGTATTTTCATTTGTGGTAAAATTGTCTGGTAACTGTCGTTAAAAAAAATGATATTCCCATCTCTCTTTCTAGGCTTCAAGGAAAGCAAGGAATCCGCAATATATTAGTTAATAGATATATGGTAAAAACATACATTTTTTTTTGTTAAAACATAGCTAAGCCCCAGATGTATTATGTATGCAGTGTCAATGAAGTTGGATTTTATTACTAGCTAGCGGCTTATTAAGCAAGTAAATATAATTATTGGGAGCATTCAGCAGATTTCTGTAGTTACTGGTCACTGAACGCATGACCGAACGGTCACCGAATAAGGAGGTCTCTGTTGAATGTACTTTTCACATTCACGTGATTCAAACCAAACGTCAAATAGTCATAACCTTAATTTTATTCACAATAACTTTTGTTGTCGTTATAGTCTGCATATATTATTTAATAGGTACGTAAATTGATTGAAAAGTTAAATAATTACAACTTATTATCACGTTTTTTTAAATATTCTTGTATTATATTTTTTTATTTCTGTTAACAAATAACATAAATAATATATTTTTGGTGTTTTACATGTGAATAAATTGTTATTTTGCTTTACTGCACAGATATGGATGACAATATTAGATTATTTCTACTAGTAGAAGAAAATCCAGTGAATTTAAATATTGCGCGCGTTAAGATTTGAAGAAAACCATCTGACCTTACTTTTTTACGGTCAGCTTAGGACTTCAAGAGCAAAATAATAAAATAAGTATGTAAATTGATATGGGCGCGCTAGATATGCAGCGTCATAATGTCCATATATTTCTTGTTTCGTTTAGTTTCCTAATGCCTAGTGCACACGGAGAAACTTTTATCTAAGTTTCCGAAAATTTGTTTCCCAAGAAGAAGAAGTATGAAAAGTTTCCGGAAAGTTAACGGCGCCGTTAAAACTTGAGAGGTTTTGTGGAAACTTTTTGACGTGCACCTAACTTCTCATCTATTATGAAACTTGTAAAGAAAAAGAGGTTAGGATCACAAAAACTTTGATTTTTGGCGTCGATTACAATAATTCTTGTTTATAAAAATTGGTTTATTTCAGTGTAGTTTATTCAGAAATCTTATGTAGTTTAGTTTACTTCATAAATTTAGTTCTGTTAGAATTCTTAGTTATAAGCACATATAGTTTAGTTTATTTCTCCATTTACTTTTAGTTAAATTTAATTCCTACATGTAATTTTGTGTACTTCTTGTTCTCTTTCGAAAAAATAATTCTCCAAGAGCCTATAGATTTAGAGAAAAATTACCAGTTTTGAGGAAACTTTTATTTTTCTCGTGTGAACACACAGTACGTTGATGCAAAAGTTTCTCCAAAACTTCTTCTTCTTCCGGAAACAAGTTTCTGGAAACTTTACTAAAAGTTTCTCCGTGTGCACTAGGCATAATGTTCAAATCTTGACCATGAAGTTAGCGCAGATGAATTTCGCGCGTTCACAATTTAAAAAGTACATTCCGCGGTACAATTTGTAAATAAAAAAATACTATCAATAAC
Source organism: Harpalus rufipes (assembly GCA_951394225.1). Classification (NCBI taxonomy): domain Eukaryota; kingdom Metazoa; phylum Arthropoda; class Insecta; order Coleoptera; family Carabidae; genus Harpalus; species Harpalus rufipes. The sequence goes on from OX596274.1 coordinate 64,760,482, forward strand.
TGAACCTATGGACCTTTTACATTTTTATTGCACCGTGACGTAATTTTTCAAAACACCACGTTGTGAAATTTTTATGAACTAGAGATGAGTAGGCACCATGTTGTCAAGTAAAATGATTAAAAGGACAAGCATTTATTTTTGATAAAAAATTATTTAAACAACACAAAAACTGAAATTATTTTGACTTTGATTGTAAAGAAATTATTAATAAAGACAAAACAATTTATTTAAAAATAATAACAATAGTTTTATTCTTGTTTGTAACTTTCTTAATAACAAACTGGCAAGTACGCAATTATCTGTCACTTTATGTGGTGTTTATTTCGCGTCTTTAAAACATATAACCACGTTTCTGATTCCCATATACCCGTCCTCTCGTCTTGAAATATTTATCATCACAAACGCTTTGTGTGAATTTATTTAATATAGTTACATTCTTATTTCCGCCATTTCAAATTTTGTTTGAAATATATCTGGCCTCCTCTATGCGCAAACAAACTACTGCGCACTACAAATACATATGTCATTTTTTCTCTATCTCTCTCTTTTCATGTAAAAGGTCCATTCTGATTCAATGAATAATTTTCATTTATAATTTGTACTCCGAAGAGTACTTGTTAAATTGTGAACGTGCGAAGTTAAACTGTGCCAACTTCATGGTCAATATTGAACGTTTAGGAAACTAAACGAAACAATAAATGAACGGGGCGATGTATGAACATTAGGGCGATAAGTTTCCTACGGGCGTTCAGATCTTATATTTTAGGAACATCAAAATCACGTGACTATTATATGCTTTATTTTTGTTAATACTTACCCCACTGCAAGGGCAATATTAGGAGCGCATGTAGGTGTATTAAGTACATAGTGAAAAGTTCTTCGTCGCATATCTGGTGTATATACAACATCTGTTAAATCTCCACATGATACTGCAGTCATTGGTTCATCCACTGTGAATTCAAACTTCCATGTGCACGGTTCTGCATAACTATCCACACATGGAAACCATAACCGTGATGCATTTTCATGGCCATAAGTGAATAAATGTGCGCCTCTCTTAAAATATTTACATTGTAATGTAAGTTAACTTATTAAATCTGTATTTCTCACTTCTGCTAAAGTTCCTTCACCTGCTGGTACAACAAAATGTAATCCACCTTGTGGTTGTTCTAGAGAAAATTCTATCTGAATTTTTAATCCTTCTCCTTCACTTATTAAGTGGGCAGCCTCTTGTGGTATTTGAATAAATAATTCGCCTGCATTATTATCAGGATCAACTTTCAGAGCCGCTGACAAATGGTTTTTTGAAAAGAAATCAAGCGATCTCCTGAAAGTTTAACTGTAAATATAAGACAAATATCATTTACTATTATTTACGTTTGTGTATCTCCTTGAACGATATCAAGGAATGGATCAAAGTATTGAAATGTGGCTTCATATGTTCCATTTAAAGAGACTTTGTAAATGCGACACTGTTTAGCATTTAATTTGATGTTACGCAGATTTTCTTTCAATGGTACTATGGTTAATTCAACACAACCCTAAATAAATAAATATTAAATTATCTATGTGCATAGTTACACTTTAAATTATACTAACTATGATACTTTTTCTATCAAAATTTATTCCTACCAAACTTAAAATTTGGCTAGCTGTAAAATAATAAATATACATATAACCTCAAATGTTAATTATGAAAAGTAATGTTCTATTTATTGGAGATACTTATAATTTAAATGGTCGAGCATTATCTGCAGTTCGTTCTTTCTTCATTTTATAAATACATACAAAAAATAAAAACTTGATTAATCTTTAACAAAACATTACAGACTGTCCAAATACTATCACAATCATTCGGTCGGTTTTCATATTGAATGGCATCCGCATGACCGCATGGAGGATTGGAACACAAGATTTATAATTTTAATCTTGAATGATAGATGGCAGTTAGTATCACTATTTCGACTATTTCGATTGGATGGACTATTTAAGAATTATTATTCTATTAATTCAATAAACTTATAATTAATTATATGGTCTTCCCATAATAATAATACTAATAAGGATATAAAATAACAATATTAAATAAATCACACTTAAATATAACTTTAAATAAGTTCGTCTTACATAGTGAAAAACAATGAAATATATAATGTAATGTAGTTAGAAATTAAATAATAGTTAAATTAAAAGCAAACAAGAAAAAAATAAAGCGGTGAAATAAATTCATGGCAACATTGTTTAAGAGTAAAAATCCTGCGCTATAGGCATGGCGCCCCGGCAACCGCGCCTACTTCCATGGGTGGGAATCGATCCGACGGTAGGTGGCACGCGAGTCGTCGCAGTGAGTGGGGTTGCTGCATGTTAGGGGGTCATACAGCACACACTCTTCTCAGCTTAGCGACTGCATCAGGATGGTCTACCCGGAGAGATGGATTGAACTGAAAGAATGCGGAACAATATCGAAGTGCTGAGTGAGTTGGTGACTTAGTGCTTGGTGTCCGGGAGGAGGACCGAGTGCGTGTGAACGGGGGTGATGATGTGTTTTTGTGGTTCTGTTACGCTGGAGTAGGCCTGAGGCTCGCGATTCGCGAAGCACCAGGCTAACCAGAGACTGCCCCGTCAGGAAATGCCGTAATGGCAAGAGAGGTACGAATGTAATGGCCAGCGCCACCACCTCAAATATCCTTGTATCCCCCAAATATATAAATTCTAGCAGTAGCAGCGGACGTAATTTTGGCGGTGGTAGGCGGCTCATCTATTAACTCAATTATCGTATGTTTTATGCTTCTTGGAGTCCATATATTGTACAGCAAAAAGAATCAAATTCAGTCCACCTTGTACCACGAGCCTTTAACTTTAGCCCGTCTCCCTGCTATACTCAAAATTAACCTTTGATATCGTGATTGTCATTTATCATTGTCTCGTGCACCCGCGCGTTCGGAAGAGGTGTGCAGAGAGCTTTGATTTATATAAACAATTAAGATAAAGTACGTTCCTTTTAAAGACCTATGTAACTTGCACGTAATAATCACAATTGCCATAGATATCGGTATAACAAATGTTATTTTTCTTTTATATTCTTTCAATATCTCTATTAAAATAATATTAGCCACTGCTGACAAATGCCGATTTTGAAGTACCGGCAAATGATGCCTTGGAAGTCTCACAATGTTTTCGTTGATCGTGTGTGTCACAGGAGGCGCGTGGAAAGAGGCCCTTCAAACTATGGGACAGCTGGCGTAACGTTAGAAAAGGCCTCGTCGTGAGCAGCTTTGAGGAATTGTTGGCCCGAGGTATGTACTAAGTGGAGTTGCTGTTGCATATACGCCCACACGTATTTCCTTGTTTCCGTCACCCCACCTCCAATCTTCCATTTGGCCGATATACCACCACCCAGTTGACAGCTGTGTATTTAAGGTTGCATGCGGTTACAGTAGAGATATTTTGCTGTGTTATTTACATCTCATTTTATTTATTTCTTACAAATTCTTGCTTGCATTTTACTTATAGTTATTTATTTATAATTTGTAATTGTAGGATAGTTATAGATGTACAGATAGCGAATGAAAGTTATACAATATTAGCAGAATATTAAAATCACTTTCAACAGAACAGGATCGTGCAGTGTTTATTACATGTATAATTTATCAAGGGGATGTGTTGATTGCAGTAGCGTCAGAGACGAACTCGACTAAAAAGAGAAAAAAGTGGAGTCTTGTATGTAGAGATAATAGTATTGTGTTGTGTTGTTGATGCATTGTTGTTTATATTAGGGCGGGAGAAACTGGGTGTTCCCGCCTCGGAACCGGTGCGACTCGTACTAGAGTCGGACGGAACACAAGTTGAGGACGGCGAATACTTCCGGACACTGCCTAACAACACGGTGCTGCTTCTGCTCCGACCAGGCGAACGCTGGTACCCCACTGGAGTAGACGTGATCAAAGCAGGTTGGTAGTAGCGTTAATTGTAGGTGTTGTAGGGTGTGCGCGATCCCGTGGAGATGATGTGCACGTGTGTGTTATGTGTTAGTAGCAATCTCTGCGATACCAAAGATCGTGTGTGAGACGATACACGCGCTGGAGCTGCACGATGAAACACCCTCCTGGAAAATTATGGACAACAAGGGCCGGGTCACAGTGGTGCTACACTGGGACCAGCGGGGCATGGTGCGGCCGGAAGCGGCTCAGCCGGTCGGGCCTAAGTTCTCGCCTAGCAAGAAGGCGGCGGCCACCGAACACCGGCCCTCGCTAGTCATCCAGACCAGCCTGGACAAGCTGCAGGGTAAGAAGGAAACATTAATTAATGATGTGTACGCGCCAGTCCCGCCGTCGACCACTGCGAGGTACGCCAGTCCTCAAATAACTGTGATAAACCACGATGACGTAGTTGCGAAATCGGCGTACGGTGCGGTGCACGCACATGCACATGCCGTACACACACATCCACACCGATTAGCAAAACAAGCGGGTTCATTCGAGAGCGCCACCATCCACATCCACACCCCCGAATGCGCCAATCATGTCCACGTGCCTCGTGCCGGTAGCCCCGGTGCCGACGCCACCAACGGCGTCATCGAATGCGATTTCCACTGCTGCGCTCTGCACGAGGAGGGCCGTAAGATTGCCGTACACTCTAAGAACGTGGCCACGTCTCCCATCCAGGACGCGGGCGCGCAGACCAGCCCGCAGCCGGCGCCGGCGCTGGTGGACGGTGTGGGTCGGCGCGCTGGACTCGCCAAAGGCACCGGTCACGTGCGCTTCTTGGACATCGAGGGCGGCGGCACACTCCCTGCCGGGCGCCATCTCCCCGACCATGAGAGCAGCGAGAGCGAAACGGAGAACACGGTCATGGAGGACGAGGCCATCACGTCTGAAAAATTTCTGTTGCTCATAGACCAGCTTAGTGTTGACCAGAAGAAGCACCTCAGCATTAAGGATATCGGCATCATCTTAGAGCGCCTCAATTCAAAGATCGTCGATGTGGAACGCTTGGACCGCGAGAGTGAGAGCGAAGATTGTTACAACTGGACTATCAAGGCTACCATCAAGGGTGATGTGCTGCGCGAACTGGGAGTTATTTACAATGGTAACTACTATGCCATCAGTGAGCACCCTGGCTACAAGGAGGAGAACGAGGATAATGATGAAGATGTTGAGGAAGAAGAGGAAGAGGACCGTTTGTAAAACCTCGTACGAGTATATATCGATATAGTACGTTCCGCCTCTCAGTCACTTCATTTACCATTGAATGCATTGTGCGTAATTGCGAACAAGTGTGCTGTGATAGACCGACAGCGATAGGAGAGAGAATAGACCGGACACAACTAAATGAATTGCTATCCAAGTTAGATATATTACATGTTATTTAAAAAGTAAAAGAAAGCAGAAGAAAACGAAGAGGAAGAGTGGGAGAGAAAGAGAGAGAAAGAATTCGCGCTTCCAACGCAAAGAGCACCGTTCGCTCTCGTTAATAATAAAACCAATCATTCTGATATAATTAAGAATCGTAACATAACATATTACATCGTGTTGGCGAACAAACACCAATGCTAAATTCGCAAGCGCCCGCGACAAATAATTACATACACAACATACATGCAAACATACCAACATACTGCATAATACGTATTAAATATGTAGTAAAAATAAACTCTTATATAGTTAATCGAATTGAAAACTGTAATATGCACGCTAGATTTCCAGCGGCACCGTAGCCGCACCACGTGACCCCGTCCACCAGCTAACCATGGACCGACCGACGGAACCGACACTGTCCACTTTGCCCTGCCACTTCCACCTTCACTCGTTCACACACGTACCCTGTACATTGTACACCGTGCAGCGTACACTGACAACAACCAAACCAAACTCGTGCGATACCTTCTATTACGTTTACGTTACTTATTAACTCAAAACGACAGAACAGACACTAACCAAACCAAACTAACCTAAACTAAACCACTGACAGACTTACCGTACCATACCGCCAACTTGTAATGTATGTACATGGGACGACGAAACCAACACACTCTCTTCGTATTATAAATAATATGAAATATATGATAAAAAATTAGAAAAAAATATTCCTTTAATTGTTGAAGAAAATATTGTTAGAGCTCAGCTGATGTAACTGCCAGCGGCGCGCCAGCAGAAGCCGCGCGCAGCCAACATGTATTACCAGTGTCATATAGCACAAACGGAACCATAACTTAATTATAATTAATAAATTAAACAAATGAAAATAATAAAATTATTAAATAATTAATAAGATTTGGTGCGCGTTAATATCACATATCGAATGTGAGGTGTACCTATATCCTATAGTGTGCGTCGATTTTACTATTAAAAACTACAACAACTGTTCATTATTAGGTGAAGTTGTCTCCGACGACCTCGCGGACAGACAGTGGTCGTCACTTTGTCTCTATCGATGAATGTAAGTTTTTACCTTTGCCGAGTGTGTTATTATGAATAAATTGATTGGTTAAAGACTTTAATTATACATGATATAGTTAAGTGAGAAAGCACGAACGCATGCCGCGCGCGAGTCCTAGTCGCCTGGGCGCCGCAACCGTTGGGGGAGTACGCCTGCGCATGTGTACTCGCCTGTCGAAGGCGGGCACTTTGTTTGTTTCGCGCGTCCGGCGTGCTACTCTCTCCGCGACTGCGGCGGTACCGTATCGGTAACGGTATGTGTAAGTGCTACGGTACTTCCTTCTGACAAACATATCGCATACATGCAGATCTCTTACTACGGCCTACTGCTACTTTTTCACGCAGTCAAGATTTCTAAACTTTCAATAGCTATAATAGTCATGGTATTCAATGTACTAAATCAACTAAACTACTGTTTACATGTATTGCAAATTTTAGAATCTTCACTGCTAGTAGGGTTAATATTTGTTCTTTAAGTACTCGTACATATTTTCTTGTACGATTCTCTAAAAAGATTATGTTATCAATGTTTTCAGAAACATAGTTTTTTTGACTGTTAAATGTATTTAGTACAATTTATAAACATCTGCTCACGTTTCCTTTCCACATTGACAATCATACATCGCTTGTTGTTTACATTGTGACCCATGTATTTTACTACATTTTTCAAAGAGATGCGATATATTTTAATGAATATGTAATATAATTAGCGTAGCATTACGCCTTGCGTAATTGATTTTAGATGTTTGTACAGTGTCTTTGTGAGATGTATGTATTGTGTCTCGTGGACAACTTTTGCGGGAGTCGTACAAGCGAACGGTTTGTGCTTGTACAGTACTTACAATTGGATTGATCTGATGCCGATATGTCAGTGGCAGTACTGTATGATACAACAGACGATTGGGCCAAGCGCTGTTAGTTGCTGTCAGTCCAATGTCGCTGATATGATACGAAACCGAAGCGGTTACATTGTTTTTAAACGTTCAAGTGAACGATCTTGTGGGTGGCACGCGTTCGTGCTGCACGCATTTATTAGATATATATATTATATACATTGTTAAAACACTGCCCATACAAGTATTTCTATATACGACAACGGGTCTCGTATTTATTTAATAAAAACGAAACCGCTCGCCGCAGTTTACGTACGGGGTCCGAGAATACCCCTTTAAATTATTTGGACGAGCTAGGGCTGACAATCGATTAAAATGTTCAATCGATTTCACATGAAAACTAATCGACTCATTCGTAAAAAAACTATGAAAAACAAGAACGGGTTTCCTTTAAACTATAGACAATTTTCTGTTAAAAATACATATAATTATGTAATATGACAAATTATTTATAAATAAAATCTATTCGCTTAAAAACCACAATCTGTACTTTTGTTTTCCATTGGGTGTTGTACGGCACGGGCTATCATCGAATACTACATGATGAGATGTTTGGTGACAATGACATATCGATTAAGCATTCTGCCCTATTAATCGGTCGGTGCAGCCCTAGAATACAGTGCTGCTCTAACGTTTCGCAAATTACCAGAATCAATTATTGCTCAAAATATTTACGACATATTCACATCCATACACAACACCAACGGCTCACATACACTCGCCAACGCCAATGTACTTGGTGCGGTGCACATGGACATCTCTGTCATGTGTAAACAGAACTTAAGGCTTACGTTTGTTTTGTATCGTGACCGTGAACCGTGGCTATTGCAATGCGACTTAGTTTCGTTTCAACTAAGCTTATTGCGTCAACATCAACTTGCCGCTGGATAACGCAGGGAGTGTTGCTTCTCTTTATGTCTACTTATCATTTCTATTTTAATCGGAACTACTGCAAAGCACTACTACCAATACTACGTACTTGGATTTCTAATCCAATCCAACATACATAACCTTATTTTTCATTTAAAAACACACAACACTTTGGCACTTTTTCATGATACATGGAAAGAATACTGTAGGTCTATATTAGATAAACTATTACAAACATTTATTAATGGACACCGAATAATAATAATAATAAATATTAATAAATTGGAACCATTAAAATTATAATATTATATTACACGGTTTGGGGTGGTTTTAGATTTTTATAGGGGCTATCGGTAGGAAATTGTTTTTATAATGTGGTGCATTCAATGGATAGAGATTTGATCTCTATAGCGACGGAATAAGCGGCAGTTTCAACTGAATCGAAAATGAAGCGAACTGAACGAGTTATTTGTCTACCTCAGCGCTGTGCTTTCCAGACGAGAACGAATATTTTGGCATTTTTTATTCTTCACATTTAGAAATATTTCTAGCTAAATTAGATAGTCTGATGTTACTATGCTTCTTGCATTTAGGTATTTCTTATTCACAAATAAATCATGTTTTCATTATTCATTGTTTATAATGCGATACATTTTTACATGAAAATATTTATTTTGGAAGATTCATAGTAACATCTTTGTTTTAAACTACTTTCAAAATAAGATATAAAATTACATGCCACCTAAACAATACATCTTACTTTATACATTTAGTTTATCATTAATTAAATATTTTCTTTAGTATTAGTTTGAAATGGCAATAAATTTAGATCACAAATCCAAAATTGTATGTATAATGAGTAATGTGATTTTTTTGCAATATATAATAAATACTAACATAATGTGAAATATATTCTCGTTTTGGTGCAAGGGCGTTGTGGTTATAGCCTTGTTTATGCAACTGAAACTTTATTGCAATATTTACTCATTTTAAGTATTGCGAGACAATATACATTATCATTATATTATGTTAGTATGCTAACTTTTACTTTTATGATTCTATGTACTTTACACTCATTTATATGCCAGTACCTACTTTTATAAAAATTAAAATCCAAAATATTAATAAAAATATGTTTAAATCATAAGATAATCACAAATTCAATTGTATGTGCTTTAATATAATCCTATATTTTCAAATTAAACAAACAAATATATTTTTTGGCAATATTTGATGCATATAATGTTAAGTAAATTATTAAATATATATATACTGAAATGTGATAGGGTTATAATTGAAATGAGACCGAAAAAGGAATACTCTGATGTATATGGTGGATACAGAGTGTAAATTTGTAAGCAATATAAGAGCTTGTAAACATAGTCACACAGAATAGGAATGATTGTTACAGAAGTATTAACACAAGGTGAATATGTTAAGGTTTTTATATGAGTGTTAATTTGACTTCCGTGTTTTCAATATATGTAAATCACTGTTTTGTAAGACGATAGAGTGAATGTTGCAAAAACGAGGCTTATTAAAAGTGATCATATTCATATATTGAATAAATTTATATTCATGTGCGCAGTATAAACGTTGCGTTGTCGAAACTTTTTATACGTAAAAATAAGTACATAAACATGAAACATTTTACCCATGCAAGATGTGAATATACTCGCATTTATTTCATAGAGAGGCAATACAGTAGTATGTTACAAGTGCTCGTATTCGCCACTCACATTACTCAATTGTTCAGAGTATATTTATAACAAGGTAGTTTCGCGGAGGCGCATGTATGCGCGTGCGCACTGCGCGCGCATGCTTGCTCCGTTCTGATTATGTTAACTGATATCTATTAACATGATTTATTGTTCTTTATATGAGTGTTTGCTCCATACATTTAATGTTCTAAAAACAAAAAATTAAGAAAACAAAACAACACTGCCAGAGCATCATGTAGTAAACATTGAAAATAAAGATATGGAAACCAAGAAACACATGTTCTTCATTTCGCGCTCATAGCCTAATACCAAACATCTCAGAGAACATCAGGAAGAATTTATTTGTGTGTATAACATCGAAGTGATTCTTTTTCTTAAAGAATACCTTTTTATATATAAATCCTTATTTATACCTTGTTCCATCTTAAGAATATTTAAATAATACTGCCATCTACGGTCGGTTTACAATGATACAAAACAGTGAGGTGAAATATGTTTAATAAAGCTTTTTATAATATGTAAACACATTTACTACTAAAAATTAATAATACATTTCATTTAGAAATATAACAAATATTCAGGTGTCCGGATTTCGGAGGTCACCATTTGGGATCTCGGAAACTATATGAGTAGGGGATACGACTTCGGTTAAATGGGACATCTAGTGCGCCATTTTAGTATGCTTTTGTTTTTTCATTCTAAAAATTTTTGTACGTTACTAAATAATGGCGTAAAACAGATTTTGGTCGAAATTTTTATTTTAATAATAACACTCAAACAATTGATAATCTAGATAAAAATGTTTCAAATAGAAAGGTTAGATATTTTTATTGTGTATCCAGCGGCGTACAAAAATATTTTTTTAATGGTAATTTTTTGAGATATAACACAAACTTACACTTTTTTAAATAACCCGTACATCAATCGAAAGAGATAAGAATAAGTATTTTTTTTGAAGCAAAATCAAATATGGGTTCCATTTAAGAAAAATATAAGTTTGTGTTATATCACGAAAAATTACCGATAGAAAAATTATTTTCGTACCCCGCTGGATGGACAATAAAAATATCGATTTTTTTTTATTTGAAACATTTTTTGCGATTACTGAAAGTTTAGAAGTAATTTCAAAATGAAAAAAATCGACCAAATTCAGTTTTCCGCCATTATCTACTAACGTATGAGAAATTTCGGCAAAACAAAAGCACATCTAACATGCCCCTCCCCTCCAAAGGTGCACCACATGTCCCATTTAATCGATGTCGTATCTCTTAGTTTCCTAGATTCCAATGGCGGCCTTCAAAATCCGGACACCTGTACACACAACGAAGTTAACCAATTATTTTCCAAACTACGTATATGTTTGACAAGTCTACATGATAAATAATTGAATTGGTGTCTGCAATTATTCGACTAATCACCGACTAATGGCCAGTTGCAGTCATAGTTAAAATCTTAACTACAGGTTAAGAAAAAAAGTGCATATCGAAATTTTGACAGTAATGTAGCCTGCGTGCACTCGACGCGAGAACGCGATCGTCGCCACTGATCGAACGTCTTGTCCTGTTTAATTACTTAGGATCAGCTGATCCTTTGTATTCGATGTTATTGTCATGTCGAATGTTCCAAAGAAAGGACGCCGATATATAAACATCGTCAGGGAAGCCAGCCGGGGACATTCTGATATCAACACGTATCGTGAGATGAACAGTTGGTGATATAAATAAATAGTCTACGAGTTGTGAACATAAATAAATATCGTTATATAAATAAATAGTGAAATAAATATTGTTTAAATAAATAATCTTAGTGTTTAAGTATTTAATAATATTTTTAGTCATAATTTTTTGTTTATAATTGTTTAATCATAGTGATAGTTAATTTTCTTATCTTTATCTTAATTATTTATTGTTTAATAAACTTTTATTTTAGTTAATAATATTTCTCTCTATTTTTTTTACACTTCACCCAAATAAATAAACGTTACAATTGGTGTCAGGTGTGGTTGTTAATAAACTGTGAAGTGAAAATATAAATAAAATGGTTAGTAAACAAATAAAATTAAGTGAATTAAAAGTAAATGATCTCAAAAGAGAACTGGAAGAACGGGATTTAGAAACAACAGGAAAGAAGTCACTGCTTCAAGAAAGACTGCGGCAAGCATTAATTGATTCTGGTGAAAGTCCTAAAGATTACTTGTTTGACCTACTTTGGTAAATTAGAACAAAAATTGACAGGAAATTCTAGAACGTTAGAACAAAAATTAGATGAGAGTTTTAGAAAAGCAGATGAAAATTCAAGAACACTAAAAGAAAAATGAATAGAAATTTCTAGATTTCTGAAGCAAATATTAGAACAAAAATTGGAGGAGAGTTCTAGAAAATCAGAGGAAAATACCAGAGCACATAAAGAAGAATTAATGGAACATTCTAAAATATTAGAACAAAAATGGGAAGAAAATTCTAGAATTTTGGAGCAAACACTAAAACAAAAATTAGAAGAAAATTCTAGAAGTTTAGAACAAAAATTAGAGGAGAAAAACTGAAGAAGACAAAGAAATTAAAAGATGAGCATGACAAGAAGATCGAAGAATTACATGTTCACAAAAATTACATCGTCGTCAGTGTCAAATTCCGAAGTAGCTAAGGCAATTCTTTTGAAAGGAAGGAAAGTAGTAAAACCTGATAGTACTTCAACAATGCACATAAAATCACCGGAATTTGATGGAAAATCTTCGTGGTCGAATTATTTAAAACAATTTGAAGCGGCTGCGAAAGCACATAACTGGACGTCCACGGAGAAGGCCATAGCGGTGACTGTCTCGTTACGTGGAGAAGCTATCGACATCTTACAAACTCTGAAGGAAGAAGAATAAGAGGACTACGACCAACTAATCAAGCGGTTGAATATGCGGTATGGTTTACCAGACGCAACTGAGGAACCGTTATCAAAATTTAAAAAAAAGCTTTCAATAATTTGAAGTCGATTTAGCTCGTTTGGTTCGTCTCGCACATCCTACAGCTTCAGACAGCATTTTGGAGTGCCTGGCCATCCATCTACGGGGTTCGAGACAGCGAAACTCAGCAAGCACTGCGATTGGCCCGCCCAAAAAACTTTGGTTGACGTACTCTCATATGCATTAGAGCATGAACCTGCAAACAAGTTTCACGTTACCAATCACGAGTGCGAAATATCGATTCTGAGAGAAATGAAAACACTGAAGATCTAGATGAGAGGGTGCGACAAATTGCAAGTGAAGTGTTTACCAGAAGAATGAAACTCCGCTGTTGGTATTGCGGTAAACCGGATTATCCGCAGAGACTTTGCAGAAAAATACAACATAAGACGGAAACGACAAACAAATAAAAAGGAGTCGGAAAACTAAGTCGGGTTGATGCGAAGGGGCAATTGTCGACCCGTAATCTAGTAGCCCCGCAATCCATGTTATGTCGCATCCCTTCATCATCAAACCAATACCATCTACGTGGATGGTTCTATCGACGGAAGGCCACTGAAAATGTTACTGGAAAAGGTTGCGACAAAAACTATAATTAGACCCGACTTGGCAAGGAAAACAGGCAAGAGAAATATATGTGTCCATCACTATTGGAAACACCTCCTGTAAACATCGTGCGCTGGTAGTTGAAGTTTAAGATGAATTACTCGGTATGGACGCAATGACAAAGCACGGTTTTAAACTTGACCTGAAGAATGGAGTGACGATGGTCAATGAAGAAGAACTCGTATTAAATCCACGAGACGACAAGACTGTGCGTGTAGTAATGGCCGAAGACGTTACCCTCCCAGAACGAAGTGAATCTATTGTGGAAGCACAATTAGATGGTAGTTTCCGTGAGGGAAATATTGTTATGCTTGAGCCCAGAAATGATGACGTCAAAACTGATACTGGAGTTGTTGTCAACCAGGTAATACCAGTTCCAATAATGAACATAAATTTTTATCCTGTTGTTCTTAAAAGAGGAACAATTGTAGGAGAATGCTTGGCAGTATCCTCGATTATTCAAACTGTATAGGCCAAGGAAAATACATATCAGGATCCCAGCCATTGTAATGCCGACGCATTGTCCAGAAGGCCATGCCAAGATGAATGCAAGAGTTGAGTAGAAGAGAAATATTCCACCATCGCCAGATAATAGCAGTCGACGATAGGTGGCAGTCCGATGGACAACGCAAGGACCAAGAAAATACCCGACTTTGAAAATTATTCTGGAATGGAAAACGAACGAGAGCAAACCAATATGAGAAGATGTTCACCACAGTCGCAGAGTGTAAAATCGTCCTGGGCGCAATGAATGCTTGGCAGTATCCTCGATTATTCAAACTGTATAGGCCAAGGAAAATACATATCAGGATCCCAGCCATTGTAATGCCGACGCATTGTCCAGAAGGCCATGCCAAGATGAATGCAAGAGTTGAGTAGAAGAGAAATATTCCACCATCGCCAGATAATAGCAGTCGACGATAGGTGGCAGTCCGATGGACAACGCAAGGACCAAGAAAATACCCGACTTTGAAAATTATTCTGGAATGGAAAACGAACGAGAGCAAACCAATATGAGAAGATGTTCACCACAGTCGCAGAGTGTAAAATCGTCCTGGGCGCAATGGGGCTTCATGGTGATTGAGGATGACCTGTTAAAGCGTGTGGTGGAAAATGCTGATGGAACTGAGAAGAAAACTCAGTTGGTTATTCCTAAGAGTAGAGTACCAGGCGTAATGAAAGAGATCCATGACTGATCTGGAGGAGGCCATTTTGGAGTCAACAAAACTTTGTAAAGATAGCGCCAGCGATTTTATAAGGTTAACTGCAAGAAAGATGTTAAAGACTAGTGCAAGAAATGTTTGGTTTGCGCTGGAAGCAACTATCCGCATAGACGACGAAGAGCTTCAATGCGTCAATACAACGTTGGCAGTCTATTTGAGCGCATGTGCTCGCCGTGCCGGACCATTTCCAGAAAGTGACGACGGAAGTAAATATATCGTGGTTGTCATGGACAACTTCACCAAATGGGTTGAAGCCTATCCATTACCTAATCAGGCAGCCACCACGGTCGCTGAAACATTAGTCAAAGAATGTATATACCACGTGAACTTCACTCCGATCAAGGAAGAAATTTTGTGTCTGCCGTTTTCCAAAATATCTGTAAGATATTAGGAATTAATAAAACGAGGACAACTGCATTACATTCACAGTCCGATGGCATGGTTGAACGAATGAACAGAACGATCAACCGATATTTGTCAAAGGTTGTGAGTCTCCAACCACCAAAGAGACTGGGACCGACATCTTCATCTGTTCCTGATGGCTTATCGTTCATCCTTGCATGAAACAATAGGGCAAACTCCTGTAAACATTTTATTCGGACGTGAGTTGCGCTTACCATGCGACTTGGTGTTCGGTAGTAAACCTGGGGAAGACTTGGCCGGGGAAGATTACGCAACGGACTTAGGAGAAGAATGGATGACATTCATGAACAAGTCCGTACGAAAATTCAAGCTTCCAGCGACTAAATGAAGGACCAGTATGACATCAAGGCAGAAAAAGGTGAATATTAACCTGGGGATTTAGTATAGCTTTACAATCCTCAAAGGCGTCGAGGTTTATCACCAAATTGCAAATAAATTGGGAAGAAGAACATCGAAACCTGTTCACCGTGTCTTCAGATTATTCTCCCGGTCACTGCGTATCAGAATATTTAAAAATGTCACGCGGCATAGCTTCCGTCTTTTGGACGAAATTTGGACGACTACAAGAATTGGCCAATCAAGGTCCATCCGTCGGGAAAACGCTGCGACTGAGGGATAGCAATACAGAACATCAGCAGTATATCTACTACCTGGTTACAAAACCACGCTCGTACCAAAAGCCGTCGTATCGCAGTCTTTCAGAATCACATATTGAAGCTAGCGGTACCGAAATTAACCTGTGGTCTAGATGGTTTGGATTGGAGGATTCTTAGGAGAATGTTAGAGATCCTCTTCCGCTGTACCGGCGTTGAAATTCTCATCTGCAGCTTTAACCTTAACGGACAGAAAGAAGAACTCGAGCAGACCATTGACTGTCACTTCTTGAAAAATTCTAAATGCACAAGGGTAATACATGCGGATTTCGTCATCAAGAACTGTTTCGGGACGAAACAGTCTTAAGGAGGGGGCAGTGTAGCGTGCGTGTACCCGATCCGATAATGCGACCGCCGCCGCTGGTTGAACGTGCTAGAACGGCTGCCGTGTTGGACGATGACTTAAACGTGGTAAACAAACATGTCTCGATCTGTTTATTTACTTAGGGTCACTGATCCTTTGTATTCGATATTATTATCGCGTCGAATGTTCCAAAGAAAGGACGTCGATATATAAATACCACCAGGGAAGCCAGCCAGGGACATCCTGATATCAACACGTATCGTGAGATGAACAGTTGGTGATATAAGTAATATAGTTATATAAGTAAATAGTGAAATAAATATTGTTTAAATAAATAATCTTAGTGTTTAAGTATTTAATAATATTTTTAGTCTTAAATTAGTGTTTATAATTGTTTAATCATAGTGTTAGTTATATTTCTTATCTTTACCTTGATTATTTATCGTTTAATAAACTTATTTTAATTAATAATATTTCTCTGATTTTTTACACTTCACCCAAATAAGTAAACGTTACAGTAATATTTAACAACTCATATGACATTTCGTGTCGATACGATTTTCAAATTAACCAACAGTTAAAATTTAATTTTAAGCGGTGCAACTGGCCATAAGAAATACAAGGATTATTCTGGGCCAGATTTAATAATTTTTTTATTTAATAACAATTTATTTTTAACTCAACAACTATTACAAATTTACAATCTATATTTGTGTGATCATTCATTGTTATTATCGCAATATTATTTTATTTGTTGTAATTTGCAATCAAGCATATTTAAAAAAAATATAGTCGAGTTACATATTCACATACCCCGCCCGTTTTGAAACCACCATTGTGTCATTTTTTGCAGTGGCGTAGATAGATTTTTCGCTCGTGTTGAATTTTTTATTTGCACCCCCTTCTTTTCAAATTTTTATTTAAATAAAATGAAATAAAACATTATTTTGAACATATATTATTTAGAATTAAGTTTACAAAATGAGGGGGGTATACACAAGTTTTATAATATATACATTATATTATATCTGTACTTTTCTGATTTTGTAATTTGCAAAATTATCAATTATTTTTTTAATATCTAAAGTTTGTTTTCGATTGAAATAATACATAAATGACTCAGTTTAGTTTGTCTCATGGTACTTGTTAAATAATTCTTTATTATTCTCAATTTTGAGAAAGATCTTTCGGCTGAAACTACAGTTACGGGAATAGCTAGAAACAATGTTGCTGCGAAGCAAATTTCATCAAAAGATGAAGCCAATGCGTCATTTTTAATTATAATTAAATCCAGAGGATCTGCAATTATGTCACAAGATTGAAACATTTCTTATTGAATACATGACACAAAGAAATAAGTTAAGAAATTAATTGATAAGTATTGTCCTTGTATTTGGTAAATAAAACTTTCAGCATTTAATACATAATTTAAACCTCTGAAACGATTTTAAATTTGGTTTATAATAATATCTAATAATGCATAAAATACATTGATTATTAACCCTTTTTTCGGTATTATTAATTACGTCATAATTCATCAAAGCTGGTGTCTGTTCCCTATTTGTTTCCTATTTCCACAGCTTAATTTATAATTTTTTCAAAATTATTTCAGAGTAACAAAATTATCAAGACAATTTTTTTTTTAAGTGGAAGCTAATTGAAGATTTATTTGTTTATCTTGTAAAACTTTTGAAACAGTGTTGAATCTATTAAATTTTCTGTTTCAAGAACGATTAAAGACACAGTTTCGAATTTTTCTAACTCATTTTTAATGTTAGCCTCATTAGCCTGTATTTTATTTTTTGAATTTAAAATAGTATTTGTTAACGTCATAAGAACTTCAATATAATAATATCGTACTGATAATAGAGAATCATGTCGACTAATTAAAAAATATTCTGTGAATGAGAATAAACTATCGAGTTAAGAATAAAGAATTTTTTTTTTCCCGGGCGTTTCTAATTCATTGCGTCCGTGTACTTTGCACACCTTTGCCGCCCTTAGCTACGCGCCTGATTTTTTGTGTGATTATTAAATTTTATTTGTTTTTAGTTCTCATTTGTAATGAAGCATTATTTAAGAAATGAAAAGAAATAAAAAGAGATACATGTTTATTACAGGGCATCGCACCCGAATTAGAACTGAACCAAAACCGGAACCAAACCGTAACATTTTAACGAACTCAAACCCAGAACTGAACCTCAGATTTATTTTTCAGTTGAATCTGAGTCGGAACCGAATCGGATATTAAAATTCGGGTTCAGGTTAATTTTTACTTCGAAACGTAAGCATAATCGTAATACGGCCGATCATCGACGCCTTCGGTATCTGCGTTTCTGCCTGCGTTAATTATACGTGAAAATTGTGTTCGCGTTCTTGTCTTGTGTTGCAATATAAATTCCGGCTCGCATTTTAAATATTTCTATATAAAGATTTGTTATTCACAAAACGTTAATTCAATTTTTATTAGGTCGAATCGAACCTGAACCCGGAACAAAACCGCAAATTTTATTAATGCTTGAATCAGAACCGCACACAAACCATCTCTCAAAAATCAAATTAACTTGAACTTGACCCGAACCCAGTTTTCGATGCCCTGGTTTATTATACTCCGATTTTACACTAAGAGAGGAAATTCATAATTTCCCCTAGTACGGTTCTTCTATTACAAATTCTGAAGTTGTTATTATAAATATATCTTGCCCGGATTTAAAAATATACAAAATAAACAAAAACATGTGGTCTGGTTATGTTTATACTGCGTGTTCAGAAAAAAACCTAACTCGGAGTAGGCTATGAACAAAGAAACGTATGTCTTAATTTAAAAGTATTTAATTTAATGTCAATTTGACACAAGATATTCTCCAATCTTATACTGCAAATCTATCTATAGACGTTATTCCTTCTAGTGTAAAACAGAATGTAGGATACTTGCATCATTGAAGCATAATAAATCCGGATTAAAGTTAAAACAAATTGACAAAAAATCTGATGTGGCCACATTACCTTCCGTCAATCCCGCGTGTAGGGCGCGAGCCCGTGACTTTGCTGACTTTGGCAAGCAGATATGGGGACCCATGTCAGAATGACAGCTATTAATTGTCCATAACTGACAAATGTCATTTTACATTCAAAATTTCATAGATTTTTGCTAATTGTATGATTTATTTTCCTCGGCAATTGAATTCCACACTCCTAATAACAAATAAACCACATTAAATAAGAAAATCATGAAATTTTGAATTAATAATTATGACATTTGTTAGTTATGCACATAATTAATAGCTGTCTTTCTGGCGCGGGCCTCTATATCTGCTTGCCAAGGTCAGCAAAGTCACGTGACTGCTCGTGCTATATTATGTACAAATTCCATACATAAATTTTCTTGCAAAAGATTCTAAATTTTCAGTAAAACTATTTCATAAACAAACTATGCAAATTGTACTTGACACTGATATCTTCTTCTTCTTTAGCTTTTCTCATATTCGTTAGGGGTCGCTATTTTTTAATTTCTTCTTCCACTCATTTCTGTTTTGCCTGGCAGGATGAGGATCATTCAGTTCCTTTTCTCTCAAGTCTTCTGCAATACAGTCAGTCTCTTGTATCTTTCTAGAAACTTCTAACACTCGAGTTATTTCCCTTATTCTTTCATTCCTTATCCTATCTTTTCATATCATCCCCAACATCTATCTCAATATCCTCATCTCTGCCACATTCATTTACTTTTCATTGATATTGACATCTGTCAATTTGAATTATCTAAATATATTAGCAGTTTCCATGATTAGCATAGTTGACTGATTTTATCTTTGGTCTTCTTCTGTTTCTTCTACCTTCTACTACTAAGCTATTCCTTCTTCTTCCAATATATTTTTCATCTCTCCTCAAGAAATGTTCAAACCAATGCAATCGTCTCTCTTGTATAAACTTCTATCCTTGTATCCTTACCCTACCTTTCCATGTCTTCTCCAACATCTATCTCAACATCCTCATCTCTGCCACATTCATTTTCTTTTCATTGATACTGACATCTATCAATTTGAAATATCTGAATATATTCCATGGTTAGTATAGTTGGTCGATTTATGAAATTTAATAACTTTATAATTCTTTAACTTCATATTTATTGATTGAATATGAAGTATAAAATGCAATCACATCGTATATAGAATAACATATTCTTTAAAATTTATAAAACATTAAATGTCAATAAATGTTAATTAACTGCATTTTTCAAGAAAAACTGTTAAAAGTTGTAAATGAGGATACTTCCGGTAGAGATGCGCATTTTTCGTAAAAATGAAACCCGACCCGAACGGTTCCCGACAATGAACCATCCCAACCCGACCCGACCCGACCGGTACCTGATCCGAACTGACCCGAACCCGACCCGACCTGAACAGAATCAGACCCGAACCCGACCCGACCCGAACTGAACCAACCCGACCTGAACTGAACCAACCCGACCCGAACCCGACCCGACCCGAACTCAACTCTAACCCGACCCGAATTGAAACAATCCTTTGTTTGTCTGGAGGTAATGATTAATTATTATTAATATATATTTCAATTAGTCTATTTGAGTAAATATTATAATTATAATTATAAAATTATGCCTTCTATCAGTATAAATGAGTTTGAAAGGAAAATGTACGTTCAACCTAGCAAGAAGTTACAGCAAGGACGTATTTAAATTTAGCTTGAATCCAAATCAACATTATCCTCAACATTGCCATTTAATATTTTATTTTCTGCTTTTTAAAAACAAACTATATTTCTCTTTAAAATGTGCTGCACTAATAAACTAGTTCTTCGAACATATTCCAGTGGCGCTACAGTAATTGTTTGCGAAGGGATAGTTGAAAAGACTGAATTCGATCTACCATTTCAGTTCTCGATTAATTTTTCGAGATCAGCTGAATTCCCATTATATTGAAATAAATATAAATGCTGATAGAGAACTTTTATTTTTGGATAATAAGCATATGTAAATACATAAACAAATCCCTCCGAAAACTTCTCTCTACGGCTATGCAAGTTTTCAGAAGGGATTATCGAAAGGTTTATTGAGGTCTTTCTGTTGTTAGCTATTGTTAGAGAAGTAAATTTTGTTCCAGGTACAAAGCGTGCAGCATTCTATAAGCACTTTAGTAAAGTTACCTATATCGTTGAGTGAATAATATATATTACACTACATACATTATTCACTCAACGGTTATATCTAATTTTTCTAGCGGATTTATTTGCCGCATCCTTGACAATCCAACACTATTCTTGTAAATTTTGATTTATTACTCCAGCTCATTCCGAAACGAAGTATAATGAGAAATTATACAAAATTTAAACCAAATGGAGGTAGAAATTATCTGGGATTGGGTAAATTCTATAATACGAGTAAAACTAGAAAATATCGGGCACGAAATTATCAGATTCACCATAGTCCTTTATCAGGCAGATTAGCCCTTTTCAATATTTTTTACGACACAAATGACAGAATATAATGCTTGATGTCTATCAACGACTGTTGTCATGCCACAGCCTACTAATTGATTATTTTTTTTATTTTGTCAAAATTAAATATAATGGTTTTTCTGATTTTTTCTGGGAATATATCAAGCTATTCTAGGAAGAAACTATTAAAAACAAATAACGTCCCACAATGCCGCTACTTGTGAGAGAACACAAACTTAAATTATTTTGATTTTAATTATAAAAAACTAGTACTTATTCATTATTCTTTGTAACTTTGTTTTCGTGCAATCTTTGTTAGAGTTACTTTACCATTAATAAAATAATCCATTGTTTATCTTCTTTCATTTTAACAATAACCCATAAAAAATTTTAGGTACTGGGTCACGAAGGAAAAATATTAAAATAACCGGGTCACGAAGAAAAAAGTTTGGGAACCGCTGAACCAGAGCATTTAGTTAGGTTTGATACTAAGTTAATTCACTGATTAAAATTAATATAATTCAAAACTACAGAATAAAAACAGGAATTACACAAAATTGCAATATTCAAACTAAGATTTACATGGGAATGGGAAAATTCTTTGATAAAAGGAAAATAAATACCTGGTAATCAAAAATTACACATATCATTCTAAGTGGTCATCTGGCTTTGGCTTAACATAAAAAATACTATAATCTCTTCTTCAACAAAGTACGGTACGCACGACTGTATTTCTTTGAAGTCACATTTTAAAATTACCAGTTGTATAAAATTCGGAAAATATGTAGGTACATGTACATACTCATATTATTTAGCATATGCAATATTTGATTTTCTCAAAAAATAAATATGTAAGCTTGCACTTAATATGTATGTTTCGTATTTTCCGACCTTTGCGTAATAATACAAAGTAGTTGTATTTACATATGTATTTTGAATGGATATTGACATTTGTATAATTTTTTAGAATATAATATATGTATACGAAAAGTGTAGCTTAAAACTTTTCAGTCATCTTCCGTTAGTAGAAATAAAAAAATAAATTATGGTAAATGGTATCCTATGAACTAGCGGTTGGCCGTCGGCACGATTAGAAGTAAAAGTAAACCGAGATGAACCAACCCGACCCGAGCTAAACCAGAGCCGAACCCGAGCCGAACCCGACCCGAACCCGAACCCGACACAACCCGTACTGAACCATCCCGACCCGACCGGTTCCTGACCCGAACTGAACCAACCCGACCCGAACTGAACCAACCCGACCTGAACTAAACCAACCCGACCCGAACGGTTTCTGACCCGAACCCGACCCGACCCGAACTGAATCAACCCGACCCGAACCCGAAATGAACCAGCCCGACCCGAACTGTAACCAACCCGAACTGAACCAGCTCGACCCGAACCCGACCCGAACTATTTATCTTGATCACAAACGTGACCCGAAACCCGACGGTGGTTCGGGTCGGATCGGGTCGGGTTTCGGGTTCGGGTCGAAAATGCGCATCTCTAACTTCCGGGGGACCAATAATAACCAAAATCTACTCACGTCTGCATATGCATCTAATCTCGAGGAATACGAAAAAATTATAATTTTTGTAAATCGTGGTATTCGAGTTATGCGATCCGATACGATCGTCACATACAAACTCACACACACTCGCAAACGCATACATACACAAATACATAGTCATCATCGTAAAAATAGTAAATTCGTATTCTAGGGACCCCAAAATGTGCTTATTCATTAAAAACTCACTATTAATTTTTTTAACCACAGACAATACCTTCCTTATCTAAGGTGACGGAAGGTAAAAAGTACATTTACATATTTTTCTTAAATGCTGGCTAGTTACCTCGCTGTTTTAATATCAACAAAGTACATCTGATAACATGTAAATGTGCTAGATATTGGATATTATAATAATGCACATAGGCTAAAGGCCTATTTATATCAACGTAACGCAACGCAAGACGCGACGCAAGCACGCAAAGCAGTGGGTAACGCAATCGCGAAATGTGTAATTTATAACCACGGTAAGTTTGCTGCTTGTAACCAATCAGAAAGCATAGCGCAAATCGGGACTTCTTTTGAAATTTGATCTTTACATAAACAACCTCTACCATGCAAGAAGCCCTTGCGCGCGCCTCCTGTGAAAATACTAACAAGTGATTGGTTACACGCAAAAGGGAACGCAAGGCATTACGCAGAAAGTTGAAAGTTGGCCATCTCTTGCGTGTTGTTCATTGCGTTACCAACTGCATTGCGGTGATATAAATAGC
The DNA here is from genome assembly GCA_951394225.1 of Harpalus rufipes. Taxonomy (NCBI): domain Eukaryota; kingdom Metazoa; phylum Arthropoda; class Insecta; order Coleoptera; family Carabidae; genus Harpalus; species Harpalus rufipes. Next base: position 64,784,296 of record OX596274.1, read on the forward strand.
CCCTATAAGGTTGCTTCCCACGGCCTGTGGCGCGACGCGCCACTACCTGAGTAGACGCGCTTCGCGCCACGAGCTTCTACAAGCCTCGATCATTCCCACGGCGCGTTGGCGCGTAGTACGTAGAGCGCGCTCAAGCATGCACGGGCTTAACCGAGCCACCCGCCATCTTGATTTGAAGATAATTTGACGCTTATGCAGTAATGCAGTTCATTATGAATAGACAACAGAGAAAGATTACTGTGTGTGCAGCTACGCGAAATTTTAAAATAAAAGAAAATCAAACAGAAAAGAGGCTGAATGATTTTTTTTTAAATTTCCTCCATAGGAAAATCTACACTCATTTTTTCCTTAATTCAAACCCACGCATCGTGAATTGCATTTCGTTCTTTATGTTTCTCATGTCTGGGGTTCCAAATTGTTGGTTCATTTTGGAATAAGTCCAGGAATTCAATAATAATATCGTTTGTCCATAATAAACATGTATGATATATTATGCACTGTACAACAACGCTGATGAAACTATACTGCCCTGCTATACTGCAAGAAAAGAACGCGTGTAGAGACAAGCAAGCACAGGCCATGGGCATACTTGCACACGCCGTGCCATCTCGCGCCGAGGGTTTCTTTTGACGCGTGCAACATTTACCGACAAATGATGGGAACGGACGGGCGGCGCGAACGCGCCACGCGCTGCCCCTTCCCATGGCCCGTTGCGCGCAAAACCAGGTAGTGGCGTGTACGCGCCACAGGCCGTGGGAAGCCGGCTACAAGCATGTGTTTTAACTCCTTACGTTACCTATTGCGTTTGCGTTACGTCTTGCGTTGCGTTGTTATAAATAGGCCTTTTACGGTTTACAGTAGCCTCCTCTTACCAGTACGCCAGTGGTGTAATAATGCTTTGAATTGGGTTCCACTTTTCATGATTTTTTTTTGCTGTCTAAAATCTGACATAATAATTATATTTTTTGGGACCAACGTGAGCTCCTCTGTATAACGGGGTCTGTAAGAGTGGATGTTTCGCCACTGGTCTTCGCTATACTTAATACAAGTCATCAGTATGACTACTATGTTTATGAGTTAACCACACTGCCAAACATAATTTTATCAATGTACATAGTTAGTTTATATGTAATAGGACATTTTATGCGCAAAGATTCAAACTACCAATGTGAAATAATATTAATAAAGATAAATTTAATTTACGAGTATGATACTGTTCAGTGATATAGTTTTTTTACCATTACCTATCTTTAAGATTTTTTTTAATGCAAATTTTGTTGGATACTTTGGACGTGTGGACAGGGCCGGATTGGCCATCTTGGAATTCTGGCAAATGCTAGAGTGCTCTCTGGGGTCTATTTACAAATGCACTGTGCTTATTTTAATTTAGTCCTTAGTCCTTTTGGCTGTGGATGGAAATTTGTATCCATCCTCGTCAATAAAGTGATGTTTCAGTAACGAGATTTCCATAGATAGTTTCATGTTAAAAGTAGGTGTTAAAAATATTGTAGAAATGTGAAAAAAATATACCTTATTTATAAGTATAGAAATATATTTGCGTAGGATTACCAGATGTCCTCTTTTTTCTTTTTAAGGTAAAGGTCCGAATCCGGTCTCTTAATTTTCATTGCATTTTTCTTTTTTTTCAAATCCCATATATTATAGGTATACTAATATTTTACAATTTGGCATATATATATATATATATATATATATATATATATATATATATATATATATATATATATATATATATATTAAAAATATGTGAATTATTTTTTGGTATTCCTGGTCACAACGCTAACATTGAAAGGAATTTTTTATTAATGAATACTCAGTAGAAAAATGAAAGCAATAAATTAAATATATTAATAGTTAAAAGTATATTAATGATACAATTTAATTATAAACAATTTTCATGTAAAGATTTTTATATTTTTTTAATGATTAATAAGACGATTCTTAAACAAATCGGGGGATGAAAAATATATTTAAATTTAAAACTATCAAAATATTTTATTCATTCGCCATAGGACGAATTGGCCTCATTATATACCAAATAAAGTTGTGATTTTTTGTAGTGTTAATCGTAATATTTTTATCCAAATATGATTTTTTAAATTTTATTTATTAATTAGTAAAGTTTTTTTCCTAGATCTGTTTTGTAAGTGTACCTATCTATTCATATTTTTATGTCAATATATATATAGTATTTGTGCTAATAAAACTGCATAAAATTCGACCACGCCCCTTTAAAAAATCTGATATGGAGCACATTATCTCCCGCTATGCAATTTTTATTTATTTTAATAAATACTTACATACATATTTACCAATAATGCAAAATGTATTAAATTTCTTTGTATAATAATATAAGTATTGTATATATTCTACTCGAAAATCTTACCATTATATTTATTTATTTATTTATTTATTTATTTATTTATTTATGAAATTTGGAGAACCAACAGTTTTTACAAACCAATTATAGGTTCCCACATATTAACATTAAGAATAATTACATATACAGTGTCTATATCTTAACTACGTCGGTACATAGCATAATGAAAAGATTCAAAGAAATACAACAACGCATAATCAAAAATACAAATTAAACATACATTCAAATATATAAGCAATATAAAAATTAAGACAAAGAAATATACACTCATATGAATAACAAAAGCACTTAAATGGACGACTTCATTATTTCTTTTTTAAATGAAGTGAAATTTAAATAAAAAATATCTATGTGAGTGAAACTAGCATTATATTTTGACATCATTCTATTGACAGGAGAATTTTTGTGGTTATTTGTTGCGGTTTTAGGTAAATGAAAAAGTATACTTGAACGAGTTGTTTTCTGAGGCACATGTAAATTAAAAAGTTGCAAAATTGCACTGCAGTTAATTTTGTTATTAAATATTTTATAAAGAAATGCCATGTCTGCAAAAATTCTTCTGTTTTCTAGACTGATCATATTGAAATGATGAAGTCTAGCTTCATAGTTATTCGCATCTACTTTAAATTTATTACATAATACGTACAGAAATTTTTTTTGAATACTCTCAACACATCTTACGTTTTTATTATACATGGGATTCCAAATTACTGATGCGTATTCTAATTTAGAACGTACAAGGGAGTTATACAAAGTAATAATTGAGAACGGATCAGTGAAGTTTTTACACTGACGTAATATGAAACCAAGCATCCTATAGGATTGTTTTACCATTTCAGCTATATGATTATTATCAGTTAATTTCGGATCAAAAATTATTCCCAAATCTCTAACAATTGACTCTTTTTTTATAGTAATCATATTGAGATTATAATGAAATGATAAAGGCTCATGATTTCTTGTAAACGTAACATAATGACATTTCTTAATATTAAGAGATAGATGATTTAATGTACAATAATTGAAAAATTTATCTAAATCCCTTTGTAAGTCTATGCAGTCATTTATGCTTGATATGGTTTTAAAGATTTTCAAATCATCTGCATACATCAGGAATTTTGAGTACTTGAAGCAATGGGCTATATCGTTAACAAATAAATTAAACAGTAAAGGTCCCAGATGAGAGCCTTGTGGTACTCCAGATGTTGCAGTGATGGTACGTGATTTAAAGCCATTGCAGTAGACGAATTGCGATCTATGTGATATATACGACTCAATCCATCTCAATAATGTTCCATGTATTCCAAGGTTATTTAGTTTGTGAATGAGTGTAGGGTGATGGACCCGATCAAACGCCTTACTGTAGTCCGTGTATATAACGTCAACTTGTTTTCTTTCATCCATGTTTAAACTCAAAAATTCTTTAAAAGGCACTAGATTACTTACAACAGATTTGTTGGAACAAAATCCATGTTGTTCAGCTATGATACAAATTTAAGTTGTGACGTTTATTTCTTGGAATTTTGAAATGTTTAGTTTTTTGATAGTGACATTTATGTGTCAATTAGATACATTTGAATTTTTCAACTGTGTAACCAAGGAGATGTGTTTATATAAACCTATGTACATCATAGGCTGCAGGATTTATTAAAATAGGTAATTTTATAAATTTACTTATAAAATATATTCGAAAAGGATCAACGCATATCTGTAGAGAGTTTAATAACCTTTAATTTTTATAATAACATAAATCGCGAAAAAAATACATTTAAAGGTATTTTTCTAAGAAAAACTATTTTGAGCTTTGAGGAAAGTGCTACTTCCGGTTATCCGATTTGAACCAAAATCTAATGGGCTCTGATAGTATGATAGTATTTGAGATAGAGCGTAAAGAGGATCCATACACACAACACACACACACACACAGAAATCATCGTGAAAATGTTAATATTGGATTATTCTAGGGACCTTAAAACGTGCTTATTTACCAAAATCTTGATGTGTGATTTTTAACACGATCTCTTTTTCTCCCGTATCAAAAATAGCGGAAGATGAAAAGAAAATTTCGTCTCCGGAGGTTTTAGCCTTCGTTTTGCTTTGCGTCCTTTTTTTCAACTGTCCAGTTAGGAACCCTATATTTGAGTATAATATCGATATCAAATCTAACGTGGAAAATATACGAGTATGTACGTAATTCTATTAATAAATTGAGAAAGTGTATTTGGTATTGGAAAATATTATTGATAACTTATTGCATCTTGTAGAATGTAAATTATGTGTCAGAGGGAAGTACATATTGGCAAAACAAATAGTAGTATTTATTCGTGCTGTGAGGATTCGACAAAACTTGGATCCGAGTTCCCAGATTTCAAAATATCCGGTTCGTCGAATATCCGATGTACAGATATTGAAGCGGATATTCGTAAACTTAATTTGGATTTGGATCCGGATCTGGACATATCCGGATCCGGATTCGATGTTTTGTTTAATGATTCGGATCCAAATTTTAATTCTGGATCCGATTCTTCATTTTGAATGTGTAGGCAAACATCTGGAAATGAGTTCAAATTTAACTGTTAAATTGGGCCTGTTTATCTTTACAACGGTCTGTAAACACTAATAAACAAACAATAATAAATATAGTATATACCGCTAAAAGCTATATATCTTATAGCTTAATGTATATTGAATGAACATAAAATTATGAACTATGTTAGGTACTTAGCATGTAAAGAAAATAAGGAGGAGATATTTCTTAGAATAGAATATTGAAAATTCTGTAGTTTTAAGATTTTATAATATTCATTACAACAAATACTTCAAAGAGAAAGGGATTAAGGTCAAATTTGAGAAATAATAGCCATAGGTTCATTGCAGATGGCGAAACACCTATTTATTTACATCGTGCAAGTGTTTCACATAAAAGGGATTGTTTATGTTACCTACTTATAGTTGTGTGGAATCGACGAATTTCCTTAGCGGATAGTAAAAGTTGCCCAATAGAAATTTAAACATCAGAAATATGCCGAGTATTAATTAACTACATCAAACAAAAATGCATAGTGGATTATTTCATAATCAGAGTTATTTGGGTTTGAGACCCGATGTTAATATATGAAAGTAAAGTTCAAGAATATTCGAATTCGAGAATTGATCCGGATACTGAAATTCCTTATCTGAAATCCGATACTCATACTCATATTTGAATATAAGATCTGATGCTCAAATCCGTTTCCAAGATTCGATATTCGGATACGGATTCAAGATCCGATACTTAGATTCGGATCCAAAATCCAATACTCAGGTTCCGGTCCAAAATTCGATACTTAAATCCAGATCCAAAATACGATACTAAGATTTGGATCCGAGATCCGGATAATTCAACATTCAATTATCCGGATATCCGGATATTTTTGAATCCTAAACCGAAACTATACGGATCCGGATCCCATTAATAGTATTTATTATTATTTTTTACCTCTCGCTAAGAGAGGTATTGCATTCATGCTAAAAATCGCATATTCAGATTTTATTGAATAAGCACGTTTTAAGATCCCTACAATCCGATTTCAACATTTTTACGATGATGTGTGTGTGTGTGTGTGTGTGTGTGTATGTGTGTATGTATGTGTGTGTGTGTGTGTGTGTGTGTGTGTTACGATTACTCAAAAACTATAAGACTTAAAATTTCTACGTATTTCCCAATCGGACATTCATGGGAAGATCTGAAAAGGTTTTGGTAACAATTGGACAACCGGAAGTAGAAGATTCTTAAAAAAAAATCTTCTAAATATTATTTTTTGAAATTTTGTTTTGGTAATATTAAAAAAAAATTAATTCTTTATCTGATACATTTAAATATTTTATTATATATTCTATAGATTTAGAGATAAAAGAAATATAATATATAAAATAATCTGTTATAATAAATTTTACAGCCGAAAGAGTGCTATGGAAAATAGTTGAATATTTAAATTGTTTGTAACTGACAGATAAATGTCAGTGTCAGAAATTCGGAGACATTACTGAAGACTTTTTCTGGGAAGTACGTACATTATATTATTTCTTAATGTATTAATAGTTAAATATTTAAAATTATAGGTATATTACATATATCCTTCAAAAATACTGTCAATCCTGACAATGAATTGGAAACATTTCGAAAAATTAGAAGAGGACAAAATATCTTCATAAAATGAATTTAAAATTAAACACTCTAAATATAAGGAATAGATATATGTAAGTAGAATTTTTGGTGTAGAGTGTAGGTATACAAGAAATGTTAAATACAATAGGGCGCGAGCAGACATGTGATTTTGTTGCCTTGACAAGCAGATATGGGGGCTCATGTCAAAATGATAGCTAGTAATTCATAAAAGATGTTGAATAGGAAATAATTACGAATTAATTATTTTTTTACCCTTTCTTAATACCCTGTATTTGAACAAAAAATTACGCATTACTGTTTTTATACAGATATTTTTTGTAATACTGAGAACCAAGAACGATTCAATTAACGAAGAAAGATTTTTGTGAAAAGTTCAAGGACTTCACCGGGACCCAAGGTCTTCCTAAATCTAATGTAGGATGTTCTATCATCTGAGCTACGGAGATCCACTGAAGTTCGTGTATTCTTTGCAATTCTTTACTGTTAGTGTTAGAGAAGTATACCCCCCTATTCAGAACAGTAAATACTCATCTGATAGTCCCAGCGCGATACACTTGTTGGTTAAGAAATAACTTTTAGAGAATGAAAATATTATAAAATGTTTTTATATAGTTTTTTTTTGTAACATTCAGAACCATAGACGATTCATTTATTAAACAACGAAGAAAGATTTTTGTGAAAAATTTATGGACTTGAACCCAGGACCTTCCTTTTGTCGAGTTACTTTACGCGAGACTAACATAACTATGGAGGCATTTAAAATTTATTGGGCTTGGGCTTGCGTTAAATAGTCAAAGATAATAGATATTTGTTACATATCAGACTTATGATACACTACTAAGTGGCAAATATTCACTACGAAAATTCTGACATATTATTTGCGAAAAAACTTTTATTTACTTAAGTTGACTGTAGTTTTTGATTTTATACTAAAATATTACCAATAACTTTTTTACCTTCCGTCACCTTTAGGTAAGGAAGGTAGTGTGTTTGGTCAAAAAATTCAATGATGAGATTTTAGTGAATAAGCATGTTTTAGAGTCCCTATAATACGATTTACCATTTTTACGATGATGTCTGTATGCATGTGTGTCTGTGTGTGTGTGTGTGTGTGTGACGAATGTTTCGGATCGCATAACTTCAATACCACGATTCCAAATATTATATTTATTTAGAAAATTTATGTATGGAATTTATACATAATATCCAGGATTGTGCTGGCCACCCCAAATTTTTTACCTTACGGTTCCGTGGAACACACTTTGGGAACCGCTGGTATAAAGAATAGAATAAATAAATTTCTGCGGAATAAAGTACAGATGCAATCACAATATACGAACAAGGATTTTTCTTTGATATGCAGAAAGAAGATCTGTACATTTTAATTATATATCTTATATGTGCACTGAAAATGTGGAACCAATATATGGAATTTTGATTGCAAGTAGAAGTATATAAGTTTCCAATTTAAATTTACATAAGAAGTCGTTCTTATTTCGAACTAACGGAATAATAACATTTATTTACTTATATTAAATTTTTATAGCATCTAAGTTAGATTCGAGTTTATATTGTTATGATTTGTGAGTGAAGGAATGAAGCCGTTTGTACTTCTTCGTAAGTTTCTTGGATGAGATTCAAAGAAGGCTATATATGAATCTTCGTTGTCCGCTTATGATCAGAGTCTGAAAGTGACTGAAAAATATCAGTTTTGGAGTTCGGTAAATAGAGTAATTGATTTGTGTGATCCGAGTGAGAAAATGATAGTGTGTGGTGAGTTAAATGGATGGGTGGGTGATAAACGAAGTATATCTGCGAATGTATTGGGACGTTTTGGTGATTGTCGAGTGAATGGCAATGGTGAGAATTGTTTCATTTTGTTTGGAGAGAAATCTCTTCATTTCTAATTCTATTTTTAAACATAAGCTAGCTCACATATACACCTGACTATTATTCCCCCTTATTATTTATTTCCTCTGCCTCTAGGATTTATAAATTTATGACATTATATAACAAACAAAAACGCAGATTTAATTTAACTACATTAGAGATAGGTCAAATTCGAAATTTTTTTTATGAAATTTCCCGAGGAATTTCTAGAAAAAATTCCCTAGGTATTTCAAATATGAATAAAAATTGTAAATTTAGGTTTATTTAGTTATTTATTATTATTTTATATACTTACATATACTCGTATGGATATATTTATATTTATTACTATCGAAAAAGTGTACATGGGTAATACAAAAAAAACTATTAATAATTTAAAATGTAAACAAATAATTAGATATCAGAATCAGAAGAATCAGTATTGTAATCCAATAGAGATTGAAAAGATTTGGGATAATTTTCTCTATGTGGAAATTGTGTTTTAGAAATAATAATGATTTTATTTAATATTGTCTTCAGATCTACTGGACATTTGTTACAGTTTTGTAGAATATGTTTTGTCATTTCCGTAATATTTTTCACATTGTAGATTAAGCACGTTTTATGGTCCCTATACAATCCGATTTTAATATTTTTACGATGATGTCTGTGTGTGTGTAGCTGTATGTGTGTGTATGTATTGTGTGTGTATGTGTGTGTGTGTGTGTGTGTGTGTGTGTGTGTGTGTGTGTGTGTTTGTGGAGATGTTGGAAGGACGCTTTCTCAAACTACGTATTTCTCAATCGGACATAACTGGGAAGAGCTGAAAAGGTTTTGGTAATAATTGGACAATCGGAAGTAGCAGATTCTTAAAAAAAATCTTCTAATCTCTATCTGATACATATAAATATTTTATTATATCTTTTATGGATTTAGAGATAAAGAAATATAAGGTATATAATAATCTATTGTAATAAATCTCACAGCCCAAATAATGTCATGGAAACCAATTGAAAAATTAAAATGTTTGTAACTGATAAATAAATGTCAGTGTCAAAAATCCAGAGACATTACTAAAGATTTTTTCTGGGAAGTACATACATTATATTATTTCTTAAAGTATTCATAGCTAAATATTAAATATTACAGTTATATTACATATATCCTTCAAAAATACTGTCAATCCTGACAATGAATTGGAAACATTTCGAAAAATTAGAAGAGGACAAAATTTCTTCATAAAATGAATTTAAAATTAATCAATCTAAATATAAGAAACAGATATATGTAAGTAGAATTTTTGGTGTAGAGTGTAGTATACAAGAAATGTTAAATACAATAGGGCGCGAGCAGTCATGTGACTTTGTTGGCCTTGACAAGCAAATATGGGGGCCCGTATCAGAATGATAGCTAGTAATTATGTACATATGTCAAATATCATAATTTTTCATTCTAAATTTAGTGATTTTTCAATTCCATATGGTTTATTTTCCTCCACAAAGTAAATTCCACACTCCTGGTGACAAATTAACTATGTGAGTTTAGAAAATCTTGAGATTTTTAAGGAAAAATTCTGACATTTGACATCTATGTACATAATTACTAGTTGTCATTCTGACACGGGCCTCCATATCTGCTTGTCAAGGCCAACAATGTCACATAACTGCTCGCGTCCTATACTTATGTAACCAGAAACGGAAGTAGCGAGAGGTATTGTGCTGGCCACAATAGATTTTTAGTCCAGTTATGGGAAAAGTTTGGTTGAAAAAAGTTAGTATTTTTTTTTCTATATGTAATTTAATTATAAATTTAAGTAGATAGGTAATTGTTCAACTCTCTGCCATAGTAACTAAGATGTAAACAAACAGTTGTGAGTGGCTTTTTTGTCATTTAACGTAAACGTCCGGTAATGATACTAAAATTTATTGAATTATATGAATTTTAGAAGTATTTATTTAATTATTTAAAATAACCACAAAATAAGGTAAAAATGTGCGCAGTACTGCTGTAACTGTAATATAGATGGCGAAGCTTGTCATGTTTCATTTAAATTTTTATAATACCGACTGGTGGTTTTGTGCGGGTGTTTAAAAAACAATAATTTCATTAATTCTACTAGATCATTGTGTCTCAATTGTGCGTAAAACGATGTTTATATCTCAGAATGAAAGATGTTTACACCCTTGGACGAATAAATTCTGTCCGCAAGCGTAAATTTTTCATTTCGATCCTCTATACGTAAATAACTACAGTCAACTCTGTATAAATAAAATTCTCAAGGGCTATTTGAATTTGTTCGAATTAGAGAAAGTAAAAGAAAATTAAATGAACATTTGTATAAATTACAAAGAGTATGCAAGTATATATGCAATAGAGAAAATGTTTATTCGCTTATATAAAGTATCAGGGTGGAGTGAAATTATGAAAGTTGGCTTGGTAGGGAATGGGCTCTGATACTAAAAAAAAAGTTGCATATATTTTGTCATATTATGAAAATATATCTAATTTTAAATGATTTTGTCCCAAAATATTTTTAAAATATAAAACTTTTCATTCATAATTTTAATAAAAACTATAACTATTATTCAAAACTTGTGAAAAAAAATCCATAGATATATTTATATACGAGCCAAACCCCAAATGTGTTCGTATCCTCTGAAAAAAAAATATTAACAAGAAGAAGAAATAAAGTTTTAGATTACAATAGTTAAGACTATATTTGGGCAATTTTTTATTTTATGTATTAATAAAGTGTACTGGATTTAAATTAAAATGTTATTACCTAAATTTATCATTTTAACAATAATCTACGGGCAAATATATGACAACAGACACGTGCTAATTTTTTTAGTTCCAACAGTAAATAATACAATATTTATGTTAGTATTATGTATTATTTATAAAACTGAAGGTAAAGGAAACCGACAATATATTCAATTAATTACTATATTAAATTTTATTTTATTTGCAAAGTGATATTTATTTATTAAAGTATCACCTACAACTATATTAAAAACAAGAATAAATAAACTTCTGGATGCTATGATTATTACTCCAGTTTAACATATTTTGATATGGTGTATTAATAGAGTGTATAGAACTTGAATACATTGCTTATAATAAAATTTCTTAGGTTTAATAATAATTTATATACAAATAAACCATTGCCTGTATGTGACAAATGTTTTCGTCTTTAAAAATTCGCAAATAATTTTTATTAAAGTAATAACATTTGATGGCAATTGATTTAGTATATTGCCAGTTATAAATACATAAAATAAAAACATGCCCAAATATAGGCTTAACTATTGTAACCTAAAAATTTATTTTTTAATGCTGTTAATATATTTATTTCAGAGGGTACGAATACATTTGGGGTTGGGCTCGTATAGTTCTGTTACATAAAAATATATGAAACACATAATTTTTATTAAAATAAAACATATTAAACTTATTTCTTAATTAAAAGTTTATTACTCGATAAATAATTAGGCTAAAGATACAATATTTATTAAAAATCTTTATAACAACAGATTTTGTTTTCGACAAGGTACATCTATAGTTTTCTGAATGTGACTGCTTTCACTAGTTGCACCTAAACATCAATTTTTGGCAGATTATGACATCTTGCACTGCTACACGTGCCGTCAAATAAGTATGGACTGGAGATTTCTACAGTTGTTGCCAATTAATTGGCAATATTAAAAATGCTAAGTTATGAAGAAGCGGTAACACCGTAGGGCAAGGGACAGGATGTGGAGAAGGAAAAAAGTTGAGCATCAGTCTGTACTTATTTGACGGTGAGTATAACACGTGAATTAATAACATTGACAAATGTAAACAACTTTAGTCAGTAGGCGAAGTAAAATTGAAGGTATGACGTCACATACAATTCAGTAATTTAAAAAAAAATATATATATATTTCAAAAAATATATACATACATTTGGAAAGTATAACAAACGCTAAAATTCATCATTTTATTCAATCTATTGGACTCCAATGGTGACTAGTCAATTGTAGTAAAATTCAAATTTTTATCTCAATTCCTTGAATTGCCATAAAGCCATTGAAGTATTTATAATTACCAAATAATAGAAAATCTAAAAATTGTCTACAATTTTTGTGTTTATTAATATTTTTTTGTATTTTGGATCGTAACATTAAACATATATATCTAGACAATCAGAAATACATTTTAAACATTTTTAAATAATGAAAATAAAAGAGAATGTTGTTAATTAGTGACATATTCTTTTTCTTTATTAAATTTTGGTATTATTTTTCGAGATTCTAAGCCTTTTAAATTCGTTTCGATTGGATAACTCACATTCAGCTGAAGTTGCTCAGTCATAGTTTTCATATGAAAATACGGTTTCGGTAGAGGCTCTAAAAGAGAGGGGAGGATGAATGCTTCTAAGAATAATTGTATCTAAATTCGGAAAATTCGAATTATAGAAAGGTGAATTTCATTGAAATTGATGGCAAATGCCCAATAATTTAATTCGTTTAAAGGAGTTCGAATTAAAAAATTCGATAAGAATCATTTTTACATATAAATCATATATAGTTGTACATGTCAAAAAAATAATTCGATTTAGAGAAAAATCCATATTACAGAAAGGTCGATTTAGATAGTCGACTGTATTTACACATGAAATAAATAACGCATAGAATGGTGCCGAAGATGACTTGGTTTTTGAAAAAAGTAACAACAACCAGATAAAAATAATATGAACAGTGCCATTAACAAAGAGTGAAAACCAACTAAATATTGCTGGTACGTTATCGTACTGTTAAAAAAATTAAAATTTGTGAATATTTCTTATATAATAAAATGTTTTTCTAAAAGTTGTCTCATAAATTGGTACCCGTTTTCCTCAGTATAAAAATACCGTACATATACAAAATAACTAAAATTGAAAAAAAGAGAAATCTGAAATCTTTTTTCGGGAATCGAGATTTCGCCAAGTATGTCTCTTCTCGGCATATTTTTAAAAAGGTATCTTGTTTCGCCGTGACAGGAATTCAAAAGAGCCAAGACAAGACGAAATTCGAGAATTTTTTTGTCTCACGAGATTTATTAAAATATATGCACCATCCCTACACTATTTTTGATAGGTTTTGGAGAGTAACATTCAATTATTATGTTCCTTACTCCCACATAATATGGTTTCGCACTACACGAGATTTTGTAGGAATCGAACTATCGTGTCTTACAGGGGGACAACTGTGTTTTATCTGGCCGAATAAAAGTATTTAATAATGTATTTGGTTTTTAATAAATTGTTAGAATAATAGAAATGTTGAATTTGTGGTGCAGTGGTATAGTTATCGCTTTGACATGTTGTGATGTCGTGGGCGTACATGATTTTTTGCTTGCAAAGGCGGCTTGTAGTTGAACGCGACGTGGTGTCAGTTGGCTGCTGTTGACCCAGTTCCTCGCAGTGCGAGGGCGCTGACTTGATCGTAAAACGACTAACGTAACACAACCTGTGCTCCACGCCCACCCTCGGTGTTGATCGGCACACAGCACGGCTGCTTCCTGCTTCAGCTCTAGCCTGCCCTTTCTTAACTTAACTTCATTATTTTATAATTTCTTTTGCATCGTTATTAAATGATTTTTACTTTGTTAACTTCATTTACACTTTCTATCTATTCTTTAAACTTACATAGGTATAATACACGTATTATTCATGCATGTACGTTGCTTACATTGTTATAAATTAAAAGCGCATGCACATACATATATAGATTTAGGTCTTTAGGTATGCAGAGTACCTATTTATTCAAAATCCAAACAGACGATGATATGGGAAGTACCGAGAGATGCCACACCTTTTTTAAAAGTGTACTAACTCTTACCTGCTAAATAATAGTAAAAAATATTGTAATATTATATTCGCAAACTCGCAAAGTGATTTAACACCGATGATCAAATGGCGCTTCGCGCTTCGGTAATTCCGTCTTCTGCAATATGACAACTGTGTACACCAACCGGCAACATTGTTACTCAAATGTCATATTTAGTTTTTGATTGTTAATAGTCGCTCGATTTCACAACAATTTGCAAATACTTAGCACAAATTATGTATTGGTATAAACGTATTAACTATAGTTAACAATGTGTATAAAAATGTTTCAACTTAACACAATTTATAACCTTCAAACAAAAAACTTGACAGATGTCAACTGGGCGCATTTAGCAGATTTCTGTGGTCACTGAATACCTGCCCGAACGGTCACCGACCTAGGAGGAAGGAAGTTTCTGCTGAATGCACTTTTCACAATCAATTTGATTCTAGTGGTTCAAAGGTCAAATAGTCATAACCTTAATTTTATTCACAAGTTATAATAACTTTTGTTGTCATTATATTCTACGAATAAATAAATAACTAGAACTTATTATCAAATTCTTAAAATTTTCTTATTTTCAGTGCTTTACATGTGAATAAATTATTATTTTGTTATACGTAATAGATGACCAAATTGGATTATTTCTATTAGTTACCATGGAACATCTGACCAAGATCTGACTTTACTTTTTTTGCCGTCAGCTGGTAGTTGACCGTTCATAGAACGGTCAATAGTGAACAGTGCATTCAGCAGAAAAATGCTGAACATGTTCAGTAACCACATGCCTGCTGAATGCGTCGAATCACTGAATGCTGATTGTCAATCAGAATTCGATATTCAAAATGATTGTACAAGAAGGAAATTTTAGTTCCACATTTGCGGCGTTTTGTTAACTAACTTTGCGAATACATATACCGCGTTCAACGTAAGAACGTACCCGATCACGAACCTAATTTGTATTATTTCTTTCTGACTATTATTATATTCCATATTTCTATTTTATTTACAGTACTTTAATTATATAAATCTATAAATAATAATACACCTCTGGGATGACTGCTCCTGCCAAAATTTTATAGTTGCCTGCGTAAAACAGGTACGTTCTCTCGTTGAATGAAGTATATGGGCAGTAATGTTTATAGTTTGTTATTGACTTTTGTAAACTATTCAGTTTTAAAAAGTCTTGACAAAATAAGTATAAATAATCTAAAAACAGAAATAGAAATAACTTTTCTTAAATATATCCGAAAACATTGAAAATTAAATTAATTCTTTCAATAAAAATAAAGTATTTCATAAAACATGAAGAAAAAGAAACTGCATTATATTTGTACTATTTTTTCTTCTTTCAAATTTTATAGCGGTGCAAGCAAAGTTCATAAACAGCTGATAATACACAAATATAACCTTTATTCATATTTATTTATTTATTTCGTATTAAGAGCAAAGTATACGAGTACAATAAATTCATCCATGTTCCTGTTGTGGAAAGATTTGCCGATACATATCGTATAAGGGAAAGGTACCGTTGCTTAGGGGACGCCGGAGTATACTTCGTTGGTGCTCTTTCAAAACAAGAATCTTGTTATAAAAATAAGTAAACGTAAGTTTAACCAAATATATGACATACCCAAAAAACTTTCGCACCATAGGTACATATATAAAACAAATTTCTATACCTTCTCTAAAAGAAACTTTATCGACAAAATTTCAACAGTACAATTCAATGACACTTATACATTCTCATATACTATATACTACGGTCTCAGTAGCATCTAACAACTATTTTTGCGAAAACTAGCTCTCCCGCTGTGACATCTCTCCCGGAATTACCCTTATTGGAAATCACATTTAAATATCATCGCATCGATTAATAGCAGGTTGCAATAATTATAGAAATTGAATATATTATTTAGTATTTAGTCTGCAAATTCATTGACAACAAGTGGGAAAAAATCACGATTAAAAGATTATTATTTTTTGAATAAGTAATAGTATTTTATGTACCAACGGTATTAAGAAGATGTATCTGCCCACCGAGGGCGATAGTTTATTAGGCCAAGGGCTTATGAATCGCCCGAGGGCTATAAAAATCAAGTAATACTCGTGGTGCATATTTTATATATTATTACATTTTTTTAATATTCTAAATGGATTACGGATCAAAGAATTTTAATAAAATTTACAAAGTAGGTAGGGAATGAATACTTCTGCTTGTTTTTAGGTACTTACTTAATCCTAAAGCCTTTCTACCTTGCGGTGTAAGGCTGTATTAATCATTCTTCTTCTTGAACTTCTGCCGGTGTTCTTCTCCAGATACTGCGCCAGGCTGTCCTATCTTCCATCAAAGACTTTGCTTCGTTCCGTTTGATACCTCTGACTTCTATAGCTGTTTTAACTTCCTCATCCTAAGTTTTTATTGGTCTTCCTCATTTCCTATTCTCTGTACGCCTGGCTTCGTACACTTTTCGTTATTATTTTTTCTGTCATTCTTTGTAAATGTCCTTTCCATCTTAGCTGTCCTTCCTGAATTATCTCTTTGACTGGTTTTGTGCCGAGATTTGTTCTATATACTTCATTTCGAATGCGATCGAGTTTCGTTTTTCCTTCTATTTTACGTAAAAATCTCGTTTAAATATTACTTATTTTGCTCTGATGTTTTTTCGTTGTTGTCCATGATTCGCATCCGTATGTTATAAGATAGGTACTGTTATCTTTTTGAAGACTCCTATTTTGGTCTGTTTGGGTATTTCTTTCTTTGACAAGAATTTAATTTTTAGAGCATTGAACAGTCTTCCTCTTTTGTTTACTCGTTCTATAATTTCTTGGTATATGCTTCCGTTTTCCTGTATCATTGCACCGAGGTATTTGAAAGTGCTGACTTGTTCTATGTCCTTTTCTCCTACTTTTATTTCATGTATGCTTTGGCTACTGTTTATTATCTTTGTTTTTGTTTTACTTCTATTTATTATCAAATTCCACTTCATTAGTTCTTCATTTATTACATTGATGTTGTGCTGTAGGTCTTTTGCTTTTCCTGCTATGAGCGCCATATCGTCTGCGTAACATAGTTCAAATATATTAATCATTTCCATTTTCCAATATCCGACTTTGTAAGGTCTCATTTTTGTTTTTGTCTCTTTCATTATTTCATCCAAATATATGTTAAAGAGTAGTGGACTTAGTATGCATCCTTGTTTTAATCCCTGGTGTGTTTTAAATGTTTGTGAAGCATTGTTTCGTACTCTGACGTATTCTTGTTTTCTTGGTATAATATTTTAATGTTTTGTATAGTGTATTCATCTATTCCCCTTTTGTGTAAGCAATTCCACATCTTCTCTCTAAGTACTCTATCGAACGCTTTTTCCAGGTCTATAAAACATAGATGTATTTGTTTATTTATTAGTCTCGCTTTTTCCATTAATTGCCGTAATGTAAATAGGTGGTCCTGTACACTTCTCCCTGGTCAAAATCCACTCTATGTTTCTTCAAAGGTGTGTTCCACCTGTTCTCGTACCCTATTATTCTCTATTATTCGAGCGTACAGTTTTGCTGCAGTGCTTAATAGGGTGATGCCTCTGTAGTTTTTGCAATCTGTTCCGTCTCCTTTCTTAAAGATAGAGGTTATTATACCTTTTCCAGTCTTCAGGTAATCCTTGGTGGTTTATTTTATTAAAGATGTTTAGTAAGCGCTCTTGTCCCTTCTGCCCCATATATTTAATCATTTCCGCAGTAATTTTGTCATGTCCGGGTGTTTTTCCTGTTTTCATCTTTGTCACGGCTCTCATAAATTCCTCTTCGGTGATACTGTATTCAATTTCATTAAATCCAGTGTCTGTATTTCTTAGGGTATTATTGTCCTTTCTGTTGGGCATGTATCTAAGTTTTCCGTTTCTTCTAGTAATTCTATGAAATATTCACGCTATCTGTCCATTATGTCTTCTTCATTGTTTAGTATTAGCTCATCTTTGTTTTTTATATTTCCTAGTTACTTCTTTTTCGGTCCTCATTCTTTTCATAGCACCGAAAAATAATTTTGAATTTTCTTTGTGTGTTATGCTAAGTTTTTGTCCAAATTTAGTCCATTCATTTGCCTTAGCTTTTTTATGGCTTTCTTTACATCTGTTCTATATTTTTGTACACTTCATAGAGATTTATATCTTTATTTATTAGATAGTTTTTCCAGGCTTGCTTCTTATTTTGTATTTTTCTTTTAATTTCGGGTGTCCACCATGCACTCTTTTTTATTTGTTTATTATTATAATGTGTTGTACCACATGTTACCCTTGCAGCGTTTATTACAGCATTTTTAAATTTCTCCCACATTCTTGTGATGTTTTCTTCTTCATTAAATCCCAAATATTCTTCTACTTGTAGCATGTTCGCATGTATTTGCTTCTTATTTCTTCATCTCCCAATTTGTGGCTTCTGATCCTTTCTTTCTTAATTGTCTTCCTTTTTTCTTCAAGGTTATTTTGTATGTCTATTTTTAGCTTCATGACTAATAGAAAGTGATCACTTCCGATTTCCGGTCCTCTGTATACTCTGACATCCGTTACATTAGATTTTTATTTTTATTAATAAGGAAATAATCAATTATTGATTTTTCATTTCTAGAGGGTTCTACTCTTGTTTATGTATGTATGTCTTTGTGGGCGTAGAATGTATTTGTTATAATCCGGTCATTTTCAATACAAAAGTCTATTATTCTTTTTCCATTTTCGTTTAAAGTATGTTCTCCTTCTTTTCCCATTATTCTCTCTATTCCTTTATTTTTTCTTCCTACTCTCCCGTTGATATCTCCTATAATTAATATGTCCTTATTAGTGCTGGCTACTATTTTTTGTGGTTCCGCGTAAAATGTCTTTTATGTTTTTTCTCATTTTCATTTGGTCCGTATGTTACAATTATTGTATAGGCTTGATTTTGCGAGATTTTCCAATCTACTGACAATATTCTTTCATTAATATATCTGTATGATTTCGGTCTGCAGGACCATCCACTGTACGTTAATGCGCCTGAATGCGCGATTTTCTCATTGAAACACAAATTGTCGAAAAAATGTATTTATTTACAACCTTACTATAGTCAAATTTTTTGACTCTGTCGGGTACAGTAATAAAACTATAAATGAACTATAAATATCGCAATTATGATAAAGCGGCATATCCTTTACTTTCTGTAGTATAATACTGTTTGGCATCGGCCCATATTTTTGAGCCGCTCTATTTATGCATTGAATCAAACGTCTACCAGGTATGTATAGGAAAATAGCCTTACAGTCCTTTAACATGCATGAATAGAGCGGCTCAAAAATATGGGCCGATGCCAAACTGTATTATACTACAGAAGTAAAGGATATGCCGCTTTATCATAATTGCGATATTTATAGTTCATTTATATTTTTATTACTGTACCCGACAGAGTCAAAAAATTTGACTATATTTACACTTATTTACAAGACTTTAACACTGACTAAATTTCCCTTTTTGCAGGTGTGCGACACTCAGACTCCTTATCTTCCCTCCTTGAAATCTCCAACTTCACTGACTCCGAGAGACACTTAAGAAAAGTTACCATTCTAGCATTTAGGGGTAGCGAGGATGTCATTGGTCGTCCAGTGACAAACAATGCCATTGGACGGCAATGACACCACTTTGGACAAATGAAATTATGAAGAGAAAATTTCAGGGACGTCTGAGTGTCGCACGCAATTGTAAAATATACCGTTAAGCCTCTCTACACTATTGTTCAATTGTCCCTAACTCTAGCGGGAAAACCAACAAAATGTACATCTGTCCTGGAAACACCAACAATATCTTTTGTTTTCCATTTGTTTTATATAGTCCTTATTAATAATTATTCCTACCCTTCCCGCTGCTCTCTCTGTATCTTTGATCCTTGACCATAACATCCAGTAGTTCTCTGATAATTGCAGGATGCCTTTTCCTTTTTTTTTGTTTCCGTTATACCTAAAATTGCTATGTTCATATTTTTCATTTCATCTATCAGCTCATATTCTTTTCCCGTGATACTTCTTGTATTCCATGTTCCCAGTTTAACGCGTTTTATTCTTGGTTCCTTACTCGTGTCCTTTTTCCTTGCGTGGTCTTTGTTCTTGTTATGCTGTCCTCTAATACATTAATTAGTTTTTTGTCTTCGTTTCTACTTCTATTACCCCCTTTTCATCTTCATCCCATATGTACTGTTGGCCTTTTATAAATAATTTCTTGTATCCAATCGTTACCCTTTTATTCTTTTCCCTTTCTGCTTTTGCAGTTTTTCGTATAGTTGCTTGTATTTCTCTTTCTTTTTTGTCATGTCGCTTTCAATGTATACTGGTGGTGAGATGTTTTTTAGCTGATTTTTATTGCTCAGTATGTCTAGTTTATTTCTACTAGTATTGTGTTCTTCTTGTCTCTCTTATTTAGTAGGCTTACTTTTTCTATTGACGGTTGTATCTTCATGTTATGTTGTATAAATTTTTCTATTTTTTGTTTTTCTTCTTTTATATCTTCGTTTCCCTTTATTATAAAATTGTTTTTTCGTTTTTGTCTGTCTTCTTGTTCTATCCTTGTCTCTAGTGTTGTAATTCTGCTCACGAGAAGTGATTTTTCCTTTTCCCATTTTTCTTCTTTTTGTTTCATTTCTTCACGTAAAGATTTTATTTCATTTGTGTTTGCTTTTAATTCTTCTAACATGAAGGACATGGTAGTATTTATTTGTTTTATAGTGTCTGTATTACTGGAATTTTCTCCTTTTCCTATGTTTAAATCTGGACTTCTGATTATTCTTTTACTTGTTCTAAATGCAGCAAATTCTTCATCTCCACTGCTCGTATTAATTTCCCTATCTCTTTTTCCACCACTCATTTGTTGAAATGTATTTATTTTGACACTATTGGTAACACTTATTGTTATATTGTTTATACTTGTGTGTCCCTGACCCCTCGGCTCGCTCTCCGGCCTGCCGAACGTTGTGGCCTTCAACTTGACAGCTGATTGTTTATAGATTTTATTTAGTTTTTACCTATCTATCTGTGCTGATTCGCTTCGAATCACATAAACTTCACTTATACTTAAACACTTACTCCTTATTTATACAATGTTGGCACTTCTACTTTAAAAATCGCGATAAATCCCGAAAATCGAGGTTTTTTATCGGCGACGTTAAATGTATGTGGCTTTCTAACACCGACCGAGCAGAAAAAAAACATCTTCTGCTTGTTTTTTTAGGCTATATCCCAGTCCCAATGAGCGCGTTCGGTACTCCGGCAGTGCTGGCAGCGGCGAGTACCGCTGATGACATTACCTTAGCATCTTAGCAATAACTCATAATGCCCGTGGGTATTACATTACAGAATGTACCTGCTATCCATGACATTAATAAATAATAGTGTACTATACTTACCGTCAAATAAGAATGGACTGATGTTCAACTTTTTTGTCCCTTGCCCAGTGGTGTTGCCGCTTCTTCATAACATAGCATTTTCAACAGGACTAGTGAATTGGCAACAGTGTTGAAATCTACAATCCATACTTATTTGATGGCAACTATATAAATACATCATACGGGTAGTTTATTAATATTTTTTTTTTTCAATTGAACTTTAATAAAATAATTCTGTTGTCGAATTTGAGAGCAAACAAAGTGTATGTGCTTTTTATGATTGTTGTAAAACTGATTTTAGAAACGAATATATTTTGTGTACATATATGAGAGTAATTTTTGTAAGATTTTACTAACCCAACCCAGATGAAGGTACAAGAACAAGAGTCTCCTGAAACGTCGATAGTGTAAGAAAATAAATCCTGTATGACTGAGAATTCGAGTAATTGTTGTTAACACTTAATATAATTACTATCTGCAATGTTCTAAAAGGATCAAAATTAAGATATTTATAAGATTTACAACGAATTTAAAGCCGTGTCCCCACTGCGTTGACGATTGGTAAGGCGGCAAGGCAATGAATTAATTCATGGTGCATTCGGTAATTCCACATCATGTGCACTTTTTAAACCATACACCATGGTTTATTCCATTTTGTGTACACTGTGCACAAATAGTAGGGTTCAGTAAAAGTCGTATAGCGCATGGTGCTTACGCCATTTACCCTACCTCAGTGGATTTTACGTGCTTATTAATTCATGTATTTGTTTTTTTTAAAGATATGTGGGGTTATAAAACTATGCTCTTTTATAAATAAAACTAATTGTGTTAAGAAATACGGCTTAATAATATGTATTTAAAATTCAAATGCGAATGCGAATTTTGTGCCAAAAAGTTTCATTTTTCAATTTGGTATTACATAAATAAATTTTAATTTTGAAATATTTTACACATAACATTCACCTAGAAATGTATCGTTCTTTGGGACTTTAGTAATAAAATGATAATATGGGCATAAGAAGCACGATAGTTTAACAGAAATTGCGGTTTTCTTTGGTAAATCTAAAGATAATATTTAAATGCGACATCGTTCGGCCGAACCGAATGAAAAATCCGATGCAGTGGGAACCTATACAGACATACAGGGCCGTCGCTGGCCCGTTACGCGCCCTTGCGCAAGAATGGTATGTGCGCCGCAAGGTCCCCCCCCTATTCTAAAGGCTGTACTTGTGAAAATATGACTTCTTCGTTTGCAAATTTTCAAAAAATATTTGAACGTAATGTAACCTACCTAAACCACAGAACTCAGTTTGATGAAATTCGGATATAGACATTTTGCGCCAAAATGATTATTAGTTCTTCAGGACTGTATTTGTGAAAAATGTGTCTTTTTCGCCTATAAATTTTGAAAAATCTTTAATGTAATGTAACCTAACGCACAGAACTCAATTAGACGAAACTCGAATGGTTATATTCATTTTAAAGGAATCTAAGCCTATTTTTTTCAGAAGAAACGCCAAAATTACTATAAATATTGCTAGTGGCACTCTTTTTATATTTAAATTTGAAAGCTGCTGGTACTTACTAAATATACCGCTATTGGAAATACATACCGGAAACTGGAACTTCAAAAATATAATACACAACCTACCTCTTTCTAAGGCGCCCTTGTCCGGTGTACAATCTGCACACCCGCTTGCGGCGGCAGTGAAGACTTACGTGGGGTACTTTTGAATCCTAAAATACGTCTACCATAAAATAAATATTTTACACTATCGGTAATTGTATTAGTGGCAAAAGATATTGCCTCCCTCCAGAAGAATACTTTTTTAAATTTTGTCTTATTATTAACGGACTATTCCAAGAAATCAATATTTTCTTTGTTATAATCAATTTTTTTTATTGCCTATTTATTTTTCCATTTTTTTTTTTAATCAAGAATATAAGGTATAGAAATGTTGCTTTTCAAGTCAAAAACTGTTAAAAATTCTTTAAAGTACGTGTACACATTTAAATTATTTTATACCATACTTTGACGACAATGTTCATCCTCTTTTTATATTAAATACTATATGTTTCATATTTACAGCCCTATTTTGTAAGGAAGTTGTAAAGTCTTAGCAACGTTGCTAAAAAAATTAACCAATAGAAACAAATATAAAGCCTGCAATTTTCATGATTTATTCCGTATTCGCAATTATTATTGCTTATTTGCTATAGCAACGTTGCTAAGAAATACCAACTTTCTTACAAAATAGGGCTATTTATCAACATAACCCTAAAGATGAATTATTAGAATCCGAAACGTCAGTATTGTTGAGATTTTTCTTTTAATAAAGGATCAAACAACAATTGACTGCTTTCTCCAATATTTTCACTTCCCTCTGCTGTATTCATAAAAACAGTTGATTAAATTCCTTATTAATTACAAAATAATGTTACGTTATGGTGTTCTAAATTTACCAAGTTTTGTCATTTTATCTTTAGCTGTTTTCAATTTAGAGACGAAAATATATCTCTGGGATCATCTTTATGAGGTTCGTACTCCTGTAGGAGACGAGATCCGACATTTGTTTATTAAAACTTTTACTTAAAATTGTTTAAAGTACCTATTTTTAATATTCTTTTTTGGGACATTCTGTATAATGAATAAATAAATAGGGTATTATATCATTGTCCAAAATCAGTCTTAGATAAGAAATTAAAAATATATACATAAATGAATAAGTAGAATTAGTGAACAAAAAATTGTTTAACCCTCGCCGGACCGTGCTATTGGTACATGCGTTATAGACCGTGCGGGATAACTCAAGTATCCCAGGTTTTTTTCTAGATTTTTGGTACCTTACTCATTTTATATGTAATTTTCAGTCAAAATGAATACAAGGAAACATTTTTTTTTTACAAAAATACAAATAATAAAAATAAAATAACTAAAATTAATACCAATTCTGAACAAAACAAAACAAAAAAAAAAACTAAATTTGCAATTTTTCAGTCTATACAAAAAAAAAATTTACTGTGTATATTGCAAATATTTTTTCCATATGTATGGCATGCAATCCTGTTACCCCAAGAAAAAAATGTGTAAAAAATCTATTTCTAAAATTTTAAGTTAAAAAACCTGCTGTTTTGGCACACGTTAATGTTTCCTGAAGGCATACATAGAACGGCAATGTTGTAAACATTTTATTTAAGAAATAATTATAGAAATATTCACCTGGGGTAACTGAGTTTCACCGCACGGTCCAGCGAGGTATTAATGTACTCGTATTAATTCGTTTGCAAACTACAAGCGATTGTTTGTGTAACGATTCATGCCATGCCCTAACCAATTTTATTGGTTGTCTCACTTTAAAAACTGAGCTCGCGCTCGACCATTGGTGAGGAACTGAAATTTCACACACCAAATTCTGAACTTTAAACATTAATATCTCGCTTATTACGCGATTTTTTTATATCTCGTTTACACTAAACTTTTTAGTTCATCCTGTTCTTGCTGAAAAAATAAAAAATATTGGCAAAGAACCCTATTGTTGTTGTACAGTTGTACTTACATATTGTAGTATAGATAAATAATTTATTCTATTAACTATCTATTCTATTATCTTATTGACTGATCAAAATTTTCATGAACTGCTGTTTCCACTTCCATAATTATTGAATGTGTCTGACTTTTCAATTTACAACATCTATCACAATCTGCCAGGAACAAACCTACCACATCAAAGAATTTATGTTCAAGGCGTGATAATGTGATGTAACTGACGTTTTGAGGTTTATAATAATTATAATCTGTGATAGAATAGACACAAATGGAAATAATAAGGAAAGAGAAATGTAATTTAGACACATACACACGCGCACGCACGCACGCAGTTTCGCACGAGCACGCACACACACACACACGCACGCATGCACACACACATACACACGCATACAAACACACCTGTCCGGATTTTGAAGGACACCTTTGGGGTCTCAGAATCTAGAGAAGAGAGACCATCTTGTATCATGTATTACCTATTCTTTTTTTGTTAAAACATTTCTTGAGCTTCTAGATATAATGATGGAAAACTGATTTAGGTCGAAATTTACATATCCATATAGTATCGGACATAAATAGAGCGATTCCATAGGAATTAATAAAAAATACTCCCCCATATTTTAAATATTCAATATATTTTGAAACTTCTTATATAATGTAAAGGTGACATATTCATAAAACCTTATGGACGATAAATAAGTAATTCAAAAGTATCGTACAAAATTTGACAAGTACTTATGTATTTGAATACAGATGCGAAGTGCGAAAAAATAGAGCCACTGTTTAAAATTTTTATATTTACTTCAATAAAATTAACAGGAATAACAATTTATGAAATTAACTTTAGGCAAAAAATAAACAATGTTACATATTTAGTAGTTTAATAATTATTTATAATAATATATTGCATTCGTCGTGGCATCGAATTAAGTAAATTATCAATGATTTTTGTGGTTTATAGATTTCCATACATCCGTTATAATTTTAAATAATTTATTGGAATTATCTATTAATACTATTCCTTGCAATATTTTTGTTAATGGTTTCCAACAGATTTTCAATTATATTAAAGATCAGGACTATTTGCGAGTTATAGACGCACATATTCAAATCGGCTCATTACACATTTTTCATTCACCACTCTACGGTTAAAACGCGGTTTCAAAATATGAATTTAGCATAAAATTCTCTTTCATATTATGTATTATACGATTTTAGCGAATGAGTGGTTCACGAATAAAACATAACTTCAATTCCAAAGAAATTTCTTTAATATTTTCAAGTTTCAAATCGGCAAATTTATATTTCATCCAATACTAACTACTCCGACACCGATAAAGACAATCGGACATATTCTATAACTCAGTGGTTAATTTTTAACAACTAGTTAATTTTTTTAATCAATCAAGTATGTTAATATGCTGGGGTGTAACAGCTAAACGAGCTACCACAATTAATTTCTATATTATTAAAGATAAAATAAAATACATAAGACAATTTAATTTAAAGGGAAGAAAATATATTTTTAAACCGGTAGTTCTCAAGTTACAATGTAAAGTTATATTTTTTATATATATTCAACCATGCAATCATTTTATATCTTTACATAACAAAAATATTGAGAAAAATTTAATTGAAATTTAAATAAATTTGATTTTCATAACTATTTTTCAGTAGGCTATGTACGAAAAACAAAAACTGCTATTTGCCAATTTGAATTATTTAGGATGGAAATCAAATAAAACACTATTTATAAAGTTATTAACAAATATTTATGTTTCGTTTTAATTTAAGCTCAACTTTTCCATACATAGCCTACTGAAAAAAACTAGAAATCAAATTTATTTAAATTTCAATTGAATTTTTCTCAATATTTTTGTTGTGTAAGGATATAAAATTATTATATGGTTCAATTAAAAAAAAAATACTCTATCGAATGGGCCTAAAGAATAATACTATCCCATTTAAAAAAATATAACTTTGTGTTGTAAGTTGAGAGCCACTGATTTAATAATTCTGGACATTCAAAAATATATTTAAGAACAAAAAAACTAGTATGTACACTAAAAGAAGAATATTTGACATGTGTATTAGTCCAGTTATAACTTATGGGTCACAAACTTGGGCCATGACTGATTTTTATTTAAGAAAAATTAGAATTTTGCAAAATAAAATGGAGAGGATTATACTAGGAATAACATGGAGAGATAAAGTTTCTTTACAAGAAATGAAAGCGAAAACGAAAATAGCTGATATTTCAACAACAATCAAATGCCTCAAGTGGAACTGGGCCGGACATATAATGAGAAAAACATTGGTTGGACCTGGGAAATTACAGACTGGATACCATTAGACCAGAAGAGAGATAGAGGAAGACCAAGGAAGAGATGGAACGAAGATTTCAAGGAGACAGCAGGGATAAATTGGCACACAAAAGCTAGAAACAGAGAAGAGTGGAAACTACTTGGGGAGACCTTCGTCCAATTGGGCAACCATTCCAGATGAATTTTTTTATTTATAAATTAATTTACTATATTTGATTATGTATGCATGTTATGTTTTCAAAATACTATATTATCTACTGTACATGTGAATGGGAATAAAAGGTTTATAATAATAATAAAAAAATTAAAAAATATAACTTTGTGGTGTAAGTTGAGAGCCACTGATTTAATATTTTTTTTTTCTCTAATCGGATGACCCCCTTGGTCCTCTATAAAATTGTCTTATAATATTTTATTGTATCTTTAACAATATAGAAATTAATGGAAATAGCTCGTTTAGCTGTTACACCCTGTATATCAAAAAAATGGAAATTTAATTGTCAAATCAATATAGCTATTGGATTTTTTTTTTTGACCATAGTTGTTATAAATTAACCACTGAGTTTACAGAATAAGTTTGTATAACGCGGTTTGAATTGGACAAGAATTTTTCTTTCGTATCATGTATTTGCGTGATTGATATACAGAACTAATGAAGTTTTATGAATATGTCACCTTTACATTACATAAGAAGTTTGAAAATATATTGAATTACTAAAATATGGGGGAGTATTTTTATTAGTTCCTACGAAGCCGCTCTATTTATGTCCGAAACTGTATATCCAGAAAATACCGAAGAAAGATTGTTGTGTAATAACCACTATAACACAGTATGTCCCATAATTACTTCATTATTCAACTTATATTTGGAAAAGCGTGGTGACTTTAATGAGTGTATATGAACTGAACTTGGAGCATATTTATTTATTCAAAAGAATATCAATATTTTTAAATTTTAAGGTATTTATTAGCTACCAATGGAAGAATAAAAAGGAAATTAAAATGTTAGGCCATATGTAAGATTACTTTATCCCAATTGAATGAGTATTTTATTATTGGCTATGTAGGTATAAACACAGCTATTCCATATTAAATGTGGAAGTGTAAGGGTACTTATTATTCATTTCTTTAATTATGTATCAAATTCTAACATATTTACGTTATGCCTTCGAGATATCGCATTGTTTTAAAAAACTGCAAGTATGGAGAAAATTGGTTAAATTCACACTTCTTTCTTTTCATTTCTCGAATTTGTTGACCTCTTTTATTATTTAATTAATTTATATTTATTCTACATCTAGTATTTTGTGTTGCGAAATTTCAAATATTTTTGTGAATTGTTCTACTTTTTTGTCATTTGTGAATATTTTAAAAATCGTATTTTACGTGTATATCAATCATTGGAAGTTTGTACGTATTTACTTTTTTATTCTACTTTGTCAATGTTGAATATTTGTTATACATAGATCAATAACATATCAACATTTCGACTATTGCTATAACAATTATTCATGATTACAATAATGGAATGCATTTAGAAACAGATTTGTAGACTTAATATTGATCAAAATATGTCAATTATTAAATTTACATCAATCATCTCCAAACTACGATTTCTATATCCAATCTTCTATGGTACATATCTCGTTAATATTAGCAACATACCACTATTAAGCGTTCAAACCGTTTGGACAATAGCTTTTAATCTATGTAAATTTTAATTAAAAACAGTTAGTTCTCTGAATAACTCATCTTATAATCATTAAATCTGATATACGACAAAAACAACATGTAATAAATATAGATATATTGTTTTTATACGACTATTATGGAAATGGATGCGATTAAATGCTTTGGGAAATTAACAAATTCTATAAAAAATTAACCATTTTTTGCTACTTTCTTTGTGTTGTAACTTAAGAACCACTGATTTAAAAATAAATATTTTTTCTATCGCTACTATGTAAATCACATATTTTGTAAATGAAAACTGTTACAGAGTGAGCACATTCTGTCACATTGTTATAGAACATTATTCTAGGCAGTTAAGCCCACTAATTTTTCAATTCACCCATTTAAAATACATGAGAAAACGCAATTGTTTTCAAGATCAAGCCGGCTTTGCTTGGCGCATTGTTACTTTGATTTTGTCACCTGAACTACCTGAACTGTCAAATTATAAAAGAAATGATTACAAAATCCAATACGGTGGTTGCAAGATTTTTATATTTATAAAATAACATTATATTCTCGTAATTTTGCTTATTTGAACATTATTTATTGGAAAAAAATATAATAATTCCTATAAATAATGAATTATTAATTGTTAAAAAATATGTATATTTTGGAATATATCACGTGATTAAAAACAGAGTGTGACGTCAAAAGGCACTCGCTTCAACGCATCCTAGGGAAACAGCTTCAAATGTCAAACACAAAAGCACATGTCATGTTTTGTTTACAACCAACGGAGATAGAGAGACACGCAATTGCACGCCTTCCTACGTCATAAGAATGGGGGGTAGTTTTTGTTTCAAATTTTGAGCGCGATTCTTTTTTATTCAATATTTTAAAAAAATATGAAGAATAATTATATTTTTCAGTTTGTTATGAATTAATTTGTATTATCTTTCACATAACATAATAAAAAAATGTGCAACCACCATTTATACAACTTGTTTTACGCTGTTTGAAGTTTTTTACAGGACAAGTTAAATAACAAATTATTGCTTTTTGTGTAATATATCAATAATATTTTATTATTTTTAGCAAAAATGTCAAGTGATACGGATTTTAAAAAAAATAGTATTAGAGAAAGTATAGTCTAAAACTCGTATGAAATAGTATCTTCGCCACTTTCGAAACCGTAGACTTCGCCTACAGCTAACTACAAACTTTTCGCTCGCGCGGAAATTATCTATTCTCTAATCAGATGTCCCTCGAGGTTTTCTGTAAGATTGTCTTACAATATTTTATTGTATCTTTAATAATATAGAAATTATTTGAAGTACCTAGGTCGTTTAGCTCTTACACCCTGTATAAGAAATTAACAAAAATGACAAATTAGAAAATGTTAATGTGTGGGCTATTTTAGTCGAAATTTTTTACATGTTAATTTCTTAGTACTAACCTAGCTAACACTATAGTTATTTAAGTATTAAGGGTGGCAAGTGCATTTCACTACTAGAGGATATAATGTTATGAATTTATCCAATATTATCTGAACTGAAAGCGGTATAAACGCACTTAACCTCCGTGATGTTTATTATGTATATGTTTTGCTTAATCGAACATTTTGTAGCATTTTTATGCAGTTTATCGAATAATATTAAAAATATTGTTAAAATTGACACTACGAATAGTAGTTTTACAAAAATATATTTAATTATTATTTTATATAAAACACATTGAAATTAATAATAAGGATCCAAATGATTGAATATTTACATCTCTTTGGTATCAGATATTGTTTAAAAGTTAATGAATTATATTATTATTGTTTTTCTAAAAAAATTACATTGCATCTCACCTCAATTTTTTTCACAAAATTTTAATGCCATTTTAAAGATTTTATGTTATATTTATAATAAATAAATTCGTTATTATATTTTTTTATATCTACCGATGCGAGGGTCACGCCAGAATTATTGTTAAAATAATTATAGATACTGAAAATTGTACTGACAAAATCCACTCATAATCTGTCATCTAATGAAACCACAGTACAAACTTACCATTTTCAACATTGCCAGTGAAATGGCAACAGTGTAGAAATCTCCAGTCCATATTTATTTGACGATAACTATAGTGAAAATTGTCGCTGTAATTTCACAACTAAGCGTTGATGTCAAATTTTTTTGAGTAGCAACTATTTCAGTAAAATTAATTGAATACATATATATTTTGAGGAATTGTCATGCCGAATACTATTCGTGACTAGAATTTTACCGGTAATTTATGCCTAGCTTCGTGCTTGTTGCTTTAGAAAATCATCATTCTTGCTATCGCATTTGTTTCGATTGTCGTCGCAACAAGCAGTCGTGATCATGACGATAAAAATTGTCGTTAAAATTCTAATCACTAGTGGTACTATATAAAATTTTAAAATCAGCTATTTCATCACTTCTGATTCTGCTATTTAAGTCCACTCTCAACTTTGTACTTTAAATTTTAGATCTACAGGGTGAATACGAGAAACCGTAACAGAAGTTTAACACAGGAAAACAGTTATTCGCAAATATTATCTGTCTCGTACAACATTTATACCTAGTGTGCTTTATACATAAGATTTGGAGAATAAAATTCGAAATTTTCGTGTGTCAGAATTCTTAATTTTGTTGCTATTGGTGTCTGAGTAAACTTAATTTCAAGACGTAGTAAAAATGGATTTAGTATGCAATATTTCAAAAAATGAACGTCATGTAAACTGTCAAACAAGTAATATGCCACACCATCTGTGTATATCCTGGTTATCTTGCTACTTGTAGTGCGGAGGTTGGGAAATTATTTTTATTATTGCATATGGCATCTCTAAAGTCATATATTTCCTTTTGAGTTGGTAATACTTAGATTACATTATACGTAGAATCTTGAATTCTTTCGGTATTTTCTGGTGTATAAAGATTTTAATAATTGTCATTTATTTTGTTCATCTCTTTCTTCAATGCTATAGCGTCTTGCCCAAAGTCAACAGAGTCGATTTTATGTAGAATTTTTGATAGTCTGTGAACCAATTATATTTTCCACATAAAAAAAATATGTTTGTGTTATATTTCGAGAACTATTAAATTTTCAAAATATCTAGTTACGCCATTTTATTCTACGCAAAAAACGGTACAAAATTTGTTTAAACAATTTTTCTCTAAACGATCATAACAAATAAGAAATAAAAATAAATAAATATATCATCACGGCATATTACCCATTGCTGGGTGTGCCATTACCGATACAAATAAGACATGAAATATTTTCGAAATTAGCGAAAAACAAGTTTTTTCCTGTAGCTCGAAAAAGAAGGTCGAAGATTCCTGTGGCGACTATCAAACTTTTCTCGAAAAGTTGATTTTGGAATGTGCAAACGTTTTTGCTGTATCGTTAATATTACTCTAGATACCTTAAAAAAACATCGAAAATGAGACACTCTGTACTGACTTGTACTGCACTACACTAATATACACATACACTGCACTTTTGAAATCCTCATCAAACAGACCCAAAATAAATGATAATTTATATAACAGCACGCTTAGATGAACCAATGCTTATTAGTGCGTAGTCTGTGTCAATGTACGATAGTACCCGGTTTTCATCTGTAAGGTTTCATTAAATGAGAATTTAATAATTTAATTATAGAAGAATACATATAGGCTCAACAGATTTCATTACACAGTGTGTAACAACAGACCATCTTATAGACGACCAAGGGGACATCCCGAATACGGAAGAAAATATTTTTTTAAACCAGTGGTTCTCAAGTTACAACAAAAAGTTATATTTTTTCAATGGGATGGTACATATTTTTTAGACCCATTCGATAGAATATTTTTTTCTGAATTCAACCATGTACTCATTATATATCTTTAAATAACACAAATATTGAGAAAAAATCAATTGAAATTTAAAAATAAATTAAATTTTTATGGCTATTTTTCAATAGGCTACGAATGAAAAACAAAAACTGCTATTTGTCAATTTAAATTATGTAGTATGAAAATCAAATAGAAAAATATTTATAAAGTTATTATCATATATTTGTTTCGTTATAATTTAAGCTCATTGGTTGCATTACATAATTAGTCTGCAAGTTGGTCTACAAGTCAGTCTACAAGCTAGTAATTAGTCTACGAGTCTGGACAAGTTGATAATGAGTGGTGAACATAAATAGCATAATGAAATAAATATAATGAAATAAATAGTTCGTGATATAAATATCGTGCAAATAGTAATGCCCCGTCTTTTTGTTTATATAAATAACCCTAGTGTGGTTAACCCATTAACGCCTACGATCCCCAAATGGGGATCAAGTAGTTTTTTGTTTATAAATATTATTTAAATAAATATATAATGGGGTCTCGTGGCCGTGTGCCTGAGTGTCTGGTCGCGAATCTAGGGGACCCGGGTTCGATTCCGACTGACGCCAAAAATTACTTCGAATTTTAATGGCACAAAATTGACCCCTGTGATGCACTCTCCACGCC
Source organism: Harpalus rufipes (assembly GCA_951394225.1). NCBI lineage: Eukaryota > Metazoa > Arthropoda > Insecta > Coleoptera > Carabidae > Harpalus > Harpalus rufipes. Next base: position 64,818,046 of record OX596274.1, read on the forward strand.
ATCAATGAGTGCCTGTGAGGTGACGCTTGGTAAGCGCCCGCACGGTACAAATATTTCATCATTACCGATATCTGTGTACAGAGCAGATTAGCACACCCAGAAATGGGTAATATGCCGTGATGATATATTTATTTATTTAAAAAAAATCATCTTAAATATATCTCTCATATCTCTGCATGTTTATAGGCCACAAATTTATTGTTTTTACCTTCCGTATTTGGTCAAAAAATTCGATGGTGAGTTTTTAATGAATAAACACGTTTTGGGGTCCCTAGAATAAGAATTTACTATTTTTACTATGGTGTATGTATGTGTGTGCATGTGTGTATGTTTACGTGTGTGTGTGTGCGCGTGTGTGTGTGTGTGTGTGTGTGTGTGTGTGTGTGTGTGTGTGTGTGACAATTTTCTCATAGACGATAACTTCAATACTACAATTCTAAAAATTATAATTCCTTCATATTCCCCTTTTTTACGTCCGTATGAAGAGTTGATTAAATTTTGGTTACGATTGTTTAACCGGGCGTATCCTAATTTGAATATTTTTAACAGTTTTACTTGAAAAAAACGCTGTTAAAAATCATTTTTTGACATTTTATGTTATTATAAATATTAAAGAAAAATTTATTCTCTATTTGATTTAATTATATTTTTTCTTCATATTCAATGAATTTAGAGATAATGAATTATAAAGAAATATCTTGCAACCTATTCTGCTAAAAGCTGCACCATAGAAACAGTTAGAATATTGTAATATTACTATTTGACAGAGTGTCAAATATTTTCTATGATATTGGTAAATTTACTATTTCTTGTTGTATAACAATTATAAAAATTAAATATTTAAAATTATAGCTATATACATATACCCATCAGAAATCCCGTCAAGAAATTGAAAGAAATTCAAACATTTAGAAGTGTAGGACAAAACTTCCTCCAAAAATAAATGTAAAATTATGAAAATAATTTGTTTAGATTATTTATAAAGAAAAGACATGAGAAATTTATAGGACGCGCGCAGTCATGTGTCTTTGTTGGACTTGACAAGCAAATATGGGGGCCCGAGTTAGAATGACAGCTAGTAATTATGTACATAGATGTCAAATGTCAATTTTCCATCCCAAATTTCATGATATTCCAATTCCATGTGGTTTATTTTCCTCGACAAGTAAATTCCACATTCCTGGTGACAAATTAACCACATGAAAAATTATGACATTTGACATTTATGTAAATAATTACTGTCATTTTGACAAGGGCCTCCATATCTGGTTGTCTAGGCCAAGTATGACAAACTAACTACGTGAATTTAGAAAATCTTGAAATTTTTAATGAAAAATTCTGATATTTCACATATATGTACATAATTACTAATTGTCATTCTGACACGGGCCCCCATATCTGCTTGTCAAGGACAAAAATATCACATGACTGCTCGCGCCCAATACTTATACGTAACCAAAAACGGAAGTGGCGAGAGGAATTGTGATGACTACAACAGATTTTTTTTACTGTAAATTACTATGCAGTTCTTTTTATTTAATGAAACTTAACATCCTTACAACAAATTCGTTTAGTTTTTTTCAGTTTTTTTTTGAATTTTTGGAAAACATATCTTGCTACGTGTCAGTAAAACGACAAAATGTCTGTAATATTAATAAAAATTTGATGTGGCCAGCACAATACTTTCCGTCAATTCTACGTATTTTGTACAAATTCCACACAATTTTTTTTTTACAAACTATTCTATATTCGTTTTCTTTTTAGGGGTGAAATAAACTGATCTTATCTCGTACTGAACTGAACTCCTCCTAATAATAACAGTATGTTTCTTAAAATGAGAAATAGAAAATAAAAACATATATAGCATTATATTTATAACAATCTGCTGTATGCCAATAATCTGTTGTATTACATTATGTGATTTGTTTTTGCCACCTTAAATTATTTTACATTTTTATATTTCCAGTAAATTCATTTCACAAAGATATTATGTGAATTTTGACATCTGTCAATTAGTAATATTTGAATATTCTGTTTCAATGGTGCAGCTTTTAGCAGCATTATGTTGCAAGATATTTATAATTCTTTATCTCTAAATTCATTGAATATGAAGAAAAAAATATAATTAAATCGAATAGAGAATAACATATTCTTTTATTTATAATAACATAAAAGGAAAACTGTTATTAAAATCTTCAAATTAGGGTACTTCCGGTTAACCAATCATAACCAAAATCTAATATTCATATGGACGTACGAAAGAGGAATATGAAAGAATTATAATTCTTGGCATTGTAGTATTGAAGTTATGGAAGGAGAAAATTTTGTCACATATAAATACATACACACACACATACACACATTTAGACATAATCGTAAAAATAGTAAATTCGTATTGTAGGGACTCTAAAATTGCTTATTCATTAAAAACTCACCATCGATTTTTTTGACCAAAGACAATACCTTCCTTACCTATATAATAATTATTTGTGACCAAACGTGAAGGCAAGCAGATTCACAACAATTATATAGCGCATTGTTTCCGCTGAGTATTCATCTATTCCGTATGGATGATGTACGCGCGTACGAAATTGTAAAAAGACTTGTGAAAGATTCATTGAATTTAATGGGAGGGGATCTTGTGGCTCAGTTGGTTAGAGCGTCTCACTAGATATGAGAAAGTCCAGGGTTCAAATCCCTGCGAGGTCCATGAATTTTTCTCAAATTCTTTCATCGTTTAATTAAATATTTCTTCGACCCTATGGCCTATTTCTATGTTTAAAAAAATTCTTTACCTACAGGTGACGGAAGGTAAAAATTGGAGATAATTTATGTTACGTATTATTTGTACCATAAATTAACTAAATAAAATGAAATTAAATTGGGTGGGCCAACTAATGTGGGACGAGGCTCGCATTTATATTCTTCGATGCCAAATTAAATTATCTTTCTAAGCATCAAAAACTCCCACTATAGTATTACGGGATCATATTTGAAAAAAAACTGTTTTCCTATGTTAAACGCACAAAACAGTTAAATAATTATAATCCTGGATAAAATATTTATTATTATTATTTTATAAAACCGGACATAAGTTCCTTTGCACAAATTATAACTATTGTTCTATTTATTATTTTCTTTTTAAAACGTTATCATTATTAATTTGAAATGATTAGGTTTTTGACAGTGACATTTATCTGTCAGTTAGATACATACATTTGAGATCTGAATGTAACTAAGGCGTTGTATTTATCTTTAAAGCATAGGGCCCCGGGATTTATAAAATATATAGCAAAGGTATTAATGCATAGGTACATGTAAAAAATTGAATAATTTTTATAACATAAATCTCGAAAAAATAATATTTTAAAGGTATTTTTTCGAAGAAAAATGTTTTGAACTTCAAGTAAAGTGCATTTCCCGTTATCCGAGTTACCCCAAAATCTAATGGCCTCTTTCGATATTAGAATAGAGTAGAAATACGTGGTTTAATTTAGAGGAAGGAAAGAAGTATAAAGAAAAAACAATAATTATTATAACAGACTATATACTGTAAGTCAGTGGCGTAGCAAGAAATGAATGGGTCCGTAGTATTGACAAAATTTGATTTCATGAATTTAAATGGGGTCCTTCACTATTTTTTTTTATGAAACTTCATATAAACTGCAAGCGATTTGTAGTTTTAGAAAGTTTTTATTTTTATTCGTTAAGCCGTAATAATTGTTTTAATATTAGGGATGATTTTGTTCTAAAACTGTGGATTTCGCTAATAATTGGAATCACATAAATTGATCTTTTTCAACACTTATAAAAATATATAAATATGTTAAAATAACTTTTTTTGTCGATAATTGAAAATGTGCATCGATAATAGGAATTTAATAAAATAATTAATAAAAAACTATGTATATTGTTAGTCTAAGGTTTGAGTGCCATCGACAGCCTATACCATTCCACATATCTTTCTCTTTCATATCAACGCATGCAATGTGGTATGGCATAATAAATTTAAACAAATATTATTTGATTTTCTTCCGTTTTTTTTCTGTTGTTATTATCTGCATTTACGTACTTGAAAATGGGTTCCGTATTTAAAAAAGGCGTAAGCAAAAGTCTTGAAAGTAATGATAATTTGGAATATAGTAAATGTGTGACATTGATATATAGAGATGAGGAAATGGTATTCAAAACTCGATTATTTTAAAAACTAATAACTTTTTGTAAACTTTAATAGTTCTAACATACAGTTTTAAGGTCTAATTTTAATATAAATGACCCATGTTCTAATTTGTTATTACGATGGTGGACCCCATTATTTATTTAGTGCATGTAAAAACGGTCGGCTCTAAAACCCCATCTTGTATTTTATATAGTAGGAGAAACTTTCAAACAATTAAATTATCACAATTTTCACACCACGTAGTCTACATTCTCACTATCAACGATCAAAATTTTCTGATATACTGGGTGTTCATTTTATTTTGCCCACTATTGCTATCTCGAAAACTATAAGAGCTACATGACCGGTTAAATTTTTCATTCAGTGGTTTTCAAACTGTGGAGACCAACTTTGTTATTTTAAATGGGACTATATATTTCTTATTTCCTTATTAGATTTTATTTTGAATTCACTGATATAATATTTGCATACGCTTAGATAATTTTTTTTTTCAGAAAAATGCATGTTTAGTTTTATATTGATTTTAATTTATTACAGCTAAAATATGTGTGCCATGGCCGATACAAGTGAATATGGATTCAGATTTTAGAGTGCTGTGACCAAAAATGAAGTACTATTTGAGCAGATATTGTAGTAAATAGTTTAAGGATTTTATAAATGTTTTGTCATTTGAAAAAATAAAAAGTAATTGTAAATGCAAATGTTTTAGAGAGTCGGAAGGGAATTTAGATTTTTTTTCAATAGTGCTCAAAATAAGGTGATTTTTCGAAAAACAATAGAACTACAATAATGGGGAAGTTTATTTATTTTATTAAGAATGTCTTCAAAAGTCATATTCTATATTATATTTCATTCAAAGATGCCTAGATTTCACAAAATTGATTTTCTAAAATAATGATGGGTTACATGGCAACAGGGAGTTTTAAAAATGGCATCCACATGTTTTGACGTTTATAAACAGTGACCAAGGCAGTGACAGTTCTGTGTTGTGATTATTATAGTTTTGTTGTTCTTCTTGTGCAAACGACTGGTTCTATTTATTTCATTTAGTGTATTATTGTATTCAATATTAAAAATTAAGTATCGTATAATAGTTTTGAAAACAAATACAATTCGAATTCGAACTAAAACTCATAACTTCACTCCACGAAAACGTAAACAAACCCACGTGAACTAGCCAGACCAGAAGTGTGTAGTGTAATGCTGTAATGCGTGTGGAAATATCTCAATAAACGTTCAAAAAGTCAGATATCAACATCTTTTCTAGGAATGCGCATAAGTCACCTGTGACGTCATAAAAGTTCGATGATAAATAATTAATTATAAATAAATAGGAACATAATTTTAACTTTCAATTACATTTTAAGTTATAATTATTCATATATTTACGATTAAAAAAAATCTGTTGTGGCCAGCACAATACCTCTCGCCATTTTCATTTTATGTTGCATAGGGCGTGAACAGTTATGTGACTTTGTTGGCCTTGGTAAGCAGATATAGAGACCCGTGTCAGAATGACAGCTAGTAATGTACATAAGTGTCAAGTTGTCATTCAAAACATGATTTTCCAAATCCATGTGGATTATTTTCCTATATTCCATACTATGGATGACAAATAAACATCAGAATATTTTGAATGAAAAATTTTGACATATAACAACTGTTACATCTATGTAAATATAGTTCATCCAGGGATCATGTTCCGAAGACTCGTTATCGTTTTATTATGGGTTCACAATAGCTAAACCAAAATATTTCGGTCCGTACAGTCGACCAGTTCAGTATTTGCAATGCTGGTATATATTTTACGCCCAGTATAACTACTAGCCCTCATTCCGACACGGATCCTCAAATCTGCTTGCCAAGCCCAACAAAGTCACATGACTGCTCGCGCCCTATAAGTAACGAATTTAACATTTCTTGTACTCACAAATAATTGAAATTGTATCTCTTCTTTCGTTCTATGAAACATTTTATCTTACTATTCTAATATGTTCAAAATTCTTCAAATTATTGACGGTATTAGTGGCATTTCTTAAGGATATATGTAATATTAACATACCTATAATTTAAATACATATTTAATTAATAATACAATAATATATATATATATATATATATATATATATATATATATATATATATATATATTAAATGTACTTATACTTCCCAGAATCATCCAACACTGACATTTTGCATTTATTTGTCAATTACAAAAATTTAAATATCGCAACTGTTTTTTGGGGAACAAGATTTTTTATTACAGCAGATTATTCTATATTATTATATACTATATCTCCAAACCTATACGAGATATAATACAATTTTTAAATGTGTAAGATTGAGAATTTAATTATCTTTATTATTTGTAGTAACAAATTTTCAAAAAATAATATTTAGAATTTTTTTTTAGAAACTACCAGAACCTATTCATCTCTTCCCATTACTGTTAGTTTGAGGACAAACACATCCACACACACACACACACACACACACACACACACACACACCACACACACACACACACACACACACACACACACACGCACATACACACATACACACACAGACATCATCGTAAAAATGTTATAATCGGATTCTAGGGACCTTAAAACGTGCTTATTCATTGATATCTGGATAGGAGATTTTTAGTATGAATCCAATACTCTCTTAGCGAGAGGTAAAAATGTTTCACATGTAATTTCAATCACGTTAAACATCCCCAAAATTGGAATTAAGAAAAGTTGTTTGTTTTAATGAGTTCTAACTACCATTTTCGGGTGCAACGACTTCATATTAACACCCTGTATAGTTCGTTTTAGTATATATATATATATATATATATATATATATATATATATATATATATATATATATATATATATATATATATATATATATATATTCTGTATAAATAAATTATCAATAAAGTATGAATAAAATTTCAAATAAATAAATAAAAAATCTATAAAGCAATTAATTATGTATCTATTTTTAGTAAAATAACATTAAAATAATGTACGTAATAGTAGCATGCAATAATGGTACACATATTAAATTAATTAAACTTTGTAATAGCAATATTCCATAAACCAATTTTGCTATTTTTATTTTTTTCCAGAGAAATAATTTGATCACATCCAAATAAAAAATTGTTATTTTACTTTTATGGTGGGATTCTAGGCGTTCTCTTAAATTTCTATTAACTTATAGATCTGTAGCTTTTAGTAAGTCCATAAATAAATGTCTTATACAGTCCATACGATGTAACTTGGCGAGTTGGGGCAATTCACATTATCACTGCGGTAATGGGAAAGTTATAAAATGCATAGGCGTACGGAAGAAAAATGAAGTTCAATAAAATTACGAATATTACAAAAAAAAAGAAATTATTTATACAAAAAAATATATTACAAATATTGGAATGAATTATTTATTATATAAATCATATTATAATTAATTATTTTTTAAATTAATAAAATTAAGAAAATAAAACTTCTATTGCTATTGAGAAAAAAATGCACCAACGCTTATGTATGAATATAACTTCTTGGGTTGAAAAGTACCTGACACCCCGAGTTTGAGTGAATTAGGATGAAATTTGCTTTGTGTAAGGCAATAAAACATTGTAAAATCACTATTTCACTTCTGAAGCTGTGCGGCATCGAAGTAAAAGTAAATATTTAACAAAACGCAACTTAGGAATAGTGAACTGAATTACATTCTTTTGGGTCGCCAAGTTAAATCGTATGGACTGTACATCTGTCCGTCAATAAAAAATCCAGAAATATCTCGCTTATTGTTTCTTTTAGCGATTTCAATAATATAACATAAATTATATTATTTTCTTTATAAAATTTTAAAAGTAGTTCAATATTATTACTTCCGGTTATTGAGTAATTGATAGAAAATTTTAATTTTTTAATGACAAACCCTATAAATTTAGATTAGATTGTTAGATTATTAAGAAATACAATAGCGCATGATTAAAATATTACATTTTTTATCAAATGTAGAAGGTTTTGTATTTCATTTATATTAGATTACACCTTTGAGATATAAGGCAAAATTATTATATTTCAAACAAAAATAGCGTTTATGTTAAAGGAACAGTAAGATTATTTTACTAAAGACAGTATTCAGAGCAGAATTACCAAGCAATGCATATCTTTATTCGAATAGAGGGCGCAAATATTGGCCCGTATACCGCTGTTATAATTACGACATTTATAGTTTTATTGCTGGACCCGACTGAGTTAATTTTTCTGACTATATGCACTTTCACTGTAATTACATTACTCATTACATAGTTATTACAAACCACATACGTTGCATCTATGGTTTCAACACTTTCCTTTCAAATGTTTGTCATTTTTCTATACACTCTATTTTCCCAGTTGATACTCATTATTAATTTCTGCTGCAAGAATTACTGAACCCTTATCTAGCATCTTTTTTCGTACACACATGACATATACGAGACTTTTATTCGCTATCTCATTATCCTACGTATTACAGAGGTGATTCCAACGGTGAAAAATGAAATAAACAGTAGTGTGACCGCGGTAACGAATGTCATTTTCAAATATATGAATTAATTGTATATTCATGTCATTCTGTCATTGTGTGATGTAAGGTGATTTGGCGTTGATAATTTTTTTTTTGTTTTTTGAAAGTTTTGTTAGTTCTCGGTATTATATTGTGCATTTTGCTTTTGCAAAGGCGACGTTTCTAACACTGCCGACAATTATTGCAACATATTATTTTTGGACAATAAAAGAGGTATATTTCATCTATTATTTAATTTAGTTGTGATAAATAAGAAAATTAACACGACACAAGGTTATGTTATATTGTCAGTTCTGATATTACGTCAACAATTTTCGTTCCCCTGGCTATTTTAACAACTTGCTTACGATTAATGACGTGCGTATCATCTCGTGGAAACAGACTTTATAATTAGAATGTAGGGTACTTAAAAAATTATAATTAAAAAAAAAATATGTGTTGTGGCCATCAAAATACCTTCCGTCATTTCTATGTATTTTATATAAATTCCACACAGAAAGTTTATTTTTTTGTATTTTCTGTAAAATTATCTCACATACATATTGTGTAAATTGTCCTTGACACTGACATCTATCAATTAGTAATACTGAATTATTGAAACTGTTTGCATGGTGACAGGACAAAGATTACAAGATTTATAAAAATTTATGGATATAAATTTTTGTCGCTAAATAAGTTAAAAATTAGCTTATTAATTATTTATTTAATAAACAGAAAATAACGAAATAACATAAATCACTATCCCAAATTGTTATGTATCCTTAATTACTATCAACATTTTTAGGTTGGAAATTATAATATTTCTCCAGTAAAATGTAAATTAATTCAAAAATTTAATTCATCTGGTTTTTATTATAATTAAAATTTATTTAATAAATGCGCAGTGTTAATAAATTAAATTTAGTTTTTGCTACGAGGCATATTGATTAAACTCCCAATTATATTATATAACTTAATAGCTCATAACTGTTCCATTCATCATCTTTGACAGATATGAACCAAACTTGGATTGGTAATGGCCAGAGCAAAAAGGGTCATGTCACAGAAATAAAAATGGTGCCAAAATTTACGCTAAAACCTTAATAATTATTTTGCATTATTAAGTATCATTTAAACGAATATAAAAAAGAGAATTTTTATTTTAATTTTTTAATATACACTCGTACACAGAATACGTTGTTTTTTACAATAGTGTAAATAAAAACGTATTCCTGAGATTATTTTAAGTAAAAATGACCAAATCCTCTTTTGGTTACGGAATTTCAAGAAATCAAAGTTTTTATAAATAGCAGTAATTTAAAAAATATAAATCAATATTCCTAGTTTTAAAAGAAAACACCAAACATTGAAACAACAATGTGAAATTAATCTGAAATTTACATTTTTTATCTGAATTTTTTAATTTATTGTGAAATGAATGGGGTTAGTGCTGCGGAATACAATTTATAGAATTCATAATTATTTTCTGATTCGTCGATATCATGTTGCATATAAGTTCAAGGCGCATATTTTGAACACTTATTATAAGAAATAAAATAAATATATTTCATATTTTGTTCTCTTATTTTAAATGTATCTTGATTATTTTTTAAATTGCTGCTATTTACAAAATTTTGATCCCTTGTAATTCCGTAAGCAAAATGAATAGGATCTATTTTTATACGACATTTTTTACTCAAAATGATTTCAGGAATACGCTATTAATTTTTTTACACTAGTCCTGTATTAAAATCATTGGCGACTCTATTACATGCATACCTAACTATATTAAAATTATGTACATATATATATATATATATATATATATATATATATATATATATATATATATATATATTTAATTCTTGCATATTTACACAAATTATATTAATTAAAATTAATAGCATGTATTGTAATTTAATATTTATTTGATATGTAGTAATTAATAAAATAGTTTCTGCAACTGTAAGAGAGTGACGTTGAACAAATTGAATTTTGAAACTAATTTTCCAATTTCTAGATAAAATAGCGGATAATTACCTGCCAGATAAATAAAATAATATCGTATCGAATTACCACAGTCTGTATCTGACAGATAGTTATCCGGGTGTATTGTTCAGAGGTGAAAACTGAAGTTAAACTGAAAAAGAATCGTTTGCAGTTTGTAAATTGATATTTACAGAGAATGTTGCTAACGCTCACTATCAAACTGTAAAATACAAATGCATCATAAATTATTTTCCTCTCCTACATATATAGAATGTCCGTCTATAAATAAACCAGCAAATATCTCGTTTAGCAATTTCATGTATATAATATGAATTATAGTATATTATCTCGTCTATAAAATTTCGGAAGTAGTTCAAAATTATTACTTCCGATTTTCGCGTAATTGATAGCAAATTTTAATTTTTAAATGAAACATCTTATATATTTTTCCAAGTATAAAAAGTACTTGAAATTTGCTATTCAACAGTGTAATAACAATTTTAGATTTTATTATTAAAATTACAACGGCGAATGATTAAAATATTACATTTTTATTTAATACAGACGGCTGGTATTTTATTTATTTTATATTACACCTTTCAAATTTAAAGAATATTCAAAAATATGTACATCTAATTCAATACGATTTTTAATTATTATATCTGTTAGTTAATGTCAAATAATATTTTTAGAATACGTCTTAGGCCCGGTTGTTCCAAGTTCAGATAAAGTAGCAGTATACTGTCTATTAGATAAATTTATTCTACCTTAACTAGAGAATAAGATTTTTGGGTTGCTCCATGATTTTTTATTCTCGGGATAGCTAACTGGCAGATTGCTATCAGAAAGATTAAAATTGTGTTAGGGTAGAGTTATTTTTGAAAAGTTGGCAACTTGGCTGTAACAATTTTAATAGAAATTTGGTTACTTTTTCGCTTGTCTGTGTTTTGGTGCAGTTGTAGTTCAGACCACAGTTTGAACGTTTGGAAAAAATGATAAATACGACTTGCAAAAATGAGTGGTGAAAATTATAAAGAGAAAGAGAAGTTTCAATAGAATAATACAACCTTTTTTAGTTAAATTCTGTTTATATTTATTTAAATTACGACATTTCGGCAATATAAACTATTGCCAAATAATTATTTGTATTTGTTGATTTGTAGTTCATGTTTTTACCAGAAGAAGGCAATAGTTTATATTGCCGAAACGTCGTAATTTAAATAAATATAAACAGAATTTAACTAAAAAAGGTTGTATTATTCTATTGAAATATGAGTTCTGAAAGATTTTATAATAATTTAAAGAGAAGTTTATTTTACTACCGTGAAAATAACTAATTTAATTAATTTAGTCGACAAATATAAAAATATAATTGAACCCAGGAAGACAGATTCCGTCTCTTGGAAAGAAAAAAAGAGATCATCTGGAATCGTTTAGAAATTATTTTAGTTTTAGTTGTGGCCAGTATCTACAATATACACCCCATTGCATAAAATCGTATAGCTATCAACAGCTGGCATATCGAAGATACAGCGTGATTCGTGATTTAGAAAAACAAATGTAGACAAATAAGTGTTTATTTCTCATATTATGCTTTCTTTAAATTTACCTAATAGATAAGAACAATATTTGTTCTTCAATTTTATCTAACAAATAAAAAACTGTATTCTTTGACTTTCGAAACCTCAAAAAATTCTGAATGATCCCATTTTTCAAAATTATTACATCTTTCTCGTATTGTATACTGTTTTCGAAATTTAATATTATCAAAAGTGAAATCCAATACTTCATCATCACTGTTGTACTGATTCATTATGATAATTATTAATATTAACATACAGCTTATATCATCAAAACAACACAAACGTTCCATACCATATGTTCCGTTTCTCTTCCCTTCGTGTTTCCATTTGTGTGCACTCGGTACAATATCTTTGGATAAAACTCTTAACTGGTAGTTTGACTGATGTTAGTTATCTTGCCGTTAACGAAAAATTATCTTACTGGTAACCTTTAACCATAAGTGGAACACTGAAGTTATCAATAGAATAAATTTTAACCGAATGTTTAACTATAGATGGAACAACCGGCCCTTAGTCAAAAAATTGTATCTACACTGTTCGATAGCAAATTTCATGTACTTTTCAAATTCGAAAAAAATATATAGAAGATACATTTAAAAATTAAAAGCTGTTGTCAATTACTCAAAAACCGGAAGTAATGATATTGATACGAGAAAACATAATTACAGGTCTTTCAAAATGAAGAGTCGGATGCGCGAAAAACAAATTTTGGTCTTAGAAAGAAATGCATAGATGATAAAGAAGGAAAACTTCTCTACTCTCTATCTCACAAATATAAATCGACTTTCCTCATTCTGATGCTTGCATCCCTAGTGAACATATCGCACTTGTACTGTGTTCAGTGTTCTATTTTTGGTGGTCGTTGATTTTTCACTATTATTTTAAAATGTCCGGCCAAATGTATCCTACACCATCAAAGAAGTATGTTCAAAGGCAAACGAAAGATAAATATTTAAGGGAAGAACACATGGACAATTTAGTAGATAGACTAGTGATAAATTTAGGTGACGATTCCTCCACTGAGAATGATTTTATCAATAATGGCAAAGATGAATAATTATTTATTTAAATTAATAAAAACCTGATATGAAAAATAATTACTGTACTTTACTTTTTAATTTTGTCCTTACTATTATAAAATCTGATTTTTTATCACTGTACTTGCTATGCTCGGGAAATACAAGCACTCAATATATTTAATACTTTGTTTATAAAATATGTTTTTTTTTATTGTAATACAGTACACAAGTTAGGTGGAAGCCTTTGGTTGAATCTCGCCATTGATTTCGTATCAAAAAAGTTTATTATTATTAAGAATTTTTTTGTAAAATATTTCATGGAATGATTTTAATGAATTAAGGGTACATGTATACTGTGCTTTTAAGGAATGGAATAATGGAATTCAATATTGCAAGCGGTAGGTCAAATTTTGTAGTAGGTGTAGTACACAAAAATTTGCTCCGCCTGTTCACGTAGCCAAGCCGACTCTTCACTTTGAACGCACTCTACTATGATTTATATTACTGGTATAGTCGTATATTCACGAAATCGCTAAAAATAATAACAATAAGCGAGACATTAGCTGGTTTATTTATATAGACGGACACCTGTGCATTTAATTTTTTTATCGATTTCATGTTTTTCCCTAATCATTACTCAAAAGTATACATAAACTTGAAAACTAAAAATTCTTCTTCTTAGCTGTATTTAAATAATGTTTATTTATAAAAAAGAATTAAACTAAAGCGATTGTTACCTAACTGGACAGTTTTCTTCTGTACAACGATCGCTTTAATTCAATTTAATTTTAATAATTTAGGTTGTCGAATAGGAATGTTAAAAACAATACTTTTAACTTACATCTTTATAACAAATTACCTGAAGATATTAAAAGTATGTATCTCAAAAAAATTAAATCAATTATATCAAGAAAATTGAAAATCAAAAGCTACTACAGCGTAGAGGAGTATCTGACCGATGAAAATTTCTGATACTATCCTACAAAGTCAGAGACTTGATTCAAAGCAATTATATTTTGATGTACCTACGTATTTCTATCTTACTTAATGTATTATCTCGCTAAGAGAGGTATTAGAGTCATGCTAAAAATCGCATATCCAGATTTTAGTGAATAAGCACGTTTTAAGGTTCCTAGAATCCGATAATAACATTTTTACGATGATGTTTGTGTGTGGATATGTGTGTGTGTGTGTGTGTGTGTGTGTGCGTGAGGTTGTTGTACGTACGATTTCTCAAATTCTATAAGACTAAAGACCTGTGTAACTACGGATTCCTCAATCTAACAGTAATGGGAAGAGTTGAATAGATTCTGGTAATAATTGAACAATCGGAAGTAGTAGTATTTCAAATAAAATCTTCCACATATTATTTTTTGAAAATTTATGTTATTACAAATATTAAAAACCAAAATTCTCTATCTGACACATTTAAAAAAATTATTATACCGTCTATAGATTTAAAGATATAGATATATAATCTATAAAATAATCTGTTGTAGTAAATCTCACAGCCTGATCACAGCCCAAACATCTCCATGGTAACTTCTTGAGAAATTAAAATGTCTGTAATTGACAGATAAATGTCACTAATGTCAGTGTCTAAAAGAAATGGAGAAAACTTGCTCATAGAATGAATTTAAAATTGTAGAAACTACGTAAATATAAATATTAGGTGTAATTAGATTTTTTTTGTGTGTATAAGAAATGTTAAATACAATATTTACATATATATACCACAATGGAAAGGGCGCGAGAGGTATTGTGATGGCCACAATAGATTTTTATATATTGTATACTGACGTACCGAGCATGTATTTTGCCCTTCGGTAAATAAAAAATATGTAATATACTATAATGTGCTGACCACATCATATTTTTTAAATAAAGGTTATTTAAATATTGTAAAGAAAAATGATGTTTAATTTTCAAATTTATATTATTATAAAATCTTTCAGAACTCATAATACAATAATAATAATAATAATAATAATAATGTATTATACTATATTATTACTATGTATTTAAAAATCATAATCATATTTTGTATATACTTACCTCTTGACAGGTCGTTGTACAAAACTTTTGTAACTTTTAAGAATGAATAAAGGATAATAATAATAATAATAATAATAATAATAATAATAATAATAATAATAATAATAATAATAATAATAATAATAATATAACCTTTATGTTTATGTTTTCAAATTTATGTTTATTTAATTATTAATAATTTAATTAAGAAAAAAATCTGATGTGACCAACACAATACCTCCCGCCATTTAATTTTTATTAATTTAAATACATACCTATGGGGTCTCGTTGTCACGTGCCTGAGCTTCAAGTAAACTGCCATTTCCGGTTATCCGATTGACACCAAAATTTAATGGGTTCTTTCCATATTAAAATAAGGTAGAAATACATGATTTCAAAAGTTTCTGAATGATGGTATTTTAATTAGAGTGCCCAGAAGATCCTCACACACACACACATACGCACACACACACATACACACCCACAGACATCATCGTGAAAATGTTAAAATTGGATTGTAGGGACCTTAAAATATGGTCATTTACCAAAATCTCGATATGCGATTTTTAGCACGATTCCTATACCTCCCTTACCAAGGGTAGCGGGAGGTAAAAATGAGAACAATATTTTACATTTTTGAATGACCCGTTTGTTTGTGCTTGACCTCCAAAGTGAAAGATTGAAGAAAAAGTGACAAGTAAGCCCGTGATCCATTTGGTTGCTATCTCTAAAATTTGGCATTTGTAATCTGTTATTCTTCCGTTTAGTAAAGATGGAAAATACTTCAAAGTAGGACATCACGTTATTATTGTGAAAACGTATTTTGAAAATGAGACTGGAATGGGAAATGGTGCTCGTTATCGCATATGTATTTGGGGTTCTTCTGGCATCAACTGGTAGTTAAGGACTGCACTACCATGTGGTCCAGCACGATGGCGCGAACTGTCATAATGCTCGAGAATCAATTAATTTATTACATCAACAGTTTCCAAGAAGTATCATCTCCATGTCGACATCAATGTAGTCCTATTTTTGTATATTATTTGAAAAAGCATTATCTAAATTGAAAGCAATCTGTAGTTCCAGAAAGTCTTAATTGTTATTCGTTAAACCGTAATATATATTTTTTTAATATTCTGTGACGTAGATGTTAATCTCATTTTGTTCTCAAAGAGTGAAGTTTTGGAGTTCGTTTAGAAATTGATCTATTTTAACATAAAAATATATAAATATGTTTAAAATAACTTTTGTGACCAATAGTTGGAAATGCATAATACACAATTTAATAAAATAATTTAAAAAATCTGATGTGGCCAGCACAATACCTTCCGTCAATCCTGTGTATTATGTACAAATTCTATACATAAATTTTCTTGCAAAAGATTCTAAATTTTTGGTATTATGTGATTCCCTTTCTCGGCAACTGAATTCCATACTCCTGATAACAAACAAACCACATGAAATAAGAAAATTATGAAATTTTGAATGAAAAATTATAACACTTGTCAGTTATGGACATAATTAATTGCTGTCACTTTGACACGGGTCCCCATATCTGTTTGCCAAAGTCAGCAAAGTTATGTCACTGCACGCACCCTATACATAATTTTTTTTGCAAAAGATCCTATATTTCCAGTAAAGTTATTTCATAAACAAACTATGCAAATTGCACTTGACACTGACATCTTCTTCTTCTTTAGTTTTTCCCATTCGCTAGGGGCTCGCTATTTTTTATTTTCTTCTTCTACTCATTTTTGTTTTGCGTGTCGTCCTCATTCAGTTCCTTTTCTCTGTCTTCTGCAATACAGTCATCTTATATTTGGTCTTCCTATGTTTCTTCCACCTTCTATTAATATATTCATCTCTCCTCATGACATGTTCAAACCAATGTAATCGTCTCTCTTATATCTAGAAACTTCTAACAACTAGCGTTACTTCCCTTATTGTTTCATTCAATTATAGTTCATCCAGGGATCATGTTCCGAAGACTCGTTATCGTTTTATTACGGCAGTACAATAGAGGGTCCCAATAGCCTGGCATGTGCCAGGGCTGTAATGAAAAATTTGAGTAGGGGTTTGAAATATTTCATTTCACACATTTTACTTTTCAAAACAGTAAAAAAAAATTGTTTAATATTTAACTGTTTTAAAAAATATATTGTATAATCAGATTTCCGCGACCACCCAGGAGGTACTAATTGCGGACCGTTAATCTTTGTTTATAGTGGCGATTTCCCCAAGAGGCCTATAACCACATGTCATTTAAAAAAATATATGAATATTTATTCGGATATCGTGCACTCGTCCTCGTCTTCAGAATTGTTATCGGACATATCTGAATCCCTTAAAGATATAATTAATGGATTCACGTCTTTGTAAAGTGATATAAATTTATTTTCTTCTTTTATGATATGTTGAATACAGTTACTCCATTGTTGCTGGCCAATATTTTCAACTTCTTCCCTGACTAATTGAACTACACTAGAATTTAATTGTGGTGATACATTTTTTGATCTAACATTGTTTTTTAGTTGGCTCCAAATTAACTCAATCGGATTGAATATGCAATAATAAGGTGGTAAACGTAATATTTTATGCCCTGCCTGTTGTGCCATATTGTCTATAACGTAAGACTTATCAAAATTCTGCTCTTTTATAATTTTAAGTAAATCATTTTTTGTTGCCCTTTCTGGTATTGGCATATTTTTCTTTACTAAAAAATCTATTATTTCAGCCTTTCTTGTTGCTGTCGTCGGAATTTTATTCTCTTGTCGCGAATGGTAGGTGGCATTATCCATGACTATTACTGAATTTGGTGCAATATTAAGAAGTAAATTATTTTCAAACCAACGTTCGAAGAGTTCAGCCGACATATTTTCATGATAGTCTGCAAAAGATGTTTTGAAATCTTTTGCTGATAACAAAAGTCCATTTTTAATCCAGCCGTTCTCGTCACCAGCGTGTAAAATAATTATCCGTCGTCCCTTCGATACAGGTGCATTTAGCGAACATTTACCTTTATCATTAACCCATCCTTTCTCAACAACATCATGCGTGTCACACCATGTTTCATCTAGATAGACAATATTTTTCCCTGCTTCGCGGTACGATTTAATTTTATTTAAATATTTGTGCCGTAACTCAACTATTCGCGGTTGTTCTAGTACTGCTTGTCTTTGATCTAATTTTTTGTAAACAAAACCCATTTTCTTTAAACACTGATGTAGGCATGATCGAGAAGGTACAAAAGAAATATCTTTTCTTAACGTTGTATGTAAAGATGATAATGTGTGAACAATATAATTAGCATAAGAATTATGTATTGTTCGTACTATATATAGTTTCGTAAAATAATCTATTTTGTCAGTATCTGAATCTTTTCGAACTCTTTTAGGTACCGGACCACCTATTCTGATAATTTTTTTAACAGTTTTATCACATACCTTTGTTAGTTGGCAAGTTTTCTTAAGAGCAACTGATTCTTCATATTCCTCCAACAGTCCATTGTAAACATTCAACACGATTTGTTGTCCATGTTCGTGCAAAAAAGGTTTAAATATATTAGGCGATGGTAATACACTTTTACTAGCACTTTCTAATTCTTCGTTTTCTTCCCACGGGCGAAACATTGTTAACGTTGTTGACTGTTGAATTTAATTTAACAAAACAAAAAACACTTTCAGCCTTCGTACACTAGTTAGGAGGTACAAATGACAAGTGAAAATAATTAAACTCACCACCTATTTATATACCTACATAGCCACAAATAACGGTTTTATAATCCTTTGGAGACAAGTTCACAGACCTTATAATAAGCTATAAGAAAATTAGGGAAATTCTAAGTTCAAAAGATTAACGCATTAAAATTTTAAATATTAGCAAATACAGCCCTGGTAATCGGTTTAGAAAATCTGAAAAGTGCAGTCTTGGTCTACAGTCGAATACTGGGCGTAAAATATATACCAGCATTGCAAATACTGAACTGGTCGACTGTACGGACCGAAATATTTTGGCATTGCGGTTTTAGCTATTGTGAACCCATAATAAAACGATAACGAGTCTTCGGAACATGATCCCTGGATGAACTATACTTGCTTTTTATTGATACTGGCATCTGTCAATTTGAATTACCTGAATATATTAGCAGTTTCCATGGTTAAGTTAGCATAGCTGGCTGAATTATGAAATTTATATGAATTTTTTTATCTTTATTATTCTTTAACTCTATATCTGTTGAATATGAAATATAAAATGCAATCAAATCGTATAGACAATAATATATTCTTTAAGTTATAATAACATTTAACTGAGTTTTTCAAGAAAAACTGTTAAAATCTTCAAATAAGGGTACTTCCGGTTGACCAATTATAACCAAAATCTAATCAAATCTGCATATGGTTGTAAGGAAGGGGAATACGCAAGAATTGTAATTTTTGGAATTCTAGTATTGGAGATATCGTTGACGACCCGGCGGTCTAATGCACACATACACACATACACACACACGCACACACTAACACACACACACATACACACACACACACATACATACAGACATCATCGTAAAAATAGTAAAATCGTATTGTAAAGACCCTAAAACGTGCTTATTCAATGAAAACTCACCACCGAATTTTGACCAAAGACAATACCTTCCGTCACCTCTAGGTAAGCTACTTACAATGTAGTTCAAGTTTTGATTGCCACTGGCAGCCTATGTCGTTCACCATATCTTTCACTTTTATACAAATGCATGATATGTATATCTGGCGTGGTGATACCAAAAGGCTTAAAAATAGTAAGAATTTGGAATACAGTAGATGTGTGATGTAGACGTTAAAGCGAGGTAAAGGACATAAAATCTCAAATATATTAAATAGTTATTTAACTAGGCACTAAAATATCAGAGGCTGTAAATCTGTGTTTAGTGCTGTGTTGAACACATTATTTTTTGCCGATTTTAGAATTTATATTAATTTAGAGATTATATTTAATATCTATTTTGAAAGTTATCTCCACCAAATTATGTTGGTATGCGTTTGTTGAACTATTGCTATGCGTTCATTGAGTAGTTGCTATGTAAATAGCATCAATAGGCAGTAAAAGTGACATTTTACAGACTGTTAGCTGTCAAAAAAATCGCACTTTTAATGTGAATCGGCAAAAAAAGATTTGTTTTATTTAAAAATTAAATCCGGGACATTTTTACATATGACTTCGGCATAAGAGTGAAAGAAAATATTGATATGAATATATTTTCACATTTTTTTTATCTGTTATGTCTAGAAATATGTAATACAAAATATTGAAATAGTGAATTGCGTAACTGTAGAAAAATATTGTTATAGGCGATGGTTGTGACCTTTCGAAATGAAATGTTAGTGTAGAAGACAGTTCAACTTAGAAGTTAAACGATTTAACGGAAACGACGACATCTTAACAGTTCATTTCCTGCAGACGGAAACATACCTATATCCTTCGCGGATGAATTTGTTACACTTACATGGACTTGCTATTTCAAACACAATCTTACATCAAACTTACAATAAATCGAGAAAATTTACTACTATTCACCTCTTCTGATTTCCTTTTGCTCTTGTACATTTTTAACCAGGAGTAAAATTCCCGTCACCTTAAAATCCTGAAAATTAAATCATATATTAATATCCGTTCTTAAATGACACAATTTCAAAATTCAGCGCCCTGCATAGGTCACCATAATATTAAAATAACTAAAACTCTACTGATATAGAATAAGATGCTGAAACATATAAGGTACCTGAAGCAAAAAAGATCCAGCGTGTATTAAGGCTCACATACCGAAATTCACAATTTATATTAGTTGCACCGGTGTAATAATAATAATAGTTTTTATTTCATTGACATGATACATGTGTAGAAAACGTCACAATATATAATATAATACAGTACACATAAGTAACACATATAAATGATTCATAGATGAGACAGCGACAGTGCAATCTATGCAAAGTTTTTATTGAAGAACTCGTTTAGGTCATAAAAATTGCATTCATGTAATAATTTTGTTAAGTTTTGTAGAAACATTTTATTTGAATCACAATTTTTTATACTGACAGGAAGGTGGTTAAATATTTTTAATCCTCTCACATGAGGAGCGTTTTGCGTTACTTTATATCATGCACGAGGTAAATAAAAATCATCTTTATTTCTTGTATTAACAGTATGAACCTCTGAAGTACGCGTAAATGACTGTTTGTTCAGAAATATATGTTTACATATTTCAAAAATATAGATATCAGTAACTGTTAATAATTTATATTGTTTAAAAAGATTTCTACAAGAGAAGCAGCGTGGAACTTGTGTTATTCGTCTTATTATTTTCTTTTGACTAATGAAAACATTATGCTGCATTATCCCCCCAAAAACAGATGCCATACCTAATTATAGATTTTGCTTTTGCATGATATAACATAAGTAACTGGTTTATGTCTAATACACTTCTTAAGTGCCAAATTTGGTAACTTATCTTATTTAATTTTAGATTTAAGTTGTCAGTGTGATCTTTCCAGATGAGATTTTCTTCAAGTAACAAACCCAAGAACATATAATTATTAGTTCTGGATATGTTATTCGAACCG
Organism: Harpalus rufipes; assembly: GCA_951394225.1. NCBI lineage: Eukaryota > Metazoa > Arthropoda > Insecta > Coleoptera > Carabidae > Harpalus > Harpalus rufipes. The sequence goes on from OX596274.1 coordinate 64,840,016, forward strand.
AGATTTATTTCTATATTCAGATTTTTTCTATACACTCATAGATTACGATAATATAAAGGTAATTCAGAAGTGACATCCCGTTTACTCTGCCCTATTGTCAGTAGTTTCGAGTTTGTCATATGAAGTTGTTGCGGGTATTTTATAAAAACTTCTGATAAACAATCGTAAATATTATTCTAAAAAAAATATTTTATCTACGTTGTTGAAGTGCGTCAACTGCTCTTTGAACCTTATAATTTGTGAAACAAGATCACTTTTATTGTTTTGAAAAAAATAATTGGATAATAATACTAATAATATGTTTATGTGGCATAGTAAAAAGTGAATACATACATAGTACATGCCATAGTCAAAATTATAATAGTGATAAAAGTACATGAGTAAAAAAGAGCATCCTTGCGGATTTCAATATAAAATTAAGATACAATTATATAAATAACATTTTTTAAACTTCTCATTTTTAAAATTGGGAATATTGTAATTTTTGGTATCTGGGTTCATATTTATGACAGCTCTGATATTGCGTGAATTTATTAGGATTTAATTTAATGTAGTTAAGACATTGCATTATATATATATATATATATATATATATATATATATATATATATATATATATATATATATATATATATATATATATATATATGCAGGGGAGAGTTAAAATTTGCAATTTAATGAAAATCTGTTTGCAGTGGTCGCGGAACTCCTTATTGTCTATAATACGCACAACACACTTCTGTAGTTTAAAAAGTCTATTACAAATAAACGTAAGGTTTATTCATTCTACTACTCCGGGACAAATAAAGCCCAGTAAATTTGCCATACCTGTAATACAATGCAAACGGTGCCTTGAATGGACCAGGAAGAGTGTAACGGGACTTAAAAGATTTTTTGTATGCCCAGATGGCTCAGATTAAGCAAGAATTATACCAAAAATTTCTCTAAACCTATAGCTTCTATGTAAAGGAGTATTATTTCTTAATTAATTAATTTTTTTCAGTGGCCTTATTATATATATTATACTATCACAGTTTAATAAAACCCAAATATAATTATTACCTCTCGCTAAGAGAGGTATTGGATTCATGTTAAAAATCTCATATCCAGATTTTAGCGAATAAGCACGTTTTAAGGTCCCTAGAATCCGATTATAGCATTTTTACGATGATGCCTGGGTTGAATAGGTTCTGGTAACAATTGGACAACCGGAAATGGTAGTATCTAAAAAACAAATTTCAAAATATTATTTTTTGAAAATTTGTTACTACAAATAATAAACAATATTAAATTCTCAATCTGACACATTAAATTTTTTATTATATCTCGTATAGGTTAGGAGATGTAGTATATAATAATATAGAATAATCTGTTGTAATAAATCTCGTTGTCCAAAAAACAGTTGAGATATTTAAATGTTTGTCATTAATAGATAAATGCAAAATGTCAGTGGTAAAAATCAGTTTTAGCAGCATTACTGGCAGATTTTTCTGGGAGGTACGAGTATATATATATATATATATATATATATATATATATATATATATATATATATATATATATATATATATATATAAATAATTGTATTATTAATTAAATATGTATATAAAATTATAGGTATGTTAATATTACATATATCCTTAAGAAATACCGCTAATACCGTCAATGAATTAGAAGAATTTTGAACATATTAGAATAGTAGGACAAAATTCCTCATAGAACGAAAGACGAGATACAATTTCAATTATTTTTGTGTATAAGAAATGTTAAGTTCGTTACTTATAGGGAACGAGCAGTCAGGTGACTTTGTTGGCCTTGGCAAGCAGATATGAAGATCCGGGTCAGAATGGCGGCTAGTAGTTATTTACATAGATGGCACAATGCCATATCATAATTTTTCATTCAAATTTTCAAAATAGTCTGATGTTTATTTATTATGCAACATAAAATGAAAATGGCGAGAGGTATTGTGCTGGCCACAACAGATTTTTTAAAGAATGTAATTGTTTATGAAAATTAGCTTAAAAAAATGCTAATTGTGAAACTTTTTTTAGATTTCTAATAAAACAAAATTTAAATGAACAAAGCTTTTTAAGGTTAGTAATTATCCAAATATGTCATTTTTAATTAAGGTGGACCTTATTTGCCTCCATGACATTAATCTTACATATTTACTATAAGTGATTTAAATTTAATTAACTTTTCCCGCTATTTCAATATGTGGTGCGACGTCACAAGTACATATGTTTACAAACTGTCATCCATTATGTAATATCTATGAAGCACGCTGTAATATACAGGAACCCTGAATACATAGTAAAATTTGTCACTTTTCTCACGGAACTCCGGTACCTTGTATACCAGTATTCGGTAATTGACAAAAAAATAGCTAAGTATTTTCTTTATTTTATTATTAATTTTTTATTATTATTAAGTATTTTGTCTTGAACATTTGAACTACCAAAGAATTAAGAAAAAAAATACTTATATGTATTTAATTTTATTTTATTTATTCTCTTTTGAATTTAGACAATTCAAACGTGGTACGTGGTTCAAAATTATCAAAAACAAGGTACAAATATCATGGCGAACTGATAATACAGTTTGTTCCATTTATGACCAGTTGCACCAACAAGGTTTAAAATTTAAACTAGGCTTAAACAAAAAAATGCTAATCGAAAATTTGACAGCAATATATTATAATTCATTTCACATTTCATTTCGATGCAATATTGTCAATTTAAGCCAAGTTTAATATTTAAGTTACGTTGGTGCAACCGGCCATTAAATGTACCACCATGAATAACTCGAGAAATATGCATCTGATCAAAAAATGTCCCGAATCAAAAGTTTGATGGTTCGGAGGGGACGTCCGATTCTGTCAAAACTTTGTAATTTTAAAAGAGGAACCCCAATTTAAGATTTGGATAGATTGTCAAAAATTAAGCATGGTTTACCCGGGGAACTCTAAACCTCCGTTACCAAGGGTAGCGGGTCAATCTGTCACTGATACTGCATTTTACACTTTTTAGAAAAAATTAAAAACATGAAACTTGTGTTAAAGGATATTTTAAATGATCTAAATAGCCTGTATACTCCAGAAAATTTCTATGAATGGAAAAAAATAATATACTCTGGGTATATTTTTAGTTCAAAACTTAACCACCAGATAGAGTTTGCTTAACTTAAATCGCGAATTATTTAAGAAATAATTATGTTGTATAGGTGAACATATGTTTTCTAGTTTTCTGTTTAATACCAGTGAAATTATTTTAATCATTATTTTGAATAATTCCACCTAAAATAAAATAACCAATACCTACCGTGTTTTTTCTCATTAGGTAAAATCCAATTTGCTGTCATTGGCTACTCCTAACTACGAACTCACACTTTCTCCTATGTTGGAACAACTTTTATTAATTTTGTTTCCTTAAGACTACGTAAAGTCTATTATGAAGTTTTTTTCTTATTTATTTATCGGTACGTCTTGAAATTAGTTTTCTCTTTGCAATTTTATTTTTTTATTAAACAAATTCTAAGTGAATAAATTAAAATGTCATTTTAAAAAAATGTTATGTAATCAACACATTACATCCCACAATAATTCTAGTAGGTACTCTTAATTTTATAATATAAGTGATACTGCAAAATTTATATAATATTTCATGAACGTATTATACGTACAAAGTGAACACACTCTGAAAATAAATAACGGTAATGTTTTAATTCCCCGAAAATTTCTTCAACTATTTTTTTATAAAAAAAATTAAGGGTTTTTTTTAATTCGATAATATTTGACCTTGAAGCTTGCTCTTCTGCTTTAAGTTCTTGTGCCTTACCTACCCCTACTCCGTCAACAAAAATTATATTGTAGCATTTTGCAATATTTTTCCATGGAATTTTTCCATATCGTTCAATTCTGGAAATTGACCCATCATTACGCATATTGAACATCAAAATTATAATAAATACTTTGATATCATAACATAAAATTCATTCTCATTACATAACTAAATAAGACCATTGATTATAAAAAATAACTTTGAAAAAGAATCACAAACTAAAGTAGACCAAGAATAAACTAAAGATTGCAATAAAATTAACTCAGAAAAGGGGCGTAAGGGTGAAGTTGATGCGTTTTTTTTTTCGCTCATCTATTAAGTTTATTTTTTTTACCTGGACACAAATTCCGCATATTTTGGAACAATGGCGTCTCGTGGCCTTGTGCCTGAGTGTCTGGTCGCGAATCTGGGGACCCGGGTCGATCCCGACCGACGCCAAAAATTACATCAAATTTTAATGGCACAAAATTGACCCTTGTGGTGCACTCTCCACGCCATCTATGAGTGCCCGTGCGGTGACGCCTGGTAAGCGCCTACACGGTACAAATATTCCATCATTACCGAAATCTGTATACAAAGCAGATTGGCACCCCCCAGCAATGGGTAATAAGCCGTGATGAAATATTTATTTATTTATTATTTGGAACAATGTTACGATTCCGTCCAGACTTAAAATTCAGTCAAAATTTCCGGACATGTCCGGGATTTTCCGGACGAATGGTCACCCTAGGTAGAGAAAATTTTCTGCCGCTACTGCTCAGGCGCTGATGATAGTGGCGGGGGCCTAGTTGTGCCGTTATATACAGCCTTCCTTATCCTCAATGTTGCCGGGTCTACGGAAATTTCCGTTTTTCTACGGTTTTTATTTTTACGGAAATCAGGAAATCAAATGAAAAACTCAGGAAATTTAAAGATTTTATTACATCAAGTAATTTTAATATCTTATTTTTACGAAATATGTAATTTGTGTATTACATGAAAAACTAAATAAAATTTCCCGCTTTTTTTGTAATCATTGGCGACTGTTCTCACATCTTCCTGAATTGTTTTGATGCTAGTTTCAGATAGTTGATTCAGGTTGGGTTGAACGTAGGCAGAAACCACTGTTCGGAAATAAGAATAAATTTGACGAGAACCAAATATGCATTAAATTATCGAAAATAAATACATAAAACCCAATTTTATTTAATGGCTTTTAAAATAAAATGTGTATTTTTTATATCATATTTATTAATTTTTGAATATGATAGTTGAATAATTTTAAAGATACAATTTCCATCAAAAGTATGATATGGGTGTAGACGCCAATTTAATGGGGCTGAGTATGTTTGTGCAGTAATATATTTTTTGGGCCTCAATATTTTTTTCAATTTGGGGACTATTTACAAAAAAAAAACAATATTTCTCAACAAAACCATTTCTCAGGATTTTTTTGGAAAAATAAGGATTTTTTTACAAAATCTCAGGGAAAATATAGTTATACATCTGGCAACACTGCTTATCCTTCCTATTTTAGTTGTAATTATGGCGTAGAGTTTTAAGCATCGTGCATTCGTTATTTAGACGTATTTCAAAAATGCTAACTGGCATCACTACGCAGGATGGAGCAAACTGAACTCCCCATTCGTACGTAGCGAACTCTACCAGGCGGTTTTCTTTTCAAAGTCGAACCTGAAGTTCTGAAATTTGCAATCTATGATGATATGGTCTTCCTGTCGGAAACCTTCACATGGCGACCGCTGTGATGGCAGAGTCACTATTTTTTAAATACGTCTTAACTACAACCAGCACCTGAGTAGTAGCGACGCCAAATTGGGGAGCTTTCTCTGTCTCACCTATATACAGAGGTGATACTGGAAACCGGGCCACTCAAAATAACTTTTTTATTTATAGATATTTTTTAATTATCTTTCCATATTTGTAAACTAGGCTTAGGAACTCACAAATTATGGTATTTGGAATAATGGTAGCGCTTCCGGTTTAACCGGATATGGCATTAACTTTCATATTTCAAATGGGACATACTATATATTTTTATATATTTGGAATCTACGTAAAATTACGAATTCAACGATATGCTTGAATTGAATTTTTATTGAAGAAGTAAATTACAAAATCGTAAGAGAAAATAAAATAAATAAATAAATATATCATCACGGCATATTACTCATTGCTGGGTGTGCCATTCTGCTTTGTACACAGATATTGGTAATGATGAAATATTTGTACCGTGCGGGCGCTTACCTGGCGTCATCTCACGAGTACTCTATTCTGGCGTGGAGAGTGCACCACAGGAGTCAATTTTGTGCCATTAAAATACGAAGTAATTTATGGCGTCGGTCGGGATCGAACCCGGGTCCCCAGATTCGCTACCAGACACTCAGGCACACGGCTACGAGACCCCATATGAATAATTAACCTTGTAAGCCATATCAGGTAGGCTGTGATAACAAATTTATAATTTTTTGTATCAAAATATGGAATCTTACAAAATAACTTACTATTTGTACAATTAACTTAAATATTACTTAATATTATTATAACTGTTTTCATAGTATGCCTATTATGGCTTAGCAGGTTAATTATAAATCATTTACGTTTTTACTTCCTTGTACGTAAGTAAAGGAAGTATTGTAATCGCGAAAAATTTCGGTTTTCAGATTTCAGCGGAAATATCCATTTTGATCATCCCTGAATCCATTTTGACTAATTTCGTCGTGACGTCTGTACGTACGTACGTACGTATGTACGTATGTCCGTACGTACGTATCTCGCATAACTCAAAAACGGTAAGCCGTAGAAAGTTGAAATTTTGTATTTAGGACTCCTATAACATCTAGTTGTGCACCTCCCTTTCTGGTTATTACACAATTTCTAGAAGTGGCACTTTACATGAAGCCTATAATAGATTTTAATGAAAAACTGTTTTAAAATATAATCCAAAACTTTTCAAATTTGGTATACAAGACTTTTATGTCAATCGAAATAACATAATAGATTTTGGTTAAAATAGGCTAACCGGAAGTGGTACATTACTTGAAGTTGTTAACAGTTTTTCTTGAATAAAATGATTTTATTTTGATTTTAGAAATAAATGCTTCAAATAAAAGTTTTAGAGAATTAATTTCTGCGTCTAGCACATCAAGTATTATTAAATTAGCCCATTGTATAAGCGAGATATGTAAATTTAAAAATTATATACTTTTTGGTTTTGTAATTAAGCTTGCTATGGATTAGGACAAAAACATAAAAAAAATGTTCATGTCAAATTACGTTAAATACGTGCAATTTTATGATTCGTACAATAACAAATATATTTTTATTGTGAAATTAGTCATATTCATTGTTGTAATCAAATATTTCTTTGTTGTAATCAAAACTCTCTTTAAAAAGAACCGGGTTAGATTATGGTCGCTATATATTTTACTGTTTTGAAGTTAAAATTAATATTTTGTAATTTATTTATTAAAAAATATGTATAGTTTAATAATCGTACAAGGAAGTCGTGTGGTGTCCACATCAGATTTTTTAAATTTATTTCTTTAATAAAAATTCATTTCATATCGTTGAATTCGTAATTTTACGAAGATTCCAAATATATAAAAATATATAGGTGGCCCATTTGAAATATAAAAGTTATTGCCATTTTCGGTTATACCGGAAGCGCTACCATCATGCCCAATACCATAGTTTGTGAATTCCTAAGCCTAGTTTACAAATATGGAAAGAGAGTTAGAAAATAATAATAAATAAAAAAGTTATTTTGAATGGCCTGTTTTTCAGTACCACCTCTATAATACAGATTGTACAGAGAAAGCTGAATTTTGACAATGACATTTACCTGTTTATTACAAACATTTGAATTTCTCAACTGGTTTTCTTATGCCCAGTTGCACCGCTCACACTTATAGCCAGGTGCACAGCTTATAGTTAAATTGTTAACCGTTGGTTAAATTGACAAGACGAAATTTCAAATGAGTTGTTCATTATTGCTCTCAAAATTTCGATACGTACAACGTTTAACTCATGGTACCCCATAGATAGTATACCGGGCAATAATTTTTGTTTAATATGCTTTCTACAAGAACTGGATGCCTTTAAAACTGACCAATCACGTCGTAGTTCAAAATTTTGTAAAAAAAGTAAAAAATCAATGTGTTCTCTGGAAAAATTGTCACAAATGACATATAAGATCATTGGCGTCGCGGCATATTTGATATTTTCATAATGAAAAACATGTTTATTAACACTTTTTATAAGTAATGAGACTAACAAATAAATAAAATAGATGAGTACAAAATAATTCAAAATAATGTTTATTGTTGAAATGTCGAGAAAACTACATGTATACATAAAAATCACACATATTTAACTTGTGGATTAGCATAAACTCAAATAACATATTGGGATTTTCATTAAGGTAGTTGTTACTCGAGTGTACCTATTCAAAAACTTGTTCTATGTTCAAAATAAAAATTAAGCTAATGCAGTTTATATTTGCAATAAGTTATATTTTTTAACATTATATTATATAGATTGCATCAAAATAGTTAAAAGCTAATATCGAACACTGTAACAGATTAATTTTCTTTATTTTTCCGTAGAAAAGTTTTTTTTTAAACTGTACCACTCACACTAACACATACACAAGTGTCGTATTTCAATATACTGACACTACAGGATGAATGTTGGAGAATAACTGTGGCAACGTCGCACCTAGACATTTATTGGTACATTCGGGTATAAAAGTAATAAGATATTTTGAGATATAATACTAATTATAAACTACAAATGGAAACTGCAAAACAAATTAATATATTTCTTTCTTAAAATTACAAAAATAGTATTATACTGTTTAAACTGTTCATGCTTTTCACGTAAAATACCAATTTAAACAATATTTCCTTCGAATGTACGTCTGAAATTCCTTTAACCAAAGATCACCTCTTATTCGCTAATACCAAGCGGGTGTTAACTTAACTGATACTCCAATTGGAACGCTTGTACATGGTTGTCAAGTATAATTCTACCTATTTATCGTATTTTCAGATTATAATTTTCTACAGGCAATAAAATTAAATCTGAATGGTAAATAATTTTCAAATTTTTACATAAAATCCGTTAATTAGTTTTCTATAACATACTAGTTTTTTCGATTAAATGTCGGTATCGATATAAAAGATATAATTTAAAATGTTGTGTTTATTTTCTTCACGTGTTAAAAAGGCCAAATTTAATTGTAAATATCTCAGGTACCGTGTGGTCAATTGTTTTAAAACTTGGAGAGCTGGTAGATTATACTTCAGTTGAGATGTACTTAAAATTAATTCTGGGTAAAATGGTTTCACGATATAACTACCTTAATCAAATACAAAATTCCTTCATCACGATTAACAGCGTTGGCACCAGGATTCCTGCCAAGATCCCAAGTGTTTTGCTGGAAGGTTCCAAATGCGCGTAGATGTTGATGAATTCGAAAAAGAAACAGAGTGCTGCGGTGTACGTATATTTGGAAATAACTCTCTGTATCGTCTTGTAGCAGCACGATTATTTTGTAATGTCTCGCCATAAACCATACGCATGTCTGTATACTCTTGATTGGTGAAGGTAAATGGCATTTTCATAATATCAAATAATCTGATGTGACCAACACAGTACCTCCCGCCATTTACCTATGTATATAATTTTTATATTACTTTATAAATTTATCCATACAATATATAGAAAAAGTATTAAAGCAAACTTGTAGAAAATGGAATAATCTTTAATCTTTATAATAACAAATTGAGAAATAATTACATTTAAAGGTATTTTTTGTAGAAAAACTATCTTGAGCTTCAAGTAAACTGACATTTCCGGTTATCCGATTGCCACCAAAATCTACTCGTAATGAGTTCATTCCATATTAGAATAAGGTAGAAATACATGGTTTCAAAACTTTCTAAATGATATTATTTGAGTTAGAGCGTAAAGATGATCCATACACACATACACATATACATACACACAGACATCATCGTGAAAATGTTAAAAATGGATTCTAGGGACCTTAAAACGTGGTCATTTACCAATATCTCGATATGCGATTTTTAGCACGATCCCTATACCTCCCTTACCAAGGGAAGCGGGAGGTAAAAAACATAATATAAATTGTACGGCTATGCAAAAAACGTTTAAAGTCAATTTTGACCACAAAACAATAACGTTTTGACAATCAAATTTTTTTCCAGAGAACACATTGATTTTTACTTTTTTACAAAATTTTGAACTATGACGTGATTGGTCAGCTTTGAAGGGCTCCAGTTCTTGTAGAAAGCATATTAAACAAAAATTATTGCCAGATTTACTATCTATGGGGTCAGTTCTACCATGGGTTAAGCATTGTACACTTACTTACATAACACCCTGTATAAGCTGTGCAACTGGCCCGTAAAGTTTAAGCTAGATTTAAACAAAAAAATGCAAATCGAAATTTTTATAGCACTATTCAATTACCCATTTAACATTTCGTTTCGATACGATATTGTCAATTTAAAGAACACTAAAAATTTAAGTGTCAGCGGTGCATTAAAGTAACATTATTTTATATATGCATATATTTTTTGTCCTAATTAATGGAAGATGAGAAATTTATATTAATATTAAATTTTCAAAAAAACGGCTTTAAAAATAGTGTTTACAAGAAATATCCTGAACAAGTTCAAGTAAAGCACTTACCACTTTTCGATTGGTGAATTATATCAATATTTAATCACTTTATATAAAAGCAAAAGTTAAATATGAAGGTTCAAAATTGTCCTACTTGTAGTATTGAAATTTTATTCGCTGAAAACTTCTAGTAACACCTCCCTTACCTGTCTATGGAGGGGAGGTAAAGCTTCCATCATTTAGCTTCATATTATTTCATTGTGTTAAAAGGTATGTTTATTAATATTGATATTTGAAAAAACGAATACTACAATACATAAGACATACCCACATGCTTTCTATTATATGGGAAGATGTTTTCTAGTTTCTCAGTATTTTATTGATAAAACTTATAGAGAACCGTAAATATTTGAAAAATTTGTAAAATTTTAACAAGAATAGCACAACCATTGGGGATATGATATTCAGAACAATCAATGACCTAATTCCTCTATTGGAACGCATATCTTCTTCATACTCATTCTAGTACGGAATGTAGCCCTCCACCATAACAAAAAATAATAAAATGTACACTTTATACTTTAAGTATAAACATTTTTACCTTCCGTCACCTATAGGAAAGGAAGGTATTGTCTTTGGTCAAAAAATTCGGTGATGAGTTTTCATTGAAGAAGCACGTTTTAGGGTCTTTACAATACGATTTTACTATTTTTACGATGATGTCTATATGTGTGTGTTCGTGTGTGCGTGTGTGTGTGTGTGTGTGTGTGTGTGTGTGTGTGTGTGAGAGAGAGAGAGAGGACCGCCGTTTCGTGCACGATATCTCCAATACTAGAATTCCAAAAATTACAATTCTTGCGTATTCCTCTTCCTTACAACCATATGCGGATTTCGGTTATAATTGGTCAACCGAAGTACCCTCATTTGAAGATTTTAACAGTTTTTCTTGAAAAACTCAGTTAAATGTTATTATAACTTAAAGAATATATTATTCTCTATACGATTTGATTGCATTTTATATTTCATATTCAACAGATATAGAGTTAAAGAATTATAAAGATAATAAACTTTATAATTCAGCCAGCTATGCTAACTTAACCATGGAAACTGCTAATATATTCAGGTAATTCAAATTGACAGATGTCAGGATCAATAAATAGTAAATGTATGAAAGAGTAAGGGAAATAACTGTAATGTTGAACGTTTCTAGAAAGATATAAGAGAGAAGATTACATTGGTTTGAACATGTCATGAGGAGAGATGAGTATATTGGAATAATGAATAGCTTATAACAGAAGGTGGAAGAAACATAGAAAGACCAAATATAAGATGAAAGAAGAGAAAAGAAACTGAATGAGGACGACATGCAAAACAAAAATTAGTAGAAAAAGAAAATAAAAAATAGCGATCCCCTAACGAATGGGAAAAACTAAAGAAGAAGAAGATGTTAGTGTCAAGTGCAATTCGCATAGTTTTATTAAATAATTTAACTGGAAATATAGGATCTTTTATGTGTAGGGCGCGTGCAGTGACGTGATTTTACTGACTTTGGCAAGCAGATACCAATGTGGACTCGTGTCAAAATGACAGCTAATAATTACGTCCATAACTGACAAATGTCATAATTTTTCATTCAAAATTTCATGATTTTCTTATTTCATGTGGTTTATTTATTATCAGGGGTGTGAAATTCAGTTGCCGAGAAAAGGAATCATAAAATACCAATAAATGAAATTTTGAATGAACAATTTTGACATGAGGATGACCCGCAAAACAAATGAAGGGAAGAAAAAAAAAATTAGCGACCCGTAACGAATGGGAAAAGCTAAAGAAGAAGAAAATGTCAGTGTCAAGTGCCATTTGCATGAAATAATATTACTGGAAATTTAGAATCTTTTGCAAGAAAATTTATGTATGGAATTTGTACATAATACACAGGATTGACGGAAGGTATTGTGCTGGCCACATCAGATTTTTTACAATCTTAAAGAGGCACTTTTCTAACTTTTCTCATGGCGAAATCGTCGATCACATCCTCAAAAGATAACTCTCTTAAAATATCGTTATTTGTGCTTAAAATCGCAAGATCGTTTAGGCGTTTTTGAGTCATTGTAGTTCGCAATCTATTTTTTACTAATTTTAACTTTGAAAACGACCTTTCAACAGTACAATTAGTAATCATCAAAACAAGGTCTTCAAAATTATTTCCACATTGGGAAAAGCATCTTGTACTTGTTTTTCGACGATCAAATTGTACATAAAATGTTCTCGACTGAATCATGCATAAAAAAATTCCATATTTTTTTGTACTTGGTGGCGGCCCCTTCTTGGTGGGGGCCTCTGGGCTGCCGCCCACTTCGCCCACCCTTAAATCCGGCCCTGATCTATTATGAACAATTTAATTGGGGAATCTATCGTGACACTAAGAGCAAACCTATTTTGTTTATAACAAGTTTTGGATAATAACAATCCACAGTTTGCGCTTGGTTTGTGCTACTCAGATTCAAATTATGAAAGTTTGTGTTGTTTATTTACGCCTATTATTAAAAATTTTGATGCAATATTTTTCAAAAGAATAATAATAATTTGTTATTTTCTAAAATAATTAAATGAAAAGGTTGACGCCAGAAAAAGTTTTAAAAATAACTCCCTACTTTATATATGAAACAATAAGAACATTTAACTAATGATCCAACCTCTCCGGTATAATTGTACATTTTCTATTTTGTTTTTAAAACGGCCACTTCTTTATCACTATGTCGTGAATACAATCGATTATATTTTTGTTATAATCGAAATTTTGTGAAAAATGTAATTTTTTAATATTAAACACCCCATTTTTTATTGTTTAAATTATTTTTTCTTTTAAAAATAGATGTAGTTTATGTAGTACGTTCTACAATCGTTTTATAGGGGGGTTAGGACTTTATAGCTCACAATTTTTCGTATAAATTAAATACTGTCGTAGAGTATAATATTAAATAAATTAATTAGCAATTTAATAACAACCTTGACAAATTACTATGTTGTATGTTAATAGATATAAATGTATAACATAGTCCTATGTTTGGCCGCTATTATTTAAATAAATATTTGCTGAATTGAAACTGAAAAAGGGGACAAGTTACATTTTTTGAAAAATACAAATTTGTGCAGAAAAGTGATCTAAAATAGTGTCAGCGTCTAAACTGCAAGAACAGTATATGTATTACGCCGCATACAAGAACTACAACGTTAGGAAACATGTCCCCTGCCCGTTTATAGTTTTGTAGCAAAAACGGGATAAGTTTTTTCACAAATCCCGTTCTTGCATTTCAATTTTACCAGATTTATTCGGAAATATTTGTACAAATGCACCGAAATATTGAAATCGCGAAATATAGTTAAAAATTATGTTGTAATAATAATAATAAAAAACAGTATACTAGTAAGAACACATTAAATTTTCAATAAAAAAATCGAAAATTGAAAAAAACATTTTTAACAGAATAAAACTTTAAAAATGTAACTTCTTCAATTATTTTTAGACTGCAAATTAAAGACTGTTCTAATCAATACTAATAATTAAATATCATAATTTGCACTCTAATAGCAAATTTTAAGACATGACAGTTGTCTTATGTTTATATGGAATTAATTAAATAATAATCGTTGCATTGAATTTATTTTTGTGAATGTTATTATTATCCATATATTGTTTTAAACAAAAGGAATTTACTCTTAGTGTCGCGACGGATTCCCCATTTCAATTGTTAATAATAATAATAATAATAATAGATGTAAATTATCGTCACAAACTTCTATAATTTGCATCTGGGCAGCCTAAATCTAGCACTGACTGCAGATGCTATTATTACCCAAATATTGATAAAAATAAGAGGTTTACTATTGGTGTCACGCCAGATTCCACAATCCAATTATTAATAATAAATGCAAATAAACAGCACAATTTTTTGTAATTTGAATCTGAGCAGCACAAACCTAGCACTAACTTCGGATGTTGTTATTTCCTGAATAATGTTATAAACAAATGGAGTTTGCTCGTGATGTCACGTCAGTTTCTTCATTGCAATTGTTAATAATAATTGTAAATAAATAGCACAAAATATTATAATTTCTTTCTGAGCAGCACAAACCTAATACTAATTGTGGATGGTATTGTTATTCAAATATTAATACAAACAAACTGATGTTTACTCTTGGTGTCACGCCAAATTCCCCATTTCAATTTTTAATAATATGCTTAAATAACAGCACAAACTTTCAAAATTTGTATCTGAGAAGAACAAGCCTTCCATTAACAGTGGATAGTATTGTTACTCAAATATTTGTTTAAAAAAATGAGTATACTCTTGGTGTCCCGTCAGATTCCCCATTTCAATTTTTTAGTAATACGCGTAAATAAATAGCGTAAACTTTCATAATTTGTATCTGAGCAGTACAAACCTGGCACTAACTGTTAGTCTCTAGTGTACGACAGAGTCCCCTTTTCAATTTTTATTATTAGGCGTAAATAAGAAGCACAAACTTTCATAATTTGAATCTAAACAGCACAAACTGCTGATTGTGTTATTATCGAAATGGGTTTACTCTTGGTGTTAGGTCAGATTCCTCAATTCAATTTTTTATATTAGGCGTAAATAAACAGCAAAAACGTTCATAATTTATAACTGAGTAGCACAAACCTTGCACTAACTGTGAGTGATATTGTTGCTCAGATATTAATAAAAACAAAACGAGTTTACTCTTGGTATTACGCGAGATTCCCCATTTCAATTATAAATATTAGGTTTAAATAAACGGCACAAACTTTCATAATTCGAATTTGAGCAACACATACCTATTACTAACTGCGGATAGTGTTTTTACCTAAACATTGTTATAAACAAAAGGGGGTTTTTCCTCTTAGTGTCACGCCAGATTTCCCAATTCACTTGTTAATAATAGGTATAAATAAAAAACACAAACTTTTATAATTTGTATTTAAACACCATAAACCTAGCAATAACTGTAGATATTGTTGTTACTCAAATATGAGTATTACTATAACTAAAAGGATTTAATTTTAGTATCACTCGTTACGTCAGGTTTCCCAATTCAATAAGGCTGTTGCAAGAATTTTTAAATGCCTTCTAAGTACTAAATTTTTAAAAATATTGTTTTTTAAATAGCGTCAAATTTGAAACTATCACCAAATATTCATTAGATATTTTGCAATTAATTATTAAAATTAGTTTCATAATTTGAAAAAGTCACTTGGTGTTAAACGGAATGTTACGTCAAAATATATACAGTTTAACATGTGACAAACTATCGCCTACTTTTATTTATATAAAGAACGTAGGTGATGGAGAAACTGTTTTCCTATTGGCTATGAATGTAATTTTACGTCACATAGTAGAGGATCATTTTTATTTGAACAGCACAGACCCTAGCATCAACTGTGGATAGTATTGTTATTTAGATAATATTATAAACAAAATGAGTTTGCTCTTAGTGTCACGCCAGATTCCCCATTTCAATTGTTAATAATTGGCGTAAATAAACAGCACAAACTTTAAGATTCTAGCACAAACCATCACAAATCTAGCACTTCTCATTAAGTTTTTGATTGATATTAGGTATGGGGCCATCTAACGTGACGTACATGAAGAAAACTTATTGGTTCATTAATATTAACGAGATTACATGCTTAACAATTTCGTGAGAATATACTATCCGAAAAGAAATATTTGTTGTATTATTTTTGGGCCCTGTTACTTTTGATCCCAGTCTACCCTACTGTTTGTAATAGTATATAGATATTAGTCATTTAATTTGTGCTTTTCAAATGAATAATAAAAATTAAATTTAATGTAATAAAAATATTCATGTAGGTAGACTACAATATGTTGATCATTTATTTCTATTGGATTAACATTATCAATACGATACATACGTGTAGAAACAGCAATATGTTTTAATTATTTAGGTACTTGAAAGGTACTAGAAATATTGTGATCAGTAATCAATCGCTAAAATTCATAACGCAAATGTTCAGCTTTAATTACAAATGAATTTCTGTGATCTGTAAAGTGTGTCAAAGTGGAATGTAATAATTAATGTTGAAATGTTTTTACCTTCGCCTACCCTAGGTAAGGGAGTTATAGGGATCATACTAAAAATGTCATATTTTGGAAAAATATTAAAGAACGATTATCATAATTGTCATTTTATTTTGTGAGAAGGAAGTTTGGATCATTACGCAGAGCGAAGTGGTCCAACCCTTCGAACAAAATAATCGACAATTATGAAATGAATTCTTAATACTACATTTTTTCTATTTTGCTCCTCTTATGCCATTCTTAAATAAAAAATCATAGTTTCAAAATTTAGGGAATTTGGTATCAGTTGGTGATACTAATGTGCCGCGGGAAAATTCAAATTCTAACCTTATTTTTATAATACCAATTGTCTACGACATTTATATTTCTTTCTAAATTTATTACTATATTTCTTCTCTTTTTCTTATTCTTACTTGTAAATTCAAAATTATATAAAAATAAAATTCTTAGAAATCGTTTGCATTCATTTATTTAGCAAGATTAAAAAATAAATTGTACTAATCTATTACAAAACTCGAATGAGCTATTAACGAACTCTTTTGGGTGCTGTATAAGCTTTGTTACAAACGCAAAATAGAAAAAAAACTTGTTTTAAGGACTCTACAATCTGTTTTTAACATTTTTATGCTGATATCTGTAGGTATCTAAGTGAACAATTAGAACTTGAAAGCAATCGGCAAATTGAAAGTACATTTTATTTGAAGCTCTATTATAGTGGTTTATTTATCTTTAAATAATATTTTTTGCGATTAATCTTATTATAATATTTGAAGAATATTAATATTGTATAGATTTATTTTGAAACTTAGCAATTAATAATTAATATAAAAGTACAATTTCGAGAAAAAAAAGATGTGGCTAGCATACTTTTCGCTATTTTAATTTTATTTTATATACATAGCACATAAGGGGGCAATGCGTGCGTGTTATGAAGAAAAATATATATAAAATTCAGACATATCAAGCTTTTCTTCTTGAATAAAATTCATTTTATCACTGAGAAAGTATACAAAATATTTGTTTTTACATTAAATACAATTAACATGAAACAAGATATTCAATTGTTTTCTTCAAAGCACTCTTATTACAATCAGTTTTAAATTAATCAGCATAATTTTCATTTGTATTTCTCTCAAATATTTTGTAATATTAGTGTATGACATATGTAGGTATATCGTTGAAGTCAGAAAAAAAATACTGAATTGAATAAGCGAATAAAAAAGGTTGCAATTTAAAAAAAATCTTATTGCGCTCATTAAAATACTAAAATAGTCTTATAGAATAGTGAATAGAAATTGTTTGCTAATTTAACCGACTTCGAAGCTCCTATACTTCTCGAGATAGTAATAGTGTACCACTTAAAATTATTTATCATTGTTATCAGTATTTGTAGTTTTATAAGTATATTATGTACTTACTAATATTCCAAGCTAACCAGTGATGTATAATTTTTATTTATTAGCATTTTATGAAAATAGCACCTAAAAAATGTAAGTAAAATTTTAATACAAAAATTACATACAATGCAAAATACATATATTTATAACATAGCTTTGCTGGCTATATTATTTTTGTAAACAATACTTGTAATATTCTTATGTTGATTACAATAAAGGATATTTACAGTGCAAGAACATTGATTACAAGAAATCCAAAATCCAAGGAAATTTCATTAATATTTCAACACTAGCATTTAGCGTAGAATAAAAAAATGAGACATATGCATTAAGCATTACTATAACATATATTTTTTTACTCTTTTATGTTACACACTACGCTACAGTAATAATTTCAATATGACAGAATACTGGCCTGAATGCTCATTTCGTAACGTCACGCAACGAGCCTCTCGCGCATCGAACGATTGTATTGTAAGCATAGGAAATACAGAATTTTAAATAAATAGGCTTGTAAAATGTGATTTATAAATATGTATATACAACTCGTAAATAACTATTCAAATATTATATAATTAACATTTTATTTACATAATTAAAAAATCTGTTGTGGCCATCACAATACCTTTCGCACTCTTTTCATTGTGGTATATATGTTACAGGTAAAGTATCAACTTAGTCGGTGCATACACTGTCTAGTTGATGTATGCGTCCAGTAGCTGTTTTAGTGAAAGTATACATTATTTTATATAGTGCATACTTTATCTAGTTAATGTATTTATTATCTAGTTAGTGTATACACCTTCTTTTGCCACTGTCTACCTAAATCCGAGTTCTGTGCGTTAGGTATTGTTTCTGTTTGTTTTTTTTTATATAAAATTTATATGCCTAGATTGTTGGGTGGGCAGTTTGGGTGGGCATGTTGCGTGGGCAACGCAATAATTTATACTTTCACTAAAACAGCTAGTGGGAGCATACATCAACTAGACAGTGTATGCACTGACTGAAATGTATACTTTAAATGTAACATATATAAGTATTGTATTTAACATTTCTTACACACAAAAAAAAATCTAATTACACCTAATCTTTATATTTACGTATTTTCTATAATTTTAAATTCATTCTATGAGCAAGGTTTTTCTATTTCTTCTAAAAGTTCCAGGTTTTTCCAATTAATTAACGGGATTGGCGGTATTTCTGAAGGGTTCATGTAATATACCTATAATTTTAAATATATAATTAATAATACAATAAGAAATATTAAATGTCGTTCCCAGTACTTTCTCTGTATTTCTGACACTGACATTAGTGACATTTATCTGTCAAATATAGACATTTTAATTTCTCAAGTAGTTACCATGGAGCAGGCTGTGAGATTTACTACAACAGATTATTTTATAGATTATATATTTATATCTTTAAATCTATAGAAGATATAATAAAAAAATTAAATGTGTCGAATAGAGAATTTTGGTTTTTAATATTTGTAATAACATAAATCTTAGCGAGAGGTAAAAGATGAAATAAAAAACGAATATTACGTTAACTTATAACTACTTTAAACCCATTAATACATTTTTTTAATTTAAAAATAGTATATTTTTTTTTAAATAAGAAATAGAAAATAAAACATATATAGCATTATATTTACAACATAATAATCTGCTAAATTGGCATGTGGCTATAATCTGTTGTATTACCTTATGTGATTTGTTTATGCCACATTAAATTATTTTACATTGACTATATTTCCAGTAAAATCATTTCACATCTGTCAATTAGTAATATTTAAATATTTTAACTGTCTCCATGGTGTATGTTTTAGCAAGATATTTCTTTATAATTATTTATCTCTAAATTCAGTGTATATGAAGAAAAAAATATAATTAATTCGAAAAGAGAATAAAATATTCTTTAGTATTTATAATAACATAAAATGTCAAAAATAGTTATTTGTATATCAAGGCCGCGAAATCACTCTTTAGCGTACCGAGAGAAAAAATGTCGCCGAGGACGCTTGCGGCCGAGGCAAGACAATCTCGAGGACGCTAAAGGATTTCGCGGACAAGGTGTACATAATATTTTTTGTGCAACCGTAAAAAATATGTAATTATAAATTTTATTAATTTTGAACAGTTTCACTGTAAATTAAAAGTTGGCTTTCAAGGTAGCTATGGAATTGATATTTGATAAACAAAACAATTGTCATAGCGATTGTTTACTCAATTTCGCGGCCGCTACCATGCTGCTTAAATGCCTATTCGCGGCCGGTTGCACAAAAAATATATTTAACAGCTTTTTTTCAAGAAAAATTGTTAAAATCTTCAAATTAGGGTACTTCCGGCTAACCAATCGTAACCAAAATCTAATAAACTCTTCATACGGACGGACAAAAGGGGACTATGAGGGAATTATAATTTTTGGAATTGTAGTATTGGAGTTATCGTAGGAATAATTTTTGTCACACATACACACACGCAAACACACAAATACAGACATCATCGTAAAAATAATAAATTCATATTCTAGAGACCTCAAAACGTGCTTATTCATTAAAAACTCACCATTGATTTTTTTGACCAAAGACAATACCTTCCCTACCTATAAAGGTGACGGAAGGTAAAAACACGTAATTTTAAATAAATACAACTTAAAAGTGTCTTAATCTCGATAAAAATTAAATTCACATACATTTAAAAAAGTTTTATCAGATATTTCATGTTATCTTCAGCTAATTTTCACATTCAAAATTGGTTAACCTATCTTGTCATGTCATAAATCGAAAATATTAAATTTATTTGAGCGGTACTTGCTTGTATTTGTCCATATCGATATTATAATAGTGCAATAATTACTTTTCATTTTTAGTCAAATTATTTCAATTTTAATAGCTTAAACACAAAAATAGCCAATCTTATCTGTGACAGTCAATGTAAATTAAACGGGAAGAAATCTGGTATCCTGGTTATGAAGTCACGCTAATAACAGCGCGTTTTGAAATATGAATATTTTAGATGATTTTATTTACTCATTTTTACAAAAATGACACTGAATTTAACGTTTTTATTTATTGAGATCGTATAATAATAATTTTATGTAGTTAGAGGAAATAAAAATTTATGAAATGACCATATTATAGCTTAAATATTATAAATTAACAATAGGAACTCAGCACTGATTTGTTTCAATGTATCAGCGTTTCAATCATTTCGAACATAGTATATTAATGATTAGGTTAGTATTATTGTGTTATGTTAATAATACTGTAGTCGGTTTTTGTCAATTACTCGTTATTCAATATTTCTCCGGTTTAAATTATAGTTAAAATCTCGTTCAGTCCAAGTTGTCATGTCAAAATTCAAAATTAAAAGTGACAAATTTTACCTCATCGGATTTTGTCAATTACTCGTTATTCAATATTCTACCGGTATAAATTATAGTTGTTTAAATCTCGTTCAGTCGAAGTTGTCATGTCATAATTCAAAATTAAAAGTGGCAATTTTTACCTTCAGAATTTAAAGTTATCAACAATTATTTTGCGTTGCATATATGTATATATATTTTTAATATTGAACATTATTATCTTATTTTTTATAATTTATAAACAATAAGTTTATTTAGCAACACATCTGTGCAATGGATCAGATTTCAATTATGTAAATTGATTTATGATAGTGTACTGTAAATAATTAAATTCTGTGAATATTGATCAATATATTACCAAAATTATATTTGTTTTTAAACAAAACTCTTCTTCATAAGTGTGTGCTTACCAGACCCCTCACTAGATACTGTTTGAAATTAATAAATAAATATCAAGTGCAATTTAAGGTCCTAAAATAATAAATAAACTACACAGGTCCTAGAAATAAGTTTTAATTGGAATATACACTGACCGGCGGTATACGTGTCATTTTCTTTTTAAAAGAAAAAATATTTGTATCAAATTTATATTTGAGTGTTTACTACAAAATATTATAGTTGCTGTGTTGCTGTGTATTTACAAGAATTCGTGGACCTCACAGCTCATTACTTCATCAAAATATAATTAATTTACTCTAATTTTCATAAATTCATATTATATGTCTACCGTACAGAATAATGAAACTGATAAAATTTGAACATACTTACTTATCGTGAATATTATTCCTTGTTTTATTATTTATTTGTAATTTTAATTGCAATATTATGTACGTAGGTACTTATCATTTTTAAATAATTAAAATCACAAAAATGTACGTATAAATTTCGTAAACAAAATGAAATGTCTAATAATTCATTGTTAACATTCTTGCATGTGACCATTCTATACACGTCATTGATCTTGCGGGGTAATTTTATTTATATAATCTGTGCATAAGGTTTAACGTTTGTCCAATTGAAAAGATTGTTTATATATCATTTGTTACAGCTTTGTCCGCTTGGCGGCGCTTATCTGAATTTATGCTCTTCCTCTATAAACTGTACGCGCATATGTAAAAACATAGGAATAAAATCAAATTGCTCCCTTGTTTTAGTTCCAAATTTGGTCATCAGGTTCGCATTCTTATTGAAAATATCCCAATAGTACAACTACTTATGTCAAGCTTTCTGCGCAGGCTTGTAGCCAGAGGGGGGCCAGAGTGCAGTGGGCAATGCCCACTCTGGAGAAAATCCTAGTATCTTTTAAGTACCTTTTTTATATGTATTGTTTTTTACCTCCTGCTACCCTTGGTAAAGAAGGTATAGAGATTGTGATAAAAATCGCATCTCGAGATTTTTGTAAATGTCCACGTTTTAAGGTTCCTAGAATCCGATTTTAACATTTTTATGATGATTTCTTTGTGTATATGTGTGTAAATCCTCTTTACGCTCTAACTCAAATACAATCATTCAGAAAATTTAGAAACCTTATTCTAATATGGAAAGCCATTAGATTTTTGTGTAAATCAGATAATCGGAAATATCATTTTACTTGAAGTTCAAAATAGGTTTTCTTCAAAAAATCCCTTGAAATGTTATTTTTCGAGATTCATGTTATTTAGACAAATGAAAGATTATTAAATTTTCTACAGGTTTGTATTAATACTTTTTCTATATATTTTATGGATAAATTTATAAAATCATCTATAATTTAAATCCCGGAGCCTACATTTTAAACACAACTCCTTGGTTACACAGTTTAGATCTCAATTGTATGCACAGATAAATATCACTGTCAAAAACTAATCATTTCAAATGAATAATAGTAATAATAATAATAAATAGTAATAAAAGAATATAGTAAATAGAATAATAGTTATATGGGAAGAAACTTAATACAGTTTCCAGCATAAGTAAATATGTATGAAGGTAAGGTATGTACAGTGTGTTAAAAAAAAACCTAACTCGAAATAGGCTATGAACAGAGAAACGTATGTCTGATCATTATTCAATTCAAAAGGCAAGTTGTCAAAATTGATCTTGAAATCTAATTTTCCTGAAATTCATTGCAACGGGCAGCAAGAGAATATTGCCAATGGCCGTTTTCTAATTTATTTCTATTCCTAAAATAAGATTCAAGAAGAAAAGCTTTGATTTCTTTTGATATAATTTTTGACAATATCTCGTGTCAAATTGACATTTAATTATATACTTTTAAATTGGCAGACGTTTCCTTGTTCATGGCCTTCTCCGAATTAGGAATTTTTTTGAACACACTGTATTTTAATGAATAAAAAATAAATGGGGAGAGGTATCATGTTGGCCACATCAGGTTTTTTATTTATTTTATTTTTTTTGTAAAGAAATTACATTTTAAATTGCTCTAATAAAAGTATAATCACTATAGCGAATTATTTTACTTTAAGAAATGCCTCCTCTAAAATTTAAGCTGACCACACAATTTGAATTGCACAAACTAGGTTATGGACCTGGGTACTGGCCTGTTTATTAACTAACCACTAATTTCGTGTTGTGAATAAGGCTTTAGTTAAAGTAATTTAAAAAACATTTTTTGTTTTTTATTGACAATCAATATAAATAACGACCGAAATTAATATCAATACTGAACAAAACAAAACAATAATAATATTACTGAATTTGCAACTTTTCACAGTCTAAACATAAAATACTATGATCTAGGTAAATGTTTTGTACTTTCAGGTGGTGTACATTTCCATTCAAAACCAAACGTTGATTGATAAATAACTTGGTGTCCCTAAGAAAATGTAAATAAACCTGTTTCTAAAAATCAAAGTTAAAAAAAATGTTTTAGGACGCGTTAATGTTTACTGAAGGCCTACATAAAACGGCAATGCTGTAAACATATTATTTTAGAAATAATTTTGCTTCTGTGGTAACTGAGGTACCCCGCACGGTCCCGGGAGGGTAAACCCGTGATTGCTCTTAAAGCGAGTGAAAGATAAAAGTAATATATGTATGTAGGTACCTTATACGGCTAATACGTACATGTGAGACTAAAATATCTCATGTTTGAGATCTGAATTGAGCGGAAAAATAAAAACAATGAAAGAAAAGGATATTGGGGGTGTAAGTGTAGCGTGGCGTGGGTGTAACTAGAGGTCGAATTTGAATGATGAGGAGAGCGGCGGGCGTTGTGTCGGGAGCACAAGGCGCATATGCACCGGCACGGCGCGGCGTGCCTTGCGGTGCAGGCGGGACATGAAGCAGGAGCACGAGCAGGAGCAGCGGCAGGGCATTGACATCGGGACGCTGCCGGCTGCCTGCTGCCCGTTGCCCGACTGCCCTACAAACAGAACCGTACTCGCACTTTTCATTCATAGCATCAAAATATATTTTTTATTATTTACAAATTGACGCTTTAAAATTTAGACACAGAAGTTATAATTCGGAATTGAGAATATGTATGTGATAACTGTATTTAAATAATAATTTGAATTTTAAACACTATTAAAAACTGTCAATTTGGACTTAACCCTACCCTCGGACGGTTGCCATAATAACAACGTCTTGGGACTCGCTATATCTGTGAGATAGACTATATTTTTTACAGTTTTTAATATTTTTTATACTTTTTACCTGTAGGTAAGGAAGGTATTGTCTTTAGTCAAATAATAATTCGATAATTGATGATATTTTATGAATAAGCAATTCAAATATAATTGACATATGTTAGTATCAAGTACAATTTACATATGCTTGCTTGTGAAATAATCTTACTGGTAATATATAATCTTTTGCAAGAAACTCCTGTAAAGAATTTATACAAAATACAAAGAATCAAAGTTTCAAATATCTTTTACTACTTTGTTAAAGTCTGCTTTAAAATTGAATATAATTGTGTACATATGTTTTATAACTTTTACGAGGGAATTTTTGACTCATGCATCTGAAAGATATACTTTGTTTTCCGAACGGTTGGTGATTTCTACTTAATGCCTAATATATTTTTAAGAAAAAAACTGGTCAAATCGCAGCGCCCAAGTCCAGTAATGCCTGGTATTGGGTTTCACAGAATCTTTAGCGGTGCCTATTAGAACCTGTCAGATTTGTTAAAATTTTGACTAAAGGCTTCTTGCCAAAAAAATAAAATGTTAACAATTCAACTATACCGGATTTTAAGTTTGCTCAATGGAATCCTTCATCAAGCAAAATACATAGTTGAAGAGCAACAAATTATAAATTCGGAATTAACAGGGACTTATTTTATGAACGTCACACAACACACATCCTCCCCTCCAGTATTACGTCTTTAGAAACAGACAAACCTCTTCTCTTCTCAACTTGTCATAATCCGATATGACATTTACTATTTTTACTGTCCGACACCTTTAGGTAAGGAAAGTATTGTCTGGTCAAAAAATTCGACGGTGAATTTTTAATGAATAAGTACGTTTTGAGGTCTCTAGAATACCAAATTACTATTTTTGCGATGTGTATGTGTGTGTGTGTGTGTGTGTGTGTGTGTGTGTGTGTGTGTGTGTGTGTGTGTGTGTGTGCGAGCGTGTGTGCGTGTTTGTATGTGTGTGACGATCGTTTCGGCCGCGATACCTCCAATACTATAATTCCAAGAATTACAATTTTTTCGTATTCGTCATTCTTACATCCAAATGAAGACTTGATTAGATTTTGGTTACAATTGATCAACCGGAAGTACCTTAATTTGATGCTTACAACTTTTTTTCGTAAAAAAAAAACGCAGTAAATATCATTTTTTGACATTTTACGTTATTGTAAATATTAAAGAATATTTTATTCTATTTGATTGCATTATATAGTTCATATTCAATGTATTTAGACATAAAAATTTATAAAGAAATTAATTTCTTAAATCTTGCATCTTTGCTGTATCACCATGGAAACAGTTTTAATAATTCAATGTTACTAACTGACAGATGTCAGTGTCAAGTACAATTTACATAATATATTTATGAAATAATTTTACTGAAAATATAAGAAACTTTCTGTGTGGAATTTATATAAAATAATGACGGAAGGTATTATATGGCAACAACAGTTTTTTTTTATGTGTTTAACGTTTGTATGAGTGATCGGTTTTATTACAAAAATGATTTATCACTTGATGATAAATACGAGGTCATGGTAATATTTAACTATCTCTCTTTGAGCTAATTGTATTTACGTAGACGTTACTTTGGAACTCACTAGATGGCAAACAAAAAATTATAAAAACATAAGTCCCCATTACTACTTCTGTAGCCTACTTCGACTGAACACGATTCTGACTAGGTATTGCAGTCTAAGTTAATAACTATACTTAAATTAAAAGTGCTGGAAGTATTACTTTAAATAAATCAGTACATATTTACAAACTTTACTTAAAATACTTTTCGAAATAAGTACTTAGTACTGTATTTAAAAGACTTTTACTCATAAAGAAGTACTTAAAACACGTTGTGGTACTTAAAGTATCCAAAGGTATTTAAAGTAACCTTAAATACTTTGAATAGTACTATATACTTCACGCGTGCACAAGAACATATTGCTGTATGTTTTGTGTTTTGTGCACTACTGGAGGAGGTTTTGTAGAAACAGTGCCATATAGGCTATTAAAATCCACATTGAAATACTTTTACATAAAAAATTATGAGTTTTTTTAATTACATATATTTTTTACTTTTGGCGTAATTTAAAATTAAACTCAACGGTCACTATCATTATTTTGTATACGATTTTGCACAAATCCAAGTAAAGAGGGGGTTCGCCATCCAATGTGCGAAAAAAAAAGGGTCCGCCGACCAACAAATTTTAAGAAATACTGAAGTATAAGGTTTCTACAGTTTTAATCGAATGGTTGAAGACGTAAATAAAAATAAATCAACACGTAATGCATTATATGATTAACATTTTGAAAAACTTATGTATTAAGAGTACTAGAACTATTAACATTTTTTTAAAAATCAACACTAACCGTAGGTACAAACTTTTGATATAAACTTACATTTAAAAAAAAAGTATTATTGAGATCAAAGGCAAATACTAATAGATTTCAATAATTATTTTTGTAAAATGCAGGTTAATATCCGCATTATTACGTTTGGCTAGTGTTGAATTTTTTAAAATGTTAATATGTACTTCTAGTTCAGGAAAAATTTATTTGAATTTCTATAAGAAAACAAATCTTAGAACAAAAATATGATTTGTATTAAACATTTTATAAAAAAAAAACTAAAAATCTTAGAAGTGCAAATCAAAGTTTTATTATTATAGTACGATAGGTAATCTATGTCTCCCGTGAAAAAAAATTGAATTTTAAATTATTATTTTTTGTTAATAAAAAAAATTAATAACACTTTTTTTCACCGGAAACAGATTACTTGTACTATAGAGCAAACTTTGATTCTAAGATTTTTAAGTTTATTTTATAAAATGTTTAATACAAATCATATTTTTCATGCCATGCATTGCCCCCAGGCTATTTCTACTTGCTCATCAATATTATAGAAATAAGTAAATAAATTTCTACTCCAATGCGTGAAGTAGTAATTCCACACATTAATCGCAGTACGTGAAGTCTGACTTTTAATAGCGATGCGTAAAATGTAATGCATTTCTTATAAAGTTTCTTTTAAAACATTTTATATGCGTGAAGTCTTTTTAACATGCATGTAGACAGACATCTTCACGCAATTATTCCACAATATACTAGGTATATAGGACTTTAAAATTAGGGGGTTACTTTAACTGTCTTATTGGATGACAGTGATATATTCAATAATTTTCTGTCATATTTTAACTGATTAAAAAAAAATTAGTACTGGTACTATAAGTATGTAAAAAAATGTATTAATGTAACCTTACTTAGTACTTAAATACTATTCTTGTAAGTATTTAGTATTTAAATACTTTTTTTGAATACTGGTTCCAGCTCTGCATACACAAGTAAACTGTACAATATTAACAGGGACAAAAACAGTAAAATCAATATAAACTATCAATTTTATTTATCATTACTATGAATAATTGCATTAAAAGTACAGTATATTATAATCATTCTTTGTAAAATGCAAAAAGCGATCATTTTTGTTTGTCACGTTAGAACAGTGGTTTTCAACCAGTTTCCGCGAAACACTGGTGTTCCGTAAGCACTTTCGACAATTTTAATTTAACTACACTCTCAATAAGGAAAAACAAAACTGGATTAGAAATCCATTCGCTTCAAATTTGATCAGTAAATGTGAATTTAGTTCAACTAAGAAAGAAGAACTCATATCCTTATCATATAACCGTAGTTTAAAAATTAAACACGCCGATATATTTGTTAAAGAATTTTGAATATCTCTTCAAAAGGATTACTGAACGAACAATATCAAAACAAGCTGCTAAAATTTTATTATGTTTTCAACCATTTATACCAACTGCGATTTTCTATGTTGACTACCGTATATAGAAACAAAAAAAAGGGAACCACAAATTTAGAAGAAGAATTGGTGATAGCATTGTCATGTATGAAGCCTATTAGAAAGAAATATGCAAAAAATCTGATGAGGCCAGCACATGACCTCCCGCCAATTTATTGTTTAAAATAGCAATGAGCTTTAAGTAAAGTATCACATCCGGTTAATCGTTTGTAAACAAAATCTAATTTGTTGCTCCAATAAATAAAAAGTCTGTAATACGAAATTTTGGATTACATTTTATTGTTTTTCCTCGAAAATCTGTTAAAAGCTCCAAATTAAGTACCATTTCGATTGATTCAAATACGAAATTTGAAAAGTTTTGGACTATATTATAAAATATTTTTCACGAAAATCTAAAATCTGTTCAAAGCTTCAAGTAAAGTATCACTTTCGGTTTACCAATTTTAGTAAAAATCTAATATGTTGTTCCCGTTGATATAATATTCTTAATTACTAAAATTGTTAAGTTTTTGCTTATATTTTAATTTAATATAGTTCTTTATTAAAAACTGTTATGGGCTTCAAGTAAAGTATCTCTTCTGGTTGTCCAATATTACCCAAAATGTAATCAACTCTTTACATAAACGCAAAAAGCTTAAATACGGAAAATAGAAATTATTGAAAGTTCGATATAATAGTTATCGTGGAAGAAAAAATCGTTACACACCAGACACAGAGCCATACAGACATCATTGTAAAAATAGTAAAAACGTGTTGTGGGGACCCTAATTCGTGCTTATTCACTGAAAACTTACTATCGAATTTTTGGACCGAAAACATTACCTCCCTTACCCATTTATGTTTTTCTGTTCTCCCAGTAACAATAAATACTTTAATATTTAACTTCAATATGACTAAAATAGAAGTTATTTACTTTTTAAAAAAATTAATTAACAAGTGTTCCGCCTGAAATTTATTCTCATAAAAGGGTTCCGCGATATTGAAAAGGCTGGGAACCACTGCGTTAGAGTTTTGTGATCTATATAATTTTATTTTTCATACAGTCAATCAACTTTTTTTCCTTGAAAAAATTTATGAAATGATATTTCTCGAATTTCTATTGTACTTATATAGCCTGTAACATTAACACATCACGTTTTAATGTACTTTATGTTCATTTTCTTTAATTTAATTATTTTTCATTAGTTATTTTCATTTGTGATGTTTACATATTTGACAGGTCATACTACCCCTTATTTAAATCTCTAAAATTTCGCTGGTGTCGCATGCCATTCTGTGGGTCTCAATATTGGCATTATTACTTATTACGACTATATGAGATACTTATAATAATATATCCTAATTTATAGTTCAAGGTTCAATGCTCTTAATTCTGATGTGTAAATGTTGCATTTATTATTTCGAAATTAGTCCTTAATTTTGTACGTGTGAACACTAGCGTAATTTCTCTTGCATCAAAATACAAATATTAATTCCAGTTGTTAATTGTAATTGATAATTCATTCGCTTTGAATGCACGTGTACACTGTTGCTGGCAACTGGGCCTTTCTTTGCTTATCTTTTATGATCGCTTCAGAAAATTTAATTAGTTGTTATAAACTCAGTGAAAATATATAACAATGTATTATTTTGAGGTGGACTTTTAAACGTACTTATATTCTTTTTATTTAGCAATTTAGATGCCATTTATTAATTTTCCTATTTTATATTGTTGAACCAAAGCCCTATTCTACTTCTAGTTAAAGTGACTGTTTATTAACCATTAGTTAAGAATTAAAACTGAAGGTCAGAAGCGATGCGAACAACAGTTCTAACTTCCAAAGGTGGTAAAAACAATTGTGCAACATAACCGTTGGTTAACACTGTCACTTTAACCTTTTCAACTTCAATATCAGAAAATTAAATTCAATTTCAGAAAAAGTAACTTCAATTTCAGAAAAAGTAAATTAAATTTAGAAAAATGTAAATTAATATATTGATATAATTTTTCTGAAATAATTGAAGTTACTTTTTCTGAAATTGAAGTTGAGTAGGTATAGATGTAGTAGAGGCGGGCAAATATAGCTACTTTTGTTATCAGAAGGGTTAAATCATAATAATTTTGTCATTATTAGTTTCAATAAATTAGTTTTTAAAAATACATTACTTTCAAATTTTTATTTAATTCTATTTCACTTAACAAAGTTTTACAAATGTGAGAATTTCTCGGTTGTGGTATAAATTTGGTGTTAATAATTACTTGAAATTTCAGCATTTTTATTCTCTTACACGACCGACGTTTCGGTATCTCAGTCAAACAGCATTTATTCTCTTACTCAGCTGACGTTTCGGTATACAGAGAATAAACGCTGATTTCGAGTAAATTGTTTTACGTAAATAGAAACTGTCAGTTTACAAATTCAAATTCAGTCAATGTATTGTTAAATCAAGATGTACTGAAACGGTGACAATCAGAAAAGTAATGGAATGTTCAAATTATCAAATCATTATTATTTACAAAAATGTTGAATGATTTTAATTTTGCTATTTGATAGCAATTTTGGCGTATTTTTGGCAGAATTTAAAAAAATCATATAATTTTTAAATAATCAAACATTACAATTTGTATCCAAATTATATTTATACTAAAAGTTATACAATGTGTTTCTCCTACGAAACGAAGTACCAGCTCGACATTCCAGATACCTAGTGTTCCTTTTCCAATATAAAATTGAGTACGGCCCTGCCCATAAACACGTATCATCGACTTCTCTTTGCTGCTGCTACTGCTGCACTGCATCCAAACAACCATCCAAGCCAAGTGTTTTCATATGCCAGATGGGTTCGTCTTACCAATCACAACCATTTATTGCCTTTAGTTTCATTTTCCTGTCCAAACACAAATCAAACAGGACTAGATTGAAATTATTATAAGCTAATTAACAATAAATAGTATTAAACGATAGAGCTAAGAATTGATATATGAACAAAAGTTTCATAATGAATTAAAATATGTTAGTGTAGTCGGAAGATAGAAAGTATTTAATACGTAAAGTAAGCAGAATGGCCCGTATTCTGAGCGCACTTTTATAAAAAAAGCGCTTTTATGGAACACGCTTTTACATTATATTCTTATGATGAGTGTGCTCCATAAAAGCGCTTTTATTATAAAAGTGTACTCGGAATATGGGCCAATATCATTATTTATATCGTAGAAAGATATAAAAAGGTAATAGCAAAAATAATAAAACTTCTGCATTATGTTCGAGATATAGGTAATTACATTTAAAGATTAGGTTAATTTTTATATGTATAGGTACTTACTAATAATAAATTAATACTTTTTTTTATAATTTTTAAATATTTAAACGAGTGGAAGAATTCTTTAAACTTTAGTTCATCTATTTTTATCCTAATATTTAAGCAATAAAATAATAAATGTCATTTTTTAGTGTTCTTTAATATTTATGTACTGTTAAATATTCCTTTAGTTTCTACAGCATGTTTTTATAATACGATGTTTATTATATTGATTAAAAAATATTTTCTGTACCATTAAGGGCTCTTAACACGCGTATTTCATTTCACGGACACTCAAAGCTGTTGCGGAGAAGGCTTTTGTGCCATATAAAATTTGGGAATAATTTTCAAGTTTGAATATAATGGGTAAATATATGAAAGAGTAAACGTGAATTGTTACTCATAATGGTCTCTCATACATCAAATCATATTTATTTCAATATTTATGATTTAACTAATTAATTCCACCGATTTTTCTCTTTATGAGAGTTTTTTTTCAAATTTAATTACATTTGTTAATATGTATATAAAATCCGTACTAAAATTAATTTACAGTTTTCTCATCTGCATCATATTAGTTTCAAAAATAAATAAATTAAAAATATTTTTCAAAATGATTTTATATAGGTACCTAATTAAAAAATCTGATGTGACCAACAGAAAACCTCCCGCCATTTAATTTTTATTAATTTAAATACATATACCTATGAGGTCTCATGGACGCGTGCCTAAGTGTCTGGTCGCGAAGCTAGGGAACCGGATTCAATTCCTACTAACAAATATTTCGAATTTTAAATGGCACGAAACTGACCCCTGTGATGCACTCTCCACGCCAAAAATGAGTACCCGTGAGGTAAACGCCCGCACGATACAAATATATCATCATCATTACCGAAATCTGTGTACAAAGCAGATTAACACACCCAGCAATGGGTAATATGCCGTGATAATATATTTATTTATTTTCTTATTGAAATACATACCTGCATATCTACTAATACTAGAAATTATGTATCTTAAGTTCCTTTCCATATAACTATTGTTCTATGTACAATTTTCGATTTAAACCTTTTTATTACATAATTTGAAATTATGTATATTAAGTTCCTTTCTATGTAACTATTGTTCTATTTACAATTTTCTTTTGAAAACGTTATTAATTTGAAATGATTATTTTTTTGATAATGACATTTATCTGTCAGTTACATACATTTGAGCTGAACTGTGTAACCATGGAATGTGTGCATAAGCTCTGAGATATAATTTTTATATTATTTTATAAATTTATCCATAAAGTATATAGAAAAAGTATTAATGCAAACCTGAAGAAAATGAAATAATCTTTAAGTTTTATAATAACAAATTGCGAAAAAATAACATTTAAAAGTATTTTTTGAAGAAAAACTATTTTGAGCTTCAAGTAAACTGCCATTTCCGGTTATCCGATTGATACCAAAATCTAATGGCTTCTTTCCATATTAGAATAAGGTAGAAAGTTTTCTGAACGATAGTATTTGAGTTAGAGCGTAAAGAGGATGCACACATGCACACACACATACATACACACAGACATCATCGTCAAAATGTTAAAATTGGATTATAGGGACCTTAACGTGGTTATTTACCAAAATCTCGATATGCGATTTTTAGCACGATCCCTATACTCCCTTACCAAGGCTAGCGGGAGGTAAAAACGATAGAAAACATATTTTTTCTACAGTCTACATAGAAAGTAGCCATTTGCGCTCTCTTTTGTCAACGCAAAATGTCACTTTGTCGCTCTAGCGCGACAAAGTAGACTAAACGCTCGCTGTCCAAATTTCTAACTATACAATGTTGAGAAATGTCACTTCTTAATGGAAACGTTTACCCAGGAACTAATGGCACTGTAGTGACACATTTAACACCTTTACAAATCAATCTGACAAATAACTGCTCTGTCGGTATGTTACATAACCAAAAAAAAAAAAATGCCGCACTTTTGTGAAAATAAAATAAGGCATTCATTTACAAAAACAAAAGTATAAAATGTTTAGAATAGATTGAAGCAATAGGTCAAGAAGAATGGGAAATAACGATAAATTAAAATTAAATATAAAAGACGGTTTTTTCTTTATATTAATTCTTATTAATTGAGTAGTAGTGTAAGTACAAAGTGTACATTTTATTATTTTTTGTTATGGTAGCGACTGTAGAAAAAATCTTGTGTGTGTTTCGAGCGCAAATGGACATTGTCGATTTCGAGAGAACAACCTCTCAATCGACAATGTCCTATTTTGCGCTCTTAATACACAAATAGCTATTTCCCACTTCCGATATCGTAAGTTGGCTATTAGGACATTGTTTGAAGGGATGTATGTTTATTTTATTCTCAAGGTATCGGTTTCTATTAGCGATGGGGTATAAATACGAGTATTTTCCTTATTTTCCTACGCAGCTGGACTTCCCTCTTTGTGAAATACCAACAGTTTGATATTTAAACTTGTGTCAAACTCATTCTTATAATTTATGATTTTGAATTTAATTTCTATCAAATTGTTTTCATTTCAAAAATATTTCCAATATTGTGCAACCGGACATGAACTAAACATTTCGTAGACGCAATACGGGCCGCGAAATCCAATTTCGCGGCTGTTACCATAACAACGGCCGCGACATTAGATGTAACCTAAAATCACTTTGAAACTTGAGAATTGACATGACGGATAAAGACAATAACAGTGACGTTTCTAAAATATGACAATAAATTTCTTGGTTTGTTTTTACAATAAATATTGTAAAATAATTATTTTAGAAACTTTTTCTTTTTTCAACTATTTTTGTACAAAATTACTTGGTTCGTTTATCAAATGTCAATCAAAGCCGCCCTTCTATTTCAATAAATTAAACTATTTAAATACAATAAAATATGTAATTACTATTTTTACGGTTACACAAAAAATAGTGTGTATACGTTGTCCGCGAAATCCTTTAACGCCCTGGATATTGTCGTGCTTCGGCCGCAGGCTGCCGCGGCGACAATTTTTCTCTCGGAACACTAAAGAGTGATTTCGCGGCGTTTATATATAAATAACTATTAAAGGTTACCATTGACGTGTCAAACGTGACAGATGACGGCGTTTTTCTTCTTAAATTTTTCATGAAATATTAAAACTCTTTTTCTAATGTCTATCAGTATTCAACGGTATTCCTTGACATATCTGGCAGTAAAAATGAACAGGTAAAAAATAAATCACCGGGAGTGGAAAATCTTATATGCAACATGATGTAGATACATTTGACCACTCACTTATTTGCCAGCCCTCGCTTTCGCTCGGGCGCAAAGTCGCCCTACATCCCTTATAGCATAAATAACTATTAATCACTCATCATGTATAAATTACCTCATAATTTAATAGTTATTTAATTATTAAGAGCAGTAAGTAGGTACTTCCTACCGGTTGGGGATTATTTTGGAGATCGAAACGAAGTCGAGTTGTCCAATACATCCGCCAACGGTAGAAGAGCACTTACTTACTGCAATGTTTATTACGTTTTTTTTTTTGCAAGATCGACGCACAAAATTAGAAAAAAAAATGTTGTGGTCAGCACAATACCTCCCGCCGCTACTACTTTTTGTTATATAAGTATTGTGTAGTAAAAATGAACAGGCAGAAAATGCACGTCATCAACCTGAAAAAACTTTATAAAATGAAATATTACTTGTAGAAATTATTGGGTGTTATTTATTTTTAAAGAAAGAAGAAAAGTATTAAATAATGTACATATATGAATGAGATTTTCAATTATTTCTAAGTCAATCGTTATTCCTTTTACATAATATAAAATTATTTAAAATAATTGTGGTTTATTTTCGTACCACACGTTGGCACTACTGAGAATGATCATGTAAAATAATTTTATATTCCATAAAAGAAATAAGGATTGAGTTAGAAATAAATGTAAATTCATTAATATATACGTTTCTTTAATACTAGTATTTTTCGGGTTGATGACGTACGTCTTCTGCCTAATCAGTTTCACTATATTTAACATTTCTTGTATACCTACATTCTACTCCAAAAATTCTACTTATACGTATTCTATATATTTAGAAATTTTAATTTTAAATTCATTCTATGAAGAAATTTTGTCTAATTCTAATTTTTCGAGATGTTTCCAATTCATTTTTGAGATTAATGTAATATCTATAATTTTAAATATTTAACTATTAATACAATAAGAAATAATATATGTGTATACTTCCCAGAAAAAGTCTTCAGTAATGTCTCTGGATTTTTGACACTGACATTTATCTGTCAGTTACATACATTTTAATTTTTCAATTGGTTTCCATGGCATTATTTCGGCTGTGAGATTTATTACAACAGAATATTTTATATATTTCTTTTATCTCTAAATTTGTAGAAGATATAATAAAATATTTAAATGTATCAGATAGAGAATTTAATCTTTTTTAGGTAATATTTGCAAGAACAAAAAAATTAAAAAAATAATATTTAGGAGTTGTTGTCCAATTGTAACCAATACCTTTTCAACTCTTCCCATTAATGTCCGATTTTTTGTTCAATTGTTTGGTAATTTTCACCATTAAATTTGTCGTATAATATCGCCCAACTTTGTCCATTTAACCGTCTTTCTATCTCTTCAAATAAGAAGTTAGCCATGGTGGCCCGCTTACGGCAAACATGCTGTACATGTTTATGTACATATGTGAAATTTTGAATTCTGTCTAATTTTCTCAAAGATTGTTAATCTTTTTCAACATATTCCGTCTGAAGCTTCTTTTTTTTCATCCATTTTCCCAGCTTTTCTACAACTAAATTTGGTCTTTATAGTGATTATCTGCTGTTAACTCCTGTAATTATATCATGTAGTCTGCCGAGGTATTCCCATGATTGACGGTCAATGAATTTTCATATAATCTATGTTTTAAATAAAAAACGCCCATGACTCGCCTTCGATCATTTTCTTTCATGAAATTTATTTTAGTTTTTGTAAACAAATCAAAGGAAAAATTATAGGCGGTCTTTCAGGGACCAATCAAAATGTTTTCATATTCGTGACGAACGGCTATTATAAAAACCCCCTTATTTCTGAATTATTTCAATCAGTTATTAATATTCATTATTAACCATATATTATTCACTTTTTTTTACTAATTTCTTTTAATTCGATTGCGCTGGAATAGTCTATTGAGGAATCACTGTATACAAATAGTACAGATTGAATTATATACATTTCGGAGTGGTTAGCAAACCAGGTGTCACAAACAGTCAGTGTCAGTGTAAATTGTCTCTGCGTTCTGCGAGACATTGCACATGCGGTGGACATTAATTTAACCTGTGAAAGATACATGGTAATCAGTGCTGGTTTACATTATGAATGGGAAAAATATTTTATGTAGTACAAAAGGAGTATATGAAATCTTCAGTTTTATATATTATGGAGTATATGATTACTGTTATTGAATATTTATTCATAAGTAAACATTTTGGTGATTTATCGGGTTGAGGTCTATTGTAACCCTGAGGACAAAGAAGCATACAGAGGTTGTATATTTTTGTCTAACATTTAATTAAAACTTTTGTGTAATTTATCTGTAATTGTAACAGTAAATGTGATTGGTGTGGTGTTGGTGCCAATGTTTATTCAAGATTGGTTAGTAAAATGTGCGTTTCTAACCTAACCTTCAAAACTATTGTAAAGTTAGTCATTGTTTCCTTGATTTTTTAGCTATCTGGATTTTTTTCTGTTTCGGAACAAGAATGACATTCTAGTACGCTTTTTGATGCTAGGATTCTTAAACGATTTTTGGTGATTGCCTTAAATAAACAAAATATCTAGACACCTGCCTGCATAAAGAGCACAAATCACTGATACCAGCGTAACTATTCTGAAAAAACTTCACTTAATGGAAATTGTCAAATAATTTTATTTTATTTTTGGGCCTGGTAAGCGCCCACACGGTGCAAATATTCCATCATTACCGATATCTGTGTACGCAGCAGATTGGCACACCCAGCAATGGGTAATATGCCGTGATGAAATATTTATATATTTAATAAATGAAAATCGCAATAGAGGAAATATTATAAAATATACCCGTTACAGAAGGCTATTCAAGCAATCAATTGTTCGTCCTCTCGTCACTACGCGCTCGTGTTCGATTTTCTACGTCGTGTTAGAATAGGTTGTCTTCTGTAACTTATGTTTTAATACAGTATCCGGCTAGCTAAATATCACTTTCCAACAGGTAAAATCACATTAGCATTTTTACAAAACAAATTGTAATAAAAATTTATAGATCTTTTGTTGTGTTACATCAACACTATCACAGATCTTTATGTTAAAGCACAATAAACACATTATAATAAAACTATCAAAAAATGTTAATATTCTTAATGCTTACGAAATGATTCTGAATAAAATTGTAAACACATGCACCATGCGGAACTTTTTATTCCAGCCTCAACCCCCTTGTAAAGCGAGATTTTCTTACAGACCGGTCAGGGTGGTATTAGTAAAAATTGAAATATTAATTATTTATTACTTAGTAATTAATTTAGGTAGGAGTATGTATTTATTTATTACACATTTAATTTGTATAACCATAACAGTTAAGTGTAATAACAATAACACCTGCGGAAAATTAAATATTGGAAAATTCGAATAGGGATCTGTCTTCCAGCCCTTATAAACCTGTTGAAAAAATGCTTGCTGCGACGGTCGACAAAAGACAGTTTACAATAAGTTAAGACAGGGTATATCATGTTTCAATTACGTATTAGCATTACAGAAGACAATCTCTTACCCGGCCTCGGTTGTCTTCGCTTTAACCAGCCACATTACTCGAATATATGGAACATAAGAAGGAATGGAGGGAAAACAATTTTATAACTTAGAATTTGGTTCGCATTCAATTTTTGTATGAATATTATTACCGAAATCTGGATACAAAGCAAATTGACACACCGAGCAATGGGTAATAAGCCGTGATGATATATATTTTTTCATATTATGAATTTTATTATTATTTGCATACGTTTTTAAGATGCCATTGGTTTATTATGTCTACTGTATTTAAATAAGAAAAAAATTGTAGAATCTTTAATATATTCGTAGTTTTCCTACATTCGAGTATAATGTACCGACATTATACTCGTATATTACGATTGAAGTTCATTTTACTATTTGAGACAGGCTATTTCTAAGACGCAGACTGTACATTACAGGAGTCTCAGATTTCATAAAAATGACTTTGCATACGGTGTGCATAATCTACTATATTATCTGTTACACTACAGTATGTAAATATATTGTAACAGAATAATTATTGATATCAGGCAGCAAAGAATATAAATAAACTCAGAAAATGTTAAAAATCTCTGGCTTTTGTTAGCTCATTTAGTTGCTAAACTTTATGTACTAAAGTAGTCGAGAAAATACGATATTTCAGATTAGTGTTTTTATTCTTTTAAATTCTTCTGAAAAGAAAAGTGTAATTTTTTACTCAATTTGTAAATTTAAAAAATTGTACCTATATTATTTAAATGAATTAATATTCACTTGTCAAATAGCCACTGTTTTTCATGTGTCAACTATTATTTGTTTAACTGTTAGCACCTCCATGACAACCATTTTTTTTAATGTGAAAATTAAATGTTATAAGCTTAAGTTATTAATTTTAGTTTTAGAAATGATTATTAGTAAACTAGGAGGAGTAAATTTAAAATTTCCATACAACGTTTTGTACTTCATCGGTTAATTCTTTACTTGCGATCACATATAAATAAGTAAACTAAATTTTAATAATTAAATATGTTATCTGAAAACGAATTATTCACATGTAAGTTTCTATGGAATTTTCGAGATGAGAACAGTTCATGAAAAATTTAGGGGGAATGTGACTAATTTTTTTTTTTAATTCTTTTAAATCTGTTAATTAAAGGAGTTGTAGGAAAAATGCACCTGCGCGAAGTAATACAAACAATGAGAGCGAAAGATGACTATACATATCTCTCTTGTTTGTTTAATGTCATTTTTCTCGAATTTTATTAATATTTAATAATTTAATAAGAACGGGTATGTTATTTTAAATATATACTAATATTCTTTATCTAAATTTGATCAGTCACATTCTTTTTTGTACTATATATTTTGTAATTCAAATTTATAAAAAAATAGTTATTTTAGTTTATGTAAATTTGACTATTGAATCTCCTTCTCTAAAAAAAAAAGTAGAATAAGAATATAAATATAATCTTTTTCTTAAACATAATTCCATTTGTGGACACACCACATTCGAATATTGTAAATCGGGTGTCCCATAGCTATTTAATATGGGAAAACAGTTTTTTTAAAATATTATCTACTCCGTAAAAAAATATGAAGTGTGTTATTCATAGAATTTTAGAGCATAAAATTTTGATTTTTTAAATTTGCACATTTGGTAATCTAAAAATCTTAATTTAAATACACGATTGTTAAATAGATCTAGTATGCGTTTGTTTTAAAACAGAACGTTGCTTATCTGTCATGCCAAGTAGAAGTCATGAAGTGGTATTTGACAATTATTATTATTATTTTATTGAATTCATAATACAAGATTTGATTTTACTGTGATTTTAAATGAAGTTTACTAGGTTACAAACTCAAAAAATTGGTATCAAAAAATTCAAAATTATACTAAAATTATATTTGTATAAAGCACACCATAAAATTTTACTGGACAGATAGTATACGAAAAAACCTGTTTTTACATATTATATTACTACATACATAGTTCGAAAATTTTACTTTTTAAAAGACTCTATATACATAAGTTCGAAGGTTGTTCTAATCTTTATGAAAGAGTAATCAAAAAAGAGTACCTACTTTATTTTTATACTATAAATAAGTGAACTGTACTCTTTAATATAAGTAAAAATGTACCCTTATTAATAGTGGCTGCGTGCGTGAGTGTCTAGTCGCGAATCTGGGGAATCGGGTTCGATCTCGACCGACGCGAAATAATTCGAATTTTAAATGGCACAAAATTGACCCCTATGATACACTCTCCACGCCAGCAATGAGTGCCCGTGAGTGACGTTTGGTAAACGCCCGCACGGTACAAATATGTTATCATCATTATCGGAACAGATTAGCACACCCAGCAAGAGTAATATGCCGTGATGATATATTTATATTAATATTTATTAATAGTAAAAATATACTTGTAGAAAATAGTAGTATTTAATACTTTAATTAGTAATATTTTCTAATAAAAGTGTAAAATTCACTAGTAATAACTGTATTCAAATTTGCTGTATACAGGAGTAATTCTGGATGATAATAACAAATAAATTTTATTTAATAACAATAATTATTATAAAAATATAAATATCAAATACAACAACTTAATCTAATTAAAATACTTTTCGATGAATACATTCTTATAAGTAAATTACATACGAGTATTATAAGTAATTTACTATTAGACCCCCTGTGATATTGGTAAAAACCTATCGTATAGCATTCTTTGTTGGATCATTCCAATCTACAAAAAAAAAGTTATACAATTACATATCCGTATAATTATTCAGCTTTAAAATCAATTTTACCTGTTATAATCTATAGTTCTTTTTTAAAAATTGAAGAATAAACTCCTTCAATATATTAATGACAGTATCAGTAACTTTATTGGCAGTAATGATAATATTTTCATTCTTTCTTTATATAGATATATAAATCTTCTAATTGTATCAAAGGTATATCATATATCTTGTTAATGTAAATGCGAACTAAACACTTAGCACAACACCTATAAATGCATGACATTCTCTGATGAAAATATTTATAAATACATTTACACTTGTGACTTGTGAGTAAAAAATAATCTTTTCGTATTCTACATTTAAAACAGTATAGTTTACACTTACGAGATTTATATTTTACTAAATATTTTATTTAAAAAGAGTATTTTACTAAGGAAAGTGTAAAAAATAGTCAAATTAGTGTAATTTAAACCACTTTATATTTTTGGGAGCAGATTTTAAAAGATAAATGATTAAAAATAAATAATATAGAGTATTATTCCGATTTACTATAAAAGTAGTAATTATTATTCTTACTAAAGTTTTACTCATTTAATAAAAGGACTAAATACCAAACGAAATACATAGGAAAATTTTACTTTTAAAAGATTAAAAGTAGTTACTCCCATAAAATATTTTACTTTTACTCTTTTTTTCGAACTGTGATGTCAAGGAATGTTTGGGACACCCGGTATGATTGATTTTTGAAAGAATTAAAGCTTAAAACAGTTTATATAGAGAAGAATAAAAGAAAAACATAGATAAAAAGTTAAAATACCCTCGTGACTGCATCACAACATAGAATGAGGAAGAGAGGAAGTTCATCACCATCGCCACCGCCACCACCGCAGGAGTAAGAAAGGTAAGGTTGCGCGAGGCGGATATAGTCGAAAGTAGTCGACCAAAGCCGAAGGGAAGAGCTTTCTTTATGCAGTCCACACCCACTGACAGAGGCTAATCAAAACGCAGACTGATTTAACGAGCGCTTTGACTGCTTTTGCGGTTTAGAGTTTACACCGCTCTAAAACCAACTATCGATACCAATCAATTTGCTCTTTATTAACATTTATTTTCGACTAAATAAAACATACCTATTTGTACATACACGCTGTCAAACTCTGCAACTTTATTTTTATTCCACTCAAGCTTGAAAAACAGGAATTTTTACTGATTCATTGACCTACTCGTACACGTACCACAGTCTATTTTTAAACTAGGAGGAGTAAATTCAAAATTTACACATCTATAGAACACAAATAAATTTCCATTTCCACTTTTATTCAGCTTGATATCTTATTAATAAATAATGTATTTACGTGAAAGTTTCAGTTTACAGTACTTCTGAAGTAAAGCAACGATCTTGTATAAAAATTAATTTTACGATATACTATTGTTGTTAAATAATTTTAATAATGTTACCTTTATACCTGCTAATTTAAAGATGACATATGGTGTAATTAATCCTTGCGACATCCTTTTGTATAATACGAGGGGCAAGTAAAAAATAAGGTTCCCAAATTTTTTCAGGTGTAAGGCATTTTTTATTGCAATAAATATGTATACCATCTGAAAGCTTGTATTTCAAACTATTTCTCTACATAGTCGCCAGATCTTTCAACGCATTTTTTCTGACGAGTTATCCACTTCTGAAAACCCGCTTCGAAGAACTCCGCCGCTAGGCCGCCGATGTACTTGGTGACCGCTTCCTTCACCTCTTCATCTGTACTGAAGCGTTGTCCACCCAAGTGTTGCTTCAATTTCGGGAACAAGTGGAAGTCGCTGGGAGCAAGATCAGGGCTGTAGGGGGCATGATCAAGCAATTTCCAGCCGAATTTGTCCAGTAGGGCGGTGGTCTGTCGAGAGACATGCGGTCGCGCGTTGTCGTGGTGCAACCTAACGCCCTTGCTCAGTCTTCCTCTCCGGCGATTTTGGATGGCTCTTTTGAGTTTCGTTAGCGTCTCGCAGTACCTGTCCGAATTTATTGTGGTCCCTTTAGGCATAAACTCGGTAAGCAAGACGCCTTTTCGGTCCCAAAACACCGTAGCCATCACTTTCCTCCACTCCCTGCACCATTTGCGGACGTGTTGGACGCTGATGCAAGCTTTGCCATAAACTTCTTCCAACTGT
This sequence comes from Harpalus rufipes, assembly GCA_951394225.1. Classification (NCBI taxonomy): domain Eukaryota; kingdom Metazoa; phylum Arthropoda; class Insecta; order Coleoptera; family Carabidae; genus Harpalus; species Harpalus rufipes. Next base: position 64,883,814 of record OX596274.1, read on the forward strand.
CTATGAATTTCAATAGGTGTAAGCTTCTTCGCGTTTAAAAATCGAATCACTGAACGGATTTCACACCTGGCGGTGACGGCGATTGCGGGCTCCATCGCGGATGGCTGTTAGACTGGCACTAAGCTTCGCAGTGATCTTCCAGGTAGTTGGAATGGAGTGGGGGGGATTAACAATGAAGGCGGTGTTGCCGGATTTCTCCTAGTATCTCGGGCGGCGAGTGTACAGCGTTGGGAACCTTATTTTTTACTTGCCCCTCGTAATTATTTATTATTGTAAACAGTGGCAGTAATCATCAAGAATGCAACCAACAATACGAATATGTATACAAGGTGATAACTGGAACTCCCGGACATAGGACGTTAATATATAAAAAATGAGGTGATAGTTCGTACGCGATGAAACATTTTACAAGTAAAGTTATATTTTTGTGATTTCCTGCGTCGCTAATTATTTTTGGTAAAAAAACTTCAAATAAAAATAGTACAGCATCAAATTCTACATCTGAATCAAATGTAGAAAATCACCCTAAAAACAGCGCTAGCTATGGAAACAAATAAATTAAGAAATTTTTAACCATCTGGCAAGTTAGATATTTTTTTTTATTAGATTTTATTTATAATTTCTCTTCAAATGTTCAATGTTAGTTTAAATAAATAAATAATTGTTCACTTGAACACAAATTACGAATAATAATAAAGGTAAACTAAATAAGCTTGACATATAAAACATTAATATTTGTTAATTTTTTGTTTCAATTTCAAGGCTATCACCATTTTTAAGATGATTTTCTACATTTTTATACCTAATTTTTGCCATTCCAAAACAATCAAAATTAATTTTGATTCAGATGCAGAATTTTATGGTCTATAATTTTTTGTAAGCTTTGTTACCTAAAATAAGTAGAGAAGCAGGAAATTAGCCTGCACGTACCCATACGGGGTGTAAAACGAAAAACGAGCCATATACGTTTAATATGGGAAAACGGTTTTTCCTTGCGCAAAGTAGCAATAATGCGTCAAATAAATGTTGTAGAGGATTAAATTGTATATCTAATTCACATTGTATTTTGCACGTTTCCTAACCAAGCAAACTGAATTTAAAATTTTGTAAAAGTTACTTTTTTATAGTGTTGGCCATGATATTGAAATAAAATCAGGAATAAATGTAATGATACTGTACTTGTCAGAAACGTATCTGTCACATTGTGACATTTTACCTATCATCATTATTAAAAATGGAGAATTATTCACAAGAAGAAAATTATTAAGTAGCTAATATTATTTTTATGCAAATTATATTTTATAATTTCTGACAGGCAAAATATCATTTGTATTTATTTTGTAATTTTATTTCACTATCATGGCTAACACTAATTCACTTTTACAAAACTTTAAATTCATTTTGCCAAGTTACGAAACGTACAAAATTAAATGTGGTTATTGAATTAGATGTAGAATTTAATTCTGTACATCATTTTTTGAAGCATTATTGTCTAAAATTAGTCCAGTTTTTGGCAAGAAAAACTGTTTTCTCATGTTAAACGCTTATGGCCATTTTCCTTGTTACACCTGGTATAAGGAGAACTACTCAAGGCCCTTATTTTTGAGCGTTCGTAATTTCGTTCGCATTCGTATTCGCGTTCGTTTTCATGTTTCAAAAATAATATTGCATATGTCAGTGTCAGTGTCAATTTTATTGTCACATTTATTCGGATCACTTACAAGTTAAAAGTTTATTTTTATCAAATATTTATTAATTCTTAATAAATCATTTTAATAATAATTTTTCTTAACTTGTAAAGGATGTTGCAATAAAGTTTACAATGAAAATGTCATTATACAATATTGTTTGTGAGACACAGACTACTATCGCTATTAACATGAAAACGAACGCAAATATGAACGAAATGACGAACGCTCAAGAATATGGGCCCAGGTCAACAGTCCAGGGAGCGCGATTCTAATTTGTTTAAATATATAGAAATTTGGGACTGTCTCTATGAATGACGCCATATTTAATATATTTAATATTGTAGCGTTTATTTATTAATTATTATTTAGGTAGGTATGTAAAAGGAAACATCTTATAAAGGGGGGGGGGGGTATTCCACGAAAGAATGCCAATATTTAAACTAAATATTCTTTAAGTAATTTTAAGCAAATAAGTTTTAATAATCAAATGTCCAGTTAGAAGAATACCAACTGACCCAGGAGGTGTACTCGCACACTTTGGTCTCTAATTTTAAATCGGTTATTATATATAAAATTTTGAAACTTGGTATATATAACCATTTTCAAATTAGAAACCAAAGCAGGTATACACTTCTTGGGTTATATTCAAGAGGATGGTACTCCTGTAGGAAAAGAAGTCAGGTATAAGTTTATTAGAAACATTTATATATAAAATTATTCAACGAATATGGTTAAATGAAATGTTGACGTTCTTTCATGGGACACTCTATATTCTGTATGTAGGTAGTACTTTTCGCGTCTTTTAACGAACAAAAAAAATATTTCACACAATATATTCAAAATGACAAAACCATGTCATATTCGACCTTATACTACTCGTAAACCAGAAAATTAAATCCTTAAATTCGTAACTTGGTAAGAAGTCTGAAATCACTGATTCAAAATAAAATGTTTTGAAATTAATTAGAATCGCGTTCCAGTATTCGCAACCTGTATGAAAGTACGATCGAATATCTGGTATCTAAGACATTTTTTATGGCTTACAACTAGTCGGCCGGCATGGCTATACATACATACATATGTAATTATTTTTGTTACCAAAAAAATCATGTAATCATCGTCGAAGATATATCTACTGTCTTAAACGAGGAATTAAATCACGTAATGGTATGTATTTATGTATTTTACTCTTACGGAATTATTTTGTCCACTATTACTATCTCGAGAACTATAAATGCTATGACGTCGGTAAAATTAACAAACAATTTCTACTTTACTAGACTATTTTAATGAGGATAAAATTATTTTTTTGCAAACAGTGGTTTTCAAACTGTGGAGACCAACTTCGTTATTTTAAATGAGAACATATTTTTTATTTGCTTATTTATTAGAGAATTTAATTCTAAATTCAATGATATCATATTTTTATATCCTCATGTCATATAACGATTTTTTTTTTTTTTTTTTTGAGAAAAATGCATACAAAAGTGATATTAATTTACATTTACATTCGTCTATTTTACTATATTCATTTTTCAACGTAGACTTAGATTGCCATTAAAGAAATAAAGTGACATTTATAAAAAAATATGATCAATTAACGAACAAAATATTCACGTATTTCTTTCATGGGAATCTAATTCAGTGTAAAAAAATAACATGTATTCATTTATTCCATTCTTGGCACTCTTATAAGAGACATACTTAAATAAAATAAATATTAAACTTTATATGTGATTTTCTCAAAAAAAATCGTCATTGAAGGTAGAAAATATATCATTGAATTCAGAATTAAAATTTCTAACAAATAAGAAAATAAAACATAGTTCCATTTTAAATATAAAAATTGGTCGCCATAGTTTGTGAACTGCTGATTAAAAAATTATGCTCATTGTAATAGTCTTGTAAAAAAGAAATTGTTTGCTAATTTAAGCGATCTCGTAGCTCATATAGTTCTCGAGATAGCAATAGTGGTAAAATAAAATGAACACGCTGTATAGTGCTAGTTACATAATATTTATTGTAAGCAATTGAAACATACAGTCGACACGAAAGAAAATCGGTCTAAGGAATGTTAAATGTTAGCAGGATTTCTGTAAAACGACACTACGATTAGAAATATTTTACTATGACATACGTAGTACATGAACCGTTCCAATAAAGAGTAGTAGATTGCACCGAAGCGACGCCCATGGTTTACTAAATAAAAACATGATTACGTGGAATACTCTCCCCACACCGGTTTTCTTTCGTGCCATCGACTATAGTCAATGAAGATCAAAGACCTGTGCCTTATAAAAGGTGGGGTAGAAACGAGTTTAACATATGTTGTTTAGGTTGGGACGGGGATGAAAAATTCAAGTTTTCGACCTTAAGGAACATCGGCGTGAACCACCATATTGGATCAAAAAATGTTTTTTTTTGGGTATTTGGCCATTTTCTCGAAAACAGTAGCCCGTATCAAAATTTTACAAGAATACAAAATTAAAGCTCCTAATTTTTTGTATAAAAAAGGTTCCTACATTTTTACCTAGGATGAACTCTCAAAGAGATATTAAAAAATATTTAACCAGAATAACAAAAAAAAATGAAAAAAGTTAAATTACTCAAAAAAAAAATAGGTATTTAATACTTGTCTAATAGGTTTTACTAATTATACCTAACAGTTTACATTCGTCGTGGCATCGAAAGAAGTAAATTATCGATGATTTTTAAATAATTTTTGTCAACGCTTTCCTATAAAGTCATCCATCGCTCTGACCCGACTAAAGATACGATAACGAGGTTGCAATATTTGAATTCAGCATGAAATTCTCCATCATTACGAGCTTTAATTTTGTATTCTTGTAAAATTTTGATATGGGTTACTGTTGCCGATAAAATCGCCAAAAGCCCATAAATAATCACTTTTGCACCTTTGATCCAAGATGGCGGCTCGCGTCGATCCTCTCCAAGGTCGAAAAGTTGAATTTTTCATTTTCATGCCGACCTAAAGAACATGTGTTAAAATCGTTTATACACCACCTATTGTAGGGTGAAAACCTCTATTGACTGGACTAGGTAATAAGTTTAATAAATTGTTATTCACATCATATGAAACACGTACTTATACACGAATCATTTCTTATTGTTCTTGTCATATATTTGTAAAACGATGAACATTCTTTAGTATTTAGTACAAACAATAGCTATTTATGTATGTATATATGTAAGTTAAAATTGTCATTTCTTTTTCAACAGCAGTATTGCCTTCACAACAAGAGGTATGTAATAAAAACAATTTTTGATCTTTTTAATCTTATCGTTTTTTTTTCTTTAGATTGTAATTATACCTTGTGGCTCTTAATAAATTCTTGGCCCTTACAAATGATTATTTTGAAATGAAATAATACCTATGAATTAGAGTATTTGTGTAGGTTTTATAATAACTTAATAATGTTTAAATTTTCATTTTTCAATATAAATATTTTATTAAAAATTTGAATGAAACTAATATTTCGATAACTACGTTATCAACAACCTAAATAATAAGTTATTTTAAATTAATAATTATATATTAACATTTAAAAATATTTTACTGTATATGTACTATACATAAATAATCTTTGTACGAAAAGATAAAAATTGAATTACGTAGGGTAGAATTTTCTCTTAAAATTATATTTTATATTGGTATAAATATAAATTTTAATTACATAATATTTACATTTAAATTACATAATATTTACATTTTAATTTTACAAATTATTTGTGACACAATTGAATTAGGATTTCATGTTATTTGTCCAAAAAAATCTTTGATGTGTTGATTCTCACTCAAAAAGAATTATTTCAAAATTAGCAAAATTAAGGGCTTGGTTCTCGATGTGTACATTTTTAGTGCCAGTGGCCGAAATAATTTGTTTAATAAATTAATATATTTGATATTTAACATTAAAAATGTCGTATCACCCAGTGGCACTAAAAAAGTTCACTTCAAGTAACTGTTCTGCAAATTTTCAAAAAAAATATTTTTTTTGACAGAATTAGCACGTCGCAAAGTATAATATACCCCTTTTTAACACCTTATTGATGGTTAAGTATATAATACATTTTATAGAAAGCCTGCATTTTATGTATTACACATTAATAAATTCGGTAAAATAAAATAAAATGCCTATATGCAAAGCCATTATATAAAATATAATATAATTAGCCTAGCAAGGTTCAACGAATTAAAAAAAAAATATTGGTGCAGTGGAATCCCGTTTATCCAGATGGTCGAAGGTCCGGAGAATCTGAAAAATTGTATGTATTTTTATTAGGAAGACGAAGAAATTAAAACAAGTCAATAAACTTTTGTAAGCACCAAATAATTTCTACGAATATGTAAGCAAAACAAAATGAGAGAGTCTTCAAAGTGTAGGATGGAAACTTAAATAGAAATGATTCGGATAATTCGGAGGTCTGGATAAACGGGTTTTTGTGTACTGGTTGGAACAAATTCGATTTCATTATATGGAAAAAAAAATTATTATGCATGTTATAGAAAATTGAGGTAGGTCTTCATGGATCAACTTTTAGTAGGCCCCACAGGAATTTTCTATCGCCTTTTGTTTTTCAGCTACCGGCTAAAACTTGATTTTAGCTTCTTTTGAAAATACCTAGTATCTCGCTTATTATGTGAGATAATGAAAAATATTGAAATAATTTTTATTTGGTTTTTTACATAGAATATCGTGGTGTAATTAGATTTTTTGATGATCTATAATTGAGTTTTTCGTTTATTTCGTAATAATTTTAATTTTTTTCACCTCAATAAATTAATAATTGATCGTTTATTCATGTTTAAAACAAAAGATTATAGACTCGTTATAAATCGTTGAAAAGTTTATAAAATAAAAAAAAAGATGATACTTCCCATTTAAAAATCATTATGTTTGTGTTATATCTCGAGAATTATTAAGTTTTGAAAAAATACAATTCCACTACGATATTCTACGTAAAAAACAATATAAAAATTATTTAAACATTTTTTATTTATCTCTCATAATAAGCGAGGTTTGAGGTATTTTCAAAATAAGCGAAAATTAAGTTTTAACCTGTAGCTCGGAAAACAAAAGACAATCGAAAATTCCTGTGGTGCCTATTAAAATTGTTTCAAAAAGTTGACCCATGAAGACCTACATCAATTTTCGGTAATGTAGATAATAAGAAAGTTTTCATATAAGGAACTCGAATTTGTTCCACCTTATACATATATGAAATAGAAAATTATTAGCATACGTTAGATTAGATGAGAATAACTAAAAAAAAATACATAAGATCCCCATTATTATTTCCCAATAGTTTGAATAAATTTTCGTTCAGAAACATTCTCATTCATACACATAAATGTATTATATACAATGTTTAAGCATTCTATAAAATAGTGCGATTATAGACTTTCGCCGTCGTTGTTGCCTCGTATATGTTTGGGGATATGTGATTGTATTTTTGATGTGTGTCTTAGCTGCATTGTGCACGAAGCATCGTGGTGGTGCAGCACGAGCACGCGACTGAGGACGGCCGGTATGCTATTGATCTCGAGGACGCCGCAGCATCCCTTGCGCATCGATTGAGAGCGGTAAGCGGCACGCTCGCACTCGCTCCGACACTCGCCCGAAACTACGGCAGCACTAGCAAAGCAAAGCTAAGCAAGATGTGCTGTGTATTGCACTGCACCTCACACCGACCGGTATTTCACTTCACTAAGGAGATCGCTTCTTATATAGGTACACTTACACCTCACTATCTATGTACAAATGTATTGTCAAATTAAACTTCTTCTAATTTATTAAATGAATCGTTTTTCTATCCTTTATACTTTATTAATATACTTAATACATTTAAAAACTTCTAAAGTTTTATTTATAGTTACCTACACTTTTGATCTATTGAACTCTAACATATTGAGATGAGTTGTCCCTCACTAATAGCAAATTTCGAATTAGATTCTATTTGTGATCATAAGATTGGTTAAACTTGAGACGGATAAAAAAAATCGAATGCATTTGAAACAAAACGAACTTCAGGAGTTTTTCTTGCAGAACATCTTGTATATGTAGGTAGGTACACCTACACCCCACTATCTACGTATAAATATCTTGTCAAATTAAATTGCAATATCTAATTTGTTATAAGTCGTTATACTTTAATAATTAATAACTTCAAAAAGTTTTATTTATCTATATGTACTTTTAATCTATTGAACTATTTAACATAGTGAAATAAGTTTTCCCTTTTTTGAGTCAGATTCAATTTGTGATCATAGCACATAAATTAGTTAAACATGAAACGAATAAATAAAACTAATGTGACTGAAATAAGACGAACTTCAGGTTTTCTTATTACAGAACATTTTATATGTATAGGTACACCTACACCCTACTACTCAACTTCTAATTATTTAATTTATTATTTGAGTCGTTTTACTACCCTCAAAACTTTATTAATATAATACATTTAAAAACTTCTAAAGTTTTATTTATAACTACCTACATCAGTGTTTCTCAAACTGTGGGCGCGCCCCCTTAAGGGGGCGTGAAATTTTCCAATGGGGGCGCGAAAAGATATTAATTAATGATTTCGGGTTTACAAATTACTGGAGTATGGGAAGTTAGGTAGTGCGAAGTATTTTTGAAGCCTGAAAGGAGTCACGAAAATAAAAAGTTTCGGAAACACTGACCTATACCTATGTACTTTTGATCTATTGAACTTTGCAATATGCTGAAATGAATTATCCCTCTGTTGTAACAAATCTCGAATTAGACTCGGTTTGTGGCCATAAAATATTAATTAGTTAAACAAGAAATGAATAAAAAAAAATCTGATATAACTGAAATATAAACGAACTTCTTATCTTCTGAATAATACAACTTCTAAAATCTAAATTTAAGTACAATATTTCATGATAATATAATAAATATAAAATACATGAAAACTATATCAGTAAAGAATCAATTCCGGTTGGAAATTAATAAAGTTGCTCTAATCAAGATATTAAAAAAAATGATAGTACATTTCGTCAATTATACAGGCTATCTCAGTACTTTAGACAAAAAATAAATGGTATCAATTAGGAATCAAAATTTTAAAAATATCGCAAAATTAATTTCAGTTGAGTTGAAGCATACATTTCTAGTGCCAATGTTTCAATTAGTACTTATCAATATGACAAAAATTAAATTAAAATTTAATTAAGAATGAACCCAGTAGCCCTAAAACAGTATTTTTCATGTAAATTGCAATAAGTTTCGTAAATTTGAAAGGAAATCTTTTTGATTCCTGATCAGTATGTAGTACCTATTTACCATTTAATTTTCCACATAACCGAACTTAACGCACAAAGCTCACGCCCGCAAAATTCGAGTCGTTATAGTTGTTTTAATATTCAAACACGCCAATAACGACCCGAAGTTTGTGGGCGTGGTTGAGTGTTCCTTGGGTTAAATTATATTAAGATATGTTTGGAAAAGAAAGTTGCAAGGTTGCAAGCTTATAAAAATATCCAAATAGATATTGAGAAAAATGAAATCTTGCACAACAGTTTTCATCAATTTTAAGTGATTTCTTTGCGATTTGACCGGGTGTTTAGGAATTACCTGGCTAACCTCGTCGAGACTAAATTTGGCGATTGGCCCGGGCACATCACGATATTCTCTTATTTTAGTTTTTGCTCGAATAAAAAACAGTATCGTTAATGCCATCATTATAAACGTTTCAATAAATTATTTGATTAGAATTAAATATCTAAACTGCTTTTTGGGCAACGAGATTTATTGCAACAGATTATTCTATATTATTATATACTATAACTCCAAACCTATACGAGATATAATAAAAAAAATTAAATGTGTCAGATTGAGAATTTAATTTTCTTTAATATTACCAAGAAAAAATTTCAAAAAATAATATTTAGAAGATTTTTTTCAAGAATATGCTACCGGTTGTCCAATTGTTACCAAAACCTTTTCAGCTCTTCCCATTAATGTCCGATTGGGAAATACGTAGTTAAACAAATATTAGGTAATATATTTTGAGTAATCGTCCTTCCAACGTCCCACACACATACATACATACATACATACACACACACACACACACACACACACACACACACACACACACACATACACACACACAAACACACAAACACACACAGACATCATCGTAAAAATGTTAAAATCGGATTGTAGTTACCTTAAAACGTGCTTATTCATTAAAATCTGGATATGGGGTTTTTAGCATGAATCCAATACCTCTCTTAGCGAGAGTTAAAAAGGTATTTTTAACTCATTATTATTTTTCACGACTTGATACAGACATATTAATTGATGATGATGATTCATTACAATATGTATAGAGTTCAATGATAGTTTACCAAAGATTTCTCGAGTGTTTTTAATACTAAAATAAATTAATTTTAAAAACTTTTTTTTTGTAAAAAGTTATATAATAAAATATTGTTTCAAATATCAACGATGTAATTTTTAAAATTTAACAATGTAAAAATTAAAATTTGGGAATAATAAATAAGTTTATTATGATTTTGTCAATTTGTAGGTATCTCCAGTGTACCATAGGTAAGTAGTGATGTATAGAGCAGCTTCAACAGTTTTTTTTTCGAAAAAAAAAGTAATAGTAATAGAACGTCAAGCTATACTCATCTGATTTGGTAACAACAAACATTATGCATTCCAAAAGAAAATTGGTTGGGACAGAAATGACAGGAAAGAATAATGAAATGTATTAATTGTTGCAAGGAACTACTTTGAACAAACTTAAAACAATAAAAAATATGAACCATTTTTTGTCTTATTATCACGACCTTCGTGTAACTTTCTCATAACACAAAAATTATATTTATTTAAATTCAGAAAAGAATAAATCTCTGATAGTACGCTTGTAGACATATTATCCTGTATAAATACGAATATTTTATTTGCAAAGATTCTTTTCTTTTTATAAAAATAAGTCTTGAGAGCATTGGAGTACAACTCCTATACTAAAATATGAAGCGAAAATTCAAATAAATTGTTCATGTACCAGAACTATTAACATTTTTAAAAAATCAATATTAGACAAACATACTTCTGATATGAACCTGCTTTTAAAAAAAAGTATTATTGAAATCTATCAGTATTTGACTTTGATTTGAATGGGAAAACAAGAAATGCTACTGAATTTTGAGTTTCCCATTAAAATCAAAGTCAATTACTGTTAGATTTCAATAATACTTTTTTTAAAAGCAGGTTCATATCAGAAGTATGTTTTTCTAATATTGATTTTTTTAAAATGTTAATAGTTCTGGTACAGGAACAATTTATTTGAATTTTCGCTTCATATTGTAGTACGGGAGTACACAATGCTCTTAAAATTAAAAATTATGAGAGTCACAGCACAATGCAATATATTTTTAATTAAATGAATTTTACGAAGAAATTATTTTAATAAATCCTAATTTTAATAAATTTTAAATTATTTCACCATATTTGTAATGAATGCATTTGTACCAACTTAATATCGTCAAAGGCATGTAAAATTTAATATATTTGTTATTTTAAATTAAGTGTATATAATATGTAATATTTAATTTTAAATATATTTTGATATCTGTATTGATATTTCCTTTCACATAAATTCCGGTTTCTATGAAAACTTTTTTGTAAAACTACATAGTGGTATTGTCTGGTGTATAAGGCTATATAAAATTTTCATATCAACAAAAAATTCAAATTAATGTATGAAAGAATTTGAAATTGCAAGTTTCTTTCTTTTTTTTGGCAAATGAAAGGAGCGTAAGGTAGGAGCTTTCGCAGTTATAGAAACGAAAAGATGAGTTTCCGTCAGGAAGCAATCATCGAAGTCTGAGACTCAAACGTCGGAACACATTTCAAATTCGGTCACACCCAAAGGTAAGTAATAGAAAATGTATTATTACCTATTCCTACTTAATCTTCCATTTTCAGTTTCCTTTTATACTATCGTATATTAAAAATAATATTTCACATTTATCTAAATAATGTTTTAATAGTTTATTACTTCACGCTTTAACTATTACATTTGTTCACTTAAAATATTATTATCATTTGTAATCATGTTTTCATTTTATTATTTTTATTCATCACTAAACTCGTATTAAAAAATCTGATATGGCCAACACAATACCTTCCGCTATTTAATTTTTATTAATTTAAATACATATTTATGGGTTCTCGTGGCTGCGTGCTTGAATGTCTGTTCGCGAATCTGGGGAACCAGGTTCGATTCCGACCGACGCCAAATATTTCGATTTTAAATTTAAACTGTATTAAGCTCCTTTCCATATAACTATTGTTCTATTTACAATTTACTTTTTAAAACATTACTATTGTTAATTTGAAACGATTATTTTTTTAACCATGACATTTATTTGTCAGTTACATACATTTGAACTGAACTGTGTAACCATGGAGTTGTATTAAAGCATAGTTTCCGGGATTTACTTTTTTTTATTATATAAATTTATGCATAAAATATATAGAAGAAGTATTAATGCATACTTGTAGAAAATTTAATAATATTTAATTTTTATAATAACAAATTGCGAAAAAATAACATTTAAGGGTATTTTTTTAAGAAAAACTATTTTTAGCTTCAAGAAAAGTGCCATTTCCAGTTATCCGATTTACACCAAAATCTAATGGCTCCTTTCCATAGGTAGAAATACAAGGTTTCAAAATTTTCTGAACCATAGCGTAAAATAACATTCTAGGGACCTTAAAACGTGGTCATTTACCAAAATCTCGACATGGATTTTTAGCACGATTCCTATACCTCTCTTACCAAGGGTAGCGAGAGGTAAAAATTAATGTATTAAGTTCAATCACTTTTTAGTCACTCTGCAACAAATAATGAGAGTTAAAAACGCCATAATTGATTAGTTTTCTATTTTGTCAAAATTAAATTCATAATGGTTGTCCTATTATCTCATCAAAACTGAATAAATAGTTGGTTGTATTAAACATACCCTCAAAACCAAAATAAAGGTTTTACTCACATATATTAATAAACTCGCGCTTGCGCATTCGAGGCTTTAAACTATACGTTCATTAAACCGTTATTTTGAACGCTTGTATAATAAATAACTATTAGCGCATTTCAAGAAAATAGCATTGGTTTAGCTAGGAAAATAAATTCTGCCCTCGGATTTATTATAATCACGAAGTAATATATAGGAGAGGACACTCGTACACAAACATGGCTATGAAATGTGGCTAGAGAGAGACAGACTATAAGTACATGCTGTTTATATCACTGTAATATTATGGATATTTGAAGATATAAATAATACACAAATAAACTATTTATTTAATATAATAATATATTTTTATACAGAAAATAATACGTATATACCGGCTGTCTACTTTTTTATGGACCATAGGAAATACAATAGTAAAAATTTTATATGGCTGCAAATTCTGCCCTATTAATTTTAGAACTAAAGTTAACTACAAAAAATATTCTGAATTAAATACATCAAATGAGCCTAAATTTATTGATATAATAGGATTCTTGTTATGATAAACGTAAAATAAAATATCCCTCTTTAAGCTTTAAGACAAAACATACAATTCAAATAGTTGAATTATTTGACTTTGACAGATAAAAGTTTATTAACTGATATTTATGGCCAGCTGTACCGCTTTTTAACTTTTAATTATTGGTTAAATTGATAATATCGTATCGAAACGAAATGTTAAATGAGTTATTAAATATTAATGTCAAAATTTAGATACGCACTTTTTGTTAACTTGTAGTTAAGATTTTAACTATAAGCGGTGCAATTGTCCAGTAATTGTTAATATTATTCCATTTAGTTTTTACTGCGATGGTAAATGTATATCCATGCGTAATGATAAATAAATAAATAAATTCAATGTTTATTATAACTTTATGACAGATGTCATATGCCAAATTCAAGCAATACAACTGTTAAAATTTTATGCTTATTGCTCATGACACTCTGTAAATAGCAAAAAAAATATTACTTTTATTTTGCCTCTCTTTCGCAAACAAAACGCATGTAAATAATAATTTTGGACTTGTTAGATACAGTTTTTACTGCTGAATAAATTTTGTATTTATACTTTTGTTCTAAAATTAATAGGGCAGAATTTAAAGCAATATGAAAATTTTACCATTGTATTTCCTATGGTCCACAAAAATAGTAGACACCCGGTATACATATGGACATGTGTACAAAAATTTATGTGGCGATTTCAAAACAATTAGTTGGAAAGCAATTTTGAATTTTTCTTCGGCTGTCTACTTTTTTATGGACCATAGGAAATACAATAGTAAAAATTTTATATGGCTGCAAATTCTGCCCTATTAATTTTAGAACTAAAGTTAACTACAAAAAATATTCTGAATTAAATACATCAAATGAGCCTAAATTTATTGATATAATAGGATTCTTGTTATGATAAACGTAAAATAAAATATCCCTCTTTAAGCTTTAAGACAAAACATACAATTCAAATAGTTGAATTATTTGACTTTGACAGATAAAAGTTTATTAACTGATATTTATGGCCAGCTGTACCGCTTTTTAACTTTTAATTATTGGTTAAATTGATAATATCGTATCGAAACGAAATGTTAAATGAGTTATTAAATATTAATGTCAAAATTTAGATACGCACTTTTTGTTAACTTGTAGTTAAGATTTTAACTATAAGCGGTGCAATTGTCCAGTAATTGTTAATATTATTCCATTTAGTTTTTACTGCGATGGTAAATGTATATCCATGCGTAATGATAAATAAATAAATAAATTCAATGTTTATTATAACTTTATGACAGATGTCATATGCCAAATTCAAGCAATACAACTGTTAAAATTTTATGCTTATTGCTCATGACACTCTGTAAATAGCAAAAAAAATATTACTTTTATTTTGCCTCTCTTTCGCAAACAAAACGCATGTAAATAATAATTTTGGACTTGTTAGATACAGTTTTTACTGCTGAATAAATTTTGTATTTATACTTTTGTTCTAAAATTAATAGGGCAGAATTTAAAGCAATATGAAAATTTTACCATTGTATTTCCTATGGTCCACAAAAATAGTAGACACCCGGTATACATATGGACATGTGTACAAAAATTTATGTGGCGATTTCAAAACAATTAGTTGGAAAGCAATTTTGAATTTTTCTTGTATTCTTTAGATTTAGATCTTATATTTTTTTTGTTTTGCATGATAATACTGTCGTACTCTTATAATAATAAATTCGTGTGTAATGAAAGAAAATACGATGATTTGATTTTATGTTCCATACATGGAAAAGAAAGATTGTAGTTTTCCATTATTGATAATATAGTTTCGTGGTACACTTTTTTTGGAATAAATATATTCTATTAAAATATTTTATCCGTGTACACTAAGGCCAGGGTGCTAGAAACACAGTTACATCTATTTGTTACTTAACTGCCTGGTAACTCCTAACATGTCGGTACCGTTTTACGGTGTGCTAGAAACGAATATTGGCCGTTGCTTCCGAACAAATCGGTACCAGTTAATAATGAAACAAACCAATGGAATAAACTGTGTTTTATTAAAATTTAGTAGATAGCAACACTATCTAAACGTCAAATAAGTCAAAAAATATACATTTTTAGGGTTACACGCAAGCAAAAAAAATATATTTTTATTTATGGTCTTTTTGTATATGAATACTAAAACATACTTGTTATTTTTAAAATATAAGAGAAACAAAAAGAAAGGAATTTCATATCTTCCCAGAAAAATAATTTGCAAATATAAAATTGGTTATTTCTGGTAAAACTATTTTTAATTATTCGATTCACACTTCTTCGATTGATCCGCAAATCATCCGCCACCATTATTTGAAAAGGTTCCTAAATCAAATACAAGGAACAAAAATTAAAAAAAATAAAAAAATAATTATTGCCCTGTAGCCAATAATCGTAAACAATATAAGTAATATTTGTAATTCTGCAGATATTGATTTACTTTTCATATCTGCTGGTTTTAAATTATCCTGTACTTCTTTAACTAAATTTCTGAGAGAATTTTTCGAAATCTTGTAACGTCTCTTAAAATCTACTTCATGTATAACAGTTATATCGTATTCTGAAATTTCTAGGTCGGAATACGCGATTTTTTAAATAATATTCTCGTTTGATAATTCCGAAGAAGACACTTTAAACATAAAATTACACACTTACAAAATATTACCAATATGACAGGTTGACAGCAGGTAACAGTCAGAAAACTGGTCGTGAAGTCCCTGTTATATGTAACACAGCTTTCAAGGCGCATTTTAGGGTAACATACTTTATAGCATGTCAAATCGTCAGGTACCTGTTTGTTACAACTGTGTGATATCCGACGTTCTAGCACACGGGCCTAAATGTATAAAAACAAGAAAAATATAAATCATAACCTTAAAAACTTTTAACAACCATTATACCTTGCTGTAACAGTTAAACAATTATTTCTTACCGTATATTTATTCCATCACTCCATGTTCTTATAATATCTTCTTCACAGAAATGTTTTTCACAAATAAAGTCTTTCACGGATAAAATTCTGTCTTTTCTCGGAATTTGTCTTCACCATGTATTTTTTACGCAAATAAGTGTACAGTTCCTATAAAGAAAGTAGGTGCTCCAATAAGAGTTACGTTAAAATTTGCGTTTTCAAACTATTTTTTCTTAAAATTTTATACGGCTTCTTACCCTGAGTCTCAACTTAGCATGTGTATGACAAGTTTTATTGGGTTGAAAGTACCCTCTCGAACTTGAAGAACCACCTTAATGCCCGTAACATAATACATATATTCTAAATTATTAGTGCTTTCGAGCCCTCTGCTATCGCCTTTTTGAAATCCGGACTTCATTTTCAAGTAAATGAACCAAATAACACTTTCAATTTATAATGCTAAGCCAAATAGATATTAGACATCACGGAAATTCGTATGAAAATTAATTATTTTATAAAATTGTGTCTTATCCACGCATATTTCCAATTATTGACTACAAAAGTTACAAGTATTTGCAACAAACAATATCGTGGGGTAATGGTATTAAATTATAATTTTTCTGTATTTTCAATGTTTGGTGCTGCTCTACACTGATTTTTTTAAAACTATCCCCCGCTGCTTTGTTAAATAATAAATACGTAAGAATAACTCCGATCAATTATTTAACACAACCTCAGTTAATAATACATGAATAATTTAAGGATGAATGCAAGGTTAAAATATACCAGTGACAAAAAACCACAGTTAATATTAACTTTTAGATAAATCATATGACTGTTTATCAATATAAAGTCTATTCGGCAGTTTGTATTCTTACACTGGCTTGCAAAAAAATCGCATACACCTTAAAATCAAGTAACCGAGTTTTTACCATTTTTACTTCTCTCTAAGAGAGGTATTGGAATCATCCTAAAAATCGCATATCCAGATTTTAGTGAATAGACGATGATGTCTGCATGTGTGTGGATGTGTGTGTGTGTGTGGGGGGGGTTGTTGAGGTACGATTTCTCAAATTCTATAAGACTAAAGACCTATGTAACTACGGATTCCTCAATCTAACAGTAATGGGAAGAGTTGAACAGGTTCTGGTAACAATTGGATAACCGGAAGTAGTAGTATTTTAACAAAAATCTTCTAAATATTATTTTTTGAAAATCTATGTTATTACAAATATTAAAAAACAAAATTCTCTTTCCGACACATTTAATTTTTTTATTATATCTTCTATATAGATTTAATGATATAGAAATATAATGTATTGTAATAAATCTCAAAGCCTGCTCACAGCGCAAACATCTCCATGGTAACTACTTAAGAAATTTAAATGTTTGTAATTGACAGATAAATGTCACTAATGTCAGTGTTAAAAATTAGAGATAGTACTGCAGGCGTTTTCTGGGATCGATATTTAATATTGTAACGTTTATTTATATGGGTGAAGTGTAAAAATCAGAGAAACTTTATTAATTAAAATAATACGTTTATTAAACGATAAATAATTAGAATAAATATTAAAAAGATAATAAAAGTAACTAACACTATGATTAAATAATTATAAACACTAATTTAAGACTAAGAATATTATTAAATGCTTAACACTAAGATTATTTATTTAAACAATATTTATATCGCTACATTTATTTATATACACCACTCGTAGACTATTTATTTATATCACCAATTTCATTGCTCGTTGCTTCTATATATCAGACTATCTTCGCCGGCTTTGGCGACGGGTTTATATAGCGCGATGTCCTTCTAGAACTTTCTGACGCCACAATGGCATTGAATACAAAGGATCTAGGTCAACGGTGTAATTAACATGTCTAGCCGTATGGATATTTCTGCCGCCGGGGATTACGTCATCGCTCGGGAATATTCTACCAGTAGCGGCGCCCGAATATTCTTAAGTCAGGGGCGCACGTTACACTGCCCTCTCCTTAAGACTGTTTCGTCCCGAAACAGTTCTTGATGACGAAATCTACATGTATTACCATTGGTACATTTAGAAGTCTTACAGAAGTGACAGTCGATGGTCCGCTGTGGTTATTCTTTCTGTTAGTAAGGGTTAAAACTGCAGACGAGAATTTCAATACCGGTATAGCGGAAGAGGATCTCTAACATGTTCCTAACAATCCTCCAATCCAAACCATCTAGTCCACAGCCTAACTTGGGTACTGCTAGCTTCAAAATGTCATTCTCTAGCAGATGATCCTTCAAAACACACAGTGAGTTCCATAGACTGCGATACGACGACTTCTGATACGAGCGTGGTTTTGTGATCAGGTAGTAGATATACCGCTGATTTTCTGTATCGCTGTCCCTCAGTCGCAGCGTTTTCCCGACGGATGGGCCTTGGTTGGCCAGTTCTTGTAGTCGTCCAAATTTCGTCTTAAAGACTGACGCTATGCCGCGTGACATCTTTAAGTCTTCTGATACGCAGTGGTCGAGAGAATAATCTGAAGACACGGTATACAGATCTCGATTGAAGTGTACTACTCTCGGCTTCCCTGTTGGTGCTTTTTTAATCCTGTATATCACGTCGTTTATTCTCTACCTCATAAGGACCTTCCCAATTTCTCTGCAGCTTTGGTGATAAACCTCGACGCCTTTGTGGATTGTAAAGCCACACTAAATCCCCAGGTTGGTATCCACCTTTTTCTTCCTTGATGTCATACTGGTCCTTCCTTCGGTCGCTGGCAGCTGGAATGTTTGTGCGGACTTGTTCATGAATGTCGTCCATTCTTCTCCGTAAGTCCGTTACGTAATCTTCCCCGGCCAGATCTTCCCCAGGTTTACTGCCGAACACCAAGTCACATGGCAGGCGCAACTCACGCCCGAATAAAATGTTCGCAGGAGTTTTCCCTGTTGTTTCATGGACGGATGAACGATAAGCCATCAGGAACAGATGAAAATGTCAGTCCCAGTCTCGTTGGTGGTTGAAAACTAACTTCGGTTGATCGTTCTGTTCATTCGTTTAACCATGCCATCGGACTGCGGATGTAATGCAGCTGTCCTCGTTTTATTAATTCCTAATATCTTACAGATATTTTGGAAAACGGCTCTTCCCTGGTCGGAGTGAAGTTCACGTGGTGCACCAAACTGGCATTTACATTCTTTGACTAAGGTTTCGGCAACCGTGGTGGCATCCTGGTTGGGTGATGGATAGGCTTCAACCTATTTGGTGATGTAGTCCATGACAACCACGATGTATATATTTCCGTCTTCGCTTTCTGGAAATGGTCCGACCACGTCAATCGCAATGCGCTGAAATGGACTGCCCACGTTGTATTGACGCATTTGAGCTCTTCGTCGTTTATGCGGACCGTTGCTTCCTACGCAAACCACACATTTCTTGCACCAGTCTTTAATGTCTTCCTTGCAGTTAACCCAATAAAATCGCTGGCGCAATTTTTCCAAAGTTTTGTTGACTCCAAAATGGCCTTCTCCAGATCCGTCATGGGTCTCTTTTAACACGTCTGGTATTCTATTCTTAGGAATAACCAACTGAGTTCTCCTCTCAGTTGCATTGGCATTTTCCACCACACGTTTTAACAGGCCATCCTCAATCACCATGGAGTCCCACTGCGCCCAGTACGATTTTACACTCTGTGAGTGTGGTGCAACATCTTCCCAACTTAGTTTGCTTTCTTCTGCTTTCCATTCCAGTAATATTTTCAAAGTCGAGTCATTTTCTTGGTCTTTGCGTAGTACATCGGGGTGCCAACTATCGTCGACTACTGTCATTCTGGCAATGGTGGAATGTTTTTCTTCCAGTCGACTACCATATTTGTCTCCATGGCATGGACTTCTAGACAATGTGTCGACGTTACTCCTCTTTCTTTCAAGTTCCTTTCTCTGTCTTGACTTTCTTCTTCCTTGTGGTTAGAGGTATGTCATCGTCATCTAACTCAAGTTTTTGTTTCCCACTAGAGCTGTCCATACGAATCGCCAAGGGCACGTCATCCTCGCTGTCTTCAGGCCCCGTTTCAAACTACTTAGATTGGAATCGCAGCTGTTCATCAGAGAACTATTCATTTCCGGTTGGCTTTCCTCTTCCTCTTTTTCCATTACACATTTGATCCATGATTCCAGAACTCTCCTCTAATCTTCATGGTCCTTCAATTTCTGTTCCAATTTCTGCTCCAGAATTCCAGAATGTTGTTCAGATTTTCTAAATATTCTAGAATGTTCTATTAATTTTTCTTCCAGTGCTCTGGAATTTTCCTCCGCTTTTCTAGAACTTTCATGCAATTCCCTTTCGCACGTTACAATATTTCTTATTGTATTATTAATTATATATTTCAAATTATAGGTATATTACATGAACCCTTCAGAAATACCGCCAATCCCATAATGAATTGGAAAAACCTCGATCATTTAGAAGAAATGGAGAAAATTTGCTTAATGAATGAATTTAAAATTATAGAAAATACGTAAATATAAAGATTAGGTGTAATTATATTTTTTGTGTGTACAAGAAATGTTAAATACAATACTTATATATACCACAATGGAAAGGGCGAGAGGTATTGTGATGGCCACAACAGACTTTTAGCTATTTAAGTAATGAAAAAACCGTCATCACTATTTGATCTATCGTGGAGCAAGTTCTTCATTGTGTTTAGTTTATCTATTATTAAATTACAAATTTATTCCAGAAAAATAAAAGAACAATGAAATACATATTTTAAGTTCTATTAATTTTGACATCTTAATTGACACTAGTGACATTGACAAGTTAAAAATTAAGATCGCCTCAATACAGCAAAAATTATGTGTACGCGATTTTTTTACAAGCCAGTGTACAGTACAGTCAGTACTCTATATTGGAAACTGAAACAGTAAAATCTTCATTAATTGGCTGCCTCCTATGTCATATTTCAAAATATTTTCACAGATAAAAAAATCTGATGTGGCCAGCACATTACCTTCCGTCAATCCTGTGTATTATGCACAAATTTCATACATAAATTTTCTTGCAAAAGATTCTAAATTTCCAGTAAAATGATTTCAAAAACAAACTATGCAAATTGCACTTGACACTCACATCTTTTTCTTCTTCTTTAGCTTTTCTCATTCGTTAAGGGTCGCTATTTTTTATATTCTTCTTCCACTCATTTCTGTTTTGCGTGTCGTCCTCATTCAGTTCCATTTTTCTCAAGTCTTCCGCAATACAGTCGTTCCATCTTATCTTTGGTCTTCCTGTGTTTTTTAACCTTCTATTACTAAGCTATTCATTGTTCTTCCAATATATATTTTTCATCTCTCCTCATGACATGTTCAAACCAAAGTAATCGTTTCTCTTGTATCTTTTTAGAAACTTCTATCACTCGAGTTATATCCCTTATCTTCTCATTCCTTATCTTATCTTTCCATGTCTTCCCCAACATCTGTAGCAAATGAGGGTACTTCCGGTTGACTAATTATAACCAAAATCTAATTACATCTGCATATGCATCTAAATTCGAGGAATACGGAAAAAATATAACTTTTGGAACCGTGATATTGGAGTTATGCGATCCGAAACGATCGTTACATACACACACATACCCACAAACACACACATACACACACACATACACACACACACACACACACACACACACACACACACACACACACACACACACACACACACACACATACAGGCATCATCGTAATAATAGTAAATTCGTATTCTAGGCACTCCAAAACGTGCTTCTTATTCAATAGAAACTCACTATCAAATTTTTTGACCAAAGACAATACCTTCCTTACCTAAGGTGACGGAAGGTAAAAACACAGAACTCTCATAGATAAAGGTATATAGGGTGACACTGAAAAACGGGACAGTCAAAATAACTTTTTTATTTATAACTATTTTTGAATTTTCTTGATATATTTGCAAACTAGGCGTAGGGGCTCACGAATCATAGTATTTGGTATAATAGTAGCCTTCCGGTTTAACTGGAAATGACATTATCTTTCATATTTCAAATAGGACATCCTATGTATTTTTATATTTTTTCCTATGTATTTTTATATTTTTGAAATCTACGTAAAATTACAAATTCATTGATGTACTTAAAGTAAATTTTTATTGAAAAAATCTGTTGTGGCCAGCACAATACCTCTCGCCATTTTCATTTTATGTAGCATAGGGCGCGAGCAGTTATGTGACTTTGTTGGTCTTGGCAAGCAGATGTGGGGGCCCGTGTCAGAATGAGAGCTAGTAATATACATAGGTGTCAAGTATCATAAGTTTTAATTCGAAACATTATGATTTTCCAAATCCATGTGGATTATTTTCCTCGACAAGTGTATTCCATACTAATGAATGACAAATAAACATCAGAACATTTTGAAATTTTGAATGAAAAATTATGACTATGCCAATTGTGACATCTATGTAAAAACTACTAGCCGTCATTCTGACACGGATCCTCATCTGCTTGCCAAGGCCAACAAAGTCACAGGTCTGCTCGCGTCCTATAAGTACACACAAATAATTGAAATTGTTTCTCTTCTTTCGTTCTATAAGAAATTTTATCCTACTATTCTATTATGTTCAAAATTCTTCAAATTCATTGACGGTATTAGCGGTATTTCTTAAGGATATATGTAATATTAACATATCTGTAATTTAAATATATAATTAATTAATAATACAATTATATTAAATGTACTCTTACCTCCCAGAAAAATCTGACACTGACATTTTACATTTACATGTCAATTACAAAAATTTAAATATCGCAAATGTTTTTCGGGCAACGAGATTTATTACAACAGATTATTCTATAATATTATAATATACTATATCTCCAAACAAATACGAGATATAATAAAAAAATTAAGTATGTCAGATTGAGAATTTAATTATCTTTAATATTTGTAGTAACAAATTTTCAAAAAATAATATTTAGAATTTTTTTCTTTAGAAACTACCACTTCCGGTTGTCCAATTGTTACCAGAACCTATTCAACTCTTCCCATTACTGTTAGATTGAGGAATCCGTAGTCAAACAGGTCTTTAGTCTTATAGAATTTGAGAAATCGTGTCTCCAACAACCTCACACACACACACACACACACACACACACACACACACACACACACATCATTATAAAAATGTTAAAATCGGATTCTATGGACCTTAAATCGTGCTTATTCAATAAAATCTGGATATGCGATTTTTAGCATGAATCCAATACCTCTCTTAGCGAGAGGTAAAAATAATTTACAAAAGCGTAAGAGAAAATTATGAATAATTAACCTGGTAAGCCCTATCAAGTAGGCTATGATAACAAATTGATATATTTTTGTAACAAAATATAGAATCTTACTGTGTAAATTAACTTAAATACATATTACTCAATATTATCCTTATTTTCACAGCCTGTCTGATATCATGGCTTGTGTAAGCCTAGTTTACAAAATATATCAAGAAAATTAAAAAATATTTATAAATAAAAAAGTTATTTTGAGTGACCCGTTTTACAGTGTCACGTGTATAGTAGCACCGGGACTGGAGTATAGGTGGATTTTATTGTTAATAAACTGAAAATTTGATGACGATTCATACTCGCGTTTTTATTTTATGGGCGCGCTCCCAAGTGCTTGCGATCATGCCTATACTTCTGAATCCCTGTTAATAGCAATGCCAGTGTTGCTCTTGACCGCTCTCGAAACCAGTGCCAATGCGTTTCTTATATAAACTTTATAAATTAATTATAAAAAAAAATATGCGAAATTTTGATCTCTAACTATACTTCTACGATATGTCCAGAAGCTGACAGAACATCTCTACAAATTTTGACGTAGATTTGTATAGACATCATACTTTCACTTTTATACATACGAGATTAAAAAAAATATTACGGGTTAATGAATAACAATGACCCGTCCAAGTATATGGCTTATAATACGAATACGAATACGAATACGAATACGAATACGAATACTCATACTCATACTCATACTCATACTCATACTCATACTCATACTCATACTCATACTCATATTCGTATTCGTATTCATATTCATATTCATATTATGTACAAAAAAATCTGTTGTGGCCAACACAATACCTTTTGCCATATTCATGTTATATTGCGTAGAGGGCGAGCAGTCATGTGACTTAGTTGGCCTTGGCAAGAAGATATATGTCAGAACAGGCCAACAAAGTCACATGACTGCTCACGCCCTATAACTAACGAATTTAACATATTGTGTACACACAAATAATTGAAATTGTATCTCTTCTTTCATGAGGAATTTTGTCCTACTATTCTAATATGTTCAAAATTCTTCAAATTCATTGACGGTATTAGCAGCATTTAACATTACTTCTATAGGTATATACCTAATCATATAAGTAAATCATACAAATATATTATATTTCGAAACGGTATGTATAATTTTCTGGCTTAGTTTATTATCATTAATTTTAAAGATTTTTGATCACAGTTTGTAATGGAAATGCATTTTTATTCTTTCAGAAATTATCGTTATTGCCATATTAAAATTATATAACAGTGTTAAAAATATTTGAGCATTGCTATTCGAAGGGAAGTAAACGCAAATTTTTGGCTATTTTACCTGTTGATAGGATGTGAAAATGAACAGGATGCAGGGATTTATTCAATTAAAGTGAGGATAGCTTTTTGTAGTTTCACCAAAATAACTAATTCCAATGATTTCACAATATATAACTGTTAAAATGAAAGCATTAACCTGAAATGAATTTATTGTTTATAATGGTATAATTCACTAGTTTAGTTCAAAAAACTAATAAAAAATCAATAATATCCATTAAAATATATTTGTTAATATTTTAAATTAATTTTTAAAATTAATTAATTTATTATTCTGCGCGCCATAGAATGTCTTTGAAAGCTATGACTTAGAAGTTTTTAGATAGAAAAAGATGAAAAACGAGAAAGATAGCATGTAATTTGAGTCATATGATCAACAGATCAGCTCACCAGCTGTTAGCTGTTCAGATACAAGATAGGTTTGTGCTGATTTTTAAGTCTCTCCTGTATGTAATACATTGTTGTTTTATACGTTCTTGTACTAATACTTCTAACGTTCCATTTTGACACGATTTCAAGCAAAATGTCACCAAGCGGGCACGACAATTAAATGCTAACGGTTGACACATGTAAAAAGAACAAATTTCTGCTTTCGTTGGCTCCTCATCCTCATTGTATTTTAATACGTTTGTTACTTTTGATATTTTTTTTGATTACAGAGTGATGTTTCATTAGATTAAAATTTAAAAAAATCTGATGTGGCCAGCACAATACTTTCCGTCAATTTTCTTGCAAAATATTCTAAATTTTTGGTATTATGTGATTCCATTTCTCGGCAACTGAATTCTATACTCCTGATAACAAACAAACCACATGAAATAAGAAAATTATGAAATTTTGATTGAAAAATTATAACACTTGTCAGTTATGGATATAATTAATTGCTGTCATTTTGACACGGGTCAAAGTCATGTTACTGCACGCGCCCCATACATAAATTTTCTTGCAAAAGATCCTATATTTCCAGTAAAGTTATTTCATTAACAAACTATGCAAATTGCACTTGACACTGACATCTTCTTCTTCTTCTTTAGATTTTCCCATTCTTTGGGGGTCGCTATTTTTTATTTTCTTCTTCCACTCATTTTTGTTTTGCGTGTCGTCCTCATTCAGTTCCTTTTCTCTCAAGTCTTCTACAATACAGTCTTTTCATCTTATATTTGGTCTTCCTATGTTTCTTCCACCTTCTATTAATATATTCATCTCTCCTCATGACATGTTCAAACCAATGTAATCGTCTCTCTTATATCTAGAAACTTCTAACACTAGAGTTACTTCCCTTATTCTTTCATTGATTTCATTTTATTGATACTGACATCTGTCAATTTGAATTACCTGAATATATTAGCAGTTTCCATGATTAAGTTAGCATAGCTGGGTGAATTATGAAATTTATATAAAATTTATTATCGTTATTCTTCTTTAACTCTATATCTGTTGAATATCAAATATAAAATGCAATCAAATCGTATAGACAATAATATATTCTTTAAGTTATAATAACATTTAACTGATTTTTTCAAGAAAAACTGTTAAAATCTTCAAATGAGGGTACTTCCGGTTGACCAATTATAAACAAAATCTAAACAGGTCTGCATATGGTTGTAAGGAAGAGGAATACGCAAGAATTTTAATTTTTGGAATTCTAGTAATGGGATATCGTGCACGAAACGGCGTCCACACACACACACACACATACATACACACACACACACGCACACACGAACACACACACACACACACACACACACACACATACAGACATCATCGTAAAAATAGTAAAATCCAATACCTTCCTTACCTGTAGGTGACGGAAGGTAAAAATTAAAATAAAACGTATGTTTTACTAATCGCATGGCCACAATTCCATAAAACAATTTAGCAATACCTACCTAACTCTAAATTATATGTATATACAGAAATTTTAATAATAATACTAATTATTACATTAACTAGTAAGTAATTTCAATACAGTGCATACTAAACTAATCCGATCAAATTAATCCAGGAAGGGAGTGATGATTATTAACTAGTAAGTAATTTCAATACAGTGCATACTAAACTAATCCGATCAAATTAATCCAGGAAGGGAGTGATGATTATCGAAAAATTTGGATTACAGAGGTTGAATCAAATATACGCTTCAACACTGCAGAACAAAATGTTACCCTACCGAAAGATGTTTTGGCAAATATTTTAAAAACAATGTAAAAATTCAAAATATGTTATAAGGAACGTAGCAAAATGATGCTATTTTTAAGGAAAAGTACAGTAAAATTTTTGAAAGATGTCCAATCAAGGTCACCTACGAATTGTATGAATTCAGATTTTTGCTCCATCCAATATGACAAATTCAATAGTGCCGTTTGCTTAGTTTTTATGAAGGTACATATGATACTATTGTTATTTTATTATTATAAAAATATATGTTACAATAAAAGCATTCAAAATTCAAAAATAAATCAACTGGTAAGGTTATTAGCAAATGCAAACCCAAATATGTGAAAAATAAGATAATGACACAATGTCAGTGTCAGTGACTCTGAAAGAAAGTAACGTTATTCGTACGGCTATGAATCAAGGTAATGTATCTGAATTAATAAATAACCTTATGTTACAGAGAAAGTATTATCAACAACGAGCATCGTTTTAAAGTGGAATGCCCTAACTTAGTAGAAGCAATATGATTTTGTGTGCATGTGTGTGTGACGATAATTTTGGCCGCGATAACTCTAATACAGCAATTCTAAAAATTACGATTTTTACGTATTCCTCTTCCTAATTTCCATATGCAAACGTGATTAGATTTTGGTTATAATTGGTTAACTGGAAGTACTCTTATTTGAAGATTTTAACAGTTTTAGATGGCTCTGCATGTATTTAGTTACCTCTGCAGGCTTGATATCTTTGTGAGATGTTTATCATCTGCCCGCTCAACTAGTCTCAGTGCCTCGAAAGAGGCGTCAGTACACCACACTGAAGAGCTTCAATAAGAGCGAAACGCGTCTGTGGTTCTGGTTGAGTGGGCCAGTCTCTGATAAATGACCGAGAGGTTGATTCAGAGACTGAAATTTTGTGAACTTTGCCAAGTGTAATTTAAATATTATTAATATTATTAACAGTTTTTCTTCAAAATACGCTATTAAATATCATTTTATCACATTTAATGTTATTATATACATATATTAAAGAATATTTTATTCTCTATTTTATTTTATTGCATTTTATACTTCAAATTTAATGAATATAAAGTTAATAAATTATAAAGAAATTAAATTTTATAAAGCAGTCAGCTATGCTATAACTATGGAATCATGGAAACAGCTACTAATTTAAGAAAATTCTAATTGAAAGATGTCAGTGTCAAATGTAATTGGCAGTATGTTTGTGTTATAATTTTACTGGAAATATAAAGTCTGTTGCTAGATTATGTATGGAATTTGTGTTAAATACCTAGAAATGACGGAAGGAAAATGTACTGGAAATATAGAATCTTCTGTATGAAATTTCATTCGGTATTGCATTTACTTTTTCTCTAATTAAATGTGCAGTACTATTACAAACTATGATTTGCATTTTATTTCTTATATATTTCATGTTAGATTATTCCACATTCATTGAATTAAAGTTACAATAATTACGAGAAAAATAAATGTTGAATACATAAAAAGTATGGAACCAAATGTAAAATATCGAGTATGAAAATTAATATACATATAAAATTGAGGTATTCTACCACTGCAAAGAAATGGTAAACTTCAATAATTATAAGGTAGTATACATGAAATTAAGAGTTTTAATAAAAATAATATGATGAAATATTACTTTGCTGTAATAAAAATCCTTAATTATTTTATTAATTTAATGGCCAGTTGCACAGCTTATAGTTAATGCCTTGAACTACAGGTTAACAAAAGAAGTGCGTATCTAAATTTTGGCAGTAATATTTAACAACCCATTTGACATTTCGTTTCGATCGATATGATATTGTCAATTTAACCAACGGTTAACATTTTAACTATAATAGGGTGACCATTCGTCCCGGATTCTAGCTCTGCACCCGTATAAATACGCGTCCAGGAAAATGTGCCGGAATTAACAATTTGTTAATTATCAAAATAAATTTAGTTTCTATAGTATTTCCACGAACGGATCGTATTATTTTCGAAACCTTGCACTGGCGGCATTGGGAACATAATGAATAAATACGCGTACGCTGTTGTTCGTAATGAAGTTAGCAATTTTGCATCACAAGGATGATTGTTGTAATATAACCGTTATTCCTAAACAAAGTGCAATTTCGATTGCAGGACTCGCGAAGACTTCAAGCAACAAATAGAAAACTGCGACGAACTTCTTAAAAAGGTTCATTCCGTTACAAAATGCTCCTCTTCACTCCTCTTAAAAGTAATCATTTTTTCGAATTATTTATGCTTTGAATTTAAAAAAAATGTATTTGTTTCATTAATGGTCATTTGCACCGCTTATAGTTAAATTTTAACTTTTGATTAAATTGACATTATCGTATCGGAACGAAATGTCAAATCTCAAAATTTCGACATGCATTTTTCTCGTTAACCTGTAGTTAAGACTTTAACTATAAGCGGTGCAACTGGGCATGTGTATTTTTTATATAAAATTACCTGCCCCCACCTGTCGGGTTCAATGTCCTGAATTGCACTACAAAAAAATGGTCACCCTGAACTACTCGTATAGCCTATGCAAATGGCCATTAAACATTTTTCTTTATTTCTGTACTCATTATTAATTAATTTGACAAGGGAAAGAAGATTTAATAAAAATAAATGAAAATAACGCAGACGATGCAGATACCCCTAGAATTAACTGTTTGAGAAGCATTACCAACTCGGGACTAGGACTTCACAAATAAATTCATATCTCACTTACTAATTCGAATTTTAATCTCATGTTTGTACCAATATTCCTAGATTTTTGTATATTATCGGGAAAGCTATTAAAAAATCGGTAGAATACCCTATTGTGTATTTACATACATAGACAACAATCGCAAAACGATATGGCAGTATTTTGTAACACCTACATTTCATTTACCTTGCACTTGAAGTTTAAAAAATAATTTTATTCATGGTTTAAGAAGTATTGTACATAGCCTACGGCTAGCAAGTTACAAACTAGTGAATTATACAAGTGGTACAAAGTTTATATATGTTAATATTATTTTTACAAATATATTTGTTGTACATTGAGGTTCTTCATAATGATAAAATATCCTGAGAATAGTTTTACAGAGTTTACGTATGTTAATCTTATCTTTACAAATACATCTGCTATCCGTAGTGGCTGCCCATAATGATAATATATTCGGGAAACAGTTTTAAGAACATTCTAGATCTTTCCGCGTATGATTCATCGATATACTAATGGGAGATTACATAATTCACTCTGGAGAAAACAAAGTTTTATGGCGGGTCCAAAACCCGCGCACTGATAAGGTTCTTTGTTTTTCTTACCTTCTGACATTGAAATATAAAAATTAA
This sequence comes from Harpalus rufipes, assembly GCA_951394225.1. Taxonomy (NCBI): domain Eukaryota; kingdom Metazoa; phylum Arthropoda; class Insecta; order Coleoptera; family Carabidae; genus Harpalus; species Harpalus rufipes. The sequence goes on from OX596274.1 coordinate 64,914,177, forward strand.
ACTGTTTTCTATGATCACGATAGAAAATTGCATTTTCCCAATACTTTAAAATCTTGAATGTTACCTATTTCTTAAATTATAATAAAGTAAAATGTAGGATATCATTATTGTTGTTATTATTTCTCACCTTTTAACTCACATTTATAAACCAATAATGTTTACGTTTTTCAGTATTGTCAGGTAAGGGCTTATATAGGCTGTTAATAAAAACGTGTTACAAATTTATAGTGTATGTGGGGATAGGGCAATAGGGGGTGCAAATAGACCAACTTTTATTAATAAACTCATATCCGGAAACGCACCGTTTTCGAGCTACAGACCCTTAAAAGAGTAATTCTACTTTCATTTTAGTTGCCTGTGACCTATCACTTCAGTTATTATTTTGTCTGTGGGTAAATTTATCGACTGTGATGTGGATTAGGTGTTAACAATTACTCGAAAGTTCAGTTAAACAGCATTTATTCTTACTACCAACGTTTCCGTGCACCCTTGCACCTTCTTCAAGGTAGTAAGATCTTACAAATTGTTACCAATGTATTTTGTGTACATGAATTGTAACAATTTGTAAGATCTTACTACCCTGAAGAAGGTGCAAGAGTGCACCGAAACGTTGGTACTCAGAATAAATGCTGTTTGACTGAATTTTCGAGTAATTTTTAATACCTAATTATTTTGTTTATTTTAATTTTTTTAAATAATTTTATTCATTTTTGTAATACATGTTATAATTATTGCTCAAAATGACCAGCAACTTCAATGCAAGCATTGCACTTTCGGAGAATATTTTGATACACAAACGGTATGTTTCCGGATATAAATTTAGCAAAAGTTAGTATATTTAACATCCCCTACATACCCTGTAAATTTGTAACACATATTCATTAATACCCTGTATATTTTATAAAAGCCAAATTATGATATGTAACGAGATGAATTACTAGGCGTTTGAATAAAGTGAAAATGATATTTCTAGCTTTACTGTCTTGTTGTTTTTGTCTTACTATTAAATAAAAATTCTTGATAGATCTTATTTATAGTTTGCTTATTGTTTATTTTTGTTTGGTTCTTATTTTTATTTTTAATACATATCATAATACGTACGTATATTTGCTTATGGAATTTCAATTTCTCGTCAATATAACATTTCTTATTTCTGTACTTATGTAAATTTCTTTTATTATGTTATAATAATAATAATAATAATCTTTATTGTATATAAACTTACAAAGTTATTACAATTATGGTGATGAATTTGTCATTACACTTTTTATATATATTTTCGTTGCGTTGATGGAGATGAGATGATGATGATAGGACAGTCACAAACATCCAAGCCCCTGGTGGGAATCGAACCCACGACCCCAGCAACCGAGCGGTAATGGTCGCTTTGAGCGCTGACTAAACACGCTGCCTTAACACGCTCGGCCACCGAGGCGACTTATGTTATTAAAATTAAACATTTAAGTTCCAGGGATTGCAACAATCAACAAACAAGTGAATTGTGATTTTGTTAAAGTTCCTAGTGACTTCAATGCTCAGGTAAATGGAAAAAATCAATTTCAAATTTTAATCGATAAACTAGGTATTATTCGTTGTGAAATATTAGTGCTACAATATTCCAATGTTAAAATAGATTTACGTTATTATTCCTTGCGATCAGTGGTCGCGGTAAACTCGTACCATGAGTTCTGTCTTAGAGAGGGGTATAAGAGCCTAAATATATTTCGAGTTTCCTATACATATACAGGTGCGTGCTAAAGTATTGAGCCAAAGTTATTTTGTCTTTTTTAAAAGATTTTTTTTTTTGTAATACGTTTACATATTACACTATTGTTAGGAATATTAATTACATTATAATTAGTATAGCTGACATGTTTTAAAATTTATTTTCATTGTATTTTAATGATACAAAAAAAGAAATAATTGGCCGTGTTCAAAAGAATCAAGCTAAGTTGTTGTTCAGAGTTATTATTATTATTATTCATTACTGGGGAGTCGATATGCTTCTTATGCACTATTTTCGACAATGAAGATTATACACAATACCTCTCGCCCCTTCCGTTTTTAGTACTTATATATTCCACAATGGAAAGGGCGAGAGGTATTGTAATGACCACAACAGATTTTTTATTCATGTATTTTGTCCGATAATATAAAGTGGTCACATTTGTAAATAACTAAGAAACTAATGAGAAACAAAAACATTTATTGATAAGAATTGCAATTTTAATAATAATAATTTAACGTTTTTAAGTGAAATGAATAAAATACTATATATTGCAACTAAATTTAATTTATTTTTCTGTATACTCACCTGTAAACAACTATCTACCTTCTTAGCAACGTGTCCGGTAGGTACATTTTTACGGCCTAGGCCGGTAGCACATAGCAACGACAATGACGACATCCGGTATGTATTTGAAAATTGACTATTACATAATTTGTAAATTAGATAAAAAATGCGTTTAATTTTTTTACCTTAACAACGCATCACAGAAAACTGTTCAACACAAACACGACGCGTGGTGTACTAGCTCGCCCGCAAATGCTTAGCTACCAGCCTAATGACATAAATAGCTATAAATGTACTTACACTTTCCGGAAAAATAGATCATGTGCCGACAACCCATTCGTTTTCACATCAATAATACATTCACGCTTTCGTACCTCTAAAGATGGCATACCATTTTCGTCATTTCCAAAAAGCTTTCCACTCTGTCAATCATGATAAACTTTGGAAGAAAATCTGCTCCCTTGGAGTATGCGGCAGATTCGCGCATCTCCTCAGAAACTTGTATAACCAGGCTACTTTGCAAATTTCAACTAACAACTCACTTACTGAAGAGATATATATAACAAAAGGTCTATTATAGGGTGAATGCACCAGCCCGCTACTGTATGCTCTTTATATATCCAATATGGAGAATTTAGAGCTTTGAATTTAGAAGGTGTATATATCAACCACAGTACCGACATATCCCTGCAATATGCGGATGATCTGGTTATTTTCGGCCTCTCTCCCAAAGATGTACAAGCTAAATTAAGTACTCTTGAAGCGTATTGCAGTAAACTAGATCTAAAGATAAACAGCAGCAAGACGAAAATAATGCATTTTCACCGTGGCAAACTACGTAAAAATAGCAATTATGTCAAAAATTCCAGCTTTATAATAAAAGATCAAAATTAAAACCAAATAATGCTGATATATTTTAACTACGTGTATTTTGCAATTTACGTAGGAGGAAGTGCAAAAATAATGCATTTACAGTTAGAGATGCATTTAAATTTTTTCTTGATTAATTTTACGTCGTCTCGTTGTCGTTTACTTGTTGTTATATCGTTTCTAATTCACACTAATCGACCGGCACCGACACGGTCCGCCAAAATATTCTTTCCGAAAATGTCAGCCGACAACGGAACATTCCGTTGACGGAAAATGCAAGTCGGTATCGTCGTATAGTATGAACAGTCCCATTGAAATGCATGTTATAAAATTTTGTCGTGTCAGTGCCGCTCCGTACCGGAGACGGAACGGAACGGCCCGTGTCGTTTAATGTAAATCAACCTTTACTTTGCGCGTCTTTTTATTTGTCACTATACTTGCCGTCCAATAAGTATGGACTGGAGATTTCTACAGTTTCCAATTCAGAGACCATGTTAAAAATACTAAGTTATGAAGAAACGGCAACACCGCAGGGCAAGGGACAGGGTGCGAAGAAAGAGAAAAAGTTGAGCATCAGTCCATATTTATTTGATGGCGACTATAGATGTCAGTCCCTGCCTACTTAACATATCCGTTTAAACAACTGCAGACTTGCTTGTTACATTGCTCCCTTCTGAGGACTGTCCCGTCCCGTTATCAGATGGGGAAGTTAGTTCTCTAAACCTTACACAGGTGAAGACTCTGTTGGCTGGTAGAGCTATCGAAGTCTGGCAGCGAGAATGGGACGGATCGGACTTGGGTAGGGTCACCTACTCCTTTGTCCAGGAAATCTCATTTGCCGGCCAGGCTAGGTGGTTCGATCCGAGCCTGAAGCTGAACTACCTGTTAACAGGCCATGGTAGCATGAATGGGTTTTTGCATGCTAGAGGTTTGTCGGACGAATGTGAGTGTGACTGTGGAGGGGGAGAGGAATCCTGGATACACATTTTGTGCAGTTGCACCCTGTTCGATGACGTTAAAGATCTCGGGGCTATGGGGATCGCAGATAGGGGCGCGTTGGGGGGCTTCGACGTCTCCGGGATGCTTTCCAGTGAGTACGCGAGGGCCGAGGAGTTCGCGCTGGTGGCATTCAGCCGAAGGGCGGAGAGACTGGCTAGGGTCGGCGTCAGGTAGCGACAGTGGCTAGGTTAGGCAGTATGAATGTTGTGTGGTAGTAATGTTGTGTGGTAGTTGTATGTATGGACCATGGATAGCGACGGGGTGAATGTTGATGTTTGCTGTATGCGGCGTGAATGAAGGGTGTGCAAGATGCCATTACGCTGCAGTGGTGGGTACTTGCACACTCATCGGACCAAGGGTGTGGAAGCCGAGTGGTACCGGACGGATTAGCTTCGTCTTCTCCTAAGGGCCGCTCGGTGAAAGCAAGGAAGTGGCGACTCCCCCACCTTGGAGCTAGCGATACTTATGCCTGGCTTGCACGTGCCTTATTAAGGAGCTGCTGGGGTAGGTTTGGTGGTGCTGCCGTGCGTTGCCAGGAATGGTGACGTCGGTGCCGCTACCGATCCTGCTCTGGATCAGCGAAACCTTCACCGGAGGTTAATCTGGTACTCCGTGGGGCTGACCGTACCCGGGGTATTATTACCCGGTCGGCGTAATGGGAGGCACGCTGTGGTCTGCAGCAGGTGCGATGGCGGAGGGTAGTGGTTTCAATAGGCATATGCTGCTTAGAGGTGCTACGTCATCTCCACGGGTGAGCTACGTGACAATACAGCTCGGGTACTAGCCTGCATAGCTAGTAGGGTCTGGATAGTGACCTGCCCCCACCAGTGGGCCTTAACCGGGCTTGCACCCGGGGACAAGGATAGCTCGGCAGCGAACTGGTAGTCTTAGCTTCGGCTCTGACGCGTGTGATTGAACGTCACACAATCCCTGTTTTTATGGTTTGTCGAATGTAGTGCCGAAAGGCGGAACATTACGACATTGTTGTATCGTCTCGGAACGATCCTGATTCCTCTTCGTCGGGTCATGGCGATATCTGCATATTGTCCCTCGGGAATACGTCGATGTCCTATAGAAATAACATTCCACTATCTGTTCTTCTTTTGAAAGATGTCTTGGGTGAAAGCTGCAAACCAGGATTTTTATCTCCGGATATCTGAAAAGATTCTTTAACATATTTCGTACTACTCTCCAATCCAATTTATCCAGCCCACAACCCAATTTGGAGACTGCCAATTTTGTTATGTCATTTTGTAGTAGGGGGTCACTCGAATCGATCATTGACTCCCATAGCGCCTGATTCGTTGTCTTGTGACACGAGAGAAATCTGGTAACGAGATAGTAGAGGTACCTTCTTTGCCAAGTATTGATTTCTTCCAAATGTAGCACTTGCCCAACTGTCAGATTTTGAACCGTCACCGTCAGTTCATGAAGTCTTCCGAATTTCTTTCTGAATTCACCGGCAATTACTCGGGACATCTTCAGGTCTTCAGCTACACAGTGTAGTAATATTCTCAAGCATCTTGAACATATCTGGAGCTCTTCTCTCATGACACAAATTTGCAATTTTCTTCCAATGGAGTAGTTGGCCATGAATTCTTCGAAAGATGGTTCGGAATATTGCAACTGGATTCGTCGAACTTGAGCACCACCTGATTCATTGTTATCGCCTGTAAAAGGAGCTAAGCGATCGAAGTGCACTACTCGGAGTTTACCATTAAGAGTCTTTCCATGACGTCGCTGTGGATTATACATATAGCCACACTTTATCCCCAGGCTGCAAACCTCCTCGTTCTGCTCTAATGTCGTACTAATCATTCTGTCACTGTCAAATTGAATGTTCGACCTAACTTGTTGGCGAATATCATCCATTCTCCTGCTTAAGTCTGTGACGTAGTCTTCTCCGACAAAGTTCTCGCCGGGTTTAGTGCCGAATTTTAGGTCGCAGGGAAGCCGAAGCTCACGTCCAAATATGGCGTTGGTGGGTGTCTGTCTTATGTATTTGTGAACGGATAAATAATACGCCAGTAAAAACAGGTGTAAATGGCGATCACAGTCTTTCTGGTACTAATAGACTACTTCTGACAAATACCTATTAATTGTTCTAGTCATCCGTTCAACCATGCCGTCTGTCTGCGAATACAATGCAGTGGTTCTTGTTTTGTTAATATTCAGAATTTCACATATCTTCTGGAAGAGAACAGACTCGAAATTCCACCCTTGATTCGAGTGTAGCTCGCTCGACACACAAAATCGACATATCCACTCTTTACAAGAGTTTTCGCTACCGTGATGGGTTCTTGGTTCCGTAATGCATACGCTTCAATGGTCCAGCAATATCAACTGCAATACGTTCGAAGGGACTTCCAATGTTGTACTGATGCATAGACGTTCGGCGTCATTTATGTGGACCATTACTGGCTGCACAAACGGTACATTTCTTGCACCATTCCTTGAAGTCATCTTTGTTATTGACCCAATGGAATCGTTCTCGTATATTTTCCATGGTCTTCATCACTCCGAAATGTCCTCCATCAGCTTCGTCATGCACGTGGTGCAAAAATTCTGGAACCCTCTTCTGAGGAACCAACAATTGCACTTTCAGCACTTCTCCGTCTGGATTTTCCAGAACACGCTTTAAAGGACCATCTTCAACTATCAGAGAGTTATACTACGCCCAATATGATTTCAGTGGCTGCAAAATATAAGCCACTTTTTGCTATGTTGATCGTCTGTCTTTTGCTTTCCACTTTACTCAAATTCAGATTATCACTTTGGTCTTCGATTAGTTTTTCAGGTTGCCGTTCTTCATCTTCAACAGTTGTTCTGCAAACAAGAACCGTTTTTACCTCGATACGACTACAGTGTTTGCAATCTGCGAACACAGTCTTCTGGATAATGCGTCAGCGTTTCAATGCTCCACATCAAAATCATATTCTTGGAGTCGTTCGATCCATCTTGCCACTTGGCCCTCTGGGTTCTTGAAATATAAAAGCCATTTCAGGGCAGCATGGTGTGTACAAAGTAGAAATTTTATACCGTACGAATATTTGTAGAAATGTTTAATGGATTTAACGACGGCCAGATGCTCCTTGTGACACAATAATTACATTCTGGTTTCTATTAAACCTTAGTAAACTAGCCGATGACCTTTTCTTGACCATTTTGTAACTGAGATAGAATGCCACCGATTCCAACATTGCTGACGTCTGTGGCCAAAATAAATTTACCTTGCGGGAGCGGATACGACAGAACTGGTGTATTTATCAAAGCCTGCTTTTGCTAGACAAAAGTTTTTTGGCAGTTCTTCTCCCACAGAAATCTTCTTCCTTCTTCTGTTAGTTGTTTCAGTGGTTTCGCAGTGTTCGCAAATCCATGGACGGTAGCGTCAGTAATAAGTACATAACCCGAGGAAGCTTCTAAAGTCTGGTTTGTGCAACTCTTCATAAGGATAAAAATAAAACATAGTGATAATACATAACACACAGCGATAAAAACAGTTTATGCAATTTACATAAAGTATAAGTTTCAACCAATCATAGAAAAGATATATTTATTTGTCAGGAAAATATAATCACTAATACCACTCTTTAAAAAAGCATATTACCCTCCAGTGACTTTTAATTTATCTAGCGAGACATATTCTCTAAAATTATGAATGTAATAATAAAAAATCTGATGTGGCCAGCACATAACATCTCGCCGTATATTTTACCTGGCTGTATGCATAAAGCAAAGAATATTTTTAGAAATACAAATAATATATTTATATAAGTCTATGACGTATAAACTTCTTTATTATTCAATAAGAGCATGTCTCAACACAAAACAATTTTCACATATATTTACAAATGTATAGGATATTTTACCATAATTTATGTACAATAAATTACAAAGTAGAGTTTACCATATATAAATTTTAAGCTGGTAACAAGGATTTTCAATTCGAACAACGTTCTTGTTTACTTTCTCTTCATATTCTTCTAGTAAAAACATTAATTTTGGGCGGTCTAAAATGTATATATCTAGATATGTGCATCTATCCGTACATATCTCCTTTTACATTATATTTTTTCATATATGTATCTAAATAACATATTGATTTCCTTTAATAAAGTGATGGATAAATTGCACTCCGATTATTCTTATATCGATGTGTAATTTTGTCAATATTTACAACTTACTTGAGAAGAATTTGATAGCTTTTTTGCAGTTCAATGTTACTCTAGTTTACAGTGCTCGAGTACATTGTCCCATAATGTTTGAAACAAATTTAAGTCCTTCAACGTAGACTTGGCACCTCCATAATAGTCACAGATCAAGAATTAAGAGATTCTCCAAGTACATTTTTCTTTCATTACTCATTATTGCGATAAGATACAATGTTTCTGTATTTTAAATTGCAGAGTGGAGACCATCTTCACTTTCATCTTGTGTTTATAACATTTAAATATCGGCTAGGTAAGGAAGGTATTGTCTTTGGTCAAAAAATTCAATGATGAGTTTTTAGTGAATAAGCATATTTTAGGGTCTATATAATACGATTTTATCATTTTTACGATGATATCTGTATGTATGTATGTATGTATGTATATACCGGGTGATCATTTGAAAACTTCCCACCTTGAATTACTCTTTAATTAATAAAATTATCAAAAATCACTAAAACAAGTCAATGTTATTTTGGAGGGGGACATTTAATAACCTATTCCAATCAGTTGGGAAACTTTCACCCTCCCCTCCAGCCACCCCCACCCCAAAATTTTAAATGGCACTACCCCATGTGTGATACATCATTTTAAAGGATGTAAAATTCTCAATATTTTAAAGCAAAGAAAATTAAAATCGGCCGAGCCGTTCATGAATTAGAGACAAAAATGTATTAAACCGGAAAATTTACAAAATACCTAAAACTACATGTTTATTTAGATGTCTTGCATTAAATTCATTGGCTGTACGTGCAGCATACTGATTTTCAGCTCCATAAATGAAAATTATTTCAATTCTCTCTTCTAAAGTGTATGTCATTTCAGTGACACAATTGGCACAAACGCTACCCCCAAATCAAAGTAATCTAAAGTTATCTGAAGCGGCGATATTTAATTCCTGAATTCTACAACACTTGACACTTTGAACTTGTACGACGCACGTTCTTTTGTTTCACAGCAAAACGTAGGTAGATGGCTTGATCAACCACTCAAAATGGGCATACATTTTTGTCTCTAATTCATGAACGGCTCGGCCGATTTTAATTTTCTTTGCTTTAAAATATTGAGAATTTTACAACCTTTAAAATGATGTATCACACATGGGGTAGTGCCATTTAAAATTTTGGGGCGGGGGTGGCTGGAGGGGAGGGTGAAAGTTTCCCAACTGATTGGAATAAGTTATTAAATGTCCCCCTCCAAAATAACATTGACTTGTTTTAGTGATTTTTGATAATTTTATTAATTAAAGAGTTATTCAAGGTGGGAAGTTTTCAAATGATCACCCGGTATGTATGTATGTATGTATGTATGTATGTGTGTGTGTGTGTGTGTGTGTGTGTGTGTGTGTGTGTGCGTGCGTGCGTGCGTGTCTGTGTGTATGACGAAAGTTTCGGATCGCATAAATTCAATGGTTATAATTGGTGAACCGGAAGTAGCCTGATTTGAAGAATTAACAGTTAAATATGATTTATTGACATTTAAAGTTATTATAACTTAAAGAATATGTCATTCTCTATACGATTTGATTGCATTTTATACTTCAAATTCAATAGATATAGAGTTGAATTATCAAGATTAAATATCATAAATCAGCCAGCTATGCTAACCATGAAAATTGTTAATATATTCAAATTGACAGATGTCAGTATCAATAAAAAGTAAATGAATGTGGCAAAGATGAGGATGTTGAAGTAGATGTTGGGAAGACACGGAAAGATATGGTAAGAAAATAACTCTAGTGTTACAAGTTTCTAGATACAAGAGAGACGATTATATTGGTTTGAACATGTCATGAGGAGAAATGAAGAATATATTGGAAGAAGAATGAATAGCTTAGTAATAGAAGGTTGAAGAAACAGAGGAAGACCAAAGATAAGATGGAAGGACTGTATTGCAGAAGACTTGAGAGAAAAGGAACTGAATGAGAACGACACGCAAAACAGAAATGAGTGGAAGTAGAAAATAAAAAATAGCGACCTTTAACGAATGGGAAAAGCTAAAGAAGAAGAAGTCAGTGTCAAGTGCAATTTGCATAGTTTGTTTATGAAATAATTTTTTTGGAAATTTAGAATCTTCTGCAAGAAAATTTATGTATGTAATTTATACATAATACACAGGATTGACGGAAGGTATTGTGCTGGCCACAACAGATTTTTTAAATTTAAATTCATGCTATGAAGAATTTTTGTCCTACTCTTCTAATTTTTCGAGATGTTTCCAATTCATTGTCGGGATTAACAGTATTTCTGAAGGGTATATGTAATATACCTGTAGTTTTTTTACTATTAATACAATAAGAAATAATATAATGTATGTACTTCCCAGAAAAAATATCCAGTAATGTCTCTGGAATTTTGGCACCGACATTTATCTGTCAGTTACAAACATTTTTTTTATTTTTCAATTGGTTTCCATGACATTATGTGGGCTGTGAGATTCAATACAACAGATTATTATATACCTTATATTTCTTTATTTCTAAATGTATAAAAGAGATAATAAAATATTTATATGTATCAGATAGAGAATTTACTCATCTTTAATAAGCAAAAACAAAAAATTTCAAAAAATAATATTTAGAAGATTTTTTTTAAGAATCTGCTACTTCCGGTTGTCCAATTATTACCAAAACCTTTTTAGCTCTTCCCAGTAATGTCCAATTGAGAAATACGTAGTTAAATAGATATTAAGTATTATAGTTTTTGAGATATCGTCTTTCCAACCGACCTACATACACACATTCATACACACACATACCGCCATACACAGGCATCATCGTAAGAATATTAAAATCGGATTGTAGGGACCTTAAAACGTGCTTAATCATTAAAATCTGGATATGCGATTTTTAGCATGAATCCAATACCTCTCTTAGCGAGAGGTAAAAATACAAGTCGAAAACAATATCAATTAACCTATTTCTTTCAGGAACTAGTGCAACTAGTGACATTTTGACATAAAACATAAGGATAAAGCATACGCAATAAAATTTGGTCATTTCTTATGTATTATGTTTTATGTGTATGTTTTATCTCAAAACTACATAAACGGTGCGATATATGAGTCCACATTTATATCTTGTTTTATTCCTTATGAAAAGTTGCATAAACCAGCCTCAACTTGGGGTTTGTCAGTGGGGACTGGCTACCCTCAATGAAAAGAAAATGACAGATGTTGGGGAAGACACGGAAAGATAGGATAAAGAATGAGAGGATAAGGGAAATGGCTTGAGTGATAGAAGTTTCTAGAAAGATACAAGAGAGACGATTACATTGGCTTGAACATGTCATGAGGAGAGATGAAGAATATATTGGAAGAATGAATAGCTTAGTAATAGAAGGTAGAAGAAACAGAGGAATGACTGTATTGCGGAAGACTTGAGAGAAAAGGAACTGAATGAGGACGACAAGCAAAATGAGTGGATGAAGAAAATCAAAAATTGCGACCGCTAACGAATGGGAAAATCTAAAGAAGAAGATATCAGTGTTAAGTGCAATTTACACTAGCTTTCAGTCCCAGCCTACTTAACCTATCCGTTTAAATAACTGCATACTCCGCTTGTTACAATATGTATATTAATTTGTTAGTAAATTGGTACCATATTTTAATTTCCCGTCTTTAGAGCATTATAACAAAACTTTTTTTTATTATTTTTTATTTCCCCAATATTAATTTACAATCTGTCTTTTTTGACAATAAGTAAATATTATAACTACAATTATTAGAAAAATATCGTGTAGTGTAAATGTCCAGTGACTTTCACACTCTGGACAATTTGTTTTACATATATGTTATGTATTAAATCTAAAGGGTAACTCTAATGGTTTGTGTCTTTTGAGTCTATAGATAGCCATACTGTTGTCCAGTAGGTTTACTGCACTGTAATTAGGATGCACTTCCAGTCTTTTTAGGTACTTTGCACTATACTTATTAATTTCTTCTTTTATTGTATTTAGGTTTAGGTCGCTATGGATAGAAAAAATTTTCACATACCATGGAGCGTTTAGTATGGTTCTTAGAGTTTTAGATTGAAATCGTTGTATTGTATCGATGTTGGAGTCACTAGCTGTTCCCCATAACTCGATACCGTAGGTCCAGATTGGTTTTAGTATTACTTTATACAATAAGATTTTGTTTTCAAGTGACAGTTTAGAATTTTTGTTGAGCATCCAAAACTTAAACAGAATATCGGAAATCATTTGTCACTGTGTTTTTTTATTTATTTTTTATTTCCATTTATTATTATAATAATTTTGGGGGAAACCACAGCGAGTGATCTTTTGAGAATCTCATTTTTACCTTCCGTCACCTCTAGGTAAGGAAGGTATTGTCTTTGGTCAAAAAATTCGGTGGTGAGTTTTCATTGAATAAGCACGTTTTAGGGTCTTTACAATACGATTTTACTATTTTTACGATGATGTCTGTATGTGTGTGTGTGTGTGTGTTCGTGTGTGCGTGTGTGTGTGTATGTATGTGTGTGTGTGTGTGTGGACGCCGTTTCGTGCACGATATCTCCAATACTAGAATTCCAAAAATTACAATTCTTGCGTATTCCTCTTCCTTACAACCATATGCAGACCTGTTTAGATTTTGGTTATAATTGGTCAACCGGAAGTACCCTCATTTGAAGATTTTAACAGTTTTTCTTGAAAAAATCAGTTAAATGTTATTATAACTTAAAGAATATATTATTGTCTATACGATTTGATTGCATTTTATATTTGATATTCAACAGATATAGAGTTAAAGAAGAATAACGATAATAAATTTTATATAAATTTCATAATTCACCCAGCTATGCTAACTTAACCATGGAAACTGCTAATATATTCAGGTAATTCAAATTGACAGATGTCAGTATCAATAAAATGAAATCAATGAAAGAATAAGGGAAGTAACTCTAGTGTTAGAAGTTTCTAGATATAAGAGAGACGATTACATATTGGTTTGAACATGTCATGAGGAGAGATGAATATATTAATAGAAGGTGGAAGAAACATAGGAAGACCAAATATAAGATGAAAAGACTGTATTGTAGAAGACTTGAGAGAAAAGGAACTGAATGAGGACGACACGCAAAACAAAAATGAGTGGAAGAAGAAAATAAAAAATAACGACCCCCTAACGAATGGGAAAAACTAAAGAAGAAGAAGAAGATGTCAGTGTTACGTGCAATTTGCATAGTTTGTTAATGAAATAACTTTACTGGAAATATAGGATCTTTTGCAAGAAAATTTATGTATGGGGCGCGTGCAGTAACATGACTTTGACCCGTGTCAAAATGACAGCAATTAATTATGTCCATAACTGACAAGTGTTATAATTTTTCAATCAAAATTTCATAATTTTCTTATTTCATGTGGTTTGTTTGTTATCAGGAGTATGGAATTCAGTTGCCGAGAAAGGGAATCACATAATACCAAAAATTTATAATCTTTTGCAAGAAAATTTTTGTATGGAATTTGTACATAATACACAGGATTGACGGAAGGTATTGTGCTGGCCACATCAGATTTTTTATATAAATTGCGGCGAGTGATAAAAAAAATACACTTACATACTTGCTAGAAAACAGTTGACAATTAAAATATCAAACAACATACATATGTGAACCATATGAACTCTGTTTTATGCAGTTAATTATAATTATAACAATTGTTAAATATGACAACTACCTACATATTAGTATAAATTAATACAATAAAAACAAAAGTATAAATGTCAGCTTCGATGTAAATTCCAGATATTATGGTTTAGTTAATTAAATTTTAAAAAATCATTGATAAAAACAGTTTATGTGACGTTTTTCCTTAATGAAGTTTAGTTTTAGTTTAGTTAGTTAATTAAAAGTTCATGCCGATTTCATTTTATTTTGTGCACGGTTTTTGTAATATTTTTTTATTGTTTTTGAAAGTTCTCACGCAATTCATAACAGATGTTATATTTTTAATCTATAATTAATTCATTTTGGTATTAATTAACATTAACAAGCGATATGTTACTTTGTTATTTGGATAACAAAATGAAATTTAAGTAATATCATTTAAGTAATATCTTATTAAATGCTAATATTGTGCTTATGTCCAGGGCCGGCTTTTGCAAGGGTATAAACAAAAATTTCTGTAGGGCCATATGAAAAACTACTTTAAAATTTATATCATAATATAAAAGTACTTTAGTAATTTAAAAAAATATATATTATTCACCGATGAGTGCCCATTTACACTGAATGGCGAACCAAACAAAAATAATTTTTGTTACTGGTCTCAAAGAAAACCACATAGTGTAATACAATCACGAACACAGTATCGGCAATCAGTAAATGTTTGGGCAGGAATTTTAGACAACAAAATTATTAGTCCTTTTTTTATTGCACGGCTAAATTCGAAAACATATTTAGACTTATTAAGGGAAACAGATGGGCCAGAAATAACAAACTTAAATAATGATCATGTGTGGTTCCAGCACGATGGTTGTCCTGCACATAGTACGAGGGAGGTTATAAATTATCTGGATGATGCTTTTCCAGAAAGCTGGATAGGGCGAGGAGGACCAGTAAACTAGCCAGCTAGGTCACCGGATTTAAATCCGTGTGACTTCTTTTTATGGGGGCATATATATCTGAAAAATGCTATAGAAAATGAATGCAATAAAATAAATCGTAGACAATTAAGTAATGTTAGGCAAAGTTTTTATAATAGATTAGGCTATTGCTTAGCGCAAAACGGACAGCTTTTTGAGCACCTTTTATAATATTTATTTATAAATAAAATAATGTAATAAAAATGAATGTTTAATATATATCAGTTCAAAAACTTTTTTTCTATTGTTGTTTATTTAGTTTATTTTGAGTGATTAATTTTCCATTTTCAATAATTAGACTTAAACAGAGCGTTTCTAACAGGTAAAAAGTCATTACATCTGTTTGATTTCGTTTCAATGTCATGGCTAACACTATAAGGACTTTTGTAAAAATTTAAATTCGATTTGCTCAGTTACTAAACATGCAAAATAAAATATAAATATTGAGTTGGACGCAGAATTTAATTCTCTATAACATTTATTTGAAGCATATTTGTCTAAAATTAATAGGCCACTTTTGGCCAAGGAAAAACTGTTTTCCAATGTTAAACGCCTATGGCACTGCCTTACTCTAACAGTTTTTATTTGAATATAAATTTCTTGTATTAAACTTAATAATTTAAATACATTTGAAATTGTATGTACCGTAGTAACAAATTATAACATGCATGATACATTTAGGTATATTAAAACTAGATCTTGCAACTGTATGATATGATCAAAGTTTAAAAAAAAACTAGTTTTTAAAATATTCCAGTTTTTTATGTTCCTTTTCGGACAACTTTTAAGGTTTTAAGCCTTCTGCTATCGCCTCTTTCAAATCCGGATTCAATTATCAAGTAAGTGAATGCAGAAAATAATGAAAAAATAAAGTAAACCATATAAATATTTGTTTGAATTTATGATGTCACGCTAAATAGTATGTTAAATGATATAGGCTGTTAGTGGAAATCAAAACTTGGACTATAATAGAGGATAAGTGTAGGTACGTAGGTTTTTGTTAATAATTTTATTAAATTGCTTATTATCCATGCATATTTCCTGTTATTGACCACGAAAGTTATTTTAAATATATTTATAAGTTTTATAAGTGTTGAAATTTGAAATAGATGATAGATCAATTTATGTGACAACAAATAAGCCGTACTCTTTGGTCTGTAACTGGATAATAATCTATGATAGCCTTAGGCCTATGGTTTTATGTGAGTTAAGATATTAAAATGAAGACGTTGATTCAACATTTTTGAATGATGATAAAAATTTAAAAAGCAATTTAACAAAAGATAATTAAATTTTAAAAGCTCACTGTACTGGGTACTAATGACATGAGTAAATGATGTACCCTAAATTTTCTTTTTTCAATGCTACAGCAACATATAAACTACATATATGGATTTTGAGCGAGTTTCCTTCCCAACATGCCACATGTTATGCCAGCAGGATTCATGACCGTTACCGCTAAACGATAGATATCTGTGGCGGCGGCCACCGGTAAACGGCACAGAGTAGAGTTGGTACTATAGTACATTATACATATAAAGTAGGTTATTTTTTTTTTAGGATATTTTTTGAACAATTTTAAACCCCTTTCCCTGAGATGAGCCAACCCTCCAACAAATATCACGAGCCGCTACTGTATACAACAATAGACAAACTGAGAGATGATGAAATGAAGACGTATAAAATAAACTTTGAATTTTCGCTCTAATGAAATAATAAAAGAAAATATAATAAATTGAAAGGATCATTTACATAGAACGTATAGAATGTCCTGCACTCAATGCATTTTTAAGGTATCTAGCTGTGGGTAATATTTATATAGAACAAATCCGATTAAGTACAAGTTACTTACTCTATTTTCTGAAACAAATTCAACACAATACGAAAGTTTGTATCTTTTATTTTCAAGTTACATGCCACTGTTTCAATACGAGGCGAAGTCGAGTGTGGGCATCATACAAATAGGTAAGAAATATGCAACCATATCAGATTTTTCTATTTTGTTACTATGTAGTAAACCGAGTTCAAAAGTAATTTTTTAAGCTATTTTAGTCTTAGAGGTAAGACAGCCAATCAGTTAAGCATATTTTTCTTTTTTGGTTTCTTAATTTTAATTTAATTGAAATGTAATATGATATAGGTACTCGTATCTAAATAGTTTCACGAATTTAAATTCTTTATGTATTTTAGATACAAAACCAGTCGATTACAAAGCAACATTTACTCCATTCTCAAATGAAATGAAGTGTAGATGACAGGTTGCAACTTATATATTCAAGTTTCTATGTTACTGAAATAAGTGTTGTACACACTTCATACCGTTGAGTTTCCATAAGGTATTATAATTTCAAAATTGGGCATTTCAAATAAATCAAATTTTACAGTTTTGTATGTAAAAATAATAATCTTGTAATGAAAATCATTATGATAAATTTTAAATTACAGTTAGTATGTATCGTTTCGAAACGATCTATGCAATGTCGCCGCAGAATGACGTCAGTAATTGACATTACTAGGACGAAACGCCGCTAGATGGTGAAGCAGTAGTGCATTAACTCGAATGGACCTATTACATTTTAATGACTCCGTGACGTCATTTTAGATATGCCATCTAGTGGATTTTTCCTAAATCATTGGGTGGGTGACACTTATGTTGCCAAATAACGAGAATGAAATGAAAGAAATTTATATTTGTTAAAAATTATGAAGAAAGCGACAAAAAAATTAGATATTTTTTTCTGTGTTACAAACAGAAATATATCTAATAAAAATATATATATATGTTTTGTAAAATTTATATTCCACCAGAGATTTTAATATCGGTTGTTAAGCAAATCATTTGACAACTATGCTATTTACTGTCACTTTTCGTTTGTTTTGGTACACGGAACAAAACAATTTTGGTATCATAATAAATGTAAGTACGTAAGCAAGGATACGTAAGTTTGAAGTGCAAATATGCAGGAACATAACAAAATAAGAAAACAATTTAACACACACAATTGTATCGTTTTCTTCTAATATTTTTATATTGTTGACATAACTTTCTTTATAAAACTTATATCGTCATTTCTCATTTCTATCTGTTCTTCCTCTCTGTTTAAAGTATTCACGCATATACTTTATCTAAATTTACTTGGTTTTTTAAATTTGTCGTATATGTATTTGCTGCCATATTTAAAATTTAAATGTTCTTCTACACCATATCACCCACTTTCGCTAAAAGTTAACGGCGCCCTATGTACATCTCACTTTCATTAACATCTCTTTATGAATTGTACTTATTTTAAAACTTTACAATTTTAGATATTCTAGTTTTACCCCCAAATACAAAAAGAAAAACTAGAAATGCTTAGGATTATCGATTTGCCGTACATCAATGTTTCTACGTTTACCATTCGGCTGTCATCTTGTCATCTAGTGGTGTTATCAGTACTATTACATAATATGCCTAAGGCTGCGGTTACATTGGATGCAAATTCATGCGAAAATTTGTTCGTACGAATACGTAAGACAAAGTGGTTACGTTTGTTGCAAAATCGTAATACGAATGTGTACATAATTTTAAAGTTATGCTAATGTGCAATGGATCCAGCAATTGAATTTGACTTGTTGAAAATATCGTTATTAAAATTTCTTTTACTAGAAATCACCAGGCGTTTTTGAATAGACGATTATTTTACATCTAGGACAGAAAACGGAAAATTCGGAAGATCATTCGAAGAAGTGCGAGAAAACGGGCGATTGACAACTATGCGATAGCTAAATGGTTAAGGTTTGTTTAGAAAAACACCCAATTGTATGCCTGCTGCATATATTTTAAGTTTTTGTTGCTCAGATGACCGTCGCCCGTTTATCCATTGTCCACTTGACTATCACCCAGTCAGTGGCGAATTTACCCATAGGAGCACTAGGCGCGTCCCTAGGGCACCAAACGAGGCGCCAAAATAAATATGAAAAATAAAATATAATTATTTATCACATCATATATGTATGTGATAAATATATTAATCTTCTTGTAGAAGAACTGAGAAAAGTGTTAGGCAATTTCTGAAGTTAAGGAATCTGTGTATTTTTCGTTAATATTAGATTCAACGCCAGATTTTAGTCATGTCGATCAACTGACATTCATTTTGAGATATGTTACGGGAGATATAAAAGAAAGTTTTTTTTTACCAATTAAAACACACAATGCAACATATTTAGAGAAAATGGTAGTTGATACTTTAAGTAAAATGAGTATAGACATAAAATTTTGCCGCGGTCAAACATACGACAATATGTCAAATATGACGGGCAAATATAATGGTTTACAGGCCAAAATAAAAACATACTGTCCTGAGGCTATACCTATATATCCCATTCTTTAAACTTGGTCGGAAATTGCGCAGTGAATGTTGATGTTTGTTCAACTGCTTCTAATTATTTTGATTTGTGCAAGACTTGTACGTTTTCTTTTCTGTCTTTTGTAGTCGTTATCGGAAAAAAAAATTACATCAGAAATTCCTTCTTTAAAAAAAAAATTCTGACACTAGATGGTCAACACGAGTTGATGCATTTCTTGCACTCAAAATTGGTTTTAATAATATCAAAAAAGCGTTAACTGAAGTTAAAAATTTAGAAAAAATATTGCTAAACCTAACAGTAGCATAGCCAGAAATTGGGCGGGGAGGGGGGATTTTAAAATAAAATGTATAAATAATATAAGTAAGAGATAAATAAATAGTTATTAATAACGAAAAAAAAAATACAATTAGCAATAATGAAATAACAACAATACTACCAATAACTAAATCAAAATTTAATCTTCTTTTTCTCTTGATTAGTTGCTGCAACACTTCTTCTTCGCTAGAAATTTCAATATTTCTATAAATGTTGAGCAAAGCTATACCATCATAATAATTCGTATTTTCGATGTTTATTTGTTTATTTATATCTAGATACAACTATGTACAGTAAAAATTTTGAAAGATGTCCGATCAAGGTCATCTATGTCACGAACGAATTAACAAATAGGCATACGTTTATCTCTTTCTTTTGCAAAGGCTATAAGAGTGTGTGATAAGGATGGATATAACACGCTTGTCTTTCAAAAATTCATATTGTTTCGACTAAGTTAGGACATTCCATTTTAAAACGATGCTCGTTGTTGATAATATTTTCGCTGTGACGTAAGTTTATTTATTAATTCAGGTACATTACCTTGATTCATAGCCGTACGATTAACGTTATTTTCTGTCAGAGTCACTGACACTAACGTGTCATTATCTTATTTTTAACATATTTGGTTTTACATTTACTTATAAACTTACCAGTTGACTTATTTTTGAATTTTGAATGCTTTTTCTGTAATATATATTTTTATAATAATAAAATAACAATAGTATCTTATGTACCCTCATAAAAACTAAGCAAACGACACTACTGAATTTGTCATAATGGACGGAGCAAAAATCTGAATTCATACAATTCGTAGACGACCTTGATCGGACATCTTTCAAAATTTTTACTGTACATATATTTTTTCAATAGGGGGGGATTGAACCCCATATTTCCCCCTTGTATACGCTACTGAAACCTGAAGCAGAGAGATTAATCAAAAAATTTGAAAAATATGAAATTGTACTAATGACCGGTTTGAATAAATTACTGCAACGCATTAATGCAACAAGTAAAAGTTTGCAAGTTCAAAAAATGCAACATTTTAAAAGACTTTGTTATCGTCACTTCGTACATATCCAAGAAACAAGAAATCATTTTGATTTAATTGAACAAGAAGCGGAATCTTTAATACAAAATAAAATTCATGCTGATAAAACCAGACGAACAAATACTGAAATAGAACAGTTTCTTTTATTTTTACGAGAAGAAACTATATCATCACTTGAAGATATTTATGTAATAAAAAAATTACTCGGCTTCACCTTTCCGAATTTATCTTATTAAAAATATTATGAACGATGCCTATTTCGGTCGTTTTCAGTTTTAAAAAGAGTCAAGAAATATTTAAGAAATACATCTCAAACACGCCCTAGTAATTTAGCCTCCTTATCAATTGATAATGATCGATTAAACGAAATTAATTGTGATTCATTAGTAGATACATTTCCCAAACACATAGTAAGAAGGAGACATACTTAAAATTAAATTAAGTAGTTAGTGTATAGTTTATTATAAATGTTTGATTTTTAATGATTAATGTTTTGTTTTACGATTAATGTTTTGTTTATTGAAAAGTTATAGTAAATTCATTTTCTAGTTTTTTTCTTTCTATTACTTATCATAAGCAGGTATATAAGTACTATTATGATTGTAATTTTATAGTGGAGGGGGCACCAAAAGAAAATTACGCCTAGAGCCCAAAATACTATAAATCCGCCCCTGTGCCCAGTTGTCGAGTACCAGAAAAAAATGATCAAATTTTGTGTATACGAAAATTACACAATCTACATTCGATTATATTTTAAAAGATGTTGAAACTCGCCATCATTTCTTATTTAATTCCCTGTTATATGGCATTTATTGTATTTTTGGTCCCATACAGACTGTCTTTATTCCATAAGTTTAATTAACTTTTCACTATTTATATTCTTTTAGTACGAATAAAGCTTCAAAAAAACAAAATATTTTGTCGTATGAATTCTTACCACATTCTTACGAATACGTACGAAATGGTCGTAAGTACTGTATCCGCAAATACCGGGTGTAACACGAAAAGCGGGCCAATTTATTTTAGACAATAATGCTTCAATTAAATTTTGTAAAGAATTAAGTTCTGCATCTAATTCAATTGTCACAATTTATTTTGCACATTTTGTATTTGAGCAAATTTAATTTAAAATATTATAAAAGCTAGTTCTTTATAGTGTAAGTTATGGTATTAGCGAAATCTAGGCTTCGCCGAGTTTCCCTAGGGCCCCGCCGATAGCGTTTTATAATATTTTATACGTACATCCAATAGGCATACTTTAAACGCTAAGTGCTAACGCTAACCGTCTTCTAAAGTATTTCCTCTCCCGCCCAAGCAACTTGCCCATCCAAACTGCCCATGCGATCTGCTCACCCAAACTTCCCACCCAAACTGCATACTCAAAATGCCCACGCAACATGCCCACCCAAACTTTTTGAATACTTCAAGAACATTAGGTCCATGGAGAAAATAATTTTAGGTTACAACTCAAATTTGTGACATCACATTTATTTTTCCAAATATTAGGGGACCGTAACTCGTTTATTAATAGGAGCATTTTTACCGGATTTTCACCAATAGTGTTAGTTTTACTTATACTTCCAGATGACACTATAAAAAAATCTGTTGTGGCCAGCACAATACCTCTCGCCATTTTCATTTTATGTTGCATAGGGCGCGAGCAGTTATGTGACTTTGTTGGGCTTGGCAAGCAGATATGGGGGCCCGTGTCAGAATGAGAGCTAGTAATATACATAGGTGTCAAGTATCATAAGTTTTCATTCGAAACATTATGATTTTCTAAATCCATGTGGATTATTTTCCTCGACAAGTATATTCCATACTAATGGATGACAAACAAACATCAGAATATTTTGAAATTTTGAATGAAAAATTATGACATGACAATTGTGACATCTATGTAAATAACTACTAGCCGTCATTCTGACACGGATCGTCATATTTGTTTGCCAAGGCCAACAAAGTCACAGGACTGCTCGCGTCCTATGAGTAAAGAATTTAACATTTCTTGTACACACAAATAATTGAAATTGTTTCTCTTCTTTCGTTCTATGAGAAATTTTATCCTACTATTCTAATATGTTCAAAATTCTTCAAATTCATTGACGGTATTAGCGGTTTTTCTTAAGGATATATGTAATATTAACATACCTGTAATTTAAATACATATTTAATTAATAATACAATAATATATATTAAATGTACTCATACCTCTCAGAAATATCTGACACTGACATTTTGCAATTATTTGTCAATTACAAAAATTTAAATATCGTAACTGTTTTTCGGGCAACGAGATTTATTACAACAGATTATTCTATATTATTATATACTATATCTCCAAACCTATACGAGATATAATAAAAAAATTAAATGTGTCAGATTGAGAATTTAATTATCTTTAATATTTGTAGTAACAAATTTTCAAAAAATAATATTTAGAAATTTTTTTTTTTAGAAACTACCACTTCCGGTTGTCCAATTGTTACCAGAACCTATTCAACTCTTCCCATTACTGTTAGATTGAGGAATCCGTAGTCTTATAGAATTTGAGAAATCGTGTCTCCAACAACCTCACACACACACACACACACACACACACACACACACGCACGCACGCACGCACGCACGCACGCACACACACACACACACACACACACACACACACACACAGACATCATTGTAAAAATGTTAAAATCGGATTCTATGGACCTTAAATCGTGCTTATTCAATAAAATCTGGATATGCGATTTTTAGCATGAATCCAATACCTCTCTTAGCGAGAGGTAAAAAA
Source organism: Harpalus rufipes (assembly GCA_951394225.1). NCBI lineage: Eukaryota > Metazoa > Arthropoda > Insecta > Coleoptera > Carabidae > Harpalus > Harpalus rufipes. The sequence continues at coordinate 64,937,633 of OX596274.1, forward strand.
TTGTGGAGGAATAGCCTATTACGAGTATCTTGTGAATTTTATAAACTGTATTAGTTCGGCATCTATTGTTTCATTTGCTTCTCATGCGTAGATTAAAAATTATATTTACAAATCGTATATTCTCAATGGGGTCCTGTACCGTAGTAACAAATTAGAACATGCATGATACATTTAGGTATATTAAAACTAGATCTTGCAACTGTATGATATGATCAAAGTTTAAAAAAAAAATCTGATGTGACCAACATAGTACCTCCCGCCATTTACCTATGTATATAATTTTTATATTACTTTATAAATTTATCCATACAATATATAAAAAAAAGTATTAAAGCAAACTTGTAGAAAATGGAATAATCTTTAATTTTTATAATAACAAATTGAGAAAAAAATACATTTAAAGGTATTTTTTGAAGAAAAACTATCTTGATCTTCAAGTAAACTGCCATTTCCGGTTATCCGATTGCCACCAAAATCTAATCAGATATTTCCATATTACAATAAGGTAGAAATACATGGTTTCAAAACTTTCTGAATGATAGTATTTGAGTTAGAGCGTATACAGGATCCACACACACACACATACACACAGACATCATCGTGAAAATGTTAAAAAAGGATTCTAGGGACCTTAAAACGTGGTCGTTTACCAAAATCTCGATATGCGATTTTTAGCACGATCCCTATACCTCCCTTACCAAAGGTAGCGGGAGGTAAAAATGGCAAAAAAATCATAAATCAGTGAAATGCCCTATTCTTGTTTACTAATTTACAAAATATTTTATTTTGAAAGAATTTAACGATAGTTTTTTATCTTTCTTAATGCATATAGTACAAAATTAATTGTTCCCGGTAACATTTTTTTAGTTAAAGTACTATTTAACTTTAGTTTTAATTATTTCCGACAAACTAGTTAACAAGGTTGTTTAAGATAACGAATAAAATTTTGTGGGCATTAACACAATGCAGAGCAGCACGACATGGAACACGAGCCCGGGCAAATTATGAATGAACCTGGCGCGTCGGGCGACGCGTAGGCGGTAGTGTCATGGGTGGGCGTTCCGCCACTACAACGTGCGTGGGCGTAATATCCAGCTAGGGTGTGGTACTGCTGCATATCACGCGCCGGTCAACGGTGAAGGCGAAGGCGAGCTGAATCTTCTCAAAATATCACACTTTATTATCTGTCTCACTGAGGTAATGTTCATTTATATTTATTGCGTATATAATCCATTTCAAATATGCCATTTAAGGTAATTTTTTGTAGCTCATATTGTTTCAGGTCGTTGATCCCAACTAAAGAGAGAAATGTCACTTTAAAATTATTCACAAGAGAAAATAAAATAAATAATTTATATTTTCAGACATATTCTGCAACATGCTGGTTCTTTATAATCGAATCTTGAAAATTTTCATCAATCAGAATTATTAATATGCAACGAAAAATTAATTTTTAGTTGAATTTACAGGTGTCCGTCTATAAATAAACCAGCAAATATCTAGCTTAGAATATTTTTTATAAGTTTAATATTACTATTATTTCTGGTTATCATGTAATTGATATATTATTCAAATTTAAAAAATACGTGAAATTTGCTATACAATAGTATAAAAATAATCATATATCATATTATTAAAGAATACATAATTAAATGAACAAAATATTACATTTTTGTTAATTACATAATCATTTATATTACATTACGGGCCATTTTCACCAAGCTCAGTTAAATAATTTATTCGTAAGTTTAAAATAAGCAAAAGAATAAATACTACATAACGGCAGAGATTTATTTCACCAATGTCATTTACGTTTAACAACGGTATAAATGATACGGTTAAATTAATCCCCTTGATTTTGGTTCGGATAAATATTAAACAGATGAATTAATTATGCGTTTACAATTACATTACATTGATAGTTGAAACAGGTATGTACATTTCTATTAAAATTAGTGTCTTATTGTATAGTATCTATTTCAGAAATATTGCGATTAGTTAACTTAGTTCAAAATTTGGTTGGTGAAAAGTGAAGTTTATTTATTCCCTAGTATAAGTTTATTCCTTGGTTTGTTAACCTGACAATCATAATGCGATGAAAACAGGCCTACTACCCTTTTGAAATTTAATTAATTAGATATTGAAATTGATGTTCATCTACTTCAATTATGTTTTAGGCAAAACTTTTTCAAAAAATGTTAACAAATTTGCTGATATTAAATATTACACATAAAATAATATGTATTAGAATCAGTTAAGAGAGTTACTTTTTAGCAACTGGTTAAAATCGTCCTATATAAATGGATTTTATAATGAAAATTCCAATCTTTTTATGTCAACATACTTGATTGGTGAAAATTTTTAACAACTTGTTGAAAATTAACCACTGAATTCAGTGTTTTTTGACTCTTCAACCTAATCAGGTTTTTTAAATTTGAATAAATATATAGGTTTTCCATTTGAAAATCAAAAGTTGCTACCTATTAATCGAAAACTGGAAGTAATAATATTAATCTGTAATTTATGTTATATAGACGAAATCGTTAAAAGTAATACTAAGCGAGATATTTATAGATGGACACCTGTGGCATTCTAGTTCTATGTAAAAAATAACACGTATTCATCTTTTCCATTCATGACTTTCTTATTGTAGCCATATTTTAATAAAATTAATTAAAGCTTTATATGCATTTTTCTCAAAAAAAAAAAATCGTTATATAAGGGTAAAAAATAATATATCATTGAATTCAGAATTAAATTTTCTAACGAATGAGCAAAAAGCATATGTTCTAATTTAAAATATAAAGTAAGGTTCCGTATTTTGTAACCACTGGTCGAAAAAATATTTTTTCTTTTCTTTAAATTTGTCTTTTATAATATTTCTTGCCTATTTAACCGTCTTTGTAGCTCTTATAGTTCTCGAGATAGCAATGGTGACCCATCTGTATATCGGCTGGATAAACGATTCATAAAAATGAACTATAAATATGTTTATAAAATAAGCTCAAAACGGATTGAAAATAAATGCTATTCTATTCTAGCACATTAAAAAGATCTAAAATGTTATAACTAAACTATTTATTTAGGCAATTAACAGTTACTTACTACTAACTATATACAATTTTTAGAGGGTGAACATTCCGGGTAAAACGGGAAAGTTTAAACAATTAATATGGCTGGTAAGTTCAACGCACTACATTTCGTATTGCGAGTAAAATATAACAAGTGGACTACATTTCTACCCAGAACATCTGCGGACGGCGAGTAAAATTTTAAACATAAAATATTGCACATATATTTATAAAGTGTACACAAAAATATAACTTAATATTAATATAGGCACACTATAAGTGGTACGGGATAACTATAATTGGTTATCTTTACCATAAAATAAGCAGTGTATAAATTTTATTATAAAAACTATATAATTTAAGAGACAACAGGCACTTTTATTTTGGCTTTTAATGAGAAAAACTTTTTCTTTTTTTCCTTAACTTCGGCATCAAGCGATTTTTTCTCCTTGGTTTTGTGAGATATTAATTTTTTAATAAATTTAAACTTAGTTTTATTTTTCACATCATGGTGATCTGATGGACTTTGATTTTGCGATGAAGTACTTTCAAAATTCAAAACATTTTCACTGGCAGATCTTTTTGTGTCACTCATATCAGATAATGTTACATTTGAACAACTGCCAAATTTAACACCGTCTTTCTTCGGTTTAAGATGATTTTTATCTGTATGTGCGAGAGCAGGTTTCAAATCTGGTAATCTTTCCGTAAAATTTGGTGGGATTTCTTCTGATAAAGGTCTGCAATTAATGTAAGTATATTATAATTATTTGTGATCAAATGTAAAAGTTTAAAACGTAGAAATAGGCCTTAATGATTAAGGATATTTTAATTATCGAATTTAACTGAATCTTTAACGATTAATATCTCAAAACTAACTTCAAGTGGCATACAGCATTGTTGACCTAAGCCCTTCAATTGTGAGTTCTGAAATATTTACTGACTTCAATAAGATCTTGTAGCTCAGTTGATTAGAGCATCCTACTAGATATTGGACGGCCTTGGGTTAAATCTTTCATCATTAATTAAAATTTCCTTGACCATTACGGCCTATTTCTTCGATTTAAAGTATATTATATAATTTTTACCTGGCAATATGGACCCTACTAGGTGATTCTACTTCACTTGGTGCTGCTTGTATCGAGTTTTTTAATCTTTCCCAAAAATTATACAGTCTAGTTGACCTCTGATACCTTAACAAAAATATGTGTTTCAGTTCAAGTGGCAATTCACATGGTTCGTATAGACACGGAATAATTTTTCTTCTCCCTTGTTCTGAAAACAGAATAAATATTATATTGTCCTCTATTTTATAATCGAAAATAATACCTATGCCGAGAGCTTGAGCGTAGTTAACAACAAAACTATTTGCAGCGCTTTTCAAGTACGATGGTGAAATAATAACAATTAATCTGTTACATCTTTCTGAAATTAACTGAATGATTGCTTTGTGTTCAAATGGTAAACCAGCCACTAAATCTCTTTCTTTTACACATAATTTCAACCCATATTGTTTTTCCATATTTTCAATAAGTTCCGTTGCAAAATCTATGTCCTCGTCGGCGAAAACAACAAAGGCATCATAATGTTGCGTACCAAGTCCTTGACTGATGCCATTCACATCGTCCACTGTCAAAATCTGACTGTCCACGTTATCATCGATTGGAGTAACATTATTTGATATTATTTCAGGTACATTCAAGTATGCTTGTATGTCTTTAGCTACAAATAATTAGTTTATGTAGTTTAATACGAGTACTAAATATATTCATACACACCAATTAATTCACGTGTATCATCTATAATATCATATCGATCTAATTCTGCCAAAAAAATACGTAATTGTTGGATTGTATATGGAGCACTACTTTCTTTCGCCCAGAGATTTAAAATTCTAGCTGCTGGATCACTATCACAAGCTAGTACGGGATTTTTTTCAGATTTAAGGCCAATTAAATGTGCAAGTCCTCGCCAATCTCTGTAATTCATAGTTTATAAAAGAAATAGCAAACATTTAGTAAGATTGTACTAACCGAGGAACTCCATTTTCGTTTGGAATAATTTTAGGTGGATTTAGTAAAGAAGATATTAAATTCCTTGTTTCTAATCGTAACGCTTTTATAGGAATCGAATCAGAATTGAATAAATTACTACCATGCAAAGTATTATCTGTCATTTTCTTCCGCAATAGATTGTCGTTTTCCTTTATTCTTAAATCTAACCTCACATCTTCACATAATTTGACTTCATTAAAGCAAATTTCTTGATTAGGCACTTGGTTTATAAAACACTCTACCAGATGTCAAAAAGAGTTCTGATTATCACAAAATTTGACATTTCTTGACACCTGTTGATTGTCAATCAGATCGAAACGAAAAGGCGTAATGAAAACTTTGGATAAGAGAAAACATATGCCTTACTATTTGGCGAACGCTTAAGGTCAAGTGAGAAAGATTTATAAACGTACATGAGAGAAAAGGATACAACTTTCGTAACGAAACGCGAAGTGCGCAGACACAGACGCCGAGGTAGGCCATAGACATCGGCATGGAATTTCAAGAAAGGGGCAAATATAACTATAGTACAAGGAAGAAAAAAAATAATTTATTACATTTGTCTGCCGCAAAATAGTAATAGCAGAAGGAAAAGGTCGAATAAAAAACTATTTATAAAAATATTTAAAAAAATGTTATATTAAATAACAAAACTTATCAATGAAATGTTATACCGAACAATGATTAGATGATTACTCATCAACAACTTGGAATAGAGTAATGGGGTCCTATACCATTTTCTTTTACTTTTTTCTGGAAGAACAGGAAGAAGTAAGAATTTTAGTGCAATCCCGACTTAAAAAAATTACGTAATAAGCGAGATATGAATTTTTAAAGTTCAAAATTTGGCGCGTGCCGTAAATTGTCCTTACCAGTATACCAGTTCCAGATAATACCAGATGATTAGATGATAACTTACCACTTACCAACAATTTGGAACAGAGTAACGGGGCTCTATACATTTTTTATATTTTTTTTCTTGATTTTTTAATGATTACAACTTCATCCTCGTGTAATATAGCTAATATATGTTAGTCAAATACTATACTTGACAATATAGATTTTTAGTAGTGGAATCCGATAGTGATTTTTCTTCCCTTTTGATCATACAAATAAATCATAAGCTTGCATAAAAAAAATCTGAGATGGACTTCAATCGCTTGTAGTTTGCGAACTAATTAATATTTAAACATTTTTTGTCACTAATACTTATTAATTTATGTATATTTCCATCGTCTTATCTAAAATAGTTAATATTTGAGTGACTATGGCTTAATAACTCACTGCGAAGTTCGAGATGAAAAGTTACAAAAGTTTCTCCTTGAAAAGTTTCGTCGCCGTCACTGGCACAAGTATTCGTGAGTTTGCGCAGTATGCGTTTCGGTACGAAACTCCTGTCTCTTTCTATCCTTAAGCGTTCCCTGCTTATTCCATCCAAATGAAAACTATGCTAGATGTCACTTGTTTCATTAAATATTACACAGTTGAAACATAGAGGTCTCTACAGTGGATTTGTATGCCCGACCTCTATAGATAAAACTGGAAAACATTTAAGTAAATATTTGGCAACTAGGTGCCTTCCCCATAAACCAATCATAACACTTTAAATTTGACAGTTCGTTTTGTTTTGAATGACATTTCAAAGTAAAGAATAAAAATGCGAGTAGATGTATCGTATATAGCAGCTTCATGTAATCGAACACCAAAAGCATGCGATTGGGGTTACAATGGTTTAATATGTTACGCATCTTGTAATTCTATAATCATTTATAATCCTAAAGTAAATTATAACCTCTTTGAATAAACACGTGGATCATATATGTCATTTTTGTCTTTCCAGTATCCAGAAATTACAAATAATACAAAAACTTTAATAGGACATACTAATAGAGTTAATACAGTGCGATGGATAAAAACTGGAAAGAACAATGATGAAAACGAAATTATTTCAGCTTCAAATGATAACACAGCAATTATTTGGACTGTAAATAATGATGATGTTCAGTTTGAAGTATTGAAAGGACATGAGGATGGTGTGAATGTTGCCGAAGGAATTTATTTTAACCAAGATAAAGGATCTCTTTTAATAGTCACTGCCTCTATTGATTCAACTTGCAGAATATGGATGAGAAATAATAATAAAGGTGTAATCATACTGTTAATAGTAACACCATGTAATGTTTTAATTTTGCAGACGGTTTTAGTAATATACAAGTTCTAAATTTTGATCGAGGTCTTTGTTTAGCTGCTAGTCTAACATTCTTACCAAAGACAAACAATGTTTTATTTGCATGTGCTAGAGATACTTCTAAAATTCAACTTTATACCCAAATTGAGGAAAATGATCAAAAACAATTTAAACTAACAGAAACATTAAAAGGTCATGAAAATTGGGTCCGTGGTCTAGATTTTGTAAATGATGGTTAGATTGTTTATTTATAAATAATTCTATTTTATACAGAAAATATATTCCAGGCAACACTCTGTATCTTGCAAGTGGTGCACAAGATTCTTTTATTCGTATTTGGTGCATTTCACCTACTACAGAAGTCACGCAAAAAAAATCTATTATTGAATTGTTAAATGAACATAAAATGCGTGCAATGGAAAGTAGTTTTTCAGTAATTGATAGAAAAGAAACAAAATATTTTACTGTCCATTTGGAATCTGTGTTGTGTGGCCATGAAGGATGGGTTTATGATGTTCATTGGAGTCCAGAAACAAATATTACAGGTAAGAATTATTTATTAAAATGACCAACAAAATTCTACTTTTAATGAAACCCTATGTACCTAATACTTTTATTGGGGAATGCTTAAGTATAAAGTATTGTACACTTCATTTGCGATAGCGAGAGAATGTGGAACTAATTTTTGAACAGTTCAAGTCACTATTGGTTCGGCTCCAAAATTATCCTCTTTTGACAAGTAGAATGACTTGTCTTTGTTCAAGATTCAAGAATTAGTTCTACATTCACTCGCTATCGCGAATGGAATATAGTGCATCTTAATTTCACTCACAAATGTTTAGATTTTGCAAATATTACAACTTTGATGATACCGGTAATATTTGCGAATGTAGTAATATTTATGGTAAAAAATGTTAACATAAATTATGCTAAACAATAACCGAATAATATAAAAAAATCAAAATTTATTTTTTATAACACAAGTTTTCTTGTAATTTATATTGGTACCAAAAGGTATCATCCGGTTTGTGACGTACGAGTGACTGATGACATTTTTAATAAATTTAAACGCGATGTCAACTGTCTTGTTCGTGGTAGTTTTATTACATTCACAATTTTTCCCTTTATATATATATTTCTTAAATGTCATCAGCACCTACTATACGAGGTCTATTCAGAAAATAACCGAACATTTTGAATTACGCGCCATCGGAGATATTTAGTGATATGCGGTTGGCAACATTGCGTTGCGCACAACCTCCTCTGTAACCACATGTTCTTGGATTGTGGATATCTCGTTTAGTTTTTGTGATATTGATATTTCAGTGCAACGTGTTTAAGAGTTAGTAGGAATTTTAGAAATGTGCAACGATACAACGTAAAATTTTGAGTGAAACTGGGGGAAACTTTCACAGAAACTTTTCAATATTTGAAAAAAGCTTACGGAGATGATGCTCTGGGTCGTACGCAATGTTACGAATGGTTTACACGAAATTAAAAGTGGTCGTCAGTCAATTGAAGATGATCCTCGACCAGGAAGTATTTCGATTCCCACGTTCAGAAAATCAACGATCTGGTGCGTGTAAATCGCCGATAGATTGTCAGAGAAATTGCAGAAGAGGTTATCATCTCAACTGGGTCATGCCATGAAATTATGACTGAAAAATTGAATATGCATCGAGTTGCAGCAAAATTTGTTCCTCGTTTGATGACCGAACAACAGAAAGAAAATCGAGTGGACGTTTGTCGGCAACTCCTTGAACAAGCCAATGATGATGACACATTCATGCAAAGGATCATAACGGGAGACGAATTAAAATCAGTGTTGAAAGGACGCCGTTTTCAGACTATTGATGACATCAAAACAAATTCGTCACATACCTTAAAGGTCATTTTAAATGAAGCTACCCAGGACTGCTTCACGAAATGGAAACACCGCTGAGAAAAGTGTGTGAATAGGGGAGGGGACTACTTTTAAGGGGACAAGGACCAATAATCTGAAAAATTAATAATACAAGTTTAAAAAAATTAAGTTCTGTTATTTTGTGAACAAACCTCGTATTACATCCGGTAAAATTCAATTTTTCAATTGAGGAGCAGACTTCCAAAATGTTATATCGATAATGAGCCTGCAATATCTCCTAACATTTTTGTGCTAATGCAGATTATTACATCAAAAAATTCCTTTATTCATTGCACATGTACATGTAATAGCTCCTATGGTAGAATGTGGTATACTATGTCCTAGTACCATATAGGTAGCTCCTATATATGTATAAGTGCGCAATGAACAAAGGAATTTTTCGATGTAATAATCTGCATTAACCCAAAAATGTTATTTAGGAGATATTGCAGGCTGATCGTCGATATGCCCATTTTATAAAAATTTAAACTATAGATGGCATTGTGTTGTATACATGTAGAAGAAAATCTCAAGGCTTGAAATGTGCAGTCCAATCTTTAAGAATTTCCTGTACGTGTGTGGCTACCTTTAAATATTTGCATAAACAAAAAAGATTTGTTGAAAATATATTTTGATGTGAATTAAAACAAGATTTGTTTCTTAACACCGCCATGCAAAGTACGTGTGACTCGCATGGCTCCTAACTATATGGGCCACGCCGCTCACTTGTGTTTCGCACGTAGGATTTCACTCGGAGCCACGCTGCTCACAATCGCTTCACATGATAATAGAAATGTTATGGGGGATAAAAGTGGACGGCCCAGTGAACATTTTTTTTATTGGTCCGGCTCAAAGTCAAACAAAAAAGGTCCAATATATGTATTATATTTAGTATTAGCCATATACATTTTATTGTCTTTTTTGCCTTTATTTGCATTCTTTTAGAGTATTCATCTATTTTTTGTAGTGGTAATAAGCAAATGCCGCACATTATTTGATCTTATTCTTTATTTTATTGAAAAAGGCAGAGTACATGCAAGTAATATATCTATAAAAAAATACATAAAAAGAAATTCTAAAACTAAAAGTAGAAGCCGTATCGAGTAGCTCTCACTGCGAGTTTTTACAGATTTATTCCTGTAAAGTTGCGAAGCACGTGTGCATCGCATGGCGCCAACTTGATAAGTTTGTCTTTCAGGCCAAGCGATGCACACTTACTTCGCACTCAAATCAAAGGCCTAAAAAGTAATAAACGTCAAAGGTGATTCTATGACTTATTTATGACATATATGTACTACTGTTTAAATAAAAAGGACTGGTCTCTGACATGCCAAAAATTATTACCATTACGATAGTCAACTTGTTAAATAAATGGTTTAATTAAAATATAAAATGTAAGAAGTTCAATATTAATGAATTTGTATTTTATTTTATCTTTAGATGGATCTACAAAGCAACAGTTGAGAATATTATCTTCATCCCTTGATAAAACTATGGTAATATGGACTTTGGATGAATCAACCGGCTTTTGGATGGAGACAGTACGTGTAGGAGACGTAGGGGGAAACATTCTGGGTTTCTATGGTAGTAGATTTTCTCCAGACGGACAAAGTATTATTGGCCATGGTTATTTAGGGTCATTCCACATATGGAACTATAATCCTGTATGTTGTCACTTTCACTTTTTTTATTTTACTATTATGTGTATAAAACATTCACAGGATACAAATTCTTGGGCACCAGGTGTTACCGTTGGTGGACATTTTAATGAAGTTATAGATTTAGCTTGGGAACCAGATGGCGAATTTTTACTATCTTCTAGTACAGATCAGACTACAAGAATACATGCTCCATGGGTTAGAGATGATCACGAGGTATAATTTTATTTATTACAGTAAACAAAGATATTTAAAAGAGGTATTCTAGATTTCGTGGCATGAATTAGCTAGACCACAAGTTCACGGGTATGATATGACGTCTTTGGCTGTTATATCGCGATATAAATTTGTATCAGGTGCTGAAGAGAAAATTGTGCGCGCTTTTACAGCTCCAAGTAATTTTATCACAAATTTTAGAAACATTTGTAATATAACAGAGGATAGGGAAGGAGATGAAATATTGAGCGGTATAGAATGAAACGTGAAATAAAATTATAAAAAATTGTTATTTCAAAATTTTTAGAATCTGCACAAGGACCTAAAGGTGCTTCAGTTCCTTCGTTAGGATTATCAAATAAAGCAGTTTTTGATTCTTCTAATGATGGTGAGGCAAAACCTAAAGGAAAGGATGATTATCAACAAGAATCATATTTTCATGAAGTTCAACTAGAAGGTAAAATGTTTTTAATATTTATTAAATATTTATGTATTCATATATTTTTATTCATGAAAATAGGTTATTCCACCTTTTTTATAATTTCATCAAGATTATTGGTGAAAATCCGGGGTCAGAATTAAAACAATCGCTACGCTCGTGTTTTAAGACCCCTGAGTGATTAAAGATGCTTTACGTATGTGTATCGTATAATATTTTATCTACGATATAATGAAAAAACCCAATAAATATAAAAAAAAAACTTTATTTATGAATCAGGATCACAATATTAAATGAGAAGTTTGCCATGATAACAAAATTTCAACCTGTTTTTACAAATTTATAACTAACATCTAAACATGTTTTACGCACTATCGTAGATAAAAACTATTAAAACACTGTGATTAATGTAAACCGGTTCTTTGGCTGCACTCTATTGTTATTTTTTAACAGGCAAACTCTGTATTTTTATATTTTAATATTTATTTATATTTACAAAGGTTTTATTTTCATAGATAATAATGAAGCATCGACAATTCTTATTTTTTTAATTAATATAATGATTTACAAACGTTTATCGATGTTCCGTGTTCACGAGGTTTATCCACTCTACTACGAAATAATTTGAAATTGTTTTAAACCAGTCCAGCGGTTCGGTTTGAAAACATACGAAACTGTTTCAACCTATTTCGCCTCTGACGTCACCGTTGCGTCGCGAAAATATAATGGTTTGAAACACTACGAAATAGTTTCAAATCAATACATCTCCAAAAGACCCTTATTTCTTCGCACAGCCCGCCCGCTGGCGTGCGAGCGGGGGAAATTCAATTAATCGTCAAATTTTAAATAGTTGCGTAGAAAAATTAGGAATGTTTTTTCCTTGATATGTATTGGCGTAATTATTAAACTTTGTACAATAAATAAAAAATATAAAAACAGTTATTTATGATAAAATGTCATTTTATTTTGTGATATGAAATTTGGCGTATATCAAATTTTAAACGCTTGCGTAGAAAAGTTAGGAAAATGTTTTCCTTGATGAGTATTGTAATGTTGATTGAACAGTAAATAAATATAAAATACAAAAATACCTATTTTGATGAAAGTATAGTGTCATTTTATTTTGTGATGTGAAATTTGGCCACGTACAGTGTATCTTCAGAACATTAAATTAATTTTAAAAAGGTTTATGATACAATATTTTGTATATGAACACTGTATTATATTTAAATTTGCTCTTCTAATAATTAAAGTCTCTAGATTACTAAAGTACTAGGATTTGCCGTCATTTTGGCTCAAAATTTGAGCGCCAATATGGTGAAAAATAAGTTTATCCTTATAAAATTGAAAAAATTTAACATAAAATATTTATTAATTATGTATTATAATTACAAAATAAAAAATTATTAAAAATTATTGACTACAAAAACAAACTAACCTCACAAATAATTGACTCTTTCACGTAGTATTCGAAATAGTTGAAAACCCTTTTCAGATCTATTCTTGCAACTGCAAGAAGGCGTTTTTGAATAAATTATATAAATGACAAGCTCCACTATTTTGAGGTATCATATATGTAGTTAGCAAAATGAACCCAATGAACTAATACATGTAGAAGTAGGCGATATTGTATTGCAGGTTGATAAAGAAATTGCAACAGCAATCATAAATTACTGCAGTTTATATTAATTTTGTATGGCTAGAAACTGAAAATGACGTCATGTATGATATCGGTTCAAAATGGATGACGTTTCAGTTCAAATCGATTGTTCGCCAAAAAACAGCTGAAATATGACGTCACGAATATGAGTTTTCATCCCAAACTGTTGTTTTTTCGTGGACCTCACAGTTCTTGAAGTGTATGATATTCCTAAATTATATTTATAAAAAAATAAATTAATATTACAACACTGTATGTGTCTATATATTTTATAAATGCAAGTGTATTTAAATTATTAAATTTATATTAAAATAAAAACTGTTTGAGAACGGGGGTGGCGCTAGTGATGCCAGCTGTTCCGCTATTTGTAAATGTGTATTCATTTATACTTGCTTGCTATTTGGTGTTTCAGTCGCTTGTCAAAATTAAATCATATTCGTGACATCACAATATACAAAAAAAACCTCTTATTTCCGAAGTATTTGAATTATATCTTTATTAATATTTTAGCGCATCTTATGCAACAGATATGTACAATTTTTGGCATTAAAAAAATATTTTGAACACAAATCTTACAAAAAAATTGTATTTACAGTTTGAATCATGTTTTGTTTGTCTGCATAGTTCACCAGAAATGGCGGTGGTGTAACGAATTGTGACGTCAATGTCGAAATCCCATATTGCGCAGTAATTGCGCTGTGACGTCGTTTTGTTTTGATAAAAGTTTATTATAACTATGCCTCTAAAAGTAAAAACAAAAGAGTTGTTTTTAGTTGAAATTTAAATATTTTATTTTTAATTTTAATACAAATATGATATTGTTGCTATGGAAAAAACAAATAACGAAATTAATTATTAACTACCACTGATCAGTGAACAAATAAATAATTGCTAATAAAAATGTGTAGTTTGTATGTGTAAAACTTAAAAAAAAATGTTCAAATTGTTGAACATTTCTTTGTGGGCAAATATATGCCCATTTTACCTCTCGCTAAGAGAGGATTCATGCTAAAAACCGCATATTCAGATTTTAATGATTAAGCACGTTTTAAGGTTCCTACAATTTGATTTTAATAATTTTACGATGAAGTCTGTGTGTGTGTGGATGTATGTGTATGTGTCTGGCGACGTTGAAAGTCCAATTTTTCAAAAACTAGAATACGTAATATCTGTTTAACTACGTATTTCTCAATCGGACATTACTGGGAAGAGCTGAAAAGGTTTTGGTAATAATAATTAGATAACCGGAAGTAGCAGATTCTTAAAAAAAATCTAAATATTATTTTTTGATAAATTTTGTTCTTGCTAGTAAAAGAAGAGTAAATTCTCTATCTGATACATATAAATATTTTATTATATCTGTTATAGATTTAGAGATAAAGAAATATAAGGTACATAATAATCTGTTGTATTGTAATAAATCTCACAGCACAAAATAATGTCATGGAAACCAATTAAAAAATGAAAAAGTTTGTAACTGACAGATAAATGTCAGTGTCAAAAATCCAGAGACATTACTGAAGATTTTTGTGGGAAGTACATACATTATATTATTTCTTATTGTATTAATAGTTAAATATTTAAAATTATAGGTATAGTACATATACCCTTCAAAAATACTGTCACTCCCGACAATGAATTGGAAACATTTCGAAAAATTAGAAGAGTAGGATAAAATTTCTTTAAAGAATGAATTTAAAATTAAAAAATCTAAATATAAAGAATAGATGTAAGTAGAGTTTTGGTGTACAGTGTAGGTATACAAAAAATGTTAAATACAATAGGGTGCGAGCAGTCATGTGACGTTGTTGGCCTTGACCAGTAGATATGGGGGACCGTGACAGAATGATAACCAGTAATTATGTTCATAGATGTCAAATATCATAATTTTTCACTCTAAATTTCGTGATTTTCCAATTCCATGTGGTTTATTTTCCTCGGCAAGTAAATTCCACACTCCTGGTGACAAATTAACTACGTGAATTTAGAAAACCTTGAAATTTTTAATGAAAAATTCTGTCATTTGACATATATGTACATAATTACTAATTATCATTCTGACACGGGCCCCCATATCTGCTTGTCAAGGCCAACAATGTCACTTGACTGATTCGTGTTAAAATAAGAAATATGATATTTAAATTTCAACTAGAAATAACTCTTTTGTTTTTAATTTTAGAGGCATATCGGTAATGAACTTTTTTGTTCAGATAGAATCTTTTAAATGGTACTACTTGCAATATTACATTGGTAACCCCCAATAGTGCGCTTGATAGTTCACAATTTTATTTTATTTTACAAATTATTTTTACAGCACAGGTATTGGAAAAGTTATATTTATAAAATATAGACTAAACAATTTAGGTCATTTTCTATTAATAGCGCCAACGATTATTGTTTGAAATAGTTTGATTTACTGTTGAGTAACTAGCTAACGGTTAATGAGTAAATTTCCAATAGATTTAAAGGGAAATTGGAAAAGAGAAAAAATAAATGCAAAAAATAAAGCATATATAGTTGAAAATAATTTATTACTTCATTTTTAACTCCTTATATTGTCTAAAAACTGAAGGGCCAGTTGCATAAAACTTTGTATCTTTAACAAGGCTTATTTTGCAATGTATTTTTGATACGTATCCATGGTTACAATGTGCAGTTAAACACATAATCAGTTAACAACGTTTTATGCAACTGGCCCAAAACGTTTTAGCAGTTTAAAATCAAAATAGTTCAAGTTCAAGTCATTGTTCGTGTCAATGTGACAAGCTCACTCATCGCAGCTAATTTAAGGTATACTCTATTTTTAAACTAGGAGGAGTAGGTACGAAAGTCTGATTTACACTATAGAAAGTTACCAGAAAAAGTTACTAGATTTTTTTTCGCGCGAAATACAAAAATTCCGTACACATCAATACTGTATACTTCGCATGGAACTTATTTTAAAATAAAACTGACATTATAGGCTCTTATTTTTCACGCCGTATATTTGATTATGTGAATAAAGATAATATGTAATCTAAATAAACACTCTTACTTGATTTATATCTATATTTTTTAATTAAACATAGCGATAAAATGCACAAAACCTATATATAATTTATTATTTAAAAATTTATACCATAGAATACAATAATGGTTAGAAGAAGTAACAAATCCTTTCTGTTTATATTCTTTAACTACCCGATATACGGTAGATTTTGCTACTCCTACAGAAAGAAATTCATCATTATTATAGCACTAAAATACATAATTTTATTTGATTTTCTTACCTAATGTATGAGAAATTTCGCCTACTATAGCTGTCATGTTCTTATCGGAGGATTTTCTCAAACTTTTGAACATATTTAATAACAAAACTCGAATATAAAAAACTAAATGAAAGAAACACAAATAATATCGATACAATCAATATTATTAGTTCTTAAAAGAACTGATTTATTTTAAAGTCACAGAAATGCGAAAAACCAAAACAGAAAAAGATAACCTCCAAACGAATGACAGCTAATACATCAAATGTAAAATATTTGTGCAGTGTAAACCTGACGAAGCACTAGCCAATCAGAAGCGTCAGTTTCGGCGCTTAAAATTTAAAGTACTCCTCTTAGTTTAAAAACAGGGTATAGTATACGTGCGAATTACGATTAGTGAGAATTTTATGAAATTCTAACTGCATGTACAAACTTTAATATCTACATATTGTCTTAATTTAAAAGCGATTGACCATCTCAAATTTTAGATAAATGCAATTAAAGATAGCACTTTTTGTACATGTTTCCTATATCAGGCCAGAATAAATGACATATTTTTCACTGTAGCTTCAAAACGGTACGTCACATTTTATTGAAAAACATCTCAGCTTATAAAGATACATAAATGACAAATATTAAAATAATAGTATATTGTGTTATTAGGAGTAAAAGTTAGACTTTGTGTGACGAGCGTGGAAGTTTAAACGACGAGCGAAGCGAGTCGGATAAATGCACGCGAGGCACACAGACACTTTTACTCCGAATGACACATTATATTTTTTCTTCAAACGTAGATATTTAAAGAAAAATATCTACTACTGACGTTACATTTTACGTACATTACGTTTGCGATTTCAATTGCCCTGTAGCTATGGATACTTATTTGTTCCCTTTTGGTTATAAACATTGAAATGAAAATTTTCACGTTTTGACGTTTAAATAAAAACTGTGCAATTTTATATCCTCCTTGTGTGCAATTATGTCGGATTTTGAAGGATTATAATATAATGTAAGTCCCCTGAAGTTCAATTGGATGGAAATCTAACAGTGTGGCTGAAAGATATGTCCACAAATCACTGCAAAACAATATAATCTTTTCTTATCACTTTAATTCTAAGTATTCTTATGCTCATTACCGTCCCTGTAATTGTAATCTGTAAGTCTGCTGTTCTTTAATAATGTTATTTCCTCAAAAGTAAACTCTGTTTATATTTCAATTCACAGGTTATATATTTGACAGCTATGGATCGTATTTAGTAACTTTATTCTTAGGTTACCTAGCGTGTTATAGTGACATTTAAGGCGATATTACAGGTTTCTTTTATTAAGGCTATTTCTTATTCGTTGATTCTGTATAGTTTCTATGGATATTTATTTATCTTATTTCTATCTTGTGAATCAAAAGATGCTACTTTTATGACGTTTGAAGAAAAAATATTTTTTGATCATTTTGTGTAAGAGATATAGCTTAAGAAAGTACGAAAATTTTCACTTTTACAGGGTAGGAAGGGATAGAGGGGAAATGAACAGGCAACGCTGTAGATACAGGCTCAGGCAATGAATGTATGTACGTGTTAAATTCGTGTTAAACCCTTCATTTTTTCACCGAATATTTAGACTTAATATTACTTACAACATTATTTTCAAAGTTATTTTATTGTGGTTATCATCATTTTGCATAAGGTTGCTATGTAAAAACAAATTTAAATGACTTTTGCCTATTAATTTTCAATAAAATCATACGCTAAAGGGCGAATAACAAGTTTTTATTGCTAATCTCGTATATTGTAATAAATGAAATTTGTTTATTACATAAATTATTATGTACTCGTTTTACAACAATTAGATTAAACTAAATTTAAAGTAAATTTAAACGACATTTCCTTATTACTATATTGAATGATACATGCAATTTTTGTTTAGTTTTAAATACAGAGGAAAGCTTAATTTTATATTGATTCAGTAAATTAATAAAATATGTTCGATGTGATAATTATTTTATTTTAAGCAATACTTTAAATTTATTTTGTACATAGGTTTAAATATACAAATTATAATTAGCATAATTGCTACAGTTATGTAAGAGCTCATACATGAAGCGGTTGGAAGCGAATGTGTTCTCAAGAACATTTTGTTTAATGAATTGTCCTTTATATCTTATTCGATTTGCCATATTCGCGGCTTTCACGTTCAACTAGCTGTATGAGACGTTGCCATACCATCAAACAGGTTAGTGCGCATGCGTCGGCATACAGATCGTACAGTATCATACAAAAGTGTTTTCTGAAGTTGGAAGAAAAACATTACTTATGCGTTCTAAACATTATACTGAACATTTTTTTTTTGAACTGTTAAATAGTAATATGATATAGCTATGTTATTTAATATGTATATTATTGACATATACTACAAATAATGCATTTTATTGTATTTACACTAGACTTAATTTTTGCACTCATTGTAGCACGTATACTACCTTAAAACATTTCAAGATCGCTCACGTGTGTGGTCGTGCCCCAGGGACCTCTATACAGGATGTTTCTCGGATACGGGACATCTCGATTATTTTCTGTATTATTGGAAATAAAAGAAAATTATTCAAATAAAAGTTGTAGTACATGTAGGGGGGGACATTTCACTTATTAAAGAAAAAAATATTAATCAATGGTTATATATTTTTTTAAATGGGATGGTATATATTTTTTAGGCTTATTCGATAGATTATTTTTTCTTAATTCAACTATGTAATCATTTTATATTCTTAACAAAAGTATTGAGATATAAACTCAATAGCCGATGGGAAATAAGCAATATGACATCTGGTGGTATTTTGCGGAACTATAGTTGCCGGGATAAATTATACACGTGTCATTTTCTTGATTGTATAAACACAAGTGTTATCTATTATGTTTATAATTTACGTTTACATATGTAATATCTCTTAATATTATACATTTAATGCATAAATACAATGAGTAAATGTCAAATTATCCCGTTAACATTAGTTCCACTTCGGCGCTGTGATCTTATTTCCTATCACCTATTGAAATTTAAATAAATTTTATTTTATAGTTATTTTCAGTAGGCTATGAATGAAAAAAAAACTTAAAACGAAAGAAATATTTGTTAATAACTTTATAAATAGTGTTAATAGTATATTATTCAATGAGCATGTAATGTATGCTATTGTTCATGAGAATGAAGTTTGCATCACGAGCCGGAAGGCAAGTGATGTAAATCATTCGAGTGAGTAATAGCCATTACATGCGAATAGAATACTATACTTTATCCACAACTGTCAAATAATAACACTGTACTATTATAAAATCAGAAATAACCTAACAAATTTTAGAATTTTTTTTGTTTACAAACATAAACATAGTTAGCGTTGATCGCTAGGTATTTGTTAAAACAAAATTATGAAGTGATTTGACATTTAGCAGAAAAATTTAAACCGACTATTCAGTTACATTTTAAGCTTAAGAAGAAAATAAAATTATAAAAAATGAGAAAACTAGTATAATTTTGGCTTTTTATGTGGAAAAAATTACATATTAAAAGTAATTTGTTTGTCCTCTTTGAAAGGTAAGATCTGAATTTGACAACGATTGAATAATATTATTCCATCGAACTGTCAATATTATTCAATTAGCAACAGTAACTATGAACATTAATTGTTAAAAAACGGTTGAATTATGAGTAAATTATTTGACAGTCGTGGATAAAATCATTTATATACGACTAACTAATAATATTGTCATTATATATGCGTTTTTTGCTATATAATGCCATATATTAATCCCGCCGGGAATAATGGGTCGGGAATAATGGTCATTATTCCCGTTCAAGAACCAATCAAAATGCTTGAAAACGTGGATCATCGTACCATCGGAATTAGTAAACATAACAAAATCATCGATGACAGTTGTCAAAATCGGTATTGTAGATCGTGTTAAATTGGTTAAATTATTGTGTTTAACAGTAATTGAATAAATGGACAGTATTACAGAAGACAATATATCTTCTACACCACCAGAAATAACAAAAGTAGCTGATGCTACTACGCTACTACGTATGGTTTATTATCGCAAAATTCGGTTAATGCCGATAATATAACAACTCTAGAAAGTAATCTAAATCACACCATAAACCATAACATACCGTCATCAATTCAATTTATTAATTGTAATAATATAAACTTACATTTCAATTAGATGTAAATTTATAAGGTAAATAGATGTAAAATTAATAGATAATAAATAATATAAAAATTGACTATTTTTATTAAATTAGTCGTATATGTTAGTCGTATATAAAGTATAGTATACAACTCGCTATAATGGCTATTATTACCTCGGATGATTACAACCCTTGCTCGCTCCGCTCGCTCGGGTTGCAAACTTCATCCTCGGGAATAAGAGCATCCATTATAGCGTCGTTGTATAATATACTATAAATAGTGAATTATACACTAAATAATTCAAATTGACAGATTGCAGTTTTTGTTATTCATACATAGCCTATTGGAAAATAAATAAAATGTGATACATCGATCTGTATTTTTTTAATAACATAAAACATTTTCAAACGAAGTTTATTTTATATTAAAACGTCTAAAAATCTGGAGTATAGGTTTTTCTACAGGTGTTCCATTTTTACGCAATGATATTTAACTTTATATTTTCAAATGGAACATCCTATATATTTATACAAATTTGAAAAGTACATGAAATTTGATATTCAATCGTATAAAAACAATCATATGTTAATTATTAAAAAATACAATGGCGAATGATTTAAATATTACAGTTTTATTAAATACAGAAAGCTTTGCATTACTATTTGAATTAAACATCTGATAGTATTAAATAAGGTGTAAAAATTAAATATCGGATGAAATTTTTGATTAATTAATTTATTTTTTTTTAATTTGAAAGGTGTAATGTTAAATTAATGTAAGCAAAGCCTACTGTATTCAATAAAAATGTAATATTCGATATTGTATTTTTAATAATATAACACATGATTGTTTCCATTTGAAAACACAAAGTTACATACCATTGCGTAAAATAAATAATATTAAAATAATCAAGTTATTAAAAAAATACAGACCGATGGTCCACCTGTATAAATATAAAATTTATTTAAATTTCAATTGAATTTTTCTCAATATTTTTGTTATGTAAGGATATAAAATGATTATACGGTTGAATTCTCTATCTAATGGGCCTAAAATATATATACCACCAAATTTAATAAAATATAACTTTGTGTTATAGTTTGAGAACTACTGGTTAATTTTTTTTTGACTTCAATAAATGTCCCCCTTGATCTACTACAACTTTTATTTGAATGATTTTCTTCTATTTCTAATAATATAGAAAATAATCGAATAAATAATTAAATAAGTAAATAAATAAATATATCATCACGGCATAATACCCATTGCTGGGTGAGCCAATCTGCTTTATACACAGATATTGGAAATGATGAAATATTTGTACCGTGTGGGCACTTACCAGGCGTCACCTCACGGGCACTCATTGCTGGCGTGGAAAGTGCACCACAGGGGTCAATTTTGTGCTATTAAAATTCGAAGTAATTTTTGACGTCAGTCGATATCGAACCCGAGTCCCCAGATTCGCGACCAGACACTCAGGCACATGGCTACGTATTTAAGAAACACCCTCCATACATAATGGACCGGCGACTCCTATATCTTTACAATGCTCGCGTTCAGCCGAATTGGCGCTAACCAGCGCTAGACTAGCAAAATAATTGAACGGTTCGCTAGAATCTAGCGCTGACATAGCTTTAAAAGAAATAACTAGCGAGAAATAATCCGCTAAAACATCTAGCGAACTAGTGGGCAGCTACATGCATCATATTTGGTTGCAACGAACGTCACTTTCTAACAAATTTACTACCTGGTGTATTATATTGACTTCTAGTGCATCTTCTAAGAATTCAAGTAATAATTTCAAAATGAAGTCAGCTAGTTTTCAATACTATACAGATAGAACTGTCAGTTATTTTCTTACTTTAAACAGCGCTTGCGCGCTAAGTTTAGTAAATGAATACCGTTCAGTACCTACGCATCTAGCGCTAATTTTTGCTAGGTTAGCGTTACCCCGGCTGAACGCGAGCAGTGACTGAGGATGTATGGTGGTGAGGCTGTCTCTTTCTAACACTAACAAGTACAAGTGCCAGTTCGACAAATTGGCGATGACAATTAGAAGAAGAAATTACATCCTGTTAAGTTTGGCATCATCTTGGTTTGGCATTATTTGTAATTTCCATTTGTACAACGTACTCGGTGAATTGTGGTCAGTTTGAAGTTGCACCGAGGTGCCAAAAGTGACGATTTTTACTCAGATACATGGATAATAATGTGATCAAATCTGCTTGCTCCGGCTATACATAAAAGTTAGAGAGAGACAGTGAGCCCACAGTCGGGAGGGGTTATGCATTTTTGATGGATGCACTTATGTTATTCAAGTATATAGAGGTCACTGTCACGCCCTATGTATGAAAATGTATAATATCAAAGCTTTCATTTAAAAAAAAAATCATGGTGGCTGTTTAGTATATTGGTCACTAGATGGTAGGATGGTCGTACTACTACTTATTAGTTACTAAAATGCTCGGAAACTATTGTTGCGGAATAAAATGATCTATAAATTGTAGATAAAAGGTAAAGAAATGTAATTTTTATTATTTGAGTTGTACAGTAATAACTATAACCTAATTTATCCTAAATAGGGAACATAAGGTAGCGTCATCTGTTACCAGGATTATGTATCTAGTTGCCAGAAGAAGTTCGAAGCGTGCAATGTACCCACGTATAACGATCAATATATGTACATCATAAAATTCTCACTGTTTAAACCGCTAGATGTCACCGTACTTATATTTTCGTGTAGAGTTGTATCTGGAATGCTTTTACGAAATTTGTTATTCATTTTTATGTAATAGCATGAATATTTATTAGTTGTGTTTCTTACAAGATTTTATGATTTTCTGCAGCACCGCCCACAGAAGAAAATTTGCTTCAAAATTCATTATGGCCAGAAATTCAAAAATTATACGGCCACGGCTATGAAATATTTACATTAGCTGCAACAAGAGATAAAAGTCGTATCGCTTCAGCATGTAAAGCAACAAATAGTGAATATGCTGCAATTTTATTATGGTATAAATAAATACATTTATTGTAAAATCGTTATATACTTTATTTATTAAAATTCTAGGTGTACAGAAACTTGGTTCGTGAAACAAAAATTAATATCACACAATTTAACTGTTACTCAGTTGTTTTTTTCCAATGATAACGAAAGGTTGTTATCAGTATCTCGTGATCGCCGATGGACGATATTTGAGAAGAATTTGGAAACGAATGAATACGTTCTTGCAGCGACAACTGACAAGAAAAATGGTATTCATAGTAGAATTATTTGGTGTTGTGCTTGGTCACATGATTCCAAATATTTCGTTACTGGATCGCGAGACGGCAAGGCAGTGATTTGGTGGAAAAATTTAGAAAAAAAGGCACAAGATTCACTTGGGTCATACGAAGCTGCAGGAATTCCATTAGAATTAAAAGGAGAATCTATTACAGCTATATCATTTGCTCCTATTTTAATAGAACATAATTATCTGTTATGTATAGGTTTAGAAACTGGAGTTTTAATATTTTACACTTGGCACCCACAACAACATTGGCAAGAACGTTTACGTTTAGATCAAAGGTAATAATTTTAACAACAGCCTAGTATGTTTTGTTAATATGTTATTTTACAGTTCGGCGCATCATCTGACAGTGAAGAGAATTTTCTTTCGACCTACACCTGGTATGGCGGGTAGGCCAAAAAGTGATGAAAATATATTACAAATAGCTTCTTGTAGTTCAGATCATGCAGTAAAGATATATAATTTGTATGTAAATTAAAATATAATAAAAATGTTGTATTTTATATTTTGTGTATGTTTTATTTGTAATAAAATGAACCTAGTGATATTGAAATTTGAAATATATATAGCATGTTGAGGAGATAATACAAGTAAAATATGTTAGCAAAGAGATGAGTAAATGGTAACATACATTGAGTACTCCTGTAACGAAATCATAGCAGGAGTATCGCTTCCCTAGTGAAAAACAGCTCGTTTGTTTGACTGGGCGTGCGAGCTGGGACGCCGGTTGCTCTGGGGCTGGCGTGCGATGGTGTCGTCGTCAGGGCTTTCGGCCTGTGACGTAATTTTATAGGGCTGGGTCGGCAGTAGCGCAGTGCGCATGTGCTGCGATCGTTTCAGGGGATGCAAGTGCGCAGAACACGCATATCGCGATGAAGCTTCGTGCCGTTCACACCAGGCGTCAGCGCACGCTAAACATTATTGAGCCTGATGCCAGAGCTTTGCACAGCGCCGGCTGCTGAGTTAGATAGTGCCAGGGGCGCGTTGTGTCGCCTGCTGCGGTGTGCTTTGATAGGACTTTAAATAGTTTTGCTTATTATAGCGATTATGGCTGTGAAACATGCAGTTAAAACGTAAAAAATGTTGTGGATATATTGTGGACTGTTTCTGTTCTCTGTCGTTGGCGAACCCGGCACAGCTTCGGCCGCCGCTGCCTTCGCATCAAAGAGAGGTAGGTTCAATGTTCGCCGCTTCTTGCACTTGGTCCAGTGTTCGTAAATACACGCAACTTGAGCGACGGCAACCCACTCTACTCGCGTGCGACTAGGACACTCATCTCATCACTTCGCATCTCATCTCGTCTCGTTCATCGCTATCGATACCGGCTAGATTAATTATGTGAAATGAGCCGTTACGTGACTGTGATTTATGTCATGCATTCGTATTGGTTATCGAATGTCTGTGCATTATATTTGATGACTATGAATTGTCGGTGTCGAACAGTTGCACATTTAGAAATACACATTTCGCGCGCTTCAACTTTCAATCAAATAAGTTAAAAACAGTGTTCTTCAACGCTCTCTAATTATTTTTATAATTTAGCTATAATGAAATAGACTTTACTCAAATAAGAGCAATACTAATTTTCTTATGCAAATTAACAATTCAAATTTTTGATTTATAAAAAAAATATTTAAAAATATACTTGTTTTTGTATGTCAAAATTAATTATCTTTTAAAACTCATATATTTCTTGTTTGTGGCCCGTTTTCTGCAATATAAGCTTTTGCCCCACTTAATTATTATCGCAATTTTTTTAGATTAATGTGTTACTGGTCTTTCAGATACATACATCAAACATTAATGACGTATAATCATATTCCCTTTATTAAGATATACAATCTCAAATTATTATAACCGTACATTTATTTTCTATAATGATAATACTGTGTAGAATAGAGCGCGTTTTGGAAAAAAATTGGATTAATTAATTAAATTAACTTAAATTATGGCGTATTTCTTTTTGATCAGTATAGTCATTTAATAAATAATTATTGTACATTTAATTTCTAGTAATATTTTTTCATAATTTATATTCAACTATTAAGAAGTGCACATTCATTGAAATAAAAATAATTTTATAAACAAAACGAAATTTACTTATTTTAGAACTTTGGCTTTTACATTTATTACAAAAAATAACTTTTGGATATATTTAACACAAATATTTAAATCTGGACTATATTTTCCGTGAATTACTGATTATTTTTATAGTATTCGATTTTATTTTAATATTTTATTTATCATTAATAACATTGCGAACATACAACACAAGATGAGATACCTTAACCGTATCTAGCTAGTAATAAACAAAATAATGTATGTATGAACAGCTAATTCGAAATTAATGCTTTATTAAATACAGCCTATATTAGTCTAATAAAATAGTACTGAAGATCTCATAATATATAGCAGCAAAATTTGAGTTCTGATTTTTTTTTCTTTTTTATGTATGTACAACGAAGGACTTTATAAATAAGAAAGGTGTGACGCGGAATAAAATTTTCTATTTTAAAATTTAACATATGGTACTATTATATGATTATATTTGATCTAAAGAAAGTCGACTATCTTGTTTTCATTCCCTTCTTTTAGACATTTGTTTGCGTATTTAATTATAGATAAATGTTCTACATATTTTTCGAATTTGAGATAAAAAGTAAGCTCTACCCGAATACTTCTACGATATATTTTTTATTTTTCCTATTTTATATTATGCAATTATTATGAATTACTGTGTGTTAAGTGCGTTAGTCTAATTATTGTATATAGCAACAAGATTAAATAGTAAATATATGAATACATAATATGCAAAACGTGCATTGATTACCCGGCGTTGGGTGTGGTAGTGTGGTACCTTGCTTATTAGCAAATTTCAAAATTGACAATGAACTTTTTATGTGTTAGTTTGTGGATTATTTTTATGTAATATCATTTTTCAAAATTTTTCGGTTGTCATTGCTCCTCCCATGCTTTTAATTGTTATACATATGTATTGAAAAAAACAATACAAATTTGAAAGATTTTTGGATAAATGAATTTTGAATTTAGGTGCTTCTTTTGTATTATAATAAATTTTATGATATTTAGTTTTAATTGCGTTACTAACATCACCGTCGCATGTTTTGCATCGAATAATACATATTTATTAAACCTAAGTGTGTCACTTATACATATCTATTCAAACGTGATTTGCTTAAATTTAAAATAATGATTGTAGCATTTTATATTTATTTGTACAACAGCGAAATATTTAGTTAAGCGAGTTTAAATGACCAAATGTGATTAAACTATTTTTTCCATATTTTATGAAATTTTTGCAAAGTACCTTATCAGCAACTGCTTTGAGATTTAGAAGGACCATCTTTGAATTATTTTAATGATGATATTTCACATGATGTTCATGAAATTTTTATATATTAAGGTGAAATATCAATTATTACAATAGAAGTTGAAATTTTATCCTGTCAATTCATAGATTCAAGTCATTTATGGTATAAGTGAATAATTGTTATTTTCTAACAAGTGCGGAAAATTAGTGATTTTGAAATGAGTGATGCGGAATTTACAAAATGTAGTCTAAATTTTCGACATATCATCTGCTATTTGGGTGCGCATGCATGATATTTTTAAACAAAGTTCACAACAAGTAAACCAAACAGTTATGTTTTTAATTATTTTCCGTATAATTGTAAAAAAAAATTAAACTTCCGCTAGTGGATAAAATGTCTACTCTCTAGTGGTATTATTTTTTTTCTATACATAATTTTAAGTTCTTTTTTTGATTAAAATTAAAAAAGAAATTCGACATTCATATTTAATTTTGATAGTTACCAACGCAAATTTTGTTAGTTTCTTTGGATATGTACGTATGTACTGTAGGCCCGGTATTTCATTTTTGTTTAAACTGTCTGTTAACTCTTAGTTAAAAGAACAATATAACATCGATATTATAGTATAAGTTGTAGAAATTAAACATGTGTCAATATTTCGATGCGATATTTTTCTTAACAAAAATGAAAATACAGTCAGTACCTAATTGACTGCTAAATAAATTTTTATTCATCTTCGACATGAAAATGTTCTTTAGAAATGAGACTCATGCGTACTTTCTGTATTAAATTATGGCATTACACTCATTACAGAGTTCGACCCTTGTTTAACTTTGATAGATTGAGAGATATAAAAAAACTATTATAAGTACAAAACTGTTGCGTGCGATTCGTATGTGGTTCTCAAGAATATGCATCAACGTTAAACTGGTGGCGTACGTTAGCTTGGTTTTAGATATGGGAAAAACGATAATTTTTGCATTTCTGTTGTAGGTTGAATTTTGGTATCTCTCGGGAATAAAGAATGTAGTATAATAATGGATTAGTCGAGGGATTAGTTATAGTTTTTGGAAGACACGTTGGATTTCCATTTTTTGTGTTATGTTCTGACAAATGTTTATTTATAGAAAGAAAGTAACATTACAAGTAAAAACATGAATTAACGACAGTCAAATAATTAACATAAATGTATGCCCCTCTTTGACGCTTTGGTAATAAAAAAATGTCGTTTACTTTTATTAAAACAAAAATGGATTATCTATTGCGTTTGATTTATATTTACGGAACTATTTGAAATTACAAAATTCTTGAACTTGAGCAATTTAACACAATTTACAATTACACAATCCGTTGAACTGACAGCTTTAGTTACAATACCAGTATTCGTGACTGATCTAATTATGCATGAAGTGATGAAATATTAGCGGTTAACATTAAACTCGTGGTGAGAAACGTACACATGTTCCTTGCATTCTGTTTTCAGCAGGGTAGCAAATGGTTAATGTCGGACTAGAAACGCTGAGATACGGAATTTCCTGTTACAGTGCTAGTCACTTGCTCTGGTTTGGTTTGATTTTACTCCCGGCCTGTTGTGGTCTGTTTTGGGGTGTCGGTTTAATTTATAAGATGTGTTTAGTTGTAGTAGATTGCTAGAGATCTTCTTAATATCGGGAAGTGTACATATGTATGTGTTTCTACCAAGATGAATTGAATAGTCTCTTGTTCCCTTTTGTTCATATTGATTAACTGAATTTCAATGAGAACCCTAAATTCAATATTTACGTTTCAGTTATAATAATTATACATATAAATAAGAAGTTCTATAATAATAAGTAATTAAATTCTTTAAGCTATTAATATGTACCGTACACATTGAACATACTTTTTCACATATATTTTTTCATATTAGCAAGTCGTGATATGAGAGAGGCTAATTAAAAAACTATATTTAACATTTAATTAGAGATGTACCGACTACCGACCATTAGTCGGCTAAGCCGGCTATTCGGCCTCTCTTTTAGTCGGCGAATAGTCGGTAAAAAGACCGATTAAGCGGCTTAGTATTTGATAAGCATTAAAATAATATACAATTTTTGTTGATATATTAATAAGTAAAAGTATTTATACTATACAACAATACTAATAAAAAGAAAAATCTAAAACAAAATAAATAAAAAATAGGGCAATAATTCTTTTTAGATTTGTGTATAGAAAAAAAAAATACTTGTTATTAATATGTACGTAATTGTTTTATTATTTATTAATCAAAGGAAGATTGTGATGAATAAATGTTAGGTAAAGGCATATTTGAAACTGATACTACATTGGAAACAAACGAATTTCAGTGAAGAACAACTTTAGTCGGTACATCACTATGTTTAATACAACGTGTTTTTATAACCTGCAGCAACAATTATTATAATTACATTTATTTGTTACTCACTTGTAATTGTTATTAACATCTTGTTGTTGTAAGTATCATAACATAATCGATTTTAAGATATCTAAGGCTTGTTATGATTCATAACATCTGTGGTTTGTTCAATAGTTTATCGGTTTCAGATAATGAAGGCATTATTAATAAATATTATTTTTTTAAATTCTCTCATGAATGTTACTTTCAGAATGCTATGATAAATATAACAATTATTTTGACATATGTCAATATGACAAATATTCAAATTTTGTGCTTTATTCCTCATGTTTATTAATTTAAAATAAAGTAAATTTTGTTAGGAACTTTACCTATATGTATTAATGAAGAGCATTATACTTTTATTTTATTTTCATTTTATAGACTGTTGTTGGCATGCCAGTATGGTAATAACTTTACCATACAGATACAATTATTACTTAGTTACCAGTCTACTTTTGTATATATAAACAAATGTTCTGAACCCAGTAAAATTCATTAATTGATACCGCGTATCACATTTGAAAATTAATATTTATTAATATAGTTGCCGTAAAATAAGTATGGACTGGAGATTTCTACACTGTTGTCAATTCAGTGGCCATGTAGAAAATGTTAAGTTACTATATATGTACTATGTTATAAAATTGACAGCTAACTTGTTGAAATTTCGTAACCACGTTAGTAACGTGGTAACCACGTCGTGGTTGATATGTGAAAATTGTTTTTTGTTGTCGTACATATTAAAAATTATTGTCAATCGCAACTGACAGTCTTGGTTATAATTTTAAATTTGGTTTACAAGTGAGTAACAAATAAAATATTGTACAATATACGCCAGGTAATTATTTTATTGTCTTAAGGAAGTGATAGGCTCCCCTACTTGGCCCGCTAGTCATTTTCTCCTATAAGCAGTAAAAACTGTTTTACCTATGGCTTGAGTTATTTACTTAATCAGTTATGAAAACGTGATACTGTTTGACTCACAAAATTTGCAAAACTCGCTTCGCTCTTTTTGGCAAATATTATATTCATCAAACAATATCACGTTTTCATAACAAATTATATATACAATATTTTATATAATTCCGTTAAAATAAATTAAAAATACACAAAGTTCTTGGTTTTTCTGTGACAGCTTCACAGATTTCAAAATTAATTTACCAAAGCGTTGACGTGAAAATAAATGAATTTTTTTTAAAATTTAATGCTTATGTCAGTGCATGCGTTATATCATTGAAAATGAGTTCTGAATGTGTTCTGAAACGGACATAGATCTGCCTTCATACGTAGTGGAATTAAATGTGAGTGAATAATTCATAAATTGATATTAAAGAAATCATTATTGATACATTCTGTTTGTTTTATTAACAGTTTGTCAGTTGTGTAATATTCTTTACGTAACTCAGTTGTGTAATAGTATATTACGTAATGAGAGATGTAAGAAGCAGATTACGTACGAGTAAAATGATTGACACACGAGACGCGTATCGTCGAGTTTGTAATTTTACGAGTGAGTAATTGCTTTACATCTCGAATTAGGTACTATTCTTTTTCTACGACCACTCATTAATATTTCTAAATTGAAGCAAAATTCAAATACATTATAATTTAATTATTTTTTTATTGCATTACTTACAAATTACAAATAATATTATCAACTAATTTTGTTTATAATAATAATTATTACCTCAGTAAATGTATTTGTAATTACACAAAAAAGCAGCAGTTCGAAACGTCAAAAAGTTTGGTGGGTTTTATTTACAAAAATAAAACTGGGCAACGATATTACTATGGTTACTGCTAAGCGTAGGGATATACGATGAAAAATAGTTCCCTACTGCAAATTTGATGGAAATGAAATATGTATTGCTGACATAATATAATATTAATTAATAACCCAAAAAATGTATGTATATGTATATGTCAGATAAATTTCATTCTATTATATTTAAATCTTAAATTTTATTTATCAAATTTTAATCATTTCTTATAGTTTGACAATCAGTCCTGCCAACTTAAATTTGCTGTTCATTACATAACAGTGTTACGTAATAAAATTTCATTACGTAACACTATTCATAAGCACGAACTTACATTGTTAGTAGTCTGTTCAGTAATGACCCTGTTACAGTAGTGGTAGTAGAAAAAGATTTTTTAAGATTTAAATATAATAGAATGAAATTTATCTGACATATACATACATATTTTTTGGGTTATTAATTAATATTATATTATGTCAGCAATACATATTTCATTTCAATCAAATTTGCAGTAGGGAACTATTTTTCATCGTATCCCTACGCTTAGCAGTATCCATGGTAATATCGTTGCGCAGTTTTATTTTTGTAAATAAAACCCACCAAACTTTTTGAGGTTTCGAACTGTTGCTTTTTTGTGTGATTACAAATACATTTACTCAGGTAATAATTATTATTATAAACAAAATTAGTAGATAATATTATTTGTAATTTGTAAGGAATGCAATAAAAAAATAATTTATTTATAACAATGTATCTGAAGTTTGCTTCAATTTAGAAATATTAATTAGTGGTCGAAGAAAAAGTATAGTACATAATTCGAGATGTAAAGCAATTACTCACTCGTAAAATTACAAACTCGACGCTACGCGTCTCGTGTGTCAATCATTTTACTCGTACGTAATCTGCTTCTTACATCTCTCATTACGTAATATACTATTACAAAACTCATTTCGTATCAATTATGTAAAAAGTGATATTTTATAACGTTATAAAGCTTGGCAAAATTCAACTTCAGAATCAGTGAACATAGGAACTTACAATTTACAGAAGGATTATTCTATTGTTTCGGCTCCTCTTCCTACATACCTATTTTGTTGTTAATACAATAATTCAATTCAGTGTTTGTACAAGATGACTAAATGTACGAAAAAGATTCTGCTTTTAGCAGAAGTATTACTATTAATTACAAAAACTATATTTATCTAATGAATACGATAACTAGTTGGTTGTTATTATCCTTCTACTTTTTATATTTAATGCTATATATTTATAAATCATTTTTAAAATTTCGACCAATAAATTAGCCGGTCAACAGATTCGAACCGAGATAAGATCACAACATGTGTAGTTTTAGTGCTTTAATTTGTGCGGCAACCGCGCCGTTGCAAGTTATAATTACAACAAAAGCGATATGTCAAAAGCTACATAAATTATATTGATTAATTAAGTAGTTTAAGGTATACGCAATTTATTGAAATTTGATGTTTGTAAATGAGGAAATTATTTGTATGTTTTATCTCACGCATGGGGATTTAATGGTGTATATAAATCCCTAAAGCAAAGTAAAATTCATTTTTGATTAACATGCGCTTTTAAATGACGTAATTACGCTTATCCTAAAATCTACAGTTCCGTTCTACCCTTTCACGTAGCGTGAATATCACATATTTTAGGATCGTATTTTGCATAATTTGCTTACTGTAATTAACGCTAACTGGTTCGTTAAAGTAGCACAAATGATAGTGTTGTCGGGTTCAAATCCCGATTACCGTATGGGTGTTTGAGTTCGTTGTTTTTATCTTATCTCTATCAAAAGAGCACGAAAAACAATAACGATTCCGCAAAAACTACCCCATCAGCGCATCCAATCTGGGCTGAAATATATGGAAGACTAGACTTGAATCTTTGCCGTAAGCGATATATGCATAGGCGCCGACTTTTAAAAATGCTTAGGGGGGGCTGGATTTTCAGCATTTATTTTTAAGGAGTAATATTTTTTAGGACACTATTTGGTAGGACGAATAACTATAGCGTTTTGTTTATAAACAAAAAAAAGCAATACTAGTGTAGATCTGAATGTATGTATGCTAGTGTAACTTCAGCTCCACACTATTTTAGTATTAAAATTAACAGTACACTTTATTTTAGTATAGTTAAGATTTTCACAAGATTAATTAGTAAAAATATTATTTTTACTATGTGTGAAACTATGGAATAACTGAAATATTAATAGGTAGTATATTCTTAAATAGTTCATATTGATGTCTGTAAAGTTGAAATAGTTTCACGTACAGTATACCTATCCGAATTATTGAATTTTTGTTAGGATAACATGTTATAATTGATAAGGATAGATTTTCTATAAATTTTATTTGCAAGTAAAAAGTATTAACCTAATCTAATCGTAAGTTATCCGTAAATAATAAAATTCTGAACTGAATGCTGTTCGTTCAAAGACGATTCCGTCAAGTACATGCCTACTATTTGCCGAGAAAAATAGTGTTTAAATAGAAATAAATTTTATATTCGCCCTGTCAGATTGTATTTGCATAGGAAAAGTTACCTATTGTTCGAAAATAATACGAAGAAGTCTGTATATATTTGCACAAAAGATAATATCTGCACTATTTTTTCTCATAATTCTGAAGTATTTATCATTGATGACCAAAACTCATAATAACGATTTTGTTTGAAAATAATTATAAAAGGATTACCACACGATATAATCTGAGTGTTACCGCGAGACGAGTCGAGATACGGCCCGAGACGAGACGAGACAGAGAGTGCCTCGTCTCGTTTCGAATTTATCTAGTTTTGTCGTTTTAATACCAAATATGTAAATGTACTAAAAAACCGTTAAAGAACTCTTCATAAAATGAAAACTATGTAGAAATATCTTCTCCGTGGAGTATAAGTGGGTGTAAGTGAATCAAGATTGTCAATTAATTTAGACCGCGTCAGATTTCATATAACGAGCAATAAAACTGTAATTAATGATATGAAATATTCGCAGGGGATCTCAGTGAACTGTCACTGTGTCCGGTCACGCGAGTTGAGGGCGCGTGACCGTCGCAAGCTCTCACGTTCTTTACACGCGATGCATATGTCATCTGTTACCAACATCACTTTCTTTTTCTTATATTTTGTTTGTACTGCAGAAAACAATGGGATTGTGATTTATGGTTAAAATCACCAAAGAGAATATTTCAGTGTGATGCTGTCACTAATGTTTATTCTGCTAAAAATATAAATAATAATAATACTTTATTACCTGTCATGCAGGGGTGGAAGGCGTAACGTAACGATACCCGATAACGTTATAATAACGTTTCATTTATTATTATTTTTAAATAACGTTATGTAACCGTAACATAACAAATAACGATTCAGTATGATGTTATCCAAGTTCACAATTTTTACAAGATTTTTTCCTTTTCAAAGTATAATTTCCTGATAATTTATTTTGTGTTTTATAGTGAATATATGTCACTAGTAGCCAAATTCAAATATTGAACACTATATTTCATTTCTACAATAAGATAAGTGTCTACGTTTTTTTAATACATTGTTTATAATTTTAATTTTTAATGAATTATTATTACAAACTTAAGAAAAATATGGTTATTGTAACATTATAATAACGAAACAAAAATAACGTTATTATAACGTTACATAACGTTAACTTGTTTTTTATTAAGTGATTTATAACATTATGTAATGATTTTTTTATAACGTTATGAAATAACGTAACAATTCGTTAGCGTTATCCCATTCCTGCTGATAAGTCAATGGTAGGGTTCAGCCGTAGGCTGTTCGTCCACCGAACCAATACATTTATAATTACAAATAACCACCAGTTTACAATGCCAATACGATACAAAAAGGAAAAAATAAACACCCATATACAGAATCCGGTATGTACCTACATACAAAAAACAATAACATGTTACCAATATTCATGGGGAATATTGTAAGAGACCCAACACACATAAATAAATATACAAACAGAAATACATAGATTTTTAATAATAGTCACTAGACAAACATCTTAATTTTGTTTTTAAATGAAATTACATAGTGATTTTAATTTATGTGGAATAGAATTGTAATAAACGGTACCAAATACGAGAAAGAACATTTAAATTTTGATTTGCTGTAGTTTGGTATTTCATATAAATCCTCTTACCTCTAAGACTATAATTATAGGACTTTAAGTTTAATTTTTCATATAAGTATGACGGACACTTGTTATTTCAACTTTATAAGTTAAAATAAGGTAAGCAAATTGTACATGGTCGTTAATGTCTTGCATTTTTGCAAGTGTTCTGTATTCACTATAGTGGCTACGAGAAACCGCGATGGGCGTTTAACATGAGAAACAGTATTTTCTAAATATCCGCCTTGTAATACATTTTGAGGTGGTAAAATTCTTTATTTTATGCTGTCAATTCTTTACTACCGGAATAAAAGGTCGTAAGTTGATTTTTTCAATTATACCATTTAGATTAAAGACTCTTCTATTTATGCATGCCCATAAAACTTCTTTGATAGAATTATAGCCTTGTTCTCATACAAAGTTATATACGTTGGACAAATTTAATCCAAACACAATAATTGAAAAAATATGACCTTTTGTCCCGACGGTAGCGATTCAAAATTAAGTCTACTCGGTTACCGAATGTTTAAATTTTTGTACGAAGAAATATTTTGTGAAAAATTCATGGACTTCAACGGGATTAGAACCCAGGATCTTCCTATGCTATAATGTCTTACCAACTGAGCTATGAAATCCCTCTGAAGTCAATGGATTTTTCACGTATCTTAATGCTAGTCGGAGACAAGTATACCCTTCTTTCTGAGCATTGAGTACTTATCGTTGACACACTTGGTGGTTTAGGAACCAAATTTTTGTCCTGAATTGCTAATTCTTTTGGGCCGCCATTCGCCTTTATACTCTTATAGTTGTATTGAATGTAACTATACTGGTAAAAAAAACATTTAAATAGAATCATATAATGTCTGATTCTTTCTCTAATATGAATTTCTTCATACGAGTATATTATAACTTTATTATACCACTGCAGTAATGCGATCAAAATATAACTGAGCAGATATTATGCGACGCATGTTTGCAATTATATTCGCAATTTCGAAGACAAGATAATGAGAAATTATAAACAAATAATCTTTTTGCTGTAGAAGCACAAAGTAAAAACTTGCTGTTTAACTTGAACGTTATTTACAATTCGTGCGCCATCGACACAACTTTGGCAAACTGGTAGAATCTCCAGGCGTTCAAAATATTTTTTTAATCGCCCCTCTTCATTAAAAACACGCTTCGAATCGATAACACTGGAAACATTCTACAAACAGTACTGAATCGCTGATCTGCATTTATATAACATTCAATCAATAAACATATTACACCCCAATTATACAGACTGTTCGAAAAAATGACAATATTTGGAGAATGTATCACTCATATCAAGACAAGAAAAAATACTAATATACTTATGTACGCACTACTTTGTAAGTATTATAGGTATTATTGTGAGACATGTTGTAGGTATCCATAGAATATTTTAATATTATTTTTAAGAGCTACTGGTCTAGATCATATTTGCCGGACGACGGATGCTAGTAAGATAGTTGCTAACAGTTCAGTAATTATAACAAAAAAATTAAATAAACACATTCCAATTGATATTTACCTTGACACTTAATAGCATATTAAAAACAAGTTTAATAAAACAATCTGTTAAGGCACGAGTCCTAGGTTTACAAAGGACGAGTGCGATAACAGGCCCTATGAAACATGTTTTTTATACTATTTTTTTATCAGTTATATTGGTAACGTTTCCGGATAACTTCACAAATGAAAATTGTTCAGATCATTACTCGCCAATTAACACATGTGTTAGTTACAATAGAGAGTTTTCACATAACGTCAAAATAAATAGCGTGAACATTAAAGCTTATTTTTTTTTAATGCCCATGCGTACGTAAACTTTTACCGTATGTACATATATAACGTTTAACCTTATTTGCCCAGAAATAGCGTCCGTCGAAAACTACTTTATATTTGACGTTAAAGCATGTATAACCTAACTTTTAGCGAAAGATAGCTACGTACAATGTTTTAGTTAGACAAATAAAATAACGTGTACGGTATGTAAATAGTTATTTATGCAACAAGAGTGTGAACACAATCTTTATGCCATGATGTTAAGTATTTCGTGACTAGGCTTGCTGAATCATGAAAATTATTGCCCGAATATCATAAAGATTGTTTACACTTGAGTTGCATACAATAGTTTTTATACGAACTTAAATAAAATTCCTGAAACAAATTAGAAATTTGACAGACGAGCGGACGACAATTTGAACACCCAAATACGCTAAACGTGTATTGATGGTGGTAGCTGCTGACATGGAAAATTTAATTCTATTCAGTTATTTAGGTTAGTAACTTTTGACACATAAGTTTTAACAATTGTTCGGCAATGGTATGTGGTATCTACGATTGTTACCCACTAAAATCGTTTAGTAATTATGCAATAATAGGGCTCATTAATTTATGATTTTCTATACATTAACATAACCTATTAATAAACGGTCAACCGAAAATTATTATTTTGTAAACGAATTGTTTCTATGGCTTACTTAGTTTGTCTTATTGAAGAAAATAATTTATGAATGATTGATTTTAAATTACAAATAACTTGATTATTTGAAAAAAATATGCATTGGTCAAAATTACTTGGTTGAAAAGAGAAAATCTTTCCAATAGAATAATCAAGAATATATTGTTCATTTAAAAAACAGGTAAATATTTTCTTCCATATTTTGAGAATCGCTGATATATTTTTTTTTAACTATGGACATTATTAAAGTTCCAGCATGATGTGACATTTATTCTAATTTTATAAAACTCATATATTCAAATAAAGAAAGTTAGCAATAGAGAGCAAGATGGTTGCCGATGCCATATCCTATAATGTTACTACCGAAATCTGCGAATGAAAGCAAATTGATATATTGGCACACTCAGAAATAAATAATAAGGCTTGATAAAAAATATGTTTATCAAAATCTTTTCATTTATGACGTTCAAAGAAGGTATCGTGGGTGTTAAGCCCATTTATTTGTTATGAAATTTGTTGGCAAAATTATTTTTTGATCGTGTCAAACAGGTATATCATTATTTATAATGAAATTTGTGATGAAATAACATCCTATTTGTCATAACATTCGTGTCAAAGAGGTTTTAAAGAATGCATGAAAATATAATTTTGAGTGAAACTCTTATTTTGATGACAACCGTTACTTCATCCCTAAGTCTTCATTTGATAAATTGTTAAGTTAGGTTTGGAGCAGTGTGCCGGCTTAGCGACCATACGGCGTAATCCATCTACGTTTCGCATTTATCTTAATTTGCCGTAAGACCAACGGTACACAGTCATCTTCCTGGAGACGTCGCCGTCGCCCTCGTCCCAAGCCAAGCAGCGACGGCAGAGCGACGTGCTGCCTCGCCTAACAAACGAATGCCGCCCGCGTGCTCTTCACTTATTAACAAACTCTACAAGATGTCACTGCGTTGGACGACAACACTTGTTATTTATGTTAATGTAATTGCAACAGCTTGTACACAAGAATAAGTGCATTGTACATTTTACGTATTTAGCATTAGCGTAACGAGGCTACGGTAAGGTTTTGCTCCATTGACGTCACCAGACGTGATACGTTTGTTTGTAGATCTGGTTTATTAAAAACGTGCCCGAATTTTTAAATAGGTTTCAAAGAAATTAAAGCGTAAATGTATGTCTAAAACTTTATTTACTGCATTCTAAATTCATGTTTCATTAATTTCTTTGATTTAACTGATTCTTTTTACATTAAAAACATCATACTATGTATCAGCGGCCAATTTTTCAATTTCACAAACAGACCTGGTTTTACTTTGAAGGTTATACTTGCATCGATTTTCAATAACAAATACAGTAGGTAAAAATTCGAGAACTACATTGATTAATATTGTATTACTACCCGGCAGAGCTGGGAACTACTTAAAGTAAATGTACTGGAAGTATACTTTAAATACATCCAGTATTTACAATACTTTACTTAAAATACTTTTGAAAATTAGTACTTAGTACTGTATTTAAAATGATTTTTTTCGTAAAAATTATTTAAAATACTTTTTGGTACTTAAAGTATCGAAAAATATTTTAAGTAACTTAAATACTTTAAATACTAAATACTTCACGCATGCGCAAGAACACATTGCTGTGTGTTTTGTTCAATACTGTCTATACGGGTTTTAGAAAGTATTGGTAGGTATACTAAAATTTTCGCTATCTACAGTTTTATTGGAATAGTTGAAGACGTAAATAAAGATAAATCAAGACGTAATATGAGTAACATTTTGGACAACTTATTTATTAAAGGTTATTTCTACTTGCTCTTCAATATATTAGAACTAAATAAATAAAGAAATTTTTGTACTCCATTGCGCGAAGTAGTAGTTTTGGATGAGAGTGTTACATCTAAATTCGTTAATTTTTTATCATATTTTAAATTCCATAAAAAAATACTTAGTACTGGTACTGTAAGTAGGTAAAAAAATGTACTTAAAGTATTACTTTACTTAGTATTTAAATACTTTTCTTGTAAGTACTTAGTATTTAGTACTTAAATATTTTTTTTGAGTACTGGTCCCAGCTCTGCTACCCGGTATATCTATGTATTCGATAAATCAAAAACACATTTTTTTCTAATTAGTTTTCCGAAACCCGTTTTAATTTTTTGCGACCCACTAAACTAAAAATGGACAGGAGACCAGGAAATTGCACATAACTGTGACATTCCAATGTTTATCCCTAATCACTACCACACGGTACCATTACATACATGCAATGCTGGTTGCATTACTGAATTTACGCAGCCGTCTTGCTAATCACGTATTTAAAATTTGTTAATTGTTTACATTACAATTCTTATCGAAATTTGCTATTATAGAGTAAGTTAGTATATTACTAGTATTAGGCTTCGAATTTTCATTTATTCTTAAACTAGTTGTTAACAAACTGGTAATAATAATAAGTTCATTTTCATTGAAAATTAAAAATGAAGTTAGCTATACATATTACATATAGGTGACGTATAACCAACAGCAAGTTTAATTTCCATTTACTGCTAACAAAAGGTGAAAAGTTGCTAATGGGGGATTACAGCTCAATCAAAGAGAAATTATAACAAATAGTGAAATTATATGCTTAATAATTAGAACCTATTAAAAAAGAAAAATTGGGGTTTTTGTTATAGCAGTTCGTCACGGGAACGAATTTAATATACAGTGGAATCTCTCTTAAACGGGCAGCACTAGTCGCTGATTATTCGTCCGATTAAAAGAGGCGTTCGTTTAAACGGAAATTGAAATTTAATAAAAAAAAACTTCATCAAGAAGCAGTGAAATTTTCGTAGCCTAAATGTCTCGAAATTTCCTTGGTTTTCGCTCTAATTATTGGTCCGGACAAAGTAATTTTGTTATTTCGCGCCTTAATAAAACATTTATAAGTAAGTTTGTCTATGTTGAGGCTTTCAGTTTAAAAAAAGCTCCTTTTCTGTTGTGAATTAACATGTGAATCAAAAATATTCAATAGTTCTGTCCTCTTTTTTACAATTTCATCGGCTTGAAATTTCCCGATATTAAACCGGGCTATTAACTTAGTACACTGAGTATTTCTTTATTGAAAAATTCAATACCCCAATATATAATAGTGTGTATTGAAGTACTGTAATAAGAACACATAAGAACGACTGCTTCTGACTCGTACACAGTGAAATTTCCAGTATGACGCTAATGATATTAATTAACGTCTGTATATGAGAGGTCATTGAATGGAATCCAAAATTAGTGTCCGTCTCCGTTTAATAGCGTGTCCGCTTAATAGAGATATGTTTATTAGGAAAATCTATATAAAAATGCCGGATCCTATAAAATTGTTCAGTTAATAGAGGTGTCCGCTTATTAGAGGTGTTCGTTAAGAGAGATTTTACTGTATATTATTTTGATTGGTCGCTAAAAGACCGCCTATAAATATCTAACGAATCCCGAGTTAAAAGGAGGTCGCTACTACCAATGGAAGTAAAGAAATTTAAACAGCACAGGTGTGGCTATCAATCCAGCATTACAATTCTCAAACACTTTTATATGAATATAAATGTTTTGCATTTAACTTCATCATTTAAATACACTTGCAATTATAAAGTATGTCGACTTGTATAGTGTTATAATATTCAATTATTTTTTATAAATATAATTTAGAAATAGCATATACATATTTTAAGAACATTTAGGTCCCCGAAGAAAACAGTTTGATATGAAAATATATTCGTGACGTCACATCCATTTTTTTTCGGATTTTCACC
This sequence comes from Harpalus rufipes, assembly GCA_951394225.1. NCBI lineage: Eukaryota > Metazoa > Arthropoda > Insecta > Coleoptera > Carabidae > Harpalus > Harpalus rufipes. The sequence goes on from OX596274.1 coordinate 64,979,479, forward strand.
AATAGCATATAGCATTAGTTTTACTTATACTTTCACATGATATTATAAACAATTCTCTATTGCAAACTTACTATTAAGGATTAGCCTTAATATGTGACGTATTTGTTTAACTATTTCTTTTTTTTATACACGTAATATGTTCGTATGAATGTTGCACGTATACTGTAAAATATATATAACATATTGAAAGTCGTCTTGACGTCTAGACTTTTTGCAATAAACCAGCGTATTGTGAAATAACTGTACCGTTTTACAATATGATCAGGAATTTTGCAATATATCAGATATTTATTGTATTGAAAACACTTGATGTGCGCTATCTACTTCATAACTACGTAACTTTATTTTCGGCATATGTAATATCTATTCTAATCTTACATAACATTATCCAACCTTATTTAATATAACGTAACTACATTTGACGTGTAGGGCGATGAATCACTCCTGTATAATAAGAGGAACTGTAGAAAATGCCTGTAAAAAGCGTAAACTTTTGTAATATGCCCGATTTTACAATATGTATTCAATATTTATATTAAAAAGTGAGTTTCGTAATGAATGTATATAACATTGGTCAAAAATCACAATTCAATAAATTGAAAAGTTGGTGGGGCATGCGAACAATAAAGGCGAGCAGTGAAATGAAATAAAATTGGCGTGATATAGGGGGAACACGAGCAGGAGGAACTTTGCTCTTGAAAAGGTAAGGTAACGTTGCTATCAAGCATGGGCGAACATTCGGCACTCGGTGCTGTGCCCCGTGACCTGTTTCGCCTGGACAAGGCTCCGAGTTGGAGTGGTCGCCCGACTAACGGCTACGCCCATTTGCGATCGATTAATAAAATTGATAGGAATGTAGAATGCGAGATACAAGGGATGCTGATGCTGTAACTTATATCTCGACTCTGTTATTAAACATTGTTTTTCATTCCGTACCATGAAGAATTTATCATATTATTAGCCATTTGAAGTTTATATATATTTAGTCAATTTTGTAGAATCTTTTAGAATTTTATACTTTTTTCAAGCGTTTAGCTCAGTGTGTAACAATCTGCAGTTCTGTTTAACTGCCTGGGTTCGAATCTGATTGTTACTAAACTTGAACATTTATTCCATTTTTCACATTCTAAAACATTGAGATAATGCTTGGCAAGCGCCCACAATGATTAGATGAGTTGAACATGCTATGGTACAAAAAATATAAATCGATAATCAGAGAACCAGATTTGCACAAATAATACAGGTGTTTCAAAAGTGACGCCCGTGCTTTTGGAATTTGATTAAACGAACTAAAACAAATTGGAAATTAAAAGTAGAAAAATTGCCCTTCGATAAAAAACAAATAGTGACATTTAAACTTTATATAGAATAATATGTACTAGAAAACAAAATATTTTCAACAAGTGTTGTCATAGTGTTCCAATAGGTAGCCTCTTATTTGAACGCAAACATTCGCAAGATATATCATGGAAACACGATAAAGATAAACGTATGGTCGCTCCAATCGCATTCTCCGCTATTTTCTTATTTTTGTTTATGAAGCTTCATCTAAATTGAAAGAAAGTCTTAATTATTATTCGTTAAGCTGTAATATATTTTTAATATCTTGTGACGTAGTTGTGAAGCTCATTTTGTTAATAAACAGTGGAGTTCGCTAATAATTGTGGTCACATAAGTTGATCTATTTTAGCACTTATAAAAATATGTAAATATGTTTAAAATAACAATAATTGGGAATATGCACAGGTAATAATAGCTATTTGTGTATTAAGAGCGAAAATGGTACATTGTCGATTGAGAGGTTGTAAACGCGCAACATATGAGCGCGGCATTCTCTCGAAATCGACAAAGTACATTTGCGCTAGAAACACATACAAGATTTTTTCTTCAGTCGCCACAATAAATTTAACAGTTTAGAAACTTATTCTTATTTAGTTGTTTTCAGCGTATATCTGTGACAGGACATAAAAAAATTAAAATTGTTTATTTGCTCTGACTGATATCGCAGCGTTCAATGAATGTTTGATTTATGCCCATATTCATACCCACTCGTTAAGTTTTAAAACGGTAGGTCGATTGTTTTACTCGATAAAATGATAACGAACCGTGACATTTTTCCGTTGACAAATGTAAGCGCAAATGCCTATTTCCTAATTTGTAAATTGACTTTAGCAAAAAAAAATAATAGAATAATTAATAAAAAAACTACATACCTATATTGTAGTTATATCTTTTATTTTTATAGAAACTCAAGTGGTTTCTGTCTGGCATCATAAATTCAGACAAGTAATATTTGGTTTACTTTCGTTGTTTTGTTATTTTCTGCATTCATTTGCAGTGGTACCTCAACTTACGAACCGCACTATACATACGAACTTTTTTTATAATCCAGCTTTGTCCTAGATGCGAACTTGTTCTTGAGAACAAACTGTGATGCTTGCAGAGTACTGTATCTTTAGAATATGAGTATATAGGTGTTCATTTTTAATGGGCCACCATTGCTACAAAGATAGTTAAATGGGCAAACAATTTCTATTTTCAAGAAAAATTTAAACAAAAGAAAAATAATTTTTTCGACCTGTAGTTCTCACAATACTGACCAACATTTTTATTTTGAATGAGAACATATATTTCTTATCCTCTCATTCGTTAGAGAATTTAATTCTGTATTCAGTGATATAATATTTTTATACCTTTATATAACGATTTTTTTGAGAAATATGCATATAAAGTTTTATACTAATACTCGGTTTCACCAACATGAAATAAATCTTCGAATAGCGTATTCGTCGAAGAAGTGAAAAATATCGCAACAAAATATGACAGCTAGAATAAATACCGTCATTTGTGGTACGGTTTCGATGCGATATTTGCCTCTTATTCGATGAATAAGCTATTTGGAGATTTATTTCAAGTTGGTGAAATGGCCATAATATTATTAAAATGTGGCAAAAATAAGAATGCCATGAATGGAAAAAATGAATACATGTTATTTTTTCATACAATTAGAGTGCCCTAATAGAGAGAAGTGAATATTTTGATCTTTTAATGGATGATAAGTGTGAATGTAAACAAATTATTCAAGTATTTCCTTCACGACATTCTAATTGTAGGTAAAAAACACATATTTATTTTTTCCATTCGTATAGCACTCTTATTATAGCCATATTTTAATCAAATAAGTATAAAACTTTATATGTAAGGATATAAAAATATTATATTACTGAATTTAGAATTAAATTCTGTAATGAATTAGCTAATAAAAGTATATGTTCTTATTTAAAATAAAATATCTGTTGTGGCCAGCACAATACCTCTCGACATTTTCATTTTATGTTACATAGGGCGCAAGCAGTCATGTGACTTTGTTGGCCTTGGCAAGCAGATATGGGGGCCTGTGTCAGAATGACAGCTAGTAATACTGTACATAGGTGTCAAGTATCATAATTTTTCATTCAAAACATCAAGATTTTCCAAATCCAGGTGGATAATTTTCCTCGACAAGTATATTTCATACTATTGATGACAAATATACAACATATCAGAATATTTTGAAATTTAAACGAAAAATTATGACATGACAATTGTGTCATCTATGTAAATAACTACTAGCCATCATTCTGTGACGGATCCCCATATCTGCTTGCCAAGACCAACAGTCACATTACTGCTCGTGCCCTATAAGTAACGAATTTAACATTTCTTGTACACACAAATAACTGAAATTGTATCTCCTCTTTTGTTCTATGAGGAATTTTGTGCTACTCTTCTAATATGTTCATAATTCTTCAAATTCATTGACGGTATTAGCGGTATTTCTTAAGGTATATGTAATATTAATATACCTACCTATAATTTTAAATACAAATTTAATTAATAATACAATAAGATATATTAAATGTACTCGTTTCATTTTCAAAAAATAATATTTAGAAATTATTTTTTTAGAAACAACTACTTCCGGTTGTCCAATTGTTACCGGAACCTATTCAACTTTTCCTATTACTATTAGATTGAGGACTTCGTAGTTACACAGGTTTTTTTAGTCTTATAGAATTTGAGAAAACGTACCTCCAACATTCACAAACACACATACACACACATCCAAACAGACATCATCGTAAAAATGTTATAATCGGATTCTAGGGACCTTAAAAGTGCTTATTCACTAAAATCTGGTTATGCGATTTTTAGCATGAATCCAATACCTCGCATAGCGAGAGGTAAAAAGTTAGGTCCCGTATTTTGTGAATCACTATGGGTGAAAAAAATAATTTTTCTTTTTTAAATTTTGTTTGACTATTTAACCGTTTTTGTAGTTTTTATAGTTCTCGAGATAGCAATGGTGGCCCATGAACATCTTATATACACGTTCAGCCTTAAACCATCTAGTTATTATTTTTTATCTAGTAGTATGCGACTAACGCAACATTAATTGATTTCCCATAAAATAAAATGAAAAACTGAGTTTCGAGATACGCACTTTTCAAAATATGAACCGTGTACAGGAACGAATTAAGTTCGTAAGTCGAGACACCACTGTATATGAAAATAGATTCCGGATTTAAAAAGGCGAAAGCAGAAAGCTTGAAAGTAGCTACACAGAGTTCATTACTTTCCCTGTACCCTTGTAATTGCAGCCAAATTAAAATTGCAGTAAATTCTGGAAATAATGGTTTAACTTGAACACAAAATCTACTTTGACTAGCTTATGGGCTACATTTGTAGCTTTTCGTGAAGCTGAGAAATATTTTTTTTTCCTTTCATAATACAAGTTACCTACGACGTTTGACTAGATACATTATAAAAATTTCCATGAAAGTTGTTTTCTCTTTTCTCTCGTATTTCCCTTCAGTGTGTTATTTTTGCGTTCCTATCATAAACAGAGTTGAAAACAACAAAGAATCGAACGACACCTCAGTGACACGTTAACAAGACCGTCAAGTGCAGACAGAGATCCAAGCTGCTGTGCTGTGTCCGTGACATAATACCATCGACAGCGACAGTTTGACATCTGCAGGACGCCAATCTAACTACGAACTTTGATTGACAACCATATCAACGGAAAAAATAGATTTCCTGTTTTTCATTAAAACCTTCAAATTCAGGGTTATTGTCGGAATACTTATTTTTAAAAATATAAATAAAATTTCTTTAAAGCTTTTATATCTGTGTAATTTGAAATAAATTTCTATTTTAATATTTACTAAATGTACACTGGCTTGCAAAAAAATCGCGTACACCTGTTTTTTGCTGTATTGAGTTGATCTCGTGTCATTAGTGTCAATTAAGATGCCAAAATTTTCAGAAAACGAGAAAGTTGTAATACTTTCTAAGTTAGAAGAGGGGTGATCAATCAGATCAATAGCAGAACATTAAGATTAAATAAAGTACTGGACGCTGATGGAGCGATAATAAATTACTAATGTTACTTCGTCCATAATTTGTTTCAGTCATATTTTTTACTTATTTATAATCCATTTAAAATAAATACTTGGGTGTTCTTTAATTTTTCTAGAATATATTTGTAATTTAGTAGTCAATTAGCACAATGAAGAACTTGCTCCACGATACCTAAAATATTGGCATGACAGTGACAACTTCATTGACAGTTGATATTAACCTATTTTAAAAAAATCGTATTTACATAGCTAAAAAAAGTAAAAGCTCGGTTACTTGATTTTTAAGGTGTACGCGATTTTTTTGCAAGCCAGTGTACGTGTTTGCAGTACAGAAAATGAAGGCACCAGCTTACTGGAACAGATAGAAGCTTCAAACAATCAAAAAGATCGACATTATTTCAATGACTATAGAAAGCAAGCAAACAGTCCATGATAAAAAAGCAGGTGCGGTAAGGGAAGGCATTACACGTACTGTGTTACACCAATCACCAACGTTTACAAGAGAAGTGGGTAACAGTTGGCGAAATAATTTCTAATATTTTTCATTTATTTTATTTGTCTCGAACTTTTTCTAATTTTTGATGTACAAATTTTACATTGTTGAAAAGAGAAAAAATCGCGTTTTATATTTTAGTAAAATAATTGCAGGTTGCTATTTAAAAAATAAAGTTGATAGTCGTATCTTGTAATCCTGACCTTTTATATTAGTCATTTTTTTCTATTATAATAAACAAGTTAAAAGGAAGAGGTATCTTCCCACCCAGACTCACTCTGTATATATGCCTATATGAATGTTATACTGATTTATATGTAACTCTATATGAGGACATTGTAAATTCCTTGAAAAGTGTATTATTTATTACAATTAGGATTAAAAAATAATAATAAATTATAATTTAAGTAAAAGTTCAAAGTACGTCGTACGTCCCAACGCGCATAACAAGTTACATTTTAACCTGTCGTTACATCCACAAAGCAGATAAGATACGCTACGCCCGTATCCTGGGGATTCCCTCACTTCTTGGTTCAAACTAGTAATTAATATTTGAAAAACCAATTACTTTTTCAGTTCTTTTTCAAATTTTCAAAAGTAATTGAGTACAATTACTTTTTTCACAAATAATTAATTACAAATTACATTTTTGGAAAAAATAATTTAATTAGTAATTATTTACCAAATATAATTAATTACTGCCCAGCTCTGCCCTTAGTGCTGTCCTAATAGGAAGAATAAATGTTTTAATAATAATATCGAAGTATTAAACGAAATTGCAAGAAAATAAGAAAATTTTGTATACATACTTATTCAAAGCCTGGGGGCGGGGTCTCTATTAGTATTTTACAAGACAAGAACTTTAAATAACTCTTGTCCTTAGTTACTCTTGCAAACAGAAATCTTGTTTTGCTTGTAAGCTTCTGCATATTTCTTGTCTTGCATGTTTTCGCATAGGTTAGGTACATTTAGAGGACGTATACGTTAAAAACAAGCCGGCTGCGTCATCACTCGGTTCTCCTGACTACTACTCCATAGAAATGTTCAGCGGCGTGCACAATATTCATTTTTTTCTATTTCCATGTTTTTGTTAATACAAATTATTGTTTTTAATTAAAATGTGGATTTTTCATTGAATCACCACTAAATACAATGAAAAATCCTACCAAATAATATTTTTAGGTTAACTACCAAAAAATCATAAACGTTAATGTTCCTCTTTTTCCCCTTGCCGCGTATTAGGCGATGGATGACGCAGTTGGCTCGTTCTTATCATGTACGCAGTCTACCTAGTCATTTAATATGAAATTAATAATTATACATTGAACAATGTTTTGTATTTTTTTCTTCAAAACCCACTATAAAAAACTATAAATCATTGATATAAATATAAATACATATATATATATATATATATATATATATATATATATATATATATATATATATATATATATATAAAATATTGCATGAGTGCAAGTATGCAACAAAATATGCATTGGAAAATTTTGCTATTCTTGCATATCTCTTGCAAGACAGATTCTTGTTTTGTCTTGCAACGAAATATATCTCGTGTCTTCTTGTCTTGCATTTTCTGCAAGACCAAGACAAGTACAAGATAAACGCAAGACTCTGTTATCTCTAATGACAATAATTATGTAATTATTGTATTCTGTGATCTGTGACCTTGGTTACAACATTAATCAATGATTATTGCACGGAGTAAGGGTGCTTCACTCCTCTGCACTGGTACTAATTGAACAAAAAATGATAATTGAGTTGAAGGATTACTAAGGGCTGTTGAGCAGTTGATGATGACGATGATAGATCAGAAAAATATAACCATTGGACTGTTGTCGATTCATTTCATAAGTTTATTAGATCTTGAAATGTAAGCTTTTATGTAATGAAAAATATACTGGAGAAGTGTTTTTAACGTTTGAATTTTAATGCCATGAGAATAAAAAATTATAGTGAAATATGCTATTATTTCTGTCATTAGCAATTTTGGAATTCATTTGAAAGCTATTGTTCTTCATGAAGAAAGGAATTCAACATGTTAAACTCGTATGATGGAAAAAGTTATCGTTCGTTGACTAGAACATCAATAGGGAGCGTCAGCGAAACAAAAACTTCTGATATTAGAGTAAACTGATGAGACACAAAAGAATGTCATCGCTAAGAAATAATATTGGGGTTGGACTTTTTTGTTCGTTTCGTGTGTATATACTTGTCAGTTATCATGTTTTGTTCATTGATTTAACAATATCGCATTGAAACGATTTTTTTTTTTTTGGAAATAATGAATATAACCTTTTATTAACGATTGCTTTAATATATGTACAACATAATGGAGCTATTAATAATGTTCTGAAAGTAGTGAAATTTGACAACGTAAGTTTTAGGTTCATGTCGATGAACATATGTTGATTTAATAAACATTTGGTAAAAACGTATAAGCGGAAATGTTATTTTACAAAATTGAGGTGCACCTTCAAAGAGCTGTAACCAAGGCTGTATCTCTGTAATGAAACGTTTCAGGGCATACCATCGTATATTTTTTTTTTATTCAAAATGACTTCCCCAATGCATGGTATAATTTAAGTACATCCGTTTATGAATTACCCTACTTAAATAATTGTAGCAATGGGTGAAATCTATCCGGCAGTACGGCATTGGTAAAACACAGTGGCTCGGTGAGTCCGGATGGAAAGGGTAAACGGATACAACTGTATACAAGCCCAACATAGATATAAAAATACGAGTACCCATATTGAATATTTGATAACTTTAAAATATACAAGGTGTTGAAAAAAGGTAAAAAAATAATCACGTAGCAGACGTTGAATAGGACATTGTAATTATTTCGTATTGAACGTTTGTTACGTGTTTAGATAATTCATTGTTTTCAATATAAATTTCATGTTAGCAGTGCGCAGGAACTCTTTTTAACGCCCTGTATAAAATCATAAATAATGATAAAAATCTAAAAAATATTTTTTTGCAAGATTCAAAGCGGCTGTTTCATTCTTTTCATAGTAAAACCATCTTTAGTTCTGTCTGAAATTATTGATCGTCATTAGCTGGAAGTAGTATTTAATTCATTACAATAAATAAGCAATTCCAATTATTTGTTCGTACAAGTACATAACTTATCTAGTATGTTGCGACAAAGCAAATTAATTAAATTGTGAGATTATTAAATTAATTAGGTAGAAGCATACATACATATATGCAGAAATTCTATACATAATTTCCATAGAATTCTCGTTTTTCGTAGATATTAAACAAACCGTTGCCATGTCAATTCGGATCCGCATGACTAATTTCGTCTGTGGAAATAAAGAACAAATTACCAGAACTCAACTTGGGTACTTCAAAGCAAAAATGTTCATTGAGGTTACGCTTTCTCGTTATATTAAAAACTGTTTGAAAACTGCCGACCTAAATGAAACAAAGCTGCAATTACTGACTTTTAGTTAGCAACACGGACAAGTTTCCGTTGCCTCAAGTTACATTGTGTGTATATTTCATCTAAACTGTGGAAATGCATTCAATCATTCACATTTTTCCGGTTAATTCCTTTACGAAGAATGTAGTTTTATTTTTTATACAATAGTAAACATTTCGTTAATACACTAAACGGAATAAAAAAACAAAGTTCAAACTTGAATAGCTTATTTAGGAAATTATTGTGATTATAATGTTATATATCGCATACAAAAATATGTAGTTAGGAATTTTGATTAATATTGAAGGTAGTGCACAAAGTTTTGTATAAATAGCAATTTGTATATACAATAGTAATTGATAATTTGCACTTATGCTAGATGAAATACTTGAACTAGATTATGTTAAATTATAGGTATTAGTTATTAGTTTAGTTTATAATTATTAGTACATGATCTTCCACGACGAGCTGACCCTACCCTTAGTAAACAAATCTGATGTGACCAACACAATACCCCCCCGCCATTAATTTTTTAAAATTTTGAATACATATACCTACGGTGTCTCGTGGCCGCGTGCCTGAGTGACTGGTCGCGTATCTGGAGAACCGGATTCAATTCCTACCAACACCAAATATTTCGAATTTTAAATGCCACAAAATTGACCTCTGTGGTGCACTCTCCACGCCAGAATTAAGTGCCCGTGAGGCGACGCTTGGTAAGCGCCCCCACGATACAAATATGTCATCATCATTACCGAAATCTGTGTACAAAGCAGATTAACACACCCTGCAATGGATAATATGAAATATGAACTGTGTAACTAAAAAATCTGATGTGGCCAGCACATAACCTCTCGCCGTATATTTTACCTGGCTGTATGCATAAAGCAAAGAATATTTTTATAAATACAAATATTATATTCATATAAATCTATGACGTATAAACTTCTTTATTATTCAATAATAGCATGTCTCAACATGAAGATATTTTACCATAAATTATGTTACAATAAATTACAAAGTAGAGTTTACCATATATAAATATTAGGCTGGTAACTGCAATTTTCAATTCGAACAACGTTGTTTACTTTCTCTTCATATTCTTCTAGTAAAAACATTAATTTTGGGCGGTCTAAAATGTATATATGGATTGTGCATCTATTCTTACATATCTTCTTTTACATTTTATTTTTTCATACATGTTATATCTAAATAACACTAATTCCCTTTAATAAAGTGACGGATAGATTGCACTCCGATTATTCTTATATCGATGTGTAATTTTGTCAATATTTACAACTTACTTGAGAAGAATTTGATAGCTTTTTCGCAATTCAAAGTTACTCTAGTCTATAGTACTGGTGTACATTGTCCCATAATGTTTGAAACAAATTTAAGTCCTTCAACCTAGACTTGTCATCTCCATAATAGTCACAGATCAAGAACTAAGGGATTCTCCAAGTACATTTTTCTTTCATTACTCATTATTTCTGACACTGACATTTATCTGTCAGTTACAAATAATTTAAATTATCAACTATTTTTCATGGCATTCTTTCGGCTGTCAAATTTATTACAACAGATTATTTTATATATTATACTTCTTTTATCTCTAAATCTATGGAATATATAATAAAATATTTAAATGTATCAGATAGAGAATCTTCTACTTCCGGTTGTCCAATTATTACCAAAACCTTTTCAGATCTTCCCATGAATGTCCGATTGGGAAATACGTTGTTAAACAAATTTTAAGTCTTATAGTTTTTGAGTAACCGTCCTTCCAACATCCCACACACACACATCCACACACACACACACACACACAGACATCATCGTAAAAATGTTAAAATCGGATTGTAGGGACCTTAAAACGTGCTTATTCAATAAAATCTGGATATGCGATTTTTAGCATGAATGCAATACCTCTCTTAGCGAGAGGTAAAAATTGTGTTTATCTTTAAAACATGGACTCCGGTACTTATAAAATTGATTATTTTATTAATTTATCTATAAAATATATAGAAAAATTATTAATGCATGCCTGTGGAAAATTCAATAATCTTTAATTTTTATAATAATAAAATCGCGAAAAAATGACATTAAAAGTTATTTTTGGAAGAAAAACTATTGTGAGCTTCTATAGTAAAGTGCGATTACCGATTATCCGATTTATACCAAAATCTAACGACATCTTTCCATATTAGAATAAGGTCGAAATACAAGGTTTTAACCTTTTATGATTGATAGTATTTGAGTTAGAGTGTCCAGAAGATCCACACATACACATACCACACACATACACGCCTACAAACAACATTGTGAAAAATGTTAAAATCGGATTCTATGGACCTTCAAACGTGGTCATTTATCAAAATCTCGATATGCGATTTTTAGCATGATCCCTATACCTCCCTTATCAAGGGTAGCGGGAGGTAAAAGTCTATTTAATATTAATTTACAAAATTTGGAATTTAGGTATTTTTCATGTCCGTTTTAATTAAAATATATTAAAAGCAGTGCCACATCGAGGTTAACCGGAATTAGGCACTAACTTTCGTATTTTAAAAACCATTGAATTCAGCATAAAATTTTATTTATTAATTTTTTTGCTCCTGCAACAATTTTCGGCATAATCCAATTTATCTGATTTTGTTTTAACTAAAATTGCCACTTCTTAATTGAGGTTTATCTCTTGAAAGAAACATTTTACCACATTTTGTTACAGAGTATAAATTTTTAGTAGTGTAAGCAAAAGTTACCTTTATCGTTAAAATAGTTTTGATTAGTTGAGATTATAGGTATTCAATTTCTTTCACGACATGTAGATGTGCCCTTTTTCAGTTAAAAATCAAGAAAGTAGCCAAAAGCTACCTGCTTCAAATTCCAACTTTATATGCAGTAAAATAGATTTTTTTAAACAAACGATAACATAAGCAAACGACCTAACCTAGACTCACGATCGTTATAGTCTTTTTACATTTTACGTCTCCTTGTCCCTTGTATACATAAAATACAAAGTTGAATTATTCAATTGTTATGGTATTGATATGAAAACGTCACTGTCAAAAAAGTAAAATAAATAATAATAGCAGAATATTACATAGAAAATATTAGCAAAGCATTGGATTAAATTGGAATGTAAATTATGTGAAACAATACTTAAATAACCAACATTGTTAAAATGTGTTTACATGAAATAAACAATTGTTCAATTGTTATGTGTTTAGATATTTATATAAACTAAAATATATTTAAGCTTAATATTAGTACGAGAGACGGAAGTATAAATAAATAGAATCTATTTACATTTTAATGTAATAGTGATTGAAATAATTATAATGGGCAACCGTATTTAGGTGTGTTAATGGTAAAGCAATTAATTTGGTATTGCCAATAAATGCATTCTATTATTAAGAAAAACAGATTTAATGCAAATACATTATTCTTGTTATTTCAATGAAATTTAAAACAAATATAGACTGAAGTTGATATTTTCTCATTAAATTTCAGTTTTAATTAAAAGAAAAAGATTTGCAATTTACTCACTACATTTCCGTTTTAATGTAAATTTTTAAATAAAATGAATACATAAATATATCATCACGGCATATTACTCATTGCTGGGGTGCAACAATCTGCTTTGCACACAGATTTCGGTAATGATGATGACATATTTATACTGTGTGGGCAATTACCAGGCGTCATCTAACGGGCACTCATTGTTGGCATGGAGAGTGCACCACAGGGGTCAATTTTGTGCGATTTAAAATTCGAATTCGGTTGGGTTCGAACCCGGTTCCCCAAATTCGCGATCAGACACTCAGGCACACGGCCACATAATATTGATACAGTGTTGATTAGTGCGAACTCGAAATTTATACAACATTAATGTAATAATCATATGTCATCACACATTTTTATTCAAATTACATTTGCCCCATCGGAATCTAGTTTTATCTCTCGCCACCGAAGGCGAATGAGGTATATAGGGATCGTGTTAAAAATCGCATATTATATAGATTTTGCTAAATAAACACGGTCAGATTTCAAATGTACGTTACAGATAAATGATAAATGTCTCTATGAAAAACTAATCATTTCAAATTAATAATGGTAATACTTTAACGCTTTAAGACTTTAATAAAACTGTAATATTTTAATCATTCGCTATAGTACTTTTTAATAATATAACATATGATAGTTTTTATACTGTTGTATTTTAATTTAGAACAAACTTCGTTAAATTTTTTTTCATATTTAAAATAATCAAATTATTAAAAAAAATCTGTTGTGGCCAGCACAATACCTTCCGTCAATCGTGTGTATTATGTATAAATTCCGTACATAAATTTTCTTACAAAAGATTCTAAAGTTCCAGTAAAATTATTTCATAAACAAACTATGCAAATTGCACTTGACACTGACATCTTCTTTTTCTTCTTTAGCTTTCCCCATTCGTTAGGGGTCGCTATTTTTTATTTTCTTCTTCCACCTATTTCTTATCTTTGGTCTTCCTATGTTTCTTCAACCTTCTATACTAAGCTATTCATTCTTCATCCAATATTATTCTTCATTTCTCCTCATGACATTTTCAAACCAATGTAATCATTTCTCTTGTATCTTTCTAGAAACTTGTAACACTAGAGTTATTTCCTTACCTATCTTTCCGTGTCTTTCCCAACATCTATTCAACATCCTCATTTCTGCCACATTAATTTACTTTTTATTGATACTGACATCTGTCAATTTGAATTATATGAATATATTAGTAGTTTCCATGTTTAGCATAGCTGGCTGATTTATAAAATTTAATTTCTTTAAAATTCTTTAACTTTATATCTGTTGAATATGAAGTATAAAATGCAATCAAATCGTATAGAGAATAATATATTCTTTAAGTAATAATAACGTTAAATGTCAATAAATCAAATTTAACTGTTAAATCTTCAAATGAGGCTACTTCCGGTTCACCAATTATAATCAAAATCTAATCAGTTGTTCTTCTGGATGTAAACTTGAGGAATCGTGGTATTGAAGTTATGCGATCCGAAACTTTCGTCACACACACACACAGACACACACACACACACACACACACACATACACACACACACACACACACACACACACACACAGACATCATCGTAAAAATGGTAAAATCGTATTATAGGGACCTTAAAACATGCTTATTCATTAAAAACTCATCAATGAATTTTTTGACCAAAGACAAAACCTTCCTTACCTATAGGTGACGGAAGGTAAAAATAAACCGATGAACAAGCCGGTGTATATGTATGTATAATCAATAAATAAATTCATATATGTTTGCAATTGAAAAGAAATTAATAAAATAAATTTGAATTAATATAAGTAATGCTACTGAAGAAAATATTGAAAAATTGGAATAATAGTTATATGCAAAGGAATAATTTACTAGTAATAGTAAATTACGTAGGTATTTAAAATATTAATGTTGATATTAGTTTTTTTTTTATTTTCTTATTTGAATAATAATAAAAAAATGATTCCGAGAAAATGACATTTGAGAACAAAAGCAAATAATATAAAAGAAATAACAATGATAAAATATTGTATCAATATTGCATTTCACTAGTCTTTTATTTTGTGAAGTGAAGGTGGGTCACTGAATTTCAATTTATTAGTATTCCGGCGAAAACATCAGATAATATTTCAATATTCGTTATAACAACCATCCAGTCATGAATATATTGATAAAGGTTGGAAACATATTGCATTAAAACCGAAAATAACTCTCAAAATATAAATTCATAAAAAATTCCATGGAATCCGCCATGTTGTTTGCATATCGGCGTGCACATGCGCAGAGGAAAGAAGCGAGGATGCTGTGTCCGTTTTACCTTACATTGTAAATCTATTCAGTAGGTATTACACTGGCGTTATCCTCGCCATGGATGAGTGAGCGCGTCAGTTGGAGCCGTCCCTGATAATTTTCATTTTTATGGAATGAATCTCTGTGCATGCTACGTGCGCATCGATATTGTCCCCGTAATTCAGACTGTGTTCGTTTATTTTTTGAACTAACCGTTCTACAGTAAAAGGCACGATCATTATCATTTTCTTTATTTATATTTGATTTATTTCTGGAACAGTAATAATATGTAATTTTAAATGGATTAAATCCAAGCTCGGGGATGTGGGTGGTAGTGATGAGTTCGAGTCTCATGGTCTATACATTTCTTCATTCATAGTATATTTTATCATCATATTATCTCGTCGGCTATATATGACTAAAGCTATGCAACCATTCATAAAAGTAAGAAAAAAAAATGTAAATGTAATGTGATTCATGAAGGATGACTAGTCAATGGCTTATCTGTAAGACGTCAGGAATAATTTACAGTTTTTTGTATTCCATGATCACAATGAAGAATTAAATAGATTTTGATTGAACACTTTCCTAGTAACTCTTCTAACTTTTCTAAAAAAAAAAATCTGATGTGGCCAGCACAATACCTTCCGTCAATCCTGTGTATTATGTACAAATTCCATACATAAATTTTCTTGCAAAAGATTCTAAACTTTTGATATTTTATGATTCCCTTTCTCGGCAACTGAATTCCATACTCCTGATAACAAACAAACCACATGAAATAAGAAACTCATGAAATTTTGAATGAAAAATTATGACACTTGTCAGTTATGGACATAATTAATTGCTGTCATTTTGATACGGGTCCCCATATCTGCTTGCCAAAGGCAGCAAAGTCATGTCACTGCACGCGCCCTATACATATTTTTTTTTGCAAAAGATCCTATATTTCCAGTAAAGTTATTTCATAAACAAACTATGCAAATTGCACTTGACACTGACATCTTCTTCTTCTTTAGTTTTTCCCATTCGTTAGGGAGCCGCTATTTTTTATTTTCTTCTTCCACTCATTTTTGTTTTGCGTGTCGTCCTCATTCAGTTCCTTTTCTCTCAAGTTTTCTGCAATACAGTCTTTTCATCTTATATTTGGTCTTCCTATGTTTCTTCCACCTTGTATTAATATATTCATCTCTCCTCATGACATGTTCAAACCAATGTAATCGTCTCTATTATATCTAAAAACTTCTAACACTAGAGTTACTTCCCTTATTCTTTCATTCAATTACTTGCTTTTTATTGATACTGACATCTGTCAATTTGAATTACCTGAATATATTAGCAGTTTCCATGGTTAAGTTAGCATAGCTGGCTGAATTATGAAATTTATATGAATTTTTTATCTTTATGATTCTTTAACTCTATATCTCTTGAATATGAAATATAAAATGCAATCAAATCGTATAGAGAATAATATATTCTTTAAGTTATAATAACATTTAACTGAGTTTTTCGAGAAAAACTGTTAAAATCTTCAAATGAGGGTACTTCCCGTTGACCAATTATAAACAAAATCTAAACATGTCTACATATGGTTGTAAGGAAGAGGAATATGCAAGAATTGTAAATTTTGGAATTCTAGTATTGGAGATATCGTTGACGATCACATACACACACACACATACACACACACACACACACACACACACACACATACACACACACACACACACACACACACACACACACATACAGACATCATCGTAAAAATAGTAAAATCGTATTGTAAAGACCCTAAAACGTACTTATTCAATGAAAACTCACCACCGAATTTTTTGACCAGACAATACCTTCCTTACCTATAGGTGACGGAAGGTAAAACAGTTAATTTATTTTTGTTTATTGTAAATATTAAATAATATTTAATCTATACGGTTTAAACGCATTTTTTTTCTCTTCAAATGCAAAGTATTTAGAATAAAATGTTTAAAGATATTAAGTTTCATAAATCCATGCTACACTATGGAAAAAGATAAGATGTTCAAATATATTAACCGAAAGATGTCAGTGTTAAATGCTATTCGGCTGCACTACGACTGCATCGCTATGCTCGTTTTGAGATGTCTATATTATATATAAACGAAAAAAATAAAACTACACACGCACGGCCGCAACACGGCTGCATTACGGTTTTTCATCAAACGGATTGGGTGCGGCCGTGTTACTGTCTCTGGGGTAAAAGAATTTTTGAATATTAACAGATGCTTATAATATAAATTGGTAATAAGAAAAATAATATGTACTTGTAGAAATTTTAGCATAAAAATTGCATTTATTAAACTAGATATAGAACGATACCGGCCTATGATTTCCATCTTCTAATAAACTATGTACCGAAAAGCTATTTGGTAAATAAATTATTCATAATGTGAATAAATTTTGTTAGCAACTTCAACTATCTAATAGTTTATACATATATCAAATGAACGTATTTGTAAGCTACTCTATAACAATTAGTAGTAGGGAATATTATTTATTAGCTACAGAAATTTAATAGAAACTTTATATTAGGAGGTGGAAATCATGGTCCTAACTCTAGTGCAGGGTTTCCCAAACTTTTTATAGCCACTATTTTAACGGAACACTTTAGGTTTTGTTTTTGTAGAGTAGATAGATGTAAATAATTAAATTTAAGCGTTGGAAAACAAATACATATTTATATACAATTGTTAACACTGATTTAAGTACAAAACACATAAAAAGAGTAAAAAATAGTTTTAATGTCTTTGGGTCTTTGATTTACATACATATATATTCTATCAGGCAAAATATTAGGCAGTTGAATTCTTATATTAGGTCTAACATCGAATATGTTGCTGTAATTTGATTTGGTTGCAACATAATATGAAAATCCCGTCTTACATAAATATGTCGTAAAAGGATACAAGAAGAAGAATAGTACGTTTTCACACGCTAGGGCACTATTTTCTTAAATTTATCCAGAAATCATTTAATGGCAGTTCCTTATATATTTTTTTAAACTACTGTCACTAATTAAATCAATTAGATATTATTCATAATAAATTTGAAAATTTGATATTTTTTCATGGAACACTTATTCACAGTCCACGGAATATCAGTGTTCCGCGTAACACAGTTTGGGAAACGCTACTCTAGTGTATAATAAAATTATAGGAACAGCATATAATTCTTCTTTTTAAATAGAAAGTATAAAGACACAAAGGTAAAACGTCTGTGTTTTTCAATAAATAAAATTATTTTTGTTCCACAAATACTCGCACAAATCTTAATATTTTGACTGAAGACTATTAGTTTTGTGTAGTTCACACGTTGTTCCAATTTTCACTTAAAAATCACTCATAAATGTACTAGCCGATTTTTTAAACCTTTTTTGTAAGGGCTAATCCAAAACATTAATGCGGTGGTGATGTAGCCCACTTTTTATCAATCGGAAATAGTGCTTCGGGTCATTAATAATGCAATAATGTTTTTCGACTGGTCGATACAGACAGGATTTAAATGCACTAAAAAATTTATGAGAGATGTTAAACTCACAATAGCACATAAACATCTATCAGATTTGTGCTTCAATTCTGGGCACAAATCGTATCTTTTCTCGATATCGTAACATCGTAAATAATTAACAAAATCCTGTCACTTACATGAAATTAACATTGTTGTCACTTTTAAAATTCATTTGTCTGTATAGTTACGATATGATTTAGCACAGAATTGCATCTTTAAATTAAACACGTACACAATTTCGACTCGACTGGAAAGATGAGCATAAAACGATAAAACTTGTCTCATTTACCAATAAAAAGAAACTTAAAATTATATCTACCATAAATTAAAATGTAAATATACTGTTATTGTTTTTATAAGAGTTACACAGAGTTGCAATTTTCTTAAAAATATATGACAGAGTGTATTTAAATACAGTCCAGTAAATCTAATAAATAAATAGTACTTATAAAAATAATTTGACAACACAATACGAGATTTGTTTTGAAATAATAAATAGAATATTACAAACATATATAGCAATTATTTATGTTAAGAGTGTTAAAAGATTCTGTTGTTAATTTTGGCAGCGAGCAGAACGAAGTTTTGTACGAGTTGAAAACATAATGATCAGTGTCGTGCGGTAATATGCAGCAAAGGCGGAACTGTGTTGAAACAAATAAATGAAAAATTTAACCTAGAAGGGCGCCATATGAAATATTATTTGCTTCAGGTGATGATTAAAGCAATGTATTAATGTGTAAATATATAATTTTAAGTTTAAGAATCTGAGATTTTGAGTACCTCTTTACTTATCCTATATCCCATCTACACCATAATCAAGAAATTTACCCAGATTTCTTTATAATTTTGTAGTACAGTGGTGTTTACATTTTTATGAAAATAAAATCGTTTTTTATCATTTATTTAAAAGTGTTGAATATTGAAAGTTTATTTATAAAAATATTTCCATTGAAAATCGCCCGAATTTGTGATGTCACCATCAAACCGCACTTACGTTCGCCTTTTTCCGAAAAAGGAAAAATTTAAATATTATCCACGTTTTGAAAATTATTTTAAAATGAAAAATATAGATACTGACAAGAAGAAAAGTGCCCAAATGTTATTAAATTCAATGGGTGCATCGAATTACAATATTCTTGTAGCCTCAGTAGCACCTAGAACTTCAGGAGAATTAAAATATGATGAACTTATACATGAATTAGAACATATCTATAGCACAGTATTACTTCGTATCGTAGCGGTATTATGGCGAAATATTGCTAACTGTGAATTTACAGTGTCTTGTGAATGTCGACAAGAGGTGTTAGCCGCAGATCTATTTCTTCGAGCACAGTTCATCCGTGGAATCAAAGATAGTTGGATACTTTAATTTAAACTAATAAAATTCAATGACATTGTAACAAAAGCCAAGTAGACAAACATGCAGTCAACAAATCCGTCAATTTATCTAAATTTAATCAACAATACAAGAAAGATAATACCAATTTCGCGTCTAAAAATCAAACAAGATCGATATTACATCAAAATCAACGAACTAGGACAAAATCAAAGGGTCGTATTGATTATTTATTTATTTATTTATTTATTTATTTTATTTACAACCTCCCAACAGGATACGAAGTATCCCAATAACAGGGAGGTTGGATACACCAATACATCACAATAACAACATGAATAAACACAAATATACATTCTATACAAGTACAACAACAAAAGTAGAAATTAATTTTTGTAGATTACAATAAATTTTTACACAAAATATTACTGAATTGACAGTAGCTAAGACTGAAAATATCCATCTTATGAACAAATTGGTATCAAAAATTTATGTTTAAGATGTGGACGAAATAATTATTTATCTGAAAATTGTACAACGAAATTATCCAGTGTGATGGGACATGTAGCAAAAATATGTACTCCTAAATAGTAAACGACCAAAGAAAATATCAACAAATCAAATCGAAAAAATTCAAGTCGAAGTGGAATACAAAGGTTGAGGGTGTCAGGCAGAAATCTATGTTATTCCAGATGGATACGATTCGCTTCTAGGGAGAGTTTCGGTTCAACGTCTGAATATCAGTTTGGAAGAAATAGATCATGAAGATTCAAACAATGTCAACAGAAATCAAAAAGTCCGCTCAAGATTATCAACACCCGTCTTCAATACCAAATGAACATCCATGTTTAAAATTAAATCACCATCCAATATTAAGATCAAAGATGTATACTCGTTCAAGGTCAAATCAACGTCCATTCTCACGGCCAAAACAGTGTTTAAATTAAAATAAAAAATAAGTTCAACATAATATAGGAACAAGTCAATATAAACTAGAACCACCAAAAATAAATGAACATGAAAATATCGATACAGATCAACATCATTCAATAGGAAGAAATTAACACCTTTGAAAATAATCAACTAATATATTTTGGACAAAATCAACCTATAGAAATTAATCAACATCAACTTGTAGGAACAAGTCATCAACCTGTAAAAACAAAACAACAGTCGAATGGTACAAATTAATATCAACACTATCTTCAAGTGGGGGAGAGGGTACAGGCATCTTTTGTTATCAATAATAAAACAGCATGAAAATTTGGAAGTATTATTCGCAAACTGGGA
The DNA here is from genome assembly GCA_951394225.1 of Harpalus rufipes. NCBI lineage: Eukaryota > Metazoa > Arthropoda > Insecta > Coleoptera > Carabidae > Harpalus > Harpalus rufipes. Next base: position 65,000,851 of record OX596274.1, read on the forward strand.
AACCTTCATTATATTGTTCAACTGGACGAGGGCAAAAATATAAAACGTCACATTAATCAACTGTGACAATCCGAAGTACAGAAGAAAATACTGACATTCGATGATTCTATGTCACAAGGTGAATGAAAAACAGATTAAAAATACATGGTTGTTTGGGATCCTCTAGAACATGAAATGGTAATTCCAAGTCAAGATCAAGAAAATGGATCTGTAATCAATGAAGATCAAATGTTTGAAGAAAATAGACCATAAATGCTTGTACGTCAAGATAGTAGAAGATCTGAACATTCGCGACGACCTCCAAAATATCTTAGATATTATATATAATAAATAATTTCATTTGTAATTTGTCAAGTGGGGTAGAATTATAATATCCATATGTTCCAGTATGTCACGATATAATAATTGATACATAATGTATGTCAAAAGTATTCGTATGTTCCGTCAAATATATTATCATATTGGAAGTATTATTAAATATCATTAATACATTATTTATAATTCGGCTACATAACCTAGGCAATGTTTATATAAAATGCCTGGGTTTTATATGAGTATTTTGTCGGTGTGGATATCGGTAACATATTTATTTCACTGTTTTTAACTATGTAAATATTTGTTACCTTGCAGTCTATTTCCTAAAATTATTGATACTGTTACTAACAAAAATAAACAATTTTGCGTTGATTTCATTTTGCGCCTATGCCTAGGCTAGATCAATAAACACAATTGTTTTGAAATATAGGTGTCGTGTGTTTCTGGCCGCAACTCTAAATAATGAAACATCTCCAACCATTTGTTTGGAAAGGTGAGATGACAGTGATTAAAACAGTTGACCGCTCAAACAAAATTATTGTTTTTACGAAAGTAGATTTTCCAACCTGCGGGAATTATAATCACGTTTTGAATGAGTGGATTAGCATGATATAATTTCGGCTCTCCTCCTACTCCTGGTCTCGCCTTGAAGCCTGTCAGGATTAATTTAACATCCACTCCCTTTCTAACGACTTCTGTTTGTATTGCTATATTTCTAATTTAAATGTTTGGATATTGTTCAAACACTTTATAAGACTACTAAAATTGAATTTTATTAGAGTAGCGAATATATTTCTTTTTGCATCTACTGTATAAAGTTTATCGTCATCAAAAATAAAATTTGAGCACTGAGCTAGTATCTTACAGAAGCGACTGGCTGAACAATTTTTGACAAATAATGATGTAAGCAACATGTCTGCAGTAAACAGAACAAATTTTTAATAAGTACACTACAGCTCGGGTCTATCTTCTGTACTGTTTTTTACTTATCGGTTTTATTGGTTCTGAATACACATCTTAGCAAATCATAACATTTATATTTTTACAGTTATTATAATCATTTTATTATAATCATACGTAATATAACAAGTGATATGATTATCATCGATGATATTCTTGAGTGAAACCGAGCTGCAGATTGCAGATTTTACGAGTCCGAAGGACGAGTGAAATGTGCTGCTTCGGTTTCACGAGCAATATCTTCGATTATTAATTATATCACGAGCTTATATTTAATGAGAGAATATAATGAATTTTTGTAAGACATTATGTTAACCTAACTTATGATATACATATTCATAATGTAATAAAGCATGGTACTTACGAGTTTTATTTAATATATCGGAGTTTGAATTATTGTTATTACTTATACTCAAAATTAACTGTAAATGTCGCAAATAAAGAAAACAAATCCCTCAGTAACGACTATAAGTAAGGTGATAATGTCACGTGACTAATGAATTACATTCTCAAGCATACATTTTGTTGTAACCAAAATCCTTTTTTTAAAAGAATATATTTAATCAGGGGATAAACTCATTAGATTATTTACATGCTGGATATAAATATGTATACATTACGTTACATATATCTGGATAAAAGTAAACACATATAGTTGACTTTATTCTGTAACTCCGAGGTTAATTCTTAGAAAGTGTTTAAAAAATTTCACTAGTCCAGTATGTCGATAAATAAGAAGAAATTGGATTTTTAAATACTGCATAATAATTTTAATCAGTTGCTAAAAAAAATCTGATGTGGCCAGCACAATACCTTCCGTCAATTCTACGTATTTTGTACAAATTCCACACAGAATTTTTTTTGTAAACTATTCTATGGGCGTTTTCTTTTTAGGGGAGAAATGAACTGAACTACTTCTAAAAAGAATAGTATGTTTCTTAAAATAAGAAGTAGAAAATAAAAACATATAGCATTATATTTATAACATAATAATCTGCTGAATTAATTGGCGTATGTGATTTGTTTTGCCACCTTAAATTATTTTATATTTTTATATTTCCAGTAAAACCATTTCACAAAGATATTATATAAATATTATTTGACACTGACATCTGTCAATTAGTAATATTTGAATATTCTGTTTCCATGGTTGCAAGATATTTCTTTATAATTTATTATCTCTAAATTCATTAAATATGACGAAAAAAATATAATTAAATCTAATAGAGAATAACATATTCTTTTATTTATAATAACACAAAAGGTCAAAAAATGATATTTAACAGCGTTTTTTCAAGAAAAACTGTTAAAATCTTAAAATTAGGGTACTTTCTGTTAACCAAATATAACCAAAATCTAATCAACTCTACATATGGATGTACGAAAGAGGAATATGAAAGAATTATAAGTTTTGGAATTGTAGTATTGGAGTTATCGAAGGAAAAATTTCTGTCACACACACACACACACACATACACACACACACACACACACACACACACACACATACACATACATACACACAACCATGCAGACATCGTGGTAAAAACAGTAAATTCGTATTGTAGGGACTCTAAAACATGCTTATTTATTAAAAACTCACCATCGAATTTTTTGACCAAAAACAATACCTTCCTTACCTATTAGGTGACGGAAGGTAAAAATTACTAATTATAATCACTTTTTTTTGTTAATCTTAGTATTTTTATTATTGTAAATTGTAATCATATTATTCTTTTTGTAATTATGATTTTTTTTGTTTCCTTTTTATTTTCGAGAGATATAAACAGAGGGATATACGACATACGAGTATATTCTCCAGATTTGTACATTAACTATTTAAATATAGGTATTGCTCCAATCAACCGATTACAAAATGACATATTTGGGCAATTGGCAAAACTGCCTGCTTTACTTTGAATATGTGGCCGGTCATATCACAAGATTGGAATAGTGGATAGTTATTTGAATAACTAATAAATATAATTTTGTTAATTCAATATTAGAAATAGCGAACGGAGTAACAGTTGTTGCTTCTCCCACCACATTCTTGTGTTTCCAGACTCTTGGAAGTTAATCGGTCAAAATATATGAAGTGGGGTCGGTATATAAGGTGACAGTTCTCAGATTTATAGCACGAGAATACACACGTGACATTTTGCTTGATGCCTGTCTGTCAGATTCAAGGTTAAAGCAATTTAGTTGAGCTGTTTATACTATTTGTTACCTACACATTCACAATTTTATACACATTGAATTGAAGGATGTTCCATTTCTTCGTTTTTGTTTTTAAATTTTGGTGTAGTATTAGAATTTTAAATGTATTTTATTAACAAATTTTATTTGTTTATATATATATATATATATATATATATATATATATATATATATATATATATATATATATATAATTTGAGTACTGAACTCAGAAATTTATGCATTTATATAATTTCACAAATTAAATGAACTATAGAAAACGTATCCAGTCCAGTAGAAGCATCCTCGTCGTAACCGTGGGTACTGATTTTAACCAGTAGATAATTCTGCAACTGTAACTACCGAATAAAGGGAATTTAATTAGCCATCCTAGTTCTCTCCCTTGTTGTTAGGACCTTTGACATGGTTGATATGTTGAGTAATCTTGGCTACTCTGTTTATCTTTTCTTAATTTTGTACTAGTGACGATGAGAACTTAGTTCTCGAAATACGTAACTATGTTATATAGTTTTTTAAAATTATTTTTTTAGATTTGGTGGTAATTTTATTAGTTTTACGTATAATTTAACTTTAGACTCCAACTATTATTAATTTTTTGAGTCCATGTTGGTACATTTTTTTAAAAAAGTAAACTGACAGTTTAAGTTTTAAAAAATGACGATAATACTACTAAATACTAATCAAATAAAACTAGACCCATGTAAATAAAAAAATATGGTGTAAACAAACACACAACAACTAAATAGCAGGCCCAGTTCTATTTTAACAATATTCTATTCGTCAAGACACATTGATATATTATAAAATAAAGAAAGTAGATGAATAATCCTTGTCAAAATAAATTGGATCTCAAAGATGTCAAGTCTTGTTCTTATGATTTTATGGGGGGCGAAGAAGCGGTGAGCGGTAAACGATGTAACACAGTAACGAAGTTGTGTTGTACCTCAGTTTGATTGATTAAAATTCTGATAATGATGGACGTCCGTCACACAAACCGTCCAATCTGATCGTATCACCCTGGTCCTGGCGGTGGCGACTGTGGTCTGTATCTGACTTGGCAGCTGATCCTGTTCAACAGATCAGTTTATAGTTAGTTTAGGATTTCCTAACAACTTTCTAATTATAATAATTTTACATTGAATGAGGGTTCTCTTCTTTTTATTATAAAGTTTCAAAGATTTATAGTCAAGAAATCTTATGATTGATTACGGAAAAATAATCTCATTATAAAAAATATGCTTGAGATAATAATATATACAATAAAGAGTTAAAAATTACTTTTAAAGAGAGGACAAAGATGGTAAAAAGTAAAGAAAAACTACTTTGCTTTAATCCAACGTGACATTAACTGTCTTGTTACTTTCATTATCCAATATTTTCTTATTATTACTAAATCAATTAGTATCGAAACTATTTCATCCAAGTCAGGGCACTAAAATTATAAAACGCAGTATTGAAGAATTAGTTTTTATTTATTTAATTATGACAAAAACTTACATTTTGGCAGCCAATCTACCTTCTTCAGAGTAATGTCAAAATGCTAATTTGTGACATGAAAATAACTGATGGTTACAGAGATACTTTGTCTAAATTTTAAAAATATGGGAACGCTCAGATTATCATTACTGCAAGTTTTGATGATAACCTTTGACATTACTCTGAAAAAGGCAGATTGACCGTTTAAGAGTTGATTTTTGTCATCAGTCTTCCAGACTGCGTTCTTCGTCAATTTGTCCAGCCATTAGCAATTCAGTCGAATAATATTTAATTTTATTAAAACTTTTTGCTATATACTCGTATATCTATATATTCAGGTGCATTTTTTTTTTATTAAAATGGCCTGAAGTTAAACACCGAATTATCCGATGTAAAAAAGTCCTCAACTCAACTGATTCTGGTGGGGTAAGAACTTCTCGAACTGAAACACGAAAAAAGTTAGTAAAACATTGGTGGAATCAGTATGGTACTAGGGATCCGAAGTATGGACATTTAAATACAGACCTGAAAAGAAGGGTCAGAATCAGAAGAGATGGATTATTTACGAAGAAATTCACGATCATCAAGATTTGAGAGGAAAACAAACGCTGGCCCAAAAATGTTTTCCAATGAAATCACAGGGGAGAAGAAAACACCTTATACCTCGTAGATTCTGAAATGATAAAATCCGAAAAGACATGAACGAATGACGATTGAGGTTTACCGAACGGTAGAGGAATACGGTAAGACGCAGCCAATGATAAATTTATGCGTTACTTTATTCTGCATTTTGTTTTTGCGTATTTCTATTTCTTCATTTGAACCACATACGAGTATTTTGTTTTATAAACTGGTAATTTAAAAGAAATGAATATAGATGAACAAAACTCTGGCCTTGGCAACAAAACAGTAACAAGAAACAAACTACATTCGCACATTCGCTATTGCTAATGTCACTAATGTCATCCCTAATTAATGCTGGAGAGCTTTGCAGGTTTCTTCTCATTCGGATACATTTCTCTTCCGCTCTGTTTTGTGCATCCTTCTTATTATATCCACGTCCTTTGTACATTTCTCATACATTCATGCTTACTGCATGTGCTGGTTGGTATTATTTATGCATTCGGCTTATATTGCCCTGAGAAATGCACTTCTTGATGTACGCTGCCACTATCAGTAGGCCATGACACTTGCAAGAGGTTCATAATGTATTATTGTTTTATTCTGCCGCGAGACTCCCTTTTATTCACTTAACTAATTTTATTTCTGGGAAAACGTAATTAGTTACTAATTTGTTTTGCTTATTGTCTTACACTTACTATACTGAATTAGTACAATAGTGTGTGTAAATTATTATTGTTTTCTGTTTAGTAAGAAACGAACTTTTTGTGCGTCAGTCGTGCAAAAAATATAATAAACATTGCGGTCAGTAAGTACTAAAGTGCAGTCAATGAAAAAAACTCGATTATATATTATGGGATAACATTGGGACAAACAAATGCTTGTCATGTTAACCATGTATTTTTTCGATTTTTTCCATTACTCTCTACTATTTATTTTTGAAAATGGTTACACTAGTAATAAAAACGTTGATTTCTAATCTGATAACTTCAACATCCCTTCGAAAAATAATACATATACTGCCAGGTTATTTTGTAATATTTCTTAGTGATATCAAAACTTATAGTACATAAAATGAAACAAACAATAAACACGTATCATAAAAATTGGAAATATTCTCCTTAAATCTGCATCGAAATAAAAGTTGTTAATAACAGAAGTTGTACGATTTAAAAGTTGGAAATCAAAACAGAAATCTTTGTTAAAACGGAAAAAGAAAACCGTAAAAACGTATGATTTACGATTGAAAAATACGCTCGGTCGTAGTTTTGAAAGCATCGGGGGAAGTTAAATGCCGTTCGATAAGCATCTGCTAAGTCAGTGGCGGAGGAGGAGGTGGAGAAAGTAGCAGGGGCAGGGGCAGGGGAAAGGGGTATAGTATACCTCGCAAAGCCCATAAAATTAACAAAAAGACAGTTCAATTTATTCTCAGCTGAACGGATTTGCAATTAAACCGACCACGCTGTGCGTATCTCATTGCCATTCTTTTAATTATCTTGCAGCGGACGTCTGAGATTTGCGCGCAATATTGCTGCGCTCTTGCTCTTCTAACTCCAACTCCGGATTCTGGACTCGGGCTTATCGATTGGTTTTTTATCATTCCGCGAAACCTCATTCCAAATGGGGAAGTAAATATTCCAAATATACGTAGGTGGCTGAGAATGATGTAGAGGTAGAGGAGGCTTACGGCTTAGGCTCCAAATGCTGCCGCTGCTGCTGTTGCCAGCACGGCACCCTATCTCCCAACGATTTCAAATCAAACCGCGAGGGAACTTTATCGCGATCCGTATTTATTGCCATGTCCAGGTACTTAGATAACTTGTATTTCTCCTACATTTTCCTCGACAAGATTTATATGTTCAAGTATGAATTATTTTCAATGTACTTTCAGTACAATGTATTACTTATGTATACAAGTGTAGTGAAAAGTTTTCTCTTTGTAGAAACATTTAGCGTTATCGTAAATCTTTATAATTATTTAGTAATCGAAGATAGTAAAAGTTAAATAGAGAATGCTACTTGTATACTTACTGAAAAAAATCTTGTGCGGCGCTCTCAATAAGTAATAAATAGAGCAACACCATCATGAACACGCTCAGAACCAAGGTATTAGTGGTCGCCTCAATATTATCAGCCAGGTATTGAGAGTAAAGCAGAGAGTTTTGCCAATGTGTAACGCCTTATAATTGGTGCCAACCTATTAAAATATTTAATAAAAATTCTAGTGAATACATATGTTGTGTCCTCTGTATATATCTTTTGATTAAGAAAACGATTTTTGATTATAAAAAAATACGTTTTTTCAATCGATCAATTCTTCTTCGTTGTCAAAAATTATGAAATTATATTTCTCGAATTTTTGTTATACTTGTAACATATTTTAATGTACCTACATTATTTTAATATGCTTATTTTTTATACCTAACTACATTTTCAAATTAAATTATAAAATCAAATCAATAAAACTTATTTTTTCTGATAAATGAAAAGATAGTTTGTGAAGTTGACAGATCCTACAAGCTGACTAGTTGCTGTTAATTTAGTTCCCCAAAATTCCGCTGATATCGCATGTTATTCAGCGGGTTCCAATACAATATAGAATATTATTTCTATTTCTATATAGATGTTACTACAAAGAAGAAATTATATCTCTGATATTTTTAATATATTTTTTTGTAAAAAACAAATTACAAAAAGTGATATGTAAAGGAAATGTTTCTTTAGAAAATAATCTTAAATATTTCCATTTTCAGTATGGGACGCCCACACATACATAAATCCATACACAAACACACATATGCACACACACCTACGCACACACACACTCATACACACTTTCATACAGATATACCCACATCCGCATCCACAGGCTTCGTGCTAAAAAGGTTGAATCAGATTCTAAAAACCTTCATAAGTCCTTAAGTGCGGTATTCGATTTTACCTATTTCAATACCTTCCTTACCTAGTGTAGGCGAAAAGTAAAAATAAAAATAGTTTTGGAAATGAAAATTAAATTTCAGGTTAAAAATCAAAACATTGTACATGTAACTTACATCCTAATGTAAATTTGATGTAAATGTAGAAAAATATACACGGTGTTAACGAATAGGTATGTGTTAAAATTTTATTTATTTATGAATGGGAATATAGTTAGCGATTACGCTATGGTGTTAATGTACGACAGCAAAAGAAATTCTAACAAATCCTGGACTTTTTGAACGAATCCATCAACATATGCTTCGAAGTTGGTGGTCATCATTTTAAGCAATTGTTATAAATGTGTTAGAAAAATTAAAAATTATTTAAAAAAATCATTGCTAGAAGACAAAATAAACAAAATAATAACTAAAGAGTCACAGCCAACTAAAAGTAAGTTAATTACTCTTTTAAGAGCCGGTAACTCGAAAACGGTGCGTTTCCGGATATGACTTTATTAGTAAAAGTTAATCTATTTTGCATCCCCTATATACCCTATAAATTTGTAACACGTATTAATTAACACCCTGTATGTCAAAATATGTTATATGAAATACATTTTGTTTCATTTATGAGATAAAAGCAGTGTTTTGTTAACAAAGATGTTCTTTGTTTTATGAAAGGTTAATATTAAAATAAATTACAGAGAAATTAAATTTATGATGCATTCACATGATAAACATATATGCACAACAGAATTGTGTTCAAGTTGAAGGATATAAAGTGCCTGCAGGGCGCTAGTTTGGTTTCAAAATAATTGTTTACTGCCTTACTGAATATGTTCCTTAATGCAGTTGAAATTGCGCGGTTCTCTGTTGATTTTCAATTAAACTCGGGTGCATCGTGCCTCTGTCTGCGACGTGGAACTGTTCGGTTGTTGTGTCAGAGGTTCTGATTACTACATAAATATACTACGGAAATATTGCCTTCAAGTTATTAATGAACAATAATGCAAGAAGGGAATAGTTTCTCAGAGCACAGAATTTAAATACATTGAGGATGTAAAGAGAAGTAGTACATTAATAAAAATAAAAGTGTATTTCTGAAATTTAACCTGCATATCTTATTAAATGCACTTATTGCAAAAATGATATAATGGAATTTATATATATCAGGTGGTGCTCGAAATTCGTTACATAGGCATTTAACATGGGGAAAATAATTTTTCTTTGCGCGTTGCTTTACAAATTTTATATGAAGATTTTTTCTAAAATAATTTTGAAAGCAACACGAGCGCCACCAGGTATATGCATCTATAATACGTGACATCATGTTGGAACTAATGAATAGATAGATAAAAATACTATATTTCATTTTATTTAAATTTATCTATTTATTTAGAGCTCTTTTTCTTGCTTTTTCAATGGCGATCGATTTTTTTTATTGAGTGATGATTACTAAGCATTGTATGAATTTTTGAATCTTTGTGTTCTAATTGTTTTTGGAATATTTTTCTTTGTAATCTTTTGGTTAGGTGGCAGAATAGCTTTGGCTGAACCTCGTCTTTGACGTTTGTCAATAGAGTTATTTTATTATTATTATTATGTATGAAAGGTAATGTTATGTATCTCACTTCATTTTTATTATTCCTGCTTGGCAGGTGAGTGAGATACATATCATTACTTTCCGTATAAGAATTAGCGCCTAAATTAAAAGAATTAATAAAAAACAAACTGGAAATGGATGTTGTATTTAAACAACAAAGAACAACAATAAAATTTAATATACAAGATACATGTAAAGAATGTAACAAACAATACACAGAGCAAACAAAGAGATATTTATAGATATGTTTAGATGAACATAAAAAGAATTTAAATAATACATACAAAATATAAAATGTGCTCTAATAGACCATGTGAAAAACAGTCAACATGAATTTGCATTTGACAATACCAAGATTATTAAAAAAGAATCTAATTTACACAAAAGACTCACCTTAGAAATGCTATATATTAAAGCTGAAAAAAAATACATTAATTACAAGATTGATATAGATAATTTCAATGTAATTTACCACAATTTTATTACCCATAACATAAATAATCCATAAAAAAACTGTTGTGGCCATCACAATACCTCTCGCGTTCTTTCCATTGTGGTATATATAAATATTGTATTTAACATTTCTTGTACACAAGAATATTCTAATTACACCTAATCTTTTTATTTACGTATTTTCTATAATTTTAATTTCATTCTATGAGCAAGTTTTCTCCATTTCTTCTAAATATTTGAGGTTCTTCCAATTCATTAACGGGATTGGCGGTATTTCTGAAGGGTTAATGTAATATACCTATAATTTTAAAATTATAATTAATAATACAATAAGAAATATTAAATATCGTTCCCAGAAAAAGCCTTCAGTACTATCTCTGAATTTTTGACACTGACATTAGTGACATCTGTCAATTACAGACATTCTAATTTCTCAAGTAGTTACCATGGAGATGTTTGGGCTGTGAGCACGCTGTGATATTTACTACAACAGATTATTTTATAGATTATATATCTATACCTTTAAATCTATAGAAGGTATAATAAAAAAATTAAATGTGTCCGAAAGAGAATTTTGGTTTTTAATATTTGTAATAACATAAATTTTCAAAAAATCATATTTAGAAGATTTTTGTTAAAATACTACTACTTCCGGTTGTCCAATTGTTACCAGAATCTATTCAACTCTTCCCATTCCTGTTAGATTGAGGAATCCGTAATTACACAGGTCTTTATAGTCTTATATAATTTGAGACATCGTAGCTCCAACAACCTCAAACACACACACACACACACACACACACACACACACACACACACACACAGACATCATCGTAAAAATGTTATTATCGGATTCTAGGGACCTTAAAACGTGTTTATTCACTAAAATCTGGATATGCGATATTTAGCATGATTCCAATACCTCTCTTAGCGAGAGGTAAAAATTGTTTACACTTCTTGTAAGTTTGTAATTTGACTATCTTAAAGGTTCATTGTAGTTAATTTAAGTATTCTTAAAACCCTTTCGAATTGGACAATGTTAATTAATCCTTTTTACTTTGCATACTTGTCATTGTTTTAAAAATTTTCTCGCATCGATGATGTCACATGTTTTTGTTTTCAAAATTTCGAAAGTTAATGATAATTACATTTTTTTGAGTTTTCTGCGTTCCACCTAAAAATAATTTACAAATTGACAAAATATATATACTGTATTAAATGAAATTACACCTGTTAATTTTTAATGTGTTGATGAGGTTTCTCATGTTTAACCTTTTGTTAAATAGCCATTTCTGTGGAAAAAAATATTTCATTAATTTTTCTTTAATGTTTTATGTTAATAATTGTACTTTGTATAATGTTTGCAATCTTCATGTTTGTACTTACTCCGTGAATACCTTTTATAGCTCTGAAGAAGACTGTTGTACAGTCGAAACGTCGGCCAGGAAATAAATCATTTATGTAAGACTGCGTGTCCACCTATTTTTCATTCTTCTTGCTTCAAGGAAACCATGTTTGAGAAATTTGAATGTTTGTAACCGACACATAAACTTTGGTGTCAGTAATCAAATATATTTTACATTATTGTAGTTATTAACGTCATTAGGCGGATATCAATCATAACGGAAGCGGTTGAAGTTTATCAACCGAAGCCGCGTCCATTATTTGCATAGCGGCCTTATGACTTATGATGTTCAAGATTTTACATAATAAGAGAAAATTTAGACATTTTGAAAGCATTTATTCTTTTTTGAAATACCATACTGTCCGTTATAAACCTTAAGGTGCAAGAGTGTTATTTGGACAATAAGGTCAACAGTGTATTTTTCGAGGGCTTCTGGCCCGAGGTATGTACATTGACCGAAGGCATTATTGTCCGTTTAACTCTCATGATGCCTTCAACGTTCAATGTCTTACTACAATTTTTTAATATTCTATGGATTACGCATCAGCAAGTTTTAATAAAATTAACGAAGGATGTAAGCTATGAATGCTTATACTTTTTTTAGGATTTAGCCCAGTCTCAATTTCAATTTCTTAACAACATTCCATAGCAACAACTCATAATGCCCTTGGGCATTATTTGTTATATAATTACCCGGACAGCAGGATTATTATTATTATTATAATAATATACCGGTTGAACATTAATAACTACGAACCCAACCCCAAATGTATTCTTACCCTCTAAAAAAATATATATTAATAGTAAGAAGAAATATTTTTTTAGAATACAATAGTTAAGACTATATTTAGACATTTTATTTTATTTTATGTATTAATAAAGTGTACTGGATTTAAATACAATGTTATTATCTAAATTTATCATTTTAACAATAATCTACGGGCAAATATATGACAACAGACACGTGCTATTTTTTTTAGTTACAACAGTAAATAATTATTATTTATAAAACTGAAGGTAAATAGACTGACAATATATTCAATTAATTACTATTTTTATTTTTATTTTTTTAGTAAAATTATTTGCAAAGTGATATTTATTTAAGTACCACCTACAATTAATTATATTAAAAACAAGAATAAATAAACTTCTGGATGCTATGATTATTACTCCAATTCAACAAATTTTGATATGGTGTATTAATATAGTGTATAGAACTTGAATACATTGCTTATAATAAAATTTCTTAGGTTTAATAATAATTGTGTATATTGTCAGTTACCTTTACCCTCAGTTTTATAGATAATACTAACATAAATATTGTATTACTGTAGGAACGAACAATTTTGGAACTTGACTTTTGTCATATATTTGCTCGGCGATTATTATTAAATGAGAAATTTAGTTAATAACATTGTATTTAAATCCAGTACACTTTATTAATACATAAAATAAAAAAATGCCCAAATATAGTCTTAAGTATTGTAATCTAAAAATTAATTTTTTATTGCTGTTAATATATTTATTTCAGAGGCTACGAATACATTTGGGATTGGGTTCGTATAACGGCCGGCGGCAGTTGTAAATAGTAAATTATTTTCTAAAAATATTAGTGTAGTACGCTTAGGAATTAGGAAATAAGTTTTAATAGAAATTTGTGTGTATATATAAGAATGGAATTGGCGGGAGGTAATGTGCAGAACATATTTTTTTATTGTACTGTTACTCTTTGCATTTAATTTTCTTTAGAATTTTTTTTTTGTTAAACACATTTCATAGTTTTAAATCGTATAGCTAACAACACAGGTAAGATAGCAATTTTTTGTTTGAAACTAACGGAATTAGCAATGTAGGTGGTGATATTTTCCCACGCAGCAGACCTTATACTAATTTGTTTACTCGGAACTTGAGTTTTTGCGAGGGAGTCCTAATGATATAAGCGCGTGGAGTGTTAACAAGCCACAGCAAAGTACGTGTGTGATACGCTGTACTACATAGTGTCAGCGCTGTGAGAAAATTTTGTTTGAACATGACAAGTTTTTATTTCAAGCCAATTTTGAAACAGCAAGAAAGATGAAATAAATAACAGGCGTAAAAGCTTACAACTAATTCGTTTATATAAAGTTAAGAAGCAGTCGTTTGATATCATCAAGAAAAAAAAACCAACAAATATTTTGATACTATAAACTTCATTTTTGTCTCACTTTATTTCCATATTTTTAAAAATAGATGTTATCATTACTGATATCTTGGTTAGCCGGTCCAAGATAATATGTCCAACCAATACGAAGATCTCGGAAACTAAGGCATACGAAGTCGGTTAACAAAACAAAAGAAATACATAGGTCACAGAAATTTGTTGACAGTTGAATCATTACACATGACAGCAATAATTCGTTCACATTATGTTGAAAATTGCTTTGAATAGTTCAGAATCCTCCTTGTTCAGTTCTAAAGAAAGAACAAGAAGTAGTTATGTTACCGGTGCAGCAGTTTTGAATTTGTATTATTTTTAATTTCAAAATTTATATAATTTTTAAGTAACTTGCAATTATATATCTATTAAAAATTGCAATAAACACATTTAATATTTTTTTATATCACTAAGATTAAGCCTGTATCAAAAAAATCAATGATTACTAGACGAGAGTTCTGTTAGTCTACTGAGAGTGAGGACCGAGAAGGAATGAAAGAATATTGTAGTTTTAAGCACTTTATCTCTGGAATGTAGCCAATGTCTTATTGACTAGTTGTACGCAAACCAGTTCCACCAGCAAATTTCTGTGCTTACTAGCGAAATATAAAGGAAAGTAGAACATATGGAAAAATGCAAACAATCAATATAAATATAGTATATTTCATATTCTTTTATTTTTTCTCTCTGTGATCCTACTGCCTGCGCCTATTTTAAAAATCTTACGTTGGTGTGTCTTTCTGAAATTTAACCCAAATTTATTTGCAACAACCAGCGAGTTTATTTTTAAATCGTGATGTTGCATCGCGCTATTTTTTTTAACGTTATTTATCAAGTACATTATTATTCCATAAGAAACGTATTTTATTTCACTCATCCATTTTAAAGATGTATAAATTGCAATTTCAGTGTCAGGAGTTTTAAACTCGTCGCAGATTTAAGGGACTCTCTATGGGTGTTCAACCCTTTGGATTTTCTAGACTTCATCGCTGAATAAAGTTGGTTAAGGGCCGCATATATAATTTAATATGTATTTATTTATGACTGCAATTAATCTCATATTACCAATGAGTATAATAAAACACCGTTTATTTTTTAAATAAAAAATGTAAATATAACACAAAGCCTGTTTTTTATAATAATGCATTATCTAGTTTGAGCGAGGTAGTATCGATATGCAGAATATTTTTAAGAGGCCTGTCGGAATTTTTATTTTATATATTTTATTTCTTGTTTGATTTTTTTTATTAGTTGCACATCTAATTGCAACTGTTTGCACTTCAATCATAAGTTTACAAGTAACGTGTTGATGACAAATGAGAATATAGTAGCAAATATATTGAAATACATTTGGAGTTTTTTGAAATTTTAAAATATATTCTTAAAATCCTGTGAAAAAATAGGAATTAATGCAACAGACACTTCAATGTTTACGTAGCTTTGCCCAGACAGTTTTTCAAAATGAATTAAATTAATGTTCTTATTCTGAGATTGCTATAATGTCTATTTAATTTCATACGTTCAATGAGGCAATGTACCGAGTAGGAACTAAATTTGTGCGGCTTTTCGCGGGTTACGCTTTTTTAATGGTGCGTACAAAAAAAAAATCAGCACCAAATTTCATTTTATAAAAGTTAAATTGTTATTGCTCTTGGCCTTACTAACTTCTCCCGTACAAACTTTATAAGTTGCCTGCGTGAAACAGGTACGCTCTCTTGTTGAATGAAGTATAGACGCATGTCCGCTAAAAATGCTAAATCAGTCAACCCGTTCTCATTTTCTAGTTCTAGTACACGTTTTCCTTTTGAAGACATATAACACTCTTTATTTCATTTCTCAAATTATAGAAATGTTTAAGCAACGCGACCTGTACAAACTGACTTTCTGGGGTATATGCAGCTCGTGGATCGCGGTTTGATATCCCTTCTTTAAATAATACTGAAGGACAAACATATATTTTTTCTACCGTAATGTATGTGAATTCTTTGATGGGTCTCTCGTGATTATACGTAACGAGCTAAGGGAATTTGAACCTTTGTTTAATTATTAACAAGTTTTTCCGCATTTCTTATGTACGTATATATTTTTATTGCAAAAGCTTTTATAACTTCGTTACTTGTGTTGTAATAATTCATACTGTTCCTCTATCAGTAAAACAATTTATAACATAAAGAACATAATAATCAATAAGCAATTTAGTCCCAGAGCTTACATTTCTGTTATATAAATTGATCGTATTTGATGTCATTCAATCATTGTGAAATATTATGTCTAACAAAAATGAAATAATATGTCCTATTTGGTCGAAGACATAATATTTATTACCTATTTTGTCAATATATTGTTGTTATTGTTATCGTTACATTTGCAGTGAAATATCGTATATTGATGTACAATGCTAATCTAATATTTCAAATATTATTTACTAGTAACCCGCGAAAGACCAAAAGCTTTTCTTTACCGAGGTCTTATAAGATGTCTTTCTCTTATACCGGCCATTAGAACTGTAATTGTGTAATTATTATTTGTTAAATTTTAACCATAACCTAATTTAGCGTTTTTACCTTCCGTCACCTTTAGGTAAGGAAGGTATTGTCTTTGGTCAACAAATTCATTGATGAGTTTTTACTGAATAAGCACGTTTTAGGGTCCATATAATACGATTTTACCATTTTTACGATGATGTCTGTATGTATGTGTGTCTGTGTGTCTGTGTGTGTGTGACAAAAGTTGCGGATTCCATAACTTCAATACCACGATTCCAAAAATTATAATTTTTTCGTATTCCTCAAGTTTACATCCAGAAGAACAACTGATTATATTTTGGTTATAATTGGTCAACCGGAAGTAGTCTCATTTGAAGATTTAACAGTTAAATTTGATTTATTGACGTTATAATAACTTAAAGAATATATTATTCTCTATACGATTTGATTACTAGTACATTAAAACACAAGTATCATAAGGCAATCTGTTAACGTACGAGTCCAAGTTTGGAAAACGAGCCGCTAGGCGAGTTTTACAAAGGACGAGTGCGTCAACAGGCCTTATGATACGTGTTTTTTATACTATTTTTTCTATTGAGGTAATTTTACGATTAAATTTATTTAAATTGCGACGTCAAATTATGACTAGGTATATTTTTGTTAGTTATGTTTATGTTGGTAACGCTTCTCGCTACAATTGAAATATCATATTTTGTCAACTATTGATTAATTAGTGTATTGCAAGGTGTATTGTATTTATGATTCAAGGTCTGATTCTGGTTGTGAAATTAATATTATATTTCTTTCTAGTCCTATCACCTAAAGAAAGTATAAAAATCCATAATTAAAAGTAATATGTTGAAATATTATCAACAACTTACCATTTTGAGGTTACTGTCATCTGTCAGTTATGAAAGCATGACTACCAACTCTAGAACATGAAAGGCGCCAAAAATAGTACGCTTATAGATCTTCTAAACGTCGTGTTTGCAGTACAAAACAGTGCGTTTATAGAAACATAAGAACACCGAAATAGAAAATAGTACATTAAAACACAAGTATCATAAGGGAATCTGTTAACGTACGAGTCCAAGTTTGGAAAACGAGCCGCTAGGCGAGTTTTACAAAGGACGAGTGCGTCAACAGGCCTTATGATACGTGTTTTTTATACTATTTTTTCTATTGAGGTAATTTTGCGATTAAATTTATTTAAATTACGTCAAATTATGACTAGGTATTTTTTTGTTAGTTATGTTTATGTTGGTAATGCTTCTCGCTAACAATTGAAATTTCATATTTTGTCAACTATTGATTAATTAGTGTATTGAAAGGTGTATTGTATTTGATTCAAGGTCTGATTCTGATTGTGAAATTAATATTATATTTCTTTCTAGTCCTATCACCTAAAGAAAGTATAAAAATCCATAATTAAAAGTAATATGTTGAAATATTATCAACAACTTATTATTTTGAGGTTACCTGTCATCTGTCAGTTATGAAAGCATGACTACCAAATCTAGAACATGAAAGGCACCAAAAATAGTACGCTTATAGATCTTCTAAACGTCGTGTTTGCAGTACAAAACAGTGCGTTTATAGAAACATAAGAACACCGAAATAGCAAAAATAATTTATACTTCATATTCAATAGATACAGAGTTAAAGAATTTTAAAGAAATTAAATTTTATAATTCAGCCAGCTATGCCAAACTTGGGAACTAGTAATACATTCATATAATTCAAATTGACAGATGTCAGTATCAATAAAAAGTAAATTAATGTGGAAGATATGAGGATGTTGAAGTAGATACTGGGGAATACACGGAAAGATACGGTAAGAAAATAACTCTAGTGTTGCAAGTTTTTAGAAAGATACAAGAAAGACGATTACATTGGTTTGAACATGTCATGAGGAGAAATGAAGAATTATATTGGAACAAGAATGAATAGTTTAGTAATAGGACGTTAAAGAAACAGATGAAGACCAAAGATAAGATGGAAGGACTGTATTGCGGAAGATTTGAAAGAAAAGGAACTGAATGAGAACGACATGCAAAAATAGCGACCCCTAACGAATGGGAAAAGCTAAAGAAGAAGAAGATGCCAGTGTCAAGTGCAATTTGAATAGTTTGTTTATGAAATAATTTTACAGGAAATTTAGAATCTTTTGTAAGAAAAATTATGGAATTTATACATTATACACGAGAATAACGGAAGGTATTGTGCTGGCCACAACAGGTTTTTTAATCTTTTTTTTAAACACTAGTAAAGTGTGGAAATAGAATAATGTAACTTTATAGAAGGAGAATTGTAGAGGGAAATTATTAAAAAACGAAGGCTTTGTATGCAATATTTTACTTACTAAAACACGAGTCTTATTTAACAAACGACAGGACTACTATAGGAATAAAATAGTTGTTGGATACGAGTAATTCACAAAAAAATAATTTGGAACCATAATGCTGAAACTAAACTATCTTTAATAGTAGATCGCTGTATCGTGAGATCACAATGGACCTTTTTTCAGTCTATTTCTATAAGTTATTTGTTTTTCGTATGAACTAGTGCAGAAAACGCCTTTCCATACAAATACCTAGTTACAAATGGAATAAGTACTTGCAAACTATTCTTTACTACTGGAGGATAATTAGCAAACTGAGTCGTGTATAATAATTTGTTCAATTTTACTCGGGCAGCAAAGTAGCTTAAAATTTCGCATAGTGTTGCCGCAAGACAAAGACCAGTCTTGGTCTTGTCTCGTCTCGTCTTGGTCTTGTCGAGACAAGACCATCATTTTGGTCTCGACTAAAAAAGTCGAGACGAGACGAGACCAGTATCAAGTCTTGTCGAGAAAGTCTTAAAGTCTCGACAAGTCTCGACTGCAATTCGTAGGTATTTTTTGTAATATATTTTCTAAAAGTTCTTCATCTAAGAGTAATGCTGTAAATATTGTTTGAAAATTCGTAAAAAAAGATATTCATTTTTAAAATTTTATAATTATGTATTTTTGTTGTGTTCCTAAAACATTAATTCATGTGAATATAATAATTTGAATACTTGGCTTAAATTTCCAAAAATAGTAAATATTATAAAATAAGCATAATACTCTTATTAATGATATATACGTACAGAAATAATGAAATAAATGTGCATTAATTTAATAGGTTTTAGTACTTTTACCTCTCTGAAAGAGGTATTGGATTCATGCTAAAAATCGCATAACCATATTTTAATGATTAAGCACGTTTTAAGGTTCCTACATTCCGATTTTAATATTTTTACGATGATGTCTCTCTCTCTGTGTGTGTGTGTGTGTGTTTATGTGTGTGTGTGTGTGCGTGTGAGTGTGTGTATGTGTGTGTGTGAGTGTGTGAGTCAGTTGGAAGGACGATTTCTCAAAAACTATAATACTTAATATCTGTTTAACTACGTATTTCTCAATTGGACATTACTGGGATGAGCTGAAAAGGTTTTGGTAATAATTGGAAAACCGGAAGTAGCAGATTCTTAAAAAAAATCTTCTAAATATTATTTTTTGATAATTTTTGTTCTTGCTAGTATTAGAAGAGTAAATTTTCTATCTGATACATATAAATATTTTATTATATCTTTTATAGATTTAGAGGTGAAGAAATAATATAAATTATATGATAGTCCATTGTAATAAATCTCAAAGCCCAAGTAATGTCATGGAAACCAATTGAAAATATGAAATGTTTGTATCAGAAATCCGAAGACATTAATGCAGACCTTTTCTGGGAAATACATACATATATTATTTCTTATTGTATTAATAGTTAAATATTTAAAATTATAAATATATTACACATACCCTTCAGAAATACTGTTAATCCCGACAATGTCGGATAAGAGAAGATAATTGGGGCAGCCCTCAGCGCACAACAATGAGTGAAAAGGCAGTGGATGATTGCCTACGAGAAAATATTTGAATTGCAGACGCTACAAACCGAACAAAGTGCGAACAGGAGGACTGTACAAGAAATACAGCCCGAAGGAAAACGATATTTAAATGTTATACACACAAGGTGAGAGTGAATATTGTCTCCACTCTGCAACGTAAAATACAGAAAAATTATATCTCTTCGAAATAATGAGTAATGGTTAAGAAAAATATACATTGATCTGCTAAAGCTATCAAATTCTTTTCAAATAAGTTATAAATATTGACAAAATTACACATCGATATAAGAATAAACAAAGCGCAATCTATCCATCACTTTACTAAAGGAAATAAATGTGTTATTTAGATACAACATGTATAGAAAAGGAAATTGTAAAAGAAGATATGTAAGAATAGATGCAAATTTCCAGATATTTACATTTTATACCGCCCAAAATTATTGTATTTACTAGAATATGAAGAGAAAGTAAACAAGAACATTGCTCAAATTGAAAATCCTTGATACCAGCCTAAAATTTAGATATGGTAATCATTTTGTGATTTACAGTGAAATGTCATATATATATATATATATATATATATATATATATATATATATATATATATATAATATATGTATGAAAATTGTTTTGTGTTGAGACATCCTCCTATTGAATAATAAAGAAATTTATACGTCATGGACATATATGAATATATTATTTGTATATTTTTAGCTTTATACATACGACGAGAAGTTAAGTGCTGGCCACATCAGATTTTTATAATCTGTAAAATTAATAGTTGTAGGTAAAGTGTATTGTCTCGCATATAATGGCTATATTGGGTACTCTCGGATGATTACAATACTCGCCTACGGATCATATTCTAAACTGCATCTACATTATATTATATAGTACACAAGCTACTCGTATTTCCCACTAGGTCTAATGCACTATGCCAACGTTCTTTCCAATCTAAACACTTGTGGAACGCACTATGTGATATTGTGATATAATAGTTATCATTTACAAACAAAAAAAAAATCGTGTATTAAAAAGTTAGGTCAACATGTAACTGTTGTACGCAAACTATTAATCTAACATTAATGAACCCTAACATACACTTCGCAGACCACAGTAGAAATTAGCTCAATCGATAAGGTATAAAGCGCAAAATTGAAAATTTTTCGTTACTTAATTTAATGAACCTTATTGTTACCTAATGGAATTTTAAGCATACAATTTTACAATCTTTCAATAAAATAATTATTATTGATGCAGGATTAAAAGTTACAACTTTAAACTGTCTTTTTACCTTCCATCACCTTTAGGTAAGAAAGGAAAAAATTCAATGAGTGTTTAGTGAATAAGCACGTTTTACGGTCCATATAATACGATTTTACCATTTTTACGATGATGTCTGTGACGAAAGTTTCGGATCGCATAACTTCAATACCACGATTCCAAAATTATAATTTTGTCGTATTCCTCAAGTTTACATCCAGAAGAAGAGGTGATTAGATTTTGGTTATAATTGGTCAATCGGAAGTACCCTTATTTGAAGATTTTAACAGTTTTTCTTGCAACGCAGTTAAATATCATTTATTGACATTTAACGTTATTATAACTTATAGAATATATTATTCTCTATACGATTTGATTGCATTTTATACGTCATATTCAATATATATGGAGTTAAAGAATTATAAAGATATTAAATTCCATAAATCAGCCAGTTATGTTTCTAGAAAGATACAAGAGAGACGATTACATTGATTTGAACATTTCATGACGAGAGGTGAAGAATGTTTGAAGAAGATTGAATTGCTTAGTAATAGAAGGTTGAAGAGACAGAGAAAGACCAAAGATAAGATGGAAGAACTGTATTGCGAAAGACTTGAGAGAAAAGGAACTGAATGAGAACGACACGCAAAACAGAAATGAGTGGAAGAAGAAAATAAAAAATAGCGACCTCTAACGAATAGGAAAAGCTAAAGAAGAAGAAGAAGATGAAGAAGAAGATGTCACTGTCAAGTATAATTTGCATAGTTTCTTTATGAAATAATTTTACCGGAAATTTAGTATCTTTTGGAAGAAAATTTATTTATGGAATTTATACATAATACACAGGATTGACGGATTGTGCTGGGCTTATCAGATTTTTTTATACGGAAAATGATATCCTTTGATATTATTTAGTATTTTTTTGTTTTTGTCCCAGATGGCATCAATGGATAGTTTTGAATGGGACAATCAAAAACTAAAAAAGAATAATGTAGTAATCATTATAATAATACATGTAAAATATACAGAATTATAATTGAAAAATATGATTTATTAAATACATGTTATAGTAATTTAATCTTCCTATAACAGATCTTAAAAGTTTCAAAATCAAATTAAAATTTTAAAACTGATTGACATCTAACGGTTCCAGAATTTTTATCAGGACAGAAAGTTTTGTTTTCATATCCTGTTCCTTGTCACAAAATCATCTTGTAGAGGATTTACAAAATTGTGCGTATTATTTTTTATGTCCCATTCAGGACATATATGTATCCCATCTAAGGCTTACGGCTGGTTTGTTTTGAATTCAACTTCACAATAAAGTAACAGAACTTTTAAGTTATTATTTAAATGATTGTTTACACAGAGAAAAAAAATTCATTTGCACCAATGATTCACGAATAATTTATAGAAACATATTATAATAAAATACATTTTGATATTAAAAACTCAAGGGCACACGATTTACATAATCTGGCAAGAATAATCACTCCGAAAAAGATTAATATTTTCGTATCACTAGCCTCATACAGATCATTATAAATAAAATTGACGTTTTAACATTTGTAATATTAACTTTCTTCTATTCAAAACTTGTCCCATTCATGGCATTTCTCCCCTAAGGCAATATACTTGCGAACACTGCATATTGTAGTTACACGATTAACTTTCTTTCCAGCTTCTTTTGAGTTTAGACAGACCCTGTTCTTTTTGAAAAGAGTAGCATCCATAACATCTTTTGCGTACCAAGTAAAACAAACCCGACTGTTACTTAAAGAGTAACCTCGAAATGTTGATAAGTTTAGTAAACCAAATTCTTTCGATGTTGTCAGCTTCAGCTGTTCCTTCAGTGTTATCTGCAGACGGACTCCCATGTACTTCAATTGACTGTATCATCATCATCACTAGAAAATGCACCTTTTGAAGAATGAGTTGGGTCGGCAATATTGTCGAATTCGCTACCAGTGTCACTAAGGTTATCAAGTGTAATTTAGCTTCACTTAGTGGCATTTTTGTATTCATTATTTTGTGCTTTTGAAAACAATAATCCTACTGCACGGTATTGAAAAATACAATGTACTAAATGGGTACATTGAAAGATAAGCTTGCATAAATTTATATGAATCATAAATGACTAATTGGTCGTTGTGCCCTCATCATAGTGACGACAGAATCCTATGAGCCATATATGGTACGTAGGCTGTTTTTATGTGTGGTTGGGGCAGTTAATAATAGGGATGCGCAAAATTATTAAAACATCGAGGTTAACAACGATCGATTAATTGATTTTTTTGAAAAAAAAAAACGTACTTAACTTCGACTTATTCTTTAAACATGAAAATTTAAATAATAAAATAGAAAAAAATATAATATAAATTACAATATGTAAATAATAATAATATACTTAAAAATAAGCTTCCATATTTTATGAATAGTAAAACAATAAAAATAGGTACATAAGATACTATACAAAAATTAAAATAACTCCGAATCGCAACTATGTAAAAATAATAATTTTGACAATCGCTTTCCTTTTAATTTATTACGTTGCTGTGTTAAAATTACTCTCTCTTTAGAAAATAGCCTTTCCGAGGGCACCGATGTAGCGACTACATTCAAATATTTTGTGGCTATTTTGGCCAAAGTGTGGTAAACGCCCTTCATGTTTTCCCACAGCATCAAATTTCCACAGAGGGCACTGAAGATTTATCCGCATCTTAGAAATATATTGTAACGTTTATTTATTTCGGCGAAGTGTAAAACTCAGAGAAATATTATTAATTAAAATAATACGTTTGTTAAATGATAAATAATTAGGATAAATATTAAAAAGATAATAAAAGTAACTAACACTATGATTAAATAATTATAAACACTAATTTAAGACTAAGAATATTATTAAATGCTTAAACACTAAGATTATTTATTTAAACAATATTTATATCACTATATTTATTTATATAACTACATTTATTTATGTTCACAAGTTATAGACTGTTTATTTATATCACCAGGTTCATTGCTCGTTGCTTCTATATATCAGACTATCTCTCCGCTGTCCTTCCGACGGTTTATATAGTGCGATGTCATTTCTCTAGAATGTTCTCCATCTTTCCATCGAATACTAAGGATCACCCACTAGTCTAAACGCGTATGTGTTTTTTTCCGCCGCGGGGGATTACGTCATCGCTCGGGAATATTCTACCAGTGGCGGCGCTCGTATATTTTTAAGTCAGGGGCGCACGTTACAATATTTTTAAAAACATCGAGAGAAAACATTGAAAGAAAACATCGATGTCGACCGATGTTATCGACAAAAATAAAGCCGAGGTAAACATTGAACATCGAAAGCGAAATATCGATGTTTCCAAAACATCGATGTATCGTGCGCGTCATAGTTAATAACCATATAATATTGTGGATAGTGAACGTGTTAAAACTTTATTTTTTATATACTTTGCACCATGATGTATGCAATTAATAGTATTCTATATTATATCAGATATTCACAATTGATAATATGTACAGAATATAAATTTTAAATATGTCAATTGAAAATTGAAGTTTAAGTTTGTAAAATACTATTTAAAGTGATAGCTCTCGCCTAAGAAGTTATAAATAGTTTCATAAAACATTCACGCTGTGACTACTTACTGAATGTAAACTTTTCAATGCGGTAATTAAATTGAAGGAAATTAATATAACTTGAATTGATGCATTCTTTGAGATAATTGATTCACACGTTCAATAATTTCAGTCTTTAACTTTTATCTTTACGATAATTGTTTTATGAGTGTTTAATAATAATTTAATAGGGAAATGTTACGTCGGTATTGTCATGTCCCAATCTGAATACAGCTTTATGAAAATCTTAAAACGTTGGTGAATAAAAGAAAATTCATTTGTAGCACATTATTCGTAAGCTCACAATGGGGGCTTGTTCACAACAGCGGTATAACAATTACCTCTCACAGAACGCTGGTTTTACGATCGAATTAAGCAAGATTTTCATCATCATCATAGGCGGTGAATTAAAACCAAGTTTGTTAAATATTTAATGCGTTTTGTAATATTCGAGTCGTGCCGAGCTTTCTAAGCATGTGTAATTCTTGTTATCTCGAAATTAAAATGCTGTAAAGCTGAAACGTGTTAACATATATACTTTGTGTTCAGCTAAGCTACGTCTTTCCCTTTGGGAATATTTCATTTTACATTTACAGCAGGTAGTTAAAATTACGAACTGCACGCAACGTACAAGTAGTGTATCTATAGATCGCACTACAAGTTATTATTTATTTTCTTATTTATTTGATTATTTTGTTATTTGTTGTAAATATAAATATCAATCAATACATGTAGGTATAATCTATCGTTTTAGTAAAAAAGTTTTTATTATTCACTGGATGAAGCATTTTGATTTATGTCGTTATTGGCTGTAGCAGAGTTTATGGTTGAACGAAAATATTATTTGTTTATTTTTTATTTATTGTTACACGCATTTTTCCTTTTACATTTTTTGTAATTATATACATTTTTAAACGTCGATAATGGCGATGAAATTATGAAAGGGATATATGAATAACCATATCTTATCCGGATCTCGAACCCGGGTCTCTTAGGTCATGAGTCGGCTACGTTACGCACAACACTAGT
The DNA here is from genome assembly GCA_951394225.1 of Harpalus rufipes. Classification (NCBI taxonomy): domain Eukaryota; kingdom Metazoa; phylum Arthropoda; class Insecta; order Coleoptera; family Carabidae; genus Harpalus; species Harpalus rufipes. The sequence continues at coordinate 65,027,339 of OX596274.1, forward strand.
GGGGTCGGTGTTGCACGAAAATATATAATTCAAATATCAGTTATAAATATTAATTATACAAAAACAAAAAAAAATGATTCGGTAGGCATGTAATGCACATAGAACTTTATATTAAAATAAATAAATATAGCATCACGGTTATTACCCATTTTTGGATGTGCCAATCTTCTTCTATTCCCAGTTTTTTTGTAATGAAAATATAGTAAGGTACGGTATAAAAATAAGGCTTTACTTTATTTTAGTAAGTTTTATATTTAGGGGTTTCCAATAAAAACAACAAGTTTAACTTAGTTAAAACACCTCTTCTTACGCCACTATCTTGGAAATGACGCGTATTAAGTTATCAGCAGTTTAATAGAGAACTAAATTTCATATATTTCAATAACCATATCTTATCCGGATTTCGAACCCGGGTCTCTTAGGTCATGAGTCGGCTACGTTACGCACAACACTAGTGGGGTCGGTGTTGCACGAAAATATATAATTCAAATATCAGTTATAAATATTAATTATACAAAAACAAAAAAAATGATTCGGTAGGCATGTAATGCACATAGAACTTTATATTAAAATAAATAAATATATCATCACGGTTATTACCCATTTTTGGATGTGCCAATCTTCTTCTATTCCCAGTTTTTTTGTAATGAAAATATAGTAAGGTACGGTATAAAAATAAGGCTTTACTTTATTTTAGTAAGTTTTATATTTAGGGATTTCCAATAAAAACAACAAGTTTAACTTAGTTAAAACACCTCTTCTTACGCCACTATCTTGGAAATGACGCGTATTAAGTTATCAGCAGTTTAATAGAGAACTAAATTTCATATTTTTTTTGTTGAAAACATCCAGTGAGCTAGAGCGCTTTAGACACATTAAACATGAATAAGAAGATAAATTTTATTAGATTAAATTTTTGTTAATAACTCCCATGTATGAAATACAACACTTAATTCTGGTTTGCATATCTTTGGGGCATTTTTCATTATTTATTTTTTTCATTTTTAGAATTTTTATGTAGATAATATAGTAGATGGATAACACAGAATTTGTTTTTCATTTTTTTTACACACATGCATGCTCAGCTTACCTGCATATAGTAGTACAAATGGTCAACGGTTTTATTAAAAAAAAAAACTATTTGAATTTTAGTGCGATAAAATATTTAATTAAATATTTCCATAAAATTTTAAAGACAAAAAAGAAAATAATGAGCTGAGGAAAATTATGGATATTCACTATAATTTTATTTTCCTCGGATAAAAATATATGTAAGTCCGGAGTATTCCCGTATTACTTCGCTAAATTCGCCAAGATGAGTCATTATAGTCATTATAAAACCTATTTTACATTATACTTTTTACCTCCCGCTACCCTTGGTAAGGGAGGTATAGGGATCGTGATAAAAATCGCATAACGAGATTTTGGTAAATGACCACGTTTTAAGGTCCCTAGAATCCATTTTTAACATTTTCACGATGATGTCTGTGTGTATGTATGTATGTATGTATGTATGTATGTATGTATGTATTGTGCAGGATTGAGTGCCCGTGAGGTGACGCTGGTAAGCGCCCACGCACGGTACAAATATTTAAGCATTACCGATATCTGTGTACAACAGCAGATTAACACACCCAGTAATGGGTAATATGCCGTGATGATATATTTATTTATTTATAAATTTATATTAGTGTAAACAAAAGTTTTCTTTATAAAACCGTTTTTACAGAAAAAAATGGGATACTTTATATTGAGCTAACATGCGTTTTTGCGAGCTGCAAAAAGTATCACTTGTCAAATTATATACTATTCTTTTGCTAAAGAAAACCAGTTCTTTATTATTAGACCGTGAAAAATTGAGTAATATTCTTATTGGGCATATTTATCTGTCAATCATTAATCACATTTGAAGAGCGTGTATGAAGAGCACTCGGCATCTACTCGTGCACTTATCTGTGCGCTGATTGGCTCTTAGTGGGATACAAAACTCTCACGCGGGATTTCATTTGTCGTCCCGGCCTTCTGCGGTCGTTTTGCCACATGAATAATTAAACAAAGCGTGGCTTGATTTTATTCTTCTGATTACGGGAACTAATATTAATTCAACGTGCGGACTCACCCTCATTGTTCTTCCTTGTTGTGTCTCTGTCTTTGTTTTCCTTGCACCGCTAAAAGAGATAAATTGTGCTACTCGTTGTAGAATATTATATTTGTAACTTTTATTTTCCATTTAAAATACTTGATAAAGTTTATAATGGGAGAGTTTGCATTAGTATAGCGTATTTCTTGTTTATAAAAAATTAATGAAAATGAAATATGAATTTGTTTGAACATAGAATATGAGAATATTTAGCTGTTTGTATATAGCAATACATTAACAATAAATTCAATTTGGTTCAGTTAGGTTAGGGTGAATTAAATATAATTTACTACATTATGATACTTTTTTGGCTCGCATGTGACACGTGACTGTTCGTTTAACTAATTATGGTATCATTATCTAGGTCAAATATTACAAATTCGATAAATAAATATATCATCAAGGCTTATTACCCATTTGTAGGTGTGACAATCGGTATTTGTGACGATATATTTGTACCGTTGAGAGAAAGCACTATAGGGGGTCACTTCTGTGCTATTTAACAATTGGAATTTTATTTTAGATATGTAGGTGACAAAATTTAAATTTTGTCTTTATTTTTATCCTATTATCCTAATTATTATTAATAAATATGTATAGAGTATCCGGATTTAGAAGACCAGCATTGGGATCTCCGAAAATATGAGATACGACTTCTGTGAAATATCTAAAAATGTAAGGTTTGGAGGGTAAAATAAATCTAAATTATAATAACTTTTATACCAGTCAAAAGAGAAGAAAATGAGTATGTAAAAATTAAATATGGGTTCCACTTCAAAAACGTAAGTTTGTGGTTATATCTTAAAAATTTGGCGCTATAAAAATTATTTCCGTACGCCACTGGATAGACAATAAAAATATTTCAAATTTTTAGTTAAAATATTTTGCTCCATTATTGATAGTTTAGAAGTAATTTCAATATGAAAAAATCTGATGTGGACACCACACGACTTCCTTGTACGATTATTAAACTATACATATTTTTTTAATAATTAAATTACAAAATATTGACAGGCTTAAGCCAAGCCCGAGAAATATTTTGACATAGAACAAAAAATAATTCATTTACTACCATCATTCTTAAATTAACATTAATCTAACCCGGTTCTATTTAAAGAGAGTTTTGATTACAACAAAGAAATATTTGATTACAACAATGAATATGACTAATTTCACAATAAAAATATATTTGTTATTGTACGAATCATAAAATTGCACGTATTTAACGTAATTTGACATAAACTTTTTTTTGTCAGAATCCATAGCAAGCTTTATTACAAAAACAAAAAGTATATAATTTTTAAATTTACATATCTCGCTTATACAAAGGGCTAATTTAATAATACTTGATGTGATAGACGCAGAAATTAATTCTTAAAACTTTTATTTGAAGCATTTATTTCTAAAATCAAAATAAAATCATTTTATTCAAGAAAAACTGTTAACAACTTCAAGTAATGTACCACTTCCGGTTAGCCTATTTTAACCAAAATCTATTATGTTATTTCGATTGACATAAAAGTCTTGTATACCAAATTTGAAAAGTTTTGGATTGTATTTTAAAACAGTTTTTCATTAAAATCTATTATAGGCTTCATGTAAAGTGCCACTTCTGGAAATTGTGTAATAACCAGAAAGAGAAGTGCACAACTAGATGTTATAGGAGTCCTAAATACAAAATTTCAACTTTCTACGGCTTACCGTTTTTGAGTTATGCGAGATACGTACGTACGTACGTACAGACGTCACGACGAAATTAATCAAAATGGTTATATCCGCTGAAATCTGAAAACCAAAATTTTTCGCGATTACAATACTTCCTTTACTTACGTACAAGGAAGTAAAAATCGACCAAATTCAGTTTTCCACCATTATCTACTTAGTAACCTATGAGAATTTTTGACCTAATAAAAGCACATCTAAGATGGTCCTCCAAAGACCCACCACATTTTTCGAGATTTCAATGGTGGCGTTTGGAATCCGAATGGCCATATTGATTCGAACCTGGATGTCTTACAGATTTGTAAATCTGTAAAAAACATCTATTTTAGTTAATTAGTAGTATAAAATAATATATGAGAGTGGTAGTATTTGTTGCGATTTTGTCCATTATTTACAGATTTGCAGGTCTTTATTGTATCTCAAGATTTCCAATCTTATTACAATTGATATATGGGAGTGAATCATTTTTGCTTGAAGTTTTTGTAACTTTGCTATCGTATATATTGCATTGATAGAGATGAGATGATGAAAACACACGTAAATATCTATATCTTACCAGGGTCCCTTGGGTTGTGAGTCAACTACGTTGCCACTACACCACCGGGGTTGGTCATTATTTACAGATTTACAGGTCTGTACTTATAATTTTGAAAAGAATACGGCCGTAAATTTGAAAATGAAGTATCATTATTCTTTCCGATATATAAATATACTTTATTTAAAAAATCTGTGGTGGCCAACACAATACCTTCCGCCATTTGATTTTTATTAATTTAAATACATACTTACATATTTACTAATGCTGTAAACTATATAAAGTTCCTTTTCATATAACTATTTTTCTATTGATTATTTTCTTTTTAAAACGTTACTATTTTTAATTGATATTGTTTATAATTTTATACAAAAAAATTAACTGATTTCTAAAATGCCTGTTTGAGATGGACTCAAGTTTAAATCCGTTTATTAAAGAAGTGTAGTCGTAGACAGGCCAGTACTCAAATATTCTGAACAATACAATTTTGCAAAACTTTTTTTGAATTGCCTCAAAAGCGTTAGCTAAGTATTGATGTTAAAGTAAAGCAAGAATATACGGTTTCAAAATTTTCTGAATGACAGTATTTGAGTTGGAGCGTAAAGAGGATCCACACATACATATACGCACACATACACACACACCAACAGACATCATCGTGAAAATGTTAAAATCTGATTCTAGGGACCAAAACGTGCTTATTTACCAAAATCTCGATGTGCGATTTTTAGCACGATCCCTATACCGTCCTTTACCAAGAGCAGCGGGAGGTAAAAATGAATTTGTATGCTCCGAAGGAAGGTAACTTAACTTCTAAATAATTGTTGTCAAAATGTTAAAATAAATTAAATTTTAAATTTATTGAAAATTTAAAGTGTTACCAACCTTAATAATACTCTTAATAATATTAAAACGAAATATAGTGTGAAAAACTACATTGTCCAATTGTAATAGATACCTACATACTTCCCTTTCAATGTACCATTGCAATGATTTTTGCGAAAAACTATTTAGATCTGTAAGTATTTTTCTTGTTCACCAATTGGCAATAAAATCTAAAGAGATATGTTCTTCTCATTTTAGTAGAAAATTTACAAAACAGTGAGGTATCAAAACTATTTGATTGATAGTAAATTAATAAAAGTTTATATGAGATGCACTACATCGTGAAAATTTTAAAATCTAACGTTAGGAAACATAAACCGTGTACCTAAATTTCATGTGATTTTTAGTTCGATGCCTATCCTGGGGTGAAATGAAAAATGTTCAAATAATTAATATTTCATATATCTATATTTTATATGAAAATAGATATAGCCAGTCATTATTAGTATATACTGCATATGCACTTATTTGTTTTTCTTTGCGATATTCAATGTTAAGCCAGACTATATTATGTTTATAACGAATGCACTATTATTTAATTTAATTTGAATTTAAGGTGCAAAGTAGTAAGTATAAGATCTGCTTTCAAGAAGAGAAGGTTAAATTTGTCGCTTGTTTATATAAATTAGCTACTAAACGAATTTATTTGAGTATCTTTTTTCGTTCAATCTATTTAGTAAGATTGCTTTACAAATTACTTGCTGTTAGGCATTAGCTTCTGTTAATATCTATTTTATTACACGTGATGTAGAATTGAAGAGTCGATTTCAATCCCTTCTTAACGAAATTAGTTAATTTGCAATTAAGACCTGAGTTAAATGAGAATTAAAGATTGGCATTCCAGTATTTCGAGTTTAGTTAAATTTAAATTAGATCAAAAAGTTTTCTTGCTTTTTGCTTCACCATTATCGGGTACTTAGTTCTTGCCAGGTTTGAGAAATATACAAAATATTGGAGTTTAATTTAAGGTAATATTCTGATAAAATAAAATGAATTGCTTTAATTTTCATAGTTTACTGTATTTTGCTTAATAAGCTATTCTTGTTTTCGGTTCCTTTTTATATCCTCCTTGGCTTTCAAGGAAGTAAATTTTGTTTTTCACGTTTGTGTGAAAATAAGGAAACGTAAAAGAATTATATTACGGTTGTCAGAATTGACAACGTTAAGTGAATGAAACTCAAATTCGTCATCGCTAAACTTGAGGAAATGTAATTTAAAACTCGTAATGTTGACAGCGGCGTACTACAGTTTCAATGATGTCGGGATAAAATATACGAACGATCCCAACTATTCAACTCGCACCAGTATTCATTTTAAAAAAATGTCAAGTCACAAGAATAGTTGAAATTAAAAACTATACCTAGAAGTTAACAATAGTTTATTCAAGTTAAATATTTGACGTTGTTGTTATATTTAATATCGACTAGAGTCTGTTAAATGTTCATTAAAAATTGATTTTGTTGAAGAAGGTTTCATTGTCTATCATTGTCATAAATGGGAAAATTAATAATTCTTGAGTCAAAGCTGCTGAACTTGACGAAGTTCGAACAAGTTATTACAAACTAAAAATATTCAGTTTTATGGAAGTTGTGACATGATTGATTGTGTTGTGAATAATTTGTGTAGTTTATAATAGCAAAAATCATAGTTTTCAAAATCTGATTATCATTGCAATTGATGTCTTACTCAAATGAGAACAGGTGTTTTTTTGTTATATGTAATGTCGCAATGTCTTTTTTATAAAATCATAAATCTTTTATATCAAATTTCAGGAAAACAATAATAATGATATGCATATTACGCCGTAATCACCATGACTACTTTTATTTATACAAATTACGAATTATAAATATGGTGACCATCTGTTCTAGGTTGGCCAGGGCAGTTTCGCACACGTCCATGATTTAACAAATTGTGGCAGGGTATTGGAATATATAATATTTTCTAATATAATTGTAAAATATGATTGTCTGATTGTTTGACATTTGTTCAAACGTCAGCTTATTAGCAGTTAGACACTGCAATTTTTTTTAAAGATGTAAGATCAAGGCCATGTATATCATGAACGAATTATCAAATTGGCATATTTGTAGAAAAAAGTAAAAAGTAGAAAAATATTGGAGATGGAAAATGGAGAACAGTTCTCCATCTTCACCTGCTGACTAAGCGTTTTATTACAATAAATTTTATTGTTCGCTTTTCAATTTTTACTTCGATTAGTTGATATTTATTTACTTTTATCGTAATGTTACTTCTTACGTTTAAATATTTTTCTACTTAGATGGATGTCTTTCTGCCTTTTATAATTTGACGAGGGCTGATGACGGATATTTTTTCCGAAACCCTATTACTAAATAAATAATAAAAAAATTACTGTACTTTTTTCTGCAATTATTCCTTTATACAGTAATATGAACGTCTTCATTAAACAAAATTGGCATATATTTATCTCTCTCATTTGCAAAGACTACAAGCGTGTGCGATAAGGATAGGTATAACACGCTTGTCTTCCAAAAATTCATATTTTTTCGATGAAGTTACGACATTCCATTTTAAAATGATGCTCGTAGTTGACAATTTTTTCCCTGTAACGTAAATTTATTTATTAATTCAAATATATATCCTTGATTCATAGCCTTGCGAATAACGTTATTTTTTGTCAGTGCTACTGACACTGTGTCAGTGTCTTATTTTTCACATATTTGGTTTTACATTTGCTAATAAACGGAAAGGAAAAAGCTATTAGATTTTGCACCGGCACTTTACTTGAAGCTCAAAACAGTTTTTCTTCGAAAAATACATTTAAATTGCATTTTTTCGTGATTTGTGTTATGATAAATATTAAAGATTATCAAATTTTCTACAGATATGCATCAATATTTTTCTATACATATATTTTATGAATAAATTTATAAAATAATGTAATTTATAAATCTCGGAATCTATACTTTAAAGATAAACATATGTCCTTGGTTATACAATTCATATTTCAAATTTATGTAACTGTGAATAAATTAATCATTGCAAATTAAAAATGGAAGTATTTTAAAAAGAAAATATTAAAATATGAATTTATAAAATATCTAATTGATAAATTAATTTCCATATATTTTTAAATGGAAAGAAATTAGCGGCGGATCAAGTAAACTGTCACGACATATACGTATCAAGCTGTCCGCCATGTTACTTCCAACCATTGTTGATCAGCTGTTCCGAGATAAAAAACGTTAGTCTCATTTTATAATTCATTTGAATGTCACGTCAATAAATTTATCCATAAATATTTACACTTTGTTATACAATATAACTTTCCAAGCGTTAATTTTATATCTACAGTAATGGCTACAACCGTTACAAATTAACGTCACTATCACAAAATAAAATTATGTTAAGATTCTGAAGAAAATACATAATAAATTGGAACAATAGTTATATTACTACGAGTATATCATGCAAAGGAACTTAATGCAGTAGACAACATTAGTAAGTATGTGTAATGTAAGTATGTATTAAGTTAACAATTAAATGGTGATAGGTATTGTGCTGGCCACATCAGATTTTTTTAGCTATGTAAATAATGTAAAATGTGACAATGTTGTTACTGTCATCAGTGTCATTACTATTTATTATTTTGTGGACCAAGTTCATTATTGTGTTTAATTTACCTGCTATTAACTTACAAATACATTCCAGAAAAATGAAAGAACAACTAAATATGATTTGAATTTCTGATAATTTTGATATTTTATTACACTGGTGACATTGAAAAGTTAAAAATCAAGATCGACTCAATACAACAAAATATAGGTTGACGCGATTTTTTTGCAAGCCAGTGTACATAGTTTCAAATTCTGACTACAAGTAACTACAGTCGTCGACAAATAAGTATGGATTGATGCTCAACTTTTTCCCTTCTCCTCACTCAGTCTCTTGCCATGCGGTGTTGCCGCTTCTTCATAACTTAGCATTTTCCACTTGACCACTGAATTGACAACAGTGTAGAAATCTCCCGTCCATATATTTTGACGGCAACTATAACAATATGAATTTAAAATTCAAAACGCGACTATAAAACTTCATTTCACAAAATGCAACCAGCAAAACGGCGTTATAAATGATTGACACTATGAAAGGCGAAAGGCATATGAGTTAGGAGACGTGGCATTGACGTATTACAGAGCACACACGGGTCGCTGCCTCTGACTTGTGGTTGCCTACGGTCTTTAGAATTTCTGGAAATTGACGGTGACAACTTCCACGATTAGTACTGACAAATTTCTGTCATTGTTCTGTAATTAGACAATGGTTAGGTACTTGATCTGTTTTTAGTTTGCAATTCTAATTGAATTAATCATTTAAAAAATTATATACAGTAATTTTTTTTAAAGATGTCCAATCAAGGCCATCTGTATCCTGAACGAATTAACAAATTGGCATACATTTATCTCTCTCATTTGCAAAGACTAAAAGGGTGTATAATAACGATAGATATAATACGCTTGTCTTTAAAAAATTCATATTGTTTCCACTGAATTAGCACATTCCATTTCAAAACGATGCTTGTTAACAATACTTTCGTTGTAACGAAAGTTTATTTATTAATTCAGATATATTACCTTGATGCATAGCCGTCCGAATGTTATTTTTTGTCAGAGTTAATGATACTAATATTGTGTCAGTATAATCTTAGCAGTTTATAATTTTGAATTCTTGTACTGTAATATATCTTTTTATAATAATAAAATCATAATAGTATCTTTGTACCCTTATAAAAACTGAGTAAACAACACTACTAAATTTGACAGAATTGGCGGAGCTAAAATCTTAATTCGTACAATTCGAAGATGACCTTGATCGGACATCTTTTAATTTTTTTACTGTGTCACCTAATATAGATTTTACAAATATCAACAAAAATTGTGAAACATAAATGCCATTAAACTTGTGTAGACTTTGGTTACTTAGTATAAATTTTAATTGACTTAAGTTGTTGCTTAATAAGTATAAATATTTTTCAATATAGCAAGGATGAGATTTCCAACAAAATCCACATTTAAGAAATGACCGATTCAATTTTAATTTGTTTACAGTCATAACTTTAAAATACGAGAATAATAAATTATAAACATATTCGAAAAGTTTAGGATTATAATCAGTTATACTCGCCGTCAAATAAATATGGACTGATGCTAAACTTTTTCCCTTCTCCGCATCCTGGTCCCTTGCCATGCGGTGTTGCTGCTTCTTCATGACTAGGTTTTCAACATTTGACGGCATGGCAAAATTATTTCAGTTTTTAGTCAAAATCACGCGAAACTGTTTAAATGAAATTTTCAAAACAAGTCTACAAATTGATTTGGAAACGGTTTCGGCACATGCGCATTTGGGTAATGTAAGTGACATATCCTCTTCACTCCAAATTCTTCGTTTTTCCATTATTCCATTTTTTTTTACTTCGTACCACTACTACGAAAACTATAACTACAACTGTCAGTTTATTTGTAGGTTAGTAACACAAAGTAGCAAATAACGTTATGCCATATACGTATACGCTATATTAAAACTGAATTTTAAATGTGTTTACATGAGTAGTTTTGAAACTAGTTTTCAAGTCAAATTCATGAATTTTAGTTTTGGTTTAAGATAACTCAAAACCGTTTTGACGCTGTATACATGGCGTATTTTAAAACTAAAATCGTTTTGGAAACGGTTTCAAAACCGCATATAAACTCAGTACTTATTCCTTAAATATGAGCGTAAAGTTTGTATTATTAATTCTATGACATTTTCTAAAAGCTTTTTTTTTTCGTAAAATACGTATAAAAATTATTGACATCCCAAGGTTTTTTTGCAAGATCAAAATGTCCATGCATTAAGAAAAACAGTAAATTAATTCTAAAATCATCAGTTTCATCCAATTGTTGACATTGCCTGGGAAATGTCACCTTTGCACATCTTGCACATAAATACATAAAAATTTGTTTTGAGTGAAACTGTTGCAAACTGTCCTTATCTCAGAAATAAATGAAACCTTTTGCGTCGTATTAATTTTCACATCCAATCAACTAGAGAAAGTGAAGTCCTGAACATAATTAACAGGAAAAATAACTAAAAATGGCATTCTAACATTTACAAACGTAAACGTACATTATTATAATCTAACCTAACGGACAAAACTCATGCCTGCAAAACTCGGACGTACACAACTTTATTCAGTTCCGAGTAGACGAATGTTATGTAAACTTTCCTAAATATTTTTTGTCCGACTGGATGGCACAGATGAAGAAACGTTAGAAAAAGTGTATCAGTATTCTATTAAATATAAAAAAAAATATGGTTTAAGTTCCACGCCTATTTCATCGCTGAGCAGAAAATATTCTCTCACTCTTGGAGTAACAAATTAGATTTTGTTCATAATCACGACACTACACACTACCAAACTACTGTATCAGGATTATACACTGAACATACTTTAGGGCGCATATTAATGGAAGACACCCAATCCCGATACGATGCTAATCTCCATGTAAGAAATCTTGGTCGTCTGTGCTAGGAGAGTAAGCGGTAAGGGAAGTTATTAAGAAGACATGGAATCGATCCTATAGGTTTCCTTAATTTAGCTCGGCATGTTACCGCTTTGCGACCTCTCCACGGCGCTGGCTGTCAAGGCTTGCCGATGCTTTATTTCGAACTGAAGACTCAGGAGCAATATTCCCCTTCAGATCCTGCTGCTCCTTCTACTATTCACAGAGGCGTACTTATATTTTTCATCATGATACGTTAGAGTGTTGCTAAGGGTGTTGATTTATTTATTTTTTGATAAATCTGCCGATAAACTCCGTCAAATAGAAATGGTTACATCTGTGCGCTTACACGTATTTTGATACGCTGAATTTGAATTTAATACCAAAATTTGACTGGCCGGGTCATTAAACTTATTATTATGCAGATAATATCTCAACATAACTTATCCTAGTGCACAATACTTTCATTCGCAAAACTCGGGGCTTTATACTTACTTAAAAGCAAGTATAACGTATATCCCAGTTGCGCCGATCAGCCAAGTCTCTCTCCGATTGAAGGAGATTACAGTAAACTACTATAAAATTATTTACTTTTTCTACAAAACACGTTCTTGAACGTTTTTTGAAACATGACTTGTAAAACAATTTGTTTTAATGCATATTTGAACGTTTCTTATTCTGAAATGAAAGTTTTATTTCAACATCTTCAGTGCCGCGTTTAAGATGTATACGAGTATACCAGGTATGGATCCTATAGTTTGCCTTATTGTAAACGCGACCCGAACATCTTAAGTTCTTAAAGTCGCAATTTTACTTGAAATTGCGATTGATCTGAATTGTTTGAGCTTGAGGTATGATAACTGTAATTACTAATAACATGGTTTTTGAGTGTATAACATACCAAAGTCTCTTTTCGACCGAAGAAGATTAAACAGCGAAAATGAATATTAGAACGATAATTTCTTATTTTCAAGTAGATATAGCACCAAACTTACGCCACGATAACTTAAGTACCTGGAAAGTAACTTTTCTTAAGCGGCCTCAATAGTAAATAAGTTGTGATTATTGTAAAAAAAAAACCTTTTCAACGTCTTTGAGAATAAGCATATTTATTTCCAGAAAAAGTAAATACAATTTCAGAAAAAATATATTTCAGAAAAAATATAATATCAATATTTCAAATTATGTACCTTTTTTTCAATAATTGAATTTAATTTTTTCTGAAATTTAATTTACTTTTTCTGAAATTGAATTTACTTTTTCTGAAATTAAATTTACATTTTCTGAAAATGAATTTACTTTTTCTGAAATTAAAGTTGAAATGGTATAAAAACGGTAAAATTGTTAATATATTAATATTTAATCTAAAATTTAATTTGTACCTCATCTGGTATTTATATTATTTGAAAATGAAAATAATTTTCAGGTTTTAATGTTGCTGTCGGTCGGAATCAAACCCGACTATAATAATAATACATAATTAGTTTACTTTGAATATTCAAATTATTTTTGAAGGGTCCCAATATATCAATGCTCCCCAGATAACTCCTCTTGCGTTTTTGTGTACTGTCCTGACTGCTCCTATTTCGCTTGACGGCTGCTACGTCAAAAAAGATGATACTGTCGGTAAATTAAATCGCTGATTTTAATTCGCGTTTAATTTTTCTATTTCGTTTTCTTCGGAATCTATTTTTTTGTCAGGATTTGAAGTTTTAGGATGTTCATAATGTCTCGATTTTATGACAGATTAATAATTAATGATGGCATTAACCATTGATATCAAAATGAAATAGAACTTAGAACTTATTGATTTTCCTCTATGGTAATCTATTTTTGTAGCCTAGTTTAATGAAAATACAATATTGTGTGGATTCATGTTCACGTTTTTCATATTCAGAAGTATTATTGCGTCACATTTGGATAGAATTTGAAATTAACATACATAATGTTTTTGTATATCTCTGTGCACATGTGTTAATTTAAAATTTTGCAGTAGTAATAATAAAAACGGAATACAATTTTGATGTGTATATGTGTGTGTGTGAAGATTCCATACGTACTGTATTTCAAACATTTTGATCCACGAAATAGTTGTAAGGATTTTATTGTAATGAAAATGAATTCATCAGGGTTTGGTGTCTTTCGTGAAATTATCTGACAGTCCTTATTTCTAGATTTAACATTTTCTTTAGTAAAACACTTTTAAGTTTTAATTTTTATAGTTGCCGTCAAATAAGTTGGATTGGGGATATCTACATTGTTGCCAATTTATGAGCATTGTTGAAAATGTTAAGTTATGAAGAAGCAGCAACACCGCAGGGCAAGGGACAGGGCGTGGAGAAGGGAAAAGTCAGTCCATACTTATTTGATTTAACCTGGGCCGTATTTATTTGAGGACTTCAGGTTCAATCTTGAAATGAGTTCTAACCAACCTGTGTTACTGCCAAATAAATGATACAGTTCTGAAATTTGGTGCTAAATTTAAATTAACACATCAATTATTCCCATCATTGTTAGTAAAATTGGTTCTTTTTAACTTGATTTTATTTAAATATATCTAAATAACTCCACATTCAATCCACACCTATCAATTTTCAGAAATAAATAAAGAGCACAAATATTTAGAAAGAGAGAGTAGACGGGTTGGATCTATTAATCCAGCAAGTCTGCTGGGTGAGTTGGGTCAGTTCAGGATCAGTTCAGGGTTACTTAAAATGTGCCAACTAAACACAACTAACCTACGAAGTTACTCTAAAAGTCCCAAATAAATACGGGTTATAGTAGTTTATGGGTATTATAAAAACTATATTTAATCCTTTCCTGGTTAGTTCGAAAAAACTAAGAAAATATTTGAAAATCATCATACTTCAATTGTGTATATTCTGTTCCACCTAACTAATTCAGTAGATGGCGTTCACAAGAGCACCATTTTTTAACCACCAAAATAAAAAAATGGCGGTATTCAAGTGCTGTCATCTGACATTATATTAAAATATTAAAAAGGTATCATAATGCCATGGAATATTTGTACATTATAGTCAGTAGGTATGAAATATATAGTATCTATGAGTACCTGATTTCTAAATCGAATAAAGATGATATTTGACATTGCATATAAAAATGAGACGAGATGCACACTAGTATGAAATTACACTGTATCAACTTGGCTCCAATTTTAGCTAATCAGAGAATTCAAAACTATGCCCTATTCTTTACAAAACTGAATTGGTAAGGTGGAACACAGTATAGCAAATATATTTTTGCGAAAAGCAATTGAAGCATTCATATTTCAAAAATATTCAAACAAATGTCAATGTCAAATTTGATGAACAAATGACATATCCTTCCTTTGTCATTTCAGAAAGATAAATTGAAAATTAATTCAGGGTTCGAATGCATAGAGAGGAAGTTTTATCTGAAGTCCATTGATTACACAAAAATATATGATAGGAATATGTATGTATGTTACTATAAAATTCCGAAAAGCGGTAAATCCTAGGACTGACGTGAAAAATCTAGGATTTACCATTTACCAATGCTATGTGGTAAATGTACGAACATTTGTATAATAATTAATATAAATCTACGAACTCGTCCAGAGTATTCCAAGCATGGCATATTTAGCTATCCTAACCTAACGCACAATAGTCATGCTTCGAAAACTCGGGCCGAGTTCGTACATTTACCACGTGAAATTGGTAAATCCTTGGATTTACCGATTTTCGGGCATTCACAGTAACATGTATACGAAACTAAAATTACATAAATATGTCTACCAGCTGTTTACTTGAAATCTGTTGTATATAGGAAATATGTTAATTTTTCTATTTCCTGTAGTTACCTATTAATTTTAGTGGAAATACAAAATTTATTTAATTAATATTTTTTTTAAGTAATATTTTGAAAGTGAAAAACATTTTTTCTTTTAAAAGCTATTTGTATAATATCGGAATATTGAGATAGAAAGTGAAAAGATTTAAATTTGTTGTATTTTTTTCTTATGAGTATCATATAAAATAAAACTAAATTTATACAGGTGTATCAAAAGTTACGCCCGTGCTTGTGAGATTTGATTCAGGGAACTAAAATAAATTGAAAATTATGAGTGAAATATTCTGATTGCCAAAGAGGCAAATTATGAATATGAATATAAGAGAAATCAGTTTTGTTTTGTAACTTTATGGATTTGCGTATTTAATATTGCAAGTAATAATTTTCTCAGTTATGTAATAATATTTGATTTATTACCACGAAGGGCGTTGATCAGCGGTTTTTAAGAATTTAAATGAATAAATTAATATTATTTGATAAAATATATGTTTTCATGAATGATTATCGATTATAAAAAAGTTATTTGTAAAGTACCTATCATCAATCTTTCGGGGTAAACACGTCATCATTCTTAATGGTTATTTTGATTTTGTAAGGTTAAATCAGGAAATTTGCATTTACGAAAACTATTGTCAAGCTAGTTTTAAATGAGTTTTTAAACATTTAATTGTAGGTGCAATTTCAGAAAATGGACAAAGTTTTAATACTTCTTTTGAAATTTCAAGAATAAAAGAAAAAGAAAACTTTTATGCTAAAAATTAAAAACATTTGCGTGGAATGTCCCACACATGGAGTTTCTTACCGAGGCAGCAACGCGCTAGTCTAATAGACCTCATAGGTTAATAACGCATACACCGCAGTTATTTGGGTTTGTTGTTGCTTGCGTACTGCAAAGACTAAATTAGCTTCTTATAACGTCCCCACGTTAACTAAGCTTAAAACTGCGTAACTTTACAACCCAGGAAGAATTTTTCATTTTGGTCTACTGTTTTTCTTATTATACCAGTCCGTGTGATAAAATATTATGTTCGTTATAATTAGGTTTTTTATTTTTGGTTTATGTTTCGTTTTATTTTGTAGGTTCTAAAATTAGATTCACTTGGAAATTTTAAATCTAATTATCTAATTTTATCTTTTAGTATTTTGAGCAGGATTTGTATGTTAAAATCTCCATCTGATATTTTACTGTAGAAGAATTTTTGATCTAAATCATATTAATTTAAAATTTGAACATGTATAAAAGTCTATAAATATGTTTACTTTTGTGATTAATAATTGGAAATATGCATGAATAATAAGCAATTTAATAAAGTAATTGATAAAAAAATCTGTTGAGGCCAGCACAATACCTTCCGTCAATCCTGTGTATAATCATTATACACAGGAATTTATACATTATACTATAATGTATAAATTCCATACATAATTTTTCTTGCAAAAGATTCTAAATTTCTAGTAAAATTATTTCATAAACAAACTATTCAAATTGCACTTGACACTGACATCTTCTTCCTCTTTAGCTTTTCCCATTCGTTAGCAGTCGATATTTTTGCGTTTCGTTCTCATTCGGTTCTTTTTCTCTCAAGTCTTCCGCAATACAGTCCTTCCATCATATCTTTGGTCTTTCTCTGCTTCTTCAACCTCCCATTACTAAACTACTCATTCTTGTTCAAATAATATAATTCTTCATTTCTCCGCATGACATGTTCAAACCAATGTAATCGTATTTCTTGTATCTTTCTAGAGAATTGTAACACTAGAGTTATTTTCTTACCGTATCTTTCCGTGTTTCCCCAACATCTACTTCAACATCCTCATCTCTGCCACATTAATTTACTTTTTACTCATACTGATGTCTGTCAATTTGAATTATATGAATATATTAGCAGTTTCCATGTTTAGCATAGCTGGCTGAATTATAAAATTTAATTTCTTTAAAATTCTTTAACTCTGTATCTATTAAAAATGAAGTATAAAATGTAATTAAATCGTATAGAGAATAATATATTCTTTAAGTTATAATAATATTAAATGTCAATAAATCAAATTTAACTGTTAAATCTTCAAATGTGGCAACTTCCGGTTCACCAATTATAACCAAAATCTTTGCACTTGTTCTTCTGGATGTAAACTTGAGGAATACGAAAAAATTATAATTTTTGGAATCGTGGTATTGAAGTTATGGGAACTTTTGTCACACACACACAGACACACACACACACACACAGACACACAAACACAGACACACATACATACATACAGACATCATCGTAAAAATGGTAAAATCGTATTATAGGGACCCTAAACCATGTTTATTCAGTAAAAACTCATCACTGACTTTTTTGACCAAAGACAATACCTTCCTTACCTAAAGGTGACGGAAGGTAAAAAACTACGTACATTACTCGTATAAACCAAGATTTTATTGCTACTGTGAGCCTTAGCTTGTTATTTAATAAATCTTTCACTTTCTCACAAATGAACATGTTTTCTATAATATAGTATAACATCACAACAAACTTATCTTTTAAGTTTAACAAATGTGTAATAGTTACGTTGTTCAAATTTTTTTTTTTCTTTGTTACATCCATTCATATCATACATATCCATTTTTATATTTGACGATTTTCACTCTGTGATCTACGGTTTTAACTATTTATTTATAATTTTAAATGTCCGCCTGTTAATGTATGTTTTTCGTATCCACATGTGTAAATGTTTTTTCATCCGACATTTCTAGCCCTGATGAAGACTATGGTATAGTCGAAATTTTATTATTGACTCCTAGTCCGAAACATAGTTACTACCTGTTTCCATCTCCATCCCAAATACAGTCAAATATCGTTTTTGAAAACTTAAACAAGTTTTCAATTTGCAGTCATACGCAAGGTACTTATCAGAAAGATTTTCAAATGAATAATTAATTTCCGCATTTTCAATACAAATGATGAATTAACAATATACAAAACATAAACACTACTAACTGTTTCACAATTTCCAACAATTCAATTGCTTTATGTTATTTGTTTTCCGTTATAATAAATGGTGAATAAAGTACAATACTGTTACGATATTTGGTGAAACTGTTCTAATATATTATTGATAAAATCATATTTGACAAGTTTCAGTGGTTGAGTAGGCCAATAACTTGTCAAGTATGATTTTTGGAATATTAAATTTTTTTCCGGTTGCAACTTGATCTCAGAAGATTTTTCTTTAAAAATTTCATATTTCATGCTGCTCTTCTAAGGTAAACCGGTAGTTGACATAGCACTAATAGTTGAGACTGTGTGTTGATTGTTTTAATTTTGGTTAGGCTGTTAATATACTAGTAAACTGGTATAACCATTTGTGTTGAAAATATGTAATATTGGTTAATGTCAAAACCAATGACATTCTATAAAAGTACAGTTTCATTGGACAGTGAGAGTTTTTTTATATCCGATTTACTGAATTGTTGTGTAAATCCTTAAAAAGATAAGTTTGTAAATATGTTTATGTAATAAATCATTAATAGTAATGTTTTCAAATTTTGTTGTTGATAATGATTTAATACTTTGTAAGATTATATAAAATGTTAATGAATTTAGGTTATCTTGCAGCATTATGTGGGGTGTCAAAAAATGATACATATTTTTGGAATTTTGTCATTAATTTATATCTAATGGCAATAGCTAATATAGGAATTACTGAATTACTGCTACAACCGTACTCATACGGCTATGATATTGAAATGGGAATTCCAAAATTCTGTGGCCTGTAATTTATTGGAATAAGTTATTTAGGAAAACATTAGATATACGACATATTTTACAAGGTATCTACTACTAGTATATTTATGTGTCAACTACTAAAAATTTGATAACTGACAAATGTCAACTACTAATCCATTTCATTTGCTCATTTTGAAATATTTTTTTAAAGATAATTAATTTTAATTGTTATTTTTATAGGCATATTAGTTCTTAAGCCGTCAATGAATGCGAATAATTGCTTGTATTTTTGTTAAACATTAAACCATGTTTTTAAATAATGATATTACATATTTTCATTTCTTAAAGTGTTAACTACCGGTGCTTTTATCTTAAGTACTGCTAAAAAGGCTCATTTGTGAGCGTGGGTTTATTAACACAAAATGATTGTTTTGATGTTCTCTATAACTCATAGAAGTTTTTCGGTGTTTTTGAAACACCCTGTATGTACACGAGTACCTATATAATAATGAACCTACATTTTAAGGGATAAGCCATTTCTTTAAATTTCGTGAAGTAGATAAATAGTAGTATAAGTTTTCACTCCTCTCTTAAAGTTTGATGATTATGTCACTTTTTAAGTTTACCATGATTATAGTTTATATCCTTTTAATTTTAATTGTTTATCTTATATACACAAATTCAATTTACAATTGTAACTATTCACCTCACAATTTCAAATTTAGAATTACGATTTAATGACGTTTAGTTATGAATAACGTCTCATGCATTGTTCTGAATGGTAGAAACATAATTTGTTCAACATAGTATGCCATGTATAATTAAATAAGTTTGTTCATTCCTTCCTCAAATTCTACACTCAACCCAACTTTCTACTAAAGACCTAAACATAGGCATGTAAAATATAGTATTGTAACATCGTTGGTTAAATGTAAATTATAAATACAACGTACCTATACTCATTAAATTAACAAATGTATTTTCTGATTAAACAACATTGTAATAATTAATCAGTAATTATTCCAATAATACTATGAAAACAGTGGCAACTAATAATGTTAATAATACTGATTAAATAAGTACTATGTGATAAACAATTGTTGTTTATTAGTATTAAATTATATTTATTTTAAAGTAACAAAATTAATCTGTCTATTAACTTCGAATTAAAGCGAAAAATATAGCAACGATATTATAAGCGACGTGCATATTTTGAGCATCAGCACCTCTAACAGCTACTTTGGTACTCTTGGGTACTGAATCAATTTTGACATTTCGAGAAAATCAAAGAATTTAACCCACTCGCCCTACGGGCTCGTGGCTTAAACTTTCTTTTCATGAATAAACATTATCTTAACTCATTTGTTGTATAAATATCTATTAACAGCGTTTTTCCAAGAAAAATTTTCGAATGAAGATACTTCGGTTGATCAATTATAACCAAAATCTAATCAGCTCTACACACACACACACACACACACACACACACACACACACACACACACACACACACAGACACACAATCATCGTACAAAATAGTAAAATCGTATTCTTGGGGACCCTAAAATGTGTTTATTCACTGAAAACTCAGCATCGATTTTTTTGACCAGACAATACCTTCCTTACCTAAAGGTGACGGAAGGTAACAAACTATCATGTATTTATTATGTTCAGTCACAATAAGATTAGATATCATTTAGTACTAAAATTTGGAGGGTATTCTTTTCTGTAAACTTTTTTTTACGTACGTTACATTAAGATACAAGCAGTAGTCGAAGCGGTAAATTTTTAAATAATAATATTACAATATTTAAAACACTTGGCACGTTTTACAAGATTTCAGTCTCTGAATCAACCTCTCGGTCATTTATCAGAGACTGGCCCACTCAACCAGAGCCACAGACGCGTTTCGCTCTTATTGGAGCTCTTCAGTGCCTCCTAGAGGCGTCAGTACACCACACTGAACAGCTCCAATAAGAGAGAAACGCATCTGTGGTTCTGGTGGGCCAGTCTCTGATAAATGACCGAGAGGTTGGTTCAGAGACTGAAATCTTGTGAAACGTGCCAAGTGTTTTAAATATTGTAATATTATTATTTAGAACAGTGTCACCAAGTGTCGCATAATTGTACTTTGTACAGTTTTTATTATTGGTAAATTTCTACCTCTCGCTAAGGGAGATATTGAATTCATGCTAAAAATCACAACATTGCCTGTCAAAACAATTTGACGATTAACAGATAATTATTACTGTCATAACGTGGACATAACCTCTTTCTTACTGCAAAAATAAAAGGTGATATACAAATTCATAAATAAAATTCAGTAAAATTATGGTCGAAGAAAAAGTACAGTACATCGCTCTATTTGTAAAGCAATAAGCTTCTTACAACTTTCACAATGTAATATACTATAATCAATGGTGATACATTTAAAACGCGTGTAATGGCGATTACTAATTCGGATTAGTTAGAACACACGGCTACGACAATGGTCACAAATATCATTCTTTTCAGCAATAACCATCATTACTCATTATTTATATTTTGATATATTCATTAAAATTAATAGCTGCTGATGTAATCATTCTTAATACATATTATAAATTATTCTGAAATAGTAGCGAATGAAATCTGTACTGGATCAATAAGAGTAGTAACATTTGAAGATGATTAGAGTTTCAGTGCAATACGAGAACGTCAAATGAAGGGGTTACAAGTTGACGATGTAACAAGAACAGCAAATAAGCGCGTGAAAAGTTAAATACATGTAATTAAATGGTTGGGTGAACATTCCGCGCCGTAGAGAAGCTGATTCGCGTTTAGTAAGCACGTTTCCATTAGTTATCTGTGTTTGATTTTTCGCACGACCGACTCAATGACTATAGGGGAACGGGACAAGGGACTTTCTAACTTTCAAATCTAATTACCGAAACAGGATTCGTTAGAAACAAATTACAACTTACAAATCTTACGTTGCAAACATTTCTGTTATTAATAGAATTACATTGTTTATACTGGACAAGCATCAAATAGTTATTATTTTAATTTTATCCCATTTAGGATAATTTACTCAAGTTCGACGACCAGTTAAAAAAATCTGATGTGACCAGCACAATACCTTCCGTCAATCCTGTGTATTATGTACAAATTCCATACATAAATTTTCTTGCAAAAGATTCTAAATTTTTGGTATTATGTGATTCCTTTTCTCGGCAACTGAATTCCATACTCCTGATAACAAACAAACCACATGAAATAAGAAAATTATGAAATTTTGAATGAAAAATTATAACACTTGTCAGTTATGAACATAATTAATTGCTGTCACTTTGACACGGGTC
The DNA here is from genome assembly GCA_951394225.1 of Harpalus rufipes. Classification (NCBI taxonomy): domain Eukaryota; kingdom Metazoa; phylum Arthropoda; class Insecta; order Coleoptera; family Carabidae; genus Harpalus; species Harpalus rufipes. Next base: position 65,050,030 of record OX596274.1, read on the forward strand.
CCCATATCTGTTTGCCAAAGTTAGCAAAGTCATGTCACTGCACGCGCAATGGTAATACACACCATTGTTTTTAAACCATTTCTGTAAGTATTTGTACATTAATTATTATCTAAATTTATCCTTTTTTCTCTGTACCTTATTTGTACATTTTTTGTAAATTCTTCATAGTGCCCTGAAGAAGACTACTGTAGTAGTCGAAACGTTGGCTTCGAAATAAAAAAAAATTACATCAGTGACTGCTAGTCCGATCATTTTTTCCCCTTGGGACCCTCAAAAAATATATGGTTCCATATAAAAAAAAATATCCCAAATTTTGGCCGCTGATAATTTTTTTTGTCGATGTGACCAATTCTTTAATGTAAAATGGCACAATTTTTCTCATTCAACCAACCTTGTATATCTTCAAATAAAAAAGTTACCAATAGTGAGCAAGCTTATAGAGGCATTCTGTATAGTAACCCTGAGAGTGAATAAATAATAATAATAAAATAAGACGGTTAATCCTAATTATAATTTAGAATTGTAAATACGAATGTAATATTTAAAAAATATATATGTATATATGACACGTTTAAACTTTCCGGACGTTTATCAGATACATGCCCACTCAACCAGAACCACAGATGTGTTTCGTTCTGATTAGAACCCATCACTGAAGCCTTATAGTCTAGGAAACACAGACTAGGTTGAGTGGAATGATGATAAAGCATCCCAAGATGATATTTATGATGCCTGCGGAGGTAACTAAATGACCGAGACCGCGAGTTTGATTCAGAGACTGAAATCTTGTGAAACGTATCAAGTATAATTTTTTAAATATTATATTAGAACATTTTTACCAAGTATCATAATAATGTACTTTATTTTACATTTATTATTATTTGAATTTAAAGTTTTGAATACATAACAATAAAAATTAAGAAAAAATAAAAATACAAACTGCACTAGATACGTGTCATAAATGCATTGAAGGGAACGTCAATTTTGAAGCATCTGTCGCATTAGATATGCATCGATAAAATATCATTTTTCTAGAATTTCAAGTAGCGCTGAAATAAGCATTTCTATGAAATTCTCGTGTTAAAATTCTGTCACGAACACAACTCTGAAGCGCAATGGCTGTATGCAAAAGCAGACACATATATTTAAGTTGTTTATAGTGTAAAGATGTCATAATATTCGTATGTTGTCTAGACATAGATAACCTCACTCAAGTACTTCGCTTTAAAAAAGATTAAATGTTTTAGCGAAATAGTTTTCTTTAAGTCGATAAAATGCGTGATAAGTATTACTGACTACCTATATTATGCAAACATTTGTAACCGTTCTTCAGACAAGGGTTAAATATTTAAAAAAGTACATTTAACCTGATTACGTTTTGTTATACTCAATAAAATGCGGTTCTCGTGTATGTAATTATAAACTATCTGTTCTTTCGAATAGCGATTTCTGAATAAATGTTCTTTATAATAAATTCTTGGTGTTTTGAACAATACATATTTTCAATGTTTATTTATAACTTACTATACCTATAATTTGTCTTTACCCTGCAAATTTATATTCAGTTATTGTACCGTAATATATAATTTTATGTACGCATGTACACCGAAAATAAATAACGACCTGTTTATCATCAATTACATAAGCACTTACCATAGCCACGTAGCATAAACATACTTATACAAGAGGTATATTGGATATGCTTATGAAATTGATGATAAACATTCACGTATAGAAAAACTTTTAAGTGAAACACAAACCCAAGTGTCGCATTAATATGTGTATATCTTAATATCAAACTAAATTATAATTTATTAATTAATAAAAGTTTTCTTTTTCGTTCGTATATAATGTTTTATTTTTCTTGACTGATTGCGACCTCCGATTGAGAAACGGTGTCCTAGATAAGGGTTGGGGAACCTTTTTTTTCTGCCAGGGGCCATTTGCTTACTTATAATGTTATTCGCGGGCCATAAAAAATTATCAGCTTAAAAATTAGCCTCTTATATTTGGTCAAAAGTTTAATTATTAAACCACTACTGTGATGGCTGCTACTACTTACCATTACTGAGGCGTGTATAGTTAGCTGATATTGATAATGTTACTCGCAACTGTTTTTCCTATATTTATTAAATTTTGAATTTAGTGTGCGGGCCATAGCAAATGATGATGCTGGCCAGATGTTCCGCACCACTATCCTAAAGGCTTCAGTGATGGGCTCCAATAAGAGCGAAACACATCTGTGGTTCTGATTGAGTGGGCCAGTCTCTGATAAATGACCGAGTAGTTGATTCAGACACTGAAATCTTTTGAAACGTGCCATGTATATATTTTTTAAATTTTACGTTAAATTCTAGCTCGTATTTATACTTCTAATTATAATTATGATTGGCCATCTCATTTTATTAATATTATTATTAAATTTGTATATAGGCCGCTAGCAGAGACGTGACTCGAGCGATCTTGAAGTGTGTGGAATTAGCTGATTTGTGTGCGCTTGTCACTTGGATAAGAACAACGTCACTTTCACAAGCACACTAAAAATTATTTTTAATTTCATGAATAGTAAAATAATAACTTTTTAGCAGTTCAAAATCAAAATAAGTCAAAACATTGTTCTTGTCAAAGTGACAAGCGCATACAAATCAGTTGATTTCAAGCACTTCAAGGTCGCTCGAGTCTCGAGTCTGCTCGCGGCTTATAAAAATAAACTAAATATAAGTGACGTCAGATTTATTTTGATATAAGGGTCACTCTACAATTATAAAGAATAAGGAAATCAAGTATAGGCCGTGGAAAATAATATATGTACTATAATTTTAAACATTTTTTATGTTATTTGAAATTATGTTGCGCAAACTAGAACTTTGTGTATACATATTATGATTTCTGGATTTGACTCCTTTCGAGTTATGTCATATGGATGACTTCATGGTACAGACATTACCATTTGCCATGGTGTTTACGTTACTGTCATCTATGTTGCCAGCCAAGACGGTGCAAGTCCTTATTAGAAATTAGAACCTCTAGCTGGTGCCCAATAGTTAGGGGGTAGCCAAGTTACCAACGCCGAAATAAATATTTAGAATTTTAAATGACACAAAAGCAACCCACTGTGGTGTACCCTCTACGCCAGCAATGAGTGCACGTGAGGTAACCGCCCACACATTACAACAGGGCGTTCTAAAGGTTCAGGAAAAAACTAGCATAACAATCTTACCCGAAGAATTTAATGGTAGTAGTCTCGATATCCAGCATTTATCGGAAGTAGGCGTAACTACACTCGAAACCTGGATCATGTGTGGTATCGTTGGATGTGTATGCTAAAAACAAACAATTTTTGTTGGAAACATTTTTTTATATTAGTTATTATTTACGAAATAACTACTAAAAATTGTTTAAATGTTTACTTTCTACCTTGACGATGCATAGCCAGCTTATTCCTATTTTTCACTTGTTTAATTTGACAATTGTTACTATTACTCACTGTGTCACACTCGCATACAGTTTTACTCAGCTGCACGATAATTTTCAGGGCCTTCACCTAACACCATCAGCATATCGAATCCTTCCAGGTGTGAAAACATCATGTTGTCATTCAAAAACTACATGCGACTTTGACACAGTGATTAAAAGTAGCAATGTCAAAGTGAAAAACAGGAATAAGCTGGCTATATATGCTCCGATCACGGTGGAAAGTACTTTGAACATTTAAAGTAATTTACGTTGCAAGTCCGGTAAATGTATTTTTACAGTACAAATAAGATGTTTCCCGGACGATGTGACGAAGGAGCCGTGTCTAGAATTGCGAAATGTGTACTGAGAAAATCATTAAATGGACGAAAGTTAGATAAATTATAAAAATTCTCTTTTATTTCTCCTTTAAAAAAATCATGTAGTCTTGGTGTTAATAAAAATAAAACAGTAATGACAGCAATACAGCAACCAATTTTTTTTGACATTTCTAATATTTTTCAAAAATGAATACGAAAAACGATATTCCCGGTCAATCCTATTAAAATCTGTAGAAACAAATGGAAATTAATCAATATTGGCTTTTTGGGGAAGGGGGGAAAAAGAAAATCATTTTACAAACAAAACATGTAATTTTGGCATATACGTTACATCTGGTGAGTATTAGTGTTTATTAGGTGGCAGTTTTTTTCTTATGGCATTTTTACCTTTCGTCACCTTTAGGTAAGGGAAGATATTGTCTTTGGTCAAAAATCCGATAATGAGTTTCTAATGAATAAGCACATTTTGGAATTCATAGAATACGAATATACTATTTTTACGATGATATCTCTATGTGTGTGTGTGTGTGTGTGTGTGTGTGTGTGTGTGTGTGTGTGTGTGTGTGTGTGTGTGTGTGTGTGTGTGTGCGCGTGTGTGCGTCTGTGTGTCTCTGATCGCAAAATTTCAAAACCATGGAAGGACTGTATTGCGGAAGACTTGAGTGAAAAGGAACTGAATGAGGCCGACACGCAAAACATAAATGAGTGGAAGAAGAAAATAAAATATAGCGACCCTTAACGAATAGGAAAGCTAAAGAAGATGGCAGTGTCAAATGCAATTTGCATAATTTGTTTATAAAATAATTTTACTGGAAATATAGGATCTTTTGCAAGAAAATGTATGTATAAGGCGCGAGCAGTCACGTGACTTTGCTGACCTTGGCAAGTAGATATGGGGGCCCGTGTCAAAATGACTGTTATTAATTATGTCCATAACTGACAAATATCGTAATTTTTCATTCAAAATTTCATCATTTTATTATTTCATGTGGTTTATTTGTTATCAGGAGTGTGGAATTCAGTTGTCGAGAAAAAATCATACAATAGCAAAAAACAATTTTAAGTATTTATTTCATAAATAAAAAAATGTTGCCAACAAAAGTTGTTTGTTTTTGGAATACACACATACAAGATTATGTTACACTAGTTTTTTTCCTGAATCTCTAGGTCGTCGTAGTTCTGAAAGAAAGCCTGGGACGGATGATTTGCTTATTCACTTCAACATTTTAAATTAAATATAATTTATATTAAAATTGTGTTAGTTTTTATAATATAACTTTAGCACTTGAGACTCTAGCAACATTACTTCAAATTAGAAATAAAGTTGAAAAGTAATTTTAATCAGTCTTAAAGTGGAACCTGAATATGAAAACTGCCTTTAATTAATAAATAAAAATATGAAATTAAGCAGAGAGCATAGTTTTTAAGTTAGCTTTAAATTTTGATTAGTTTTTAAGTCTAATCATTATTTTGATAGCGTTAGTAGTTTTTAAGTTACCAGAAATTAATTTAACAACTTTGAGTATCAGAAATTGATTTGAAAGATTTTAAAAATTGGAAAGGAATAATGGTGAAGAGTGAAACTGTTTCAAATCAAACATTAAAATAAAATCTAATAATTCTAGCGTGACCCTTGCACAAGCTCTAAGGCATTAAACTTGTTTTTCAGTAGCACATTTTATGATGTGATTCAATACGGCTTTACATATTGTCATATATCAGACACGAATTTGATTTTAACTTTTTATGTCAAAACCTCGGTCAAAACAATAAAAATATTATGGTTTGTGTTTTTGTGTACACACATATGATTTTAAAATAATCTACCTCAATCTGATGGAACATCGTATTTGATTAAAGACAGATTTAACCAAGCGTTTGAAATCCATTTGAAATTGGAGTTAGATTTTAAATCGTACGTGCTTTTGAAACGTGATGCCAATTCGTGGAACAAAACAGAAACAAAAAGCTAACGTTGATGTTCCAGGCTGTGCTGCTGCTGACCCGCAACTTGTGCCAGACACGCCATACATTATGCAGTGGACTTGAACTCACTCGAATTTTTTTCTCTCTACGTAAATGTACAAAGATAATGTTAATATTTTATACCACATTGGGACATGACTAGCAATAGCAGGATAAGCTATTTGAATATTCTACACAGGGTGTTAAAAAAAGGATAAAAAAATTGAGAACATATACATTTCGATGTGCTGATTTTCAATCAAAATGAATTTTGGTCAGAAAATTATCTTATTTTTCATTTAATTCTTTTTTAGTGCGTCACTGCCGACATGAAATTTTTATTAGAAATAATCATTTATCTAATCACATAACACAAAAATAGGAAATAAATTATTTCGTAATTATTTACAATTCAACGTCTGTTACGTGATTAGGAAACTCATTATTTTTAATAAAAATTTCATATCGGCAGTGGCGTAGTAAAAAAGAATTAAATGAAAAATAAGAAATAATTTTCCGAATTTAGACGGGGCAAGTTATATCAGAGTTGTATTGTAATTATTTTTAGATTTATGTAATTAAAGTACTGTAAATATAATAGAAATAAGGAATATAATACTAGTAAGAATGAAATAAAAATACTAATATGGTTCGTACGTTTCTTTCTTTGAACGAGATTAATAGAATATCAGCAATTATTGAGAATAAGACATATGGTTTATATTTTTTTAAAAGTTTATTTTAAATATGTTCAAAGTAGTTCCCTTCATCAATAATAAACCTGACTATTATTTTCTTCTATATTTTAAAAGCTTCCAACCAATTTTCTTTTGGAATGCTGAATGCTTCAAATTAATTACGTATTGCAGCATCAATCTCTTCTTCAGCCGAAAACCATCTACCCTGTAAATTTGAAATACTCGTCCAAAAAATAGCTGAAAATGCTGTTTGGGTAATTTAATCTTTTCACTCGCAAATGATATTTTAAAAAATTAATTAACTATGTTCTAACTAACTTAACTTTTGCAACATCTTAAAATGACAAAATAAAAAATTATTTAGTGTAAAATTTATTTTCCATGGTCTACCTGTTTCTCTTATCTCAATAATTCCATCTCGACTCTCAGCGCTTTGTGCTCTGCGTATAAAATATGTAATGCCTAATATTAAGACTCTAAATGAATTGTTTTTTTTTCGTCTTTTATTAGTATGATCGTAGAACAATATTAAAAAGTATTGTTATTATGGTCAAGTTACAAAAATTACTTTCTGTAATAAACAAAACTTTGAACTACCTGTACGCACATTAATGCAACACATTTTCAAATAAGGCTAGAATATGAAATTTATTGCAAATTTTTAAAGTTCTTGTATTTGACACAATGCAGATTTTTCTGCTTTATAATATATGTTTCTTAGTATTCCTAAATGAAATTCTTAATAAAATGGACCTGTCAAACATATTTAAGTGGCTTATATAGTATCGTAGGTGTGGCTTCACATTAATACGATGTAATGAAATATTGAGAGAAAAGAAAAATACAAATGTTAATTAAATTTTAAATGAAAACTGTTATTTTGATTTGATTTCCAGTGGATTCACCACATTTTGCCTTGATTTAATGTTGTGAATTAATTAATTTTTAAAGTATTTTGGTTACTAGAATACAAGAATGCGACAGGAAATTACAAAATAAAAATATGAAGAAATTTAGTTTTTACTTTATATTTAAATACAGATGAAATTTATGTTGGTGACAATCAATTTGTTGGAAAATGGAAATGTTATTTAAATTTAAATGTTTCATGATGGTTTTATTAAAAAGAATTTAATCAAGAATATTTCAAAGAAATGTACGGTTCTTGATTTATAATTTGTAAATAAGTACGGGATAAAATTTTAATTTTCGCAGGCCATACAATTTTACCATACTCTAAAAAAATAATAATACATTTATTGTTTAATTTAAGAAACATATATTTTTTATTTTAAAATTTAACATGTATATTATAATTATATACACGATGTTCAATTTAAGTGGCGCACTATTGCTATCTCGAGAATTATAAGAGATAAGTTAAATAAGCAAACAATTTCTATATCATACTCGTAAGACTATTAAAATGAGTGAAACATTTTTTTTATTAAACCAGTGGTTTTCAAAATACAGGATACAACTTTCTTATTTTAAAATTGGAACCTCTCTTATTCGATTCATTATTTTTTTCTAAATACAACGATGTTATACACTTTACAGAAAAAAAATATTGTGAAAAATGCAATATATATGTATATATATGTTTAATCTGGTAGAAAGTAGTCCTACGACAGAGATAAATTAATTTATTGTTAAGCTCAAAAAAAGAAGGCATATTTATATTGTTCAAAATTATTTCCATTGTGATTAATATATAACTATACTTTTCAGCATATTATTTCTTACTCTTCTTAAATTTTCGGCTGTCGATATTATAAATTATATTTTCAGTAGGATTTTTTAAATGCTGAACATCGAGATGAATTGTTTTATACACTTCGTCTTTAACATAGCCCTGCAAGAAAAGATTAAGGAAAAGGATTAAGGTCTGGCGATCTTGCAGGCCATGGTATGGAACCATAAGTTCCAATGCACTGATTTCAAAAGTAATCATTTAAAAAATTGGTTACTTAACAACAATTGTGTGCTGGTGCTCTATCTTGCTGGAAAATAATATTTCTTAAAGCTGCTAGTGGCAATTATCTAAAATGATGTTCAGCATATTTCTCAAAATTTGTAAAATGTCACCAGATAGTGTACCTTCGTACATGTAAATATATGTATTATAATTTAGTGCACAACACACATTTATACCTACTAAATTTATGCTGAAAACCCTTCTCTCGTAGTGCAACAGGATTTTCACAGCTTCAGAAGTCCATATTTCTTCTGTTACATATGCCGTTGTTCGAAAAATTAGCTTCGTCTGTCCATATAATTGATTTCGAAATGTCAGGTTTTTCATTTATTAACAAATTATAAAATTCCAAGCGGCGTTCATGGTCTCCATGATATAAATGATGAATTTTTTGAAATTTAAATGGCTTGTATTTATATTTTTTTTGAAAAAACGATGAACTGTGCTCACACTTAAATTGCAGTCAGTATTGAAGTCCTTGGATTGGCTTTAAAAAATGGTAAAATATTGGTTTCAGCGTCCTGATTTTCTAATCTAACTCACTTTTTAACAAACGCGTTCGTATTAGCATGAAATGTTAATTCTAGTTTTCGAAAATAGCGGCGGTTGGGAACTTGCCACTCAGGAAATCGTTTCCTATATACATGTTTACCGCATCAAAGAATTTTTTAAACACAAAATGTAAACTTCATTTTTTTCGTAAGTAAAATTCATTTTATCACCAGTTAATACGAAACAAAATTTTCTATTGTTTCTGTCATAGCACTCTTATTTCTGTTAGATTTAAACTAAAATATAATATTTTTTTATTTGCATTTTTTTTCATTATTTAGGTAAGACTATCGTTGTATTTAGAAAAAAATACTTAATCGAATAGACTAATAAATATGTAGGTTCCAATTTAAAATAAGAAAGTTGTATACTGTATTTGGAGAACCACTGGTTTAAAGAAAAATTTGTTTCACTCATTTTAATAGTCTTATACTTACAAATTGTTTGCTGATTTAACCAACATTTTATATATTCCTCAAAAATATTTATAAAAAATACTTTATTGTAAGATTGAATTATTGTTCTTTGTTCTTTCTTGTGGGTACTATGTAATATTTATACCAAAATGATTCTTTAGTATTAGTATACAGCAAAAGAACGAAATAAAAGGTTAAGTCCACATAAAAAGTTGTTTACTGACCTGAAAGAAAGAGGACATATTGCGTGTGCGTAATTTATTTGTACATATAATACATATAAGTATATTTATTATTCACTGTCTTTGTGTACTTGCATAGAAATGTTGTTTTTGGACAACAATGGATTTTCAGTTATTATATCACAGGGCTTCAAAAATAATCGAAAAAAACTGCCGACTAATAAGACACGTCTTGGAATTGCCATAGAAACACTCCTCAGACCGTAGATCGAAGGGTATTTTGACTATACCACGAAGAACATTCGTCACACTGATCCATTTGATACTTAATTGCATTTTGATTGGTTAAAAACATAACGAGGGAAATAATCGCAGTTAGACTAGGATTCTATACAAAAAAATCTGATGTGACCAACACAATACCTCCCGCCATTTACCTATGGGATCTCGTTGCTCCATGCCTGATGTCTTGTCGCGAATTTGGGGAATCCGATTCGATCCCGATCAACGCCAAATAATTCGAATTTTAAATGGCATAAAATTAACCCTTGTGGTAAACGCCCGCACAATACAAATATGCCATTATCATTACCGAAATGTGTGTACAAATCAGATTAGCACACCCAGCAATGGATAATATGCCGTGATAATATATTTATTTATTTCTTTATTTAAATACATACCTGCATATTTACTAATGCTAGAAATTATGTATATTAAGTGCCTTTCCATAAAACTATTGTTCTATTTACAATTTTCCTTTTAAAACGTTACTATTATTAATTTGAAATGATTATTTTTTTGACAGTGACATTTATCTGTCAGTTACATACATTTGAGCTGAACTATGTAACCATGGAGATGTGTTTAAAACATAAGCTCCGAGATAATTTTTTTATATTACTTTATAAATTTATCCATAAAATACATAGAAAAAGTATTAAAGCAAACCTGTAGAAAATAAAATAATCTTAAATTTTCATAACAACAAATTTCGAAAAAAATAAATTTAAAGGTTTTTTTGAAGAAAAACTATGTTGAGCTTCAAGTAAACTGCCATTTCCGGTTATCCGATTGCCACCAAAATCTAATGGCTTCTTTCCATATTAGAATAAGGTAAAAATACATGGTTTCAAAACTTTCTGATTGACACACACGCACGCACGCACGCACGCACACACACACACACACACACACACATCACACACACACACACACACACACACACACACACACATATATATATATATATATATATATATATATATATATACATACATACATACATACATACATACATACATACATACATACATACACACAGACATCATCGTGAAAATGTTAAAAATGGAATCTTAGGACCTTAAAACGTGGTCATTTACTAAAATCTCGATATGCGATTTTTAGCACGATCCATATACCTCCCTTACCAAGGGTAGCGGGAGGTAAAAAGCATTTTGATTGGTTTAAAATGTGATAATCAGTTAAGTATGGGGTCTCGTAGCCGTGTGCCCGAGTGTCTCGTGTGACCCCTGGTTCGATCCCGATCGACCCCTGTGTTGCACTCTCCACGCCAGCGATGGGTGCCTGTGAGGTGACGCCTGGTAAGCGCCCGCACGGTACAAATATATCATCATTACCGATATCTGTGTACAAAGCAGATTGGCACACCTAGCAATGGGTAATATGCCTTTATTGTATTTATTAAATACCGAGTCCCGGTGAGACCAGTTGATTTTTAAAATTTATTTATAATTATATATACTTATATATATAATAGAAAAAAAATACGAATTAATGAAGTAGTATCTACCTAACACACTCATGGACAAAAATATTGCAGATTTATTTAGGGTTTTTCTAATTTTTCTTTAACATTAATATAAGTACCTACTATTGCAAATATCATAGTTGAAGTGTTCTTTGTTTTTAGTTATGTTTTATAATTAATTAATTTACATTTGATAACCGTGGAACATATTCTTTGATGATTCTGTAATACTGGATGATATGGCAAGATAAAACCATATATTGGGGGAGTCATTTTGAGTAAAAAATGTTGTATGAAGGTATGTTCGGAAACTTTCGTTACAGAATTACAGACCTTTGAAAGTGCGTCTTATCAGACACATTTTTATTAATAACCAGAAATGGTAGCGTATAAAATAAAATATATAAAAATGTATACGCACGTATAATACGTGTGAGTATAAAACTGTTATGTATTATACACTTTATACAATATAAGTATTGTACATACGTGATATATATTTTATACAGTTCATGTATGTTAATACTGTATGAAAATAAAATATACGTGTATGAGATGATATAATAGTAAACAACACCAAATATGTTTATACTGTTCAAAAGGTATAGTACGTTTTATACAATATGAAATGTATAATAAAAAATATGTATTTAACAGGTGTAATAACATACATTTTCTAAAAACGTATTATACTTTGTATATACGTTTTATACAGGACTTTTATGTAATGTTTAAAAACTTTTATATATGTATTTTCCCATCCCTGTTAATAACTGCACTAGTTGCACTAAAATTTTGCAACTAGATATGAGGATACTACTTATTTAGATGCATATTTATACTTTCTTTTGTTTCTGTATCTCAACCAGAGGCGTCTCATATGCGGAAGTCATGAAGGTTTTTACACGTTAGTTTTTTACCTATTAACATTTTTCCATTTTTACGTATAAAATATTACATACATACATAAAATGGTATTCTTGCTAAAATAAACGCAGTAGTCTAATCTAGAATTTAACAAAACAAAAGTTAAAATGAAGAAGAATTAGCAATTAGAATATTCTTCTCTACCTCTAAATACAGCTTGCAGCCTGATTATGTTTCGCAGAAGATTAAGATTTCTATTTGTTTTTTTTTTAATTCGATTTTATTCTTCCTGAGCTGCGATTCGAAATTTGAATTAGGGAGTGTATTTGGAGCTAGTATATTTAGTTTGAGGATGTCCCATAGATGCTTTATTTCTATGAAATTTGCATCGGGTCAACGATAGTCAATCTAACGATACAATCCCGGCATTTTCAATATACTGGAGCACTTTTTCGGCTATGTGCTACGTGGGCGCGAGCATTATCATGCATCAGTACAAAATTACTGTATACAATAAAATCGACATTTGGGAGAACATGTACCTCAATCATGTTTTGCAGGTACCAGTATATATTTATTCTTAAATTCATTTCTACGCCCTTTTGTTCGACATTTCTAACTAACGCCACCCCTTAGCATGATGGAATCTCTTCCAAAGCTAAAGTTTTCAACTAAATTACATTAAGCGTATCGTTCCTTAACTCTTATATACAGTCGACCATGTCTATTTTGCAACATAAGACAATTGTAATACGAATATATAAATTTAGCAGAAAAATGTATAAAAAAAATATAAAATAATACATAATATTTTTATTCGTGAGTGTATTTTTGTTGTCAGCATAAATATTTTCTTTGTTACCCTAAAAATTTAACTATTGATACTGTAGGTACACAAAAAGAAAAATATGTTGATAATATATCAAAGATTGATTGATGAAATATATTGCGTAAATAGTCAATATAACATCCAAATAATTAATAACATTATTCAATAATAAATATTATACGTAATTTATTCAACGTATAGTTAATATTTTGCCTACATACACTATTTATTTCTATTAATCATGATGTAAATTTAGCAAATAGTATTGTTAGATATTTATTTAATCATGATGAATAATTGGTAACAACAAACAAAAAAATTGAAAGCGTAAATCTATTTATTAACGATGTCTTTTGAAATGTAGTTTATTGTTTTCATCTGTTCGGTCACATTCATACCTGTTCGAATCTGCTATTTCCTGTTTTTAAAGTGAGCGCCATTAATATAACTTAAATATTGCGTGCCGAATGGTTGTGTTTCTGTCTTGTTTGATAAATGTTCTACATTTATTTAATTTATCTTTTAACGATGTTCGGTTTGGCTACTCTTTCGGCATTACGCTCGTAATTTTTCAAAATCGTTGCAAGACTGTCGATATAATATCAATAAAATGTTTATTGTTTCCTCTTTTTTTATATTTTTCTTCCATGTTTGTTGGTAAAATACTGTGACCATTATAATTACACATTATTATAAAATAGCAGAGAATGTCTCGTAGTTTTAAAGATTTTTTAACATTCAAACCTGATGTATATAAATGGTTGTATTAAAAATGTAATTATTAATTTCTCTCATTTGTTTCAAAATAATGAAATTTAACTAAATATTACTGTTTATGAATCATAATAAATGTTGAATCATATTTAAATATCATTATTTAAATGATTCAAATACATTATTTATGTAGCTAAAAATTTCGAATTTCTGTTTAATATATATATTTTATATCATACTTTGAAATATTTTGTTTTGCTATACATACATATATTTTGTTATTTTGCATATTTTATTGTTAATTAAAATAAAATTATGTACATACATTTAAGTATACGTTCCTAATTTTAGTATATAAAAAGATATACCATAATGATACTGCTTCAGTAACAGACTGAATGACCTTGAACTAGTCCAGTTTTGTAGTAGGTCATCTACTATTTTTGTTCAATAGCAACTTACAAAATAACACTCGATGCTAAAGTAGATTTTAACGATGACAGTGCATTTTTTTTAAATCACTCACTAGTGACAAATTATATTACGTACAGTAAAATTTTTGAAAGATGTCCGATCAAGGTTATCTACGAATTGTATGAATTCAGATTTTTGCTCCGCCCATTCTGACAAATTCAGTAGTGTCGTTTGCTTAGTTTTCATGAGGGTATATATGATACTACTGTTATTTTATTATTATAAAAATATATGTTGCAATAAAAGCGTTCAAAATTCAAAAATAAGTCAACTGGTAAGTTTATTAGCAAATGTAAAACCAAATATGTGAAAAATAAGATACTAACTCAATGTCAGTGTCAGTGACACTGACAGAAAATAACGTTATTCGTACGGCTAAGAATCTAGGTAATGTATCTGAATTAATAAATAAACATACGTTACAGCGAAAGTATTATCAATGACGAGCATCGTTTTAAAGTGGAATGTCTTAACTTAGTCGACACAATATGAATTTTTGAAAGACAAGCGTGTTATATCAATCCTTATCGTACCGCTTATAGCCTTTGCAAAGGAAAGAGATAAATGTATGCTAATTTGTTAATTCGTTCATGATACAGATAACCTTGATCGGACATCTTTAAAAAAAAATACTGTAAGAAGTTTTATAAACCTAAGACATTATAAAAAGGCCATACTATACCTTTTCTACCATTGCAAATTAAGACAGCAGAAATACAGAGATACATTTTTTCTACCCGTGTTTAATGAATCAGATTTTAGTAGTTGCTAGCATCATACTGTGCTGTGTTGAATAGTTATGAAGCCGCAGCTTATCATGTAATAAAGATGTTGATTAGCGCCAGTACGTTAAGATACATTTTTACAATGGGAGTACGTGCTTCCTACCGGTTGAGGATGATTTTAGATATTTTAATTTATTCTGGTTTATCCACTTATTGCTGTTTTTGCATAATTTTCACAGTAACAAAAATAAAATTTACAATATTTGAAAATTATTTTGGCATTTAGAAAAAAATTAGTTTTGGTCGTTGTCATCGTATATTTTTTATTTACTTACCACCTCCTAATCGGTAAGTAATCATTTACCGATTAGTAATTTGAAAAGATAATATATTGCCTTGGAAACCCACTGGGTAAACATTAAAAAAAACTCGATCCTTTAAAAGAAATAAGTTATTAATCACTTTTTGATATAATATATCTTTACTTATTTGTATCATAAATAAGCACTAACATACAGGTTTTAATTTTTCCTTTATTGTACAAAGACTTAAAGCAACAGAAAATTTCTACATTTAAGTTCATAAATTTCTTCTTTTTCTCCGGGATAATATCTATAAAAAATAAAAGAATGTTCGCCATTGTTTCTAGAAATATTGTTGGGTTGGATGAAATAAAATTCTCAACGCACTACTCTCCGTGACCGATATCAATTATTACTGAACCTCGGCAGTAAAATGGTTGAAAACCTGCGTGTTTGAGTAAACTTTATTTTACAATAATCTATTTTGTATGTATAGTTTTGACTTTAGTTTCTTTTCATGTATGAGGATATAGAGGATATCCAAATTTCGATGGCCACCATTGGGACCTCGGAAACTATAAGATATATGAAATCGGTTGGGGCATTTGGTGCACTTTTGGGGGACCATCTTAGATGTGCTTTTGTTTTGCCAAAAATTCTCATACATTACTAGATAATGGCGCAAAATCTATTTTGGTCGAATTTTTCATTTTTAATATCAGCGGTGTACAATATTTGATTTTTGTTTAAAAAAAAAATTCTCTTTCGATTGGTATAAGGGTTTTGTGCTTTAAATTTATTTTACACTTAAAATCTTAAATATTTCATTATTTTTCATGAAATTTCTAAATTTTTTGTCATCAATTTCATTAGGTTTTTTTTTTGTAATAGTATTTCATTTTACTTAATTAAATTATTTCATACCTACCCTGTTTCATAATTTAAGTTTAACTCTATATTTTTAAATTTACGTAAGTAGGTACACCATATTTAAAACATAATAACCTTTAAACCAATAGAAAGAGAAAAAAATAAGAATTTTTTGAAGTAAAAATCAAATATGGGTTCCGTTTAAAAAAAAATGTAAGTTTGTGTTATTCTCGAAAAATTACCGATAGAAAAATTATTTTCGTACGCCACTGGATGGACAATAAAAATATCATTTTTTTATTTGAAACATTTTTCGCAGTTATTGATACTTTAAAAGTAATAAAAAATCTGTTGTGGCTAACACAAAACCTCTTGCCATTTTCATTTTATGTTGCATAGGGCGAAGCAGTAAAAATGGTAAAATCGTATTATATGGACCTCAAAACGTGCTTATTCACTAAAAACTCATCATTGAATTTTTTGACCAAATTTAGTTTTCTGCCATTATCTAGTAACCTATGAAAAAATTTGCCAAACAAAAGCACATCTAAGCCCCTCCCCCCAAATACGTACTACATGCACAGATAAACCTAGGTAGGTTTATCTGTGCTACATGTCTCATTTAACTGAAGTCGTATCCCTTATAGCTTCCTAGATCCCAATGGTGGCCTTCTGACATTCTGTATATTACGTGTAGATGTTGAAAATGAAAACAATGTCATACTTAGTATTGAAGACCTTTGAGAAATTACTGCGGATAATAGTGTGCCTGACTGAAAGTCAAATTTTATATTCATTTCCACTTTTCAAATACCTAGTACCCTAGTACAATTTGACCATTCACAAGAGAGCTATGATACTGCCCGTTCGCAACAAGAGAAAATATCGCAACGAGAAATCTAAACGAAAAGTCAAAATATAACAAGCAATCACAAGTCACTTGATGGTCTGATTCATAATTTTTTAATCCAACATAAATGAGAGAAATTTGTAAATTTTTAATCAAAAATTTAATTTCATAGCCTAATACGAAACAGACTATAATTTGAAATTAAACACTTTAAAAGAAATAGCAACAAATAATGAGTGTAACAAATCATACAAACAAAATGGTTGCAAAAAAAAATCGTTAATATGTAAACAAATTTACTGTACAACTAAATAGTTCATCCCTAACATTCGTTAGCATTATCTTAATTATTTACCTGGTAAATCATATAAAATTGCTCAAGGTCTGAAGAAATATGACATTAATACCGATTTAAAAAACACATAAATTCTATTATAAAACAAAATAGTTCAACAGGATTTTCAGATCATTGTTTAGAAAATAATCATAGTTATAACGGAAAATTTAAAAAGCTCCACATAATTAACAAAGGTTTAAGAATGAACTGCTTAGAAAACTTAGAAATAAGGAAAGCTGCAAATTCTAAGAAGAGTATAGTGACCCATTAGATGTTTCTAATTCATCCCTATTCAACATTTTTGGGTATAAATAGCTGTTGTTAGAATATGTATGTATTGTCTAATGTTCGAAAGGACGAAACAATTGTTACGTTTTAATAAAACTTTGTGGAAAATTAAGTGTCTTAATTTCACTCATTAAATTATTCATATGTTTCACCACGTGCGGACTACAAATTTCATTTTAAAAATTTAATTTATAAATTACATTGATCATAAATTAGTTCTAAAACACAAGAGTTAACTAAATAAAAATTTCTGTATATTCCATTGTTTGCGCTAGGTTACCATTTAACCTAAAAGTAAATATCTCACATTATAATAAAATTTACAGCATTTCAAAATAAAACAAAAAGTGCAGCAAAGCTACATAATGTGAAAATGGTATTACAGAGTAATGTAACATTGTCGTGTATTGTCTTTTCTTTTCTGTTTCATAATAATTTCATCTGGAGCACTCCGGTGTAGCATGACGAACCGTCAAAACACAGGCAATATCGCAAATGACGTATGGCATTGTGATATTACGTTTCTCGTATCCGGCGCGAGCGCTTACTCTTGAAAATTGATTTCTACTCTTGCACCATATCGGAGAGATACATTTTATACATGTCTCACCGAGGCATAACAAAGAGACGAAACTTGCAAGAACTTGTAAATTCGACATCTCGGTATCCCGGGCACTTGATGTTTTAGCTTCGTTTCTTCGATCTAGGAGATATAGACCCTTTTAACCCATGAACTCTCACAATTCACATTTATGTACAGTATGTAAAATATGTCAATAATTCATGGATAACAGATGCATGTGTCTGAAAGATGAAACATTAATCATATTGAGCTGGAATATTTTTAAATTTATCATTCCTTCACTTCAACATTCAACAACATTTATTTTAGGTTACAAATAATTTCAGCCCACTTTATAATACTTTATAACAATTAATGATATTTTAAAATACTTATATGTTTCGTTGTCGAATATGTTTTACACAAAAGTTAGATTCAAATTTAAGACCAGTTTAGTATATTACAAGTTGCGAAATAAACTTTTTTTTGGTCGGAGAGGTAGTTTCATGAGCCGATGGCAAAAAGGCTTATGTAGCATTTTGTTAAATTTTGTATATTCACATAGTGTGACAAAATTTAATGTCTATTTACGATTTTGCGGAACCCGTAATTTCAGTAATGTCTATGGCAATTAAGTAAAACATAACATTTTTATTTTTAACCCTACACTTGTACATCAGGGACAATTTGACCCCGCACAATTTTAGTTCACTAATTGTTTGTGCCTTCGTACATTCTACCGAATTGTCACTGCATGTAAATTTGCTTGAGTGTCCGCGAATACAGTATACGGTATCGACGTCTGCGGGTTTTCTTAAAATAATTATTAATTGTTTATTATTATTAGGTCGGTATATGTCCGTGGAGTACCAGTAATGAAACTAAATTTAACATTTTTAGTTTTGTCGTATGCTACGGACAAAATATGTCTAGAAAATATTTGTCAGAAGAAGAATTAGCCGTTATTACTGGTACACTGACGTCGCAACTTTTATAAATGTTTTGTTATTTATTATTGTAGCTATTTTGTTCTCTCTACTGTTAATCAGTTTAGTACGTTAAGATATAAATAAAAGATATACAGATTACGTATATATTATTTGTTGATATCGTAAAAAACAACAAACATGTGAAAAAGAAAATTTCTCATTGTATTAATGAGTACCAATACCGTAACTTTGTGAAGGTATGTTAGTCTAGGGTTATACATATTAAAAGGAGTACACATTGTTGAAGTTCACTACTGAAGCGTAGTACATACTGAAATTTATGAATATCCCACCTATTCTATTTTACATTAATAAATTTTGGAATAATTAAAAAAGCTGACTACTTTATAATTTTTTACCTCTAAATCTAAGGAGTATAAATAATAATGTGCGAACAAAACTAACATAGATTTTTTTTTAAATATCTGGTAAAACAACATATTCCAGTACCCTAGCCGCCAGCTCGTAACAGTGCTGTATCTACACTCTATATACATATATCTGAGGTATCTCACTTCGAATCTATCGACCGGATAAGTATGTAGCCGTGAAAATGCCAATATATCAGACATTAGTCATAGTCGAAGCTAACGATCTGAACAGCATTTAAATAATATATGTAGTTCTGGTTATACGAGTGCAAAATTATTCACGTTGCAGTATTATCTTCACTAGTAAGCAATGGTTGTAATTCGGAAATTCGGATTAAGAACGCTTTAGTGCAAATAATAGTGAAGATAGTATCTAATAGTTTATTCCGAAATTTAACCAAAGCAACCACTGAAAATGGTTACGGTTTAACCACGGTTACAATGTTACTAAATCTAAACACATGACATGTGTACGCAAGTGATCATTTATCATGCACCAAATAGTATTTTATTAGGACGAAAAGTGAATTTTTAAGGTATGAGCAAGTTTGTTACGGTCAGATTTCGTGAACACCTTTTGTGATATATGAACGAACCCTTTCGACGCTGGTCGTCTTGGAAACGAGTAACGGATTGTTGGAAATAAGTGGCAATTTTTCAAGAATCTTCTCTTTCTGTTGTGAAGAGTGAGAACCACACGTATTTCAATATTTTCTTTCATTTTACGTACTGCTGAGGTTGTTCATCCTTATTTAAGAGAGTTATAGGCGTGTGTGTTCATTGGAACAGCCACCCAACATCCTAGGCGAGATTTCAAAGAGTACTTACCCCTATCAACCTCAAATTCCATGTGCTCAAGCACTCATATTAATTGTTCTTTCTAGGTTTTTTTCTTTTTTTGTACTTTATATTATTTTACCATTTAGTTATATTTCGAATTTTGAGATCTTGTATCATATCGCTAAATCTGGAGGGACATTTACGCTCACGTACACCCTCTACATGTGCGTAGATTATTGGAGTGTTGAAGTCATCATCGCCGTAATATTTCGTGCACATCTCTCATTTGGCGAGCACTGGAAATATTTGAGAACTACAAGTCAAGGAAGCAGGAGACTAGCTCCAGATAAGAACTTACATTTATTTATTTAGTTGTACTATCTTTCTATAATCTTGTACATATCAAATTTGAACCTATAGTTTTCGTTATGTTATTATTGAAATTATCTTATGTATTTGTAATCTAATCTAGCCGATTCGCGGTCGTTGTTGATTGCTTAATTTCATTTTAAAATAACCAATAGCTTCGAATTTGTGCTTTTGCTAGGTTAACATAACCTATTTGTTGTTTACGAGCGTTTTTCGTCCAGTGTACACTCGGACTCGGAGATAGCGCATTTCGAGTTTACTGTTATTTACCCGCACGCGCGCTACCTATCAGGCGAGAGTTTAGTTTAATATTTGAAAAATACCGCGAACCGTGCTACCGACTTTGTAATTATTTACGTTCGATAATTAAATTGTGAATTATAACTTTTGTCTTTTTCGTCTAAAAAATACGTGGCGTCCTTTTATTTTTTTTATAATCCATTCCTGTGGTTTCGACTCCGCCCATCTTCACTGTATAAAAGGTAGCGGTCGAACATCTGTCAACTAGAGTGCGTAAGTGACTCATTGCGTATTCGATGTGTAAACTACGCTTCACAAGTTGTTTACGGCGGAGGCGGGCAGCCGAGGCCATAATTACTTGTGAGTACCTTAAAGACACTTTTCGTCTGAAGTACATACATAATTTTATATCACTCTAGTTTCTAGTTTTTAAATTATTAAAAGAAATATGCATCAATCTGTAGCAGTATGAGTTTTGCATAAGTAGGCTAAGTAGCAATTTTTCGAAAATCCTAGCAAAATTTTGACATATTGACAGATTAAAATTGAATTTTTCTGGTTTCGTTAGCATTCTTATTCGCTATAATTGTTGAAAATTACATTCCTCGAGTTTTTTTGAATAATGCTGCTGAAATAAAGAACAATTTAATGCCGCATAAATAAAGGATTCAGTATCATTTTAAAGTTCTAGGATTTTAGTGTTTCACTTTTTGTTTTATAAATCGTTCAAAAAATGTTGCTTTAGAAACAAATATGACAATAGTATTTTATGTATCTAGGACGAAAAGTGAATCTTTAAGGTATGAGCATGTTCTTTAATTATTTGTGAGTGAGTATCATAAAGGCCCATTTCGTCTGAGGTACATACATAATTTTATGTCATACTGGATTGTAGTTATTCAAATAATAAAAGAAATATGCAGCAATTTGTAGCAGTATGAGTTTTGTATAATTAGGCCAAGTCGCAATTCTTTGAATATCTTAGCAAAATTTTGACAGATTGAAATTGAAATTTTCTGGTTTCGTTAACATTATTATTCACAATAATTGATGACAAAAAACTTTAATAGTTATTTGTATATCAAGGCCGCGAAATCACTCCCGCAAGCGGCCTCGGCGACAATTTTTTTTTCGGTACGCTAAAGGATTTCTCGGACAAGGTGTGCACAATATTTTTTGTGCAACCGTAAAAATATGTAATTACAAATTTTATTAATTTTAAACAGTTTCACAGTAAATTGAAAGTTGGCTTTCGAGGTAGCTATGGAATTGACATTTGATAAACAAAACAATTAGTTTTGAAAAAAATCATAGTGATTGTTTACTCAATTTCGCGGCCGTTGCCATAACAACAACCGCGAAATTCAATTTCGTGGCCTATATTGCGGTTGCGAAATGCCTATTTCGCGGCCGGTTGCACAAAAAATAATATTTAAAAGTTCTAGGACTTTAATGTTTCACTTTTTGTTTTATAAATCATTCAAAAAACGTTGCTTTAGAAACCAGTATGATATAAACTATAAAATAAAATTGGAATTATTCGAATACTCGTATTATATTACGTATCAGTTTTGAGTTGAATTTTTTTTTTGCAACCTTGATATCTTGGTAGAATGAGAAAGCTTTAAGCTTGTTTTACATTATCATAAATTTACAGGCATTTTTACTACTTCGTATTTCATGAAGAAATTCCTGTGATTACACCGTAATAATTTTGCAACTTATGAAACCATACGATGTCGTAAAAATTCTTAAATAGGACATGTTCTAATTTTGCTGCAAATTTTATTGATATTTAGGATTTTTATTAAACAAAAGTTTATATTTCATGGGTAGTTGACTATTTTATTCTCTGAAACTGTTTTTGTAAAAAACCAAACGTCGAGTTCAAATACTACAAGAAAAAATCTGATGTGGCCAGCACATAACCTCTCGCCGTATATTTTACCTGGCTGTATGCATAAAGCAAAGAATATTTTTATAAATACAAATAATATATTCATATAAATCTATGACGTATAAACTTCTTTAATATTCAATAATAGCATGTCTCAACATAAAGATATTTTACCATAAATTATGTTACAATAAATTACAAAGTAGAGTTTACCATACATAAATATTAGGCTGGTAACAACAATTTTCAATTCGAACAACGTTGTTTATTTTCTCTTCGTATTCTTCTACTAAAAACATTAATTTTGGGCGGTCTAAAATGTATATATCTGGATTGTGCATCTATTCTTACATATCTTCTTTTACATTTTATTTTTTCATACTTGTTATATCTAAATAACCTTAATTCCCTTTAATAAAGTGACGGATAGATTGCACTCCGATTATTCTTATATCGATGTGTAATTTTGTCAATATTTACAACTTACTTGAGAAGAATTTGATAGCTTTTTCGCAATTCAAAGTTACTCTAGTCTACAGTACTGGTGTACATTGTCCCATAATGTTTGAAACAAATTTAAGTCCTTCAACCTAGACTTGTCACCTCCATAATAGTCACAGATCAAGAATTAAGGGATTCTCCAAATACATTTTTTACTCATTATTTCTGACACTGACGTTTATCTGTCAGTTACAAATAATTTAAATTTGCAACTATTTTTCATGGCATCCTTTCGGTTGTAAAATTAATTACAACATTATTTTATATATTATATTCCTTTTATCTCTAAATCTATAAAATATGTATAAAAATATTTAAATGTATCAGAAAGAGAATTTATTTTTCTTTAATATTTTCAAGAAAAATTTTCAAAAAATAATATTTAGAAGATTTTTTTTCAAGAATCTTCTACTTCCGGTTGTCCAATTGTTACCAAAACCTTTTCAGATCTTCCCATGAATGTCCGATTGGGAAATACGTTGTTAAACAAATTTTAAGTCTTATAGTTTTTGAGTAACCGTCCTTCCAACATCCCACACACACACATCCACACACACACACACACACACACACACACACACACACACAGACATCATCGTAAAAATGTTAAAATCAGATTGTAGGGACCTTAAAACGTGCTTATTCAATAAAATCTGGATATGCGATTTTTAGCATGAATCCAATACCTCTCTTAGCGAGAGGTAAAAAGGACTTACAAATTTAAAAAAAATGTAATTGTTGGAACATCCTTATTAACCAAAAAGGCTACCCGTCTAATGTTTTAATGGTTCCAGTTTCATTTAGTGCCGGAAAACTAAATTACAACGGCTTAACATGGACACTTATCAGTTAGTCATTACTAAACAACACAGTGACAAATTCTTCATACTGAAAACACGCTTGTCCCAAAACTCCCCGAAGAAAATTTTTCAAAAGTCCAGTTAACCGCTCCCACCTCCTTTTTTGATCTATATTAATTTTCTGTGCCTTAAAGCATTCGGCACTGGCATGATGACTTTTTTCACAGAAAATACAGCTTCTTACGATCTTTATGCTTCTGTTAGAATTTCTTCTCTTTTGAATCGGCAGAAGTGTTACCAAATCCCTCAACAGCCATCGCTATCTTTTCTTCACCTTCTACTTCCTTTTTCAAAAAGTTCATAACATCTTTTAACCGGTCTGTATTTTCTTTCTCTTCATTATTTTCACCTTCTATAATTTCGCTTGTTGAAGGTGTTCTCTGCCACGTTCTCAATAATTCTTCCGGTAGACAGGATTCCAGCATGGCAGCGCATTTGTCAGAAGTTACGCCTAATATATCTAGTGCTCTCAACTGTGTTTCGATCTTGTACAGATCTGAAAGTTTACAATTTTCACGAGACATGCTATTCTTAATACCACTTTGAGATGTTCTCTAAAATAGAACTCTACTAATAGCTCGTTCCTACCAAATCTGGCTTTTGATAGTTCACTTTAATTGGCGGGAAACTTTCCACTACCGCTCTAGCTCTAGAATCTGGTATGGTCATTTGAATTAAGTATTGGAACTTATCTTCCTCGTGCATATCAGAATCAGAATATATTTTTTGAAATTGACTCCAAAAGGGCAACCATTCTCGAATATGACTCCCCAGATTTTTAAACTCAATTGCAGGAAGCTTAATTTTTTTTATACATACTTTGTGCAGTGACCCCTGTCCTGTGACTACTTTGACCATCATCATCTTGGACGAGACCTTAGTACCTTTGCTCTAACTTCAATTGTACTCATCCGATTTGGAAACCTCTGCTACTAGTATATCTTCCTCCTCCGTCTGGAGTGACAAATCCGAAACTTCTAGCTCCGTATTTTTCAGTACTTCATATTTTTCCTGTAAAAAATTCCACATAACTGATATCTCTGATAAATCGACTGGTACAGTTGTTAACAGTTTATCAAGTTCTTTTGAGGTTTTGGTGTACATTCTACGAGCCACAGACCGCATTTTTTTAGCCGCATCCATACTGTTCAATGTTAGTAACCTCTAATTTTTAACTCGCGTGTAGGTGAAAAGTATGTATAGGCGATTTACTACTACACACCCACGAACTGCTACACTTTTCACCGCAAATTATCAGAAAAAAACGTTATATATGAAGGTGCCAAAAATGTAACAACCGCTGACACACTTCGCGTCGCCTACCGCTGCACTCTTCTCTGTTTTGTAGTTCTCCGAAACACACGTCTTGTCACGGTTGCCAAAATATATTAACCCAAAAGACCACCCGTCTAATTTTTTAATGTATCGAGTTTTATTTAGTGCCGGAATACTAAATTAGATTGATTCAACATGGACACTTATCAATCAGCCATTACTACACAACTTGGCGCCACATTCCGCGCCAATATCTTTTTCCATATTACCAACTTAGTTACAATTATAATTCCCTAAACTACAATACTAGATTTTAACGTAGCAGGAGAACGACGAATAGGCAGACCAGCAGAAACATGGAGAAGAACTGTCAACAAAGAACTAAAATCCATAAACATAACATGGAAGCAGGCCAAAAAGTTAGCAAGAAACAGAGAAGAATGGAAAGAATTAACGAAAAGAATCACTGAATAACCAACACAAGAATAACAAAGAAAAGGAAAAAGGTGCGCAGACCTAGCAAGTCTGCCACCACAACCAACGCTTAGAAACGACAATATTACTTTGTCGCCCTATGCTCCAATAGGAGCAAGAGGAAGAAGAAGAAACTACAATACCAACTTACGCGTTGAAATGTCATAAAATATGTAACTAAAATAAGTCAAATTTATCAGGGTCTATTATTACTCTGACATTACTAGTTTCTTTTAAATCATATACAAGCATTTTTTGGTTTCAAAATAGTTTCAACAAATAAAAGCTAATAATGGAATAATTATTTCCCGAAATGTTCAATTTAATATTTGTTAAGGTCTCGTTATTCTATCAACGTATCAAGTTATTATGTTCTATAAATGCATTGAACCTTTATGTATCGGGAGTTCTTCCTAAGGGGCGAAATAAACTACATATTCTTTTCGTTATTTATTTGTTATCCTAGGAATGTTTATTGTTTTTGAATTATATAGAAGTAGTCCATAAACTATAATTTTCAGTATTATTCCTTGTAAATTGTTACTTTCTCAATGAAAATGTCCATTTCCTGGAGGGTTGCAGTAAATCCAAGTTACTATTGTTGTAGCATTGTTATATTTTCAGTAGGTAGCAAAAATATACCGTAAAATATATAGTGAAAAGGGAGTTATTACTCATTTGTTGCTATTTTATTTCTTGCAGAGAAATGCTACAATGTACTAAAATCACATTTTATATGACGGCCATATAAAAGTTGGAAGTTTTTATAATATTTTAGTTAAGCGTGCAGATCTGCTATAAACTAAAATTTTCTTCGGCAAAGTTTCTTTCCGTAACACGTACTTCATAAGGTGCACCGAAACTCTTGAAAGTAATTTAACAAACATAATTCTTATCCGTAAACTGCAACAAGCAGCAAACAGCTGCATACGATGACATACTGAACCTGCTTGCTTCTATAACATTGCATAAAAATGTTATAATCAGATTCAATAACAACCTAAAATTTACATGTTTATTAAAGCAAATACATGTGTATTGGTGTATAGTTTCTTCAATTATTAAATTAATATAAAAAAATCTGATTTTGCTAACATATCACCTGCCGTCAATTCTATGTACGTGTTTTTTTTTTTATATAATTTCCGTACAAAAAAGTTTAATGCAATAGTATATTATAATACGAGTGAAGAAACTAAGAATTTAATTCACGCATGTGTCAATTTTGAATACGAGGCATCAGCCGAGTTGTCAATGACTCATAAGTGACCGAATTCGTTTTTACACGAGTGTTTTTTTTTGCGCGGCTATGCTCTGGATCTGATTTTCTGTATGAGAAGTGTGGCGCGGTGCGAAGATGTTTAGCCCGGCCCACTTATAGTTGAATATTTGTATTTGTATTGAATTGGAAGACACACTCTTTGCTCAATACAACATTACGTCGAAGTGTAGAATGAAAATAAAAGATAGATGGAGAGAAATGGATTGCAATCATATTCGGAATTCGTGGTGGAAAAATAAATATGAAAAATAATATAAAAAACAAAAAAAAAAACTATAATTTTATTCAAATTATATTAAAGAAATAAACTTAATTATTTCAATACCCAATTACATACTAGGTAATTATATAAAATATATGAATCATATTCAGAAAAAAAAAAATCTTTGACAATGAAGTTATAGAATTTTTTTTTTTAAAGAATGGAAAATATAAAATACATATATTTGTATTTCTCAAAAAATTAAAGGAATGTCAATTTCCGTATAAAGATAAAAACGACAAAATAATATTCAGTAAGTATACACAGTGTAAAAAATATATAGAGAGAATATTTCGAGGAGTTTTTAGAGCTAAAACAAAAATAACGAAGCAATTTCGAAAAAAAAATTAAACACATTTAAAAATAGGAAACAATTGACAGAGTAAGAGTACACAACTTTATCTACTTAGGCGGAGAAAAGAAGTAAATTAAATGGGTAAACGAGTCGAAAAAAATGTCAAACTTACGCCTCAATTTGTTTTATTATGTTTTTATAACGGGATCAATGAGCTTAGGAACAACGCAATCCATAAAGAACTTTATTACATGTTGCTCCATGTTTATTTTTCAAAAATCTTCATCATAATCCATTTTTTTAATTGAAATACATTTTGGAGTCCATATTGCAAATATGCAATATTTTCTAGCGGTAATTAGTAACTGACCCTGGACTTGGTAGTAGTAAGAGTGATTGGGTTTTAGATATTTTATTTTAATTAAACCTGATTTCCCAATCAAATCCTCAGAACTTGCCCCTAAGAAAGGATATTCTTTATCAATGAACAAACCTATGGGTTTTACTTACAAGTTGCTCATTTTTTCAAATAAATAAAAATGCATTCTCGGACATCTGATAATATACTCATGCGTGTATTTAATTTATGTATGGTTAGGTTTGCATTTAGAAAAGATAAATTGAAAATAAATATTTGTCCTTTGTTTTTTTTTTGTTCTAATAGGAGATAATCTAGTTTTTTTTTGCCATGCGCCAATTTTGAACATCGGGATTCATTATTGCAATAACAATAAATGTAAATGCAACAGTAACAATTTACTACGAATACAAATTATTCGCTGCACCCTGCACTGGCATCGGCCAGGTTTGCAAAACCATCTCCTCTTCTATTCCTCTCTACCAGTACTCCACCGCGCCCGGACTATAGTAACTCTTTTCAACTTACGTAAAATTTCGTAAATTTGGTTTAGAAATTTGTAAATTACATACGTAATTTTAAAGATAGAATAAAATTTCAAAAACGAGCGTATAGAAAGAAATGCTTCATGTTCTTATATTTTCTAAATAAATATCTATTTCATTAGAAATATTATGTTGAATATTGTGTAAGATGTGTTTTTTTGTTGTTTTGTAATATTGATTGATTGATTGATTGTACATATCTTTCAAATTTTTAATAACCGGCAAGCATAGACCCATTTTTTAAGAAATCATCTTGCAAAATTTCATTATTTCAAAATTAATATGTAAGTCATAAAATATAAACTACGACACCTCTAATCACGCAATATTTTGCTTAAGAGACGGGATCTATGGACGGCGGGTTACGTTTCTACTATTTGTGTTTACGAACATTTGCAATCGTCAACAAAATTATTTATCTATAACTATTGAATTTTGTATTGTATTATTGATACTTTAAACTTTAATAAACTTGTATAGATAAATATTGATTGATATATTTAAAATATACTCTTAATTCAACATATGGCATCAACGTTTGACATTTGACATATCATTGCAGTCTGCGACATAACCACACGAAAGTTAATTTTCGCTCACTGCTTTCACCCACCAGTTGCCAAAGGAATAATGTAAGTGGACAAAACAGAAGGTTTCAAGTTCTGTATCATATCCAAAATGGGTTATTCGAGAACTGAAAGAGAAACGTAGTCGGTTAATTTAAATAAAATTTGCCCTATTAGGAGCCCATTTTAATGGTATTTTCATAAATGAGAAAAAAAAAATACAGTGGTTACTATTCACTAGGCGAAAATTTTACAATTTTGTATTTTTGCGAATATCTTTTAAGTGTGAGGTAATACTGGATTTTGGTTTGCACATTTTCACGGTACTCTTTTATGTTATTTCGAATGACGATGCTCATATTTTTTTTATCACTGTTGGATTTTGAGTTATGTTGTCAAAGTTTTAATTTTTATATGACCGCCATATTGAAACGTTACATATGGTCATGTGTTGCAAATAAAATTCAACAATTATAATATTTTTATATTTTTTATTGCTATAGACACCTATTAAATTAATAATGGAAAATAATTACATGTTCGATAGACCTTTGATGATTGTGTATATCGCGAATGACTGGTTTTTTTTTTTAAATGGCATAGTTGAAATCTTTACATAATAGCTGAAGAATACAGTTGCTTTGACAAAAGTCACGGAAGCTGATAATATTATAAATGTTTGATATTTTTTATATTTAAAATTGTTAATCTGTGTATTAAAGATATATGTATATTTCTGTAATATTTACATTAGGTATAAATTAATGAAACAATAAGTACAAAAAGTAAATCTCGTATATAAATTATAAATAAACATTTAAAGGAAATATTTATTTTAAAATATAAACTGTATGAAATACGAGTAATGAAATATTTGCTCATTAAATATTAAAATATTTGTTCAAAGAAGCTGTTAATTATAACATTTTTGCTAGCTAAAATGATTTCTTTTAAAAAAAAAAGAAATGCGCGCATGTTACTATGAATGCAACAAACAACAGACATATTGTATTATATTTTTCAGTAAAAATGTTCGTGTTGAAAAACGTATGTACTTGTTAAAATAAACAGGCGCACTTTCCGATGAAAAACGTTGGCAGTCCAGCGTTGGATGAGGCAGGAAAGGAGGGACTAGACGTGCCGTGCACGAGACGTGATCGTTGATCGATAAGCGATTTTAGGGTCTCATCTCGGATAATAACGCGAATATGTGCCGTCTTAAATATCTCTAAACATTTTATTACCACTTAAGTGAGGTGCCTTGCGAACACTTTATTACTTATAGATTGTAGAAGATAGGACGGTGAGCAAGCAAGTGTACGACAAAATGTCACTTGTACCTATGCTTCGTTGCCCAGAATTTCGGTAGATTTTAATATTCTTATAAACTGTACTCATATTTATTTAATTGAAAATAAACTTCTTTTATAACGACATGCGCATTTCATCTCTTGTGGTAATAATTTTGTTATAGTTATAAACATGTAATACGATACCTGAAATATTATACTCGTACATTATTATTTAATGTTTATTAACCAATTTTATTTATTATAATTTTTGCGTGAATAAGAATACTTAATTTAAAATTTTATTCTTTATCGAAGATAGTTTTGTGATAGAAGAAGAGGTTTTTTTAAATTGTTATATTTATTTTATAAAAAAAATATTGCTTTGGGGCTATCGATTTCGTCGAATTGATATCATTAGGCCTACAGATACAAAATGCTTACAATATATCTTACAAAACACATTTTAAATTAAAGGAATTTAACAAAAATACATATTTGGTATTTTAATATGAGAAAGTTATTAAATATAAAACTAAGATTAATTATAAGATTACGGTATGTTAAAAGTTGAGGGTTGAAAAATTTTGAAAATAATCTTCATGTTGAATGAATAGTAATAGGCTAATGAATTTTTCAGCATTTGATTTTAACTTCCTTAATTATCAAAAGTATTAAATGAAATATTATATAGGGTCACGTGGCTGAGTGCATTATGTGACTGATTGTGGTTCTGTTTATGATATTACAAATATTACATACTATTTTATTTTATGTTGTCTGTACATTTTCATTATCTTTAGTGGGTCTCTATGGACTTATAAATCTTGAAAATATATGTTATTTCAAGAAAAACCATCACAAGTTTTTATGTTTAACAGATTTATAAATGTCAGTGTTATGAAAATAAAATGCTGTATACATGGAATGTTCGTAAAATAATTTTACTGGACATTTATATTTTTGCATGCAGTTACTACATTATACAAAAATGTAATTAATAATTAAAATGTGCTGGCCACATTAGAAATTTTTGTATTTCTCACATACTTCAGTAACGAGATTTCGACGGTGTATATCACTTTATAGCTATTGGAAAAATAACCTTTATTTTAGAAATCTTAACATATACAAGGTAAATGCCAGAATAATTAACGGCGTTTAACATGGGACAGCAGTTTCTTTTCATATGTTGTGTGTCATGAAATTTTATCAATTCTTAATTTTTTGGTGCTAAATTTTTTTGTGGTTAAGTATTCTTAATTTAAATACATGGTAAACATAGACCTTATCAAAAAATAAACGTTGAATTAACTAACAAAGTCTTTGTTGCTTCTTTTTAAATAATTTACTTGATCTACTGTTAAGTTGTGTTATATTATTATGGAGTTTACTCGGTTATCAAAGTCGTATATTCTTATATTCAGAAATTTTTGCACCAAATAATTTGGAATTTTATGCTCTAAATTCAATGTATATTGCATTCCATAAAGTTTTACTGGGCAGAAAATATTTGAATTTGGAAATACCTTGCGTACTGGCGCTGATTTCCTTGAAAAAATTAAATGGTACCTGGTGCCGGTTGCCATAAAATATAAGTTTCATCACGGCTGCATATATGGAATCCGACATTTCGACTATTTTCCCAACACGTCAGAATTTTGAGGAATTATTAATAAAAGGTTTTGCATAAAGTATGTAATTGTTTTACTATATTCGTTATTTTATTTCACAAATGTTATATCCAGAACGAAATCTGGTTCTAGTTGCTTGAACAGGTCTGAACAAGTCTTGACATGTTTCTGATGTTGCCACCCTCAAGCCACGTCTGTTTCTCTGTCTAAACCAATCACATTTCAGAAATTTTGTAAATATGCGATCATACTGATATATAACAGGAACACAGAAGGATTATTTTAATTAAATTTGAACGATTTGCTGTCATCTGTCACGTTTAATATTCACAATAAAAGGTGTTAATAAAAAGAAGCATTACCTTTTGCTTGCAAAAAGTGAAACAATTGCTTCCGGTTATATTTAAAGTGAAGGAAAAGGTTTTGCTTCAAGGCGAGAGGTTTTGCTTTATAATAAAAGATTTTACTTTTTTCGTATTGATAAAAAGAAGCATTTGATTACAAACTGTAGTATTTGCTTCTAAAAAAAAAGTATTTAGTCCACATGCAACTTTTCCTAATAATCTCACTTTTTCATTAGTTGTCCAGCCCAGTGGTATGTTTGCTATGCCTGATGTGGTGCATTTACGTGCAAGGAAATTTTATAAACCGAGGCGTACGCCTCGTAAATCAGAATTCAAAACATTATTTCTATTTGAAGATGTCCATTTGGTGTGGTTGGCGCACCACATTCTGGGAGAGAGTCCAGAAACTCGTGGAGCTGCCTTGTCACATGTGCAGAAAATGAAAGTATTTCTACGTTATTGTGCGGATCCTGGATTGAAATTGGCAAAGAATTGGGATGTACATAGTCCACAGTGTCCAGAATATTTCATCAAGTGCTGGATCGTGTTGTAGAAAAGGCTGGACAATGGATTCAGTTGAGTGACATCTTCGCTACCCTCCTGTTCACTTTATGTGGTCACATTTTAAATTTTATCTTAATTTTAATCCAAAAACATCCACTGAATAAATATCATTCATACATACAACACCTCTATTCTATAATAATAAACTGTATAGTTGTTGATGAACACACACACGTTCAGTTTGAACTTGTAACATCGAGAATCTTTAGTACCCTTTACTTTATTTTTCTGAAGTATTTCCTCGCAAGGAAAAGATAAAGATTATGAATACGAATTAAAGCAAAACTTTTTACTTCTACCTTATACTTCTCAGTGCTACCTTTTACATCTACCTTTCACTTCAAAGTAAATACTTCATTTTTGTAAATACGGGCCATCGCGCTAGTGCATAAATGATCGGAATAGTTTTTGTCATATTTGTGTAGAATTAAATATTCAGCAGCACAAAGAAATATTAGACATAATAGAAAAAGCTTACTTACGTGGCATTGCTGTTCACGTTGTGCTGTTATTCTAAGAAGGTAGTTGAACGGGAAGAACACTACTTTTCCGTTTGGAGTCCCTATAATATGGCGAAAATAAACGGACTATGACCATAGTAAAGATTGTTACTTTTGTAGTACAAAATTTTTGAAAACGTGACGTCCTAGAAGTAAATATCTTTCTTTATAACAATTAGAACTTTAAAACAAAAATTAATTATATGCAAATAGTGAAGAAAAAGTTAAAAATTTGTTGTCCTGTGTTTTTGAAGAAGTCCAAATTCATCATTATATAATTTGGTGCAAATAAAAATAATTTTGATGCATGTAAGCGCAAAAAGAGAGCAATTATTGGTATTTAAATAATTTTAACATGAGGAGAAAACTTTATTAAGCTGGCGCCGGCTGCAGATATGGGAATCGGCGCCATCTTTGAATTTTCCCATGTTAACACCTATGTTATACTGTCGTAATGAGTTTTTATTGAATATTATATCATTTTTTTTTTCAATTACAAACAGTATATTAACGACAAGTTTATTACAAAAAGTGAAATGTGGCTGCACTGTGTGATATGTGTGACAGTATAGATAAAAAGATCGCGGTTTTTATGTGATTTGGGAGTTATAGGCATCGAAGAGAGACTTACTACCTGGGTTTATGATTTCGCTCACGTAAACGTTTTTGTTATATGGAGCTATGATGTTTAGTACTCGATGAATTTATTGGCAGATAAAAAAGCGGAATTTCGACTTGAACGTCCGATCGTAATTTTTGTTTCTTTATTAAGTTTTTGAAATTTATCTTCTATCTGTCATGATATACGACCTGTTCACTGGTTGACCTGAAATTATAGGTTGATCGTAATATGCTGAGCCATCGTTCTTAAAATTTATTTTATTAAGCGATTAATTGAATTTCATTTATATTAAAAGATAGATAAAGTGCAAAGTTATAATTTTATCTGCGGTAATAATAAATAAGGGTTAAATTCAGAATAGCTTCCTTTTAACACAGGAATAGCTATTCCTAGATTATTACCAGCTTAATCCACAAATGTATAATAATAAACATGGAATAAGACTTAACTCTAGAATAAATTCTTCATAAACGTATGTTATTAGTTATCATTTTATTGGATGGGCCACCATTCCTATCTCGAGAACTATAAGAGCTACAAAGATGTTTAAATGGGCAAACAATTTCTATTTTACAAGACAAATTTAAAGGAAACAAAAATAATTTTTTTCAACCAGTGATTCTCAAAATATGAGGCCTAACTTTTT
The DNA here is from genome assembly GCA_951394225.1 of Harpalus rufipes. Classification (NCBI taxonomy): domain Eukaryota; kingdom Metazoa; phylum Arthropoda; class Insecta; order Coleoptera; family Carabidae; genus Harpalus; species Harpalus rufipes. The sequence continues at coordinate 65,084,867 of OX596274.1, forward strand.
TATTTTAAATGAGTACATATATTTTTTATTTGCTCATTAGAGAATTTAATTCTGAATTCAATGATATAATATTTTTGTAGCATTACATAACGATTTTTTTTTGAGAAAAATGCCTATAAAGTTTTATATTAATTTCATTAAAATATGACTATAAAAAGAGTACCATAAATGAAGAAATGAATACGTGCTAATTTTTTTACATATATGTACTTACAATGCCATGGAATACTTGAGTATTTTGTTTGCGCTGACATTTATGATCAATTAATAATAGAATAAAATTTTCACTTTTTGCCAGAACACTCCACTTCTATGTAAAAAATAAAAATGTATTCTTTTTTCCTATTCGTCTATTATAGCCATATTTTAAACAAATTTATATAAAAATTTATATTTATTTTTCTTCATTATGTAAGGTTATAAAAATATTATATCACTGAATACTGAATTAAATTCTCTAACGAATGGGTAAATAAAATATATATGTCCTCATTTAAAATAAAAAAAAATAGATAGGTCCTATATTTTGAGAACCACTGGTCGAAAAAAATATTTTTCTTTTCTTTAAATTTGTCTTGTGAGATAGAAATTGTGTGCCCATTTAACCATCTTTGAGCTCTTATATTTCTCGAGATAGCAACGGTGGCCCGTTTCAAACACCCGTATAATTAATTACTCTTTATTATGTTGGTATAATTGTTTGTTTTAGAGCATGCTAAATTATTAATGACATTTGTACATACAATAATAATTTATTTATTCAGTAAAATTTACATTTATAATATTTATGTTTTGTAGCCTACCATGTCCAATGAATATTTTAATTGAGATATAAACATAATGAATAATTAATACAAGAATTATAAACACATTATTTTCTGGAATAATGTATGCAGAATATTTTGTATTATATTATGTATATGAGTACTGTACAACAAAAGTTTTTCTTTAATATAAAAATGTAAAATAGGTACAACGTGTTTTACTTTTACATGCAAATTTGTTGCAGGATCCATAATAATAAATGTTTATATTTTTGGATATTTACTTAGGTATCTTTTATAGAGAGCATTGTGTTGTATACTATTAGTATTAGACACTTTAAAAGAATTTATGGATAGTTAGCCATGAACAACCAAATATCTTCCATGAAAAAAGTAAAATAAAATATTTTATAGTCGGTTTCATATTTTTTTGCACAAAAGTTACTTCAGCTAAAGAAACATTAAAACTTTAAGTTAAATACTTTCCGTTTCCTTTATTCTTTTTTTACTGTATTTAGAAATTTATATGAAATTGGTTTAACGTAAAATTTCATTTAAGTTCCTATGAAAATGAGTAGATACTAAAGGAAAAATATTGGACTTTTTCTTTTTAAAATAACTCCCAATTAACGTGAATAGTGTTTTAATTAAACTTGTTATATTTACCTTCTGCCACCTTTAGGTAAGGAAGATATTATCTTTGGTCAAAAAATTCAGTGATGAGTTTTAAGTGAATAAGTACATTTTAGGGTCCTTATAATACGATTTTACTATTTTTACGATGATTATATATATATAAGTTGATTGTGATCACGACTGACCAGTTAGGTAGAAGATGAAATGTTCACAGGTATGCAGTCAGGATGATGGTAAATTTTGAATAAAACTCTTGTAAGTTAATATCAAGCTTTCGGAATTATTTTATTCCTTCCTCGGGATAATACTTGTTGAGGTTAATTGTTAAACATAGCAGGCATGAGAACAAACAAAAATTATTTTTTGTAGGTAATTCGAAACATATTTAAATTTGACATAAAATTTTGATGAAATATATAAAAAGTTAGTTAGTGTACCCCATTTATGATGGGCAGAGATTTAGAACAGATGAAGTCGAATGGTAAAACATCACTCAATTAACCTTAACAAGTATTATCCTGAGGAAGGAATAAAATAATTCCGATAGTTTGATATTAACTTACAAGAGTTCTTTCAAAATTTACCATCATCCTGACTGCATACCAGTGTTGCCAGATGTATAACTATATTTTTCCTAAGATTTTGTGAAAAAATTCTTTATTTTTCTTAAAAATTCCTGAGAAATGGTTTTTTTTTGAGAAATATTAGTTTTTTTTATATAAATAGTCTCCAATTTGAAAAAAATATTGAGGCCAAAAAATATATTACTGCACAAACATACTCAACCCCATTAAGTTTACCTATTCAAAAATCTTTAAAATTATTCAACTATCTTATTCAAAAATTGATGAATATGATATAAAATACACATTTTATTTTAAAAGCCATTACATAAAATAGGGTTTTATGTATTTCTTTTCATTATTTGCATGATTGCATGCATATCTGGTTCCCGCCAAATTTATTCTTATTTCCAAACACTATAACATTTTTATTTATTTTATAACTCATGTACCCTAAACAGAAGTCAAGTATAACTTTTTAAATTATAATGGAGGAAAAATTAAAACATATGGCAAGGTATATAAAAATATTTCTGGTTTCTGCATACGTTATTAGGTATATATTAAAAATATTAAAATTACTTGATGTAATAAAATCTTTAAATTTCCTGAGTTTTCCATTTGATTTTCTCATTTCCGTAAAAATAAAAAAAAATCCGTAGAAAAATGGAAATTTCCGTAGGTCTGGCAACACTGCTGCATACCTGTGAACATTTCATCATAAATATATATATATATATATATATATATATATATATATATATATATATATATATATATATATATATATATACGAGGTGTGTTCAAAAAATATCGCGAATTTTGTGTTTTTTCAAAAATTATTTATTTATTCATGAATATCTATTTTGTCCCCTTCAAAGTAATCCCCATGAGATATTATACACTTGTGCCAACGGTTTTTCCAATCTTCAAAGCACTTCAAAAAATCATTTTTTTTTATCTTGTTCAGCTCCTCCTTCGATGCCGTCTTTATCTCGTCAAGCGTAGCGTAACGTCGTCCTTTCATGGGCCTCTTCAGTTTAGGGAACAAGAAAAAGTCACAGGGAGCCAGATCTGGGGAATACGGTGGCTGCGGCATCATTAGTGTGTTGTTTTTGGCTAAAAAGTCGCGCACAAGCAACGATGTGTGAGCAGGGGCGTTATCGTGGTGCAAAAGCCAATTTTTGTTCTTCCACAAATCCGGGCGTTTCTGGCGGATTGCTTCGCGCAAATTGCGCATAACTTGCAGGTAATATTCCTTATTGACCGTTCTACCCTGTGGCAAGAACTCATGATGCACCACGCCCCTGCAATCGAAGAAAACTGTCAGCAAAACTTTCACATTCGACCGAACTTGGCGCGCTTTTTTCGGTCTTGGTTCGTGCGGCAGCTTCCATTGAGATGATTGAACTTTGGTTTCCACGTCATAACCATAAACCCACGATTCGTCACCAGTTATGACCCTCTGGTGCAAATTTGGGTCGTCGCGGACAGAGTCCAACATCTCATTAGCAATGTTCATGCGATGCTGTTTTTGGTCGCAATTGAGCAATTTTGGTACAAATTTCGCGGCGACCCGTCTCATGCCCAAATCATTGATAAAAATCGAATGGCACGAGCCAATCGATATGTTTAGGTCCTCAGCAACTTCTCTAACGGTGATTCGACGATTGGCCAATATCATTTTCTCCACTTCATTAATTTTTTCGTCTGTTGTTGAAGTGCTCGGGCGTCCGGCACGCTTTTCGTCGTTCACATCTTCTCGGCCTTCTGAGAACATTTTGTACCACCGATAAACGTTGCTTTGGTCCAAGGTAGCTTCTCCGTATGCCACAGTCAACATTCGGAATGCATCCGCGCACTTAATTTCGTTTTTCACACAAAATTTGATACAGGTTCTTTGTTCCATTTTTTTGAATAGGTAAAAATCGAAGACGATCCAAAACACGTGCAAGCAAAGCAGCTGTCAACAATTAAGTGAACATTCAAAATGGCCGAGCTTGTCGACATAAGTGAGAGACATGAGTACCAACATAAAGCCACAAAAAGATCGAAATTCGAATATACGTAACCCGCGAAAATTCAAAATTCGCGATAGTTTTTGAACACACCTCGTATATATATATCTTTGTGTGGATGATACATAACTCCAATACCACAACTCCAAAAATAACAGGTTTTCTTAAGAAAACGTCGTTAAATCATTTTTTGGCACTTAATGTTATTATAAATATTAAAGAATATACTTTTATCTACACGATTTAATTGCATTTTATACTTCATATTCAATGGATATAGAGTCAAAAAAATTTAAAGGAGTTAATTTCATAAATCAGCACACTATGCTATAACCATATATTAAGAAAATTCTAATTGACAGATGTCAGTGTCAATGAAAAGAAAATGAATGTGGCAGAGATGAGGATGTTGAGATAGATGTTGGGGAAGACACGGAAAGATATGGTAAGGACTTAAAAGATGAGGGAAATGGCTTGAGTGATAGTAATTTCTAGAAAGATACAAGAGAAACGATTATATTGGTTTCAATATGTCATGAGGAGAGATGATGAATGTATTGGAAGAAGAATGAACAGCTTAGTAGTAGAAGGTAGAAGAAATAGAGGAAGATCAAAGATAAGATGGAAAGGCTGTATTGCGAAGGACTTGAGAGAAAAGGAACTGAATGAAGACAACAAACAAAATAGAAATGAGTGGATGAAGAAATTCAACTTTTGCATAGAAATTTCGTTTCATTTTTATAAACATAAAAACAATCCCGATATTTATCTAACTCTATTTATTATTCAAGTTAGTGTATTATAAATTAATATGATATTATTTATAATATGTAGATAATTCTTTTTTTTTTAAATGATTACTGTCAAGTGTCAATTTCATGTACAATCAAGTAAAAATAACTTAAATTCACTTATTCCAGGAATAGTTATTCCGTTGCTATAGTATATACGAGTCCAATAAATTTGGGGATAAATAATTTATTCCTCGGAGAATTATATACCGTACATGTAAAAGTGGCCCTTAGAGATGCTTTATAAAATTAAAATATATCAATGTACATATTTGTATGTATTTAGTTGAGAAAAACTAATACACCATAAAATTGGGGTAATAATAGAATAATTGTTGCCGAATATCCAACTTTGTGCCTGCCTATTAAAAGTTTCGAAATCTTACTTCTGTAAATGTTATTCCAGACATTTTGTTTATTTATAATATGATTTTTTTTATATCACACAACCATCTAAACAGAATTTTGTGTACTGTAATTGTAGATCAAATAAAAATCGTGCCAAACAATGGGCTACTTGCATACAAGAGGATTTTGAAAACTATTATATTTTTCAAGTTTAGTTTACATTATTTACAATATAAATTTTTCAAATACATTGTGTTATTATTTAATAAATTTAACAAATATATAAATTTTGTATCCCCTATATCTTGATGACGACACAATCACTAGCATTTGATTCGTTAATGTGAGTAGGAGAGGTGAAGGGAAGATCGAGGATCAGGCAACGTTCACTATCTCCGTCTCTGTCTTCCCAAACTACAGAACTAGCACGTATGTCATCCGTGATTGTGACGTCATAAAAAGAAAATATTTATTTTTAGCCGTAAGTGACAAAATTTTGAAAAAAGAAAAAAATAGGGGGCTTTTATTTTATATCTATATTCAAAAAAAATAATTCTTAATATCATGCAAGTAGCCCATTATTCCGTAATTTACCAGAGAACATGTCATTAAAATTTACAGATGAAATTAGGAAAAAAATATTTATTTTCATCTTTACATTTACAAATATTTATCTCCTATTCATTTCTTTGTTGATTACAATTTTATAGGAGTATAAAGGAAATAAATAGTGCCCGGATACTTCTGCAGTCTTTGTGTATGTATTAAAAAATGTTGGATATTCAAATAACAAGCAACAAAAGTTATTATGCGGGTATCTCTCGAAATTACAACTGCAGTACACGCATATATGTATTTGCAAAAATATCGGCCCGGATCAAAGCCCTGTGATATTTATGTATAATTTTTTGCTGTTTATTTTGGTTTCAAACTGTTCCCGGAGCTCGGAGTGATATATTATTTATTTCTTTTTTTAATTTCACTGTAACAAAAAGACAAAATGTGTCATTTGTCATGTTGATAAAAAGATCCGTTGGTACCCAGCATACATACGAGTACACAGTCGCAAATGTATCATTTTGCATAATATACTACCACAGCTCATTTGAAGTATTGCTCTGTGGCAAAATTTCTGTCATGGTCAATACTTTCCCTAAAATATTATTTAAAACACATTGTTTATATTTCATTCTTTATAACCCACTGAAAGTTACATTTGTTTTAATTTACTAACATCTGACAATACTGTTACATAAAGTTTATACTTACTCTGATTTCATATTGGTCATAATTACATCTTTTGGTAAAAGTTAATTTTGCTTATTTTTTAAATTTTATTTATAAAAATAGATATATACTATACCTAACCTTGTATTGTTTTATTTGCATGTAGTGAATACAATTACAATTAATCTATTACAAAATTAACCATTTATTTCTAATAATATAAATCTTGATTTAAATAAACTAATTTTTCAAAATCAAATTATCAATGACACAGTTTCATTGTTTCAGTTTACTGTTAAATATTTTTTTATTAATTACGCACTACGATAGTTTTCTTTTATTTTCGGATCGCTGTCATGCAAGAAATTAAAATTTTCTGCTGTACTCAATTTTTCGACTTTGCAGTAAATTTGCTTTTAACATATCGACGTAACGTTAACTATTCATAATAAATAAATTTTCCTACTCCTGCTAACTAAATGTATCTCGAAATCGTAATGCTACCACCGCAATGTTTAACTATTTCTTTTAAATTTTCTACCTTTAATTCTTTATTACACGTGTCCGGAATTTTTTTATTGACTGATTTCCCAAATATGGTCCTTTATTTTTCGAATATCTGTATATTAAACTTACTACATTGCTACCTAACCTAATAGAGTATTAAAGATAGAAACAGCAGCAGTTAAAGTCAAGGTTGCAGAAAACGTGTAGTATATTGCTCTAGTTGAAGAGCAATTACTTACACGTATACGTAAGAATAAGATAATAATCGTCCTTATAACTCTCACAATATAATATACTCCTATACTATTAAAGACATCTGATAAACATTTCTTCAAAGCATTAGTCGTTTGAAAGTATAAAGTAATTCACAATGATGTATCCAGGATTATTGTTTAACGTTTAATAATATTGAAATCGTAGATATGAAGAGACGTCTAAAAAGCTGTTTTCTAACTTTTTATGGGACATTTAACTTTTACAGCGATACACATTGTTTAAATCGATAAAAATTAAACAACCATTTCGCCATGTTTATGTTGTTTCATATATGTATTTCTTTTATGCTGTTCCATTTTCCGCTCAATTAAATTTTATTGGTAACGTAGACTTTCTGCCTTTGTAGTTTCCATTGGAAACGAAGAAATATGGTATATAAATCATAAAGAAAACATTTTTATTTTGAATGTATATAAGTAAGTTTCTACTACTGATACAGTAAGTATTGAGGAGAAATTAGAGGCCAAAATAATAATAAATTAGATTAGAAATCTCAAAATTCAAATAGACAAGTAAAGAAAAATAAAAAATTGCACATACGCAGGATTAATAAAGTTAATTATAAAATGTGAAATTCACATAAACTAATTCAGTTTCTTTCTAGATTTTTCTTCAGCAAACTTTGAAATACCATTAATGGATTCGAAAATCTCTGCCTTTATGTTTTTTTAATATAGCTAGTAAATGCAATCGCTCTTAAGATATGGTTTAGCGTAGATATTCTTTTACTCTTTTTAAACAAGAAAAGATCGCTCAGCGGACCAAGGATACATTAAATATACATATATGTTCGTAATATTTAATATTATTCCTTATCAGTTACGACTGAAAATAAAAATATTATAAATCCATTCAAATTAAATCTCTTTTTTTACGACAATAAAACATAAAAGACGAATGAACACGTGGAAGATATCATAAAAAGTACTGTAAGCTTTTTATTCCAGGGTATAAAAACAAAATTCTATCATTTCTGTTATTTTTATACATCCAGCTCTATTGTTCAGAAACAATCATTAGAAATACGTGGGTTCGCTCGTTTCCGCAGCTATTTCTATTCATGTCAGTATTTGTTGAACCCTAGTCTAGTGTACTATGCACATCCGTTGTTAAATTTAGCGTAAAACAGAAATTTGTCTTTTTCTTTGCAACAAATTGCATGGGTATTGATTATAAGTTGTTAGCGTATGGAAGTTCTGGGTAATGAGCTTTGTGCTACAGAAAGCAGTGCTAACTAGTGTTAGTAAGATTTAAACTAACTAGTATTACATATTTAATAAACAATTATATGTTAATCACTATATCGTTAATTCCTAACTTGGATAATCATTTATATAAAGTTGTTATAAATTAGAATGATGCGTGAAGTCTCAATAGTGTGTGCAATTTAAAAATTAGTAGTTGCTCTACTTTAAGAATTGATTTTCTTGGGATCCACAGTCTACAGAAATATGTTGGTAGCGTTGTAACCCACCTGTCATCGTGGACCTGTCAGAGTTGTTTATATTTTGACTGAGTGCTTTCTGATAGAAAAAATGTTAACAATTCAACTCAACACATTTTTTGAGTTTGTTTAGTCGAACCTTTCATCAAAAAACATAGTCAAAGGGCAATAAGTCATAAATTCGAAATTAATTATTATTTGCCCAAATTAGAAGAGTAGGACAATATTTATTCATAGAATGAATTTGAAATTAAAAAATCTAAATATAAAGAATAGATGTAAGTCGAATTTTTGGTATAGAGTGTAGGTATACAAGAAATGTTAAAAATAGGGAGCGAGCAGTCATGTGACGTTGTTGGTCTTAACCAGCAGATATGGGGGACCGTGACAGAATGATAGGTAGTAATTATGTACATAAATGTCAAATATCATAATTTTTCATTCTAAATTTCGTGATTTTCCAATTCCATGTGGTTTATTTTCCTCGGCAAGTAAATTCCACACTCCTGGTGACAAATTAACTACGTGATATTAGAAAATCTTAAAAATTTTAGTAAAAAATTCTAACATTTGACATCTATGTACATAATTACTAATTGTACTTCTGCCACGGGCCCCCATATCTGCTTGTCAAGGCCAAAAATGAAAGTAGCGAGAGGTGTTGTACCGGCCACAACAGATTTTTTTTAAATAGATTTACAGATCTGTAAGACTTATGGTATTGAAGAGAATTCACCCATTACTCTGCACAATATTAAAAGGGACAAATAATAGTAAAGTCAACAATTGATTTATAAGTACATAAAGTGAAATGCAAAGAGTAGATATATTTATCACGTTAGGGTTTTGCCTCGAGTTTTGCTATATATTTAATTAATTTTTTTTCATACATTCAATCAATCAACTTTTTCTTTCTTGCTGAAAATTATGGAATGATATTTCTCGAACTTTTTTAGTACTCACATCTTTAACAGTTTTAACACAACACTTTGTATGTATATTATGTTATTTTTTTTTAATTTTCTTATTTTTCAAAACCACATTTTCAAATGAAATTATATAATCAAAGAATGAGAACTTTTTTTCTGTTAAAGAAAACAACAGTTTGCAATTAGCAATTTTTATAATTTATCCGTTAAGAAAATGAGAGAAGGGACTTTAATGTAGTTTTTAGTTACTAATCGAATTTTCATGTAAAACTATACAGTATACGAGTATAAGTGTCCACGATAACAAATGAACATGGAAAAAATTGAAAAGCAAAAATATTTTCTTTTCCATGGTATAACTTTTTAACATGATGTTCATATACAAATTTTGACATCTTACCTCGAAATTCAGTACATAGTTATAAAAAATGAGCATTGCCAGTAATAAAAAGTGATCTAAAGACCTAGAAACCAAAATTTTATACTTTTTTTTTATTGGGTTCGACCTCGTACTTTTGTACATTAGTCCGGAGCGGAGTCTATAGTTTTCTTGTTATTTGTCACACTTGGATGTCTGAATTATTGATAAAATTATTTTATACTTTGAAGTATGTTTAAAAATAAAAACTGAAAAATTTACATTTCCACCTATATCTAGTGCCTCATGTATTTTTTCCGGATAAACAATATATCGCTAAAACTGCCTTATATAGGGGCAATCATCTCCGTATCTATCAACATTTCTGTGTAGATTCCGATTCATTCAATGCCATCCGTTTGATATTTAAATCCAGATCGGCGCGTGCGCATTATATCGGCGTTCTGTATCTACTCGTGTTTAGGTTGGACGGTAAGGGTGCAAGCAGAGCTACTATGTCCTTGATACGAAAAGATTGGGGCAAATCCTCAAGAGCTGCGCCAAGGCCGACCGAACTGAGGAAATTTCTACCAAATCCTCCAGGCATGTATTGAATTCGTCTTACTGGCATCTGTCCGCAGACTGCACACGAACGGGAACGGGAGATTGGTCGGAGATGAAATGAAACAAGAATACAGGGACTAGTGCCTGGGAAATAAGTATTTCAATACTGAGAGGTTATTGACCAGTATTTTGTTTCCTCTATGGTTACATCTATTGCATTCAGGGTTATTAATAAAAAAACAGTATGGTTTACATCATCGACTATAACCGCTTTAAACTATACATAATAATATATTAAAAAAATCTGTTATGGCCAGCACAATACCTCTCGCCATTTTCATTTTATGTTACATAGGGCGAGAGCAGTCATGTGACTTTGTTGGCCTTGGCAAGCAGATATAGAGGCCCGTGTTAGAATGACAGCTATTAATAATGTACATAGGTGTCAAGTATCATAATTTTTTATTCAAAACATTATTTTCCAAATCCATGTGGATTATTTTCTTCGATAAGTATATTCCATGCTATTGATGACAAATAAACATCATAATATTTTGAAATTTTGAAAGAAAAATTATGACATATGACAATTGTGACATGTATGTAAATAACTACTAGCCGTCATTCTGACACGGATCCTTATATCTGCTTGCCAAGGCCAACAAAGTCACATGACTGCTCGCGCCCTATAAGTAACGAATTTAACATTTCTTGTACATACAAATAATTGAAATTGTATCTCTTCTTTCGTTCTATGAGGAATTTTGTCCTACTCTTCTAATATGTTCAAAATTCTTCAAATTCATTGACAGTATTAGCGGTATTTCTTAAGGATACATATAATTTAAATACTTATTTAATTAATAATACAATAATATATATTAAATGTACTCGTACCTCCCAGAAAAATCTGATTTTTGACACTGACATTTTGCATTTATCTGTCGATTACAAACATTTGAATATCTCGACTGTTTTTTAGACAACGAGATTTATTATAACAGATTATTCTATATTATTATATACTATATCTCCAAACCTATACGAGATATAATGAAAAAATTAATTGTGACACATTGAGAATTAAATTTTCTTTAATTCTTTGTATTACCAAGAATGTGTTAACGCTCGAGTCAAAGGATTACAAAGGACGAGTGCGATAAGAGGCCTTATGAAACATGTTTTTTTAACCTTTTATTGTTAAGGTTAAATTATATGATTCTATTGGATTTTTTAAAATATGCGATTTGTCAAAAATAAAACTTGATGTTTTTGATCAGTTATGTTGGCAGCGCTTCCAGGTAAAATTTTTAATTTCACAGATGAAAATTCATTGTTCTCTGACAGCATTTTGAGGTTATATGTGATTTATCTGTCAGTTTTGTAAACAGTCATACCACCTCTAGAAAACGAAAAAAGCGTCAAAAACTGTGTTTATAGATCTTCTTAACGATGTGTTTTCATTCCGTTTATATACTCATAAAGACACCGAAATAGAAAAATGAGTAAATAAATGTATTTTCACAGCTTATTACCTATTTCTAGGGGTGTCAATCTGCTTCTATTCGCAGATTTCGGTACCTAATGATATCAATAAAATATATCAATATATAAAAAACCTGCATTTTAAAGAAATAATTATTGAAATCTATTAATACTGGACTTTGATTTTAATGGGAAAATCAAAATTCAATAGCATATCTCGTTTGCCCAACAAATTCAGTCAAATACTAATAGATTTTAATAATAATTTTTGTACAAATATATTAAAAGTAGGCTTTTTAATGTATTTTTTGGGGTAAAAATGTCATTTTATGACACCAGTATTAAAAAGTGACAGATCATTGTTACTTTTAACACTAGTAGTAAAAGTGAATTGGTTACCTTTGTAAAGACGAATGGAGCAACTAATCGACATTTTGGCATGTCAAAATATTATTAGAAATACAAATTTAAATAAAAAAAAATTGTGTTTCTAGAAAATATAGTGTATGATATGTTTTAAAACTGATTTTATTTTGTTCGATGGTTTTGACCACTCCGCTTCGCGTGGCGTGTTTCAACTTAAAAAATAAAATGTCACTTTTATCACTTATCATAAATAAATATTTATATGACATACATACTTTAAATATGACCCTTAATTATTCAAACATTCTGTATTTTAATTATCCATAGGTAATACATATATGTATTGTGATAAAATTTGATATATACATATCTCCACATTTGTAAATAAACACTATAATAATGAAATCTACTGTCGGTCAGTAATATATCATTGAAAAATTCTCACAGGGAATTTTTTTATTACTCGGGAAAATTCCCGAAAATTTCATCAACAACGTTTTGCGGGAAAAAATATTTTGACCTTTTAAATAAAATTTAGGCCTTGATGCCTTTAATTTTTCTTTGCATGCTTGTGCCTGTGTTTTACCTACCTTCACTCCTTCAGTGCCTCACCAGAAAAGAAATAAAGCTGCAAGTAAAGTAGTATGTAAATTAAATTTTAACTTATTCCGTTAATGCTTGTCTTTATAAATATCAAAAGAATAATTTAAGCCACGACCATAACTAATATGTAATACAGTTCACCTAATTTACACCCTATAAAGTGCTTCTCGAAATGAATAGTATAACTGCCTAATGTTTTTGATAAAGCATTCATTCCGGTAAGAAATACGTGCGCTAGACAAAGAGCTGTTTGAGGCACTGCTTCAAATGATAAATGCAATGGGTGCGTAAAGGATAAAAGAGAGTCGCTTTACCTTCCACGCGGCCCTATACAGGCCGTTACCATACATGAATATAATCAACTCCATGTACTGATAAATTTTGTAAGTAGGTTCACATCTACTGCATATTTTTGCAAGCAAGATTGAATAATATTAGCTGCATATTACATTCGACAATAAACAAACATAACATAACCTGCCTTGTCTAGCATTTTTTATTATAATAGGCTCTAGTTTGCGACTGATACGTATTGCAGTAAGTATTTAATTCTTTTTTTTTTTCGTTGTTTTTATAGTTTACTCACGTAGTGTTTTTGTAATTTGAATTTTAGTTGAAAACAAAAAACAAATAATGGCTTCGACTTCAACTTTAAAAGAATTGAGTGACAATATAAGGAATACTGAAGATATTGTTATTTTTTTAATTAACAAAAATCCATTTAATCAACTGTCTTATGAAGATAAACTATTTGTCAGAGAATTTCCTAAAATTTGCACATCCCTTGAAAAAATGTAACTTTCAAATATAAGGCATTTGACTTTGAATGAAAAAGAAAATTCGTCTGCGGCGCATTTTTTTCTGGATACCTTGCCTAACCAAAGTTTTAGTGCACGAGCCGCCACTGTTGGTGAAATAGGTAAATATTTATTGGAACAAATGCTCAATATTAAATATTTAAGTATACTCGTATAGGCTATCCCAGATAACTTGTGCATACATTGGAATCTCGGAAATGTAATAGTTTATTTGCTTTTCCGGAAAAAATAGCGTAGCCTAGCTATAAATGAAAAGTGAAATAAATCTGATCATCAATTATCGTTTCTTTAATATAATGTTATTTTAATAAATTTGACTTTTCAATTTATTGCTCTTAGTTTAAAAGTGGGCTTTAGTAATTAAGGTGTGATGAACACCATACGTACAGAAATTTTAAAAAAGTATTTGTTTTAATTTTTACCTTCCGTCACCTCTAGGTAAGGAAGGTATTGTCTTTGGTCAAAAAATTCGGAGGTGAGTTTTCATTGAATAAGCACGTTTTAGGGTCTTTACAATACGATTTTACTATTTTTACGATGATGTCTGTATGTGTGTGTGTGTGTGTGTGTGTGTGTGTGTGTGTGTGTGTGTGTGTGTGTGTGTGTGTGTGTGTGTGTGTGTGTATGTGACCGCGGTTTCGGGCACGATATATCCAATACTAGAATTCCAAAAATTACAATTCTTACGTATTTCTCTTCCTTACAACCATATGCAGATTTGATTAGATTTTGGTTATATAATTGGTCAACCGGAAGTACTCTCATTTGAAGATTTTAACAGTTTTTCTTGAAAAACTCAGTTAAATTTTATTATAACTTAAAGAATATATTATTCTCTATACGATTTGATTGCATTTTATATTTGATATTCAACAGATATAGAGTTAAAGAAGAATAACGATAATAAATTTTATATAAATTTCTTAATTCAGCCAGCTATGCTAATTTAACCATGGAAACTGCTAATATATTCAGATAATTCAAATTGACAGATGTCAGTATCAATAAATGAAATCAATGAAAGAATAAGGGAAGTAACTCTAGTGTTAGAAGTTTCTAGATATAAGAGAGACGATTACATATTGGTTTGAACATGTCATGAGGAGAGATGAATATATTAATAGAAGGTGGAAGAAACATAGGAAGACCAAATATAAGATGAAAAGACTGTATTGTAGAAGACTTGAGAGAAAAGGAACTGAATGAGGACGACACGCAAAACAAAAATGAGTGGAAGAAGAAAATAAAAAATAGCAACCCCCTAACGAATGGGAAAAACTAAAGAAGAAGATGTCAGTGTCAAGTGCAATTTGCATAGTTTGTTAATTAAATAACTTTACTGGAAATATAGGATCTTTTGCAAGAAAATTTATGTATGGGGCGCGTGCAGTAACATGACTTTGACCCGTGTCAAAATGACAGCAATTAATTATGTCCATTATTGTGTTATAATTTTTCAATCAAAATTTCATAATTTTCTTATTTCATGTGGTTTGTTTGTTATCAGGAGTATGGAATTCAGTTGCCGAGAAAGGGAATCACATAATACCAAAAATTTAGAATCTTTTGCAAGAAAATTTATGTATGGAATTTGTACATAATACACAGGATTGACGGAAGGTATTGTGCTGGCCACATCAGATTTTTTTGTTAAGGCTTGGGTTCTATAGGTTTCTTTCAAAGCCGTAATTATCTCAGTTTATATATTACTATAACTACTACAGGCTTTAATATACGAGTTCATAATGAGTTTCGAGAGTTTTTCTTTGAAGTGGGTAAAATTGCCACTAACCTATGTTTACAAACGTATTACATAACATTCTATTACGTTTTGCTAAAATTGGTAAGAATTAATTTTGTTATTGTACTTACTAATTAAGTTGCTTGCTTACCATCAAAGTCGGTGTTGTAACTGTGTGTGTGTGTGTGTGTGTGTGTGTGTGTGTGTGTGTGTGTGTGTGTGTGCGTGTGTTGTGTGTGCGTGTTTTGTTCGAGTCGAAGACCTGTAAGATTTTAGTTTCTCTGTTCTGAAGCCGAAATGGCGGTTTAGTTGTTTTGTTGCGACTCGCTTTGTAGCGTTTTGTTTTGATTGCTCTGACGGGTTTGCTAAGCACAGGCCGCAGGATAGAAACTGATATTATTATGTGAATATTGTGATATGTTCGCTTATGTGGAGAAATTATTTAAATGGAAAGGATTTTGAATTAGTAAATGAGTGAATCTTCTTGTCACATAAATGAACTTTATATCTCTTATGCACGTCTTAATTTATACTTTCATCTAAATACTAGAGTTACCGAAAATGCCGGTACAAAACTTTTTACTTCCCTTAGAAATATCTATTTACGAAACTAATACATTTAAATTTCAAATCAAGTAAGCAAATACTACACTCATCCGATCCGGGATTTGAACATCAGAGATCTAGACTGGTACTCCATATTTGTTTTATGTGAGCTACCAGGTTTCTTACTCTTGACAAATATCGGATGACGACTGAAATATTTTATATATCTTGTGTATCCGTACTGTATGTTTTGACAACTTACTAGAGGTCAGTGAATCAATTGCAAGTGACATATACAATGCTTCGCTAATAGTAATACGAAATGATACCTTTATTTCCTTTATTTATCTTAGTGGTGATTTTCACAATTTTTTTTATGTTAATTTCAATAAAAATATTATATTCCTATTTTTTATTTTTTCAGTAAATGATTAATATTCGAGAAAAAAAATACATTGTATATAACGAAACAGTCCCAAGAGAGGAGATACAATACTCGTCCGCGGTGAGTCAGAAGTAGAATTACAAATATGTGAAGAGCGAATACAGCGTCAAGGTAGAAGCGAAAGCAAGAAGCGTGTAAAGTCAAACCATCAAACACGTATATATATATATATATATATATATATATATATATATATATATATATATATATATATATATATATATATATACCGTGTGTCCCAAGCAAACCTTGACATAGGCGTTTAACATGGGAATACAGTTCTTTGTAAATAAAAAGTGTCCGGCAGAAAATTAAGCCATGCTATTTAATATGATAATAGTACATTACCTCCTGTACGTTATTTAATACTAATTACTTTATTAGCATTGCATATATTAAAGAAAATTATAAATAAATGTCAATAAATATTTGTTTCAATATTTTATTAAGTAATATAAAAATATTTTCAAATGACATTGTAGCTGAATGGTTACCATGTCTGCCTATGGAATAAAAGATTTTTTGTAGGTTGGGGTTCAAATCTCCATCAAGCTAAACTTTTCATTCTTTTTTTATTTATGTATTAATTACAAATTATATTAGAGATAATATCAGATAATTCGAATGAATTAGTTAAATAATTACAAATAAGTTTCTATTACGATATAATAGTAATTTCAATGGAAGTAGTAACCGTCAAAAGCAAAATTTTAAACTATACTATACTTTATTATCATGTATTATTAAGATCAAAAGAAAGAATTATGCATTTTTATTAAATCCATATTTTGATTGTTGTAATCAATTTTTGTCATTGTTAAAACCAATTATTTTTATTTATAAAATATTGTTATCCATTTCAATATCTATCTTCTATTTCCAATTACAATAATTTAGAAATAAACTTCTTCTATAAAAAAATATTTAAAGTATTTTTCTTTTCGTGTCAACAATGTGTTCATTGTTTGGGTTTTTGTTTTGTTTATATCAAATATTCGTCTCAAAATGAATTTCTTAAACGCTAATGATCGAGTGAATATTATAAAAATGTATTATAATTCGTAATTAATTCATAAATAAAAAATAAATAATGAAAAGTTTAGCTTGATGGAAACTCGAACCTCAACCTGCAAAAAATATTTCATTCCACAGGCAGACACACTAACCATTAAGCCACAATGACAATTGCAAATATCTTTATATTACAAAATAAAATATTGAAACAAATATTTATTTACAGTTATTTATAATTTTCTTTAATTTATGCTCTGATAATGCATTAATTAGTATTAAATAACGTACAGGAGGTAATGTACTATTATCGTGTTTAATTGCATGGCTAAATTTTCTGCCGGACACTTTTTATTTTCAAAAAACTGTTTTCCCATATTAAACGCCTATGTCAAGGTTTGTTTGGGACACACGGTATATATGGTGACCGGCACAGTAGTTGAATGGCATAAAATATTAATAGCCATGGAATTGAGACAAAATAAATAACAAATGTCTAACGGTTTGTCTGTCATGTTAAGGTAATTTATTTTTATAAGGTATTATTTCTAATTTATGTTCCAGTTAACAATTATCTGTTATTTTAAATTGATATTTGTTGACTTGAACAGAAATTACAAATAATAATAAAAATGAATTAACCTAGCTTGACAATCGTTAACATTTGTTAATTTCTTCATACCTAATTTTTGCCGTTACAAGGCACAAAAAATTAATTTTGTTTATTGGCTCAAGCGCACAATTTTATGCCATTTAACTTTTATTTGAAGCTTTTTTACCTAAAATAATTAGGGAAGCAGGAAATTAGGAAAGTCTGATTTTACATGTTACAGTCCTATGTTCGGCTGAGCCGGTCACCACCTTTGTATATTTTAAAATCAGGCAAGATATATTTGTATTAGGTATTGAATTTGTAATAATAGAAAGTGCCACGTGTATCCAACAAGTCACAAATGTCAAAGAAGTAAATTCGTGGCAAATTAAATCAACAACAGAATACGCGCAATTACAATTTAATACAAAGGACCAAATTCAAGGCTACTTTTTTAAAAATGGATTAATACTGATATTACTATACTATATAAATAATATTTATAATTTAATTAATAATTGAGTGAAATTTATTTTATTTAACCCTCGCATCACTAAGATTTGTTATTTTTATTTATATTTTCTTTACGATTTTTTTTGTTATATCCCTATAGGAATGCTCGTTTCAGAATATTTGCAATAATTTAGTTGAATATAATTTTTCTTATAAAAAAACAATTTTGTCAAATTTAATATAAAAAGCGGTAAAAAAAACAGTAAAACGTGGCGGATGTTCAGTATTCCAAAAGGTGATTACTTGTAACAATAGTTATTTGTATACCAAGTGCTGAAAGTGTTTTTTTGTCGAATTAAAACGAAAGTTGCAATCGTTTGTTTCCGACAAAGGACTTTCAACACGTGTTATACATACTATTTTTTCTACTCTTGCAAGATAAAAAAAAGAAAATAAGGAAATATACAATATATTTTTAAAATAATTTGACATTATCAATTTTTGTATTGGTGTAGTAAATTTAATTGCTAGAATACCGACGCGTGCTGCAGAGTCGCTTTCAGCATGAGAAACAAACCAGAAAATTGTATTTTCAGAGCAGGAGTAGTAAAAATAATTTATAATAGGCATTCAGAATATGCTAAACACATATCATTTAATCCAATTTTTTCTATAAAAACAAAGATAGGGAGTAATTTTTAAGAGGTATTGGATTCAAGCTAAAAATCGCATATCCAGATTTTGGAGAATAAGCACGTTTTAAGGTCCCTAGAATCTGATTATAACATTTTTACGATGATGTCTGTGTGTGTATGTGTGTGTGTGTGTGTGTGTGTGTGTGTGTGTGTGTGTGGATGTGTGTGTGTTTATGTGTGTGTGTGTATTTAACACATATTTATTACATATATAATAATAATAATAATAATAATATCCTTAAGAAATACTGCTAATACCGTCAATGAATTTGAAAAATTTTGAACATATTAGAAGAGTAGGACAAAATTCCTCATAGAACCAAAGAAGAGATACAATTTCAATTATTTGTATGTACAAGAAATGTTAAATTCGTTACTTATAAGGCGCGAGCAGTCATGTGACTTTGTTGGCCTTGGCAAGCAGATATCGGGATCCATGTCAGAATGACGGCTAGTAGTTATTTACATAGATGTCATAATTTTTCATTCAAAATTTCAAAAAAATTTCTGATGGATAGAAAATCAAGATGTTTTGAATGAAAAATTATGATACTTGACACCTATTACTAATTGTTATTCTGACAGGGGCCCCCATATCTGCTTGCCAAGACCAACAAAGTCACATGACTACTCGCGCTCTTTGCAATATAAAATGAAAATGGCGAGAAGTATTATGTTGGCCACAACAGATTTTTTTTAATAAAAATATTTTAAAATGTAATAATATATTGTTCCAGATTTGTTACCTAACATTAAATACATTTAATTATTTATGCGTTTTGCATCTATTACTATCAATATTTCATCATTACGTAAAAAAAAACAAATGGGTGAAAAATGACTCTATTATAGTCATTCATGTTAAATTTTTATTATGGCAGTACCCTTGTATTCATATAGCGATAGGACACCCTCAACTTCACCATAATATGCTTTATAAGCCAATCGCTTATCATTCTCTCTTCTCTCCACTCCACACATATGTATATGCAAAACCAGCTCAACTGACTTAGTGTATCGCGACTAACAATATTTTTTCTGACCAAATCTATTCTTTATAGGTACACCAAATTATTCCTCACGCGATCCGTTTTACGATAAAAAAATATCTATAGCAGATTTTAAAATGTACTTTTGTTTACTTAAAATAGTAGATAAAGTATAATGTTATATTACAACCGCAAGGGTAGATAAAATAATACTTTAACAGCATGGGTAGATAAAGTAGGTACTTTAATTTTTATTATCTTTATCGTCTTGTATAAAAATAACTATTATTTAATGAAAGATATTTATACATAATAAAGAAAAGGTATTTTCTTATTTATTTCCATAAACACAATCACAAGTTGTATCGTTTCCTTTTCTACATGTAACAATAGTAATTATGTATCTTAATACGAGTGTAGCAGTAATTCCGGAAATCCAGTGAACAGTAGGTCGCTATTTACTTTTGCATGTTAAGTAACCAGTTATCGAGTAGTAATTTGTTGTTGTTACACTAGGTTCGTGTGTGTGACGTGAGATATGTCAACTGATTACCAATCGCTTTACCGATTTATCAAGTGAACACGCAGCAATGGTGGCAGAGGTAATGTGGTCTTGTACGAGTAGTACAGCCTTTTAGTCTCACCTACATCACGCGAGCTGCGTATTCCTTTACTGGTAGGCTCGCGTGAATGAGTATCCTTCAACGGGCGTCCCACAGATACCACATATCAAACAGGATCGTTACTTTCTCATGACGAATGATAAATGACGAGCTACAGGTAATCCAATCACTTTTCGTCTATATAAATGATCTATTAATTCGTACTGGTATTAAAGTCTTTTCTTATGATGGATTAAATACCGTGCCAAATAAGAAATGAAGAGACTAGGGGAAAGTAAAAAATTGTTCTAGAAACAAAAGATATAAGGAGGAAAAGAAAAACAGAAATGAATATATTGAAAATCGGAGGAGAATAATAGATATTTGTCAAACTAGAGAGGAAAGCGCTTCTTTTACAATTCGAGCGAGAGTGGAAAAAGCGCTTTCTTCTCGTGTTAGACAAAACATTTTTTTCACGACATGTTTCTAAAAACGATTAGTTCGGACCTTAAATACACTTTAAGAAAAGATTAGTAGAATAAGGGTAATATTTTGTTTATTTGAATCAAAATATTTTACTAGTAGACTAGTAGAATAAGGGTAATATTTTTTTTATTTGAATCAATATATATTATTATCTATAATTTATACTTATACTTTGACAACACAACACACAACTGACACGTCAAAAGTTAGGTTATCAGACGCAAGGCGGTGTAACAGTGTTGCCAATGAACCAATCTTAAATCTAAATTAAATTTGTCAAATTGTGATTTAATCTAGCAAAAGAAATATATAAGAAATAATTGTAAGATAATTTAAAGTATGTATATCACTAAAATAAGGATTTCCAATAAAATTAGGACTTTATTTATAATTTTTACAACATATTTATTGTAAATAACATTCATGTTGGTAACACTTCTATATTTTCCTCTCTAGAGAGGAAAATCACATTTTCCTCACTATTTCGGGAGAAGAAAGTTGAGCTTGCTGTACATGTGAAAAGAATATTTTTCTATTTCTGTTATTACAATGGATCGTAACGTATTAAACACGGCGTGAACCTAACAATTACTAACATCTGATTCATTTAGCACTAGCTGAAGTTAGCTGTTGTACTTGACACCTGTGATGTAATTTTACAATAATCTAAAAATTGTGTTTCTATATTTCTGCTGTATTTCCACAAATACGAGACATGGTTGTTAAAAAAAAGCTTATAACGTTAAATTTATTAAGGGACGCTTTTATAAATGTTCGGTTAAATATACGATAGATACCTCCAAAGTTACATAAATGACTTTTTTTATAATGTTAGCCATTTAAGTAACCAGAAATGTATCTGTCAATTTGTTTGTATCTATTGGAGCTATTATTGTTGAAAATGACGAAAAGTAACAAATTATTAAAAAAGCATTATTTCGATGCAAATTATATTTTATAATTTTTAACAGGTAAAATGTCATTACATTTGTTTGTGATTTTAATTCAATACCATGGCTAACAGTATAAAAAAGTAACATTTATAAAATTTGAAATTCAATTTGCTCGGTTACGTAACGTACAAAATAAAATATGATTAATGAATTAGATGCAGAATTTAATCTAAAACATTTATTTGAAGCATTATTGTCTAAAATTAATATAATAGACCACTTTTGCGAAAGGAAAAACTGTTTTCCCATGTTAAACGCTTATGGCCCGCTGTTCGTGTTACATTCGGTATATCTTTTTCATTGTAAATCATTGATTATATTTGGACTTTGTTTATGGTTAGGGATACTTTTTTGATTTTATCTTGTTTTATTTCAGCGATATTTTAACCGACTGACATACCGTGTTTGGTAATTCATTTATTATGTATGTTATGTAAGTATTTTTTTATTACAAATTACATTAATGGATTGGAAACCTCTTTACCGTATCATATCAAATTATCAAAGAAGTTAGGTCCTATATTTAAACAAATATACATATATATAGGTGACGCTTGGTAAGCGCGGTACAAATATTCCATCATTACCGATATCTGTGTACGAAGCAGATTGGCACACCTAGCATTGGGTAATATGCCGTGATGAAATATTTTATATATATACAGGGTGGAAACGAACTTAATGTCATAAATTTAAGGGTGAGTAGTATGACATGTAGATTACGAAACAGAAAGAATTTTTTTAAAATTAGCATATTTAAGGGTAGTTTTCATGAAACCAACATTTTGGGTACCACTGGACCACTGGCAACGCATTTGCATTATTTTATCTATTACACAATTATTTTCGTTAAAAATGCTATTTAATTTAATTATTAAGAATAATACCTTATACAACTAATTTTGAATGTATTTTTGATAACCATATTTCTAATGAAATATGAATTAAAACAGCAGTAAAAAAAATCTGTTGTGGCCAGCACAATACCTCTCGCCACTTCCTTTTTTGGTTACATAAGTATAGGGCGCGAACAGTCATGTTACATTGTTGGCCTTGACAAGCAGATGTGGGGGCCCGTTTCAGAATGATAATTAGTCAGTATGTTTCATTCAGAATTTCAAGATTTTCAAAATACACGTAGTTAATTTGTCACCAGGAGTGTGGAATTTACTTGTCGAGGAAAATAAACCATATGGAATTGGAAAATCACTAAATTTAGAATGAGAAATTATGATACATCTATATACATAATTACTAGCTATCATTCTGACATGAGTCCCCATATCTGCTTGTCAAGGCGCCCTATTGTATTTAACATTTCTTGTATACCTACATTCTACACCAAAAATTGTACTTACATATATCTATTCCTTATATTTAGATTGTTTAATTTTAAATTCATTATATGAAGAAATTTTGTCCTCTTCTAATTTTTCGAAATGTTTCCAATTCATTGTCAGGATTGACTGTATTTTTGAAGGATATATGTAATAGACCTATAATCTTAAATATTTAACTACTAATACATTAAGAAATAATATAATGTATATGTACTTCCCAGAAAAACTCTTTAGTAATATCTATGAATTTCTGACACTGACATTTATCTGTCAGTTACAAACAGTTCAACTGGTCAACTATTTTCCATGGCATCCTTTCGGCTGTAAAATTTATTATAACGTTATTTTATTTATTATATTTCTTTTATCTCTAAATCCATAGAATATATAATAAAATATTTAAATGTATCAGATAGAGAATTTAATTTTCTTTAATATTACCAAGAAAAATTTTCAAAAAATATTATTTAGAAGATTTTTTTTCAAGAATCTTCTACTTCCGGTTGTCCAATTGTTACCAAAACCTTTTCAGATCTTCCCATGAATGTCCGATTGGAAAATACGTAATTAAACAATTTTTAAGTCTTATAGTTTTTGAGTAATCGTCCTTCCAACATCCTACATACATACACACACACACACACACACACACACATACATCCACACACACACACACACACAGACATCATCGTAAAAATGTTAAAATCGGATTGTAGGGACCTTAAAACGTGCTTATTCAATAAAATATGGATATGTGATTTTTAGCATGAATGCAATACCTCTCTTAGCGAGAGGTAAAAAGTTTCCTTAAGAAAAGTCGAATTTTCGTTTTTCGAATTTTAAAAAAAATCTTTCAGTTTCGTAATCTACACATGTCATACTACTCACCCTTAAATTTATGACATAAAGTTCGTTTCCACCCTGTATATGTATGCTTGGCCTGTTCTTAGGTGCTGGAGAGAATTAAAGGAGTTTTCTCTTAGTTCAAACGTAGTAACTTAATTGATTATCTTGAATGATATGATATCCTTCAGCAAGTATCGGCAACCGGTATGTGACATGCCGTGATAAACTCGTTTCCTAGGAGAGTAATATAATATGCAGTTGTTCGAAACGCTAATTTATTTGCGTTGCACGTTTCCTAGGGTATTACATGCATCAGTATTAGAGAGTGACGGTCTGATTAGATTCGCTGTCTCTGTCTTCTGTTGCACGTAACCAACCAATCTGCACTGGCAATTAGTGCAGCGTCCCACATCTACAGCAAGTATGCGGGTGTGGTTGCAAAATTTCCTAATAAATATATACTTCTCCTTGCTTAATTACGCTTCCTTCACGTAAATTTCTCAGTCGTTTAAACCTTGATGATTAGTCAATGGCGTGCGATGTGGTATTTGTTGGTAGGTGGTGAATGCAGTAGCACTATTTAGTTATGGTTCATCTAAATTTCATAAGGGTAATAATCGTTAAAGGTTATATCAGGGAAATATTACAAGCGAAATCCATATGTTAGAACAAATATTTTAGTAGCAAGTAAATAACGTTGGCTTCAGTACTCCCGTCAATGAAATAAACAGATGATCAATATTCTACTACATATATAGTACATATTTAGATAATTTTGATCTAGTTTTTTTAAATTTAAATCCACACCTACATATTTACTAATGCTGGAAACTATATTAAGCTCCTTTCCATGTAAGTACTGTTATACTTATTTATGTATTACATTAAACATTAAACATTCTGATATGATTATTTGAAACATTTTTTGACATTTATGTATATTGTATTCTGTTTATATTCCGTAAGTGCATTTTTGTATTGTTTTTGTTCGACCTTCATTTGATTTAACATTGTTATATGTTGTTGTATCGGTTAGGTGGAAGAGCAGCCTTTGGCTGAACCTCGCAGTTGACGTGGGTCAATAAAACATATTATTATTATTATTTTCTTTCCAAAGCGTTACTACAAATAATTTGAAATGATTAATTTGACAGTGACATTTACCTGTCAGTTGCATACATTTGAGATCAGAACTATGTATAGCTTGTTCAGAGATATTTCGTTATGGCCCTCTCAGCGGGTCTATTGTTAGGGATTTAAGCCTGATTTATAGGGGTGCAAGGACAGGTATGTATTCAATATTTCCTAATTTTATTTTATTTTTAAACAGAGAATTTTGTACAAATATTATTATTAATAATAATGAAGAAAAAAAAGTTACATAAAAGTATCATTGTATAACAATTCGTCATTTAATTCAATAATGCAATTAAACAATAGTGCCATACATAACAATAAAATACATAATATTACACTGGTAATGTAATTATTCGACAATATCATTCTCACTATCACAATCCATTTCACTATCGTCACTTGAGTCTTGAATATTTATAATAAAGTCTTTGGTAATATTATTAATATCAATATATTGATTTTCTATATCAATCACATGACGCACACTGTTAGCCCAAAGTTCTGGTGTTATATTGTTCATTTCACTTATTATTAGTTCGATAACATCGTCACTTACAGTCGGTGATGTATTCTTCCGTCTTATATTGCATTTTAATTGCCCCCAAATTAATTCAATTGGATTAAAAATACAATAATAAGGAGGCAATCGAAGTACATCATGTCCAAATTGCTTTGCTAAATTGTCACACACATACTGTTTCACAGGAGGTTTAATTTGAACAACTTCTAACAATTGTTTTTTTATTGTATGATTCTTCGAAGTATAGATCGTTGTTAATTAAATATTCCTGAATCTCGGCCTTCTTCATGGAAGTAGATGGTATTTTCGCGATTTGCCGCGAATGGTAACTGGCATTATCCATAACAATAACGCTGTTTTTCGGCAAATTCGGTAGTAAATTATCACAAAACCACGTCTCAAAAATATTAGCTGTCATATTGTCATGATAATCTAAACACAAATTTTTAGCGTTATGGCCAGCTAAAAATCGCGCACCATTTATCCATCCTTGGTCACACCCGGCATGAAGTATTATAATTCTCTTGCCTCGTGCTGGTGGAACATCGATTGCACAATCATTTGTATCGTCTGTCCAACTTTTTGGTACTGTGTCGTGGGTGTCAAATGAAGTTTCGTCCAAATATATTATCGGACGATTTTCAGCACGATATTTTTTAATTTCTCTTTAGAACTTGAAGCGCCATTCGCGTATTCTTCGAGTCTCCATTATTGTTTGCCGTTTATCAATTTTTTTGAAACGAAAACCGATTTTATGGAGAACTGAATGCAGAGTACTCAAAGAACAATTTATTTCACATTTATCGTCTTTGAGTGTCTGATACAATATGCGAATAGACGGCAACATTTTTTCGGCATACATTGCATATAATTTGCGTCGAATTGTATCTTCTTGAAAATAATTCACTATTCTCTAATTACCCGCGTCACGCCTTTTCTTTCTAGTTCTCAATCCACTTACTATATCACGAACAGTATTGTACGGCACTTTCGTCATTTCTGATGTTTTTATCAGAGCCAAATTTTCACCTTCACTATCTTTTTCTTTTAAATAGTTATACACATTTGAAACTATTTCTTTCGCTTCTTGCGGCAAAAACGTCCGTTTAATTTTATCACAATTTTCAACTGGTAAAATATCAGTATTGTCTTCTTCAAATGGTCGCCACATATTACGTAAATTGTTGACCTCTCAGTACGAAAGTTAGTATTACTACTGATTTTAAATTTTTGAAAACTCATTTATATACCTACTCACTAGGTATCTTAGTTTCCCTAATATGAATTAATACCGATCAAGGACGATTTATTTTGCAATCCTACCCTGTGCGCCAACAGGTAGAATCTCTTGCTGTGTGAGGTTTACCACAGGCTTAGTAAGTTAAAGCCATAACGAAATATCTTTGGACAAGGTATAACCAAGGAGTTATGTATAGGCTTCGTGATTTAAATTATAGATTATTTTATAAAAATTTCCATAACATAGCCTCTAGAAAATGTAATAATCTTTAATTTTTGTAATTGCATAAATTGTGAAAAATACACCAAAATCTTATGGCTTCTTTCCATATAAGATTAAGATAGAAATAATAGAAAACTGTACAATGTACAATGTACAAATGCGACACTAGGTGAACTACTCTAAATAATATTTAAATTACACTCGGCAAAGTTCACAAAATTTTAGTCTCTGAATCAACCTCTCGGTCATTTATCAAAAACTGGCCCACTCAACCAGAACCACAGACGCGTTTCGCTGTTTTTGCAGCTCATCAGTGTGGTGTACTGACGCCTCTTTCGAGGCACTGAGACTAGTTGAGCGGGCGGATGATAAAACATCCCACAAAGATATCAAGCCTGCAGAGGTAACTAACGAGATGCAGAGCCATCTATCAGGAAAACCGCGAGCTTAGCTATCAGAATACAATAGAAAACTATGCAATGTACAATGTACAAATGCGACACTAGGTGAACTACTCTAAATAATATTTAAATTACACTCGGCAAAGTTCACAAAATTTCAGTCTCTGAATTAACCTCTCGGTCATTTATCAGAGACTGGCCCACTCAACCAGAACCACAGACGCGTTTCGCTGTTTTTACAGCTCATCAGTGTGGTGTACTGACGCCTCTTTCGAGGCACTGAGACTAGTTGAGCGGGCGGATGATAAAACATCCCACAAAGATATCAAGCCTGCAGAGGTAACTAACTACATGCAGAGCCATCTATCAGGAAAACCGCGAGGTTGATTCAGAGACTGAAATTTTGTGAACTTTGCCGAGTGTAATTTAAATATTATAAAAATAGAAATACATGGTTTCAAAATTTTCTGAATTATACTATTTGAGTTAGAGCGTCTAGAGGATCTGCACACACACACACACACACACACACCCACACACACACACACACACACACACACACACACACATACACACACGCATACACACACACGCATACACACACACGCATACACACACTCACACAGACACACACACACAAACACAGACATCATTTTAAAAAAGTTAATTGGATTCTAGAGACCTTAAAACGTGGTCATTTATTAAAATCTCGATATTCGATTTTTAGCACGATCTCTATACCTCTCTTACCCAGGGTAGCAGGAGGTAAAGAAGTGAAACATTTGATTGAAAAGAAGATAAACCTAATGTGAAGGGGTATGAATAAGAAAAGAATGTAATAGTCTTCCTTCTTGTTTATTTATTGATAAGAAGTACTACTGGTTTCGTATTCTTAATTGGTTTATCATCATCATCAGGTACCGGCATTACAAAAAAGTACACAAGTTCAGTAAAAGTACATAGTGAAAACTTCCATAAATTTAAATTTAGAGTCTTGAAGAACAACCTCCAACACAAAACAGTTAATGCATCACATATAAAGGCGTTACGAGTCAAGAACGTTAGTACTTCAACAAATAAATGTGAAGGAAGACTATTTTATTCTTTTCTTATAAGACATGATTTATTTATTTATTTATTTATAGTGTTTAATAATCTGATCACAAATGACCACTTACAAATCTGAGGTTTGTTCGTACACGACTTTTGAATGCGTTAATATACGTATTCATGTACCCTTTTCTGTGCATGTGTTGTTAATATACTAATTCGATATAGTATTATGTAAGAAACTTTGTATGTTTGGAATGGATAACGGACTTGTCATATCATCATAATTACTTACTGTCTTATCTGCAGAAAAAAATATTCAATAAATTATCTAAAAACAATACAGGGTGTTTGGCGTAAATCCGGCACCACGAATATTTCGTTTATGTTGAGAGGTACAAAAAAATGTTAATAAGCAAAGTTAAAATAGACAAAGGGGCTCATAAGATGATCATAGCAGAAATTTTGTATCACTTCCGGTTTTAGCGGAAATGGGTACAACTTTAAAACTAGCATAGGGAATCGGTATTTTTATATATTTTTTCAGAATGTACATAAAATTTGCTTCACAATGATACCAAATTATCATAGTTTTACTTTCACTATTTCAAAATGGCAACCATCTATTCTCAAAATATGTATTAATAAAATTCCATACAAAATAAAACAGCAAGCTATGAAAACAATTTTACTATCTTCTAACAAAAGAAAAGAAGAAATTTAAAAAAATTAGGCGTGAGCTATTATTTTTTTATTTTTTAGCATGTTCACAACGATACCAAAACAGAAACAGTGAATGTGAAAAACTACAAATGCTCAATATGGCCGCCGTTATTTTCTATACATTTTCTTATACGTAATAAAAACTCTTTCATTACATTTTCTAGGATATACTCATTAATTTCTCCAACAGTCGCTCTAACTTTTATTTCTAAATTTTCCAAAGTAGTTGGAGGTGTTCGGTATACTTTATCTTTCAAATAACCCCAAAGAAAGTAGTCCAGTGGCGTAAGGTCAGGAGATCGTGTCGGCCAAGGATTTGGAGAATTTTTTCCAATCCAATTATCTTCATATTTTTCATTTAAATAGGCCACTACATTTCTTTCATTATGAGCTGGCACTCACTCCATCTTGTTAGAACCACATGCCAATGGTATTGACAATAGGTAAGTCGTCCAGCAGATCTTCCACTTCATTTTGTAAAAATAGTAAATACCTTTCTGCTGTCAGAGTACCTTGAAATATAATAGGGCCAACAATTCTGGTCCCAATTATTCCCAGAAACATTAAAACCAAATCTTTCTTGATGTCTGGATGTTCTCAGTATTCTGGGATTTTCGGTTGCCCAACGTCTTACATTATTTCTGTTAAAAAGCCCATTTTTCGAAAAATATGATTCATCAGAAAATAAAATTTTATGATGAAATTTGTTATCATTCTGCCACATTTGTAAAAACCAATCGCAAAAATTTATTCTACGATCATAGTCTTATTGCCTAAGAGATTGACTAATGTGCATCTTATAAGAATTAAAACTATGTTTTAAATTTTGAATGCTCTCCAACATAATACCGCGCATTCTCTACTTAATTCCCTCACCGACACTTCAGGATTGTAATTAATGTAAGCTAATATTCTTTCTTCTTCTTCATCTGGATGATTATCTACTTCATTTCCTGTTCTTGCACGTCGATTTTTCAGTTTAAATGATCCATATGTTTTCAATTTATTAACAACTTCATTAAAATATTGTCTTCTCGGTTGTCGTCGGTGAGGATACCTCTCTCCATAAAGTCGAAGTGCTCTAACAGAATTTCTTTGACATTCTCCGAATATTAAAATCATATCAACCATTTCTTCATTTGTGTAATTCACTTGAGCCAGAATTATTTAATTATTACAAGAAATTGTCACTATCACAAATGTAGGTAATTTTTTTTCTTTTGTTATAAGATAATAAAATTGTTTTCATAACTTGCTATGTTTTATTTTGTATGGAATTTTATTAATACATATTTTAGAATAAATGGTCGCCATTTTGAAATGGTTAAAGTAAAACTATGATAATTTGGTATCATTGTGAAGCAAATTTTATGTACATTCTGAAAAAATATATAAAAATACCGATTCCCTATGCTAGTTTTAAAGTTGTACCCATTTCCGCTAAAACCGGAAGTGATACAAAATTTCTGCTATGATAATTTTATGAGCCCCTTTGTTTAGTTTAACTTTGCTTATTAACATTTTTTTGTATCTCTCAAAATAAACGAAATATTCGTGGTGCCGGACTTACACCAAACATCCTGTATATTAATTATCATATTACATACGTAAATAATTATTGGTTTTCAGTGGCGACGCCAGGATGTAAATGTAGGGTGGGTACAATTAAAAAATTACTTGAAAGAGTGGGCACTCATTTTTACCTTCCGTCACCTATAGGTAAGGAAGGTATTGTCTTTATTCAAAAAAATCAGTGGTGAGTTTTCATTGAATACGCACGTTGTACTGTCTTTACAATACGATTTTACTATTTTTACGATGATGTCTGTATGTGTGTGTGTGTGTGTGTGTGTGTGTGTGTGTGTGTGTGTGTGTGTGTGTGTGTGTGTGTGTGTGTGTGCGTGTGTGTGTATGTGTGTATGTGACCGCGGTTTCGGGCACGATATATCCAATACTAGAATTCCAAAAATTACAATTCTTACGTATTTCTCTTCCTTACAACCATTTGCAGATTTGATTAGATTTTGGTTATATAATTGGTCAACCGGAAGTACCCTCATTTGAAGATTTTAACAGATTTTCTTGAAAAAATTCAATTAAATATTATTTAACTTAAAGAATATGTTATTCTCTATACGATTTGATTGCATTTTATATTTGATATTCAACAGATATAGAGTTAAAGAATTATAAAGATATTAAATTTGATAAATCAGCCAGCTATGCTAACTTAACCATGGAAACTGCAAATATATTCAGAAAATTCAAATTGTCAGATGTCAGTATCAATAAAAAGTAAATGAATGAAAGAAGGGAAAGGGAAATAACTCTAATGTTTCTCGAAAGATATAAGAGAGACGATTACATTGGTTTGAACATGTCATGAGGATGAATATATTCGAAGAAAAATGAATAGTTTAGTAAGGTAAAAGAAACATAGGACGACCAAATATAAGATGAAAGGACTGTATTTAGGAAGACTTCATAGAAAAGGAACTGAATGAGGATGACACGCAAAACAAAAATGAGCGGAAGAAGAAAATAAAAAATAGCGACCCCTAACAAATGGGAAAAACTAAAGAAGAAGAAGATGTCAGTGTCAAGTGCAATTTGTATAGTTTTTTTATAAAATAATTTTACTGGAAATATAAGATATTTTGCAAGAAAATTTATGTATAGGGCGCGGGCATAACGTGACTTTGCTGACTTTGGCAAGCAGATATGGGGACCCGTGTCAAAATGACAGAAATTAATTATGTCCATAACTGACAAGTGTCATAATTTTTGGGTACGACTCAATTTCAAGCACTATGTACTATTGCTCTGTCATTTAGCGGAGTTTCATCATAGTTATGTCAAATGCTGACGTCATTCTGCGACGCCATTGAACAGATCGTTCGAAATAATTCAAACTTTGTTAGGTATTTAAAATTTATCATATACATATAAAAATGATTTTCTAATCAAATTACACTTTTTTGTTTGCAGAAAAATTATATTACGAATTTAACACATTTGATTTTTACTCTCATATTTATTCAGTAATTTCTCAATTCATTAATTTGGGCTATGAGATTTATAACAACAGCTTATTATATATATATATATATATATATATATATATATATATATATATATATATATATATATATATATATATATATATATATATATATATTATTTTGTACCTGATGTTAAAAGTAGGCTTTGTGCGTTCATTTTTTGTTGATAAGTAACAATTTAACATCAAGAGTAGATAAAGGATTTTTTTTCTAAACTTTGACTTTTTATCTACACTTTGAATTTTTATCTGCACTTTATAAAAATAATAATAATGCATAATGTAAAGAAAAGTTGTAATTTATAATTTTGACAAACCCGTGTAAAGTTAGTGATAGTAAGTTTAGGAACAAAGTTGCGGCTTGACATTTTAATATCGAAAACATCAGGTACAAAATAAAATAATATATAATACACGACGATAAAAAGTCTTTATCGACCCATAAAAGATAGTTCACTCACTTTCGCTCGTGAACTAACACCTTCCACTTGTCGATAAAGTATTTGTAAATTTATAGAAGATATGAAAAAGAAATTTAATGGAATAGATAAAGAATTTAATGTTCTTTAATATTTGTAATTTATAAAACATAAATTTGTTTACCGTTTCAGAATATTAAGCCTCTGTTTGCATATACAAAAGTAGGTTAGTAACTAAGTAATAACTGTATTTGTACGGTAGTATAACCATACTGACATGCCAACAGTCTAAAATAAAATGAAAGTATAATGCTCTTCATTAATACATAAAGATAACGTTTTAGTGTGTCGTCCTTAACACTTTATTCTAAAATAATAAAGATCAGGATTAAAGCACATTATTTCAATATTTGTCATATCGACATATGTCAAAATAATTATTCTGCGTATCATAACATTCTGAAAGTACTATTAATGAGAGAATTTCAAAAAATAATAATTATTAATAATGTCTTCATTTTCTGAAACCTATAAAGGAGGAACTATGCAACAAACCACGGATATTATGAATCATAAGCCTTAGATGTCTTAAAACCAAATCTGCGGCAGTTATGATACTCATAACAATCCGAGGTATGTTAATCGCTGTAAAATACAATATTTAAATGAATTTGTTGCTTATGGTGGCCAGAGGTATAAATGAATAAAATCGACGTGTGCCAAATTTTTGTTTAGAATATTGGTACCATAAACCATATGTTCTGCTTTTTGTTTTTCGTGCATGTTGGGAGTAATAAGCTATTAATTTCCAGCTACTGTTAGCCACGTAATGCCAATTGAATGCTTATTATTCGTAGAACTGAAAATGAAACACTCTGTCTATCTTGTAACTGTTATTACATACTTACGTTACGTCTTTGAGAAAAATGAAGAGATATCGAGATCTGTACAAGGTCTATCCCTTGTTCGCTGGATATGGATGTGAACTATTCTCTTTTAGCACCAAAGTAAATGGTGTTTCCTAAGCTCACTTCAGATTTATCGTGATAGCATACGATTTTTGTTAAGTAGTAGACACTTTTTATACATCGTGCTCCTTCTATGTTCGCTATAAGCACATCATTAGATTATCTTGAAAGTGGAAATTGATTCAATAAATACATACGGTCACAATTTTTTTGTGTCAATACGCTTTATACTGCTTTACATTAGACTCAAATTCAATTTTCGTAATCATCCCAAAATTCTTGTTTCTTCTGTAATCCTTTTTCAACACCTCCTCATTTGACACTCTTTCTCCCCACCCATCTTCTCTAATTGTTGCCTCAACCACATTTCAATTTTTTTTTCTCCTTCTTCCTTAAAATCTATGTTTCGCATTCAATTAGTTTATATCTATATTTTACAAACCTTTACCGTAAATATATATTGATGCGCCTTACTGTTAGCAGTTCCTGAATTTTACTGAAGGCTTTCTTTCCCTGTTCGATTCTGCTTTTAATTTCTTCCTTACAGGTACCATTCTAAGTTTTGAAAGAACTTAATTTATCTATCCTGTCCCTTTCCGACCACATGTTTACATGTTCTTTTTCCTTATCTATCTTCATTATTTTTCATTTTGCTTTGCTTATTCTTATTTTATACTCATTACATACATGTTTGCGAGCATATCTTTGTTAGCAACAATTATTTCTCACATTATTTCGAAAACTGTGCCCATTATTTCGTGCACTGCTAAAGCTTCGTCAAAAAACTTACAATCTCGTTCACTAATAACTATTTTTTTTACTAAATTCTAAGTAAAATATTGATACTAAGTTTTAGCCAGAAAAGGTAAATTAAAAAAGACTTACGGCCGAATTCACCATTAATCCATTGATTAATAATCAACTGATTAAGGAATCAAGCTGATCTATAGATCAACGTATGTTCTAATTCACCAACTTGCTTTCTGAATTAAGGAATCGTGATCAACAGGTTCACAGTTTTGTTTTAGTTTTTGACAGTTAATGTAACTGTCAAGTAATTTTATTCGTCCTAATTGTATTTTCTGTTAAAAAAAATATTAATATGTAAATTTTTAATTTATTTATAAATATATATTTTATAATTTTCCTATAGTAATTGGTATTATATTTTTATTTTGATATCGGTAGAAAGTACACTGACCCCAATAAAGGAATGTTTTTAAATATAGTGAAAATGAAAGATATAAAAGTATATTTGAAAATAATAAAATGAATGAAGAAGGAGCATGAGACAAAGTTATAAATGAGTACAACAGCCAGAAGTCTGACATAGCAATAAATTTTAAAATTACAATTCAAAGATGTGATCAGTCCTTGATTCATGGAATATGACGAATTAGTTGATCATTGAATTTGATCAGTAGATTAGCTTGATTTTTAATGGTGAATTGGATAGAGTCAGAATCAGCGTTGATCTGTGGATCAACTTATGATTAAGGAATTGTGAATTCGGCCGTTAGTGCAATTAAGTTACTATTGTAAGCAAGGCATCAAGGGAAATAATTGTACACAAAACATAAACAGTATTTGTGGAGACCGATAAATAATAGTAAATAAATAATAAACTAATTAATAGCTAGGTAAGGTATACGTAAGATTTATAGTCTTTATAAGGTGGAGAATATAGGAAGGGGGGATTAGTTGGTAATGATTGCTAGTGTTATATTGTATGATTTGTGTTATTATTGTAATTACGAATGGAGTTAAATAAATAGACAGTTGCACAGTGTAGAGCAGTGTTTTACTCAGTGATTCCCGGCTAGCACATTTGGCGACGAGAAGTGGTACGAATCTACGGTGTACGATTCAGGTAAATATAAAGTGACCTAAATTTATTTACGAATGTGGGACAATATCCCAAAAACAAAAAAAAAGTGGAATGGCTGTGAGCCAAATGGAATGGCTGTGAGCCAAATGGAATGGCTGTGAGCCAAATGGAATGGCTGTGAGCCAAAAGGAATGGCTGTGAGCCAAAAGGAATGGCTGTGAGCCAAAAGGAATGGCTGTGAGCCAAAAGGAATGGCTGTGAGCCAAAGTGAATGGCTGTGCCAAATGAAACGGCTGTGAGCCATATGAAGGAATGGCTGGGAGCCAGATGGAAGGGCGTGAGCCAGATTAAAGAAAGCATGCGGGCTGAATTAAGAATGACAAGCTTTGAGCTAAACCCTAAAACAGTTTGAGATAATAATAAATTCGTAAGGCGGTGTGATTTAGTGTCATTACATAAAGGTGTTTTGTTTCAGGAACGAGATCTAGGTAATATGGCAGAATCAGGGATAAAGCCGTTTCTGTGCGAAACCATTGACAAGGCCTTAGTGAGGGGAGAATGGGAAAAGTGGCTGCGTTCCCTACAACTGTATTTAGCTGCAGAAGATGTTACAGATGTTATCAAAAAGAGAAATAAGCTGCTGCACTTGGGAGGCACCCAGCTGCAAGAGGTGGCATACAATCTGCCTGGAGCCGTAGAAACTTTCAATCCGGAGTAAAACAACATGTTTTTCAAATACTTGTTGATAAATTAACAACATACTTCTCTCCAAAACAGAACTCCACCTTTGAGCGACACATTTTCCGAAGTCTCCAACCAGTGGAATGTGACAATTTCAATAAATATCTTATAAAAGTTCGGCATCAAGCAGCAAGGTGTACATTCGGGAATAATGCACAGGAAGCTGCTGATATCAGTATGAAAGATAAATTGATTGACAGTTGGGCCTCCACAGAATTGAAAAAGAAATTATTGGAGAAAGAAAGGTCATTAGAGGAAGTAATCGAACTGTGTCAAATTCACGAACAAATTCAAAGTCAATCAGTAGCGATGAGCGACCACAAGAGAGAACCCGGCGCATCTGTAAGTGGGATAAATAAGATAGACCGTAAAGATAACAAGCCATCCGAACAATGCACTCGATGTGGAAAATATGGACATGCCGGAAACATAAAGGACTGTCCCGCGAAAAATGTAAAATGTAGGAAGTGTGGGCGACAGGGACATTTTGCATTCTGGTGTAGAACTTGGCAGAGAAAAAGACAATATGATCTTCCAGAGAAAAATAAAACAAAAAGATTTAAGTCAGATGTGAACTATGTAGAGACTGAAAACTCGGATACAGAAAATAACGGCACAGAATCTAGTTTAAGGAATTTTGAATGTTTCCAGATTAATAGGCATTCTACAAAATCTAATACAAATGACGACATCATCGAATGTCATATAGGAGGAGTGCCAATAACATTATTAATTGACTCAGGATCAAAAGTTAACATTTTAAAAGAGGAAGATTGGGACCAACTGGCAAACAGCAATGCAGCAGTATGGGACATAGAACCGGAAGCTACGGACTTATTAAAGTCATATGCCGCAGAACAAAACTTAAAAATTAGGCATCGTTTCCAAACAACAGTCAATATTCCCGGGCAAACAGAAATTATTACGTATTTTTATGTAATTGATGCAGGAGATATTTCGCTATTAGGCAAGGAAACATCCAAGCAGTTAGGAATTTTAAAGTTGGGACTTAATATAAACCGAGTAGAAGCAATATCTCCATTCCCAAAAATCAAAGGAGTAATAGTCAAGCTGAATATTGACCCAAACATTAAGCCAGTGCAACAACCACTGCGGCGAGTGCCAATATCAGTGGAAACTCAAGTGGAGGAAAAATTAAAAGAAGCTTTAAAAACTGACGTAATAGAAGAGGTGACAGAACCCAGCCCGTGGATATCACCCATAGTGGTAATATTCAAACCAAATGGTGACATTCGGTTATGTGTAGATATGCGAAGAGCCAATGAAGCCATACAGAGGGAGAACTACCCAATGCCAACGTTTGATTCCTTCATGACGAAACTGAGGAATGCTAAATATTTCTCCCGCTTAGATCTTACAAACGCATACCATCAGTTAGAGCTGGATAAAGACAGCCGCACTATTACGACGTTCATCACTCATAAGGGGATGTTTCGCTATAAGCGATTAATGTTTGGCGTTAATTCGGCACCTGAGAAATTTCAAAAAGAGTGTGAAAGGCTCCTCGCCTCCTGCAAGAACTGTTTAAATTATATAGACGACATCATCGTGTTCGGGAGTTCCGAAGAGGAGCATGATTCGTGCTTAAGAGAAGTATTAAAAGTATTCAAGGAAAATAATGTACTCTTAAATGAATCAAAGTGTATGATAAAAGTTCAAGAAGTGAACTTTTTAGGTCACAAGCTAAGTGCTGACGGTATAAATGTGGATGAGGAAAAGGTCAAAACAATTCTGGAATTTCGTCCACCAAGCTCTAAAGAAGAAGTACGGAGTTTTTTGGGCTTGGTGACGTACGTAGGAAAATTCATTCCTGATTTGGGAAGTACAACCGAACCCCTAAGACAACTAACAAAAAAGGACGTAAAATTCCTGTGGACGGAAGAACATCAAAAGCATTTTAATAAACTTAAAGAAAATTTAGCAAAACTTCCAACTCTGTCATATTTCGACCCTAAGAAAAGAACGCGAATAATAGCGGACGCAAGCCCAGTGGCGCTGGGAGCTGTTCTTCTGCAATTTGATGAAGAGCAATGTCCTAGGGTCATATGCTTTGCGAGCAAAAGCCTCTCAGACGTGGAGCGTCGGTACTCGCAAACGGAAAAGGAAAGTTTAGCATTAGTTTGGAGTGTTGAACGATTCTATTATTATGTGGCCGGATTAAAGTTTGAGTTGGTTACCGACCATAAACCATTAGAAGCTATTTTCAAGCCGACTTCCAAACCGCCAGCTCGTATTGAACGTTGGGTGTTAAGGCTGCAAGCATTCACATTTAAAGTCGTCTACCAGCCAGGCAAACTAAATATTGCGGACTCTGTTTCGAGACTTTGTCGCCTAACAACAGAAAAATCCTTTGATAAGGACGGCGAGCATCATGTCTTTTCAATATTAGGGCGAAATACACCAAAGGCCTTGCGCATTTCTGATATAGTCACGGAAAGTAAAAAGGACAAAGAAATCCTAGAAGCAGTTGAGCATGTCAATAACAATACATGGGACCAAGCGGGCAAGAGTGTTTATTTCCCATTTAGACTAAAACTGACAACTTTGGGTCTGGTAATCCTACGGGGTAGTAGAATTGTAATTCCGGAAACACTACGACAGAAAGTATTAGAATTGGCACATGAAGGACACCCGGGAGAAACAGTGATGAAAAGACGACTAAGAGCGAAGGTCTGGTGGCCACTGATTGATAGACAGACAGAGAAATTTGTTAAACAATGTCGAGACTGTCTCTTGGTTTCGCAACCTAATAAACCTCCACCAATGACAAGACACAAATTTCCAGAAGGACCATGGCAATGTGTGGCCATTGACTTAATGGGTCCGATACCAAATAAAGATATGCTTCTGGTAATTATCGATTATTTTTCTAGATACCAAGAAATAAAATTCTTGAAAATGACAACTTCAGAAAT
Organism: Harpalus rufipes; assembly: GCA_951394225.1. NCBI lineage: Eukaryota > Metazoa > Arthropoda > Insecta > Coleoptera > Carabidae > Harpalus > Harpalus rufipes. The sequence goes on from OX596274.1 coordinate 65,124,509, forward strand.
AATAATAAACCATTTAGAGGAAATATTCGCACGGTTGGGAATACCGAAATCAATTCGTACTGATAACGGCAGACAGTTTGTGAGTCAGGAATTCAAACAATTTTGTAAGAATAACAATATAGAGCTAATTCAGACTCCTCCGTACTGGCCACAGGCAAATGGAGAGGTAGAAAATATGAATAAATCCATTCTTAAACGCCTACAAATTTGTCATTCAAATAACACGAACTATCAAAAAGAAATACATAAATTTACGCTAATGCATAATGTTACACCACACGGGACCACAAATAAAACACCTTCACAATTATTGTTCGGAAGAAACATTCGCGATAAAATCCCTTCGTTGGTAGATCTGATAGGGGAGGATATAGATGAAGAAGCAAGAGACAATGACATAGTAAACAAACAAAAAGGGAAAGAGAGGGAAGATAAGTCTAGAAAAGCAGTAGATGTAAATATTAATCCGGGAGATCAAGTAGTACTGCAAAACATGATAATGCCTCATAAACTCACCACGAGATTTAACGAAGACGAGTACGAAGTATTAGAAAGGAATGGAAATGAGTTAACAATATCTAGAGACGGAAAAATATATAAACGCCATATTTCACATGCAAAGAAAGTCCATGATTCAGAGCAAGAGCATAGCAAAGAAGCATCGAGTTCGAGTACACCAGCAGAAAATGAAGAAAAGAGCGTCGACGAACTAATTAGACCAGATAATACTCAAGCATGTAGTTTACCGAGAATAACTCCTCTGAAACTGGAAAAAAAGGAGGGAATGTGGAGACCGATAAATAATAGTAAATAAATAATAAACTAATTAATAGCTAGGTAAGGTATACGTAAGATTTATAGTCTTTATAAGGTGGAGAATATAGGAAGGGGGGATTAGTTGGTAATGAATGCTAGTGTTATATTGTATGATTTGTGTTATTATTGTAATTACGAATGGAGTTAAATAAATAGACAGTTGCACAGTGTAGAGCAGTGTTTTACTCAGTGATTCCCGGCTAGCACAGTACTATTTGTATTTAAGGCGGAAAAGTGATTAAATTGTTCCGTCCGAGTGAGATAAATGCTTGGTTTATTGACAATTTTACTACAAAATTAATCGTCCGGTAGATTAGAATCAAGATACCTCAGGTCTGATCAAATGCAGAGTTCCAACGTTGTACTACGCGCGGTAATCCACATCGAAAGGCAATTATATATATATATTTTTTTGTAGAAGTTGATTATCAGGTATCACCTCCAGTGGACACAGAATAGAAAGTGCACCAACGGGATTACATTTCGGCGAGAAATATTTTTTCAATAATTCTGTTTTGTCGAATTCAAACTTGTCAGCCACGGAAATTTAATCATTTTTCTATTTGTAGTGTACATTGACATGTGAATTAATGGTTTTAAATAACATTTAATTCCAATTATTCGCGGATATAATGTAAGCAAAAGAAATAATATGAATTGCTGTATAGATGATGATCTGTACACGTACCATGTCTAAATTTAAAATTTATAATAAATGACATGTGTTTTTAAGCCATGTAATTCAACACTATATGCCGACATTTATTACAAAGCGTAACGTTTGTTTTTGTCGTAACTGAACTAATTAATGTTACTAATTACTAGATATATTTTCACAAAATAACAAACGTGCTAGAACACATAATGGCTTAAAGAGTACAAATTTATCATAAACGAAATTTTCGTTAATGTAACGGACTAGAAATTTAATACGGGTATTATTTTTCAAATTATAATGTAGTTACATATGTATATTTTGGTACTGATATATGTTATTGTGACATTGTATAAAGCATGATTCTATGGCGTGATATATTTGAATATAGACCAGAGGGGGCAGACGGCTAAATTTTTGCTAAGTTAGCATAAATGCATAGCTAGAAGTTCTGTACCGATGGTAGGATGCGTCAGTCAGATGAAATCTGTCTCAACGGTATGACACGCAGTGTCACGCGAATAAGAATTCGCACGTTTAGAGTTTGCGAACAATAGTTCGACGTCAAACTACGCCTATAGTTAGCAGACAGCACTTTCCGAGATCACTTCGCTTTAACCTTGTCATATTCGCCCACGTAATTGTATAAGTGTTTATTTTTCGTTTATATTCATATTTTTGTATTCGTTCTTAACTTCAATATATAATTTAATTAAATCTAACTGGCGTTAGAATTATTAAATTACATCCCGAACTCCCGGTGAAGTGTTGTGAATTGGAATCCACGAGGTTCCAGCCAATCAGCCCAGCAGTTCCGTGACGTACGTCTGGTACGGGGTAAGTACCCTTACTCCACATTTCGCCTGCTCCCATTTCGGTCCAATCTGTCCGCAAACGCAATAGGTGGTTTCTCAACCTTTCGCTAACCACCGGAACAGGTTGTAATAATCCTCCCCTTCCCTTAGGCTACTTGGTGAAGTCGGGCCTAATTTACTACTTGTTACATTGGCGCAGAGTCGGCGGTCGGATTCATTAACACCCTGTTACATTTGGCGGCAGTCGGTAGGATTATCGTTGAGTCGGTAGTATTATCTTGGCGTATGCTACATTTGGCGACTAACGGTAAATTGGTCATTATTTCGCGTATGTAATAAAATTTGTTACATATTTTGTATTTGGCGCAGTCTTTTAAAAATTTTGACCATCTAAAAAGGACCATAAATTTCGTATAATAAAAACGCAACAACATGCCAGACATAACGGACGTCACTGTCACCCTTACGACAACAACAACCACCACGACACACGTTAGTAATATTAATGCGACTAGTGTCGTAACTGTAACTGCTACCCCTACGCAAATAACAACAACAAACGTAACTGCTAGCTCATTCCCATTTTGGCAATATCCATGCTTTTGGACAAACCCCGCAACAACCCTTCCAAATGCTTCGAATGCTTATACACCGCTTTTTGTTGGTGCACCCGGTGCACAACACGAGAATATGACAACGGACGCACCCCAAGACCAGCAGAATTTATCTCCGCACGCTAAGCCAGATACGTGTATTTTGGACGCTTTAAAATATTTAGATACGTATTCTGGAGGAACTGACTTAGAATGTTTTTTCGATCATGTAGCAACAATTACGGACGCTTTACAACTAAGCGACGCGCAAGTAGTAAACGTAATTAAATTAAGACTAATGGCATGTTAGAACGTACACATCGCACGCTAAAAGATATGTTGTCACAATATATCGATGAGACACAAAGAGACTGGGATCAATGGATTCCTTACGCTGTCTCAGCATTTTGTACCTCAACACATTCGTCATTAGGTGAAAGTCCATTCTTTCTTTTATTCGGCAGAGATATAGAATTACCATATAACGAAATTTTTAAGCCTTTATCAGTAAAATACGATACTGATACAAATTATGTTTCGGAATTTTTGCAAAGATTAAAAATCGCGCACACAAAGGCGCTTGAATATCTTCAAAATTCAACTGATCGCATACACGGTAATTATAATAAAAAAGCTGTACCGCACGGATTCAACGTAGGAGATAAAGTTTTACTTTTCGACCCAGCCAGTAAAGTTGGAATAACTGCAAAATTAGCAAAGAAATGGACAGGTCCGTATCGTATCACTGAATTAAGTGGTCAAAACGCAGTAATTAAAGAAATTTTTGGGAAAAAGGAACAAAAAATACACATAGATCGCCTTAAATTTTGTATTCCAGAAGTCGAACAAATTTTCGAAAAACAAATTGAAATTAGAAATAAAGCAGACGATCTCAATGTAGCGCCCTTTATAATTCCTGGATCCCAAGATCACGCAAATCCTGTCCTAGAACCTGATTCTAACTTTCCTATCTCCGAACCCGTGCCAGACAAGCAGCGCACCGCCATTTTGGACGCTGACGACACTCCAGACCCTGGAGACGCTGAAGACACGACCATGTCTTTGCCGCAGCCCTCACATGTCGAGAGAGCACCAACACCGCCAGCTGTGACGTCATCACGACATCATACGAGAAGTCAAGGTCCCGTGGCTGAGCAGCCATGGATCTACCACGGACGCATCTAACATGCGTCATGTTCCTGAGGATGGCCACCATCCTGGCCATCAACAACGCCAGCATCGTGACGACGAAGGCACCGAACACCACGTGAGTGTGTGTGTGAAATAGTGTCTTAATCATTTTAAAAATTCGTTTGTGGAAAATAAAACAGTGCAGTGATTAACAAAAGCAGAGTAATCATGTGCATGTGTTTTGTGTCCACAGTAAAAAAAAATCAACAACATAGTGGTATAGCCTCCCATGTTAGTGAGTGAGTGGTTTTAGCCATATGTACATCGATTTGACTAACGACAAGAACTGTACCAGCATTGGTCATCAACACCTTGACCATACTTCGTTGAGTTGAATACACTATACATGTCGAATGTGTATTTCAGCTGACGGGACAAATAGAAGTCCACGCACCTCAACGTTTATTTATAAACATCGCTTGTTTAGATTGAGCTAATCTAAATAGTACAGATAAGACAACTCTTTGTTTATGTTCATGGATCTTAAATGAACAGAGTTGTACTTCGCATTTATTCATTTGAATTTAGTTTGATTTAGTTTAGATTTTTTTGAGAATACGAATTTAAACTTCTCTGGAAGATTAAGTTCGTATCTAAACGGGTGGGTGATGTGACATTGTATAAAGCATGATTCTATGGCGTGATATATTTGAATATAGACCAGAGGGGGCAGACGGCTAAATTTTTGCTAAGTTAGCATAAATGCATAGCTAGAAGTTCTGTACCGATGGTAGGATGCGTCAGTCAGATGAAATCTGTCTCAACGGTATGACACGCAGTGTCACGCGAATAAGAATTCGCACGTTTAGAGTTTGCGAACAATAGTTCGACGTCAAACTACGCCTATAGTTAGCAGACAGCACTTTCCGAGATCACTTCGCTTTAACCTTGTCATATTCGCCCACGTAATTGTATAAGTGTTTATTTTTCGTTTATATTCATATTTTTGTATTCGTTCTTAACTTCAATATATAATTTAATTAAATCTAACTGGCGTTAGAATTATTAAATTACATCCCGAACTCCCGGTGAAGTGTTGTGAATTGGAATCCACGAGGTTCCAGCCAATCAGCCCAGCAGTTCCGTGACGTACGTCTGGTACGGGGTAAGTACCCTTACTCCACATTTCGCCTGCTCCCATTTCGGTCCAATCTGTCCGCAAACGCAATATCCCAAAAACAAAAAAAAAGTGGAATGGCTGTGAGCCAAATGGAATGGCTGTGAGCCAAATGGAATGGCTGTGAGCCAAATGGAATGGCTGTGAGCCAAAAGGAATGGCTGTGAGCCAAAAGGAATGGCTGTGAGCCAAAAGGAATGGCTGTGAGCCAAAAGGAATGGCTGTGAGCCAAAGTGAATGGCTGTGCCAAATGAAACGGCTGTGAGCCATATGAAGGAATGGCTGGGAGCCAGATGGAAGGGCGTGAGCCAGATTAAAGAAAGCATGCGGGCTGAATTAAGAATGACAAGCTTTGAGCTAAACCCTAAAACAGTTTGAGATAATAATAAATTCGTAAGGCGGTGTGATTTAGTGTCATTACATAAAGGTGTTTTGTTTCAGGAACGAGATCTAGGTAATATGGCAGAATCAGGGATAAAGCCGTTTCTGTGCGAAACCATTGACAAGGCCTTAGTGAGGGGAGAATGGGAAAAGTGGCTGCGTTCCCTACAACTGTATTTAGCTGCAGAAGATGTTACAGATGTTATCAAAAAGAGAAATAAGCTGCTGCACTTGGGAGGCACCCAGCTGCAAGAGGTGGCATACAATCTGCCTGGAGCCGTAGAAACTTTCAATCCGGAGTAAAACAACATGTTTTTCAAATACTTGTTGATAAATTAACAACATACTTCTCTCCAAAACAGAACTCCACCTTTGAGCGACACATTTTCCGAAGTCTCCAACCAGTGGAATGTGACAATTTCAATAAATATCTTATAAAAGTTCGGCATCAAGCAGCAAGGTGTACATTCGGGAATAATGCACAGGAAGCTGCTGATATCAGTATGAAAGATAAATTGATTGACAGTTGGGCCTCCACAGAATTGAAAAAGAAATTATTGGAGAAAGAAAGGTCATTAGAGGAAGTAATCGAACTGTGTCAAATTCACGAACAAATTCAAAGTCAATCAGTAGCGATGAGCGACCACAAGAGAGAACCCGGCGCATCTGTAAGTGGGATAAATAAGATAGACCGTAAAGATAACAAGCCATCCGAACAATGCACTCGATGTGGAAAATATGGACATGCCGGAAACATAAAGGACTGTCCCGCGAAAAATGTAAAATGTAGGAAGTGTGGGCGACAGGGACATTTTGCATTCTGGTGTAGAACTTGGCAGAGAAAAAGACAATATGATCTTCCAGAGAAAAATAAAACAAAAAGATTTAAGTCAGATGTGAACTATGTAGAGACTGAAAACTCGGATACAGAAAATAACGGCACAGAATCTAGTTTAAGGAATTTTGAATGTTTCCAGATTAATAGGCATTCTACAAAATCTAATACAAATGACGACATCATCGAATGTCATATAGGAGGAGTGCCAATAACATTATTAATTGACTCAGGATCAAAAGTTAACATTTTAAAAGAGGAAGATTGGGACCAACTGGCAAACAGCAATGCAGCAGTATGGGACATAGAACCGGAAGCTACGGACTTATTAAAGTCATATGCCGCAGAACAAAACTTAAAAATTAGGCATCGTTTCCAAACAACAGTCAATATTCCCGGGCAAACAGAAATTATTACGTATTTTTATGTAATTGATGCAGGAGATATTTCGCTATTAGGCAAGGAAACATCCAAGCAGTTAGGAATTTTAAAGTTGGGACTTAATATAAACCGAGTAGAAGCAATATCTCCATTCCCAAAAATCAAAGGAGTAATAGTCAAGCTGAATATTGACCCAAACATTAAGCCAGTGCAACAACCACTGCGGCGAGTGCCAATATCAGTGGAAACTCAAGTGGAGGAAAAATTAAAAGAAGCTTTAAAAACTGACGTAATAGAAGAGGTGACAGAACCCAGCCCGTGGATATCACCCATAGTGGTAATATTCAAACCAAATGGTGACATTCGGTTATGTGTAGATATGCGAAGAGCCAATGAAGCCATACAGAGGGAGAACTACCCAATGCCAACGTTTGATTCCTTCATGACGAAACTGAGGAATGCTAAATATTTCTCCCGCTTAGATCTTACAAACGCATACCATCAGTTAGAGCTGGATAAAGACAGCCGCACTATTACGACGTTCATCACTCATAAGGGGATGTTTCGCTATAAGCGATTAATGTTTGGCGTTAATTCGGCACCTGAGAAATTTCAAAAAGAGTGTGAAAGGCTCCTCGCCTCCTGCAAGAACTGTTTAAATTATATAGACGACATCATCGTGTTCGGGAGTTCCGAAGAGGAGCATGATTCGTGCTTAAGAGAAGTATTAAAAGTATTCAAGGAAAATAATGTACTCTTAAATGAATCAAAGTGTATGATAAAAGTTCAAGAAGTGAACTTTTTAGGTCACAAGCTAAGTGCTGACGGTATAAATGTGGATGAGGAAAAGGTCAAAACAATTCTGGAATTTCGTCCACCAAGCTCTAAAGAAGAAGTACGGAGTTTTTTGGGCTTGGTGACGTACGTAGGAAAATTCATTCCTGATTTGGGAAGTACAACCGAACCCCTAAGACAACTAACAAAAAAGGACGTAAAATTCCTGTGGACGGAAGAACATCAAAAGCATTTTAATAAACTTAAAGAAAATTTAGCAAAACTTCCAACTCTGTCATATTTCGACCCTAAGAAAAGAACGCGAATAATAGCGGACGCAAGCCCAGTGGCGCTGGGAGCTGTTCTTCTGCAATTTGATGAAGAGCAATGTCCTAGGGTCATATGCTTTGCGAGCAAAAGCCTCTCAGACGTGGAGCGTCGGTACTCGCAAACGGAAAAGGAAAGTTTAGCATTAGTTTGGAGTGTTGAACGATTCTATTATTATGTGGCCGGATTAAAGTTTGAGTTGGTTACCGACCATAAACCATTAGAAGCTATTTTCAAGCCGACTTCCAAACCGCCAGCTCGTATTGAACGTTGGGTGTTAAGGCTGCAAGCATTCACATTTAAAGTCGTCTACCAGCCAGGCAAACTAAATATTGCGGACTCTGTTTCGAGACTTTGTCGCCTAACAACAGAAAAATCCTTTGATAAGGACGGCGAGCATCATGTCTTTTCAATATTAGGGCGAAATACACCAAAGGCCTTGCGCATTTCTGATATAGTCACGGAAAGTAAAAAGGACAAAGAAATCCTAGAAGCAGTTGAGCATGTCAATAACAATACATGGGACCAAGCGGGCAAGAGTGTTTATTTCCCATTTAGACTAAAACTGACAACTTTGGGTCTGGTAATCCTACGGGGTAGTAGAATTGTAATTCCGGAAACACTACGACAGAAAGTATTAGAATTGGCACATGAAGGACACCCGGGAGAAACAGTGATGAAAAGACGACTAAGAGCGAAGGTCTGGTGGCCACTGATTGATAGACAGACAGAGAAATTTGTTAAACAATGTCGAGACTGTCTCTTGGTTTCGCAACCTAATAAACCTCCACCAATGACAAGACACAAATTTCCAGAAGGACCATGGCAATGTGTGGCCATTGACTTAATGGGTCCGATACCAAATAAAGATATGCTTCTGGTAATTATCGATTATTTTTCTAGATACCAAGAAATAAAATTCTTGAAAATGACAACTTCAGAAATAATAATAAACCATTTAGAGGAAATATTCGCACGGTTGGGAATACCGAAATCAATTCGTACTGATAACGGCAGACAGTTTGTGAGTCAGGAATTCAAACAATTTTGTAAGAATAACAATATAGAGCTAATTCAGACTCCTCCGTACTGGCCACAGGCAAATGGAGAGGTAGAAAATATGAATAAATCCATTCTTAAACGCCTACAAATTTGTCATTCAAATAACACGAACTATCAAAAAGAAATACATAAATTTACGCTAATGCATAATGTTACACCACACGGGACCACAAATAAAACACCTTCACAATTATTGTTCGGAAGAAACATTCGCGATAAAATCCCTTCGTTGGTAGATCTGATAGGGGAGGATATAGATGAAGAAGCAAGAGACAATGACATAGTAAACAAACAAAAAGGGAAAGAGAGGGAAGATAAGTCTAGAAAAGCAGTAGATGTAAATATTAATCCGGGAGATCAAGTAGTACTGCAAAACATGATAATGCCTCATAAACTCACCACGAGATTTAACGAAGACGAGTACGAAGTATTAGAAAGGAATGGAAATGAGTTAACAATATCTAGAGACGGAAAAATATATAAACGCCATATTTCACATGCAAAGAAAGTCCATGATTCAGAGCAAGAGCATAGCAAAGAAGCATCGAGTTCGAGTACACCAGCAGAAAATGAAGAAAAGAGCGTCGACGAACTAATTAGACCAGATAATACTCAAGCATGTAGTTTACCGAGAATAACTCCTCTGAAACTGGAAAAAAAGGAGGGAATGTGGAGACCGATAAATAATAGTAAATAAATAATAAACTAATTAATAGCTAGGTAAGGTATACGTAAGATTTATAGTCTTTATAAGGTGGAGAATATAGGAAGGGGGGATTAGTTGGTAATGAATGCTAGTGTTATATTGTATGATTTGTGTTATTATTGTAATTACGAATGGAGTTAAATAAATAGACAGTTGCACAGTGTAGAGCAGTGTTTTACTCAGTGATTCCCGGCTAGCACAGTACTATTTGTATTTAAGGCGGAAAAGTGATTAAATTGTTCCGTCCGAGTGAGATAAATGCTTGGTTTATTGACAATTTTACTACAAAATTAATCGTCCGGTAGATTAGAATCAAGATACCTCAGGTCTGATCAAATGCAGAGTTCCAACGTTGTACTACGCGCGGTAATCCACATCGAAAGGCAATTATATATATATATTTTTTTGTAGAAGTTGATTATCAGGTATCACCTCCAGTGGACACAGAATAGAAAGTGCACCAACGGGATTACATTTCGGCGAGAAATATTTTTTCAATAATTCTGTTTTGTCGAATTCAAACTTGTCAGCCACGGAAATTTAATCATTTTTCTATTTGTAGTGTACATTGACATGTGAATTAATGGTTTTAAATAACATTTAATTCCAATTATTCGCGGATATAATGTAAGCAAAAGAAATAATATGAATTGCTGTATAGATGATGATCTGTACACGTACCATGTCTAAATTTAAAATTTATAATAAATGACATGTGTTTTTAAGCCATGTAATTCAACACTATATGCCGACATTTATTACAAAGCGTAACGTTTGTTTTTGTCGTAACTGAACTAATTAATGTTACTAATTACTAGATATATTTTCACAAAATAACAAACGTGCTAGAACACATAATGGCTTAAAGAGTACAAATTTATCATAAACGAAATTTTCGTTAATGTAACGGACTAGAAATTTAATACGGGTATTATTTTTCAAATTATAATGTAGTTACATATGTATATTTTGGTACTGATATATGTTATTGTGACATTGTATAAAGCATGATTCTATGGCGTGATATATTTGAATATAGACCAGAGGGGGCAGACGGCTAAATTTTTGCTAAGTTAGCATAAATGCATAGCTAGAAGTTCTGTACCGATGGTAGGATGCGTCAGTCAGATGAAATCTGTCTCAACGGTATGACACGCAGTGTCACGCGAATAAGAATTCGCACGTTTAGAGTTTGCGAACAATAGTTCGACGTCAAACTACGCCTATAGTTAGCAGACAGCACTTTCCGAGATCACTTCGCTTTAACCTTGTCATATTCGCCCACGTAATTGTATAAGTGTTTATTTTTCGTTTATATTCATATTTTTGTATTCGTTCTTAACTTCAATATATAATTTAATTAAATCTAACTGGCGTTAGAATTATTAAATTACATCCCGAACTCCCGGTGAAGTGTTGTGAATTGGAATCCACGAGGTTCCAGCCAATCAGCCCAGCAGTTCCGTGACGTACGTCTGGTACGGGGTAAGTACCCTTACTCCACATTTCGCCTGCTCCCATTTCGGTCCAATCTGTCCGCAAACGCAATAGGTGGTTTCTCAACCTTTCGCTAACCACCGGAACAGGTTGTAATAATCCTCCCCTTCCCTTAGGCTACTTGGTGAAGTCGGGCCTAATTTACTACTTGTTACATTGGCGCAGAGTCGGCGGTCGGATTCATTAACACCCTGTTACATTTGGCGGCAGTCGGTAGGATTATCGTTGAGTCGGTAGTATTATCTTGGCGTATGCTACATTTGGCGACTAACGGTAAATTGGTCATTATTTCGCGTATGTAATAAAATTTGTTACATATTTTGTATTTGGCGCAGTCTTTTAAAAATTTTGACCATCTAAAAAGGACCATAAATTTCGTATAATAAAAACGCAACAACATGCCAGACATAACGGACGTCACTGTCACCCTTACGACAACAACAACCACCACGACACACGTTAGTAATATTAATGCGACTAGTGTCGTAACTGTAACTGCTACCCCTACGCAAATAACAACAACAAACGTAACTGCTAGCTCATTCCCATTTTGGCAATATCCATGCTTTTGGACAAACCCCGCAACAACCCTTCCAAATGCTTCGAATGCTTATACACCGCTTTTTGTTGGTGCACCCGGTGCACAACACGAGAATATGACAACGGACGCACCCCAAGACCAGCAGAATTTATCTCCGCACGCTAAGCCAGATACGTGTATTTTGGACGCTTTAAAATATTTAGATACGTATTCTGGAGGAACTGACTTAGAATGTTTTTTCGATCATGTAGCAACAATTACGGACGCTTTACAACTAAGCGACGCGCAAGTAGTAAACGTAATTAAATTAAGACTAATGGCATGTTAGAACGTACACATCGCACGCTAAAAGATATGTTGTCACAATATATCGATGAGACACAAAGAGACTGGGATCAATGGATTCCTTACGCTGTCTCAGCATTTTGTACCTCAACACATTCGTCATTAGGTGAAAGTCCATTCTTTCTTTTATTCGGCAGAGATATAGAATTACCATATAACGAAATTTTTAAGCCTTTATCAGTAAAATACGATACTGATACAAATTATGTTTCGGAATTTTTGCAAAGATTAAAAATCGCGCACACAAAGGCGCTTGAATATCTTCAAAATTCAACTGATCGCATACACGGTAATTATAATAAAAAAGCTGTACCGCACGGATTCAACGTAGGAGATAAAGTTTTACTTTTCGACCCAGCCAGTAAAGTTGGAATAACTGCAAAATTAGCAAAGAAATGGACAGGTCCGTATCGTATCACTGAATTAAGTGGTCAAAACGCAGTAATTAAAGAAATTTTTGGGAAAAAGGAACAAAAAATACACATAGATCGCCTTAAATTTTGTATTCCAGAAGTCGAACAAATTTTCGAAAAACAAATTGAAATTAGAAATAAAGCAGACGATCTCAATGTAGCGCCCTTTATAATTCCTGGATCCCAAGATCACGCAAATCCTGTCCTAGAACCTGATTCTAACTTTCCTATCTCCGAACCCGTGCCAGACAAGCAGCGCACCGCCATTTTGGACGCTGACGACACTCCAGACCCTGGAGACGCTGAAGACACGACCATGTCTTTGCCGCAGCCCTCACATGTCGAGAGAGCACCAACACCGCCAGCTGTGACGTCATCACGACATCATACGAGAAGTCAAGGTCCCGTGGCTGAGCAGCCATGGATCTACCACGGACGCATCTAACATGCGTCATGTTCCTGAGGATGGCCACCATCCTGGCCATCAACAACGCCAGCATCGTGACGACGAAGGCACCGAACACCACGTGAGTGTGTGTGTGAAATAGTGTCTTAATCATTTTAAAAATTCGTTTGTGGAAAATAAAACAGTGCAGTGATTAACAAAAGCAGAGTAATCATGTGCATGTGTTTTGTGTCCACAGTAAAAAAAAATCAACAACATAGTGGTATAGCCTCCCATGTTAGTGAGTGAGTGGTTTTAGCCATATGTACATCGATTTGACTAACGACAAGAACTGTACCAGCATTGGTCATCAACACCTTGACCATACTTCGTTGAGTTGAATACACTATACATGTCGAATGTGTATTTCAGCTGACGGGACAAATAGAAGTCCACGCACCTCAACGTTTATTTATAAACATCGCTTGTTTAGATTGAGCTAATCTAAATAGTACAGATAAGACAACTCTTTGTTTATGTTCATGGATCTTAAATGAACAGAGTTGTACTTCGCATTTATTCATTTGAATTTAGTTTGATTTAGTTTAGATTTTTTTGAGAATACGAATTTAAACTTCTCTGGAAGATTAAGTTCGTATCTAAACGGGTGGGTGATGTGACATTGTATAAAGCATGATTCTATGGCGTGATATATTTGAATATAGACCAGAGGGGGCAGACGGCTAAATTTTTGCTAAGTTAGCATAAATGCATAGCTAGAAGTTCTGTACCGATGGTAGGATGCGTCAGTCAGATGAAATCTGTCTCAACGGTATGACACGCAGTGTCACGCGAATAAGAATTCGCACGTTTAGAGTTTGCGAACAATAGTTCGACGTCAAACTACGCCTATAGTTAGCAGACAGCACTTTCCGAGATCACTTCGCTTTAACCTTGTCATATTCGCCCACGTAATTGTATAAGTGTTTATTTTTCGTTTATATTCATATTTTTGTATTCGTTCTTAACTTCAATATATAATTTAATTAAATCTAACTGGCGTTAGAATTATTAAATTACATCCCGAACTCCCGGTGAAGTGTTGTGAATTGGAATCCACGAGGTTCCAGCCAATCAGCCCAGCAGTTCCGTGACGTACGTCTGGTACGGGGTAAGTACCCTTACTCCACATTTCGCCTGCTCCCATTTCGGTCCAATCTGTCCGCAAACGCAATAGGTGGTTTCTCAACCTTTCGCTAACCACCGGAACAGGTTGTAATAATCCTCCCCTTCCCTTAGGCTACTTGGTGAAGTCGGGCCTAATTTACTACTTGTTACATTGGCGCAGAGTCGGCGGTCGGATTCATTAACACCCTGTTACATTATAATCAAAAAATAAATGTGTACATCGGTCATGGAATAATGTCATATGAACGTTTTCTATATTTAATACATCATTATATTGTGACGTGCGCCCCTGAGAGAAGAGTATACAACGCCGCCACTGAAAGAATGTACCAGAGCAATGACGCCCGGCGACGCACTAGCTAGAGGTTAATTACGCCGTGACCACATTCTTTTGTATACAGGTCATTGTCGCTTCAGAGGGTTCTAGAAGGATATGAGCTGTATAAATACCGCCCGAAAGAAAGCGGAGGGATAGTCTGATATATATAAGCAACGAGCAATGAACTTGGTGATATAAATATACAGTTTACCAGTTGTTAACATAAATAAATATAGTTATATAAATAAGTGTAGTAATATAAATATTGTATAGATAAATAATCGTAATGTTTAAGCATTTAATAATATTCTGAGTGTTTATAATTATTTAATCATAGTGGTAGTTGTTTTATTATCTTTTAATATTTAATCTCTAATTATTTATCGTTTAATAAACGTATTCCTTAGTTAATAATATTTGTCTGTGTTCTACACTTCACCCATATAAATAAAAACGTTACAATATTGTACTATGCCTTGAAAGATGGACGATTTTAATAAAGTAAAGTAGGTAGGTATGTATATTAATATTCTTTGGTGTAACGGTTAAAATATCACTTAATCAAATATTTTAGATCAATTTTAAAAATGTTCCTGGGTTATAGAATATATGATAATGTTGGCTAAGTTACTGATTTATGTATGTATTCGCAACGAAAAAGACCATAGGGGACTGCACTGCATTTTTCAAGATGGCGGCTCGATGGTGTATTTTATAATAGATAACAAGTAGTAAACATTGCAAAAAGTGACATTATACCGTAATTTCATAACAATTTACAGTAAGTGTTTGGCATATAAATTATGCTGTAAAATAATACAGTAGATATTGTTTGTCATTTGTAGAATAATATTGTTACTTGCACTGCCATTTCCACATATGATTTTTCATTTTTAACCAACTCTAAAAAAAGTTAAGCACATTCAATATCTTCAAGATCTTCTGTATCTAATGGGTTCCTCTGTTTGTGAAATTTTCTTCGTGTTGGTCCTTTTCTACTTGTAACCCAATGTAAATTTTTCGTGTACCGTCATCTGTGGTCGTACGGTTAAAAGTGCTCGTCTAGTATCACAAGTTTTGTGCGTGTAGGACAGCGTTCGAATACCACACGAGTTACTTTTTAATAAAAATAGAGACACCCAGATAAGTCTGAGTGGCAGCAGATCACTCTGCCACTCTGCATGTAACGAGGGTGTCAACAGAGAGCACTAAAATGTCTCTGTATAATTGTATATATGTAGACAGTGAATTGTACGTGTTAATTATAACAATTTTTATAGGTCAAATGACCTTATAACAGATAATTACATTATTATTATTATTACCCAATATAGACTTTTCACGTGGCTTTGGCAAATTACGTGAAGAAATAGCATTACCATTGGTAAAGAAAAGATTATCTACACTCAATGGCATTACTATTACCCGCCTTAGTTTACAGGGAATACCGGAAATTGTACTACAAGTAATACGATAAAATGACTATTTAACTTACTTGGGAAAGTAATATCTTCATTTGTAAAATACATGGTACAAATTGTCATGTGTTTTGTAACTTCTTTCCCAGTGCGAATTTGTTTTATCTACCGACTCAAGTTCACTAAACTTGTTTATTAAATGAATATTTATTTCGTATTTTATAGTAATAATAATGGCAGTTGAAGAAAAAAAAAATTCCCACTTTCACCTCAACTTGTAGATTAGCAAATTTGTCTTTAATTTGACCGAATTTAAACGAGTAAAACTTTGAATAAGAGCAAAGATTGCTAAAGACCGTTTATCAGGACTATATCTTCTTCTTATTGTGTAATAAACTACACTAATTTATTGACAAACTAATTATTATTTTGCTGAAGAAAATTAATACTTTTCTGAAATTTTATAGGAAGTAAGTGTTCTCAAACTAAGAATGCGGAAAATAGCGAATTCACGCACTACATCGGGAAAAAATGAAAATATTTTTACCTCTCGCTAAGAGGGGTATTGGATCCATGCTAAAAATCGCATATCCAGATTTTATTGAATGAGCACGTTTTAAGTTCCCTACAATCCGATTTTAAGATTTTTACGATGATGTGTGTATGTGTATGTATGTGTGTATGTGGAATGTTGGAAGGACGATTACTCAAAAACTATAAGACTTTATATTTGTTTAACTACGTATTTCCCAATCGGACATTCATGGGAAGATCTGAAAAGGTTTTGGTAACAATTATTGGACAACCGGAAGTAGAAGATTCTTGAAAAAAATCTTCTAAATATTATTTTTTGAAATATTTTTTCTTGATAATATGGAAATAGGAAATAGGAAATTAAATTTTCTATCTTATACATTTAAATATTTTATTATATATTCTATAGATTTAGAGATAAAAGAAATATAATATATAAAATAATTTGTTGTAATAAATTTTACAGCCGAAAGAATGCCATGGAAAATAGTTGAAAATTTCAATTGTTTGTAACTTACAGATAAATGTCAGTGTCAGAAATCCGGAGACATTACTGAAGACTTTTTCTGGGAAGTACATACATTATATTATTTCTTAATGTGTTAATAGTTAAATATTTAATATTATAGGTATATTACACATACCCTTCAGAAATACTGTTACTTCCGACAATGAATTGGAAACATCTCGAAAAATTAGAAGAGTAGGACAAAATTTCTTCATATAATGAATTTAAATTTAAAAGATCTAAATATAAGGAATAGATATAAGTAGAATTTTTGGTGTAGAGTGTAGGTATACAAGAAATGTTAAATACATAAATAGGGCGCGAGCAGTCATGTGACTTTGTTGGTCTTGACAAGCAGATATGGGGGCCCATCTCAGAATGATAGCTAGTAATTATGTATATAGATGTCAAATATCATAATTTCTCATTCTAAATTTAGTGATTTTCCAATTGCATGTGGTTTATTTTCCTCGACAAGTAAAGTCCACACTCCGGGTGGGAAATTAACTACGTGAATTTAGAAAATCTTGAAATTTTTAATGAAAAACTCTGACATTTGACATCTATGTACATAATTACTAATTATCATTCTGAAACGGACCCCCACATCTGCTTGTCAAGGCCAAACAATGTAACATGACTGTTCGCGCCCTATACTGATGTAACCAAAAAAAGGAAGTGGCGAGAGGTATTGTGCTGGCCACAACAGATTTTTTTTATTTGAGTTGCGTTTTGTCTAGGGCATGCTTTCGTGGACTCGTCAGTAAGGTTTTGAAGCATAGATCACAATTTTATAATTTTCACGAATGTCGCCATTTTTAGTCCTTTCGCTGGATGCTCGGAAATTAAATTCACAGTTGTCGCATGAGGAAACTGATTTGTTCATATTTTTAAGTAAAACTACACTTACAGCGTCTACAACACGCCTAAACAAAATTCCACAGCGCAATTATTCGAGTAAATATGGCGACTGTGTCGATTTTCCGAGATCAAACGAATGCGGTATTCTGTCTATCTACTAGCTCTGGCGCGGGCCCTCCAGGCATAAGTGGGTGCTACTACATATTGTTATAACGTGAGCGAGTTTTTTCCGCTCCCTTTCCATAGTACACTCATGTCATGTGGATTCTAGGCTTAATCCATGCCCTGCATACACTCGAAGTTCAGGCGACCGGGAATCGAAACCGGGACCGTATGATGAGAGGTAGACCCGTTTACGACTGGATCGCTGGAGACCTATGCAGAATATAAGAACGAGGTCGAATGTAGCCAGGCTGAATTTCGAGCGCCACAATTTATTATTAGATAGAGCGGAAATCTTTTGACATGGAAACATCCAGGACCTTATTACCACCTAGGTCAATGAGGACACGGCCTAAGACCCGCTTTGACTTTGGAACGCGAGGCCCGGTTGCCATGAAATAATTTTTAATTTACTTAGATATTTTATTTTTCAATTTTGATTTCTTGTTATACCAAGATATAAAGGCTCTACTTTCTTTCTAATATGACCAATACAATTAATGGATAATGATTAATTTATTGGAAATCTCGGCTCAGAGGTTGATTTTTGGAATTCTGTGCGAGGCCCCGCACTCATTTGGGCCCCATACATTCAAATACATATCTACGAAAATTTGATAATAAATCCCGCTAATAATATATTCCCGAGGACACAAAATCGCCAGCTGATCCTAGGGAGGAGTAACACCTTATCAAAATCCATATTCTGCTAAGATTATTGATCAGCTCTTTCCCTCTATAATTCTATTTTTTCTTTAATAAATAAACTTACATTATAAATATACAAAGATATGTATTTGTTTTTTACTATAAGGCGGGAGGGGTGAATTTTTTTTGATCTAGCGCCCGAAAATCTGATGAAAAAAGCCCTGGAAACATAAGCAATGCTTCAGTAGGATTTAGAATTTTGTTTCATAATTCAGTTAGTTACGTCATATATTTTAAAATTTAAAATCCAAAACTTTATATTTGATTAAAAATTCATAATGATTTTCCCATTGGAAAGTATAAAGTATAGAATCAACCTTGTTGGATTTACTTTAGACAAAAAACTGTTGGGTTAATGCAAAAGTTCTCTCGTTGTTTATAAATTGCACAAATGGGAAACTAAAGTAATTATGAGTGTAACACAGCGAGCACAAGCACTTAAAGTGCCGGCTCCGCGAGATTTCCTCCTCTGGCCTTGCCTTTATTAAATACGTGTTTATTAACGATACGAGGGTTATGTGCCCGACGCCTGCGGGAGTTCGAAACTCTACGCCGGTGTCTTGTGTTGTTTTAGGATTCTCACGCGCTCGTGCTTAGCCTGGTCCACGCGACTTCTAAATACTAACCCGGCACTCTGCTCACGCATTACTAGCTTTCCTTGTTTTCCAAAGGCCTTGTTAGCACATATTATCTTGGTAGGTATTTTCATGTTTCAGTAATTACATTCAAACAAATTAATTTCCATAGTTGTGGAAAATTTAAAGTATACGAGTATTGCCGGATTATTAAATTTGTAGTAAATTAGTAGGGTCAATTTACGTTTTAGTACATGCATGTTTTTTGTCATGCAGGTACAGATTATTGCACAGGTATACAATACCGTATGGATCTAAAATGATAATATTCAATATATAGAGGAGTTTCGTACTTCGAACGATTCTAACTTCGATCGTTTCAGAGTTTAAATGCGAAGTTCGAGAGAAATTCGATCCAGATTTCGAACGACGCTTAAATTTTGAATTGCTAGCACAGTGAAAATGCCCAAAACAGATGGCATAAACCCCCAATTTCTCTTTCAATCTTGCTGTGAAAGCTTCTCTTGCGTTGCTTTCATAGCGTTTTTCGTTGTATTTTTCGTTGGTTTTCATTATTTTTAAACAGTATTTACGTATTTTAATTATTGTTTTTATGTTTTAAATTAGGACATTAATAGGCCTATTCTGTAAAATCGAATCGTTACCATAACGAAATCGTTATTATGAAAATCGTTATCTCTACTTAACGATAATCGTTATCTTTGTATCCGTATTATGTAACACATTTTGAAAAATAATAACCTTGGGATTAACTTAAGAACTTTATTTCCTAAAATCAAATTATAATTTTAATTGAAATATCTAAAATAATTCAATATAACTCACAAAACTTCTAGGTTAGAGTAATTCTGCTGTCAACCTGTCAGCTGTCGGACCATTATTTTTCTTTTTGTAGGTTATGCTAGAGCAACTACTACCATCTGTAGACAAATTGAGAAGCTTGCGCTAGGCGCTATGAATAAAAACTTATTAAATTATTTTAATATTACCTTGCAGAAAACTATAATATGACTGGTTTTTGAGATCACTATTCAACATAATAGCAATTTTATTTTGACATGAATTAAAATACTGAATTATTGACAAAACGTTTAGATAACGAATGATTTTTCCAATCGTTAAGAAATAACGATATCGGTATCTTTTTTTCGTTATGTAGACTTAAATTATTGTTTACAGAATACCACTTTAACGATTATCGTTATGATAACGATTTAACAATGAAAAATGTCATAACGATCGTTTACAGAATAAGCCTATTAAACGATTTTCATTATTACCATGACGATATAACGTTTTACCGATTCGTTATGTCATAACGATCTTACAGAATAGCCCTATTGATTGTATGATTTTTACCTTAAATTATGCGTATTTGCAATTTAAGTTAGAAATATGTATTGTCTAGGGCCTGGGAACGAATTATTTATGCATTTAGAAGCACGCTACAATGACGTATCACGAAAATAATTCCTCCCCGTTAATTAAGTCATAACTGATAACTGATTTCAACTTTCGCGTGAGCGGTATGTAAAGTATGTCGATCATGCGAAAGGCTGCGACGATGACAGTTGCCTGTTTAACTTTCTATGTAGTTGCTGTGCTTTTTGATTTTCTATCAAGACGATATCTGCAGTTTCAATTAATAATGAATTTGGAGATAGGTGGAAAGTTTTTAACATATGGAGAATTATCAACTTTTGATGAAACCTTACCTCAAAAACGAAAAAGAAAATATGTTTTTGTACTCTTTGCCCAAGTTTTCGAAGCATGACTTTTGTGCGTTAGATTAGGTTATTTTTGTTATATTTAGAAAACTTGTTATATTTAGCTAAATATAATAACAATAACTTAACGTACAAAAGTCGTGCTTGGAAAACTCGGGCAAAGTGGTAATTACTATACTTTCCTTTGTATACAAACACAACCAAACTTCATTTTTGAGGCGAAGTAGTACATTAATAGTTTCACCCAACTTTTATCGACATATAAAAAACAAAAGTTTTGGATTTTGGATACAATCTCGTCGTAGATCGTTAAATAATGTGAGATAAGGTTAGGTTAGATATGTTTAAGTTTCATAGATAGTCATCTATTACATTTGTTTTATAATTTAGTTAGCAAATTATAATAAACAGATACAAATACATGTGTATTTTCGAGTGTATTTTACTGGCTAGGTATGCAGCGTCATAATGTTTATACATCGCCCTGTTCATTTCTTGTTTTGTTCAGTTTCATAACGTTCAAATCTTGGCCATGAATTTAGTGCAGATGAACTTCGAGCGTTCACAATTTACAAAGTACATTCTGTAGTACAAATTTTAAATAATATATACTAGCAATAACTCTACCTATTCCGATTAAATAAATAATAATTTTCAGGTACATTTTGTACTCCGGAGTGTACTTTTTAAATAGTGAGCACGCGAAGTTCATTTGCGCCAACTTCATGGTCAAGATTTGAACGTTATGAAACCGAATGAAACATGACATAAACTGGGCGATACCTGTATTCCCTATTTTTCTTTGGGGTTGTAATAAAATATCCTATTTGCTTAAAAGAAATAGTAACTTCAGTTATGTGGATGGTATGCTATTAGTACCGCTCACGCGAAAGTTATCAGTTATGACGTAATTAACGTGGAGGTATTATTTTCGCGGTGTGTCACGATAGCTTGTACGAAACATATATCATTAACATTAGCAATATCCCACTTATAAGTGTTACTCTCATAGATTCTTAAATATAAATTAGTGTATATGTTACACTTTATACTGAAATTTGGACAATGTTCGAAAAATTTGCTCAGAACTAACTATACTATATAGTTTTGAATTATTGAAAATGTCTAAACCCGAAAAACAACCACAATGCGTTATCTCAACTCACAAAGACTAATAGGTGAAATAAGTGTAATATCCGAAATATTATAAGTTTCCTAAGCAAATACTAGTATAATACAGTTTACGAATCTGTTGCGAATGGTTATCCTGTGCTATACATCCAGGAAGGGCCTTGTGTCCAGCGCTTCCGTTTCTTTCTCGCGCTCATGTCGTCGACTCTCGCGGCTGTAATTCATGTGCACTGCGCACCGCCTTCCGTTCGCATATCATTAATTAATCGTGTAATTTCCGATGTGCCAGCTTGCGGTTTGCTCTGTGATTTAGACCAGCGGTCACCAACAGAACACCCATTTACTGTTTGTGGCGGCTGCTTATTTCTACAGAGGTATTACCATCGGTGATTGCTTAAAATGGCTTCCAATTGATATTCAATGTTGGTAACTTCGTTATTGGCTATATGAAATGTTATTAATATTAATATTACAAATGTGTAGGTCGTTGTTACTTTTCTAATGTATACTATTTTTGTTTCAGGTAAGATGCAAATGTTTTACTCAGAATATTTGCAAGTCTAATTGTAAGTAATTAATTTTTATTTATTTAATATAAGCAACAGCACTAAATCTACGTAGAACCAACTTCTCATTTAAGGGACACCAAAGCATACCAGAGTATCTAAAACAACGCGGCCTTAAATCCGAGAAGTTTAAACTAAACAACAAATCGGTTCGATGACGTCATATGGATAGCGTTTTCCATTTATATATTTAATGCGAACTGCTTTTCACTGACTGCATAATTAGGTTTCCGTTTATATAATTAGTGTGCACTAGCTGAGTTTTACGTTGTTCATTTATACTTTTCGAGTGAACTGAATCTTACTGAGTGTGTATTTTCTTGCACTTACTACGATCGTCAGTTCTCACCAGTGCAGGCTGCCAAATTATTATATTTTGTTGTAACAACTCGTGCCGGGCATGACAGCATTAGCTGCACTAAGTGCAAAACTAAATATATAAATGGAAAACGCTGTTAGATTTATCTGAATATCGAAGCTTTTACGAATGCTACAGATTTTGAAGTTAGAATTTAAGGTTATAGTAGAAGGTTGATGTGTTATAAATAGATAAGAAAAAAGTAGTTTTTTTTATTGGTCTTACATAATTTTTATACGATGCGGATGAGATGACATTTGGGCTGTTTAGATTATTTAGATAAGAAATTATGATTTCCACATTTAGGGTGGTTTTTTTGAGCATTAGGGTTACCATATTTTGAAACGTCTAAACCGGGACATTTTTTTAGAAGGTACGTTATTAATACGTACCTCGATACGTACGTAATTGAAATAGTTTTTATATTGCAGTATCAAGTTTATGACAACATACATACAAAAAATAATTCAATGTTAATAGTTTACAGTAGGTACCTAAATATTTTATTGTTTCGCAAACCAATCAAATTTTTCACTGGATATAATGTTTTTTAAGAATAGTTTGATAATTTTAAAAAATGAGTTCTACATATTTTTTTTAATTATCCACTCAAATATCATTTTCTATTACTGTCGGTCATTTTATTTTGGCAAAAAATCACCAAATCAAAAAGACTATCAATTACTGACTATTTATAATTTTTAATGACTTTTCTAAAGTTTTTTTAGTTACAGTCAAATTTACTTCAATATCCATAAGTGTCCTTCAGTATCTATGGAATTTACTTCCCAACATGAAATGTAGACGTACAAACTTTATAAAATGCAATTTTAGTGCCTCTCGCGTACGGTACAATATTTATTAATAATAAAAAATTAAATTCTTATATTAGAAAATTAAAAGCCGGGACACAATGTAAACCGACCGGCACACCGAGACTCAAGGTTAAAATCGGAATTGTCCCGATCAAACCGGAACGTATGGCATTCCTGACCTCATTTATTTTTAAATGTAATTCATAAAGATCTCATAAATTACAAACTGTCAAAATTTCATCATAATTTGCCACGGTGTCGCAATGTTTATATTCAGAAATGCGTAAATAAATACCGAGATAAATACACTTACTGAAGCATATCTATTTGCAAATTAGTATCGCCTAGGAAACTATCTTTTTCTGCATCAAAAAACGAACATGCACACAAGACCATTATTCTAGCCGTTTTCGAAAGTTTTTTTTACAGAATTACGACATACGCTGCCTATGAACAGGTTCTATAATCATAACCTGTGTAGCAAAAAGAAACTATGTAGTTCAATTACGTATGTCGTCAAGAACCATACACTTTTTATTGCGCAATGCCATTCACGTGAATAATACTGTATTTTTATACGTACCTACAAGAGGGTACATTAGCCCCAGGATTGCGGTCTTGAGTTTTGTACGTTAAGTTAGGTCATATCTTATATTTACAAAAGTTACAAGCGAAAAATGTCCAAATAGTGCCAAAAATAATGAACAAAAATTAATAGTTTTTATAAGTGCTTCTATACAGAGAGATTTTTTAATCAGCAAACATAAAGTAGTTTCATTACCATAGTTATAAAATGACAGCACTGTATTGAAGCGTTTATTTTATGAGTAAACATAGCGAATAGTTATCAGATTCGTCAAACTGTCATATTTTAAAATGGTTTTTTATGCAATTGAAGAAAAAAGTGCAGATTATAACATGGTATAATTCAAATTTGAGCCTAAGACAAGTTTCAAATGTATTTTCTGCTACATTTAATAATCGACTCTGCCAAGCAATAATTCCAGAAATCTGTAATAATTATAGAACAACAGGATGCGTTGATGGACAACACGAAAAGAATTGCTGAAATTGCAAATATTAGTAAAGGTTCGGTACACAAGATTTCATGGAATGAATATTTTAAAAGTTTTATATTTCAAAATCATGAAGAGGAAGAGTTATTAGGCGACGATGCAGAGCGGAGAAATATTTTTTGCGAAACGATAATGGACAAAATTAATAGTGGGGAGAAACCACTGAATAGAATTTTATTTACGGATGAAGCGACATTTTTATTCACGGGGAAGTAAATTCTCAAAATTGTAGGTACTGGTGCCGACAAAATTTACATGTGTATAATGCCACTCGGACACAACGACCTCAAAAAGTAAATGTGTGGGCAGGGTTAATAGGGGATCAGATAATAGGGCCATTTTTTATAAACGGATATTTAACCGGGGAAATCTATTTGGAGTTATGACAACAGCGGATAATACCCGCGCAATAAACAATTTAAATATAGAATGTGTGGTTCCAGAAAAACGGTGCTCCCCTCATTACACACAAAATGTGCGACACTACGTGCACCAGGAATTCCCCCAACGATGGTTAGGCCGTGGGGGAGAAGTAGAACGGTCTGCAAGTACACTAGATCTTGCATCAAATGATTTTTTCTTTGGGGACATTTAAAAAATAATGTGTACAATGACGACAGACTGAAAAATGAAGAATTAAAAAATAGAATCAATGCAGCTTCACAAAATATTACTCCCCAGCAAATAACGTAGTTCTTAAGTGTATAGCTTAAATAAATAATTTCTCATTTCTTTAATTCATATTTAATATTTATTTTGGTCTGTTAATTATCCTTACGTTTACTTATAAAATAATAGTATATTATTCAATGAGCATGTAATGT
This sequence comes from Harpalus rufipes, assembly GCA_951394225.1. Taxonomy (NCBI): domain Eukaryota; kingdom Metazoa; phylum Arthropoda; class Insecta; order Coleoptera; family Carabidae; genus Harpalus; species Harpalus rufipes. The sequence goes on from OX596274.1 coordinate 65,150,134, forward strand.
ATGCTATTACTCATGAGAATGAAGTTTGCATCACGAACCAGAAGGGAAGTGATGTAAATCATTCAAGTGAGTAATAGCCATTACATGCGAATGGAATACTATACTTTAACCACAACTGTCAAATAATGGCATATTGTACTATTATAAAGTCGGAAATAATCATATATTATACAAAAAGACGATTGAAAATTCTCGATTATACGAAACGTGTTGTCTGGAAATTGGTATTTCCAATATGCAACTCGTTGAGTATTTCGAAAATTTTCTATTGTCGAGTTGTATACAGGTAGACTATATCATGAATAAAAAATATTATTTTGACAGAAATGTCAAACTGTATCCTTCATAATCTTTTTAAATATAGTTGTAGTAGTATGTAATATTGCATTGAAATGCTCGTATTTTAAAATAAATGCTTGTATTTCAAATAAACTAGCAACAGTGCAGTTTTTAGATTTGTGATCCAAATAATTATTTGTTTACTTGTCAAATTTTTACTTCAATAATGCCTTGCGTCAAATAATAGATGCGTTCAATTATTTGTTTCGGTGCATTTGGAGCTGTCAGTGTGATTTTAAATAACTACTTAAAGCATACAACGTATGATTTTCCTCCTCAAAGTCTAACTACAGATTCATTTATATACTCGATACTGTGTTCGAAGGAAAAGGATCATGTCCGTAAATATAACTAAAAATAGCATTGCCAGTTCTGAGTACATAGAACAAAATAACCAAACGCACCTATAAGTGAATATACGAAGGTAGGTATATTCGAATATACAAAGGTTCGTATATTCGTTCACCATGGTTACTTAATAATAACCGCTGAAATACTTGGTAACTAAGGAAAATCACGCATTCTTATTGGTTTATAACTTAATGAATGATATAGTCTAATAAATTTTAGAAAATTGTTTGTTTACAAACATAAACATAGTTAGCGTTGATCGCTAGATATTTGTTATAACAACAACATGAAGTGATTTAACATTTAGCAGCAAATTTTAAACTGACTATTCAGCTACATTTTAAGCTTAAGTAGAAAATAAAACTATAGAAAATAGTGTAATTTTGGCTTTTTGTGTGAAAAAATGTTACTTATTAAAAGTAATTTGTTTGTCCTCTTTGAAACGTAAGATTTGAATTTGACATAACGGTTGAATAATATTATTCCATCGAACTGTCAATATTATTCAATTAGCAAAAGTTACGAAGGTCATTAATTGATAAAAAAATGGTTGAATTATGGGTATATTATTTGGCAGTCGTGGATAAACGCTTTAATACATTACTGTCAATCATTTTATACTGTAACTATGGTAATGATATAGCCTATGTTTACTGATAATATAAACCTCCGCTATAAAAAAAAATCTGATGTGGCCAGCACATAACCTCTCGCCGTATATTTTACCTGGCTGTATGCATAAAGCAAAGAATATTTTTATAAATACAAATAATATATTCATATAAATCTATGACGTATAAACTTCTTTATTATTCAATAATAGCATGTCTCAACATAAAGATATTTACCATAAATTATGTTACAATAAATTACAAAGTAGAGTTTACCATATATAAATATTAGGCTGGTAACAGCAATTTTCAATTCGAACAACTTTGTTTACTTTCTCTTCATATTCTTCTAGTAAAAACATTAATTTTGGGCGGTCTAAAATGTATATATCTGGATTGTGCATCTATTCTTATATATCTTCTTTTACATTTTATTTTTTCATACATGTTATATCTAAATAACACATTAATTCCCTTTAATAAAGTGATGGATATTGCACTCCGATTATTCTTATATCGATGTGTAATTTTGTCAATATTTACAACTTACTTGAGAAGAATTTGATAGCTTTTTCGCAATTCAAAGTTACTCTAGTCTACAGTACTGGTGTACATTATCCCATAATGTTTGAAACAAATTTAAGTCCTTCAACCTAGACTTGTCATCTCCATAATAGTCACAGATCAAGAATTAAGGGATTCTCCAAATACATTTTTCTTTCATTACTCATTATTTCTGACACTGACATTTATCTGTCAGTTACAAATAATTTAAATTTGCAACTATTTTTCATGGCATCCTTTCGGTTGTAAAATTAATTACAACATTATTTTATATATTATATTCCTTTTATCTCTAAATCTATAAAATATGTATAAAAATATTTAAATGTATCAGAAAGAGAATTTATTTTTCTTTAATATTATCAAGAAAAATTTTCAAAAAATAATATTTAGAAGATTTTTTTTCAAGAATCTTCTACTTCCGGTTGTCCAATTGTTACCAAAACCTTTTCAGATCTTCCCATGAATGTCCGATTGGGAAATACGTTGTTAAACAAATTTTAAGTCTTATAGTTTTTGAGTAACCGTCCTTCCAACATCCCACACACACACATCCACACACACACACACACACACACACACACACACACACACACACACACACACACACACAGACATCATCGTAAAAATGTTAAAATCGGATTGTAGGGACCTTAAAACGTGCTTATTCAATAAAATCTGGATATGCGATTTTCAGCATGAATCCAATACCTCTCTTAGCGAGAGGTAATATACTAACAAATTTGTTAAAAAAAGTATAGCCATGCTCCTATTTGTTTCACATACTTGTATCTTACCCTCAAACAATAGGTTTATGATAAATAGATCAAATAAGACTGCACCTGACTTTTTTTTATAAAATTTATTTTTTTATTGTTGTAAATATTTATAAAATTGAAACTATTATCGAAAATAAATGATTGAATCAGGAAGCATTGGCTAGGGAAAATTTAGCTGTAAGTCAACTTGCAAAACACTAACAAGTGTGCCTTCCTCTTCCTCCGAGTGACTACGAAACCCCAAGTCTAAATTATTGCAACCATGCGTTGGGGTTATGCGTGTTGATGCGAACACGCATATACAACAGCCTTGAATTGACGCTCACTATGTGCCAGTCTGCCACGTCTAAGGTGTGACACGACAGTTTAGTTACACGCAAAAACTCCTCCAGTATGAATTTGTGTATTTCTGTCACTGTCTGCTGTCCCTCTGTTTCGCAACACATGTCACTGTAGTAAGTGGTCCATGATAACGGCATGAAAATTTAATTTTGAATTTCGGAATCAAGACGGCAAAAATTTGTGTGTGTTTTGTATATTTTTGAAACGTATACCTTATAGGTAGCATGTATTATATCTGAAATCGATTGATAAATAAAAATAACAATTTATCGGTATAATCAAAAAACTATTTTTAGATGTAGACTATACTTGATTTACAAAAACCAGAAAACAGATTTAAATAAGAAATGTTTTTCTTTTTTGACTTGAAAAATATTATCACAGAAAGAAATTTACATAATGAGAGAATGGAGAGTATTTGTGCTTTGGTGTAAACAAGGTTGAGTACTATCAATCTGATTTTCAAATATTACTACACTCCTGGCAAAAAAAAAAACCGGACACTTAAAAACATTATCGACTTATAACAATCGAAATATGGGTTTATGTCTTAATTTTTTATTAAAATATGAATAACTGATCTGTAAAGTAAGATTAGAAAATAAGTTTAGCAAAAACTTTATTTCTTAAGAAAATATTCTGAAACAGAAAAATGAACAAAAATAGCAAAATTATTTTTCATTAGGTTTTATAGTTAAAGTATGATTTATTTTGAGTAAGTAATAGTGTGAATTGCCTCCCCGAGCTGTAAAGACTTCCACTATATAGCTTGGTAAGCTGTCAATACAGTTGATAGTTCTTCGTGTTAATTATTTTTCCATTCTTCAGACAAAGGTACTGCTGCTCTGTTATATGTGCAAAGTTAGGATGCATGGTGCCAACTTTTATGAAATTCTCGGGAACAAATGGAGTAAATGGTACTGCTCGCTCAGCCAAGCATTTTCTACTTTCTACAACTGCCGCCAACCTATCATTTTTAACCAAAACAAGCTCAATATTGCAATACAAGTATGTAACATCCCATACCATTTACTACCAGTGTCACATGTTGTTTTTCAGGAAATGCAATATCTTCAAAACTATTCTCTTTACCTTCTCGACGCGCATTACATTATTTACAATATTGTATTCAATACAATGATCACAAGAATAAGAAATTTTTAAATTTTTGTAAGTCGTATTTTATGTAATATTGTGTTGATTACAATAGTCACAAGAATAAGCCTGTTGTTCATCTAATGACACGGACAGAAATGGGCTAGATAATATGAACAATAAAGAGCTTCAGTGCTCCGTTGCCTAGTCCCTATGAATTCACGCAAAACGTAGTCGCTATACTTGTTGTGTTACGCCAAAAGCTGGCCAAGCAATGGACATAACTTCGCATAACCTTTGGCGTACGGTTCGTGCAGATTTTTCAATTCCACGAACATATGCCACTTGACAACAGAAAAGAGTTGATAGTGCGCCCCATTCTTGTGGTACAAATATTGCTATAAATCGATGTTTACATGCATAGTGTTCCTGATATTCGTCATCTGATGTTTTCCCCAGTTTGATAATAACGCCAAGTTACATTTTGGACAGTACTTCTGGGAATAATCAAAGCTAGAGCGACATATCGCATAATGTTATCCTTTTCACCAGAAGTTTCTGCTGAGGTTATAGTTTCCCTTTGAATTATAACAAATTTATTCACATTTAGTACTGTAAGTACTACGAGTACAATAAACTACACACCAAGAGTTATTAACAAACGATAATTGAAGAATTTATTGTTATAATTGAAATTTTCAAAACAGACAATTTTGTAACATAACCCTTGGTTATCACTAATTGTCACTTTAACTAGAGGCGATAGGAGCGGGCCTTATTCTAATATAATTCTTACCATGGAATATGTGTATTTCATATTCTACATGTAGAGTATAAGTGGTCTTTTATATTCATATACGCGCAAAATGTACCTATATTATAATAGTTGTAGATAAATAAATTTATTTGTTCTCAAATTACTCTATATTTGATAAAAAATATAATTGTTAAAATTTTATCAAGTGCTACAATTTGTTACATATTAGTTCCAAACCTCAAATTGAAACTGAATAGATTACGTAACTAGCTAGAATAAAATATAAAAATTGTAAAACCCACTTTCAACACACATGTAAATAAATAAATCTAATGGAATGGCCACGTTACAAAATGGCTTACAATTCATATTTCAGTCCTTCCATGCAATTTCGGAAATGTCAGTGAATATTTTAAAATCATTGTCAGAATTGATTGAATTTTGTAGTATCATTCATTAGTAAATAGTAGGAATTTCATTATAGAATTTCTGGTACTTTTGATGTTATATTGAAATTTGAAATTGTGTTTTTAATTATTTTGCAATTTACCTATTATTGTTAATCTATTTCGATGCTGATATTTATATCATTTTTGTCATATTTTGATGCTTGTATTTGTAGGTAATACTGGTAACGTATGCATATAGGTAACATCAAAACAATGTTTTTGTAATAAAATCTGAATTGTTTAAGTCCTAAATATGTTTATATATTATTGTCATTATTTATACTTGTAAACAGAATAATAATATTATCTCTGGAGAAATATTCTGGTGAGAATGAAAAATTGAAAACATAATCATAAATTTATTAGTGTTCCAGATATGTTTCGCTAGTAGTATTGGTCTTATCATTGTTTTGTAAATTTTAATTTTGGTTTTTACCTCTCGCTAAGAGAGGTATTGCATTCATGCTAAAAATCACATATCCATATTTTATTGAATAAGCACGTTTTAAGGTCCCTACAATCCGATTTTCACATTTTTACGATGATGTCTGTGTGTGTGTGTGTGTGTGTGTGTGGATGTATGTGTGTATGTATGTAGGATGTTGGAAGGACGATTACTCAAAAACTATAAGACTTAAAAATTGTTTAATTACGTATTTTCCAATCGGACATTCATGGGAAGATCTGAAAAGGTTTTGGTAACAATTGGACAACCGGAAGTAGAAGATTCTTGAAAAAAAATCTTCTAAATAATATTTTTTGAAAATTTTTCTTGGTAATATTAAAGAAAATTAAATTCTTTATCTGATACATTTAAATATTTTATTATATATTCTATGGATTTAGAGATAAAAGAAATATAATAAATAAAATAACGTTATAATAAATTTTACAGCCGAAAGGATGCCATGGAAAATAGTTGACCAGTTGAACTGTTTGTAACTGACAGATAAATGTCAGTGTCAGAAATTCATAGATATTACTAAAGAGTTTTTCTGGGAAGTACATATACATTATATTATTTCTTAATGTATTAGTAGTTAAATATTTAAGATTATAGGTCTATTACATATATCCTTCAAAAATTCAGTCAATCCTGACAATGAATTGGAAACATTTCGAAAAATTAGAAGAGGACAAAATTTCTTCATATAATGAATTTAAAATTAAACAATCTAAATATAAGGAATAGATATATGTAAGTACAATTTTTGGTGTAGAATGTAGGTATACAAGAAATGTTAAATACAATAGGGCGCCTTGACAAGCAGATATGGGGACTCAAGTCAGAATGATAGCTAGTAATTATGTATATAGATGTATCATAATTTCTCATTCTAAATTTAGTGATTTTCCAATTCCATATGGTTTATTTTCCTCGACAAGTAAATTCCACACTCCTGGTGACAAATTAACTACGTGTATTTAGAAAATCTTGAAATTCTGAATGAAACATACTGACTAATTATCATTCTGAAACGGGCCCTCACATCTGCTTGTCAAGGCCAACAATGTAACATGACTGTTCGCGCCCTATACTTATGTAACCAAAAAAGGAAGTGGCGAGAGGTATTGTGCTGGCCACAACAGATTTTTTTACTTAGTATATTGCTCTTGAGTAGGTTTTTGTGTGATATGCCTTATTTGTTGTGAATATTTTCTCTTTTATTTCAATTTTTCTGTCTCCCCTAGATACTTAAATTTCTCTACTTCTTCGAACTCGTATTCTCCTATTTTTATTTTATTATCTTGCCTTTGTTTTTCGTATCTCATCATTTTCGTTTTGTTTTCATTGAGTGTAAGCCCAATCTTCTTTCCTTCTGTCACTATTTCTTCTATCATCTTTTTCATTATCTCTCGTTTCTTTGTTATGATGACTATATCGTCTGCGTATGCAATCATTTGTCCTCCATTTGTGCGAATTGAGTATTTATTTATTCTCTTTGTCACGTGTTCTAAGGCGATGTTGAAAAGCGTGGCCGATAGAGAATCTCCCTGTCTTACTCCCTTGTTTACTACAAATTCATCTGTGTCTCCGCTGCTGGTCCTTATGCTTACTTTTGTTTGGTTCAAAGTCATTGCTATTAGTCTTCTTAGTTTCGGTTCTATTTTTAGTTTTTTTAGTACCATTAATAGCGTTCCTCTTTTTATTGTCAATAAAGATTATATCCACGTGTACTTTTTCTATTATCTGTTTTAATGTGTGTATCGCGTCTATTGTGGACTTTCCTTGCCTGAAACCACATTGGTATTGTCCTATTTTTTTATTTGTTGCTCTTGTTAATCTCTTATTTAGTATTGTTGATAGGATTTTATATGCACTGTTTAATAACATTATTCCCCTATAATTTTTGCATTCTTTGGGGTCACCATATAGATTTATAATAATTTATGATCATACAACTACTAAAGTAGAATATTTCTTATTCACAATTCAATAGTTCTTTGATTCAAATGTTTGAATATTGATATTGCCTTGGCCGTGGCCGTATATAAATTCAATAAAAATTCAATTTACCGTTTGATTTTTATGATAGATGAAGACCTAAATATTGAAAAAAGGAAATATGTACCTTAATTTGATTTGATGCTCTTAGCTTGAAATTGAATCATTTCGAAGTAATGTCGATATTACATTTGAATTGAGAATGTATAGAGTTCCGAAGATGTGTGCCTGCGATGTGGTAAATCCCCAAACCTAAAATGCGCTAAAAATTTCTATAAATATATTTGATGGTTAAAAATATCATTAGTATCATACTATAAAACATTATTAAAAATATAAATTGCGAAATTTATTTGTCACTCGTACACTAAAATCAATCAACAACTGAATTGTTTACAAATATATATATATATATATATATATATATATATATATATATATATATATATACTTTCATCATTCTCTTGTATTCCGAAAAAACTTGATACAGAAACATATATAAAATACAAACAAATAATATAACATTATAGTGTTAACTTCCCATTTAATTTTAGCCAAAAATAGAGTAGAGAATTAAATTCTATACATAAATAACTTATCAGATTTTATTTTGATTGTTTAGTAACCTGTAGAATCCAATTTGAAATTTTATAAATATTGCTCATTTGCAGTGATATGGCCCACTTTTTAATTAACACCCTGTATATTAGCCTTGGTTTGCATATCTTCTGAAATACAAATATTTTTTTCTGATTTACAAATGACATGTTCTGAAATTATTCGATTATGAATCTCATTTATCGCTCTTTGAAATAAAATTGATTCTTCTGCATTACAAGTATCGCTTTCTGAAATAAAATTTATCATTTCTGAAATACATTTGGAATTTTGTAAAAATGTGACCTAAATATTTTTTTAAAGAACAATAAATACATATTGAAGTTATGAGTAGTTTAAAATGTGAGAGAGTTTAATTTGGAAATTGATATGACAATTTTTATTATTTTGGTATTATTATTACACATTATTTAGTCAAATTATCCTGTTATGTAAGCAATCATTTAACAGAAAATAATGGTTGCCGGGAGAGAAAGAATTGTTGGGCGATATATTTTGTGTTTAAATTGCGGGAATGTGTAAACTGCGTACGTCATTATTTAACGTGTGAATTATGGCGGTTGATATTTTCCAGGAGGGAATAAAATTCTTGCCGGTAGTTTTTCGTCACAGAGTTTTTCAGGTTCATTTCCCGTCAGTTAATATAAAGTGCGGCAGTTCCGCTAACAGCGTGGTTGCCGTAAATAAGGAATTTACCTAATTCTGTATGTCGCAGACTTATTTCCGTGGCCATTTTGTGTTTCCGTGTCGGTAGTGGAGTGCCGAGTTGCTACAACATTGCATTCATTTCATTATGTGGCGTCTCGGGCCACAGCAACCGTTGTACTTTTCAAATTTCTGAAATGAGAATTTTTCCCTAAAACACTTTATTTTATTTTTAAGTTCATAAATATTTTTCCGTTGTTCGTTTATTTATAGGTTTCAATAAGGTATACAAAATCGTTAATTATAGCATGATTTTTTTTGTCATGGAATAAAGTAAGATTATCTCCAATAAGTTACGATCAACGAAAAAATATTGTAACTACAAAACGCTTTATCTTGATAAATAACTATTAATTTATGCCTAGTATATATTATAACTACTTATTAGACAAGTATATTTCGTACGTTTTCCGTATTGTATAATATCAGAAATTGCATTCGTATTAATTATATTTTTCATTTGATATTTAAAATTGATGACAAATTATTTTGTTGAAGAGTTGTCATTTGAACTAGTAACTAGTGTAATAACAAAATTGTGTTCAGGATTTATTGGTGTTGCTACGGCGATGAGTTGATGTATTGATTAACTCATTAATTCAGAAGTTAATTTAATTTTAATTACAATATTTCGTGTATATGTGTATTATTTTTCAGGGAAAAATTGCGTTGCAATAATTTGATTAAATTCTTTGAATAAATTTAAATGGATAATCACATAGATTCTTCAAACTAAAATAAAAAATAGGAATTTTGCTATAAGTATTGTCCTGTTATGTAAATGTTTGTAAATATGCATGATATTTATGTATTATTCGTTTATACAAGTATCCATGGTGACGTTGTTGTTTTTTATATAAGTATAATTGTTGAAATTTTGCTTTTTTAAGTAAATTAACATAGATAAATAATAACAAATTATAACTTTGATATCATAATTCGAAATCCAAGAGTGATATGAATAATTGAGCTTCGTCATTTGAAGATTATAAAAGAGTGTCCTAAAATGAATACCAAAGTCTAGTATTACTTTATATTTGCAAATTTTCCAAAAATAATAAGCTGCAATGTTTACTTTTTAACCTTCATTTATTATAACTTTATTCTTACCTAATGACTTTGAATCTACATTTTAATTTCATTAATAAAAATATATTATACCTATGGATATTTCATTAATTTACATTTTATATTTAGATATATTACTTTGTACTTTGTAACACGAGGGGGTTACCGAGGCTCTGATGCTGGTGGAGGTACTGCTTTTACCAAACGATAACTCTTTAACTAACTGATGGTCGATGATTGGTTATTCGAGATATTATGTACATGGACACATATGGACACGAGCATTCTTGAGATGTAATACAATTTTTATTTACACTAGTCTAACTTATTATTACGAACAGTTCTCTGTATTCTGTACTAAATCCTAAAGATGCCAAAATACTCGCGTTACGCAGACCGCGAGCCAAAACTCAAACTCTACATGACTTTATCGCCATGTGAGACAAATACAGACTTTACAGGTCTTTTCTAAATACGAGTCAAACACCGACTCTATATCTTGGCGGCATGAGTATGTACGACATGTCTTTTCCAAATGAGTATCAAACACGTACTGACTAAAAATTAAACTGTTATTATCTTCGTGAGAGAATATCTGAGGGGATGCAGGATCTAAGGTATCATATGGCATCCATAAGCAACTATCAACCCTAAACGTAGGCCTGTAATAATTTCTAGACTTAATTGTCAACACTAAATATTGTAGGAAAAATGATAATTATGTATAAATAAAATTTTGACAAGAACTGGACAGAGTACTTAAGAAAAGTACTCATGAGTACTCGGACCCGAGTTCTGTTTAATTATACATATGAGTAGTTTTTTTCGAGTACTTCAAAAGTAATGTACTCGTGAGCACGAGTATTAAAAAGTACTCAGTACTCGTATCAAGTACACATTGAAAAACAAAAAGTATTTTGTAATAATAGTTAATTAGTTATATATATATATATATATATATATATATATATATATATATATATATATATATATATATATATATATATATATATATATACAGGGTGTCCCTTAACTTCGAGCAAAAACTTTAAGGGCATATAGTACTGCCCAAAATGAATAAAAAAGCTTCATCAACATAGGAATGATCTTCAACTGTTTCCGAGAAAAGCGAAAAATCTAAGAAAAACTGACAAAGATAACGATCGAATAAAATTTTGTCTATGTCAGTAAAAAGACTATAAAAAACAATAAAATTTTATATGAAACATTTTTCTCAATTTCTTATAGTTACGTAGTTATATGAAAATTAAATATTGACCAAGGTCGCCACAACATTTCACTTTTGATTTTTATAAAATAACAAAAGGCCATCTAAGATTACCTCTCAAAGGTAAACAAAAAGTCTCAATTAATGAAAATCGTAATTCTTATAGTTTTTGAGATAGCAAAGGTAAATCTCGTAAAAACTCATTTTTCACTGCGTTATATCTGGGAAACTATTAAAGATCGGACACATTTTGACTAAGCTTTTTTTACTCATTTTGATCAGTATTATATGCCCTTAAAGTTTGTGCACCAAGTTAAGGGACACCCTGTATATACAGGGTGTTAATAAAAAAACTTTACACACTCTAGCAGGTGATAGTAGAGATGAAAACAAGAAAAAAATTCTAATACACTTAGGTCCAATACTCATTGGTTTTTAGAAAATTTATGTATGGAATTTGTACATAATACACAGGATTGACGGAAGGTATTGTGCTGGCCACATCAGATTTAACAACTAAGGACTCTAGGTGTTTACGATCAATTGTAAACAAAGTTGCAGCCGTCGTTGAAGAGACTCACGCACTTGATCGTAAACACCTAGAGTCCTTAGTTGTTAAATCTGATGTGGCCAGCACAATACCTTCCGTCAATCCTGTGTATTATGTACAAATTCCATACATAAATTTTCTAAAAACCAATGAGTATTGGACCTAAGTGTATTAGAATTTTTTTCTTGTTTTCATCTCTACTATCACCTGCTAAAGTGTGTAAAGTTTTTTTATTAACACCCTGTATATATATATATATATATATATATATATATATATATATATATATATATATATATATATATATATATATATAGTTGTGAAATGTATTAATTATGTTTAAGAATAAGGATTTGTTGTATGATGTTGATATTGTTCTTATTGTTTTCGGGTTTGTGTGAATCCACTAAGTGGGTCACGCGTGATTTTATGTATGTGTGTATGTATGTAATAATCCAGACGTTAATGGTAAGTATTATTAATGGCCTATTAACACACGTATTACTTATATTTTTGTTTCATCGTTTATAATAATAATAATAATAATAATAATAATAATAATAATAATAATAATAATAATAATAATAATAATAATAATAATAATAATAATAATAATAATAATAATAATAATAATAATAATAATAATAATAATAATAATAATAATAATAATAATAATAATAATAATAATAATAATAATAATAATAATAATAATAATAATAATAATAATAATAATAATAATAATAATAATAATAATAATAATAATAATAATAATATAATATAATAATATCGTCCGCGCCTAGCCTCTCCAGCAATTGCTGAGAGGCAGGTCAATGGTACCCAGGATTCCTGAGGTAGTGAGAAACAAAAGAGCGGAAATAATAATAATAATAATAATAATAATAATAATAATAATAATAATAATAATAATAATAATAATAATAATAATAATAATAATAATAATAATAATAATAATAATAATAATAATAATAATAATAATAATAATAATAATAATAATAATAATAATATATATTTTTGCCAGTTGATCAATATACATGACATATGGCACGTCAAAGAAATACAATAAATGAAATACAAATTTGTAAACAATCAATAAGAAATACATTATATATAATATAAATAGGCGTCAAAACGCCACGCGTTGTTTTTAGTTCTCAAAATTACTAATCGAGAATGTCTCTAGACATTCGTTGGCCTCGATTCCAGATCAGTTATGTTGGTATTTTGATTTTTGTAGGAGTCGGTGTCTTCTGACACTTTTCTGAGTCGATCCCCGAAGAGTGATTTTGAGAAACGATGATAAGTTAGAAATAACTTTTAGGTCTTTTGATTCTCGGAGTTGCGGTCGGAGTCATGTCTCAATTTTATATATCGTTCTCATTTTAAAATTTTCACATGATCAATATGTATAAAAATAAAAAATCTGATGTGGCCAGCACATAACCTCTCGCCGTATATTTTACCTGGCTGTATGCATAAAGCAAAGAATATTTTTATAAATACAAATAATATATTCATATAAATCTATGACGTATAAACTTCTTTATTATAACAGCAATTCTCAATTCGAACAACGTTTTTACTTTCTCTTTATATTCTTCTAGTAAAAACATTAATTTTGGGCGGTCTAAAATGTATATATCTGGATTGTGCATCTATTCTTATATATCTTCTTTTACATTTTATTTTTTCATACTTGTTATATCTAAATAACCTTAATTCCCTTTAATAAAGTGACGGATAGATTGCACTCCGATTATTCTTATATCGATGTGTAATTTTGTCAATATTTACAACTTACTTGAGAAGAATTTGATAGCTTTTTCGCAATTCAAAGTTACTCTAGTCTACAGTACTGGTGTACATTGTCCCATAATGTTTGAAACAAATTTAAGTCCTTCAACCTAGACTTGTCATCTCCATAATAGTCACAGATCAAGAATTAAGGGATTCTCCAAATACATTTTTCTTTCATTACTCATTATTTCTGACACTGACATTTATCTGTCAGTTACAAATAATTTAAATTTGCAACTATTTTTCATGGCATCCTTTCAGTTGTAAAATTAATTACAACATTATTTTATATATTATATTCCTTTTATCTCTAAATCTATAAAATATGTATAAAAATATTTAAATGTATCAGAAAGAGAATTTATTTTTCTTTAATATTATCAAGAAAAATTTTCAAAAAATAATATTTAGAAGATTTTTTTTCAAGAATCTTCTACTTCCGGTTGTCCAATTGTTACCAAAACCTTTTCAGATCTTCCCATGAATGTCCGATTGGGAAATACGTTGTTAAACAAATTTTAAGTCTTATATTTTTTGAGTAACCGTCCTTCCAACATCCCACACACACACATCCACACACACACACACACACACACACACACACACACACACACACACACACAGACATCATCGTAAAAATGTTAAAATCGGATTGTAGGGACCTTAAAACGTGCTTATTCAATAAAATCTGGATATGCGATTTTTAGCATGAATCCAATACCTCTCTTAGCGAGAGGTAAAAATGGAGAAAATTCTGTTACATTTTTTTTAGATTAACAACGATCTACATACTAAATCCACCATTTATATGGGCCATTGATCAACGATTTCGTAAAACCATTCTTTAATATAATTTGAAATAATCTATTATGTCCCGCACAATACCTATCGTCATTTCCATTTTATGTTACATAAGTAACGAATTTAAAATTACTTGTACACACAAATAATGCAAATTGTATCTATTCTTTCGTTCTATGAGGAATTTTGTCCTACTCTTCTAAAATGTTAAAGATTCTACAAATTCATTGACGTTATTAGCGGTATTTCTTAAGGATGTACCTATAATTTGATATTATATTTTTAGTTCTGTTTTTAACTAACAAAGATAACAGAGTTAAAATATTGTACCTGAAACTATAATTTAAAAATCTGATATGGTCAGCACATTACCTTCCGCCAATCCTCTGTATTCTGTACAAATTGAATACATAAATTTTCTTGCAAAAGATTCTATATTTCCAGTAAAATTATTTCATAAACTATGCAAATTGCACTTTACATTAACATCTTCTACTACTTTAGCTTTTTCCAGTCGTTAGGTGTCGCTATTTTTTTAGTTTCATCTTCCATTCATATCTGTTTTGCGTGTCATCATCATTCAGTTCCTTTTGTTTCAAGTCTTCCGCAATACAGTCCTTCCATCTTATCTTTAGTCTTCCTCTGTCTCTTCAACCTTCTATTACTAAGCTTTTCATTCTTATTCTAATATATTCGTCATATATCCGCATGAAATATGGGGTCTCGTGGCCGTGTGCCTGAGTGTCTGGTCGCGAATCTAGGGGACCCGGGTTCGATCCCGACCGACGCCAAAAATTACATCGCATTTTAATGGCACAAAATTGACCCCTGTGGCGCACTCTCCACGCCAGCAATGAGTGCCCGTGAGGTGACGCCTGGTAAGCGCCCGCACGGTACAAATTCCATCATTACCGACATCTGTGTATGAAGCAGATTGGCACACCCAGCAATGGGTAATATGCCGTGATGAAATATTTATTTATTTATTTATTTTATTTAAATATTCAAACTAATGTAATCGTCTCTCTGCTATCTTTCTAGAAACTTCTATCACTCGAGCCATTTCCCTAATCCTTTCATTCATTACCCTATCTTTCCGTGTCTTCCCCAAAATCTATTACAATATCCTCACATGTGCCACATACATTTACTACTGCCATCTGTCAATTTTAATTATCTGAATATATTAACAGTTTGCATGGTTAGCATACCTGATTGATTTATGATATTTAATATCTTTATAATTCTTTAACTCTATATCTATTGAATATGAAGTATAAAATGCAATCCAATCGTATAGAGAATAATATATTCTTTAAAATTTATAATAACATTAAATGCCAATATGATATTTAACTGCGTTTTTTTAAGAAAAACTGTTGAAAATTGCAAATGAGGGTACTTCCGTTGGACCAATTATAACCAAAATCTAATCACGTCTGCGTATGAATCTAAACTCGAGGAATACGAAAAAAATGTAATTTTTGAAATCGTGGTATTGGAGTTATGCACTCCGAAACGAGCGTCACATACACACATGCACTCACAAACATACTAACATACACGCACACACATACATACAAACATCATCGTAAAAATAGTAATTTCGTATTCTGGGGATCCCAAAACGTGCTTATTCATTAGAAACTCACTATCGAATTTTTTTACCAAAGACAATACCTTCCTTACCATTTGTGTAGATTTTATAATTTGTTGAAATGTAAATGAATTTTGGCTCGTAAATATAGGCAACTATACATACATATGTACACAAATTATATTATTTGGAATATTTTCCCATCAATTATGTAGAGCAGAAGTTTTTATGAATAAATATATCATCAATTCTTATTACTCATTTCTGAGTGTACCAATATGCAGATTCTATACAATTGAAGGCGCTTATCGCCGTCATCTCCAGGAGCTCTCAATGCTATCGTGTAAGAGTAACACAAGGGCAACTTTGTGTTTTAAGTGTATGTCGATCAGAATCGAATTCGGGGCCGTTAGAATCTAAACCGAACACTTAACGCACTTGACAATCCGAAGTCGTTTTTAATTTGATATAACTTTTTGATAAAATATTGATTTCGGTATAATATAATGTTGAAATAAACACGGAATGTGTAAATGTAATTGTGAGCGAAGGAGAGTAAACAATGTTAAATTACTGGATGCAAATAAAAAAAAATTATATTAGCTTAAGAGTTATTTGAACCATTTCAGTTTATATAACAATCATTTGGCTTGATTTCATATTTGTTTGTTTGTTGAATAAACATACATAAATCGTAAAAAATTAATTCATCAATTACGAATACATATACGAAACAAAAAATAATTGCAATGATTTTCTTTTAAACTGGTATAATTATTTAGAAGTATCTGTAACTTAATTATAAATTATATACGAACAAATAGTGAAACCATAAACAATGCCCCTTTAGTTGTTACAATTTTATTTTATATTAAACAAGATTAAGCGATTTCATTACTTCTACAAGCTTTTTTTTAACTTCACTTATTTGCTGAGATCAAATATTTGTAATCTAATATTCCACGTATCCGAACGACTTGAAATTTTACACATATTACGTAGTTCTGATGACAATACAATACAAGCAGGTAATTGCACTTTACTTAAATCTGTAAATATTTTTTCTTGGAAAATACCTTTAAATTAATATTAATAACATCGAGTAAATTGTCAAACCCTGTGAAATGTCAATAATAGATATTTGATAGTTGTTTTAGTTTATTAAACCAATAATTTTTAAAATATGAAACTTACAGAATTTTATTCACTATGTAAAAATGCATGTATATATCACCCCATAAAGCTATAAAGTGTAACAGGAAGAAGAGATAACAATTGAATAAATCTGTTTTCCATGTTAAACGGCTGTCCCGTATTTTCGTGTTTACCTGTATATAATAATAGATAAATAAATGTAACTGTTAAAAACAAATAAATTTAAATTAATTTTAAAAGGAAATTTTAGTGATACATTGTCAAAAAAAAACTACTGGGTGGTGGCAGTTAAGGGTAAACATAGATATTTTCGTTTTATGCAATTTCCTGCTCTCCTGTTCATTTTACGGCAAAAACGTTCGAGTGCAAAGTTCTACAGAATTAAAAGTTGCATTCAAATTTGTTTTTTTCATTTTAATCATCAGTCACCTTTAGGTAAGGAAGATATTGTCTTTGGTCAAAAATTTCGACAGTTAGACTTGAGAGAAAAGGAACTGAATGAGGTCGAAACGCAAAACAGAAATGAGTGGAAGAAGAAAATAAAAAAATAGCGATACCTAACAAATGGGAAAACCTAAAGAAGAAGATGTGAATGTCAAGTACAATTAGCATAGTTTATTTATGAAATAATTTTACTGGAAAGAAAATTTATGCATGGAATTTGTACATAATACACTGGATTGACGGAAGGTAATTTGCTGGCCACATCAGATTTTTTATTATGTTTTGGTTCTTTCACAATTTTAAAAAGAAATTTCAAAATTTTGGTTCATTGGTAGTAATAGCCATGACACTTGCTTTATTTTTTCTGCTTTTCATAAGTTATTTATAAATCAAACCCTCAAACGTGAACCTAACTTATAGAAAATAAATCCCGTATTCTTTTATAACTATTTTCACCATGATATTTCTTTATAATAAAGACACGTTCCTCATTCGAATAAACATTCATTATTTAATTTACTTTTTACAAAACAAAAATTAACAATATGAATAAAGTAATATTGTTTTCTATAAAGCCATGACTATAGCTACTACTTATCACAATTTTTGAAATTGTGAAGAAACCAACAACATAATAAAAAACTCTAAAAGCAGTTTTGTGTGCAACTTTCAATTCTGTTCAACTTTGCACTCAACAGTTTTTGCTGTAAAAGGAACAGGAGAGCAGAAAATTTAATAAAACTGAAATCCCATGTTAAATCTCTATGTTTACCTCTAACCACTACCATCCGGCATATATTTACTAGCATTATTAAAAATAAGACCACAGAAAATAAAAATTGAATATGTGTTAAACTTTTCATCAAAACTGTTTTTTTTATATATTAATCTTAATAGTTATTTACGATACAACTACTTAAAACTAGTCTTTAGTCACGAATGAGTCCGAGACTACAGGAGAATACAGACCTAAATGCTTACCCGTCTCCATGCGTGACGTCACAGCGTGAGGCTAACCTTATGCTGAGAAAACATTCAACCATTAAAGTTGCAGTAGTAAACGTGTATGAAGTGTTACTGTAAGGTTTTGCTTGTTCGGTATATTATAGCGATTTTTGTTATTAATAACTGTATCAAATGTAATTATTTTATTAAATACAGATATGTATTATATGTTTACGTAATTTCTGCAATATAAAAAAGTAATATTATTAAATGTTACATTGTTTATTATTGTTTAAGTATTGTTTCGATTAGAAATAAAAATAAAATATTCTAGTAATATTTTGTAACTATATTATTTAAACAACAATAAATAATTTAAAGTAAAGTAAGTTCCATTCGTATATTTATTCCATTTATAATTCGTTTTTTATTTAATTTTTTTAGTTATGTAAATAAAATGGTAATCATATAATATTTGAATAGTTATTAACGAGTTGTATATATTTATAAATCACATTTTACAAACCTGTTTGTTTAAAATTCCGTATATTTCCTATGCTTACATGCAATAGTTGGACGCATCATGACACAGCGAGAGGCTCGGTGTGATGTCATGAAATGAGCATTCAGGCCTGTATTCTCGTGTTACCTCGATGGGGCAAAATTAAAGCACGAGAGCAGTGAGTGACTACATATGCTTTAGATACATTTTATCTACTTAGAATCTTAAAACCGAATGGCTGATACAACAAGCCTTGTTTTAATTATAACGCTGTTTTAACATAAGTTAAATTCAAATTTCAATATTTTATTTCACTCTTTTGTTTAAAGACCGAATTTTTTTTAAAAAATATTTGTTTGAATACGAACTATGTTCTGCTTTAAAATCATATTTTTATAAATTTGATATTATTTTTTCGTATTATTAAATAATGAACTGAACGTCTATTTTATGAACCATTGTAGATAAATAATATTTTATTGGTTCTTAGATTTCTTTGAACTTAAATGTTTCAATGCGGTATTAACTATGTATTTACAAATTTTGTTTAAGGCCCGGTGGTTTCATCTCTGGTTAAACTGTCTGTTACCTTTTAGTTAATAGTATATTACATCCCAGGTGGGATATGATTCATTATAGCCGACGGCTTATGTAGATGGAAATACAGCGCGAGGCTTGTAATGAAAGTTCCACCGATGTGTGTATACTATTTTATTCACAACCATCCTCTTTTTAAATCAATAATTTTCAGAATATATCATTGAGTTATAACCCTTAAATTTGTTAATATTTTTTGACAGCATTATTAAAAAAATGTTTAGCCTACTTTATTATAGGAACCTATGGCAATGTTGCTAGGTAACCCCTACATAAACATTTCTAAATCGTGAGTGTAAGTGAAATCTGTTATTTTCCACACAAGAGATTGTCATTGCAGTTAGGAATGACGTATTTCCCAACCTCTAAAATGTTAGGAATCGAGATATTACTATAATGGTTGTGAATAAAAGAAAATTATAGCATCGATATTATAGGTTAAGTTATAAAAATTATACGTGAGCCAATCTTTTCGATGCGATATTTTTCTTAAAACTTACAGTTAAATTAATAAACAGTTTAACCAGAGATGAAAATACCGGGCCTAAATAAAATAATAAACATTGCTTTATGGAGTATTTAGCTTATGTAACTCGCCTATATCAACTTTATTAGTAATTGCTCAGTCCTCGTCCTCAGCCAAGTTGAGTGAACCATAACTGCCCATGAAATTCATAAATTATTACAACTAAAATGGTACAAGAAATTGGTTCTGCGATGTATGTAAAGTTTTCTTGTAATAAATTTAGTTGGCGGGGTGCGAGATGAGTTTTAGGAGGGCAATAGAAACAGAAAGAGGTGCGCGGTACAAATACGCGCATCATTAAATTTTAATTACAACATCTATAGGACGGCAATAAATCAAGCGGGCCTGGAACGGACCTTACTTTGTTTAAACTAGCAAACAAGAACTTTTTACACTACCCTTCCTCGTCGAGGGTGTTATGATTTATTCACTGGACGCTTCTGCTTGTTGTGAAAAATGCAAATTCATTTATGCATCGGTTATGTGCAACACCACAACACCTAGTTTACAATTTTACTTGCTTATTCTGTTTCTGTTGTTGGCTGTTTCAAACTTTTGAAATATTACCTTTTATTTATCATATCTGAAAAATAAAAGGAGTTGACTTTTAAGATTTTCCAGCGGTGTATTGTTGCATTATAAGGTACCGAAACGCCAAAATTTTCTAATCACCAATAGTAAAGTATTTTAAATAGTTTATTAATTTTTATGTCTTATTAAATCGTAGAAAGAGGTTTTAGAGCTTTTGAAAATTTCATTAATGAAGAAATATTTTTGTTAAGAATTCATACACCTCTCCGGAATTTGAACTCCGGACCTACTGACCTACAAGATCCCACTAAACTCTTTTTAAATGTCGTACATTCTCCTAATCGGAAGTGATACCTATTAGCGCGAAACATTTTATGAAATTTAGAGTAAATTGTTATTCCTATATATTCATACCGTTGTAATGTGATCCAATGTAATGTATTAAATCGCAGAAAGAGGTTTCAGGATCAATGAAAATTTTATTAACGATAAAAGATTTTTTCTCGCTTTCATATGTCGCGCGTCGCTCTGAGTATTCATGTGAACTCATCTATGACTTGTAAAAAAACATGTGAAAGATTCACTGACTTCAGGAAGGTTCTAGTTTCAAATTCTGGTGGTCCATGATTTGAGATAACCTCGCAAAAAGATTTTGTTAAAATTTTCATTAATCATGAGGCTTTTTCTACAATTTAGGTCCGATATTTTTATCTCTGGTTAAATTGTCGGTTAACTTTACTGTCTGTTATAAAAATAATGTGGCATCTATATATTGACACATTTGTAATTTTTACAACTTATGCTATAGTATCGTATGCTATAGTATCGATGCTGTTTTTATTTCAACTAACAGTTAAGTTAACAGAATGTTTAACCGGAGATGAAAATACCGGGCATTAATTGCAACAATATAATAGTTTTATTTTGAATATAAAATTTAACGGCTGGAAAACTTCTTGACTGGATGAGGATGATGTGGAAATAACATTTTTTTTATGAATAGCAGTCAAAAACATTTTTTTTATTTTTCGGCCTATACAAGTTTCGGCACCGCATGTGCCTTCTTCAGGAGCTACAGGTATTTTAACAATTACAAACATTTTAATAAAAAAATCTACTGAACAACTTACGTGAAAAATTTACTTAGTTTAAAAACAACATTGAGAAAGAACAACACAAAAATACATAAACTACACATCTGTAATCGTCGAACAATAAAAAAATAAATAAATAAAGAAATTAAAAACACTCTGAAGTCGTCAAAAATTAAGCTTCTACGGAAAAATATATTTTATATTGAAAAACGTGCGCACCCCGTGAAAAAATGATTTTAAGTTTAAACAAGTTACGAAGGTCACGGGGCGCTAATATTTTAAAAAACATGTCTCTTTTTTTTGTTTTAAGTTCTGGTTTTATTTTATGTTTAATATTTATTTTTATTCTATTTTATATTGCTGTCGATTTTTTACTGTGTGAGTGGTATCGTTTTTTTTTTTAAATTTAAGTTATTTTATTTTTTATTTTTATTGTATTTAAATATATTGCTCTCAATTTTACTAATGTTAGTGGTGTCTGTTTTTAAATTTATGTTATTTTTATCATTATTTATATGAAGCATTTCCAAGGTTAATCTTTTGTGTAAGTTTTATTCAGTATCTAAGATTTTTACGTTTTCAAAATCAAAATTATGCTTATGTTCCATTGCATGTCCTACCAAGGCACATTTCCCGTTATTGTTCTTATTATTAATACAATTTTTCACGTAAGTTGTTCAGTAGATTTTGTTATTAAAATGTTTGTAATTGTTAAAATATCTGTAGCTCCCGAAGAAGGCACATGCGGTGCCGAAACTTGTAGAGGCCGAGAAATAAAAAATTGTTTTTGACTGCTATTCAGAAAAAAAAAAATTATTTCCACAAAATTTATAACTTACTTGCATGACTTTTGGAAAAAAACACTTTGTTCTTAATAGTTTATTAATTGTCATAAATAATACCACTAGTGATTAGAATTTTACTGGCAATTTTTACCATGATGATCATGACTGCTTGTTGCGACGAAAATCAAAACGAGTGCGACAACACGAGTAAAGCAACAAGCAGGAGTGAAGTAGGCATAAATTATCGGTAAAATTCTAGTTCCTCGAAATATATATTTATTCAAATAATTTTAGTGAAATACTTGTCATTTAACAGCGGTAATTTTCACTAGTGAGAATTATTGGTAGTGTAATTCGAATATGATTGTTTCAATTCATCAAAATACTGTGATTTAATTGGATGATATTATGAGTGGAATTTTTAATAATATTTCTATGGCTTCTTCACCGACGATAACTACTAATTGAAGAATAACATACACAAAACACACATTATAAACGTAACTTAAACTTAATTTATATTTATAAATTGATTTACTATCTTTGAGAAAACTATATTTTTTCGCAACATTGTATGACCTCATGTTCTCTAGTACATATCGCACCACTTTGGAAAAGTGCCATAATTCAAAATTACTAGTTTTTAGAAAATCATTTTTATAAAAATTTAGAGAAAAAGTAAACAGTTACCATTTGAAATGAAATAAATATACCATCCTCAAATTTGGTATGCAATTAGGTAGTTGTTATAATAATTACAACGATATTCGCTATTTCAAGCAAATATGTCACTATTACTGAATTTGTAAGCACAAGTTGAGCTAAGTCAGAAATCACAATTTTATCTCTTCGGTAATTATTTAGAAAGTATGAGCTATAATATTTTTGTCGATGAAAATTTACATTATTTTCATTATGTCCACATAAAAAACATAAATTTCGCGGGGGGTGCGAATCTATACTTATATTACAATATCGGAAAGGTGTTCCGGATCATTCCTGATCCAGCACATCCCTAGTTATATCCTATATTATGTGTAAGTGTAATTATACTGAGTTATTAAAACATTAACATTCGTAAAACTGTCAAAACTTTAATGAAAACTACAGACACCAGTGTAGAAATTAAATAAATAATTCACAAAATTATGAATAAAATACATTCACAACAGCATCTAAACTCGAGATTTTGTGACTAATTACAGTTGATTTCTGTGAATAACATAATTATTTAAAAAGTTTAGAATCTGACAGTTTGTTTTTATTATTTTCTTTAATTCACTTGCATTTTGCATCACTTTATCTTTTACGACCGGTTGTTCTACCTATAGTTAAACATTCGGTTAAAATTTATTCTATTGATAACCTAAGTTGACGTTGTTCCAGTTACGGTTAAAAGTTACCCGTAAGATAAATTCTCAAGATAGCTAACAATCTGTCAAACTACCAGTTAAGAGTTTTACCCAAATAATATCGTACCGAGAGTACACGAATGAAAATACGAAGTGAAGAGAATCATATGGAAAATTTAAGTGACGTTTGTGTTGTTTGATGATATATGTTTCTTAATATTAATAATTATTATAATTCAATTGTATTTAATGAGATCTTTCGACTGCGAAGACCAATTATTGTTTAAGTAAGTTTAAAGAAAGCATAATTTGAAAGATAACACATATTTATTGATATTTCTATTGTTGCGGAACCACCACCCATTTTGAAAGGTCAATATTATTTTTTAAATCCCTTTTTAATTGTTTATATTTGTTTTTTATTTTTTTTGTACTTTAGGATACCTACTGGCCAAACTAGAATTGAAATGATCTAATTGATTTAAGATGATGTCTTTTTATTTCCAAGAGACGGAATCTGCCTTTTTGAACTCAATTATATTTTTATATTTGTCAACTAATTTAATTAGTTTCACTCATTTTTACATATTGTATTGACACCTTTTCTAAACGTTCGAACTACACCACAGAAAAGCGAAAAAATAACCAAACTTCTATTAAAATTGTGACAGCCAAGTTCTTAACTTTTAGAAACAAACTCTACCCTAACACTATTTTAATCTTTCTGTTAGCTCTCTGCCAGTTAACTATCTGGAGAATAAAACTTCATGGAGCACCCCGAAAATCTTATTTTCTTCTTAAGAATACATTTATCTAATAGATAGTACACTGCTACTTTATCTGAACTTGGAATAACCGGGCCTTAGTTGATTAGTATGTATGTAATTTATGTATAATTTTAATTGGTTACAAACTAACTGGGATCCTCCACTATAGTAAAATAATAAAATTAGTCAATTGTATTAAAACTAGACTTTAAAACTTATATACATATAATTATATTATACTTATATTGGAATATACGGAAAGTTAAATAATTGAAGGTAAAATACATTGCGTGTGGTTTTGTTTGGTTAGTCTTCCTCACTTTCCGCAGTGAAATGCTATTCTAAGAGAAATTGGAATTACGATGAGTAATTCGCAAATCAATCAGGATGAGATGAGAGAGAATCGAAGAAAAATCAATTAATTTAGAAAGAAAATTCATCTGTTTGCATCTTGATTAAAAATTCCGTGGGAATTGCAACTATTGGAATGGAGTTGGGCGATAAACGAGTTCTGTTCTTAGCTGATGGCGTAATAACATCCTAGTTAGAACTACGGCAGGCAAAGCAACTTCAGTCACAGCTTCAGATCCTCGGCTGGCGGGACGTCGATATCATTAGCGTATGCCGCAGGATAAATATTTACGTAATCAGTAATAGAAACGCACACGGGCACGGGCACCACGAAGCTCATGAATATCTTATTTCTTCTCTTGCTGGTAAACAACTTGAGGCGATTCGTTTTCTTAATAATTCTCAGAATTGACGTAAGCGTAATTGAATATTTCTAGCTACAGTTCGTTGCCATGTAAAGATATCCGCCCTATTAAAAATGTATTACGTCATAACTTACGTAATCATACATTTTATTGTTTTAAATAACAATATGAACCAACATATTTTGATACCACAGGTAAGCGAGGCACAGGAATCATATTAAAAATCGATAATCGAGATATTAGTGTATAAGTACGTCCTATAATCAGATTTTAACATTTTTACAATAATATCTGTGTACTTACATAATTCTGATTTTAATTTGAAGGGCGAACTGTCAAACGGTAGGAAATAAAGAGATTAACTAATTTTGTCGGTAATATAATGCTGCGGATCTGTTTATACTATAGTTTATAACACCAGGTGGAGTACCAAAAATCGCTAAAAAGAAATGATTTTCAAAAATCTTACAGGGGGTGTATACATCTCAACTATTTTCTACATAGTCCCCGTTATTTTCGTTCACTTTCTGTAGACGGGGCACAATATTTTTGATCCTAGTGTCGAATAAGGTGACAGTCTGTTCCCTTATCCAACATTCCAAAGTCATATTTTACCTTATCTTCGTCTTTATTTTTTTTCCTACTAGATTCATATGTAAATGAAGTAAGAGATGAAAATCAGACGGTACTAGATCGGCTGTGTGGTGGATAGTCCAGAATAGCCCATCCAAAATCGCCCAGTAAAGCTTTGTTGATTCACGCTGTTTGAGGCTATGAGGACATGTGTTATCGTGAAGCAGACACACGCCGCGAGTCAACATTCCATGCCTTCGGTTTTGAATCGCCCTTCGACGTTTCTCTAGGACTTTACAGTACTGATGTGCATTCACAAACGGGTATTACTGCCAAATTATTCGCTCTAGAGATCTGTTGGACCATACGTTTGAAAGAAAAGGTGTCCCTCTACACGACATTGGTGCCAACTTTACGAAACAAAATATCCCCTGGTCACTAGTGCGTTTGTATCTTTTATTTTAGGACGGCCCTTATATTTGACATGTTTTTACAAGAAATACAAATAGAATATGTCAGAGCAAGAGCTTGATTACTAATAGGATTTTGAGTGTTTGAAATATTTTAAATTATTGCTCTGCGGGTATTGTAAAAGAAAGGATGTGGGTAAGAGAAACAACGACTATTTTAATAAAAAATTGTAAATGTAATGAAATTTAAATTTTCAAATGTCACTGTCAGCAGTATCAATAACAGGAAATAAATTTATTTATTTACGTATGTACTAATTAATGGATATGCATAATTGAGTGAGACAGATGAGGAATGCTAGGAATATGATAGTTATTTTCAATTTAATCTACATTCTACATTGTGGGATATTAGACGTTCTATGTATTTATTTATGTATGAATAGTCTGTTATGAAAATTTTAATAGTAATAAAAACTAATAGATACATGTACATATTATAGATGCCAGAATGGTTGGTATTATGCATTACAGAGATTCTGCAAATTGAAATTGATTCCGTGTTATTTCTTCTCGAATTATCTAGCTGTCTAAATACGTATATTAGTTTCAAAAACGTAAAAATAAAAGTTATATGATTACTCTGGGGTGTAATTAATTGATCAGTTGTAAGTCTTAAATATATTGCATTAGAAATTTCTCGTTATAATATTGTTTACATACTCGTATATGGTAATCAACGATAGTATGTACGGTTCTAGAACCTTTGATCATACAGGGGCTTAGATGTTTCTAATGATGGTGAGATATAGAGAAACCATGAAACAGTAATAATAGTTCAAATATCTCAGACATGTTCACACGTAAATATAAATCCTGGATATGTCAGGCGCATCCTGCAATAATATAACGAAAACATTAATAATCGACTAGAACTAAACACACTAGTCAACAATCATAAATATAAAAAATTGTTTAACGTCCATTGGAGTTTTTAACTTTTCAACTGGGAATATGTGTTGGATGATATTTTTAAGGTAGAATTCTGCCACATGCATTTATGTATTTGGGTTTGGTAAAGATATTGTCATAACTCTTCCTAGAGTATTCAAATTGTTCTTAAATGTGGAGGCGACTTTAAAACAAATCTAGTGTTTAGTTGAATTCCATATCTCTTCGATCTTTTTAATGCCCCACTCTTATTTAAGAATTGTTATTCTATTCTTTCTAAAAATTTTAGTCTTGATTTTCGGCTATGGAATATTACTAATTTCTTTTCATTTATTGGGGCCCAAGTTTTACATAACTTTACTTGCATTTTTACAACTTCGTATTTGATCGCGCAATTTCAGAGATTACACGATAATAAATTTACAACTTTTTCTGGTATCATACGATATTGTAAAAAATTCTCAAATAGGACATGTTCTAATTTGAAGGTCTTAATTTTGGTAATATTTAGAGTTTTCATTAAATAAAAGTTAAAATTTCATGCGTAGTTATAGCGACTCTGTTCTATGAAACTGTCTATGTTAAAACCTAACGTAATGTTCAAATATTTCAAGAACAATTTAAAAAAATGTTATTGCGCGAAATAAGTTTTTGAAACGAATACAAATTTCGATGAATTTCGAAGAATTTGATCCAAAATTATTACGTAAAATTAAATTATTTTGCATGTAAATTTAGTTGAAAATATATAAATAATTAAATTTATAATTACAGCATATTATCCATTGCTGGGTGTTTCAATCTGATTTATACACGCGGGCGTTTACCAGGCGACACCTCACGGGCACTCATTGCTAACGTAGAGAGTGTACCACAGGGGTCAATTTTGTGCCATTTAAAATTCGAAATATTTGACGCCGATCGGGATCGACACCGGTTCGCCAGATTCGCGACCAGGGATTCAGGCACGCGGCCGCGAGACCCCATAAATATATGCTTGTGTGAAACAGGTTTCGTTGAAAGATTTCGATAATGACAATATCTGTAACTTCAGGGCGCTTACTTTACTAAAAATGAACTTATGGGCTTTCAAAGCTGTCGTGCATTATATAGGACATTTTTTTACTACTTGAAAATAAGAAATAATTTTCAAGTTCAATGACGATCGTATTCAAACCCAAGGTCATACAACGCGTTCAGTCACATGAACTCATTAAATTAGATATAATATTGTCTCAGATTGCCAGAAGTTATGGTATAATAGTATCATTTTTCCTTGATATAAAATAAACTATTAAAACTGTAATTTTAGTTTTGCTTCAGTTTTGTAAACAATGTACTTTAATGGGATTTTCTCCCGATTTTTATATCTTTCTCTGATAATATATAAAAATTTAAGAGTATTGATGAAAACGCGATGTTAAAATTCGAATTATTAAACGAGATATAAATCCTTGAATGTATGAAATTATTTGTGATGTCACAGGCCCGAGTTGGTTATAATTCTCAAACAGTTAATTCTAGAAGTATCTACAATAAACATATATTTTCATTTACTTTTATTAAAATTTCGATTTAATGAAACATTTTGGGAATGTTAGGATGATAGTAGTATTGCTATAGGTTTTCATTTGAAATCAAACAAACAGAATTAATAGCAGGGCTAGATCGACCGAATTCATACGAAATTTTATGATAATAGTAATGTACCGATTATGGTTTTGGCTGACTAACCGACTATCAAATATTCGGCCATTTTGGAAGCCGATTAGTCGGTCTGACCAACTAATTTCAACAATCACTAAAAGCCATTCTACATTGAAATTCATTTGTTTCCAATATAGTGTATGTTAGTTTTAAATTTGCTATTGCCTAACATTTCTTCATTACAATCTGCTTTTGATTAATAAATAATTAAATAATTACATATGTACTAATAACATATATTCTTTCCTATACATATACAAATTTAAAAAGGAAAATTGTAGTATTTTTTACCTTATGTCACTTTCAGGCAAGGAAGGTATTGTCTTTGGTCAAAAAAATTGGTGGTGTGTTTTCAATGAATAAGCAAAATTACATTTTTTGTCGTATTTCTGTTCCTTCCATTCATATGCAGACGTGATTAGATTTTGGTTATAATTGGTCAACCGGAAGTACCATAATTTGTGGATTTTAACATTTTTCTTGAAAAAAAAACGCTATTAAATTTAAAGTTAAAGAAATTGAATTTCATAAAGCAGCCATCTGTGCTTTAACCATGGAAACAGTTAGATACTATATTAAGAAAATTCTGATTGACAAATGTCAATGTCAAATGCAATTGATATACGAGCCCGAACTCTTAATAATTCGGCTAGTTTACATTTTCAACATATTATAAAATTTACACAAATAGTTAGAAATTTTTACAAAATTGTTTCGGCTAATTTAAATATAGACTTAACAATTTAAAAAACTGTGGACCAAATGACTGGTGCTAATAGTTCGATCAGCGTTTTAAGGGTCATCTTCTAGTTCAGATTTGAACATATTCAGTTTGGTATAAAGAAATAATAATCGATTACGGCCAGTGACGTTTCATTTACAACAATAATTAAGCATATTACAACGAAGAAAATATTCCATCATTTTCATTTTACTAAAATTCTTAGTTTAGAATATGCTACATTCTAATTAATAAAGTTTATTATTGCTTTGAAATGGTTGATTACCCCATTCTTCGTAATATGTTTCATATGCATATTTACGATTTATTCTACTTTAAATGTTAGTAAGTTCTTGCAAAGCAGTATAAACCTTGTCAGTGAGGTCATCACATTTGGGTTTCTCAGTAAATTCAAATATGACATGTATTTATATGTACATCTCGGAGTTAATTTTCCAGCTGAAACTAGAACTTGTGATAGAAGAACATAGATAAGTGAGTAGTAATTCGTCGTTGGTAGAGAAATGAGGTCCAGACGTATAGGATTCTGAGTTTGGAATGCTTGGTAACGTATTCACCGGGGCAAAGTTGCACGGTTGCTGTGATAGTTTTATCTCGTTGCCAAAACCTTGTAAAGTTTTGTTGTTCGTCTTGGCGTACGTACGCTACGGCGCGGCGCGGCGCCTAATTTAAGTTTGCAGGAACGATCGGAACGTTTGCGCCCGGAGGGCACATTGCGGCATGCGGGGTGACATAGTGAAAATCTCTCGCGGGGTTTCATATAACTTGTTGAGAGCTTTGAGATTTCCGATAAGTAATTACTGCCGAAGAAAAGTGAGTTTGCCTAAAATTTTGCGATAAATAGGTATTTGGAATGATCTTGTTCTAAACTTTTGAGTAAATAACACCAATATTTTTTGAATTTTGATATTGACTTAGTTTAAATAGTTTTATTTATATCATGATTTAATTGAAAGTAATTCTTTTTTAGAGAAATAGTAATTCAATACAAATTTTATACATGTATGTAATTTAGTTAACCGATTTTTTTTTTATTTGTATCATCTTTATCGTTGCAAATAAATAATTTTTCATTTAAGTATTGATTTATATTGATGCTCATATTCATATACACTCAAGTTTTAAATACGGCTCGTTACAATTTTTGACAAATAGAATCAAACTTATAAATTAGATTTATATTTTTATTGCAGTGTCGTTTTGTTGTTCTATTAGTCAGACACATGAAAACAGTTTTAGCCAATTATTTTCACATTTTTTGGCATGAAGTTTTTGTCAATTGAAAAAAGAGAAGGAAGTAAACTTATTTATAATTTTAGACGACATTATTATCTATAACGAGAAAATATAGGGTGTTAAAAATTATGAACGTATAATAGGTATACAGAATGTCCCAAAACGTACCGGCAATATTTCAAAGATGAATTCCAGAATTTATTTAGAGTCGAAAAGTACATATAAACATACGCCCTAAACGTAATCATTAACGAGTTATTGTTTATTTCATAATTTATGTGTGTAAAATTTTAGTTCAACGGATTTCTGAAATACTGATTAAATTGCCATGATCGCGTCTTTTTTATGGTAAAATTTGAACATCGTTTTTAAGAAATAAGTGTTTGTAAATTATCAGTTTATTACTGTGATACTGATTGTTTATGCATACGGTAAAAGATTTATGACAAATAATATAGCAGGCTGTTGATATTATTAAGGATAATGGAAATAACCTAGCAACCATATTAAGAACACAGCGATCGCTTTTGCAATGTGCGGCTTTGTGTATAGATCACTATGGAGATAATTTTTAACATTTCTTGAAAATATTTTTGCATAAAATAATTTAGTAACTTTTGCGCATAGAAGAACTGATTTCTCGTGTTAAACGCATATGGCCCCCACTTTCCGATTTACATCCTATACATATCGATGTGTTGATTCACAATCAAAAATAATTTTTCAAAAATTCGGAAAGTATTGGACTCATGCTAAAAATCGCATATCCAGATTTTATTGAATAAGCACGATTTAAGGTCCATAGAATCCGATTTTAACATTTTTACAATGATGTCTGTATGTGTGTGTGTGCGTTTGTCTGTGTGTGTGTGGTCGTGTGTGTGTGTGTGTGTGTGTGTGTGTGTGTGTGTGTGTGTGTGTGTGTGTGTGGATGTGTCTGTGCGTGTGTTAGGTTGTTGGAGAAACGGTTTCTCAAATTCTATAAGACTAAAGACCTGTTTGACTACGGATTCCTCAATCTAACAGTAATGGGAAGAGTTGAATAGGTTCTGGTAACAATTGGACAACAGGAAGTGGTAGTTTCTAAAAAAAAAAAATTTCTAAATATTATTTTTTGAAAATTTGTTACTACAAATATTAAAGATAATTAAATTCTCAATCTGACACATATAATTTTTTTTATTATATCTTGTATGCAGATATAGGGATATAATAATATAAAATAATTTGTTGTAATAAATCTCGTTGCCAAAAAAACAGCTAGCTAATCTGAAAAGTAAATAAATTAGTTAACAACAACAACAACAACAAATAACAAATGCCTTCGTTGGTCATTTTTTTTTAAATAAAGTAAAATTATGTTATAAGAAAAATATAATATTAAATATAACATGAAATATGTTTTGTAGTTATCTAATAATTTAATTCTAATAAGTATAAATTTCAACTTTCCTTGACAGATGGAATGTATGAAAACTAACACTAAATTTATAATAATTACGGAAGCTCTGACTCGCAGTCAACAGAAAGAAGTTTTGACTGTTAACTATCAGAAATTAGTTTGTGATAGTCGGACAGGACGCCGTAGAACACCTATAGTTGCAAACTTGTCAGTGGTACGGTTGGAACGGTATTTGACGGTATTTTATTACTGCACATGTACCTGACAGTCACAAACTGTCAGCAATGACAGGCTGGAACAAAGTTTATATACGGACACGAGCTCGTAACAGCGAATACGCAAACGAACGAGTGCTTGAATAACCTTCTATAACGAGTGTTTTATACTATTTTCTGTGTGTCGGCTTTATATTATTTCTTCATAAAAATAGTTGACAATTTCCATCAAGGGAATTTTTTGACAAAATAGGTTACAATGATTTGTATTTTTATTCTGTCCGTTGCTAAGATATTTTGTGCTCCTTCTAGCATCAATAAACATGTTAAAATATCTCTTTTTCCGAAACATAGAAAATAAATTGACAATAATAATATTATCATATATAATACCACTAATGACTAGAATTTTATCAGCAATTTTTACCGTCATGATCACGACTGCTTGTTGCGCCGAAAATAGAAACGCGTGTGACAGCACGAGTGACGATTTTCTAAAGCAACAAGCAGGAGTGAGCTAGGGATAAATTACCGTTAAATTCTAGTCACGAAATATATATTTATTCAATTAATTTTACTGAAATACTTGTCACTCAAAAAATGTTGACAGACGTTGTGTCTAAGCAACGCCTAGTCGTGAAACTACAGCGGCAATTTTCACTAGTGAAAATTGTCAGTGTAATGTGAATGTGATTGATTGAATTCACCAAAATACTGTGATTTAATTGGATGACATATGAATGGAATTGTCAACGCTATTTTTGCACTCAATAATTATGTTTAACTCATACATAGAGCCACAAGTATTATGTTCTAAGCTTCGATTTTCTCTGATTCGGCTCTGGTGAGAATGGAAATTAGTGTGAATTTTATTGGGTAAGAAAGGAGCATACCTACATTACATTAAGGAAACAATGCGACAGAATGTGGAAATGTTCAGTAATGATGCGGTAGTAGATGTCTTTCGGCAACAACGTGCAAAATCGTTCTTATTGTCGTTGTTGCATTGCATTCTGTTGGCCGCCTTCAAATGTCTTGCAATTTGATTACGGCGATTCTGTGAAAATCCTCGAAGCAACCGTTGCCATCCCATTGCCGTTGTCGCCGAATTCAATTATCTCGAACTGCAAAGTTTTTCTTCGTTTTTGAATATCGCAATCAAGGATTGGCTTGTTTCGCATGCAGGTGACGCGGGTGGCCGAGAGGTCAACTAACGACGTCCTTTCAGAATACCTAATTATGTAGACGTGCACCCTGCAGTTTCTGCTCTTTATTTTTTCCTTTTCTTACTTACAATCTTTGTTTTATTTTGCTCTTTCATATTATATTTGTTGCCAAGCTAATTGGTTTACTTAAAAGTTCTATTTTATTCAAAACCACTTTGTTACACTTTTAAATTTATTTCTCAACTCATTTATCATTTTAAGTAAATTATTTTAAATTTTCAATGATACCTATGTACACAGGATGTTTCCTTTAAAACAATCATTGCTTTTTTGGGCGTACTAATGACTTTACGGAAAAACGTTATATACAAAATATTATAAAGAATAAGGGCTAAATTTATCAGGAATAACAAACCCAAAATTGAACCAATGATTTTTAAACAGTAGAACAAAATTATATATTTTTAAAAGGTAACGTGTATAATTTTTAAAGCAATAGATAGAGATTTTTTCTGATTTCAATGATATAAATATTATATAGGGTTGTATAATAATTATTTCGAGAAATATGGTATCAAAAATTAGAAATAATGTTACATTATTGATACTACTGTTACCTAGGTTACGTTAGTGTATTGTAAAATTATACAGGGTGTTTCTATACCTCTGCACGAAACTTAAATGACATATATAATTTGATATACTGATTATACTCGTAGAACAAAAATATTTTTTTTGAAATTCGCAAAAATAAGGGTAAGCCATTCCTAGCGAACATTTTTAGTGCCACTGGTTTCATAGTACATTTAATTACCTACATAATAATATTTGTCATTAAAGTTCTGTGCAGAAGTATAGAAACACACTATTTTTCTCGAAATAATTGTTATACAAACTATACCATATTTATACTGCTGAAATCAGAAAAAAAATCTCTATCTAATGCACTAAAAAATATATAGGTTACCATTTTCAAAAATTAATTCTGTTTTACGGCTTGAGAACCATTGGTTGAATTTTCACTAATAAATTAGCCCGTTGTTCCTGATAATTTTTACCTTCCGTCACCTTTAGGTAAGGAAGGTATTGTCTTTGGTCAAAAAATTCAATGATGAGTTTTTACTGAATAAGCACGTTTTAGGGTCCATATAATACGATTTTACCATTTTTACGATGATGTCTGTATGTATGTGTGTCTGTGTGTCTGTGTGTGTGTAACAAAATTTCCGGATTCCATAACTTCAATACCACGATTCCAAAAATTAAAATTTTCTCGTATTCCTCAAGTTTACATCCAGAAGAACATCTGATTAGATTTTGGTTATAATTGGTCAACCGGAAGTAGTCTCATTTGAAGATTTAACAGTTAAATTTGATTTATTGACATTTAACGTTATTATAACTTAAAGAATATATTATTCTCTATACGAGTTAAAGAATTTTAAAGAAATTAAATTTTATAATTCAGCCAGCTATGCCAAACTTGGGAACTAGTATCAAATTCATATAATTCAAATTGACAGATGTCAGTATAAATAAAAAGTAAATTAATGTAGCAGATATGAGGATGTTGAAGTAGATATTGGGGAATAGACTGAAAAATATGGTAAGAAAATAACTCTAGTATTACAAGTTTTTAGAAAGATACAAGAAAGACGATTACATTGGTTTGAACATGTCATGAGGAGAAAGGAAGAATTATATTGGAACAAGAATGAATAGTTTAATAATAGGACGTTAAAGGAACAGAGGAAGACCAAAGATAAGATGGAAGGACTGTATTGCGGAAGATTTGAGAGAAAAGGAACTGAATGAGAACGACATGCAAAAATAGCGACCCCTAACGAATGGGAAAAGCTAAAGATGAAGAAGATGCCAGTGTCAAGTGCAATTTGAAAAGTTTGTTTATGAAATAATTTTACGGGAAATTTAGAATCTTTTGTAAGAAAAATTATGGAATTTATACATTATACACGAGAATGACGGAAGGTATTGTGCTGGCCACAACAGATTTTTTATTTATATTTTTCTCTAAAGTCATTAGTTCGTCCAAAAAAAAAAGCACTGGTTGTTAATAGAAACAGCTATATAATAGAACTACAAGTATTACTGATACAAATTAAGTAATTATTAAATATTTCTATTTTTATGTAACTTATATATTAAATACAGGGTATCAATAATGTGTTTGACATGGGGATCTCGAGAATAAAAAGATACCGAACCAGATAAATATGTAAGTGAAACTTTGTCATTTGAAACATATAGTGGGCACGTATTTGTTTTTCTGGAAAAATACATTGGTCTATATTGGTGACTAATATACATTCTACACGAGTGTAATCTATCGTTTTATCTAACACTTTTTTAAAAACTAAATTACAAAGTAACCATTGAATGGTTGTTTTGGTAATATGAGATACGTTTGTTATATTGTTATTGAGATAAATTTTCTGTAGTAATTATTGTCCGACAGTGGCAATTATTGTTTGAAAGAAAAATACATTGAAATGGATGAAAATTAGAACTTTCCACTTGAACATACTTAATTAGAAGCACAAGCAGCATCTCTGAATTTAATTCCGAAGGTAGCAACCACTAACTACTTTTCGTTTCATCAGTCGTAGATGATAGCTGCCATTGTGTAAATATATATAATATATAATATTTTGTCGGCTTTTCAACTTTTACAGTTCATAGCCCTATCAAATGCATTTATTTATTATATTTTTACAATTTTATTACATACATATATAATAATGTATTCGAAGACACTCACATACACCCAAGCCCCTGAGGGGAATCGAACCCACGACCCCAGTGTCCGAGCGGTGAAGTCGCTTTGAGCGCTGCTAGGCACGCTGCTGTCATTGTGTAAATATAATAAGTATCTTTTACTTTTAACATAAATGTTAACAGTGGTACTTCTACATACGAACTTAGTTCGTTCCTGTTCGTGGTTCGTATCTTGAAAAGTTCGTATCTCGAAGCTCAGTTTTTCATTTTATATTATGGGAAATCAATTAATGACGTGTTCGTCTCATACTAGATAACCATTATAAAAGAAAATATATTTTTTCTTAAGCTTTCTGTGTCGGTAAATAAAAGCGTAGATGTAGATATTGCAATGACTTTTTATATTAGACCTATATTCTGTAAAACATTCGTTTAACGGATCGGTACCATGACATTCGTTATATCTACTTAATGTAACATATTTTTAAAAAATGACCTTTATTATATTATGCAAACATTGCACACTTATATGAGAGCAAGTTACGAACTTATTTCCTAAAAGCAAATTATAATTTTAATTGAGATATATAAAATAATTCAATATCATTAATAAAATTTCTAGGTTAGATTACTTCTAACGGGAGTCAGCTGGTCAGCTGTGAAGTTATTTCTTTTTCTTGTTGTGGGCTATACTAAAGCTACTACCATCTGTAGACAATTTTGGAAGCTTGCGTTAGGACTATAAACTGGCGCTAAAGTAAATTATATTTTTCTACTCCTATAATATAGTAGCCATAATTCACAACAGTGAATTATGAATTCATAATTCGCTCTTCTCGTCCAATCGCAGAACCAGAAATCAATTATTCACGGTCATTTTAATTCTTCCACGGTTACCCTTCCTACGGCTGTCTGACAGTTGACAGTTTTGTCATTATCACTGTTGTCACTCGTCATTTTGTATATTTGTGTTTACGTTTTTCATCCGATTTCTATCCTTTTCAAAGTGCTAAACTACCTTAAAATGGATACTGAAAGAGACGAGGAGAACTGCACCCCGCCAGAAATATTGCAGTGAGTATAATGGATATTAACTCTCCGTGCATCAACCTTACCAATTTTACAATACGTCTTTACGTTAATTGCCAACAAGTAGGTAGTTCCTTTAATAAATAGTAATCAAAAATTAATTTAATGTTCTGTTTGACAAATATTGTTCCAATAAATTGTGCATTTGTAAAGTTGTTTCTAAAATATTTATTCTAATTATTACCGAATTTACAGAAGTAGAAAAAGTATAATATACAATAGGTATAATAATGCATGTCATAGCGAACGTTTACAGAATAAGCCAGTTAAACGATTTTCGTTATTATTATAACGATATAACGTTTTAATGATTCGTTATGTCACAATGATACTTACAGAATAGCTATGTATAAATATTTATGTCTCTACTTATCTAATATTTACGCCCACACGTTTGTTTACCGGTTGTCAATTTGTTATCAAAAACTAATCAGCGTTTCCCATTAATGTTAAAATGAACCTTTTTGTTGACCACCATATTTTTAGCGTATTGAAAGTAATGATAATTAGTTTTTCTATGAAAGTAAAAGGCTCGGATTGAATAGATGATTAATCTTGCAAGGATTAATTTAAAATGTGTCAGTTTTTGTTGCGAGGCTTTTAAATCCCAAATTTGTAGAGATTGGGAAGTGTAAGACTGGGTGGTCGCTATGACCGAGCTGAGCTGAGCTGTAAGAAGCTCGTTCATTCTCGGTGAAAAACACTTTTTTATCCCACTGACCGCGGATACTTTTGTGCAGCAATCGATCAATGTTACAGGACTCTATGTTGTAGAACACTTTAGAAAAAACTCCGTTCTCTTTTGCTGTCTATCTATCTTGCTCCTCCACATCCATAAACATACGTCGGCGTTGGAGCCGAACGTCGAACGATCAGTGCAGAGGCGCTTGCACTTGCTGGCTGCACTGAATTTCGTTGAGATTTGCCCAAGTGCGAGACGAGCAGAATTCCAAAGATGGCTCTGGTGCTATTTGTCCAGTTGTACAAATGTTTTACAACTTCGGGAAAACGTCGTTCTTTTATTCCCCATGTATGTGCTGCAGTGAAAACATGGTAATCGAACGAAAATATTTACCAGATCGTTCGAAATCTCGTTATTTCAGCGAAATTACTTTCCCATGCGATGAAATATCAGTTTGCTTAGAAAATAGAAGGAAATTCTCCTATTATTTTTTGTTTAAGTCACTTTCCTTTCGAGAAAATAATTACAAATTTACTTTGTTTTCCAGATGGAATTGTGTCCTTCGAAGTATGAAAACCAAAACAAAATTTTTGTTAAATTTAATTTGCATATTATTTTATAAAATATTAATTATTCATTAGATTTCACCGTCTCTATACAAAAAAATCTGATGTGGCCAGCACATAACCTCTCGCCGTATATTTTACCTGGCTGTATGCATAAAGCAAAGATTATTTTTATAAATACAAATAATATATTCATATAAATCTATGACGTATAAACTTCTTTATTATTCAATAATAGCATGTCTCAACATGAAGATATTTTACCATAAATTATGTTACAATAAATTACAAAGTAGAGTTTACCATATATAAATATTAGGCTGGTAACAGCAATTTTCAATTCGAACAACTTTGTTTACTTTCTCTTCATATTCTTCTAGTAAAAACATTAATTTTGGGCGGTCTAAAATGTATATATCTGGATTGTGCATCTATTCTTATATATCTTCTTTTACATTTTATTTTTTCATACTTGTTATATCTAAATAACCTTAATTCCCTTTAATAAAGTGACGGATAGATTGCACTCCGATTTTGTCAATATTTACAACTTACTTGAGAAGAATTTTATAGCTTTTTCGCAATTCAAAGTTACTCTAGTCTATAGTACTGGTGTACATTGTCCCATAATGTTTGAAACAATTTTAAGTCCTTCAACTTGTCATCTCCATAATAGTCACAGATCAAGAACTAAGGGATTCTCCAAGTACATTTTTAATTCATTACTCATTATTTCTGACACTGACATTTATCTGTCAGTTACAAATAATTAAAATTATCAACTATTTTTCATGGCATTCTTTCGGCTGTCAAATTTATTACAACAGATTATTTTATACAGGGTGTCCCTTAACTTCGAGCAAAAACTTTAAGGGCATATAGTACTGCCCAAAATGAATAAAAAAGCTTCATCAACATAGGAATGATCTTCAACTGTTTCCGAGAAAAGCGAAAAATCTAAGAAAAACTGACAAAGATAACGATCGAATAAAATTTTGTCTATGTCAGTAAAAAGACTATAAAAAACAATAAAATTTTATATGAAACATTTTTCTCAATTTCTTATAGTTACGTAGTTATATGAAAATTAAATATTGACCAAGGTCGCCACAACATTTCACTTTTGATTTTTATAAAATAACAAAAGGCCATCTAAGATTACCTCTCAAAGGTAAACAAAAAGTCTCAATTAATCAAAATCGTAATTCTTATAGTTTTTGAGATAGCAAAGGTAAATCTCGTAAAAACTCATTTTTCACTGCGTTATATCTGGGAAATTATTAAAGATCGGACACATTTTGACTAAGCTTTTTTTACTCATTTTGATCAGTATTATATGCCCTTAAAGTTTGTGCACCAAGTTAAGGGACACCCTGTATATTATACTTCTTTTATCTCTAAATCTATGGAATATATAATAAAATATTTAAATGTATCAGATAGAGAATTTAATTTTCTTTAATATTACCACGAAAAATTTTCAAAAAATAATATTTAGAAGATTTTTTTTCAAGAATCTTCTACTTCCGGTTGTCCAATTATTACCAAAACCTTTTCAGATCTTCCCATGAATGTCCGATTGGGAAATACGTTGTTAAACAAATTTTAAGTCTTATAGTTTTTGAGTAACCGTCCTTCCAACATCCCACACACACATATACACACACACACACACACACACATCCACACACACACACACACACACACAGACATCATCGTAAAAATGTTAAAATCGGATTGTAGGGACCTTAAAACGTGCTTATTCAATAAAATCTGGATATGCGATTTTTAGCATGAATGCAATACCTCTCTTAGCGAGAGGTAAAAATAGTCCCAAAAATGAATTAGCATAATGCTGAAATAATCGATTAAACTTGTATAAATGTTTTAAAAGGTCTATGTATACACGATAAGTAGAGTTCCGTAGGATTTAACCGGAAGACATAACCACGAAACTTTAACAATTTAAATAAAGGTTAAATTTAGCGTATGTTTCAAAATCAAAACTTATAAGATAAACCAAATCATTTAGAGTATTTGATAACAAAGAAATTATGTTCAGAACACTAAACTTATATAACTAAAAAAATTAATTCATTTGGTAAGTTATGATTTTGAAATGTTGATTAATATTGATATATTGACTACGTTTATCTCGCACTAGCTTATCCACTTGTTATTTTCTTACTAACGTGAAAACAAAAATTTGCGTTATTAGGTTAAACATAAAAAAATATGTCAAACGTTTTATTGTATGTCCCATTATAGTAATTATTCTATTTCTAAATAAAATGTTTTATCAAAAAATAACGAGAATTTTTATTTGTAATAATGATTTCTTTATAAATCTTATGCTGGGTTGCATGAAAGTTTTTTTGCAACCCAGCATTAATATTTTCCCCTTCACATTATTTGCCTTTATCTTCTCTATAGTCGCAAAATTATCTCTCACGTTTCTCAGACACATTTGAAAAGTGGCATAATAAATTTATATTTACGCACCAATATTGTAAGATCTTCAGTATTGGCTTAAAAATAATTATTTTTGAAAACTGCATTCAAATTAGTGCCCAAAATACTACTTTGTTACACAGAGTAACGATTGTAGATGCACTCAACTTCAGTATGACGGATAGGCACCACACTATGATTGGTTAAAGTAAAAGGGTCACGTGTACGCCACAGTACCATATACTATTACAATAAAAATAACTTATTAATAGGGCTATACTGTAAGCATCGTTATGACATAACGAATCGTTAAAACGTTATAATAATAACAAAAATCGTTTAATAGGCTTATTCTGTAAACAATCGTAATGACATTTTACATTGTTATATCGTTATTATAACGATAATCGTTAAAATGGTATTCTGTATACAATAATTTAATTCTACATAACGACAAAAAGATAACGATTTCGTTATTTTTTAACCACTGGAAAAATCATTCGTACCTAAACGTTTTGTCAATAATTCAGTATTTTTATTCGTGTCAAAATAAAATTGCTATTATATTAAATAGTGATCTCAAAAATCCGCCATATTATAGTTTTTTGCGAAGTAATATTAAAATAATTTAATAAGTTTTTATTCCTAGCGCCTAACGCAAGCTTCCCAATTTGTCTACAGATGGTAGTAGTATCTCTAGCATAGCTCACAACAAGAAGAACAAAGGGTCTGACAGCTGACAAGTTGACAGCTAACTCCCACCAGAGCTAATCTAACCTAAAAGAAAAGATATTGAATTATTTTAGATATTTCATTTAAAATTAAATTTGATTTTAGGAAATAAAGTTTTTAACTTGATCCCAAAGTTAATATTTTTTAAAATGTGTTACAGAATACGGATACGAAGTTAACGATTATCGTTAAGTAGATATAACGATTTTCATAATAACGATCTCGTTATGATAACGATTCGTTAAGCGAATATTTTACAGGATGTAAGTCTCGTAATTCTGTAGTAATTTTGTAATTTGAAAACATTTTCTATTATGGCCATTTCAGTTTTACCTCTGAGAACAAAATTCCTCATAAAAAGTATTTTTTTATGAACTTATCAACATTGTTCAGCGAAGTATTACCTACTGTAAATTTATAACTTTTCACACCCCATACGTAAGTACATCCTGTGAGCAATGGCAACAACAGAGTTATTCGTGAAGTGTATTCACATTTACATATCAGGGTTGACCAATTTGTTTACTGCTCCCCTGTACGCTTTTTTTCTCGGGTTATCCAACACCTGCGAGAGTGCGAGGGTGGTGAGAAGCGGCATCCATCACGAGCGCGGCGTGGCGCACACACAACGCACCGAGCCCCCGCCATGCCATGTGCGTATGCGTGCCGATCAATATGGGCCACTGGTGCACTTCACCAAATTCACTGAGTTTATCACTTCATTCGAATGATGTCTCTTCCTAAACTATTTCGAAAAAAAGATGATTGTTATGGGATTTAATTTATAGAACGTCATAAGATTTATTTTACGGAACGTCACCATTTTGTTCTTTTATAAATTAAATTAATTTCCACAAACTTATTTTCTATTTGTTTATTCCTTCCACAGGGTGTAACACCAAAACCTACCACCGCCATTATTTTCTTTATTATTATAGTTACAAAAAAATACTATAGAACAAAGTTGTAGGAGACCA
Source organism: Harpalus rufipes (assembly GCA_951394225.1). Classification (NCBI taxonomy): domain Eukaryota; kingdom Metazoa; phylum Arthropoda; class Insecta; order Coleoptera; family Carabidae; genus Harpalus; species Harpalus rufipes. The sequence continues at coordinate 65,193,298 of OX596274.1, forward strand.
AGGGGGACATCTCATTAGAGAAGAGAATATTTTTTAAACCAGTGGTTCTCAAGTTACAACATAAAGTTATATTTTTTCAAATGGGATTATACATATTTGTTATGCCTATTCGACAGAGAATTTATTTCTGAATTCAATCATAAGATTATTTTATATCCTTACATAACAAAACTATTGAGAAAAATTCAATTGAAATTTAAATAAATTTAATTTTTATAATTATTTTTCAGTAGGCTATGAGTAAAAAACAATTGAGCTTAAATTAAAATGAAACAATAATATTTGTTAAAAACGTTATAAACAGTGTTCTATTTGATTTCTATCCTAAGTAGTAATTCAAATTGACTAATAGTAGTTTTTTTTTCATACATGAAAAATGTCTAGAAAAATAAAATTTACTTAAATTTCAGTAACATTTTTTTCAATATTTTTATTATGTAAGGACATAAACCTGATACATGGTTAAATTCAGAATAAAATGTGCTATCGAATAGGCATAAAAAATATGTATAATCCTATTTGAAAAAATATAACTTTGTGTTGCAAATTGAGAACCACTGGTTTAAAAAAATATTTTCTTCTTAAATGGTCCGTCCCCCTTGGTCTTATACAATTTTGTTCTATAGTATTTTTTTTTTGTAACTATAATAATAAAGAAAATAATGGCGGTGGTCGGTTTTGGTGTAACACCCTGTATATACATGGATTTATTAAATGCTAGCAATTATTCCAAAAATCGTTATTTCAGCCAGGAGGTGAGGAAACATGTACAGCTACGTATTCGATTACTAATACCTTTATCAATTATTTTTCTTTTTTATTTCGTCTAACATGGGGTCGGAAAATTATATATTTTTTATTTAAATCTTGTAGTGTACATTTTTAGTGCCACTGGCCGACCTAAAATTATTAAAAATAATTCGAATAATTTATGTATTTCCTATTCAACGCTAGTTCCGCGATTAAATAATTTGTTATTTTTAATAAACATTTCATGTCGCCAGAGGCCAGAGTGGCGTACTAAAAATGTACACTGCAAAAATTATTTAAATATTATGTAAATAATAAGAAATAATTTTCCGAATTTTGGAAAAATTCTTTTTCATTGATAATCAGCATCTCGAAATGTATATATGTACTCTCTGTATAACTAGTACTAGTAACTTGTACATGTCTAATGTACAAGATATCATGTCATCTAACAAATCTAATCTAATACAGTAAATTTACTATCTCTAATTCCGTTTCGAAAAGTTTAATTTTACCAAACTGTATGACGTTATGTAATGCCACTTTTTATGTAATTGATACAAAATGAGTTTTGAAAAAATCTTTTCCGTCGACCGACTATCTAATGCATATAAAATCATTCATTAATGACCCCTATTAATGCATGATTTTTTTATTAATAAACGATTTATTGGGTGCGTTCACCACATGGAACACAGCATGTATTGCTAACGCTAAGTTGTAGCAAAAAGGTAGACAGAATTAAAAGTCATGCTTTTTACACTTACTAGCTAGGTATATTCACGTAGCATACCTTTAAAATGAATTTGAAAGAATAAAATTCCTTAAATAATATAAAAAACCGCTTGTGTTGTCTAGCATTAAGTAAACAGAACGTACCCACTGAAAACAATTGATGACAAAACTTATTGATTTTCTGACATAAAATTTGACGTTCGGTCAATCATTATTAACCTAAAAAAAATTGTCATGGAATAAAATTAGATTTTCCATTTTAGTAAGATACGGTCAACGAAAAAATATTGTAACTAACACGTGTGTTAATTCGCGATTAATGATCTCAACAATTAATTAAATGTCTCGATCATTAATCGGCCTCATTAACACACTTGATAGTTAAATAACTATTACGTAACTGAGTTGCGTAGTAAAATATTACACAACTCACAACTGATAATAAATGAAACAAGAATATATCAATAATGATTTCTTTAATATATTTATGAATTATTGACTCACACCCAATACCTCCACATCAGCATGAAGGTCTATATTGGTGTCAGAACACATTCAGAATTCATTTTCAACGATAAACGCATGCACTGTCAGAAGTATTAAATTAAAAAATGAAATTCATTTATTTTCACGACCACGCTTCGGTAAATTGATTTTGAAATTTGTATATTGAGCTGTCATAGGAAAACCAGAAATGTTGTGTATTTTAAAATTATTTTCACGGAATTAGATAAAATTTTGTATATAATACGTTATGAAAATAGTGAGATTGTTTGACCTTAATAATATTTGCCAAAACGAGCGAATTGTAGGCCAAATGACGGGTGATGGTGATAATACTTCGACCAGCATTTTAAGGGTCATCGTGTAGAACAGACTTAGCTTTTACTTTTGGCACAATGAAAAACAACTTCGTAAAAATCCAGTGCGTATAATTAAAACCTACCTTGCAAGACATTTGGCACAATACTCACAGAAAAATTTAGAGGGCTAAGGGAGACAATGTGCAATATAATTAAAGCTAGTATTACTAATAAAAACGATGTAAACTATTATTAAATGGAAGAATACTTGAATAACATATTCAGTTTAAGTTTAAAATCTGTATTTTAAACTAGTCGAAAGAAATGTGTAAAAAAAAAATCTCATCATTTGCGTAGATTTCCTAATTTGTTTTGCTGAATAGGCTGAATATGTATAAAGCGGTCGAAATATTATGATCAGTTATAACGTTACAAGCGCACTTTATTTATTTTCTGTTTAAATTTGCAGTTTTTGTATAATATACCTAATAATAGCGTGTCCAACCAAACAGAATAAAATAATAACAATAACAAAATATAAATGTACCTATATAAATTGTTTTCGGACTATTTAAACTTTTAAACACCAACAAACTGCATACATCAACACTGTAAATATAATTGTAACGGTTTGTTATCCATTTAAAATTTGAAATGAATTACTTATATCGACTTATTTCTTAATATTAATGTGATATTTTTTAATTTTTAAAACAATTTCTTCCAAAAATCTTTAATGTATATTTTTTATCAAGCACAAAGTTTAACAGGTACATTAGACATCTTATTAAACCTTTATTTACTTTGAAATATTATTACAAACAAAATCACTTTGTCCTCATCTTTTGCACAAAGCTTGCTTTTAATAAAGAAAGAATAATTTGGGAACATTTTCAAGGTATACGTAATTAACAAAACAAGTATACTGTATCATGTTTAGTCTCTTATAAACGGGCAAAAAATCTAAAGCATTTTATTTTTTATAAAGTACTTGTCATTTTTGTGGCTAGCTTTATACTGTAACAAACTGGATGAAAGCTTTACGCTTTAATAAGTAATTATAAAATCTATAATTAGTTTAATAAACGAAACCAGGGCCCGTGTGATGTGGTCCTCTCTATTTGCTGCGAGTGTTGCCTCTTATATAACTTACCGGACGTGACTTCTCTGCTCCACTTTATAATGCTGCACGTGCTGCTACTACATGCCACATTGTATCCTGACATGCCCCATTTTCGGATTCCGTAAGAACTACTTCAATGCCTTTGCCTTTGAACTCCTGTAACGCTAGCCTTCTGAAAACGAACCCTTTGGGAAGTCTAGGTTTTCATCCTAGCGTTATCCACGACAATCTAACCTATACGTGGCCTGTCGAATACAGTCGTCGAGGTTCAGGTTTTGAGTACACCGATTTACTCATATTTTTTGCTCTAGTTTTGCTTTCTTTTTGTAAACACCACATTCGTCTGTCGCAGCATTTATACTCAAGATGTCTAAAGCTAACTAAAAGGGGTTATTTGAAAAGTATATATAAATAACACATTTTACCACTACATTGAGTAAGAGCTTAACAGTTTTTGTAGAAACAATATGTTTAAATATGTCATTCCTATATGTCTATACAGGATGATTACGCGAGAATGAATTAGTAAATATCTCTGTATTAAGGGGATGGTGATTTTTCTCAAATAACTAAATTTATAGATGATATAAGTAAAAAGATGCTATATGCGAAAGTATGCTATCGATCGACGATATGCACATAAGTGGTAACTGCCTTGATAAATGCCGACCTAACGAACCAGTACTAGTAAAGTAACAAGGTTATATATTTCACGTTAGAATATTTTTGCAATTTTTATTATATAAAGTATTTGCAGTGAATGCGAATGGTAGGACGTCAAGTAATATGTAATGTATTTGGGGATATAATTTTTACAAAAATATCGACTAAATTTCCTAGAAAATTATATGAGCTTTAAGAAAACAACTTTTCAATAGATATCTTGTACTAACATGGAAAGTTCTTTCAGATTAACATATTTTCTCATTATAATACAAATCACTGAAACACTTGAAATTCTATACGTTAAAGCAGAAAATTGTCTTAAGATTGTACAATACAACATTTATATGACACGATTACTCTATTATTATAAATTTTGTGCATGTAATGTTTAATGATCAAGTAGAAATTCATATAGTTCGTATAGTATCCTATCTCAGCTTCTATTTTAGAACCTGGTTTATTTTCAATAAAGTATCTTCATTTATTACGAGTACAACAGAAATATATGCTAACATCGTCCAGCTGCTTCAACTCTTTAATGGCAAATTTTTTTTTCGTGCCGCATCTTGTAATATCTAACATATTATTAAATATAATTTAAAAGTAGATAGAATAGAATGGTTTACACAAATCACAAATATTGTGATAAAAATGATATTTTCTACAACAATATCTTCAGCTTCGTGAACTTGACATGCAAATTTAAGCACCAACGAAATGAACAGTACGTTCGGTTAGTGCTACGTTAGTGCTTTTTAGTCCCCTTGCAAAATTTATTGCAGAATTTGCTCTTACATGATAAATAAAATTCGATAGGTACTTTTTTATTTACACTTTTTACCTCTCGATAAGAGAGGTATTGGCTTCATGCTAAAAATCGCATATCCAGAGTTTATTGAATAAGCACGATTTAAGGTCCATGGAATCCAATTTTAACATTTTTATAATGATGTCTGTGTGTGTGTGTGTTAGGTTATGGGAGATACGATTTCTTAAATTCTATAAAACTAAAGACCTGTTTGACTACGGATTCCTCAAACTAACAGTAATGGGAAGAGTTTAATAGGTTCTGGTAACAACTGGACAACCGGAAGTGGTAGTTTCTAAAAAAAATAATTTCTAAATATAATTTTTTGAAAATTTGTTACTACAAGTATTAAAGATAATTAAATTCTGAATCTGACACATTTTTTTTATTATATCTCGTATAGGTTTGGAGATATAGGATAGGATATAATAATATAAAATAATCTGTTGTAATAAATCTCGTTGCCCAAAAAACAGTTGAGATATTTAAATGTTTGTAATTGACAGATAAATGCAAAATGTCAGTGTCAAAAATCAGCTAATACCGTCAATGAATTTGCAGAATTTTGAACATATTAGGACAAAATTTCTCATAGAACGAAAGAAGAGATACAGTTTCAATTATTTGTGTGTACAATAAATGTTAAATTCGTTAATTATAGAGCCTTGGCAATTATATATTATGAGGACCCGTGTCAGAATGACGGATAGTAGTTATTTACATAGATGTCACAATTGTCATATGCCATAACTTTTCATTCAAAATTTTAAAATATTCTAATTATTTGTATGGTACTTGACACCTATGTATGTACATTACTAGCTGTCATTCTGACACGGGCCCCCATATCTGCTTGCCAAGGCCTACAAAGTCACATAACTTCTCGCGCCCTATGCAACATAAAATGAAAATGGCGAGGGGTATTGTGCTGGCCACAACAGATTTATTTTAATTAAATTATTATATTCATAAAATTGATATTAAAAATGTTAAAGTAGTCTTTGGAGGGTTTTAATTCTGGATTCGCAGTAACTTTTAAAATTCAATTGGAACATATACTATTTATTTTAAATAATGGTAAATAACCGTTGTAAACTATAAAATAAAAAAATCTGATGTGGACACCACACGACTTCCTTGTACAATTATTAAACTACATATTTTTTTAATAACTAAATTACAAAATTATTTTAACTTCAAAACGGTAAGATATATAGTGACCATAAGTAGAGATTGAACCGTCAGCTGTGTGCGTGAATCTTTTTCGCTCTGCAAACTTTCGGCAATAACTTTCATATATTACTATAAAAATTCAAAACTTCAAAGTGATTCGTTTATTAAGAGCTTTAGCTTTGTATACTAGTGATTAAATTCTCGAAATTAAAATAATAAACATTGTAGTTAAAACTAAAAACAAGTGCTATTCAACTCCGTAAACATTTCGAGTCTCGTGAAGGTCACCAACGTCACCGGCTCCGCTCAGTGTTCCCAACTATAGCAAAAATAAAATCACTATTCAGCAAGTAATGGCCAGTATAGACGAAATTGAGAAACTTTTTGATCGTAAACTAGCTCCAATTCAACAGCAAAATAATGATCTATGTGCCAAATTTGATGAATTCAACATTTCCTATAAAAAATTAACAGAAAAAATAAACAACTTGGAAAAAAATCTTGTTGAAAAAAATTTAGTTATAGAAAGACTTGAACAAAAAATTAAAGAAAGGAATTTGATATTTTTTGGGGTATCAGAGAACTCTAATGAAAACACAGAACAGAAATTTTTGAGATTAATTAAAGAAACTTTGAAAATAGAATGTGTAACTACAAACGATTTAGAAGATGTCAGAAGAATTGGTCATGATAAAAATAGGACAAGGCCTATTCTCGTAGAATTCAGTTCTAAAAAAACCAAAAGAGCAATTCTTTCCAACTTGAAACATTTAAAAGGAACAAATATTCGTATTGAACATGATTTTACAAAAGAAATTATCAAGGAGAGACAGATATTAAAACCCTACCTCAGCAAAGCTAAAAAAGATGGCTATAAAGCTTTTTTACGTAATGATAAGCTTGTAGTCAACGGCACAGTATATTCGTCTGCTGATCTTTCTGATGAACTAAATTTTAGTACTGAAAACTGCGTATCGAATCAAGAATTATACACAAACAACTCTCATATTTTTAACACAGTAACTGAAAGCGAAACCGAGGAAAGTATCTTCACTAATACCAACGAAGACACTCCTAAAAACACTACATTGAACGTAACCACTACAGGAACAAAAAACACCGCAAGAAAGATCAAAAATAAAGAGAAATTACAACCTCCTGCAGTGGGACCCCTTGACATCCACTTTGGAACCAAAACAAGATCTCAATCGATAATTAATAATACAGCATCAAAAAACTAAAAAACCATGCAGCGGAAAATGTTTCCTTCATTTTTTGGAATGTCCAGGGTCTCAATAATTTATTTAATCTAAATCATGAAGAAGAAATTAAATTACAAAATTATGACATCATCTGTATTTCTGAAACATGGACCAATTACGAAGTCATTAATTTTCCTATCTTCTTAAAGAATTATGATAGTATCCAACAAAAAGCAAACAAAGACTGTAGCACAGGTAGAGCCATTGGAGGGATAATAATACTGTACAAAATAAACCTCGCGAACACTAAGATAATAGAGAAGGAGTTACATTGGATATTTCTAGAGATTACAACTTCAGTTGAAAAGATTATTCTAGGCACAGTATACTTTTCCCCTTCCTACGAGTACCAGACATTAATAGAAATGTTCTCAACAAGTATAGACTTTATTAAAGAAACATATCCACAACATTTTCTCATAATTGGTGGCGATTTTAACGCAAGAGTAGGACTCTTATATCAGGGGGACAACTCTTTATTCGCTGATACAATTCTATCCCCCCAACGAACAGTGCATGATTATGTAATAAATAAACGAGGAAAAATGTTACTGGAGATTATGGAAAATAACAACTTATATATGTTAAACGGCAGAACGGGGAACGACTCTCCCGCCAACTTTACCTACGCAGGAGCCAGAGGGAAGTGTACGATAGATTTTGTATGGGTCAATGTAAATAGCTTTCCGCTTATAAATACCTTCAAAATTTGTATGGAAATTACAGTATCGGATCATTTTATATGTGAACTCACCCTATTGAATATTCTAAATTCCCCAAAAAATTCAAAGAAAACACCAACAAAAATAACAAAGCTCAAATGGGATACTGATAAAGCAAATGAGTATACAACAGAACTTCAACATATGATATCAAACATCTCTACAAAAAATGCGGAACAGGCATATGAACAATTTGTGACGTCAATAATCACAGTTTCCGAAAAACTCGATATGAAAAAAGAGATAATTATCTCAATTTTTTTTAGCAGAAACAAGCAATGGTATACAAGCGAATGCAAAGACCTTAAACAGGTAATGAAAAAGAGCCTTAGAGAATGTAAAAAACATCGTTTTCAAGAAGAATACCTTCAAAAATTTATTCAAGCGAAAAAATTATATAAAACTCAAATATACATAGAGAAGAAAAAATACAGAGAAAAAACGAAACATAGTCTGATAAACACTAAAAATCAAACCGAATTCTGGAAAGCAGTAAAAACATTAAGCCCAAAAAAACAATTAACCAGTGACATAAATATTGAAGAATGGACCACTCACTTTTATAAATGGTTTAGTCAACATATATACTATGAAGCTAACTACATCGACATGAGGCATCCATTCCTAGATTGTGATATAACTATACAAGAACTCAACTATGCAATCGGCAAAAGTAAATTAAACAAAGCTCCTGGTTTAGATAATATTTTGAATGAGCATATGCATAACTTGCCATATAATGCTAAGATATACGTCAAAAACCTTTTTAATACTTTCCTAAACGAAGAGCGTATTCCAAAATATCTATCTAAAATTAAACTAACAATGCTGCATAAAAAAGGAGACCGAAACAACCCAAATAATTATCGACCAATTGCACTTGTAAGCTGTCTTCTAAAAATATTCACTTTTATCATTAACCGGCGTTTACAAATATGGACAGAAAGTTACAGCATCCTCCCTGAAGCTCAATCAGGGTTTAGGAAAAATAGATCCTGCATAGACAATTTGTTTGTTTTTAATACCATCATACAATCACGTTTTCTAACCACTAAAGTTGGGACCTACGCTATTTACGTAGATTTTGAAAAAGCTTTTGATTCTGTATCACACGAAAAGTTATGGAATAAGATTTTCGCCCTAGGAGTAAGCGGGCGAATTACACGCCTCCTTAAAAATATGTACTACCAAGCCACTATCCAAATATCATCGAATAACTCCTTAAGTGAAGAAATTAATGTAACAAAAGGTGTGCTCCAAGGCGAATCCACTAGCCCACTATTGTTTGCATTGTATATTTCTGATTTAGAAGAAAAATTTAAAGATTTGAACCTGGAAGGTATATACATCAATCATAAAAATGACATTTTAACTCTACAGTACGCCGATGACCTAGTCATATTCGCCTTATCTCCACATGATGTACAAAGAAAATTAAACGCACTTGAATCATACTGCGACAACCTAGATCTTAAGATCAATGCAAACAAAACTTCAATCATGCATTTTCATCTGGGCAGACCACGAAGAGACAACAGGAAGTATATCTGTGGTAAACAAGAAATAAAACATACCAGGACATACACTTACCTTGGATTAACTTTTAAAACCTCAGGGCTTTTTAACGAACACCTTAACAATTCTCTACAAAAAACAAATAAATTGTCTGGAGGTATAAAAAGCACCCTCCTTGCGACAAAAATTTATAATTGGGAAACCATTAACACGTTGTTTGACTCAGTGGTAGCACCGTCCCTTTTGTATGCTGCTGAAATATGGGCAAACAACTATTACGAAGCAGTTGAAAAAGGGCAAGTCAGCTATCTTAAAAATATACTTGGTTGGCAAAATACAACACCAAATTATGTGGTTAGAAGGGAAACTGGTAAAAACAAATTAGAAGTTCTAATCGTTAAACAAACTTTGAACTGGTGGTATAATATCCTATTGCTACCAGAATCAAGGTATGCCAAGATGTGCTATAATAAACTACTCCATCTTCATAACCAAGGCTCTATATCTGAAGACAAGCAACAGAAGTACAACTGGTGTAGATGCATCAAAACCATATTAGAAAAATCAAATTTTGTTCAAATATGGGAACAACAAAATTGTGTGCTTTTGAAACAAGCACTTCCCAACATCTTAATATCCTATAATAATATCCTTTACAACAATGATACTACAAGAATCTCTAATTCATCCTACAATCCCTACTTCCAAACATATTTATACAATTTAATTTTTTAGCTCTCAACCTTCCCTACCAAGTTCTCAGAGTAGTTGGTCAAGTAAGGACAGCAAATTCAGAAAAATTCTTGATCTCCCATAAAGGCTCACTTTTCAAATTCAACCAGGACAACTTTTGCACGCTGTGCAACAATCACGAAAAAGAAGATCTTCAGCATTTTCTATTCAACTGCCCCTTATACGATGCACCTAGGCAACAATTCTTGACGAAATATCTAAACAACATTCCCCAACAAGAGCTCAACCAGGCCCTCCTCTCAGATATAACAACTGATGTAATATATAATTTATATAATTTTGTAATCACAGCTATAAAAATCAGATCTTTTGTACTTAATGAATAATGAAGTGTTATGTACATACATACATATATACATACCTACACACATTATTCAAGCATATATAATATAATTTCAGCTTTGTCCTAAGAGTACAAATATTTACTAAATAATGTATCTACTCTTTTGTATGATTTTTATCGATGGCAAATATATTATTATTATTATTATTATTATTATATTATAGTGACCATAATCTAACCCGGTTCTTTTTAAAGAGAGTTTTGATTACAACAAAGAAATATTTGATTACAACAATGAATATAACTAATTTCACAATAAAAATATAATATTTGTTATTGTACGAATCATAAAATTGCACGTATTTAACGTAATTTGACATGAACATTTTTTTTATGTTTTTGTCCTAATCCATAGCAAGCTTTAATACAAAAACAAAAAGTATACAATTTTTACATTTACATATCTCGCTTATACAAAGGGCTAATTTAATAATACTTGATGTGCTAGACGCAGGAATTAATTCTCTAAAAATTTTATTTGAAGCATTTATTTCTAAAATCAAAATAAAATCATTTTATTTTATTTATATTAGGGAGGTGCACAACTAGATGTTATAGGGGTCTTAAATACAAAATTTCAACTTTCTACGGCTTACAGTTTTTGAGTTATGCGAGATACGTACGTACAGACGTCACGACGAAATTAGTCAAAATGGATTCAGGGATGATCAAAATGGATATTTCCGCTGAAATCTGAAAACCGAAATTTTTCGCGATTACAATACTTCCTTTACTTACGTACAAGGAAGTAAAAAATGACGGATGTTGAAATATTTCATAAAATGTGTTTTTTTTATAGGTTCTGTTGCCCATGTATAACTACGTATATACTTAAATTTATAAAAAAAAATTGTGGCCAGCACATAACCTCCCGCTATTTAAATTTGATTTTATAATAATATAGACAAATATACTTGTAGTTTATTATCTATTAACTCTAATTTCCCTAATTTATTTTTGACAGCGACATTTATCTGCCAATGTTTGCGTTAGCACTACTTATAACTCTAGCGATCAAAATAACAGTTGTCATATGCTATTATCAAACTTATTTTGAGTGTTTATTTACATCGCAAAATATGTGTGTTTTTAAATATTAAATCAATAAAAATCTTTAGTCAACAAATAGGAGCAATAGGTTACGTTTAATAATTCTTTTTAAAATATATTAGGTTGTTTCGTTTATTATTTTTAGAGGGTGTCAAAAATGCAACTCTTACCTCAAACTTTTCTATTTGTTAAATAATATATCAGTTGTTGAATAAATAACTATATTTATATTTAATCGTATAGTTTTTGTTTACATTATTTTGTTACAAGTCTCAGTTATGAATATTTATTCCTTTTTGATGTTATTTGAATAGATTATTGATTATTTCGTACGTTTGTATGACATGTCCAATCCAAAAATAGAGATTTGTATAAAAATTTCACTGTGTGAAATCAATAGAAGGAAATAGTACATATTCTACATTTAATGAACATTTGTTTTTATGATAATGGTTGAAAAAATACTCGGAACTACAATAAAACACGGTATTTGGATTAATCCAACGTTTCGGCCATACTAACGTAATATGTATATGCAAGAAAAGTTTTAAGAAAAAGTTACATCTTTCAAAGAGAAAGATTTTTTTATTGAGATATCGATATAAGAGGTTGTTCCTATAAACTGAGGAGATAAGAAATCTAGATTTACAACACTGATATGGGATCATTATCTTCAATGCGACGTAGTTTTTAACACTTTGTCTCATTTGTCTTTGAACGATGTTAAATCTACTTCTCGGATCGTTAAAAATATTCTTGTCTGTAGTTGATGTTCGTTTTGAGATACATTTGGGGATTACACTACCCATGTTTTCTGTAAAATGTTACCTCCTTGTTATGCAAAATCTGATGATTTCGCCAAGCTGGGCCGCAGTCTGTTTAGTTACATTATTTCTTTTTCGGAATTTAAAATCATTTCTGATCAAAGTTCTGCTAACAATAATTTTTAAATTTCGAAATCGTCGAGTTAATTTGCGTTCTAACTTTGTCTTGAATGAGTCTGCTGATTCGATTTGGGGGCATAAGTTCGGATCGTTCACTTTTTGTTAAATTAATATATACTACACTTTCACATTCCTGTATAGGTCTGTAAATAGTCATCTGTCCAATATTTTGATACCCAATAACGTTAATAATTTCATGTTTCGGCTATGTGTCCAATTAACCTATAGATAGATTTGCAAATTTCAAGTTTGTATAACATCTTTCAAACTTTTTCTGGCAATTTTAACATGGTATATTATAGGGTTCGAAGGATATATACAGGGTGTTTGGCGTAAGTCCGGCACCACGAATATTTCGTTTATTTTGAGAGATACAAAAAAATGTTAATAAGCAATGTTAAACTAGACAAAGGGGCTCATAAGATGATCATAGTAGAAATTTTGTATCACTTCCGGTTTTAGCGGAAATGGGTACAACTTTAAATCTAGCATAGTAATTATTTATCCATTTTCAACTCTAAAACACAAAATGAAAAAGATTCGCTCGCAGGAATTATTTATAAAAAAATCTGCTGTGGCAATCACAATACCTCTCACCCTTTCCATTGTGAGATATATAAGTATTGTATTTAAAATTTCTTATAAACACAAAAAATTCTAATTACACCTAATCTTTATATTTACGTATGTTCTAATTTTAAATTCATTCTATGAACAAGTTTTCTCCATTTCTTCTAAATGTTCGAGGTTCTTCCAATTCATCGACGGGATATGCGATATTTCGGAAGGGTGTAGGTAATATACCTATAATTTTAAATATATAATTAATAATACAATAAGAAATACTAAATATTGTGCCGATTAGAAAGCTTTCACTACAATCTCTGAGTTTTTGACACTAACATTAGTGACATTTATGTCAATTACAGACATTTTAATTTCTTAACTGGTTACCATGGAGATGTTTGGGCTGTGAGATTTACTACAACATATTATTTTATAGATTATATTTCTATATCATTAAATCTATAGAAGAATAATAAAAAAAATACATGTGGCGGATAGAGAATTTTGTTTCTTAATATTTGTAATAACATAAATTTTCAAAAAATAATATTTAGAAGATTTTATTTAAAATACTACTACTCCCGGTTGGCCAATTTTTACCAGAACCTATTCAACTCTTTCCATTACTGTTATGTTGAGGAATCCGTAGTTACACAGGTCATTAGTGTTACAGAATTTGAGAAATCGTACCTCCAACATCCACACACACACACACACACACACACACACACACACACACACACACACACACACACATACACACACACACACACACACAAAGAGAGAGAGAGACATCATCGTAAAAAAGTTATAATTGGATATACTAGTGACCTTATAACGTGCTTAATCACTAATATATGGATATGCGATTTTTAGCATGATTCCATAACCTCTCTTAGCGAGAGGTAAAAAATAATAATTTGAAGCTCTTTTTTACTTTCCGTCACCTTTAGGTAAGGAAGGTATTGTCTTTGGTCAAAAAATTCAATGAGTTTTTAGTGAATAAGCATGTTTTAGGGTCCCTATAATACGATTTTACCATTTTTACGATGATGTCTGTATGTATGTATATGTGTATGTCTGTGTGTGTGTGTGTGTGTGTGTGTGTGTGTGCGTGTGTGTCTGTGGCTGGCTGTGTGTGACGAAATTTTCAGATCGCATACCTTTAATACCACGATTCCAAAAATTATAATTTCGTATTCCTCAAGTTTAGATCCATAGGCAGATATGATTAGATTTTGGTTATAATTGGGCAACCGGAAGTACCCACATTTGAAGATTTTCACAGTTAAATATGATTTATTGACATCTATCGTTATTATTACTTAAAGAATATACTATTCTCTATACGATTTGATTACATTTCATACTTCATATTCAATAGATATAGAGTTAAAGAATTATAAAGATATTAAATTTCATAAATCAGCTAGCTATGCTAATCATGGAAACTGCTAATATATTCAGATAATTAAAATTGACAAATGTCAGTATCTATGAAAATTAAATTAATGTGGCAGATAGAGATGCGGATGTCGTAGTTGTTGGGGAAGACACGGAATGATACGGTAAGGAAATAGCTCTAGTGTTACAAGTTTCTAGAAAGATACAAGAGAGACGATTATATTGGTTTGAACATGCCATGAGGAGAAATGACGAATAAATTGGAATAAGAATGAATAGCTTAGTAATAAAAGGTTGAAGAAACAGAGGAAGACCAAAGATAAGATGGAAGGACTGTATTGTGAAAGACTTGAGAGAAAAGGAATTGAATGAATGAGAACGACACGCAAAACAGAAATGAGTGGAAGAAGAAAATAAAAAAGCTAGAGAAGAAGAGGATGTCATTGTCAAGTATAATTTGCATAGTTTGTTTATGAAATAATTTTATTGGAAATTTAGAATCTTTTGTAAAAAGAAAATTTATGTATGGAATTTATACGTAATACACAGGATTGACGGAAGGTATTGTGCTGGCTACATCAGATTTTTTACTAATCCTGCAGATTTATATATTATTAAGAATAAAAATCTGATGTGGCCAGCACATTACCTTCCGTCAATTTTATATATTTTGTACAAATTCCATGCAGATAGTATTCTATATTTCCGATAAAATTATAACACATACTTCTTCTTTAGTGATCGCTATATTCTTGATTTTCTTCTTCCACTCATTTTTAATTTGCGTCTTCATTCGAGTCCGCAATATAGTCCGTCCAACTTTTCATTGGTTTTTCTCTGTTTCTCTTGTATTTTTATGGAACTTTTCGCATCTTATGAACATACTATGTAAATTGCACTTGACACACATCTGTTCATTAGAATTATTTGAATATATCAGCAGTTTCCATGGTTATGTGGTTATAACAGAGCTGGCTGATTCATGAAATTTTAATCTCTTTATAATTTTTTAGCTTTATAAATATGAAGGAAAAAGAGTAATCAGACCGTATAGAGAATAAAACATTCTTTAATATTTATAATAACATAAAATATCAAAAAATGATATTTAACTGCGTTTTTACAAGAAAAACTGTTAAGAACTGCAAATGAGGGTAATTCCGATTGACTAATTACAACCAAAATCTAATCAACTCTTCATATGGATGTTACGAAGAAGAATAAAAAAGACACACACACACACACATACATACACACATATATAAATATATACATACATACATACAGACAGACATCATCGTAAAAATAGTAAAATCGTATTCCAGAGACTCTGCAGCGTGCTTATTTATTAAAACTCGCCACCAAATATTTTGACCAAGGTAAAAAGAACGCGTTTGTTTTAAATACAATTCTATAATTATTCACAATTATAGTAGTTTAAATTTTAAAATACGGACCTTGAATCATCTTCTAACCGGCTGCTAGAACTTCACGAACCACAGTTTCGCAACCACCGCTCTTAAAGTGATTTTATACTTTATTCGATCAAAGATTTATATAAAATTTTACAACTTCACTTAGTACTCGTACCATGAGACTGTGATTTTGCACATTCAAGGAAATTTCTTATTTACTGCATCTTTTATATTTCAAAGTTATTTGCTTCAAATATTAGTAATTCTTTGAGATCTCACTACTCTTAGGTTGCACGTTTTGTAACTATAAAAAGTTAGTATTATATTTCTTGTTTCTGAGTTTTCTATTTTTATTAACTTGTTAGACGTAATAAAAAGTTTGATGTGAAAATATTTCTTTTTATATTTTTTAATGTATATGCATCGTAGTTCATACGCGCCAAACAACAAAATATAAACTTATCCAATACAAAAATATATTATAAGATATACGAATAGGCTGTAACAGCTAAACGAGCTATCGCAAATAATTTCTATATTATTAAAGAAACAATAAAATATTATAAGATAAGCTGATAGAAGACCAAGGGGGACATTCAAATAGAGAAGAATTTTTTTTAAACCAGTGGTTTAACACAGGGTGTTTCCATTAAAACAACCAGCACTTTTTTGGACGAACAAATGGTTTTAGAATGTTATATACAAAAAATGATCAAGAATAAGGGGCTAATTTGTAATAACAAACCGAATATTCAAGCAGTGGTTCTCTAACGGTAGAACAAAAATATATATTTTTAAATGGTACCCTATATAATTTTTTACCTATCCTATAAAGATTTTTTTTCTGATTTCAACGATATAAATATTATTTCGAGAAAAATCGTTAATTAGAAGTAACGTAATAAAAAATGGCTTTACTACTAGTGTAACATAGATAACACAGCTTAGTCTATTGCAATATTGTAATATTATTTTTAATACCATTTTTCTCGAAATAATTATCATACACAACCCTATACAATATTTATATCGTTGAAATCTCTATCTAATGGGCTAAAAAATTGTATAGGGTACCATTTAATATATATATATATATATATATATATATATATATATATATATATATATATATAATTTTGTTCTACCGTTTAAGAACCACTTGTTGAATTTTAATTTTGTTATTGCTGATAAATTAACACCTTATTCTCGATTACTTTTTGTATGAAACATTTTTCTCTAAAGTCATCAGTTCGCCCAAAAAAGCACAGGTTGTTTTAAAGGAAACACCTGTATGCATATGTGGTGAAAACGACTAGGCAGAAGACTCACATCATCAACCTGAAAATAAAACCTTACAAAATGAAATATAACTTGTAGAAATTATTGGTTGTTATTTATTTTTAAAAGAAAAAGATACTAATATTAAGTAATGTACCTATATACTTATAATATTTACACAATTATTTCTAAGCCAATCGTTTTTCCTTTTACACAATATAAAATTATTTGAAATAATTGTAGTTCATTTTCGTACCATACGTTGGCGCTACTGAAAATGACCATGTGTCAAATAATTTTATAATCCGTAAAAGGAATAAGTATTGACATACAAATAATTGTAAATTCATTAATATATACGTTTCTTTAATACTCGTATATTTTTTTCTTCTTTTTTGAAAAATAAATAACTAATAATTTCTACAAGTTATATTTCTTTTGATAAGGTTTTTATCAGGTTGATGACGTGAGTCTTCTGCCTAATCATTTTCACCATAGCATTGTTGTTTTTTGACACCGAAATATCAGTGTACATTGGTCTAACTACATTGCACTACACTGTACTTATACGATTTTTAAGGAACAGAGCAACATGGGAACTACAAGAATCTTATAGTACTGCGCAAGATATAATACTCCTTAACGTCGTTAATGATATAGAAGAATGGTCAGTGACTTTAATGGTCTATTAACAAAGAATGAGAAACAAAAGCAATATATTCTGGGATGTGTTCAAGAATATAGAAAAATTTAGCCAGACAAAAGAGTACCTTAAGTAAACTATACTAACAATTTGTACATTCTTTTTCTTTTAAATAAATCATGTACGTTAGCAGTGTTGTCAATTTTCTAATCCTAGGATGATAGCACCTAAGATCAAAATCAGTTTACGGAAAAATATCATAAACACTGCAAAGACTAAATGTCATAAAAAATGTCATTTCTCAAGATTTTATGCTGATATGTCGGCACGGGAAGGAATCAAGCTATTGATGTGATTTTTTTGTAAGCTGTTCTTTTGTCAAAGTTGGGAAATAAGGAACACCCTAATATATATATATATATATATATATATATATATATATATATATAGCCAATATTACTGAAAAAATTACTAGAATTATGAATTTGAGAATATTTTAAGTTTTAAATAAGCATAAATATTTTACTTATAGTGTGATATATGAATTATGTAATATAAGTGCCAAGATTAATGTTTTCCGCATGTGTTGCAAACAAGATTTTTTCTGCGATCGTCCACAAAAATGTGGCTATGCGGTATGCACGATATTTTTAAGCGTTCATGAGATTAAATAAGTAAAACAAAAATCTAATATTTTCATTATTTCCCACACTAGTTGTTACTTCTCGCACTAATTTTGAGTTTGAGAACACCTATTTTTTAAACGATTGTAGGAAAAACTTACTTAATACGAATATCTTTTTACCTAGTTATTTAAATGCTTGTAATTATATAAATTTCGTTTCAAATTCTTATACCTATATTTTAAATTAATTTACTTATTATCGTCGTGGTGACTACGATAGGTAGTATGTCACAAAATATCTAGTTTTCATTTTCTCACGCTATATTAATCAAAATAGTCATGCATAAGTTGCAATTGTTCTTATATCTCATAACTAATTAGAAATAATTATTTGGATCATAAGTCTAGAAACTGCACTGTTGCTAGTTTATTTCAAATATGAGCATTTATTTTGAAATACGAGCATTTCAATGTAATATTACATAGCTATATTAAGAAAAAGGTTATCTAGCATACAGTTTGACGTTTCTGTCACAAGAAAATAGAATACGAGCCTATGGTAAATTTACTTTTTAATTTATTTTTTATTCATGATATAGTCTACCTGTATACAACTCGACAATAGAAAATTCTCGACATACTCAACGAGTTGCCTATTGGAAATACTACTCGACCTTCGGTCTCGTGGTGTTTCCAGGCAACACGTTTCGAAAAATCGAGAATTTTCAATCGTTTTGTTTTATAATATATGACTATTTTGGTTACTATGGTTATAAGAAAACGAAAACTGTTTTTTTTTACATACAACCTATTGCAGTTACCACGACGTTATGTAATGAATATTTTCATTTAAAAATCTTGTGATAAAAATTGGAATCTATTTATTTTTTAACAATGACATTTATTTGTCATTTAGATATTATAAATATCAATACCACAACGTTGTATTCAAGGAGATGGTTGCATTCATAAAACACATAAGAGACTTACCTATATGTTTTCTCTTTATTTGGTATACCTTGAAAATGATTTCTTTTGTACTTTGAATTTATATAGCGGAGCTTTTTTATTAAAAATTATTGTAATGCTTGAGTGAGTTAAGGGTTAAAAAATGAAGTATTTTTAATGGCCAATGAAATATATTGAAATCAACTTTGCATTGCAACGTGTAGGTATATAATGATACAGATTCCGAGTCATGTTTGTTTACAAAAGAGGATAATTTATATAATTCAATATAAAGCTATAAATTACACAATGCAAATATATTCGCGGGGCTTCGTTCATGAAACAGATAAACCGCACTATGGTAATTTATGTATAATGCAATATTAACATAATTTATATTCCGGTAGTCGGAAACCATTATTTTATTCTGTAATTAGAGTTTTTTTTTTAATCACAGAGCAAAATGTATGGGCATATTTTTAAGCCATTTAAAATTTTATTTTGTTAAATGTAGAACATCGTTAATAATAGGACAAAAAGTAGGTTCTAATCAATTAGTAATTTATGGTTTGTGCGTGTGGTCATGCACTTAACAAATATATCATATTTGCTAATTATTGTGGATATTGATTTATAGTAACTACCACAAAATTTTAATTCATTTTGTGATTCAGAGTTATGACACGTAAATGGAATTATTTGTATTAATCGATATGTAAAATCATTTTATTGCCATTACTAGAAAGTTATTTTAGTGCATGATTTATTTATTTCTTTCCACTTTTATCGCAAAGTAAGAAATCTACTTTAACTGAAAAGTTTTACTTTTAATTTATTAAATATTGTGTTATTGTTATAAATATTATTGATTTAATATTTGATCTATTACATATGTTTATGTACTGAATTATTTAAATACAGTAATAAAATATCTTTCAAAGTAAAATAAAGAAAGTTAAATAGCTTGTATTTCTGTTGTATTACATTACAAAAGAAAAAGAGTACTCATATTATAAATATGTTCAGATAAAAAATCTGATGTGGCCAACACATTACCTTCCGTCAATCCTGTGTATTATGTACAAATTATATACATAAATTTTCTTGGAAAAGATCCTATATTTCCAGTTAAATTATTTCATAAACAAACTATTTAAATTGCACTTGACACTGACATTTTCTTCTTCTTTAGCTTTTCCATTCTTCGCTATTTTTTATTTTCTTCTTTACTCATTTCTGTTTTGCATGTCGTAATAATTCTTTAACTCTATATCTATTTAATATGAAGTATAAAATGCAATCCAATCATATGTATAGGGAATAATATATTATTTAAGTTATAATAACATTAAATGTCAATAAATGAATTTAACTGCTGTTTTCAAGAAAAAACTGTTAAAAGTTGCAAATGAGGGTACTTCGGTGGTCCAATTATAACCAAAATCTAATCATGTCTGCATATATGGATCTAAACTTGAGGAATACGAAAAAAATCTAATTTTTGGAATCGTAGTATTGGAGTTATATGGGATCCGAAACGATCATCACATCAACACACACACACATACACACACACACATGCGGACATCATCGTAAAAATAGGAAATTCGTGTTCTAGGGACCACAATACGTGCTTATTCATTAGAAACTATCGAATTTTTTGACCAAAGACAATACCTTCCTTACCTAAAGTTGACGGAAGTTAAAAATAATATATAGACAGATTGTATTAGTCACGGCATGCTTTTTTGTATTAATTATTTGATTAAGGCTTATTCCTACCACTTCTAGTTATTGTGATAGTAATAGCAACCAACGGTTAAGTTGCAAAATTGTTCTTATCACCTTTTTAATTATATCAAAATTCTTCTAGGAACTTATTCTAAAACGATTAAATCCCATAATCCAAAGTAAGAAACTTATCCCAATTCATCAATTTGGATTTCGTAATAAACATGCGACAATAAAACATGTACGTAGAAATACAGTTGTAATTGAGAAAACTCTAGAAGAGAAGAAGATATGCTCTGTAGCTTTTTAAACATTACAGTGATCTCTTCAAAGCATATATCTTGAACAGATATTTTCGGATAAGACACGGAACAACATATACAGAACTGAGAGAAATTAAAGCTGGTGTTCGGCAAGTTAGTGTTCTAGCCCTAATTTTATATTTATTATACACCTGCGATATACCTCAAACAAAGAATACACATCTACGTTTGCGGGCGATACCGCAATTCTAGCCGTGGGTAAAACTATAGAAGAATCGACTGAAAAATTACAACATGCAATCAATACAATTAACACCTGCAGCAAACAGTGGCGTATTAAAGTGAATGAAAGCATGTCAGTTCATGTGAGCTTTACTAATAAAAAAAATAAACCATTTGCCAGTAGATATTAACAACAAAGTTGATCCACGCAGTAATACGTCGAAATATCTAGGAATGAACCTAGATACAAAACTGAAATGGAAAAAGCACGCGAAGAAGAATAAAGAAGAATTAGAGATAAAATACAGAAAAATGCATTGGCTCATGAGACGGAAATCAGAACTAAACTTACATCATAAGCTCATGATTTATAATCAAATTCGCTACGTGGAGCTACAGAATATAGCTTTGGGGCTGTGTGAAACGCTATATTATAGAAATTATACAACGGTTTCAAAATAAAGTACTTAGAAACATTGTGAATGCTCTTTGGTATATTAGAAATAAAGACCTTCATAGAGAACTAGGAATTGAAATGGTGACAAATGTAATACAAATGTATGCCAAGAAACATGAAGAACGACTTCAAAATCATACTAACGCAGAAGTAGTACAACTAACAAATAACAGCCACCTGCTACGAAGACTACATAGAACTAAACCTTTGAGTTAGTGCTGTGAAGTGAGTGTGGTTAATAAAATCAGAGCAATAGTGTTAAAAAAAAGAAAGAAATGCTAATAAGTGTAGTCTCATTCCTAAGTGATGTGTAAATTAGAAGTTTAAGTTAAATTAAAATTGCTTGTTAATGTATTGACTAGTTGTAATATTGTAGGAGAAAAAAAAAACCTTTGGTTAGAGCTAACTGGAAGTTAAAACTGTTGTTGGCATCGCTTTTCGTTCTAACCTTCAGTTCAATTCGTAACTAGTGGTTAATAAACAGTCATTTTAACTAGTGGTGGTTGGATCGGGCCGTAGGGGGGTGTTCTGCACATTATTTTTCTTTTAATTTCAAATACATATTCTTAAAGAAAAGAATGCTTCTATTAACGAAGCGTCAAAATTTTTTTTGTTATTCATTAGTGGGAGTAAGTACGTTTTATCGCCTTAGACATAGACAGGGGGTGAAAATGATATATGTATATTATATGGGAATAACATCGTTAATAAAATGCATGTAATCAAATCATACTGGTAGTGTGCAGTAGAGTGCAAAGGAAGCACACAGCATTTTCTTGCATAAATCAATTTGTAAAAAAATGTATTCTGCGGCACGAGCAGGAGCAGTGCGTTGCAGGAGTTCAGGAGCGACAGCAGGGATGCGCTGCTGCACAACGTGTACGGCAATTTCCGTCGTCGTCCAAACGAGAACGTAAATGTATTATTCTGTTACTTAACAATAACGAGTCAATCGAACATCTAATGATGCATATTATATTTTGACTCATTAAATATTTGAATATCTCAATAAGTTTTCTGTGAGCATAAAAAACTAATTATTTTATATTTTTATCTCTAAATCACGAAATTACAATCCTAAATTAAGGTGACGTCTGCTAAACGCCCTCAAACATACAAATATATCGATATCTGCGAGCAGATGCAGATTGACACACTCAGGTCCAGGTAATAAAATCTAATTTACACTACTTTCAAGAAATTTTACCCAAATTTAAAAATAAATATTTCCCTTTTTACTTACTGCAACCCTTGGTAAGGGAAGTATAGGGATCGTGATATCGAGATTTTGGTAAATGGCCACGTTTTAAGGTCCCTACAATCCAATTTTAACATTTTCACGATGATGTCTGTGTGTATCTGCGTATGTGTGCATGTGTGTATGTGTGTATGTGTGTGTGTGTGTGTGTGTGTGTGTGTGTGTGTGTGTGTGTGTGTGTATGTGTGGATCCTCTTTACGCTCTAACTCACTATCGTTCAAAAAAATTTGAAACCTGTATTTCTACCTTACTCTTATATGGAAAGATGCCATTAGATTTTGGAGTAAATCAGATAACCGGAAATGGCACTTTACTGGAAGCTCAAAATAGTTTTTCTTTGAAAAATACATTTAAATGTTATTTTATCGAGATTTATGTTATATAAAAATTAAAGATTATTAAATTTTCTACAGCTTTGCATTAATACTTTTTCTATATATTTTATGGATAAATTTATAAAACTACATATATATAATTTTAATCCCGAAGCCTACGTTTTAAACACAACTTATACACATGGTTAAACAATTCAAATCTCAAGTGTTTGTAACTGACAGATATATGTCACTGTTAGGGTTTCATCAAGTCAAGTAGCTAGATGTTTTTGTAAATTACTTGACTTGACTTGAAAATCAAGCTTTTCAAAAATTCATTACTTGACTTGATTTTCTATCGTTACTACTTGACTTGATCAAGCAAATTCAAGCTACTTGACAACGAACCGATTATGTACGAAAACACGCGAATCAGTAGAATCATAACCTAGCTGTGTATGGTACGGCGTAGCGCGCCATATGCTGTGCTGATTCACTACTGCAAGTTAAAATCTGTGCAGTGGTTTAAAAAATTCACTCAATATTGGAATATATACTAGAATGACCCGAGAATATGTCGACAAAATTTGAAGTCCTAATGATTATTATTAAATTAACTATAGATGGTTAAACTAGCGCACAAAAGCCCAAAAAGCTAACTCCATTCGAATTAAGAATAATAATTGGGACTTCAGATTTTGTCCACATATCCTCGGGTCATTCTAGTATATATTTAGACACGGTAAAATATTAAAATTAAGCGGAATCATTGCCAGTATATATTTATTTATTTATTTGCAACCATTTTAGGTGGCGGCCCGATTAAAATTTAAAATTCCACTTGTCCCCTTTTAAGGTCCACCATAATACATGTACTATAAATAGTTTGTTAATTCATATATTATACTTTTAAATATATTTTTTTTAAATTTTAAATTTGAATGTATGATTTATTTTTATGAATAAAAGTCTATATTTCAAGGTATATTATTGATATTATTATAAAACATAAGGAACTATATGAAAATGAAATTTAGTCTTGAAGAACTTTTTCTGGTAATTAAAAAAATAATTACTTGATTTTTTCAATTGAACAATAACTACTTGATTTTTCAAGTACTTGAAATTGTAACTACTTGACTTGACTTGACTTTAGGCTACTATTACTTAACTTGAGCTTGGATTGATTTCAAGTCAAGTCAAGTAATTTGAATATCAAGTCAAGCCGTGAAACTTCTAGTCACTGTCTACGAACTAATCATTTCAAATAATAATATTAACGTTTTATAAAGAAAATAGTAAATGGAACAATAATTATATGGGAAAGAACTTAATACAGTTTCCAGCATAAGTAAATATGTAAAAATATAGGTAAGATAATAAAAACATATATCTTCACGGCAGCATATTACCCATTGATGGGTGAGCCAATCTGCTTTGTGCGCAGATATCGGTAATAATGATGACATATTTGTTCCGTGCAGGCGTTTACCAGGCGTCACTACACGCGAATCTTGGGAACAGGTTCAATGCCGACTGACGCCAAATATTTTAGAATTTGAAATGGTACAGAATTGACCCCTGTGGTGCACTCTCTACGCCAACAATGAATATAGGTAAGTATATAAATAAATAAAATAAATATATCATCACGGTATATTACCCATTGCTGGGTCTGCCAATCTGCTTTGAACACAGATTTCAGTAACGACGATGACATATTTGTACCGTGCGGGCGTTTACCAGGTGTCACCTCATGAGCACTTATTGCTGACGTGGAGAGTGCACTACAGGGGTCATTTTTGTGCCATTTAAAATTCGAAATATTTGGCGTCGGTCGGGATCGAACCCGGTATTTATATTTAATTAAATTATAAGTATTTAAATGAATAAAAATTAAATTTAACGGGAGGTATTGTGTTGATTTTTTTTCTTGGAATAGTGCTTAATAATACAGAAAATTGTAATTATTAAAGTTTTAGTAAAATCCGAAATATGGTTACAGATGAAATATGAAGTTTCAGTGTATATAGATGTTACTTATTATTAGCAGTAAATGTTAGTCGTATGGGTATTGGTCATCGTTTTAAGCTGTACCTACCTGTTTCACTCTCATTGATTGTAATTCATTAAATGTTTTAATGCTGTTCACTCTAATACATAAATACGATGGATTAAAAAAATAATTTGATTACATACTTCATTGTAAATATGTTGAAAAAAGGGGGTTTGTCCGTTAAATTAGGTAACAACATTATAAACTCTACAAATTAAATGGTCAGTATATTTAATTAAAATGTGAAATATATTTTCTCTGTATGTTATTGAAATGTTTATTAAAAAATACTAAATATCCAGTACAAGGTTGAGTTATGTAAGATATTTTCCTTAGCATTTAGTATTTTTCATTGCGCTTGCGCATATAGCATTTGTTACTGTGCGTCCTGCCTTAAAATATCGAGCACGTACTATTCCATAACAAATGTTTTAAAAATACGAACACATGCATACGAAAAAGCAGAATTATATTTACAGTAAGATAATATGACAATAGTAATTTTTATTTGTTAAATTATATTTATTTTCAAATAAAGCATTGTATATTACCTACTCTTAACTTAAGACCTATTTTTTCATTAAAATAATGCAGTAGTAACATGAATGTGAAGCAAGAATTTTGAAATTATTTCTAGCTATTATTAAATTTTTAAAAGTTTATTTTATTCGTATCGAAAGTATACAGCATCCAATATTACATATATAAAAACATTTCCTGACACATTATTTGGAGTAGTTCTTCTTTAGCAGTAGATAGTCCTTCAATGTTGATTGATATTGTCATTAGTTGTGGTCTAGTCTCTTGTTTTAACCTGCCATATGCTCCTGTAGTAGAAAGATTGGCCGGTAAGGAACAGTTGCCCAGGGGACGCCTAAGTGTACCACGCAATACGCATTCACACACTTTTCGTAGAGTTTCTTTCCTTGTCGCCATCCCCAGTTAATAATTTGGTAGTATAATGGCAATGGGTAAAATATTTAAAAAATATATTACCATTCTAGCGTATAGGTTGTTAATAAAATGTAAAACAATAATAATTTGTATATAATTATAGAAAATATGAAAAATAAAGGTAAAAATGATAAAATAATGACAGATGTCATATATATATATATATATATATATATATATATATATATATATATATATATATATATATATACCTTACGCGAACTATATATCATTTTTGTGGTAATAGGTATACATCAATTTTATTCTCCGTCTCTATGTCTATTTAATCAACATTTTTGCTGGGATTTCAAAAGTCCTGTTTTTATAGATAAATATTTTGGGAAATATACACTGTCTACATATGCAGTAGTAAAGTTACATCAGTATTCATTTCTTATTCCATACGTTTTATTTTACTTCCCGTTTTCCGAAAAAGGCGTAACGTTCCCAAATAATTGAATTAATGCAGGCTCCTTACCCTAGCAGAAATATCGGAAAAATATTTATATATTCTACCATGTTTGAAGAAGGTATACTCTGGGTACATAAACACAAAATATTACCGGACATTGAATGGTTAAAGCATATATATCTTTTGTGTCTCTACTACCGGATGTCGTAAAAAACCGCTGGAAATCGCGTTCGCAATTTTTACAAGTTTGATATTTTTATTTTGCATATATATTTCATCTTCTATGGGGCTATAAATTTCAGTATATGTGGTCTGCAAAGAAAAGCAGCAGTATCTGTGCAGGTAACGTAAGAGCAAAAGCTCACCGGATTTCCAGTCACGGGCTAAGGGGGAAGCATGAGAAATTACTCTGTGCGCTAATGCACATGTTCGTCTGAATGCGCCATGCGATGCACTTTTATGTCTCTGTCGTGTCCCTATTCTGTGTTGCGTTGCCGTTGCACTCACGCCACTTGAATAAGCAGCTCTGCATTATTTATTTCAACGTGTACTGTACTTACATGCTGCTAATTTGGGTTATTATTCATCAAAAAATTACCATTAATTTTTTATTATTCATGTTTCAAATACAAATACGGAAATAAGGAGGCTTTTTACGAAAGCTTAGATAGGACATGCAAGAATAGTATATTGTGGAACAAATTCGGAAAAGCACCTATTGTCTACGAGGTATGAGAGTTTCAGCACGAGACGAGGTCAAGGGCTGGAATTACAAGTGGGCAATAGGTGTTTTTGCACGAGTGGTACACTATACTTTTTCTACGACCACAGCCCTAAGATATAAATAATTCATTTTTTTTAATAAAAAACATTTTTTTCTCAATAATTAAATGAACTTTAACATAATTACATTACTTACTTTTACTATAAATGGACAAGTAATTACCAAATATTTTTTAATTTATAAGAAATAATTTCTCACACTTTAACCCACGACTGTGGGAAATGAGTAACTTTCGGGGTTGAGAAAAGTACAATTTTATGAAGGCGCAGAAAGGACATAAAATAAAAATATTTATAATTGCAAGTTTCATCTTGAAATTAGGCATAATTGCAGCTTTTATCTGGCAATTAGGCATAATTGTAAGCTTTAACTTGCAATTAGCCATAATTGCAACTTTTATCTTGCAATTAGCCTAACCTAACCTTACCAAAGCTAACCTAATTGCAAAATTTATCTAAATTTATCCTAATTGCAAGTTAAAGTTGCAATTAAGCCTAATTGCAAGGTAAAAGTGTAATTAGGCCTAATTGCACGATAAAATTTGCAATTATGATAATTTTTCTTTCATGTTCTTTCTACGCCTTCGTACAATTTTCTATAGTGGTCGTAGAAAAAATATTTATAATTGCAGGTTTTCTCTTGCAATTATGTATAATTGCAATTTTGTCTTGTATTTAGGCATAATTGCGAAAAGCATCCTGCAATTATAAGCATAGTTGCAAGATAATTCTGGCAATTAGATATAAATTCATGATATAAGTTGCAATTAGGTATAAGCCTAATTGCAAAATAAAAGTAGCAAGTATGCCTAATTGCGAAGATAAAAGTTGGAATTAAGTCTAATTGCTAAATAAAAGTTGTAATTAAGCCTAATTCAAGGTAGAAGTTGTAATTAGATGAAGGCGTAGAAAGGACAAAAATAAATATTTATAATTGCAAGTTCATCTTGCAATTAGGCATAATTGCAACTTTTATCTTGCAATTATGCGTAATTGTCAGTTTCAACTTGCAATTAGGTATAATTTCAACTTTCATCTTGCAATTAGCCTAACCTAACCAAATCTAACCTAATTGCATGATTTATCTTAAAATTAGGTTAGGTTTGGTTACGCTAATTGCAAGATAAAAGTTGCAATTATGACTAATTGCACGATAAAACTTGCAATTATAAATATTTTTCCTCCATGTCCTTTCTACGCCTTCGTACAATTAGGTTATTTTTGGTTAGGAACTCGCAATTATAAATATTTTTCCTTCATGTCCTTTCTACGCCTTCGTTCCTTCGTATATTTATGCCTAACTGCAACGTAAAAGTTGCAATTCAAGCTAACTGCAATATAAAAGTTGCAATTAAGTCAAATTGCAAGATAAAAGTTGCAATTATGCCTAATTGCAAGATGAAAGTTGCAATTAAGCCTAATTGGAAGATCAGAATTATAATTATACCTAATTCCATGATATTTTATTTATTTATAAACAAATGTTTGTTTCACATTGATTGTGAAATAATATAAAATTGAATAAATATTTGTGTTGTTATCAATATAAGAACATGTAATACAAAAACGATTTATATACCCCGGAGATTTAATTAAGCTCACATCGTTTTGTTATATGAGCAGCAGTTTTTAATAATGTTTTTACAAATCCACTTTTTTTTTCAATTCCAATTCCATGTTTGAGTTATGTTATGAAAACAGAAAATGTACTGAAAATCAATAGAATATAATATTTTCTTTGGTTTATTTAGGACCAACTAAGCAAATATTATTTTCTTAAAATTAATAAATTTTAAATCACAAAATAAAAACCAGTACGTAGATTTTTGAGAATATAATCAAAAATTTGTTATACAGTAGGTATGTTTTTTTATACAGGCAGGGTGAGTCATCGAAATCGCCGTCTTCGATATCTCCCTTGTCGTTAGAAATACAGCATAAGTTTATTAACAGAATTTATTCGTCTACTCAAGGAGCATAACGTAAAATTATTTTCACATATACAGGGTGTTGCATTACGGCTCGGCGAGAATTGTTTCTCCTTTTTTAAATGGAACATCCTATATATTTTTATATATTTTGAACTGTATTTTATTCACCTATACGAGCATATAAATTTTGTTTTAGTTTTCCACAGCGTTCCCAAGTTATCCCGTTTTTTCTCTAAATAAGACCGAATACACGCATTGCTTTATAAAGGCTTACTGAAGTTATTTTAATAGTAAAAATTAAGAATTTTCTTATCTGTATAACTGTAATTATAATCTATGTTCTGACATATTTTTTTTTAAATGTAATTATACAGGGTGTTCAATAAAGCGAATCAAATGTGATCAATTTCAAATGACTATAACTCGTCATTTTCAAATGGAACACCCTATATTTTATTATTCAGTTGTGTGTATTTTTGTATTGTCTTCATATGTTATTAAGGGTATCCTATGCCTAAAACTAATAATTTCGGAGATTTTCCCCATTTTTCTCTACATTTATATATTCAATTAAAAATAAAAGCTAGTATACCATGGATACAGTACATGAAAGGGGAAAAACATGCATTTGCACATCCATTGAAAAAATGTAACTTTCAATTATAAGGCATTTGATCTTGAATGAAAAAAAAAATTGCCTCACCAAAGTTTCAGTGCACGAGCCGCCACTGGTTTCATTAGCCAGGTCATTATTAATAACAATGGATTAAGTAAATTAATTTATTAATATGAGACTCTCGAAAGAAGAACTTACGAATATGGTGTACGAACTTGGAGAAGCAGAAAGAAACCCTCTGTTTTCGTACTGAACATGACCAGTTCTTGCAAACCTTTCCTTAGTTTTTCAAAAGAACGCGGATTTGGATATCGTCTTCCCGGAAACCGTTGTGCATAAATTCTTTATGCCAAAAGAGGCTTTCTTTCCGCTTCTCCAAGTGCGTACACCATATTCGTAAGTTCTTCTTGCGAGAGACTCATATTAATAAATTAATTTACTTAATCCCACTGTTATTAATAATAACCTGGCTATTGAAACTACTGTCATTACTGCAATTGTTTCTTATTCAAAAAACAATATCCATGGTATATTACATTTAATTTTTAATTGAATATAATATTAATAACTTGATACTACTAAACTAGAATTATACTTAATAAAATATTATATTAATACGAGTACAGGTTTTTTCAAATTATTTTTCTCAAAAATAACTAAATTTTTAGCTATCGAATGGAGAGTCACCTTGTAACTAGGTATAGGTATAACATCTCCATTCCTTGTACATTGCACTTGGTACTCGTAGTAGGTAAAATAGAGTAACCTGGCGTAGATGCCGGGAATTCCTGCACATGACCCTTCGGTCTGCATGGTGACAGTTCAGCCCCTGGTTAGTATAAATGTCTGTTCTGATTGACCTAAATCACCCTTTGTCGTCAAGTCAAATCACACAATAGTAACCTCGTGTAGAAATCCCCGTACTGGGCCAGTGGCTAGTGCAGTCGAAACAATATACTACATTGTTTTCAATGGGCCCTGGCTTTTTTCAGTGTATTTAATCGTAATCTTTTTTTCACAATTTTTTATTTATCTTCATTTGTTTGTTACTTAGAGTCAAATCTTATAAACCAGTTTATACTCATTTCTATATCCGATCGACTTGAAATTGCAAATTAATTCTATCTTATTAGTTTGAAATTTTGCACATGTACATAGTTCTGATAACAATACAATATATCCGTGAAAAGTTTGTTTTGAAAAACATTTTTTTTAATTACACTATTTACCATGAATATTTTTATATTAGATGGCAATAGTAACCATGCTCTAAAATTATAAGGTTATTAATTTTCATTGTATAAGAAAAAATATGTTAAAAAGTCGACACTATTGAATAGTTATTTATGTATTAATGGCATAATTGACAGAATCTAGCACGCGGAATTTTACCGAGTACTATAATCTTGATTATGCCCGTTTTGTTTTATGTTGATTCTGAAATTCAAGGATGTATATTTATATATTCTTTATCCTTATGCTGGTGTTTCAATTTTAAGTATGCTGTGGTTTGTATATAATTTGTTATTGTTACTATGTTGTTTGTTACAAACAATTTTAATTTAGTGTCAAATGAAAATGGCAGATATTGATTATTCCAAAGAAAATATAAACTGAATTTGAGGCTACATAAGGCGAGTTAATTCTATAGAAGTCATAAGACGTGTACGAGAAAGAATACAAAAGTTTTGCGAGTGCCATTGTTCAAAAAATGTGATTTATAGAATTAGTTCATGATTTTGATATATTTGAATAACCGCTGCCTGCTAACTTTATAGGCCCTCGGGCAGTAAAAGCCAAATTGCGCCCACTTTTGAGGACGAATAAATAAATTTATGATTTTAAAATAAAATAAAAGGATAAAATAAATAAAAGAACTCTTTTAAAAATAAGTTTTTTTACATAATAATAATATATTTGAGTCGTTGGGCTCGGTAAATTAAAGTGTGGGCGTATAGAGTTATGTTGTTTTACTTATATCAAACAATATAATTCGTTTAAACAAATAAATTTATGTTTTATTTGTCAGTTGCCAAGTAAATTCGACAAAAATAAGTAATATTTAAAAATGTTTTTTTTTATTTCGTCTTTGTAATATTCCATATTCTGTTCTTATACATTTTTACAGATAAAAACATTTAGTTTGGTGTCATGAATATTAAATTATTCATTTAAAACGTGAAAACGGTCAGCCCTCAAACGCTATCTCCTATTTTCGTACCTGAAACGCAAAAATTACTGAATGTCAAAATGAAAAATTTATTTGTATTTGGGTGAAAACACGGCTGAGCCTTAATCAGTCGAGTAGCGTAAGTGGCTCTACCTACAATAATGAATTTACTCCTCTTTTTGTAAAAACGGACTAGTAGATTGTACAGCTTCAGCTTGGAACAACACTGATCGCCATCGTCGTCGCCATCGCCTCCGCCCGCCTGTCGCCGCGTGTGTAACCGCGTCGCTCGTAATTTATAGGCGCAATTAGGATTACAGCAATTAAAATCCACGTTCGGTTTGTTTTATTGTGCGATGTAATGTTGGTTGTGTTCGTCAAGTTCCCTTGTTCCTGCACTCTCTACCCCTGTACCACGCTTATGTTGTTGTTTCTGTTTAACGTAACATGAATGCCCATCACCGAATATTTGGAATTTTATTATCAAGTGGCCTGGAAATATTGTTACTGCACGAATAGATTATTTCTCTGCGTTGCTTTGTTTTCAATGATATTGAAAATAATTATTTGGAAAAATTTAAATGGACTTTGGCCATTAATTTCGTTTATTACATATAATTAAAAGCATGTGCAGTTATTACGCTTTGATTTTATATTCGATTTAATCCTTTTTAAATTAGTCTACTCACTAGATTTTATTTCAAATAAACTTTTGTTTTATTTTATTTCAGTCCGCACATTAAAATTCACATAATATATATCAGAGCGCCATTCATTGCATAATACTGTTCAATTCGCATAAATTTAGTTTTACAACATTATCTATTGACACGGAATAAAATAACCACAGTTTATTTTTACTATTTATTCCCGGTTTCATAAAAAATAACTCGTTGCTAAATTTACCAACATGCTAAATTTTTAAATACACACCACGCAATGTAATTATTTTATATGCACTTATAACATTTGTAAATTTGTCACAATAATATGTCAAAATTTAAGAGGTTGTTAAAATTGACAATGAGTTAAATTTTAACAAGCTTTCATAAAATTTTAAATATTAGAGCAATTACTCGCATATTATGTTTAATAGTAGATATAAATGCATGTATACCTTGTCCAAAGATATTTCGTTATGGCTTTAACTTACTAAGTCTGAGGTGAACCGCACACAGCAAGAGATTCTACCTGTTGGCGCTCAGGGTAGGATTGCAAAATATTTAAATTCGGAAATCTCTAATCTCTGTGCGCATTAAGTATTTCAGATATACTTGAAATAATAATGAATTCGCAAAATTAAATTAAGTCTTTCACTATTACTAGAAATATAAGATGAGAAATTCGTCCTTGACCGGTATTAATACATATTGGGGAAACTAAGATACCAAAGGCATACCTAGTGAGTAGGTATGTAAATGAGTTTTAAAATTTTTAAAATCAGTAGTAATATTAACTTTCGTACTGAGGTCGACAATATACGTATTTAATATGTGGCGACCATTTGAAGAAGACAATACTGATGTTTTACCAGCTGAAAATTGTGATAATATTGAATACATACCTGTCCTTGCACCCCTATAAATCAAGCTTAAATCCCTAACAATAGACCCGCTGAGAGGGCCATAACGAAATATCTTTGGACAAGGTATACCATTAAATATTTAGAAATGAAAGAAATAATGTACGTTTTATACAACAAGAACTGCATAAAGAATATTGCATAGTGTATGTAGCACTAAATGTGCGTTTCCATATTAAGACCGTTAGGGGGACATAAGTTTATTAACTAGCGATGTTAAAAATATATGAAGAGGATAAAGATTCATGGCCCAAGATAATGAACGGATTCATTGACGCCTACATTGAAGATGTACGAGCATTATTAGTTTTCCTATCAATTAATATAGTTATATTAATTTATTACAATTATAATATTTACAATATTATAATCTCAATAGTGACGAAAAAGTACACCAGAAAAAAGTCAGCAAAAAGCTAATATGGATCTAATCCATTTCACATAAATTAATTATTTGTTTGTTCTTTGGAATTGTAATATGAGATCTAGAATCTTTGTTTCCAAAACCTCCCATAATTTTACAATTAGTTCATTGTTATACGCATTAGTCATATCTATGGACAAGAAATGTAATTCTCGTCGGTCGCGATTTTTTTTACTAATTAGTTTGAGAGAGGATGTATGATCAAGACTAAACCCACATTATTTTTTAACTTCTATTTCTTTATATTCTTCTTCCACCATATTCTTTAGTATTCTTCTATATAGTCGACTCAATGTTGCTGTTACTGTGATACCTCTATAGTTGTTACAAATTCTTATGCTTCCTTTTTTATGTATTAAGGAAACATATACTATTTTACATTCTTGAGGTACTGCACCCTTTCCCAAACATAAAGTTAAAAGTTTTGTTATTAATTGAAATAATTTTTCACTGCCATTTTCTAAGAGCTCCGCTGTAATTCTTCCAGGTCCACTTGCTTTTTTTTAACCGCTTAATAGTATATTTCACTTCTTCACTTATTGGTTGGATTATAACATTTTACTATCACATGATTTTGTTCTTTCTCCATAAATTCTTGTCGTTGTTTAGTTAATAATTCGGCATAGTGTTCCATCCATTGTTGTTGAGTAATTAAATTTACACCTACTATTATTGGTTTTATCTGATTTTAATTTTCTAATAAATCTCCAGGATTCTGAACACTGTTGACCTCCAATAAGCATTTCTATTTCTTGACATTTTTATTCCATACCTTTCTCTTTTCTTCAATAATTACTTTTTTTACTTTTCTTCGGTATTTAACATATATTTCTCGATCTGCTTTGTAACGGTTATGGCACTTTTAGTAAACCAGTATTTGGCTCTAGTTTTACTTTCTTCTATTTTTTTTTTTAATACTTCATTTGCCGCATTATATATATTTTCTTGATTATGTTATTGTGAAGCATGCATATCATTGTACTCTTGATTTATTAATTTTTGATCTAATCTACTTTGATACAGATTCCGGATACGATTTTATTAATTACTCAAGATTTTTCGATACCTGACATGAATTTGATTAGTTCATAAATTCAATTAATTAAAATGATAGATTATTTTATTCTTGTCCTGAAGATTCCATAAATTATTTGAGATAATCTGTATATGACATTAATTTGTACAAAGTAGTACTCCAGTAAATCAGTTGAAATGGCAGGAAACAAATTGACCAATAGCATTCAACATTCGTGATGTCTATCGAATCGAAGTTTATAAATTGTAGTTGGATTATAACATTTTACTCTTGCACGGTGACGTACAAATTCATTTATCCTATACAATTATCAAGTATTACACATGTATAGAGATATAGAGCAGAGAATATTCAATT
This sequence comes from Harpalus rufipes, assembly GCA_951394225.1. NCBI lineage: Eukaryota > Metazoa > Arthropoda > Insecta > Coleoptera > Carabidae > Harpalus > Harpalus rufipes. Next base: position 65,229,392 of record OX596274.1, read on the forward strand.
CCCACACATATAGAGAGATGTCAGTGTATGGTCGAATGTGCGGTGATTACAAGTACCCTAATGACTGGTCGGACATGTTGATGACGTCATTGCGGGCAGCCACCGCAGAGTGTCCTGTCACTGCAGGAGCTGCAGGCTGATGTGTCACCCGAACAGCACATTCGGCATTCTGTTTGTAGTATGTGTATGTCGGAACAACGTACAACCGCACCAACACAATCATATTGTGTTAGTGTAGTTCCCGAGTCCGAATCCGCACCTAACTCTAATCGGGTTTACATCGTGAAAATAATTCGCTGAATACGCGAATATTTTTTTAAAGGGGAATTATGGGTTGGATGTAATGATGCAAAATATGCAGATTTCAAGTTAAATGGAAATGACAACTGATATTGTGGAAATTTCCAGGAAAATTTAATTTATATTTCGAAAAAAACGCTATCATATTTTCAACACAGCCTAAAGCTGTATAAGTTGTTTTTTACCTCCTGCCTGCTTGCAGGTAACCAATAAAATTAGCATAGTGAGAATTTAGTATATTAGGATACATGACGGGAGAGTTTTTTTACTTAACTACTCGTATGAAAATAATAAGTGGGATTTATTTTTGTCCATTTGTGACATTAGTCTGCTTAAAGCTATAGCCGGTATTTAGATTCTAGGATATAGGTCTAATGCACATAAATAAATACAACTCCGAATGGCGCACTAATAACGTATGATGATTTGAATGAGTACATTTTGAAAAAACACAAATGCGTTATGTAGGTAATTCGATGGAATTTGATGTTTATTTTATTAGGCTAAGTAGGCTGAAGCCTACGGCGGCAAATTTTTAACGGCGACAAATTTTCGACGGATATCTAATTTCGACTTTGAGGCTTTTATGAATTTTTATTTAGACGGGAAACTTTATTTCTCTCGGTTGAATACCCTATGCTATTTGCACGTGTGCACGTGTGCACTCATGGACCACGCATGTTGCGGGTGCGATACGTTGATTTAAATTAAAATTCTATGATTCTATCTACCATAAGCGATCGTCTACGTACGTGTCTAAACCAAAAGATTTATTGACGATTTGTACTTCTTAATTGATCAGTGGATCAAGCCTTGATTAAGGAATGGTAAAATCGGCCGTTTGTTCTTTTATTTTATTTCATATTTTATTGTCTTTATTAAAGTTTAAGCAATTGATTCAAGCTATTTATATACATGTATTAAATATATTTTATGTTTTTACGTAGGGGTCTAAAAATAAAGATTTTGACTAGGGCTCAAAAGAGTTTAAATCCGCCCCTGACAATAGGCGGCAAAATATTTCAGCCTACCGGCGGCATAATCGTAAATCCGCCACTGTTTATAAGTAAATGTCTTTATAGTTTCATTTCTTTTTAAAATTGTGAAGAAATCAAAAACATAATAATAAATGTAAAAACAGTTTTGTATGTACTTTTTAAATCTGTACAACTTTGTATTATACAGTTTTTGCCGTAAAATGAACAGGAAGAATAGGAGATCGATTTTAATTTATTTGGAGACTAGAGACTGTCTTAATCTAGTTTCTATTAATGACTTCAGAAGTTAGGGATTTAATTTTCTACGTTGGCATAAATAAGAAACAATATGACAGGTGACAGGATTTTATGTTAGTTATATTTTTAGGATAATTTTGTCATTTTTTAATTTAAAAAACAAAGGAACAATTTATGAGCAAGAAATGGTCTTATTAACAAGAGTAGTACTAATAGTTTTCATTTTAATTCATCCTCATCTGCCATTAAAATATCTGAAATTCGGATATAACGAGACAGAACTATTTCCTAAAAATATAATGTACATTTCGAATAATTATATTTTTCACTATTTCTATAAAAGAAGGGAACTTGTATTTAATGATTTTCTCGAAATATTAGGAAATAACAAAATTATTGCAAATAAAATTTTCAAAATGTCAAACATAACAAATTCCTGTTATACTCACCTTATACCAAACTAGACAATTAATTGATCCCTATAATAAAACCACGTTAACATTATGATATCATTAATTGCGAAAAGTCTCTAAAATGAATTAGAATCGCCCTCCAGGAGCATACATATAACACACTAAATCTCTATGTTCACCCCTAATCGCCACTATCGGATATACTACGTGAAATAATTTTATAGGAAATAAGTATATTTGTTTGAAAGAGATGCTGACGACGTGCTGATCACATCAATTTTTTTTTGCTTTTGAATTTCCTGTTCATGTAGCTTGAGAGAATATTCATTTTTAAAGGAAAGTAATAATTAATTAACTGTCTTCCCAAGAGAATGAAAAAGGAATTTCCTTGGGAATTATAAATTACATTTTACCCTTAGGCAACACTTACTGGAATTTTATTGGGAAGGGTCTTCTCTTTATAATATCTGATATGGATCTTTACAGTTAATATACAATTATTTGGAGAAATTGGTACATTCTAGTCCATAAATCAATAAACTGTTTTAAAAATTAATTACATTTTTACTATTACATTAAAATTTGCGTTGAACATTTTGAAATTCCCTTTGAATTTTATTATGAAAATACATGACAGGCTAGTGACAACTCCCTTTTGTAAACAAATTTGTGTATGACCAAGCGCAATTCATCATTATGTTGTATGTGCTTCATTTGGCTTAAAGTGTCAGTGTCACTTTACTAACCTACTTTACTTGTTTCAGGTTTTTATAGTTGTGTGTTTTCTTTTTTAAATAGAAAATCTTTACTGTTAATATGACATTATATTATTTCTTATTGTATTAATAGTTAAATACTTAAAATTATAGGTATATTATATATACCCTCTCGAAGAATTAGAAGAGTAGGACAAAATTTCTTGAAAGAATGAATTTAAAATTAAAAAATCTAAATACAAAGAATAGGTATAAGTACAATTTTTGGTGTAGAGTGGTGTAGACATACAAGAAATCTTAAATACAATATTTATGTAACCAAAAATTAAAGTGGCGAGAGGTTTTGTGCTGTTCTTTATAGAATGGAAGACTTTTGCTGTTTTCTGAATTCTGCCGTTTGTCAGCCTCTTGTTATACATTATTTTCCATTTGGACTCCTAAATATTGGAACTTGTTTACTAGTGCCATTTTTTGTGAAATTATCGTCAAATTTGTTGTTTCAAGCTCTCTTGGTACTGTCATGATCTTAGTTTTTGTTGTGTTAATTTTTAAACCGTACTTTGATATGGTTTCATTCCAGACATTTATATTAAATTGCATTTCCTTTTCACTACTTGCCAGAATTACTACGTCGTCTGCGAATGCGCACATTGCTATTTTTGTTACTTATAAGTTTCTGTATCCTAAGTATAATTTTCTGAATCGCGTATCGCAATCCTTCATAATTTGATCCATGATTATTGACAACAGGAATGGGCTCAGACACCCCCTTGTCTGAAAACATGTTTTGTTTCGAAAAATTCTGATTCTCTATTTTGGCTGACGAAGTAATTTAAGTTTTTTTTTGTATAAACTTTTAATAACATTTATTAGTTGAGCCGGGATATTTCTTCTTTCCACGATTTTCCATATATCATTCATATTCACGGTGTGAAATGTCGTCTCTAGGTCTATGAATGTTATGTAAGCTTTAGATTTAGTGGCTATTGTTTTTTTGTATTCATGTTTTTTAATTTTGTTATTTTATTTGACCACGTAGAAAATAAACTGGTACTTAACACTTTCTAAGATACAATAGCACAAGGAGACAATGTCTGTCGAGAGCAGTACCTACTCATATTTCTTCCATCAGCGCCAAAAACATGCTAGTTAAAAAGCAGCGGCAGCATAAATGCCGGTGTGTGTAAAGCGCCATTGCGGGCGGTACCGGCAACGGTTTTGTCGTTGTGTGTAAAAACGCCCTAAAGTCTGCTTGACGATAGATCCGCTCTGACAGGAAATATTTCGCATGAGACGTCACTACTTCATCATTTAGAGCGAATAATATGTAAACAAACAGTAACCACAAGAAGCACACAATATTTGAGTTCTTCTTATAGTTTACATTTTCAACAAATTATAAAACCTCCACAAAACAAAATCTTTCGGCTACTTTAATAGAAACTTAAAAGAAGAAAAAAAATCTGTTGTGACCATCACAATACCTCTCGCACCCTTTCCATTGTGGTATATAAATATATTGTATTTAACATTTCTTGTACACACAAAAAAATCTATTTACACCTGGTCTTTATACTTAAGTATTTTCTATAATTTTAAATTCATTCTATGAGCAAGTTTTCTCCATTTCTTCCAAATGTTCGAGGTTTTTCCAATTCACTAACGGGATTGGCGGTATTTCTGAAGGGTTCATGTAATATACCTGTAATTTTAAATATATAATTAATAATACAATAAGAAATATTAAATATCGTTCCCTGAAAAAGCTTTCAGTAGTATCTCTGAATTTATGACACTGATATTAGTGACATTTATCTGTGAATTACAGACATTTTAATTTCTCAAGTAGTTACCGTGGAGATGTTTGGGCTGTGAGATTTACTACAACAGATTATTTAATAGATTATTATATCTATATCTAAATCTATAGAAGGTATAATAAATATTTTAAATGTGTCGGATAGAGAATTTTGGTTTTTAATATTTATAATAACATAAATTTTCAAAAAATAATATTCAGAAGATTTTTGTTAAAATACTACTACTTCTGGTTGTCCAATTGTTACCAGAATTTATTCAACTCTTCCCATTACTGTTAGATTGAGGAATCCGTAGTTATACAGGTCTTTAGTCTTATAGAACTTGAGAAATCGTAGCTCCAACAACCTCTCTCTCTCTCTCACACACACACACACACACACACACACACACACACACACACACATCCACAGACACACACATAAACAGACATCATCGTAAAAATATTATTATCGGAATATACGGACCTTAAAACGTGCTTATTCACTAAAATCTGGATATGCGATTTTTAGCAAAACATATGGGCAATTTGCAAGGCTTAGGGATACAATGCTTAATAGAATTAAAGCTTGTATTACTAATAAAGGAAATGTAACTCATTATTAAATGGCGGAATACCTGAATGACATATTTAGTTGTTGTAAGTTTAAAATCTATATTTTATACTAGTCGAATGATATTTGTAGAAGTTTCTCACCATTTGCGTGGGTTTTCAATTTTTTTGTTGCAAATGTGAACCGGCGGAAATATTATGGGTTTGGTCTCGTAAATAAAAATTATATAAATTATTCATTTAACGTTATTATTTAACCGAAAAACAACATAATAAGTTTAATAAGTATGTTTTCCGATAACATTTAATGTATTTTTATACGAGTATATAAAAATAAATTCTATTCAGTTTGATTAAACTCAATCTCAATTCAAATATATAGAATATATATTGAAAATATTCCATCAGAAAATTTTATTCTGATGTTAAATCAAAAAATTCTCATATTCCTTTGAGTGGATTGTAGTATGCATAGCTCGACCTCATCTTTGTTGAGTTCGGCGACCGATTCGTTCAAAGCCTTGTGAGTGATTCGCCGGCCGTTGAGAAATTAGACTAGCGGGAAAAATCACTGGTGATCCGGGCGAGAATGAGATGCCGAGGTGACGACATGCCGGCGGCCGCGTGACCGGACCGCTTCACTCCGGGGTTATTGGGGCAGAACGACGTGGAGAAATGCCGGAGCTGAGAGAACCAGACTGTGATTCGCACTCTTGATGAATTCACCCTATTTCGTTTATATATATATATACACTTCATCCACTTCTAATGCGCCTATCTTTTTTTTCTCATCTTATTTAATATCATTCTGTGACAATTTCGAAGTTTAGTGCTTCTAATGTACTTATTTGTCAGATGGATAAGTAGATAGGGCGCGAGTAGTCATGTAACTTTGTTGGCCTTAGCAAGCAGATGAGGATCCGTGTCAGAATGACGGCTAATAGTAATTTACATAGATATCACAATTGTCATATGTTATAACTTTTCATTGTAATGTTTATATGTCATCAATTGTATGGAATATACTTGCCGAGGAAAGTAATACACATGGATTTGGAAAATCATAATGTTTTGACTGAAAACTTATGATACTTGACAGCTATGTACATTATTACTAGCTGTCATTTTGACACGGGCCTCCATATCTGCTTGCGGCTATCAAGTCACATAACTGCTCGCACCCTAGGCAACATAAAATGAAAATGGCGAGAGGTATTGTGCTGGTCACAACAGATTTTTTTTTTATATAAAAATAAAAAACCAGCTTACAAAATTATTTTATTATTGAATCTTATTTAAATTAATATTACCATTTATGTTAAAATATACTTAGATTATTTATATTTTATACAATAACAGCTGTCATCTACGACTGATGAAACAGAAACTAGTTAGTGGTTGCTACCTTTGGAATGAAATTTAGAGATGTTGTACTTCTAATTATGAATGTTTAAGAGGAAGGTGCTCATTTTCACGCATTTCAATATATTTTTGTTTCAACAATTCCCAATGTCATACAATAATTATTAAAAAAAAAATCTCAATTACAATACAACAAACACATCATTTATCACCAAAACAACCATATAATGGCTACTATGTAATTTAAAATAGTATATCAAATGACTTACCAGTGTCAAACAATGAACGAAAATACAAAAATGATTAAAGAAGTTTTCAAAAAAGTGTTGGATAAAAATGATGTACTACACTCGTGTGGATGGATATTATTCACTAAAGAAAATTAGCCACGATGCTCGCAGGGCGAGTGGTTAAACTTTTCTTTCATGACTAATATATTACATTTCACGTATAATAAATAACTATTACATTGCTGGGTAAAGTAATGGAGAACACAACCATGATGAAGAATTCGTTTTTATTTAAATAGGATGACAAAAATCTAAGTTTCGGCAGACAATTTTATGTTTTCATTTATTTATTTCAAATAAGTTCCTATATGCAATTAAATGATTTTTGTATTGCTGTTATAATTGGTTTTGACATAATTCAAGTGGGGTATTTAAAATAGTTTTAGGAATAAATAATAGATAAAACTGAAGAAACGATGAATGAATATATTTTGTCATTCAATACTTTTGCATAATATTAAAGAGGATAAATTAATGAGAATATAATTCCTTAGTCACGTGACATGTTTTCCGCCAATCAACATTCAGAATCTCTCTAACTACAAGTCTAATCACAGCGATGATAAAAAACAAAGAAATAAACACCGTATTTATAGTCGTTACTAAGGGATTTGTTTTCTTTATTTATGACATTGACAGTTAATTTTGAGTATAAAAATAAATAATAACAATAATTCAAACTCCGAAATATTAAATAAAACTCGTAAGTATCATGTTTTAATACAATATGAATATGTATATCAAAAGTTAGGTTAGGTTAGATTGCAAAAATTCATTATATTTTCTCATTAAAAATAAGCTCGTGATATGATTAATAATCGAAGATATTGCTCGTGAAACCGAAGCAGCACATTTCAACTCGTCCTTCGGACTCGTGAAATCTGCAGCTCGGTTTCACTCCAGAATATTATCGATGATAATCATATCACTTGTTATATTACGTATGACAATATACTTAACTCTGACAATATACAAATATTGGCCGATTTGCAAGTGTTATTGGGCAATCTGTACTGAGATATTTAAGTACAATTTCCTACGTTAGTAGCATGACAATAAGAATAATTATAATTTTGAAAAATGTTTGCAAATAGTGAAAGAATGAACTAATAGAATTGGAGGGCGTAAGGCGTAATGAACGTTAGTGCACATATTTTATCGCCCATAATCTCTATCCACAATTTTTTAAGTATTGATGTATCTGTAAATATTATTGGATAAATATTGTGATATTTAAATTCGAATTTTCTCATTCAAAGCATAGCAATAAAATGCTAGTAAGTGTGAATTTTAAAATTAACGGTGGATAGTGACAGAATAAATTGAATTACTGCACAATTATATTTAGTTTATTGACCTGTAGGGTAGGTATAGTGCGAGAATCAATATTATTGATTGTCTAGAGGGTATATTCAACCTGTGTCAATGTTTTGTGTCCTCACCACCTTTTTGAAATATATTATTTTAATAGTATTGAACAACATTACTACACAATATGATTGATCGCAAACAGTACCTTTACAGTGTGCAAAGATAATTAAATATTAATATATTAGTGGATTTATGAAACAGAATATTACAAATGGTATTTTACTAGTAGAGGTATACCCGAAAGTGAAAGGATGAAATAATTAACCTCGTAATTAAATTAACCTTATTGCGGTTAGATTATAACATATAAATACGGAGCGGTAACATTTTTAAAATATTAATAGAGTACAGCTACGTTCCCTAATTTGAAGCATGAATATTTTAACATGTAATAGCCGCTTATACAACATTAATTCTCATTTCAGTCTTCCAGCTACTAATCTCTAAACCACACTTACCTTTAAATAACTTATTCGGTAATGACTGTTTTACCTTACGTGTTTGTCCTTTTAAAGCTCATATATTCATGCAGTTTCAGGTAAAATCAATTATTTTAATAAATTCCCGGGAGATAGTTAAGCTTGTTTCATCAGTATTTCTTAAATATAAGTTAATGTTTCCCAATTACCAAAATATATATCTTTAATAATTATCTATAATCCACGTATTATTAAATATTATCATACGAGAAAATAATTTGGAATTTAACCTTCAGTAGTCGCATCTTTTCCTGACAAATGATTAGTTGTGAAATGTGTAAAATTTTTGGAAATTGTTATCATAAAATATTTTTTTCTACAAATTTATTAAAAGTAAGTTTTTAATGATTCTTGTTAGAGTTAAAAATGTCATTTCAAGACACCAGTGTTAAAAAGTGGCAGGTTATTGTTACTTTTAACACTAGTGTTAAAAGTGAATTAGTTACTTTGATAATGACGAATGAAACAACAAATTTACATTCTATTTGCTCGACAACAATAAATCATATAGCAACATTTAAATTATTATTTATGAAACATGATTATTTTTACCTTCCGTCAGCTCTAGGTAAGGAAGGTATTGTCTTTGGTCAAAAAAATTGGTGGAGAGTTTTTCAATGAATAAGCCCGTTTTAAGTTCCCTACAATACGATTTTACTATTTTTACGATGATGTCTATGTGTATGTGTGCGTGTGTGTGTTTGAATATAATTTCGGCCGCGGTATCTCGAATACTAGAATTCCAAAAATTACAATTTTTACGTATTCCTCTTCCATATGCAGACTTGATTAGATTTTGGTTGTAATTGGTCCACCAGAAGTATTCTCAATTATAACTTTTAACAGTTTTTCTTGAAAAAACGCAGTTAAATATCATTTATTGACATTTAATGTTATTATAAATTTTAAAGAATATATTATTCTCTATACAATTTGATTGCATTTCATACTTCACATGCAATAGATATAGAGTTAACGAATTATAAAGATATTTATAGGGCTATTCTGTAAGCATCGTTATGACATAACGAATCGTTAAAACGTTATATCGTTATGGTAATAACGAAAATCGTTTTAAATAGGCTTATTCTGTAAACGATCCTTATGACATTATGCATTGTTAAATCGTTATTATAACGATAATCGTTAAAGTGGTATTCTGTAAACAATAATTTAATTCTACATAACGAAAAAAAGATAATGATATCGTTATTTTTTAACGACTGGAAAAATCATTCGTTACCTAAACGTTTTGTCAATAATTCAGTATTTTTATTCGTGTCAAAATAAAATTACTATTATGTTGAATAGTGATCTCAAAAACTCGTCACATTATAGTTTTTTACAAGGTAATATTAAAATAATTTAATAGGTTTTTATTTTTATTCCTAGCGGCTAACGCAAACTTCTCAATTTGTCTACAGATAGTAGTAGTAGCTCTAGCATAGCCAACAACAAGAAACAACGAAAGAGTCTGACAGCTGACAGGTTGACAGCTGACTCCCACCAGAACTGATCTAACCTAGAAGTTTTGTGAGTGATATTGAATTATTTTAGATATTTCATTTAAAATTAAATTTGATTTTAGGAAATAAAGTTCTTCACTTGATCCCAAGGTTATTATTTTTTAAAATGAGTTACAGAATACGAATACAAAGATAACGATTATCGTTAAGTAGATATAACGATTTTCATAATAACGTTTTCGTCATGATAACGATTCGTTAAGTGAATATTTTACAGAATAGGCCTGTAAATCTCATAAACCAGCCAACTATCCTAACCATGGAAACTGTTAATATGTATTGTACATAATTCAAATTGACAGATGTCAGTATCAATGAAATGAAAATAAATGTGGCAGAGACTAGTATACTAAAATAGATTTTGGGGAAGACATGGAAAGATATGGTAAGGAATGAAAGGAAAGGGAAATGGCTCGAGTGATAAAGTTTCTAGAAAGATACAAGAGAGATTACATTGGTTTGAACATGTCATGAGGAAAGATAAAGAATATATTGGAAGAAGAATGAATAGCTTAGTAATGGTAGAAGAAAATGAGGAAGAGCGAAGATAAGATGGAAGGACCGTATTGCGGAAGACTTAAGATAAAAGGAACCGAATGAAAACGACACGCAAAACAGAAATGAGTGGAAGAAGACAATAAAAAATAGCGACCCTTAACGAATGGGAAAAGCTAGAGAAGAAAAAGATGTTAGTGTCAAGTACAATTTGCATAGTTTGTTTATGAAATAATTTTACTTGAAATTTAGAATCTTTTGCAAGAAAATTTATGTATGGTATTTGTACACAGGATAGACGTAAGGTCACATCAGATTTTTTAATATTAAATTTTTTCATGAAAAAAAAATTATATTTAGATTCCCAAGCATTGCATTCTGTACATTAATCTACATAAAAAAATATATTAAAAAAATACCACACATCTTTCATGACTTCTAGTGCACCTGCCAGATTTGTTTACATTTTGACTGCGGGTTACCACAATTCAACTCAACGCGATTTTTTAATTTATTCAGTCGACTCCTTTATCAAGAAATATAAATAAAAGGGCAACAAATTATAAATGCTGGATTAAATATTATTTATGGTGTAATTTATCTTACGGTTCTGATATGGAACTGCAATTTGTTTTAATAGCTGTTCCACACATGTACCTGTTGTGTAAAATTTATTAAAAGGAAAAAAATCATAGTAAAATCAATGAAACTATTTTTATCTGAATTATAAATACGGTCAATAATTCCATTTAAAAGTACCCACTTGATACATGCACAATTATAATCATTCTATGTGCAAAAAAGCAGACACATTTACATACCACATGAGTTTTGCGATATATTTAAAATTTTCCATACATACAGTCCATCAACTTTTTCTTGCTTCTCATAATTATAAAATGATACACTGTATCTTGATTTTTTGTTGTACTCGTACACTCTAACACATTTTTTGAAATACATATTATTCATTTTCATTAATGCCCTCATTTGTCACACACTTCTTTTTTTGGTGTTACAACCGGTTACAGTTTTACTAAAAATACTTAACACAACCCGTCTACTGGAAAACGTCTTCAAGAAATAATTTAGCCATACGCGGGCTCAGCACACTCAATTATGTAGTGTTCATTTTACATGGGCCATCATTGCTATCTCAAAAACTATTAAAGATATAAGACGGTTAAATGGGCAAACAATTTCTATTTCAAAATACAAATTTAAAGTAAAGAAAAATATTTTTTTTGACCGGTAGTTCTCAAAATACTGGACACAACATTTTTATTTTAAATGAGAATATATATTTTTTATTTGCTTATTCGTTAGAGAATTTAATTCTAAAATCAGTGATGTAATATTTTTATACTCTTACATAACAATTTTTTTGAGAAACATGCCTATAAAGTTTTATACTAATTTGGTTAAAATATGGCAAAAATAAGAATGTCATGAATGGAAAAAATAAATACATACACATATTTAGTTCTTTTAATTGATAATAAGTGTCAACGCAAAAAATCAAGTATTTCTTTCTTGGCATTCTAATTCTATGTAAAAAACCTGATGCGGCTAGCACATTACCTTCCGTCAATCCTGTGTATTATGTACAAATTCTATACATAAATTTTCGTGCAAAATATATCTTTTATTTCCAATAAAAGTATTTCATGAACAAACTATGCAAATTGCACTTGCCACTGTCATATTCTTCTTCTTTAGCTTTCCCCATTCGTTAGGGGTCGCTATTTCTTATTTCCTTCTTCCATTAATTTCTGTTTTGCGTGTCGTCTTTATTTAGTTCCTTTTCTCTCATGTTTTCTGCAATACAGTTCTATCTTCTACTAATAAGCTATTCATTCTTCTTCCAATATATGCCTCATCTCTCCTCATGACCAGTGTAATCGTCTCTCATGTATCTTTCTAGAAACTTATATCACTCGAGCCATTTTATTTATCCTTTAATTCCTTACTCTATCTTTCCGTGTCGTCCCCAATATCTATCTCAACATCCTCATCTCTGCCATATTCATTTTCTTTACATTGATACTGACATTTAAAATCTTTATAATTCTTTAACTCTATATCTATTGAATACAAAGTATAAAATGCAATTACATCGTATAGTGAATAACATATTCTTTAAAATTTATAATAATATTAAATGTCAATAAATGATATTTAACTGCTATTTTTCAAGAAATCTGTTAAAAGTTGCAAATGAGCGTACTTCCGGTTAGTTATTTTTAGGGCTTATTATATGAAACGAATGATATTAGTTTTATTGACATTAGAGACAGTTTATTTGTGGAGCACCAAGTGCTTAAAGAGTGTGTATTTAAATTACACTTATCAATTAGAGAAGATTTGCTTTTATCAGAAATTAAAAGAGTAATATCGTTGGCGTACATGATAGGGTCAAAATCATTAATTAGATTGCCACTTAAACCATTAATAAAGATAATGAAAAGAATTGGAGCAAGCACTGTGCCTTGAGGCAAACCAACGTTAATTTTTGTTAAATCGGAATTAGCAATATTATTTGACGTATTATTGAAATGATTAATTGAAACAACTGTAGTCTATTGGTTAGAAAAGAAGAAATCCAGTTTAACGCAATGCCACGTATACCCATAAAGTTCTAATTTGTTAAGCAGCAGCAAATGATCGACACAATCGAAGGCTTTACTAAAATCGCAAAAAATACCGACTGGATATTCTCCGTTATGAATATAATGAATAATTTTTCTATATAAATAATGCAAAGCTTCAATGGTCGAGATATTTTCTCTGAAACCAAACTGAGTATTACTTATAATATTAGTTCGTTGTAGTAGGCCTCTTATGCTAGTATTAAGTATATTTTTTAGTAAAGCTGCTGACCGGTCTTACTAAATTCCATTAATTTTAATTCCCTAAAATTCCGTTGGTATCGCATGGTACTTTGCGGGCCTCAATAAAAAAAATATAAATTATTTTCTTTTTCATGATGCACCTTAAGTATCATATTTTATTTTGATAACATGTATTTAACGTCGTCTCAGTAATTTCTTCAATATTTACTGTGTATAATGCCTCATTAATCTACACTATTATTTACTAAAATCAATAATAATAATTCAAAAATTTAATAACCATCATCGAGTGGGTACTTAAATTTAATGATTACAATAGTCTCATTTTTTGACAGAAACTAGTTCTATCTACATACCTTAAAAAATGTAAAATTAAATATAAGTAAATTCCATTGTATTGAGGGTGTAATTTGTTAAATGTATTTTATGAGTTAAATGTTTTCGGTTGTTTTAAGCTGAGCTCCAAGGTCCCAATATAATATTTTTGAAGCTGCTACGTTGGCTGTTTGTCATTGGGGTATAAAGCAGCGTACACCAGGGATAACTGCAATTTATAAGATTGGTGCTAGATCTCCTTCCTGCGCCTAAGTCCACCGGTAAACCATCGTGAATCTCCGTCTGACGTCAAACGTCACCGATCTCTCACCCATACCGGATTCCCGATTCCTAGCTCTATGTTTATCTCATGGGCTGCATCTAAATATTCTATGATTTTTTTTAATTTATAGGTTTTGACTACTTTTAAATATTAAAAATCCAGTTGCAAAGTTCAGTGAGTTGAAAATTTATTTTCTCTGTTTTGACATTAGAATGATTTATTCTAGCACGCTTAGTGATGTTAGAAGGAGCTTCGTTCTTAAATGATTTTTGGTGACACTTTGTTATTTGGGATTGGTATGACTGCACCAAATATGTAAAATACCTTGGCAAAGAACGGAATAAAAACGCAAATCACTGTTACCAACCCAGCTAATTTATGAAAAAATTCCCTTAAAGGAAATTATCAAAACATTTTTATAAAGAAATAGCGTAAATGAATGCCGAAACAGAGAATAGTATATTACATCTGAAGTGGGATATGTATCATTACAGCCGAGGGTAAGATACAGCGCGGGGCTGTGATGAAATTCCTACCGAGGTATGTATAGTATTTTATTCACAGTCATCCTCTTTTTAAATCAATAATTATAACCTTTAATTAATATTTTCTGACAGCTCTATTAAAATTTGGTTAGCCCACTTTATAATAGGGATCTATTACAATGTTGCTAGGCAATATTTCCAACCCGTAGGGTGAAGCAAAATTTGTTATTTCCCACCCAAGAGATTGTGATTGCAGTTAGGAATGTCGTATTTCCCAACCTCCAAAAGATAAGGAATCGACATATTACTACAATGATTGTGAATAAAATAATATAAACACTCGTTCATTTGTGTACTCGCTGTTACGCGTTCGTATTCGAATCTCGTGCTTGAATACGTTACCTTCTGTAACTTAAGTAATAATGTACCGTTATTACTTGTACCATATGTCAGAGCTGGGCAAGTACATCTATTTAAGTACAAAAGTACTAAGTACAAATACCAGAGCTCAGATACTTAAATTTAAGTACTAAGTACTGCAATTATTAAAATACTTAAGTCTTAAGTATAAGTACTTGGTAAGAGTACTCAGTACTTTCCAAGTACTTTTCAAGTACTTTCTAAAAAAAGCAATAATCTAATTATTGTAACGTTTTATTTATATGGGTGAAGAGTAAATAATCGGAGAAGTATTATTAGTTAAAATAATGCGTTTATTAAGCGATAATTAAATATTAACAAGATGATAAAAGTAAGTAACACTATGATTAAATAATTATAAACACTAAGAATATTATTAAATGCTTGAACGCTAAAATTATTTATCTAACCAATATTTATATCACTACACTTATTTATATAATTACATTTATTTATGTTAACAACTCGTTGCCTACTTATTTATATCACCGACTTCATTACTCGTTGCTTGTATATCACAGACTATCCTCCCGCTGTTCTCCCGACGGTATTTATACAACCCATACCCTTCTAGAACCCTCGGACGCGACAGTGACCTGCATACAAAAAAATTAGGCCACGGCGTAATTAACATGTCTCAACGCGTCGGGCATTGCATCATCGCTCTGGTACGTTCTTTCGAAGGGATTACGTCATTGTTCGCGAACATGCTATCAGTAGCGGCGCAAGCATACTTTTCTCTCAGGGGCGCACGTCACATTATTTAATGTTTTGTTTTGATATAAGAATAATTAATTACCAATACACATGTATTATATCTATCAATATAACGTAACTAAAACTCAGATTTAAAAAAAAAGAACCATAATTTTACGTCAAAAAATTTGATTGAAATTTTGGTGAATGATTTTTTTTATACCATTGACATAAATTATATACATTCAACTTGTGATTGTGCAATAATATAGTAGTTTTGTTAGTTTGATTTTTAAATGGCACAAAAATGACACCTGTGATGCACTCTCCTCGTAATCAATGAATGTCCGGCAGGTGATAAATACCCGCACGGTACAAATATGTCTTCATCATTACCGAAATCTGTGTACAAAGCAGATAGGCACACCCACTAATGGGTAATATGCCAAGATGATATTTTATTTTGTTATAATTTATTTAATGAAAAAGATTGTTTACATTGAAGATATGTACTTAAGTATTTACTTGAAAAGTATTTAAGTACCCTAAAAGGACTTAAATACTTTTTATTGGTACTTAAGTACCATTTTAAGTACTAAGTACAAGTATGTTAGATGCAGTACTTGAAAATCAAGTACTTCGGGCAGTTTTTTGATAGTACTAGTACTAAGTACCAGGTTAGTACTTATTTTGGTAATTAAGTATAAATGTATTTAAGTACTGCCCAGCTCTGCCATATGTAATGTATAACACGGGTTTAAGTAGTGACTAATTATAACAAATTCTTATTGACTTGTAGTCAATGGAAGTTCAATGAATTATTGTTATACAAAAATATTAGAAATATTATTTATTTGAAATAACTTCATTAAATTTCGTTAAAGACTACTTAAATATACAGTATAATTTTTATTTTACACTTTATATTAACGTACATTTATTGTAGTTTCCTGTTTATGGTTATTCGATTCCTGCGCGTCAACAAGATTTTCTCAAAAACCAAGTAAAGCGCGACAAATATAATGGTGTATTATAATTATTCAAGAATCATATTAATATTCTTAAATAAACAGTAAACACGTATTTAATATTATCAAGATAAATTAAATTATTGAAATACCATCGTAAAGAAAACTGCGGACATTCCAAGAGCCATATAAAAACAGGACATGTCTAGAAAAATGTAAAACTGTTCTCATCGTTAAAATGTACTTTTATTATAGTATGCAAAAAATAATAATTTATTTTCTTCGTTTTCCTAAACATAAACATCACTCGGCCATTACTTTTTTTTTATTTTGTAATGTTTTGATGACGTTCCACCTCTGCATAAATATTTTTGTTATAGTCTACGTATTTGAAATATATTTTATATACATCAATATTATTATAATACGTAGGTAAATGATTTTCCAGAAATAATGTATTGATTGCTAAAGTTTTTTTCCTGTGAGAATATTTTACAAACTCAAATAATGTGATAATATTTTTATAATTATAATATGAAATTTCACCTCCCCGTAGTGACATTTTCAATTTCAAAATATAATTACATAATACATATATTAAAATGTGTCATACGTAGAATGTTATGAAATCTCATTTCCATCATAATTCTCATTCAGGCAAAAACGAATAAAAATTCTATTACTACGGTCTCATTATAGTTTCAAAAAAATTAAAATTTGCGCGTATAGCCGGTGTAACCGATCATTAATAATCCATTAAGAGTCTTTCAAAATAAATAAATTCTCGTTCAGTTATACTTATTAAACATCTCATTACACATTTTAATTGGTTATTAACTCTACAAATTTTATAATTCCATTAAAGCCATCAATTTTTCATTAATTTTTTAACTAGGAAAGTAATTTAATTCGAAAAGTTTTAAGCCGGATACTGTAATTTTTCCGACATTCTGTATGAACCCATGAACCCTTCCCGTCTCAGTGAAACAGAGAAAGGAGATGATAAGAAGACGTGTATGACTTATAAGCAGTTGGAACGCTGCTAATCGATGCTAGAAGCACTCAGTAAACTGGCAACCGTGTAATTGGATAATCTTTAAGTGTACATTTTTCATGGACGACATTTTTCGCCCTTTATCCGCAGGGCAGGATATATCTGCTAACACTTCGCTGGCGACATCTGTGAAGATGTTAAAAGTAAAACGTTGTCATTCGTTATATGTCTATTGCTCACATTGTATGCCAAAAATAGTTTAAAGGTCAAATTTGTCTTAAAATATTCTTAGTGCTTATAGATTTATAAAGATAATTTTAGAGATCTGTAATCGAACCATAGTGTCATTTTTAATATTTCGTAAATTTGTACATCAATAAATTTTATAGTGCTCATTAACTTTATCAATGAATGACCTTGGTCTGATCCTGTTTCGCCAGCGCTATGCTACTAGTACTATTTTTGTTATTTAATTTAATCATTTTGCAGATGATATTTATTATTATAAAAGTTATACAGCAGTGCTAAAAGTGAGATACTGGAGAAGTAAATTAGTTATCACTGCAGTGATAAAAGAAACAATACATCTATATTTTTCACAAGTAAAGAATTATTAGAAATTCAAATTTGTATGAATAAATAATGTTTGTAGATAAAATATTGTAGGTTATATGTGTTAAAAATGATTTTATTTTATTCAAAAGATTGGGCTACTCCGTAGCGTGTCGTACTTGCATTATAGTAAACATCATTGACTGTAAATTGTAACATTTGTCGTTCAATATACTATTCTACGAATGAATAATATTCAACAGAAATATACAAAAATTGTACCGTTGCCGCGCCTGCCAGAGGGTTAAGTATTTCATTATACTGGTAGTTTGTATTTAAAAAATATCAATTTATTTATAAACAGTACTGACGACCATCGACATTTTGAATATTGGAACAGAAAAAATTGAAATTCGTGCAAATGTATAACAGTATTGTAAATCATTCTAATTCTTACAGTGTGATTATAGACATTAGAAAATATTTTGGTTACGCTATCAAATACAACTATCAAACTCAAATACAGTTGGCTTTCGTAGTAGTTTACATATTTTATTCCATGTTACCATTAGTAACGACTAAAAAAAAAAACTTTTTGTTCGCTCTTCAACAAAACAAAACTTTTAATTATCTAAATGCGTAGCTTTTTATCCATTTTTTGTATGATCGCAAAAATATATTTAATTTAATTCACTGTTGCCGAATTTCTAATATGAGAGAGGAAATCAATATTTGAGATATAAAAACTGTTTAACATAATTCTATTATAAAGGAACCCCTTAATTATCTATCCAAATTCCTTGCTGTGTAAATTCGAAATACACCGTCTCAAGATTAATTCCATTTATTGTTTTACATCGTATACTTAATCGGATCAGTTCTCGAGTGCGTGTGCGTGGATGGAACAATTATTATCAGGTCGAAGCGAAGGTATAAGCATGTTTTCATAAACGACAGCCTCTGTGTCCTGTATTCTGGTCTAGTCGTGGTTTTGTGCGTTCTCCATCAGACCTGCAGGGATACTAGTTTTGAGTTTCGAGGTTCACCACAACAAGCAAATACTAGAACAATACCAAAGTTCACCAACAAAAATTCTACCCTGCTCTTACACCTAAATATTTCCCTCTGAATTGAACTTGAAGCTTGAAGGATTGTGGTTTCGCTGAAACAGAATTTGTTTTATTGAAATTAGTATTTAGAGAAGCTAATGAAACAACTTTGAACTTACTATAAGTTATATCGTTTTTTGTAGCATGGGTGGACTATGAAATACACATTATTATTTTCCAAGTGTTGCTGAATCATAGAACTTTCAATTGAGTAAATTCTAAATATATATATATATATATATATATATATATATATATATATATATATATATATATATATATGTATGTATATATGTAGTTTAATTTTTAAAGACGTCTGATCAAAGTCTATATTGTAAAAACTTGACGTATATTTACATAGTTACTCTTGTATTTGAATTGACAAGAAAGATGCGCGATAAGTATAGATATAACAACACGCTTGTCTTTCAAAAATTCTTATTATTTCAACAAGTTGTTGACAAGAGTATCGCTGTAACGTAAGTTCATTATTATTTCGGATATATTAACTTGATATATGTGTATAGTGTTATTTTATGTGCCACATACAATATGTTAGTATTTGAATTTTCACATATTAGTTTTCATATTTGTTAATATACTTAACGCATGTAATACAAGTTTTGAGAAAAGTTAGACCTCTTTTTTTCACGAATAAAAATATTTTTTTTAATGAAACATAAAGGAGTTTTTCCTATATACTAAGGAAATAAAAAATCTTGTTTTACAACACTGATAGGGCACCATTATCTTCAATGCGATGCTGTTTTTAACACCTTGTCTCATTTATCTCTGGATGATGTTAAATCTACTTCCCGGATCGTCAGAAATATTCCTATCTATAACTGATGTTCGTTTTGGTATTCCGAGCCATTATTGTATAATTTTCTGCTAAGAAATGTCCAAAGGTCTTTAATCAGTCGCGCCTGAGACACATTTGCGGGATTATACTTTCTCTCTGTTTTCTATAAAATACTGGCTCCTTAATGTTCTGTAACATCTGGAGATTCACTCAAGCTGGGCCGCTCTCTACTTAGTTACATTATTTCCTTTTCGAAATTTTAAATCATTTCTGATCAAAGTTCTGCTAACAATTATCTTTAAAATTCTAAATTGTCGATTTAATTTGTGCGTTAACTTTCTAACTTTGTGTTAAGAAATAAATTATGAAAGTGAGAAAAAATAATGTTAGCCACCTGGATTTGAACCAAGGACCATTACTTTGCCGGAGTAACGCTTTACCAATTGAGCTATGGCCGATCTATCCAATGGCTAACATTTTTACCTTCCGTTACCTTTAGGTAAGGAAGGTATTGTCTTTGGTCAACAAATTCAATGATGAGTTTTTAGTGAATAAGCATGTTTTAGGGTTCCTATAATACGATTTTACCATTTTTATGTATGTATATATATATATATATATATATATATATATATATATATATATATATATATATATATATACCACAATGGAAAGGGCGAGAGGTATTATGATGGCCACAACAGATTTTTTTATAATGATAGAATGATGATAAATGCATTTATATTTATTTAAATATTTAATATAGCTTGATTTTTTTCTGTTCAAAATTTAATTGAATAGAATAGGGTTTATTGAAGTATTGGCAGAACTTATAACAAAAATGAAAACATAAGATAGTTTTAAAATGAAACAAGTGTACTTTGAAACAATCACGAGAACGGTGGTTCATTTATCATATAATGAAAAATTAATGCTTGTTATTTGAAAAGTAAGTTCAGTAAATGTGTACATCTGACAAATGAATTGTGCAACTCCAGAAACTATGTTAAAATGTACAACGCAGATGTGGAGAAATTGAAGCCCTCTTGATTTGAAAAGTGTGCATTCTATTTTTAACCTCAATTTTTCCACGCTCATGAAAGAACATCGAAGAAAACATATCGTGGCGTTGGTTGGAGACAGTTGGAGAGGCTGTGACGTCACTTGGATACATGCAGCATAAAGAAGAGCAGGCAGGGAGGATGAGGAACAATAGAGGGCTATGGACGTCGAGTCGAGTCGAGAGCGAAAGGGATCGGGACGGGACGTGTGGCATGGAACGTGTCACGTGACAGCGCGGTCGAACTGGAATCCGAGCATTAATACCAGCTTTCAACTGTACCAACGCCGCACAAGCGTTTTATCAGGCAAATCCAGCAAGATATATCGAGTATTAACCTTTTAGTGCGCGACCCGAGTGTGCTTCGGCCAACGTCGGTCGGGAGCTGCCTCAGTCTCTGCCTCCTTGCCGCAGTAATCCGGGATCGCGAGCCCTAGGGCAGCAGTACGGGTGCTGTGCCCTGTCACCTTGCATGCACGCTACATTATTAACATCCTACCCACCCACATGCCGCTACTACTGCTGCTGCAAATTTGCCATTCAGCTAACTGCCTGATCTCGATGCATATGTAAATACCGGTGCATACCAACTCGGTTTCATTCTCACCCAGTTATATGTGAATCCTCCATATTTTATGAATCTCTCTCTAAACCTGTATTTGCTGTTTAAATTTTACTACCTCTATCTCATAACAGTTGGTATGTTTAGTGTTTATTAAACCTGTCTTCAAATAGTTGTTTCATATGTAAATAAAAAAAACATAAAAATATTAGATATTTTGCTATACTATTTAGATTTAAGTTTTCAGATGACTTTTAAATTTGAGAAACATTTAAATAATTTAACACATTAATGCCCGGTTTCACCAACATTAAATAAATCCCCGAGTAGCTTATTTATTAAATAAATTAAATATATCATATCAAAATATGAGAGCTAGAATTAATACCGTCATTTGTATTATAGTTTCGATGCGATATTTTTTTTTATTCGACGAATAAGCTATTTGGTGATTTATTTGACGTTGGAGAAACCGACCATTAACATTTTTTTGCTCTTAAAAATGTATTATCATTTTATTTCGAATTTTATTTACCTTCACATATTCTTATTTGTTATTGTATGAGGTTTTGTGTTGCGTGACAGAGTGCGTTGTGTGACCGGTTGTGGTTCTATATTCTGTTGCAACGATTAAAAAGTTTTATTTTTTAATGCACGTCACTAAAGGCAACATGGAAAAAAATTGTAAAATACTACGAACCCAATCAGTAAACAAACATCTGCATTTGATTTTGACTTTAAAGTTGTGTTTGATAACGCAACCAAAATATTTTCTAATGCGTATGTCACACTATACTGTATTTAGTGTTTATATAAATTCAACATTTTTCTTTTTCAATTTTTTAAAATGTCGGTCAATATTTTTTAAATATAGGTAAATGGTGGTACAATGAATTAAATTTTTGTATCTAACTTATGTGTTTCCTTTTTCCTCGAGTCAGTAGACATAATTTTATATACTTTAATTGAATATTATTCAATCGTAGACAAAATATTATATGCAATATTTCCATTAAATATAAATCATTTCACTCATGTAACAAAAATATTATTTGCTAAATTGTTATATTAAAAAATTAAAAAATCTAATGTGGCCGCAGCACATTACCTTTCATCAATTCTGTGTATCATAATACACAAATATATAAATTCCATACATAAATTTTCTTGAAAAAGGTTCTATATTTCCAGTAAAATTATTTCATAAACAAACTATATAAATTGCACTTGACACTGACATCTTCGTCTTCTTCTTTAGCTTTTCCCATTCGTTAGGGGACGCTATTCTTGATTTTCTTCCACTCATTTCTATTTTGTTTGTTGTCCTCATTCAGTTACTTTTCTCTCAAGTCTTCCGCAATGCAGTCCTTCCACCTTACCTTCTCTTCAGTCTTCCTCTGTTTCGTCTACCCACTACTACTAAGCTGTTCATTCTTCTTCCAATATATTATTCATCTCTCCTCATGACATGTCCAAATCAATGTAATCGTTTCTCTTGTATCTTTCTACAAATTTCTATCACTATTTCCCTTATACTCTCATTCCTTATCCTATCTTTTCGTGTCTTCTCCAACACCCATCTCAACATCCTCATCTCTCTGCCACATTAATTTTCTTTTAATTGACATTGACATCTGTTAATTAGAATTGTTTTAATATTGTACATAGTAGCTGTTTCCATGGTTATAGCATAGCTGGTTGATTTATGAAATTTAATTTCTTTATAATTTTTTAACTCCATATCCATTGAATATGAAGTATAAAATGCAATAAATCTTATATATTCTTTAATATTTATAACATTAAATTTCAAAAAAATGTATTTAACAGTGTTTTCTCAATAAAAACTGTTAAAATCTTCAAATGAGGGTACTTCCTGTTAACCAATTATAACCAAAATTTATTCAGCTCTTCATATAAGTGTAAAGAAAAGGAATACAAAAGAATTACAATTTTTAGAATTTTAGTGTTGGAGTTATCGTCTATGAAAAAATCGTCACACACACATATGCATATACAGACATCATTGTAAGAATGGTAAAATCGTTTTCTAGGGACCTAAAACGTGCTTATTCCCTAAAAACTCACCATCGCATTTTTTGATCAAAGACAATACCTTCCTTACCAAAAGCTGACGGACGGTAAAAATAGCATAAGTATTATATCGACGGCGAAATTGGACCAGATCAAGATCATTCGTTGATACCGCTGGTGATCATTAGCTTAATTCTTATACACGGTTGCATAAACTAAACTGTTTCTGTACTGTAACTATATTGAACAGAAATTAAATAATGTCAAATTTGTTAATGAATACAATTCCAGTTTTTATTTGAATATAAATAAAATTTAGGTAGAATGCAACTGCGCATATATGATCTCGAAGAAGTTCATGTCGCAGTTAGAATTTTACTGCAGTGCTAAACTAAAAATAATATTCCGCTGAGGCAAGGATATGTCACAACCCACTCTATTATTTGAATTTAGTTCCTGTTGAATGGTAGTAAATAAAATATTGTGTTTCAAGATCATATTCTGATTCTGACGTTATGAATTCGATTCCTATCAATGTTAATTAGAATATCATATCCAATATTCAAATCGCACAAAAATGATCCTTGTGGTGCTTTCCCAATGGTATCTTTATAAGCCTGTGAGATAAAGTCTGGAAAGTACTTTCAAAGGTATACATATACAGTGTGTATCAAGATAATGGAACAGTGCCATTTATTCGTGAATATGAAAAGTTACACAAAAAAGTGATTAAGATATTTTGTAAAGCATAGAGGGGGACACATTTTGACATAACCATTATTATTTTAAAGCCAGTGGTATTCAACTTATGGATCAATGTTACATTTTTTTAAATGGCATTATATATTTTTTATTAACTACTTAAATATGGAATTTTCTTCTGAATTCAACGATATAATAATATCATACCCTTATATTGCGAAAAATTTGATAAAAATTAATTCAAAGTTAGTATCTCATTTCTATTTTAATTTTTTTAAGTAGGTTGTGTAAACATTTAATCATTAAACAAAAGAAAATTATCTGTCATTTTCGTATTTCATTGTTATCCATTATTACAATTAAAGTAATTTTCGTTACCTTCTAATAATTAATTTCATAATGGCTGCAGATTTAACAAAAACTGATTTTATTTATTGCAAGACCCAACAAAATGTATTCCTAGCATGCAATTTATCTTTGCAGAAAGTTATCCTAATTTCGCAAGACTAAGTAGTAATTACGCGAAAAAAAAAATAACGTAATTTGGAACATTTTGAAAAAATAATATAATACGTAACAAGACATACAAAAATGACAGAAAATTTTCTTTTGTTTTAATAGTTAAATGTTTGCTTGGCCTACTTAAAAAAATTAAAATACTAACTTTGAATTAACTTTTCTCAAATTTTTCGCAATGTAAGGGTATGGTATTATTCTATTGTTGAATTCAGAAGAAAATTCGCTATTTAATGAGTTAATAAAAAATATATGATACCATTTAAAAAAATATAACATTGATCCATAAGTTGAGTATCACTGGCTTTAAAATAATAATAGTTATGCCAAAATGTGTCCCCCTCTATGCTTTACAAAATATTTTAATCACTTTTTTGTGTAACTTTTCATATTCACGAATAAATGGCACTGTTCCATTATCTTGATACACCCTGTATACATTATCATAACGAAATATGCGAATAAAACCTGATTAACAGTCCGCGAAATAGGTGATAAGTGCACACAACAGTTTTAACCTTAAAAAAATTATCTTTTAAACAGTGTGCTTTAAGGTCTTGAGATATTTAACGAGGTTTGAGCATATCTCGTGTAAAAATTAATTTCCAACTTTATGGTTCTACATTTTGTAGTTATCACAAAGGATATGTCTTATCCAACTATTCTACAAATTAGAAAATAATCCACCATCTAGTTTCTTGGAAAAACGATTATAAAGTTGACAGTTTCATTTTTCAACGATCTAATACATAAAGCTCTTATGGTAGAAGTATTTCCGTAGATACGTTTTTGTTTGTTTTACATTAATATTACCAACATTGATGAACAGAAAACAAGTATAATAAAACTGAAGACTCGTATTATAAAAGGTTTATAATGCCTTCTTACCTTTCAAATTAACCTGAAAATTAATGTTTTTTTTTAGAATAGAAATAAAACTCGTAACTATTTTATGGATAATTTTTTTCGAATATAATGAAGCTAATTATTTTTGTGCTTTTAAAATTTTTGATTACTGAAATTGATAATATAATACATAACTTTCTTCGGCCAAATATGTTCAAAATACTGAAGTAATATCAGTATTTTTTTTGTTAAATACAAATTATTTATGTCTTTATAGGTTCAATATGCTTTTTTATTGAAATTGTAAGTTTTTGCAATTATTTCAGAAATTAAAAGAACAAAAAAATATAAATGTTATTTTGACTCATTCGTTCCGCTACAACCTTCTTATAAAAATCAATCAGGAATAAATTTTGCATAAAGATGTAGTCAGAACAAATAATCATGATTAATGTAACAAGCAATCAAAAGAAGCATGTGGACTATTATGAAAGCAGAGGTATCTTGTATAATTTATTAACATTACGGTATGCAGCAACGAGTCTGTAATTTAAAAGCACAGAAAATAAATCTACTCGCGAATACACACTTGATTATTTTATTTTGCACGTACAGGTGTTTATTCTAGGTTTATAAATGATATATAGGTAGGTACTTAGTTATGTACATACTCGTATATGTGGCAAGCATATTATAAATTTAGCATGCTGTAAAATATCCAGGCATATCTTGAAATGCCGCTGTTGTTTTATACCATAATAATCTAACATTTTTTGCAAAACTAATACAGAGACTGGTTAATAAAAAAAAAGATTTAATACAAAAATAAATATAATTTATCATCCTGAGACTTTTCCTTATACAAAAAAATAATTACTTTTATTTTAAAGTATTTTAAAAGAACAAAAAACTTACGTTCACAAACTGGTAAAATTTAATCTCACACTGAAAATGACACCTAGTACCTGATATTTCATAATAGCAAAATTAATATTTTGTTCAACTTCCTTCATTTTTTACCATTTCTAATTGATTTGGTATAGATTTAATAAAAGTTCTCACATATTCAGGGGTAATTTTCGATCATTCTTCCCTTAACGCTTATTCCAAATCTCTTTTTTGGTATATGATGTTTTCTAATTTCTTTCTCTAATTTTGACCACAAATTTTCGATAATATTCAAGTCTGGGGACTGTGGCGGAGTTCTTATTACTTTAGGGCAATTATATAATAACCAGTGTTTGACTATGTAGGCCGTATCTTTGGGATCATTATCTGCCTAAATTGGAAATTATTTTTTATTCCCAATTTGTCAGCACTTTGTACTAAATATGACTTTTAAATATTTAAATACATACGTTTATCCATATATCCTCATTCCAGGAAACACAGTCCCATAGCATTATATATCCGCCGCCATGTTTTGGCGCGCAAATTTATTGGTTTCAATTCTTCATTTGGTTTTCTCCAGCCACTTATTCGTCCATCTGATGCCAATTAGTTAAATTTACTTTCGTCACTAAATATAATTGATTTCCAAATATTTAAATCTTTATTTATATGGCTTTCGACAAACTGAATTCTCAGGAGTTTATTTTTCTTATTAATATATAGCTGTCACGATAGTTACATTTTCTAATACTGTTCTTATGGTTTGTATGATTTCTTACCTAGATATGTTTCTACTTCTACAGCAAGCTTTGGGGTACTTAATTTTGGTTTTTCTTTAATTTTTTAGTTTATTTGCTAATATTTTTTCATTTTTGAACCTTTTAATAATATTTTGTAGAGTTGCAGGTGCTTTATTGCAAATTTTAGTTGTATTTTTAATACTATTTCCATTATTGTAATGGAAAATGATTAATTTTCTTTCCTCTACAGAAACTTCATCAATGAAACTAAAAAATGATTTTTTATCGTAGACATATTTATTATGTAAAAGACAACTAATATAACAATTTTTGTTTTTATTATTTATTATTATTTAAATAATAAACATGTAATTGTTTATATTTGTTGGATGTATCAGTTTCAGAATGAGTTAAATATTTCATTCATTTTATTTACTCATTTTTTTTCAACTATAGATAGTGACTACATTGTAAATATATTTTTTGGAAGACTAATAAAAATATTGTAATAGATGAAACATAACGTATACCTGAAATTATTAGAATAATTTTATGATATTTGAATCATAGCGATGTATCGTTATGACTGAGAGTCACTGTAAATCCGAAGTCAACACTCTTCTGTACCCGTGTGGTTATCTCTAGAAATTATGAAAGTAACATCATATAATAATAATAATTCATTATGTATTAATGTCTACCTTATTTTACTATTTGTGCAGTGATGGGTTTGATAATTGCAATAAAAATTGATTTAATTTAAACGTATTCATTTTTCATGAACAAAATTGACATATACAACATAAAATTGTTACTATGGCTACATAATTCACAAACTTCTACAGTAGTTAAATGTAAAAAGTAAGGTATTTGTTTCAATTTATTTTTTTCATCATACATGTATTAGTTGACACTCTAAATATACACACTTAGTAGTAATAGGTATTGAAGCCAGAGTTTATTTGTTTGCTGAAGTTAAAATTTCATTTGATAAATGTATAATGATAGCAACCTGCCGTTGCCAATAATGCTGACTCTCAGTTTGAGAAGTTTGCAAGTCATACAACTGTTTATTTAGACTAAAAGTTAAGCACCGGCTGAACGATAATAAACTATTGAAGAAGTTATATAACGATCGTTCACTTGTATAAACACAAGAGAAGTGAAATATTTGCCCACGGCATTCGTTAGCTTGTTCAAAGATTCGTTTAACACAGAAAGCGAGTGTAGCCATTCATTAGTGCTTTTATCATTTTGCTATTTTTCAAACTTTTTAATTAGGATGCTCATGCCGTATTTCTCATAAAATATTTTTTTTACTAAAGTGCATTTAAGATGCCCTCTGAATGTTAAACAAAAAGTCTAATTTAATCAAAGTCGTAACTCGGGTTTTCGAGATAGCAGAGGTAAGCACAATAAAAACCCATTTTTCACTGCCTTATAGCTCGGAAACAATTGAACCTATGTTAATTAAGCTTTTATTATTCATTTTAGTCAGTACTATATGCTCTTAATGTTTGTACCCGAAGTTCCTCTAACGATGTTGCTTTTATCTCCTCTATGGTCCTCTTTGTCTTCAGTATGAGAAAAAATCTGGTGAACACGGTGGCTGCTGTATGACGATGGTGTTGTTTTAGGCCAAAACATTACGAATGATCAGTGAACCTGGTGTGTTGTTGTGCTCAAAATTTAGAAGTTGTTTTCTCGCAATTCTTTCGCTTCTCAACAACCTCCCTTACAGTACTTTGGTGATTACAATAGAGTCAGAGAAATTTGAGTTAGGAGTATGGAAGACAGAGATAGAGATACAGATCTGCAGGGGCTCTTCCTACCTCGCGTACTGGCCCGTATTTAATACTAATCTCGATAGGTATTTCAGCTAAATATGATAGTAGAACATGAATACCGTGTGTCTACTGTTGCATTGAGTTGCTTGTTTATTGTTATCAAACTGTTAATAAATAAAAATTTGTATAAGTATTGAGTTTTTTTGGTAATTAAAGTGATATAAAGCTTTGCATAGATCCCTTTTTTCTATCTACAATTTACTTGTTAATCCCTTTGCAAATTGATTGGTTAGCTTTTTGGTATTGGCTCACAGTACGACTCGCAGCATGAGGCATAGTCAGAAAAATTGAATCTGTCAGGTCTAGTAGTACAATTATAAATATTGTAAGTATGACAAAGCGGCATATCGCTCACTGCTAGCATTATAATATTGGATGCCAGCGGGCCATTATTTGCGTCGCGGTATTGGAATGAAGACATGCATTGCAAGGAAATTCTATCTGCTCTAAGTGCACTGTGTAGTAAAATAATCTTACTGTTCTTTTAAAATGAATGCTATTTTTGTATGAAATAACTTTTGGAACTACAGTTTTCATTCTCATAAGAAATTATTTGAAACAAAAATAGCATTTATGTTAAAAGAACAGTAAGATTATTTTACTATAGTTTACTATACAGAGCATGTCTTCATTTCAACAGAGAGGCGCAAATAATGGCCCGTTGGTTGTTTTTAGAATGTAAGCAGTGAGCAATATGCCAACTTGTCATAATAACATTTATAGTTCTATTGTTAGACCCGACAGAGTAAACTTTTCTGACTACATCTCAAATAACTCTGACTCTACTATACTAACCGCAATATCTTCAATGTTTGTTACATTTTCATTGGTGGAGGATGTGTTACGACGCTGACAGCAAATTATTTGCTCTGCCAATATAAAATAATAAAACAATACCCAAAAAATGGTATGAACGCATTTTCTTATGTAAATCGTAAATTATTACCGTATAATTATTGTACCACTAATCAAACATATTTAGAAAATATATTGCATGGTATTGACTTTTTATCAACTTTGCACACTCCGGCTAACATTTCCTGTGCAAATGTGTTAATATATATTTAATTAATTCACTTGCACCATAAACATCTATTAGTTTTATTATAGGTATCCTGTTAACCTACACATTCAGATTTAGTAATGTTGAAATTTAACAATGTATCCAACATAAATTTAGCTTTTTTGTTCATAATAGCATAGGATGAAAGAATTGTTGAAGACGTGTTGTGGATAAATCTCGGCTTCACTATAGCAATCCATTTTTTGCATTTCATCGTTGTCAATATCTCCCCAACTCGGAATGAATCCTTTGTAAGTTTGGAGTTATAAATATCAGTTGTATAATGGAAGCTTTCAGTTTTCGCTGGGTGGATCAATTGTAATTGGAGCTGTGTAAAGATTGCAAAGTGATACTTGTGTGACAGAAATTGGAAGTACAAAAGCTTGTAAAACAAAACAGTAAATGAAAACGTCCATTTACTACACCAGACTTTCGTATCTAATCATGTTTCATTGCGAATGTATGCGTTGTTTAATTTGTGAACCCACATATCATAATTAGGTCAGATTTATACAAGAATGTGTAGAATGCTGTTTTCATTTACTTTCCTACAAAAATGAAAAATAAAATAGTTGCACCACGTGGTCTACTAGAAATTTTAATAATTATCTCCACAATATTCTATATATACATTTACCTAAATTAATAATACAAAATTCCCATATCAAGGTATACAGGGTGTTATATTTTAGTGGACCCAGCAAATATTTGGCTTATTTATTAAGTTAGTAATGTCTTTCATATAACATGATTTATACAGCAACATGTAGGCTACTTGATGACGGATGTACATTCATGATACCACTTCCGGTTTATTAGTAATTAATATCAACTTTGAAATTTCAAATGGAACATACTATATTTTTTTACAAATTTGAAAAGTACATCAAATTTGCTTTACAATCATGTAAAATAATCCATATGTTACATTATTAAAAAGTAAAATGGCGGGCACTTTTTTATACACTAGTCGAAAAGAGAACTGTGGCTTGAAATAACCCAATGAACTAAAACAATTGTAACTATTATTATTAAACGAAATAATATTTTTTTTTTTTCATTACAATTGCTTTAGTTCATTGTTTTATTTCAAGCCACAGTCATGGCTCACTATTCTCTTTTCGACTATGTGTATAAAAAAGTGCCCGCCATTTTACTTGAATGAAACATATGGATTATTTTACATGATTGTAGAGAAAATTTGAAATACTTTTCAAATTTGTAAAACAATATAGTGTGTTCCATTTGAAATTTCAACGTTGATATTAATTACTAATAAACCGGAAGTGGTATCATGAATGTACATCCGTCATCAAGTAGCCTACATGTTGCTGTATAAATCATGTTATATGAAAGACATTACTAACTTAAGTAGCTTATATGTTGTTGTATAAATCATGTTATATGAAAGAAATTAGTTACTTTATAAATAAGCGAAATATTTGCTGGATCCATTAAAATATAACACCCTATATACAGGATGAGTCTTTTATTATAATAGAAAAAAATCTGATGTGGCCAGCACATAACCTCTCGCCGTATATTTTACCTGGCTGTATGCATAAAGCAAAGAATATTTTTATAAATACAAATAATATATTCATATAAATCTATGACGTATAAACTTCTTTATTATTCAATAATAGCATGTCTCAACATTAAGATATTTTACCATAAATTATGTTACAATAAATTACAAAGTAGAGTTTACCATATATAAATATTAGGCTGGTAACTGCAATTTTCAATTCGAACAACGTTGTTTACTTTCTCTTCATACTCTTCTAGTAAAAACATTAATTTCGGGCGGTCTAAAATGTATATATGGATTGTGCATCTATTCTTACATTTCTTCTTTTACATTTTATTTTTTCATACATGTTATATCTAAATAACACTAATTCCCTTTAATAAAGTGACGGATAGATTGCACTCCGATTATTCTTATATCGATGTGTAATTTTGTCAATATTTACAACTTACTTGAGAAGAATTTGATAGCTTTTTCGCAATTCAAAGTTACTCTAGTCTATAGTACTGGTGTACATTGTCCCATAATGTTTGAAACAAATTTAAGTCCTTCAACCTAGACTTGTCATCTCCATAATAGTCATAGATCAAGAACTAAGGGATTCTCCAAATACATTTTTCTTTCATTACTCATTATTTCTGACACTGACATTTATCTGTCAGTTACAAATAATTTAAATTATCAACTATTTTTCATGGCATTCTTTCGGCTGTCAAATTTATTACAACAGATTATTTTATATATTATACTTCTTTTATCTCTAAATCTATGGAATATATAATAAAATATTTAAATGTATCAGATAGAGAATTTAATTTTCTTTAATATTACCACGAAAAATTTTCAAAAAATAATATTTAGAAGATTTTTTTTCAAGAATCTTCTACTTCCGGTTGTCCAATTATTACCAAAACCTTTTCAGATCTTCCCATGAATGTCCGATTGGGAAATACGTTGTTAAACAAATTTTAAGTCTTATAGTTTTTGAGTAACCGTCCTTCCAACATCCCACACACACACACACACACACACACACACACACACACATCCACACACACACACACACACACACACACACACACACACACACAGACATCATCGTAAAAATGTTAAAATCGGATTGTAGGGACCTTAAAACGTGCTTATTCAATAAAATCTGGATATGCGATTTTTAGCATGAATGCAATACCTCTCTTAGCGAGAGGTAAAAATGGTTCATGAATAAGTTTTATTATTTTAAATATACTATTTGATGGCAGATGTAGATTTTTTTTGTAAAGTCAGGTTTACAAGATACAACTATCAACTTTTATTTTTACCTCTCGCTAAGAGAGGTATTGCATTCATGCTAAAAATCGCATATCCATATTGAATAAGCATGTTTTAAGGTCCCTACAATCCGATTTTAACATTTTTACGATGATGTCTGTGTGTGTGTGTGTGTGGATGTGTGTGTGTGTGTGTGTGTGTGTGTGGGATGTTGGAAGGACGGTTACTCAAAAACTATAAGACTTAAAATTTGTTTAACAACGTATTTCCCAATCGGATATTCATGGGAAGATCTGAAAAGGTTTTGGTAATAATTGGACAACCGGAAGTAGAAGATTCTTGAAAAAAAATCTTCTAAATATTATTTTTTGAAAATTTTTCGTGGTAATATTAAAGAAAATTAAATTCTCTATCTGATACATTTAAATATTTTATTATATATTCCATAGATTTAGAGATAAAAGAAGTATAATATATAAAATAATCAGTTGTAATAAATTTGACAGCCGAAAGAATGCCATGAAAAATAGTTGATAATTTAAATTATTTGTAACTGACAGATAAATGTCAGTGTTAGAAATAATGAGATGACAAGTCTAGGTTGAAGGACTTAAATTTGTTTCAAACATTATGGGACAATGTACACCAGTACTATATAGTGATGCCGTGGGATCTCGCGTTTTCGAGATCTCGTCTCGAAAATCGAGAAATTTCGAGACGAGAGTATCATAAGTCTCGTCTCGAAAAATCGAGACGAGACGAGAGGAATGCCCTTGAGATTTGCTCGAGACGAGAGTAGGTACCCGAGATCTCGATTGAACGATTTTTTTTTAATATGTATATAATTAAAGATATACAATAAGAAAAATAATTATCAGTACAAATATTTTCATTGCCTGTTTATTATTTATTTATTCATTTTAAATTTATAGGGTTTTAGTATAAAGAATAAGAACAAAAGTGTTCCCTGTGGTGTACTCTCCACGCTAGTATTAAATGCTCTTGCTGCAAGTAATATTTGTTCAGTATTTTTTTACTTACCTGTTAAACGCCAGACTTAGTAAAAATAAAGTTTTAATCAGTAGTATCTACTTACTCCTTTATTACGTCCAAGTTGATGCTAATTTATTTTCCTGATAGATGAAAGTATAGAAAATTTATAACATGTAAAGGTAATATTTTGTGAATTTATTTTATATGTATTTATATACAAATAATACAGCTAATTATAAATTCGAGAAATTCGAGACTCTCGAGTCGAGATCGAGAATAGCGGATGTAAAATATGACGAGACGAGACGAAAACAAATCTCGTCTCGAATTTTCGAGACGAGACGAGAGTGAACTGTTTCTCGCCGTTTCTCGACTCGCGGCATCACTAGTACTATAGACTAGAGTAACTTTGAATTGCGAAAAAGCTATCAAATTCTTCTCAAGTAAGTTGTAAATATTGACAAAATTACACATCGATATAAGAATAATCGGAGTGCAATCTATCCGTCACTTTATTAAAGGGAATTAGTGTTATTTAGATATAACATGTATGAAAAAATAAAATGTAAAAGAAGATATGTAAGAATAGATGCACAATCCATATATACATTTTAGACCGCCCAAAATTAATGTTTTTACTAGAAGAATATGAAGAGAAAGTAAACAACGTTGTTCGAATTGAAAATTGCTGTTACCAGCCTAATATTTATATATGGTAAACTCTACTTTGTAATTTATTGTAACATAATTTATGGTAAAATATCTTCATGTTGAGACATGCTATTATTGAATAATAAAGAAGTTTATACGTCATAGATTTATATGAATATATTATTTGTATTTATAAAAATATTCTTTGCTTTATGCATACAGCCAGGTAAAATATACGGCGAGAGGTTATGTGCTGGCCACATCAGATTTTTTAAATAGCAACCTATAATTATTTTACTAAAAACCGCCATGATTTTCTCTTTTCAACGATGTATTAGATTTTATTTATGTATTTGTAAAAATTTGAGAAAAATAGGGTAATTGAGATATGAGAAATAATTTTTATTCAAATATTCTAGATGGCTAAGTGAAAATAAATAATAAATAAATAGATAAATAAGTAAATAATAAGTAATAATAAATAAGTAACAAACAAATGTATACTTTGTTGATATTAACATTGTTACATTTTGTTTATTTTCACCTAGCCACCTATAATATTTGAATAAAAGTTATTTTCCATATATCTCAATTATTATCTTATTAATCTCGAATTTTTGCAAATACATTAATAAAAACTGAAAAGAGAAAAAAATGGCGGTTTATATTTTAGTTCAGCCGCACCTGGCACCTATAGTGCGCTAACTTCGTTGAACGGTCCGCGGAATGACCGTTAGGTTTCAGCCGTTAGTCCAGCGGGCTAGCGAATACAAATTCCGCTAGATCGCCTTGTGTATTACTGGAACTGTCAAAAATGGCAGATGCCTATACATTTAAAATTATTGAATATGAAAATATATTTATTGTAAATTTCGGAACTTAGTGTTTTGAAAAATTAAAAAATAATAATACGGAAAATACAGAACGTGGTAAGTAATATTTATTAATAAATTATGAATTGGCGTATTTGCCAGGTTTCTTTTTACAAAATAATATAGAACTATTTCAAATTATTTTCTTAGAAAAAAAATATTTGGAGAGTCACCACCTATAATTTCAGAGTAATATGTCAAATTTAAATTCCAATCATTTTAATGTTTCTTTTTATCTAATGTAGTGTTAATCATGATATGGAATCCTCCACTATAGTAACAATTTAGAATTAATATGATGGGAAGTATCAAAGATTTAAAAAAATCGCCCGTAATAATTATTTTAAACATATTTATACATATTTATGTGTTAAAATGGATCGATATAACTCCACTGTTTGGACACAAGATTTAACATCTACGTCAGAGAATATTTAAAAAAATAATATGGCTTAACTATAAGTCGTGCCAAGTAGAAATGATCTGCGCGGAAAACGCATTTACGCATTCTCCGCCCTTCTTACTTAAAGGGCCAATCGCATGCACTATACTTAAGCGGGTTTGTCTCAGTGGCGTCCGAATAATATTATTAAAGATTTAAATTTATTGTGTATAATGAAGTTGACTAGAAAACATGGTACTAAATAGTAAAAGTAGGTTGTTAGTGTACAAGGTAATCAAATTTATGGAGTATATTAAATGATCTTCATTTATTTTTAGGTATTTTGTACATATTTTAGTTTTTAAGCTTAATTTAAATATTCTAAATACTATTGTTGCCTAATTATTTCTACGCCACTGACACAACACAGTGTTTACATCCATTGTCAGTTGAACGCTTGTGTCTTCATCGGTTTTGCATTTGTCATTACAGTACTTACACGAGCGACTAGTGGGCAGTCCCTAGAATTCTTTTGGGTAAGCGGCGCACGGAAAAGGTGCATATATCACTATGAAATGGATAGTGAGAGACTACTCCGCTCTAAAAATAGTGGTACACAGTATATGCGCAAGAAATGATTGACAGGTCATTTCTATTTGGCACGACCTATAATAACAACTTTCTAGAACCTAGAACTCAGGGTCGTAACAAGACAAAACTTTACTATATATTGTAAAGTTTTGACGTAGTTGCAGCTACCTTTTTTGGTTGAAACTATGCAACTTCAAGGTTGAATAATTCTTCCTTTTTTAAGACGTCGATGCAGCAATCTCTGTTTAAGGTAGGAAAACCTGCCTCATTCCCAGGTAGAGTGAATCTTACAATTATATACGAGTATATTGCCCATCTTGAAGTGATTCTTGGTAAACGCCTGCACGGTGCGATATGTCATCATCTTTAACGGTATTTATAAAATATAGTATGTATTCAAAAACAGAGGCCACGTTCACTGGCTATTGCTCCAATTTTCAGTTTCTTTGGATCTTCTTTTTATAGCTGCAAATAAAAGCGTTATTTATTAAAGTTTTGTTCAAAACTTTTGCTAGTTTTTTAATGTTTATCAAATTGCCACTTTTTACCTTCCGTCACCTATAGGTAAGGAAGGTATTGTCTTTGGTCAAAAAATTCTGTGGTGAGTTTTCTTTGAATAAGCACGTTTTAGGGTCTTTACAATATGATTTTACTATTTTACGATGATGTCTGTATGTGTGTGTGTGTGTGTTAGTGTGTGCGTGTGTGTGTATGTGTGTATGTGACCGCAGTTTCGACAACGATATCTCCAATACTAGAATTCCAAAAATTACAATTCTTGTGTATTCCTTTACCTTACAACCATATGCAGACTTGATTACATTTTGGTTATAATTGGTCAACCGGAAGTATCCACATTTGAAGATTTTAACAGTTTTTCTTGAAAAATTCAGTTAAATGTTATTATAACTTAAAGAATATATTATTGTCTATACGATTTGATTGCATTTTATATTTGATATTCAACAGATATAGAGTTAAAGAAGAATAAAAATAATAAATTTCATATAAATTTCATAATTCAGCCAGATATGCTAACTTAACCATGGAAACTGCTAATATATTCAGGTAATTCAAATTGACAGATGTCAGTATCAATATAATGTAAATCAATGAAAGAATAAGGGAAGTAACTCTAGTGTTAGAAGTTTCTAGATATAAGAGAGACGATTATATTGGTTTGAACATGTCATGAGGAGAGATGAATATATTAATAGAAGGTGGAAGAAACATAGGAAGACCAAATATAAGATGAAAAGACTGTATTGCAGAAGACTTGAGAGAAAAGGAACTGAATGAGGACGACACGCAAAACAAAAATGAGTGGAAGAAGAAAATAAAAAATAGCGACCCCCTAACGAATGGGAAAAACTAAAGAAGAAGAAGAAGATGTCAGTGTCAAGTGCAATTTGCAATTTGCATAGTTTGTTTATGAGATAACTTTACTGGAAATATAGGATCTTTTGCAAGAAAATTTTGTATAGGGCGCGTGCAGTGACATGACTTTGCTGACTTTGGCAAGCAGATATGGGGACCCGTGTCAAAATGACAACAATTAATTATGTCCATAACTGACAAGTGTTATAATTTTTCATTCAAAATTTCATAATTTTCTTATTTCATGTGGTTTGTTTGTTATCAGGAGTATGGAATTCAGTTGCCGAGAAAGGGAATCACATAATACCAAAAAATTAGAATCTTTTGCAAGAAAATTTATGTATGGAATTTGTACCTAATACACAGGATTGACGGAAGGTATTGTGCTGGCCACATCAGATTTTTTCTACAATAAAGACAATCTTCATTTTTTTTGTAGAATATAGTGTGATACCAAACTTACATATGTTATTTTAAATTGCACTAAATCAGGGTGGAGCTACTAAAATTATCGTTTCCATGGTAATTTTTTGTTGTACTCTATAGGAAAAATTTTGGAACGCACTTCATGCATAAACGATTTTTGGTAATATTTTGTTATTTTGGTTTGGTATGACTACATTAAATACATAAAATATCTAGGAAACAGACAAAGAAAATTAAAGTATCATTGTCACCACTCTATTCTACCAAAAAAATTTCCTTAATAGCAATTATGCCAACTATTTTTTGTGAAGAAATAATATGTATTCGAAACAGAAAAAAAATAGTATAAAACACTCGTTACAGGCTATTCAAGCATTCTTTCGTTCGCCACTCGCCGGCATACGGCTCGTGTCCGAATTCCTAACTCGTACTAGAATGGCTTGTATTATGTAGTTTATGCTTGATTATACTATTCCGCTTTTAACCGAAAAAAACTGCAAATCGTTCTGTCAACTGCAAACGTCAACTCTATTTAAACGGACGTAGAAAACGGCATTTTATAAACTCGCGGAAATTACCATTTTCCGCTTGTTCATAAAATATGTCGCTACTCACTTATTCCATAAGTAACTAAAAAAATCATAATTTATTTTCCAGTAGCTTTTGAAGTTTTCAAATTTTCACTTCCTTCTTAGTCTTTATAGCTAAACATGTTCCTCGACATATTTATTTTCGCGTCCTAATGATATCTTTGTTATAAGTGCAAAATTCGACAAAGGACTTGCTAATATACAATTTTACATCAAAGCAACCGAATACGTCCGCGTCTAGCACAGAGTAATCATTCTTTCCAAATACGTTCCACAAAAAGAATTCTTCAGAGACATGTTTATTTTTGAAAGAAAATCATATATACGTTAGTGTCCATTAGTGTCCGAAACAAATTAATCTTCGTGTATCAGAGCGGGCCGAACGCGGAAGCAGCGGCAATACGTCACACATTGTCAGTCTTCTGCTTGGCACAACAATGCCTTCCATTACTATTTCAGCGCACAATGGCTGCGTCCGAGAGTGCGGATACATGAGCTCGAGCTCGATGGAGCTTCCACCACGCCATGTGCACCCAAGATACACTCTGCCGTCAGATAAATATAAGGCCATGTTCCACTTTCTCGATTCCACTTTCGATTTCAAGTTTATACTGCATGGCTACTTGTTCACACTTTGTTTGAGGTTAATGCAACCGTGAAAAGGGCAACTGTGAATACAAAAGCCTGTAAACATAAATTAAATTTAGTTACAAGTGAAATCGTTTAAGTTCTAAGTTATGACTTTCTATTGAATACTCAGCATAAAAATCACATATTTTTCTAATATTGTAATAATTAATTGTTATTTATTTATCCGATTACAAATATATAGCGACTTTTATGCATTCATTATTATTTTGTGGTAATAGTTTTTAATAATATGGATGCTCTGTTTGGGGTAGTTCAATAAACTGAATTAAATTATAATAATTCATTTTATTCGCTTCGCAATCATTTATTATAATTCAGACCTTTTACCCTAGGTAAGGTATGAATATATAGAGATTATGCTATTGTTAGAAAAATTAGAAAATATTTAATTTTCATTTGATAGATAAATTTATAAAATAGTCTGATTTATAAACCTCGCAGGTAAAGCTTTAAAGTATATACTTCTTGGATCCAAAGTTGAGTTTTTTAAATGTACGTGATTAACAAATAAATGTTATTGGTATTGTATAACTGTTTGTACATTTCGATGTGGTGATTCTCAATCAAAAAGATTTTTTTCCAAATTCGGAAAAATATTTCTTATTTTTCTTTTTATTATTGTTTACGTCTGACAATAGGTAATTTTTATTAAAAATAATGAATTATCTAATCATGTAGGAGACGTTAAATAGAAAATAAATACGAATTAATTTATTTCCTATTCAATGTCTTTTACGTGTTTAGATAATTCATTATTTTTAATAAAAAGTTAATGGCGGTAGTGGCGCAATAAAAAAAAATTAAATGAAAATAAGAACAAAGTCCGAATTTTGAAAAAAAATTCTGATTGAGGATCAGCACATCGAAATGTATATGTATATCGACCAATTGCCCGTTATAAAGTTTTATGGGACTTGCGGTAAAGGTCCTTGAGCCAGGTAGTTTTTTTTCTGCCATGGACCGTACGCGAAATTTGCGTACTCTGTACTAAATCTATTTTACTGTGTTGTTTTTACCTTCCGTCACCTCTAGGTAAGGAAGGTATTGTCCTTGGTCAAAAAATTCGGTGGTGAGTTTTCATTGAATAAGCACGTTTTAGGGTTTTTACAATACGATTTTACTATTTTTACGATGATGTCTGTATGTGTGTGTGTGTGTTCGTGTGTGCGTGTGTGTGTGTGTGTGTGTGTGTATGTATGTGTGTGTGTGTGGACGCTTTTTCGGGCACGATATCTCCAATACTAGAATTCCAAAAATTACAATTCTTGCGTATTCCTCTTCCTTACAACCATATGCAGACCTGTTTAGATTTTGGTTATAATTGGTCAACCGGAAGTACCCTCATTTGAAGATTTTAACAGTTTTTTTTTGAAAAAATCAGTTAAAAATGTTATTATAACTTAAAGAATATATTATTGTCTATACGATTTGATTGCACTTTATATTTGATATTCAACAGATATAGAGTTAAAGAAGAATAACGATAATAAATTTTATATAAATTTCATAATTTAGCCAGCTATGCTAACTTAACCATGGAAACTGCTAATATATTCAGGTAATTCAAATTGACAGATGTCAGTATCAATAAAATGTAAATCAATGAAAGAATAAGGGAAGTAACTCTAGTGTTGGAAGTTTCTAGATATAAGAGAGACGATTACATTGGTTTGAACATGTCATGAGGAGAGATGAATATATTAATAGAAGGTGGAAAAAACATAGGAAGACCAAATATAAGATGAAAAGACTGTATTATAGAAGACTTGAGAGAAAAGGAACTGAATGAGGACGACACGTAAAACAAAAATGAGTGGAAGAAGAAAATAAAAAATAGCGACCCCCTAACGAATGGGAAAAACTAAAGAAGAAGAAGTAGATGTCAGTGTCAAGTGCAATTTGCATAGTTTGTTAATGAAATGACTTTACTGGAAATATATGATCTTTTGCAAGAAAATTTATTTATGGGGCGCGTGCAGTAACAAGACTTTGACCCGTGTCAACATGACAGCAATTAATTATGTCCATAACTGACAAGTGTTATAATTTTTCAATCAAAATTTCATAATTTTCTTATTTCATGTGGTGTGTTTGTTATCAGGAGTATGGAATTCAGTTGCCGAGAAAGGGAATCACATAATACCAAAAATTTATAATCTTTTGCAAGAAAATTTATGTATGGAATTTGTACATAATACACAGGATTGACGGAAGGTATTGTGCTGGCCACATCAGATTTTTTGTAATATGAATATATTTTTTTCGCA
Organism: Harpalus rufipes; assembly: GCA_951394225.1. NCBI lineage: Eukaryota > Metazoa > Arthropoda > Insecta > Coleoptera > Carabidae > Harpalus > Harpalus rufipes. Next base: position 65,271,287 of record OX596274.1, read on the forward strand.
ATTAATAAACTACGCATTTATTGTTTCTTATTTCTTATTATATATTTTCAGTTTACAAGATTTATATAAAAATTCAGTATGCATTTTTTAATACGGCCCAGTTCTTGACGCTTCCAAGTTCAAATAATTTACGAGTCCTGACCGCTAAGCTACCCAACCTTCCATAAAAGGTTGTAAACCATGCATATCGGTTCATACTACACCCTAAATTTTGTTACTCTTTTTTAACACCCTCTATGTATTTAAAATATGAAAAACAAACATCTTTTAGTAATCAAGTTATAAACAAATGTTTCTATAAATATGCAGATAATTGAAGTATTTTTATTATCCTGATTGTCCTGAGAGGATATTAAAATTTAGTTGGTAGATGCATAATATATTAAAATATGAAAAACAGACATTTTATTTAATATAATTATACACAATTGTTTCTATAAAAATGAGGATATGAAAAGTTTATTATCCTAATTGTCCTGAAGGGATACCAGCAAAGTTCATATAAATATGAAAAATATACATCTTTTATTAACAACGTTATAAACAATTGTTTCTATAAAAATGAGGATATTTGAAGTTTTTTATTATCCTGATTGTTCAGAGAGGATATTAAGAAAATTGATAATGTAGGAAAAATCAGCTGCTTTTTTAACGATAGCATTTTTAATTGAATTTTTTCATTATTAAAGATCGAGTTGAGGAAAAATAAAAAATACGGGTGTAATATTTTTCATAACTCCATCGATTAAAGTTAAAAATGAAAAATCCTGCATGACCTCATTGTGACCGAGTCAAATTTGTTAACTTTCATACATTCAATTCAATACCTACAAATCTGATGAAAAATAAATTAGTTTAGGTACGCAAAATTAATTTATATGAAACTTGAAAAATAATTTCGGTGTTTAAAGTAGACAGTAATGTAAATTACATATTTTATTTTAACTAATTCTGTCATTTCCTGAAATATTTTTACATTTATTACAGTTGGGAAAAGGTAATTACATGTTTTAATTTAATATAAAAACATAAATTTAAATTTTAAATTGTATAACTTAGCATATTGTGTTGTGTTGCTCTGTCAAGTACACGTACAACAGTATACTAACAAATATTTGTTGTTACAGGTAAGAGCGAGCCCTTCAGCCCTTGTCTCGGTCTTCAGCTCCAGCAGTGACGTTTCTCTCAAGTGGTTCGTTTAATTTTCTTTTTTCTTTTGAAAATAAAATCCTTTTATGTAGACATTTTAATTTAAAATGAAATTTTTGTTCCAAATCGATGTAGCCGTACGCACACTGCGTTCAATAAAGAAATAGAATTCGTTTAGTATACGAAGCTCACACAAGCATTATTGGGAATAAGAAAGTCAGGTAGACCGTGGAAAACATCATTTATCAGTAATTTATCTGTCATTTGAAATTAAGTTATGAAAATTAATGGAAAAGATTTAAGTGAATCAATTTTTTATAATGTCCTTGTGAGTGAAAATATGAAATTAACCAAAGAGCATTTTCTCAGTTTTTGGCAAAAAAAATATGTAAAAGTAATAGAATACACGTCATACTTACCTGATTTCGCAACATGCGACTATTGGCTACTTTTGTACTTCATAAAAATTTATAGGATATTGATGCTGCAATTCGTAATTGTTTTAAAAGCATTCAGCATTCCAAAAGAAGATTGGTTGGGAGATTTCAAGAACTGAAAGTAAAGAATGGTCAAGTATATTAGTGTTAAAGGAAACTACTCTGAACATACGTACATATTTAAAATAAAATTCTAAATATTTGAACCATTTATCTTATTCTTAATTATACTAGCTTCACTCTTGACAACAAGAGATGTCTTTTAACTTATAAACGGGCCTATTCCTTAAGAAAGTGATTAAAATTATTGTGCTATAATTATGGATCTGATTTATTTCTTTGTTTTTTTTATTGAGATACCCACATGAACAATGAAAACTTTTAACGACTTACAAAAAATTAACCGCTGAGTTAATGTAATATGCTCGAAACTGCGTTATTAGGACATATTGCGGATATAAAATGGAATGCTTTTTTCTCTTTTCCATTGGTTTTATTTTATATGACCAATTAAATAGTATACAAATAAAAAAATTATGTGCCTGCTGGGCGGTATCGGATTTTCCTTCTCAACAATAATGGTGTGTGACCACAGAATTTTTTTAATGTATATATGTATACTACCCGTTTTGAAATTATATGAGGTATAAATTCAAAATTTCGTAGTGCATATCATCTATGCTTGGCTACAGTTTGATCATGTTTCCCTCCCTAATCAAAACACTTTTAGCAAATAATTCTCAAAAAAATTCATTCTCTGTTATTTATTAAATAAAGATTTTTTTGTAAATTAAATAAAAATACATCTTGTGCTTTACTCTTATTAAAAAAAAATATTATTTATTTCAAAGAGTTGTCATGGCGCAATATGTATTTTTTTAAATGATTTTGTTAGAAAACAATACGGATTTAAAAAATGCAAGCTATACACTAAGAAATTCAGTGTTAATTTTTACTCAATTTTAACACCATAAGAATTCTGTATAGGTCCACTCAGATTTTTATGTTAAGTATAACACTTTTGCCGGAGTAAGAAAATCAACACAAGTGTAGAGCTAATTTTAAGTTATGGTTAACACTTTTTGTTGTGTTACTATTAACTCAACAGTAGGAGTAAATCGAACACTATCAACAGGGTAACTTTTACACTTTTACACAGGAATGTAACATCAACTCGATTAATAATTTTACTGAAAATGGAGTACATTAAATACCATCAACAGTGTAACTTTAACATTTTTACACAGAATTAATAATTTTGTACAAAATAGAGTAAATTAAACACCACGACAGAGTATTTTTAACATAAGTATATTTATTATTCAGGCGTACCGCAAGGATCCAATTTAGGACCGCTTTTATTTATTTTGTTCATAAATGAATTAATTTCATCATTTAACTGCAATGTTCTTGCCTATGCTGATGACATCAAATTATATTTAAATATTGATACTCCAGCTGCTACAATTTAAAAACCAACATAAATTTAGTGGTCAATTGGTGTATCGAAAACAAATTAAAATTAAATATTGGCAAATGTTGCATAGTTACGTATACACGTAAAAATAACCCATTGATGGTTGAATACAATATGCAGAATAATATTTTATCAAGACAAAATTCTATATATGATCTTGGAGTTACATTCTGTAGCAATTTTATATTTATAGATCATATAAATAATGATAATTGGGAAATAATCGGACACGCAGTCTGTGTAAAATTATTATTCAGCCCTTCATATAAAAAATACTTGCGAATCGGCTAGCAAGATACTAGGTTTTCTTATGAGAATTTTTATTATGTTTACTGATATCAATGTTCTAAAATCTTTATATTTAGCATTTATAATGAGTAAATTTGAGTATGCTTGCTTAAGCCAAGAGGAGAGAACAGTCTTGTGCTCGATTTCTTAATCGTTTGATAACGAACAAAGTTGATGCCTCATATCTCCTGTTCCGGGTGTCAATTCATGTACCACGACTGCAGTCCAGATATACCAGGTCCTTTCATCTGCCGACTTCGTGCACAGATAAATTGAAACGATCTCCAATTTATGTAGCTTCCCATGCAGCTAATGTTCTGTACTCAGATATTTTTATTTAAAATATTATTTTTGTATTTTCTCAATACATGCATTGTTTTTGATTATTTTATATACTTTGTCCTGTAATCGGATTACTGTTGGGCAATAAATTATTATTATTATTAATTTATCTATGTAATTACAATATGGTGTTTTAAAAAAACCTCATTATCACTGGAGTCTCTTTTCAAGCCTTTTCCTGGGGGTGGTGTAGGTACTGTTTCCAATAATCTAAATTCAAAAAAGACTTCCGAAACTTGATGTATTTGAAAGAGTTGATGCGCTGGTTGACACATCTGTAAAACCTAAAAGATCTTTAGAAGTTATGGATACTGTACTGTACGTATCTCTTATCTCACAATCCAGTTTGGGATAGTGTTTCTAGGAATACATTTCTTTTAAAAGAATCCCTCAATATTATTACTATCATTGCATGTTATTTACCCATTTTAACATACTTTTTACCTCTCGCTAAGAGAGGTAATGGATTCATGCTAAAAATCGCATATCCAGATTTTATTGAATAAGCACGTTTTAAGGTCCCTACAATCCGATTTTAACATTTTTACGATGATGTCTGTGTGTGTGTGTGTGTGTGTGTGTGTGTGTGTGTGTGTGGATGTGTGTGTGTGTGGGATGTTGGAAGGACGGTTACTCAAAAACTATAAGACTTAAAATTTGTTTAACAACGTATTTCCCAATCGGACATTCATGGGAAGATCTGAAAAGGTTTTGGTAACAATTGGACAACCGGAAGTAGAAGATTCTTGAAAAAAAATCTTCTAAATATTATTTTTTGAAAATTTTTCTTGATAATATTAAAGAAAAATAAATTCTCTTTCTGATACATTTAAATATTTTTATACATATTTTATAGATTTAGAGATAAAAGGAATATAATATATAAAATAATGTTGTAATTAATTTTACAACCGAAAGGATGTCATGAAAAATAGTTGCAAATTTAAATTATTTGTAACTGACAGATAAATGTCAGTGTCAGAAATAATGAGTAATGAAAGAAAAATGTATTTGGAGAATCCCTTAATTCTTGATCTGTGACTATTATGGAGATGACAAGTCTAGGTTGAAGGACTTAAATTTGTTTCAAACATTATGGGACAATGTACACCAGTACTGTAGACTAGAGTAACTTTGAATTGCGAAAAAGCTATCAAATTCTTCTCAAGTAAGTTGTAAATATTGACAAAATTACACATCGATATAAGAATAATCGGAGTGCAATCTATCCGTCACTTTATTAAAAGGAATTAGTGTTATTTAGATATAACAAGTATGAAAAAATAAAATGTAAAAGAAGATATATAAGAATAGATGCACAATCCAGGTATATACATTTTAGACCGCCCAAAATAAATGTTTTTACTAGAAGAATATGAAGAGAAAGTAAACAAAGTTGTTCGAATTGAAAATTGCTGTTACCAGCCTAATATTTATATATGGTAAACTCTACTTTGTAATTTATTGTAACATAATTTATGGTAAATATCTTTATGTTGAGACATGCTATTATTGAATAATAAAGAAGTTTATACGTCATAGATTTATATGAATATATTATTTGTATTTATAAAAATAATCTTTGCTTTATGCATACAGCCAGGTAAAATATACGGCGAGAGGTTATGTGCTGGCCACATCAGATTTTTATGATCGTATTCCAAAGATATGTAGTACTTTTATCCATAATAATAGTAAGCATTTTGTTCCACATACAAACTACAAACCACGTTTCGAACTACGCATTAAAAACTAAGTAAAGTTCCCCTAGTCCGAGTTAGGAATTACCAATAAATAGAGTAAAATATACTACCAACAGAGTGAAATGTAATACTAACAGAGTAAAATAAAATACCTATGACTCTTTGTTAAAGAAAGTAGATGTAAAATATATTTTTTACTATGTAAATCAGGCAAAAATAAACTAACAAATAAATATTATGAAACTATGTAATATGCGCAATATTGCAACACTGTATAAAAGTCTTTTACTCCGTTCAAAAGTGGGTTAAGTTAATACAGTATGTTGTTATCAAATACAAAATTTAACTTTACACCGCAATTTTTTTAGTGTATTAACACCAAGTTTTTTGCGACAATTTTATTATAATAAAACATTTTTAGTCGGACATTCCGTATAGGGAATTGTTTTGAGCGAAATATTATAATTATCTGCACACAGCTATTATTCATATCTAGCAGTTTCAGTTCGCATTCCTATGAGACTAATCTTAATGGTATGGCTGATAATACAGATACATTCCCTTGACGTCATCCTTTGATTTCTAGCAGAAACAAATGCAACTTGAGCTCATCTCAAAACATTACTCTGTGCAATTGCAATCATACCGCGTAATACATGTTCATTTCAGATTGGAAAAGTATACCCACTTAACAAGATAATGCTTTTATTTCCACGGCACACTGTGATTGTGTTCATTACAAGATGGCGTTGTGATTTGTGAACTGCGATGCAATGATAAATTTTAGGGTTATGATGACTGAGTAATTTGAATAAATGATTGATAGCTGGGTTTTGATGTTTCGGTTTAATGGTTCAATATGGCTTTAATTATTATTGCTTTTTTGATGCCAAGAGAGAAATCATATTTTCTTTTTTGTTTGTATTTTAACTTTAAACTCGGATGTCGTTGATTTTTTAATACCAATAAAATAATTCGATTTTAAAAATTAAATGGAAAACTTTTGATGATGTAAGTTTAAGTGGAAAAGTTTCCATATTATAGGTAATTCAGTTAAAGAATTATTACCTACTACAAATTTAATATTTTAGTATGAATACTGATTTCTTGTACAAAATTAAGAGAGAGAGAATGTCTCATTAGTTGATGATATTATGTGTTCAATATCAGTTATTTGGGTAGTGAGCAGGTGGTAGATAAATAAAATCATTATGTATAATTATGAAGTTTGCACCTACTTCCTGCTGCTCTTTTTCCTCTTCTAAATATAAATTTCAAAAGTTATTCCGAGAACAGTCTATAATTATTCTCATATTGCTGGGCATAGGTGTAAAAATAATTTTGCTCCATTCCACCGTGGAAATGATTGGAGGGTAATAAAAGTGGAATTCCTGGCGCTGGGAAGCCACTCGCGCCTTGTCAATAAATAACCGGGATCGCCGAGATCGCAGCAGATTAGCGCGGGCGCAAGCACCTACACGCGCTCCCGGGCACACGTGCCGAACAACAAGCGTCCGGTGCCGATTTAAATTTGATAAATCGCCGACGAAATAAAATTTGCATGCCGTGGCGTGGCTACTAGAGATTGGTTAATGGTCACTACATCGAGTTATGACGTACGTCCCCATGGAGACACATATTGTTGTTTTAATCTTGGTTTTATATGGGACGCTATTAATTTTTATTTGAAACCAACCGAAAAATTGATGTTTTCAGGAATACGTATGAGGTTCAGAAAATACGATTTTAGAGATGACGTAGAAAATTTTCCAGAAGTAGATTGGAAAATTAAACTTTCAAAACTTGTCCAGTAAAAGTGTTAAATTCTCAATTTAATATAATGTTACATTCTCAATAATAATTGCCCAGAAGTTTTCTATTTCATAACAAAAATGAACAAATTTTTTAACAAGACCATACTATTTTACGGATCTAATTTTTATTTTTTGGAAGTAAATTCAAAAGCCGGCATGTTATTTTAGTAAACGTAGAAATTACGATTTTAGTTTTATTTTAATTAACTAAAATTTAAAAAAAATATAAAAACGTTTTTTCAAAATTCTTATAGAAAATTTTAAAACATGTGTTTATTACCTACCTATGATAAAATGATAATTACTGAATAATGTTTTATTCTTTATTATTGCTAATTTGAAAGTTTAAGCGTTCCGTTTTGTTTTTCTTTTTTGGAGATGACCATTTCGCGTATTTTTTATTTAGCAATAAAATACATAACGAGGCAAATAAGTTTTTCTATTTTATTCACGCCATAGCGTGAATATATTTCAGTAGAAGATTAAAGAGCAAACGAACTACTTTAAAAAATTGATTTTAGTGGATTCGGAGACTTTTAGATTCATCCAGATTTCATGCTGAAATTGTTTTATTAAAATTATCTTTTCCAGGCTTTATACATACGTACCTATTATATTATACTTCGTTTGTTTTGTATATTACATTCTAATGTCTTTACATACAGTTGTTTCACGGATATGGGACATCTCTATTATTTTCTTTATTATTGGAAATAGAAGAAAATAATTTAAATAAACGTTGTAGTAGATCAAGAGGGACATTCACTTATTGAAGAAAAAAAATATATAACCAGTACTCAAACTATAACTTAAAGATTTATTTTTTTAAATGGGATGGTATATATATATATATATTTAGGCCTTTCTATACAGCATTTTTTTTCTGAATTCAACCGTATAATCATTTTATATCCATACATCACAAAAAATATTGAGAAAAATTCAATTGATATTTCAAAAAATTTTGTTTATATTTATTTTTCAATAGGCAAACTGCTATCTGTCAATTTGAACTATTTAGTGCATAATTCACTTTTTAATGTCTTTAACACTTTTTGTAAAGTTATTAATAAATATTTGTTTTCTTTTAATTTAAATTCATTTTTTTTCATTCATAGTCATAGTCTAGAAAATAACTTTATATATCTCATTTAAATTTGTTTAACTTTATGTTATACTTTGAAAACCACCCTGTATGAAGGTCATCAATTAATGACAATAAAAATCCCTTTTATCATATTACCTACATGTTTGTGATATGAATTTAATATTTCTATTACAATACGATCATATGTATTATATGATAAACAATATTTCTTGTGCTCTTCTGTGAACTCTGGTAAGCTTCTTACGTATGGTTACCTATTGTTGCACTGAAATATGAGATAACGTAAAGAAGTATTTAATTTACTGCACAATAAGAAACGTGAAGAGGAGAATACATGCAATCTTTTGAGTTATTTTATACCTACACTACACTGCTCACAATGGTTCATTGAAAATGGAAAAATAATTATTTAGTACTTATGAATTCTAAAGACCTAATTGACAAAATATAAATAATGACTATTAAATTAAATTATTCATATATTTATTAAAAATAAACCATTTAGGAAATACATTTCAAATATCCGAAACATTTGTTTCTTAGTTAGTTGAAGATAATTATATCCATGGTATAATTTTTAAATTTTAAACCTGTAATGATTATCTATAATTTTATGAACCACCAAAATTAACAAAACTAATGATTAGCCTTTGTGTGTATGTGTGTGTGTGTATGTGTGTTGATGACCTACTGTAACGTGCGCCCCTGACTTAAGAGTATACGAGCGCCGCTACTGGTAGAATATTCACGAGCGATAACGTAATCCCTTGCGGCGGAGAAAGACCCATACGGCTAGACGAGTTAATTACACCGGTGACGTAAATCCATTGTATTCAATGTCATTGTGGCGCCAGAAAATTCGAGAACGACATCGCGCTATATAAACCCGTCGCCAAAGCCAGCGAATATAGTCTGATATATAGAAGCAACGAGCAATGAAGTTGGTGATATAAATAAACATTCTACAAGTTGTTAACATTAATAAATGTAGTTATATAAATAAATATAGTGATATAAATATTGTTTAAATAAATAATATTAATGTTTAAGTATTTTAATTAATAATATATCTTTGATTTTTACACTTCACCCATATAAATACACGTTACACTACTTTTTGTACAATCGTAGAAAAAGAAACATGCGACTATAAATTATAATCATATCATTGTAAATTCTTCATTATCATAAATAAACATTAACTTTGTTTTTTAATAAACTCAAAACCTTTTAAAACTAACCTTTACATTATTTTGTTGTTTATGTTTAGATACATATTCATGCTCGTATTTAAATTATAAAAAAAATATCATCACGGCATATTACCCATTGCTAGGTGTGCCAATTTGCATTATACACAGATATCGGAAATGACAAAATATTTGTACCGTGCGGGCGCTTACCAGGCGTTACCACACGCGCACTCATTGCTGGCGTGGAGAGTGCACCACAGAGGTCAATTTGTTTATTTATTTATCGGTTTAATATTATGTATTCTATATAAATATTGCATATGTAAATACTGCATATTAAAAAAGTATATATGCATGAAAAAGGCATGAATTCTTGTGTGACAGCGTCGCATTGGCATTGCATACACATAGATTTAACTTGATAGTGACAACATCGGACGTAATCAGGTTGAGTGATGTGTGCATATGTTTCGGACGGATTTTCCAAGTGTGCTCGCGATCGTTTTCCAATCAATTTGTCACGCGTGCGTTGATCAATTTTACTATTATAAATTTGGAGGTGTCGTACATCAGAATGAATCATTCAGTGGCCGTGCTAGGCCGCCGAGGCACCGCCACCGCTAGCTCTGCGTATGACAACCGGGGTAATGAATAACTCTACCCGCTCCAACTACGATAACTTGAAATTTACGAGCGTTCTCTGCTCTGTCCCTGTACACTCTGCCGCCTCCAATGCTCTGTGTCTAGGACGTCGTTACGGTGAGCCTGGAGTTTCCTATCCGTGCCGCACGTGCGCTTGTGGATTTTAAAAATTTTGCTGTATTTGTTTCTGTCATATTAGGAATTGCAAATTTCAAGATATTTATAAACATCTCAAATGTCAGATTTATTTTTCAAAATATTGTGTTATTTACATATTATGTATATGTATCTATCAATATGTAGATGGTTTATTTATATTTCTAAAATTTATATTTTTATAACACGGATGAAAAGGCCGCGACCTAATAATAATGCACGGCAAAATATATTCCTTTGTCAATACAATTCTAATGAACTACAAATACAAGTGTCCTGTTCTCCCAAACTCACATATACAGCATGTCCCATTTGCGAGCCATTTCAGATGTGCTATTGTTTTCCTAAAATATGTTATAGGCTTAAATATTAATAACCGAGAAAAATATTTAAAATAAATATAGATATAGATATTTTGGCTTGGTATAAGGGTTATATTTTAAATATGTTATATATTCGAAAAGTTTTCACATTTTTTCGCCGCTGAACAAGCAATAAAAATGTATAATTTTTTATTTGAAACATTGGGTTATTAATAGTAAGTAGAAGTAATCAGAAAAAATGTATAATTGATCAAAATCAGTTTTTCCCATTATACCATTTATTTTACCTTGTACCACTACGCACAAAAACTACATAACTGTCAGTGTATTTGTAGGTTGGTAACACAAAACGGCAGAAAATTTATGCAAAATATGGAAATTAAATTTTACATGTTAACATGAGTAGTTATTAAAATAGTTTTCCAGTCAAACGCATGAATTTTTTTGTTTTTTAACTAAAAAGTTTTGAAAACAGATTTAAATTTGCATGCAAACATAGCAACTGTATACATTCCATGCCATAAATAATCGATCTAAATCAGTTTTTCGTAATTATCGAGTAGGCTATAAGAATTTTTGAGAACGGAGCTCACAAATAATAATATAATTAAAATTGTACCTTTCATCATTTTCGAGACCCAATAGAGACAGTTAAAATGGGACAGACTGTATAGTTACAAAGTTTACATGCAGTTTTGAAAATGGTTTTCAGTCAAAATTTTGCGAAACTGTTTACATGCAATATTCAAAACAGGTTTACAGATTGATTTGAAAACAGTTTCGGCACTTGCGCATTTGGTTGATGTAAGTAACATATCCTCTTTACTCCAAATACTTCGTTTTCCCATTATTTCAATTACTTTTTTTACTTTATACCACTACGCACTAAAACTACACAGCTGTCAGTTTATTTGTAAGTTAGTAACTTAAACGGCAGAAACGGTATACTATGTAGACATGTGCAATATTGGAACAGAATTTTAAGTGTTTACATGAGTAGTTTTGAAACTAGTTTTCAAGACAAACCCAAGAATTTTAGTTTTAGTTCGTGTTGAGATAACTCAAAACCGCTTTGAAACTGTATACCTGGCGTTTTCAAAAGTAAAAACGTTTTGAAAAATATTTCAAAACTGCATGTAAACCCAGTATGTGTATATATTTGGGATGTTGGACAATATAGAAGATACGATGTCAGTTAAATAAAACAAAAGTTATCCCATTAGTATAGCATTTTAGTGATGTTTTGTTTTTCCCAAAAAATAAACAAAAAATGAATAGGTCAATGTCAATGTTATTTTGTGAACATCTTTAAAACAAAATTCAAAATTATAATAGCTCTACTGTCACAAAAGATTTTTTGAATGGTTTTCTACGAAATAAAAAAAAATGAGATGCTCTCGTTTCCGATAACCATCGAGGTTATTCTTTTAACAAAATATTTAATATTTAGAACTAGATAATAGTACATTAAAAACAAGATTCATAAGGTAATCTGTTCACACAGGAGGAATGCGACAATAGGACTTAGAAAACATGTTTTTTTTTATTGAGATATTTTAAAAATATAATTAGATATTTTTTAAATGCGACGTCAAAAATATAATAGTGTTTTTTATCAGTTATGTTGGTATCGCTTCCCGCTAAAAAATTAATGTCACAGATGAAAATTCAATTTTGAATAACAATAATTTGCGGTTACATAATTATCTGTCAGTTTTGAAAGCATTCATACGGCCCCTAGAAAACGAAAAGCCCCGAAAACAGTGTGTTTATAGATCTCTTTAACGACATATTGAAAAAAAATATTGTCAATACATAGGTATCGATTTGAAAACTTTTTTTTTCAATATACTTCATTGGTAAATTTATTTGCTAATTCTTAACCACTGTGTTATAGAATAGGCCTAATTGAATGTAATTAAAATAGTACAATCGTGCGTTTTATAAAGACAAAGAGAAAAAGCAGTATTACTAATTTGAGGTCTTACCCTTGTTACGATGGGATGGTAATTTGTATTCATTTATAGTAGACATACAAGAACAACATCAGGTCGTGCAAACAACAAAGAAACAAATTCTTGCAATTTAACTCTTTTCTAGCTCCAGCGTCGTTTGGCGTAATTCACTGCAAAATTTATTACGCTGCGCTTTTTAAATTTTCACGAATATTAAAAAACAAACATCTATCCATTGTGTAGCCCGGTGTCAGGTGTGCTTTAAATAATGCAGCCCGCATTACTATGCGAGCCAGTAGCCCGCAGTGATCCGGCACATTGCGGGCTCACGGCTCAGGCTCGGCTCGCCATACCAGTTTAATAGCTGCCCACTTACGATAATTATTTGCTAAAGTAACTTGACGTTTACTTGACTTCTTAATTGCTAGCTTGAGATATGTGCATCTTTTCTTATTTTTAATTGGTGACTAAATATCTCATTTTGTAATATGAAGTCTATAACGGAAACACCATATAGGTATATAATAATAATAATAATTCGTTTATTTGTTGTAAGAAAAATGCTCTTATACAAATGACGATTGGCAACCCAAATACAAAATATAATACATATTGACAATATATGACAATTATGAATTTAGCAACCCAAATACAGAATAAGATAAATATTAACAATATGAGACAATTATGAATTTTAAACATAAACAAGAAAGTAACTAGACTTATATAAGCCGTATTCTTTCGCTACGTTGGATCAGATCCATGTTACATGGATCAGTAAATTGCATGTTCTTTTGAATACCGATCAGTATCCCCACCCCCAAGACCAAGTAATCCAGATCAGTGCCATCTACTCCAACAAAAACTTGGCTTAGAAAGATCATATCATTTAAGATTGAAAAATGGCGGAAGCGGCGGAAGAATCTGTCATATTTTATAAGTCAATCAGGACAAGAGGTTACATTTAAGGTTCTAAAAGAAATTTAAACAAGAATAAACAATGGCAAATATAGAAAATTGAAATTCATTTTTCCGACTGATTTTGACAGATACTTTGTGTACTTTCGAATAAATTCATCTGCGTTCACGTGACCTAATCTGATCTAATCCATAGGATAAGTTGGATCTGATCCAACCCAGCGAAAGAATACAGCTATAATAAAGTACTTATTATAATTGTACCTATTTAACTTATATGGTTATAATACATAAAAAAAGAAAGAAATTTCCGATACTTTCGCTAGTAAGACAATTTTAGTGAAATATGTAACAAAAAGTATTACAAGTGATTACCTACATAGTAGGATTTGTCATGTCTTTTACAATGTAAATAAACAATAAATTAAACTACGTAATAGGTATATAAAAATACGGTATTGCAAGCTGGAAGTAGCTATTGGTTAGAAGAACGAAGAAAACTTCTTACTGCTTCTAATTTTTTTAAAGTATGCACTCGGCGGCAAACAACAAGCTGTGTAAATTTAGTAAAGAATTTGTTATACGGGTCACAAATTTCGCACGTTCCAGCAATTCACCACGGGAAAACCTTCGAACCGGTAGCTAAGGAAAAGCTAGAAGAACAGTTGGGTATACAAATAATATAGATTTATTTACGTAGGAATTTACAATACACTATTTATATATAGATACTCGTATATAGGTAAATAAAATTACTTATTTAAACTTCAAACATGAATAATAATTTAATAATTAGTAATTCCCTTCATGTATATCATATAATTCATATTTAATTCAATAAGGCCCTGGCTTTTATGGTAAGCTATCTTATTGTCATTAATATTAATGTATGCATATTCATATTTATTTTTGAAATTGTATGCACCTACTGTATCCCCATGCTTATAATTAATACAATTTTTAATGATTTAATGTTATTTTCGCAATCGCCTGATTCATCTGTCACTTTTAAGCGAAAGCGCTTGACTGAAAATTGCCAGAGCTCGATTATACAATACCCGGCCTATTTACTTTTCTGACTGTACCAGACATATGATGTGGTACTACTAGGCTGCAATTGTTCACGCCCTCAGTGTTACCCCTCTCACACCCGACCCGTCCCTCCCGTAAAAGTAGACGAGTACGGATTCCTCTTAACACGATATTAATCGCAATATGAGATTTTTTTAGGTTTTTCGAAAGTAGTGATCTCGGTAGTGACTTTATTTCTATGCGTCTATAGTTTTAGTAAAGCAAAACTAATGAAATAATTATTGAAGTTTTCCAGCGAGAGTTGTGATGCCACTGTCACTGCGATATAACAAACGTGTACATACTGCAATGACGTCGTATCACGAATTTAATAAGAAAACTTTAGGTGTGTATAAAAAAATACAAAAATATAGAAAATTTTAATTTTATTATATTAAATTTTTCAAATCAAATAATTTCAATTATTTTTCGCAATCAAATAAAAATTCTATAATCCAAATAATCCAGATAAAATCAGTACTTATAGTAATTTTAATATTAATTTATATTTAATATAAATATATACATACTTGTTTTTTTATTTAAATTTATTATTTATTTTAATATAATTTTGTAAATTTATTATCTTTTTATGTTAAATGATAAATTTCATATACATATTTATGTGTATATAGCGTCATTTTGAAATGAATTCATTGTAATTACGCGGACTTATATAACTTAGTAAAAAATATTTTCATATATACAGATGTTCATTTTGTTTTGTCCACATTTTTAATTTACTTATTGGATAGAGAATTTTATTCTGAATTTAGTGATGTAATATTTGCATGCCCATAGTTTTTTTTTTTGAGAAAAATTCGTATAAAGTTTTAAATTTATTTGATTAAAAATCACTACAAAGGGCCGATTTTTCTATCGATGCTTAACCTTTTGATTAGCTTATCATTATTTCTTGATTAATTTCAAATTAATCATGGATAGTGTTTTTCAAACCAACTTTCAATTATGATTAACTAATTAAAAATTAATTGAAAATTTGTTATGTTGGTATTAACTTTTCTATTAAATTTGACAAGTTGGTGGTTTGTGATTTGTGACAATTTCAAATTTGTAATTTCTGTTCATCGTAATTTTAGTTAAAAACCATTTCTTAGGCAAGTAAATGTATTAAATATGTTTTTTTTATATAGAATTAGAGTGCCCAGAGGTGAATATTTTGTTCTTTAAATTGATCATAAATGTCAACGCAAACAAAATATTCACATATTTTTGCCATGGCATTCTAAATCCATGTTTCATTATTTCCATTTGTGGCACTCTTATAGCCGTATTTTAATCAAATTAATATAAAACTTTATATATTTTCTTCTCAAAATAGTTATTTATGTAACAAGTGCGAAAAGTAGTACTTTTTTGCTCGAGTGCGATGTTTAAATTAAAGTACGAGATAAAAACTACTTTACACACGTATTGCATACACTATTTTTCCTGCACCCGAAATGTTAGTGCTGTTTCTCATAGGGTTTCATCGAGTCAAGTAGCTTGATGTTTTTGTAAATTACTTGATTTGACTTGAAAATCAAGATTTTCAAAAATTCATTACTTGACTTGACTTGATTTTCTATCGTTACTACTTGACTTGATCAAGCAAATTCAAGCTACTTGATAACGAACCGATTATGTACGAAAACACACGAACCAGTAGAATCATAACCTAGCTGTGTGTGGTATGGCGTGGCGCGCCATATGCTGTGCTGATTCACTCCTGCAAATTAAAATCTGTGCAGAGGTTTAAAAAATTCACTCAATATTGGAATATACAGTAGAATCAAGATACCCTGATAAAAACATTTAAAGTTGATTATGGAACTTATAACTTATAAATCATGAAAAACGAAAAGTTTTAAACTGAAAAATGAAAAATAAAGCAAACAAAATTAACACTATTAAATTAAATGAATGTAAATATAAATTTTTATCGAGGTAGGTATCTTGATTATTCATTATTATTAAATGTTCAACTCGATTTTACTCAGAATTTTTGTTATGCAACGTTATGATTTATTTACATGATCATAAAGAGAAGAAAAAACACTATCGGATTTCACTACTAAAAATCTATGTTCTCATTTAAATTTTTTTATGATGACGTCATAACTGAAAAACAAATGAAAGTCGGAAGATGAATCGTACATATTAATGTGTATTTTTAAAAATTAAAATCGACGTGTTTCAGCGTTTTTATAAAAACCGGATGAGTTCAGCTTTTTTTTTGATATTCCACACTTTAATCGCACACTGTATGTAAAAGTGCTAAGCCACTTTGTCTATCTTCTCCCATTTGCGATTTTAACCATGATTTCAGTCTTCGGAGAACAGAAAAACTTCGCTCAGCGCTTGCCACGCTTGTCGGTAAAGTACAATACATGCAGACAAAGTTTAATTCTAGGGAAGAATTTTTCACTACAGGCAATGTACACTTGTACAGTTGTATATAGGATTCAGGCATCTCAGTGTGATCTGTTTTTAGTGTTCTTTGATATTTAGTCTGCCATAATTCCAGTTCAGATTTTAGTTTTGATTTTACCGTGTCCTTATCACAGTCATATCCTTGTAAAAAGTTTTCGAGGTTGAGGTTGCGGTATTTTTGTAAATTATATTTATTTTATCTTTTTTATATCCAAATACTCTTTATTATTGCCTATGTTATTTGTACAAATAAATAAGCCCTGGAATCTCAGGGGGGGTAATTACCCCCATTACCCCCCCACCCCACCCCTTGTATCCGCGCCTGCCTATACATTCGAAAGAATCTGAAAGACAAGTGGAATAGAATTTTACAATCAATATTAATACTAAAAATTAGGTTACAACTCATTATGTCAAAAAAATATTAATGTTCTTAAGAATTAGGTTATTACTTAATCTGTTAATAAAAATTATTTCATGTATACAGTGTACATTAATATATATTTAAGAAAAAATATTACTTTCACTATTATTTACTACCTAATTATCTACTTGACCAGTAAATTAACCGATTATGTATGTTGCCTAGCAACGTGCATTTACTTTTCACGCACTATTGTTTGAAAAGCATTTTTCGCGCACTAGTGTTTGAAAAGCACTTTTCAGGCACTAGTGTTTGAAAAGTACTTTTCACGCACTAGTGCTTGAAAAGTGCCTCTTTACACAGGGTAAAATATGTGTAAAGTTTGCACTTTACGCACGGTTGTAGGAAAAAGTTGTAATCTAAGGGTATGCAAATATTATATCAATGAATTCAGAATAAAATTTTCTATCTAATAAGCAAATAAAAAATATATAGCCTCATTTAAAATAACAAAGTTGGTCCCCACAATTTGAAAACTACTGGTTGAAAAAAGAATTAACGCTCATTAAAATAGTCTTGTAAAATAGAAGTCGTATGCTAATTTAACCGACCTCGTACCTGTTATAGTTCTCGAGATAGCAACAGTGGACAAAATAAAATGAACAAATACATATCTATATTTTTGAAGATCATAGATGAAGACAGATTCTTTCATTTGTCTATTTTAATTTTATGAATGTTCGTCTATTTATTTATATGCATATGAGTGCACGAATTTTAAGAAAAACAATTAAGAATTAATTTTAAATGAAGGAAATGAATATATCATTATGACACTTTAATTATTTCGGAGTGTCAATCTGCTTTGTACACAGACACCGGTAATAATTAATTAATTATATCGAATTTTAAATGGCACAAAAGTGACCCCTGTGGTGCACTCTACACGCCAGCAATGAGAATCCATGCTGGTAAATGCCTATGCATGATACGAATATATCTTCAATTTGGAATATCGAATATAATTTTTATTTTGTTGCATTATGTATAAGTAAATAGGTATACATATCTATGCATATTCATTGGTCATACAGTACATATCAATATTTGCACCTTATATCACAAGAATAGGTATATGTTTGTTTCATAAATTTTTATTTATATGTTTTCAAACAATAGTATCCATATATCCAGTAGTAAAAATTCAATGCAGTTTCTCGTATTTTGCTTATAATTTAAACTGTGACGTCAGTGGTGTCATATGTCACGTCATTGTATTTGCTGCATTAGCAAACTAGGTTGCTGTGCAGACTGACAGATTTGTATTTCCCTGATAAAACAACATAGATAAATGTTTTTATTTATCTATCTGTAATCAGATACAATACAGCAGCTTTACATTTAAACAAATGGTAGTACTAGTTTTTGCAAATTTGCTTTAAAATGGACGGGAACAAAGATCGTATTTCAATTTGTATTCCAGTTCAAAATAATGAACACGAATAATTAATAAAAAATTTCAATATTCTAAAAATATTCTGGAATTATTGATATTTTTCGCAAAAATAAACTCATGCACAAGCCACTAAAAAATATTTAAATTGCAATATTAATTTAAATCATTAAATTTATAGAGAGAATTTTCATACCTACTGGTACAAGTTTTAAATTTTAAATTATTAATGAATAAATATTTTTCAATGTTACTGTAATAACCTTTATTGTTCAAATATTTGATATTGTTTTTACATATCTGCTTTTAATTTAAAATTTATGCTCACTATTTTAAAATATTTCATTTAATAATATTTTCCACTATCGGATTAAAATTTATTATCGCGCCACAAACACACATGAGCAAAAACATATATATATAAAAATTTGAATCGTATTATTTCTACGTTTACGTTTCCTGAAGAATAGACATACAGGTGGTTCACAATATTATTTGGACATTTTAATTTTACTAGTAATATATAGAATAAAAACGGTTTCCAAAAAAGAAATGGTGAATTTAATATGATTTAATACATCAAATTTATGTTTTATTAATGTAACAAAACAATGAATAAATACAGAGTGGTGGCGGTTGATGGTGAACATAGGGATTTTTGTATTATGCAATATTCTACTCTCCTATTCATTTTACGCTAAAATCAGTAAATTGCAAAGTTGTACAGTATTAAAAGTTGCATATAAAGCTGTATTTACATATTTTTATTGTTTCTAATTTCTTCACAATTTTAAAAGAAATTTAAAAATTTCTGTTAGTTCATGCAATAGCCATGACATTTTTTTTTTTTTTTTGGTTTTCAGAAAATATTAATAAACGGCAAACGTCAATCTGACTTATAGAAAATAAATACCGTATACCGGTAACTCCACTACAATAATTCTATATTCGAATAAACATTCATTATTTAATTTATTTTTTATAAAAAAAAAATTTTTGACAGAATATGAATACAGTAATATTGTTTTCTACAATGTCAAAAGTCATACCTATTGCTACTAATTAACGGAATTTTGAAATTTCTTTTTAAAATGAAGAACTAAAAATACAATAACCGTACAATTCTCAAGTTTGTAATAAAAATTCATTAAAAATTAAAATTAAAAACAATGTATTAAAAAAAGACACTTATCTTATTGTAGAAATAAAATAAAGTATTCAATATATGAATTAGACCATTAGTGACATCTATTTAAAATATGAATAAATTCTTAGGAAATAATACTTAGAAAGGGCAAAAAGCTAGTAAAATTTGTAAACTTGTTATTGTATATCGTTATTTGTTATGGTATGGTTTCATAAGGTTATTTTGTTATTGTAACGCTATTAAAAAAAAAAATTATACGTTATTATAACTTTATCGGGTATTGTTACATTTCGTTTTCTATCCCTGGTTTAAACCAGACTGAAAAACAATTTAAACCCTGAACCAGAACTTAAACCAATTTTCTGGTTAAAAAAACCGTGACTGAAAAACCGGGCATTAAAGCAGCTGTAAAGAATTAAAAGCTTAGTTTAAATTTAAAATATTACACAGATAGTTACTTTTGTTAGGTCTATTTTATCTTCATATACAGGATGTTAATGAGTACGTGTTACAAATTTATACAGTATGTAGGGGATGTAAAATAAACTAACATTCACCAATAAACTCACATCCGGAAACGCGCTGTTTTCGAGCTACAGGCTCATAAAAGATTAATTATCTACCCTAATTTTAGTTGCCAGTGACCTATCACGTCAGTTATTATTTTCTTTATTTTAACTTTCTGTATTGAATTGCAGACGCATTGTGAATGAGCATATTGTTTGCGATTACGCTAATAT
Source organism: Harpalus rufipes (assembly GCA_951394225.1). Lineage (NCBI taxonomy): Eukaryota > Metazoa > Arthropoda > Insecta > Coleoptera > Carabidae > Harpalus > Harpalus rufipes. Next base: position 65,292,000 of record OX596274.1, read on the forward strand.
GATATTAATGTACGGTCGAGTATACAGCAGCACAAAAAAATATATAAATCCTGGCGTGCAATGTTTATATTTAAGTTGGTGGTGGTCATTTTGAGAAATTATTATAGGTATGTATAAAAAATGGATAAAATTATTTGAATAATATAAGATAAACAAAATTAATAGCAGAAGTGATAGACCACAGCCAACTAAAAGTAGATAATTACTCTTTACGAGCCTGTAACTCCAAAACGGTGACTTTCCGGATATGAGTTTATTAGTAAAAGTTTATGAATTTCACGTGAGTTTATTAGTGAATGTTAGTTTATTTTACATCCCCTAATATATATATATATATATATATATATATATATATATATATATATATATATATATATATATATATATATATATATATACCTTGACCGGCAGAAAATTAAGCCATGCTATTGAATATGATTTATATGACATTACCTCCTGTACGTTATTTAGTACTAATTACTTTATTATCGTAGCATAAATTAAAGAAAATTATAAGTAAATGTCAATAAATATTTGTTTCAATATTTTATTATGTAATATAAAAATATTTTCAATTGTCATTGTGGCTGATTGGTTAGCATGACTGCTTGTGGAATGAAAGAACTTTTAAAGGTTGGAGTTCAAATCTCCATCAAGGTAAACTTTTCATCATTTTTTCCCATGTTGAACATTTATGTCACGGATTCTCGTATTCATACTATAGTCACTATACAAAGATAAATATATAAAATAAACATAAATACGTATTACAAAATTTACCATGTATTTATTTTTAAATCTAAATTTTATAAAACTTTGTATACTCGTAGTAAGTCTCCGTTTAAATACTAATGTCGAATACTTGATTCTCAAGAAATAAATATATAATATATGCATGATCTTCGGTATTCTTATCGTGAACGGAGTATTACACCCTTAATGTAATTTAAAATAGTTGTACATTATAAATAGTGAATAAGACCTACACTTCATAGTGACACTTTTACTGACCGCTTTAGGGAGATATATTGAATACGATAAAATAAGTTTACGATGATGTTTATGTGCCTGTAAATGTGTCTGTAGTCACGTTATTCTTAAATTCTAACGGAAAAGCTTGAAATTTTATATAATCTACTTGAACCATTAGTATCTCGAGTTTATGAAATTTTAGTGTTAATTAGATAACCAAAAGTGATAACATTATGCATTATATATTTTATTTATCAAATTGCCATGAAATATCTTATTTAATAGTATATTATTCAATGAACATGTAATGTATGCTATTACTCATGAGAATGAAGTTTGCATCACGAGCCGAAAGGCGAGTGATGTAATCATTCGAGTGAGTAATAGTCATTACATGCGAATAGAATACTATACTTTATCCACAACTGTCAAATAATAACATACTATACTATTATAAAATCAGAAATAACCTAACAAATTTTAGAAAATTGTTTGTTCACAAACATAAACATAGTTAGCGTTGAGTACTGGGTATTTGTTTTAACAAAACTATGAACTGATTTGACATTTAGCAGAAATTTTTAAACCGACTATTCAGCTACATTTTAAGCTTAAAAAGAAAATAAAACTATAAAAAACGAGAAACCTAGTATACTTTTGGCTTTTTATGTGGAAATAAATATGTATTAAAAGTAATTTGTTTGTACTTTTTGTGAGGTAAAATTTGAATTTGACATAACAATTGAATAATATTATTCCATCGAACTGTCAATATTATTCAATTAGCAACAGTAACGAAGGTCATTAATTGATAAAAAACGGTTGAATTATGGGTATATTATTAGACAGTCGTGGATAAATATGATTAATATATATAATGTTTAGACAATTTGTGTAGAAGTCTGAAATTTTTTAACATACGGTAGTAAAATAGGAAAGCAAATTGGCTATAGTTAGAAATTTTGTTAAAATATTTAAAAAAATGTTCACGTTAAATGCATAAAATAATTATATTTTTTACTAAAAAAAATGCAATTATTTACATGATACATTAATAGTTTAACAAAAGTGTCAAGATATAGATAGCAATAAAGACTGGAAACAAATTAGAATTCAATATGTTTTAATTTAATAAAAACCATTTGTTTCATTCGATTTACGAGTACTTAAACAGGATACAATCACAAAATGCTAATACGCTACCAATGTTTCGGCATTATTATTATAATCAGTAATTTGAAACTTTAGCGTTAGCTACTTTATCACTGCGACCTGTAAGATCTATTGCAACATGGCCCTATCTTAGTTTTCTGGAAGTAGTATTTCATAGGAAAATCACCAGTAAAGATATCTGTCATAGTTCTAAGGTCCTTTTTGCTGAAAGCTAATAGCTCTTTGACATTTGTCACCGAGAGTGAAGTTAATTTCTTCGACTGACTAAGGCCCGGAATGTGTTTCCAATATGAGGCTATGGCTGGCTCAGTTTTTGATTTTCTTTTTTATATGATTTTTCAAAAGTCCATAAAACGGTAATCTGACTCACTTTTTAGTGAGTTCATCTGCTTTTTCATTGCCTAAAACTCCTGCATGCCCCGGTACCCACCACGAAGTGACATGTTTCGGTGCAGCGCAGAATATAAATTTATTATTTATATCGAGTCTGACGTACAAAGTAAATACATAATTACAAAAACATAGAATTTCAGAATTTATAAAAAAATAATATATTAAAAAAATCTGTTGTGGCCAGCACAATACCTTCCGTCAATCCTGTGTATAATGTATAAATTCCATACATAATTTTTCTTGGAAAAGATTCTAAATTTCCAGTAAAATTATTTCATAAAAAACTATTCAAATTGCACTTGACACTGACATCTTCTTCTTTAGCTTTTCCCATTCGTTAGGGGTCGCTATTTTTGCGTGGCGTTATCATTCAGTTCCTTTTCTCTCAAGTCTTCCGCAATACAGTCCTTCCATCTTATCTTTGGTCTTCCTCTGTTTCTTCAATATCCTATTACTAAACAATTCATTCTTGTTCCAATATAATTCATTTCTCCACATGACATGTTCAAACCAATGTAATCATCTTTCTTGTATCTTTCTAGAAACTTGTAATACTAGAGTTATTTTCTTACCGTATCTTTCCGTGTTTTCCCCAACATCTACTTCAACATCCTCATCTCTGCCACATTCATTTACTTTTTATTGATACTGACATCTGTCAATTTGAATTATATGAATATATTAATAGTTTTCATGTTTAGCATAGCTGGCTGAATTATAAAATTTAATTTCTTTAAAATTCTTTAACACTGTATCTATTGAATATGAAGTATAAAATATAATCAAATCGTATAGAGAATAATATATTCTTTAAGTTATAATAACGTTAAATGTCAATAAATCAAATTTAACTGTTAAATCTTCAAATCAGGGTACTTCCGGTTCACCAATTATAACCAAATTTTAATCAGTTGTTCTTCTGGATGTAAACTTGAGGAATACGAAAGATTATAATTTTTGGAATCGTGGTATTGAAGTTATGGGATCCGGAACTTTTGTTACACACTCACACAGACACACACACACACACACACACACACACACATACATACATACATACATACATACATACATACATACATACATACATACAGACATCATCGTAAAAATGGTAAAATCGTATTACAGGGACCCTAAAACATGCTTATTCACTAAAAACTCATCATTGAATTTTTTGACCAAAGACAATACCTTCCTTAACTAAAGGTGACTGAAGGTAAAAAAGTAAATCATATTTCGTTCCAATAATAGTAGGTGTCCCATGGTTTTAGATTCTCTAGATAAACAGGCGGCGTCTTCCACAAATTCCCATTCAATTCATTACAATGATTGCATGGTTAAAATTTTAACTGTAGTTAAATAAACAAAATTGAAACGAAATGAACAGTCAAATGACAATATTATCATTGCTATCAATAATGCGATTCAATATTGGTTATTTAACTTACAGTTAAAATTCTAACCGGAGATTATAAAACTGGCCCTAAGTCTATTCAGGATTCCTCCATTTTAAATTTGACCCTGCAAGTAGTTTTTTTTTTGGGTTCCATTTTGATGTATTGTTACTAGTTAGTCGCTGTTCCCACTTTATTTGCTTGGTTATGGTTTTTGAAACAATTAGAGGATGTAAAAAACTTTTTCTCGATTTGAGTCTGGTCACTGGTGGAATGTGTTCGGTAATGAATGTCTAAAGTATTGGGACTGTCTACTTCGTTCGGCCATGGTTAAAGTTTCCCGCCCATTTTGTGGTGACGCAACAAGTATAAATATAAATGATCACACGAGATATTTTCCAGGTAACGATAGCACTACACATCTCGGAACTATAGTTTGAGGCTCCTAAAGTTTTAGAATAAGATTCATTTCATTTTAACTCAACACGATTTTTAAGTTTGTCCAACTAATAACTTGTGTAAAACTACAAACGACTGTAGGGAGAAATATTAATAAAATCATTGAAACTATAATTTTTATTTATTAATACTATCACTACTTTGTATTAAAAATTCATTTGTTTATTTATCATTATTTTACGATATATTTAAATTTCTTTTTCACACATTCAATATTTTTCGCCAAAAATTATGGAATATATCTTGAATACATATTTGTTGTTCTCGAACACCTTTAATACTGCACTTTTTGATATACTTTACGTTAATTTTCTTTAATTTACATATTTGTCATACATTTTCAAATGAAATTATAAAATTAAAACATGAAGACTTCATCTTGTATTAAATGAAACGATGGTTTTTGACGTTTACATTAGACATGTCCTACTGGCCGCCATTTATTTAGTTACCTAAAACTTCACTACACTCGCAAGCTATTCTGTGGGTGCTAATTTTTAAAGACTTTCGAATTACAATATACCAAAGAGTATGACTGTCCTTGTTTATAGTAACAGTAACTCATAGAACAGAATTCGGCTGGTATAGTCAGAAAAATTTACTCCGTCGGATCCAGCAATAAAAATATAAATTCCGTATTTATGAGAAGGCGGCATATTTCTCACTGCTTGGCATTATTGCTTGGATGCCAACGGGTCATTATTTTCGCCGATCTATTGAATGCATTGCATTGTAGTTTTACCTGCTCTGAATGTATATTAAAATAATCTTACTGTTTGAAATAATTTTCGGTACTATAGTTTTCATTCTCATAAGAAATTATTTCAAACATAAACAGCATTTACATTAAAGGAACAGTAAGATTATTTTATTATATTTTAATATTCAGAGCATGTCGTCATTTTAACAAAGCGGGCGTAAATAATGCCCCGTTAGCATCCAATGTTATAAAGCAAGTAGTAGGCGGTATGCCGCTTTATCATATTTACGATATTCATAGTTTTATTGCTGGACCCGACAGTGTCATTTTTTCTGACTATAGTTACAATATGTGTGAAAATTTCAAAACCTTGAAATATGAAATAAAATTACATGAAATTGTTGGTATTCAGGATTTAATTTCTGGTTGGAAACAAATTTTGAGGTAATAAATCCAGCAATACATCAATTTTCCACATGGTTTGATTTAGTGGGATGGAATGACGGGCGGTACACAGTGTACTGTACACAGTCGGGCGATACATCAGCCCAAATGAAAGTATATGAGCATGTATACCTATAGTCGGATTGATGTTGCTGTTTCAGTCCGAGTACACAACTACAAACATCCACTGCTATATACCTCCCGTACGGTCTGCTAATGACAACGGAGGCGTGGTTCATCTCACGCCAACATCGTTCGCTGCATTTTGTTACAGGATTATTATGTTTGCTTGGAATCCTGTCGATATTGCGTCCCGCGCGTCCTCCTCTTCTACATTCACCGGCCTTGTGTATTTGTGGCTATTCCGAGTCCCTGCCTTTCCCTGTTCGCGGAAAATTGTCACTGGGAATTCATTGTCTTATTTGTTTGTTTTGTTCATTGATTTGTTTTCCGTTCACTGGCGATTGTGTGTCGTTTTTGTTAGGGGAATTTAAGTTAATGTGTCACTTTGATTTTTCTATCGATTTGAATTGCTTTGTAAATGTAAACATATTATTTAACTTCGACAGTTCTCTGTCTGTGAGTACTTGTGGATTCCATAAATCAATCAAACTTAAGATCATTTAAACTCAAACAGTGTTCTTTGGTAAGGCCGGTATTCCGCATGTTCTGTAATATGATATATTTTTGTGTATTATTCTTTAATATTAATTAATAGCAGTCTATAAGGGGAATCTATACCATTTTTACCTCTCGCTAAGAGAGGTATTGGATTCATGCTAAAAATCGCATATCCAGATTTTATTGAATAAGCACGTTTTAAGGTCCCTACAATCCGATTTTAACATTTTTACGATGATGTCTGTGTGTGTGTGTGTGTGTGTGTGTGTGTGTGTGTGTGTGGATGTGTGTGTGTGGGATGTTGGAAGGACGGTAACTCAAAAACTATAAGACTTAAAATTTGTTTAACAACGTATTTCCCAATCGGACATTCATGGGAAGATCTGAAAAGGTTTTGGTAACAATTGGACAACCGGAAGTAGAAGATTCTTGAAAAAAAATCTTCTAAATATTATTTTTTGAAAATTTTTCTTGATAATATTAAAGAAAAATAAATTCTCTTTCTGATACATTTAAATATTTTTATACATATTTTATAGATTTAGAGATAAAAGGAATATAATATATAAAATAATGTTGTAATTAATTTTACAACCGAAAGGATGCCATGAAAAATAGTTGCAAATTTAAATTATTTGTAACTGACAGATAAATGTCAGTGTCAGAAATAATGAGTAATGAAAGAAAAATGTATTTGGAGAATCCCTTAATTCTTGATCTGTGACTATTATGGAGATGACAAGTGACAAGTCTAGGTTGAAGGACTTAAATTTGTTTCAAACATTATGGGACAATGTACACCAGTACTGTAGACTAGAGTAACTTTGAATTGCGAAAAAGCTATCAAATTTTTCTCAAGTAAGTTGTAAATATTGACAAAATTACACATCGATATAAGAATAATCGGAGTGCAATCTATCCGTCACTTTATTAAAGGGAATTAAGGTTATTTAGATACAACAAGTATGAAAAAATAAAATGTAAAAGAAGATATATAAGAATAGATGCACAATCCAGATATATACATTTTAGACCGCCCAAAATTAATGTTTTTACTAGAAGAATATGAAGAGAAAGTAAACAAAGTTGTTCGAATTGAAAATTGCTGTTACCAGCCTAATATTTATATATGGTAAACTCTATTTTGTAATTTATTGTAACATAATTTATGGTAAATATCTTTATGTTGAGACATGCTATTATTGAATAATAAAGAAGTTTATACGTCATAGATTTATATGAATATATTATTTGTATTTATAAAAATAATTTTTGCTTTATGCATACAGCTAGGTAAAATATACGGCGAGAGGTTATGTGCTGGCCACATCAGATTTTTTTTTACTGCAAAAATAGAATGATTGAAGAATATTAGTGCAAACGCGTTTTAAAAATTGTGCATAGTAAGCGAGATATGAATTTTTAAAGTTAAAAACTTGGCATGTGACGTTTCATGTCCTCGCCAATGGTCGAGCGTGTGTCCCGATTTTACAGTGCGATAACTAATTAAATTGCTTTGGACATGAAACTAATATTTAAAAAATCATTTTTACTTAGTATTAATTAATTTATGCATATTTTATCCTTAAAATTTGAGTTTGGTGTAATACCTACACCATTATAAAACATAATCATTCTATTATAATTTTATTTATAAAATATGGCTTTATTGTCATGACCAATATTGATCTTGCCGTCGATACATACCTACATAATACAGGACGAACAAGGCTGATAATGGATTGGTGCATGAATTGGCAGGCCATGAATATTCATATTTTATACTCGCATTTCCTACTCAACAGTTTGAAAAAATTGATAGTAGTAGTAGAGTAGACGCAAAATCTCGTGGCCCTGCGCGCAAACCAAAATTCACCATTGTAGGCCGGCCTGTGACTATTGTACAACACAAAAACATTAACTTGTAAAATTTCTCATTTGTCTTATAGCGTTCGTACGATGCAGGTCTCTAAAGTTGCTATTGATGTATTTTTTTTAAATTTTGTATCTGATAAGTTGTTTAACTTAATAGATAAATAAAATAAAGAAAAATGAATTGTGGAAAAGTTGTACACAGTCAAGGACGAGTAATTGTTTTTAATGTATTTCAATACATAAAAAATAATAATAATGAAAAATCAAAGAAATATGTTACTCAAGAATGTGCTAAAGCGACGGGTGTGTCGGAACGAACAATACGACGCATAATCAAAGAACACGAAAACTCAAAACAAGGTAAAAATTGTGAATTTAAAAATTTAATGCCTAAAATAAGCACAAATATTTTAATTTATGTAGCTTCGGCTTCCACTTCAGGTACTTCATTTGTATCACCCAGAAAACATATTAAAAAAGTAGCAAGAAAATCAACACTAAATAACTTTGAGTTATTAGAAAAACAGTACACAATTTTGCAGCCATGTACAAAAAGAGACCTTCAGCGTTGACATTATTTAATGTTTTAAAGGAAGAGAATAAAGAGATATTTTGTGGAAAATTATCTACGTTCAGAGGTATATTAAAAAAGTTAGGCTTCAGGTGGCAAAAAACCGCAGATAATAGAAAGGTAATGACAGAAAAATATGACATACGATTGAAAAGAATTGAATATTTACGGAAAATAAAGAAATATAGACATAAAGGGTATAATATTATTTATACCGACGAAACATATATAAATAGTAATCACACAACTCCAAAGTCCTGGGATGATGGCTCAAACAAAGGATTAAAAAGCCCCATTGGAAAAAGGTCAAAGATTAATAATCCATGCAGGAGGTAAACACGGTTTTGTTCCAAATGCTCTTCTGATGTTCAAATCAGGTAATAAATAGGGGATTACCACAATGACATGAATTCCGAAAATTTTATAAAGTGGTTGGAAAATAAACTAATTCCAAATTTAAAAGAAAAAACATTATTGACGGTAGATAACGCAAGTTATCATAATGTAACCAGTGAAAAAACTCACACTTCATGTTCTAAAAAAATAGAAATGCAACAATGGTTAACTCAGAGAAATATCTTTTTTGAGTCCAAGGATACAAAACTAGAATTATGCGTTAAAATAAAAAATAATAAGCCTCGTCACATACGTTATGTGATTGATTCTATTATGGCAAATCAAGGCCATGCTGTATTACGTCTTTCCCCTTATCATTCAGAACTCAATCTCATTGAGCATTCTTGCATTGATAACTTTTCTTGATAAATTAATAGAGATACAGTTATTTTGTAGACTATCAGGCATGGTTAACATGTTATCTCTTTTGGATATAACTATTTTTAATAGGCTAAATATTTCAGCTCAATCTAATTAAGAGAAATTACTAAAAAAAGCAAAAATACAATAATGCTTAATAATGAATATTAATAAATTCATAAATAAGGTTTTTTTGTTATAGTGTATTGTCGCGAATATGAATTATTTTGATAGGTGACTGAAAGACCGCCTACCAAGTCTGCAACCTATGAAAGTAAACAATTTCAAATAGCGGAAGAGCTCTGGCATCACTCGTGTCACTACCATAATCAAACAAACAGTTTTTATTTGATTATAAATTTCTTGTACATATTAAACTTCATAATTTATCAAGTATGTTATTGAGGACGATTAATGATTGAGGCATTTTAACGCGCGTGCTACTCTCATGCGTTAATTGTAGAGGTCATTAATCTCCATTTTTGAGTTAGTAATGTTAGACACATAAATTTTGCCAATTATTATCCACTAAAATCGATTATTTAAAAAAAATCATCAATAGGGCTCATTAATGTATGATTTTCTATACATTAACACAATCTTTCGTCCTCATCAATACAATGCATACAACGACAATGAAACTAAATTATAGGAAAACTTTAGTCACTCTCATACATCAATTGTAATAAGTGTAAATATTTTAAATACAATAAAGAATTTTTACAACCATCGGAAAAGTATATAAACTTATACATTGTTATATCAATTAATTTTTTATAAATATAATTTTGAAATATAATTTACTTCAAGAACATTTAGATCCGTGAAGAAAACAGTTACGGATGAATACTAATACTCGTGACGTCGCATTATTTTTCAAATATGGGGGACCATAACTCTCTTATTAATAGGAATTGTTTCATCGGATTTTCTCCAATAATCAGATGAATATAAAAAAATCTGTTGTGGCCAGCACAATACCTTCCGTCAACCTGTGTATTATATATAAAGTCCATACATAAATTTTCTTGCAAAAGATTCTAAATTAAGTATAAAATGCAATCAAATCGTATAGAGAATAATATATTCTTTAAGTTATAATAACATTAAATGTCAACAAATCATATTTAACTGTTAAATCGTCAAATGAGGCTTCTTCTGGTTCAGCAATTATAACCAAAATCTAATCATTTGTTCTTCTGGATGTAAACTTGAGGAATATGAAAAAATTATAATTTTTGGAACCGTGGTATTGAAGTTATGCAATCCGAAACTTTCATCACACAGCCACACATACATACAGATATCATCGTAAAAATGGTAAAATCGTATTATAGGAACCCTAAAACATGCTTATTCACTAAAATCTCATCACTGAATTTTTTGACCAAAGACAATATCTTCCTTAACTAAAGGTGACGGAAGGTAAAAATATGGTGGAATAGTCTATTGTCTATTGGATTCTAAGTGCTATATCTTTAAATTTCAACCACATCTAGAATTTCATGACACATCATTTATGGAACATTGGTTTGTTTCTCGTTCACTTAATTTCAACAACCCAACTTAAGAATATTATTTTTAACTTATCGTTGTCAAATATTATAATTAATACACGAAACAATATTCAATCATTTATAAATATGACAATGTTTCATGTTTAAATAATAATTGTTAACGATGATATATTATTAAATTGAAATTATTTAATTTGTGGAAATCACATCAGGTGATTAAATTTAAATTCGTAATTTAATAATTCAAGTACACAAATTTAAATCAAAAATATATATTTATAATTAATAAATCAATGTAATAATATATGTCATTATTTTACCATATAATTAAATTTCACAAAATATATTTTCATTTAACATTCGTCGACCTAAAATAGGGTCATCGGTCGGTGACACAAGAACATGTTTTTTCTGAATAACTTTGGTAATATTTTTTATTTATTTAATTTCCTTCCTTGAATTCTCCTTAAATCTGCTAATTGATATTTTACATAAAAAATTGTAAATCTCAACTTATTTTTGAGAGTAATGAGCAATTTTTACGTACGAAGTGCCATTAGCATTATTGTTCAAGGGATGAAGATAGGAACCAACTTAAAGATAATAATTAATATCAAATTTAAGAATAACGTAACATTAACTATCCTTTTTATATTTTCAGGTATTTTTATGTGTGTATGTATTATAATAAATAAATATATCATCACGGTATATTACCCATTGCTGGGTGTGCCAATCTGCTTTGTACACAGATATCGGTAATGATGAAATAGTTGTACCATGCGGGCGCTTACCAGGCGTCACCTCACGGGCACTCATTGCTGACGTGGAGAGTGCACCACAGGTGTCAATTTGTGCCATTAAAATTCGAAGTAATTTTTGGCGTCGATTGGGATCGAACTCGAGTTCCCAGATTTGCAACTTGACACTCAGGCACACGGCCACGAGACCCCATGTATTATGTATATAATATACACATATAAAAGTATGCAATAAGTACTTTAGTATATGTTTTTTCAATTCATGTTAAATGAATAAATTCTCGTTGAAATAAAGTTAATTTAATTTAAATTTTAACGAAATCAGGTAAAATAAATAATTTAAATATTGGGTCACTAGAGATCCAGTTTTAAATTATTTTAGGACGGCGAAGGTTAAACAAATACTATATTTTGTATTAGAATATATTTTCTGTTTTATTTTTTCCTGAAAGACTATTGGTTACAGTATGTATAAATAATGATATCATACCATTTGTTTACATTCTTCTGCGTATAAAATTTTTGGAAAATAGATTCCAATTTCATATATCTATAGGCGGCCGTCACTTATTCAAATGATGCAACTCACTCTTGTGGATAAAATGTAAATAAAGATTGTTTATATTTTCAAGTTCACTAAAAGTGTGGGAATATGGTTTTGAAAAAGTAAATTCTAATAATTTATCAAAATTGTTGCTGTTAATGGCCGCGTTTAGCACGTTCCAGTGCCGGCAGCGCTGAGCGTCGGAGTTTGCCGATAGCAATGAGTGGACAATGCGATTGGTCCAACAAGTGCATTCGGCAAACTTCGGTACTCAGCGTTGCTAGCGCTGGGACATGCTGAAGGCGGCCAGTGATAGTGACTTTGAGATTAGAATTCTCTGACTCTTGACCTAACATTTGATTTTTGTGATTATGAAGCTAATAAAGAAGAAGCAAGAAAAACAATAATTTGTATTACTTCGCACAGGTGACGCCAAAGAATCTATAATGCCATTAATCTTAAATTCTATTATAGTCGCCGTCAAATGAATATGGACTGCCCTGCAGTGTTGCCGCTTCTTCATAACTTAGCATTAATGTAGACTTGTTATACAACATTGGAAAGTTTATAAAATAAGGAAAAAGATGAGATTATTTTTAACATTTTATCTTGACAATCATTAAGTTTTAAATAAATCTAATTACACCACATTATTCTACATAAAAAAACACTATATAAATTGTTTAAACATTTTTTTTTATCTTTTATACTAATCAATATATGAGGTATTTTCAAAATAAGCGCATGTAGAAAATTCCTGTGGCGTCTCTTAATATCAAAAAGACTTACATCAATTTTCTGTAGCGTATATAATAAGAAAGTTTTTCATATAAGGAAGTCGAATTTGCTCCACCTGAATATATTATTTCGTACACTAGGCGCATTATTTCTTGCACTGTGAAAAACATATTTTAAATTGTGAAAATGTTGTTAATATTAATAAATGTTTATACTTTAATCAAGTTTGTATTAAATTTCTGTGAAAATTCAAAATTAAAACTGTCAAAAATTATCATATTGATAAGATGTCGCAATAGAGGTTAATTTTTAATAAAATAGTTATACTTTTCTTCTCAATATTAAATTTGGTTGTAGAAAAAATAATGTGCGCACCTAGTGCGCAAAATATGTTTGGTGTTCTCGAGTGATTTTCACCACAGTCTTCATGAGACAGATCAGATATTTTCATTATTTTGCACGACACAAATGACAGAAAATAAAGCTTGTTTATAATTAATAAAATAACGATTTGACTGTCTATAAACGACGATTGTCATGCACAGCCTAACGTGGGTTAAGAATGATTATTCACTCAAAGAATGATCAGGATCGAATGACCAATTACTTTATTATTCAAATGCAGTTTTTTACATATCATTCAGATCTATATTTTTTTATTTGTTACTATCTTTTTTTAACAACAAAGCATCTATGTCATAATATAAGTCTAGTCGTCCTATATTTTGTCAGTGCCTGTGTCAATGTCAAATTTATATCACTGTCATCAATTTTATCTCAATGTCATTTTAGTCGTAACATTCATCTTAACTCACTTGGTGTATAAATATCTATTAATCAGCAAAAATGGATGTGTTTTTGTTAGTTTTTTCAAATTTACAGATCTGTAAGACTTAAACAGTTTTGAACAATAGTGTGCTGACTAAGTGAAATTATGGAAACTCAAATATATAAAATTTCATTAGTAGATCAATACATAAAAAATTCCATGATTCTGCTCTTTATTGTGATACTGTTTCTGAAAGTCAAAATTAAGAATTGAAATAATTAAAAATCAATAGCACTGATGCATCCCATCAAACATGTCGTAAACATGTTTACAAAAATACGAAACGTTTTGATGTAAGACCTGAGGTGTATATATAGGTGTTTGGCGCGCGGGCAACTTTTCGCATATATCATAGCCGGCATCCAAGGATTTAGCAACAACCACAAGTGGGACACCCGGGTTCATGCGTGAGTACGTGAGCACCCTGCAGCTTAAGAGGCCATTCCGGACAAAGTTCCAAGTTTAGAAAACCCTGCCGTGGGCAGCAGCCCCGTGCCCGTGCCCGTGTAAATTAATCTTATACGAATTAATTTAAACAACATTAGTTTAATGATTTAGTAATGGGGATGAGACGCCGTTTCCTTCCTGCTCAGCAGGAGATCATCCAGACTCCTGGAAAAGTTTCGGGACGCCTTTTAGATGATTGCGGTTTACAGTTCGTGAATTTATGGACAAAAATGTGTTCTGAATATTCTCTGTCATAAATTATGTGAGAACAAAAACTGCAAGGAATAATTCTTGTTCTTGCTCTGACTTTTTGCGCTGTGTTTTAATATTGTCGTTGTTGTTCCTGTTTCTGCTTTGTGTTTGCATTGAAACGTGCGCTGTTGCTGTTGTTTACAATGTTTGAAGTAATGAATGTTTTATGAAATACATAATTAAATTTTGATATAGACTCTTTTACATTTTGCTTTCGTATTGTATTTTATTTGTGTTTTTATCGTTTACTAATTTTTAAACAGTTAGTCAAATAAAATTTTTCTCTTTGCCAACGTTTGTGACAGTAAAATGAAAACGGAATTGTAATGTTTTTCAAGATGAAAATAATGAGAATTTCCATGGCTAACGTCTGTTTCAAAACTTGTTATTGTATATCAATTTTAGCCTAAAATATGTTATGCTACAATAAAATATTGTTTACTTATGTAATAATTACTTATAAATCCTTAAATTAACAATTTAAAAATTACCTACATACTCGTATATTCGACTTCTTCTGCGTTTTTAAATTTAATTGAAGATTATACAAATTGGTGCGTAAATGCAATGAATATACAATAGTTATTTAAGTATTAACGGCAGTAAGTGCTTCATACCAGTTAAGGATAATTTTGGAGGTCGAGGCGATCGAGATTTCCAATAGATCCGATACCGATAGCAGAGCACTTACTGATCGCAATGCTTATTATATTTTTTGCACGATCGACAAAAAATTAAAAATTAATAAGAATTGATAATTATTTTGACATATTAAAAAAATAGTTGTCATTTTTAAAGTAAACTTTGATTGTTGTCATCGTTTATTTTTTATTTACTTACCGTCTCGTCTACTGATAGGTAAGTAATGACAATCACTTGCCTATCAGTAATTTGTATTTTGTAAAGATACTATACTACCTTGGAAACCCAATGTATATAAAAATTGAATATTACATAATTTGTAGATTGTAAATTAAATAAAAAAATGTCTTTAATAATTTTTACCTTAACAACGCATCACTTCAAACTTGTTCAAAACAAACACGACGCTTTTGATAAATTAATAATTATTGTAAATAATTTACTTTCAAAATAGTTGTTGAGTATACCGAAAATTTTTATACGACACACGGCCGGTAGCAGCATTACGGTCTCGATCGCTAGTTCACGTGTCTTGTCCTACCGAGCTCGACCCGTGATTCTGTGGGTGCGTTCGGTATTTAAATCTGTTGAGCACTCTGAGCAATCTGATCATGTGACAAATTCATCTGCGATTTCCAATCTGTAGCTCGAATAACAGAACGGATACAGCGTTTACCTGCCATTTTGACACTTATTAATTTACGCTAGAATAAAAATGGAAAATAATAATGAACTATTAACATGTGCACTGTGCGCGAGTTATGAACGTTTTTTTGACGATACTGATTAAGAGTGTAGAATTGATTATGGACAACTTAAAGCAGAAAATTATGTAGAAAAATGTGTCCTAAAATGACTAATTTATACATTTCAAACATTTTTTAATGATATACGAAAACGACAGCATTCATTCATAGAAAAATGTTGCCGGTGACAAACATTTTAAATTTGCGCTTAAATACGCATGCGCCAGACATATGTCTTTACCGAACGGCATCGTGCGCTCAGACCGCTCAGAGCGTAAAACTGAACGCAGCCTGTATACTCTGTAAACAACTATCTATCTTCTTAGCAACGAGTCCGCTAGATACGTTTTTACGGTATAAGCCGGTGTACATAGCAACGACCTTAACAACGTCAGGCAGGTATTTCAAAATTGATTATTACATAATTTAATAAACGTTACTTTTACAACGCATCACAGCAAACTTGTTCAAAACAAACACGAAGCTTTTGTTTATTAATAATTATTCTAAACAATTTGTTTTCAAAATTGCTGTTGAGTATACTAGTAAACTAGTATACAGAAAAAAATTATACAACACACGGCCGGTAGCTGCCTTTATGGTCTTGCTAGTTCCGTGTTGTACTAACTCACCTGTAAATACTTAGCTAGTGGCCTAATGACCTAATTAGCTAAAATTGATATTACAAATAATGGGATAGTTATTGTTTTAATAGAAGAAAATGATGTAGAAGTGGAAATATATAATAATATTGTACGAAAATAAAATCACCTTTGATGTACGCTAGAAGACACAACTCATTACTTTTCTTCATTTCCATGTACCATTAACATCTTAACTGTGTCCATTGGGTAGTGTGCAGCGTAACACAAAAAAGTTCGGGTTAGTGTATTTTTGTATGCATCTGTTTAAGAACTTGATTTTTATAGGTAACAATGTTCTCATATTAAAGCATATTTTTCACAAAAATATAACAAATTTTGATACTGCGTTGTAGAAACGAAGCTACTGTATTGTTTAACCTGATGATAATAATGTGCTTTAATTTAAATTATTCTAAAATTAATAAAAACTTATGGTCAGTCATAAAAGATTTTCTGTGATAAAGTTATGGTTTTGTGTATGTTGTCCGGCTTTGTTGTTATATTTATTCTGCATTGTTATCATAGTCTTACAGCGGACAAATAATATCTTTTTCTGTGATGTCACAAGGGTTTTTGAAAAAAATCCGTGTATTATTAACTTGTTTGAAAAATAAAACAAAATACAGATTAAATATTTGTTCTTTTATCAAAATTAAAATAAAAAAAATTGAGGAAATTCCTTGGGGAGAAATAAATCCTAATTTAATAATAGTATATTAAAGAACGAATGTCATAATTATCATAAACGACGATTATGAAATGAGTTCTTTATATATATTTTTTTCTATTTTGCGTCATTTATGCCATTTTTAAATAAAAAACCGTAGTTTCAAAATTTAGGGAATTTGGTGTCAATTGGTAATACTAATGTGACGGAAAATTCAAACTCTAACAATTTTTGTAACACCAATCTCCGATATTTTTTATATCTTTCTAAATTTCTTCTCTTCTTCTGACTTTTACTTTTAAATTCAAAATTATATAAATTATATAAAAAATTCTTAACAATCGTTTGTGTTCGTTTATTTGGCGAGATTTAAAATTTGATATTTTTTGACATTCACAGCTACCAACCGCACCAGCCTTAAAGAAATAAATTGTACCAATCTATTACAGCACTCGAATTAGCTATTAACGAACTATTTTGGGTGCTGCAATAGCTTTGTTACAAACGAAAAATAGAAATAAAATCTTTCAAAACTCGAATTGAAATGAAAGGTTATTTATAATAAATTCTAATTTACGATAAAATCCATTACTTTTCATTTGTTTGTATTTAATCAATTTAATAATACATTGCCGGGGTGCAATAAAAGTGGTAATAATTTCATCAAAAATTCAATATAATATTGGACATCGTTCAATTCAAAAATTATTTAACTTTATAAACACAATTTCATTGAAACTCAAACAGTGTTATTTGGCAAATATGGTATTCGCGTGATATATCTTTGTTTATTAGTGTATAATAAAAATTAATAGCAGTCCAAAATTATAAAACATAATTATTCTATTATAATTTTATTTATAAAATATGAATTTGTTTTAATAACCATTGTTGATATTACAGAATTAACAGGGCTGATAATTAATTTGTGCATAAATTGGCAGGCCATGTACTCGTATGTTAATATTTTTCATACCCAAATCCATTCAAAAGTTTGAAATATCGGATAATATTGACAGCGTTGGTTATTTAGCTTGGTAAGTTAACCATTCGAGTGTATAACGGGGCCATTTTGACCCCAGCTTCCATAATTATTTATGTAACTTCTTAATTATAAATTCTATATGTATCTTTTCCACCTATTTTCACGTCTTTACAAAATCTTTATTACAAAATATCAAACAAATATTTTACACTTCTTGTAATTTCACAGCTCTATGCTGGCCAACACGGTCATGACCGGTGTGATACCGGGCTTATTTTGTCAGTTGAAATGTTCATGCCAAAATTGAACATGTATGGGACATTCAAGCCTGATGGCTTGGTTTGAATATGCCATTACCATACACGGTCAAGCCATCATGTTTGGCTTCAATGTCCCATACACGGTCAAAGCATGAGCAGTTCGAATGAAAAGCATTCAATTTTCTGCAAAAACTTTAAAAAACTATACTACATATATTTTTTAAAATTTAATTAATTGACAATATAATCTTTACATATACTTTTATAAATATCTGAGAAAAAAATCCGAAATAGTATTATGTGATTTATAAAGTACAGATACAGACCTTCAATTAAAAATTTCAACTTCATCTGAAAATTGATAACACTTGCCATTTTTAAAACATTGAGCTTGGCTCAGAGAGAGAGAATGCCATCCTTACCTAAAGGTGACGGAAGGTATTGTCTTTGGTCAAAAAATTCAATGATGAGTTTTTAGTGAATAAGTACGTTTTAGGGTCCTTATAATCCGATTTTACCATTTTTACGATTTTTATGATGTCTGTATGTATGTATGTGTGTGTGTCTGTGTGTGTGACGAAAGTTTCGGATCGCATAACTTCAATACCACGATTCCAAAAGTTATAATTTTTTCATATTTCTCAAGTTTACATCCAGAAGAACAAGTGATTAGATTTTAGTTATAAATGGTCAACAGGAAGTGCCCTTATTTGAAGATTTTAACAGTTTTTCTTGAAAAAACGCAGTTAAATATCATTTATTGACATTAATTTTGAACATTTTTTTAGGTCTATGAAAATATTTCAAATTTAATAATGTTATGAATATTCATCACAAAACTTTGAAAGCCTTTTTAACATGTAATTGATATAAACACCCCATAATATGAGATAGAAACAGTACAAGTTAAATTCATATATGTATAATTTGAATTTCCCGCCATTTTTTTTATAAGTTAGTAAGACAAGCGAGAAATTTGGCGCTTGGACTGCCTGCGAGCAAATCAAGCAAATGCTAGGCTAGCAAAGTCGTTCAACAAATCTTACTTCCGATTGCTTGTTTCGATACGGTAAGGAATAAAAGAATAACTGAAATAACTCTAGTATTAGAAGTTTCTAGAAAGATACAAGATAGACTATTACATTGGATTGAACATGTCACGAGAAGAGATAAAAAATATATTGGAAGAAGAATGAATTGCTTAGTAATTGAAGAAACAGAGGCAGACCAAAGATAAGATGGAAGGACTGTATTGCGAAAGACTTGAAAGAAAAGGAACTGAATAAGAACGACACGCAAAACAGAAATGAGTGGAAGAAGAAAATAAAAATAGCGGCCCGTAACGAATGGGAAAAGCTTAAGAAGAAGAAGAAGAAGATGTCAGTGTCAAGTGCAATTTGCATAGTTTGTTTATGAAATAATTTTACTGGAAATTTAGAATTTTTTGCAAGAAGATTTATGCATGGAATTTATACTCGTACATAATACATAGGATTGACGGAAGGTATTGTGCTGGTCATAACAGATTTTTTTTTATGAAGATTTAAGCAGCATTGCAATTTGCAAATGATTGGTAGTAAAAGCTAGTTATGAAATTAAAAAACATAAATGATCTTATGCATATGTAGTTATTTCGCGAAAAGTGTGTAGAAAGCACCAGCTTCATATCTTGCTTAAAACAAGAGATGATCTACCGTTTAGTTTTTCTTCTTCATTTTAAAATTAAAGCCAAGGGTAGATCTTTATATATTTTCTCCATGGTACTTTACAACACACAGCAGTAACACAGCTTATTTTCATTGTATTCGTTGAATTTTATTGCATCTAATTTTCAGTCTGTGTGACAAATTGTTTATCATTTATCGTTAGCTATGTAATGGTATCGTTATAGCGCCGTGTTAAAATGCCCACTCTCAGGACA
Organism: Harpalus rufipes; assembly: GCA_951394225.1. Taxonomy (NCBI): domain Eukaryota; kingdom Metazoa; phylum Arthropoda; class Insecta; order Coleoptera; family Carabidae; genus Harpalus; species Harpalus rufipes. The sequence goes on from OX596274.1 coordinate 65,312,311, forward strand.
TACTACCTTTGATGATCTTTAGTTTATTGCTTCGTACTAATTATCGAATCAAAATCTTAATGATAGTTCTACAAAAGAAATGTACAGTAAAATTTTTGAAAGATGTCCGATCAAGGTTATCTACAAATTGTATGAATTCAGATTTTTGCTGCGCACATTCTGACAAATTCAGTAGTGTCGTTTGCTTAGTTTTTATGGGGGTACATAAGATACTACTGTTATTTTATTATTATAAAATTATATGTTACAATAAAAGCATTTAAAATTCAAAAATAAGTCAACTGGTAAGTTCATTAACAAATGTAAAATCAAATATGTGAAAAATTACATACTGACACAATGTCAGTGTCACTGACACTGATAGAAAATAACGTTATTCGTACGCTTATGAATCAAGATAATGTATCTGAATTAATAAACAAATTTACATTACAGTGAAAGTGTTATCAACAACGAGCATCGTTTTAAAGTGGAATGTCCTAACTTAATCAAAAAAATATGAATCTTTGAAAGGCAAGCGTGTTATATCCTTTCTTATCGCACACGTTTGTAGCCTTTGCAAAGGAGAGAGATAAAAGTATGCCAATTTGTTAATTCGTTCATAATACAGATGACCTTGATCGGACATCTTTGAAAAATTTTACTGTAAGATTGTAAAAATTTCGTTGAAGGACTATAGTACATCTTTGCTCGTAGCCGAGTAAGTTATTAACGTGAAACTCACTGCAATTGGAAAGTTTTCTATAACATATTTTATTGGAAAATGAAATAACACCAACGGACAATTATTTTTGTTCACAATATAGTGATCATAAATCACATATTCCACTTTTTGTATATAAATATATTTGTTAGTATGTGTGAATATTTATACATATGTGTGTACATCAAACATGCTTGGTCGGTTGAATTGAATGGACTGCTGCAGCAGGCACCGGCTTCGGCATCAGACAGCAGGAGGGGAGGGAATCGTACGTACATCTCACTGACAGGAAATTGCGGCAACATCCTCTCCCAGCTTTGTCATGTTGCAACGCGTTGCGACATTATCGCAGTGGGCCGGTAGCCCCTGCACTGCCACCAGCTGTGTTCACATCATTCTACAACTTCTTTCTTCATGTGTGAAACCCTATTATATACAAATATATTCCTTCTACCATGAATATTTCAGTTCGACTTAGAGATAAAAATATTAGTATGCGAGGCAACATAGAGCTACGAGAAATAAATTAAATATGAGCGGTTTTATATGTACCAAGATATCGACTAATTTATCGTATCCTAAAATGCTTTGAGCATTCACACTTAACGATTTCTATTCATTTTTATTATGTACCAACTTCATAATATTGTCATAATTAATTTACCTTGAACAAAAACTGACTCTCATAAAATTATCATTTTTTCAATTATTGGTGGTAGCTAATTAATTGTAACAGTTTACCAAAGTCAGGTTTATGAATCCTTAAATTAGCATATTATGCAACAAGTTTATAATGATAGCTATTAATCCACGATAATGAAGTTTCCTATACGAGCCATAACGAGTATCGTAATTCAAGCGTGTGTATTAATAGTAATTATACATGAGTTGCATACACTACTTTTTCGACAACTATTCATAATAATTAAGCAAGTAAACTATAAACCAATAAATAAATAAATAAATAAATAAATAAATATTTCATCACGACATATTACCCATTGCTGGGTGTGCCAATCTGCTTCATATGCAGATATCGGTAATGATGGAATATTTGTACCGTGCGGGCGCTTACCAGGCGTCACCTCACGGGCACTCAATGCTGGCGTGGAGAGTGCGCCACAGGGGTCAATTTTGTGCCATTAAAATTCGATGTAATTTTTGGCGTCGGTCGGGATCGAACCCGGGTCCCCAGATTCGCGACCAGACACTCCGGCACACGGCCACGAGACCCAATAATATGATCTATAGCATAATGATACTCTGTGTCAATATAAAAAGAAAATTTGTATCATAATAACAATCTGTCATTCTAGTACAGATTACACATACACTAAAATATTTTAAAGAAACGAATTAACAAATTGGCATACATTTATCTCTCTCATTTGCAAACACTACAAGCGTATGCGATAAGAGTGGATATAACACGCTTGTCTAGGACATTCCATTTTAAAACAAGGCTTGTTGTTGACCATACTTTCGCTGTAACGTAAGTTTATTTATTAATTCAGATATATTACCTTGACTCATAGCCGTACTAATAATATTATTGCTGTAACATATATTTGTATAATAAAATAACAGTAGTATCTTTTGGGCCCTCATAAAAACTAAGCAAACGACACCACTGGAATTTACAAAATGGACAGAGCTAAAATCTTAATTCATACAACTCATAGATGACCTTGATTGGGCATCTTTAATATTTTTTACTGTAAGCATATTAAATCATAGGAAAATGGTTGTATTTTTATCGTACTGACTTCGGAACGACGTGAATTCTGAAACACACATACAAGGTATTTTGTATTTCGTTTAGTTTCAACATTTCAAGAAAAAAATAATAAATTATCACAAAGAGGTTAGCTGTCACATTTTTGCATTGCTGCAAAAAAATGACAGGCTTTCGGCTGATTGGTCGATTTAATCACTGATACTTTAAAGTGATAGGTAAACCAATTAGATTGAAAAAGAATGCAATTTTGACATTCAAAATGACAAACAAAAAATTGACATTATGAAACGGAATTACAAAATACTTTATACTGATTTGGAATTTAAAAACTCATTACCAACCAAAAAGGTAAATTACCTTTGGTTTTATCGAACCATGGTTTCACACACCATTCCTAGACTTTTTATTGTTTACGCAAATCTTACACTTTTTAGATATCTGATTTTTCCTCTCGAGGTTACATATCAAAGTTATATCATTTCATAAAAATGAAAAACTTGGGAACTTATAATCTTTTTGGATATAAACACAGATTAGAAACCTCAAATATAATTTGAAATATCAGAAGTCAAATACTGTAGAAATGACCTGGAGAAGTAACCTTAAATTCCACAAAAAAATCGAATTTTATTCATCAATGTATTTTTGTATATGAATTGATTGATAGTGCATACGACCATTTTTAAAACTATCTATCTATCTATCTAAAAATTGTACTTTGAATTAGTCAATATTCACCATATTATTGTTACATTTTAAGAATAATCTTTCACACCCTCTGAGTAAAGAAAAAATATTACTGCTCTCATATCTTCGTTTCATTGCAAAACAGAACACTAGTAACTCTGAACTCTGATACTTTCATGTTATGATTAATAATGGTGCATTCAGTGGTGCCAACCAACTAATCAGGAAAACAAAAATGTTTCTTTACTTTGTGACGTTTTTTCATAATTTGTGCAGATACTTACGCGAACTTTAGCATTAATTATAGAACTCTGTACCTTATAATTGAAGTTGATACAAAAATAAGCATTTGAACGTGATGTACAGCTATTTGTGCAAGAGTATCACCGATGTAGTCTTTATTTTGGTACAATGGTAAACAAATATTGTCTTAAGGATTAAATACTCGAACTGTATTTAGTACGAATCGTTCAATATAACAGGATTAATTCCTGTCTTACAGGCATTACGGGAATTAATATACTCGTATATGCTATTAAATTGTGCAATAAACGTCTGGTCACATTGCGTCTGTGTACTATTAGAATGCGATCAGTAAGAAGCGTTGGATAAAATTGACATTTCACAAAAATAGTATTTTTTTCATTTATTGTTACACGCTTTTTTACATTTCGTTTACAGGGTGTTTCAAGAAACGTAATCAGCTTGATTATTTTGTTTATTATTGGGAATAAAAGAACATCATTCAAATAAAAGTTGTAATAAAATGAGGAGGATATTCACTTATCGAAAAAAAAAACTAATGGTTCTCAAACTATAACATAAAGTTATATTTTCATAAATGGGATGGTATATATTTTCAAGCTTATTCGGGAATCATTCTACATCTTTATATAACAAAAATATTGAGAAAAAATCAATTGAAATTTAAATAAATTTGATTTTTATAGTTATTTTTCAGTAGGGTATATTTGAAAATCAATTGATATTAATTAAAACGAAATATAAATATTTATTAATAACTTTATAAATAGTGTTAATGCCATTAAATAGTGAATATGCACTAAATAATTCAAATTGCCAGAAAGCAGTTTTTGTTTTTCATATAATAGCCTACTGAAAAATAACTCAAAAAATAAAAATTATTTAAATTTCAATTGGATTTTTCTCAATATTTTGTTACGTGAGGACATAAAATTATTACTAGGTTGAATTTAGAAAAAAAAAATACTGGAATGGAATGAATACTATTCCATTTAAGAAAATATAACTTTATGTTATAGTTTGAGAATCAAAATAAGTAAATGTCCTCTCAATTTACCACAATTTTTATTTGAATGATTTTCTTCTATTCCTAACAATAATCAATCTGAGCACTTTTTTTGAAATATATACTCTGTATAAGCGGTGATATGATGGGTATTGAAAAGTTTTCTTTGAATCTTTTTATAACTTTGTACTTTCCATTCGTTGCTAATGAAGATGAAATAATGAAAGACAAAGACACACACGACAACCATGCCTAACTTGGGATTTGAACCCGGGAGGGAACCTTAAAAAACCAGTAATGCCAAATTACAATCACAAATTGTTTCTGGTCTACATTGAAATAATTAACACTACTTACAGTATAAAACTTGGATGGAAGATAAGTTCAGAGCCAGCATGAAAAAAATAGTTTCTACTCAAAAATTTGGATGCGTTTTATTTTGTTTTACATTATACTTTTTGACTAAAATCTACTTGCAATATTAAAATTAGATTGTGGTCAGAAAAGCGTAATATAAAACAGATTTTTGGATATCTAGATTGGCACCTTAATTACGATGGTAATCAAAGATTGTCGCTCAGAATAATATAATTAACAATGCTACTATACAAATTCGTTAATGAAACAAGAACAATTCCTGCCTAATGTTCCAGAAAAAAAAATGAAGAAACTGTATATGTGTGATGTGCGTCGATTAAATAAAATAATAATAGCATAGCTTAAAATTATTCAATAGTTTCTTGATATACGAATAGTATTACTTGTACTTTGAAAAAAATATTGAAACGCCATGATAATTAGGTTTGTAATTTACAGGAAAGTAAATGAACTCGCATTTCGTAGACGATTAGTGGAATATTCGAGGCGTAATCACCATATCACTGCGAACAATCACAAACGATATTTCAGGTGTCGGAAAATCAATGATACGTAATATTTCTCTTTTTTTCTTTCTTTTGCGTGAACGGAATTTCATTCTGAACTGATGGTAGTAGAAATCACAGTTTAATCTTTTTAGCGACCTTTTCTATTTTTAGTTGTAGAAAAATGGTAGATTGGAATGATTAGGGAAATTAGTGTTCTGTATTAAAGTAATTGGAAATCGATTTCACAAATAATAAAAGAAAATGTTGAGTCGTGTCGCATAAAATTATCCAATGAAAGAGTTGGTACATTTATAGAATAATTATTATAATGTAATGCACTTAAAATCTTATAATTATTATTATAATTAAATATAAGATAGACAAGCATGTCGTTTATTAACTCAGCTAATTAATTTGTTGTTTTACATTTGTTTAAAAAAGAGGGCTGTTTTCTTAATTTTGGTATTTCATTCTGATCATTTTATTACCTTTTCTAAAAATATCCCCCATTAGTCATTACAATTTTACATTCGAAAGACCCAATTTTCAAAATATTTTCTCCATGCTTCTGAAGTTATTTCCCTTTGAAACCATCGACAGTTTCATTGGTCGAAATAACACGCATTCGCGCAATTTGTCTTTGACTTATGGAACTAAAGAGAAGTCGCTTGGTGCCAAGTTGGGACAATATGGTGAACGGTTCATCAATTCAATGCTTTACTCATTTAAAAACACTATGCGAAGATTTACGGCCAAAACGAAATACATTATACGAACGTTGTACGATAGATAATGAACATGCTCACATTCAAATACATCAAAACATTATTAGTGGCTAAACTCACGCTTGAAATTGTAAAAAAATTCAACTCGAAAATACTCGTTAAATATTATGATTTTTCAAAGAAATGTTCACTTCCAATAACCGTAATTTCAAAATTCCGCAATATTCTATCGATTTTTATGCGCAATAAAACTGATGTCAAAAAATCACGGTCTGCTAATTAAGGCTCAACATTACGAGAACAGTCCTTGTATATTGTGTTTTTTATTCAGAATTGAGTGATTTAACAATGGTTGAGAATATACAGGTTGTTATGAAAGTAAGTGTACAATGCTTAACCCGTTGTAGAACTGACCCCATAGATAGTAAATCTGACAATAAAGTTTATTTAACATGCTTATGTAAGAACTGGAAGCCAATCACCTCATAGTTCAAAATATTATAAACGTTTTTTGCATAGGCGTACAATTTATATCGTGTTGTTTTGATATTCTCAAAATGCCATTTACCTTCACCAATTAAGAGTATAAAGACATGCATATGGCTTATGGCGAGACATTACAAAATAGTCGTGCTGCTGCAAGACGGTACAGAGAGTTATTTTCAAATAGGCGTAAACCGCATTACTCTTTATATCCGAACTCATCAACATCTACGCGAATTTGAAACCTTCCAGCAAAACATTTGGGATCTTGGCAGGAATCTTGATGCCAACGCTGTTGATCGTGATGCAGGAATTAATTCATGAAAATCCCAATATAAATATTAGACAAGTTATGGTAGGAACATTTACATTTACATCCTGGAATTTATTTAAAAAAGAAAAATTACATCCTTTCCATCACTATCGCGTGCAAACTTTGCAACCAGAAGTTTATGTTCGCATATGAATTTTTGCCAGTGGGTTCTACATAGACATAATCAGTGTTAATAAACACATAGACCGCTAGTATGAACACGTGATTAAGGGTGATTAGCGAGCATTTGACTAGCATTGTTTTATCCCTGTCAATCGTTTATTTATTATTTTAGAGAAAAATATGTCCAATAAAAGTTATAGAAAAATTAATTGCACACATCTTTTATTTGAAGTATTTTTCTCTAAAATAATAAATAAACGATTGACAGGGATAAAACAATGCTAGTCAAATGCTCGCTAATCACACTTAATCACTGTTCATACTAGCGGCCATAGTTTTTCATTATGAAAATCTGAAATATGCCGTGACGCCAATGATCTTGTATGTCATTTGTGACAGGTGTGACATTTTTTCCAGAGAACACATTGATTTTTACTTTTTTCAAAAATTTTAACTTTGGCGTGATTGGTCAGTTTTAGAGGCATTCAGTTCCTATAGAAAACATGTTAAACAAAAATGATTGCCAGATTTATTATCTTTGTTGTCAGTTCTACCATGGGTTAAGCGTTGTACACTTACTTACATAACACCCTGTATTTTGGAGATACTATATCTAAAAACCAATAATAAAACTATTTTTTGAAGAACAATTAAATGAAGATATTCGTTTGACAATCTAACCTTAAACGAATTGCCGTTTGAAAGAATTGGCGTATTTGTATTTTTACTTTTTATACTTTTTTTTGAGAAGAAATCATGGCGTAACTTGCATGCTTGGTATCATTAGCTTGCAAGAATGTAAATCCATTTTCTGTATTCCATTAGAGAACCATTAGCGAACTTAACTGTCGGTATGATACAAAGTTCCGTCAATGAAAACCGAAAATCTCGAACATTGCTGCATTAGTCTACATATCTTTTTATTAGTGTCACTGAACCATATTTGTTGTTTTATTTGCTCATTTAACTTTGTATGCTTGTAAGTATTAAAAGTGAAAAAGATTTTAGTTGTTTCTTTTTAGCAAGTTTTGATGGAAAGCAGACGAGCTTATATTCCACTAGTTTACATAAATTTTATCGAAAATATCTAAAAACCAAACTTCATAATACACAGTATTCTGGCCACTGTGTCTTACATAAACTTACTCGTACACATTGAATGAGAAATGAAAATATTTTGTGAAAATAATGTAATTTAGAATTGTCAAAACAAAGACCTAACAAAACAATCAATATTTTGATTGTGCTGGACGTCCGGTTAACCCTTTATAAGAGCTACAAAATGTCCTGAAACAATAATCAGGATAGCCGTGGAAATAAAACTGCAGTGGCAGGGTAATTTTATCTCGAGGATTCAGCCTTCTTGTCGATAAAGCCAGCAACGGGTTCGCGATTTCACGTAAACGGATTACCCCCGTTATGAGTATTTAAATAAACAAGTAAGGATCCAGCGCGACGTAGTCAGCGAATTTAGAAGTGATTATGTTCTTGAACAGGTACCTTGATGACGCTTTTACAGGCTGCTCTTAAAAATGGTGCCATTCCTACAATTAGTGTGTATAAATGACGTCATTAGCTCCATGTTTCCGTCTCTCTTTAATTCGCCGAATACAAAATTGTCTCATAAGGCCTCAATTTTAACAAGGTGAATTTTCTTTTCTCATTCATATTTTATCTGTATAAATAAATAAATAGAAATAAATTCATGTAAATAATTTAAATGTTTAATGAGACATATTTATGCCAGTTTTCATTAACAATAGTAGACTTACTAACGACATATGAGTACACTCTTGATCCGCGCGTAATCAATATCCGATACAAGAATTACTAAACTTTTATCTAGCATCTTTGTCGTACACACATGACATGACAGTTTTATTCGCCATCTCATTATCACAGGAGTATTGGTATTTTCAAATAAGAAAACGCTAACTAGCGGCGAATATCAGAACTACAACACTGGTACAGATTTGCTTGCTTTACATTAGATTTATGTGGACAAGGCATGTTTATTATTATTTTTTACTGAGTTGTTTTTGGAAATAGATTATTATATCTAACACAAAAGTGTATTATATAGCTTTCTTGGTAAGTAAGTATTATTATTTAAAAGTATATTGGGAATATTTCATTCAATACACCATAATTTATGTTAGTTTACTTTACCAGCATCAATATTTAACAACATAGAATTTTTTTGATTCATGTTTTATCATTATTAATTAAAATGATATCTGTTATTATGTTTGTGGTGGTTACCTAAGTGCACTTATTAAACGAAATAGAGCGTATATTGCAACTTTATTGTAATTACTAGACACAGTACCATATAAAATTATGTGCCACTATTTATTATTTGTTGACTTATCGAAGATTGAAGATACTGTAAATTATTAAATAATACAGGATACTACAACTATATGAGTACAAAAATTATATTTTACTTGGAATATAAATACACAATACTAATAAATGATAAAATTATACGAAAACTAAAGAAACACAATTGACAGCAATGCTACGCTTACGAAAATCAACAAATATTGAACACCATTGTTCAATATTTCGCCTTAATGCGATCGGCGCCATCTCTTGATACTTGAAAATCCCAATACGCTATCTCTGTCCAACCAACGGCAAAAAATGAAATAGAAATTGTATTGTAACTTCGGTAAAGAGTGTCATTTTCAAATATTTGAATTATTTGAATATTCATGTGATTCTGTATTTCATTTGGTGATTAAAGTGATTTTGGTCACTGGTGCTGATAGTTTGTGCTTCATTGAGTGTTTAGTTCTTCGTATTATATTGTACATTTTGCTATTGCAAACACGGCGTTTTTAAGATTAGTGACAATTGCAACATATTGGACAATAAAAAGAGGTACCTATATTTCATACATTATACTTATATCACATGTATACAAATGGTTTATTATTGCTAAATAACTACATATTTATACTTTGAATTTTGATAAATAACAAAATTGACACAATATAGGTTATAATATAACTGTCAGTTTTCAATTTTGATTTTTATGAATACTTCGGAAATCACACGATTTCGCTCGATTTCACCCGACAACATGTCGTCATCAATTCCCTCCCTCCTGGCGATTTGCGATATGCTTACGATAATGACGTGGGGATCAAGTTGTGGAAACGGACTTTATATTGTTTATTATTTTAATGAGGTACTTAGTCACTTTTGTCACCGCGACCTATGAGATCTATTGTAGTAACATGGCCCTGGCTTAGATTTCTGGAATCAGTTCCAAAATTTTCATGAAGCCGGTTACAGCTGCAAGAGGCAGTTGCCTGGTTCCATTTGCCTCTCATGTACTCAAATATGCACTTAGATATTAGATATACAATGTATTCCAAAAATAAATTTCAAGTTGATACATTGATACATAGTTTAGTACAATTTAAAATTATTATAGCTTATTTAAATCTCAAAAGCAAGAAATTTCAGTTATTTCAGTTTAGGAATGTTGAAATTAAATTGCGAGTGTATATCTAATTTCATGTTCATATTATTTCCATTTCTTTTCTTTGCAAATTACATTTTTCTCAACATTTTAATTACGGTGAGTATTACTCACCTGGCAACGTTGTCAGTGCTGCAGGATTGTGTAGTTGCTGAAATACATAATACTCCATTATATAGCTGCACAATGTTGAAACTTTGCTGTTTGGGAAAATAATATTTTGTTTTATTGTGGCGTCGAAAGATTATGTCTTTAATTAAATATCCCGGGTTTAAACCGATCTTTAATTTCAGCGTTTGTGGTTTTATGGAATTTAAAATTGTTATTAAATTATATTTAATTTTCGTTTCTCAAAATATTTAAATTGACGAAAATATTTATTCTTTACCTTGTTTTTTTGCTTTAATAAAGTATATTTACTATTAACTGGTTAACAGATTAAATCATAGATTTTTTATTAAAGTATTAATTGAAGTTCTATTAATATAACGATGATGAATAGCCGGTTTTCCGCGGATAACCGATTAAGTGTGTTAATTAGGAACAGTAATGACTTTTAATCGGCTATTATTTTTTTTGACAGTTCTAATCCGTGCTTTTTCATTCGGATTTGAGAGAACTATATAATTATCATCAACTGATCGCATTTTGTCTTTGATTATAATGAACCAAGAACAATGCCGCGATATAACAAATTTGCGTCAAATAGCGCCTTTGTAAGGTAAAACCGCGTTTAAGAAATCATCCTAAATTCAGCGCTGTTTTAGGTTTTAAGAAAAAATCGCATCATATCAAATCAACGTCAATAAAAAAATTGTTTAAAGAATATATGGTTTCGTTTAAGTGTTAGCATTTTTACGTTGGACATTCTGTTCATTATATATACAACATACTTGTATAATAAATTATTTTTTATATAGGTTGTTTCCTTTAAAACAACCAGCGCTTTTTGGGCGAACTAAAGCGTTTTAATACCATTTTTCTCGAAATAATTGTTGTACAACTTTATACAATATTTATATCGTTGAAATCAGAAAACAATCATATCTAATGGGCTAAAAAATTATAGAGTACTATTTAAAAATATATAATTTTGTTTTACCGTTTGAGAACCACTTATTAAATTTTTGGTTTGTTATTACTTATAAATTAGCCTTTTATTCATTTTTTGTATGAAATATTTTTCTCTAGACATTAGTTCGCCCAAAAAAATGCTGGTTGTTTTAAAGGAAACAACTATTATATTCAATACTTGTAAAGTACAAAAACATCATTTATTCATACAAATTTATCAACAAAGACAATATAACCCCATTATTTTTATTTTAATATGAATTTATTGTTTTTTTCAGAGATACAATGACAAAGGAAATGATTAATTTAATTGTTTGATGATAAAAATGTGATACTCTTTTGTTTTACGCGACAATGAATAAATTGAAAAATAAATAATATTGCTTTTGCTAGCATTACTTTTTTGTGTCATAATAGCATAAAACAATAGGTACCTTAATAAGGTATTTACCATTTATAGGTATTCGTTTATTTCAAAATATTTCTAGTATGAATTTTAAATCAATTAGTTATTTTTACACAGCAATAAAACAATTTTTGTTTTTCTTTAACTCATTGTTTCTTTAATGTACCTTTGGTTTTAATGCATGAACTGTAAATGACATGAATTCATAACTTCTTTTTTGCATGTTGCCGTCTTCTTTGATGAAATAATAATTACAATACAATAATGTAATTATAAGAGCACAAAAGAAACAATTTTGAAAAAAGAATCAAACTAGTCATAATAACATGGGGGTTCGCTCCTTTTGATGTATAAAACACCGGAAAATATATAAATGCGATTAAATAGAAAAAATCGTAATTTCTGTTTTTTATTATTTTGTATAAAATAATTATACATTTAAACTTTTGATATTTAAAGAAACGAAGTATGTATTGGCAATATTAAGTAGAATACATTTTTAAAAAATCACTTAGAATGTTTGGAAATTCTACTCTTCAACATCGTAGATCGTAAAGTAAAACACAATATAGTATGTATGTATATGATTCCGGGATTTTAACTTCTTTCAGGATTTGTCGTTAGGGTGAATGTATTGCAAACACACACACACTACTATTTACTTTTACTTTGCCACGGGGTTTATGTCACTACCTTGTGTGTTTGCCAGTCAACCTGGTGCAAGCTCGTGTTACCGTGAGACTCGAGACCAGTCTCGAACTCGTCTCGTATCGCCTCGAAAAGTCTAGACGAGACCACAGTTGAGTCTCGAGGTCAAACTCGAGACCGAGAAGAGCTCAGTATAGAGTCTTGTCGAGACTCCCGCCGAGAGTCTTGCCTAATGTTTAAATATAATCCATTGATCCCGACAAAATAGGGCAAGAAAACATAATTTATTTATACAAGAAAAACAAACAACTAACAGTACATTTTTTGTACTAAATTTTATTACGTCAACAATTTTTATAAACATTTTACAAAAAAATCTAAAAATATAGTTTAATATAACAATAACAAAAGTAAACTCATGCAAAATATGATGTAAATAAAACAAAATTATTTTGCCAGTCTAAACAAGAAGCACTGGCTTTGGCGTGATCTTATACATCATCTTTAATTTTGAGAAAATAAATTATTTTTAAATTTTAAGCATTTAAGTTTTAAAAATTAATGTCAATATTAAAATTGTACAACAAATGATAATTTGGTTCTTTTATAAATTGCCAATGATATTCTCTTAATTTTTTTGCAAGATAAATAGATAATCGAGACCTGTTCAAGACCGAGATGAGAGCATGACTGGAATAAGCATTCGCATAAAATCCTATACTATTTTATTCACTATGAATTAGTAGTAGTCATAGTATTTTAAACATTAACTTCAGCAAAAATTGTCACAGTTTCGTTTAGTTTTCTTTAGAATAGAGAATTATCAAAAAGTTTATTGATTATATTCTATCGGTTAAGTTATCATTTTATTACAATTTGGTTTTTCAAACTGGCAATGACTCATTAGAGGTTGGAACATGACATTCACCTGTTCGAGCTTTTTTTGAATTACACAATAACTCATTTATCAACCGATTTGGAAGGTTAGAAACGCACATATTGTACTGATACAGAATTCATTGTGGTTTTTGGCTCCATAGCTGTTGGATTATTTTCAATGCACATATACGAGTTATTGTATTTTTAACTGACTTGGTAATTTATTAGTTCCCTGATTAATTGACCAGGTTACAGAAATGTGTCCCATTTGCTTTACTTCTTATGAAACTGATCTTTATAAATTGAGCAATATGGTTGAGTTTTCTGTAACAAATTTAATAAGAAAGTGAGTAAAAAAAAAGTGTAACAAGTATTGTTAAGAGGCTTCCTGTAACAGAAGGCTAATTTCGTAAGGAAGTTTTGTGAAATATTCAAGCAAATTGTTTTGACTTTGTTGTGACTAGATAAAAATAAAATCCTGTATCGTAATAATTATATGGTAGAAATAACAACGTCACTTTTATGTTTGTAATAATTATATTTTGTCGCATTACAAATAATAAGATGGTTAAAGCACATACCATTAGCGACTATGATTTTTGTGGCAATTTTTACTGGCAAGATCACGACTGCTTGTTGCACTCGTACAGATTTTCTAAAGCAACAGCTGGAATGATTTTGCCAGCAAAATATTACCCAAGGAAAGTGTGTCACGCATAGTATTTAGCATAAAGATTCCATGAAATTTGGCTCTGTTTTTCAAAAATAATAATGTTTTTCTTATATTATAATAACGCAACATAAATATCATTGCAGCTTACCTCTCAAAATTGTTATAGAGAGACCCAGAGGTCACAAGGGCTCGATCTGGGGAGGTACAATTGCCCTAATTGGAAAATTGAAAAACGAGAAAATTAGAATCAATAAAAATCAATGGGTTAAAAAAAGATTAGTAGGTAGATACTTCTTTCAATTTAGTATCAAACTTATAAATTGTTTTAAATCGACCATATAATAACTATTATATTAGGGAAATGTATTAAAAAACATGGATTTTCCCCTTTACCGATGTAATATTATAGTTTAGTCAATTAGTTCAAAACTCATTAAGTCATTTTTATTCGAGACTCAGAAAATATAAAAAGGGCTCATTTTATTCGAAATGGTAATTAGAATAATATGTAGAAGTTACAAACTCCGAAATAAAAAACTGTAAAAGTACGAAACAAATAACGTTAACAATATATATATATATATATATATATATATATATATATATATATATATATATATATATATATATATATATATATATATATTGCCCAGAGCGACAGAAGAGCTAGAGTAATGAACTCAATGACAATTTGAATTATCTGAATATATTAGCAGTTTCCAGGGTTAGCATAGCTGGCTGATTTTGAAATTTAATATCTTTATAAATCTTTAACTCTGTATATATTGAATATGAAGTATAAAATGCAATCAAATCGCATAGAGAATAATATATTTATTCTTTAAGTTATAATAATTTTAAATGTCAATAAATGATATTTAACTGTTCAAATCTTCAAATGAGGGTACTTCCGGTTGACCAATTATAACCAAAATCTAATCATCTCTTCTTCTGGATGTAAACTTGAGGAATATGAAAAAATTATAACTTTTGGAATCGTGGTATTGAAGTTATGCGATCCGAAACTTTCGTCACACACACACACACGCACGCACGCACGCACGCAGGCCCGCCCGCCCTCCCGCCCGCATATATATATATATATACAGACAAATTATGCGTAAGATTTCATTATGCATATAT
This sequence comes from Harpalus rufipes, assembly GCA_951394225.1. Classification (NCBI taxonomy): domain Eukaryota; kingdom Metazoa; phylum Arthropoda; class Insecta; order Coleoptera; family Carabidae; genus Harpalus; species Harpalus rufipes. The sequence continues at coordinate 65,327,535 of OX596274.1, forward strand.
CCAGATTAACTTCATGCAGTTAAATGTATGGAATCGTCTTCCTGGATAAACTCTACAGTAGGTTAGCGGCCGCTGACTTAGTCTTAGTTCAACTTCAATCACATCATTAAGCTTCCGATATCCAGTTCTAAAGTCTACAAGTAAACTTCAAGCCAGCTACCTCGTATAAATTTGCGTATCCATCATAACAGCATCTGCAGACCTTCCAAGTTAAATCCCGCATAGAAGCGTGTCCAGCTCCCCCTGTCAAACTGTGACAGCGGCGAGTGCGCTCGCAGAATGACATGTGTCAGATCGCCGTGATTACTCGCGCACGCACACGCCAGCCCGCGCGAATTGGATTTCTCCAGTTCGCTCACGTCAAATCAAACGCACCGTTGCCATAACGACCAGACGTCTCTAGATGATTCTACTATTCGAAACCCCTTCCTTTTCAATTAATTCCCCGACCTGGCAGATTACTTGATAATGGTCAACTAGAATATTTGACATCTAATTCAATTACTCGTTTTTAAATGAATGTGTGGAAAGATTAATTTGATCGTAGGATGTGGACATTTAATTTCATTTAATTAAAAAATTATGATGAAGTTACATTTTACATATTTAACATTTAATATTTAAAGGGATCGCGTGGCTGAGAGCATTACGTAACTGATTACAATTTTAACAACTCGGGTTTTGAATCATTCAACCGGAGACAACATAAATACTTATTTATGATATAAGGAACATTTTATTTTGTGAGAAGAAAGTTCAGAACACGACTCGAGGTGGAGTAGTCCAAACCTTCGAACAAAAATAATATCACTTTTAACACGTATGTCATACACTATTTTTTCTGCAAACACTATTTTTAATTCTGATCATTTTTACCTTCCGTCACCTTTAGCTGAGGAAAGTATTGTCTTTGGTCAAAAAATACAATGATAAGTTTTTAGCGAATAAATACGTTTTAGGTTCCATATAATACGATTTTACCTTTTTTACGATGATGTCTGTATGTATGTATGTATGTATGTACGAGGTGTGTTCAAAAACTATCGCGAATTTTGAATTTTCGCGGGTTACGTATATTCGAATTTCGATCTTTTTGTGGCTTTATGTTGGTACTCATGTCTCTCACTTATGTCGACAAGCTCGGCCATTTTGAATGTTCACTTACTTGTTGACAGCTGCTTTGCTTGCACGTGTTTTGGATCGTCTTCGATTTTTACCTAATGTGCTTATTCGTTAAAAACTGACTATGAATTTTTTGACCAAGACAATATCTTTCTTATCTAAAGGCGACGGAACGTAGAAGAAAATAATTCATTTAAAATTTGTCATTGTCATAAAATGTTTTTATCAAAGAAGTTATTTCATTTCTACTCGTACTTCTTTGATAAAAACATTTTATGACAATGACAAATTGTAAATGAATTATTTTTTTCTACGTTCCGTCGCCTTTAGATAAGAAAGATATTGTCTTGGTCAAAAAATTCATAGTCAGTTTTTAACGAATAAGCACATTAGGTAAAAATCGAAGACGATCCAAAACACGTGCAAGCAAAGCAGCTGTCAACAAGTAAGTGAACATTCAAAATGGCCGAGCTTGTCGACATAAGTGAGAGACATGAGTACCAACATAAAGCCACAAAAAGATCGAAATTCGAATATACGTAACCCGCGAAAATTCAAAATTCGCGATAGTTTTTGAACACACCTCGTATGTATGTATGTATGTATGTATGTATGTATGTATGTGTGTGTGTGTGTGTGTGTCTGTGTGTGTGTGTGTGTGTGTGTCTGTGTGTCTGTGTGTGTGTGTGTGTGTGTGTGTGTGTGTGTGTGTGTGTGTGTGTGTGTGTGTGTGTGTGTGTGTGTGTGTGTGTGTGTGTGTGATAAAAGTTCCGGATCCCATAACTTCAATACCACGATTCCAAAAATTATAATTTTTTCGTATTCCTCAAGTTTACATCCAGAAGAACAAGTGATTAGATTTTGGTTATAATTGGTGAACCGGAAGTACCCTCATTTGAAGATTTAACAGTTAAATTTGATTTATTGACATTCAACGTTATTATAACTTAAAGAATATATTATTCTCTATACGATTTGATTACATTTTATACTTTATATTCAATAGATACAGAGTTAAAGAATTTTAAAGAAATTAAATTTTATAATTCAGCCAGCTATGCTAAACATGGAAACTACTAATATATTCATGAAATTCAAAGACTTGAGAGAAAAAGAATTGAATGAGAACGACACGCAAAAATAGGGACCCCTAACGAATGGGAAAAGCTAAAGAGGAAGATGTCAGTGTCAAGTGCAATTTGAATAGTTTGTTTATGAAATAATTTTACTGGAAATTTAGAATCTTTTGCAAGAAAAATTATGTATGGAATTTATACATTATACACAGGATTGACGGAAGGTATTGTGCTGGCCACAACAGATTTTTTTTTTTTTAGTCCCTATAAAGCACAGGCGTTTGTTTTGTTTAGATGTGGAGTATATATATATATATATATATATATATATATATATATATATATATATATATATATATATATATATATATATATATATATACATTTGTGCGATAGTTACGTAGTAGCATCTATTATCTATAGGAAATTATTTTTTAAATGTCGCTATATAAATTATCCTATTTTCGTTTTTCCTTCGTCAAAATCCTTGTCGTTGGCTGCCAAACGCATAACGTTTCTATGTCTAGTTTATGTAAGGTCTAAGGTTGAGTCACAAGGACTAGTACGTGTTCTCCATCGAGACGTCTTCAACTAGGGAATTGAAAGGGTCGTCATTGCAGATTTGCAGCCAGCTGGATATTGGCCTGTTGATGTTGGTATCACTGATGAAGAGTTTGTGGAACCCAAGAGAGAGTTGCTAATATTTAATCTAATCGCGATTAGTTATTCGCAGGAATGAATATATGAGTACATTTAACATGTCCAACCAAAATGACTGGATATTAAATTATATGTAATGCATGTGGAAACGAGTAGTTGAATGTATGAGTACATGGACCGACAAAAATTTGAAAAAATATCAATTTTCAAGTAAAATGAATGTAACCCCAATCCATAATTATTTTTCATTTGTTTCATTGCTACTACCACTGTTTTATATAGATAAAACAGGTAAATTTCATAATTGTTACATATTTACTGTTTGAAACAAATGAACATATATAGGTACGTTATACAACTCAAAATGTAAGAGTGATAAAAAATGAGCATCGTTTTAAGAAAGAAAAACAGTGACCTCAAGAAGAGCAAACTAAAATTCCATATTATTTAGTACTTAGAAGCTGTTAGGCTAAAATACATAATATTTTTCCTGTAAGATTATTGTTGGGTAAGTACGTATTATGATCAACACATTTTAAAATGCAGTGCTATCCAATAAATACAGCAATTTATTATTAATATTTATTACAAAAACTATGTTATTAAGAAAAAAGTCTTTAATGAATGTATTATTGTGATATGTTAAAAACAAAAATGCCAAATTTAAAATGAGCTGTACCCCGGCTCCACACATGCGTTGTTCGTGTACGAATATCAAAAATTCATTTGCAAACAACGCATGTATGGACCAAAAATTCGTGTTCGTAAGCAGATATTCGGTATTTGTGACATGAATGTTTCCAGTGGCGAGTCGGTAATTTAACACACATCAAATTACTCGAACAATCGCTTTATGTTCATTCGCGCTCACAACCACACTTGCGTTGTTAAGTTTTTCTTTCATTTATGAACAATTTAAGAATAAATCATTAATAATTTTACCTATTCACTTACAATGTATTAATAAAAACAATTCCAAAATTCTAAGTATTACGTTGGTGTGCCAAACTGTCAAATAGTGATATATCTACCGTTGATGCTATTTGAAAATTATAAATCCGGACCGTCTGAATCACCACCAGTCACCTAAAATATAATAAATTGTGTAGATGCCCAAGGTCACTTTGCAAATATTTTCCGATTTTTGTTGACTGAATACGAATATTCAGCTACAGAGGAATGTGTGGATATAGCTAGTTTGTACATGAAAATTAACCCACAAATAATCGTCGAACTAACCAATATTCATCTATGCATATATGGAACCGGGATTGGAACGAATCAGAACCGTACATTTTACAAGACCATTTTGAGTTTACTTCTCTTTACTGAAAAATCTGATGTGGCCAGCAAGCCTCTCGCCATTAAATTTTTATTAATTTAAATACATACCTACATAATAGGGCTGTCGCATGAATGTTTATATGCCTTCTAAATATTAAATTTAAAAAGATAATCTTTAAATAGCCTCAAAACTGATGAAAATAACTCCAAATATTTATGAGATATTTTACAATTAATTTTTGAAATTTGGATATTTTGAAAAAGTCAAAAGGTCTGAAAGAGAATATAACGTCAAAAAACATGTAACAGACTATCGCCTACTCATATACATATAAAACGTAGGTGATGTACGAATTGATTTTTATTTCATGACTATTTTTGGCGCCAATCTTTTTGTTTAATTTTTACGAAAATAACAAATTATTAAAAAATTAAATCTAATGTGGCCAGCACATTACCTTCCGTCAATCCTGTGTATTATGTACAAATTCCATACATACAATTTCTATTTTTTATATTTCCAGTAAAATTATTTCATATATTTATTTCATAAACAAATTATGCAAATATCACTTGACACTGACAACTTCTTCTTCTTTAGCTTTTCCTATTCGTTAGGGTGTCGCTATTTTTATTTTCTTCTTCTACTCATTCATTCTTCTTCCTATATATTCTTCATTTCTCCTCATGACATGTTTAAATCAATGTAATCGTCTTGTATCTTTTTGGAAACTTCTATCACTCGAGCCATATCACTTATCCTTTTATTCCTTTCTCTACTTTTCCGTGATTTTCCCAACATTTATCTCAACATCCTCATCTCTGCCATATTCATTTCCTTTTCATAGATACTGACATCTGTATTATTTGAAAATATTAGCAGTTTCCGTGGTCAGCATAGCTGGCTGATTTATGAAATTTAATATCTTTATAATTCTTTAACTCTATATCTATTGAATAAGAAGTGTAAAATGCAATTCAGTCGTATATTCATAATAACATTAAATGTCAATAAACGGTTTTTTTCAAGAAAAACTGTTATAAGTTGCAAATGCGGGTACTTCCTTTGGAAAATTATAACCAAAATCTAATCACGTCTGCATATGATATAAACTCGAGGAATACGAAAAAATTATAAATTTTTGGACACACACACACACACGCATACTCATTAGAACTCACTATCGAATTTTTTGACCAAAGACAATACCTTCCTTACCGAAAGGTGAAGGAAGGTAAAAAATATTACTGAAATATGTTGCATAAACTTTCATTTAAAATACTTTTCGAAAAATGTGAAACAGGCTCATTAGTTACTAATGCTGCAAATTATTGTTCTATTTACTATTTTCTTCTTATAACGTTACCGTTTTTAATTAGAAATGAGGATACACACACACACACACACTCACACACACACACACAAACACGCACGCACACACACACAAACACGCACACACACACACACACACACACACGCACGAACGCACACACAAGCACGCACGCACACACACACACACACACACACACACATACGCGCACATCATTGTGAAATTGTTGAAATCGGATTATAGGGACCTTAAAACGTGATCATTTACCAAAATCTCGATATGCGAGTTTTCCTACGATCCATATACCTCCTTACCAAGGGTAGCTTGAGGTAAAATCAGATTATAATGTATTTCGCTCATTATAATTATAATGAAGTTTAGAAAAAAGAATATTACTCATATATTGTGATTTATATCATAAATAATATTCCAAAAGCAGAATCGAGTTTTCGTGTGGAAACTTTTAGGACAGAAATGTATAAAGAAATTGATAAAAGAAAGTGAAACAAGAAGTAGAAGTTTGTGCTTGACTTATGTTTCTTCAGGGAGTTATAGGTATTATTATATTTCCGGAATAGGTATAGTGTGTCATTTTTTTCTCCAAACGACGTTTCGAGAGCAGTTACAAAAACTTATCACATCTTCCGCTGAACAGTTTCGATTCGTACGATGTTGTACACATTAACACTTTCTTAATCAGTTCACTTATAATGTATTTCATTATTTTGAAGTAAATTTATAAATAGTATATTATGAGAAAACACACAAATCAATGAATTCAGTGAAATGTAAAATCGTGATTAAAAGCATTATTGTTAATAATAGTAACATATTTATGGGGAAAATATGATAAAATTTTCAGTACAAATTATGAAATTTTAACGTTTATCATGAAAATGTTTTCTATGCATTGTTGGTATCATGGTAACAAAAAAATTATTGTACTCGCTTTTACACCTATATGTCCTTTATATTTATCACAAAGGAGGGATGCATTCGGGCTGTGCTTTGAGATTTGGCCCGGTATGATATAAAAAAATCTGATGTGGCCAGCACAATACCTTCCGTCAATATTATGTACAAATTCCATAGATAAATTTTCTTGCGAAAGATTCTAAATTTTTGGTATTATGTGATTCTCTTTCTCGGCAACTGAATTCCATACTCCTGATAACAAACAAACCACATGAAATAAGAAAATTATGAAATTTTGAATGAAAAATTATAACACTTGTCAGTTATGGACATAATTAATTGCTGTCATTTTGACACAGGTCCCCATATCTGCTTGCCAAAGTCAGCAAAATCATGTTACTGCACGCGGCCCCATACATAAATTTTCTTGCAAAAGATCCTATATTTCCAGTAAAGTTATTTCATAAACAAACTATGCAAATTGACATCTGTCAATTTGAATTACCTGAATATATTAGCAGTTTCCATGGTTAAGTTAGCATAGCTGGCTGAATTATGATATTTATATCAAATTTATTATCTTTATTCTTCTTTAACTCTATATCTGTTGAATAACAAATATAAAATGCAATCAAATCGTATAGATAATAATATATTCTTTAAATTATAATAACATTTAACTGAGTTTTCCAAGAAAAACTGTTGAAATCTTCAAATGAGGGTACTTCCGGTTGACCAATTATAACCAAAATCTAAACAAGTCTGCATATGGTTGTAAGGAAGAGGAATACGCAAGAATTGTAATTTTTGGAATTCTAGTATTGGAGATATCATGCACGAAACGGCGGTCGCACACACACACATACACGCACACACGAACACACACACACACACATACAGACATCATCGTAAAAATAGTAAAATCGCATTTTAAAGACCCTAAAACGTGCTTATTCAATGAAAACTCACCACCGAATTTTTTTACCAAAGACAATACCTTCCTTACCTAGAAGTGACGGAAGGTAAAAAAATGCCGGCCCAATTCGAAAATCGACTCCCGGTATCCCTAATTCTAATTTTTAAAAGAAGCGAAATGTGAAATCGTGAGAACATTGTGGACTTAATAGGTGCATCATTGTTAATATGTTTCTCCAGGAATTTAGAAACTCAAAAAATAACCTATCTAACAAAAGTTTTGGTACAAATTAAAAACATTTCTTATGAAAGGAATTATTAATATTACAAAACTTACATTGTAAAGGGTTGTTAATGTATACATTAGTAACACAAATGAATATTTATATTACAGAGGCCCATTCGCCCATGTGCACATTTCACACGAGGAATTAGATTGTTAATACATATATTTATAAGTAAATTCTACGCAACAGCTCTTCATTTTGTGTATCCCAACCATTGTCGAATATTTCCTGCGTAGCACTGCCCAAAATTTCCAATTTTCCGAATTAGAAAGAGTGAAGTATCATTTATCATCACTATAATAATGACTATTGTTTAAAAAATATTGATGCTAAGAGCTCTGAAGCCTATATTTTCTCGTGTCCGGAAATTTATCACCGGTAAATTGATCGCGGAGAAAATTCATCACTGCTACATTGATCGCCAGGAAAATATATCGCCGGCAAAATGATCGCCGGAATATTGATCGCGAGAAGAATTAATCGTCGATAAATTAATTGCGTAGAAAATTGAACTCAAGGAAAATTGATTGCCGGTAAATTTATCACTGGAAAAATTGATCGATGGAAAATTGATCACCAGAAAATTGATCGATAGGATCATTATGCCTGCAAAAAATATTGTTTATAACAAATCAATTGAATTTCAAATAACGCACAAAAGTCACGTAAATTTGAGTCGAGTTGTATGCGTTGGATTAGGTTATTGTTGTTATATTTACACAAAATTCAGGCTTGGAAAACTCAGCCCGAGTTTTGAGTGAAGTCGGATCCAGATAAATTTTCCGGGAACCTTAAGTTATGAATTTGTGCAATTTTTTTGTTTCATACGTTACTTCTTTCTTTACATCGTTCAATGTTGGTTAAAAGTTTCTTAGCAAGACATGTTCTTTATAATAATTACAGACTTTGAACACCTTGTTTATACTCGTAAGGTTTTATTTTATATATAATCTTACCTTTCTGTGAAGTTAAGTAACGTGATACTATTTTCTTTTCTACTGGGATATAAAAGATGTTGTTTTGTTGTTATTAAATCATTTTTCTCCTCTTAAAACCATCTAAATAGCGGTGGACCAATATTATTGAGTGATTTGATTATTAATAAATACTCGCAGTATTATACGAGTATATGAAACAGAATAAACGTCAATCATAATTATTTATGTGATATTAAAGCAGAAATGTCGTTTATATGATCAAATAATGTTAAGGTAAAAAGTTCAAGAATAAAGGCAGAAAGTAATTTTGTATTCATTTATAAATACGCGAATATGAAAAATATGAGATATTTTTCGTAGAAATTTACTTGAGATGTAACAATATTGAATATTAGATCCCTCTATTGTTCGCTGCGCGCACATTTGTATTATTGGAAGATATTGCAGACTGAATTACTAATCCTTTATCTGAAACAGTACACGTGGAATACTTAACTTGCTTCCGTTTCGGAATTCCGGGGAGATAGAGATGTATTTACAAAAAGGCAGAAAACTTAAGATTCACTGATAAGAAATCTCATTTCGTTTTGTAAAAGAAAATTTGTTTCAGATTTGTGTTTGCTTTTTATGTAATTAAAAAAAGAAGCCTTCTGTACTGTTGTATAAAGTTAATAAATTACTTTTTGTCTTGGCCTTTAGATATTCCACTTAAGATTATCCATCATAGCATTCAGACAGCGAAGTGTTTTCAATTAAAATACGATGTTGACTTTTCGTTCAACTTACACAGTATCCGGTGGCTTCTTCTCGAACGGCCTTCTGTAACACTTTTAATTCGCATCATCAGGCTCTATTGATAAATTCTAAAACTCAAAACGTAACCACTTTGGTAACCTTAAAAAAAATTCAGTCGTTTTTAATGAGGTCATCCATTACAAATTAAAAAAATCTCATGCTATTAGCACATTACCTTCAGTCAATCATGTGTTTTATGTACAAATTCCATAGGGCGCGAGCAGTCACGTGACTTTTCTGACCTTGGCAATCAGATATGGGGCCCCGTATCAGAATGACGAAAAAATTATAATTTTTGGAATCATGGTATTGGAGTTATGTGATCCGAAACGATTGTCACATACACACACACACACACACACACACACACACACAGACGCATACACAAATACATACATACAGACATCATCATAAAAATATTAAATTCGTATTCTAGGTACCCCAAAACGTGCTTATTCATTAGAAACTCACTATCGATTTTTTTGACGAAAGACAATACCTTCAGTACCTAAAGGTGACGGAAAGTAAAAAATACTTATTATTTTATTGTAACTACAAATATTTTCATCAATAAAATTCATTTGTTCCAAAAATATTTTTTATTATATCAGACACCTGGTGAGGATACACGTACGTTAACTTAAAAATATATAGTATTCAAATTAAATTATGAAACTAAGGTAGGTATGGAATAGTAAAATAAAATATTATTCGAAAAACTAATGAAAGTCTTAACATAAAGATAAGAAATTTCATGAAAATATCGACAAATCTAAGGTTGAAGGGTAAAAGAAATTTATAATATAATAACCTTTGTACCAATCGAAAGAGGAAAAAAGTATGCATTTTTACCTTCCGTCACCTTTAGGTAAGGAAGATATTGTCTAGTCAAAAAATTCAATGATGATATTTTAATGAATAAGCACGTTTTAGATTCCCTAGAATTTGATGATGAAGCTGCATGTGTGTGTGTTTGTTTGTGTGTGTGCGTTGTGTGTATGTGTGTGCCTGCGTGCGTGCGTGCGGGCTTGCTTCCGTACGTGCCTGCGTGCGTGTGTATATATTCTTTTTTAACCAGTTTGGTATTTTTTACTATAATTAAAATTTTATAATTGCGTATTTAATTTTGTAGTGGTACATTTAAATGTTAAGTTTATTAATTTATTTGTTTTAGTTATTATTAAATTAATATTTCATAATAGATTTATCGTTTTCGTGTTATTCTGTGTAAGAAACTTCTATATTTCAAATGATTAAAAATTGCGATAGTACTCGTATTAGTTTTGTTCACGATAATATAATGATTGTCAAAATACTGTTATTAACAATTGTTTCCCTTTGAAAGCTTATTTTATATCACTCAATAACATCATTTCGTAATAATGGAATTTTTAGGCACAATAAAAAATTCATATATGTCATTGGTAAAAGCATAGAGTTTATTTGCCCATCTCATTTTATATTAATGGAAAAAAATCAGCTTTATACGTTTTTTTAACTAGACGATCGTGTACAGCAGAATACCTTAACCCCTAATGTATTCAAACCCAGCAGAGCCTAGAAAGCTTTGGATAAATGTTGATCTTATGCTTCCAAAGTATTCTCATCTGACTTTGTACGGGAAAATACGAGTACAGGAATCAAAGACGCCTGCGAAGTTGCGGGGAATTCATCTCCACCCTACCCTCATTTTATCCTATACCATTCTTATCAATTCGATTTTACTTTTTTGACTTCGTACGTAAGTCAAATGCAGCAAACGGTTCGTTTGACATATTGCCGCGACATTCAACGACTGCTGGGATTTATTTTTGAAAAATTATACCACTTCTACTTTTGTTCTCCTTTCATGACACTTTAAAAACTAAATGGAACATCTTCCAATGTGACAAAATCATGCGAAGGATTAATCAATTATTCCTTATATTTCTCTTTTCTTTTATAAAAAAAATATACTCTATTTTCATCAATTTAAAATTAATAAAACCAAACTTTGTGTAATATAATTAATATACGTTTACGGCATAGCAAAATGTTAAAAATTCCTAAATTCATAATTCTAGCAATTTTCAATAATAATATTGGCCATTCGTCCTTTGTAAACATGATTTCGTGCGTTAACAGATCGCATTATGCAACTTGTTTATAATATACTGTTATATATCTTAGCGTCTATAACTAAATTAATTTTTTCTTCAAGTGTACAATAATATTGATATTATGCTACTATACACACACTATAGAAGATATTCATTTTATTACTAGTACAACAATGTTGTTCATTATTGTACTAGTAAAAAAACGTTAGCTTCTTAGTTCACCGCTGGCGGCAGCAGTCGTCACAGCAACACAGACCATATTGAAAAATTGTTATATGACAGTTGTATCGTTTGTGTTTTGTAGTGTACAAAGCCAACTATGGCTAAAATTGCAAACGCTATAATTAAAACAATTCTAGAAAAATATACAAAAAACGCCAGTTTTCTTTGAAACACTTGAAGAAAAAATAGTATATGTTATTCGGAGCAGAACGCCCTTTTTGTGTTTTACCCAGCTTGCTTGGCCTCGGCTAACGCCTCGGCCGCAATAGCTGGGTTCAACACAAAAAGACCGCTTTCTACTCCTAATAACATAATATACTATTACTTTCTGGTATATAAAAACATTACCATTACCGGATATCAAGCAAAATATTTTTTAATACCGGGGGCCATAATATAGTAGACGAGAGTATAGACAGTGAACTCTAAAATTGGGTAATTATTCAAAAAACTAGTGAAATAAAGTTAAGAACAAGTTACAATTTTTATATGAACATCATATAGTGGACAATTCCAATCGGGTCCGGTACTAAAAAAAGTTGCATATACACGTATTTTATGAAATGCCTATGACTAATTTTAAATAATTTTGTACCAAAATATTTTTAAAATATAAGACTTTTCATACATAATTTAAATAAAACTATTCGCGCTTTAACGATATGACGTCATAACTTGAATGTAGTTATAGTACTAAGCGAAAAGAATGTAATTTTATATTATTCAAAATTTGTGAAAATAATATCCATATATTTTTACATATAATTCTATAATTACATGGAAATGTATGAAACACCACTTTTATTAAAATAAAACATATTTATTAAAAATCTTTATAACAACAGATTTTTGTTTTTTTACAAGGTAGAACTATATAGTTTTTTGAAAGTGACAGTTAACCACCTCGACATCAATTTTTGGCAGATTATTTAAATCTGCTCGCTCAAAAGCATCTACCAATTGTTAAGAATTACAAAATTATTTAAAAAAAATCTGATGTGGCCTCCCGTTAATTTAATTTTTATTCGTGTAAATACTTAAAATTAAATTAAATTTAAATACCAGCTTCGATCCCGATCGACGCTAAATATTTCGATTTTTAAATGACACAAAAATGACCCCTAAACGCTCGCACGGTACAAATATAGCCGTGTTCCTTCGGACTATGATTTTGTGAATCCGGATTAGTTTAATCGTGATCCTTTTAGATCATGATTTAAAAATTGTATCAAGAAAACAACTTAAATAATATAAACACCATCTAGCGTCAAATATCATATGCAGACCAATGCAAACTAATTTATTTTATTTTATAAATAATCTACTGTCGAGTCTTATAGTCAGCATATTCAAAATGGATCATATAGAAGTAAAAAAAAACTGTTCTTCGTAACATACGAAGTATATTTACTTAAAATAAATCTTTTATGTAACATATTTTCTTTGTTTTCAAAAGTATGGTGGATCATTACATCCTTTTGTAGGAAAATCATATTTCCTTTCATGCAACAAACCCCACATTGATACATTTTTACACTCGAAAACCTATTGTCGGTAGCCATTTTTAAATTTTCTCTGAAATGAATCTGTGTAATCACTCAAAAAGGATGATTCAGAAGGGAAAGGGGAAGGTTGTCCAGTGATAACAAAATGAGAAAGTGGGGATAACGAATAAGAAACGAAAAAACATACTTCTTCTTATTCCTGATCACTTTGATGATTTAGATTGTGAATCACAGCCCGAAGGAACACGGCTTATGTCATCATCGTTACCGAAATCTGTGTACAAAGCAGATTGACACACCCAGCAATGGGTAATATGCCGTGACGATATATTTATTTTATTTATTTATATACTTACCTATATTCCTACATATTTACTTATGCTGGTAACTGTATTAAGTTCCTTTCCATATAATTATTGTTCTATTTACTATTTTCTTTTTTACGTTACTATTATTATTTGAAATACTTAATTTATTGACAGTGACATATATCTGTCAGTTACATGCATTTGAGATCTAAACTGTGAAACCATGGTATTTTTGGAAAAACTTCCAGTAAAGTGCCATTTCCGGTTATGTGATTTACATCAAAATGTAATGACTTCTTTCCATATATGAGTAAGGTAGAAATACAAGGTTTCACAATTTTCACACACACACACACACACACACACACACACACATTCGCACAGACACACATACACACAGACATCATCGTGAAAATGTTAAAATTGGATTCTAGGGACCTTAAAACGTGGTTATTTACCAAAATCTCGATATGCGATTTTAGCACGATCCCTAACCTCCCTTACCAAGGGAGATAAAAACACTGTAAACAAAACCTTTTTTACGATGGCAACTCACACTGCTAACATATGAATTATTGACAGTTGACAGATGCAATTAAAGATCTGACGTCACATAAAAATTTAAAATTCAGTAAATTTTAGAAAATATTTTTCTAAAACTATACCTATTTGGAAAGTGCCACACACCCAATATTCAGTCTTTCAGAAAAAAAAGTTAAAATATATGTACCTACCGGTTCCCATTATTAATTTTGTATGATGAAAATAATGGTTTTGGCAATTAAAGGACACCTGTGTATTTGCATACCCACATACCCTTATTCTTACTAACGTGAATATATTGCATTAATATTAACCGTTGATTTTTCATTTTTAGGAGATTTTCAATTCTTTTCAAATAATTCACACCTACAATATCAACAACATTCTTCATCTTCCAGTACATTTTTCACAATATTCCTCCTTCCAAAACCCAGATAAAATATGTAATATATCATTCTCTTTTCAAGCTTTTCCATCTATAAAAAGAAAATAAGTAAACAAACGTGCAATTACCTTTTGTTGAAAACAAAATACCCAATTGACTTTTTTGTTTTTTTGGTAAACATCACAACAGTGCTGATCGGTACACCTGGGTCTCTGTGCTCTTCTGATTATTGGCGTCGCCAATGTGTCCATGTTCAGCGCAACACTCCCTCACCAACCCACTTCCATCATCTGTCGAAATTTCTCATCAATCATTTGGGATATGCGCGCATGTTTGTATGTATAGGTACGCGATGTGAGCTGTCACAATTGCTCGATTGCCAGAAGAATTTGTTTCACCACGAAAAATTACTTCGCTACGTGTTTCCTTGATGGAATTTTTGATTGGTAGCATACTTCTATATATTTTTGTAATTGCCTTCTAAATAAATAAAATAAATATATCATCAAGGCTTATAGATTAGATAATGACGATACTTGTACACTAACACAGTGTACAAGTACGTATTTATCCTGCGAAATCAGCTTTTTCTTGCGCAAAAGTGTACGTTAAAAAATTAAACAAATAAATAAAAAACAGAGTAAAATTAAAATATAAAATACATATAACAATAAAAAAACCACGAAGAAATTACAGATAAGTTGTTTTATATGATACCAAGCTGGCTATTTTCAACTGTCTAACAATAATAATTAATAATAAGTATAATTTTATAAATCTTTAGGTGCACTTATGACAGATGATACAATCTAACCTACAAAAATGTACGTTTTATAGTGAAAAACGAAACTAAATTGAACCGAAATGAACTGTCAAATTACAAATTGATCATTGCTGTAAATAATCCGATTCAACATTGTGTATTTAATTTACAGTTCAAATTATAACCAGGGATTGAAAACTGGCCCTAAATAGACTTATTGAATAATTTGTATATGTATCTATTATTTTATATAAATATTTCATTTTCGCCTACAAAAGTTAGGTTTTAAGAAATGTCAAACATAAAATTCTCAGTTTAATTTACTGGATAAACGACGTCATTTTAATTTAGTTTCTTAATTTAGTGGCTTAACTTAATTTTATAATTTACGTGCTTCATAAACTCAGCATATATCACTTTGTTAACTGCATCTATAGTTTATTTAACCCTTAAATTCCGGTACCTTAAAATCAACGTTGTTTCCTGAATGAACCTTAGTTTTTTAATGGATTTATTAATACTATATTTAAATATACCGTCAAAGGAATAGAGACTACATTAAGAAATAATAAAATAAAGCTTTAAATATTTTAATAATAATAGAAAATATTCATATAAAAAATTGTTATAAAAAAAAATTTAAAAAGATGTACCTCCTATATAACAGCAAAAGGTTAACGGACATAACATAAAAGCAGGGCATCCAACTATACATATTACACAAATGCAACAAAGAAAACAATGGTGGAGTCCACAGTGTCCCCCTATCCAGGATTTAAGGGTTAAAAAAAGATTTTCGATTCGGTACGACAAAGATAAAATATTGTTTAATTGCACACAAAAATTGATTATAAATTATATAAAAAAACATATTCTATTCTATGTATTTCTCTGTCACTGGGTAAGACATGTGACGAAACACGTAGTACAATAAGTATAACTTTCAAAATTCATATATCGTTTATTACAGAAGTTTTCCAGATATACAATCACGTTTTCAGTAATACTTTTAATTTATTTCGTTCTTTATTAAAATAAAATGTAATAAAATAGTTTATGAGTTCATTAAAAAAATCTGAAAGTTAGATCAAAGGTTTTAATTTTAAATGCAAACTTTATTTCTTTAATTTAATGTTTTATTATATGGGAAACTATATAAGTTGAATATCTTCCTGTTTTTATAGAAGATAAGTTCTATTTGTATAATTTAGTTAACAAGTTTAGGTGGAAAACGAAAAGGAAATGGCGTCGTAAACAAGTTAACAGTAAGAGTTGGAACTATTATCGCAAGTAAGCGTGAGCAAAATGCGACCAGGTAGGTAGATATTCGCCAAGTGTTTTTACGATTGAAGTTAAAATCGTAGGCGACAGAGCACGGAGCTTGGAGCATGAAGCAGGGCAATGGCAATAGCACTGGCAGCAAGTAAATCGTCAGCAGTGTGTCGCTGCGGACTCGCATCCCACCAGGCGTGAAGTTGATAAGCCCGAACATTAGATGTACCAACGAACAAGTTCTTAATAAAATGAAAACGTTGACAGTGCCGTTTTAAATAAACTACCAACTGTTAGAGAGAACTGTCTTCTACTTTGTGCTACGAAGCAGTTTTGCATATTCATTGTTTTTCAAAATAGGGCCTACGTATAAATTATTCCATATAGATAGAACCTCAAAATAATGGAAATGTCCAAAGATCCGAAAAATATAACTTTAGATTTTATATGAAAATGTTCTGTGTGCAAGTCAAATGTTGCGGAAATTATATAAGTGCCATAAAATTTCAGACGTGGTTGAAATACAAAGTCAAAGATGTAACTGGCTTCATGCACATGGAATAGTAGACTCGCAGAAAAAATTGTAAATTTTGACAATACTTAAATTATGTCTCTTTTATTCAATTTCCTATTAAACCTGTTTATCGTAAACTTAACCATATTTCTTCGTTCCATGATTTGAAACAGATTTTTATTAAGCCTATATAAAATTATAAAGCTCGCGTTCAGCCGAGATAGCGCTAACCTAGCAAAAATTAGCGCTGTTTCTTAGCGTACTGAACGGTATTCATTTATTAAATTTAGCGCACAAGCGCTGTTTAAAATAAGAAAATAATTGACATTTCTATCTGTAAAGTATTGAAAGC
This sequence comes from Harpalus rufipes, assembly GCA_951394225.1. Lineage (NCBI taxonomy): Eukaryota > Metazoa > Arthropoda > Insecta > Coleoptera > Carabidae > Harpalus > Harpalus rufipes. The sequence continues at coordinate 65,344,821 of OX596274.1, forward strand.
TCGTAGACTTCATTTTGAAATGGAAATTATTTCTTGAGCTGTTAGAAGATGTAACAGAAGTAAATAATAAATTTGTTAGAAAGTGACGTTCGTTGCGACCAAACATAACGCATGCAGCTACCCACTAGTTCACTAGATGTTCGCTGTATCAGCGCTAGATTCTAGCGAACCGTTCAATTATTTTGCTAGTCTAGCGCTGGCCATCTTTTGCAAGAAAATTTATGTACGGAATTTGTAAATAATACACAGGATTGACGGAAGGTATTGTGCTGGCCACATCCGATTTTTTTTTGTTTCCTGAAAACTTAAATTTTTGAACATTTTGTTTTTGTAAAAAAAAGTCAATTAGTTCCCTTAACATATTTTTTAAATGCATTTTGATGGTATGGGTTGTCAGCTTACAGCATCTGTTAGGAACATATAGCTTTTAAGTTCTGAACCAGCTATATTTTTTTGCTTTACTTGCCGGCTGTAGGAATCGATCCCCGAATCTGACGCTCAATGTACGAGCACGCTAATAAACAGCTATACATACATGTTAATATTTACAAATAGAGTTGATACCAATGTGAAAATTTCATTAAATTTTGCTAAATACTTATATAAAATTGTTAATAATAAAGTTAAAATTCTTAAAAATTCTTTTGATATGCATATTTGTCTGATATTTATTGAAAAGAAATTTGAAACAGGAAAAGCGTAGCAAGCGTTGTTATGACGTCAAACATTCACACCAATATGCAAGGTATAAACTAAACCTTTTAGAGTATGATTATTGATTTCACATTAACGAAATATGATTTCACATTAACGAAAACTGATTTTACACAAATATATATTCCTTACAAAATTTTATAAGCAAATAATACTGACTATATCATTCATTAAATTATAAACCAATAAGAATGCGTGATTTTCCTTAGTTACCACGTATTTCAGCGGTTATTATTAAGTAACCATGGTGAACGAATATACGAACCTTTGTATATTCGAATATACCTACCTTCGTATATTCACTTATAGGTGCGTTTGGTTATTTTGTTCTATGTACTCAGAACTGGCAATGTCATTCTTAGTTATATTTACGGACATGATCTTTATCCTTCGAACACAGTATCGAGTGTACAAATGAATCTGTAGTTACACTTTGAGGAGGAAAATCGTGCGATGTATGCTTTAAGTAGACATTTAAATTCACACTGACAGCTCCAAGTGCACCGAAACAAATAATTGAACGCATCTATTGTTTGACAGAAAAGAATTATGGAAGTAAAAATTTGACAAGTAAACAAATAATTATTTGGATCACAAATCTAGAAACTGCACTGGTGCTAGTTTATTTGAAATACAAGCATTTATTTTAAAATACGAGCAATTCAATGTAATATTACATACTACTACAACTATATTCAAAAAGATAGGTTATGTAGCATACAGTTGACATTTCTGTCAAAATAAAATAGACCACAGGTCTACGTTAAATTTACTATTTACTTCTTAATTTATTTTTTATTCATGATATAGTCTACTTGTATACAACTCGACAATAGAAAATTCTCGACATACTCAACGAGTTGCCTATTGGAAATACCACTCGACCTTCGGTCTCGTGATGTTTCCAGGCAACACGTTTCGTATAATCGAGAATTTTCAATCGTCTTGTTGTATAATATATGACTATATCATTCATTAAGTTATAAGCCAATAAGAATGCGTGATTTTCCTTAGTTACTACGTATTTCAGCGATTATTATTAAGTAACCATGGTGAACGAATATATGATGAACCTTTGTATATTCGAATATACCTACCTTCGTATATTCATACGTAATATAACAAGTGATATGATTATCATCGATGATATTCTCGAGTGAAACCGAGCTGCAGATTTCACGAGTCCGAAGGACGAGTTGGAATGTGCTGCTTCGGTTTCACGAGCAATATCTTCGATTATTAATCATATCACGAGCTTATATTTAATGAGAGAATATAATGAATTTTTGCAATCTAAGCTAACTAACTTTTGATATACATATTCATATTGTATTAAAACATGGTACTTACGAGTTTTATTTAATATTTCGGAGTTTGAATTATTGTTATTATTTATTTTTATACTCAAAATTAACTGTCAATGTCATAAATAAAGAAAACAAATCCCTTAGTAACGACTATAAATACGGTGTTTATTTCCTTGTTTTTTATCATCGCTGTGATAAACGCGTAGCTAGGGAGATTCTGAATGTTGATTGGCGGAAAACATGTCACGTGACTAAGGAATTATATTCTCACTTATATAGATGCGTTTGATTATTTTGTTCTATGTAGTCAGACTCAGAACGGTCAATGACATTTTGAATTATATTTACGAAGCATAAAGTATAATCTTCTTCCTTCGAACACAGTATCGAGTACATAAATGAATCTGTAATTAGAATTTGAGGAGAAAAATCATGATTTTTATGCTTGAAATAGATATCTGAAATGACAACAGCAGTGACAGTGACAGCTCCAAATGCATCGAAACAAATAATTGAACGCACATATTATTTGACAGCAAAGCATTGTTAAAGCAAAAATTTAAAGAGTAAACAAATAAATAATTGGAAGGAAGATGTGGTTTCTTTGTTTACCAACATCCCCATTGAACTAGTCCTGGAAGCAATAAATGAACAATGGAGCACAATATCTCAAAGAACTAAAATACCATGGGATGAATTTTCAGGATTAGTGAAGTTTTGCATGGAGGAGAGTTTTTTCAAATTTAAAGATGATTATTACAAACAAATTTGGGGTACAGCCATGGGCTCATCATTAAGTCCGTGTGTAGCAAACTTAGTAATGGACAAACTATTGAGAACTGTCATGCCAATTCTAACCTTCAATGTCCCTTTTATAAAAAAATATGTTGATGACTTGATTCTGGCTATACCTGAGGATAAAATAGAAGAAACATTAAGGATCTTCAATAACTACAATGAAAACCTACAGTTCACTGTAGAAGTTGAAACAAACGGGGTCATCCCATTTTTGGACATAGCTTTGTTGCACCAACAGGACGGTAAGATTAAAACTAAATGGTATAAAAAGCCCACTGCCTCTACAAGATACCTTAACTACAAATCTAAACACCCGAAAAATCAACTTCTTAATAGCGCCAAAAATCTTATATCTAGAGCCACAATACTAACCTCAAAAGAATATCAGAGCGACGTATTAAATAATGTTAAAAACCTGTTAAAAATAAATAATTACCCTAGAGGAATAGTCAACAGCCTCATCAATGAAGTAAAAAATAAAAATAATAACAAACATATCAACATAAATCAACAAAATAATAACAATGACGCAAAAACAAATGAAAATAAAATTTATTATCCGTTAACATACATAGATGGCATAGCTACCAAACTTAAAAAACTATTCACTAATAATTTAAACATTCATATTGGGTTCAAACAAACGAAAACAGTAGGAAATCTTTTTAGCAAATTAAAGGCAGACATAGAAAAAGATTACAGGTCACAAATAGTGTACAAAATTCCTTGCAAGGACTGTACCGCTATGTATACAGGACAAACAAAGCGGTATTTACGAACCAGGATGGTAGAACATGAACGAAATTCCAAAAAAAAGAACAACAACAACGGGAAATGTGCACTAGTGGGACACGCAATATCACTCGGACACTCTTTTAATTTTGATGCCGTCAAGGTCATAGATACAGAACAAAATTTACATAAACGCCTTACTCTAGAAATGTTATACATAAATAATGACAGCAACAACATAAATTTAAAAACGGACATTACAAATATAAGTAAAATATACACAAACATTTTAAAATACAATAAAAACCAAACAAAATAAAAATTATACACCAAATTAATATTAATTATAATTTTTTTTTTTTTTTTAAAGTTTTATAAAATAATAATAAGAAGAGAAATGACTTAAAAACTAGCGGCATTTCAAGTAACGACCTTCGGAACAAGTCATAACTTATCCTTCAGTTAAAGGGTGCCATTGTTAATTCAAGGATTATAAATAAATATCCAATTTTATCTGACGACTACATGAGTTTTTAATGTATTTATTTATTTTTTTAAACCTTGACGACCATTGTATGCAAATTATGTTATTTATTAATTGTTTAATGTATTTATCCATGTTTTTTAAATTCTTCATTTTCACGTAAGTTACACATGTTTGTCCTAAATTTTTCACAACAAAATTTGTTTATATTTTTTATATTATTATTATTATTGTAGCTCCTGAAGAAGACACATGAGGTGTCGAAACCGGTAGAGGCGGAAAATAAATAAATTTATTGACTGAACTCCAGTAATTTTTCTTCCTTCCATCACCTTTCCAGTCAAGAAGTTTTGCAGCCAAATAAATAATTATTTGGAACACAAGCTTGTTTTTTGAAATACGAACGTTTTAATATAATATTACATGGTACCATAGACTATAGCTATTTTTAAAAAATAGGTTATGTGAGTTTGACGTTTCTGTCAAAAAAATAGGCTGTAGGCCCATGTTCAATTTACTTTTTACTTATTAATTTATTTTTTATTCATAATATAGTCTACCTGTATACAACTCAACAATCGAAAATTCTCGATATACTCAACGTGTTGCCCATAGGAAATACCAGTCGACCTTCGATCAGGTGATGTTTCCAGGCAACACGTTTCGTATAATCCAGAATTTTCAATCGTCTTGTTGTATAATATATGACTATATCATTCATTAAGTTATAAGCCAATAAGAATGCATGATTTTCCTTAGTCCCCACGTATTTCAGCGGTTATTATAAGTAACCATGGTGATGGTGAACGAATATACGAACCTTTGTATATTCGAATATACCTACCTTCGTATATTCACCTATAGGTGCGTTTGATTATTTTATAAGCTTCAGTTTTCGTTAATGTGGAATCAAATTTGAAATTAATTTCATTTGAAATCGTCAGATTTAAATTCTGATACGTATTTTATATTGATTTTGTAAGGAAATGTAATATTTGTTTTTGTATTTTTATTTTGTTATTACTGTTACTTTCAAGTTCAAAAAAATCAGAAATAATTTTTATAACGAGTGGGGGGCTCAAAGTGTGAAATCATATTGTAAAAGGTATAGATGTAAAATTGAAATAATTGTATGAAATATGAAATGTAATTCCATAGGTATTTTTGTATGTTTACCGTCATGATTTTGAAGAGGAAAATATATTTTCATTAATGAAATGAAAAAGTTTCTAGGATTCAGCCACATTTATTACTTCAGTCTCGAAAGTTTCGACCCCACATGGGTCTTCTTCAGAATATGAAAGTTGATTTAAATGTGCTGTATATAATATTTATATGTATTATATATTTAATTAAACGTGTGGCTTAATTTCAGAAACTCATTCATTTCATCAACCACCCATTCAAGAAACAACCCTTATCGCATTTTCATAATATTCAGTGCTTTTAAATAATGAAAAAGTATATTTCAGTAATATTATCACTGAAAGATTCATAAAAAGAAATAATAAAAACGTGGTAAAGGGCCGCCATTAGGGATTTAAAACGTTCGTATTGTTTTTCTGAGGTGTTATGTTTGGATATTAAAATGCATCGAGTTGTTAAGTAACTTTTTATTAATTGTGCCTTTTTTGTTGGGTCCATATTTTGCTATACATGCTCCAACCTTTTTATAACGTAATTACCTTAATAATAAATTAATTACAAGCATCTAAAAAATGTTTACCCTCAATTTTTTCTCATTTTCGCATAAAAATTCTCCGCTAATAGGGTTATTAATTTAAGTTGAAATTGCATTTTTTGCGGATGTTTTCGTAGGAAATTTTCATGAATAGAGTAAAGTTTCCAGAGCAGAGGAATGTTAGAAGAACGTATGTGTGCTGTGCAGTGAGCTTTTGCTGAGTTAGTGTGTGACGCTGTCCGATGTCGAGGGTCCACGTTTTGATTAATCGTGATCCATAAATCTACCGGCATCTTGACGCCTTTTTGCTTTTTAGGCCCGCTTGAGAAATCGCCAGAGCTCTACGAAACAGGCGTTTTACAGATTAAACCGTTAAGGCGCTCTCAGCACTTGCTGTGCGGTAACTGTGATGACGGAGGTTAGCCCAGGATGGGATTAAGATATTTTTTATACTCTGTTAATAACTTCTTTGTTTTATTAATCGGGGTGACACAGATGACACATTTGCCAACACTAACACTGCTCTCTTGTTTGTCATATGTTTATTTTCTTTACCAGGAAAGTGACAAATTATTTTCTTTATTACATCATTTGCAGCTTTTCGTGCTAAATATCTTTCGTTCTGTTCTTTAGAATAGAAAAAATACTTTTTATTCACTTGAATCTATTTACCAACCAATACTATTTTTTTAAAATTAGACATGGATATCTAAAAAGTTATGTCTCTCAACATGTAGATGTCGTTACTAGTCAAAAGTGTTCTGGTACTACATTTGTACATTCTTTGAAAAATATTTCGGAAAATTTTAACCAATTTGGACGCATGATTTTTGTATTACAGGAAAAATAGAATATCATGCTGTGAATAAAATCTTCCATTTAAAAATAGCTAAGCTGGATGCTGTTCCCGAGGACTCTGCTTCATCATTTACTACTTAAAAAATGGGTAACTAAATTTAAACGTTGTCTTATCATCTGGATCGTTGAACGTTCGGAGAGGAACTGCCAGGACTACCACACGGATAACATCAAAAAATTTTGCCAAATGATATTAAGTGCCCGTGAGGTGATGCCTGGTAAGCGCCCGCACGGTACAAATATTTCATCATTACCGAAATGTGTACAAAGCAGATTGGCACACCCAGCAATGGGTAATATGCCGTGATGATATATTTATTTTATTTATTTAAATAACAGTGGCTGTGGATCAAAGGAACACTCAATTATTAATAATAATTTTATTCCTTGTCAGTATTTACATTTGTAGCAGTATTATTTGCCACTACAAATTGTAAAAATAGAATGGGTAAATTAAAGCTTATAATATATAGAATTAATAAATTTATTTGGGACGAGAAAGATTTCGTTGTTGACAGTTCGAATGATATAACAAGAATAAATATTTATTTTCTTTTTGTTTCCAAGAAACCTCGGAAAACAATTGTAACAATGGGCTATGCTAGTTATGATAGCTTGATGTCGTTGCATGATAGCTTGATGTCGCTACACATTCATTCTAAGTCGTCCCAAATAAAATAAACACGTTCAAATATATTAATTAATAGAATAGTACAACCAGGTACATGAATCAATTTACAATAATTGAAATTCTAAAGCTTATGTTTCATAAATTTAAATATTTTACAAATTTATTACTTCCTTGATTTTTCTTTTCTTCCGGCAGTGGATTGTAAAGGCGTACTCCCCAGCAGTCGATACTTTGTTGAGTTCGGCTCGTTTTATGAGATGGAACAGAGAAATCATTTATTACGGATCTTGTAGGATTAAAAGTGTGAATTGGTGACCAATTTTGCCTTATTGAAATGTACAGGTGTCTGTCATAAGTGGGCTACATTGCTAACTTTTTTATTTGAAAAGATAGAAAGACTGTTAAATAACATTTTTTTAATTGGAAAGCCATATTGATAAAATGGTACCATGTAATTTTTTTTTATCTGAATATGAAAGTTCATTATGACTATGACTCTAAAATGAAGAACAAAAGAGTTATTTCAAATTGAAATTTAAACATTATATTTCTTATTTAATCCAAATATGACATTGTTGCTATGGAAATAACACAAAACTAATATTAAACAATAGTCATTTTGTTTATTTATTTACATTATTGATAGACGCTATCAACAAAATGGAAAAATATACTAATGATTAACTAGTTTAAATAGTCAACATTTTGAACATTTTTTTTTGTTTTACTCATACAAACCATTTATTATTAGAACTATTTATTTGTTCTTTGATCAGTGTTAATATCGTTATTTTTTTTTTGTTTCCATGGCAACAATATCATATTTATATTAAAACAAGAAATATAATATATGTATAAGTTTCAACTTGAAATAACTTTTTTTATTTTTAATTTTAGAGGTATAGTAATAATGAACTTTTATGTTCAGATAAAAAAATATTTAAATGGCACCACTTTCAATATGGCATTCAATTTAAATAAATGTTATTTTGTTGAATAAGTCGCGTATTTGATGTTCAATTGTTTTGCATTTTTCACCGTTTTCACTTTGTCCATTTAACTGCCTTTCTATTTCTTCAAATGAGAAAGTTAGCAATGGTAGCCCGCTTAAGGTATAGGCACACTGTACATATTTTACAGCTGTAAAAATGTACACAGAAAGGATTTTTAGGATTTGTTATCTTTTAAAATGTTCTCTACAACTTTCTCTACTTTGTAATGAACAAAGAGCACGTAGTACTTTTTTTTCTGTAGGATGAAAACTGTCCGCGTCGACGTTCCCTATACGAGTATTCCATAGGATGCTATGCTGTGTAAATGTGCATGGTAAGCTACTTTTGCCACAGTGCGTGCTGTTATTTTTTTAAGCATTCTTATAGTGTAGATTGTAGAAGAGGGTATCTTTTTACATATTTCGTCAATGTGTGTAGTCCAATTTAAATTCATTGTGAACGCTAGTCCTAAAAATTTGATAGGTTGACTGTTTTCTTCGTACCTAGTCTTAAAATTTAGTTTTTGTGCTTTACTTTGGTTCAGTATGAGTTCATTACTGGTGAACCAATTATTATGTTTAAAGAATTGACTATAAGAAAGTCGAATACGAGTTGGGTCTCGCGCTTGTTCCCTTTGGATCAAAAATGCATTCGAATGAATTTTCCAATGTAAATAAATGTTTCTATGTTAGGTTCAAAACATTTCAGACTACTCTTATAGAATGAAATAGATGTTTAGTCATATGAATTGAAAACTCTCAACGACAGCTTTGACTAACACCTGTCAACCGTCCTTTTCAGTATAAATATATCTTCATTAATAAAATCTGCTAATAAAGCGTAGATTGCCATACCCACTATGGTTACTAATAAGCCGTGCTGATACGAGCTCAAACTAATAATAGTTCGGCCGTATTACATTTTCAACAAATTATAATACCTACATATGTGGTTAAAAATTTCTACGAAAGTCTTGGGCTACTTTGAATATAGACTTAAAACTTAAAAAAACTGTCGGCCAAATAATGAGTGATAATAGTTCGACCAGTATTTTAAGGATCATCTTCTAGTCCAGACTTAGCTTTAGCGAGACCCTATACTTTTGGCACAATTAAAAAAAATCGTAAAAATCCAGTGTGTATAATAAAACCTAACTTGCAAGATATATGGGACTATATCATTCATTAAGTTATATACCAATAAGAATGCGTAATTTTCCTCAGTTACCACGTATTACAGCGGTTATTATTAAGTAACCATGGCGAACGAATATACCTACCTTCGTATATTCACTTACAGGTGCGTTTGGTTATTTTGTTCTATGTACTCAGAACTGGCAATGTTAATTTTTAATATATTTACGGACATGATCTTTTTCATTCGACCACAGTATCGAGTATATACGAGGTGTGTTCAAAAACTATCGCGAATTTTGAATTTTCGCGGGTTACGTATATTCGAATTTCGATCTTTTTGTGGCTTTATGTTGGTACTCATGTCTCTCACTTATGTCGACAAGCTCGGCCATTTTGAATGTTCACTTACTTGTTGACAGCTGCTTTGCTTGCACGTGTTTTGGATCGTCTTCGATTTTTACCTATTGTGCTTATTCGTTAAAAACTGACTATGAATTTTTTGACCAAGACAATATCTTTCTTATCTAAAGGCGACGGAACGTAGAAAAAAATAATTCATTTAAAATTTGTCATTGTCATAAAATGTTTTTATCAAAGAAGTTATTTCATTTCTACTGAGTAGAAATTATTTTTTTCTACGTTCCGTCGCCTTTAGATAAGAAAGATATTGTCTTGGTCAAAAAATTCATAGTCAGTTTTTAACGAATAAGCACAATAGGTAAAAATCGAAGACGATCCAAAACACGTGCAAGCAAAGCAGCTGTCAACAAGTAAGTGAACATTCAAAATGGCCGAGCTTGTCGACATAAGTGAGAGACATGAGTACCAACATAAAGCCACAAAAAGATCGAAATTCGAATATACGTAACCCGCGAAAATTCAAAATTCGCGATAGTTTTTGAACACACCTCGTAAATGAACCTGTAGTTAGACTTTAAGGAGGAAAATCGTGCGTTGTATGCTTTAAGTAGACATTTAAAATCACACTGACAACTCCAAGTGCACCGATACAAATAATTGAACGCATCTATTATTTGACAGCAAGGCATTATGGAAGTAAAAAATTGACAAGTAAACAAAAAATAATTTGCATCACAAATGTAGAACTACACTGTTGCTAGTTTATTTGAAATACAAGCATTTATTTTAAAATACTAGCAATTCAATGTAATATTACATACTACTACAACTATATTCAAAAAGATAGGTTATGTAGCATACAGTTTGACATTTCTGTTAAAATAAAAAGACCACAGGTCTACGGTAAATTTACTATTTACTTTTTAATTTATTTTTTATTCATGATATAGTCTACTTGTATACAACTCGACAATAGAAAATTCTCGAAATACTCAACGAGTTGCCTATTGGAAATACCACTTTACCTTCGGTCTCGTAATGTTTCCAGGCCACACGTTTCGTATAATCGAGAATTTTCAATCGTCTTGTTGTATAATATATGAGAATACTCACAAAAAAAATTGCATACCTTAGGGCTATAATGCCTCATAGAAATATAGCTTGTATTACTAATAAAGGCAATATAACCGAATATTAAATAGTAGAATGCTACAATAACATATTTAGTTTTTATAAATTTAAAATCAATATTTTAAACTAGTCGAAAGATATTTTTCACCATTTGCGTAGGTATTACAATTTGTTTGTTAAAATTCAACTTCAGATCTGAATTTTGTTCGGTATTTGGTGTGTTACAAATTGTCGTCTGCTCGTCTGACAAATTTCTAATTTGTTTAAGGAATGAAAGTCGTATAAAAAATCTTGTATGCAACTCAATTGTAAACAAGCTTTATGACATTCGGTCAATAATTTTCGTGATTTGGTAAGCCTCATCACGATATACTTGACCTCAAGTCTTAAAGCTTGTGTTTACTACATTCTTGTTGCATAAAGAACTATTATTATATATATATATATATATATATATATATATATATATATATATATAATTTAGTTAATAACTAAATTAAATCACTATATTCGTAACTGCGGTAACAAGTCTGACTGTTACTTCGAACAGTTGTTGAAGTGAATTAGAATCGATCCTCTATATTCAAATTATTGACAAATAAAAGTTATTACAGATATCGATACATGAATATCAAACGTATCTAAGAAGAATCACACTTTTGGATGACGACATGTAATATTTAGGCTTTATATTATGTACTGTATATCTTGATTGCAATAAATTCATAGGCGTACCTGTATCTATAAATCATAGAAAACATATTTTGATTGACAGGTTAGGAGTCGATGATAGTGTGATATTTTAATTAGTTAATTCAGCAGTGGGTCGTTCGTCCAGGCGCTTTCATGACGAAGCACAAGAAACAGAAAGCAGGAAGCTCGACTTGATTTATCTCCCGCATAATCAGGTGTGGCCGAGACACCATCAGCCCCAAATGTGCGTTATCGTGGAAAATTTCTTGGGCGGTGCTTTCTGTCACTTTCGCTACCGAATGGCGTTTTTGGCAAGCGTATTTGAATAATTACGTGTATTGTTTTGTCTCTAGCTTCTGAAAATTTTCTTCTTTATGACAGATATTTTTCTCTGAAATTTATTAAAATTTTATGCTTCAGTGAAATAATGATGCGTTTTTCTAAAAAGCTTTGTATATTTCAAACGTCTTCATACTAATTAAGCATTTTTTCCATGTCTTTTAAAAGGTACATTGTTTATTTAATTATTTGTGCGCAGCTGCACCAATATGGTTTAAATTTTAAGCGACCCTTAAACAAAAGAATGCAAATCGAAATTTCGACAGCAATATACAATTTATTGATATTTCATTTCAATTTCGATGCAATATTGTTAATTTAAGGAACAGTTTAAAAAAATTAAAGAAGTGTCATTTTTTTCACTCGCTAGCATTTATCACTATTGGACAAGTAGATATTCACTTTTACTGAATTTTTTTGTCAAATGGTAGAATCCATTTATTTGATTAGTTGCCGGGCGGTTATATCATTATAAATATCAAGTATTTCTTTCAAAATATTTTAATTTCGGACGTGGAAATAATTGGATGCAACTCTAAAAAAAATTGTTTGCATTAATCCCGTATTGCTATAGGGTCGGCATAGTAATGTACGTGAGACGAGTCGAGACGAGAAATATAAAATATTAATCTCGTCTCGTTTTTAGATCTGTAATCTCGCACATATTTTTGGGTTCGTCTTGTTCTCGAGTATCAGTCGTACCTTCGACCGTGTATTTGCAGTCGAATAACTATAAAAGAAAAGAAATACTAAATTCTGATGGACATCTGTTTATTCATTTACGATCACCAGTAAATGTGATGTCACTAAATAATTTAATTTGCCTCTAAAAATAATTGATTTATCATCAAATTGTGATCTCTAAATTATTTCAATACAAACATATGTTAATGCATCGCTGTCATCAAAAACAACATAAACATTTCTTTTTGTAACTAAAAGTACACTTTATTATTAAATATGCATATGCCACCATTTAAGTATGATTAAGATCACGGGGAACCCGCCGGAAACCAATCACTCCACTACGCTCCGTGTTGGCTCCCATCGACGCTTAATATAACATCCTTAATTTTTCAGGGGCGACAAGAACTCTATTAACCATGGTTTTAACTAGGATGAAGGCGAGGCTGAAATGTTTCAGAAAAACTATATAGTTCCGTTGGATGCAAAACCGATATTTTCTTTATTTTACATTTCCTCACTCTAAAACCGATACCAATCTATTCTAAATAGAGTCAAAAAGTAATGGATTCATATGTTTTTCACAATCACATGTCCTATGCATGAATTTGCGTTGCCTCTACCCCTTTGAAATCGTTCTCCGGTGAATTTTTCATTGAATTTACGAATAAAAATTATAAAATTAGCAACTTTATTTATTGCAAGACACTCGCGAGGATCTCGCGAGATTTCTCCCTTCTCACAGTTTTTATATCGATCTCGCCATGAATTTTAAACTGTAATCTCTCGCTTTCGTTCTAATCTCGCATAATGCAACGTCGTGCATCACTAGGTCGGCAATATTCCATGATTTGACAACTTTTACCGACGAGTCACTCTAATTGAGGTGAAAAATGTGATATATTGTCAAATGAGTCTTGGTATGGTCTTATACTTTCAAAATTGACTACCACTGACAATTTGCATTGTTAATTTTTAATATTCTAAAGCAAACCGTATTTGATGTATATTTCACCTAGACCCGAAGACACGATTTATCATCTCACAGCATCGATATTATAGCATATAAAATTACACGTGTGTCATTTAAATAGGATATTTTATAACTGGCATTTAAATTAACAGACACATTAACCAGAGATGGTAAAATTTTGTCCTGTAGAAATTTTGGATAGTGTCGCCAAATTTTCTATTAATAAAATTATTATGCAACAATTTTTACTCTATGTCATAGAATGACTAATAGGCCTATTATGTAGGCATCGTTATGACATAACGAATCGGTAAAACGTTGTATCGTTATAATAATCACGAAAATCGTTTTAGGCTTATTCTGTAAAAGTTCGTTATGACATTATGCAATGTTTTATCGTTATTATAACGATAATCGTTAAAGTGGTATTCTGTAAACGATAATTTAATGCTACATAACGAAAAAAAGATAACGATATCGTTATTTTTTAACGACTGGAAAAATCATTCGTTACCTGAACATTTTGTCAATAATTCAGTATTTTTATTTGTGTCAAAATAATTACTATTATGTTGAATAGTATTCTCAAAAACCCGTCATATTATAATTTTTTGCAAGGTAATATTAAAATAATTGAATAAGTTTATATTCCGCAAGCTTCCCAATTTGTCGACAAATGGTAGTAGCAGGTCTACTATAGCCCACAACAAGAAGAAGAAAGAGTGACAGCTGACAGGTTGATCTAACCTAGAAGTTTTGTGAGTGATGTTGAATTATTTTCGATATTTCATATAAAATTATAATTTGTTTTAGGTAATCCCAAGGTTATTATATTTTACATTTGTTACAGAATACGGATACGAAGATAACGATTATCGTTGAGTAGATATAACGATTTTCATAATAACGATATCGTTATGATAACGATGCGTTAAGCGAATATTTTACAGAATAGGCATGTAAGAATCATATTCGACTGAATGGTTGAAGAGAGAATGAATTATTTTTAATATTATGAAAATTAAGAAACATCTTTTAATTTGAAAATTTTATCAATTATGTTTCAAGTCTGTAACAAATGTGCATATTTTACGGACATAGATTATACGAGTACGGAACAGAATTTCCCAAAATATTATCATTAAAGTATTAATTACCTTATGACCTTTATGGTATACCTTGAACATCAAACAGTGTCCTCTAAACTATTTTTCATTTTCATCATTCATCAATATACAATATCAACGCCCACTGAGCACTAACACGAGACAAACATAAAGAAGAAAAAGATTAAATTTCTACATAATATATTGCGTACATTATTCAAATGTAAAAATAATGTACCTATCATTTTTTCATATAAAAGTCATATTTATTCAGATAATCTACGGTAAATACAGAAAAATTGCTTATACGAACAGGTAACAAATGACAAGTATAAAAAAACAATTTTCCACACATCACCAGTTACAAACAAATTGTATTATTGACGTTATTCATTTTTTCAGCTTGATGTATATCAAATATTACTTGTAGTATCATTAAAACATAAATTCTTGCTGGGTTGAAATCATTATTTTTTTATTCGTGCATGACGTCTTTGCATTTAAAATACTTCTGATGTTTTTCTTTAAGAATTGTTCTCTGAAGTACAGTCATAAAAATATAAATTGAGTAATTTCTAATTTGCTTAAACAGTCCCCGAAGGTATAATATACAGTAAAGGTCGTTTTAGGTTTTAAATTTTGACGTTTTATAATCTTCTTTTGTTTATTTTATCTTCCTCCACGGAAAAATTAAATTATTTCGTTAGTTTTGTCTTTACCAAAACTGACAATATGTACTAAATAAACAGATTTGAGTCTGTAATCAGATTTATATTGTAGATTATAGACTATTGTTACTAAACATCAGCTTATGAACACTCATAACTGTTGCAGAAAGAGAACCATAGCGAAAATTTTTGTTCCATAAGTAATTCGGAATATATATTGTAGTCAGTTTCGGCCGAAAATATTATTTTGTTGATACAACAGTAATTACACATAAATTGAAGGGAACAAGAAAAAAAAATTAGATTAGATAATATTATTTTCGTTTCAAAACGAGATGTATTTTTAATTTTAAAACTCAATTGCGTTCTTTCAGATAATATAAAAAAGTATTTTTTTTACATGAACACATGAATACTAGTACTTTTGCTTTCAATTTTATACGAAAAATCCAATTACAATAAAACAGAAAACTGTAATCATTTCAAATACTAATATGAAAGAGATTTATTAAACCTCATAATATCGATAAAGAAAACATTGCTGAAAATATTTATTATTGGAAGTATATTTATTATAATTTACGGAATTTATGACTTTTGACAATCAAAGTAGTTCTGGCACACAGTAGTAATTATAGGATTATCCTACCAAAAGTAGGATAGTTGACAACCTTACTCCAAAATATAGAATTGTATCATAAAAGTTGACATAGTTGGTTATTTTTCCTGTACACTTCATTTTATAGTAATTTATTTTGATAATTGCTACTGTACGAACTTTGACCAAGCGGTCTTTTTTTGAACTGATCAACTTTGTAATTTAAGTACTATACATATGAATTTTTATTTTATAAAAATGAAATTTAAATAAAACTTTCCATTTTTACCTCCCGCCATACCATATGTAAGGGAGGTAATGTTTTCGGTGAATAAGCACGAATTGGGTCGCCACTACACGTTTTTATTATTTAAATGAGAAAACTTTTCAATTTTAGTATTTTAGAATATATAAGACCGAGCGTGTTGAGGCAGTGTGTTAGCGCTCGAAGCGACCTTCACCGCTCGGATCCTGGGGTCGTGGGTTCAAATCCCACCAGGGGCTTGGATGTTTGTGATGTTTTAAAATACATTTATAATATATGTACAATATAATAAAAATGTAATAATATAAATAAAAAGTATTTGAACGCCTATAACAAAAATATTAATAAGTCAACAAAATATTATTATTATTATATTAATGAGAACGACATATTAGTTTTTGACTATATATGATAAACCGGAAGTGGTACTTTACTTGGTACTCTTAACAAATTTTCATAGAAAAATATATCTCTATAATAAGAACTTGGCAGATCCAAAACTTTTTAATTTTAGTATTTAAGACTTTTATGTCAATGCTCTGAACAGATTTTCGTGAAAAAATATATTTTGACATAATGCAAAACTTCTCAAATTTGGTATTTAAAATTCGTATCTGATTGGAAACAACGTATTAGATTTTGACTTTATAGGATAAACCGGAAGTGGTACTTTACTTGGTACTCTAACAGATATTCGTGGAAAATATGTTACTATAAAAACAGTTTGGCAGACTGGTTTGTCAAATTGTATCGCCCGGTCCGGTAACTGGTTCCACTATTTTCACACTTCGATCGGAGGCAACCAATCACATTTGAAAAACATAACCTTAATCTGTAGTGTTTTTAGATCCAATAATCGTTCTTTTGACCTAGCAAATAATAGCAGAACAACCAGGAAAATATACTTTTCACAGGTAGGTATCCTATAAAATAAATGTCTACTGTAATACTGAAATTTTTATTATTTTTACAATGATGATGGCGGGAGGTATTGTGATGCCTACATGTGATTTTATTATAGTAACACTACTTAACAACTCAAAAAAATAATTATTAAATATGTTGAGATAGAATCACTTCGTCATCAGTACAGAAATATGTCACTGTTCAAATCTGACATACAGTTTAGTGTAAATGTCAGTATTATCGACAGCGTGTTTATGAGCGGCATATGTATAGTTCCATATCATGTTTACACGTCCACACAAATATTGGGCAACAATAATGAGTGATGGCTAAATCACAATACAGCAAGAGTTCTACATGAATTTTTTTTGATTACATTATTTAAGTATAAAAATACTAAAAAAAAATTGATGTGGCCAGCACATGACCTCCCGCCAATTCCGTGTTTAAAATAGCAATGAGATTTAAGTAAACTATCACTTCTGATTGATTGTTTGTAAACAAAATCTAATTTGTTGTTCCAATAAATAGAAAATAATACAAAAATTTTAAATGCTAAATTTGAAAAGTGTTGGATTGTATCAATCTATTTTTCACGAAAATCTGTTCAAAGGTTTAAGTAAAGTATCACTTCCGGTTTATCAATTTTAGCCAAACTCTAATATATTGTTCCCCTAAGTCTTAAATACTAATATTGAAAAGTTTTGGATTATTTTTTAATATAATTCTTCATTAAAAATTGTTATGAGCTTCAAGTAAAGTATGTCTTCCGGTTATCTAATATTACCCAAAATCTAATCAACTCTTTATATGAATGTTTAAATACGGAAAATAGAAAGTTTTGGAAGTTTGATATGAGTTATAGTAGAAGAAAAAATTGTCATACACACACACACACAGACACACACACACACACACACACACACACACATGCAATATATAAAAATCTGATGTGGACACCACATGACTTCCTTGTACGATTATTAAACTATACATATTTTTTTAATAAATAAATTACAAAATATTAATTTTAAATTCAAAACAGTAAGATATATAGCGACCATAATCTAACCCGGTTCTTTTTAAAGAGAGTTTTGATTACAACAAAGAAATATTTGATTACAACAACGAATATGACTAATTTCACAATAAAAATATAATATTTGTTATTGTACGAATCATAAAATTGCACGTATTTAACGTAATTTGACATGAACATTTTTTTTTATGTTTTTGTCCTTATCCATAGCAAGCTTTATTACAAAAACAAAAAAGTATATAATTTTTAAATTTACATATCTCGCTTATACAATGGGCTAATTTTATAATACTTGATGTGCTAGACGCAGAAATTAATTCTCTAAAACTTTTATTTGAAGCATTTATTTCTAAAATCAAAATAAAATCATTTTATTCAAGAAAAACTGTTAACAACTTCAAATAATGTACCACTTCCGGTTAGCCTATTTTAACCAAAATCTATTATGTTATTTCGATTGACATAAAAGTCTTGTATACCAAATTTGAAAAGTTTTGGATTATATTTTAAAACAGTTTTTCATTAAAATCTATTATAGGCTGCATGTGCCACTTCTGGAAATTGTGTAATAACCAGAAAGGGAGGTGCACAACTAGATGTTATAGGAGTCCTAAATACAAAATTTCAACTTTCTACGGCTTACCGTTTTTGAGTTATGCGAGATACGTACGTACGTACATACATACAGACGTCACGACGAAATTAGTCAAAATGGATTCAGGGATGACCAAAATGGATATTTCCGGTGAAATCTGAAAACCGAAATTTTTCGCGATTACAATACTTCCTTTACTTACGTACAAGGAAGTAAAAATAGTAAAAACGATGTGGGGGGCCTAACTCGAATACTGCAATTTAAAAAAATACAATTTTTTCGTATTCCTTTTCATATGCAGACGTGATTAGATTTTTGTTATAATAGTCAACCGGAAGAACCATCATTTGAAGATTTTAACAGTTTTTCTCCAAAAAATGCTGTCAATATCATTTTTCACATTCCATGTTATTATAAATATTAATAGTTATTTGTATATCAAGGCCGCGAAATCACTCTTTAGCGCACCGAGAGAAAAATTGTCGCCGAGGCCGCTTGCGGCCGAGGCAAGACAATCTCGAGGACGCTAAAGGATTTCGCGGACAAGGTGTACACAATATTTTTTGTGCAACCGTAAAAAATATGTAATTACAAATTTTATTAATTTTAAACAGTTTCACTGTAAATTGAAAGTTGGCTTTCAAGGTAGCTATGGAATTGATATTTGATAAACAAAACAATTGTCATAGTGATTGTTTACTCAATTTCGTGGCCTATATTGCGGCTGCGAAATGCCTATTTCGCGGCCGGTTGCACAAAAAGAATATTTTATGCTTCATATTTACTGAATTTAGAGTTAAATAATTAAAGAAATTAAATTTCAGAAGCTATATAACCATACTACGGAAACAGCTAGATACTATATTAAGAAAATCCTGATTGACAGATGTCAGTGCTAATTGCAAATTATATACGAGCCCAAACTCATAATAATTCGACTAGTTTACATTTTCAGCAAATTATAAAATCTGCAACAAATAATTAGAAATTTCTACAAAATTCTTTCGGATTCTTTATATATAGACTTAATACTTTATAAAACTGTGGGCCAAATGACTGATGATAATAGTTCGACCGGCATTATAATGGTCATCTTCTAGTCCAGATTTAGCTTGTACCGCGATCCTTTACTTTTGGCACAATGAAAAACAACTTTGTAAAAAAAATCCACTGCGTACAGTAAAACCTACCTTGCAAGAGATATAGGATAATATTCAATACAGAAAAATGTGTAGGGCTTAGGGATACAGTACCTAATATAATTAAAGCTTATATTACTAATAAAAGCGATGGAACCTAATATTAAATGGCGGAATACTTGAATAACATATTTAGTTTTGGTAAGCTTAAAATCCATATTTAAAACTAGTCGAAAGAAATTTATAGAAATTTCTCACCTTTCGCTTAGGTTTTATAATTTGTTTGTTAAAAATGCTAACCGGCCGAACTAATATGAGTTTGGACTCGTAGTATGATTGTGTTATAATTTTACTGGAAATATAGAATCTTCTGCAAGAAACTTTCTGTATGGAATTTATACAAAATACATGCAACTGACGGAAGATGGTCACATCGATTTTTTAATATGCTATTAAATGATTTATTTTTTAAAGTGACATTTATGTTTCAATTACATACATTTGAGATCTGAACTATGTAAAGAAAGAGTTGTATTTATCCTTAAAGCATAGGTCCCGATATTTATAACTAGATTGTTTTATACATGTATCCATAAAAAATATAGAAAAAGTATTTGCAATCTTGTAGAAAATATAATAATCTCTTAAGTTTTATAATATAAAACGCGAAGAGATGGGTTTGTTTTCTAAGAAAAACTTGAACTTCAAGTAAAGTGACTTCCGCTTATTTAATATTGACATCAAAATCTAATGGGTTTTTTTCATATTAATATAGAGGTAGGTATACAAGATTTCAATATTTCTGAGTAATAGCTATGAATTAGAGCGGTACCTAATCGGATCCATACCCACAGACGTTATCGTAAAATATTAAATTGAATAGATCTTAAAAAGTGTTTATTTAACAAAATATCGATATTTAGCACGATTCCTGCACCTACTTGTCTTACTTTCGGTAGAGTGAGAAGGGTTAAAATAGTGAACAACAATTTTTATGTTTTTAATAATAAAAGTTAAAAATATCAATGGCACCGTTTGTCTACATTTTGTAAATAAAAAATTGCGCTCTCTTATCACATATTCTATATTATATTTATATATTATAGAAACCTTTTTGGCAACATATTTGATATGAAGCCTGATGAAATATAAATTTAAACAATTAAAAGACCTGGTTTTGTAAAAAAATATCTATGATTAAAATTTATTTTCAAAGTAAATTTAATTGTTTGAACAAATCGAATCAGTTCTTATGATACTAAATTCGTTGCTGTTAAAAAATCGCATTGCATTTGTTCAATGTTTTAATTGTCTTTAGAAGTAAAATGTAATCGTAGATTATTTTTTATGAAACCGGGCCTAAATGTAAAATAACGAGTAAAATGCTAATGATATGAAAATACATTTAGAATATCCGGCTTTAGATGAAGACAAATAAAGCAAAGTATTTTTATTGATGAGACTTGAAATTCCCACCCTAATCCGGTTACCATCGATTCATTTCAGAATTCAACGTTTATTAAACGCTTGATTAGACACGGACATATTTCCAGGGGATTTCAAAAATAAAATCCCTAAAAATAAATACCTACGTGTAATTTCCAGTTCGTGCACGAACCAGCATAATCCCGTTTCCCTCATTTGCCAGTGTCCGGATGACATGTCTGATTAAATTTACCGTAAAGGATATTCTAACTGCGCCGCAGTTGGTCCTCTCTGCTTCCTGTCCTATGTACAGAATCAGACATTAAAAAGCTTTTAAAAATGTTTGACAACTAATGAAGCGCTTGCCCAAGTGGCCCACAGAATTGATCGTTTCATCGAGACAGCGCAACTTTTAAATTCATTTTTCATTTACTTATTTTATGAATTCTAATTCATAAAATAAGTACTGCTTGTGGTTCTGATGGGCCGGGATCGAGACAACTTAAACATTGTTTCCGATTTTTGAATTGCATAAAATTGAACCCTGAGGTGTTCTGTCCATGACATCTTTGAGACTCAGTAAGGTGTTATTTATTAAGTGCCCTCTGATGTAAAATATGTCGTTATTATCGAAATTTAAAGTAGATTTACTAACACAACATTGAGTAATGTAGTGACGATATATTTATTATAAAATTTTATGCTCAGTTGCTCTACTGATTTTTAAATTTTAAATTAAACTAACTATAACTTTAATGAATACTACAAAAATATAACCGGGCCTTAAGTCATAATACCTATTTTTTTAGAAAGTAAAGCTCAAGTGTTTTAAATGGAATGTACAGTATATTAAACAAAATGAGTAAGTACTGTAGGTGAAAAGTATGTTTCTAAATTTCTCAAGTATTTTGTATTTGAGTACGAATGATAGGTGCAGAAAAATTAAAGCGACTTTTCCATATTTCAATGATGTAACATTTCAATATGGCGTACATAAAAAAAAATAAAACTCTGATATCATATCTCGACACCCAACAATGATAAAATTGAGTATGACTATTCTAAAGAAACTAAAAAAGTGCCATAAAGTAGTACAAACCAAAATCCAGTATTATTTTATGCTTGGAAGAATAACATAAATTAAAAAATACTTAATAACGCACACCCTGTGTATGTTTCTTCTAATAATTTTTTAATTTAAAGGATTATGTCCCGCCGATTTCTCTTTTTTCTTTTGTGGAGGTTCCATTTCAACTTCTGTTACTAGCGGTAACGGACTTGAGGTTGTTACAGTTGAAAATATAACACAAATAATTCAGATGTTCAACTTATACTTGTAATCTACGATGATGAAGAATCGGACTGACTGGGGGTTATTATTTGATGGTTCATTAGTTATTTTCGAAGTCCTCTAGATAAAAAATATTAAAAATATAATGCATTCATATAAAAATATGTTATTTAATAATTCGATATAACCGAGTTGTACAAGCACAACATATGTCACTTGATCAGAAATATTTAATTACTTTCAAATAATCTTTTATGTACTGCTTTATAGCAGCCTGCTGGCCAATTTTTAGAACTAAACTTCCATTAACTCACCTTTTAAAAACTTACAAATGATCATCTAAATTCCATCACGATGATAGGATAATAAAGAAATAGAACAAACACTTTTTATTCCGAATATTCTTGCTCTGAACACATATTATACATATAGTCGCTGTCAAATAAATATTGACTGATCCTCAACTTTTACCCTTCTCCGCACCCTGTCCCTTGCCTAGCAATATTGCCGCTTCTTCATTCATTGCCGTATTGAATTGACGACAGTCCATAATTATTTGATGGCAAGTATAACTCCCATATTATTAGTTTCAAACTATATAAATAATGTATTATATATATCACTTACAAATTAATTAATTACTATAATTTGTAGCGCAACATCTTCATATTATCACTATCTTATTTTATATCGAATAGATAGTAATAAAATGAATTTAAAATAGGCCAAAACACAGAATTTAGCGCATATAAACAAAAACTAAATGTCAAGTAAATGTAGGTACACCAATGACGAATTTAAAATGGAATATGCATAAATAGGCCAGACACCAGCACCAGAATACGTCGGTAACAAATACTATACGCATATAGTATATTCATAATAAATACATCTTGATTTGAAATAAATTTGCTAACTTTATACTCAAGTAAGATGTATTTGTCAGAAATATATCAGTTTTATCGTAAATATTTAGTACATTTAACATTAATTAAATAAGTTCAAAAGGAATATATAAACTATTACTAATAAATATAAATTTTACCCTGCAAGTCAAATGTATATACAAGTATACCTAATTCAAGAGAATTGGTAATATGTAAATAAACCTACGGAATATTTAAAAGAAATTTTTGATTTGTTTGATTAATAAATATATTCTCAAATTTATAAAGTATAAATTGTAAAAATAAAATAAACGATATTCTAGATAAGTTAAATACTTTTTTTATAAACTAAAACTGCTCCACGTAGAATTTTATAAAGCTGACGCCTATAAACCAGAATAAAAAGTGCCGCATTCAGATATTTCACGAGTAGGAAAGTTTGATCCTATGAATTGTAATAATACTTTTTACTTGAATCGTATATAATACTTTTCTAATGCATTAATGAAAAAGCTTGAAAGATATATTAGACATTTATACATCTAGTAGCAGAGTAATAACGGTACAAAAATATTTTATGCAAATTATAAATTATAATCATGTGACATTGTATTCAAAAACAAACATGCAAAATTTTGTATTTCTCTTTATAGGGGTAGAAATATAGAGGAATAAATAATTTTACAAATATGCAAAGCACACTACTAGTGCTTTTGTTTGTAATATTAATGCATACTGTGCAATTTCAAGAAAACATTTGTGTTTATAGGACCAATTTTGCAAATGCATTTGCAGATGACATTTGGTTAATGCTGCAGTTTTCATTGCAGTATCACATTGCGAATGTATTCGTCGTTAATGTTAATAATAGGTTATATTTTTAGATAATGTGGTGGGTATAAACGTGAGATATTATGGCAACACATTATGTTAGAAACATATTCATCTAGCTGAAACATTTTTGTTGTAAGGTTGTGAAAAATGGTTTGTAGAGAATTGAGGAAGGTTTTGCCCGTGTCGCATAGTTAACATTCCGGGTGCGAGTTTGGGTTGGGTTGCCACCGTGGGTCGGACTTGGGAGTATGTACCCGGTTTAGCCTCAGCTCACTTCATGAAAACGTTGTGTTTATTAGAGTGAGCTTCAGCTTTACAAGATTTTACCTTTCTAAATTTGCTTCTCTGGATTTAATTAACCTACAATTCTACATATGTGAAGAATACAGGGTGATTCTAAAAGCACTTTCATGCGGTTATTATAAAGTATGTATAGTCGAATATCTTTAATTCAAATCTGAAGACAAGATTTCTTCAAATTATAGAGATTTTGATTTATCAAATTTTCTAATTTTAAAGGTAAAAAAATGCAGGAATTACAAGAGTT
This sequence comes from Harpalus rufipes, assembly GCA_951394225.1. Lineage (NCBI taxonomy): Eukaryota > Metazoa > Arthropoda > Insecta > Coleoptera > Carabidae > Harpalus > Harpalus rufipes. The sequence continues at coordinate 65,369,634 of OX596274.1, forward strand.
CCGCACTCATTGTAATAAAAGAATATTCCGATCACGTTTTGTATCCAAACAACTGACAAGAGACTGTGGCTAGTGAAAACAAATCATGAACAAGATTGAACTTGTCATTTTTATTATATTGAACTTCGGAATAGGGGTTCAGTACTTATCCGAGTTCCAGAGATAAAATAAGCTGACAAGAATGACAAGAATAGGAAAAAACATTTGATTTTATCTCTTATTTTATTTTGAATTCTAGACGTTTTTTAAAGGTTACAAATATTTTGGATTGTATAGGTTTTCGAATTAAATATAGAATTAACAAGATTCAACTGTTATGATATGCAATATTTGTTACAGTGAAAATGATTAGGCAGAAGACTCACGTCATCAACCTGAAAAAAACCTTATAAAATAAAATATAACTTGTAGAAATTATTGGGTGTTATTTATTTTAAAAGGAGAAGAAAAAAGTACTAGTATTAAGTAATGTATTTATTAATGTTATTTACAATTATTTCTAAGTCAATCGTTATACCTTTTACGAAATATAAAATTATTTGAAATAATTGTAGTTTATTTTTGTATCATACGTTGGCACTACTGAGAAAGATCAAATTATATCAAATAATTTTACATTACGTAATAGGAATAAGGATTGACTTAGAAATAATTGTAAATTAATATATACGTTTCTTTAATACTAGTATAAAAATAAATAACAACTAATAATTACTACAAGTTATATTTATTTTTATAAGGTTTTTTTCAGGTTGATGACGTGAGTCTTCTGCCTAATCATTTTCACCATAGAAAAACGCTATAATATGTTTTATGATTTGTTGTTAGTGAAATTTTGAAATAAATTCGCTCCAAAATAAATCTATAGCATAAAACTACTCCTAACTTTTAAGACGCCATCAGATATGTATTATCAGGTGCTAGGCAGAGGTTTCTTATAATACAAACTATATTTTTTCGGATAAAAGCGAATGGAAAGGTTGAAAGAGAACAAGTTTTAGGACAGTAACAATTCATAATGATCCGGTTTCACATTTTTCTAACAGTATTTTTAATTAAAGTTTATGCACTATTTTTTATAGCATTAGGCCCGGTTTTTTCGCTTCTAGATAAAGTGTCAGTTAACTTAACTGCCAAATAAAATTAAAATATCGCATCGATATTACAAGGTAAATTGACAAAATTATACATACGTCAATTATATGATGCGATATTTTTCTTTTATCTAGCAGATAAAGAAATAAATATAATTTATTGTTATTTTCTTAAATAATTAAAGAAAAAGGAACATACATATATGTACATAGATAGGTTTTATATTATTAAGAGGAAACGGAAATTTAAACAAACTTTTGACCTTTCAGTGAATGAATAATTCAGATTAGTAGTTTCAACTGTTTCTCTTAACATATTGATTTATTTGGATTTGTGGTAGTTATTTGTTTTGTGTGTGTGAGGTTAACGTACCTACATGTTTCTTTTCACATTCTGGACAACGTTATCTTTAAAATGTTATTTTTTTAAAGAAATAAGAATGCGTTAATTTAATTTTATATACTTATTCAGATGTAGAATTATAATTTTCCATAAATTGTTAATGTAACGTGAAGAGAGATTATCAAAAATAAAAGTAACAAACCAGAATGTTTATAGTAATTTCTAAAGTTAAAAGAAATTATTTAATTTCTATTAATAATAATGGAAAAGGAAAGGACATTTCAATTACACAATTTATTTTATTCGTATGTGCGTTTCATTTACAATTACAATGTAAAAGCTATTAAGTGTATTATAAAACTTTTAATTAATTTCTGGAGACCATAAAGCCAAATATTATAGAATTGTTACTAACAACTGAGCCATTCTAACAACCATAATTTTCTCAATGCACAGAAAAAATAAAACGTCATGAAATATCAAATAGAATGTTTGGCCTACTTTACATTTCGTTTGAAAATTAAAATAAGTGAATTATTTTCACATTCCGAGTTTTCATTAGGTAACTGTAATTATATTATACTGTGAAATTTTGAAATAATAAACTTGTTTATGTCCAATGTTTGTATTTCTCTTATCACAAAATTTATAATAAAATCTAAATATTACATATATTTAGGAAGGTGGTAAATGTGCAGTACTTTGTCCAGATAACTAAAATAGATGGTAATTTAAGGCCCAGCGCTGACATGCATTTATCAATTGCAAAACAGCTTAATTGTATGAGTACTTGAGGGTTTAGTTGCGCAACCGTTTGCAACTTTGTGTCATGTTCAAATACGCCTGAGCTTACTTGCAAACAAACAGTTGCACAATGAAAAGATTTTACAGTCATTGGCACCAGAATACAGAATATTGTTATAATTAGTTTTGGTGCTCTGAAGAAAAAATATGTCTTCTCCATTGGAACAAATAAAAAAAATATATTTATGTATTATTCTGAATTAATTATCATTTTTAAAATTATACAGAGAATTATCATTTCCATAATATAAACTCAATAATAATAAAATAATTACAGTAATACAGTATCACATTTGATAACTTGAAATCTAATCTAAATTTCTTACTTAAACGAAGATTAGAATTTAAACGACATTGGTGCAAGGAGCCCGAATAAATAAAATCCATATTGAAACGAAACAATTTAGTTTCATGTGTGCTCACCTCATGGTTTAATTAAGCGCAGTTAGCCCTTGGATAATCAAACTGTTGCGAAATAGTTGCGCAAACGAAAATAACATATCGAAAATTAACGTTAGTAATTTTTTTTCTACGAGCCATTTAAGCATCAATGGAATTGCATAGTGTGTAGCCGAGCGCCGAGCAAACGACAATCACACTATTTAAACCTTCTTCTATTTATGTAGTAGGTAGTAGATTTAAATTTAAAAAAATTATGGCCTCCGCCACTGAGATTCGAATCCAGATCTTTGCCTTTCCAGAATAGTGTTCTGATAAAGCGAACAGAAATGTTTTATTTTTTTAACAAATTAATTATTAAATCACGTTCTTCAAAATAAGTGATATTTTAAATTTATTTTATTTTTATTGTTTCAATATTTTAGATTAAAGCTGGTATTTAACAGTTGAATAGTGTTACATTGCTATTACAGCATTTGAAGGGCGAGATAGATAATTCAATTGTTGCAAAAAAATAAATATTTTTCCAGTAAAAATAATATTTCGGCAGTAAACAAAGCTTATTATTTTACAATTATAGAAAGTATTTTTTTCATAGATTCGTTCAAGAGAAAAATCTGATGTAGCCAGCACATTACCTTCCGTCAGTTCTACGCATTTTGTACAAATTCCACACAGATTTTTTTTTGCAAACTATTCTATGGACGTTTCCTTTTTAGGGGAGAAATGAACTGATCTTACCTCGTACTGAACTGAACTGAACTACTCCTAAAAAGAACAGCATGTTTCTTAAAATAAGAAGTAGAAAATGAAAACATATATAACATTATATTTATAACGTAATAATCTGTTTAATTTGATTATGGCTATAATCTGTATTACCTTATGTGATTTGTTTTTGCCACCTTAAATTATTTTACATTTTTATATTTCCAGTAAAATCATTTCACAAAGATACTGTGTATATTTTATTTGATACTGATATCTGTGAATTAGTAATATTTGAACATTCTAATTGTTCCAGGGTGCAACTTTTAGCAGCATTAGATTGCAAGATATTTCTTTATAATTCTTTATCTCTAAATTAATTGAATATGAAGAAAAAATATATAATTAAATCGAATAGAAAATAACATATTCTTTCATTTATAATGACAATAAAGGCTAAAAAATGATATTTAACAAAGTTTTTTTAAGAAAAATTGTTAAAATCTTCAAATTAGGGTACTTCCGGTTAACAAATCATAACCAAAATCTAATCAACTATTCATTTGGACGTATGAAAGAATTATAATTTTTGGAATTGTAGTATTGGAGTTATCGGGGAGAAATTTCTGTCACACACACACACACACACACACACACACACACACACACACACACACACACACACACATATATATATATATATATATATATATATATATATATATATATATATATATATATATATATACAGACATCATCGTAAAAACGATAAATTCGTAGGGACTCTAAAACGTGCTTATTCATTAAAAACTCACCATCGACTTTTTTGACCAAAGACAATGCCCTCCTTACCTATAGGTGAGGGAAGGTAAAAATACTGCCGTTTTATTTTTCACTCTGCCCGATTTAATTTTTGCTATTGCCTATATCGTACTGCAAATATTTTAATATACGTCCCGAGTATACTTTTTATAGTGTAATTTTATCTTTTTAATACTGCCTCACAATACTGCTGGTTTATATTATACTGCCACTTTATTCTTTCCTTACAACCACTTTCATTTATAGTACTGCCAAATTTATTCGCAGCCAGTAAAAATGTTGCATTGTACTGTTACAGTGAGAAAAAAGAGATATAAATTCAGTATTAATTCCACGAACCTCTGAAGGCACTTAACACAGTATTGGACGAACTGTTAGGTAATACTTCATCTTTTAAACTATGGCCCAGCAGCGTAAAAAATAACCATTGTATCAAATTAATAACGTACTGGAAAAAAATAAAATTTGCTTGTTTGTGACGAAGCTAGAACAATGAATAACAAAAAAAAAAAACTAGTAACAGAATGAATATGTAGCAACGAGGGAAAATATTTTCATTAATTTATCATGTTTCCTAAACTGATGTTTAATAATTTTAAATAAAATCTGTAAATTTAGCTTCCATGTCTATCATGTTTCACATGTATCAACTATAGAGCGCCGTACTAAGTGATCCATTTCAAAATAATGCAACAACCGATTTTAGTGACAACTTGTACCTGTGTTTGACTCCCAAGCAGAGCATCGAACCCGAACCTGATCGAACCAATACCGAAACCAAACCCTAATATTTTAGCGAACCCAAACTTAGAACCGAACCTAAGATATATTTTTCATTTGAACCCAAGTTGGAACCGCACCGGGTATTAAAATTTCAGGGTGCAGCTCCGACTCAGGTTCATTTTCAGTTCGAAATGTAAACGTAATCGTAAAACTTAGTCAATCATCGACGCCTTCCACGTTGCGTTGCTGCCTGTGTTGATTGTTTGTGAGAATTGTGTTCATGTCTTGTCTTGCGTTACATTCCGGCTCGCATTTTAAATTATTTCTATATAAAGATTGTTATTCAAAAAAATTAATTCAATTTTCCTTGCGTCCAACCGAATCAGAACCCGGAACAAAACCGCAAATGAACCCACTTTTCAAAAAATAAATTAACCTGAACCTGATGTTTTTGGCGAGTTCGATGCCCTGCTCCCAAGAAGCAGAAGTTTTATTCACAGGGATATGGGGGTCGTAGAAGTAAAATATTTATTTTAAACGTATTTTTAGGGGTGGGGGGCAAGATGTATGAGATAAATATGAGTATAGATGCAACAAATTTTTATATATTAGTACAATGTTAATTTCTAAACATAACCTTCACATAACTTAATTCATAAAACTCTACTTCTATTACACCCAACTGTGAAAAGCAAATCTGCTTCTTGAGAATAAAAAAATCTGATGTGGCCAGCACAATACCTTCCGTCAATCCTGTGTATTACGTACAAATTCCATACATAAATTTTCTTGCAAAAGATTATTAATTTCCAGTAATATTATTTCATGCTAATGGCACTTGACACTGACATCTTCTTCTTCTTTAGCTTTTCCCATTCGTTAGGGGTCGCTATTTTTTATTTTCTTCTTCCATTCATTTCTGTTTTGCGGGTCATCCTCACGTCAAAATTTTTCAATCAAAATTTCATTTTTTGGTATTTTATGATTCCTTTTCTCGGCAACTGAATTCCACACCCCTGATAATAAATAAACCACATGAAATAAGAAAATCATGAAATTTTGAATGAAAAATTATGACATTTGTCAGTTATAGACGTAATTATTAGCTGTCATTTTGACACGAGTCCACATTCGTATCTGCTTGCCAAAGTCAGTAAAGTCACGCCACTGCACGCGCCCTACACATAAAAGATCCTATATTTCCAGTTAAATTATTTAATAAAACTATACGAATTGCACTTGACACTAACATCTTCTTCTTTAGTTTTTCCCATTTGTTAGGGGATCGCTATTTTTTATTTTCTTTTTCTACTAATTTTTGTTTTGCGTGTCGTCCTCATTCAGTTCCTTTTCTCTTCTTTCATCTTATATTTGGTCTTTTTATGTTTCTTCCACCTTCTGTTATAAGCTATTCATTCTTCCAATATACTCATCTCTCCTCACGACATTTTCAAACCAATGTAATCTTCTCTCTTATATCTTTCTAGAAACGTTCAACACTACAGTTATTTCCCTTACTCTTTCATACATTTACTATTTATTGATACTGACATCTGTCAATTTGAATTACCTGAATATATTAGCAGTTTCCATGGTTAAGTTAGCATAGCTGGCTGAATTATAAAATTTATTATCTTTATAATTCTTTAACTCTATATCTGTTGAATATGAAATATAAAATGCAATCAAATCGTATAGAGAATAATATATTCTTTAAGTTATAATAACATTTAACTGAGTTTTTCAAGAAAAACTGTTAAAATCTTCAAATGAGGATACTTCCGGTTGACCAATTATAACCAAAATCTAATCAAGTTTGCATATGGTTGTAAGGAAGAGGAATACGCAAGAATTGTAATTTTTGGAATTCTAGTATTGGAGATATCGTGCACGGAACGGCGGTCCACACACACACACACACACACACACACACACACACACACACACACACACACACACACACACACACACACACGAACACACACACACACACACACATACATACAGACATCATCGTAAAAATAGTAAAATCGTATTGTAAAGACCCTAAAACGTGCTTCTTCAATGAAAACTCACCACCGAATTTTTTGACCAAAGACAATACCTTCCTTACCTATAGGTGACGGAAGGTAAAAACAGGTGTAAGTTGGATCAACTGACACTAAAATCAGCTGTTGAATTAGGGATGAATTACTTAGGATTGCACCAAGAACAAGATATAAACGTCAAACAAGTATATTTACAGTGCAAATTAAAGCACGCGTACTGACTCTAGCATAATATATATAAGCAATTTTGGGATTATGATGTTATAACATTAGGTATTAAAATTTTACCTTGTTTTTATTAAAATATAAAAGTAGACTTTTCGAATTTTCGTTACCGAAATTGTATAAATCCAGACCTAAGCTTTCGTTACACAACCCTCGGTCTGCATATAGCTACTTTCAATCCTTAGTATAAAAATAACTATTATAATTAAACATTGCCTTTGTTTCATTACAACATACGTAAGGATTCATTTATAATTAAATGTAGTGCAATTGAAATCATAATTTTTCACATTTAAATTCATTGTACATTTTATTCAAATGCACATATTAAATAACTACATATTTGCAAATAAAAATATCAAATTTTATAGGAAAATAAGTCGTACCGACAATGTGGCAGATCGCTTTTGCTGGCAGCAGTAGGGTACGCGATTTACGTCGTCGTTGCCGTCAGCTCATTCGGTAGGAAGGAGATATGTCAATCAAAACTGCCGATCTATATACGCGTCGTGATTACATCTTGATACCTTTACGGCTGCCATGGTCGGATGGGGAAAGTAATTTCAACTGATTTTTCATTTTTCCCCATCTGGTGGAACGCCAACGTCGATCGCTCGTGTGAGTCATTTCATTTGTGAACGTGTGACGCGTCGGAACGCGAACGTTCACAACGCGCTGTGCAAGTACCGCTATCTTTACAGTTCATGCAGGAAATTGATTTCGGATATGATTGCTCTTCGTTCATCGTTTACGTTCAGCGTTTTTTACTTGCAAACGAGTGCTGACGTCACTTGTGGCTGTGATGATAGATTTATGCATTTACAGCACTTGTCGTTTGTCCAGAAATAGAAACAGATTGCAATTCAAGCCACAAAAGAACTCATTCACTTTTCATTATTCTCTGTTACATGTTTACTGATTTTAATGAAATCGTAACCGAAATTATTTTTTCATTTTAATGATATCTTGTGGTTTCTGATAGGCTGAGAATATATGTACTGATTTAGTATTATTTTATATACTCATATGAATAAATATTTAGTAAATACTGTGGTGTATAAAACGACTATAGGTGTGGCATCTCCCATTTTTACCTCTCGCTAAGAGAGATGGATTCATGCTAAAAATCGCATATCCAGATTTTAGTGAATAAGCACGTTTTAAAGTCCCTAGGATCCGATTATAACATTTTTACGATAATGTCTGTGTGTGTGCGTGCGTGCGTGTGTATGTGTGTGGATGTGTGTGTGTGTCTGTGTGGATGTTGGAGATACTATTTCTCAAAGGCTATAATACTAAAGATCTGTGTAACTACGGATTCGTCAATATAACAGTAATGGGAAGAGTTGAATAAATTCTTTAAAAAAATCTTCTAAATATTACTTTTTAAAATTTTTGTTCTTACTTTTATTAAAGAAGAGTAAATTCTCTATCTGATACATATAAATATTTTATTATATCTTTTATAGATTTAGAGATAAAGAAATATAAGGAATAAAATAATCTGTTGTAATAAATCTCACAGTAGTCCTTATAATATCATGGAATTTTTATTTGCTTCAATAAACTAATAAAAGTAAATATAACAGCACAGTATAAATATATAAAAACGGTAGTTGCACTCCCCATATTTTTGATTACTGAAATATTTGACCTCGAATGTGTGAGCTCCGCCTCCTGGAATATCCATTTTAGTTTTGCAGCTTCCCGTAGGATGGCAAAACTTTCGAAGACAGTTCATTTTTCTGTTTTGTCGTTTACCTGCACAATTCGTATGTATTATATACAGAGCGCATATTTTTTCATTTATTATTTCGTTTATGTTCGTCCCGGTTTAATTATTGTTCGTTCCGTTTTTATTACCTGTTATAGAAGTTTGTTGTAGTTTTCTGTTGACTATTGTTTTTAAAATATGTGTGTTTATGTTTTGGAGTTTTTAAATAATGTAAAATGTCAAAGGGAGGTATTTCTTGTGCTGCTTTACATTGTTTAAACAATTCAAGAAACACAAAAAATATGAGTTTCTTCAAATTTCCAAAGGATATAGAAATATGTGAAGTTTGGAGGAAAAACTATGAAAGAGATGGTTTAAATAAGTTGTCAATAGAATAATGTTACAAACGCTATTGTTTGTACAATATTTATTTTCATCATAGTAATTATGTTCTGGAGTCATGAACATAAAAAAACCTTTGCCTAGTGCAGTTCCCATTCTTTATACGATTTATTTTTTAGTGTTTTATAATATTTCTTTCTATTATTATTTCAGTATTACAAATATTTTTAAATTAGCAGGTAAAATAATAAAATATTTCTTATATATATATATATATATATATATATATATATATATATATATATATATATATATATATATATATAATTTATTTTTACGCTTTAGTCTGATTAAAATCGCGACTGTAAACGAAAAGGCGCCCTTAGTCGCTGTACTGTCGAGTCGTTAGATCAAAGGCACCGCTGAGGAGTGCAAGTATTGTTTATATTTATTTATACTGTGATAACAGGTTATTATTAAAAGTGATTTCATTTTATTCTACTCGTATACCTATAAATGTAATAATTATTAATAATATTTAAATATATAATATTTAAATTACACTTGGATAACAGGTTATTTATTAAAAGTAATTTCATTTTATTCTACTCATATATCTATAAATGTAATAATTATGAATAATATTTAAATATATAATATTTAAATTACACTTGGATAATAGGTTATTTATTAAAAGTAATTTCATTTTATTCTACTCGTATACATAAATGTAATAATTATTAATATTTAAATATATAATATTTAAATTACACTTGGCACGTTTCACAAGATTTCAGTATCTGAATCAACCTCTCGGTCATTTATCAGACCCACTCAACACTCAACCAGAACCACAGACGCGTTTCGCTCTTATTGGAGCTCGTCAGTGTGTTGCACTGAAGCCTGTAGGAGGCACTGAGAAGGTTGAGCGGACGGATAATTGTACTTTGTACAGTTTTTATTAGTAATAATTATTAATGAAAAATGATATACACTAGCTAAAAAACAAGCGTGATGTGTATTATTCTTTTATTTTGACGAAGCATGATGAGAAGATTTTCTTGTTCTCTTTTATTTATTTATTGATATTATTAAGCAAGCTAAAAAATAGTACTACTGGCTTGTTATGAAAACGTAGCGTTTTAATTTGTTTTTGTATTGTATCAAACAATACTACTAGACGTTTCAAATTCAATGCAAATTATTTATTAAGTACTCCGTATATGTCAAGGAGGTTTATAGATTATTCACTATTGAAAGAGAATATCTATTTACACATAAATATATATACTTTCTAAAAAATTTAAACAGTTCTTGGTACAATTAAAATAAATAGCATGATATTTCCAATATGAAACTTATATATAACTTCAAATGATTCCAAGTATCAGGTGTCATTTACGTATACACAATTGTACAAGAAGTTGCATTAAGTTTCTTAACATAAGTGGTACTCGTTACGGGACAGGTACTTGTACAATTCATTATTTCATTTGATGACAAGAAACTTGTCCGTATTTCAAATAATAAACCAAGCTACTCTACCTGTGTCGGCTATGATGCATTCACTAATGCTGGATGTGAAGCAAGAATTGAATAATGCATAGCAACACAAACTGTGAAACTGCATCTGCAAACTGCAAATCCATTTATATTTAAGAATACCTTATTCGTACCTATCTTATTAGAATATTAATTCAACGAATGATTACTTCTAATTTTTATTTTATAAATTACAAGGGAATTCAAAGTAAATTATAAAAAATCTGATTTGGCCAGCACATTACCTTCCGTCAATTCTATGTATTATGTACAAATTCCACACATAAATTTTCTTGTAATAGATTCTATAATTCCAGTAAAATTATTTCATAAGCAAACTATGCAAATTGCGCTTGACACTAACATCTTCTTCTTTAGCTTTTCCCATTCGTTAAGGGTCGCATTCCTAATTTTCTTCATCCACTCATTTTGTTTTGGTTGTCATCGTAATTCAGTTCCTTTACTCTCAAGTATACAGTCCTTTCATCTTTCCTTTAGTCTTCCTCTGTTGCTTCTACCCTCTACTACTAAGTTGTTCATTCTCTTTCAATATATTATTCATCACTACTCATGAAATGTCCAAACTAATGTAATCGTCTCTCTTGTATCTCTCTAGAAACTTCCATCACTCGAGCCATTCCCTTATCCTCTCATTCTTTATCCTATCATTTCGTGGGTTCCCCCACATCCATCTCAACATCTTCATCTCTCTGCCACATCCATTTTCTTTTCATTGACACTAACATCTGCCAATTAGAGTTTTCTTAATATAGTAACAGCTACTATATTAAGAAAACTCTGGAAACAGCTTCCATGGTTATAGCATAATTGGCTGATTTATGAAATTTAATTTCTTTATAATATTTTAACTCTACATCCATTGAATATGATTTATAATATGCAATCAATTCGTATAGATAATTGAATATTTTTTAATAACATTAAATTACATTTAACAGCGTTTTTTCAAGAAAAACTGTTAAAATCTTCAAATGAGGGTATTTACGGTTGACTAATTATAACCAGAATATGGATGTAAAGAAAAGGAATACGAAAGAATTATAATTTTTAGAATTGTAGTGTTGGAGGTATAGTCTATGAAAAAATCGTGACACACACACACACACACACACACACACACACACACACACACACACACACACACACACACACACACACACACACACACACACACATACAGACATCATTGTAAAAATGGGAAAATTGTATCCTAGGGACTTTAAAACGTGCTTATATATTAAAAACTCTCTTACCTAAAGATGACGGAAGGTAAAAATTAAACCTTTTGTGGTACAAACAATATTTCTAATAGATTTGTTCATAGCACAAATTTCGGTAGGAGTTTGAGCATGACGACACAATCATGCATGATTTCAAACTGTTTGGATAATTCATATCATTGTGACGCTTAATTTTTTTTAAATGAATAATATGTTATGTCTTTGTTTAATTCCCATTTCAAATTCACAATCATGACTAGAAAAAGACTGGTTAAGCAAAATGCAGTCTCCAGATATTTAATCCACTAATGCCTAGTTGCACCTACAAGGCCTAAATTTAAGTACCCTTAAACAACAAAAAATCGCATTGAAATTTTGTCTACAATGCAAAGAAGGTCCTGGGTTCAAATCCCGGTGAAGTCTATGCATTTTTCACAGAAATTTTTCTTTGTAAAAAAATTGTTTTTCCGAATTTAAATTATTTTGATATCCGATGCGCAACCGTAACAGTGAACATCGAATTAATAGTTAGGATTGCAAATTTGTGACTGCGTAAACTTTTTTATCAAACTAAAACTAAGTATACCTATGACTACTGTATAAAAAAACATCTGTCTAAGCAGATCACGGATGAAAATGGTGAAAATAACTTGGAGCTAGATCACGACGGTATAGAAGATGCTTGAACAGTTCAAATCTAAGATTTTCAATGCCATAAATTGTTGTCTCGGTCGTGCAAAAACGAGCATTGTGTAGAAACAAAATTACGTCTTTTCAAAATTTCCTCGTCTTCTGAGGCCCATTAATTATGATTATCGATATTTATTAATGAACGCTTTTCATCGCAGACAACTTTCCTCATATTGCTACTGCATTGTATAAATAATCTATGTAGGTTTCACTCACTTTACCTGAAGAAAACGTATCACTGCTTTTATTTATTCCTTGGTGTAATCTTCCAACGGAGCACTTATATTGGACTGGCATGAAATCACTACAAAATAGAGCTGCAATGATCACTCTGAAACAAAGACACTTTGATGATTAATAATGACGCATTCACTGCTACCAACCATCTAAGTAAGTAATCGGGAAAACAAAAATGTCCCTTTAGTTTTTGACTCGTTTATGCTCTCAATTCTTCTGTGAAATGTAGGTAAGAATTTAATTATCTATTCTTTTGTTAGAAAAGAAAGTTTGTGAGAACTTACCGTAGTAGCTTCTACAAGAAAGAATGCTAAAAGATTTTTATATAACCACCCTACTTTCCACAAATCTTAATTCAATCATGCAGCAATCATCCTTTTCCACACATTCTTTTTGGAATACAATTCTTTCGCCTTGTCACATTCATAACCACATTCTTACACGTTCCCTTATTTATAGCATTGAGGAACTTTCTCTCCCTTTATAACATATGTACAATATATTTTTTTAAAGATGTTCGATCAAGGTCATCTGTATGAATTAACAAATTGGCACACATTTATCTCTGTCATTTGCAAAGACTGCAAGCGTGTGCCATAAGGATGGATATAACACGCTTGTCTTTCAAAAATTCATATTGTTTCGACTAAGTAAAGACATTCAATTTTAAAACGATGCTCGTTGTTGACAATACTTTCGCTGTAACGTAAGATTATTCCTTAATTCAGATATAATATCTTGATTCTTAGCCATACGAATAATGTTATTTTCTATCAGTGTCAATGACAGATAGGCGCTTTCTTTTTAGGGGGAAAATGAATTGATCTTACCTCATACTGAACTGAATTGGACTACTTCCAAAAAGAACAATATGATTTTTAAAATAAGAAGTAGAAAAGGAAAAACATAAATAGCATTATATTTATAACGTATTAATCTACTGAATTTGCTTGTAGCCATAATCTGTTGTATATGTGATTTGTTTTTGACACATTAAATTATTTTACATTTGAGTGTTTAAATATGGATGTATTTCTTAAGGTAATGAAACATGATATAACGTTTCAAACTAATTAATTTCTTGTATTTCTGTCATTTTAATATCAAATACTTAAAAAAAGACAAAATACATGGCAGTATCGCATTGACGTGACATTGACATTCAGGATCAGTTCAGAATCAATTTGATTCAGTTTCTATCGTGGTGCTTTACGGAGGACGAAAAAAATGAGTAGTACAAGATCATTTAACCCCCATTTAAAAAGAACGCGGAATTCTATTTTTGGGTAGACATGAGCTACTCGGAGTTAATAGGTATTCTTCGTAAAAAGAAAGCGGCTAAGGTCAGTATCTTATTTTTAATATATTTGGTTTTAAATTTGCATATAAACTTACCAGTTGATTTGGTATTGAATTTTGAATGATTTTATTGTAACATGTATTTTTATAATAATAAAATAACGGTAGTATTTTATGTATTCTTATAAATACTAAGTAAACGTTACTACTGAATTTGACAGAACGACAGGGCTAAAATATTAATTCATACAATTTGTAGATGACCTTGATTGGACATCTTTAAAAAAGTACTATATAACTTATCCATCTATTTACAGAGTGGGCAGCCACACATATGAACACCTTTAACCTCATCAGCATAAATACGCTTTACTAACAGTTCATTTACCATTCTCTCAAGATGACCAAACCGTGTGTAACCATTGCTCACAAGATTTCTCTTCACACATGACACATTTCCACAATTAGAGTGACCATGATCATCTCTTTGGGTTTTAGCATGTTATCTGCGGCCTGTAGATTATTATTAATATCATCGGGTAAAGTAACGCCCGATAAGCTCTACAAACGGGATTGATATGGCGTCATTACCAAAATATGCTAATAAAAATACGGATGAGCACATTTAAAAATGGGAAATAATTTTTATAATATATATATATATATATATATATATATATATATATATATATAATCAGTAAGATAAGAAGACAAAAGTCTCCCAGTCAATTTTGGAATGTTTTAATGTTGTGGCAAAATGCAACTATAATTTGTACAGTTTGTATTCCGAACATTCACTAAGTATCATATAAGTATCATAGATCAGGCGCGAGCCTTCATTTATCTTAAAGATATGAAGAGTTGACAATTCACGGTTAATGTACAACGCTATTAGTAATCATTTACTGTTTTTTTCAATATTCGGATAATTTTCTAAACAAACCTTAATATAACTTAAGTTACACAAGCAAAACTCGGGCCGTTATAGTCGGTTTCTTATAGTTTAGTCAAATACAAAAACGGATAGTAGCAACCCAGAGTATTCAATACCTTATATTTCGCGTTTGTTAAGTCTGTTTTACATTTGTCATTTTTTTCGTCAATTTTAAGAACTTAGCCAAATTCTAGAAATTGAGCTTAAAATACTTGCATTACATTTATCAATTTTAAGCTGCTGAATAACCTGGAAATAGCATTTTATATTTTTCCTTAAATCTTTTAGTGCTTTCTATTAATTTTAATAACATACACCAAAATGTCAATTTAATTATATGACTGTTGTATGCCAATATCCTTTGATATTTCAATATAAAAAAATCTGATGTGGCCAGCACATTTCTTTCTGTCACTTGTATGTATTTTGTACAAATTCCATACAGAAAGCTTCTAGCAAAGGATTCTCCAGTAAAATTATAACACAAACATAATACCATGTCAATTGCACTTGACACAGAACATCTTTCATTTAGAATTTTTTTTAATATACGAGCCCAACCCCAAATGTATTCGTACCCTCTGAAATAACAGCAATAAAAAATATATTTTTAGGTTACAATAGTTAAGACTGTATTTGGGCATTTTTAAAAATAATATGTATTAATAAAATGTACTAGATTTAAATACAATTTCTCACTTAAACTATAATCTACTGGCAACTGGCAAATATATGACAAAAGACAAGTCCCAAAATTTTTCGTTCCAACAGTAATAATACAATATTTATTAGTTAGTATTATCTATAAAACTGAGGGTAAAGGTAACTCACAATATACTCAATTAATTGCCATCTTAAATTTTATTATTTGCGAATTATTAAAGACGAAAACATTTGCACATGCAGACAATGGGTTATTTGCAAATAAATTATTATTAAACGTAAGATATTTTATTATAATAAGCAATGTATTCAAGTTCTATAGACTCTATTAATACACCATATCAAAATTTGTTGAATTGGAGTAATAATCATAGGATCCAGAAGTTTATTTATTTTTGTTTTTAATATAATTGTAGGAATTACTTTAATAAATAAATATCACTTTGCAAATAATTTTACTAAAAAAATAAAAATTAATATAGGAATTAATTGAATATATTGTCAGTTTCCTTTACCTTCAGTTTTATAAACAATAAATATTATATTATTTACTGTTGGAACGAAAAATTTTGGGACTTGTCTTTTGTCATATATTTGCCCATAGATTATTATTAAAATGATAAATTTAGGTAATAACATTATATTTAAATCCAGTACACTTTATTAATACATAAAATAAAAAATTGCCCAAATATTGTAATCCAAAAAAATATTTCTTCTTGTTGCTAATATATTTTTTTCAGAGGGTACGAATATATTTGGGGTTGGGCTCGTAGTTAAACATTAAATGTGAGAAACTGTTAAAACCTTCAAATGATGGTACTTCCGGTTGACCAATTATAACCAAAATCTAATTAAGTCTACATATGGATGTAAGGAAAAATTGTAATTTATGGAATTCTAGTATTGAAGTTATCCCAGCATGAATTATGGCCACACGCGCACACACACACATCTACACACGCATGCACGCACACATAATCATACAAACACATGAAATCTGCAAAGGACAATTTTACTGCATGAAGTAAGTAAACTGTTCCTTAAGGAATTCAAATAAGTAATTACAGAACGAATGTCATAATTGTAATTTTATTTTATGAGGAAGAAGTTTGGGTCACGACGCAGAGCGGAGTATTCCAACTCTTCGAACAAAATAATTGACAATTATGAAATGAGTTCTTTATACTACTTTTTCTATTTTGCACCTTTTATGCCGTTTTTTAATAAAAAATATTAGTTTCAAAATTTAGGGAATTAGGTGTCAGCTGATATTAATGTAACGTTGGAAAATTCAAACCTTATTTTTGTAACGCCAATCTACGATACTTTCTATTTTTTTCTAAGTTTATTACTATATTTCTTCTCTTCTTATTATTCTTTCCTTTATAATTAAAATTATAGAAAAAATAAAATTCTTAAGAATCGTTTGTCCCTCTATAAATAGCGAGATATAATATTTGATATTTTTTTGACATTCGCAGCCACCAACCTCGAATGAGGTGTTGACGAACTCTTTTGGGTGCTGTAATAGCTTCGCTTTGTTACAAACGCAAAATAGAAAAAAATAATTTAGTATGTATTTTTATCTTACCTATTACATACCATATTCGAAAATAAAATAATAACTGAAAGGAACATACAAAATTCAATTGGAAACAGAAATTGTTGAAAATCTGTGTTTTATTGATTCGTTCCCTTAGCAATACACAATATTTCGAGATTTTACAGGACAAGCGTAGAAAAATAGAATTTTGGAGTCTAGTCCCGTAGTTAATAAAATGTAACAACAGGAATTTAAAAAAATGTCATTTATTGAGGTGTAAAATGATTGCAGAAATAATATTAGTTCAATGTGCAGATAACTCACGGAAAAAATATGGAATACAATAAGTAGTATATTCTCTAGTCAGAGTGGAATTTCGAGGGAAGACCGAGTGTTTTTAGTTCATCTAAAAGAATCTCAGATCAAACAACAAGAGGGGACGTGAAAATGCTTTATATATAAAGCAAAATGCTTATGAAAGAACCAGCATTGTCAAAGGGCTTAGCACTTCACTACTGTTCTTTATTAGTATCCCACGCGATAAGATATTTATAAATACTTGACACTGTGCGTCATACTAAGAGATTCTATTTTGTTACGAATCATTTTGTTGGAAAACAACAAAGGCTTATGTTTCTGTTTGGCATGTAGAATGTATATGAGTAGGCTAGATATTTATCAAATATGTTATGTTGTAAATGCGAAATATTATATTTGTGGAGATTCCAGAAACAATTTTAAACTATAAGTTTTTCATGATGTTTATGCATTTGATTGGGCGGCGCTGTAATTGCACTTTTCAAGGCGCCTAGTGGAACCTCTTAAATTTATTTATATTATGACCACTTTTTGATACAAAACAATGTTAGAAATGAATTTTAAGTTTTTTCATTGGAATCCTCCATTAAAATATTTGTATATTTCAAATCGCACAAATGTGCCCGCTTTGATGCACTCTCTACGATAGATTTGAAGATATACATATGTTATATGTTGGTTGATATAATATTGGTACTTCGTAAATTTATGCAAGAATGTTCGATAACTAAAATATCCAGAGAACTATCAGCTTGTGAGCTCTTGGCTGAATTAGAACACTCTAGGTAATACTGATTTCACCAATAGTTTCCAGACAACTAGTTTCCTAAGCGTACCTAAATTTGCCAATCACTTTAATGTCTAAACTTGTTTTGTCTAATGAGATCTACTTCAGTAAGTAGAGTAGCATTTCTCAGCTTCCTGGAAAACTCTTATTTAGTGTTTTTTTTATTTTAACTTGAGCTCTTCCGTACGTTAACTCAATTATCACAAAAACACATCAAGATTCAATTGGATTTGGTATTTAATGCATAAAGCTCAGTTGATTTTGAAAAGAATCAGGCAGAAAGAATATTTTACTTGAAGTTATTAATAATATATCCTGGAAATACCTATGCTATAGTCAATTTTTTTGACTCTGTCGGGTACAGTAATAAAACTATAAATGAACTATAAATATCGCAATTATGATAAAGCGGCATATCCTTTACTTTCTGTAGTATAATACTGTTTGGCATCGGCCCATATTTTTGAGCCGCTCTATTCATGCATTGAATCAAACGTCTACCAGGTATGTATAGGAAAATAGCCTTACAGTCCTTTAACATAAAGTCTATTTTTGTTCGAAATAATATGTTAAAGGACTGTAAGGCTATTTTCCTATACATACCTGGTAGACGTTTGATTCAATGCATGAATAGAGCGGCTCAAAAATATGGACCGATGCCAAACAGTATTATACTACAGAAAGTAAAGGATATGCCGCTTTATCATAATTGCGTTATTTATAGTTCATTTATAGTTTTATTACTGTACCCGATAAAGTCAAAAAAATTGCCTATAATAAAATGAGCATCGCTATTCGAAAGCACATAAAATTTTTCAAGTTTTACTATAGTGCGACCCAATTTTAAATATATATTTTCATCTAAGTTCAAAGAGAAAGTTTCTTGCAAAAGATTCTATATATTTACAGTAAAATTATAACACAAACATACTGTATGTAAAATGCACATAACACTGACATCTGTCGATTAGATTATTCTAAATATTGTAACTGTTTCCATGGTTACTGCATAACTGGCTGATTTATGAAAATTAATTTCTTTATATTTTTACCTTCCGTCACCTTTAGATAAAGAAGGTATTGTCTTTGGTCAAAAAATTCGATAGTGAGTTTCTTATAAATAAGCACGTTTTGCGGTCCCTAGAATACGAATTTACTATTTTTACGATGATATCTGTATGTATGTGTGTGTATGTGTGTGTGTGTGCGTGCGTTTGTGTGTGTGTATATGACGATTGTTTCTGATCGTTTAACTCCAATACCACGATTCCAAGAATTATAATTTTTTCGTATTCCTCGAGTTTAGATGCATATACAAATGTGATTAGATTTTGGTTATAATTGGTCCACCGGAAGTACCCTCATTTGCAACTTTTAACAGTTTTTCTTGAATAATCGCAGGTAAGTATCATTATTTGACATAATATGTTTATAAATTTTAAAGAATATGTTATTCTCTATACGATTTGATTGCATTTTATACTTAATATTCAAAAGATATAGAGTGAAAGAATGATAAACATATTAAATTTCATACATCTGCCAGCTAACCATTAAAACTGCTAATATATTAGATAATTCAAATTGACAGATGTCAATATCAATGAAAAGAAAAAAAATGAATGTGGCCGAGATGAGAATGTTTAGATAGATGTTAGGGAAGACACAGAAAGATAAAGTAAGGAATTAAAAGATTAAGGGAAATGGCTCGACTGCTAGAAATTTGTAGAAAGATATAAGAAATACGATTACATTGGTTTGAACATGTCATGACTAGAGATGAAGAATATGTGGGAAGAAGAATAAATAGCTTAGTAATAAAAAGTGGAAGAAACAGAGGAAGACCAAAGATAAAATGAAAAGACTGTATTGCAGAAGACTTGAGAAAAAAGGAACTGAATGAGAACGACACGTAAAATAGAAATGAGTGGAAGAAGAAAATAAAAAATAGCGAGCCCTAACGAATGGGAAAAGCTAAAGAAGAAGAAGAAGAAGAAGATTCCAGTGTCAAGTGTAATTTACATAGTTTGTTTATGAAATAATTTTACTGGATATTTAGAATCATTTGCAAGAAAATTTATATATAGAATTTGTGCATAATACACAGGATTGACGGAAGGTAATATGCTGGCCGCATCAGATTTTTTTAACTCTATATCCAATGAATATGAAGTATAGCATGCAATTAAATCGTGCAGATAATAGAATATTCTTGAATATTTATAACATTAAATGTGAAAAAATGATATTTAACAGCGTTTTTCAAGAAAAACACATGGTATCACTAGTAATCGTCTCTAATGGCATAATATATAACTTTTCATAATATGCGGTGAGGAACTAATCACCTCGAACAAAGTGAACTTTAAAAACGTGTTTTCTTTTTTAATAAACTTCAAAATGCTACATTACTCTATTAATTATATCTGCAACGTCGTAAAAAGGCATTAAATTAAATGTATTTTAGAAGTTAAAACTGAAATCCAGTATTATTTTATATTTATCTACAAAATACAAAACAAATTAACATTTTCACCTTTGTCTGGTGTCCTATGCATTTTCGGATAGAAAATATACCACGAAAAATGACCTCCAAATGAAGCTACTTTTGTATCAGTGACCATCTCTGTTTTTGTTTTTATAGATTTGGAGATTCCCATGCTATTTTGGGATATCTGTATACGAGTAGATAATAGAATTAAATGGAAAAATATTGAAATAAATATTTATGAAATGTGTTGCCTACGTCCGATTTTTAAATACTTTCTCTCTGTCAATGAATGTATTATTGCAGTATATTTCTTAAATAATAATTTTATGGTTCATAATTTCGATCATAATAATGTATTGCGTGTTAGATATAAAGGGCAATTCCCTGCATAGCAGGCATTTAGGATGTGTTATCTGCATGTGTTTCCCTTGACGGTTCTAAAACATTGGCTGATCCGTACTTGGATGTCGATCCAAACTACCTCAACACTACTTATCAGCTGCTTGACGTTGCCGTAGCTCCTATCGCCTGCCGAACAAGACTTAACCGAAGTGTTAGCTGCTTCTATAGCTCCATTGTCGACAAAAAATTCGATATAAAAGAACAACGGTCTGTTCAATAACGAAACCTTTTTAGATTAACATTTTCTGCCTTTTTTACAACCCACGTATAACCTTATAAATTCGAGTAAGTATTAAAAATAAAATAAATATAATATCGCTACTTTTCATTGAGATTAGGTACCAATTTCCATCAAGAGAATTTCTGGTAGAAAATTTAAGTTAGTCGCCGTGATTTGTGTTTTTTACCTCCCGCTACCCTTGGTAAGGGAGGTATAGGGATCGAGCTAAAAATCGCATATCGAGATTTTGGTAAATGACCACGTTTTAAGGTCCATATAATCCAATTTTAACATTTTTACGATGATGTCTGTGGGTGTGTATGTGTGTATGTGTGTGTGGATCTTCTGGACACTCTAACTCAAATACTATCATTCGGCACATTTTAATACCATGTATTCTACCTTATTTTAATATAAATAGAAGCCATTAGATTTTGGTGTCAATCGGATAACCGGAAATGGCAGTTTACTTGAAGCTCAAAATAGTTTTTCTTCATAAATACCTTTAAATGTAAAGTTTTAGTAAAAATTAAAGATTATTCAATTTTCTACAGGTTTGCATTAATAGTTTTTCTATATATTTTATGGATAAACACAACTCCATGGTTTCACAGTTCAATTCAAATGTATGCAACTGACAGATAAATGTCACTGTCAAAAAATAATCATTTCAAATTAATAATAGTAACGTTTTAAAAAGAAAATTGTAAATAGAACAATAGTTATATGGAACGGACTATACATAAATTTTAGCATTAGTAAATATGGAGGTATGTATTTAAATAAAAATAAAAAAATATATCATCATGGAATATTACCCATTGCTGGGTGTGCTAATCTGCTTTGTACATAGATTTCGGTAATGACAATGACATAGTGTTTACCAAGCGTCACCCATGGTCAATTTTGTGCCATTTAAAATTCGAAATATTTGGCGTTGATCGGGATCGAATCCGGATTCTCAGATTCGCGACCAGACAGTCAGGTACGCGGACACGAGACCCCATAGGTATGTATAAATAATAATACAAATTAAATGGCGGGAGGTATTGTGTTGGTCATATCAGATTTATTTTGTCCGTTGCGTAGGTATTTTGTGTCACGACAATCTTAAACAATAAAAGTCACCAAAAATAATTGAATTAATCATTTACCACATGTAAACTTGGATCCCAAGCAATTTTGCTTTTATTTCCTCTATTGTCGCAAAACGTTTTTTTAATGTCTCCTGCATCTTCAAGAAGAGAAAAAAGTCACAGAGTGCCATGTCTGTTGAATACAGCGGCTACGGAATCAGGAGTGTGTTGTTCTGGCAAAAAAAAAACACGAATGAGTAGTGAACTGTGACCCGAATCGTTGTCGTAATGTAAAAACCAGTTGTTGGTCCACAATTCTTTTCAGTATATTTGGATATTCTTGCGCATAATACCAACTTCCTCAACAACCTGAGATACTTTAAAATGATTCGGCGATTACTAAGGACAATATCTTAAATTTTTGCCACATTTCATCATCCAGATCTTCATGGTTCTGTAGAACAGTCTTATCTAACATACGAGAAACTGTAATTTTTGAATTTGATGTATTAAAATTGTTGGAGACGATAAAATCGTCATACACACATGGGCGCCGGCAGCTTGGTGCATGGTGGTACACTCGCAGCAACTTTGAATTTCGAAATAAATTATTATTTCATGTTACATACTTTATTTCAAGTTGTACCAACATTGATAAATTCCATAAACAGAACGTAATGACAAAAATTTAAGGCTACCACCGAATTACATTGAAACTTTTTCGAATGTGTCAAAGATAAACATTGATGACCTCTTTTCAATAAGGCCCAGCATATATTAAGGGCCATGTACCGAAAATCACATTTATATTAGTTGTACTGGTGTGGTTACTACCATATACGTATTTTCTAATACGTATGGGTTTCTACACGCTCGTAGATAACGGTAATATGAAGCTGCCCCATTGTCGTAGCATCGACTTTGCTGTGGGATGTTGTTGAGGAAATTCCATTTTATAAAAACTTCCGACAAACAACCGTAAATTTTATTTTAATTTTTGTAATTTTCTGTTGTTCATGTGCTTTAATTACTCGTTGAACCTTATAATTTGTGAAACAAGATCATTTTTATTGTTTTGAAAAGAAAATATTTAAAAAAAACATAAGCTTTATTTGTCCTACTACCCCGGGGCAAATAAGACCCAGTAAATGCGGTGCCAAAAAATATGAATTAAACTAAAATAGTTATAACGTCATTATACTTTATCCTTAATAGCAGGCGCCTGTTATAAACCTTAACGGCCGGCGGCCGTTATAATAACGGACGCCGGCCGTTATGCACACCTTTTCACTTTTTTTTTCATTCGTGCGTCCGTTATGATCTTTAACTGTCAGCGTCCGTTATAGATTCCTTTTCACTTACGTGTTTAGTTCTGTTAAATCATAGTAACGGTATGGTATTACGAAAAAAGAATAACAATCTGAAAAAAAGTTCGGAGAGATGATTTTGCCATAGCTGTAATACAATACACAAGGTGCCTCAAATGGCATCATGAAGAGTATGTGAGGTCTTACGAAAAATGTATGCCCATATGGCTCAGTTCAGGTTAAAATTATGTCAAAAGTTTATTTAAATCTTGCTTCTATGGAAAAGAATATTAGCTCTATAAAGCTGGCTCAACATTTTCATCTCACAACAATAAACATAGTACTAATATTTAAAGCTCATTTATTGCTAATTTATTACTCATGTTTAAAATTTATTGCTTTTGCCGATTCGGAGAAAATTGATGTGAGCTAGCTTAAAGACAAGCTAGCTCACAACCAAAAATTAAAAAAAAAAAAACATGTCACAAAACATAATACGATCTGTTATAATTTATTGCTCTATTTAAAAATTTATTGCTTGCAAATAATCAAGGTTTTCGTTAAACAAACTGCATACCACACGTTTTAGCCTACTAAATGAATATCTGACTTCAAAAACTGCTTTTCTACGGAAATTATACTTTATTGCAGGTCATTATTAGTCTTCAATAATATTTACGCGTGTGAGCTGCAGCAATAAATTATTTAAGGGGCACATTTAGCTAAAACTAAAATTTTACAGGATTATCTCGCAACAAAAACTATCTGTCGCTATAGGGCACTTCAAAAACTGTTGTTCTACGGAAATTATACTTTCTCGCAAGTCACAAATTTGTTATCAACAATATACACGTGTGTGAGCTGAAGCAATAAATTATTTTATCCGCCAATTTAGCTTAAACTCGACTTTTTTAGGAATATCTCGCAACAAAAACTATCTGTCGCTATAGGGCACTTCAAAAACTGCTTTTCTACGGAAATTATACTTTCTCGCAGGTCACAAATTAGTTATCAACAATATACACGTGTGTGAGCTGAAGCAATAAATTATTTTAGCCACCAGTTTAGCATAAACTCTACTTTTTCAGGAATATCTCGCAACAAAAAATATCTGTCTCTATAGGGCACTTCAAAAACTATTTTTCTACGGAAATTATACTTTCTCGCAGGTCACAAATTAGTTATCAACAATATGCACGTGTGTGAGCTGGAGCAATAAATTATTTTATCCGCGAATTTACCTTAAACTCGATTTTTTTAGGAATATCTCGCAACAAAAACTATCTGTCGCTATAGGGCACTTCAAAAACTGTTTTTCTACGGAAATTATACTTTCTCGCAGGTCACAAATTAGTTATCAACAATATACACGTGTGTGAGCTGAAGCAATAAATTATTTTAGCCGCCAATTTAGCATAAACTCGACTTTTTTAGGAATATCTCGCAACAAAAACTATCTGTCGCTATAGGGCACTTCAAAAATTGTTGTTCTACAGAAATTATACTTTCTCGTAGGTCAAAAATTTGTTATCAACAATATACACGTGTGTGAGGTGAAGCAATAAATTATTTTAGCCGCCAATTTAGCATAAACTCTACTTTTTTAGGAATATCTCGCAACAAAAACTATCTGTCGCTATAGGGCACTTCAAAAACTGCTTTTCTACGGTAATTATACTTTCTCGCAGGTCACAAATTAGTTATCAACAATATACACGTGTGTGAGCAGAAGCAATAAATTATTTTAGCCGCCAGTTTAGCTTAAACTCGACTTTTTTAGGAATATCTCGCAACAAAAACTATTTGTCGCTATAGGGCACTTCAAAAACTGCTTTTCTACGGTAATTATTCTTTATCGCAGGTCACTAATTAATTATCAACAATATACACATGTGTGAGCTGGAGCAATAAATTATTTTAGTCTTCAATAATATTTACGCGTGTGAGCTGTAGCAATAAATTATTTAAGGGACGCATTTAGCTAAAACTCCAATTTTACAGGATTATCCCGCAACAAAAATTATCTGTCGCTATAGGGCACTTCAAAAACTGTTGTTCTATGGAAATTATACTTTCTCGCAAGTCACGAATTAGTTATCAACAATATACACGTGTGTGAGCAGAAGCAATAAATTATTTTAGCCGCCAATTTAGCATAAACTCGACTTTTTTAGGAATATCTCGCAACAAAAACTATCTGTCGCTATAGGGCACTTCAAAAACTGCTTTTCTACGGAAATTATACTTTCTCGCAGGTCACAAATTAGTTATCAACAATATACACGTGTGTGAGCTGAAGCAATAAATTATTTTAGCCGCCAATTTAGCATAAACTCGACTTCTTTAGGAATATATCGCAACAAAAACTATCTGTCGCTATAGGGCACTTCAAAAACTGTTGTTCTACGGAAATTATACTTTCTCGCAAGTCACAAATTAGTTATCAACAATATACACGTGTGTGGGCAGAAGCAATAAATTATTTTAGCCGCCAGTTTAGCTTAAACTCGACTTTTTTAGGAATATCTCGCAACAAAAACTATCTGTCGCTATAGGGCACTTCAAAAATTGTTGTTCTACAGAAATTATACTTTCTCGTAGGTCAAAAATTTGTTATCAACAATATACACGTGTGTGAGCTGAAGCAATAAATTATTTTAGCCGCCAATTTAGCATAAACTCGACTTCTTTAGGAATATATCGCAACAAAAACTATCTGTCGCTATAGGGCACTTCAAAAACTGCTTTTCTTCGGTAATTATACTTTCTCGTAGGTCACAAATTAGTTATCAACAATATACACGTGTGTGAGCTGAAGCAATAAATTATTTTAGCGGCCAATTTAGCATAATAATTTATAACTCCAGTTCACACACGTGTATATTGTTGATAACTAATGTGTGACCTGCGAGAAAGTATAATTTCTGTAAAAAAACATTTTTGATGTGCCCTATAGCGACAGATAGTTTTTATTGCGAGATATTTCTGTAAAAGTCGAGTTTAAGCTAAATTCGGGGCTAAAATAATTTATTGCTCTAGCTCACACACGTGCATATTGTTGATAACTAATTTGTGATCTGCGAGAAAGTATAATTTCTGTAGAAAAACATTTCTGAAATGCCCTATAACGACAGATAGTTTTTATTGCGAGATATTTCTGTAAAAGTGGAGTTTAAGCTAAATTGGCGGCTAAAATAATTTATAACTCCAGCTCACACACGTGTATATTGTTGATAACTAATGTGTGACCTACGAGAAAGTATAATTTCTGTAGAAAAACATTTTTGAAGCGTCCTATAGTGACAGATAATTTTTGTTGCGGGATATTACTGCAAAAGTCGAGTTTAAGCTAAATTCGGGGCTAAAATAATTTATAACTCCAGCTCACACACGTGTATATTGTTGATAACTAATGTGTGACCTGCGAGAAAGTATAATTTTCATAGAACAACAGTTTTTGAAGTGCCCTATAACGACAGGTAATTTTTGTTGCGAGATATTTCTGTAAAAGTCGAGTTTAAGCTAAATTGGCGCCTAAAATAAATTATTGCTCTAGCTTACACACGTGCATATTGTTGATAACTAATATGTGACCTGCGAGAAAGTATAATTTTCATAGAACAACAGTTTTTGAAGTGCCCTATAGCGGCAGATAGTTTTTGTTGCGAGATATTCCTAAAAAAATCGAGTTTAAGCTAAACTGGCGGCTAAAATAATTTATTGCTTCTGCTCACACACGTGTATATTGTTGATAACTAATTCGTGACTTGCGAGAAAGTATAATTTCAGTAGAACAACAGTTTTTGAAGTGCCCTATAGCGGCAGATAGTTTTTGTTGCGAGATATTCCTAAAAAAATCGAGTTTAAGCTAAACTGGCGGCTAAAATAATTTATTGCTTCTGCTCACACACGTGTATATTGTTGATAACTAATTCGTGACTTGCGAGAAAGTATAATTTCAGTAGAACAACAGTTTTTGAAGTGCCCTATAGCGGCAGATAGTTTTTGTTGCGAGATATTCCTAAAAAAATCGAGTTTAAGCTAAACTGGCGGCTAAAATAATTTATTGCTTCTGCTCACACACGTGTATATTGTTGATAACTAATTCGTGACTTGCGAGAAAGTATAATTTCAGTAGAACAACAGTTTTTGAAGTGCCCTATAGCGACAGATAATTTTTGTTGCGAGATAATCCTGTAAAATTGGAGTTTTAGCTAAATGCGCTCCTTAAATAATTTATTGCTACAGCTCACACGCGTAAATATTATTGAAGACTAATAATGACCTGCGATAAAGTATAATTTCCGTAGAAAAGCAGTTTTTGAAGTCAGATATTCATTTAATAGGCTAAAACGTGTGGTATGCAGTTTGTTTAACGAAAACCATGATTATTTGCAAGCAATAAATTTTTAAATAGAGCAATAAATTATAACAGATCGTATTCTGTCTTGCGACAGGTTTTTTTTTTAATTTTTGGTTGTGAGCTAGCTTGTCTTTAAGTTTCACATCAATTTTCTCCGAATCGCCAAGAGCAATAAATTTTAAGCATGAGTAATATATTAGCAATAAATGAGCTTTAAATATTAGAACTATGTTTATTGTTGTGAGATGTAACAAAGTAGAGTTTATGCTAAAGGCGCGGCTTAAATAATTTATTGCTCCAGCTCACACACGTGTATATTGTTGATAACAAATTTGTGACCTGCGAGAAAGTATAATTTCAGTAGAAAAACATTTTTGAAGTGCCCTATAGCGACAGATAGTTTTTGTTGGGAGATATTCTTAAAAAACTAGAATTTAAGCTAAATTGGCGACAAAATAATTTATTGCTCTAGCTCACACACGTGTATATTGTTGATAGCTAAATTATGACATGCGAGAATGTATAATTTCCGTAGAAAAACAGTATTTGAAGTGCCCTATACCGACAGATAGTTTTTGCGAGATAATCCTGTAAAATTGGAGTTTTAGCTAAATGCGCCCCTTAAATAATTTATTGCTACAGCTCACACGCGTAAATATTATTGAAAACTAATAATGAACTGCGATAAAGTATAATTTCCCTAGAAAAGTAGTTTTTTAAGTCAGATATTCATTTAGTAGCAAGGCTTCGAACCCGAACCTGAACCGAACCAAAATCGGAACCAAACCGAAACATTTTGGCGAACCCAAACCCGGAACCGAACCTCAAATATATTTTTCAATTGAACCCGAGCCGGAAGCGAACCGGGTATTAAAATTTGGGTTCAGGGTTAAGCTCCGGTTCAGGTTCATTTTGAGTTCAAAACATAAGCATAATCGTAATACAGGCAATAATCGACGCCTGTGTTGTCTGTTTGTGAAAATTGTGTTCGTGTTCTTATTTTGCGTAAATTTCTGCTCGCATTTTAAATTAGTTCTATATAAAGATTTTTATTCAGAAAACATTAATTAAATTTTCTTTACGTCGAACCGAACCTGAACCCGGATCAAAACCGCAAATTTTATTAATGTAAGTACCAGAACCGCACCCTAACCCATCTCTCAAAAGATAAATTAACCTGAACCTGGACCGAACCTGGTTTTTGGCGGGTTCGATGCCCTGTATTAGTAGGCTAAAACGTGTGGTATGCAGTTTGTTTAACGAAAATCTTGATTATTTGCAAGCAATAAATTTTTAAATAGAGCAATAAATTATAACAGATCGTATTCTGTCGTGTAACAGGTTTTTTTTTTTAATTTTTGGTTGTGAGCTAGCTTGTCTTTAAGCTAGTTCACATCAATTTTCTCCGAATCGGCAAGAGCAATAAATTTTAAACATGAATAATAAATTAGCAATAAATGAACTTTAAATATTAGAACTATGTTTATTGTTGTGAGATGTAAAAAAGTAGAGTTTATGCTAAAGGCGCGGCTAAAATAATTTATTGCTCCTGCTCACACGTATATATAGTTGATAACTAATTTATAACCTGCGAGAAAGTATAATTACCGTAGAAAAGCAGTTTTCGAACTGCCCTATAGCGACAGATAGTTTTTGTTGCGAGATATTCCTAAAAATGTAGAGTTTATGCTTAATTGGCGGCTAAAATAATTTATTGCTCCAGGTCACACACGTGTATATTGTTGATAACTAATTTGTGACCTGCGAGAAAGTATAATTTCCGTACAAAAACAGTTTTTGAGGTGCCTTATAGCGACAGATAGTTTTTGTTGCGAGATATTCCTAAAAAAGTAGAGTTTATGTTAAAGGCGCGGCTAAAATAATTTATTGATTCACCTCACACACGTGTATATTGTTGATAATTAATTTATGACCTGCGAGAAAGTATAATTACCGTAGAAACGCAGTTTTTGAAGTGCCCTATAGCGACAAATAATTTTTGTTGCGAGATATTCCTAAAAAAGCCGAGTTTAAGCTAAACTGTCGGCTAAAATAATTTATTGCTTCAGCTCACACACGTGTATATTGTTGATAACAAATTTGTGACCTGCGAGAAAGTATAATTTCCGTAGAACAACAGTTTTTGAAGTGCCCTATAGCGACAGATAGTTTTTGTTGCGAGATATTCCTAAAAAAGCCGAGTTTAAGCTAAACTGGCGGCTAAAATAATTTATTGCTTCAGCTCACACACGTGCATATTGTTGATAACTAGTTCATGACTTGCGAGAAAGTATAATTTCAGTAGAACAACAGTTTTTGAAGTGCCCTATAGCGACAGATAATTTTTGTTGCGAGATAATCCTGTAAAATTGGAGTTTTAGCTAAATGCGCCCCTTAAATAATTTATTGCTACAGCTCACACGCGTAAATATTATTGAAGATAAATAATGACCTGCGATAAAGTATAATTTTCGTAGAAAAGCAGTTTTTGAAGTCAGATATTCATTTAATAGGCTAAAACGTGTGGTATGCAGTTTGTTTAACGAAAACCATGATTATTTGCAAGCAATAAATTTTTAAATAGAGCAATAAATTATAACAGATCGTATTCTGTGTTGTGACAGGTTTTTTTTTTAATTTTTGGTTGTGAGCTAGCTTGTCTTTAAGGTTCACATCAATTTTCTCCGAATCGGCAAGAGCAATAAATTTTAAACATGAGTAATAAATTAGCAATAAATGAGCTTTAAATATTAGAACTATGTTTATTGTTGTGAGATGTAACAAAGTAGAGTTTATGCTAAATTGGCGGCTAAAATAATTTATTGCTTCAGCTCACACACGTGTATATTGTTGATAATTAATTAGTAACCTGCGAGAAAGTATAATTTCCGTAGAAAAACAGTTTTGAAGTGCCCTATAGCGACAGATAGTTTTTGTTGCGAGATATTCCTAAAAAAAACCAGTTTAAGCTAAATTCGCAGATAAAATAATTTATTGCTCCAGCTCACACACGTGCATATTGTTGATAACTAATTTGTGACCTGCGAGAAAGTATAATTTCTGTAGAAAAACAGTTTTTGAAGTGCCCTATAGCGACAAATAGTTTTTGTTGCGAGATATTCCTAAAAAAGTCGAGTTTAAGCTAAACTGGCGGCTAAAATAATTTATTGCTTCAGCTCACACACGTGTATATTGTTGATAACAAATTTGTGACCTGCGAGAAAGTATAATTTCCGTAGAACAACAGTTTTTGAAGTGCCCTATAGCGACAGATAGTTTTTGTTGCGAGATATTCCTAAAAAAGCCGAGTTTAAGCTAAACTGGCGGCTAAAATAATTTATTGCTTCAGCTCACACACGTGTATATTGTTGATAACTAGTTCATGACTTGCGAGAAAGTATAATTTCAGTAGAACAACAGTTTTTGAAGTGCCCTATAGCGACAGATAATTTTTGTTGCGAGATAATCCTGTAAAATTGGAGTTTTAGCTAAATGCGCCCCTTAAATAATTTATTGCTACAGCTCACACGCGTAAATATTATTGAAGACTAATAATGACCTGTGATAAAGTATAATTTTCGTAGAAAAGCAGTTTTTGAAGTCAGATATTCATTTAATAGGCTAAAACGTGTGGTATGCAGTTTGTTTAACGAAAACCATGATTATTTGCAAGCAATAAATTTTTAAATAGAGCAATAAATTATAACAGATCGAATTCTGTCTTGTGACAGGTTTTTTTTTTAATTTTTGGTTGTGAGCTAGCTTGTCTTTAAGGTTCACATCAATTTTCTCCGAATCGGCAAGAGCAATAAATTTTAAACATGAGTAATAAATTAGCAATAAATGAGCTTTAAATATTAGAACTATGTTTATTGTTGTGAGATATAACAAAGTAGAGTTTATGCTAAAGGCGCGGCTAAAATAATTTATTGCTCCAGCTCACACACGTGTATATTGTTGATAATTAATTAGTGACCTGCGATAAAGTATAATTTCCGTAGAAAAACAGTTTTTGAAGTGCCCTATAGCGACAAATAGTTTTTGTTGCGAGATATTCCTAAAAAAGTACAGTTTATGCTAAATTGGTGGCTAAAATAATTTATTGCTTCAGCTCACACACGTGTATATTGTTGATAACTAATTTGTGACCTGCGAGAAAGTATAATTTCCGTAGAAAATAGTTTTTGAAGTGCCCTATAGCGACAGATAGTTTTTGTTGCGAGATAATCCTGTAAAATTGGAGTTTTAGCTAAATGCGCCCCTTAAATAATTTATTGCTGCAGCTCACACGCGTAATTATTATTGAAAATTAATAATGACCGGCGATAAAGTATAATTTCTGTAGAAAAGCAGTTTTTGAAGTCAGATATTCATTTAGTAGGCTAAAACGTGTGGTATGCAGTTTGTTTAACGAAAATCTTGATTATTTGCAAGCAATAAATTTTTCAATAGAGAATAAATTATAACAGATCGTATTCTGTCTTGTAACAGGTTTTTTTTTTAATTTTTGGTTGTGAGCTAGCTTGTCTTTAAGCTAGTTCACATTAATTTTCTCCGAATCGGCAAGAGCAATAAATTTTAAACATGAGTAATAAATTAGCAATAAATGAGCTTTAAATATTAGAACTATGTTTATTGTTGTGAGATGTAAAAAAGTAGAGTTTATGCTAAAGGCGCGGCTAAAATAATTTATTGCTTCAGCTCACACACGTGTATATTGTTGATAACAAATATGTGACCTGCGAGAAAGTATAATTTCCGTACAAAAACAGTTTTTGAAGTGCCCTATAGCGACAGATAGTTTTTGTTGCGAGATATTCCTAAAAAAATCGAGTTTAAGGTAAATTCGCGGATAAAATAATTTATTGCTCCAGCTCACATACGTGCATATTGTTGATAACTAATTTGTGACCTGCGAGAAAGTATAATTTCTGTAGAAAAATAGTTTTTGAAGTGCCCTATAGAGCCAGATATGTTTTGTTGCGAGATAATCCTGTAAAATTTTAGTTTTAGCTAAATGTGCCCCTTAAATAATTTATTGCTGCAGCTCACACGCGTAAATATTATTGAAGACTAATAATGACCTGCGATAAAGTATAATTTTCATAGAAAAGCAGTTTTTGAAGTCAGATATTCATTTAGTAGGCTAAAACGTGTGGTATGCAGTTTGTTTAACGAAAACCTTGATTATTTGCAAGCAATAAATTTTTAAATAGAGCAATAAATTATAACAGATCGTATTATGTCTTGTGACATGTTTTTTTTTTTTAATTTTTGGTTGTGAGCTAGCTTGTCTTTAAGCTAGCTCACATCAATTTTCTCCGAATCGGCAAAAGCAATAAATTTTAAACATGAGTAATAAATTAGCAATAAATGAGCTTTAAATATTAGTATTATGTTTATTGTTGTGAGATGAAAATGTTGAGCCAGCTTTATAGAGCTAAGAATATTAATACTTGTTGATTTTTCAAAATTTAAAATTTCTTCAGTGGCCTTATGAACCACTGTTCAATAAAGCCCAATTTTTTTAAACAATGTATTAATTATTATTTATAAATTAATTTAAAAAATGTGATGTGGCCCAACACAATACCTCCCGTTTAATTTAATTTTTATTCATGTAAATACTGAAAATTCAATTAAATTCAAATACCGGGTTCTATCCCGACCGACGCCAGCAATAAGTGCTCATGAGATGACACGTGGTAAATGTCCGCACGATACAAATATATCATCGTTACCAAAATCTGTGTACAAAGCAGATTGGCACACCCAGCAATGGGTAATATGTCGTGATGATATATTTATTTTATTTATATACTTACCTATATTCATTGCTGGCATTAATAGTGCACCACAGGGTTCAATTTTGTGCCATTTGAAATTCTAAAATATTTGGCATCGGTCGACATCGAACCCGGTTCCTCAGATTCGCGTGAAGTGGCGCCTGGTAAACACCCGCACGGTACAAATATGTCATCATGATTACCGACATCTGTGTACAAAGCAGATTGGCTTATCCAGCAATGATATGTTTTTATTATCTTACCTATATTTTTACATATTTATTTATGCTGGAAACTGTATTAAGTTCCTTTCCATTATTGTTCCATTTACTATTTTCTTTTTAAAACGTTAATATTATTATTTGATTAGTAGGATGACAGTGAAATATATCTGTCAGTTAGAAACATTTGAGATCTGAACTGTGTAACCATGTGTATGAGTTGTGTTTAAAACGTAGGCTCCGAGATTAAAACTATAGATAATTTTATAAATTTATCCATAAAATATATATAAAAAGTATTAATGCAAACCTGTAGAAAATTTTAAAAAAACTTGAATTTCTATAATAACAAATCCCAAAAAAATAACATTTAAAGGTATTTTTCGAAGAAAAACTATTTTGAGCTTCCCGTAAAGTACCATTTCTGGTTATCTGATTTACTCCAAAATCTAATGACATCTTTCCATATAAGAGTAAGGAAAAAATACAAGGTTTCAAAATTTTCTGTATTTGAGTTAGAGCGCACGCACGCTTGCACAGATACGCACACACACACATCATCGTGAAAATGTTAAAATTGGATTCTAAGGACCTTAAGACGTGCTCATTTACCAAAATTTTGATATGCGATTTTTAGCACGATCCCTATACCTCCCTTACCAAGGGTAGAGGGAGATAAAAATGGTTGATTTATTATAAAACAAAGTTTGACATGACCAAAGCTTTCTCAATAAAGATTTATAATTATTATCAAAAATGTTTCATTTTTAATTAAGGTGTATCTTATTGCAATGCACCACCTTTCAAAAATTCCTGGCGCCTATGCACACACACGCAGACATTATCGTAAAAATAGTTAAATCGTATTTCAAGGACAATAATAAATATTTAGTGCATAATTACGCGCTAGAATTTCTAGTATCGACTTTTCGTTCGAAAATATGTTAAAAATAATTCTTTTAGAAATATGAGAAAAAATCGCTTATTAAAATTGGCGCTTTAAACTTGATATACTCTAAGTTAAAGCTTGGCTCGTCGCTTAAAGACTAATAATTAATTAATCAAAATAACGAATTCTGTGGGTGGAAACTCAATGATGTGAAGAGGTCGTTAGTTAGTCCTGATATATTTATTACGAGAGGGTAGCCATAAACGTCCAATCTTTCACGATAACGCACCAAATATTTACACATTCAGCAGTTGCGAACTCTAACAACCCTAATGAAAAGAGAGATGGATGATTAGTTACTTCGCTCTACTCCTTGTCTTTCATTTTCATATTAATTTTATTATGCAATTAACTATTTCATATAATTTGTAATGCAACCACTGTTTAACAAGTCAATTGGATTATTTTCTTTTACAATAAGTACTTGTAATACTCGTATATTCCTTTCCTCCTCTCCTGCATTTATGGCAATGTCAGCACTGTTTCATAAAAATATTTGAACCGACTTTTCTCTCCGCCCGACATCTGTCAAGGCAACAACACTTGAGTGAGAACAACGTCATTATATGAAATATAGTTTTATTATGTTTTTAGTATAAATTATACAGAATGTTCAGGTTAACTTGTCGGACATAGAGATCGCGAGAACTGTAAGAAATATGAAATCGGTTAAGTTAGACCGCGCACTAGTGGTCGATTTCCGTTTTTTTGTGGGCGGCAGAAAATAATGTCTACATTTGTTTTTGTTTATAAAATTATTTATTCAATTTTATATTTTCAGGATGAAATACGTAATTAATTTAATTTTACCAATCGGTAATTTGATAATATCTATATTATATTCGTTAAATGAACATTGTTGATTTAGTATTGTATACTATTTTGAATAATTTTAATGTATGTATTTTTAACACAATGTAAAGTGACGAAAAACGTGCTGTTTTTTAACGCAAAAAGTGAAAAAAAAGAAACGCTATGATACTTTTTTCACGCTTTTATTGAAGACGTAAAAAATTGTATGCAACTATAGTAAATAGTATATTGTGTTATTAGGAGTAAAAATGAGATTTTGTGTGACGAGCGTGGTAGTTTAAACGACGAGCGAAGCGAGTTGGATAAATGCACGCGAGGCACACAAAGACACTTTTACTCCGAATGACACATTATATTTTTTCTTCAAACGTAGATATTTAAAAAAAATATCTACTACTGACGTTACATTTTACGTAAATTACGTTTGCGATTTCAATTGCCAATTGTAGCTATGGATACTTATTTGTTCCCTTTTGGTTATAAACATTGAAATGATTTTTTTCACGTTTTGACGTTTAAATAAAAACTGTGCAATTTTATATCCTCCTTGTGTGCAATTATGTCGGAATTTGAAGGATTATAATGTACGCCTCCTGAAGTTGTTCAATTGGATGGAAATCTAATAGTGTGGCTGAAAGTATGTCCACGAATCATTGCAAATCAATATAATCTTTTCTTATCACTTTAATTCTAAGTATTCTTATGCTCATTACCGTCCCTGTAATTGTAATCTCTAAGTCTTGCTATTCTTTAATAATGTTATTTCCTCAAAAGTAAACTCTGTTTATATTTCAATTCACAGGTTATATATTTAAATTTGACAGCTATGAATCGTATTTAGTAACTTTATTCATAGGTTACCTAGCGTGTTATAGTGACATTTAGGGCGATATTACAGGTTTCTTTTATTGAGACTACTTCTTATTCGTTGATTCTGTATAGTTTCTATGGATATTTATTTATTTTATTTCTACGCCGGCGGCGTAGAAATTAGCTATTTCTACTCCGGCGGCGTAGAAATTAAACTTCTACCTTGTGAATCAAGTCACAAAAGATGCTACTTTTATGACGTTTGAAGAAAAAAGTATTTTATTTCATTCATAGGATAAGACTATACTTTTTAATCAGTTTGCATAAATAATTATTATTCTACACCATATTATAATTAGTTTCGTAGGCGGGCAGTAAGCAAATTGCGTCACTTTAAAATATGACAAAGTGGACGATAGACACAAAAAGGTTGAGAAACCCTGAGTTAGACAGTACTAGTCTCAATATGAGGTCTTTTTAGCGGTGTATTGTGCATCCTGAAAAAAATATAGGTCACTAGATATACACAAAAAAGTATTTTTTTGCAGTTTTTTATTTTTGAAAATAACTCGCAGGTATGAAATAATAATGAATTTTGATTTGTACTTCCTTGGCAGCATTTTTTCATGTCTTTCGAATAGCGATGGTCATTTTTTATCTTTGTTTGATTTCGTATTATTGTGCTGAAGTTTTAATTTTTATATGGATGTCGTTTTAGGAAGGTACACCATTCAGAAGAAAATATTTTTTGCATTGCAATTAGTTATAATTTTAATATTTTCATTTGTTTCAAACTGCAAACATACAACATTTGTTAACTTTATAAGGTGAAAATAATGTTTAGCAAAAAAATAAAATTCCAGACGTGGTTGAAACAGAAAGACAAATTTTGTCAACAAAAGATTGAAATAATTTAAATAAAATAAGAAATTGCAGTTACACCTAGTTATTGTTTAGGGAATAAAATTTTTGTTGAATCTTTAAAACATTTTAAATGACATTGAAATCTCTTTGAATTTAAATTTATCAACTATTTAACCCATCCAGTATCAAAAACAACCTACTGTAATATTACACACTTTATTTTTACGAACAATCACAAAGACAAATACAATTGTAACTGAAAATATTTTTAATAATAAACGAAACATTTTTCTAAGTAGTTTTGTTGCTTGTACTTCATAGGTTACAGATGTATATTTATACTAGCATATTTTACATTTGAAATATTTCAATATCGAAATATTCCAAGAGAAATTGTACAGTACACAGAGTCTCAACACAAAGAGAAATATTTTCTTACCGATAAGAAATATGTCGAGAATATGTAAAAGCTGAAAAGTAATCATGCAAAATATCTCTGTGAAGAAAATTAGATATCTGCTGCCAATTCTGTATCCAATCCAGTAAGTTTTTACTTACTCTTCACGCCTTTAGTTCATATTTTTATGTTTTATCCCTTTGATTACGTTCTCTAAAGAAAAATTGCAATTTTTACATTTGTACTCGTACAACTGCGGAAGTAATTTTTTAAAATAATAAAAGGAAAGTATAAAAGATATTACATTTTATTCATATACCTGCTTTGTTTTTCGGAAGTTATATACCTACTATTAACTTGTTCAAATATCTTTTAATAAGAAATCCGTTTTTACCTATGAAAGTATTTATAATTTTTATAAATATGTATTTTATTTAACAATATCTTTGTAACTAAAACTAATAAAATTACCCCTTAACCTTAAAATTATTTTTAATAAAACTCTAAATACGTATTTCAAGATCTAAGTTCTCATCATCAGTAGTACAAAATTAGGAAAAGTTAAACAGAGTTGATAGGACATTTGGCATGGTTACTGTGTTTAACTTTTCCTAATTTTATACTGCTGATGAGAACTTAGTTCTCGAAACACAAATTTAGTTTTTATTAAAATTAATTTTAAGGTTAAGGGGTAATTTTATTAGTTTTAGTTATAAATTTAATCTTAGACTCCTTTTTATCTCTCGCTAAGAGAGGTATTGGATTCATGCTAAAAATCGCATATCCAATTTTAATGAATAAGCACGTTTTCGATCCCTACAATCCGATTTTAACATTTTTACGATGATATCTGTGTGTGTTTGTACGTGTGGATGTATGTTTGTATGTGTATGTGTATACCTGTTTAACTACGTACTTCTCAATCGGACATTACTGGGAAGAGTTGAAAAGATTTTGGTGATAATTAGACAATCGGAAGAAGAAAATTGTTAAAAAAAATCTTCTAAGTATATTATTTAAAAAAATTCTTGTTCTTGCAATGAATTGAAAACATGTTGGCAAATAGAAGAGTAGGAGAAAATTTCTCACTCCTGGTAACACATTAACCGCTTGAACTTAGAAAAATCTTGAAATTTTGAATGAAATTATGACATTTGATATCTATATACATAATTACTAGCTGTGATTCTAACACGGGCGTCCATATCCGCTTGTCAAGGTGAACAAAGTCACATGACTGCTTGCATTTAGTGTTGCCACAAGACGAGACGAGACGAGACGAGACTTGAGGCAGGTCTTGTCTTGGTCTTGACTAAGTCTCGACTACATTGGTCTTATCTTGGTCTTGTCGAAACGAGACTTGCAGTCTGTCTTGTCTTGTCTCGAGTCTCGACACGACTCTCGACTCTGCGTCAATCAATAAATTGTTTATAATTGTTCATAATAGTGCTTGGAAATCTAATAAAATACATTTTATTATTTTAACTTATTGGAACAACAAAATTTTTAGAACCCGCGTTAGTAGAGTACATCGTGGGCTGTCTGCCCCATAGACATAGCCCTTGCAGTTACAATATAACAATAGTTTACAACTATAAACATGTGTGAAATGGAGTGAGAATATAAATAACATAAAAAAGTTATAATAAATCAAGTTTTATAAAATAATGAATGTGGACAAAGCGTGAAGTAAGACGTCGGCACAAAGTAGGCTGTGAGATTCCACGTACACATTTCCCATTAAGCGGAATGTACAGAATTTCATGAAGCGTATCAGAGTCGTTTATAAACTCGTAAAACCGACGCCATACTTAATCTAGTATAAAAGATTGCCGCGAGATGTCTCCAGCCTCAGTCGCTGAGTTCTGCAAACTGGTCGCTAATAAGAACATGACAGAATTATGTTTTGTTGTTACACAAGCATTTTTTCTTCGTGTTTTAGGTGGTAATGAAGAAAGATGTTAGAAACTGTCGAGCATAAAAGGATGTAATGATGTTGGAAATTTCCAAAGGGTTTATTAGCTAATTAACGGTTTTATGTATTCGAGGATATAATCCCTCGCACGTGGAATTTGTAAATGAGATTTAGATGCTACCTATTTCAGATGCATGAAGAGGAAGTTTAACGGATTTCTAAAATACGAGTATACTCGTATTTTCTTCCAAATGAATTATTCTTGGTAACAAGAGATAAACAATTTCAGTAAATTATTTGGAGAAACAACAAAGGTTTAAAGTATTACCTACTACTCGTTTTTATTTTACATTCATAAATAAAAGGTTCACTTGATATACAGAATTTTTGGTCAAATAACAGGGTAAGTCCGGTAGAGATGGCTTACCGAATGAGGTGACTTTTGTGCCAAACTGCAAATAATACTAGAACGATTTTAACGAATCTTTCTTCGTGGATAGTACAATTAGTCAGTCGGTAAATTTTACTAGTGTTGTTTCTTTCAGTAAATAAACAAGTTTTTATTAGACCTTTTTTGTACGTGTCGTTGAACAGTTTTGAGCAATCTCACCCCACCATTTGGGATAGTTCACCCAAAAATTCATTGTATAAAGGACCCACTATACTGA
Source organism: Harpalus rufipes (assembly GCA_951394225.1). Lineage (NCBI taxonomy): Eukaryota > Metazoa > Arthropoda > Insecta > Coleoptera > Carabidae > Harpalus > Harpalus rufipes. Next base: position 65,410,395 of record OX596274.1, read on the forward strand.
CTAATTATGCACGTACTGGACGCTCAAATAGAGGATAGTGGGTGGAGGGAAACTTAAAACTGACCTTAGAAAAGAAAGTAGTAAATTTGAAAAGAAGAAAATAATTAAAAACAAAAGGAAACGAAATAAAAAATTCATCAGTATGATTTATCATCGCCAGAAGATGAAATTATACGGACATTTGTGCAAACGATGATTCCTAAATAAATATGAATGACAATGAGTGTATGAGTTGTGTTGAAGATTATCAGTGCACTAAGAAAACGGAATATTGGATTTAATGCGTTTTTTGTAAAAAAATAGATCCATGAAAATCTCTAACATGTGAGATTTGTAAGGGAAAGTAATTACTACGAAAATAAAACAGTTAAAATGTGAAAATAATTTAAGTATGCAAGTCATCTCACCCGCCAGGTGAAGACAAGTCACCCGGAAGATTGTCGTTGGCAGAAAAATATGACATTTTTGTTTTTATTTTTTTGTACTTAAGAGTTGTGTTTACGGTTTTCTTTTATATATATATATATATATATATATATATATATATATATATATATATTTAAATTTCATGGTAAAACATAAATAAATGAGAAGGATTTTTTTTCTCCCGGACTTGCCTCATATTTAACTTTCCATGCATTTGTTATTTAAATAATTACTCGAAATTATTAATATAAATCCTAATAATTTTTTGTTAATTATTTTCAACAGATTCTCAATTAAATTGGCTGGTACCACAAGCCTTGTTTTAAAAATGCTAAATTTCATTATTTAATAATAATAAATAATTATATCACACCAATTTATAAAAATACATATTATTTTAAAGCAGAACATAGTTTGTATTTAAATAAATATTTTGAAAAAAGTTGTTCTTTAAACATAAAGGTGAAAGCGTTTTCAAATCAAGGCTTGGTTAAGTAGGAACTGACCTCGAATGCGCAGAACATAAAATTCGTACTTAGACAAGTCGAAATGTATTATTAATTATAATATGCTATTGAGGAGGAAAAGATTCCCTCAACATCCAAAATTGGTATAAATGGAGATTGATTTATAAGCCAAAGTATGCAGATCCAGTCTCAAGGCTATATCAGCCTATCAACCATTAAGATTCGGAGATTATGACAACCTTATGTGATAAAATAAGACATTTTTGTAATACACACTAAAACTTGCGAACCATTCATTGGAAACAATCTTACGATACATTATATAAAAGAGAATTTCAATCTGTGTACAGTTTTTCAAACCACGTTACCCCATATTTGAATCTTAAATGCTTATGAAATTAAGTAATATATTTTTAAATTACTTAAATTCAATATTCATATATAACTTACATAAGATTTTTTTAATACCCGCTTTTATATCATATACCTAAGAAGTTTGAAAATATATTGAATATTCAAAATATTTCTTATTGATTCTTACATAGTTGCTTTATTTTTGTCTAATACCCACACCCGCAGGACACAAACATCGTGGAAATATTATAATTGGTCTATAGGAATTTTTATTTGCAATTTTTATTTTTTACCATGATTCTTATATCTTTTTACTTATAATAACGGAAAGTAAAATTGATGATAACGTTGTAGATAAAGATACCCACATTGAAAACGGTCGTCGTGGTCGTTAAATGCTGTTTGACTGAACTTTCGAGTAATTGTTAGCAACTATTTTTTTTTAACTTCTAGATTTAAAACGAGAAATATAACCACGAATATGCGTATAAACTTTTACATTTTTATGTCGATTTATTTAATTAGTTAGTTACATATTAATTACAAGACATTTTCAAATAAAGCATACATATATACGCTCAGGTATTGCAGAGATTAGTCCTAACACAAGTTGTGATCGATACTGAGAAGGAATTGCAAATGTAGTACTAGATTTATTCACTCACCTGGAATATTTCAATCATTATGATAAAATATGTTTGTGTGCTAGGAAATAGGTACTTATGATCAAAATATATCATTACTTTACATAACACACGATTATTTACGTAAACAATAGTTCTTTGGCTTATTTAAACTAAAATCTGATGTGGCCAGCACAACACTTCCCACCATTTAATTTTTGTTAACTTAAATACATACTTCCATTTTTACTAATGCTGGCAACTGCATTAAGTTCCTTTGCGTGATATAATATAACTATTGTTCCAATTTAATGTATTATCGTATTTTATTCTTCAGAATCTTACCATAATTTTATTTTGTGATATGATGTTGATTTCTTTTCAATTACATATACATATATGAAAATTAATTTATTGATTAGATATTTTATAAATTCATATTTTAATATTTTCTTCTTAAATTACTATTATTATTAATTTGCAATGATTAATTTATTGACAGTGACATTTATTTGCAAGTTACATAAATTTTAGATCTGAACTGTGTAACCAAGGGGATATATTTATCTTTTAATGTATAGACTCCGGAATTTATAAAATAAATTATTTTATAAATTTATTTATAAAATAAATAGAAAAAGTATTTATGCATATCTATAGAATATTTAAAAATCTCTATTTTTTATAATAATATAAATCGCGAAAAATAACATTTAAAGGTATTTTTCGAAGAAAAGCTGTTTTGAGCTCAAATAAAGTGTCATTTCCGGTTATCTGATTTACTCCAAAATCTATTGACTTCTTTCCATATTAGAATAAAGTATAAATACAAGGTTTAAAAAATTTCTGAATGATAATATTTGAGTAAGAGCGTAAGGAGGATCCACACATACACACACACACGCACACACATACGTACACACGAACATCATCGTAAAAATGTTGAAGTCTGATCCTAGGGGTCTTAAAACGTTCTCATTTACCAAAATCTCGATATGTGATTTTTAGCACGATCCCTATACCTCCCTTCCCAAGGGTCTTACCAAGGGAACGGGAGGTAAAAATCATTATTTGCATTATTATAATTTATTTATACAAAAAATCTGTTGTGGCCAGCACAATACCTTCCGTCAATCCTGTGTATTATGTACAAATTCCATACATAAATTTTCTTCTAAAAGATTCTAATTTTTTGGTATTTTATGATTCCCTTTCTCGGCAACTGAATTCCATTCTCCTGATAACAAACAAACCACATGAAATAAGAAAATCATGAAATTTTGAATGAAAAATTATAACACTTGTCAGTTATGGATATAATTAATTGCTGTCATTTTGATACGGGTTCCCATATCTGCTTGCCAAAGGCACGCACCCTATACATATTTTTTTTTGCAAAAGATGCTATATTTCCAGTAAAGTTATTTCATAAACAAACTATGCAAATTGCACTTGACACTGACATCTACTTCTTCTTCTTTAGTTTTTCCCATTCGTTAGGGGGTCGCTATTTTTTATTTTCTTCTTCCACTCATTTTTGTTTTGCGTGTCTTCCTCATTCAGTTCCTTTTCTCTCAAGTCTTCTGCAATACAATCTTTTCATCTTATATTTGGTCTTCCTATGTTTCTTCCACCTTCTATTAATATATTCATCGCTTCTCATGACATGTTCAAACCAATGTAATCGTCTTTCTTATATCCAGAAACTTCTAACACTAGAGTTACTTCCCTTATTCTGTCATTGATTTACATTTTATTGATACTGACATCTGTCAATTTGAATTACCTGAATATATTAGCAATTTCCATGGTTAAGTTAGCATAGCTGGCTGAATTATGAAATTTATATGAATTTTTTTATCTTTATTATTCTTTAATCCTATATCTGTTAAATATGAAATATAAAATGCAATCAAATCGTATAGACAATAATATATTCTTTAAGTTATAATAACATTTAACTGAGTTTTTCAAGAAAAACTGTTAAAATCTTCAAATGAGGGTACTTCCGGTTGACCAATTATAACCAAAATCTAATCAAGTCTGCATATGGTTGTAAGGAAGAGGAATACGCAAGAATTGTAATTTTTGGAATTCTAGTATTGGAGATATCGTGCAGGAAAAAACGGTCACATACACACACACACACACATACACACACACACACGCACATACGAACACACACACACACACATACAGACATCATCGTAAAAATAGTAAAATCGTATTGTAAAGACCCTAAAACGTGCTTATTCAATGGAAACTCACCACCGATTTTTTTGACCAAAGACAATACCTTCCTTACCTATAGGTGACGGAAGGTAAAAAAACGAACTTGGTTAGAATTTTTTCTATATTAATTATCCATTGGTGCCTACTGGCTGTACTATAGGGAAGAATACATATTTTTTCGTTTGTACCTGATGTAAAATATAAAATCTATTATACAAATAAAATAAAATAAATAAATAAATATTTCATCACGGCATATTACCCATTGCTGGGTGTGCCAATCTGTTTTGTACAGATATCGGTAATGATGGAATATTTGTACCGTGCGGGCGCTTACCAGGCGTCACCTCACGGGCACTCATTGCTGGCGTGGAGAGTGCGCCACAGGGGTCAATTTTGTGCCATTAAAATGCGATGTTATTTTTGGCATCGGTCGGGATCGAACCCGGGTCCCCAGATTCGCGACCAGACACTCAGGCACACGGCCACGAGACCCCATACCTATACTCTAATTAGAATATATGATTCATTCTGAACGCCTATTTTGATATAATCGAAACCCAATAAAAATAATTTATTTCCACAACTTTTTATCTATTTTTATCTGAATTCTAAATTACTTTGTATGGATCATTTTCATCATATTTAAGTTTAGGTTCTTATGTAGCTTATTTAAACATTACTCGTGTATAATAGTAGGAAGTAATATCTGTATAGCATTTTATAATCAAAGGTAATTACCTATTTATGATGAGTGTAGAGTCTACAGTCCAGATTGTTTTTAATGGCAGTTCTTTGTTGTTTGCATGTTAATGTTACAGTTTCGACTATTGAGCAACTGATTATACATATTTATCTACCATGCAAAAATAAGTAAAGCCTGAGGACGAATTGGAGTTGTAGTAAAAAGAATGGCTCATGTAAATAGGATAAATCGCATCGATGTTTCTTTCTAGAAACATTTTATGTTTTTTCAAACTAGCTCTAATATAATTTTCTCTCCAAATTTCAAACTGGACATACTTTATTTATTTTCGACAAACAAGAACATGCCTTATCCATGATATCTTTTTGAGTAATATACGTATATTATAACAAAAATTTCAAATAAACTTCTTGAAATTACTTATCGCAGCTCAACTATTCAAAATGTATGCATTGGTATAGAAAAACAGGCCCAGGGTTTATATCAAAATTGTTCCGTTTGTGTTTTTTATTTCTTTTTTGATTAAAAAAGTAAACGTGATTTTATTATACTCATTGGTAATATGGTTTACGTTATAGTCATGAATAAATATTAAATTCTAAATGCGACTCTTGACAAATTTTTATTGGGTGAAGTGCCCTGAAGATAAAAAATTGACACCCCTGAACTTAATCTTATTACTACCCATAGTTTTTACAATCATCCTCAGATTATGTAAATATTTTTTTTTACCAAAAACAATAATATTAGTTGATCGGCAGTCACAATTCCGCTGGCCATAAAACAAACAGGAGTTATCACATGTTATCGCTTCATATAGATGAGTTGGTGAGCTCTGGACGTAAAAAACCCGCCCCGCTCCAGTTCCGGAGCTGATAAAGAGGTCCGGGTTGATGGAAAGCCAATGCTAGGGGCTACCGGTTCACCGCCGTCCGCAAGTCGCTTCAGCGCATCATGGACAAGTAGGCTGGAACTTCATGCAGGAAGGAACACTCAAACTTGCTAATGTTCATACACTCGCAACGGTCTTCATATTCAATGCCTACTTACATCACCTAAATACGATGATAAATTGTTATTAATATATGAGGATCGTTCATGTCAAAACCGAAATTTAAATGTTAGACAGGTAAAGTATCAAAATGATGACCAATAAGAAATAATTTTCTAAAATCATTATTAAAAGAGGTCATTATTGTATAATTTAATGAATAATGGACAAGTTTGATTATATTGCGGGCAAGAGAAGCATTAATACATAATTACAATACTTACCTGAATAACACATATTTTGTTGTGTAAACTACCCAGTTACAGATAAATTCAAATTGAAGGATGTGTGGATTATTGGGGCTCCACTATATAGCATAATGCTAATTATATTACAAGATATAGATTACGAAAAGCATCGTTCAGACGAGTATAAAATTTTATCATTTTCAGTAAGTCACCATAAAATATATCCAATATAATTTTCTGACATTAAATATTATACCCTGTTTATGAAAACTATTGTACTTAGTATAAGTTAGTTGTAAATATTAGCATATTAGCCATTTCTGGGTTTGCCAATCTGTTTTGTGTACACATTTCGGTAATGACGATGACATATTAGTACCGAGCGGGCGTTTACCAGGCGTAACCTCACGGGCACTCATTGGTTAGTAGTACTGAAACATATATGTAATCCAACGCGGAATAAATATTTAATAGTCATTCTTATATCCTTTTGCTTATTGTGAACAATATGTCGTATTCTCACGATTTTTCTTGATGAGATCGTTACTATTCTTCAGCCATAGCTGAATTTTCTATAAACGTACTACAAAAACAACAACGAATTTGTACACATAAAAGAAGAGTATTCAATAAAAACAAAATGTTATTACATTACATTGTCCATTAAAATAATTCAGTTTATATGAACACGATATTTTTTTATTTATTAATGGTAAATATGAACTATTATTATACAATATGTGAATCACAACATTGAGTATTATTTGACAGTTGTAAAATATTTGTTTTAGTAAACAGGGTGTTTTTTAACTTCGGATAAAAAGTTTAAGGGCATATACATACCTATATAGTACTCACGATGATTTTTTCTGGGATATACCTTTGCTATTTCGGAAGTTACAAGAGTTACGACTTCGAGTAAATTTTGAGAGGTCTTAATATTCGTAGATGTTTTTGTTTTTCAAAAATATCAAATATTTTACTGTATTTTTATCATCTATTTGCTGACATAGACAAAATTTTCTTCGACCACTATCTCTCTCTCTCTCTCTCTCTCCCGACATCCGTAATTTGTTCTAAAACAGATAAGATAAGAATACTTCAATCTCACTATTTCATTTGAAGTAGTGTTTCACAAAAATCAAGATATACACTTGATCTTGTCTTGAAATCAAGACAATACCATGACAAGAAATATATTTTATGTCTCAAGACAAGACAAGAAAGTATCATCAAGAATTAATATTTCTTAACAAAAAAACCTTGATTTCTTGACAATTAATTTTGTAAATCCGCATTTATTATTAATATATAAAATTTTGTATCTCTGACTATGATTTTCAAAACAAATAATTTCATAGTAACATTTAAAAAGGCCCTGTGGCAGCCGCCAACGCTACACTTGAGCGTTCGGATTAGATAAAGCGATAGAGAAAGGGCCCTAAAACGTCAAGAAATATTAAGAATTCTTGAAACAAGACAAGAAATACTTCGCCAAGAAATGGCCAAGACAAGAAATTTTTATTTTCTTGTCTTGAAAATCAAGACAAGACAAGAAATGACCATCAAGACAAGATTTCTAGTCTTGATAAAATCTATGAAACTATGTATTGGTTCTTAGAGGAACATCACATAATTATGATCCCTTAATTAATATGGCTATGCGAATCTGGGCCTACTTTGGTCACGCTATGATTTATTTCCACAGACATGGTGATAATGATGATGTTTAACACACGTATAAATAATTTTTCACTGATGTCTTGTTGGACTATTCCCCTACGCTTCGTGTCGCAATAAATATAACTTTTTGTATTCTAAATATACAGTGAGGAAAGGATTTGGATTTTAGAACGAACAAATATGCTACAACGAATGAAAAAGTCTTGAGTAAAGCAATTAATCTGAGATTCCTTTTTCAAAAAGGTGGACAAAGGCCTTCCAATCCAACTAATGAATGTATCACAGAAAACTGTGTGTGTGTATATGTGTGTATGTTGGAAGGATGATTTCTCACAAAACTGTAATATCTGTTTAACTACATATTTCTCAATCGGACATTAATGGGAAGAGTTGAAAATGTTTTGGTAGCAATCGGACAACCGAAAATAACAGATTCTTAAAAAAAATCTTCTAAATATTTTTTTTTTTAATTTTTGTTCTTGCAAATATTAAAGACGATTAAATTCTCTATCTGTCTGATACATATTTTATTATATCTTTTATTGATTTAGAGATAAAAGAATATAATATGTAAAATAATCTGTTGTAATAAATCTCACAGCCCAAAAAATGCCATGGAAACCAATTGAACAATAAAAATGTTTGCAATTGACAGATAAATGTCAGTGTCAGAAATCCGGAGACATTACTGCAATCTTTTTCTGGGAAATACATACATATATTATTTCTTATTGTATTAATAGTTAAATATTTAAAATTATAGGTATATTACATATACGCTTCAGAAATACTGTCAATCCCGACAATGAATTAGAAACATCTCGAAAGATTAGAAGAGTAGGGCAAAATTTCTTCATAGAATGAATTTAAAAATAAAAAATCTAAATATAAAGAACAGGTATAAGTATTTTTTTTGTTGTAGAGTATAGGTATAATACAAGAAAGGTATTGTGCTGGTCACAACAATTTTTTTTATTCTGAAATTTGGAAAGTACCTTTTATAGTATTAATAACTATAATTCTCTGTTCAAATTTCTGTATATATTAAACACAGTAGCAATTTAAAACTATACTGTTCGAATTGGCGCCAAATTACACTGCCTGTTTCGTCCAATAAATACTAGCCACTGATAAAACTGGAAAGATAAAAATTTAAAAAATAATTAATACTTCTTATTTAATTATAAAAATATTTATGCTTACAGAAAATGATCTTCACAGAATGAAACTTTAATATTGTATATGGTTTTATGCTTAATTAATATAACTATTTCATTCTTTTTTCTTCGTTTTGAAGCAATACAAAAACCATTTTTCACTATTATTACTTCTATTTGGGCACACTAACACAAAACTCTTTTCTACAACCAGTCTTTACAAAATATAAAAATCAGTAATATGGATAGAACTAGTAAATAGTACATAATTGACAGCTGTCACTGCTTTAAATTCTGCGGTAAATGTAAGCCACTCCTTATTGTTGAGTAGTATTTCTGACGTCATCATGTGACATAAAAAGTGACAATTTAAATATTGTATTTTCAGAGACAATTTTCCTATGAATAAAGAGTAATATGAAAGAAAATAAAAAAATACGGGTAAAATATTTTATTCACAATCATTACAGTAATATGTCGATTCCTAACCTTTTAGAGGTTGGGGAATACATCATTCTTAACTGTAATGACAATCTCTTGGGTTGGAAATAATATATTTCACTTCCACCCCACGGGTTGTAAAAGTTTATGTAGGGATTGCCTAGTAACATTATCATACATTTGGAGAGGTGAAATAATGGAGATTCAGTCCTTGGTTAAAATATTATTTATTTAAAACAATACCGACGTTTCGGTCTTAATTAGACCATCCTCAGGGTTATGTTTAAAATGTTTTTAGATTGTTGAAAAATAATGAATTGTACATAGTCATAGTTTGACGACATCTACAACCTCCTTCTTTTTTTAATTTTTTTAATTATGTACAATTCATTATTTTTCAACAATCTAAAAACATTTTAAACATAACCCTGAGGATGGTCTAATTAAGACCGAAACGTCGGTATTGTTTTAAATAAATAATATTTTAACCAAGGACTGAATCTCCATTATTTTACTTCTCCAAATGATCATTAACAGTCAATTAAAACTTATTGCAACATTATCATACATCCCTATAATAAAGAAGGCTAAACAAAAAAATATTAATAAAATTGAAGGCTATAACTCATAGATTTATTTTGAAAATTATTGATTTAAAAAGAGGATGATTGTGAATAAAATAGTATACATACTTCGGTGGGATTTTCATCACAGCCTCGACATATAGCATCTCACCTCGAGGCTTCGCCTCTCGGTAATATACATAAGCCCTCGGCTGTAATGAAACATATCCCACGTCGGATGTAATATACTGTTTTCCTATTATTTCAATTAAAGCAAAAAAAACACACACCTCATTGTGTTCGTTGTCGCATCTCACTGGAGTTTCACCTCCCACTACTCTTGGTAAGAGGTATAGGAATCGTGCTAAAAATCGCATATCGAGATTTTGATAAAAGACCACGTTTTAAGGTCCCTAGAATCCTATTTTAACATTCTCACGATGATGTCTGTGTGTGGATCCTCTTTACGCTCTAACTCAAATACTATCGTCCAGAAAATGTTGAAACCTTGTATTTCTGCCTTATTCTAATATGGAAAATAGCCATCAGATTTTGGTGTGAGTCAGACAACCGGAAATGTTACTTTACTGGAAGCTCAAAATAGTTTTTCTTCGGAAATTACCTTTAAATGTTATTTTTTCGAAATTTATGTTATTATAAAAATTAAAAATTATAAATTTCTTTACAGGTTACTAATACTTTTTCTATATATTTTATGAATGAATTTATAAAATTATCTATAATTTAAATACCGGAGCCTACGCTTTAAACACAACTCCATGGTTACACAATTCAGATCTCAAGTGTATGTAACTGACAGAGAAATGTTATTGTCAAAAAACCAATCATTTCAAATTAATAATAGTAACGTTTTAAAAAGAAAATAGTAAATAGAGCAATAGCTATATGGAAAGGAACTTAATACAGTTTCCAGCATAACTAAAGATATAAGTATGTAATTAATAAAAATTAAATGGCGAGAGGTTTTGTGTTGGCCAGATCAGATTTTTATCTTTATGTCATGTCAATCCACACACTCCTGTGTCCTGTGTTTTTAGCGGAAGACTGTTTCTAGCCTTATTTGTACTACAGGCTACAAGTGTTTTTATCCTCACCATTTCGATATTAGTTTTTTTACTAGATACGAAGTCGGTTAAATTGTGCTAAAATTTCACCATTACAAACAACTAATATTTTTGACATTTTGTAATTTTTTTTTGTAAAAATTCGTTGTATAGAAAAAATTAAGAAAATGTGGGCGTTTACCAGGCGACACTTCACGGGCACTCATTGCTGGCATGGAGAGTAATACGTTGTATAATAGTTTTAACACACAACTGAAGCTTCGAAAATCATCTAAATATACAGTTTGCGGACTCGATGTGTTACCTAAAACCACATCTCGTCCTCTCTACTGTATATTCGATTATTTTCGTACTTCTTGTTATATAACTACTGGTTATATAACGTCGTCAAGGGTATATTCACTTATCAATACATGATAACTAAGTAAAATTCTTAAATACTATTGGTTGAATTAATTATGAATTATATAATCACATACATACATTTATATATAACCTTAGAAAGTGTTTATACATCAAAATTTTGGCATAATTCTTATACTACTTTTTCTTAAAAAATGGTATTAGTTTCATAACACGTGACGATATCGTTTAACAATCTTTCTACAAATTACTCGAAGAATAGACCTCCAACTCTGTAATCACTCTATCAACAATACTCATCTTTGGTATAACATACATGAAATTTATTCTGAATTTGTTGAAATCTTCTCCGATAGAAACCCGTGCCGTTAGTGCGTGGGTGGAAATTGTGTGCCGCGCGGGTTTTTGAGTCCTCCCTGAGGAGTTATTAGTATTAACGTTCCCAAGATTCCCTGAGGAACCATGAAAGTTTTAACTGGCTGCTGCCGACAAACACAACCAAATCGAACTAAATCCGGATATACAATACAATACAATCTGGCGGGTTGTTGTACATGAGAGGTGTGCAGCAAAGCAAGAGTAGCCACGCCACGAGCATGGCCCACCGGATTTTCCTTCTATTAATCTTGCGTTACAAATGGTTCGGCTGGTGCGGTAAATGCTTCTCGGTTCGGTATCTTGATGGATTGAACCGGGCTACCGATTGCGGCTATTTCTTCGTTTCGCCCTGACCGCGAAAGCCCCGCCTGCATCTCTCCGCACTGCTTGTTGACTATCACCACTTTGTTTTAACGATGCAGACTGAGATCAGGCGTAGCAGCCTGGTCAAACAGCGTGTACAACAAACTCGAGCACGCCTGGCGGCCTCCTTCAGCCCCAGGCTAATGGACGGGATTACGCTGTTTATTGATTGACAACAGACTTAATTAAATCTATTTCGCATATCAAACCATTTAACTAGGAATAGCTTCAAAGGGAATGTTTGCTCTTGAGTGTTCTCAATATTATTCAACTCACTCTTCTTATTTTATAAGAAGGAAAATTATCATATACTGATGATTGCGAACAGGCTTAATTAAATCTATTTCCCATGTTAAACAAATGGATTGAAAATCTCAAACAATAGATAAATACAGTAAAAACTGCACATTATATTTCACTTAAATTTCAAAACACTGAATAACATTTTATTGAAAAGCATTTTGACTTACAGGTAAATGATAAATATTAAAGTAATAAAAAAAAATGTCAATTTTGTTCAAGACATATACATACCTTAAGGAAGTATAGTATAACCGTTACGGAAGGTAGGAGTCTGGTCAAAAAATTTGATAGTGAGTTTCTAATGAATAAGTACGTTTTGGGGTCCCTAGAATACGAATTTACTATTTTTACGATGATGTCTGTATGTATGTGTATGTGTGTGTGTGTGTGTGTGTGTGTGTGTGTGTGTGTGTGTGTGTGTGTGTGTGTGCGTCTGTGTGTGTATGTGACGATCGTATTGGATCGCATATCTCCAATACCACCATTCCAAAAATCATATTTTTTTCATATTCCTCAAGTTTAGATCCATATGCATACATGATTAGATTTTGGTTATAATTGGTCCACTGAAAGTACCCTCATTTCTAACTTTCAACAGGTTTTCTTCAAAAAAAGCACTTAAATAACAATTATTGACATTTAATGTTATTAAAGGTAAATAAAGAATATAATATTCTCTATACGATTGGATTGCATTTTATACTTCATATTCAATAGATATGGAGTGAAAGAATTATAAAGATATTAAATTTCATAAATCAGCCAGCTATGCAAACCATGGAAACTGCTAATATATTCAAATAATTCAAATTGACAGATGTTAGTGTCAATGAAACTATAATGAATGTGATAGAGATGAGGATGTTGAGATAGATGTTGGGGAAGACACGAAAAGATAGGGTAAGGAATTAAGGGATTAATGAAATGGCTCCAGTGATAGAAATTTCTAGAAATATACAAGAGATACGATTACATTGGTTTGAATATGTCATGATGAGAGATGAAGAATAAATTGGAAGAAGAATAAATAGCTTAGTAGTAGTAAAAGGTAGAAGAAACAGAGAAAACCAAAGATAAGATGGAAGGACTATATTGAGCAAGACTTGAGAGAAAAAGAACTGAATGAGGACGACACGCAAAACAAAAATGAGTGGAAAATAAACGACGAATGGGAAAATCTAAAGAAGAAGATGTCAGGTCAAGTGCAATTTGCATAGTTTGTTATGAAATAATTTTACTGGAAATTTAGAATATAGGGTCTTTTGCAAGAAAATATAATATACAGGATCGACGGAAGGTAATGTGCTGGCCACATCAGATATTTTTTATTATTACAAGGGCGGAAAAGGTTCTGGGATTATAATCTGGCAACGCCGTAAATGACTTGGCATGTAAACTACAAAAAAAATTCAATATGCTATTTCTGGACTAATTATTAGAATTTGCACTTTTTCAACAAGTTTTCATTGTTAATCTCCTATACCTATCTTTTCTCAAACTTATATCATGGCAAAAATTCGAATTTTGTTAATTATATAAAAGAAAATCCTTTTCAAATACTGTTGCGACGTTGTCATACTAGCATACCGTTTAATACGCATGCGACTACTATATGCCACAGAACGTATACGAATCGTACCAGTACAATAGAAAAGTGTTTTCTGAAGCCTGAAGAAAAAATATTAGTCAAAATTGTATGCGTTTAAATGAAGAATATTATTTTTTACTTGTCTAGTATTCGGTTATATTCTTAACCATTTTCAGGACAATTAGTTGAGTATGTACATACAACAACGTTTACAAAAATGTATGCTTGAGACATGCCACAAGCACATGGTTAAGTAAAGCTGATAATCGAAAAATACAATAAAATTTCAAAATTATTCACGAACTGATATAATCACAATTTAGTACTCAAATTTTAAAACAATAATATTGCACAATAGTTTGTTAGGTTAAAATTTATTGATTGGAAATAAACTTTATTAAATCAATTTCGTATATCAAATCATTTAACAGGGGGGAACAGCTTCAAAGTGAATGTATTCTCAATATTATTCAATTCACTCTTATTTTGTAAAAAAGAAAAGTATCGTATAGTGATGACAAATAAGAAACACATGAATCAATGTCTTTTATTTGTGATGTAAAATCTGAGGAACCTCCTATGTCAACAAAGATATTGTTCGGTGAATAAATAGAACTCCAATAGAATATTTTCTTCTCTATAAATCACATATGAATATCAATATTAGTTTTCTAGAAAACAGTCCAACGCATTTTGATTTATTAATTCATATTTCAACTGCAAATTTCCACTGCATTATTAGAACATCAAGTACTTCTTTATTGATACAAAAACAACGCTTTCAATCATGTTTTTACTGTCTAAGTTAAAAATGAAACATGAAATATCCATATCATTCATAGTACTATGTACTTTTTTCTGGCAGACTCATTTAATTTAATTAAAGTCCTTATTCTATAAACCATGTAGTCAGCATATATAGGGTGAGCTTGCGAAATTGAACCAACAAATATTTCCCTTATTAGAAAACAGAGATTTTTCTCAAATAATCAAATTAACTTCAGATACAGGGGTAAAAAGTTTTTGTAACCATAAATTTGATTTTATTTTCGATTCCGGAGTATTTGTCTACATTCGAGAAGCTAACAGAATTACCTAATAATAACATGCATGAAAATTTTACACTATCGTACTATAAATAAAATTTATATACATACATATTAAAAGTTTATAACGCTATCAATGCGGCTTTAAAGCTATTTTGAATTTTGGTCCATAATTCTATTAATTTAATTTTTTTTTAAATTATTTTAATAATACTTTGCTACTTAAAAAAGATATTTATTCTTTGTACTTTTCTATTGACACTTCGTAGGTAACACACTGTAAGTCCAACTGTTGCCGTATATTTTTAATATTTTGGTATGAGTTTTGTCAATAAATGCAATTATCTTTGTTCGAGCTGGTTGAATTTTCTCTGGCCGCATCTACGCAAGAAAGAATTTAATAATTTTCGGAACAAAAACAAATTTGCTTCCATCTTTAAATTAAACAGATTTTCATCACAACCTTTTCTATAATCATGCTTTATCGGTTCTATCGAACATTCATCAGTGACCTCATTTTAAAATGTGCTAAATTTCCATGAATAAAAAAAACTTGCCTAAACAAAAAGTACTAATATTTTTCATTTATATGTACTGACAATGGGGTCCCTCACTATTTTTTTTGTTTGAAAGCGATATGTAATTCTAGGAAGTTTTATCTGTTATACATTAAGCTGTATTTTTTCTAATATTCTATAATCTATGACGATGTTACAAAACAGTAGAATACGCTAATAATTAGAATCACACTTATGAAAATATATAAAAATAAATATAAATATAAAATAACTTTCATTGTCAATAATTGAAAATATGCATGGATAATAAGCAATTTAATAAAATAATTAATAAAAAACTACGAATATTACAGTCCAAGATTTGATTTGCCACTAGAAGCCTACGCCAATCAACATTTCTTTCACTTTCGCAGGTATTTTTTATCTTACGTGGTATCATAAATTTAAACAATTATTGTTTGGTTTACTTTTGTTCTGTCCTTATTTTTGCGTTCATTTATTTAAAAATAAATTGATAAAGATCCTTGCGAATGATTCTATATTTTCATTACATTACCTTCCCTTAGTTCATGTATTTTGTACAAATTTCATGCAGACAATTTCTAGCAAAAGATGCTATATTTCCAGTAAAATTACAACACAAATATACTATGTTAATTATAAAAGACACTGACATCTTTTAATCAGAATTTTCTAATATAGTAGCTGTTTCCATGGTTAGCATAGCTGGCTGCTTTATGAAATCTATTGTGTGTGTGTGTGTGTGTGTGTGTGTGTGTGTGTGTGTGTGTCTGTGTCCTGTGTGTATGTGACAAAAGTTCCGGATCCCATAACTTCAATACCACGATTCCAAAAATTATAATTTTTTTGTATTCCTCAAGTTTACATCTAGAAGAACAAGTCATTAGATTTTGGTTATAATTGGTGAACCGGAAGTAGCCTCATTTGAAGATTTAACAGTTAAATTTGATTTATTGACATTTAAAGTTATTATATCTTAAAGAATATATTATTCTCTATACGATTTGATTATATTTTATACTTCATATTCAATAGATATAGAGTTAAAGAATTTTAAAGAAATTAAATTTTATAATTCAGCCAGCTATGCTAAACATGGAAACTATTAATATATTCATATAATTCAAATTGACAGATGTCAGTATCAATAAAAAGTAAATGAATTTGCAAGAGATGAGGATGTTGAAGTAGATGTTGGGGAAGACACGGAAAGATACGGTAAGAAAATAACTCTAGTGTTACAAGTTTCTAGAAAGATACAAGCGAGACGATTACATTGGTTTGAACATGTTATGAGGAGAAATGAATAATTATATTTGAACAAGAATGAGTAGTTTATTAATAGGAGGTTGCAGAAACAGAGGAAGACCAAAGATAAGATGGAAGGACTGTATTACGGAAGACTTGAGAGAACTTGATGAACTGCATGAGAACGACACGCAAAAATAGGGACCCGTAACGAATGGGAAAAGCTAAAGAGGAAGAAGATGTCAGTGTCAAGTGCAATTTAAATAGTTTGTTTATGAAATAATTTTGCTGGAAATTTAGAATCTTTTGCAAGAAAAATTATGTATGGAATTTATATATTATACACAGGATTGACGGAAGGTATTGTGCTGGCCACAACAGATTTTTTAACTCTGAATTCATTTAATATGAAGTATAAAATGCAAATAAATTGTATATAGAATAAAATATTCTTTAATATTTTTAATATCATAAAATGTCAAAAAATGATATTTTTCAAGAAAGAGCTGTTAAAATCTTCAAATTAGAGTACTTCCGGTAGACCAATTAACCAAAATCTAATAAACTCTTCATATAGATGTACAAAAGAGGAATATCATAGAAATATAATTTTTCGAATTGTAGTATTGGAGTTATCGAAGGAGAAATTTTTGTCACACACACACAGAGACATACAGATACACACAACACACACACACACTCACACATACACATACATACATATATACAGATATCATCGTAAAAATAGTAAAATCGTGTTCTAAGGACTCTAAAACGTGCTTATTCATTAAAAACTTATCATTAGATATTAAGGCGAGGTTAAGGGCATTAAAAACTCGAATATTTTAAAACCAATAACTTTTTATAATCTTTAATAGTATCTATGGTACAGTTGTAAGGTCTATTTTTAATAAATGTTCTAATTATTGTTTATTATGGTGGAGGACCCCATTGGCACTTTTACGCTAACACAATTAGCTGTCCTATATATTTGAATTGCGGTACCCCAGATCTATCTGATCATAGTACCAGCCTCGGTACCAACGTTTTCGAACTTTTTGGTGATATCAATTTAATAAATAAATTCTGCAACCTCTCATTTTCTTTTTAATTTTATTGGAAAAAATGGTAATTGGCAGATCGAAGGCGGCATGTCATCACCCTTTCATAACTCGAGCTTTTAGCTGAGAGTTGGGTCGTAGCAGGCACTGGATTAGATTACTAGCGGCGATTGCGCCTGACAGTCAAAGTTTTGCTGACGAGAATTTTAATTGAACCTTTGTAATTCATTGCTTGTTGAGCTCGCAGTTCCCGATGAGATGAGATGCATACCGAGCATTGAACACCAGATGTCGAGTTTGTGGTGCCGCCATAGACATTTTCATTACTTTGTGCTACTCTTTCTATTACATGTTAAGCACTACTACTGATTCACTTCAAAGCATTTAAATACAATTCATTGAAACAAAGAGAGAACAGAGTACAGTACTGTGCATTGAGGTTTTGCTTGCATTGCGAATAAAAATAGTATATCTTCTATTTATTTCAGATGACTTTATTTATCTAAATTATGTAGCCTTTAATAAATATTAAAGCCAATTAATTATGAATTCAAACTTTTAGTAAACGTTAGTAGGTAGTACATTTTGTTACAGAAAATAGAGCGATAAAGATTTAATTATTTGCTATTATTGTTAACTGTGTTTACATGAAATAAAAATTAAATAAGACAAGAAGTAATTTTCAGGCACTTCTTATATTATTATAGTAGAAAAATGCAGTTTTTAATAATTTTTCCAGAAATGGAGAAGTTGATGACATTAACTGAAAGAACAAATGACAATGATATGATTATAAGAATTAAAGGAACAATACATTACATATTTGTTTACAATAGATTCTTAGAACATTAAACATATATTCGAAAATAATAATTAAAGTTTTTACTTTTTCGTTGTAAGAAACGTCTTTAATGGATTTTACTCAAATCGAAATCAAACTTGAATATTATATTAAAAGATAAATAACAAAAGGCAATCTATTTTAGTACGATTTAGGCATTCAAACACCAGCCGCGTAGCGGTGAATAGGCGAACGAACGAATGCCTGAATAACCTTTTTTGTATAAGGAGTGTTTTATACTATTTTCTCTGTTTCGGCTTTTATTTACATTATTTGAATGGTATAAACATAGGTAGAAGACATTGTTCAAAATGAAAATTGATACCTAGTTAGATTCGTAACGATGACTTGTTTTATTTATTTATTTATTTTGTGCGTTGTTTTGGTGTATTCATATAATTATACCAATCCCCAATAATAAAATGTCACCAAAAATCGTTTAAAAATGAAGCTCGTTTTTAACATCAATAACCGTGCTAGAATATGAGTGCAAATAAGATGACGCTCTTTACAAATACTTTGGATAATAGGCCATAATGTTACATAGTTAATATTAGACTATTATATTTAAAAAATAAATTTATTCACCAGTTAGATTCATTATACTTTATATTTTTTTATATATATAAATGACAATATGACAGCTTCACAAATTAAGTTATATTTAGGTTGACGTTGACACCATTTCAAAAATGTAAACTGTATTTTAATATATATTAAGTGGCAACAGTACATGAAAAATGTTATTATTATAAATTCAAATATTTATATTGCGTTCATATCAGATGTTAGTATTAGTCCAAAAATGTTTCCATTATAAAAATTTGTTTTAATTAGTCGCTAAATGAAAATGAATTTTGAAGAGCACATTTTAAAATACGTGCAGGACTTGTTGTTACATTTTAATATAATAGCTAAAAATTAATATCCCCCGAGGCAGTGAATGGAAGCGGTTCGCTGCGCTTATACAATTCTCGTCTGCAATATAAAATGATGAGTGAAAATTTGCAGTGTTTTTGTCTACATTAATAATAGCACATGATTGAAAAAACAAACAAGGAAAAATAGGCATTTTCAGCTGCGTCAGTCAAAGGCCGGATCTAAAACGCATCGAGCCAAATAATTTGTGCTGCATTGTCGTGCTATGACGAGCCATCAAACGTAAAAACCACGCGAACTGGTCGTTGATATATTCCCATGTTCACCTACTACTCTACCAATTGGCTTTTATAACGGATTATGGAGGTCTATTAGTTTTTACAACCTAAACTCATCAAATTAACTATCTACTATGGATCATAGTTCACAAAAAAAATTATTGCGGAATTTTCGAAGATAATTTCTGAAAATATGCATTCATGAATAACTGATGTAATTATTTGGTCATAATCATACTTCCACCATAGTGAAACTACGTTTGGGACTATCGAAATTTAAAAGATGTTATTAGTTTTATAATGTTCAAGCTTTCTATATTTGTCGAAACAAAACAACGAGAGTAAATAAATAATACTTGTTTGAGTTTATGATGCCATGTCAGACAGAAACCACGTGCGTTTGTGTGAAAATGAAAGATGTGAAAGGAAGCAAAATTGTGCCAATGGCAATGAAATCTTGGAATATAAAACTCGTAAGTCATTTTTACATAAAAATATCGATGGTAAGTTTTTAATGAATAAGCACGTTTTGGGGTCCCTAGAACACGAATTTACTATTTTTACGATAATGTCTGTATGTGTGTGTGTGTGTGTGTGTGCGTGTGTGCGTGCGTGCGTGTGTGTGTGTGCATGCGTGTGTGTGTGTGCGCGCGTGAGCGTGTGCGTGCGTGTGTGTGTGTGTGTGATAACTGCAATACTACAATTCAAAAAAATATAATTCCTTCATATACCCCTTTTGGTATGAAGAATTGATTAGATTTTGGTTTTGATTGGTTAACCGGAAGTACCCTAATTTGAAGATTTTAACAGTTTTTCTTGAAAAAATGATGTTAAATATTATTTTTTGACATATTCTTTATCTCTCCTCATGACATGTTCAAACCAATGTAATCGTCTCTCTTGTATCTTTCTAGAAACTTGTAATACTAGAGTTATTTCCTTACCGTTTCTTTCCGTGTCTTCCACAACATCTACTTCAACATCCTCATCTCAGCCACATTATAAATGTTAAAGAATATATTATTTTCTATTCGATTTAATTATATTTTTACCTCTCGCTAAGAGAGGTATTGCATTCATGCTAAAAATCGCATATCCAGATTTTATTGAATAAGCACGTTTTAAGATCCCTACAATCCGATTTTAACATTTTTACAATGATGTCTGTGTGTGTGTGTGTGTGTGTGTGGATGTGTGTGTGTGTGTGTGTGTGTGTGTGTGTATGTGTGTATGTGTGTGGGATGTTGGAAGGACGGTTACTCAAAAACTATAAGACTTTAAATTTTTTTAACTACGTATTTCCCAATCGGACATTCATGGGAAGATCTGAAAAGGTTTTGGTAACAATTGAACAACCGGAAGTAGAAGATTCTTGAAAGAAAATCTTTTAAATAATATTTTTTGAAATTTTATCTTGATAATATTAAAGAAAAATAAATTCTCATTCTGATACATTTAAATATTTTACAATATATTCTATAGATTTAGAGATAAAAGAAATATAATATGTAAAATAATCTGTTATAATAAATTTTACAGCCGAAAGAATGGCCATGGAAAATAGTTGAAAATTTAATTTTTTTCTAACTGACAGATAAATGTCAGTGTCAGAAATCCGAAGACATTACTGAAGACTTTTTCTGGGAAGTACATACATTATATTATTTCTTAATGTATTAATAGAATTGGAAACATTTCGAAAAATTAGAAGAGGACAAAATTTCTTCATCAAAAATGAATTTAAAATTAAACAATCTAAACATATGTGGAATAGATATATGCGTAAGTAGAATTTTTGGTGTAGAGTGTAGGTATACAAGAAATGTTAAATACAATAGGGAGCGAGCAGTCATATGATTTTGTTGGCCTTGACAAGCAGATATGGGGGCCCATGTCAGAATGATAGCTAATAATTATGTATATAGATGTCAAATATCATAATTTCTCATTCTAAATTTAGTGATTTTCCAATTCCATGTGGAGCAGAATTAAATGTTAAATATCTAAGGCATACAAGTAAACTTTAAACTCCTGGTGATAAATTAACTACGTAAATTTAGAAAATCTTGAAATTTTTAATGAAAAATTCTAACATTTGACATCTATGTACATAATTACTAATTATCATTCTGAAACGGGCCCACACATCTGCTTGTCAAGCTCAAAAATGTAACATTACTGTTCGCGCCCTATACTTATGTAACCAAAAAAAGGAAGTGGCGAGAGGTATTGTGCTGGCCACAACAGATTTTTTTCTTCATATTCAATGAATTTTGAGATAAATAATTATAAAGAAATATCTTGCAACTTATGCTCCTAAAAGCTGCATCATGGAAACAGAATATTCAAATATTACTGATTGTCAGATTTTTGTGTCATATAAAATTTACATAATATCTTTCTGAAATAATTTTATTGGAAATATAAAATAATTTGATGTGGCAAGAATAAATCACATAAGATATAATACAACAGATTATAGCCACAAGCCAATTCAGCAGATTAATAATGTTATAAATACAATGCTATATACATTTTTATGTTCTACTTCTTATTTTAAAAAAACATACTGTTCTTTTTTAGTTCAGTTGAATATGAGGTAAGATCAGTTCATTTCTCGCCTAAAAAGAAAGCGCCTATACAATGGTTTGCAAAAAAAAAATCTAAGTGGAATTGTACAAAACACGTAGAATTGGTGGAAGGTAATGTGCTGGTCATATCAGATTTTTTATTTATTATTTTATTAAAATTATCATTACTCAACATATTTTTAATTATTGACCAAGAACGTTTTTTCAAACATTCTTATGTATTTTTTTAGAGATGAGCGAATATCATTTTTTTGAAATTCGAATATTAAATGGATCTCGAATACTCGAATACCTCAAATATTTTTATTAAATAAATAATAATTAATAAACTATAATACTTAATCCACACCAAGCCTTTCTATTTTATGTGTAGGTAAACCATTTTTAGTATTTTTATAAGTGCTGAAATTCGTAGATCAATATATGTGACTCTTTTTATCAACGAACTTTAGAATCATCATATAATATTCAGAAAAATTATTACGATTTGTGGAACAACAATTCCGTCTTTCCAGAACTACAGATCTTTTTCAGTTTAGATGGTTTCATAAAATATAATTGATAAAAATAAATTGGAGGAGCCCATTTATACCCCACTGTTTAGTTTTCTACCTTTCTATCATATATCGATAACATATTCAAATAGTACATATAAAATTCAAATTTATATACCGTTTCTAAATCTGCAGTACAAAAAGACTTATCCATTTGTAGAAATATAATAAAATTAAATAAAATTGTAACAAACATGCGGATAAAATCATTTTCTTAAATTAAGTGAGAATATCAAAAATACGAGTATCGTGAACTTCATTATCTATAAGGGCAACCACGCACATGCCTATGGTCATCGGTATACAAAGGGCGACAAAACTATTTTATCTGGAATTTGTTCCGGTCTATATTCGCATAAACACAGGCAGCTCGTTAGAGAAAGCTAGCGAGGCTTAGCCTTCCTAACAACGAATATACATATTTCATTATATTTTTCCTATCTCACAGGAGAGTCGAACTCAAAATAAACTGAAAAGTTCATTATTTCATATACAAACTATGCAAATTGCACTTGACACTGGCATCTTCTTCTTCTTCTTTAGCTTTTCCCATTCGTTAGGGGTCATTATTTTTTATTTTCTTCTTCCACTCATTTATGTTTAACGTGTTGTTTTCATTCAGTTCCTTTTTTCTCAAGTCTTCCGCAATACAGTCCTTCCATCTTATCTTTGATCTTCCTCTGTTTCTTCAACCTTCTATTACTAAGCTATTCATTCTTCTTCCAATATATTCTTCAACTCTTCTCATGACATGTTCAAACCAATGTATTCGTCTCTCTTGTATCTTTGTAGAAACTTGTAACACTAGAGTTATTTCCTTAACGTATCTTTCCGTGTCTTCCACAACATCTACTTCAACATCCTCATCTCAGCCACATTATAAATGTTAAAGAATATATTATTTTCATTGATACTAACATCTGTCAATTTGAATTATCTGAATATATTAGCAGTTTCCATGGTTAGCATAGCTGGCTGATTTATGAAATTGAATATGTTTATAATTCTTTAACTCTATATCTATTGAATATGAAGTATAAAATGCAATCAAATCGTGTAGAGAATAATATATACTTTAAGTTATAATAACGTTAAATGTCTTTAAATCATATTTAACTGTTAAAATCTTCAACTGAGGGTACTTCCGGTTGACCAATTATAACCAAAATCTAATCACTTTTTTTTCTGGATGTAAACTTGAGGAATATGAAAAAAATATAATTTTTGGAATCGTGTATTGAAGTTATGCGATCCGAAACTTTCGTCACACACACACAGACACACATACATACATACAGACATCATCGTAAAAATGGTAAAATCGTATTATAGGGGCCCTAAAACATGACTATTTACTAAAAACTCATAATTGAATTTTTTGACCAAAGACAATACCTTCCTTACCTTAAGGTGACGGAAGGTAAAAAACTACGCTTAAATTGAACAATGAAAAACTAAAGAAAGTAAATCTAAATACAATAAAGAAAATGATTACTGATACAAAATTATGGTTGTAATAATTGTATCTGAAATTGTTTAATTTTTATCTTCCGTCAACTATAAGGTAAGGAAGGTATTGTCTTTGGTCAAAAAATTCAGTGGTGAGTTTTCAATGAACAAGGACGTTTTAGGATCCCTACAATATGATTTTACTATATTTACGATGACGTCTGTATGTGTGTATGTGTGTGTTACAATTCTTACGTATTCCTCTTCCTTACAACCATATGCAGACTTGATTAGATTTTGGTTATAATTGGTCAACCGGAAGTACCCTCATTTGAAGATTTTAACAGTTAAATATTATTTAACTTAAAGAATATATTATTCTCTATATGATTTAATTGCATTTTATATTTCATATTCAACAGAAACATATTCTATAGAGTTAAAGAATTATAAAGATATTAAATTTTATAAATCAGTCAGCTATGCTACCTTAACCATGGAAACTGCTAATATATTCAGATGATTCAAATTGACAGATGTCAGTATCAATAAAAAGTAAATGAATGAAAGAATAAGGGAAATAACTCTAATGTTAGAAGTTTTTAGAAAGATATGAGAAACGATTACATTGGTTTGAACATGTCATGAGGAGGAATATATTGGAAGAAAAATGAATAGCTAAGTAATAGAAGGTGGAAGAAACATAGGAAGACCAAATATAAGATGGAAGGACTGTATTGCGGAAGACTTGAAAGGAAAGGAACTGAATGAAGACGACACGCAAAAGAAAAATGAGTGGAAGAAAATAAAATATAGCGACCCCTAACGAAGGGGAAAAACTAAAGAAGAAGATGTCAGTGTCAAGTGCAATTTGCATAGTTTGTTTATGAAATAATTTTACTGGAAATATAAGATCTTTTGCAAGAAAAATTATGTACGGAAATTATACATAATACACAGGATTGACGGAAGGTATTGTGCTGGCCACATCAGATTTTTTTTAGCTGCAAAAAATTAGTGATAAATTTTTATTCATTGCTTTGATATATTTAAACGCAAATTAAAACTGAAAAATCGAAAAATTATAGCAATTAATTACGTCCATAACTGACAAATGTCATAATTTTTCATTCAAAATTTCATGATTTTTTTTATTTCATGTGCTTTATTTGTTATCAGGTGTGTGGAATTCAGTTGCCGAGAAAAGGAATCATAAAATAGCAAAAAATGAAATTGGACATAATAGCTGTCATTCTGATACGGCCCCCATATTTGCTTGCCAAGGTCAGCAAGTCACGTGACTGCTCGCGCCCTATAAATACATTTTCTTGCAAAAGATCCTATATTTCCAGTAAAATTATTTTATAAACAAACTATGAAATAGTATTTACACATTTAATGTTATTATAAATATTAAAGAACTTTTATTTGATAGTAGTGGATAGGAATGTAATATGTTTAGCTGAAAATTGGAACCATTTTCACTCAGCGAACTGGAACAGAGCAACGTTGATGTAATTTGTCTTGTTTGAAACGAGATTAGTAATATTTTGACAGTTTAATAATGCCCGTATACTAAAAACACCTGGTTTGTTATATGAATACAGGCAACCAGACAGTGTTTTAAAGAGTAACATTAAATTATATTACACAACACCTGTTTTAAGTAGATGAAGTTTTATACATCAGTGCTTTTATTAACCACTCTGTTGCTTACTAGTATTAGAATTTTATTAGTTAAAACTCAAAACTAAAATATTAAACAGTGTTGATGTTTATAGTTGCAACTTTATTATTTTAATTCAAGGATAAACTTCATAATATTAAATTTCTTAGCATTATTACTTGTTATTAATTGCATTATAAACAAATGTTTACTGTTTGTATAAAACAATATGTTAGTGAACTATAACATTTTCACTTAAACTAAAGGTTTACGGTAACGAAAATAAACATAATATGTACTAGTATGTGTTCTGTTCACACTTTACCAGAAATAAACTTTTATGTTGGTCATACTTGGCGCTGTAATTAAGCAAGGGTATTTAAAATAGTTATAGAAATAAATACCCAATGAAAGAAATGAGAAAGAAAAAAGGAACGACCAAGACGGTCATGGAATGAAAGCATCAGATATGCAATGGAGAAATCTAGAAGTCCATGCCATGAATATAGAAGTTTGACGAAGGGGAACAGCAATACGGCAAAAAGTTGTCCAGTATTTGTAATAACTATATATTATTAAAATTACCATATGTATTGTAATAATGCATTTTCTGTCGGGTACTTTTTATTCACAAAAATATTCCGATCTTAGACGCCTATGCCAAGGATTGCTTGGGGCACCCGGTACGTCCTGTGCAATAAAATAGGTGCAACAGATTCTTTGTTCATATACAAAACATCTTCAAATATTCTCAATTTTTATTTATTGTTGCCAAGTTAATAAACTGGACTGGTAACAACGCACTTTACTTCAGTGGAAAAAATATAACGAAAGTTAACTGGAAAATGAAAAATACGCGCAAAATAATAGGTGTATATGTACTCGTAGATCATTATTCAACTTATACAATTCAAATAACAAAAATTAACTTGTTAAGAAGATATTCATACTAGCTAGTATGTACTATGTACTACAGTAGTAATTTTTTTATTAAAGTTTCCATACTACCCAGGTAATAAATTTTCAGTTTCTGGAATATTGTTGTTGATGCTTCTTTACTGTATAACTAAAGTATTACCTGTAAACGTCTTTTGTTTATAATTTTAATTCTTATAAATTATTTTACACCCGTCAACAGATTTGTAAACAAAGTTGCAGCCGTCGTCGAAGAGACTCACGCACTTGATCGTAAACACCTAGAGTCCTTAGTTGTTAAATCTGATGTGGCCAGCACAATACCTTCCGTCAATCCTGTGTATTATGTACAAATTCCATACATAAATTTTCTAAAAACCAATGAGTATTGGACCTAAGTGTATTAGAATTTTTTTCTTGTTTTCATCTCTACTATCACCTGCTTAAGTGTGTAAAGTTTTTTTATTAACACCTTGTATATATATATATATATATATATATATATATATATATATATATATATATATATATATATATATATATATATATATATATATATATATACCACAGGGTTATATTTTTTACCAAGAGAATGACTCAAGGCGTATGAGTGAAAATTAAGTTAAAAGAATTTATTTCGAACTGACTAATTATCGAAATAGAAAGAAAAGCAAAGATAGATTTTTCGATGAAAATAAATCTTAAGACTTTGTAAATATAGACAATTATATTTACTTTAATCCTGTTAACAGATTGAACTTGTGTCTAATCCTAAACTCGTATAAAAGTATTATTTAGATGGACAATGAGCTAGAGCGTATTATATCCAGACTCTTAACACTAGTTGTTTACAACACCTAACTTCGATTCTTATTCTGCGGCGTCTGGTATTGTATTTTGACGTATGGTGTTTAGGTCTACTGGACTACTGGATATAAATACAATTCTGAATGGCGTACTAGTGCCATATGTTGGTTTGAATGGGAACATTTTAATAATAAAAATGTATTATACAATTCGATTCAATATGATGTTCAAGATAAAATTTGTGATATTATATTTCGTAAAATCGAATTCAAGAAGCTTTTATTCGACAAGAAATTTGTGATTTAGCATAAATTGTACAAATGAATATGATTTATTTAATACGTGTCAACTTTAAAGTAAATAATCTATCCAAGGCTTGTATACAGGCTGTCGACGTTTACCCTTTCTCACCGAGCCGTAGTGTTTTACTAATACCGTGTTGCCGGTTGGATTTCAGCCATTGGTTCGTTTTATTCAAGATGTGCAAGTTTATAGCATCCTAGTGTAGTAAATACAAGTAGCTGTATTTATTGTTTACGACAAATCACACATTGTTGGTCGATGGGAATCGGACGCCGTAATATGCTTCGTATGTCGCCACTACGAGCTACGAGTTGTGTGCTGAAGGTCGCTACAGACCACGCTGACGTTTCACAACACAACAGATCACGTCAAAAACACAAGTAATTCACACTATTATTACATTTTATTGAGTCACATCTGCATAG
Source organism: Harpalus rufipes (assembly GCA_951394225.1). Lineage (NCBI taxonomy): Eukaryota > Metazoa > Arthropoda > Insecta > Coleoptera > Carabidae > Harpalus > Harpalus rufipes. The sequence goes on from OX596274.1 coordinate 65,438,968, forward strand.
TTCGTGAACTAGTCTTTCGTTTGGTAGTTACAGTGCTTTTTTCATATAAGAAATAAATTCGCAATTATGAATGTAAAACGAATTAAATTATTAATTAATGATCTTGATGACTTCGCTTTGGAATTATGTAAAAATAGACCATCCTTGATTTTTTTTGTTGCAATGTATTCTTTAGCTAAAATATAACAAAGAAACACAAAATAAAAAGTCAGATTTTATCTGTTCGGGTAATTACATTTATTTTATAGAAAGTTAACCCTACTTTTTTCAGAAAAAAATGCCCAAAATCATGGTAAATATTGCTTTCCGCACCCTCATTTTTGAGGAATTTAGTGTTTTCGATGGTTTTGCAACTATATATAATAATCAAAATAAAATTCTTGACTGGTAGGTATTCTAAACTTTAGCCTTTTTACCTCTCGTTAAGAGAGGTATTGGATTCATGCTAAAATGTGTGTGTGTGTGTGTGTATGTCTGTCGGTTGGAAGGACGATTTCTCAAAAACTATAATACTTAATATCCGTATTTCTCAATCGGACAATACTGGGAAGGTTTTGGTAATAATTGGACTGCCGGAAGTAGCAGATTCTTAAAAAAAATCTTCTAAATATTATTTTTTGAAAAATTAGATTCGTGGTAGTATTAAAGAAGAGTAAATTCTCTATCTGATACATATAAATATTTTATTATATTTTTTATAGATTTAGAGAGAAAGTAATATAAGGTATATAATAATCTGTTGTAATAAATCTCACAGCCCAAATAATGTCATTTAAACCAATTGAAAATTTAAACTGTTTGTAACTGACAGATAAATTTCAGTGTCAGAAATCCGGAGACATTACTGAAGCCTTTTTTTGGGAAGTACGTACATATATTATTTCTTATTGTATTAGTAGGTAATATTTAAAATTATAGGTATATTATCAAACTCTAGTTTATTTTTGTTTCGAATAACCAGTACGTCCAGAAATGGTAATTATTTATTGGTTTCTTTTTCAATAGTAAATTTAATTGATAGGAAAACTGAATTTAAACTGTCTAGAAACATTTTTAAATCGCAATTTTTGGTATTAACCATGGCAAAAATATCATCTACATACCTAATCCAAACTCTAGGAAAATATTTGTTGTTTTTCTTAAATTCAATTTCGAAATTACTCATAAATAAATTAGCCAAAAATGGTAATACACTATTTCCCATCACTGTACCTTCATTTTAATGGTAAAATTTATTATTTACTTGAAAATAATTTTGATTCATACAAAGTTCAGTAAGTTGTAAATATTCATTAATTTGTGTCACCTCCAAGATGTTATTTTTTAAAAATGTTTTTAACTATTCTAACGTTTCCGGGATCGGTACACTTGGAAATGAAGAACTAACGTCAAAAGAAACCAATATTTCATTTTTATCTCGATGAATTGTAAAGGAATTTTGTACGGAAAATGTTTGCGATTGATTTGGACAATTAGTAAATTCATTGACTAACCATTTTGAAAGCAAATAAGTTGGTTAATTTATGCCAGAAACTATAGGTCTTATTGAATTACCCGGTTTATGAATTTTTGGAAGACAGTACATTTTTGGAACTACTGGATTTGAAATGTTAAGTTTAAAATTTATATTTTTCGTAATAAAAATTTGGACAATTTTTAAGGGTGTTTTTATATTCTCTAAGCATTTTAGGTAAATCATTTTTATTAATATGCGTGTAAGGTCCGTTAATTAGTTGATTATTTACTCTATTAAAATATTCTGATTTATCTAAATTGACACTGTTTTTAAATAAAATACGTTGCGTTTTTTAAGATTATTTATATGTTTAATATCACTATTGTTAGGTTTGTTTTTGAAACGATTTAAATTATTAGTTATTTGAATTGTACAAGCGTTCCTGATGTAAACTTTAGTGTCGTTGTTGAAATATTTAATACTGGTTTCAATGCAAGCTACTACTATATCATCTAACGGTGAGTCAATATTATTTGTTGAAAATTTTAAACCTTTATTTAACAAGTTAAGTTCTTCTTTAGAAGACGATTGATTTACGATGTTTTCTTTTATAGAAGTTTGTGTTATTCGGTATTAATCGTTTTAATTTATTATTCTGACTTTTAATTTTATTAACAAATTTATGATTAATTACTTCATATATTTTATTCTCGAAGACCGACCATTCATTGTATTCTAAATTATATAAATTTTTAGTTAATTTAAGATGTAAGTTCACCTATGACTACCATCCGTATATAATCCGAGTTCTATCCATTATTTTTTCGGAGTTGTTAGGACCTCTGGCATGGTTTACATGTTGAGTAATCTTAACTACCCTGCTTAAATTTGTACTACTGATGATGAGAACTTAATTCTCAATATACGTATATAGCTTATTTTAAAATATTTTAAGGTTAAGGGGTGATTGTATTAGTTTTAGCAATAAATTTAAGATTTAGAAATTAGGGTGATAAAAGACAGCCTTAATATATCTTTCTTATCTAAGGTAAAAAATTAATAAAAATGCTTATATTGGCTTCATATTATATAAATGTAAAAAGTAGATAGCATATGAATATGCATTCTAATTCACAACATATAATATATTGAATAAAAGTTTGGGACAAGTTGGAGATTAAAAGAGAAGGCAGTTGCCCTTGTCCTTCCCCAACATTGGCATTTTTGCGCAGCGCGGGCAACAATTCCTTTGCCTTGTTCTTTTAACCGTTGAATTTTATGGGTTTTGTTTTCTTTACAATGTGTTTTATGTGCCCAATGAGAGCGTACATAACTGATTTGAGCGTGTTTATGGCGCCAGTGTTGCTACAGCGCCAAATAATAAAACAATGTCTTGCGAGAGTCTCAGCCCCACTCCTGCACAATGAGGAGAGTCTCTTTCGATGTGGCGTGGTCGTTCGGGTGAAAAACTTGCCCGTAAAATGCAACCAGTGATAATATTACTTTATTCTATTCATCTATTTATTCTTGTGTGAGTTACTGCCGATGCCGCTGATTGTTTTGCTACATGAGCCTCTTTAAATTTCCAATGGACTTGTCAAATTACTCTATTTTGATAAAAATCTACACTTAGAGGAATTCGTTAAGAACGGTGCTAATGATTTTCTCTATCTGAAAATTGTAGAAAAAGAAAAATTACTGTTTAATGAAAAATAAATGGAGATAAACAAATCATATATATAATCGCAAAGGAAATTAACAGAGACCAGAGAATAAGAAAAAGAATACACATTCGACAAAATGGCCTAATATACAAATTTGGGAGACAATATCCCACTTAAATTCAAAATGGAAGAAAATTCATTTTAAATGGAGAAAAATGTGCAAATAAACTATTAATTTCTATTTTTTTTTGTTACACGCTTTTTGGTAGATTTGATCATATAGGTAAACAATGATATTTAGGACGATAAGATAGGTTTTTTGTACATTGTAACTACACACCGTAATTATGATGAACATGAATTGATGAAAGACACACATACAACACCCTTGCCTTACAATGGATTCGATATTCGAACCTAGAACCTTTGGGTCGTACATCGACAACGTTACCAATAGGTCGCTTGGGTCAACTAAATAATTTATTAGTTAGTAAAGACGCGTAAATAAAATAAAAAGCAAAAATTTAATACAATAATTTAATACTACACTAAAAATACTGTACCAATCTGAAGCTTGGACACTATGGAATGATTTTTTTTTCAAAAGTACCTTCCATGGTATTATAGAAGATATTTTTTATGTTAAATGTAAATGAATAAAAACATATAAGTATGCATAAATGAAAATTATAATATTGAAAGGATGCAAAAATGAAAATATAAAGACAAACTAAAAAATTAAATGAAGTTAAAATAAACGATTGAAAAAGTGCAGAGTTAAAGTAAATATCAAGAATGAATTACAGAAGTAGTTAAGCAACACCATGAACGGTCTAAACTCGCACTCAAGAAAATTCAACAAGCGGGTCGCATGTGGCCCGTAAAACCAATTCTTACAGTCTGCGTCGCGTGTCATGTAAACGTTTACATGATTTGAAAAATGAAATACAGTCATATGGACTCAAACGAAAGCTGCACCCAAATATGAAAATGAGAAATGGTTAACTAATATAGCAGAACTAATAAATTATATGACGCAAAAAGTAACGGCTTTTGGAATTAAATTGAAATTGTTGAAATCTCAGATTAAGAACAATAATTTAATTAATATTGAAACATTTTCTCAACCCAGTTACGCTAACCGTGAAATATATGTAACATTAATTACAATTTTGTCAAATGATTTTGAGAAAAGATTTTACTATTAAAAAAACAACATCAAATTAATTTCAGTATGTTGGATAATCTGTTACCAGTTGATGTTAACACGCTCCCTGGTGTGTCTATCTAAAGAAAAATATTCAGTACTTCACAAACATACTCTGTTCCTCTTTTGTGAGCAACTTTTTTTCCAATATGAATAAAAAGTAAAATTAAAACAAATATTTCAGAGAAGTCTCTTGAATATATTTTTCACATCGCTACTACCTCTATTATATTATTCGCAGATATAATAGGTTCTTTTTTTTCTTGTTTAAAAAGTAAACATTGCTTAATGGTCATTTAGAAATATGGGATACTTTGTAGTCAAAAATAAATTTAAATTACATTCTATATACGGCTCTTGTTGATAGTAGCTTGGAAAATCCAAAGGGTTAAACACCCACTGTCGTATTTATATTAAAATTGCCATTTATATTATTATTATTATTAATGAAACCTTAATTAAATATTTCATGAAAATATGAAATATATAAAGCCTAATTAAACCCGACATTTCATATTCTTTAAAAGATTTCCGAATTTAATCTTCGCTTATGTTGAAAGGAATCAGGCATTAAAATTCTTTTAATCGCAGTGTAATTTCTCTACTTTAAAATTCTGTCAGTGAATTTCATGAATACATTGCAAATTTATTCGAAAAGTAGTTGAGAATTCTTCTGATGAAAATATATTACCATTTTTCTTATTCAAACATATAACTTTATTTCTCACATGGTAAAGAAGACGTTTACGCACATAACAAAACTTTTCAGATACTTTGTATTGCAATTTAATTTTAATTTGCATTGTCATGAAATATTAAATTACATTGCAAAACTAATCGCATTACGTAAGATATATACACGTATTATAATAGTTTCATATTCGTAGTTAAGAAGTTTTCAATTTATTTTACTTTGTGAGCGATGTACTTACAAAGCTTTGTAAAATGATATTAAATGTACTTACAAGTTTGTAATTTGTGTACTTTGAAGTGTAGTCTCAGTGCAAAATAAAAATAGAATTTAGTCTTCTTATTATTATTATTATTATTAATATGAAATGTATCACCGCTTATGACGTAAGCATCCAACGTGCACCAACATAATGCAACCAAAATACCTAAAAGTGCATGTTAAATAAAGGCAATAATTTATTTATTCCGTATTTTATTTAAATGAACTATATTTTATACTCAGTATTTTTCATAAATTTTATGTATTAATAATAAATGTTTAGTAAAATAATACTACTTGTTCAGTATAAAAAAATAAATGTTCAGTTAAATAATATTTGTTCAATACAAATATTGAATGTTCAGTAAATTAATAAATGTTCAGTATTTAATTTAAATTTTCAGTATTAAAATTAATATTTATAATGATTTTGGCATTTTTCTGAAAAGTAGGGTTAGCTGATGTACATATATCCTAAAAAATGGATCTAACCATCCGAGTTTCGTCAAATTGAGTTCTGTGCGTTATGTTACTTACCTACATTATAGTATATTATGATACAAGTGTATAAGCCGGCCATTAAAGGCACGAGTGCTGTAATGGCTCTTATACATGTGTATCATACGCTATTTTTTATTATACCTGCACAATATTCCGGAAAAAAGATCTGAAATTTTGATTTTAAAACATTCAATATATCTTTCATCCTCATCTAAATGACCGAGATTCCTATCTGGTGTTGCAATAAATTCAAACAAGTAGTAGGTAATAAAGAATTAAAAAAACAGTCGCCATCTGGGGAACCGAATTCGATCCTAACCGACGCCAAATATTTCGCATTGTAATGGCACAAAATTGACCCCTGTGGTGCACTCTCCACGCCAACAATGAGTGCCCGTGAGATGACGCCTGGTAAACGCCCACACGGTACAATTATGTCATCATCATTACCGCAATGCATCTGAATCAACCTCTCGGCCATTTTTCAGATGCTGGCTGAGTTCAGCAAGTATTCGTGTAGTATTTGGTTTCCTTTTGTTGTTTCGTTATTTTCTGCAATAATTTATTTGAAAATGGATTCCGGATTTCCAAATGGTGATAGCAGCAAGCTTGATAGTACCTAGTAATAATTTAAAATAGAATAGATATATGACGTAGATGTTAAGGAGATGATAAACTCGAATATTTAAAAACTAATAACATATTTATCAACATTGATAGTCTTTATCCTGTAGTTTTAAGATCTAATTTTAAAATAAATGACCCATCTTATAATTTGGTACTATGATGGAGGACCCCATTATATAGCGTCAGGAAAATGCTCTAGATAACTTTGTAAAGAAACAGACTTTTTAACAGTTTATTTTCAGTTAAATTTTTTCATGGCCCATTTCAGTACTAATCTTCTCTATAATGAAAAATGGAATTTTCAAATGTTCTATATGCCATTTCATATTTAATAATAATAACAAACCATTACACAACAAATCCGCAAATCAACTATAAAATCTTACATAAGAACAAATAATAATACTACATTTTACAATAATCTAGAAATTTTGTTTTAATTTAGATAGAAGTTAATTTAGTGAATTATTTTTTATATCGTCATTACATTTATTAAATAAGGTCCCCAGTATGCAATACTGTTTTTATATTTGTACAATATTTATTCCAGGAAAGTAATAAAATTTAACGAATAGGTTAATATTTCCATTTGAAGAGAAAAAAATCTGTTGTGGGCAGCACAATACCTTCCGTCGGTCCTGTGTAATATGTATAAATTCCATACATAAATTTTCTTGCAAAAAATTATAAATTTCCGGTAAAATAAACAAACTATGCAAATTGCACTTGACACTAACATCTTCTTCTTTAGCTTTTCCCATTCATTAGGGTTCGCTATTTTTTATTTTCTTCTTCCATTCTGTTTTACGTGTCGTTCTCATTCAGTTCTTTTTCTCTCAAGTCTTCGCAATACAGTCTTTCCATCTTATCTTTGGTTTTCCACTGTTACTCCAACCTTCTGTTACTAAGCTATTCAATATATTCTTCATTTCTCCTCATGACATTTTCAAACCAATGTAATCATCTCTCTTGTATCTTTCTAGAAACTTGTAACACTAGAGTTATTTACTTACCGTATCTTTCCGTGTCTTCACCAACATCTACTTCAACATCGTCATTTCTGCCACATTAATTTACTTTTTATTTATACTGACATCTGTCAATTTGAATTATATGAATATATTAGAAGTTTCCATGTTTAGCATAACTGGCTGATTTATTAAATTTAATTTCTTTAAAATTCTTTAACTCTATATCTATTGAATATGAAGTATAAAATAAAATCAAATCGTATAGAGAATAACATATTCTTTAAGTTATAATAACGTTAAATGTCAATTAATCAAATTTAACTGTTAAATCTGGCTACTTTCGGTTCACCAATTATAACCATCTAATCAGTTGTTCTTCTGGATGTAAACTGGAGGAATACGAAAAAAATATAATTTTTGGAATGGTGGTATTGAAGTTGTGCGATCCGAAACTTTCGTCACACACACACACAGCCACACATACATACAGACATCATCGTAAAAATGGTAAAATCGTATTATAGGGACCCTAAAACATGCTTATTCACTAAAAACTCATTATTGAATTTTTTGACCAAAGACAATACCTTCCTTACTTAAAGTTGACGGAAGCTAAAAAAATGTGATATTAAGCAAGCTTCAGAAGAGCTAATACTCACAATACACAGTTGCACGATATAATCACATTTCTTGCAAGACAGGCGTATTAATATTCCTTGATAATAGAAGGGGTGTAGGCCGGAGAAACGTTCCACTTGGGAGTGCCACTATGGCCCTGGAGCCCAGGGTAGGCTTTAGGAATTATCTAGTGTGAGTTATAGATGTAGTTTGCTCGTACGTAACCGATGTGATAATTTCACAAGCTTCTTGTGGTTTGTTATCAGTTGTAACTTACTTCACTAGTTTACCGGGATACACTTTGAACGGTGTGAGGACGTAAATGATAGTTATAAAGGTGAAATTATGACGTTAACTTATTTTATGAGCCTGTTATACCGCATTACCGTACAACTCCGATACATGTATGATGGAAGTTATTACTCCTGCTATTACCGGGAATCCCAGAATATGCTCCAACATACCAAAAACAAAAACAAAAAAAATACGTTTTCGTTTTGATACGATTAGAAAATTGCACCTAAATACAGAACCATATAATGAAAAATAATGATCATCAAATTACTCGTATTCCGATATTTTGCAGATAAATTTGATCTGTCAAAAAAAATATTAGTATTTTTTCCAATTGAAATAAAAAAAATTAAAGACAGTTTCAAAACCCAGCAAATCCATTTTTGGCAGAAAAATGAGTTTGATACTGCAACGGATTCCTCTTCACATTCTCCATAAGTTGGTGTGATACTTACGTATTAAAACTCAACAAACCCATATGATATTTACATTTAAAATATTAGGATAGTTCCACAACTACTGCAGCCAGTTAGGATCTAATGTCAGCAAATCCAAATTAGCCAATCAGAGCAGCGGTTTGGAATTCACGTGCTCATATTGAATATACACTTTGTTTAATAATGTAAATTATTCCTTTGCCACAATTAAATACGGATATAGTGCTCATTGATTTTTTACAGTATTAGTATTTCAAATAATTTCAATAATTTATAACAATTAAAGAAAGGCAGAGTGAAGTGCCATACTCTCTCTCTAAAGTTAAAAAAAAGTTAAAGACGTTGAAGTTCTATAGCAAAAGCATAAAATTACAAGGATCCTTCATATGACGCTAATACAGTTACGAGTACAGAGAGTCTGTATGCAGTATCAATTTATGTGAAGCAGTTGATATCCCCAATCCCCGATCTATTTGTCTGATTGTCTTCATTTTTGATTTTGATTTATTTTTGTACTATTATGGAATAAACCCCTAATATTTTCTTATAAATCCAAAATAAATGAAGTGCCTACAAAACCATTTAGAAAAAAAATATGGTCAACGAATTACTTTTCTTCATTCCTGTTTATATTTGCACCAATCATTTTGAAAAGCGTTCATCTCCAATTTTTTCACAAATTGACTTTTTAACGGAGCGTCAGCCAATGTATTACTTATGAAAATGGACTAAATCTAATGAATTTCACATACAAGCAATCAGATTCAACAAATAATCCTACCTGCCAAGGAAAAATTCTTATAAATCAAGAATATATGGAAACTGTACCAATGCAAGTGATTATCGGGTAGCCCACTACGTTTACGGACGAAGCACCTGAAAAACAGTAACTATATTCACTCTTGATTAACACGTTAACCGCCATACGTACCGCCGGCGGTACATAGTTTGAGTTTCGCCGTACGCCATGCCAATTTTCACAAGTCTTTCCTAAAATTGTTTCGTTAATATCTTCTGTATTTTTTATTCAAAATTCACGATTTTTTTTTATTATATTCTTCTCATTGTGTTCTTTCTACTAGTATGATCAAATACGTTTGACCGCCGGCTGTCATTTGGCGTGGTAATAATACAATGATCTGTTCTACGCCACATGGACCGCCGGCTGTCATAACTACAGACGCAGATACTGCAAGTTTTGACTTGTTTGAGTCAGTTTTTCACTGCGCAACAACAATTGTAAATTCTTACATATTATATAAAAAATTTAATCCATTGAAGAGTACAAGTATCACACAATTTCGTGAACAAGTAATAGATTCTCTTCTCGATCCTGTTCAAACACGTACATCTTCAGAAAATATAAATATAAAACAACATACACTACAAGAGACGGAAGAGAAATGTAAACGGAACAGAAAAATCCGAAAATGTTGTGTGCAGTGTTACGAAAAAATTTCACTTCAGCAAGGATCTAAAGCCGCATCTAAGCAAGCCAAAAAAGTTACAACTTTCTGTATAACTTGCGAAAATAAACCATTTATGTGTCTTGAATGTTTTAACAAACACACTAAATAAATAAGTTTTTATAAGTATTAAAAGTGTATAGTTTTATTATTTTCTAATAGAACAATGTTATGTTTCTCTTTTTAATGAATAAATATTATTTTTCTTTCTATTTTTGTGTATCTATTACAAATAAATACGAGCTGTATATAAAATAAATTAAAATTTATTCACTCCAATTTAACAGGTAGTTTTAAGGTCTAAAAATAGACATTAGCTGCAAATTGTATTTTGGTTAAATAAATGCTATACTTGGGACGCCAGGCACAGAATTAGAAGCATTTCTGACGACGCAAAAAAATTCTATCACACATAAAGTAACACAGGAAAAATGACAGCCGGCGGTACGTATGGCGTGATGAGAATAATTCATATTGACCGCCGGCGGTACACACGGCGTTATGGGAATAATCTATGAAAATATACTGTGGCGGTTAACGTGTTAAATTTCTTTGTAATGTGTTTTTAAAATATTTTCTCATGTAATATTTTTTTTTTCTTGTTTTTATTAAAATTACACATTTTATGTCATCTGTGAACTTATCTTTGAAAACGTAGTTCTTTTTTACAACGGGTCATCTCCTTGCTAGAAAAATTTAAGTTGCTTCATGCCTGTGTATTGAAAAATCTTTTCTTTAAATCTATTTCTGTTCGATTTTACCTCGACAAAAAGAAATGAAAACTATTTTAAAAAAAATAGAATACTTAAGTTGTTATTTGCCTCTCCTGTATAATTTAGTAAACTAGAGTTCACCTCTTTTAAAAATTATGAATTAGTGCCCCAAGTACCACTTATATTATTTGGGGGAAATTCGCTAAAAATTAATCAAATCAAAATATTAATAAAGTGTTTACTCAAATTTGAGTCCGATCTATGAATTCGATCCGAAGTTACAATATAAAATATCTTTTTTTATATTTACAATAACCTTTCCAATTGAACAGCTATCTCTTTCTATCACCGCAAACAATATGTATTCTCGGTGAAAATTTGCTTCGTTTGACATTTTAGCTTCAATAAAAGCTTTTAAAACTTCTTTTGAGAAGTTATTTAAAGTTGTCAAAGACTTTCCTCGCATTTTACGCCTAAATTAAAAAAAAAACCAAACGCCATATGACGAGCACATAACCATGACTCTCGCCATTTGTTAGCTTTCTATGTGCAGATCCCATTGCGTATATTTTCAATCTCTTTAAATTGAAAAGGTCTATTTAAACACATGTGGTGCAGTCCAATAAACAGATACACGTAGATATCAACATAAAAATTTGTTTATTGTTATATAAAAACTATCACCTAGAAATATAATATTTAATGCTGTCAGAGCTAATTCACCTTTATATAATAATATGTTCTGTAGCCAGTATAAATGTAATATAAATTGTGTGTACTGTTATGAATGTAATAAAGAAAATCAAAGCTTTTACGCTGATATTTTAGAAGTACCTATATTTAACAGATAGATTTCGTAAAATGATAACTGATGTAGAATATCATATTGTTTTTTATAGTTTTAGTTTCAATGTTCATTTTGTTCTTTGTAAAAGTTATATCTAAATCTAATTATAGTTAAACTACATTTATTTAGTTTTTTAGTTGTTAACTGCATAAGTTTTTATGTAGGAAGTTTGTCAACGCTGTCAGACAAGACTTTTAATATATTCCAGGTATAGAAAACAAAATAACAGAAATTAATGATGAAAATAAAATCAAAAAGTTAGTTCAGAAACAACCAGTTAAGAATTTTGTTGAATTCGTTTGAGCAAAGTTGTTCGCTGGGTCACAAGAAAAACTTCCTCGAGCCATTGATGAACTCAACTAGTTCGTGATTCGAATGACGTATATAGGAACATAAAGCGGAAACAATATCAGGAAGAAGAAAAAAGTGGAAAGTTGACACAAAGAAGGGAAGATCGAGGAATTTTATTAACTTAAACAGAATTTCCATCGGAAACTCGAATGTAGCAAACGATACTGTCTGCGTCTCTGCCTCTGCCACGTTTACTGCTATGTAACATATTCTAGTAGGTTGTATGTATGTATGTATGTATGTATGTATGTATGTATGTATGTATGGCTGTACATGCATCTAATTTCCATGGACTCAGTTCAAAGGGAACTGTTGCAAACCGTATGATGATTACCCAACAAGTGCATCTTGTAATACTTGTTTCAAGGAATCTCGCGTATGTTGCGTTCTCTCTTGTGTACAAAATTGGAGTTTACAAGAATTAAAGCTTTATTGCATTGGAAGTTTATTTCTTGTCGAATACTACAGTTTTTTGTTAACTTCCTATAGTAAACACAGAAAGATATATGAATCAAAATGTTATATGGAGATACTACAAATGTACCTCACACTGACACAATGACAGCGTTTGTTCATTTTCATAAATATTTCCGATTTAATAAAATATTGTATTGAATGATATAATTTCTAAGGGCCATTATAAACGTCCAGTTAATTTAGTTCTATAGAAAAATTTAATATAAAGAACAAAATCGAATCAATTTCCATATATTCAGGGATGTCGAGAGCCGGGTGCAGAGGGTGTAAATTACCTGTGGCCCGACCTCTACCGTAGGGTCCGGAGCCCAGAAAAATATTTTTAATTATATAATAAAATATTTTACTAATATGTTTAAAGTAAATAGTTGCACTATAAAATATTTTACCTCATATCAAAAAGACAATTTAATTTAACATACACGACTATTCAATTTTATAATAACTATGTTGTAATAATTATTTACGTATAGAGGGCGAAAAAACTATTTTAAGTTGATAACCAATTTAGGACTATTGTCAATTGATATGGAGTTGGCTAAAAAATGTTAAACTACTGGAGCCCGATATTATTGTCAGAAATCCGTGTTGTAAGTATTTATTAATTTTATTAAATTTATTATAGAACTAAATATGTTCACTGCATTTAGATGTCATTTTATCCAATTTTATGTACTATATTACGGTAAAATTTAATACTTCTACGATTTTGCGAAAACTGTAATTTCAGTAATTTTTATGAATATTTATGGTAAATGTAGCATTTTGAAGCTTGTTGCAAGTAGAACAACTTCGCTTTATTGGAGTAATTTAGTCCCTCAACGTCTATTATGAAAATATAAAACATATTATGCGATTCTAGAACCAATTCATGTCGTTACGTGCTCTTATCGTCATTAAATTTGTTGTTTCGTATATAGAATTTGGCAATTTAAATCCATTTCACGAGATGAGTAAATATTCGAAAAAGATTTTGGTGTCAATACAAGGCGCGTTATTAAACATAAAAACTGCATGTCTAATGTATTCGGTAAGGTACCAAAGTTTCTTGGCGACGATAAAGAACTGAAAAGTAATATCTGAACGTATACGATAGTTCCCAACATTCAAATCGTTCCTTTAGTTAGTTATTTACTTTATACGTGTAGATGGACATTTTTAAAATAAAAATTTAAGAACAAAATAAGACCCCAACACAGAATTGGACTTATTATTATAAATAAAATATATTTACCTATACAGGGTGTATCAAGATAAAAAAGTTACACAAAAAGTGATTAAGATATTTTATAAAGCATAGAGGGGGACATATTTTGGCATAACTATTATTATTTTAGAGCCAGTGGTACTCACTTCTGGATTAATGTTATAGTTTTTTAAATGGCATCATATATTTTTTCATTAAATAACGAATTTTCTTCTGAATTGAACAATATAATAATATCATTTCCTTACATTGCGAAAAAATTGACAAGAATTAATTCAAAGCTAGTATTTTAATTTTTTTAAGCTAAGCAAACATTCAACTATTAAAACAAAAGAAAATTATCTGTCATATTTGTATGTCATTGTTACGTATTATATTATTTTTTCGACATGTTCCAATTATTTTTTTTTTTTTTTCTTCAAATAAATTGCATGCTATGAATGCATTTTGATGGATCTTGCATCAATAAATAAAATCAGAATGTGTTGATCCTGCTGCCATTATTAAATTATTTATTACAAAGGTAACGAAAATTACCTTAATTATAATAATAGATAACAATGAAATATGAAAATGATAAATAATTTTCTTTTGTTTTAATAATTATATGCACAACCTACTTAAAAAATTTAAAATAGAAATGAAATAGTAACTTTGAAATAATTTTTACCAAATTTTTCGCAATGTAAGGGTTATGATATTATTATATCGTTGAGTTCAGAAGAAAATTGTATATTTAATGCGTAAATAAAAAATATATAATGCCATTTAAAAAAAATTTAAACTCTTTTTGTGTAACTTTTCATATACATGAATAAAAGGCGCTGTTCCATTATATTGATACAACCTATATACTTTTATTAAGTATTTTAATTTTGTATATGAGTTTTTTGCATGAATTTTAGAGAGATATAGCACCAAATTTACATTTAAATACCTTATATACGGGTAGGTTCTTATTTTTTCAAATATTTTTACATTTCAAAATATCTTGAATATCCTACCTATATAAGATATAAAGTGTAAACATATTAGCAGATACCTCGGTTCTACTCATAACATATTTGCTCATAAAGCTTTATTGCTTGTATTCGTTACGTTAAAATCTCATTTAAATGCATGATGAATTTTATACTGCCAAACATACGAGTATTATAACTAAAACCTATAGTAACAATTACGTTATTCTCATGAAATTGAAACTAATCTTCTGTTTCAGGTATGTTCTACTATTCAATGCACATGTATGAAACAGTTTTGAATTTACATCGTAAACTATCAGGTAAGAAATAATTCAATTTAAATAAAGTATCAACTTACGTTACTGGTATTCATTAATGAAAATAAATATCAAAAGATGTTGATTTAAAATACTGAAATTGAAAATAAACATTTGATTTTATTTCATTTTAATTGAATTACTTCAACAGCAATGACCTTAAATTGAGCTTAGAAATTGCTGGTGAAATTCATATATATTCTTTTTTGTACTCATGCATTGAAATGTGTTGTTTCGCATCGCCTAAGCAACGTTCGAAACGTCAATTCCCCAGGTCTCCACCAAATAAGTACAGTAAAAAATTTGAAAGATGTCCGATCAAGGTCATCTGTATCATGAACGAATTAACAAATTGGCATACATTTATCTCTTTCCTTTGCAAAGGCTTACTTATAAGCATGTGCGATAAGGATAGATATAACACGCTTGTCTTTCAAAAATTCATATTGTTTCGACTAAGTTAGGACATTCCACTTTAAAAGGATGTTCATTGTTGATAATACTTTCGCTATAACGTAAGTTTATTTATTAATTCAGATACATTACCTTAATTCATGGCCGTACGAATAACGTTATTTTCTGTCAGTGTCACTGACACTGACATTGTGTCAGTATCTTATTTTTCACATATTTGGTTTTACATTTGCTAATAAACTTACCAGTTGACTTATTTTTGAATTTTGAATGCTTTTACTGTAACATATATTTTTATAATAATAAAATAACAGTAGTATCTTATGTACCCTCATAAAAAATAAGCAAACGACACTTCTGAATTTGTCATAATATGCGGAACAAAAATCTGAATTCATACAATTCGTAGACGACCTTGATCGGACATCTTTAATTTTTTTTACTGTAACCAGGAAATTTTGGTTAACACACTTCTATTCTAAAGCATTTCTTAAAGAACTATATAAAAAAGGACAGTTTCTCAAACACTCTTTCACTTAATGATATTAAGATAAAATGGTGGAATATTGAGTGAAATTTAATTTTAAAATAATAAAACAATAAATTTAGTTTTTGGCAACAATTTCGGCTCGGAGGAAGTCGGCAAGTCAACACTTGGGATGTAGGTAACACATAACCTACAAACGTAATGTAAATTGTAGTAAAACAATAAGAAATTTAACAGGTTTGTAAAGTTTAACTACTTGGTACGTAATAAATAGTTATTTACATACCATGATTAACACTACATTACATGAAAATGAACATTAAAATAATTGGAATTTAAATTTGATACATCATCCTGAAATTAGCTACAAAAGCAGTGTATAATATTATGTAATAAAATTTTAATGAATAAATTTATTTGTACAAAAATTACTAATTATTAGTTTTATACTTTTCGTACAAAAAAATATTGTACAAACCTCGTGCGTGAACATGATTCCCGGAACGTTCTATGGCAGCGCTCGCAAGCTCGCGCCGCTAAGCGCTCATTCAGAAACCAAGCTTTGCCGCACTTGGTATGTAAATAACTATTTCATAACATATCTGCATAGTTATCTGAGCCAAAAGTAAAAACAAATGATTTTTGATTTATTATTGCCGGGGTTGGTCAACCTAATTATTTTGTCTGGTATTTCTTATTAAATAATAATTATTCCACTTACAGATAAATTAATTTGTTTAGCAACTTTAAATCAGTTTTAATTTTTATATTATATTAATATCGTTGTTATAAAAGATATAGAAAAACGATTAATTGGGGAAAATGTTACTTTTCCTCGCAAATTTAATGAATTAAAATTAAACAATTGCACATAAACTAAACTATTTATGAACAAAGATACATACTATTTTTTTTAATGGAATACTATGTTAAAAGTAATATTATTTGAAAGCTTACCTAAGCTTAAAAAAATTCCATTGCTCTGTTCAAAAATAATTGAATATAAACGATTTATTTAAAAGTCGAAATGTAAAATATCCATGGTATATCAATTGCAATTATTTCATTGATATGTATTATCGTAGAATTGCAACAAAAATATAAATATCTCGTGTATTTCCATTTATTTTTCATAGTTTATTGAATTTAAAAATCTTTTTGTGCTAACTTTTAATATCGCATTTCAATTAAAATAGTGTAATTTTTTCAGTTTTCCAATAGAGTATTTAAATCATTTAAAATTTTTATTCTCTGTTAAAAATAAACTATAAAGCTATAAACATGTATTTATTATAACCGACATACATAGGTAAAGGAGGTAATGTTTTCGGTCCAAAAATTCGAGAGTTTTTCAGTGAATAAGCACGAATTAGGGTATATATAAACCAGTAATTATCTCCCTTATTACGTTTAGCGATTGTAACTATATTAACATATATTACAATATGTAAACTACTCTACTCGTATATAATAGAAGAAGTAGTTCAGCATTTTATTACTTCCGGTTCTTGAGTAATTGATAGCAACTTTTAATTTTCAAATGAGAAACTCTGTATATTTATTCAAATTTGAAATGTATATGAAATTTATGTTTGTGTGTATGTGTGAGAGTGTGTGTGTGTCTGTGAGACGATTTTTTCCTCAATGATAACTCTTATATTAAAATTTCTTCTATGGTTTCCGCTCTTACTTGGTGAAACTTGCACTCCATTATTTAACGGAAGGGTTCAAAATTACTTGGTTTTTAGTTTCACTATATACTTTTTATATTTTGTTAACTAGTTTCGCTATACAATAGCATCATCAGAACTATAACTAAAATAACCTAAAACTAAAACATATTGTATATATATAATAACAATCTTAATGCCATCTGTGTGGAGTTAGGAGTATGCAGTTTTATTATACAATCTTAATGCCATCTGTGTGAAGTTTTGTGGTTTTATTAAGTCTTAATGCCATCTGTGTGAAGCTATGTAGTGTTATATTATAGATTTTATATTAAAACTTCCAAAAAAATCTATTTTTAATATTTAAGCTTCCTGCATTCATATAAAAAGTGGATTAGATTTTAGGTAAAATTGGAAAACTGAAAATGGTACTTTACTTGAATCCCATAACAATTTTTAATGAACAACTATTTTAAAATATAATCTAAAAATTTTCAGTTTTAGCATTTAAGACTTTCATATCAATGAGAATAACATATTAGATTTTGGCTATAATTAATAAAGCTGAATCTCTGAACAGATTTTCATGAAAAAATATATTATAATATAATCTAAAACTTCTCAAATTTGGTATTTTAAACTCATATATGTTTAAGAGCAACATATTAGATTTTTTCTATATATGATAAACCAGAAAGTGTTACTTTACTTGAAGCCTGTAACAATTTTTAATGAAAACCTATATTCAAATATAATCCAAAACTTTTCAAATTTGGTATTTAAGACTTATATTAATGGCAATAACATACTTGATATTTGCTAAAATTAATAAACCGGAAGTGGTACTTTACTTGAAACTCTGAACAGAATTTCTTGAAAAAAAATATATTAAAATATGATCCAAAACGTCTCTAATTTGGTATTTAAAACTCGTTGGAAACAATATATTAGATGTTGACCATATATGATAAACCGAATGCGGACTTAACTTGATGCTCTTAATAGATTTTCGAGGAAAAACAACAAATATAATCCAAAATTTCGTATTATAGACTATTTATTGGAACAACAAATTAGATTTTCTTTACAAACGATCAACCGAAGTGATACCTTACATAAAGCTCAATGCTATTTTAAACATGAAACTAGCGGAGGTCATGTGCTGGCCACATCAGATTTTTTTTTAACAAAATAATCAATTACCAGCACTAGATGACAACCGAGTAGTAAAAAAAGAAACGCATACTTGTCAAGTAGATATTTCAAACAATTTCAAGCTTTTTGTATTTGGAGCACGTTTGTAGGTCATTGTATTGTTTTGTAAAGTTTTAAATTGAGTACTGCTCATCATAATAATGTGATATGGGGATGTGATTCTACGTCGCCATTACACAGATCATTTCTGATATATTTATGGTTGCAATAAATAATCTACAACGAAGAACGCAGAAGTAAATGTTTATTGTCAAAATACAAATTCAATATTCTACAAACAAAACATTTCATCCTAATCCACCATTTTTTACCTTTCGTCACCCTTAGTAAGGAAGGTATTGTCTTTGGTCAAAAAAACCTGTGGTGAGTTTTTAATGTATAAGCACGTTTTGGAGTCCCCAGAATAGAAATTAACTATTTTTACGATAATGTCTGTATGTGTGTACGTATGTGCGTGAGTGTGTGAGTGCGTGTGTGTTGTGCGTGTGTGTATAACGATCGTTTCGGTCGCGATAACTTTAATGTTACAATTCCAAAAATTACTATTTTTTCGAATTCCTCATTCTTACATCTAATTGATTACTTGATTAGATTTCGATTACAAATGAACAACCGGAAGTACCTTAATTTGAAGCTCTTAACTGTTTTTCTTAAAAAAATACAGTTAAATGTCATTTTTAGACATTTAATATTATTATAAATATTAAAGAATTTTATTCTCTATACGATTTGATTGCATTATATTCTCCATATTCAATGTATTTATAAAGAATATATAAAGAAATTCATTTTCATAAATCTTCTAATCTTTGCTGCGTCACCATGGAAACAATTTCAATAATTCAGTACCTATTACTAATTGACAGATGTCAATCTCAAATACAATTTACACACTATGTGAAATAATTTTACTGAAAATACAAGAAACTTTCTGTGTGAATTTCCATAAAATACATAGAAATGACGGAAGGTATTTCGCTGGCCACAACCGATTTTTTCTTGTCGTCTCCGATTCAATTTTAATCGTCATTCACAGCCGTCTTATCAATGAAAAACTGTACAAACACTAATTGTAATTTAAATAACACAAACATAGTTTTCTTTACAGATTATTATTTTTTTGTTATTAGTACATTTAAGTTTCAAACAATATAACCATATAATTATAAAAATTGATTTATATTTTGAATTGTTATTATTTTTGAAAATAATTATTTGATTTTCTACTTCTTCCAATCGGTTAACCATAGGCAGTTAGCGAACCTTAGTTACGTATAACATAGCGTGACGTACAATTGGATGTTGTCCCGTTACATTAGAAATAGTTTAAAAAGCATATTTTGTTTCAAATAACTGGTAATACCGTACCGTTGATATGTAGATTACGTAGCATAGAAACGACATTTACTGAGTTGTGCGTCACGTTACGTTCTACGTAACTAAGGTTCGCTAACTGCATATTATTTACAAATGAAAATAGCGTTGATTTAGATATGGAAATAAATTATGTCCTCTGATTAGCCAGAATGCACACTTAATTCAGAATAGAGAAAAAATAAATAAGATAATAATTTTTTAATTCTAAATTTGATTTTTCAATTCCATGCGGTTTATTTTCTTCGAGAAGTAAATTCACACTCCTGGTGACATGAACTTAGAAAATATTGAATTTTTTAATGAAAAATTCGGACATTTGACATCTATATACATAATTATTAGATGTCATTCTGACACGGGCTCCCATATATGCTTGTCAAGGCCAACAATGTCACATGACTGCTCGCGCCCTATTCTTATGTAACCAAAAACGGAAGTGGCGAGAGGTATTGTGTTGGCCACAACAGATTATTTTATTTTGCTGTAGTTAATTATCTATTAACCTTAGCCAAAGATGTTTCAAATAAAGGTTGTAGATAATAAAATTCTACTCCTAAATCACTAATAAGATTTTATTTTGCACGTTTTGTAACCTGAAAAACCGAATTTGAAATTTTATATATTATTATTATTGACACAAAATTACAATTGCATAATGTTTGAACTGTCCCTACTGTCAAAAAAATAGTTTTTCTATTTTGGTTCTTTAATATGTACTTTATGAAACCCATTTGGATGTCATAAAGTACTTCTTAAAAGAACTCAAACCTAATTTCTGTTAGGTTGGTACGTAGTACCTACATTTCTAGACATTTGCCATTTGAAAGTAAATATTATTTCTAGCCTAGAAGACCCCACTATTGAAATGAAGTATTAATACATATAAGTAAATATATTAATAATTATTTTGTTATATTTTAAATTTATTAATATTGTATTTTAAATAAGAATGGTTTATACTATCCTGTAAACATAACCTTTTCGCAGATGACAGTAGGAACTTCGGATGCAAATAAGTTTTTAATTGTTATAATCAGTTTCGTGGTAAGTATGGTTGCTTATTTAATAATATAAAAGAGTACATCTATATTGAATGTATTTTCGGCTATTTGGCGAAACTCAGGTGGAGTGCAAAGTATTTATTCTTCCATAATAACCTTTTATTATTTAAACAATTCACAATTCACAAACTCGACTTTCACAATTTACTTTAAATTGTAAACAATAACAATGAAACGTTATAGTTACGAATATCAATCACTGTTACTGTTACCAACAATCAAATAAAAATTAAAATATTCCTAAAAATGAAATCACGTATATTTGTAAATATTTTTTTTGACAAAAGGACCAAAATAGAAAAAAATAGTATAAAATACACGTTTCATAAGACATCTCAGCGCACTTGTCCCGTTAGAAAACTCGCGGCAAGCCGCTCGTTTCTAACAAAGACGCGTGCGCTAAAATCATGTCTTATGAAACTTGTATCTTAATGTACTATTATTAGGTTAGACAGTAATTTATTTTAATTGTGTTATAAAAAGATATTTCGTAATTATTATACTACTATATTTATTATGTTTTGGTTTACAAATAGAACGTTTTTGTTAAGACGAGCAACTGCAAATAATTCAGTTGTATTATTCTGTTAGTTCAAACGTCATACATTTATTTGTAATTTTATGTCAATTCCATGGCTATCACTAGAAATGAAGAAATTTATAAAATTTCAAATTCGGTTTTACAGGTTACAAAATGTACAAAATAAAATCTGATTAGTGATTTATACCTTGTTCCACCTTACGCATTCAGTATTGCAGAGAATAGGGTACAGTTTTGACTTCTCTGATTGGCTGAAATTTGAACCAAGAGACAAGTTTACTCAATGTAATTTCGGCTACTTAAAACTGGCGCTGATGCAAACGCCATCTTCTGCTGAATGCGTTAGTTGGAACAGAGCATAATTTTATTATCTACAACCTTCATTTGAAACATTTTTGCCTAAAATGAATAGGTAACTAACTACAGCAAAATAAAAAAATAACATAATAATAATAATAATAATCTTTATTGTATATCAAGTATTCAACTTATTACAATCGATATTTAGTGAGGGTGAGTCAGTTTTCGTACATAGTTTTGTAACTTCGACGTTCTATATCTTTATTTGATGAGGATGAAATGATGAAAGACACACGCAACAACCATGCCTTATCCGGGATTCGAACCCAGAACCCTAGGAGCGTGAAGCGACAGCGCTACCGCTACTCCACCTGGGTCGGCCATAAAAAAATAACATTGCATTATCTATATAACGGATTTCAAGTAGACACCTGGTATGTTAAAAAACATTTGTATCATTTTTTCTGTACTTTTCTTAAAAATTGCACTTCTACCACACTTATCCTCCTATGCCGTCAAATGATTCCTTCAAAAACTGTTTGGGAATCTCTTTCCGTCTTTCTATCATGATTTTTTATCGTCTGTGCTAATCCGGGCTTAGGTCAGGTCCCCACCTGAAGTGAAATTATTTCTGATTCACGATCAAATTAATGCGTATAATCGTGTTTTCGGCAACATTTGGCCCGCCTAATGATACTGCGCAAGCCGCAGGTCCTAGTCGCCCTCCGGCAATATCACCGGGGATTCCCTGCCCGGGACATTCCCGCCCTCGTCATTCAACGCCATCGGCTAAGTGATTGAAAAGCGAACGAAAGTTACAGACAACGATTTTTTTGTATAAATTGGGATAATTTGATGTTCCATCTTGCGAACTTAATGTTGTATCAATATCGGAATCATTTTTGCTTTTTGTAAAGTTTCGGTATATGACATTTTTGATTTAAAGGGATGAATTGAAAGTAAATGGAATGTAAAATTTAGGTAATAAATTTGAAATTTAACTTTGAATGTTTACTGTTAAAATTTGAATGTTCTTAATTTTTAAAATTGCTAAAGTATATTTGAATCACTGAATAAAAACTGTGATTATATGAAAGAAAGTGGCTATTTTCACCTACAATATGTACAATTAATTTATACAAATAATATGAACAATTTGATTTGGTTATGTTATATATATTTTAAACAACAAAGGTCGAAATTAATTTTAAAAAATCCAAAAATGGGGACTTTGATATCGAGATACAAAGACGTTGCTTACGTTAATTAGACAAGAGTCGGCTCATTAGAAAGCTATTTTAATTAAGTGTCGTTATTTGAAAAATCTTTAATTTTACGAAGGACTATAGTATTCGAAAGTTACATCCATTAAAAATGTTTTTTTAGGTTCCATTGATGTGTATGTTCACTTGTTTCAAACGGCAAAAATTTAACACTGATTATTATTTATCGATTAAAAACTATGTTTGTAGGCAATGACAATTAGAAGAAAGAGCCAATAATAATGAAAAATGAAGAAAATAAGCCATTAATACCAGACCAGTGATTTCATTTGTTTCACCTTTTCATTGGTGTATCCTTCTCTAATTACCTTCATACAGGGTGAGCCTGGGAAGACACCCCTTCTTTAACTTTTTTACCTCTCGCTAAGAGAGGTATTGGATTCATGCTAAAAATCGCATTCCAGATTTTAATGAATAAGCACGTTTTAATGTTTTTAACATTTTTACGATGATGTGTGTGTGTGTGTGTGTGTGTGTGTGTGTGTGTGTGTGTGTGTGTGTGTGTGTGTGTGTGGATGTATGTGTGTGTGTGGATGTATGTGTGTGTGTGTGTGTGTGTGTCTATGTGTGTGGGACGTTGGAAGGACGATTACTCAAAAACTATAAGACTTAATATTTGCTTAACTACATATTTCCCAAATGGACATAACTGGGAAGAGTTGAAAAGGTTTTGGTAACAATTGGACAACCGGAAGTAGCAGATTCTTGAAAAAAAAATTATAAATATTATTTTTTGGAAATATTATAGAAAATTAAATTCTCAATCTGACACATTTTTTATTTATTGTATCTCGTATAGGTTTGAAGATATAGTATATAATAATATAGAATAATCTGTTGTATAAAATCTCATTGCCCAAAAAACAGTTGAGATATTTAAAGGTTTGTAATTGACAGATAAATGCAAAATGTCAATTAATTAAATATGTATTTAAATTATAGGTATTTTAATATTACATATATCCTTAAGAAATACTATCAATGAATTTGAAGAATTCTGAACATATTAGGAGAGTAGGACAAAATTCCTCATAGAACAAAAGAAGAGATACAATTTCAATTATTTGTATGTACAAGAAATGTTAAATTCGTTGCTTATAGGGCGCGAGAAGTCATGTGACTTTGTTGGTCTTGGCAAGCAGATATGAGGATCCGTGTCAGAATGACGGCTAGTAGTTATTTACATATTTTCATGTTTATTTATCATCAATAATATGGAATATACTTGTCGATGAAAATAATCCACATGGATTTGGGAAATCATAATGTTTTAAATGAAAAATTATGATACTTGACACATATGTACATTATTAATAGCTGTCATTAACACTGGCCCCCATATCTGATTGGCAAGGCCAACAAAGTCACATGACTGCTCACGCCTTATGCAACATAAAATGGAAATGGCGAGAGGTATTGTGCTGACCACAACAGATTTTTATTACAAGTAATAGATTTTTTTTAAATGTACTATTTGATGGCACATGTAAATAATTTTTTAACCCATTTATTTTTCTTTTCAACGGTGTATTAAGTTTTATTAATGTATTTGAAAAAATTCGAGAAAAATAAGATAATTGAGAAATATGGGACATAATTTTTATTCAAATATTATAGGTGACTATGTCAAAATAAACAAAATGTAAACATGTTAAATAGTTTAATATCAACAAAGTATATACATCTGATTGTTACTTATTTATTATTAATTAATATATTTGTTATTTATTTTCACATAGGCACCTAGAATATAAAAATTATTTCTTATATATATATATATATATATATATATATATATATATATATATATATATATATATATATATATATATAATATATATATATATCTCAATTATCTTATGTTTCTGGCATTTTTTCAAATGCATTAATAAAAACTATCGTTGAAAAGACAAAAAAATGGCGGTATATATTTTAGTAAAATAATTATTCGTTGCTATTTAAAATATAAAAGTTGATAGTTGTATTTTTATAAAAAATATCTACATCTGCTATCAAATAGTATATTTAAGATAATAAAACTTTTTTGTGAGCCATTTTTTTCTATTATAATAAAAATGTTAAATGGGAGGGGGTCTTCCCAGACTCACCCTGTATAAAACTTGAAACTTTGACATAATAACTCGAAATCTAACAATGATAAAAAAATTGCGACATTCGAAAGAGCATAAAAATTGTCTTAAAAGAGATACAAACCAAAATCCAACACCTGAAAGTTATTCGCAAAAATTGAGACATTCGTTTAAATATAGTCAATTGCTCGTACGTACTGTAGGTAGAAATACCTTCATAAAAAATTTAATAGGTAATAAGATATTTTTATAACTGTTATTAAAAATTATTCAGGAATTAATCCGCAAATAAAAATGCCCGTACCAGAACGTAATTGGATAAATATAATTTGAAAGTATCAATTATACAGCTAGCATCGATTGTTATTCGTAGCAATAGCAATTATCGAAAATAAACGAAGGTTTTCCACCGTAACGGAAAACGCGGGGCAAATAAAACAAGGAGGCGGTAGAAATAATTTGCAGGACGAAGGAAAACGAAAGCAAATGAAACATCCTTGCCTTGCGCCACTTGAGTTTAATCACACCGATCCTTAACAATGAGTTATCGCGCCGCGTACTTCCAAAATATGCGCCCTCGACCTAAATAATAAAAGATCAATTATTAATTAACCAATTAAAAGCGCTTGTTTGGAAGCGCATGTAGTAATTAATTTGAAAATCGTTCTCTAGTTTCTTGAAGCGAGAAAGTGCGAAAGACTTGGCGAAGATAGCGAAACGCACGCTGATCGTATCGCCTTTCCACTCCAGTTCACCGCCACCGCCGCCATCACCTTGTCTTACACAATTCACCAATTTACCTCTGGTTCCAATTACCATTCGACGACACCCGTCTCTACATCACCCTTCAAGATCGACATCCAACATTCTCTTCTCAAAATCGTTTCATCCCGACGCTGTGCTTTCATATCCGTTGCTGCCATCTCAAGTTCCCTAGCCAAAATCATCTAAATTTTTAAATGTCTATTCTACATTCATCGTCTAGTATTATATATGTTATACTACTGGAACCGAAACAAAAATCAGTGTTGTGTTCAATATGAATAGAGTTCAGGAAAAGCTTTATTCCTAATCAAATGACAGATCACGCTTCCATCCCACGGGTGGAAAATAGTTTAGGGTTGCCTTGTGACACTGTCATAGATCTCTATAATAAAGTAGGCTAAACAAATGTTAATAGAGCTGTCAAAAATATTAGTAAAATTGAGGTTATAAATTTAATGATTTATTTTGATAATTATTGATTAAAAATGAGGATGATTGTGAATAAAATAATATCTCGGTGAGAGTTTTATCATAGTTTCACGCTGTAGTAAAACTTATCCTTCTTTGGATGTAATATAGTATTATCGAACTGAAAAGTGCAATATGTTTTGCTCGTAAGTAATTCATATTTACATATCTATTACACAAATACAATAAACGTAAAAGTAAGTTGTGATTGGAAAATTGTCCAACGAAACGAATATCATAGGATTATCTATTATTTAAATAAGCAACGGAAAAATAAAGAAAAAAATCTGTTGTGGCCAGCACAATACCTCTCGCCATTTTCATTTCATGTTGCATAGGGGGCGAGCAGTTATATGACTTTGTTGGCCTTGGCAAGCAGATATCGGGGCCCGGGTTAGAATGACAGCTATTAATAATGTACAAGGTGACAAGTATCATAATTTTTTAATTCAAAACATCATGATTTTCCAAATCCATGTGGATTATTTTCCTCGACAAGTATATTCCATACTATTAATGACAGATAAACATCAGAATATTTTGAAATTTTGAATGAAAAATTATGACATATGACATATGACATCTATGTAAATAATCAGATTGGCACACCCAGCAATGGGTAATATGACATGATGATATATTTATTTATTTATGTAAATAACTACTAGCTGTAATTCTAACACGGATCCTCATATCTGCTTGCCAAGGCCAATAAAGTCACATGACTGCTCGCGCCCTATATGTAACAAATTTAACATTTCTTGTACATAGAAATAATTAAAATTGTATCTCTTCTTTCGTTCTATGAAGAATTTTGTCCTACTCTTCTAATATGTTCAAAATTCTTTAAATTCATTGAGAGTATTAGTGGTATTTCTTAAGGATGTATGTAATATACCCATAATTTAAATACAAATTTAATTAATAATACAATAATATATATTAAATGTACTCGAAAAATCTGATTTTTGACACTGACATTTTGCGTTTATCTGTCAATTACAAACATTTAAATATCTCAACTGTTTTTTGGGCAACGAGATTTATTACAACAGATTATTCTATATTATTACTTTTATACTATATCTCCAAACCTATGCGAGATATAATAAAAAAAAATTAAATGTGTCAGATTGAGAATTTAATTTTCTTAAATATTACCAAATATTTAGTAGTTTTTTTTTCAAGAATCTGCTTCTTCCGGTTGTCCAATTGTTGCCAAAACCTTTTCAGTTCTCCCCATTAATGTCCGATTGGTAAATACGTAATTAAACAAATATTAAGTCTTATAGTTTTTGAGTAATCCTTCTCCCAACGTCCCACACATACACATACATCCACACACACACACACAAACATCATCGTAAAAAATGTTGAATCATGAATCCAGTACCTCTTTTAGCGAGAGGTAAAAATGCATTATGAAATTTAAAAGTAGAAATATTTTAGAAAGTGCAAAGTTTTTGACAACGCGGAATAATGAATAAAATATATAAACTAAGGTACTATGAAACTCTTTTAATTACTACGCATACTACTACTACTACTACTACTACTACTACTACGTTGCATAAATACTATAGGTGTGACATTTAGTGTCCACGATAAGTAGGAGAAGATTCTTAACCTAATGCAGCGCTAGTACATTGTGCTCTACCACATAACTTTCTGGAACTAACATGACAAGTTAAATATTATTTAACCTTATTTTTAATAATTAGGTACTTCGCGAGATATTTAAAATTTATATGCCAGTGTCGCTGTGACGTCATACTATTGATACGTGTCTCTCGCAGCCTATTATAGCGTGTGGTGCCAAAGAAAGATAGTAATAGGTGTTGCCGTAAAATCGTATTGAAATTAAAAATCAAATGCATTTAAACTACAAACAATTAAGACTTTTTAATACTACGAATTACTTAAAAATTAAGCGAACTTTTATTTACAATAAAACAAAAAAATAAGAGTGGAAGACCCCATAGGATGATTCAATATTCCAATTCATAACTGTTATGTGTCATGAACATTCCTCGCCTGATATGCTGAAACATCTGGCGGATGCCAACTTCGTAACCATGATATTTACATACTAAGTTATATAAGTTGGCACACCTACAGAATTTATATACTGTACATCTAGCATATACATTTGATTTTTATAATTATGTTTAACAATACAACCCAATTATTTTCTAATTTTGTATACTTTTCTAGAATAATATTTAATCTTAGAAAAAATATTATCGTGCATGCGAAACTCAACCATGTCTCGTTTTACGTTCATTTTTTCATTCCTCGTGCAATATTTTTTGCACTTATTGCATAAATAACTAGTAATGACTTTAACCTCAGGTTTTGAAATTCACGTTAGTCTTTGAGTAGTATATCTCTATATTTTACTTATTTTTCTTACTACCGTATAGTCGGCCTGAATTGGATGATCACTATTAATTTTTTATTTGAAATTCAGAGTTCAGTATCTATCCCAATGCATTGTAGAGAAAGACAATGTGTTCAGAAAATAATAGATGCTGCTCTGGACGGGCGCCACTGTAGAACAGATCCTTGGCATGGTAGTTGTGGCACTCTTATTATCTTCTTCTCATCTTATCTCAACTTTTTCATTTGGAGTCGTTGTAGCGCCGCTCGACGAAATAGGACCCTAAGCCACGATAAAACTAAGTTTTCATATAGGAAACAGTCCAAGTGGATGCACAAAATCTCAGAATAGATTGTAGTAAACTGGGTTACAACATTACAAGATTAGTTCATTGCAAAATTACAGTTAGTCCTTTAAATGTATGTTTCCTTAAATCTCATTAATGTTGTTTAAATGTTTGCCAGCTGTTAAACCTCTTCGCCATATATAAATATTGGTATTTATTTATGCAGTTTTTTCTACTACACTTTAGTTGGACAATGTGAGCAATATTTTGTCCAAAATATTTTACAAAGGACAAAGAATAATTTATTGATTATTACAATATTTATAACGTTAATTTTATATTAGAAAAAAATGCGTTAATTGTCCTGCGGTAATGTCTTGTACATGGCCTCCTGGTAAAATCTTGCAAATGTCTTTGTGAAAGACCAACCAAGCTCTGCCGTTGCATAATCACCATTATAATTAAAATAAGTTACCATAATTCGTACCTATAGTATGGGATATAAATCCTATTTCATTGCTTTACTCGTTAAGTTTTTCATCTGTAAAACAATCATTTAACATGTATTGAAACTGAGGAAACAACAATATGAACAACTGAACAGATTATCTTATTATAAATAATGCCTGATTTAACAGTATTTTGCGAGTATATGTACCTACATATATAAATACTCGTACTTAGTAGCTATACTTAATCGACTGGTAGATTGTAGACAAGAACCGAAGTACTTCAAATCGTAAGAATGCCCGGTTTCATAAAAAATTTAAATATTGCTAAATTTAACGATATGTTAAAATGTGTACTGACACACAAATTATTTAATTTCTACACTCTAATAACATTTGTAAATTTGTCATATGTCAAACTTTAACACATTGCTAAATTTAATCAATCTTTTATGAAACCGATTATGAGTTCTAGCGCACGGTTATCTAACGACAAAATAGTTATGTGTGTATTAAGACCGTAAAGTGATATTTTTTCACTTAAGAAATAAGAACTTGGGTATCGAAAGCGTCATTGGCACTTTACGTAACGCACATTATTTTTTCTACGTTAGTTCTAAATCGATATTGCAAAAAAAGGCAGAAATAACGAATAATTTATTATATATAATTTTGAGTTCAGGAATTAATATTAAAAATTGTCAGAACTATAGAATCTATTTTAATATTGTAAATAATTAAATAAAAATATTTTTTATGACTGAAATTTCGAGTATATGTTCACATCTAATCTACACCACAGTACAGCAATGTTCCCACATTAATATTGATATTAACATTAACATTACGAGGTTTGTTCAGAAAATAACCGAACTTGATTATTCATTTTACAGATTACTGGTCCTTGTCCCCTTGAAAGTACTCTCTTCCCATATTCACACACTTTTCCTAGCAGTGCTTCCATTTCGCGAAGCAGTACTGGATAGTTTCATTTGAAATGGCCTTTAAGGTCTGTGACGAATTTTTTTTGATGTCATCAATAGTCTAAAAACGGCGTCCTGTCAGCACTAATTTTAATTCGTCTCCCCTTTGCAGGAATGTTTCATCGTCATTGGCTTGTTCAAGGTGTTACCGACAAACGTCCACTCGATTTTATTTCTGTTGTTCGGTCATCTAACGAGGTACAAATTTTGCTACAGCTCGATGCATATTCAATTTTTTAGTCAAAATTTCATGGCATAACCCAGTTGAGATGTTAATCTCTACTGCAATTTCTCTGACACACAATTGACGATTTGCACACACCAGATCGTTGATTTTCTGAACATGTGAGTTGACAGTTGAAGTCGAAAGCATTCTTGGCCGAGGATCATCGTCAATTGACTGATGAACACTTTTAAATCATGAAAACCATTCGTAACATTGTGTATGATTCAGGGCATTATCTCCGTACGCTTGTTTCAAAGGTTGAAACGTTTCTGTGAAAGTTTTCCACAGTTTCACGCAAAATTTTATGTTGCATCGTTGTTCCAGAAAATCGCACATTTAAAAAATCGTCACTAACACTTAAACACGTTGCACTCAAATAACAATACCACGAAAACCGAGATATCACCAATCCAAGAATATGTGATTACAGGGAGGCTATGCGCAACTCAATGCTGTCAACCGCATATTACTCCGTTGGCACGTAATTCAAAATGTTCGGTTATTTTCTGAACAGACCTCGTATTTATACTCGTAAATAATTCTATGTGGATAAGCTATTTTAGGAAATATTTTTGTTACGTACATACGAATATTTGATTTATGATCAATTTTGTTTTGTCGAAAATTGGAAAATAGAACATTCAAACATACAAATATTTTATATAGATGACGTAAAAGTAAAGTAACCGCACTCAATCTCATGTAAACATGCATTTTCCTTCAAAGAATTTCAATCAGAAAATACAGCCAACGAATAAGAACATTCATTCCACAAATACAATATTATATTCTCCTGAAATGTCCCAGAAATGGTTTCTTCATATGAATGCATATCTTAATATTCACGCAAATATGGTCATGTATGCATCAAGATATACATCAGCTAAATTTTACACACTTTACATATCTAAATATTCATCTCTATATTATTTGCAGTATGTACTCGTATGTCAACATTTTAGTAAAACTATTGTGCTTTCTATTTACTCACTTTAGATCTTTTAAAGATAAGCGTACGTACATAACTTTTTCTATTTTAAAATGTATTCATGTATTCTGCCAAAATGGGTATCACAAATGAAACGATAAAAATTTCATAAGCACGTTAATTAAAAAAATCTGATGTGGCCAGTACATTAGCTTCCGTCTATCCTGTGTATTATGTATAAATTCCATACATAAATTTTCATGCAAAAATATCCTATATTTCCAGTAAAATTATTTCATAAAGAAACTATGCAAATTGCACTTGACACTGACATCTTCTTCACCTTTTCTCATTCGATAGGGGTCCCTGTTTCTGTCCAGTTAAATTTTTTGCAAAATGGTGATGTACACGTTACACCATCATCGTGTAAAAAATCAAAATTAATTTACTAAATTCATATAATTGTTAAATTTAATTGTATTTTATCTTTTATAACATAACTGTGATAACCGTTTTGACCAAAAAATTTAATGTTATTCAAATTTTTATGTGTTGTAAACTTGACAACCATGTGCTCATGTTACGCTTCAAAAACATGTTTGTAAATGTGGATTTTTTTTATCAATCTCAACTAATTGTCCTGAAGATGGTTAAAAATATAACCGAAAGCTTAACAAATTAAAAAAGAGTGTTCTTAATTGGATATATGTAATATTAATATACTTATAATTTTAAATATTTAATTAATAACACAATAAGATATTTTAAATGTACTTACTTCCCAGAAAAAGCATTCTGTAATGTTAATAAAACTGTTGATTCTTGACACTGACATTTTGCATTTATCTGTGAATTATAAACTTTTAAATATCACAACTGGTTTCCATGGAGTTGTTTGGATAGCGAGATTTATTACAGCAGATTATTCTGTATTATTATATAATATATCTCTAAATCTATAGAAGATATAATATTTTTTTTAAATGTATCAGATTGATAATTTAAAGATAAATATTCAAAAATAATATGTAGAATATTTGTTTTAAGAAACTACCACTTCCGGTTGTCCAATTGTTACCAAAACCTATTCAACTCTTCCCAATAATGTTAGATTGAGGAATCTGTAGTTAAACAGGTCTTTAGTTGTATAGAATTTGAGAGATCGTACCTACAACACACATACACACACAGACATCATCGTAAAAATGTTAAAATCGTATTGTAGGGACCTTAAAACGTGCTTATTCAATAAAATGCGGTTATGCGATTCTTAGCATGAATCCTATACCTCTCTTGGCGAGTGGTAATTAACATTATATTATGAAAATGAATAGCCATTTTTCAATTAAGTAAACTAAATTAGGTAAAAAGGGTTAAGTAAATATCATCTAGAACCAACCTTGTAGCACAAGTTTTTCCCTTTCTTAGAAGTGGATGGCTGATTTATCTCGTTGCATAATATCTTCTATTTCGAAATGGATGGTTGGTAGTTTTAAATTTTGTTTGATATATTTATCAATTTTATTATTTACTCGTAAACTTTTGTCTATATATACCCCTCTGCTACGATAGTAAATTTGCAAAGAGAGAAGCTACGGGAGCTTCTCACTTTGCAAAAGCAATATTATGAACTGATAATTTTTTTTTTTTCATTTCATGTGTTATACTGCTTGGAAATTGTAAAATTATAATTTTTTAGTAGTTCCAAATCAAAATAAGTCAAAATCATAGATTAAGGAATATATATATATATATATATATATATATATATATATATATATATATATATATATATATATATATATATATGTTACTGTAAATGCCCGAAAATCGGTAAATCTTAAGATTGATGTACAAAATCCAGGATTTACCATTTTTATGTGGTAAATCTACAAATAATTAGATAATTTATATAATTTCGGGTGTTAAAACGTAGTAGTGCAATTGCAAATTGGTATTGCATTTTTAATTATCGTAGCCATGTTGTAAAATCCGACTTTTAATTAAAGGTTGGTGAAACGCGGCCAGATTGTCAAACCTTCAAAGACAGCAATGTTTAGTATATTTCTCTAAATACTACAACAATAACCTAACCTAACGCACAAAAGTCACCCTTGAAAACTGGAGCACAGTTTTGTTCGTTAGGTTATTGTTATATGTATATAAAGAAATATGCCATGCTATATTTAATTTACCACATAAAATTGGTTAATCCTAGGTTTTGCACGTCAATCCTAGGATTTACCGATTTTCGGGCATTTACAGTAACATATATATATATATAAAGGGTTTTCCAATAAGAGGTGTTATTTTGAATAGCCCGCTATTTCGGTAGATGTCGCTTTTGAAGCTGTCATTTTTTGACATTTGACAAGTAGAAACTACGCCATTAATAAAAATGGAACGATACACGCTTCAACAACGCATTGAAATTATTAAAATTCACTATAAAAATGGTGAAAATTTGGCAGAGACGGTTCGTAAAACTCGACAATTTTTGGGTCGTCTTGAAGCACCTTGTCGGACCGCAATACAGAAATTGGTGGAAAAATTCGAGCTGTTGGGACAAGTTAGTGACGTGAAGAATAAAACCCGTGCACGTCGCTCAAGAACAGCCGAGAATATTGCTGCTGTAGCCGAAAGTGTTGAAGAAAACCCAGGTTTGTCCATTCCTCGTCGTTCTTTGGAATTAGGCATTCCACAAACGTCATTACACCGTATTTTGCATAAAGATTTGGGTCTTAAGGCTTATAAAGTCCAGTTAACACAAGAACTCAAGCCGGCCGATCATCAACAACGTCGTGTCTTTGCTGATTGGGTCGTTGAAATGCATGAAAATGATCCGGAATTCCATCGAATCACAATTGGCCACCGAGATCTTGTGATTTAACACCTTGCGACTTCTTTCTTTGGGGCCACGTGAAAAAGAAGGTCTACGCCAACTGCCCAGCGTCGACTCAAGACCTCAAAGATGGAATTCGTGAGGCTATCGAGGACATAGGACAGCCACTTTGCGATTTGGTTATGGAAAATTTCATGAAAAGGATATTGTCCTGTCAGCGTGGTCGTGGTGGTCATTTGCCTGATGTTATTTTCCACTATTAACGGCATACCTTCCTCTTTATAATGAAATAAACATCCGATCATTTATATTAAAAAATGGCATTTTTCTTTGAATATCAAAATAACACCTCTTATTGGAAAACCCTTATATATATATATATATATATATATATATATATATATATATATATATATATATATATATATATATATATATATTGGACTTGTTAAAGTGACATTGTTCTTGTCAAAGTGACACAGGCACATAAATCTGTTGATTTTAAGCACTTAAAGGTTGCTCGAGTACCATGTACAATTGTACGGGCCTATACCGTAAATTTTGAAAACAATATACATATCAAATTATATATTTATAATTTTGAGCAAACGTAAATTTGAACTGGATTATAAATCTAAATATAATTAATGAGTGGCTGATTACAAATTGCAACATAATTTAAAGACTACCTTCGCTGTAGTACGTTTCACGTATAAAAATAAAATTGGTTTAGATAGGGAAATAAATTCTGCCCTCTGGTCAGAATACAGAAATTCATAAAAGCTAAAAAAAATATCACCTGCCAGTGCCGCTGACAGTTTTCAAATAAAATCGACAGAATCAAGTGATATTTAACTGTAGTTTTGATTTCGTCTTCGCAATTTTTAACATACAGGTATCAATTCTACATTTTTATAAATAAAAATATTTAGTATTAATAAAGTTTGGTTTCACGAATTTAAATTGTTTATTTGGTAAAGCATGTAAAAACGGTAGGCTCTCAAGCGCCATCTGCTATTTCCTTACGTGAAACGCACTATGTTGCGTTGTGCCATTGATGAAAAATGAATCAATAAAAATAACATTCATATAGCTATAATTTACATATTAAAAAAAAAACCTAAAGTATTTTCCAGTAATTTTACATACACATCATTTTCTTAAGCACTACGATATACTGAAGTGACGAAACGAAAGTCGATGCATCGTGTTTATAATGTGATCTTTGAGTAAGTGTCATGATGACACATCTCCTGCCTCGTTCCACTTTTCACTAGGTCTGAACGGAAGTGGAGCTTATTTCTAGAAGCAACGAAACGACGTACGTAAAGAAGAAACATGTGCTAGCCCATAGTCACTTTATGCTCGAATACCGGTGCATCGTAAAGTATGGCACTTGCGATCATATTAGTTTACTATAAGATCGTAACTTTTGAATCACGATGCCCGTAAAAAATGTCTTCACTCTGCCGGATATGAAAATGTTCGCCGCTAGAACTTCATATCCAGATATAAAACAAGGGGAACTTTAAAAGACTTACGCTCCATTTTATAAACTTATAAAACCGTGTTTATGTGCTCGTATATAATCAGCATTAAAACACGTGTAATATTTTAAATTAAAATGATTACATATTGGAGTTCATACTAAAAAATAATAATTATTTAATTAAAATAGCTTGAGGACAAATTAATAACATAATAACAAAATTATCCTACACAAAATAATGCCCGACAAATTATATTTTAAATGTACTTGCTCCGCCCATAAAAATTCCAGTAAACTGCTGATTTTTGACACTGACATAATGCATTTATCTGTCAATTACAAACATTTAAATATCTCAACTGTTTTTTTGGGCAACAAGATTTATTACAACAGATTATTCTGTATTATTATATACTATATCTCTAAACCAATAGGAGATATAATAAAAAAATTAAATGTATCAGATTGAGAATTTAATTATCTTTATTATATGTAGTAACATAAATTTTCAAAAATTATATTTAGAAATTTTCTTTTTAGAAACTAGCATTTCCGGTTTTCCAGTTGTTACCAGAACCTATTCAACTCTTCCCATTACTGTTAGATTGAGGAATCCGTAGTTACACAGGTCTTTTATAATTTGAGAAATCGTATCTACAACATACTAACACACACACACACACACACCCACACACATCCACACAGACATCATCGTAAAAATATTAAATTCGGATTGTAGGTACCTTAAAATGTGCTTATTAATTAAAATCTGGATATGCGATTTTTAGCATGAATCCAATACTTCTCTTAGCGAGAGGTAAAAAGGAATAGGCAGAAGACGCACGTCATCAACCTGAAAGAAACCTTATAAAATGAAATATAACTTGTAGAAATTATTGGGTGCTATTTATTTTAAAAAATAGAAGATAAAAATAAACTAGTTTTAAGTAATGTATATATTAATGATATTTGTAATTATTTCTAATGCCCGGTTTTTCAGTCACGGTTTAAACCAAAAAATTGATTTAAGTTCAGGTTCAGGGTTTAAACTGTTTTTTAGTCTGGTTTAAACCTTGAACTCAGCTCAAATTTCGGATATTTTCACACCAAAAGCTGGCATTTAACTTTGTAATTTATGCTATAGGTTTACATCTAATAATAAAGAAAAAATCTATTTGTTTCCCTTTTTTCAATCACCTGTATACAGCGGTCACCGTTTACCCATTCTAACCGGATTCACCGAGCCGCAGTTAACACTGCCGTACTGCCGGTAGATTTTGAGTTAGTATTACATTTAATATGTATAAGGGGATAGACTATAGCATCCAATATGATAAATATGTTGTGAATTTATCATATTTTGACATCTATTATACTTACTGACAGATGTCAAATACCATACAATATTGAATCTGTACATAAAGCAAAAACTGACAGAATAAATTTAAACTATTTATGTATTAAATATAATAAATCATTTTATTTTCAAGTGACAAATTAACTTTTGATCAGTCTCGGCTAACATTTTTCATTCAATTGAAATGTAGAAAACGCAAAACCCGGAGCAGTTAATAAATTAAATTCAAACAAGTAATTTCCCGTTCAAACTTTGTTACATTGTAGTATAATATTTTTTATGATTAATGTTTAAACATGTGAAACTTTCACAATTGAATGAGTTAATTTAAAGTGATGCACGTAAAATACAGTAGATACTCGCTAATAATCCGAACTTTCCGGTAATACGAACTGTCTGTCCAGATTTTTTTTTTTCGTTAACGCATCTACACTACTAAAAGTGCTTGTGTTCGGAATTCAATTGTTATTACATTCGGAAGATATCCTTGAAAATTTCGATGAGAAGAAAAAACAGAAAAAAACTATATATTTTTTTTAAAAAACCATAGATGCTACTTTTGTATTTACAGATATACAGTAAAAAAAAATTAAATATGTCCGATCAAAATCATGTATGATGAACGAATTGACAAATTGGCATACATCTTTCTCTCACATTTACAATGATTACAAGCATGTGCGATAAGAATGGATATAACAAGCTTGTCTTTCAAAAATTCATATCAGTTAGAGCATTCCATTTTAAAACGATGCTCATTGTTGACATTTCTTTCGTTGTAACGTAAGCTTATTTATTAATTCACCTCGACTCATAGTCGTGAGTACTGCGTTATTTTTATTCAGTGTCACTGACACTGTGCCAGTATCTTATTTATATATTTGGTTTTTGATTTACTAATAAACTTACCAGTAGACTTATTTTTGAATTTTGAATGCTTTTACTGTAAAATATATTTTGATAATAAGAAAATAACAGTAGTGTCTTACGTACCCTCATAAAAACTAAGTAAACGACACTACTGAATTTGATAGAATGGGCGGAGCTAAAATTAATTTATACAATTCGTAGATGATATTGAAAGGACGATTTCTCAAAAACTATAATACTTAATGTCTGTTTAACTACGTATTTCTCAATCGGACATTACTGGGAAGAGCTGAAAAGGTTTTGGTAATAATTGGACAACCGGAAGTAACAGATTCTTAAAAAAATCTTCTAAATATTATTTTTTGATAATTTTTATTCTTGCTAGGAAAAGAAGAGTAAATTCTCTATCTGATACATATAAATATTTTATTATATATTTTATACATTTAGAGATAAAGAAATATAAGGTATATAATAATCTGTTGTAATAAATCTCACAGCACAAATAATGTCATGGAAACCAATTGAGAAATTAAAATGTTTGTAACTGACAGATAAATGTCAGTGTCAGAAATCCGGACATATTACTGAAGAATTTTTCTGGGAAGTACATACATATATTGTATCTTATTGTTTTAATAATTAAATATTTAAAATTATAGGTGTATTACATATAACCCTTCAAAAATATTGTCAATCCCGACAATGAATTGGAAACATTTCGAAAAATTAGAAGGGTAGAACAAAATTTCTTCATAGAATGAATTAAAAAATCTAAATATAAAGAATAGATATACGAGGTCTGTTCAGAAAATAACCAAACTTTATTTTTTTAAACTTTATTATTAATTTTACAGATTATTGGTCCTTGTCCCCTTCAAAGTACTCCCCTCCCCTATTCACCCACTTTTCCCAGCGGTGTTTCCATTTCTCGATACAGTTCTGGATAGTTTCATTTGAAATGGTATGGTCTGTAACGAATTTGCTTGGATGTCATCAATAGTCTGAAAACGGCGTCCTTTTATCACTGATTTTAATTCGTCTCCCGTTATGATTCTTTGCATGCATGTTTCATTGTCATTGGTTTGTTCAAAAATTTGCCGACAAACGTCAATTAGATTTTCTTTCTGTTGTTCGATCATCAAATGAGGAACAAATTTTGTTGCAACTCGATGCAAGTTCAATTTTTCAATCAAACTTTCATGGCAATTTCTCTGACAGTCAATCGGCGATTTGCATGCACCAGATCGTTGTTTTGCTAAACGTGGGAGTCATCAGTTGAAGTCATTCTGACACGGGCCCCCATATCTGCTTGTCAAGGCCAACAATGTCACATGACTGCTCGCGTCCTATACTTATGTAACTAAAACGGAAGTAGCGGGAGTTATTATGCTGGCCACAACAGATTTTTGTGTTTATAATACAGGTTATAGTATAACATCAATATCATTATAATTAGAAAGTTTTAAAATGACTACCACTCCCACAAAATATTGTTTCGAATCAACTACTTAAATAATAATTCGAAACTACTGCTTAGCCATTTAGCGTCAAATGATGACTTCATTCTGCGGCACCATTGCTCGGCTATTTTAAAACGAAACAAAGTATAATTGTACTTCAAAATTTATCATAAACAGAATTTCTATTACAGAATTCATTTTTTGTTACTAGTGCATCTAAATATCAATTAATATAACCAAAATTCTAAAAATTGATTTACCTTTGTAAAATAAACTAGTAGTTAACGATTGTCCACAGTATAGAAACTTGTTTAGTATTTGGTGGAAACTAGATTACCCTTAATTTCCTAGCAACTTGTAAAAATTATTCCGTTCACGTGCTCTCATTTTGATGTAAATGCGCTCGCCATTTAGAGCGTGATTAATTAAAAATGGCGCCGGACTAAACTCAGCAGTAGTTGAAGTAGCAAACCTAACCTACATGTAGCAAGTTGAGATACGTTTGCATTTCTTAATCCGAGAATTCGCTATTAGCCAGTGATTTACGAGTAAAGTTGAAATGGATTCAAGAGCTGCAGTGAAATTTCTTATCCGCGTCGAATTACCTAACGTATAGCTTTGCGCGAGCCTTAATAAGCAGGTAATTCTACGCAGACATTAAAATTTGATTCATGGAATGCCAAGTTGAAATTATGTTGCTTATAATAAAAATTCATATCAACTTACGTATTTTATAATAAAATGCTATAATATGTTTTAATACTCAATAAACAGCGAAGGAGAAAAAGTTTCTATTATGAATTTCATACTTATGTTCGTTATGAATACAAACTAAACATTTTTTTTTCTTTGTTTAACATAACAGTAACGCCGGCGCCACTCTTGCGGCCGCTTCGAAACGTCCGCTCGTTCGCACTTGGCGACATAACCGCTGACCGATGTGCAATTTGCTGACAAAAATTTCAGTTAACCAAATTTCGCTGAATACAAATGAGCTTGTATGTGTAATTTGAGCCCTACATAAAAAATTAACTTTAAAGGTGATACCGGGTTCATCCCTTAAACATTTAATTTTATAGTCTCTATTGCTGTAGTTCCGGCTTGAAACTTTTCAGATCGCCTCCTTGCTCTGAACCGCCAATGTGACGAATATTCAGAATGAAATAAAATCTCAACAAAGTATCTAATCGAGTCGAGTAGCGGCCGCGCCGCAAGAGTGAACAAAAACCATAAGAAACAATGCAACACGTGCTTGCGGCGGAACTGGTGTACGCGACGCGACCGCTACATGTTGCGGTCGGAAAGCGACGTGTCGCGACGGAACCGCAAGTGTGTCATC
The DNA here is from genome assembly GCA_951394225.1 of Harpalus rufipes. NCBI lineage: Eukaryota > Metazoa > Arthropoda > Insecta > Coleoptera > Carabidae > Harpalus > Harpalus rufipes. The sequence goes on from OX596274.1 coordinate 65,480,318, forward strand.
TCTTATAAGAATACATTGCTTGCACGTAAAGCGGCCAGACCGCGCGGCGCTGCCGCAAGTGTGGTGCCGGCTTAACTTTCTATTTATTGTACTTATACACCGAACATCATGTTTATTTGACGATTCACATCTAGTGGTACTCTTTCATCAAATTTCTCTATTTTCTTTTGTATTTTAAATTTTTTGTTGCATTGGTACAAATGACTGATTCACTCAAATTTATGTAAAATGTTGACCATTATTCAGCATATAAATTATAAATATGATAAAACTAAAATGGTATCAAATTCAGCGTTTTAGTTAAGGAAATTATGTTGATGTAGATATAAATATAGGGATGTAAATTCTGCCCTCTAGTTGATGAGAATGTACACTTACACTTAAAGTACTTTAGTTCGCAATATCGGAGAAATTATCAATTATTCATTATCAGTTGTTTGTAAAATTGACATGATATTTAACCACTGTACAAATATAAGCAGTCGGTAGTTAGTTGCACTCCTCAGCGGCACCTACCTTTGATCTAGTGATTCGACATCATACCACCGGCTAAGCTCCATCTTTTGATGTACTGGTACCAAATAATAAATGACAAAAATATGCGCTCTGTGAAATGTTTACATACGAGCTGTGCAGGTATGGTCGTTCCACGTATCAACTGATTTACGTTATCAACTTGCGAAAAATATGAAAAACTAAAAATCTCCAAACGTTTGAAATGTTTTCGGAATATTTTTATTTACTTAATCCGTACTTACTTAATCTTAATTCGGTATAAGGTTTTGGTTTTGTCTTGTTAACTTCATTCCCTTCTTCGGGTTTTCTTCTCCATATTTCTCACCATATAATCGTATTTTGCATTAACGGAGCTTCTTGCCATTCAACACTCCTATTTTCTAGTGCTTTTCTTACGTCATCATTCCAGGTTTTTGCCGTTCTGCCTCTCTTTCTTTTCGCTATTGGTCTAGCTTCATATACGCGTTTCGCTATTCTTTCTTCATGCATTCTGTAGAGATGTTCTTTCCATCGCAGTTGCGCTTCTTCTGTGTGCTCTTTGATTGGTTTTATTTCTAGGTTTCCCCAGTATATTTCGTTTCTTATACGATCGTGTATTTCCTTCTATTCTCCAAAAGAACCTCATCTCTACGTTTCTGATTCTGCTGTGTGTCCTTTCCGATGTAGTCCATAATTCACACCCATATGTCTTAATTCAACTTTTTCGCTAAGAATTTTGTTTTCTAAGCATTAAAGAGTCTTCCTCCATTAGTTACTCTGTCAGTTACTTCCTGGTCTATTCTTCCAATTGCATGTATAATAACTTCTAGGCATTTGAAGGTTGTTACTTTTTCTATCTTATTATTTTCTATTTTTATTGTATGCTCTTTAATTATGTCATTTATTATTATTGTTTTAGATTTGTCTTTGTTTATTACCATATTCAATTTTTTGAATTCGTTCTGCACTAGAGTGCTGTTGTGTTGAAGATCTTGTTCATTCTTGGTGGTCAGAATTATATCATCCGCGTAGTAAAATTCTGAGACTGTGTCCAACATCGTTAGTTTTAAGATTGGTCTTTATATTCTTAAGTGCTTCATAATAATAGTAAAGGGCTCAGAATACATCCTTGCTTTAGATCTGAGGAGATCGTAAACTCTTCTGGTGAGTTGTTTCTTACTCTTACGTAGCATGTATTATTTTCGTATATACGTTTTACGCAGTTGATTGTCGAATTTTCCACTCTTATTATTTGCATAATTTCCATACTTTTTCTCTATTTACCTTATCAAATACTCTCTCAAGGTCTATAAGGCACATGTGTATTTGTTTGTTTACTGTCCTAGGTTTTTCCATTATATGTCTCAGCGTAAAAATATGATCCTGTACACTTCGCCCTGGTCTAAAGCCGCTTTGGGTTTCCTTACTCTATTTTCTAGGATTCTTGCAAATAATTTCGCTGGTACACTTAGTAGTGTTATGCCCCTGTTGTTTTTGCAGTCCTTTCTTAAATATTGGAGATATCACCCCTATGTGCCAATCCTGAGGAATTCCTTGTTCGTCGATTCTACTGATGATTTTTATTAAACATTGTTCTTCTTTATGTCCCATGTATTTCACTATTTCTGCATTTATGTAGTCATGTCCGAGTGATTTTCCTGATTTCGTTTCCTTCATGGAATTGTGTAGTTCTTCTTCTGTTATATCAAAAGTGTCTGGTAGTGTCCTATTCCTACATTGTTCTATTTCCGTTCTTCATATTATCTCATCTTGTTTTTCACCCTCAGTCAACAGGTTTGTGAAATATTCTTTCCACCTCACCATAATGTTCATCGTTCTTCCTGTTTCACCTTCTAGAACTCCTAAATTCTCTTCTCATTCCGTTCTCATACTTTTTATTACTCCATAAAAGAATTGCATATAAATAACTTTATTTCTTTTGTCCACCATGATTTTTATCTGTTATTTATTACTTAGTCACATTTAATATAGTTTCTTTAAATTTTTACCACATATCTTCAATATTTCCTTCCTCTTGAATATGAATTATTTTGAAGAAAAAAAAAAGATTTTGTAATATTTTCATGTTAATTTGGATAATTTGAGTACTGAAACCGGAAACCATGCCGAAGGCGTTATCTCGACATAGTCGGGAATTAGTGGCTAATTTGATTGGGTATTTTAAAACAAATAAAAATAATAATAATAGTCCTTTTTACCGCTACATTGTATAAATGAGGCAATTTTTATAGCACATAATCGTTATATATGTATATACAAATTGAGTCTGGGAAGACACCCCCCCTCTCTTAACTTTTTTATTTTAAATAATATAAAAAATTGCTTATACCAAAGTTTTATTATTTTAAATATATTATAGCAGATATAGATATTTTTTATAAAGTCAGGTTTACAAGATACAACTATCAACTTTTATTGTTTCAATCGCAACACATAATTATTTTACTAAAATATTTAGCGTCATTTTTTGTTTTTCCAACGATGTATTAATTTTTATTAATGCATTTGAAAAAAATCTGATGTGGATGTGGCCAGCACATAACCTCTCGCCGTATATTTTACCTGGCTGTATACATAAAGCAAAGAATATTTTTAGAAATACAAATAATATATTCATATATATGACGTATAAACTTCTTTATTATTCAATATGAGCATGTCTCAACATAAAACAATTTTCACATATATTTACAAAATCTATAGGATATTTTACCATAAATTATGTACAATAAATTACATATATAAATTTTAGGCTGGTAACAGGGATTTTAAATTCGAACAACGTTCTTTTTTACTTTCTCTTCATATTCTTCTAGCAAAAAAAATAATTTTGGGCGGTCTAAAATGTATATATCTGAATTGTGCATCTATTGTTGCATATCTTCTTTAACATTTTATTTTTTCATACATATTGTATCTAAATAACACGTTAATTCCCTTTAATAAAGTGATGGATAGATTCCACTCCGATTATTCTTATATCGATGTGTAATTTTGTCAATATTTACAACTTACTTGAGAAGAATTTGATAGCTTTTTCGCAGTCTAATGTTACTCTAGTCTGTTACTCTAGTGTTGGTGTACATTGTCCCATAATGTTTGAAACAAATTTAAGTTCTTTAACCTATACTTGTCACCTCCATAATAGTCACAGATCAAGAATTAAGAGATTCTCCAAGTACATTTTTCTTTCATTACTTATTATTTCGATCAGATACAATTTTTCTGTATTTTACGTTGCAGAGTGGAGACCATCTTCACTTTCATCTTGTGTTTATAACATTTAAATATCGTCTTCCTTCGAGCTGTATTCTCGCTTATATCTATTCTTTACATTTAGATTTTTTATATATGTATAAATACATTCTATGAAGAAATTTTGTCCTACTCTTCTAATTTTTCGAGATGATTCCCATTCATTGTTGGCATTAACAGTATTTCTGAAGGGTATGTGTAATATACCTATAATTTTAAATATTTAACTATTAATACAATAAGAAAATAGAAAAAATCTTCAGTAATGTCTCCGGATTTCTGACACTGACATTTATCTGTCAGTTACAAACATTTAATATTTTCAACTATTTTCCATGGCATTCTTTCGGCTGTAAAATTTATTACCACAGATTATTTTATATATTATATTTCTTTTATCTCTAAATCTATAGAATCTATAATAAAATATTTAAATGTATCAGATATAGAATTTAATTTTCTTTAATATTACCAAGAAAAATTTTCAAAAAATAATATTTAGAAGATTTTTTTTCAAGAATCTTCTACTTCCGGTTGTCCAATTGTTACCAAAACCTTTTAGTTAAATAAATATAATGTCTTACAGTTTTTGAGTAATCGTCCTTCTAACATCCTACATACACACACACACATACACACATATACACATCCACACACACACACAGACATCATCGTAAAAATGTTAAAATCGGATTGTAGGGACCTTAAAACGTGCTTATTCAATAAAATCTGGATATGCGATTTTTAGCATGAATCCAATACCTCTCTTAGCGAGAGGTAAAAAATTAAAAGTAAAAATCTCTCTTTTGCATGAGTAGTCATTTTCATAATTGTAATCAAATTTTCTTTGTTATAATCAAGCATATTATTACACTTTAACTCGCACTATAGGCAACAATTACAACCATAAAACGATCCAGTCTCACATAAATTAACAAAAAAGTTTAGTAACTTTCTACTGATGACTTAAATCGGTTCATTCGTGAAACGACTATAGACGACAATATAGAGAAAAATGATCTGTTTACGAAAGTTATGCCGTCATATGGGGAACTACAAAACTAAAATTTATATACCAAGAGGGGGAGCTAACACATTCGAGATTTTTTTTATGCAAATATAGAACGCGGAGTGTAATTACTACTTATATTTATAAATTTATATTAATGATTTTACCATGTTTTTGATGCCATTGCCATCTAGTGACAAAATTTTAAAGTATGTACCTCATTCCATGTTATTGACAATGAAAATAAGCTCGAAATGAATACTGCATTTCTATTGGCATGTATTTTTTAGGGTACCTATATACTCAGGGTATGGCCATGACGTGCTCGCGTTTCGTCCGCCATTAGAGGGCCACTGTCATATTCGTTGTTGTTGCGCAAATTATTATGTATTTTCGTGGCTACTTGCTTTATTTTAATGCAAAACACATTTAAATATACTTCTAATATTTATTTAAAGTGTAAGTAATACTTTTATTTTATTTATTTGTATATTTTCTTGAGATACTGAGTACGATGACTGGCAATATTGAAAACACATAAAAATGACCAATATTAAGCACAAACATTTAATTTTTTAAAAGGTAAGTTTAAAATATATACTTATTATGTAAATAATAACCACATTTATTAAATTTGATGTGATAATAATAACCTATATCATATACTATACATAACCTCCAAATCTGTGTCATAATAATAATTGTGTATCTCTTAAATAAATGAGTTTTTATTACCTTTATAGATTCATAGTGTGATTATTTAATATTCCTGTATAATATAATCATAGGCGTGCGCACGGTGGGTGCCATGGGTGCTACGGCACCCCCTAATATATTAATAATAATAAAAAATTATAACTGTTAAAATGAGGTACTTATTTACATACAAAATTTTTGCCGACTACGAAAAGAAAAAAAATATATTTATTATTCTCATTAATCATAGAATTTGTTACTTTGTCAGTTTTCTATTTGTGATATAGTCTTTGAGAATATTAATTTGTATTACCGCCAAATTTTCTAAGATTGTAATTGTGCTGTTACAATAGATTATTGGTCGGTGATATGAGCCATGTTCCTGCGGGTCGTGATTGTGATTTTGTTAATCCTGATTAGTATAATAGCGATCCTTTTGAATCATGTACGTGAATCATCTACTGTATATTGCTAACCACTAAAGCCAGATTAAATAATATTAACTGCATATTGCATTCGACATAAACATAACTTGTCTAGCATTTTTATTATAATAGGCTCTAGTTTACGACTTTGATACGTATGGCAGTAGTGTTTTTGTATATTGAATTTTAGTTGAAAACAAAAAAAAATGTAATGGTTTCGACTTTCGAATTTCTCTTTTCCTCGCTCTTTCCTAAAATGTTCTGTGATCTGGCTATTTATTTTTGTACATGAAAGGGGAAAACCATGCATTTGCACATCCCTTGAAAAAATGTAACATTCAATTATAAGGCATTTGACCTTGAATGAAAAAAAAAAATTGCCTGCGGCGCATTTTTTCTGGATTCCTTTTTTATTATTATAAAAATTCATTTTGGCACCCCCAAAAGAAAAGTTCTGCGCACGCCTATGAATATAATATCACATTTCTTACAAATAAATAGGGAAATGAATTATCAGTATGTTTGACATTGGCTCGCTTATGGCGGCGACCTTGCCTCATAGCCATACCCTGTATATAAAGGTACCCTAGTATTTTTTAGATTTTTAAGATCGCAGCGCTGGGGTGGCAAGTTTTGAACTACAGGTTGAATGAGATAAGAGGTTAACCAACTGTCAAATGGGCAAACACATAACTTATAGAATTGTGTATTTCTCAGAGTACTATATTATATTTAATTTTCATTTTATATTATTTTATAGTAGGTTTTATATTGTCCATTCAGGGTAAATTAATGTAAATTCCTAGTACATTTTTATAAAATTTTAACTTAAATTGTATAACCACTTCTGTTTTAGATGATATCTTCAAAGAAATAATTAAAATAGCAAAATTTCATGATTATATTTCGTACTCACCTGTGAACATTAGTATTGGGTGTATTCGTGGAAGTGAAGATAACTTAAATGATATTTTTGTGAACATTTATAAAACTAACTTCGTTTTGAAACAAAGTTTTCAAAGTATACAAGGCGGATATATTAATTTATAATTTTCTGATCCACGCACTGTATTATTATGTTTTTTTAATCTTGTCAAGCATATTTTTAATGTAAATACGAACTTTTCGTTTACGCGGGAATTCGTGACAACATAATTTATTGCCTTTCTAACGGGACAATGTGCACTCAAGTAAGCAGCAATATTTGTTACTCATATTACAATATATATGTCAATTTAGATACACAAATACGTATAATATTTAACCAATTTTTAATATTTTACTTTAATAAAAAGTCAACCTGTAGTTCATTATTTTGCCACCAGATGTCATATCGCTTAGCAATACTTGCCATCTTCATTTCATGTAAGAAAAGAGCATTGGATTAGATAGGGATATAAATTCTACCTTTTGATTGGTTAGAATGCAAACCTAGTTCACAAAAACGAAAAAAATATTACTTGTCAGTTGTCAATTATCAAACAAATCTATAGAATTCAGTGATTTTTAACTATGTTTTGTTATAATTTTCAATATTCAGGTCTTGTACATTTTTACAGGTAAAAATATTTATTATTGACAAAGTTTGGTTTTATGATTTTAAATTATTTATTTAATGCATGTAAAACGGCCTACTCTCTGCTATTTTGTTACGTGAAATGAAGTATACCAATATCAATATTCTACTTGAATAAAATATACTAACTAAAATTATAATTACTTTGCTATTACATTTAATAGTGTCGAATAAAATTAATACGAGAACTGAAACGGAGAAGTTAACATAACCTACGTAAATACTCAATAACAGCCAGTGTTGCCACATGGAGGAATTTATTTATCTCTTTTTGCGGGATTTTTTAACATGAAAAGGGATAAAGGGATTTTTTCACTTAAAATAGAAAAATTAAGGGATTTTGCCATCAGTTGGGAGACAACCCTAAATAAGTATAATTTATCATATATTGTATTTATATTAATTATAATTCATCTCTATTTTCATCTAAAGTTCATTCGCTGAGATGAGAGAATGTAGAACTAATTCTTGACAAAGACAAGTCATTTTATTAGTCAAATGAGGAAAATTTTGGAGCCGAACTTATAGAATGACTTGTTTCTGGTCAAAAATTAGCTCACTATTTTCTCGTCTCAGCGAATGGAGTATATAGAAGAATGCAGTTACCAGAAGACTGATTTACTCCGTAGAAAACGTAAATTTTAGTTTTAAAATTAAGCGCTAAATTTGAATTTAGTGGTATTTAGTAATGAAAGCAGATAAATAGAAAAAAAATGTAATTTTAATAAATTACTTGAAAACAGGGATTTTTTGTGATAAAAGGGGATTTTTTAAAGAGAAATGTTGGCAACACTGATAACAGGACAGGAGTGCAGAGAGTTGTTTCGTTTTCTGATTATCATCTGACATTATTGTTCAGTTTTGGTTCAATAGTAAGTAATTTTTTTATATAAATTATTCTTTTGGCACATAATAATATTTCACACAGTTATAACAAATGAAATGTATAAGTAACAACAGGACAAACATTGCCAACAAATTTTGAATCGTGCTTGACAAAATTTGTATTTGTTGTAGAGTTAATTTTCTAAAATTTGTCAAGATGGTTATGCACTTTGGAGAATGTTTCAAGGGGATGCGAGGCATTATCACCTATAAAGTTTCTCCATTTGAACTGGATGCATTTAAAGGATTTGACAAAGCAGCTAAGAACGTTGTAAGACGATGCATTGAGTCTGCTCCAATTGTTGTGCCTCCTTTTGCTTTTTGTTACGGTCTCATGATTTGGGCTGATTGGAAACACAAAAAATTGTCCCGTAAAGATCCAAGGGACTATGAAGATGATCAATAAAGTACCATTATAACTTTGTAACATAAATGACATTTCAAATAAATAAAATATAAATAAAAACTGGCGTCACGAAATAATTATCCACATATTACTAATGCAAGTAAAACTGGAACTTTGGCGGAGACCGTAAAAGCGGCTCTTACTTTAAAAACTGAGTAGGTATAGATTGGGTATAGTATAGAGCACAGTACAGAGTAATCAGAAGTTGGTAATAAAGAAGGCTTGAAATTGGGTATATAGACTACGTATTTATTTAAAAAATGACATGTTATATATGTAATTATCGTGAAATGTAGAATATATTTTTCATCTGAACTGGAACTCGTTGCATAAATATTAATCAACGTGTTAACAATTACTCGAAATTTCAGACAAATAGCACTTTATTATTACAACACTGATGTTTCGTTGCACACTTGTATCTTCTTCAGGGTGTATAACAAGTAATACAACAAAATAATACATACAAAAGATCTTGTTAATGTAAATGTAATAATGTCTATGCCATGCTATTTTGTTGTATTACTTGTTATTATAGACCCCGAAGAATGTGCAAGTGTGCACCTAAACGTCGGTGTAGTAAAAATAAAAATAAGTGTTGTTTGACTGACATTTCGAGTGATTGTTAACATATTATTCACATCATGGTCGAGAAATTTCCCTCAAATATTAATTAACATTTGTAATTGAACTTTAGGAAATTTTATTTTAGAAAAATCAATATTAGAATAAAAACTTGAATAGTCTTGGTTACTGTTCAAATTCTATTCCTACATTATTATATTTTATTATTGTTTGTTACTAAATTAACCCCCTGTGGTGCACTCACCACGCCAGCATTGAGTGCGCGTGAGGTGACGCCTGGTAAACGCCAAGACGGTACAAATATTTTATCATTACCGATATCTGTGTACAAAGCAGATTGGCACACCCAGCAGTGGGTAATTTTTTAAAAATCTCATTGTAAAATTACCTCAATAGAAAAAATAGAATAAGGCCTGTTAACGCACTCGTCCTTTGTAAAATCGCCTCGCGGCTCGTTTTCATACTTAGACTCGTACGTTAACAGATTGCCTTATGATACTTGTTTTTTAAAGTACTATTTTATAAGAAAGGTAGCGAGTAAAAAAAGGATAACTTAACAAAGTAGTTGTAAAACCGATATATTCATTTACCTTGTAGTAAATTGAAAAATCTACAATGATGAAATTGAGAATTTTTTAAAATATTAAAAAATCTGTTAAAATTCATAAAAAAGAATATGAAAAAAATATGTTTATGAACCGGAAAGAAACTATTAATTTTAACATTTCGCGAAAGTAATAAAATTTATACGTTTATTTTGGGTTTTGTTTATTGTATATGGATATTATAAATTTTAGCTTCTTAGCATATTGTGAATTGAATAAAAAAATAATTGTTTAAAGTGAGACAGGTGATGTTTTTGTAAAAAAGAATTCACCGAAGGTATTGTGGCAAAAAAAAAACATTGTATGACAATATTGCTGAGTTGGGTTAGGTTATTCTATTATATTTAATTTAAAATTATACTTATATGAAATCGTCACCAAAGTGCACAAATTGTCATTAAAAGTTCATAAATCCGCACTAAATTAATCCATTTACGATGATTTCATGCAAATATAGTGTTGCCAACCTTATGATGATAATTATTGTACATATAAGATAATTTAGGTAGGTGTACGATGTATAATAGTAAATTTATACGTAAGACGACAAAAAATACAAGAATGAATTAAAAAAATTCCTGTGCAGAAGTTTGGGATAACACACAATTTTGAGTGTTCATTACGATAACTTATATCGGAGGTTTGCAACACTTAACATACGAGTAAGTGCATTTGTTTGACTGACAGATTTTTCAACATAACCAACCTATAAAAATAATTATTATTCCTTTCATTTCTACAAATTTTTGATTTCAAATGAAATTTAATATGCACCTCGACACTGAAGTTCCTTTTTATCATTCATGTAATTTATTTTTTTCGGTCCTACAGCCTCGGCAACTAAATTCTACATTCGTAATAAAAAGTTGAACTTCAGTATAAATATTAGTTAGATGGCACTCATGAAAATTACGATTATTCATTTGGAGCAGCTGGACGATGTTAGCACATCTTTCAGTTATATTCGGTGTATATAAAATTAAAATAAACCAGGCTCTGAATGGAAACAAGAATTGTTCTGCTTCATACACCTGCAAGTATTGTACAATTTTCAGCTTTGACATACAAGATTTAAATTGTTCTAATATCGTAACTTATTTATAACATGAAATTACGGAACACATATTTATGCAATTCATTGTTTGAATTTCAATACATACATATATCTTTTACATTGAAAGAATATGTGTAGGTAATAAGAATTATTCTTGTTAGTAGAAGATAACTATTAAAAAAGGAAAGGTAAGAGTGTTTTTTTGTACATTTATTCCTCATACTATTTTCTAGAAAATTCGTAAAATTTTGTACCAACTTCAATAGGTGTTTTCGCAAGCCCCTAGTGCACTACATAATATTTGACGTTCCATTATTCGCATCCATTGCAAATATTTTGTAAAATAGAAATTGCAACAATATTCTGATTTCCGACGCAAAAAATTAACCTTGCTACATCTCCCAATTTCATTATTTCGTCCGCTACATTATGACATTTAACCCCGTACAACTTTAATTTGAAATTAAATGCAATAATAAAAAAGAAAAATGTTTCTAGTATACACGATTCTTAGTGAATTTAGTATTAAAGAGGACGGCATTGTTCGTTCTATGGCAGGTACGAAAGGGTCTTTTTTTGTTAAATATTTAATTTTTGAATTTGCAGCAAAAACGCGGTGCTAAGCAGGAAAGATCACGGTCATAATTCACAGTGGGTGTCGCCGAGGGTAGAAATTATCACCGCTGTTATTTTAATTTGTGCGGATGAACGGCGGAACGAAGTCTGCGCGGCCTACAGACTTTTCTCTCCGTGGTTACGTCATCGCTCCAAGTGTTCTCGACCGAAAAAGTTTCCATTTTCGTAATGGAGTTCCGTTTCCCTAACGGACTTAGCTGTTTAACCCGTTTAGCGGCTCCGGTTGCACGAACGGTTACTCCAACCCTCTTTGGTCGTCGATAGCGCTTGTTCTTTTCATGGCCTGCTGTTTACTTTGAACGCCCCATGTTTAAAGTGTTTTCTTTTTTGCTCACTAGAAATTAATTGCAAATTTCTTACTCTGGATAGGAGTGTATTTTGTTTTCTTTTCCGGTTTCAACATAGGTATTAATTATCTTTGAGAAATTGAAAAAGTTGTAATAACTCTAAAATTAAAAAAAAAAACTACAATATAACCTGTATGGACTACACGGTACCTAATTAGAAATTACGAGTATTACTAATTTTCTTAGAAAATTAATTAAAATGGCTTTTAGAACTTGTATTAAATTGTAAAATTGTTTGAAAATTATAAATATACGAGTATACAGAGTGACATTGAAAAACGGGCTACTCAAAATAACTTTTTTATTTATAATAAATTTTTAATTCTCTTTCAATATTTGTAAGCTAAGGGCTCACAAATGATGGTATTTGACATGATGGTAGCGCTTCCGGTTTAACCGGAAATGACATTAACTTTCATATTTCAAATGGAACATTCTATATATTTTTATATATTTGGAATCTACGTAAAGTTACGAAATTCAACGATATGTTTGAAATGTATTTTTATTAAAGAAATAAATTACAAAAACCAAGATGCATAATAATAATAATATTTTATTTCAATTGACATAAAACACATATGCATAGACAAAAGTCACAAAACATGGAAAATATATATATACAGGGTGTATCAAGATAATGGAACAGTGCCATTTATTCGTGAATATGAAAAGTTACACGAAAAAGTGATTAAGATATTTTGTAAAGCATAGAGGGGGACACATTTTGGCATAACTATTATTATTTTAGAGCCAGTGGTACTCAACTTATGGATCAATGTTATATTTTTTTAAATGGTATTATATATTTTTTATTAACTCATTAAATAGCGAATTTTCTTCTGAATTCAACAATATAATAATATCATACCGTTACATTGCAAAAAAAATGATAAAAGTTAATTCAAACTTAGTATTTTAATTTTTTTAAGTAGGCTAAGTCAATATTTAACTATTAAAACAATAGAAAATTATCTCTCATTTTTGCATGTCATTGTTACGTATTATATTATTTTTTCGAAATGTTAAAAATTTCGTTATTTTTTTTTATTTCGCGTAATTACTACTTAGTCTTGTGAAATTAGGATAACTTTCTGCAAATAAATTGTGTGCTAGGAATGCATTTTGCTGGGTCTTGCATCAATAAATAAAATCAGTTTTTGTTAAATCTGCTGCCGTTATTAAATTAATTAATTATTATTGTTTGCACAACCTACTTAAAAAAATTAAAATAGAAATGAAATACTAACTTTGAATTAATTTTTATCAAATTTTTCGCAATGTAAAGGTGTGATATTATTATATTGTTGAATTCAGAAGAAAATTTTCTATTAAATTAGTTAATAAAAAATATATAATGCCATTTAAAAAAATGTAACATTGATCTATAAGTTGAGTACTACTGGCTTTAAAATAATAATAATGATGTCAAACTCTGTCCCCCTCTATGCTTTACAAAATATCTTAATCACTTTTTTGTGTAACTTTTCATTTCACGAATAAATGGCACTGTTCCATTATCTTGATACACCCTGTATATATATATATATATATATATATATATATATATATATATATATATATATATATATATATATATATATATATATATATATATACGTACAAAATAAACTTACTCGGTTGAACAATTGTAATACTCAATTAAAGAATAAAAACAATTATTAATTAGAAATGTTTTTAGTCTTTTTAAAATCATTCATTGCAGTAAAGTTTTTAACTTGTTGTGGTAATTTATTATACACTTGTATACCTAAATATTGAGGAGATTTTCTTCCTAGGGTTAATTTATTATTTGGTACTCTGAAATTACTTTTAATCCCAGTATTATAATTATGTATATCGTGGTTACGAAATAAGTTTTTTTTTTCTGAAAACAAAGATACACAATTCAAATATTAGAAGTGATGGTAAAGATATTATTTTAAGTCTTTAAAGAGATTTCTACAAGATGTCGTATTTGGTTCCAGCAATGGATCTAATTATTTTTTCTGACAAACAAAAACGTCAGATGCCATAGTAGAGGATCCTCATAGGCATATACCATATCTTAAAACAAATCCTACCTGTGCATGGTATAACATGAGCAACTGATCTAATTTTACAATATGTTTTAATTTTTTTATTAGGTACCAGGTGGAGTTTAACTTTTTTATAATCAGAAGGCAATGATCATTCCACAAGCAATGTTCATGAACAATTAAACCAATTTTTTTTACTAGTTTCTCTTTGAATTGAGTTATCATTAATTTTAACATTCATATCTCTTGTTTGGCATAATTGTGAAACCTTATGTAGGGTGTCTTTGATGCATTCAAAAATAAATGATTTTGGTGAAACCATGTAGACCATGTGAAAACATCATTGCAATTTTGTGCTAATCTATTGCTATCACTATCGAATACAATTACAAATGTATCGTCAGCGTACATAATCAGGTTAATATTTTCCTTTCTTGCAAACAATGATCCAATTTCGTTAATGTACAATAAAAAAGCAAAGGGCCCAGGACAGATCCCTGTGGTACTCCTTTATCTGTATTTAAAGGTTATGAGTTCACTATTTTTATTGAATCTGTGTATTTACGTTTAATGGAGACATATTGCACTCTGTTAATTAAGAATGACTGGATCCAGTTGAAAGCTACACCTCGTTTATCATAATTCTGTACGTTTTCAAGAAGTATTGAATAATTGACGCAATCAAACGCTTTTCTTAGGTCGCAAAATATTCCTACGGAACACTCATTTATTTCCATTTTTTAAATATTTTTTTCATAAAATACTTGTATTGCATCAGTCATACTTGAATTTTGAGTCACATTCACACAGTATACGTTTTCTGCAACTGCCGCGTATCTGTGAGTTTAGTCGCGCAGCTGGGAAACTGGTTCAATCTCGACCGACGCCAAATATTTCGAATTTTAAATGGCACAAAATTGCCCCGAGTGGTGTACTGTCCACGCCAGCAATAAGTGCCCGTGAGGTGATACCTGATAAACGCCCGAAATCTGTGTAAAAAGCACATTGGCACACCCAACATGGGTAATATGCCGTGATGATGTTTTTTTTTAATCCAGAAATATACTTTAAGGTTATTTATTTTTACAAAATGACAGCCGTCAGCTGTTTTCCAAGTTGTATGCACTAACTTCAGGCGTACTAAATAAATATTCGTGGTTGATAGCTTTACACTGTGTTCAATATATTTGAAACTACAGCTTGTAAATTTATGATTAAGATATTGTTTAGCGAAATGAAAACCAGTAAGTTGTCACTTTCAACAACAGGAATAGAAAAAATTAAAATAACCCTTAAATTTAATAGACATCTGTAAAAAATTCTGTCCATATAATTGGATAATCTTAATATTTAATAATTTTTCTGGGCTATGACGCGGCAGTGTGCGTTGGTATCGGCTCGCTCGGTAACACACATAAGCAACGTAGCCAGCAGTTTAGTACTTGGAAGAGTGACTACTAATGAAACATGAAACACTACAAGAGACGAGAGAATGTGGAACTTATTCTTGAACAGATTGAAGTCATTCAATTCATTTGTCTCCAAAATTATCCTCTTTTGACCAATATGACGTCTCTGTTTAAGAATTAGTTCCACAATTCTTTCGTCTCAGCGAATGTACTCTAGTTTTTATTATACAGTTTTAAGGTGTAGTTTTAATGAACCATATTCTAATTTGTGGTGGAGGACTCCATTGTATGTGTATAACTTAATTATTTAAGGTTACAAAAATACATAAGTGTAAAAACAATAATAGCCACCCTCACGTCAAATATCCCCACTAGCGGTATTATATTATATTTGCATTTGGTTAAAGTTTAACAAAATCAGTTTCATATTATGATCCAATGTTTTTATGATGTCCAGAACTTCTTCTAAATAAATTACTTTTAGATTTGACCATAAATTGTACAGAATTCATTGAGCAGTAGCTTGTAAAAAGACTTACCATGTGATTAGGTACACGTTGTAAACCATTAGTGAACAAGTCTAGACGTAGTGGAATATTTATGTTCGGCTAGTAATCGTTGTAGTGAGGTACGAAGAGTTCGAAAGAGCGCAGCCAAGTAACTTTACGACGACATATTTCTGAGTGCAGCAAGTACTGAGAGTGGCTGCTGCCGCGCTCTATATCCCCCGCATAACTCTTCAAATTTATCGGAAGTTATGTTGGTTTCCAGATTTATGCCTGTCCCTTTAAAACTGTTTAGATTATTGGATTTATAAACGAATGGTTTGCTATACGACCTCAAGTGAAAAATTCGTACATATTTTATAACATGAATTATGTAATCTTGTTTAAGAAACACTTACAAAGTGATTGAGTTTATTATGTTCTTCTTACTGTAAAAATGATGTGCTTCCACGTTCTCGTTTATCAATCTTATTTCAAGTTGCCAGTAAATTTATCTGGTATATGGAATTACAAAATGAATACAAGAATTTAACAAGAAATTAATTAACAGTATGTTATATTTATATTAAATTAGAAAATGGGATCATATGACTGTGTGCGTTAAGGCGTTATCAAAATCACACGAATATGAACAGCGCGATATCGGCAACAAATTGTCGATTTGCAACAACTTTATATATTTTGAGCAACTTTTCCTGTGTGATTGTGAGACTGATTTGTAACATTTAATTTTCGATCTTGTTCGAAAACTTTCGTGCTAGTTGCCGATTTTCATTGAATGCGCATGAGCCGTTTAAAAGAGTGTCCATAATAACAAATACAGCAATACATCACAGACACAAACCATCTGTAATACTGCGAAACAAGCTAAAAATATCTCAATGTAAAATTATTATAAATTAATTTAACATGTAATATAATAGAGACCAAATTACATAAAAGAATTAAGAATTTAAAATGCAATTCTGCCAACAGTTACATACTAAAAACCCAAATATTTTTAGTAAGTAAAATAACGGACGGAATTGAATTTTATTTTCCAGTTTTCAAATAACTACAAAAGTGACGCCTATGATTCTATCTCCACGACATTTTTGTGAGGTGATACCTCAAAAATACCCTCAACCCTCTACGGTAGAAATCGTGTTTACCGAAATCTCGAATAGAGTATATTGGCACACTCAGAAATTGTTAATAAACCGTGATGGTATCATTATGTTTATTTATTTGAAAAATAAATTTAATAAAAAGCGATCAAGAAAATGGGACAGTCTATATTTTAGTAGTGTAGTTTCTAGTTTGTGCAGTGTATTACGTCAGTAAACATAATTTCAGTTTTAATTAAAATATATTACATGTTTACATGGAATTTAAATATTTATATTTTTGTTCTACTGTTATATTTGTTAATTATAATAAAACACAGTACGAGATTCATGTAAACCGTTATTTTTATTGAGACTTTTATTTTAGATATTTTAAAAAAATTACATTTAGGTATTGCTAAAACAGGGAATCAATACTTCCCTGCGGGAGATGAATATGTTTCATTTTTCTGACATTTTAATATATAATATAAGTATGTCTAATTATTGGATGTAAACTCTACTTTTAGAAGAATGGAATATTGAAAAACAATTTTTGTCTTAAAACAAAAAAATCAAATTCATAATGATCATTGAAATTTTATCCGATTTAATCCACATATATCATATTTACAACAGTAACATTCGTCAGATGTCTCAGCGTGTATTGTTAGAAATGTTCCCGCTATATAGCTACCTATCTTTTAAATTTAAATTGGAATAATATTTAAATTTGCACACAATATTGGCTAGTCATTTTTATTATTGTAACTAAATAATATTTATTGTAATTATGAATTGTTTTTGTTGTAATCAATTTTTTTTTACCTTCCGTTACCTGAAGGTACTATATTTGGTCAAAAAATTTGATGGTGAGTTTTTAATGAATAAACACGTTTTAGGGTCCCTAGAATACTATTTTACTATTTTTACGATGTTGTCTGTATGTGTGTGTGTGTGTGTGTGTGTGTGTGTGTGTGTATGTGTGTGTGACGATTCTTTCGGATCCGATAACACCAGTACTACAATTAAAAAAATCTGTTGTGGCAATAATACAATACCTCTCGCCATTTTCATTTCATGTAGCATAGGGCGCGAGCAGTTATGTGACTTTGTTGATCTTGGCAAGCAGATGTGGGGGCCCGTGTCAGAATGAGAGCTAGTAATATACATAGGTGTCAAGTATCATAAGTTTTCATTCGAAACATTATGATTTACCAAATCCATGTGGATTATTTTCCTCGACAAGTATATTCCATACTAATGGATGACAAATAAACATCAGAACATTTTGAAATTTTGAATGAAAAATTATGACATATGACAATTGTGACATCTATGTAAAAACTGCTAGCCGTCATTCTGACACGGATCCTCATCTGATTGCCAAGGCCAACATAGTCACATGTCTGCTCGCGCCCTATAAGTACACACAAATAATTGAAATGGTTTCTCTTCTTTCGTTCTATGAGAAATTTTATCCTACTATTCTATTATGTTCAAAATTCTTCAAATTCATTGACGGTATTAGCGGTATTTCTTAAGGATATATTTAATATTAACATCTGTAATTTAAATATATAATTAATTAATAATACAATAATATATATTAAATGTACTCTTACCTCCTAGAAAAATCTGACAATGACATTTTGCATTTACATGTCAATTACAAAAATTTAAATATCGCAACTGTTTTTCGGGCAACGAGATTTATTACAACAGATTATTCTATATTATTATATACTATATCTCCAAACCTATACGAGATATAATAAAAAAATTAAGTGTGTCAGATTGAGAATTTAATTATCTTTAATATTTGTAGTACCAAATTTTCAAAAAATAATATTTAGAAATTTTTCTTTTAGAAACTACCACTTCCGGTTGTTCAATTGTTACCAGAACCTATTCAACTCTTCCCATTACTGTTAGATTGAGGAATCCGTAGTCAAACAGGTCTTTAGTCTTATAGAATTTGAGAAATCGTGTCTCCATCAACCCCACACACACACACACACACACACACAGAGACATCATTGTAAAAATGTTAAAATCGGATTCTATGGACCTTAAATCGTGCTTATTCAATAAAATATGGATATGCGATTTTTAGCATGAATCCAATACCTCTCTTAGCGAGAGGTGAAAATTACAATTTTTTCGTATTCCTCTTCCTTACATCCATATGCGATTAGATTTTGGTTATAATTAGTCAACTGCAAGTACCCTTATTTGATGATTTTAACAGTTTTTCTTGAAAAAACGCTGTTGACTGTCAGTTTTTCACATTCAATGTTATTTTAATTATTAAAGAATATTTTATTCTCTATACGATTTGATTACATTTTAGGCTCCATATTCAATGGATTGAGTTAAATAAATTAAATTTCATAAAGCAGTCAGCTATGCTATAACCATGGAAACAACTAGGTACTATATTAAGAAAATTCTGATTGTCAGATGTCAGCATATCAGTGTCAAGTCCAAACCCATAATAATTTGGCTAGTTTAAATTTTTCAACAAATTATAAAAATCTACATAAATGGGTGTAATTTCTACAAAATTCTTTCGCCTTTTTTAAATATAGACTTAAAACTATGGGTCAAATGACTAGTAATAATAGTACGACGGCATTTTAAGGGTCATCTTCTAGTCCAGATTTAGCTTGTACCGCGACCCTTTACTTTTGGTCCAATGAAAAACAACTTCGTAAAAATCCAGTGCGTACAGTAACACCTACCTTAAAAGACATATAGCACAATAATCACAGGAAAATGTCCAGGGACTTGGAGATACAATACCTAATAGAATTAAAGCTAGTATTACTAATAAAGACGATGTAACCCAATATTAAATGGCGGAATAATTGAGTAACATATTCAGCTTTGGTAAGCTTAAAATCTATATTTCAAACTATACTCTATTTTTAAACTAGGAGGAGTAGGTACGAAAGTCTGATTTACACTATAGAAAGTTACCAGAAAAAGTTACTAGATTTTTTTTCGCGCGAAATACAAAAATTCCGTACACATCAAACTGTATACTTCGCATGGAACTTATTTTAAAATAAAACTGACATTATAGGCTCTTATTTTTCACGCCGTATATTTGATTATGTGAATAAAGATAATATGTAATCTAAATAAACATTCTTACTTGATTTATATCTATATTTTTTAATTGAACATAGCGATAAAATGCACAAAACCTATATATAATTTATTATTTAAAAATTTATACCATAGAATACAATACCAAAGGAACAAAATACAAAAAATATTAGATTTAATTCGTTTAAAATTGAACATAAATTGAAACTGTGTATTATAATATCAATAAGGGGAAATTTTGTGCACAGACATTAACAATCTTCATCAGAAGAACTCTCCGATGAGCTGGAGTCACCATTGCCAACCGAAATAATGAATGATTCTATTAAGTCGTCCATTATTCCGTCCACCTTACACATTTTTTCTTCTTCCTTGATGACGTGTTCTACACAATTTTTCCAGTCAGCACATGTAACATTTTGCACCGCCTGTTGAATTCATGCACTATCCGCCGTACTGAGTTCTTTACATATTCGTTAAATGTTGCAACTAGTTGAGGCCTTCCTCCATAATGGTTAGAAGAAGTAACAAATCCTTTCTGTTTATATTCTTTAACTACCCGATATACGGTAGATTTTGCTACTCCTACAGAAAGAAATTCATCATTATTATGGCACTAAAATACATAATTTTATTTGATTTTCTTACCTAATGTATGAGAAATTTCGCCTACTATAGCTGTCATGTTCTTATCGGAGGATTTTCTCAAACTTTTGAACATATTTAATATGCTTTGCTTTTCGGCAACAGATAAATGCCCCAAATCAAGACGTTTTCTTTTCTTTATAGGTGAAAATTCCGTACTTGTACTAGGCTTTTCATCCATGATTCAAAATAAATAAATTCAAATATAAAGCAAAACTCGAAACACAAATATAAAAAAGTAAATAAAAAAAAACACGATTAAAGCAAAACTCGAATATAAAACACTAAATGAAAAAACACGAGTAAAAACAACAATCGAATATAAAAAACTAAATGAAAAATCACTAGTAAAAGAAAACTCGAATATTAGTAAAACGAAATGAAAAAAACACGAGTAAAAACAAAACTCGAATATAAAAAACTAAATGAAAGAAACACAAATAATATCGATACAATCAATATTATTAGTTCTTAAAAGAACTGATTTATTTTAAAGTCACAGAAATGCGAAAAACCAAAACAGAAAAAGATAACCTCCAAACGAATGACAGCTAATACATCAAATGTAAAATATTTGTGCAGTGTAAACCTGACGAAGCGCCAATCAGAAGCGTCAGTTTCGGCGCTTAAAATTTAAAGTACTCCTCTTAGTTTAAAAACAGGGTATAGTTGAAAGAAATTTCCCACCATTCGCGTAGGTTTTATAATTTCTTTGTTGGAAATGTTAACCGGCCGAACTAATATGAGTTTGGGCTCGTAGTATGTTTGTGTTATAATTTTACTGCAAATATAGAATCTTTTGCAAGAAACTTTCTGTATGTAATTTATACAAAATACATAGAACTGACCGAAGGTAATGTGCTGGGTACATAAGGTGTTTTTAAATAAACTAAAGGGATATAATCAGAGAAATATATAGTCACCAAATTATTTGCAAGTGAGATAACGCCTGGTAAACGCCCGCACGCAGGGGCGGATCTGAATAGGGACTAATAGGGCTTAAGCCCTGGGCCCCCAAGAGTCAAGGGGCCCACAAAAATTGAATTATTATCATGAATTTTTAATACTTTTTTATTAACAATGAGTACTTATCGGATAGTAGACTTATGCATATTATCAATAGAAAACGATATTACCAGATCATTTACGTACGACGACGTTACAAAAGATGTAGAAAAAATAAATTTTAGTTAAAAATTGGTAGGATGCCACACCCAGCACCCAGATATGGGTAAACGGCGTGATAGTATATTTATTTTATTTTATAAAAAAATGTTCGTTTATGCCTTTTTGTTAATAATATTTATTTATTTTTTATATTTTTTTATATTATATATAATGTTTGTCATTCAACACCATTTCATAAATAAATATATTTCAACTTTAATTTTGATGTTAAAATGAAATTTAAACCCCAATTTAAAGATTTTTAATCTAACAAAAAATGGGCCCCTTGTACTTCAAGCCCTAGACCCCTAAAAACCTGGACCCGCCCTTGTTCGCACGGTACAAATATGTCATCGTCATTACCGAAATCTGAGTACAAAGCAGGAAGGCACATCCAGAAATGGATAATATGCTGCGATGATATATTTTTTTATATATAAAATACACAAACTCTAGAAATGAGCACAAACTTAGACATTAATTTGACATGAAGTTTCAGATTGATTTCAATTCTGGAGCCGTCTGACGTTACGTTACATGCATTAGTTGCACGCGGTCATGCATCTCATTTGCTTATACTGAGTTCACAGAATAATGGTGTTTCGATTAAATAAAGTGTAAAGTATTTCTTGTAAATTATTCTGTACTTTGTAAAATACCTATCTGAAATGTGTACGTTTTTTTAAATTAGAATATCAGTATGTAGGTAATAAAAACGTAATTATATTCTAATAATATTTTTTTTCCTTAACTGAAAAATTGTAATTTTAATTGGTACTCATAAAATACGTAAATACATTATTCGAGTCAACCTTGATAAAAAAATACTTTATTGCCATTTCAGCGAACGGAATTCCAGTATTTTTGGAAGGAAGTTGTTTACCTCGCACTCAAACAAATGAAAACTGAAGGCGGGAGTTTTAAAACCGAAATATAGTTGAATTGTCCCGTGTGTTTGCCGTTTCCCTCTGCTGCTATCACGATGACTGTTTCTGTCCTCGTTGTGTAGATTGAAGGATCGAGGGCTCGATCTCGATATATGGTGTGTGTAACCGCTCTGGCGAGTTTGAAAGACGGGAGATCTTTATCGTGCAGCAGTTTCCGAGATTTCGCGTGGAATTCGTGGGCGTTCGTTATGCGTTTTATTACCTATGGTTGTTTCTCCAGGTTCGGAAGTTGCTGGATCGAATGTTACGATAAATATGAGTATCTCCTAAAGCAAGTTTTTTCTGGAAAGTGGCTACTTACAATAAGTTTGATCAAGATCATCTACGAATTGTATGAATTAGGATTTTAGCTCCGCCCTTTTCTGTCAAATTCATTAATGTCGTTTACTTAGTATTTATTCTGTTATTTTATTATAAAAATATATGTTGCAGTAAAAGCATTCAAAATTCAAAACTAAGTCAATTGATAAGTTTATTAGCAAATGTAAAACCAAATATGTGAAAAATAAGATATTGACAGTGTCAGTGATACTGACAGAATAACGTTATTCGTACGTGACTCGTACGGATATGAAGCAAGATAATATATCTGAATTAATAAATAAACGTACGTTACAGCTAAAGCATTGTCGACAACGAGCATTGTTTTAAAATGGAATGTCTTAACTGTTACGGTTCTATTTCTCACCAAAACGTATTTGCCCCGAATTGTTAGTATTTTTTATTATGTACTTACCTTCTCATCTAAATCTGGGTTACCTTCGTCGCGCTATTACTTTCTACTCTGTTTATACTCCGTGTATTGTTCTACTTTTCAATTGTTTGTCTTCTTCCGCGTGTGTTTCGATCCAATAAATTACTTTTTGTTGTTAACATATCTGCTTTATTGGTTATGTTTGTGTTTCAATGTTCCTATAAATATAAAAACTATATCCCGGAGCCAATTACATGGTTACACAGTTCAGCCCAAATGTATGTAACTGACAGATAAAGGCACTGTCAAAAAAATAATCATTTCAAATTAATAATAGTAACGTTTTAAAAGGAAAATTTTAAAAGGAACAATATACAGGGAATTTATTTTAACATGTCATATACATATAGTCAATCACTTTCATGGTTAGAAACTACCAAAAAATTGACAGAAATGTAATAAATGTCTATTTTAAAATGCAACATACAAAACTTGTAGTTATGTGTGATCTATACTAATTTTCAATACATTAGCCTAACAACAAATACAAAAAATAAAAACTTTCATGTAGCATATTTTAACAAACTTTGGCTTACAAAAATTCATAATTTTAATGGAATAAATGTTCAAAAATACCCTATTCACCCTGAGGCAATATCCTAGTCGGTTGTAGAAAGCAGTGACAGAATTTGTGATGTGTTTTGGAGGTATCTCCGGTGCTGCAATATTATTTATAATGTTGCATTTTAAAATAGGCATCTATTACATTGCTGTCATTTTTGACTGTAGTGTGTTACCATGGAAGTAATGAACCATATGTTGCATTTAAAATAAATTCTCTGTAGTTTCCAGCATTAGTACGTATGTATTTAAATAACAAAATAAATATATGATGGTTGCCTTTTATATTTCGGGATTAGGTAACCCTAGTGCTGCCATCTGGCAACTGACGTCTATATTGTAAAGTTTGACATTTTTGACGGTATACGTACTCAGAACGTTTTGATGTACGAGCACTATTTGTGTTGTTTAAAGTAAGTTGAAAAATTCATATCGGTCAAAAAATGGAATTAAATCGTGAACATTTTCGTGCGATTATTTTTTACAACTTTCGACGCGGATTAACTCAACAATGGTGCATCGATGAACTTAATTCGATTTTGGCGATGAAGCACCAGTGTTTATTTATGGTTTACGGAAATAAATCTTGGCCGTAGTTTGCCCAAGAACGAATTTCGTGAAGATCATACAAAATCGGTTGTTACTAAGAGAAATATTGATGCGGTGCGTGAACTAATACTGCAACATCGTTATGTGATTTATCGTGAGATTGAGATCTTTTTGGACATTAGTGGGACCAGCATACATTCAATATTGCGTGAACATTCGGCCGTAAATAGATTTGTTCGCGTTTGGGTCCCACATAATTTGACAATCGCTCAAAAAAAGCTCGTGTCAATTGCAATTAGTCGCAAGAAATGCTCAAAAAATTCGATCGCGGTGCTTCAAAACATGTGTATGACATCGTGACAGGTGACGAATCGTGGATCTACGCGTATGAGCCCAAAAGTAAACAGCAGTCGACTGTGTGGGTCTTCCAAGGCGAGCCAAACCCAAAAAAGTCGTTCGTGCTCGAAGCACTTCAAAGCAAATGGTCGCCTGTTTTTTTTTATTCGGAAAAACTGGACCTGTCTCGCCGTACCGTTGATGAAACGTAGAACGGGCAATTCTGAATGGTACACAACCATTTGTTTGCCACAGTTTTCGGAGAAATAAGAAAAACCAACCGCCAAACACAGGTCATTCTCCACCACGACAATGCGAACTCTAACACATCGGCTCGAACAAGTGACTTTTTGAGCGCTCAAAACGTCGATTTGATGTGTCATCCGCCGTATAGTTCTGATTTGGCACCCAATGACTTCTTTTTATTCCCGAACATCAAAAACAAATTGCGAGATCAACGTTTTTCGACACCTGAAGAAGCAGTTGATGGGTTCAAAATGCATGTTTTGGAGCTATCTCAATCGGAGTGGAAAAAGTGCTTCGAAAATTGGTTCACACGCATGGAAACGTCTATTGATCTTCATGAAAAATATTTCGAAAAACAATAAAGACATTTATAATATAAAAAGCAACCCTCGTATCTTCACGGCATATTACCCATTGCTGGGTGTGCTAATCTGCTTTGTACACAGATTTCAGTAATGATAAGGACATATTTGTACCGTGCGGGTATTAACCAAGCGTCACCTGACGGACACTCATTGCTGGCGTGGAGAGTGCAGTATATGGGTCAATTAAGTGCCATTTAAAATTCGAAATATTTGGCATCGATCGGGATCCGGTTCCTCAGATTCGCGACCAGACTCAAGCACGCGACCACGAGACCCCATAGGTATGTATTTAAATTAATAAAAATAATTGGCGGGAGGTATTGTGTTGTTCCTATCAGATTTTTGTGTATAGTAACATATTTGGTTTAATTGTTGCCCAATGCCGTGGCCTGTAATTCGGAACGTGCGTGTGCTTCTACTGGGTTACACAGGCTGCTCTATTGAGTTGATAAATATCGCACTGCTTAGATGTTTATGCCTGCGCCCGAAACTGGGTTATGAAACTCCGGGTACAACAACAAATTGTCCATTTACTATTATTAAATATTAGTTTTTGTTATTATTTTCATTCTTGTATTATTGTACAGTTTATTATCTTACAATTTTACCATGCCTGCTGCGTCTTTTAAATTTAAAATTATTAAATTCTGTTTTATTAAATTTTTCTTGTATTTCTCGTACCTCAGTCGTTTCGAGGCAACAACACTTACGGTAGGTAAAGACACTTTATATTTCGTTGATACTGTCCTTTTCGTAAATTTCCGGTCAAAAATTACGTGGCACTTATTATCCCTTTTTATAACCATTCCTGTGGTTTCAACCTCGCACTGTTTAAAAGCTGGCGGCCTCTCAACCGAACAACTAGGCGAAGTAACGTGACAAACATCCAAATTTTTTAACATAGTCGAAACAATATGAATTTTTGAAAGACTAGCGTGTTATATCCATCTCTATCGCACACGCTTCTAGTCATTGCAAATGAGAATGGTAAATATATGCCAATTAGTTAATTCGTTCATGATAGAGATGACTTTGATCGGACTTGTATATATGTTATGTTATAGGAGTATAAATTAAACAAAAATAAATACAGTTATCATCTTAATACCCAGTTCTGGATGTTATATGTTACATAGGTATTTAAATAGAGATATGTGATAAATATATTGTAAAATCAGTGTTTTATAATACGCTTAAGCTTTATTTGGTTATTTTCGCTTATAATTATTTTTTTAAGGAAGTGCACGAAACTCGGAGAGAGTATATTTTTGCGTTTTTAGGTGTTAGGTTATATTAAGGTATTATAAAATTAATGATGTCCAAGTGTAAAAATAGGTATTAGGGCACAAATTCGACGTTAAAACTGATTTTAAAATATTACACTTAAAAGACAATAGCAGAGCTCTCGATTTCTTGGAAAATTTAGAAATTAAAAAGTCGCTTATTGACAATGAAACCCTATGTTTAAATGATAAAACTAATGTAAATAATAGCGCGAATATAAATATTCTATTAAACCTCGACGCTATTACGTGATAAATTTCCGTTCCCTTCTGCATTATCCTGTTGATTTCTTTATTCTTTCAATACTAGTTGTACGTATCTGACGATTTACTTTTTCATATTTTTTCCAAAATATGCATTTACCTTTTGCGTGGTATTTTTTTTTTGTAGTTTGTAATGTGTAAGTATTTGTTTCTTAATATTTTTTTGTATTATTGTATTGATTTTTGTCATGTGCATTGTACCTTATTTGTTTATTTTTGTATTTTGTAGTCTCTACCGGACTGAAAATGATCATGTAAATGATCGAAACCGGTCAGTCAAATTAAAAAAGAACAGTGTAAATAAGACATTTTAAGTTTTATTTTAAAAACCTTTCCCCTAATATATTAAGGTATTTAGAAAAATATTCAAGCTAAAATCAAAACTCATCAATTTTCAATCTACCTACGACTTTCGCATATTCTAGACTTAAAAAACGGTGTATCATCGTGAATATTTTAAAATCTTGTTATAGATATCTCAGGGCCGGATTACCCAATAGACTTTATAAACCCAGGCCTATGGCGGCAATTTTTTCAATGAATAATTATAAAATTTTAAAAAATAAATGAAAAGAATTAGTAATGAAAATAAAACTGAATATTGTTAAGTCAAATTAGAATACTTGTTATCATCCATTTTTTCTTCTTTATTTTGATTATCTGAGTAATTAGAACTTTAAGGACTTATTTTCTGGCTTGTTAAATGTAAATTTAAAAAAAAAGTATTTCTCTTTGTTTTAATTTAGGTACGACCTGTACACCTAGCATAGAAGAAATACGCCACTGGTCATCGCATATTCAGGCTTTGCAGTAGCTATCTCTTGAATTGCCGCCGTATTTGTCCTTATTCGCGTTGCTTTGTGTCCGAAGCGTTATCTGGCTTTGTGTTTATGCTCGCTGACCATTCTTATGAGCTTGTTGTTGAGTTAGCTTAGCTGAATCTCAGACGAGAATTATGTGGAGATTTGCTATGTACAGTGAGGAAATCAATACTATTATACGATTTGCATCGTTTTTGTCTCTATTATTTGGTATATTATATATTTGATAAAATGACAAAATCATATTGAAATGATATATCATGTTGGTTGTTAAATATTGCTGTTTAAATTTCGATATGCACTTATTGCACTTTTTTGTTTGTTAACTTGTTAACACATTAAAATAAAAAGAGACATAAATAATATATAATAATATGATTTAAGTTCAATAAAAATATGATTCTGATTGAATTATAACATTAGTAATATAAGTATTATGTAATTAACGTATTACAATAAACAGTGAAACAGTATATATTTGATTGTACATACTAGGAAATTGCCCCCTATGTACATATGTTGTTACCAAATATTAAATTGCTGTAGGGCTTATTACGAACATGTGGTTCACCACCTAAGCAATATGTTAAGATAAATATAACTAACTGATTTTGATCATGAAATAGTTCGGTAACATACAAGATATTTCACTGACATCATCAAAAGCAACTTTCATGTACACATGACAAGACAGTTTGGCGAAACCATTCAAAACTATAAGACACATCATGCAAGGTAAGCATCTGAAGTTTCACTAATTAATTTACTACGTATAAACGTATAATTAATGCTGTTACCTCTTCTTGCATACTCGTTGCTCTAAATAATAAACAAAAACAAATAAAATATCTCCCTCTTTTGTGTTCATAAAGGAGAAATTAAAATTTCTAAAGAAATTTTCAACTTAGCTGTTGGAAAAATTATACCTATTTAATTAATCTCATTCAAAAATTGTAATTGAAATTGGGCACTTATTTAAAAATGCTCCGTTCAAAAATAAAGATAAGAAAACCAGCAGAAAAGAAAATTCCTTTAAACTCAACCGTGTTAATTCAAGTAAAATGTAATTGGGTTTACTAAAGTTTCAAATACTTTAGTCTTTTATAATTTGCATTGATTAACATAAGCACGGAAATGAATTGTGTGTCCAAGAGATATTTTTATCAGTTTGTAATTATTGTTTCTTTATCACAGCATGAAACAAATGAATATCTATTTCTATGCCATTGCAAGCAATTGTTGCCAAGTTACTAGTTTATAAATGTTATTCAAAATATACCGCGTGTCCCAAGCAAACCTTGATATAGGCGTTTAACATAGGAAAACAGTTTTTTTGTAAATAAAAAGTGTCCGGCAGAAAATTAAGCCATGCTATTGAACATGATAATAGTACATTACCTCTTGTACGTTATTTAATACTAATTACTGTATTGTCATTGCATAAAATAAAGAAAAGTATAAATAACTGTCAATAAATATTTGTTTCAATATTTTATTATGTAATATAAAAATGTTTACAATTGTTATTGTGGCTGAATGGTTAGCATGGCTGCCTATGGAATGAAAGAATTTTTAAAAGTTGGGGTTCAAATCTCCATCAAGCTAATCTTTTCATTTTTACTTATTTATACTTTTCTTTTATTCATATTTACTATACCACAATTTATCATTTGATATTGAATAATGAACGTATATTAAATATAGCTTTTTATGTTTTCTTTAAAGTTCGCGCTCATCATTATTACCCCCTGCATACCGAGCAGCTTGGAAGGAATCAAAGATTCCGACAAGAGTGTCGTTACTGGATATATTCTCTATACTGTGGCAGTACGTACGTTATCTCAAGCCTGGCTTGTCATTGTTAGTAATCGTGGTTAGTAAATCAAGTAGGCTCGCACGAGTCTACAAGTGCTCACACACGCTCTCGTATTTCGGTTAAAATGAATTAATGATTATGATAGTTTTTATTAATGCTGAAATTATTATTTTTTGACATTTAAAGTAATATATTATTTATAATTCTTTTTATTTTTATTTATATTCTATTGATGTTATACCTCTATTTTAAATTATATAAATATATAAAAACACTAATTTATTATCTAATCAAGAGAATATAAATAAAAATAAAAAGAATTATAAATATAATGTACCTCCAAGGGAATAAAACAACATATGAAATAATACAAGAAGTTTAATATATTATTGTTTCTTCGAGTTACAGTTTCATTATTTTGTACGCAGCCACGAGATCCCTGCGTGCCTGAGTGTCTGATCGCGGTTCTGGGGATCCGGGTTCGATCCCGATCGACACCAAAATAAATATTTCGATTTTTAAATGACACAAAAGTAATTTCTATGCAGCACTCTCCACCCCGGCAGCGAGTGCCTGTGAAGTTGTGCCTGGTAAACGCCCTCACGGTACAAACATGTCATCATCATTACCGAAATCTGTGTACAAAGCCAATTGACACACCCAGCAATCGTACTATGCCGTGATGACATATTTATTTATTTATAAATACAATGAAATTTTTATGTCTCGTGGCCGTGTGCCTGAGTGTCTGGTCGCGAATCTGGGGACCCGGGTTCGATCCCGACCGACGCCAAAAATTACATCGCATTTTAATGGCACAAAATTGACCCCTGTAGCGCACTCTCCACGCCAGCAATGAGTGCCCGTGAGGTGACGCCTGGTAAGCGCCCGCACGGTACAAATATTCCATCATTACCGATATCTGTGTATGAAGCAGATTGGCACACCCAGCAATGGGTAATATGTTGTGATGAAATATTTATTTATTTTATTTATGAAATTTTTATGTAGTAGTTTAAAACATTTACGTTGATTGCTTGTAATCATTAAACCTAAATACCAGCGATAATTGGAATTTCCCAATCAAGCTGTATTTGAATTTCATGGTCGATAACCAATGACCAAAACAATGCCTCCGAGAGGCCCGAAATCCAATGTAAGCTACAGATTTCATCCTCTGTAATTGGAATGAAAATCCTTTACTATTGTCTATTATATTCACCTATGAGGTAGATATGTAATCGTATAGAAAAAATCTGATGTGGCCAGCACATAACCTCTCGCCGTATATTTTACCTGGCTGTATGCATAAAGCAAAGATTATTTTTATAAATACAAATAATATATTCATATAAATCTATGACGTATAAACTTCTTTATTATTCAATAATAGCATGTCTCAACATAAAGATATTTACCATAAATTATGTTACAATAAATTACAAAGTAGAGTTAACTATATATAAATATTAGGCTGGTAACAGCAATTTTCAATTTGAACAACTTTGTTTACTTTGTTTTCATATTCTTCTAGTAAAAACATTAATTTTGGGCGGTCTAAAATGTATATATCTGGATTGTGCATCTATTCTTATATATCTTCTTTTACATTTTATTTTTTCATACTTGTTATATCTAAATAACCTTTATTCCCTTTAATAAAGTGACGGATATATTGCACTCCGATTATTCTTATATCGATGTGTAATTTTGTCAATATTTACAACTTACTTGAGAAGAATTTGATAGCTTTTTCGCAGTTCAAAGTTACTCTAGTCTATAGTACTGGTGTACATTGTCCTATAATGTTTGAAACAAATTTTTAGTCCTTCAACCTAGACTTGTCATCTCCATAATAGTCACAGATCAAGAATTAAGAGATTCTCCAAATACATTTTTTTTTCATTACTCATTATTTCTGACACTGACATTTATCTGTCAGTTACAAATAATTTAAATTTGCAACTATTTTTCATGGCATCCTTTCGGTTGTAAAATTAATTACAACATTATTTTATATATTATATTCCTTTTATCTCTAAATCTATAAAATATGTATAAAAATATTTAAATGTATCAGAAAGAGAATTTATTTTTCTTTAATATTATCAAAAAAAATTTTCAAAAAATAATATTTAGAAGATTTTTTTTCAAGAATCTTCTACTTCCGGTTGTCCAATTGTTACCAAAACCTTTTCAGATCTTCCCGGGAATGTCCGATTGGGAAATACGTTGTTAAACAAATTTTAAGTCTTATAGTTTTTGAGTAACCGTCCTTCCAACATCCCACACACACACACACACACACACACACACATCCACACACACACACACACACACACACAGACATCATCGTAAAAATGTTAAAATCGGATTGTAAGGACCTTAAAACGTGCTTATTCAATAAAATCTGGATATGCGATTTTTAGCATGAATGCAATACCTCTCTTAGCGAGAGGTAAAAAGCTATAAATACACATTTTTTTTTGTTTATTTTATAAACAAATTAAAAATTCTAAAATATTAACTTAAATTTTTATAAATTATG
Organism: Harpalus rufipes; assembly: GCA_951394225.1. Lineage (NCBI taxonomy): Eukaryota > Metazoa > Arthropoda > Insecta > Coleoptera > Carabidae > Harpalus > Harpalus rufipes. The sequence continues at coordinate 65,512,768 of OX596274.1, forward strand.
TATTTTAATTATTGGTTATTTTAATTGATCGGTGAGGAGGGCATCTTAAATTTGAATCCATTAAAAATAATAATATGAAATATTATCGCGGCTTCAATCTTTTCTAGGTATGCCTATCTGTTTCTTTTTTACAGAATTCGGTAATGACAATGCACATATATATGTACCGTTACCGTTAAGGCCGTTTACTAGGTGTTATGGCGTCAAAGCTATCGTGGCCAGAGCATTACGAGAGTCGCTTTTGTGTTAAAAACTAAAAATATTATTCAAGTTTATTATTGATCAGAATCAAAATCGAGCCAACCTAATCACCACTGGTCAACACACAGCCATTATTTTAAATTCTGGATTTATAATTCAATTATCTTTGGTTTTGGCTTTTAACAAGTACAAAATGTACTCCTGAAAATAACTGAAATGACGAGAAGTACCGCATCAATATTTTTACAAAGAAAAAGTTTGTTTTTAATAATTTACAACTAAACAGCAAATAAGTACATATACAGAGTGATTCATCGATTTGTTTTTTTTAATAACTCGATTATTTTAAATATTATGGAAAAAAATCTGTTGCGGCCAGCACAATACCTTCCGTCAATCCTGTGTATAATGTATAAATTCCATACATAATTTTTCTTGCAAAAGATTCTAAATTTCCAGTAAAATTATTTCATAAATAAACTATGCAAATTGCACTTGACACTGACATCTTCTTCCTCTTTAGCTTTTCTCATTCGTTAGGGTTCGCTATTTTACTCATTTCTGTTTTGCGTTCTCATTCAGTTCATTTTCTCTTAAGTCTTCCGCAATACAGTCCTTCCATCTTGTCTTTGGTCTTCCTCTGTTTCTTCAACCTCCTATTAATAAACTACTCATTCATGTTCAAATATAATTCTTCATTTCTTCTCATGACGTGTTCAAACCAATGTAATCGTCTTTCGTATCTTTCCGTGCCTTATTCAGTAAAATCTCATCATTGAATTTTTTGACCAAAGACAATACCTTCCTTACCTAAAGGTGACGGAAGGTAAAAATTCAAACCAAGTTTATTTTAAATTAAACTGTCTATAAATATGTAGTATAGATTTTTCTACAGAGTGCTCCATTTTTACGCAATGATATATAACTTTATATTTTCAAATAGAACACTCTTCTGTATATACATATTTATAAAATTTGAAAAGCACAAGAAATTTACTATGCAATCAATAGTATAAAAATAAAAACAATCATATGTTATAAATACAATAGCGAATTATTTAAATATTACATTTTTATTAAATAAAGAAAGCTTTGCATTTCATTCTGTTTAAATTACACCTTTCAAATTTAAAGAAAATCAATTATTTCAATTTGTCAATCCGATATTTCATTATTATACCTTTAATATTGTCAGATAAGTCTAATTCAAAAAGTAGTATTGCAAAGCTTTCTATATTTAATAAAAATATAATATTCTATCATTCGGTATTCAATTTTTTAATAATATAGCATATAATACTAATGGATAGCATGTTTCATGTACTTTTCAAATTTGTATACATTTGAAAATATAAAGTTACATACCATTGCGTGAAAAGGGAATATTCTGTAGAAAAATATATACCGCAGACATACAGACATTTTAATATAAAATAAACATCGTTTGCAATTTTTGTCCATTATATTAATATTTAATATAATCGGGTTATTAAAAAGGAGCACACCGATGAATCACCTTGTATAATTTTAATATGTGAAACTATTAGCTTAGAAAGGTAAGTGATATGTAGTGTGCATTTATTACGACTATAGAAGCACCAGGTGTAAACCTGTGCGACTAAGATTATGCAGAACAGTCGAAAGTCGAAATACATTCAAGTTGCAAAGTGCACAGCAAGAGTTTAGGAACGTGACAATGTGCATTTTCCTACAATACGACGTTATTTCTACAGATTTCTTATACATCCTTGGGGAAATATTTTATTTTAGGGATCACAAATGCATTGAAAGTTTCTAGAATCTATCTGCTGCTAGTTTTATTCTCCAAAAGGTATCGTAATCTCTGTAATATAAATGAGAGGTTTCCCATAAAAATAGAACAGTTCATCACAAACAAATCCAAATATTCTTTTAATTTTTAATAAACGATGGACCTATAAAATGAAATTTATGCTTACACGTCTGGAGAATAATTGCCAAATAATAAAATGTACAGTTTTTAAATTAGTATTTGTTTCCTGAAAATTTGAATTAGTAATAGCAATAGATATTTTGTGTATTTAATAAAAAATTATTTTTAAAATATTCATTTCACCACTACTGTAACACTTCTGATAAAAATAGTAAAATATTAAAAAAGGGTATTTTTTTAAGGGTATATAGTACTGACCAAAATGAATAATAAAAGCTAAATCGAGGGTCTGATCTTAATTGTTTCCGAGAAAAACTAAAAATTGTAGAAAAACTAACTAATATAGTGATTAAACAAAATTTTGTCTGTCAGTAAATACAATATCAAAAGCAATAAAATTTTATTTGAAACATTTTTCTCAATTTCTAAAATGTAATTATGAAGTTATTTGAAAATTAAATATTGGCCAAGGTTGCCAAAACATTTAACTAGTACAGTTTTTTGATTTTTTTTTAAACAAAAGGACATCTAAAATGACCTCTGAAAGGCAAACAAAATGTCTCATTTATTCGAAGTCGTAACTCTTAAAGTTTTCGAGATAACAGAGGTAAACCCCGAAAAACTCATCTTTCATTGCCTTATCTCGGAAATTATTAAAGATCGGACCTATGTTGATTAAGCTTTTTTGCTCATTTTGGTCAGTACTGTATGCCCTTAAAAATATACCCTTTTTTAACACCCTGTATAAATATTTAATGTATTTTTGGACGTTATCTGATGTGGCCAGCACATTATCTTCCGCATATTCTGTGTATTGTGTACAAATTCCAGACATAATTTTTTTTGCAAAAGATCCTATATTTCCAATAAAATTATTTCATAAACAAGCCATGCAAATACACTTGGCACTAACATCTTCTTCTCTTTTACCTTTTCTCATTCGTTAGGGGTTGCTGTTTTTTTCATTTTTTCTTTCACTCATTTCTGTTTTGCGACGTCCTCATTCATTTCCTTTTCTCTCAAATCTTCCGCAATACAGTCCTTCTTCCGTATCTTTGGTCTTCCTGAGTTTCTTCTACCTTCTATTATTAAGCTATTTATTCTTCTTCCAATATATTCTTCATCTTTTCTCATGACATGTTCAAATCAATGTAATCGTCTCTCTTGTATCTTTGTAGCAACTTTATCAATCGAGCCATTTCCCTTACCTTTCATTCCTTACCTTTTCTTTTCGTGCCTTCCCCAACATCTATTTCAATATCCTAGTCTCTGCTACATTAATTTTCTTTTCATTGATACTAACATCTGTTAATTTGAATTATCTGAATATATTAGCAGTTTCCATGGTTAGCATAGCTGGCTGATTTATGAAATTTATTATCTTTATAATACTTTAACTCTATATTATTGAATATGAAGTAAAATAAAATGCAATCAAATATAGAGAATAATATACTCTTTACAATTTATATTTATTAAATGTCTATAAATGATATTTAACTGCGTTTTTTCAAAATAAAGGTTAAAAGTGGTAGGGTACTTCCGGTGGGCCAATTAAAACCAAAATCTAATCAGGTCTGTTTATGCATTTAAACTCGAGGAATACGAAGAAATTATCGTGGTATTGGAGTTATGCGATCCAAAAAGATCGTCACATACACACAGACGCATACACAGACGCACACACACACATACAGACATCATCATAAAAATAGTAAATTCGTATTCTAGGGACCCCTAAACGTGCTTAATCATTAGAAATTCACTATCGAATTTTTTGACCAAAACCAATACCTTCCTTACCCGAAGGTGACAGAAGGTAAAAACATTTAAAAAACTCAAAAAAATAGATACATATCCGGAACATAAATCACAATAACGGTAAAAACCAGGCAGTCCCAGGAGCTACCTTGTTATTTCCACAATTTTTTTGAATCAGGCAGCTCCATTTTTATTATAACTCTAGGGTCTAGGATCTATGAAGATGCATAACATAAATCTGATTCTTCCATCAAACGATGGAGCATGATGGTATTAGAAACATATTTATACAAGAAAATCAAATTACGCTAAAACCTGGAGTTGCCTTGTTATTAACGCCACATCTTCAATTGAGAGTAAACTAATGAAAAATGGTAGCACAATACATAACGCACAAACAAATAGTTTATGTTTGTGAGATATGTACCCTTGATCAAATTTTAAGAAAATATTGATATATTATTAATATAAAGTTTAATGAGTGCCCGTGAGGTGACGTCTGGTAAGCGCCCGCACGGTACAAATATTTCATCATTACCGAAATTTGTGTATAAAGTAGATTGGCATACCCAGCAATGGGTAATATGCCGTGATGATATATTTATTTATTTTTTATAAAGTGTAAAATAACATACCTGTGTTTTCAAACTGTGTTATGTATTAGGTATTGATATCATTCAATGAAACTGTAATAAAAATTGCGCGACTTCACGTATGGGAAATAATACAATCGCTCGGTCATTTGGTCAATGACCTGCCAAATTTATCAAAACAGAAAAGAAAAAAATCTGGTGTGGCCGGCACAATACTCGTACATTCCGTCAATCCTGTGTATTATTTACAAACTCCATACATAAATTTTCTTGCAAAAGAATCTAAATTTCCAGTAAAATTATTTCATAAACAAACTGTGCAAATGGCACTTGACACGGACATCTTCTTCTTCTTTAGCTTTTCTCATTCGTTAGGGGTCCCTGTTTTTTATTTTCTTCTTTCTTTCATTTCTGTTTTGCGGGTCGTCCTCATTCGGCTGCATTTCTCTGAAGCCTTCCGCAATACAGTCCTTCCATCTTATCTTTCGTCTTCCTCTGTTTCTTCAACCTTCTACTAAACTATTCACTCTTCTTCAAACATATTTCTCATCTCTTCTCATGACATGTTTAAACCAATGTAATCATCTCTCTTGTTTTCTAGAAACTTTTAATACTTGAGTTATTTCCCTTATTCATTGAAAACTCACCACCGAATTTTTTGACCAAAGACAATACCTTCCTTACCTAGAGGTTACGAAAGGTAAAAACGAAAGATTAAAAATAATAAAATATTTTGAATTAGGGTTGCTTGCACAATACATCACTGTATTGAAAGCAAGACAACGAATGGCGCGAAAGCTCGTACTGTTTACGTCTAGGCGCAAAATGAGACAAATTAGCGCGTGTGGTGAGATGACAAAAGCGGCGCGAAGCGCACGTGCCACTTGCGTAGCATGGTCATCCACATATTTAGATGCAGTTTCCAAGTGACTCGCATACTACTCGTATCCAAATATGTGACCCGCGAAGAAAACATCTGTTATTAAACTTGAGTTCCGAATCAGATTAATGCTGCAAACGAAGTTTTACTTTATTCCTTGATGAATAAGAAATTTAAATCACCAAATATGAAAAGAAACAGTAAGAAAAATAATTCTTTGCACCTGCCGTGAACTGTTATATTTTATTTGTTTGAAAATTGTATTTATGTAATTTGACTAATTCTGTCACAGCCATTTTTAGCATTTAGATTTGTGTGGTGTGTGTATATACGGACATTTTCACATTATCATGTGGTAACTCATTCATTTAATTTGCCACCGTTCACACACACACTTTATATTGTATCAAAACAACATATAAATAATGTATTAGCAGATTACTGTTAAATAATTTTATTTAAATTATTTTCAAAATTGTGTGTATATTACAAATTTTTAATGTATTAAAGTAATTATCAAATAATTTTGTTAAAATAAACACTAATACGAACATATGTTTTGCATAATTATGGCTCGGAGGATCAGTTTATGTACATAATTAATTAGTTTGCAAATCAATGACCTATTTGTAAAATAAACAATCTATTTTTATACTTTTCAGAAAAACAGACTCTGCATTAATTAATTAATACATACAAATTATATGCAGAAATATTATTTTATGCTGTAACGTTTTGAGATATACTCATAACTTTCAAATATATTCCTACCTACGTTAAACGATTACTAATTTTGCGTTAGCATATTTTTTAAATAACGTTTAAATGCTTTTTTTTTAAAAAAAAATTTATCTGTGTTCACAGTTTACATAAATTTAAATTTATGGATTCTTTTTAAAGGAGTAGGGACACATGTATGTGAGGTCTTTTAACCCGACATATTTTCCGTGTCCGTTTATCCACTTTTATAACCAAAGAAACATCAATTTAAGTGAAGCTCCACAAAAAGAAGGGAAACAAAATTATGATGGGTGCAGGAAACTGCCATCCTGTTCGCTGGGGTACCTATGTAATCCTCAAATAGGCTGCTGCAAAGGGGTCTATTCCTGCGTATCTATAATAGGTCTGTCCGAAGACTTGCACGAGGTGGTTACAGTGTTAATTTTTTAACACTGAAGCGTTTTATGAAAAAATGTGCAATAAGGACAAATTGTTCGATGAGAAATATTACAGAACTAGTTCACACATATCTGAACCGACTCGCGAAGTAGTGTAGATAGTGCAAACAGGAATGAGAGCTAAATGTTAGATTTGAAGATGTTTTGATTAATCTGAAAATTGTTGTTATTTTTGTTTGTATTGAATTGAAAATAATGGACGAAAATTTTACATATATTTATGAAGTAGGTGATGATGATAGTTTCGAACATCGAAATTTTTATATGTTACAATTTCTGATAACTACTAAACAACTTCGTAGTTCGTTCATTCGCCTTTTGAACTTATCCTGTTTTTTGACTCTTGTGAACTAGTACACTACACTGCACTTTTGTATACTCATCGAACAGACCTGTTACTATTTTTATTTTCTTATTAATATTTAGAATGCAATAATTCTTTCTACGATTTACAAGTCGCTAAAACAATAGGCAATAAGCATAGTTTTTGAACAAATTCTAAGTGCGCTTGCGCAGAATTTGTTAAGAAGTGACAGATGTTTTGGCATCATTACATTGTTATTAACTTTTTAAAGTGTTTTCTAATGTTATAACTGTTATATTCATTACGCTATATTATAAATATTTATGAAATAGAGTAAAATATGTTAAATTGCTTATAATGAAAGTTTTTAGAATTATAGAAGTTGTAGGTACATATCTAATAGTACATACAATAATATTATAGGTTAACTTTTATTTAATTTTACTTGTAAAATTTTCAAATATTTACATAAATACAGTTTAAAAGTATAAAATGGCAATTTACGAATATAATAGCTTAATTTTTATATTTGAAATTGCATTATTTTATATTGCTTGTATTTAGCTGGGATAGCATTAATCTAGCAAAAATTAACGCTGCTAAATTTCGCGCGGAGGCGCTGTTTAAAGTAAGAATATAATTACACTTCTATATCTGTATAGTATTGAAAGCTCGCAGACTTCATTTTGAAATGGAATATTACTTGAACTGTTAGAAGATGTACCAGAAGTAAATATTATTAACCAGGTAGTAAATTTGTTAGAAAGTGACGTTCGTTGCAAGCAAACATGACGCACGCAGCTGCCTACTAGTTCGCTAGCTGTTTTAGCGAAATATTTCTCTCTGCTGTCTTCTAGCGCTATATCTGCGCTAGATTCTAGCGAACCGTTAAATTATTTTGCTAGTCTAGAGCTGGTTAGCATTAACCCGGTTGAACGCGAGCAATGTATATCGAATCTAGCATATTCACGCTAACTAATATCGAATTACTATTTTATAATAACATCAACTCAAAATCAGTGATAAAAATTATTTAAGCATTGCAATTCGAAAAAAAAAAAAAAAATAGTAATAGTGCCTTACAGAAGTGCAAATCTATATTCCATATTATAAATATTAATTAGTTATTTGTGTCTAGAAGTAAAAAAACAGCAATTTTTTTTTATTATTCGTTTCTACAATTATCTATTAATGAGACAACTTCTCTCTAATTTAAGGAACTTCGGAGCTTAATTAAGATCTTAATCCCAATGATGATAATCCAAAAACGGGCACTTGTATGTGTTGCATATTTGACTGATCTGCACTATAATTTTAGTCTTAGAGGATTATACTCTCTCTCTCTTTATTTATTTTCCATAAAATGTTGACTCCTTATTATAGCTCTGCAACATCTGGAGATTCGTCCAAACTAGATCGCAGTCTATTTGCTTACATTATTTCTTTTTCGAAATTTTAAATCATGTCTGAGTAAAGTTCTTCTAACAATCATCTTTAAAATTCAAAATTGTTGAGTTAATTTGCGCGATGACGTTCTAACTTTGTCTTGAGCACTTTGCTGATTCGATTTGGGAGCAAAAGTTCGGGTCGCCCACTTTTTGATAAATTAATACAAACTATATTTTTTTCACACTTCCGTATAGTTTGATAGTCGTCTGTCTAATATTTTGTTCCCCAAAAATATTAAGAATTTTACGTTTCCTTTATTTATTCAACTAACCTATAGATAAGACGGAATTCTTTTCTCAAAACGTTTGTTATGTTAAGATATTTTCCTTGGTTTGTATTAAAATTTGCGATATTTTTTTTTTTGCTTGACATATGGATAGGTATAAAATGCTTTGTTGTATTACACGAATATTGCTAATCTGTACATACATATTATTTAATAAGTGGCAATGAAATATAACTCTTCATTGAAACAAAGCAAACAAGATGGCAAATGACTTTTGACACAGAAGACATTCTGTGGAGCCAATCCTAAAGAGCAAGAACCAAACATTTTAATAAGCCAATAAAATGTACAAGAACGTATGTTTAATTCTAACAAAAAGTAGGGTTAAGACAATTTACTTTAGCGAATGTGTTTTACATGGACAAATTGTAGAGTATTCACAATATATCTCAGTCCCAACTTCTTATCATAGAAAATTAGAGAACATGTAGTAAAACAGCTCTAAGTACCTGCAAAGCTCAGAGAAACATGGTCGTAGGAAGAAACATGTGTATGTGTTTCCTTCCGTAGTGCGGAATACAGATGCGTTCGCCTGCAGGCGATGCAAGGCAACCATCTCGTTATTTACAGTCACGGACATGAAATGCGCGGAATTGCTATACATATACTAATGTAAAACCCTGTCCCTTGTTTGTCACACATATGGATTGTTTACAGCTGCATACGAGAAAATCATGCTGAATGCAGATTTCATTATATGTATTGCTGATTTGTTTTCATGACTGCTACATGGAAACACTGCCTGATAAATTGATTGGGGTTGTAAAATGCTTTACATATTTTCTACATATCTAAAATGGATTATTTTTAGTGTGGTAATAATTTGAGTATAGCATGTTTTACGATGTTTTGCGCTGAACTTCGAGATCGTGATAATGAAAATTACAAAGTTTTGTATCACAATGCATACATATTTTGCATGAACAAATGTACATAGTAGTAACTTAAGTTATTCAATTAATTCTTTGATTTACCTAAAGTGTTTTTTGTTCAGTGAAATGAAAACAAAATATAATGAAAGTGTTATTTGTAACAATTTTCACATTAGATTATATTATTTTGCAGATGTTAAATTTCTGAAATATACTCAGGAAAATACTTCTATGTTATGACAACATACGGATATATACACTACTGCTTAAAATTATATGCTCGCTTTTGTATTTATATTACTGCAGAATTCCGAAAATGGGTTAATCCTAGGATTGACGCGCTAAACCTAGGATTTACAAATTTAATATGGTAAATCGGCAAAAAATATTTCATTTTTCGTTTTCACTACTATTTGGACACTTTTTGTTTGGAATTATTTTAAACATACTTTAACATCACTTAACCAAACACAACCAAGTCTAAATTTGGACAATCCAGGGTTTCACCTCATTCGGCGCACATAAGGCCTGGATACACTCCTTATGGAACTAATGTACCATACCAAAAACTTATCTGAGAATTTGTATTTCTATTTATATCTGACATTATTATGGACCTCTGCAATATTGCCAATATAAAAAACGTCATTTTCCTTAATTTCGGAGTTGCTCATTGTGAATTTCGAGAAATCGGTGTAAATGTCGCTCAAAACACAATGATGAGTCTGTAGAAAGTTGCGTCTTGTGGAAGAACACGGCCTTCTTTATTTAATTTAAGTGAATTATGTAGTTGCTTATGAAACAGCTAATTATTAAAAATTACAAAACTTTAAGTAAATGTTTCGTTAAAAAAAATATCGAAATTTGTGCAAAAACATATGGGACATACACTAAATAAATTTCAAAATAAGTCCGTATTATTTTTTTAAGCAAATTAGAGGATTTTTTAAATATTTCAAGCAAATGATTAAAAGAGGTGAAATTCAACTTGTTAAAGCGAGTGTTAAGGTATAAAAATACAAGCAGAAAAATGTATACAAGAAGTCGGAGAACATAAAGAAATTCGGGATTATTTATGATTATTCAGATTTATGCCGGGTTTATGCAGCATGTCTTCTTCTTCTTCTTCGCTTCAGGTATTAGTCAAAATGCCTGTTACGGAACCCACCGTTTTCCTGGACGTTCCACGTTTCTTCTTCCTCTGCATTTATATTTAATAGCTTTCAGTGGGAATCGTTCTTCACTCATTCTATTTATATGTTCTTTTCAATCATGTCTATATTGTTTAATTTTTTCACATATGTTATATATGTTTAATTCACTTCGAACATCTTCATTTTTAAATCTATCTCTCTTCTGAGAAATTTCATCTCTCGTGTCTGGTCAAAGGTTTGTAAAGGGTCTCAGAAGCTGCCCAATTTGCTGATGATTGGACAGAATAAATCTCTGAGAAATGCCCACTGATTTTTACTGACGAATGAGTCAGAGGTTCTAGAAATAGAATTCAGCTCTACCAACAAATCCTGCTCTCACCTCCCCGAAGACATTTTGTCGCGTGATCCCGGGTGCGCGGTACAATGGATGTACGTTGTGTAGCAGACGAGAGACGGTGACGGGCGAACTTCCAGCGCACTAAAACTGGAACAAATCAGCTTAGGTATGGTAACCCCAACAGAAGATTCCCTGGTCCTCCTAGTAAGGGGGTTGAGCAGATGGCTAGTAACCAACCCTCGGAAAATTCCAAAGTACTTACAGAACCCAAACAATCCTCGGACCAAGGACTAATTCACTATGCAGTATGTAAATTATATAATTAAATTACGCCATTCAATTAAGAAACTATATTAAAATAAAGTTAAATATCTGTCATAAGTGCGTGATTGGCGCAGGCGCAAAACTAAAAAATCTGTTGTGGCCATCACAATACCTCTCGCGCCCTTTCCATTGTGTATATATATATATATATATATATATATATATATATATATATATATATATATATATATATATATTTAACATTCTTGTACACACAAAAAATTCTAATTACACCTAATATTTTCAAATTACATATTTTCTATAATTTTAAATTCATTCTATGAGCAAGTTTTCTCCATTTCTTCTAAATGTTTGAGGTTTTCAAATTCATTAACGGGATTGGCGTTATTTCTGAAGGGTTCGTTTAATATACCTATAATTTTAAATATATAATTAATAATACAATAAGAAATATTAAATATCGTTCCCAGAAAAAGCCTTTAGTATTATCTCTGAATTTTTGAGACTGACATTAGTGCCATTTATCTGTCAATTACAGACATTTTAATTTCTCAAGTTGTTACCAAGGAGATGTTTGGGCTATGAGCAGGCTGTGAGATTTACTACAACAGATTATTTTATAGATTATATATAATCTATAGAAGGTATAATAAAAAATTCAAATGTGTCAGATAGAGAATTTTGTAATAACATAAATATTCAAAAAATAATATCTATTCAACTCTTCCCATTACTGTTAGATTGAGGAATCCGTAGATACACAGGTCTTTAGTCTTATAGGCCGCTAGTATGAACTGGGATTAAGGGTGATTAGCGAGCATTTGACTAGCATTGTTTTATCTCTGTCAATCGTTTATAGATTATTTTAGAGAAAACTACTTCAAATAAAAATGTGTGCAATTAATTTTTCTACAACTTTTATTTTTTTATTTTTCTCTAAACTAATAAATAAAGATAGGAATAAAACAATGCTAGTCAAATGCTCCAATTGCACCAATTTAATTGAGAATTAAACAAAAATTAGAGCTTAATCAACATTTAAGCCTGTTTTACATTTGCCATTTTTTTCGTCAATTTTAAGAACTTGGCCAAGTTCTATAAATTGAGCTTAAAACACATACATTACACTTGTCAATTTTAAGCCGCGGGAATAAGTTAGAAATAGAGCATGTTCTATTATTTTTTACTGCTTTCTAGTAATTTTAATAATAAATCAATATGTCAATTGATGACTTTTGATATTTAAATATGAAAAAATAAAAATACGTAAACAGTTGACTAGATATTGGTCAATTTATTGTACAACTTCAAGTTCAATTTATTGAACTTGGCCAAGTTCTTAAAATTGACAGAAAAATTATTGACAAATGTAAAATAAAGTTAATGTAATATATTTTATACGTATAAAAATGTTAATTTTTATTTAATTTTTCTTTAACTGTTAATTAAATATTGGTGCAACCGCCTAATATGTCTACAATTTAATAGACCTTTTCAATTTAACAGCTGTCTGTTTCCATCTCTGCACATAGTAAGTAAAATGTCCAAATGGCGTCTGCAACTGCCAGCTGGGCTGTCAAACGATACGTCAAAAATATTGCAGTAATTAAAATGCCTGTATTTTCTGGGAAAATTTATTGAATCGTTGACATTTTTTGTTGATATAGTTCGATTGGTGACAGTGATTTATGTGTTTTTTACCTCTCGCTAAGAGAGGTATTGGATTCATGCTAAAAATCGCATATCCAGATTTTATTGAATAAGCACGATTTAAGGTCCATAGAATCCGATTTTAACATTTTTACAATGATGTCTGTGTGTGTGTGTGTGTGTGTGTGTGTGTGTGTGTGGATGTGTGTGTGTGTGTGAGGTTGTTGGAGACACGATTTCTCAAATTCTATAAGACTAAAGACCTGTTTGACTACGGATTCCTCAATCTAACAGTAATGGGAAGAGTTGAATAGGTTCTGGTAACAATTGGACAACCGGAAGTGGTAGTTTCTAAAAAAATAATTTCTAAATATTATTTTTTGAAAATTTGTTACTACAAATATTAAAGATAATTAAATTCTCAATCTGACACATTTAATTTTTTTATTATATCTCGTATAGGTTTGGAGATATAGTATATAATAATATAGAATAATCTGTTGTAATAAATCTCGTTGCCAGAAAAACAGTTGCGATATTAAAAATTTTTGTATTTGACAAATAAATGTAAAATGTCAGTGTCAGTTCTGGGAGGTATGAGTACATTTTATTGTATTATTAATTAAATATTTATTTAAATTGCAGGTATGTCAAAATTACATATATCCTTAAGAAATACCGCTAATACCGTCAATGAATTTAAAGTACTCGTATTTTGAATATATTAGAATAGTAGGATAAAATTTCTCATAGAACGAAAGAAGAGAAACAATTTCAATTATTTGTGTGTACAAGAAATGTTAAATTTGTTACTTATAGGGCGCGAGCAGCCATGTAACTTTGTTGGCCTTGGCAAGCAGATATGAGGATCCGTGTCAGAATGACGGCTAGTAGTTATTTACAAAGATGTGACAATTGTTATATGTCATAATTTTTCATTCAAAATTTCATAATATTCTGTTTATTTGTCATCCATTAGTATGGAATATACTTGTAGATGAAAATAATCCACATGGATTTGGAAAATCATAATGTTTCGAATGAAAACTTATGATACTTGACACCTATGTATATTACCAGCTGTCATTCTGACACGGGCCCCCATATCTGCTTGCTAAGGCCAACAAAGTCACATAATTGCTCGCGCCCTATGCAAGATAAAATGAAAATGGCGAGAGGTATTGTGCTGGCCACAACAGATTTTTTTTATTTTGTTCGTTGCCTAGATATATTGTATATTTAATACAGTCATAGCACCAAGCCCAATAACAAAATATCACTAAAAATGAGAATCAAACTTATTCTAGCATCATAAGCGTGTTGGAATATCATTGTAATACCGAAAAAGAGAAAAATCTTTTACAGCACTACTTGTTTTAAATGTTGTAGAAATATTTCGCTCTCTTTTGGTTTGTATTATATAGGATGAAAATGTCATTATGTGGAATTTTTAGGAAACATTTTTGAAGTGACCCTCATAGCCTTTTAGCTGAAACGTATAACAAAGAAAATCTTCAATTTCCCGCGACACAATGTAGCTATAATGAGTTATTCACGTATTTTAATAAATTCGTTGTGGATTATTTTCGACGACGCAAATTGGTGCAGCCCACTCCACTTTAAAATCCTGCCGTCAAATTAAATTCCCTTTTAATATTTTGCTGGTGACCCTCCCGTTCTGCAATCTCCTCTTACTCAATACGCTGCCCAGCGAAGCTGCCCTCTCCAAGCTTAATTTCGCATAAGTCCGCCTGGCTCTCAAGCTCTCTGCTTTTGCTCCTACTCTTGTTCCATCGCGAGTTTTACAAGCTCGCAGCCTCGTCCTATTTCTGTGCTATCATAATCAAATTCTTTATTTTTATTTTTGCTAAACTTACAAATATTTTTCATCGTTTAACTTACAAACTCGAGTATAAACGTTTACTATTACATAATAATTTCAATGAAAAATGATGTACATTTTGACATAGTTAACAAACTACATGCATATTTATCTGAGATTAATATGTGTACTTTCTGGGTAATAATGTAAGTGGTGGTAACCTTTCAGTATTTAGTGTTTCTGATGAGACGATCGATACGGAAAAAAACTCTGTCTTGTCTCGTCTAGTTTAGAAAACAAGTAATTAAGTCTCGTCTCGAACAATGGAGTCTCGTCTCGGCCGAGAATCTAAACGAGATCTCTCGATTTTTTTTCTTAATAAATCCAATATGCAATTGATTTTGATATACTACATATATATAACCGCACATACATATGAATAATACCTATACAGAGTGGTTATTTTTTTTTAGACAAATAGCTATTTTCTTCACTATCAATTTTATACCTATAGTACAAACAGGTGTGTTTGAGATGGGATGTTGCTAACTTGCAGTTTTTTAACAAAAGCATCAATGGATGATTTTTTTTTGGTAAAATCTTTCTGTTCGTCGTTTAATATTACTCGTAACTACTTCAACTTCATTGAAAGCACAATATACAATTTTAAATCAAAACCAGTTTTGAATTATGAATAAGGCGAGCATATATTTCATTTTATTTTATAATACAATATAGCTATTTTGTGGGAATTATATACCATATACAAATAAATGATAGGTACTTCAAAATCAATTGTTCGTAATATGTACCGATGCGTCATTGAATTTAGTTTACATAGACGGAATGAAAAAATATTCCGTATAATCGAAAATTCAAAATAAATAAAATTTAAAAAGAGCGCAATTACAAAGAGTTAATAATAATTTATATATTTACCGTAAATATATACAGGGTGGTGACCGGCAGCGAACATAGGACTTTAACATGTAAAATCAGACTTTCGCAATTTCTTGCTTCCTTAACTATTTTAGGTAAAAAAGCTTCAAATAAAAGTTGTGGGGCATAAAATTCTGCATATGAATTAATAAATAAAATTAATTTTGTGTGCCTTGCAACAACAGAAATTAAGCATAATAATGTTGAAAATCACCCTAAAAATAGCTATAACCATGGAATTGAAACAAAAAATTAACAAATGTTAACTATTTATCTGCCAGGGTAATTTAATTTATTTTTATTAAATTTTATTTACAACGTAAAATATTAATTTGCTTCACTATTTAAATAAAATGACATCGTATGCGTTTGCTACTTTTAATGGCTCATTCATATATAATTTGAAAATTAATCAGTAATAGTTTTTTATCCTTTTTAAGCAAAAAAATAAAGCAAATATAGTCTACATGTACATAAACATAATTTTCTATGACGTATTTTACGTAGCATAGTACAGGCACAACCTTGGTAGTCGCGCCCATTTTTGTAAAGTAAGTGGACGCAGGCTGACTCAGATTCCGCATATTTATTTATTAATTTGTGTAACTGCATTTTAATAATTATTATTTAAAACATGGAAAAAATATTCTTTAATGCTCCTATTTGCCATTCATAAACAAAACGTTCAGTTTAAAGAAATACAATAAAATTTAACTATATTCAATATATAAGGTCTTAAGACGACATATAACTATATAAATATATATTAATAAATATATTGTAACGTAAATATGTATACACTCATTACAAAGTAGTAATGATATATAAAATAAACAATATTTTAAATTTTATATTTTTTAATATACCTACTTAAATAATGCAAAATTATATAATGTCAGAAGACGTAATTGTTAATAAAAATTGAACCGATGAACTGACTTGTACCTACAAAATTTCATAGGATGATGCATATTTTAGGAAGCTATTGTGCAGCCGCTAGCCAATACAGGCATATATTTTTAAAATACCTAAAAATTAAATTGTCTGCGGAGCGTGAGTCCGCGCGCGACCTCTGATTAAAACAATAATAGTTATTCATATTTCAAGCTTCAACCGTATTTTTTTATATTACTGACTACAACTGAATAAAAAAATTGTCATAATAATTTCAAACGAATAATCTGATATTATTGCGATCACAAAGTGTCGATTCCAAACTACAGTAACCAATAAAACAAAACAGGTTTATTTTAATTTTCACAAGGTTTTCATTACATTTGAAATCAGCATTTGTTATCTTAAGAATTATGTTTGAGTGAATGAACAAAAGTCGTTTCGTTTTAGAAGATTAGAAAACAGTAGACGATTCATTTACAAATATTATTTAAATTTATTTTCTTAAAAATCAATTAGTTTATTCCTTTTTATCTCTTGCCGCTTAAGTTTTATTTAAGCGATTAACAATGAAGCAACTACTGTTTCACTTACATTGTTTAAACGTTGCTAGATAGCAAAATTCTCTAACGAATTCGGTAATAGAAATACGAGTATTATATTAAGTATTAATATGGTAGTCGAGGATCAGTTTAATTTGATTTCAGAGAGATATAAATAAAGAAAATTAAACAATAATAAATTTTAATTAAAAACAATCAATCACTTAATTATGGGAAAATTAATTGTCACAAACATTAACAAATTATTTAATGAGAATTAACAAATTGTGATACAAACGAAAGAGAATTTAATTAAAAAGTACCCGAATAATTTCAAAGGTTTAATTTCAGTAGGTTTTATTATGGCTCGTGTTTAGTGTTACATATATGATACACTATCATAACTGTTTCGGCTGTCAAATGCATAAAAATGTTATGTGGATGAGAATAAGCACAGGAAGTGTGTCGGCCCGAGTGCGAACGGAAGGTGGCGAAGATAGCCGATTGTATACAATAGAAGTGATAGCGACCGGTGATTATGTATGTATATCACAGGCTATTATGATTAATCTACAATACTTACTGTTAAAAAAATACGAACAATAACGGCACTAAACGCACAAAAATCACTCTTGGAATACTCGGTGCGAGTTTTGTTCGTTAGGTGAGATTATTGTTGTTATACTTATTCATCTTTATCGTATTATTTTTACATTATTCAAATTCCCCAATAATAACAGCTGCTGATTTTGCATAATCTACGGATTAATTAAAATTGCTATAACATATACATACAATAAATAACATTCTACAACTATACAGTGTGCGATTAAAGTGTGGAATATCAAAAAAAAAGCCGAACTCAGTCGGTTTTTATAAAAACGCTGAAACACGTCGATTTTAATTTTTAAAAATACATATTAATATGTACGATTCATCTTCCGACTTTCATTTGTTTTTCATTTATGACGTCATCACAAAAAAAATTAAATGACAACATAGATTTTTAGTAGTGAAATCCGATAGTGTTTTTTCTTCTCTTTATGATCATGTAAATAAATCATAACGTTGCATAACAAAAATTCTAAGAAAAATCGAGTTGAACATTTAATAATTATGAATAATCAAGATACCTACCTCGATAAAAAATTTAAATGTAGCAAACTGTATTATTCAATTATTCTGTCAATCTTTATTATTAAATGTTCAACTCGATTTGTCTCAGAATTTTTGTTATGCAACGTTATGATTTATTTACATGATCATAAAGAGAAGAAAAAACACTATCGGATTTCACTACTAAAAATCTATGTTGTCATTTAATTTTTTTTGTGATGACGTCATAACTGAAAAACAAATGAAAGTCGGAAGATGAATCGTACATATTAATATGTATTTTTAAAAATTAAAATCGACGTGTTTCAGCGTTTTTATAAAAACCGACTGAGTTCGGCTTTTTTTTTGATATTCCACACTTTAATCGCACACTGTATATTTATAAGGGGAAAGGAAGAATGTCTGGAGTATAAAGGCTAGCTACGTGAGCGGTTAAATGGGCGTCAGAACAATTTTAAGTATTTCGATGGAAATATACATTGTGTGAATATTGACAGCGATGATTATGTTCATAGTTATAATCCGTAGTTATTAAGTTTCTTGATATGATGGTGTAAGTAGGTAAGATAAATTAAGTAAATAAACACTTAAATTAAATTTTTAAATAAAGAAAAACGTTACAATAAGATTCAAAGTAATTTTGAAATTTATGCTAAGAAAAGAAATTTCGATGGGAACTGATTAAATTAAATATAAAATTAGGTTAAAAATACGTCATATGTCATGACTGTCATGAGTTAAGTTGATACATGTGATTGAAAAATGTATTAACAAATACACTTTTTTTTTATTCCGACTAAAAAAATTCTTTACTGAAATACTATGGATACAGAGATGGATACCTGTTCCCAAAGTTAAAAAATTAGTGTGATTTTTAATTTATTTATATTTCACAGATGACCTGAAATTGTAAAACATTAAAACTTGTATACAAATAAATTGTCTTCAATTAATTTTAAATATAGAAAAGCAATTTATTTAGAACAATATTCTTGATTCACATACGAAACGTTAAGATTATTGGCAATTTTGCTATTTTTTTGTGACATGAGTACACACAGTATACACAACAACAATTAATTGGATGTTTCACGCGGAAGTAAAGTCAGAGGCATCAACCAACAATCAGCAGTCGAGTTAATAAGAAGCAATCAAATAAATGAGAATGACTCCTGCTATTTTATACTCTCTAAGGCTAAACACCAGTGAATCTCAAACCCTTACGTTACCATTACCATCTCATAACACACACAAACCAACGCAAAGCAGCAACAATTTTCTTACAAGAACTATTGGTGTTCACTGAGACACCTGGAGGTCTATTCCAATTGAAGCGACACTGTAGTCGCGCTATTTCGTCATTATTAGTGACGTCATATGATGACGTACGAACTACGTCACCATTTAGTAACTTTTAATTCATTTAGTGAATTTTAATATTACACGCTTGGTAACAAATAAGTAAAGAAGTGTCTACTAGATGGCATTGCTGTAGTTTAAAGTGCTCATTTTGAATTTCAATACAGTTTCATTTGTAATCTAGTGCTGGTTCTCGCTCTTTTGTCTCGGATGTTATACATTTTATTCTTATTTTTTAAATTTTTGTTATTAGTTTATTCTTATTTTACTATTAAAGTAAGTTTTAGTTGGTTTTTCTTCTTCGAGTAATATAAATTTAATTTAGTTATTTTAATACAATAGATTTTTTAATATTTTTAATTTAGATTAAATGTATAAATTAATTGTAACTTTTTATTTAGTTTTTGTTTAAATTTAATTGTCTCAAAAACGAGAAAGAGAAGAGAGGGTAAATAAAGGCCAAAAGGAAACTATGCTTCATTTTATGATCTTGAGGATTTTGCTCGCTTAAAATTTTTGGGGGCAGATGGGCGATAAAATTGGAAGTCACTGAGAGCGGGTAACATTTCTTTTATGAATAAATCAAGTATTTACTCTTAAATGGGCAGGAATTCGATTTCTATAATTGCCAAAATTTAAATGTGGGTTTAAAATATTTACCACGTACAAAGAAACTTCTTAACTTCTTTACCCAGTCTAAAATTTTCAAGAAATTCCGTTTCAGGCAATTGGAACGGATTATGTGCATCCCAAATTAATCTTCGAGCAATTCTAGCTTCTTCTCTTCTCTACTTTACTTCAGCAGTACGCACAACAAAATACGAAAAGCCATTGTTTAAAAACAGTACACTCAATTCTTAGTTAGCGAGAGTCGAAAAGAAGTAGCGATAGCTACTTTGGTATCGAATAACGTAGCGATGGCGAGTAACGTCATACACGTCATCATGGCATTTCAATGGTAGGGACAGTACGTCATCATCGCATTTCGGTAGTAGGGACATTACGTAATCATTGCAGAACGGTAGTGGGGTAGCGATATTACACACTTAGTGAGTCGCTAACTGAATTAGAATAGACCCCCTGAGCTATATATTTGACTAAGTAACACGCAGTTTTTTGACAAAACCATCAATGGGTGATTTTTTATTGGTAAAATCTTTCTGTTCGTCGTTTAATATTACTCGTAACTACTTCAACTTCATTGAAAGCACAATATACAATTTTAAATCAAAATCAGTTTTGAATTATGAATAAGGCGAGTATCTATTTTATTTTATAATACAATATAGCTATTTTGTGGGAATTATAATACCATATACAAATAAATGATAGGTACTTCAAAATCAATTGTTCGTAATATGGTCACGTACCGATGCGTCATTGAATTTAGTTTACATAGACGGAATGAAAAAATATTCCGTATAATCTAAAATCAATATTTCATAACCCAAATCACTCCCACACATTTAATGAAGCAATTATTGTCGAAATCACGGCAAAAAATTAAAAGCTTTGATAATCTTTTTGTGAGAGGAATTTTGTCTATTTTTGTCAAATTCATATTTTCTGTAGGTGTTATCAAAATTTGACATTAATAAAAAAAAATCATTAATATGAGTAGGTTGATTTATGTGACAAGCGCATTGTCACATTCTATCATATTATACTTTTTCTGATGCATTGTATTTATGTCTGTGCTTTTAATAATACTGGAACCATTTATTGACGTCGTTTTTTAAGCTTTTAAGAAGTGTAGGTTTTTATGGATTTCGTTCACAATAGTAATTTTTTCCTTTTAATCTCATTTTAATTTTCATGTAACGTGACTTACGATTTTGATCTCCCGTCTACCGTTTGTAATAGGCATAAGAATTTTATTAAAAATAGCATATTGATTTTTTTAAAAGTAAATATACTTTAAAATGTTTAGAACAAAATTTTCTCATTTTCGTGATTATAACTACTTATGAGTAACATGTCAACCAGTAGTAATATTTTCTTAAAATATTTTAATTCTGAAGTTACCCACAGTTTATATTCGTATTTTTTCATATTTTTTTTTTATTTTTATTTAAATATTAAGGAGCCCTTCAACATCAAGGTTATTTAGGCTCCGGTACAATAATATAAGTACAGTATTTGATGTATTAATATTTACATTATTACTGTATACATTTTAAATATGATTGTTTCCCCTATATGTGTTGTTACAGCTTGCTCTAGAGAATTCGGGATGTTGCATAGTCTCCTGTAGTTGTTATACTTGTTGCATTCCATTACTATGTGGGTGGTGCATTGGTCGCAGAGAGGGGGTTCGCTGTGTTGTAGTATGTGTCCGTGTGTTAAAAGTGAGTGCCCAATGCGAAGGTGTAGGTACCTATTTTGTTATTAGGAAATAAAGTGTCTCTGTTCTGCAACTCAGAAAGAGTAAAATTTGATTTAAAATGGAAAATTAAATAAATTCTAGTAAAATAACAAGTGGGCATGTATAGCTGCATTGCCTGTAAAATAAAAATGGCGTCATTATTGTATATATAAAAATTCTGACAAAGATGTTTTTTACCTCCCGCTACCCTTGGTAAGCCAGGTATAGGGATCGTGAAAAATTGCATATTGAGATTTTAGTAAATGACCATGTTTTAAGTTCCCTACAATCCAATTTTAACATTTTCACGAAATGAATATAGGTAAGTATATAAATAAATAAAATAAATATATCTCACGGCATATTATCCATTGCTGGGTCTGCCAATCTGGTTTGTACACAGATTTCGGTAACGATGATGACATATTTGTACCCTGCGGGCGTTTACTAGGTGTCACCTCACGAGCACTTATTGCTGGCGTGGAGAGTGCACCACAGTGGTTATTTTTGTGCTATTTAAATTCGAAATATGAGGCGTCGGTCGGAATCGAACCTGTTCCCCAGATTCGCGTGAAGTGACGCCTGGTAAACACCCGCACGGTACAAATATGTCATCATTATTACCGACATCTGTGTACAAAGCAGATTGGCTCACCCAGCAATTGGTAATATGCCGTGATGATATATTATATATTATTATTATTATCATCTTACCTATATTCCTACATATCGAACCCAGTATTTCAATTTAATTTAATTTTAAGTATTTACATGAATACATGAAATTAAATTAAACGGGAGGTTGGCTACATCAGATTTTTAATGTATAATTTGGTAATCAGTAACATAAAATGTAAAGTTTATTTATTTGTGTCAAGTGTAAAAAAATCAAAGAAATATTATAAATTAAAAAAAAAAGTTTATTAAACGACAAATAATTAAGGTAAAGATAATAAAAATAATTAACACTATGATTAAATAATTATAAACACTCATTTAAGACTACGAATATTATTAAATACTTAAACACTATAATATTATTTATTTAAACAATGTTTATTTCATTCTATTTATTTATAAAACTATATTTATTTATGTTCACAACTCATAGACTGCTTACTTATATCACCAACTGTTCATCTCACGGCGCTTCTATATAATAGAATGCCTTGGCTGGCTTCCCTGCCGGTATTTATATAGCCGGCCTTTCTCTGGAAAGTTCTCCATTTTTCCATCGAATACAAAGGTATCAGCCGACCGTATGTAATTAAGCAGGTTGAGACCTGCCCGTCACAATTATGTCATTGCTCGGGTTAGGAGCCGTTCTAGCAACGTTCGACCAATGGCGGTGGTCGCGTTCTCCTAGAATCAGCGGCGTCGGATATTACAATACTGTTCTGTTCTGCATTCAAAATATAATCAAAGTTTTATTATTTACCTTTCTAAAAATCTTGTGCATTTTGTAACATTTAGAATGGTTTTCGCAAACATGTTGACCGCATTGTCTGTATGTGGTTAACATTGCGGTTTTGATAGGTTGTTAGTGCTCTCGGTTCTTGAGATTGTAATATTGCACCACTTCAATCTTTTCAATTATTTATGTCAGGTCCTTCGATATTACTTATGTACCGTTCCTGTTATATTTTAAGCATGTCCTGGGAATCCCCGGCTAACGAAATTGCGTTCTATTCAAAAAACTCTAACGCTATTGTGAGATATTTGAGTGCTCCAGAATCTGTTTATTTCTAAAAGGATACTTGGGACCGGAAAAGTCTAATAATAATAAATTGCATTGAAGCGTTTATTGGCATTCTATGAAACATTAAATATTTATATATGTAATTATTCACTGTCGGTATAGTTTCAAATATTTTTATTAAACAATGATAATTTGGTTTTAGCACCATAGCTTCATTAGATTGATATACATTTATTTTTTGTACATATTTCTAATTTATAAAATTATAAAAACTTTGAAAATACAATAGAATTAATTTCATTTCATCTACTAAATGATGACTGGTTTTGAATTTTAAAATGTTCATCAGGTATCTATTATGTACGTAAACGAAAGTGCAACTTGTATTTTGAATAATTATAATAATAATAATAATAATAATAATCATCATTATTGGTTTTAAGCATTGCTTCGTACAGTAGATTGGTACACATAACTTAAACCCGTAATCATTTATACACACATACAAATATAAATATATACGTACAGGATGTAACAGAAATAAGTACATTAAAATTAACCAATGATAGAACTCGTCAAAAGCAATAATGTTTCTTAATATTTTTTTTTCGAAATCTCAATTTTTTTCAGCATGTCATATGCCAATTGGAGGATATTGAAAAAACAACAATTACATCCTTGAAAATGCATCTACAAGCATACTCAACAACAGGCAGATGCTGGAAAGAGTAGAGGATTCATTTCGTCGTCGCTTTCATTGACAATGACGGTGGCCATTTTGAACATTTTTGTGATTTCACTTATGCTTGCATCACGTTTTATCATCTTTATGCGTTTTCTTGTTCCGTCAATTGTAGAGTTGTTCTTGGTCGACTTCATCCTATAAATATCCTAATCTTACTATTTTTGGATTGTCCAACCTGTTGTAACATGCATGATTTTTATGTTGGTCGAGGTATTCTATTCTATCTTTTATCTTCTCCGATTTGTGTATAGATTAATCTTCTAGTTTATCTGTCAATTTATTCAAAAGTTTCTAATCATTGTATTCAGTCGCAACTTATAGCGCACGCTCGTCACAACCACAACGGACACAGTTTTTTGTAGATGCACACGCGCTCTATTTTTGCGCAATGCATTTGTTTATTTTATTCAACTATATGCGGGTAATGAAATTTGTGGCAAAACTTTAAAGAATTTTAACTCAATATCTAGAAGGTTTATAAGAAAAAGTTATTAAGAAATATGGTTGCATTCGATGAGTTCGATCACTGGTTAAATTTAATGTACTTATTTCTGTTACAGCCTGTATACGCAAGAAGAATTCCATATTAAATTACATATTAGTAACTCTAAATTAATTAAAAACAACAAAAAAATATTTTATAAATAAGTATATATGAATAACCATTTATGTTAGTTTAGACTTTTCACACATAACGTAAACCCATAATCATAAATATACATACGAGTACATACATAAATGTATTCATATACATACCTGAGATAGGAACTCTATTTTAAATAATTATACCTAAGTAAAACCTTTAATTCAAATACATAAATAAGTATTTCATAAATAAAATAGAAATGCAGTATAACTTAATATGGTACAAAAATAATAAAAAGAATAATGTATTGTATTTTGGAATATGAATGTTAAAGCTGTCCACATTTTTTTTTCATGTCATTCATTTTTTAGATAGCCACTTCAGAAAATAATAGATATCGCGACTTAAGAAAGTTGAAAATATCGTACATTACATGATATGAATATCGAACTAACACGATAAAGTTAAATCATATTGATGAGCCAAATCAACATAGCCAGGCTCTTTGCTTCATTTGCTATAATTTAAAATAAAATTCTTTAAAATACTTGTTATTTTTGTGGTCGTCTAAATAATTGTGTTAATATATCGCTCGAAAGTAATATCGCATTGCCCTTGTTTTGACTTCATACTCGCACGATATTTATTACTTTTTATACTCACTATGAAATATTATGTTTGATCGCTATGAATTTGTGTTTCATAATTTCATAATCTTCTCTAATCTCACGATTTTTTCAGTTGTACATTTAAAAATGAAAAAGTTTTGTTGAAAGATGTCTTAATTATTTCCGTTTACTTGTTGTGTACATTCTCTCCCAAGATTGAATAGAGATAGAGTAATCTGGTAAGTTTAAACGTGGCTTAATGCAGATGACCTGTCCGTTGTGCTGTTCCGTTGTGCGTCCTGTTCTCTTCCTCCATTCGCCTCTTGCTCCTTATAAGCTTGTCCGTTGTGTAAATTGGGTTGGCTAATCCGCCAGCGCACATCCACTTTATTGTCCTTCAGCTCGGCTCGGCTCTCCTGGCGCCCCTGCTCAAGCCGACGAGTGGATTCGCTATCCGCCGTTCTATTGATAATAGGATAATCCCACTATAGACAGGTACAACGAACAATACACCGTTTGTCACTTAACGTCCTTGCTAAGTCGGAAGTTAATGATGCTTTATAGGGAACCAATCGTCGCCTAAATTATTTATATTGTGGATCAAATTTAACCTAAATATGCTATATTTCACTCATATTGAAGAGAAATAAGTCTTAGAAGAATTTGCTGTGATAGGCTGACAAATAGTAGGTACCTATTTTTAGTAATCAAAAGTATTGTCTTCAATAAATATAATAAAAGTTTTACTATTTTTTTTTCAAACTTTAACACGTTGGATACCGATGACGCGTTGGTTTTAATATTAACAATAAATACAGTATTTGTCTCAAAAACAAAATGGCAGTATACTTATCGTATACTGATTGCGAAAAATTATACTCTTCCGCACTGAAATACTATTCCACGTTGAGTACGGAAAAAACATTTTCTCTAAATCTATAATTTTGCGTATTTTTAAATTATTTTAACGGAATTAGATAAAATATTGTATATAATACGTTATGAAAAAATAATATTGTTTGACTCACCTAATTTGCAAAACTTGCTTCGCTCGTTTTGGCATATATTATGTTCATCAAACAATATCACTCTTTTTGTAACTGATTATAAAAATAACTATTTCGCAACACCATCGTGTAATGAAAATTACAAAGTAATAAATAGTTTTTACTTGCGGGTTGTGAGTTCAGACTGCAATGTTTACAAAAAAGCCCCGGTACAAAAGGAAAGGACAGGTTACTACGTGTAATACGTGAACTACCTACTACAAATGTTATACAAAAAAAAAACTTAATTAAGTACTATACTTAACTTAGGATATGTCTTTTTATCTACAATTATAGTCAGTGTGGAGCTGTTCTCAGTTTCTTAAACCCGCTCTGCCGCTATACTTCGTCCTTTTACTTCTTTTCTCGTCCCGTTTCAACATCGTCCCTTCGCCTTCTATTTATTCTTCTCTTCTTATTTCTTACTTTACGCTGGAACTACTCTTTTCACCTTTTTCTGTGTTATTTTTTTCTATCGTCTACAAATAAGTGCTTGCCGCCAGTCATACCACATATACCATCACAACACCAAATTACACTCGCCCATTACAATCAATAAGCTAATTAGATATTTTATTTTGATAAATTAACAAACTTGCAAATTGGCATAATTAGTGTTTACATTGTGAAAAATTATTTAATTAAATGGATTTCTGAAATAAAAAAAATTATACCTATTGACGAGTTCCATCAAATACATTTTTGTAATTACCATGTAAATCTGTCTCATGTGTATTCATGTTCATAGATTCTCATTCAAATTAGTTAACATGACTCATTTTCTATCCAAATATACAATATATGTAGGTAATATAGTGTGAGTGGAAAATGAGCCCGTATGAAGTATACAATTGAATTATTAATTTGGACTAATAAAATTACTGTATATTTATTTTTTAAATATTGTAGGTAGCTTAAGCATTTGTCGACATCCGTTTTGAGAATAGGCTATGCAAGCTGATTTTTCTAATAGAGTAAAAAAATATATAGCTTGGAAATGGTCCAGCACGACAAACTGAAAAATGAAATCATTTTGAGTAAAATTTGAAGCACTGTGTCAGTGTGTTTTTATCATATTCTTAGTAATTTTAAATGTACGTAGAAAAATTATATGATAGTCTTCGTTGCGAGCATAAAGTGTTTTTGTTGTTTTCTTAAGTGAGAAAGTATGTTTCTCCTCTTCAGACTTATAAATAACTAAAATATTTATGAACATTTTAACTTTTTGTACAGAAATTGATTGAGAAATTACATTTTTTTTGTAAAATTAAGAAGACGTCCAAAAGCAGTTAAAAATAAATCATTACATCGTAAGATTAACAAATTTTTAATGTTTTTACCACAATTACTCTTTAATAACCAATCAGTGAGTATTGTAAAAAAAAATAAAAAATATAAAACGATATTAATGATGCAGCAAATATGCCAAATAGTTTCATAATTCTATATATGATTTTCTTTTAATTAAATACCAAAATATACAGGGTGTCCCATAACTTCAGGTACATATTAGAAGGGCATATAGTTCTTAATGTCCTGATTACGGAACAAAAAGAATTTTTTCAAAATTCCTATAATTAAGGGTAGTTCACTTAAGAAGAACATTTTTTGTACCCCTGGATACTATAATATTTGGAATAGTGAAATTAGTTATAACTATTACATAAAATAATTTAACAATGAAATTAATTTATGCAATTACGTAAAGCTTTGTCACACCAATTAAGTTTGGGAGATGTGTATGTAAGGAAAAAAACACAACGTAATATTAAATATTAAAACTACCTATTCAACCAGTGTCCCAAAACTGTTTCCTTCAAAAACCTCAAAAACTAATGTTTGAATTTTGAAAAAATTCTATTTGTTCCGTAATCAGGACATTAAGGACTATATGCCCTTCTAATATGTACCTGAAGTTATGGGACACCCTGTATACCTTTTGGTCACTTTCTTTCGTAGGTCATCCTGTACATTTATTAAATAATAGCAGTCCTTTATCGTTGGATGAACATATTTTTAGCTAACAAAACCATCAATTGTTTAAGAATGATTTAGAATTGAAAATTTCAAACAAAATCCGTTTCTTTATCTAGTTGCCTATGAGAATTTTTGGCAAAACAAAAGCACATTTGAAATAACTTGTCTCAAACGCAAATTTTATGTCTTACTACCAAAGTTGTATCTCTAACAGTTTCCAATGCATAACACTGAAATATTACAAAATAAACCAATATTTTTTCAGAAACAATATCGAATTAAAATATAAAATTACAAGTTTAGAATTAAAGTTACTCTTATGTGTATAATAGAATCAAATAGCACTGTAGCGAGATATATCATCATTTTTAATAACTCTTAGTAAGTAAAAAAGTAGAATTTTTGTATAAACATTTTATACGTATTGCAGCAGAGAGAAGTTTGTGCATAAACAGAGTTCCAGATACCTTCTAAAGCTTCTCTGGTAACGGAGCTTTATAATTAAATTTACTGTTACTACAGCCGTGGTTGCGGCCAGGCTTAATTGTTCTCATTACGGCACTGGATGTAATTGCAGGCTTTATCTCTGATTTTCATTTTTTCTCCAGTAAAAATGCTGGTTTTATTACCTTCGGACTTTCATTGAATGCAGGGAAATTTTTGTCATGAACACGAAATTTTATTTTTATCTTGCGTGTATACAGCTTGTTATTGAAATGTTTTAATTCAAAGAAATTTATTGTTTTGTTCATGTGAGCATGAAATGTTGGAAATATTTCTCAGAAACTGCCGTTTACAATTATTTATTACTTTATTGCTTTCTAACATATACCACGGTGTATAAATACTAAGGTGTGACAACTCATCATAAATATGTTTACGAAGTTGGAATCCGCTATACTTCTCGTCAGTTTGTTAAGTTAGAAATGATCCGGGCACATAACTATCATTTAAACTTGAATTAAAATATTAAATCATCCAATTTTGCTTATTTTGCTTTTTTAAATTATTGGTTAGTAATTTTCATACTTTTAATCAAATTTTATTTATTGTAAGGAGAGATAGTTTTAATAAATTATCTGCAGCCTTGTACAAATGCTTTAATAAGGATAAAAATATACACTAACAATCAGTATAATCAATATATATATATATATATATATATATATATATATATATATATATATATATATATATATATATATATATATATATACAGGGTGATTCATCGGTCTGTCCTGTCTTTATAACTCTTTTATTTTAAGTCAGATAGAAAAACTCTTCAGATAAAATTTATATGATATATTATTGTCTATCTACGTACTATATGCACTTGTATACAGGGTGCTCCGTTGAAGCGCAACAATATGTAACTTTATATTTCTTAATGGAACACCCTATATATATTTATTTATTTTGATAGTAAATTAGATTTCCTTTAAAAAAGTATTAAGTAATAAGGGGTCTAAAATTATAAATTAAGAAGTTATATTTACTTTTATTCGTTGAATGATATTTTTGTATCATATTATTAACACAGTAAGCTATGGATAATTTGATCAATTGTTTCGAATTTAAACAAGCAATACTCTTAGTTTATCATCGTTGATGTTGATGTTTAAAATAAGTATTAATAAAAAAGAATCAAAATTTTGTATTAAATTATAGTTTTTTCCACTATGAACTACTATTTTTTATGAACGTAAATAACTTCTTAATTTATAATTTTAGACCCCTTATTACTTAATACTTTTTTAAAGGGAATCTAATTTACTATCAAAATAAATAAATATATATAGGCTGTTCCATTAAGAAATATAAAGTTATATATTGTTGCGCTTCAACGGAGCACCCTGTATACAAATGCATATAGTACGTAGATAGACAATAATATATTATATAAATTATATTTGAAGAGTTTTTCCATTTGGCTTAAAATAAAAGAGTTATAAAGAGAGGACAGACCGATGAATCACCCTGTATATATATATATATATATATACAGTGTGCGATTAAAGTGTGCAATATCAAAAAAAAAGCTGAACTCAGTCGGTTTTTATAAAAACGCTGAAACACGTCGATTTTAATTTTTAAAAATACACATTTATATGTACGATTCATCTTCCGACTTTCATTTGTTTTTCAGTTATGACGTCATCACAAAAAAATTTAAATGACAACATAGATTTTTAGTAGTGAAATCCGATAGTGTTTTTTCTTCTCTTTATGATCATGTAAATAAATCATAACGTTGCATAACAAAAATTCTAAGAAAAATCGAGTTGAACATTTAATAATTATGAATAATCAAGATACCTACCTCGATAAAAAAATTAAATGTAGCAAACTGTATCATTCAATTATTCTGTCAATCTTCAACTCTCTAGACATAAATATTGTACTTTATTGTTGAATTTTAAAAATATTCTTCTAAATTATCAAAGCCATGGCGGATTTAACAATAAGGCAACGAATAGAATTTTTTATTTAATTCATTTACATTCATTTAATTTAATAGTGTTAATTTTGTTTGCTTTATTTTTCAGTTTAAAACTTTTCGTTTTTCATGTTTTATAAGTTATAAGTTCCATAATCAACTTTTGAATGTTTTTATCAGGGTATCTTGATTATTCATTATTATTAAATGTTCAACTCGATTTTTCTCAGAATTTTTGTTATGCAACGTTATGATTTATTTACATGATCATAAAGAGAAGAAAAAACACTATCGGATTTCACTAATAAAAATCTATGTTGTCATTTAATTTTTTTTGTGATGACGTCATAACTGAAAAACAAATGAAAGTCGGAAGATGAATCGTACATATTAATGTGTATTTTTAAAAATTAAAATCGACGTGTTTCAGCGTTTTTATAAAAACCGACTGAGTTCGGCTTTTTTTTGATATTCCACACTTTAATCGCACACTATATATATATATATATATATATATATATATACTTATAAATGGTATGTTAATAAGCCCGAGATACTAAAGGACCGCTGTTGCACCCACTGTTAGAAATACTAAAAGGGGTGTATATTTAAAAGTTATAGTTACATTTCATTAAATTTAAACGAAATTCACTTAGAGGGGTAACTTTTTACTTGATATTGGTTCATTTTATATTTGCAGTTCCTTGCGTAGCCCGAGGGTATACAAAATACAATTATTACGTTATAAAGCCTTTTTATATACAAATTGCTATCTTACGGTCATTGTGTATCCCGACAGTGTTGCCGCTTTTATCACCATTTTTCTACACCTGCATGTGTTAACGCATAGGAAACTACAAGAGATTTGCCACCCGAGGTATCATTGGTTATAGTCATACGTATTTGTATTTGTCTGAGTACATATTATACCCTAGAAAACTAAGTTTCATCGAACTTTTAAGTAGAATCTGTAGTATTACTTAATTTTATGGAGATGATCCGCAGAGATCGATTTTGTCTTTTGTGTCAATTAAAAATTAAAATATATACGCTCATTTTATCTGAAAATTAATGAATAGGCAATCCATGTTACATTTCATAAGTGGTTGGTTTTTAAAATTTTGTTTTGCTCTTGTACCTATTGTGATATTTCGATTTCAAGTACTAATATTTACCAAGTGGCTTATGAAATGTAACCCGTTTTGTTTCTTCGTAAAATTTCAAGCGGGAACATATAAAATGGGCACGCTGTATAAATATAAAGGGCCCATTCCGTAAACATGCTAGATAATATCATTTCGAAAATAATTTCAAATTTCCTAAGTTAATGACAATTTAATAAATTATAATTATTAATACATGCTACTTCATTGAATAAATAATGATCTTAATTTGAAGTTTTTTCTACGAGAGAATAATAATTTAGTAAAGTAATAGTAGTAACAAATAATATATCAATATCCAATATAATAATAATAATAATAACAGATCACTAATTTATTCAATTATTTTTATGGAAGACGCAACTTATATAAAAAATAACGAGAATATTCAAAAATCAATATTTTTCATAACTAAAAAAAAAAATTCCTATTGTCAAAATGTATTAATATAAATATTTTATATTGATAGTCATTAATGGTACTAACGTATGTCCCATAAGTTTTGGCACAAATTTCAACAATTATTTTTTGTAAACATATAAGTATTTATTAAAGTTTTATAATACTTAAAAATGAACTGTTTCATAAGCAACCAAATTAAATAAGGATGGCAGTGTTCTTCCAGAAGACGCAACTTTCTGCGGACACCTAGCATTAGGTTTTGGACGACATTTACATCGAGTCCTCGGACTTTCACGTATATTATACGTCGAAGATCCGCCTCAATTCGGGTTTCCCCTCGGGTTTCCCATCATTTATCGTAAGCTTTTCGAGATAAAAGAGCCCAAAACCTTCTATGGGACGAGCCGGAGGAAGGTCCTCGGGGATTGTCTTTTTGCGACTAAACCTTGTGTCCTGTCACTATGCAAGACAAATTCATTGGCCAACAGACCAAAACGTATCTTTGTACCACGAAATGACAATTCCCTATAACCTTTCTTAAGCTCATCTCATAGACGATTTCTGGGCTTCTTTATCTTGAAAAGAAAAATTGTAAAAGCGCACCATGCGTACACGCGGGAATACAATAAAAAAATCTGATGTGGCCAGCACAATACCTCCCGCCGTTTCATTTCTGTTAACTTAAATACATACATATATACTAATGCTGACAACTGCATTAAGTTCCTTTGCATGATATAATATGACTACGAGCTTTCGCTAGTAATATAACTATTGTTCCAATTTATTATATGTATTATCCGTATTTTCTTCTCCAGAATCTTGCCATAATTTTATTTTGTGATGTAACTTTAATTTCGTTTCAATTACGAACATATGTAAATTAATTTATTGATTACATATTTTAATGTTTTCTTCTTAAAATACTACCATTATTAATTTGAAATGATTATTTTATTGACATTGACATGTATCTGTTAGTTATATAAATTTGAGATCTGAACTGTGTAACC
The DNA here is from genome assembly GCA_951394225.1 of Harpalus rufipes. Taxonomy (NCBI): domain Eukaryota; kingdom Metazoa; phylum Arthropoda; class Insecta; order Coleoptera; family Carabidae; genus Harpalus; species Harpalus rufipes. The sequence goes on from OX596274.1 coordinate 65,546,343, forward strand.
TAGGAGATATGTTTGTTTTCAAAGCATAGACTCCGGGATATATAAAATAAATTATTTTATAAATTTATTCATAAAATAAATAGAAAAGTTTTAATACATATTTGTACAAAATTTAATAATCTTTATTTTTATAATAACATAAATTGCGAAAAATGTAATTTAAATGAATTTTTCGAAGAAAAACTGTTTTGAGCTTCAAGTAAAGTGCCATTTCTGGTGATATGATTTACACCAAAAATCTAATAGCTTCTTTCTAAATATTAGTATAAGGTATAAATACAAGGTTTCAATTCTTTTTTTTTAATGATAATATTTGAGTTAGAGCTAAAGAGAATCCACACACCAGGGCATCGAACCCGCCAAAAACTGGGTTCGGTTCAGGTTCAGGTTAATTAATTTTTTGAAAGACGGGTTCGGGTGCGGTTCTGGTTCAAACATTAATAAAATTTGCGGTTTTGTTCCAGGTTCAGGTTCGGCTCGACCTAATGAAAACTGAATTAATGTTTTTTGGAATAACAATCTTTATATAGAAATAATTTAAAATGCGAGCAGGAATTTACGCAAGACTAGAACACAAACACAATTTTCACAAACAGACAACACAGGCGTCGATTATCGGGTATATTATGATTACGCATACATTTCGAATTCAAAATGAACCTGAACCGGAGCTGAACCCTGAACCCGAATTTTAATACTGGGTTCAGTTCCGACTCGGGTTCAATTGAAAGATATATTTAAGGTTCGGTTCTGGGTTGGGTTCGCTAAAATTTTACGGTTTGGTTCCGGTTTTGGTTCGGTTCAAGTTCGGGTTCGATGCCCTGCCACACACACATACATTCACACACACATACATCCACACACACCCACACACATCATATTGAAAATATTAAAATCTGAATCTACGTCTCTACAATCCAATTTTAACATTTTCACGATGATGTCTGTGTGTATGTATGTATGTATGTATGTATGTATGTGTGGATCCTGTTTACGCTCTAACTCAAATACTATCATTCAGAAAGTTTTGAAACCATGTATTTCTACCTTATTTTAATATGGAAATGTCTGATTAGATTTTGGTGGCAATCGGATAACCGGAAATGGCAGTTTACTTGAAACTCAAGATAGTTTTTCTTCAAAAAATACCTTTAAATGTAATTTTTTCTCAATTTGTTATTATAAAAATTAAAGATTATTTCATTTTCTACAAGTTTGCTTTAATACTTTTTCTATATATTGTATGGATAAATTTATAAAGTAATATAAAAATTATATACATAGGTAAATGGCGGGAGGTACTGTGTTGGTCACATCAGATTTTTTTTATTATAGCTTCCACAATACGTAAATATGTCCACCAGCAAAAATTTCAAAATTATTTGTTGCAGAGTAGAAAAGGCTCCTTCATATATAATGGTATAACTTCAAGAAAATGTAACTACAGATTCGAATGAGCAGACGGTGTGTAATAAGCCGGGATGGGATAACGTTTACAAATTGTTACCTTATTTCATAACGTTGTAAAAAAAATACGTTATAAATTACTTAATAAAAAACAAAATAACATTATGTAAACTTACATTAACCGTATTTTTGTAATAAAATTTCATTAAAATGTAAAAATAAAAACAATGTTAAAACATGTACACATTTATCTTATTCTAGAAATGAAATATTGTTCAATATCGGAATTTGACCACTAAGGACATCTGTTCATTATAAAACACGAAATAAAATAATAGGAAATTATACTTTCAAACTTCATAAATCCCGTAAAATTTGTAAAGTTGGATAACGTTATAGTGAATCGATATACATGTTAGGGTTACCTAACGTTATGTTTTAATAACGTTATAAAAAAATAATAATAAATGAAACGTTATAACGTTATCGGTTATCGTTACATTACGTTTTCCATCCCTGATCATAAGACTTGTTAATTCTAAACAAATATGTAAGTCTTACAGATTTGTAAATAATAAAAATATTGTAAAAATGCGGTGGACAGAAGACAAAAAGAAATTAATAAAAGAGAACATTAAAAAGAAATCATCACCTAAAAAATAAGAAATGGGAATTTTCATATCACAATACAAAGAAACATTTAAAAGCAGAAACTGAATAACAGTGAAAGGTGTCGTGTAGAATACTTATAAGAAAACAAATAGTTTATATCAAATTGTTCATGTATATGTACCTATATTCAAAAATTATAATATGTATAGTAAGTATATCGATTTGTAAAAGTATTTTTCTTCTCCCGTTGTTTTAAAATGACAGCGTTAAATTACATTTTAACCACAACTCTGAGCATAGTGAATTTTATTGTAATGCAGTGTTGTCATATCTCGGGCTACACAAGATCCAAAAAGTATGATTACATATATACACTGTGTGACGCGCCATCCACAGTGAATGCGTTGAACTATTCTGTATATTTGTATGGGTAAATAGCACATTGTATAGCCCTCTCAATATTTGTCAGGGAGGTTACTATTGATGTAACTTAGTGAAAAATGATGATATACACGTAAAACGTTATGAAGCCCGGAGGTGGGCTAAACAACGTCGTTTCGGGCCGATCAAGGTATCATTTGTGTATGAATTGGGCTACACAATGACCGTTTATAAGTCTATATATATATATATATATATATATATATATATATATATATATATATATATATATATATATATATATATATATATAGGGTGTTAATACTAAGGCGTTACACCCGAAAATGGTAGATAGAACTCATTAAAACAAACAACTTTTTTAGCTCAAATTTTTTATTTGGAGCCCCAGTTCATAGTTATTGGCGTTCTCTTGTTTTTCGAAAAATCATCATAACTCCCTTATTTTAAGGAATATTTAAAAAATACAAAAACTTTCAGCATTTGCTTTCGGTTCTCTAAAACACTTGTATTTACAATTATTTTCTATTTCATCAAATAACAAAATGGCGACCAATCAAAAATTTCAAAACAAGATATTATGAAAACCACCCCATCGATTTTTGAAAATAAAACATTTATAAAATCCATAAACTTTCTACTACAATATTTGTCTGAAATATTTTTTTCTATCTGGCCAAAAAAAGTTTTTATTCAAATTGAATTGCTAGATAAATTTTAACAAACTGCAACAATCATTTAAAACAAAGTAGGCTTGCTGCCATTAAACAAGAAAAACAAGAAACAAACAAGAGAAATAAAACAATAAACAATGAAACAATAAGGGTGGGACTAAATATGATTTTCAAAGTGGCCACCATTCGCAGCAACGCAAGCCCGGCAGCGTGCTTTGATGTTGGTGGAGACCTTCGCAAGGGCTGCCTGCTTCTCTTTTATATCTTCTGCTGCAGCCACGATTCTAGCCACTAGTTCTAACTCTGTGTTCACCGGTGTCTCGTAAACAGAGGTCTTTATCTGACCCCAAAAAAACAAATCGGGGCTTCGGGCTGGCCACGCAACTGGACCTCTCCTCCCAATCCACTTATTCGGGTATTTTCTATTTAACAATGCGGTGACTTCTCGCGTTGTGTGAGCCGGTGCCCCATCATGGTGTAACGACTTAGTATTAACACCCTGTATATATATATATATATATATATATATATATATATATATATATATATATATATATATATATATATATATATTGTGACGATACGTACCTCGTCTCGGTGTTTTATCCCAGTTATCTTTAAAGTCATTACAATCAGCTGGCTGGGTTCATTGACCCTCGATCATCGGATAAACATGTGTTTGGTTCAAGAGCATGTTGCCGCTAGTAAATCACGATAAACCTATAAAATAAATAATGTTGAGCGCTATTTTTACGATTGCTGACATTTACCTAGGCCTATAGCAAGTCACGATCGATGCAGGATCATATTTAGATCGCCACATGTTGTAAATATAACCCTCAAAGTTTGTCCAAATAAATACATGTTTACCTGACCGATGAATGACGATATAAACTGTGTAAATCATACCATATGTAATGTTGTATTATTTGTTTACTTGCTTTATACAGGATTTATTTTACCTTGTTCAACAGTGAATTGTGACAGCTGTTTGTAGGTTAGGCGTGAAAGTTAGCAACAATTCGTTGTCGGTGTGTACCGTTATAAAATAATATTCTAATTGTTATTATTTATTTTATAATGTCTATTGTTGTATTTTTATTGTTATGGGCAACAAACTGACTGGTACAATCGGGAATTATAACAACTTTTATTTATTTTATTTTTGTTCTACAAGCGCCAGCAGCGCCATTTCATACAAACTAAGTTTAAAACTGTGCCCCGCCAAAACCTTGCGAGATTATGCCGGATTACCAAAAATCGGGTATAAAAGACGCCGAATCGCCCGGAGACAGCAGTTCTTGGGTTCATCCGAACGACTTCTCTTGGAGTCTTTGGGTTAGAGCTGCTCCACAGACCGCTTCGGCCGAGTCTGCAAGAACGTTTGAGAGAAGTTTCACCGCCACATCTGCTAACGCTATTTGGTGAGTGCGAAGCCGCCGTCCGTGTCTCTTATGGATGATAGAGACTCCGCCGTAACTTTTGCTATCACGTTAATTGTTGCTGGTGAAAGTTGTATTAAAAATACTGTTTGATTTCGATCACACTTCATTTTTTACTTACTATTCGTCAGAGACTGTGCCATTGCCGTATCGCGGGGGCACAGTCGCCGTTCATTGGGCCATACCGTCACAGTTTGTCGCCCAGGATTTATTTAATTTTATTCTACGTTATTTTCACTTTATTTTTGGGATTGTAAAATTAGTCAGGGAAAATAAATACTTTATTAAGGGTAACAAAAACTGTGCTTCTTCGAGACAACCTTGGCCTTCCTCCACAAGCTATCCCGGCACACCATCCTTCCTTTCCAGCCACCACCGCCGACGGCTCCCGAGCAACACTACCGACGGCTGAAAGGACGGTACAACGGTGGCTCGACCACCACCGCCGATGCCTCCGTTACAATATAATATCTTGGTGAGGTTGAGGGTTTTCGATTGCGTGGCCGACCAGTGTGTAAGTGGATGGATGTGGTTGGTAGGGTGCTTAGAGAGAGAAAGTTTCCAAGTGAGAAGAGAAGAAGAGCATGTATGAATGCGATTATGAGTGTGGCCGAGGCGAAAGAAGTGTGCTTGGACAGGAATGTGTGGCGAAGGATGATTGTTTCGTAACTATTATTGTGATCCGGATGCGGTATTTCGCTAGCTAAAATCGGTCACTTTATTATGTTTAAGAGTAAGGATTTGTTGTATGATGTTGATGTTGTTATTATTTTCGGGTTTGTGCGAACCCACTAAGTGGGACACGCGTGATTTGTATATGTGTGCAGTTTAAGTACATACGAATCTTATGTTTTGTTACATTATTTTGAATATGTTACGCCGAACAGTGTTTTTTATTTTCCGTCACTTTAGGTAAGGAAGGTATTGTTTTTGGTCAAAAAATGAATAAGCACGTTTTGGGGCCCATACGAATTTACTGTTTTTACGATGATGTATGTGTGTGTATGTGTGTGTGTGTGTGTGTGTGTGTGTATGTGTGTAATGTGACGATCATTTCAGATCGCATAACTCCAATATCAGGATTCCAAAAATTATATATTTTCGTATTCCTCCAGTTTAGATCCATATCCATGTGATTAGATTTTGGTTATAATTGGTCCACCGGAAATACCCTCATTTGTAACTTTTAACAGTATTTCTTGAAAAAAAGCAGTTAAATATCATTTATTGACATTTAATGTTATTAGTAGTTAACATTTATCAGTTAGCAAATTTTTAGTTGTTGACACATAAATGTACCAGTAGTAGACACTTCGGCTTGTAATTTTGTGTATAAACCTCTAATACATCCAATGTTCTGTTTAGAGACGGTTGCTTCCAAAATTTCTGCACACATAATTTTATTTGAAAACATTGCCTTCACTTTAAATTCTATATTGAAACTTTTTGGGCGTTACTTATAAAAAAGATAAACAAAATAAATTTTAAAACTAGCCAAAGACTCATGGGGCAAGTCAGAACTAAACTTCGTCACCTAGAAGAATACGGGCCACTAGCTCTATATTAAACATGAATGTTAAAGCTTGAGCTATGTTAATTATTGTATTAATAAGCAGATTCTAATTTTTCCAGAAACTTACTTTACGTATGTTTCTAGTGTTAACAACTACCGGTTGTTTTACCTATATGTGTACATTATATTTATTTTAACATTTGGTTGTTTCGTATAAGTATTTCATTACAAAAAAATCTGTTGTGGCCAGCACAATACCTCTCGCAATTTTCATTTTATGTTGGCATAGGGCGCGAGCAGTTATGTGACTTTGTGGGGGCCAAATCCATGTGGATTATTTTCCTCGACAAGTATACGAGGTGTGTTCAAAAACTATCGCGAATTTTGAATTTTCGCGGGTTACGTATATTCGAATTTCGATCTTTTTGTGGCTTTATGTTGGTACTCATGTCTCTCACTTATGTCGACAAGCTCGGCCATTTTGAATGTTCACTTACTTGTTGACAGCTGCTTTGCTTGCACGTGTTTTGGATCGTCTTCGATTTTTACCTATTGTGCTTATTCGTTAAAAACTGACTATGAATTTTTTGACCAAGACAATATCTTGCTTATCTAAAGGCGACGGAACGTAGAAAAAAATAATTCATTTAAAATTTGTCATTGTCATAAAATGTTTTTATCAAAGAAGTTATTTCATTTCTACGAGTAGAGTCAATTACAAAAATTTAAATATCGCAACTGTTTTTCGGGCAACGAGATTTTTTACAACAAATTATTCTATATTATTATATACTATATCTCCAAACCTATACGAGATATAATAAAAAAATTAAATGTGTCAGATTGAGAATTTAATTATCTTTAATATTTGTAGTAACAAATTTTCAAAAAATAATATTTAGAATTTTTTTTTTAGAAACTACCACTTCTGGTTGTCCAATTGTTACCAGAATCTATTCAACTCTTCCCATTACTGTTAGATTGAGGAATCCGTAGTCAAACAGGTCTTTAGTCTTATAGAATTTGAGAAATCGTGTCTCCAACAACCTCTCTCTCTCTCTCTCTCTCTCACACACACACACACACACACACACAGAGAGACATCATTGTAAAAATGTTAAAATCGGATTCTATGGACCTTAAATCGTGCTTATTCAACAAAATCTGGATATGCGATTTTTAGCATGAATCCAATACCTCTCGTAGCGAGAGGTAAAAAAAATGTTGCGTACATAAAAATTCAATTATCATATATTAAGATCGTATTTATCGACAGATACATTTTTAGTTATTCCTTTGTAGAGGTTCATTATATTGAAAAACGTATAATTTTATATGCGTTGTTTAAATTCCTAAAATTCAAAGAAAACAATCGTATCATTTTCATTGGGAAAGAAACAGGCTTTGCATATTTATAGATAAAAGCTACAAAGTAAACGCACGAAAGAGTCCTACCATCTGCCGAAACAATAACGGATTTGAAAATGATACGAAAAATTCGAATCGTAACCAGAACCGTGCCGGAATATGAATTTTTAAGCTTTAAGCTTTTGGTATGCAAATTAAGGATAAAATTCACAGTGGACAGGAATTCAAGATGGGGCTTTGATTTCCTTTTGTTTGAATATAAAATAAATGAAAGCCCATTTGGCTTTAAAATAAATTCAATTTAATAAATTGATAGTCTCCAAGTATAAAAAAAAAACTTTAGAAATTGTAACCTGTATTTCGTATAATAAATCAATTCAGTTTTAACCATTTCTTTATTGTCATTTTGCTAACAAAATTCTATTGTTATCTAAAATTTCATGCGAAATTCATAGCTTTCTTTACAACAAAGAACCTCGCAAAGAACAATGTTTAACATTTTGAAAAAAATTCTAAAATTAATTGGATGTAAACAAAGTCTCTCAATGGTCGAAGAAGAGCCTATTTTTTAAATTTCCGGTTTATGTCGGTATATCGTTCAATTCCGATTGCGATTGTTCTGTCGAAAACCAAGTAAAATACGAAATAGATTACGGATCTATAAAATAAAATAAAACCGAACACCTTATTTTTATGCTTATTTTAATATATATATATATATATATATATATATATATATATATATATATATATATATATATATATATATATATATATATATATATATAACTAGAAGCACCAAAGCTACTGACAGGTTTATAGCAAGCGTCGTTTGTAATTATTGTTACTACACGCGCATTATTCTAATGTTCTAATTTCGGTAATGATGATTGCATAATTGTACCCTGCGGGCGTTTACCAGGCGTCACCTCATGGGCACTCATTGCTGGCGTGGAGAGTGCACCACAGAGGTCAATTTTGTGCCATTTAAAATTCGAAATGTAAATGCATCTATCTATGTATTTACTTTTTATGCCAATATCTATAGTATTTGTGCTAATAAAATTGCATAAAATTCGACAACGCCGCTTTTTAAGAAAAAAAAATTTTTTCGCCTCCTGCGGTTTGGCCTAGCCTTGCTTGGCGTCCTTTCTTCGACTATTCAATTATGGTAGCCCTACCCAAGAATCATTATTCAGCTTTATTTCTTTATTTATTTATTTGTAAATAAAACTATGCCTTACTAGAGATTCGAGCACAGAATCCTTAGATCCGAGGCCGCACTGATATTAAACAAGTTATTTTGATCGATATTCATTTATTAACCATGCATTTGGTTTATTAATGATGTAGCTATGAAAAATGACAGCTAAATTGAAAAGTAAATTATACCTCATTTTAACATATGTTTTAACTGAATGACATTTTCATTTCTGTAAAATAATCAATTTTATCTGTTTATTTATTAAAATATTTCAAAGCATCGTCATCCAGATTTAACTAACATTAATGAACACAACGTTATTTTTCCTTCCCGGTTCTTCTTTGTCTTCTTCCTTCTTGCGTTATCCCGCTTTTCAGGATCTGCTTAGTGGGCGTTACATATTTATGCGACTGCGTTGTTTGTAACATCATGTATTTCTTATACCACTCTTCAACCGGTGCATCGTTCTCACAGTTGGAAGATATGACATAACTGATTACATAGTAATGAATCCTTTTACTTAAACCATGGTCCGATATAATTAATGATAGGAATAAAGCACACATCTTAATTTCGGTACCCTTTAGTAGTTCAAAAACGACAGTGATTATTCCATAAAAATAATAGAATAATGCAAAAGTACAAAAATAATTTTGTTAAATACTTATATTTTCTGTCTAAAACAATTTTGCGCCTATGTAGTTCTCCTCATTGTTTTTCATTTTCCGTCACCTATAGGTAAGGAAAGTATTGTTTTTGGTCAAAAAAATCTTAATGAATAAGCACGTTTTACAATCTCTAGAATACGAATTTACTATTTTTACGATGATGTCTGTATGTATGTGTGTATGTGCGCACTTGTGTGTGTGTGTGTGTGTGTGTGTGTGTGTGACGACCGTACCGAATCGCGTAACTCCAATACTACAATTCCAAAAATTATAATTCTTTCATATTCCTCTTTCGTACGTCCATATGAAGAGTTGATTAGATTTTGGTTACGATTGGTTAACCGGAAGTACCCTAATTTGAAGATTTTAATAGTTTTTCTTGAAAAAAAGCAGTTAAATATCATTTGTTGACATTTAATGTTATTATATTTTAAAGGGTATGTTATTCTCTATACGATGTGATTGCATTTTATACTTCATATTCAATAGATATTGAGTTAAAGAATTATAAAGATGTTAAATTTCATAAATCAGCAATATGCTAACCATGGAAACTCCTAATATATTCAGATAATTCAAATTGACAGAGGAAAGGAATCATACATTAACAAAAAATGAAATTTTTAATGAAAAATTAGGACATTTGTCAGTTATGGACGACATAATTAATAGCTGTCATTCTGATACGGGCCCCCATATATGATTTACAAGGTCAGCAAAGTCGCGTGACAGCTAGTGCCCTATGGAATTTGTACATAATACAAAGAATTGACGGAAGGTAATGTGCTGGTCACATCAGATTTTTTTTAAATTGATTATAATATGATATGTTTGGTGTTTGTCGGGCATATATATATATTTATTTGAAGTATTTTTGTTTAAAATTATTTGGGAACTTTTGCGCAAGGAAGAACTGATTTCCCATGTTAAACGCCTATGGCCAGGTTTTTTATTAACACACTGTAGTGAATATTACGTCTCTATGTGTAGATTCCCCTAGTTTTTAAAAAAGAATTTTGATTACAACAAAAGAGTGCTTATTTACAATAAATAAAATTTGATTACAATAATGAAAATGGTTCCTCACTAACAAAATTGTAGGTACTAGTTTTTCGAGGAGGATCCGAAAAATATTTTTACATAGGGCCCGTGAAAGTATAATTAGGCTTTAGCCATGAACAATTATTGTGTTTTTAATTTTGATTTATAGTAATCGCTGTTAGCATTTTTAAACACATCAGTGTGTACTCGTACTGTGTATGTCACATCCGCTAATTTAAAATTATTTGTTTTTAAATAATTATAATTTGCATAGACAAAATGAAATGTATCTTAAAATTTCAAGTATACTCTTCGAACAAGTTAAAAAAAAAATCAAAAGTAGGTAAATATTCCATTAAATGATTAAATTTTCAGCTGTATGTCTGAAAGAAGACATACACCTTACAAAGTTTTACTTTTCCTTTTTTCAAAGTATCCTCAAACTCCCATCACTCTTTCGCGTGCATCATTTAGCACCCTCCACACTTTAAATTCTCGTGGGTTGTTCGATAGCCGGACGGGGTCAGCAGGGTTGGCCGCTCGTCACGGCCTCATTGTCCAATCGCCACGACGACCGCTGCGGTCGCTACAAACTTACGACATGTTTATAACCGATTGCTCTGCAGGGAAATGAACTGAAAATATAACAAAAGGGGACGTGCCTTGCCAGCCATGCGAATTAGGCGCGATTGTGTTGCGAGGGACAGTTTTCGGGATAAATTATCAAGAATTCAAATTATATTCCCTTGTTTGTAATAACATTTCAAAATTATTTATTATGGATGTTACATTTAAAACTTCTTTTAAATCATTGAAAATATCTAAATATTTGAATAACTGGTAGTCGTTGGGGAATGTGATCTACGACAAAAATTTAAGTTAATCATAATTATCATCAGTGGCTACGCCTCGGCCGCAATAGCTGGGTTCAACACAAATAGACCGCTTTCTACTCATAATAACATAATATACTATTATTAATTCAGATACATTACCTTGATTCATAGCCGTACGAATAACATGCTATTTTCTATCAGTGTCACTCACATTCACACTGTCAGTAATCTAATCAGTATCTTATTTTTCACATATTTGGTTTCACATTTGCTAATAAACTTACCAGTTGACATATTTTTGAATTATGAATGCTTTTACTGTAACATGTATTTTTATAATAATAAAATAGCAGTATTTTATTATACCCTCATAAAAACTAAGCAAATGACACTACTGAATTTGTCAGAATGGGCGGAACAAAAATCTTAATTCGTAGATAACCTTGATCGGACATCTTTCAAAATTTTTACTGTATATTTTTTTTGCAGGATTCTCATACCTCATTTATTTATATGTATATCAGAGTAGATGGAAAATATTTCCAAATTTTTACTTTCCATTACGCTAGGTAAGAGAGGAATAGGGATCGTGCCGGAAATCTCATATTGCTATTTTGATAAATAAGCACATTTAAAGTCTCCAGCACCCTATTTTAACCTTTTTACGATAATATTTGCAGGTATGTACGTGCACTTTTACAAACTCGTCATTATACTCTATCAAATTATAAAAAAAAAACATATTCCATTTTTAAATCACTCGGCAAACCGTACTTTACAAAGCTTTGAATTTTTGTTCTGTGAAGATAAAGTATCACCAAGATGAATTTCCATAAAATAAAAAAAAATAGGAGGTAATAGTGATAATGGCCCTGTCATATTTTTTGTTAAAAAATAAATAATACTAATTTTTTTTAAGTCCGTTAAAAAAGTGCACTCTTTTTCATTAAAGTTCATAAAGTATGTATCTTTTCCACAACAAAAGCTGAAAAAGACTGCACTATGCTATTGTGCTTTTTTCATGCTTTTATTGTAGACGTAAAAAAAAACTGAATGCAACTAGAGTAAAAATTGTCTTATTTCACTCATACGATTTGACGCACTCGCCTACAGCTCGTACAGAAACTTTTCTATCCGTGAAATAAGACTATACTTTTTACTCATGTTGTATAAATAACTATTAATAAAATAAAATGCAAATGATTTTTTTAAATGTTTCTTAATTCGCATTTCATTTTGCGCATTTGTGCATGTCAGCGTTATGACACGTGGGCACACCGCTCTTCTCGATTTTGCGGTTCCGTCTACGTCGCTCCAGTTGAACACGGAAGCAGCGCAGGGGAGCATATATCATTGTCCATTGTATGCATCTGACAGGAATGGCAGCTTTCCCTGACTAGAAATACTTCCTGGCACCTTAGTTTGTCATTACTCCTTATCAGAGAATGGCACCAGGTGAAAAACTACTACGATGGTTAATTACAACCGCATAGGTAATGACACTACACGATAATGAACCAATAAATATATTCCAATATTCCATATTAACACAGGTAGCAATTTTTCTCAAATAATTTAACAATCAAACAAATGCAGTATTAAAATAAATATGCAATCACTACTAGTTTCAGAGTAACTTTGACATATTAAATAGGGCAATTACATTTTTTATATATTATTTTATCCATGGACTTGCATAGCTGTCACCATTTACCATTTCCAACTATATTCAGCGAGCCACAGCGTTTTACCACTGCTATACTACCGGTTGAATTTCAACCATTGCTACATTTGAGGGGTCTAGTATCAAAACTAACTATATCCACTTTTTTCAAAACTGGAGTTACACACATCATTGGACTCGTAAGACAAAATAGATACTTTCTTATTTTCTCCACTATGAGATTCAAAACCGGCTAAATTCAATATTAACTTATTCTGAAATCTGGGGGTAGTTTCAAATCTGATACACATCCAGCTGGGGTTTAGTTGCAAATAAGACTATATTCATTTTAATCAAAAGGAAGTATTATACGGTTGCCATGTGATGGCGCACGGTAAGAAACTCTAAAAACTGTCAGAAAGTTAGATTTGTTCTTGCCGCAGAAGAGTTTACAAATATTATAATTATTTATAGTGTTATATATCATTAATTAAAATATTGTACTGAAAGTGAATGCATTTGGCTATTGATGACCCAACAAACGCAAGAAAAGTCCTCGCCAAGTTGAAAACTGGAAAAAAGATATAAAGCGCTTAAGGTATATATCATTATATTATATATATATATATATATATATATATATATATATATATATATATATATATATTTCTCGATTTTTTTTTCAGATACTTTAATAAAAACTGATACATCGTTGAAAAGAGAAAAAATGGCAGTTTATATTTTAGTAAAATAATTATAGATTGCTATTTAAAAAATAAAAGTTGACAGTTGTATCTTGCAAACCTGAAAAAAATATCTATATCTGTCATCAAATAGTATATTTAAAATAATGAAACTTTTATATGAGCCATTTTTTCTCTTATTGATAATAAAAAAGTTAAAGGGAGGGGCGTCTTCCCAGACTCAACCTGTATATATATATATATATATATATATATATATATATATATATATATTATTTCATTCTGAATCCAGTGATATAATATTTTTATACCCTTACATGATGATTTTTTTGAGAAAAATACATGTAAAGTTTTATATTAATTTGATTAAAATATAACTATAATAAGATACATAGAATTAGAGTGCCCTGACAAAAAATATGAATATTTTGTTTTTGTAACTGATCATAAATGTCAATGGCATACTAACTCTATGTAAAAAAAATAACACGTATTCATTTTTTCCATATATGACACTATTATTAGCCATATTTTAATGAAATTAATATAAAACTTTACATCTATTTTTCTCAAAAAAAAAAATCATAATGTAAGGGTATAAAAATATTATATCACTGAATTCATAATTAAATTCTCTAACGAATGAGCAAATAAAAAATAGAAGTTCTCATTTCAAATAGAAAAGTTAGCTCCCGTATTTTGAGAATCACTGGCTGCAAAAATAAATTTCAAATAGAAATTGTTTGCCTATTTAACCGTCAATAATACAGAATAAAAATAAAAATGGAGGCCATGTTGTTTTAATTTGTAAGATAACAAAAACTACGGTTTTTCATATTCATTCGGTTCCATGAAAACTGTCTGGTAGGTAATGAATGAATTTTAGTTTTAGTGATGTGTTATTAAATATAGATTGCATACATGAATATTTTTCTGCGAAATAAATATCCTTTATTTACTGCAAGTGTATTCAATAAATTGGAAATATTAACGATCGAAATATGAAACCAGATACTACTATATTAACTACAATCGTTAAAATCGTGTATGAATGGAACTATCAAGGATAAAATCTTTACAAATATAACTGCCATTACTTTTCACTTTGTATTTATATAGGTATATACAGGTGTGGGATAATCAGTTTTTCCGTGCGTATTGCTCCCCTAATTATTTCAGACAAAAAAATTCAAATGGATATTCTACGTCCGAATTAATAAAAAAAACCATTTTGGTTACTTCATAACTGAAGAAATAAAATTTCAAAATTCATGTAATTACAATTTAATAGTATTAGCCATGGAATTAGAAACAAGAGACGACATATATATATATATATATATATATATATATATATATATATATATATATATATATATATATATATATATATATAGATTGTGAAAATAATACATTTTATTTGTATTCCTTTCTCGTATATAGGTATATATGTATCTCTGAATGAATAAATGTGTATAACCCCTGGTTTTATAGAGGGCAGAATAAATTAACAAATTCTATACATTTTATGCCATGTATAACATTACTTTGGAAGTAAATTTATCTGTTGTTTATAAAACCCGTCATAAATAAGTTAATTTATCAATCACATTCATATACGTACTCATGTCGGTTATCTCAACAACGATACTAATATATTTCTCTTATTTTCAGGTATGGGGCAATTCAATTATGGTACTTATCACTTTGTACTACATAGTAAACAGCTTGTAAAGTAAGTAAACTGGTTATTCAATATTTTATATTATTCACATATAGTATGTAAGATATACATATACGATATATATATTATATATCGCGATATGTTGATATATCATAGATAGGTATATATTCGTGTTCAATTTTATAATTTAGAACAATAAAGATAAGCAAAATGATTTAGATTGGATTTGAGAGAGGTTAAAAGGGCCTGAGGAAGGTTTCGAAACATCTCATGATGAGCTTCCACTAGTTTCTTAGCTTAGCTTTAATTAACTATTACTTTGAGAAGTATTATTTTATTTATTTCATTGAAGAGATTGATTTCTTATTTAAATTTTTGTACATTCTAATTATTAAAATAAAAATTCATAATCATACAATCTTTGATTTATCATTTCCCTCGTATAGAGTAAAAAAAAATCTAAACATTGATATATTTCGGATATAGATATTTCAATAAACACCGGATATTATGATGTATGTATATATAAATATTAAGATATTTTCGAACCCTCTGTTTTACAAGTTGTAAATTAAAACTTATGCCCCAAATGTTACCGTTACCGGGTAATATAATTTCATATACTGATTCTATTATAAATTACTTTTTTTAATTCGCAAATATAAATTTCAATTTACTTGAAATGAATATTTTTGTACGTACAACTGGCATCTTATACTTCTTTAATAGAAAAGTAACTACATTTCTTTATTTTAATCTATTTTTCAAACAATAGGTATGTAATGTAACTTTAATCATATAGAAAAAAAATCTTTTTTTCACTACTAGCTACACAGAGATACTTTATTGACCGAATAGAGTGCCGTGAAATTGAATTTCTCAACCCGTCCTTGGTTACCGGTATATAATTTTTCATTATTAACCGATAATAAGTTAATAATGAATAAATTTACATTTTTTGATAATTCTGTGACAGTTTTAAATCGGAAATGTTTATACCAAGTTTAACTATAACCAGGAGACTTTATTTATTAATATTTTATGCATTTAAATGGTTGTTTAAACAGCTTAATTCAATATTAAAAATTTGGATTAATTTGAATATTTGTTTTTCGCGCCGAGAACATATTAAATATATTTCTTTCATGTAAATTTCGCTTATTCAATGTAAGAAAAACAATATTTAAAAATAATACTTTTAAATAATATTTGTGATTTAACAATAAATAATACAAATGCTTGAACCGTGCAACCAAAAACTGTGCAATCACAATCAGATGATACAACCTGTCAATGAGCACATATGTGTAAGCATAGCATTCGGAGAGTGACGAGCCCAGAGCCGAATAAAGATTGTTAAATCATGTGATTTTAATCTAAACCTGTCCCGAACACTACAGTAAGTAAACGAAAATTTAATCTTTTCTATTAATAATGACTTTTACTAGGCCAACTATGCATCAATTGTGCCATCACATTTAAAAGTAAAACGACGTTATGGTGGGATTAATTTCATAAATAATTATTAAAATTACGTGCTAGTAGTGAAAAAAATAGTATATATACCACGGTTATGAAGAGCATTATTGCCCTCGCGAATTATAATCCCTCGGTTCCCTCGGGATTATAATATTTTCGCTCGGTTAATAATCATACTCTTCACAACCTTGGTGTAATCAATATATTAAAATCTAAATTATATTTCCCGTTACCGTTTGGCGTATAATTTGAGAAATACCCTGTATATTCGTTTTTGTACAATTAAAATTTATAATTCGTAATGTTTCGGCACAAACCCGAAATTATGCATAATGCATAATGCATTTGAGGATCAATCATTCCAAAAATAAAGTACTAACAGGAAAACTGAAATAGAAATCGTGTTATAACTGATTTTTTTTTTTTTGATAAAGTGGAAGTAACAAGATAGAATAACAATAACAAGAGGTGGCCTGAATTTAGAATATTATAGCAAGTCATCTTTCTTGGAAATTTTCCTGTGAATCGTAGTCTTTGGTGCTTCTTATTAGAACAGAACTCTTGGTTTTCGACGAGCGACAATAACGACAGGGGACGGCGCAATTCAATGTGTCACTAGCAAGCTTTGACGCTTGCGAGACTAAAGCGAATGCTTGTTCTGTACATGTACGAAATAAACCACCATTGTTGGGCACGTGTAAATTAATCTACTGTGCCCGTGTTGTTACATTCATTTATCAACTTGGCGTACATGTATTGGGTATTAGTAAAGGTGAACCCAAATAAACTGATTATTTGACCCATGGTGTGATAATTAATTAAAACACGTGTACTACTTTATAATATTTTAAATTATTAATTGAATTTGAGGAATCATTAACTTGATCCCCACGTCATCATTTGTAACCATATGATTCAAATCGCCAGGGGTGGGAGGAAATTGATGACGTCATGTTGTCGGGTGAATTCGGACGAAATCGTCTGATTTCCGTAGAATTCATATAAATCAAAACTGAAAACTGACAGTATACGATACAGTATAACTTATACCGTGTGAAAATCATTATTCATCAAATTCGCAGTAAGACATTTATTTCGCAATAATACATCAATTGAATAATTATGATGTAATGTCAAAACAGTATTATAATAAATATAACCTATATTGTGTCTGTTTTGTTATTCATCAAAATTTGAAGTATAAATAGTTATTTAGCAATACTAAATGAATTGAATAAATACGATATAAGTATAATGGATGAAATATAGATACCTCTTTTTTCTTGTCCAAAAGCAATATGTTTACATATTTGTAAACTAGGCTTAGGGGCTTACAAATCATGGTATTTGGCATGATGTTAGCGCTTCCGAATTGATCAGAAATTAGATTAACTTTATTTCAAATGGGACACCATATATATTTTTATACATTTGGAATTTACGTAAAATTACGAGTTCAATTATATGTTTGAAGTGCATTTTTATCGAAGAAATAAATTATAAAAACGTGACGGAGATTGTTGCATAATTAACCTGCTAAGTCATGATATCACACAAGCTGTGAAAAAAGTATAGATAATATTAAGAACTAATTAAATTAATTGCATAAATAGTAAGTTGCTTTTTTAAGATTTCATATTTTGTTACAAACAAATGATCAATTTGTTATTGCAGCCTACCTGATATGACTTACCAGGGTAATTGTTCATAATTTTCTCTTACATTTTTGTAATTTATCTCTATATACATATATATATATATATATATATATATATATATATATATATATATATATATATATATATATATATATAGCCCTTAAAAAAGGCACTATTTTCATTAAAATAGGTTCATAAAATGTATTTTTAACACAATAAAAGCGTGAAAAACGTAAAAAAAAAAATACACAACTAGAGTAAAAGTGTCTTACATCACTCAAAGGATTTGATGCTCTCGCCTAAATAAAACTAGTACTTTTTACTCATGTTGCATAAATACCTATTATTCGCCAACTTGAAACTTGTTATGAACAGTGGTGTAGACATAGGGGGGGGGAGGGTTAGGGGTTAGAACCCCCCCCCCTGTGAGACCATGGTAGGCCGCTTTTAATAATAATATAAAACCTACTCGTTTGTTGTTCATATATAATATGATCTGAATAAATGATCTAAAAAAATAATTAATTTTCATACATACATACATAAAATCACGCGTGTCCCACTTAGTGGGTTCGCACAAACCCGAAAACAATAAGAACAACATCAACATCATACAACAAATCCTTAAACATAATAAAGTGACCGATTTTCGGTAGCGAAATACTGCATCCGGATCACAATTATAGTTACGCAACAATCATTCTTCGCCACACATTCCTGTCTAAGCACACTTCTTTCGCCCCGGCCACACTCATAATCGCATTCATACATGCTCTTCTTCTCTTCTTACTTGGAAACTTTTTCTCTTTAAGCACCCTACCAACCACATCCATCCACTTACATACTGGTCGACCACGCAATCGAAAACCCTCAACTTCACCAAGATATATACGCTTAACAAGCCGGTCACTCGCCATTCTCTCCACATGCCCAAACCATCTCAACTGACTCACACCAATTCTCTTAATAACATTGTAAAAGAATATTAATTTTCGTAGAAATCTGTTTACACGCAATTATTAGCTACAGTCTGTAACCTACAGATGCCCTTTCGCGCAATATCCTCGTGAAAATGCCGAGCTTTACTGAAATTTACCGACAGCTAACAGTGAATCTCATGCGCTATGTTCTTGTTCTTAAGTAGAATACCTACGTTAGTTTAATTTATTAGTGTTACAACAACAACTTTTCTTGTGTTTATACTGCGGTTTGTATGTACATATTTAGGTGAGTGGTTTTAAATTCACTGCATAATTTAGCATTGTTGTTATTTACCTATTGATTAAAAAAAATGCCTACTAATAAAAATTATATTTATAAAAATATTGTTTTTGTTGATTGTTGTTATTAAGCCTATTTAACCTCATATTTATTTAAAATTTATTATCCTAACCCCCCCCTGTAAAAAATTTCTAGCTACGCCACTGGTTATGAACAAGGTAAAATAAAAAAATTACCGTTTCAATTTTTAGATAAATTTTAATATATAATTTACGGAATTTGCCGATATATTGACTTTTGTTATTTCTTCTGTATTTTAATATGTTCATCAAACATTATATTTCCCTTTTTTTGTCTTTTATATTTTGCTCTTTTAGATAGGGGAAGAAAGACTGTCTAAAAATTGCTTATTGAATTTCTTTGAAAGAATGTTTATTATAATTTCTTGAATTAGATTTAATAATTTTACGATGGTCTGTGCAAGTGACTGTGTATGTGTATGGTTCTCATATTCAATAATTATTACTAATCAGAAAAATCTGTAACTTCTCCGAAATTGATAAAAATTCACTAAATTTTGTGGCCAATTGGCAAACAAAAGTGGATCTTTACTGAAGCTCAAAAATACAAATATTTCTTTCAACATTAATTTTAAACAATTTGTATACGTATAAGTAGCTTATTTGAAACAACAACAACTTGTTGCCCACAACTCCATTATCACCATATGTCAGATAGAAATGGTGTTACGCTAGCTTTGTCATATCCTTTGCTTCCACGAAAGTTTAGATACATTTTATAATTAATTCATTCGTTTTCAAACATATACTTCTATTGAAATATCTTTTATCAAAACAAAACAAGTCCACTCAATCCTAACTATGTAAACAATTTTTAGTTCGATTTGCTTACTTTATATCGATTGTTTAAATGTGAGAAATAAATTCTATTGATGGTTTAGTGAGGCAGAATATATAATATAATATTTTATAATCTGGACTGGTCACATATAAACAACTAAGGAAGCTGAAAGGAAACAACCTGAACAAGAAGAAAATTATGACTGTGTTCAGGAAGAACTACAGCTAAAAATCTTTAGTAATAAATTTGTTTAACACGTTACAAGTCCCATTTCTTATTACATTGTGAAACAAGTCCGGGAAAAATTATTTTTAAAATTTGAAAACCTTGATTTGTAAAAAAATAAACTGTTTTACACCTATTTAAAAATTAGACTCCCAAACAAAAATTATTACACTTAAAAACATCAAAGGAATTCGAAATCAGTTAGTTATCCAGTTCTAACAAAAAAAAAATGTATTGTATTATGAATTCTTCATACATAAATTTAAATTAATAATGACAATATATAATATAATCACGCGAGAATGAACTAGCAAATATTTCCATTATTAAGGGAGGTAGCGACTATCTTTAAAAAAAGCAAATTTATTGTAGACAATATGGACAATAAGTTATCATATCATGAAGTGTTCTATTTCGATTTAATATACATACCAAGTTTGAAATTTCAAATTGGGTATACTATATTTTTTATAGTTTTAAAAACTATGCAGTAGTATATTACTAACCGAGGTGGAAAGTGTTTCATTACTGTCAAGGGTACTTGATTATTTTCATAATATAACGTACTTCTAGTTTACTACCATTGTAAAGAAAATTTTGTGTACAGACAGGTAATCCCCCTATAACACGGTGGTTAGGTTCGTAAAAAAATGGTGTGTTATGCGAATTCGTGTTATACGAAATAAGGGACTATGTACACACTCGAATGAACAATATTGAATGAGATGATATGGCACGTGATTTACCCAATTCTCGATCCGTGTTAGAGCGAGACCATGTTGACGGAAAGGCGTGTTATAAGGAGGATTCCCCCAATTCTCGAGGCGTGTTAGAGCGAACCCGTGTTGAAGGGATGCCGTGTTATAGGGGGGTTACTGTACATTTTAAAAATATAAAAAAAATATGGTGTGTTCCATTTAAAAATTCAAAGTTGGTATCACATGTTTCGGAATCGGAAGTAATAGAACATGAACGCCTTAGGATACGACATCTAATTGCTCATATTTTCTATAGTAAATTTTCTTATTTAAAGAAAATCGCTACCTCCTTTATTAATGGAAAAATTTATTAGTTTATTTTCGTGTGATCACTCTGTATATCAAGTATTTGTTTTAATTAATAGAAATACTCGTATATTATAGATATGCAAATGCGATTGGATTTTCATAAAATGTTTTTAAACATGGCTGTTGGGCCATTTGAAGTATTATTGAGAATACTAACTCTTTGTTCGTTTAACTTGCAAATGAATGAAAAACAAAAATATTCCTGTCCTGTAACATAAACCCTACAGTGTATGAACAAAGCTTACGTAAAAATGTGTATTCTTAAATTATATGCAAGCACACGTTCGACTATAATCGTCAATGCGAGTTTACCCGAACGAACCTGACACATATCTGTTACATGCGAAAAACTTTTTCACGTGACGATTTCCCACGGCTTCCATTTTCAAACAAACAACCAGACACACCACAGGCGAAGAAAAACTGTTTCATCGTGAATACAGAAATGCCTTACGCTATCTACCTATATCAAGTAGGTTAAGTGCACCTCTGTATCGCGTAAAGTACATAGATGGCTCTGCCGCCTCTCACTAAGATGACGTCAACGTACACTTCTATTTACATTACGTAACTCGAATTCATGAACTCATTTTCATCGATGTGCATTTTGTTCTAAACTCGTAAAACCATATCTAATTTACAAATTTATGCTCCCTAAATTAATATTGCTTTTTGTGGTTATGGATACCACTAAACAGCACTGAAAAATTCCCCCTTTTATGTTTTTATTGTTTCATTAATGCAATAATACTTAAAAAAAATACAGGTAACCTTTATAACATAATTAAGTCATATTTTTATATATCTGGATAAAATTTTGGGCTACATTATTTTTATTATATCTAAAAGGATTCTTATTTTGTTTTTTAAGAAAATAAATTTTTTAGTAGATATTGAAATTTTACTGGCAAATCATCATGCATCAGGCATATTTAGAGCATTTGCGTTCTTCCTATTACCGATGTGAAGTACCTTGATTTGAATCTACCGACCGGCTATGTGTGAACTGTGAAGTCGTAAAAATATGTACATACATATATATGTATATCAAATATTAACGGAATCAATCATTTTAAACATGAGTCAGTTTACAAAATTTTAATGAAGAAGAAAAACAACTTATGTGCTTTGTTTTTTAAAGAACTAGTTTTGATTTTTATGTCAATCAGAAAGATATAAAATTAAAAATATTTGAAAAAGATTTTTTCTACAACTGTCAAAAGAAGTTGATGTTTGTGCATTGGTGTCAGTATACGAAATATAGCATTAATTCATTAATTACGTAACCATAATAATGTGTTACACACTATGTACATCATTTCGTACACTGTGCAAATTATTTCTCGCATTATCTCGCGCACACATCCAAAATCAGATATAAGACGAGCAAAAATATATATTTTAAATTGTGAAAATATTTTTAATAGTAATAAATGTGTACAATTTAATAAAGTTTTTATTAAATTTTTCTAAAACATCAAAATAAAATGTGTCAAAACTTATAGCAAAGTTCAACCATTACCTGTTTTCTAAATATTAAATTTAGCCGTAAAAATATATTATGCGTACCTTGTGCACGAAATATGTTTAGTGCCCTCGAGTGATTTTTTTGACTTGGTTAAAGCCTCGTCAAGAAACTTATACATTCGTATACTAACATATTTCACGCACATGGTACACAAATAACTATTTTAATAAACAGGTAACTGCAACGTTTTTTTTGTAAAATATCCCATTTGCGGAAATAAGAGTAAAAAAAAATTACATATACCTAACCTCCATGTTGTATTTAAATTTCTTCCACCGCTATAACACTAAGATTAAAATCATCTAAATACATTAGTTCTTGCCACTGTTGCCATATTTTATTAATAAGTAATTAAATAATCGCGAGAGGATTTTCATAAAATGTTTTCAAACATGGTTGTTGGGCTATTTGAAATATTATTGAGAATACTAACGATGATGTATGTTTGCGAGAGCAAACAATTAATAACATAAGAGTTCATAATTTTTTTCCTCCGTTTGAGAACAATACCTTCCTTCAATCCTGTGTATTATGTACAAATTCCATACATACATTTTCTTGCAAAAGATTATAAATTTCCAGTAATATTATTTCATGCAAATGGCACTTGACACTGACATTTTCTTCTTCTTTAGCTTTTCCCATTCGCTAGGGGGTCGCTATTCTTGATTTTCTTCGTCCACTTATTTCTATTTTGCTTGTCGTCCTCATTCAGTTTTCTTTCAAGTCTTCCGCAATACAGTCCTTCCATATTATTTTTTTTCTTCCATTCATTTCTATTTTGCGGGTCATC
The DNA here is from genome assembly GCA_951394225.1 of Harpalus rufipes. Classification (NCBI taxonomy): domain Eukaryota; kingdom Metazoa; phylum Arthropoda; class Insecta; order Coleoptera; family Carabidae; genus Harpalus; species Harpalus rufipes. The sequence continues at coordinate 65,570,390 of OX596274.1, forward strand.
CTCACGTCGAAATTTTTCAATCAAAATTTCTTTTTTTGGTATTTTATGATTCCTTTTCTTGGCAACTGAATTCCACACCCCTGATAAGAAATAAGAAAATCATGAAATTTTGAATGAAAAATTATGACATTTGTCAGTTATGGACGTAATTAATAGCTGTCATTTTGACACGGGTCCACATAATTATCTGCTTGCCAAAGTCAGCAAAGTCACGTCACTGCACGCGCCCCACACTTAAATTTTCTTGCAAAAGATCCTATATTTCCAGTTAAATTATTTCATAAACAAACTATGCGAATTTCACTTGACACTAACATCTTCTTCTTCTGTAGTTTTTGCCATTCGTTAGGGGGTCGCTATTTTTTATTTTCTTCTTCCACTAATTTTTGTTTTGTATGTCGTCCTCATTCAGTTCCTTTTTTCTCCTTTCATCTTATATTTGGTCTTCCTATGTCTCTTCCACCTTCTGTTATAAGCTATTCATTCTTCCAATAAACTCATCTCTCCTCATGACATGTTCAAACCAATGTAATCGTCTCTCTTATATCTTTCTAGAAACGCCCAACACTAGAGTTATTTCCCTTATTCTTTCATCATTTACTTTTTATTGATATTGACATCTGTCAATTTGAATTACCTGAATATATTAGCAGTTTCCATGGTTAATTTAGCACAGCTGGCTGATTTATGAAATTTTATAATTATTATAATCTTTATAATTCTTTAACTCTATATCTGTTGAATATGAAATATAAAATGCTATCAAATCGTATAGAGAATAATATATTCTTTAAGTTATAATAACATTTAACTGAGTTTTTCAAGAAAAACTGTTAAAATCTTCAAATGAGGGTACTTCCGGTTGACCAATTATAACCAAAATCTAATCAAGTCTGCATATGGTTGTAAGGAAGAGGAATACGCAAGAATTGGAATTCTAGTATTGGAGATATCGTTGACGAAACTGCGGTCACATACACACACACGCACATACGAACACACACACACACACACACACACACACACACACACACACACACACACACACACACACACACACACACATACAGACATCATCGTAAAAATAGTAAAATCGTATTGTAAAGACCCTAAAACGTGCTTATTCAATGAAAACTCACCACCGAATTTTTTGACCAAAGACTATACCTTCCTTACCTAAGGGTGACGGAAGGTAAAAAAACTGAATTCATGGCACGCTTTTAAAGTAAAAAAATATAAAAAATAAACTAATCTGATTCAAATAAAAATTATTAAAATTTTATATAAAAACTGTATTGAATCAACAAGCCAAATTTCAATTCTTAATATCAATAGAATCTGAAATGCAATACTTTTATTTAGTATAATTACATATAGTCCATAATTGAAAGCGTGTATCATAATTTTTGAATTTTTGAAAAACAAGTTACAGTTTCGCTTACCTTCCCCATACCAATTCAACATTTGGCGCTGAATAACGTTAGCAATTATAGAAAGTTATTTCGATTTATGTCAGTATCGATTCGAGCTGAATTGGGATAGGATTGATAAATAGCCACCCGGTATATTTGTAATTCACAAGAAATTAACGTCACTATCACAAAATAAATTAATAACGGTAAGGTTGTGTAGACACGAATACATAAGTATTTTGAAAGAAACAATACAAATAAAAAGAAATGGTGGGAGGTGCTTACCACATCATTTTTTTGTGATGATCCCATTATTTTCAATATGATCAATTAATCAATTTAAAGATCTGTATTAGATTAATTATTACATATAATCGTGTAACTTGTACTATATTAGTTTGTAATATGTTCAGCTTTGCTTCTTTTAAGGTTCTAAAATGAAGCATTAAATTTTATAATATAAAAATTAGCAATAAAACCAAGTTCCACGATGAAATAAACAAACACGGTATTATTTTAATAATATAAGTACAACATATTTACACAACACGATAAAATCAGTCAGTGTAACAGCGTTATCACAACCTCATTAGCACTCATTAAAATTCTATACATGAAAAGATTTGTAATAAAGGCATAACGAACACATCTGCTCAGTCTCCACGAACGTTGAAATACATGCAACTGTGGCATAAAGACACAAACAAGTACAATGAAAATGTAATGAAAAATTCATGTAGCATTCACAGTGCGCATAGATACGCGATACGAGCTCTGGAACGACGCAAGTTCAGCTCGGCGGTGAGCGTGTAATCCCCTCCCCCACACACACACGAGATAGGGATTTGCCAGTCTGTCAGACATTGGGTTCACATAACAATTATTTTTATCTCCTGTGAATCCAAACACTATTGTGGCTATGAAGAAATTCTGATCCGCCACAAACGGAACCAGTATTACTTTTCAAATAGAATTGCGCTCCATGTTATTTTCTTCACTAGTTGCTACAACATGTGGACTTTTATTACAAATACATTATTGATGTCTGTCTCCAATAAATTTAATACAAGTTTGATTCCACATAAAACTGAATGTTTATTGAGCTAATAAATTTCAAATTTGCATTTATATTTTTCTCTTTTATTATTTTACATACAAATGAGATGCATTATTTATTTCCAATAAATATCAAATATGTTTTCCACAATAAATTTATAGGCTAGGCTTCATTTTAATAATATACTCGTATTATCTATTTTATTGATTCTGACGATAATTGTTTGGTGCAATGGCCGTGCGCATTAAAGCACTATGTTCTGATCGAATCAGAGGTTTCTCGGTTCGAATTTACGGCCGGCGAAGTGTGAAGTCGTCAAAATGCCAATATACCAGGTTAACTGCAGAAGTATTTTCGTTGCCGCACTAGTTACATAATAATCACTGGTTGTCGCACGGATTAAGTACATCAACTGCACTAGTACCCAGGGCGTACACAGAGGGGGGTTCTGGAGTTCAACCCCCCCCAATTTTTTTTTTAGTAAATTTTAAGGAAATGTCTACAGTCCCTATAGTTTAGAAAAAAATAAAATCCCGAATAGGCGTGGTTTATGCAATTCCTTTAAAGACACTTCAATATTATCTAACCTAACGCACACAATTCATGCTTGGAAAACTAGAGCCGAGTTTTGTGCGTTAGGTCAGGTTATTGTTATTATTTTTAGAGAAATATAGCTGAGTAAGGTGTTCAACAACTACCAAATTTTAAATATAAATGGTTTTGCATAAGCCACGTTTCGGAATTCTGTAATTCAGAAATTCCAAATAACTTTATAGATGCGTTAATTGTTCAATCTTTCCTGCTAGTTCATCCATTACGCCCCTGACTAGTGCTAATCGGTCACGAAACGAGTACCTACGGTACTTGAGGCCTTGGCTCTACAATTGCTGTTGTCCCGATGATGATAATGATAACTATCACATTTTCTGAAAGTAAAAAACAGTATTACGAACTCCATTCCACATCACTTGGTGCATACACAAACACGCACATACACCCGCACATTTAGTTATAGTGAACTATAGTTATTTAAGTATTAGGTCAGTAAGTGCTTCCTACCGATTGAAGATGATTTTAAAGACCAAGACGAAGTCGAGATCTTCAATACATCCGATACCGGTAGAAATGTATTTACTGACCGCAATGCTTATTACATTTTTCACATGACAACGCACAAAATTAAAGAAAAAATAAGATTTGAAAATTATTTTGACAAATTAAAAAATTTTGGTTGTCATTTTTTTTTATCGTTGTTTATATTTATTTACTTATCGATTCGTTATTTGTAAATAAAACTTACTGTCTTGGAATCCCCATTGGTAAACATTTAAAAAAACCATAATCACGCAAAACATAATTAAAGTTCAATAAAAATTTACGGAATAATTCAGTATAATATCTTTAAATTAAATTTCACGTAAAAATTAAGAATGTAATAATATCACAAATCCATATGCTAATTTCATAGTCCTGTATTACAAACGTACTTTTATAATTTATTTATTTATTTATTTATTATTAATCACTCAACAGAAACAAAAGTTCCCAATTACAGAGGATTATTTACAAAAACAAGAATAATACAATGTAAGACAAAACGAGAAGTGACAATATTAAGAATAACTTTATGTAGTTACAAGACCAAATGAAAAATAATAATGTTAAGAATAACTTAATGCAAGTGCGAAAGATCGGACAAGAAATAGTTCATAATTTTCTTTCCAAACCCGGACTGAGCATTATTGAAAATGTCAAGATTGTTAATGTAGATGGACAGAGTATTAAATGTAGCACACAACTGTCTAATTGGAGATCGAAGTTCGTAGTTAGTTCTAGGGGCGCTGTATGTGAAGGTTAACTTGCGCCGAGAGTTTAAGCGAGGTACGCTAAAATTTAAGTTAGCTAGCGAATGAGCATCATCAATTAGATTATTTACAAGTTTATATAGATATAAACATGATTGAATTTTTCTACGGCATTCCAAAGAAATAACACTGAACTCAATTAGACAATTGGAGTAACTACAAATCGCATCAATACGGCGATGGTGAAATTTAGTACAACAATACCTTATAAATTTTTTCTGTATACTCTCCAAAGCTTGTACATGTTTGATATATACAGGATTCCAAACTTGTAATCCATACTCCAGCTTGCTATACGCACAAATGAATAATACAAAGATTTGAGGGTCCGTAAATTATGGAATGATTGTGTATTACGAATTATGAAGCCAAGATTCCTGTAAGATGCTTTTCGAGTATCATTAAAATGGGGAATGAAGCTAAGTTTAGGATCGAACAGAATTCCTAGATCTCTGAATATAGTTACTCGCTCCAACATTGTGTTATTCATTTGATAGTTAAATGGTATAGTTGTTTGCTTTAGAGAGTAGGTCATAATTTTACATTTACCTAAATTAAATAAAAGTTTAGAGGCTAAAGACCAATCAAGAATATTGTTAATATCATTTTGTAGTAGAGCACAATCATTAACATTATTAATAATTCTGAAAATTTTCAAGTCATCTGCATATAATAGAACGTTGGAGTGATGAATAATATCAGTGATTCTATTGATAAAGAGAAGAAATAGTAATGGCCCTAAATTAGACCCTTGTGGGACACCAGATGTTGCATAAAAACGTTTAGAGGTAATACCATCCATACGAACACGAAGCTCGCGATTGTTCAGATATGAAGACATGAGTTGTAGCAAGTCATTAGAGAATCCAAAATCCAAACGAAGCCTACTTAGTAGGACAGAGTGGTCAACTTTGTCAAAGGCCAACTTTGTAATAAAAACGCTTTTAAACATACACCTCATAAGAATATAATGTAAAAGCGCGCTCAATTAAAGCACTTTTATTATAAAAGTGTCCTCGCAATCACGCCATGGCATTTATTACCACTATTATTTCTTATTAATTTCGTAAATTTTTAGGCATTTTATTTACCTACTAAAATATTACAATTTTATGAAGCAAATTCGTATCAAATATCTTTCAGTTTTTTACTTTCTTGTTGATAAAACTAAGTATTATTTCGTTTTATATTAAAACAATAATAACAAGATTGATTGTAGTGATAATACTAATATTGAATGCCTATAGCTCTATATTGTGCCCCTCTTTTTATAATTTTTTTTATCAACAAACACTATTAAATTAGGCATTTCAACGTTTGTTTTTAAACTTAAAAATGATATTCTATTTATTACACCATTATTAAAAGTGTATTAGTTACCTTGGTAATAACACATGGAACAACAAATTTAAATGAAAAAAATCTGATGTGGCCAGCACAATACCTTCCGTCAATCCTGTGTATTATGTATAAATTTCATACATAAATTTTCTTGCAAAAGATTCTAAATTTTTGGTATTTTATGATTCCCTTTCTCGGCAACGGAATTCCATACTCCTGATAACAAACAAATCACATGAAATAAGAAAATCATGAAATTTTGAATGAAAAATTATGACACTTGTCAGTTATGGACATAATTAATTGCTGTCATTTTGATACGGGTCCCCATATCTGCTTGCCAAAGGCAGCAAAGTCATGTCACTGCACGCGCCCTATACATACTTTTTTTGCAAAAGATCCTATATTTCCAGTAAAGTTATTTCATAAACAAACTATGCAAATTGCACTTGACACTGACATCTTCTTCTTCTTTAATTTTCCCATTCGTTAGGGGGTCGCTATTTTTTATTTTTTTCTTCCACTAATTTTTGTTTTGCGTGTCGTCCTCATTCAGTTCCTTTTCTCTCAAGTCTTCTGCAATACAGTCTTTTCATCTTATATTAGGTCTTCCTATGTTTCTTCCACCTTCTATTAATTTATTCATCTCTCCTCATGACATGTTCAAACCAATGTAATCGTCTCTATTATATATAAAAACTTCTAACACTAGAGTTACTTCCCTTATTTTTTCATTCAATTACTTGCTTTTTATTGATACTGACATCTGTCAATTTGAATTACCTGAATATATTAGCAGTTTCCATGGTTATGTTAGCATAGTTGGCTGAATTATGAAATTTATACGAATTTTTTATCTTTATTATTCTTTAACTCTATATCTGTTGAATATGAAACATAAAATGCAATCAAATCGTATAGAGAATAATATATTCTTTAAGTTATAATAACATTTAACTGAGTTTTTCAAGAAAAAAAATAACCAAAATCTAAACATGTCTGCATATGGTTGTAAGGAAGAGGAATACGCAAGAATTGTAATTTTTGGAATTCTAGTATTGGAGATATCGTTGACGAAATCGCGGTCACATACACACACACACACACATACACACATACACACACACGCACATACGAACACACACACACACATACAGACATCATCGTAAAAATAGTAAAATCGTATTGTAAAGACCCTAAAACGTGCTTATTCAATGAAAACTCACCACCGAATTTTTTGACCAAAGACAATACCTTCCTTACCTATAGGTGACGGAAGGTAAAAATAGTGTTTATAGATAAAATATTGTATAATATACGTATTAAAAGTGCTTATATTTTGTTAATTACAAGTGTTGTGGTTATGACCAAATTCCCTTCTCACAAAGTAAAATGGCACTTTTGACACATATCACAAATAGCTATTTTTTTTTTTGTAATGTTATGTATTTGTGTTTCTCTCAAGAAGTATCTACTCGCACTTAGGTGAGTTTAAAATCGGTGACAGAGTGGGGCTGATTGAGCTTATTTTTGACATACAATGGCCATTCTTGTACAAGGCGCGAATTATTTTTCATATCGTTCTCATGCATGAAAATAAAGTTGCCTGCTAAGCCCAATTTTTTGACGCTTCGTTTTAAATTTGCTTTTAAAAAAACTTTGCTATTCATGGTTGTTGCAATAAAGAATAAAAGATAATTTTCCTACTCTTGTACTCTAAATATCTATATTATCATAATATAATATTATCACCACCGCATTTAACTGTTTTAAATGTTCTACTTTTAATTCTCTATTAAGTTTTTTATTGGTAATATTATTTTACGTAACAGGACCTGAAGTGATACTTTGCTGGGTGAGCAAGCATATTCCAGAGCGAGCCGCAGGCCGCAGTTTGTGAGCAGGTTGTTGTGCCATGTTCAATGACGAATCTAGATATGTAGTACAATATAATTTAAAAAAAAAACTAATTTACTGGAAGTGAAGTAATAAAGACCGTATTAATTAAAACTTGTAGCTTCTATAAGTAAATGCCATTTCAAACCTGCATCTATTTTAACTCAGATCGTTCAATATTTTAAATTTGTTATGTGGTGTGTAGAGTCTATTTTTTGTTAGGTGTTGAGTTTAAATTTAAAATGTGCTCAAGCAATATTGCAAGATATTTTCCATTACAAGTTTTATATTGCTCTGTAAACAAACACAGTGGTTACGATGTTCGCGCAGGAAGTTGAAGTTCGAAATTATAACATGTTTACTTCAACTTCTAACCTATAAAATAAACTGCATACGAACTATTTGATTTCTTTGCAATCTAAAGGTTCCTGTTGATTGTATGTTCAAACATCCTTGATATTCAAGTGTTGGTAAATAAAATGTACGAGTATTTCAGACCATAATTAGCATAATCAGTTTTTACTCACGCATTTCGTTAATGTTTTTGACTAGTAGAATTTACTCAAAATTTTAGTCAACCTAACTAACTAATTATAATGGCTACTATTTAAAAATACAATGGTATTACTAAAAAAATCTGTTGTGTCCAGCACAATATCTCTCGCCTTTTTATTTTATGTTGCATAGGGCGCGAGCAGTTATATGACTTTGTTATCCTTGGCAAGCAGATATAGGGGCCCGTGTCAGAATGATAGCTAGTAATGTACATGTGTCAAGTATCATAAGTTTTCATTCAAAACATTATGATGTCCAAATCCATGTGGATTATTTTCCTCGACAAGCATATTCCATACTATGGATGACAAATAAATATCAGAATACTTTGAAATTTTAAATGAGTAATTATGACATATGAAAATTGTGACATGTATGTAAATAACTAGTAGCCGTCATTCTGACACGGATCCTCATATCTGCTTGCCAAGGCCAACAAAGTCACATGACTGCTCGCGCCTTATAAGTAACGAAGTTAATATTTCTTGTATACACAAATAATTGAATTTTTTTCTTTTCTTTCGTTCTATGAGAAATTTTATCCTACAATTCTAATATGTTTAAAATTCTTCAAATTCATTGACGGCATTAGAGATATTTCTTAAGGATATATGTAGTATTAACATACCAATAATTTAAATACATATTTAATTAATAATACAATAATATATACTAAATGTACTCATACCTCCCAGAAAAATCTGACACTGACATTTTGCATTTATTTGTCTATTACAAAAATTACAACAGATTACTCTATATTATTATATACTATATCTCCAAACCTATACGAGATATAATAAAAAATTTAAATGGGTCAGATTGAGATTTTAATTATCTTTATTATTTGTAGTAACAAATTTTCAAAAAAATAATATTTAGATTTTTTTTTTAGAATCTACCACTTCCGGTTGTCCAATTATTACCAGAACCTATTCAACTCTTCCCATTACTGTTAGATTGAGGAATCCGTAGTTACATAGGTCTTTAGTATTATAGAATTTGAAAAATCGAACCTCCAACAACCTGACACACAACCACACACACACAGACACACACACACACACACAGACACACACACACACACACACACTCGCACATCATCGTAAAAATGTTATAATCGGATTCTAGGGACATTAAAACATGCTTATTCATTGAAATCTGGATATGAGATTTTTAATATGAATCCAATACCTCTCTTAGCGAGAGGTAAAAAAAGGTAAACCATACATTTGGTTTTCATCATTTAAAATTAATAATTATTTTCACAAGTTATAAAGTAACAATTAATACAATTTTTTAAATGAGTTTAAATATAACGACTCATTTGATTAGAGATGTCACGGATTAACTACCTTAATAAAAATTAATAGTTGGTTTGAAGCTTTGTACAATAACGAATGCGACCGTATTGCAAAAATCATATTACCATGAATGTTTATTTTTACAGCTTCACAATCAACTAGGGATGGAATACGAACGGTAAAGTTATATTAGACACTCTTACTAGGGTTTGCATCTATTGCCTTTTAAAAGCAACAAAGAGACTGTTTTATACTAAACCAAAATTCATATCCATCGGTTTGAAATTGCAAATTAACTGTCGAATTTTCCATCATCAATTCCATATTATCAGTAAAAATTCAAACCGATTGTCAGTTCCAGTTCTTTTTATCGTCTGGTTATCGTATTAGTCGCTTCATTCCTCATGCACTCTACACTCTTGTTCACGATCACGTTCACGTTCACGCGTAATGTAACCGATCACGAATCATCCTTTGCATTCGTTGCGATTGCGACTGGGATTCTCTTTGTCGGACTCTGAATGATGCAGAGCCGCCCTGGTGGAATTTATTGTACCCCGTTTATCACCCAGTGTTGTAAATCATAGGTTATGTTTCTATAACGATTAGTAATTGTTGTGATGAGCAGTGCGCCGTGGGAACCATTGTATTTGTATTTTGCATTTTTTGTGGCAGTTGGTTTGTAATGATGATGTATGAGATTCTGATTGCTGCTGAAATAACCGGGACGGTAAAAACGGATAGTTATTATTTTAATTTAGTGGTAAAAGCATTTATTGCGACTGGATGATGTATTACCTGAGCACCAAGCCAACCACTCTCAAATGATATATAGCAGTTTTTGTATTTGCTCTGACGTTAATGTTAGAAAGACCATGTATGTGTATGTATGTAAAGAAAAAAAGTCAGGAAATCCTTGTTCTTTTAGAGTACCTGTTACGAACTATAAATACAGAGTAGAAAGAATACGATGATTTAGCACCTTTCACGTTTGAAATTAATTTAACATTTGCATATTATTAACATAACACATTTTTTTATTATGGAAATATTTAATTATACTCAGAAAGTAAAATGTAAAGTTCACAACGTAAAAGTAACGGGTTACTTTTAATAAATGAAAAATATTTTTTCTATTACCTACAGTTACTGTATCAATTGAAATCTCGTTACTAAAGTAATGCTTTAATAATAATATTGAACAAATATTTTTTTTCCGTTTATTTATGGTTTTTATTAATGTATAGAAAATCATGTATTAAGTTGGGGTGACTAATAAACTATTTTTATTAACTATTGTTAAACAATTAATGTCAAAATTATGTGTCAAATGTTACTATATTTGCCGTCAAATAAGTACGGACTGGAGATTTCTACACTGATGCCATTTCACTGGACATATAGAAAATGCTACGTTATGACAACAACGCATGGCAACGGACAGGGTACAGTGAAGGGAAAAAAATAATAATAATCAGACGGCGACTATAACTTAAAAAAATTGTAAAATAAGATATTCTTCAATTTAATAAGATATGATCAATGGAATAATATTGTAACTAATGCGTGTGTTATACATATAATCGCCGATTAATAATCTGACGCGTTGAAATGTTACTTTAGCATTAGTCTTTATTAATACAATTGATAGCTAAATAACACTCACAAGAGATTAAAAATAAATACATTTTAATAACAACCAACAAAAATTGAGTTGATAACTACAAAAATGAAACATAAATGTTAAATATTATTTCTCTATTTCGAAATTGGGCTGTTGCAAGAATTTTTATATAACTTTTAAGTAATAATTTTTAAAAAATATTGTTCTTTGGAGCCTCAAATTTGAAAATATCACGAAATATCGATAAAATATTTTATAATTAATTATTGAAATTTGTGTAATAGTTTAAAAAAGTCACGTGATCTGAAACATAATGTGAAGACAGAGTATATACGGTTTAACATGTGGCAAACTACCTATCGCCTGCTTTTATTTATATAAATAACGTAAACTGTTTTCCTGTTGGCTAAGAAACGCGTGGTGTTTGTATTCTGACGTCACAGGAGTGGGATGTCGTTTTTCATTACTACTTCTGACGCCAATCGCTTTATTTATTTATTTATTTATTTACGAAAATAACTATAAATTATTACTATTTTTATTACTATGAAAAATATTGCATAAACTTTCATTTAAAACATTTTTTTTAAAAATGTGAAACTCGTGTGAAATCTTCTCATTAGAATAACATATTATAGCATGTTTATTAATGCTAGAAGGAGTTAGCTTCATTCTTAAACAATTTTTGGGGACATTTTGCAATATGGGATTGGTGTAACTGCACTATATACTATATATACAAAATATCTTGACAATGGATAGAATAAAAAACACAAATCACTATAACGAACCTAACTATTATGTCAAAAAAATCCTTAATGGAAATTGTCAACTATTTTTGTAAAAAAATAATGAATAATGAAACCATGGACCTGACTCTTAACTATCACTTTATATCATAACATAATGGTGATATATTTATATCATACTGCAACGTTTATTTATTTGGGTGGTGTAGAAATCAGAGAAATATTAATAGTTAAAATAATACGTTTATTTAACGATAAATAATTAGGATAAATATTAAAAAGATAATAAAAATAACTAACACTATGATTAAATAATTATAAACACTAATTTAAGACTAAAAATATTATTAAATGCTTAAACACTAAGATTATTTATTTAAACAATATTTATATCACTACATTTATTTATAAATATAACTACATTTATGTTCACAACTCGTAGACTATTTATATCACTCACTGTTCATTGCTCGTTGCTTCTATATATCAGACTGTTTTTGCTGGCTTTGGCGACGGGTTTATATAACGCGATGTCCTTCTCGAACTTTCCGACGCAACAATGACATTGAATACAAAGGATGCAGGCCACCGGTGTAATTAACATGTCTTGACGTATGGGTTTTTCCGCCGCCGGGGATTACGTCATCGCTCGGGAATTTTCTACCAGTGGCGGCGTTTCTATACTCTTAAGTCAGGAACGCACGTTACAATACCACTTGTCATGTCAGTGCCATGGTATTGTTTGTTAAATGTCAACAAATATTGTTATGCGCAACAAAAATTGTTGCCAACATACGGTAAATACATACCTACAGTATCACATTTTCTTACTTATTTATATCATATTGAAGATAACACCAAGTGATAAAGTGATAATTGGTGAAAATTTTCAGTGCATATCACTTCGGTGATAGCTGAGAATCGAGCCCCATATCATGCTTTTTTCATCATTTTTTACAAAGCCTCCTTCCTACCTTGCCATTGAAATACAAAACTTATACGATAATTAATTAATTAATTATTTAATTAGTAAATGCAATGCAATAACATAATGGCCCAATTAAATCAGCTAATTTCATCGTTTACTTTTTATGAATAGGTACATGCTCTGCTTTAATTAGGACAGTATATTGAGCCTAGTAAATTAAACCTTTAATTGTACTTGACGAATAAAATAAGCATTATGATTTAAATTTTGCCGCATAATTGTAGGGTTTTATATGTTATTTAGAAAACAAATGTTAAACAACACAAAGGACTTGTTTCTTATTTCATTCTATTTTTCCTTTTCTGTCATAAAATGTACACAAGCATTAACAAGTAAAAAAATTAAATTTATGATATATGGCATTTCCAATAATCATATAATCAATAGTTATACAACTAGATATTCGAAAATAATCGAATATACAGTTGAGAAGACGAGATGTTTTCAGGTAACAAACTGTATATTTAGATGATTTTCGAATCTCGAGTTGTATTGTATATGTTGTTTATTTATATCTATGGATGATATGATTACATAAGATTCATTTATTTGCGATCGAAGTATGCTAAGAAATGTGTTTTGCGAAATACTTATGTTATACGGCGTGATTAAGAAAAATTGAGCCATCTATTTGGTCTATTTTCCAATGAGTTGTATAGTCCTGGATGTAATTTAAGAGAAAGTTGAAGACTGCGTATACATCATCCACTAAAATTATAATTACGTTTGCTACAAAATGTACTATTTTTCTATTCAACAAAAAATCATTAATAACATTAATTTACGAAAATTTAAAAATAGATTCCATTAGGTACTTACCTACTTATATTTAGGCCCCTCTTATCCTTGTCGATATCGGTAATGATTTCTTAATAACATGTGATAAAATTGAATTAGTACCGTGCTATCAAAAGTCTATGCCTATCGGGGTATTTCTGGGGTGCGGCGCGGCGGCGGAACCCGGCGACGGAAGCGCCTGTAGTTGAGTAAACAGCCCCGGCGGCCGCGTCATTGTAGCTCCAGCCCGTTCCGGATGCGACGCGTATCTTTTTGTTGCGTTGATTGAGCTGCTAGATTGATTTGCAACTGATTTTTTTGTGCACACAAAGAAGCTCTTTTTTGTTTTTTGTTAATTTATCGAAATCGACGCACCTTTGTTCGAATAGCGGTTGTTTATTTGTTCCGATTCACACAGATGACGTGATTTTTAATTAGGATACCGAAAATAAAATAATTTGATTGTTTTTCTGCTTTATTGAATTGAATTTTTTAACTGAATGGGATGGTTGATGGGGATTTGAAAAATAAATATTTAAAATGTGTTAGTTAGATTGTTGTGATAAAATATAAAACGTGTTTTTTTATCTTGCGTCACTATTTTTATCCATTTTGTTTGTGGATTTAATTGTGTAAATTTAGGACCAATAGAACATTTTGTAAACAAATTAACGTAACATATTTTTTAAATGATATACTACTACATGAAAAATAAATTCGTAAATTATTAGGTTAAACTTTTTGTGATGAAGGCCATTGTCAAGCATAATAAAAATGTGCAAGATATAAAAGTTTATTAATTACGAGTACATTAAAAATAATGAAAAATGTAAATTTTAAGATATAATAATTATTGAGATGTAATTCAATTTCATCTAGAAAATATAAAAATGTACCATTCCATACAAACATAATTTATAACAGCGTCGTAAGACAGTACTGTGTTTAAACCAGGATTGTGCCTGTAATATATGATATGTAAAATACGTCATTGTCTACTCTACGTGTAGACAATGATGTTTTTTACGTGATTAAAATTTGTAGATTCTCTACGCGCATGTAGACTATAATTATTGTTGTTTTTTTTTGCTTAAAAAGGGACAAAAATATGATTATTGCCGTCATATAATTTACAAGGTATGTATATATGAATGAGGCGTTGAAAATAGCATACGATGTCATTTTATTGAAATAGTGAGGCAACTTAGTATCTTTCGTTGTAACAAAACATAGTTGTTGGACTGGGATTCACCAGTTCTTTTAGGTTGCTAACTACTATTCTGGTAAAAATTGACATCGTATGCTAACAGCACATATTTTTACAAAAACGTAACGCACCAATCATAAGTACGAAAATTATAAAATTAAAAACACCTATTAATGAATAAAATAATTTCTTATTCATTTTTTTACAGTATTACAAAAATAGTAAAAAAATAGAAAAGATTAGAACTAAAAAATTGCTTTTTCACAAAAACTTTATAAAATAATTATCATTTTCATCATCTAGTGCGCATTTGCATACGCATTGTCTACTTTTGACAGCATTTTTTACATTGTTCACTATATTCCACACGGTTGTTCGGTTGGGTGGTCGCCAGTTTTTAAACAGTGGGGAGGGGTGGGGTTGAAACCACAGAAATGGTTATAAAAAGGGATTCAAGGACGCCATGTAATTTTTGATCGGAAAATTACGAAAAGGACAATATCAACGAAGTATAAAGTGTCTTTACCTACCGTACGTGTTGTTGCCTGAAAACGACTGAGGTTAGAGAAATAAAAGAAAGTTTAATCAAACAGAATTTAATAATTGTAAATTTTGTATAATGCAATAAAAATGAATATATGAATCATCACGGCATATTACCCATTACTGGGTTTACTAATCTGCTTTGTACACAGATATCGGTAATGATAATAAATTCACACCGTGCGGGCGTTTACACACCCTTTGCTGGAGTGGAGAGTGTATCACAGGAGTCACTTTTGTGCCATTCAAAATTCGAAATATTGGGCTTTAGTCGGGATCGAACCCGGATCCCCAGATTCGTGATCAGACACTCAGGCACACGGCCGCGAGACCCCATAATGCAATAATGAAAATAATCACAATAACCAATATTGTCATCAACAGTAGGCTTTGTTGTACCCTGAATCTCATACGCAGTGTGAAATTTAACAACTTCGTAGCGCGGGTTATGTACAAGCCAGTTGAGCGCACGCACGTTCCCGACTTACAAGCCACGACAATGGGTAATAATGCAATCAAAGATAAATATCAAACATACTACTTTACACAATATTAAACTTAACAACAATATAACCAACAATGAGCTGAAGGCTTCAATTTAAATATAGTATACAATAATTATTATAAATACTGGAAGCTTCAATTGAGCACAAAAAGGACTAAAATAAATCACAAAATTACACAAAATGGCAATAAATCCATTAATTCCAACAATGAAGCACCAAATAATATTTTATAGCGAGGACACTGTAATCACAGTCCTTCTAGGCAACTACAGAGCTCTAAGTATTTCCCTCGCAAAAATAAAACACAACAAATAGGGAAGAACGATAGTTGAAAATGTACTTATTTCAAGTGGCGTGTTCAGGAGAATTGTAGGGCGTTGATGAAGGGGCAATGGTTACGGCCTGTGAGACAGCCGCTGGGTTCCAAAGGAAGAAGATGTCCACAACACTGGCAGCAGAGTCGCAAACCCTCCGTAGAGCGATGACTTCCAGGACCCAAAAAATACAGAAAACTGGAAAGTTATTAAAGCAACCCCGATGTCGTACAAATCCGCAATAATGGCACGACCAAATACTGGTTCCAAAACAGCGATCGTGAACTAAATCACATCGGCCACGCGTCAGCACGCTCACGCTAGTTAAAAATCGTCAACCCCGTAACACGGCTTGTACTCGTATAAGAGCTTCCCAAGGATGCAAACTTTTTTCCGGAACTCAGAAGCTTTGTCGGATAAAGATGGCGCTTATTACAGAAAACACAATGTATGAAGAAGAAATATATTTAAAAACGATCCGCCACGCTACTGGCGCAATTCATCAGCTAAAAACGTGTCAAACAAAACGTAAACAATAATCTCGTATTTTTGCCAAAGAATATAATATTTAAAAATCCATAAATAACATAAATAGGGCTAAAATAGCCACAAGAAGTATATAGGTAAGTAACAGAATATTAATTAATACGCATATTACATAAACAAACCATGGTTGGAATACTAAAACGCAAATATAACCAACATAGCATATTAATTTAATAACGAGAGTAATTTATTGAACAGATACACAAACAAAAGAAGACATACAATTGAAAAATACAACAGTACCTACACGAAGAAAAGACAGAGTATAAGATAATAATACGACGATGGATAGCTAGATTTAGATTAGGGTACATATACATGGTAGAATACTAACAATTCCGGGCACAACGTACAACGCGTGTAAGTAAACTATCGTAGATTACGCACAAACCTTGTTTAAACTGCTGCCTTAGGTAGTTCCGCACTTACCTCGATCAGTCATATTATTTAGTATCATTACTTTTATTAAGTATGATTTTACATTTAACATATTTTTGACTAATATTTCTTCTGTAGTTTTATTATTATTGTTTAAATCGACACAGTGAGAATTATTAAATAACAAAACAGTGTGAATAAAACATTTTGAGAGTTTTATTTAAAACTCTCTTCGTCCTGTAATCATTTTTCACACTTAAGTATTCCCTCATTTTCATCATGAAATTTATAGTTTTATAGATAAGTTAGCACACCTATTATAGTATTTTTACACCATGTAGTTATCACTGATATTAACCTAAACATTTGAGATACGAGCGTATAATACTTTCCAAAACGTTGATTATTGGAATAAAACAATATTGTGTTGTATGCTTTTTACTGAGTATAACATTTGTAAATATTCATGTTAACTGAAAAGTAGGCAACCAGAAGAGTACATGGAACACTATACAGGCATATAATTAAAAGTTTGTTTTCATGGAATATTCATTTCAACATTTATTAAAAGCAAAGCTGGTTAAATTTCATGTGTGATGATAAGTTTTATAGTCAAGTAGTTTTATGCAACTACCTACTATCATACTGAAAATATTTGTACAATAATTAAAATGCAATTAAAGTGCATGCAATATGATATGAGCGCAAGCACTAGAATTATGAAAATAATGTTTATTACCGTCAGAGGAGATAATTAAAATTAAAATTAGTTTGAACTACAAGCATATGAAAAGCTAAATGTAGGTACCTGCTTAAATTGGAGTCGGGGGAAGCAAAGCATGTATTTAATTTTATTATTATAAACATATGTATGTCTACTGGGTATTGGCGATTCCAATTAATTTCTTCGCGCATAGATTACCACCTGATAGGTCGAAGGCACTGAAGTTAACTACAATTTGTACTGCCGTATATAAAAACGAAATGCATATTATTGTTGTGTTTAACCTAGATGTCCGAATTTCTTAGCATTATAATATCTTATAACATCTTTTCTGTAAGTAGATATTCAAATAATGGTTTGTAGTTGAAAAGCAGGAACTGGGGAAAAGTGCAAGCACATCTGTACCACTCTCTGCTGTACTCTTTGTTTTGGACAAATAGTAATTTAGGTTATAAAAAAGGCGATCAGCAACAAAAATTGATTATCATGCAAAACTAAAACAACATATGAGCTTTGAATTGTTTTTACCTCTCGCTAAGAGAGGTATTGGATTCATGCTAAAAATCGCATATCCAGATTTTAATGATTAAGCACGTTTTAAACCCCTACAATCCGATTTTATTATTTTTACGATGATGTCTGTGTGTGTGTATGTGGGTCGGTCGGAAGGACGATTTCTCAAAAACTATAATACTCAATATCTGTTTAACTACGTATTTCTCAATCGGACATTACTGGGAAGTGCTGAAAAGGTTTTGGTAATAATTGGACAACCGGAAGTAGCAGATTCATAAAAAAAATCTTCTAAATATTATTTTTTCATAATTTTTGTTCTTGTTAGTAAAAGAAGAGTACATTCTCTGTCTGATACATATAAACATTTTATTATATCTTTTATAGATTAAGAGATAAAGAAATATGTAAGCGCCCGCACGATACAAATAATTCATCATTACCGATATTTGTATACAACGCAGATTGGCACACCCAACAGCGGGTAATATGCAGTGATGATATATTTATTTATTTTTTATTTTATTATTAATCAGTTGTAATAAATCTCACAGCACAAATAATGTTATGGAAACCAATTAGAAAAAAAAATTAAATTGTTTGTAACTGACAGATGACAGTGTCAAAAATCTCGAGACATTACTGAAGATTTTTTCTGGGAAGTACATATATTATTTCTTAATTGTATTAATAGATGAATATTTAAAATTACAGGTATATTACACATACCCTTCAAAAATACGGTCAATCCCGACAATAAATTGGAAACATTTCGAAAAATTAAAAGAGTAGGACAAAATGTCTTCATTGAATAAATTTAAAAATAAAAAAAATCTAAATATAAAGAATAGATGTAAGTAGAATATTTGGTGTAGAGTGTAGGTATACAAGAAATGTTAAATACAATAGGGCGCGAGTAGTCATATGACTTTATCCCGTGTTAGAATGATAGCTAATAATTATGTACACAGATGTCAAATATCATAATTTTTTATTCTAAATTTAGTGATTTTCCCATTCCATGTGGTTTATTTTCCTCGACAAACAAATTTCACAGACCTGATGACAAATTAACTACGTGAATTTAGAAAATCTTGAATTTTTTAATGAATAATTACTAATTGTCATTCTGACACGGGCCTGTATATCTGCTTGTCAAGGGTCAAGGCTAACAATGTCACATGACTGCTCGCGCCTCATAGTTATGTAACCAAAAACAGAAGTGGCGAGTGGTATTGTGCTGACCGCAACAGATTTTTTCTTTTGCCTTTCTGTTACATATTTGTTTTCTATGCGGAATGTTTTGAGATAGGACAGCACATCTTTCTTTGTTCCTGGTCCTAGTAATTTGATTAATTTATAATATTTTTTTAAATCATTAAAATCCATAAAATTTAACCATTATTATAATCTTCGGATTTAAATGTCTTGATAAAACTCACAAAATTATTTACTTTCTCCCCAATCCGTAATTTACAATCCCGTGTTTCTCGATGGTCAACTACTTCTATTTTTCCAAATTAATTGGTGATAATGCATTTTCAGTATTTGGCGTCGAAAATAAATGAAACTTTAGCAGTGGGTCGTATTAGTTTTTGAATTGCAATTTGGGCACATGAATGTGTTTTATTATTATCTGCTTCACGCGGTGATAATTCCATACTCTTATATTTATTATTGCGCTAATATTTAGCAACAGAGGACGCCATTAACAAATGACATGAATTAATTGCCTCAGACTAGTTCAAATTACTGCCACCAGATCGAGTAGTGCTTAGCTTGAATTCCCAATGATTTGTGCGAGATTGTAGTTTAGTTGTAGTCTTTTGGGAACTCCTATTTTGCAAATATTAATTCAAATACATTATATTTATAACATTTTAATATTTAAGCTATTTAGGATTGTACATCACACTATCAAAGAAAAACGACATGTTTAAAAGAGCGTGCTTAGGAATAACTTTTTGCAAAGACAAATACGAAATGAAAAAGGATACCAAAAACTAAAAATTCTGTAACTTAATGAATATAAATGTTGCTTTAATTATATCCCTTTAGAATTTTTTTTGAATCATGAAAATATAACATGAAATGTTGTGTCAAATGTATGTATAAATACCTAGTTTATACGAAACTTCTTGCTAAATGGCTGTTTTATACGACATGCAATCGATCAAATGGTTACTCCATATGTTTCGTTTGAAAGCTTAAAGTTTTACTTTATAATGCTAAAAGTAGTAAAGTATTTTACAACCTGTCGAAGACTAGTTATAGATTTTGTGCTTAAAATTTATTTTTAATTTTTTATTCTAAATAAAAGTACCTACAGTAACATTTTTTTAAAATGTCCGATCAAGGTCATCTGTATCATGAACGAATTAACAAATTGGCATACAATAATCTTTCTCAATTCCAAAGAATACAAGCGTGTGCGATAAGGATGGATATAACACGTTTGTCTTTCAAAAATTCATATTGTTTCAACAATTCTTTCGCTGGAACGTAAGTTTATTTATTAATTCAGATATAAAGGGTTTTCCAATAAGAGGTGTTATTTTGATATTCAAAGAAAAATGCCATTCAGGCAAATGACCACCACGACCACGCTGACAGGACAATATCCTTTTCATGAAATTTTCCATAACCAAATCGCAAAGTGGCTGTCCTATGTCCTCGATAGCCTCACGAATTCCATCTTTGAGGTCTTGAGTCGACGCTGGGCAGTTGGCGTAGACCTTCTCTTTCACGTGGCCCCAAAGAAAGAAGTCGCAAGGTGTTAAATCACAAGATCTCGGTGGCCAATTGTGATCACCTCTTCGAAAGATAACACGGTCCGGGAACTTTTCCCGTAAAAGATCAATGGTTTCGTTGCTTGTGTGGCACGTAGCGCCGTCTTGTTGAAAGTAAACGTTGTCCAGATCAATACCATCCAATTCCGGCCATAAAAAATCGTTAATCATCTCTCGATAGCGCAATCCATTCACCGTAACTGTTGCTCCAGCCTCATTTTCGAAAAAGTAAGGTCCAATGACTCCGCCGGACCATAAACCGCACCAAACAATCACACGTTGAGGATAGAGAGGCTTTTCAACAATAACTCTTGGGTTTTCTGAGCCCCAGATGCGACAATTTTGTTTGTTGACGAAGCCACCGAGGTGGAAATGGGCCTCATCACTCAAGATGATTTTTCGATGGAATTCCGGATCATTTTCATGCATTTCAACGACCCAATCAGCAAAGACACGACGTTGTTGATGATCGGCCGGCTTGAGTTCTTGTGTTAACTGGACTTTATAAGCCTTAAGACCCAAATCTGTATGCAAAATACGGTGTAATGACGTTTGTGGAATGCCTAATTCCAAAGAACGACGAGGAATGGACAAACCTGGGTATTCTTCAACACTTTCGGCTACAGCAGCAATATTCTCGGCTGTTCTTGAGCGACGTGCACGGGTTTTATTCTTCACATCACTAACTTGTCCCAACAGCTCGAATTTTTCCACCAATTTCTGTATTGCGGTCCGACAAGGTGCTTCACGACGACCCAAAAATTGTCGAGTTTTACGAACCGTCTCTGCCAAATTTTCACCATTTTTATAGTGAATTTTAATAATTTCAATGCGTTGTTGAAGCGTGTATCGTTCCATTTTTATTAATGACGTAGTTTCTACTTGTCAAATGTCAAAAAATGACAGCTTCAAAAGCGACATCTACCGAAATAGCGGGCTATTCAAAATAACACCTCTTATTGTAAAACCCTTTATTACCTTGATTCATAGCCGTACGAATAACGTTATTTTCTGTCAGTGTCAATTTTACGTACAATGACTAATTTTGTTTGTATCTAGACATCTAGAGCATAGGTACTGGCATTTATGAATCTAACTTGAAGTTTGGACTGGCCTAGCGAGATAGGGGGAATTTTCCGGTGGGCGATCAGGATCAAATAAGAATTAAAGTTTAAATAAAATCATAAATTGGATATAAAATAAGTATATGTATCGTTTCCATCAATTCTAACTACTCATCTCAGATAATACTAATTCTTACAATGTACAGTAACAATTATTATAATAATCTTTTTGAATGATTAGCCATTTTCGTTATTTTAATCTTTTTTTATTGTATTAACTATTACATTGTTGTAGTCAAAAATATTTTTAAAAAACCCGATACAATAATAAGAATAAATTTATATTAAAATATTTACATCCTTCATGCACATTAGATTGAGAATGTACAATAATATTTATTATAATTTTTTTTGCGTGATTGGTCATTTTCTTTAATGAATCAAATTCTCTTTTTTCTAATCAATCATTTCCTTTTTGTAATAAAAAAAATATGTTTTAAAAAACCCCTGATAGAAGATAATTATTAGAGGAACATGTTTTCAAAAAATTGCTTGCAGTCTTGATATACAGACATATTGTGGCGTTTCTTGAGCGCTGTGAAGTGAAGCGGAGGCCTGCCACGTTTTTCTGAGATGAGCGCTGTGAAGAGAAGTGGGTTCGTTTCGTCCCGGCCATGCTCACTTGCATTTTCAGTACTGCTGTGAGTCATTCCCTGCCTTAAACGCTGGAAGTTGCGGCGGCCGGGAATCGAACTCGGGACCGTAGGATGAACGGTAAATGCGCTGATTACTGGACCTCACCTAACTGTGTAAGGGTTGCGAGTGGAGCGCCCTCGAACGTAGCCCGGCTGCCCCGACCGCCACCCGCCACAGTACTCCCCGTACCAACGATTCTGGTTGTCTGATGGCGGTGTTTAGAGTGACGAAGTTGATATTGAGATGGTTGTAGAAGGTTGCATGTTCAGATCACGTCGGGGTCACCAGTTGTGGCGTAAGCCTATTCCGCCTGTCAAGTTCGTTGTGATGAGAGCTGTGAAGTGAAGTGGGTTGCGTTTCGTCCCGGGCATGCTCACTTGGACTCATCAGTAAGACTAATTCATGCCCTGCTTTAGACTCTCTTTTTTCTAAATTAAAAGATGACACAAAATTCATAAAACGGACCTTGTATATCAAACCAATTGTAAGGTTTGCTCCATCGGAGAAACTTCTCAACCATTGAAAAAAATCTGTTGTGGTCAGCACAATACCTCTCGCCATTTTCATTTTATGTTGCATAGGGCGCGAGCAGTTATGTGACTTTGTTGGGCTTGGCAAGCAGATATGGGGGCCCGTGTCAGAATGAGAGCTAGTAATATACATAGGTGTCAAGTATCATAAGTTTTCATTCAAAACATTATGATTTTCTAAATCCATGTGGATTATTTTCCTCGACAAGTATATTCCATACTAATGGATGACAAACAAACATCAGAATATTTTGAAATTTTGAATGAAAATTATGACATGACAATTGTGACATCTATGTAAATAAGTACTGGCCGTCATTCTGACACGGATCCTCATATTTGTTTGCCAAGGCCAACAAAGTCACAGGACTGCTCGCGCCCTATGAGTAACGAATTTAACATTTCTTGTACACGCAAATAATTGAAATTGTTTCTCTTCTTTCGTACTATGAGAAATTTTATCATACTATTCTAATATGTTCAAAATTCTTCAAATTCATTGACGGTATTAGCGGTTTTTCTTAAGGATATATGTAATATTAACATACCTGTAATTTAAATACATATTTAATTAATAATACAATAATATATATTAAATGTACTCATACCTCTCAGAAATATCTGACACTGACATTTTGCAATTATTTGTCAATTACAAAAATTTAAATATCGCAACTGTTTTTCGGGCAACGAGATTTATTACAACAGATTATTCTATATTATTATATACTATATCTCCAAACCTATACGAGATATAATAAAAAAATTAAATGTGTCAGATTGAGAATTTAATTATCTTTAATATTTGTAGTAACAAATTTTCAAAAAATAATATTTAGAAATTATTTTTTTAGAAACTACCACTTCCGGTTGTCCAATTGTTACCAGAACCCATTCAACTCTTCCCATTACTGTTAGATTGAGGTATCCGTAGTCAAACAGGTCTTTAGTCTTATAAAATTTGAGAAATCGTGTCTCCAACAACCTCACACACACACACATCCACACACACACACACACACACACACACACACACACACACACACACACACAGACATCATTGTAAAAATGTTAAAATCGGATTCTATGGACCTTAAAACGTGCTTATTCAATAAAATCTGGATATGCGATTTTTAGCATGAATCCAATACCTCTCTTAGCGAGAGGTAAAAAAAGGAAAGCTGTAGAGTTTAAAATACATACTTATTAAAGTAAGTTAAAGTACACAATTTAAATAACATTTCCTTGTCTAACAATCATATAATTAAAGAAGAACAGCGATTGAAACAATAATTTATAACAATGAACATATGCGTACTACAGCACAGCAGTTACAACCTAGTTTGGAGGTTGGTTTGGTTTTGGTTGGAAAGTTTTAGCGACCTCTCAAATGATTTCATTTGACAGTGACAACGGTCTTTAGCGGACGAAATGACTCCCCTTAGCCCCCTTTGTGCCACCTCCACCGCCGCTTTAATCTCTAATATGTGTTAGCTTCAGTTGAGCTTCGGAATTTGGATTTTGAGATAATTGTGTTTTATTGCGTAAGCGTAAGCGAATCTACGACGAAATTAGTTTTGGAATTGCAACCATTGTTAAAGTAAATTAACGCCAGGTAACCGTGTTGTGCCTAGTAATAAACAGGGCAAAGTTTATGTAAAGAAAAACGCGCTTTTGTCTTGTGGAGAGAGAACGAGATTGGATTTACTTTGATTAAATTATATTAAAACAGTTTGTTAAGCAATGACTTCCTGTTCAAACTAGTTCTTAGAATCCATTTTAATAATTTAATATGAATTAATTGAATGTATTGTTTTCTTAGATTCAGCGCTTGTTTATTCTGTATATTTATTTAACATTATTAGTGTATCTATTGCAATAAAAATTACAAGCAAGTTTTAATATTTTGTAGCTTACAATGAATTATTGAATGCGATATTTATATATTGGAATTTGGAATCTACTCAATGTACACGTGTTTGTTCATGTTCAACGTACTATAAATAATTTAATTTTATTTACGTTTTATTCAGAATTTTCCGTACTAAACCTTAACATGGTGTCCGAGAACGGCGCCGTAGACCGAAAAATTATTTTTCCATTACGACATCTCGGTCGATTGGACTGTGTATGTTGTCGGGTTCTGTAGCGCCGTAGAAATATGATTTGCTTTAAACTACTATATTATATGAGTAGACCTCGTTGGCCTCAAGGAACACTGTGCATTTACCAGTTTTTAAATTCCATATTCAAAATAAATTTTAGATAAAAAGAAAACAATATTATAATCTGGATACAAAACTAATGCAAAATGCAAGTACGTACTCGATGGATGTAGCTTGTTGCTGTTCCTATACTACCGATATAAACGAGTAGATGAGTTTAAGAAATATAAGTACATACTCAGCTGTAATTTTATATAGGTAGACCAAGTTGGAACATATCAAACAAAATGTAGCACAGAACTGCTTCGGTCTATACGACCGAAGGTAAAAAATGAAATATCTACCTATCATAGAATATTTCTCATCATGAAAGGTACGGATACGAATAGAATAACAATAGCAGTAAAATGCATAAACGGCCTTACATATTATTATATTTTATTAGCTATACACATTTGGAAAGTAACGAACTCTAAAATTCATCATTTTATTCAATCTTTCAGAAAAATATCGAAAAATTACTATAGGAGTTCTATGATAAGATTGGTTGATGTATTTATATAAAAGTAAATGAAAAATCATATTTAGAACATTTTAATTCCGTACATGGATTCAAACGCCATTACAAATGTATTTGTTCTGCTGATATGGTCTTATTAGTACATCAATGAAGTAATATGCTATAATTTAATCGAAGAGCAAGTTAAACAATAAATAATCTTTACTGGTTATAATTTGATTTGTTGTTATTGTATTACACAATATTTCGAAATATCTGGTATAACTGGCACAGCGATTTTAAAATATTATATCGTATCAATGTTAGTAGTATGCTTTGGGACGTTTCAGCACAGGCCGAATAAGCAGATTTCGGGCGCGTGCTTGAGGGCGTCGCTGCTGCACGCGGCCCCGTTGCCATAGAGACCGCGCCCCCGGGGCTTAGCAGCTCGGAGTATACGGCTCCCCTCCTCCCACTCCCACTTCCCGGCATGATGCTCCCCAACGCCCTCACTTTACTCCCACACGGCTCCTTGCCCGTCTAACTTTCCTGCGCTGATTTCTTACAAAGTAATAAGTGATTTTTTGACGAGCCCTAATAAATGATTCAAGGAAGCCAATAGACGCTGCCGTTTACTTTACCTCAATCACTTGTTTTATTATTTTATTATTCATATGAAAAAAAAAAAACGAACTAGGGGAATATTTCATGGGGGGTAAATATAAGTTTTGGTTGCCCTCTTGACTTCAGATAAGTTTATATGTTATTATCCCTAACAGGCATGTTTTGAAGCATGTTTACTCGTATAAACACTTCACATCATGAGGAAAATTGATAAAACTTTTCCTATATTTTAGCAAAAAAATATGAATAAATACAATGATTAAAATCAAATAAAAACAAATTACTTTTATGAAGTATATTTTCCCGTGGCTTAAACTAATTTGACCTACATACATGTAAATATTAAATGATAAATTCAGAATGTTTCAATATTTCAGAAGAAAAAATGGATGAGAGAGCTACAATAGGCCCACAATTATGGATGTATGGCGAGGTTATATACAGGGTGTTAAAAAAGGTAAAAATATTTGAGGGTTGTATACATGTCGATATGTTGATTCTTAATCAAAAATATTATTTCAAAATTCGGAAATTATTTCATTTTTTTTTAATGCACCGACATATTTTTTTATTAAATATATATATATATATATATATATATATATATATATATATATATATATATATATATATATATATATATATGTATTGTCAGAAACCCTTTTAACATAAGGTGTAGGGTGTACAGATATATTTAATCGAAAAATACAACAGATATTATTACATTTATTTGGACATGTCATGAGGAGAGATGAATTATATATTGGAAGAAGAATGAACAACTTAGTAGTAGAAGGTAAAAAAAACAGACGTAGACCAAAGATAATATGGAAGGACTATATTGCGGAAGACTTGAAAGAAAACTGAATGAGGACGACAAGCAAAATAGAAATAAGTGGACGAAGAAAATCAAGAATAGCGACCCCCTAACGAATGGGAAAAGGCCAAAAAGAAGAAGAAAATGTCAGTGTCAAGTGCAATTTACATAGTTTGTTTATGAAATAAATTTACTGGAAATATACTCGTAGTATCTTTTGTAAGAAAATTTATGTATGGAATTTGTACATAATACACAGAAATGATGGAAGGAAATGTGCTGGCCAGATTTTTATTATTTATTTATTGTTAATAAACCATCTAAACTGAAGTTCTAGAAAATATTTGTTC
The DNA here is from genome assembly GCA_951394225.1 of Harpalus rufipes. Lineage (NCBI taxonomy): Eukaryota > Metazoa > Arthropoda > Insecta > Coleoptera > Carabidae > Harpalus > Harpalus rufipes. Next base: position 65,598,223 of record OX596274.1, read on the forward strand.
TTTTGCAAGAGACGAACAAAAGCGTAACGTTTTATTACGTCAAATTATTAGCATTTATTTTGACAATCATTATTCTGATACTGACGTAATAGAACGTTACGCTATTGTTCGTCTTTTGTTTCTCATTCCATGGCTAATACTATTAAATTGCAATTCCGTGAATTTTCAAATTTTATTTCTGCAGTTATGAAGTAGACAAAATGATTTTTTTTTATTGATTTGGATGTAGAAATTTTTGCTTCACAACATCCATTCGAAACTTTTTGTCTAAAATAATTAGGGAGCAATTGCACGGAAAACTGATTTCCCATGTTAAACGCCCCTATGTTTCACTTTCCGTGATATACCCTCTATATCTATATATATAATACCCAGATAAAAAAATAGATTAAATATATCAACAGTTAAAAATTTTCGTGTAAAGATATTTATAATTTTTTATTGAGTAAGTTGTGTTTTTTTATAGTTTTAATAAATTGTGATAATGTTTATCAAAATGTTAATAGTATTTGTGCAAATAAAATTGCATAAATTTCGATCGCGCCTAATTAAAAAAAAACGCCTACGGCTGTTTTGCCCTCACTTCGCTCATAGTCCTCTTTTTCAACGATTCAATTATGGTAACCCTAGAAAGAGTAGAAGACGGAGATAGTAAACAAAAATGGTATATAACTATTAAAATTTATTTACGTAAATATAGTGTTTATAGTAGTAAAAACGGTTGTTTTTATTAATATTTGATCAAGGTTACATACTGCACTACGGGATATATTAAATTCAGCCTTATTTTTGTAAAATTCTGCCTAGAGTAAACAAATACCGGCTCCGAATTCATTTAAAATTGGCAAACAGTAAAGTTCAAGTTTCACTGGAAATTTAACGAAGTTTAGTTGTCAAGCACAATAATAGCTTATTGTGTTTGGAAAAATGAACATTGCTATGAAACGCACGCACCCCACGCGAATCAAATTACTTAGAGCAGGCATGTTTTATGTTTACTCTACAGTTTCGTGTATGGAATTTGTATGACTGCATGTGCTCGCAGCTCGCATCCGATTTCAGACAAAATTTTAAATTAAATACCTACCTCATAATATAAGTCGTTAGTAGTTGTATGGAATACACAGCGTGTTTCAAGAATAGAAGAAAACCATTCAAATAAAAGTTGTAGTAAATTAAAAATATATTAAAAATAAACCAGTGGTTATCAAACTATATATATATATATAAATAAATACCAAAAATATTAAGAAAAAATCAATTGAAATATAAATTAATTTTATTTTTATATAGTTAATTTTTAGTAAGCTATGTACGAGAAAAATAAAACGAAACATAATTACTTGGTAATAACTTTATAAATGGTGTTCCATTTGATTAACAGCCCAAATAATTAAAACTGACAGCAATTTTTGTTTTTATACATAGCCTAATGAAAAATAACTATAAAAATAAAATTTATTTAAATTTTTCTCAATATTTTTGTTATGTAAGGATATAAAATGATTACATAGTTGAATTCAGAAAAATATATTCTATCGAATGAGCCTAAAAGTATACATACCATCATCCTATTTAAGAAAATAAAACTTTATGTTATAGTTTTAAAATCACTAGTTTAGATTTTTTTCTTCAATAAGTGAATGTCCCCCGTGATTTTCTATAACTTTAGTTTTATTTTTTTCCTCTATTCTCAAGAATAAAGAAAATAATCGAGCTGATCACTTTTCTTGAAAATTCCTGGTGTACACAGATATAATTGCTATCCTTTTTTATTATATGGAAAGTAATTACAAATATAAACTGGTGGTATATCTCGATAATACTCGTTGATAACAGTTTTCAATTGTTGAACCGCTGAGATCATTTATCACCAGCTTAAATTCTGTAGAGCATGGATGGTTTTGTTTTCATGATAAATAAAAATTGTGCAACTAGATATAATAGGAAACAAAACAAATATTTTTGTTTTAAATTCAGTATTCATGTAAACAACATTTTTCATAGTTACATAAACTAATATTATTCATTAGGTTGCGTAACGACTAGTTGTGATTTTGATGTCCCGGGTCGAATTCGACCGATGTTTCAAATTTGAAGATCATTTTTAATTCTCAAATATTACAACAGTGCGTAATGTGGTGACAAGTGAAATGATGTCTGATAAGCGCCTTCATTAGTATATTATATGTATCTCATGTTTTCATGATTTAATGTAAATTGATACACCCAGAAATGAGTAATAAGCCGGGATGATATATTTCACATAGCTACATGTACTGAGTCTCTACTTGAAACATATACAGGGTGGAAACGAACTTAATTTAAGGGTGAGTAGTATGACATGTGTAGATTACGAAACTGAAAGATTTTTTTCTAAATTCGAAAAACAAAAATTCGACTTTTCTTATGGAAACTTTTTTTTACTGCTGTTTCAATTCATATTTCATTAAAAATATGGTTATCAAAAATACATTCAAAATTAGTTGTATAAGATATTATTCTTAATAATTAAATTAAATAGCATTTTTAACGAAAATAATTGTGTAATAGACAAAATAATGCAAATGCGTTGCCAGTGGTCCAGTGGTACCAAAAATGTTAGTTTCATGAAAACTACCCTTAAATATGCGAATTTTTAAAAAATTCTTTCTGTTTCGTAATCTGCACATGTCACACTACTCACCCTTAAATTTATGACATTAAGTTCGTTTCCACCCTGTATATTAATACAATATTATTTTTTTCCTGTAGTTACTTAGTTTTAGAGAAAAATTGTAAATACAATACTTATTCAGAATTAGAAACTACACAACTTGAGACAAAAATCAATTACAATTTTTTTATTTTACGCCAAATCAATTTACAGTTTACAGCATTTTTCAGTTATGGAACTAGTGATGTTACTGTTGGAAAGAAAATTATTCCATGGGACTATGATATATGATGTAAATTGTGTATTTTATTTTACCATTCTTAAAATTAAAGAGATTGTAATTCATTTTAATCTCATATTGTGTTGCATTTAATTCTAAAAGAAGTATTTACAAATTTCATTTAAAATTAATATTTAAGTACTGCAAAATTAATATTAAAAAAAACATTGAATTCCCTATATATCAGAATTCAAATAAACTTAAATTAGGTAAGGAATATATTGTCTGGTCAAAAAATTTGATGGTAATTTTTTAATGAATAAGCACATTTTAGAGACCTTACAGGCTAAAGAGTATTTTTTCAATATAAAAAGTTTTAGAATACATTTAATATTTTTATTTCATTATATCCTTTGGAAAAGTCCTTTATATCAATAATCATATGCATTGGGAAAAGTATTTTTTTTCCACACTCTGGTGGAAAAGTATTTTAGTGAGGTTTGTGTATGGAAAATATTTTTTCTACGAACATTGTAAAACGCACCTTCATATTTATTTTAGAGCATAAAATAGTTGCTTTTATTACAGATAAAGTAGAAAAGAGTGAAAAACTACATTATCTGACATTCTATTGAATTCTTTACTACCTTCTTTATCAATAACTTTAAAATTTACAGAATGTTATACTTTTCAATATTGACCCGGGAGATGCTCCAATATAGCCGAGCTCTATGTTACATGACCTAGCGGTTTACCGAGGTCAGATATGAGCGCGAGGCTGGAATTTGCATATCTGCGAGGTGTGTATATTATTTCATTCACAATCAATTAGTTTTAGACATTAATGTTGACAGTTTTATTATAATTTGTTTAATCTATGACAATATTATAAAATTGATGATGGCCAAATATGACAATATTGCTAGGTAAGGACAAAATATGTATTGATTCTGTCATTTGAGTTATCTTAACCTATTATCAAGGTACCGTTTTTCTCAATAATTAAAATTTTCTATTTTATTGCGTACTTTTTAATTAGTTGTTAAGTGAAGTGTTTTTTTTACTATGGATATTTTTATTGCAATTTGACTTGTCAAAATGACTATTAGCTGTTGGAAAGTGACATTTAGCTAGCCGGAAAAGTCTTTTTCAGCTAGGTGAGAAGTGAAGTAAACAATAAGTCACTTCCCAATTGTTTGGTAGCTTAGTAGTGCACATATTACTAACCGATTATGAATAAACAATTTTGTGTGCAATTCAAGTGTACCATTTACTTTGCTATTTGTAAAATATTACAACACATTTTACTCTTGTTGCATAACTATTATTAACGAAACTTTAATTGTTTTTATATTTGCAAAAATGACATGTGCATTGAAAATAATTGCCAATAAATTCTGATTTTATAACATGAACATTGGTTGTGTAATTAAATTTTTAATGAATTATTTATTAAATTTTATTTTTAATAAAATATATTGTTTGATAACTCATTATAACTAATTATTCCATTTTCCACAATAGAACCTTGTAGTTACTGTACTCGTGTGGTTATTGCAAACATATATTTACTTTTTATTAATACATACGTTTGTTGCTTACATCCAATGTTAATTACATATATTGTATTAACACATTTTTCGGATAAATTGTATAGTATGTTTTAAATGAAAAAGCCATTTTATAATGGGTAATATGTGATATTAAAGGTTAGTAATGGATAGTGATAATACTCATGAGGTAAAGCTGATATTTGTGTACCTAATGTACAAAACAGATTCGCACACCCAGCAATGGGTAATATGCCGTGATGATTTGTCCGTCTATAAGTAAATCTGCAAATATGTCGCTTATTATTAATTTAGCGATCTTAACTATAATATTATAAAATACAATGGCGAATGATTAAAGTATGACAGATTTATTAAATGTAACTTTTTATATTCTTATTTCAAACAGTATCTCATCGAATTTCGAAAGAATAACTTCAGCCTTAACGTGAGAATTTATATCAGTAATTGTTTAAATCAATGTTTTATACAGTTTATCGCTGTTAGAAATATAAATAGGTTTACTTGTAAATAAATATTTTCGAAGTGCGTATTTGTGAACCTACCAAAAGTGAAAAAGCTAGTAACAAAAATATGAAAAACTCAGTGGAATCCCAGCAAACACAATTATGTAACAGATATGTAACCCTCAAAATTTAAACTCTCTATATTATGTAAGTTACATTTATATGAGAATTCATGCCTTTATGCCAGCATCAACAATACGTATCAGATTTGTAACATATACGTAAAAAAGTAACATATATGTTACATAAATTATACATATTTTATATCGTAAAACATATATATGTTACATAAATTATACATATGAATAATTAATTATTGTAATGCAGAGTAAGGAAGAAAAAGGAATGAAAGAATAACTAAATAATAAGTAAATTTTATTCATATAAATATATTTACCTACTGTATGGGGAAAAAATATTTTTGTCGTACTATAATAAATTATAAATATGAAAATAAAAAGCTATCAAAAAAAATTAAATATAAACATATATATATATATATATATATATATATATATATATATATATATATATATATATATATATATTTACTTAACTAGTATGTTACATCTTTATTATACATATATGTACATAACAAATTATAAAGATGTAATATATCATCGTAGTAAGTTTTCCATTTATACTGTATGTACTGTATGTATCTGATATGTAATAATGTTATGTAACTTCGAAATGTCCGTGAGCTCTCTCTATTTTGTATCTGATACGTAACCATGTTACATAACTTCGAAATGTATATGAGCTCTCTCTGTTATGTATTAGATATAATGTGTTTGCTGGGATAATGTTTTTTATTTTACATATTTATTCGGTTGTAAAACTCGTAAATAATTATTTGATATTTTTAACGATACAATATTTCTAATTAAAGAAATTTAAAAATGTAATTGCAAACACTGTTTCCGAGTATTAAAATATAATATTTACAACAGCGTATCCGTACCTACATACATACATACATATATCACTTAATACATTTACATTTTTCATTTCGATTTATTATTGAAAATTTTCAATTATCTATTTGTGTTTATTGCAAAATTAATAATGGGATAGTTGCCTACAATACATAATCAAAATATGATATATTTTTATTTATATTTATTAATATGAAAACATTGATATAAGAGTATCTAAGCTCTTATATACCGATACCATACAAAAATAAAACTAACCCGAAGTTTTTAGTGACGTTATAGTGGTGTTTGTATTCTTATAGTCTACATTCTACATGTAAGATATCTCTTTCATACTGGATTTATCATTAATACATTAATTCAATAAGTTCCTTCTATGTTGTTCTATATCAATAATATTCGTAAATAAATCAATTTAGGCATACTATTTCATTAAAATTGATATTAATAAAATAAAATAAATATATAATTTCAGTAATGTTTGTATATTTGTACTGTTGAAAGAGATTGGCGTTGGTCGAATTCGAATTCGAAATATAATCGGCAAAATAATACACTCATGCAGCTTCAAAATTTATTTTTCTTTTAATAAATTCCTGATATTATTCAAGATGTGAAAGGAAAAATAGTGCATTTTTTTATCACGTAAATACACCTAAAACTTGGTTTGCATTTGCATAAATATTTGTATGAAAAATAAAATGTTGGGTAGGGATAGTTGATGTTAGCTAAGCAAACCTTTAATCCATCAGAATGTTATTCAGTTCCGGAAAACTCCTATACAGATGTCTGGCGCGGGGAAGGCACAACGAGGACAAAGCAGCAGAAGTGTCAGGCCGCTTCAGCCAGAAAAGCCCTCGGGCCAAACAAACAATCTTACTGCTTGGCGTATGTTCCGACGTCTCGGACATGCGAACATGGCTCGGCGTCGTTTGTTACGGCTTGCTGGCCTGCTGCCCTGAACCTTTAATCAGACCAGGCCTATTGGAACTCATGTTTGCTGATGGTCCCATGTCAATGGACCCCTTTTAAACTTCAAATTCGCTCGCTTTTACTTTCGCAAATATGTTTTATACCGTCAGCTTTTCTCTTCAAAATTTAATGGTCTTTAGTTTTCAGATATTTTTCTCGTATTTCGTTGAAATGTGTATCCAAATTTCACATTTTTAGTTTATTTTTTCCTATTGCGATGGTCATTCCCATTATTGTTGCAGACAATGGAGTCCTTCACTAATTTTTTTCTACGATTAAAGAATTGGATCAGCTGGACGATGTTTGCGTATCTTTCTTTTGTATTTACTATAAATATGGAGAAGAATTTTTTTATTAAAAATTAATAAGCTTATAAAGGCAAAGCAGTATTGCAAGTTTTGAAAGGAAAAGTACGAACAACATACATATGAATTTTTACCTGATTATTTAATAATTATAACAAATAAAAGAAATTGTGTCAAAAATAGATGGTATTCTATTTCAAAGAACTGCATGTGTATGTGTGTGTATGTGTGTGTATGTGTGTGTGTGTGTGTGTGTGTGTGTGTGCGTGTATGTGTATATGTGACCGCGGTCTCGGGCACTATATCTCCAATACTAGAATTCCAAAACTTAAAATTCTTGCGTATTCCTCTTCCTTACAACCATATGCAGACTTGATTAGATTTTGGTTATAATTAGTCAACCGGAAGTATCCTCATTTGAAGATTTTAACAGTTTTTCTTGAAAAACTCAGTTAAATTTTATTATAACTTAAAGAATATATTATTCTCTATACGATTTGATTGCATTTTATATTTCATATTCAACAGATATAGAGTTAAAGACTTACAAAGATAATAAATTTTATAAATCAGCCAGCTGTACTAACTTAACCATGGAAACTGCTAATATATTCAGTTAATTCAAATTGACACATGTCAGTATCAATAAAAATAAATGAATGAAAGAATAAGGGAAATAACTCTAGTGTTGGGCGTTTCTGGAAAGATATAAGAGAGACGGTTACATTGGTTTAAACATGTCATGAGGAGAGATGAGTATATTGGAAGAATGAATAGCTTATAACAGAAGGTGGAAGAAACATAGGAAGACCAAATATAAGATGAACGGAAAGAAAAGGAACTGAATGAGGACGACACGCAAAACAAAAATTAGTGGAAGAAGAAAATAAAAAATAGCAACCCCCTAACGAATGGGAAAACTAATGAAGAAGAAGATGTCAGTGTCAAGTGCAATTCGCATAGTTTGTTTATGAAATAATTTAACTGGAAATATAGGATTTTTTGCAAGACAATTTATGTGTAGGGCGCGTGCAGTGACGTGACTTTGCTGACTTTGGCAAGCAGATATGTGGACCCGTGTCAAAATGACAGCTATTAATTACGTCCATAACTGATAAATGTCATAATTTTTGACGTGAGGATGACCCGCAAAACAGAAATGAATGGAAGAAGAAAATAAAAAATAGCGACAAGAAGAAAATAAAAAATAGCGACCCCTAACGAATGGGAAAAGCTAAAGAAGAAGAAGATATCAGTGTCAAGTGCCATTTGCATGAAATAATATTACTGGAAATTTAGAATCTTTTGCAAGAAAATTTATGTATGGAATTTGTACATAATACACAGGATTGACGGAAGGTATCGTGCTGGCCACGTCAGATTTTTTTTTAATAATTTGATATTTATTGTCAATTTTTGTGTTGGTGATGTGTTTCTATGACAAACAACATTGTATACAACATTCATAAGTAAAATTCGTTGCTAAGATACCGAAGCGTGCTGCAAAGAGTCGCTTTCAACATGAAAAACAAACCAGAAAATTGTATTTTTAGAACAGGACCTAAATGGTAAGGATAAAATGCTTATTTCACTAACTTTAAATAAACTATTTATTTGGGGACACTTATGATCTGAATTTAAACAAGACAGGAAGTATTTATCAATTTATCTCTCATATTATCGTCTAGTGATTTCGCAATGCACTACATAATATTTCTAGTCACTTCATACGCATTCATTCCAACAATGCAAAATAAATAGAAATTCAAAAATATTCTAAGAAAACATAATTTTGTTTTTCCTCAATACTGCCATTGTGTCCGTTATAAATATATACGTACGTAACTTATACTCACAAATACTAACTGATTTAAATAAAAATAAAAACACCAAAGAAATTAATTGGTATTTATTTCGCGGAATGATGAAAAATGATGTATGACAGTTTACATTTGATAATTACAGATAACATGGTTAATATTGTCAATGTTGTGATATACGGTGTGTTAATTAAAAAGCGGCGTTTAGTATGGGAATACAATTTTCCTTGCTCAAACTTTGCAATTAATTCTAGGCAAAAATATTTCAGATAATTTAATCGTTCTAATAAGATTTCATTTTGTCCATTTTGTAACCTCTAAAATCAAATTTCAAATTTTATACATAAATGCATTTCAATGTAATTTTGTTTTAATTCCATGGCTAGGAAAAACTGATGTCTTATTTTAAATGTCTATAGCATGTTTTTTATTAAACTGTATGTATTTTCAAAAAAATCATTTCACTTTCGAAATTAAAATATTTCATTTTTCAAAGTGTGTTTTAATTGAATATTGTTTTGATGCAAAAATTAGTTTCAATTAACTTTTCATTATGTGAAATATTTAATTGAAAAATGTTATTGACAAAATTCTGCAAATTACAATTTCAATTTTAAAATTATTGTGGAACTAACAATTAATATTTTTGTTACTGATTTGTTCAGCTTCATTAAATTATAGATGAATTTATTTAAATAAAGTTGTTTATTTAAAATTGTTTTACAGGATATGCATTTTACATTACTATGATAAAATAAAGCTAGAAAGCAAATTCAAGTTGATACAAAACTGTATTTCGAGTATAGAGCAACACTTATTTTAAAACTTTACAGTTACAATGATATGTCTAATCTTCAAATACAAGAAGCTAGAAACTCTTAGAAACATTAACTTGATAAGCATATGTGTTTCTTCGTATCTGATGCCATCTAGTGGTGTTAAAAGAACAAGTACGATTGCATATGTCTACGTCATTATGTTGCGCTAATTCATAGACCTTATTTATGAACAAAAAAAATAGATGTTTATTATTTTTTATTTATAAAGTATAAACAAAAAAAATCGAAAATTGGTAATATAATTGCTTTTGAAAAAAAAAATTATAAAGAGATGATAAGTGATTTCGAGTGTACACCGCGATTCCATGGACGTTGAACTCTATCTTAACCGCAGCTGAAATGTTTCGTTGCTCCTTGCCTTGCTACAGTCGAAAATTCAATTTGGAAACTTCCCTGGAAATTTCTTTTGTTTTAAAATTATTCTTTCCTGTATACCTCGCCGGATTTAAGTTTAATGATAGCCCAGTGTCTCTGCTGAAGAATTCCGTGAGTGCCGCAGTTGAGGCTGACTGATTGCGGTTAAATGCTCGGAGTATTTTTGGTTAAAGTTTCAGTGTTTGTTGATTGAAGTGCTGTGAGTATTTAGGACCCTCAGCGAAGTTCTGATGTTTTTCTACTTGTTGCGTAATTGATTTTATCAAATAAATTATAACAAGGAAAACATACTTATTCTTTATTATTTTCTTAACTTTTAGATACATGTATCATGTTTGATATACAATGAGTGATATCTATATTATTTACATAGCCATGAAAAAAACAAGTAGCTATAGCAAGTTTCTGTCACATTTATTTGCTATCAACATCAACAAAAAATGAAAATATAAATACATCATACTTCTTGGAATTTCACTGATAGATGGTAGGTGAAGAATTCTTTAACGCAACAAGGATGCTTTTGCTTGGCCATTTTTTTACCAACTGTCATTTTCCACCAAATTTTGATACAAAGTTATATCTTCAAAAACTGTGCACAGATTCAGCTCACAGCGCAAATTATATATATGAACAGGCAAAATTTAATATTGAATCGAATTACGATAACTACTTACAAGGTTTAAAATTTTAATCCCTATTAAGTAGATCAAAATTTTGTAAAAAAAAACTGAAATACAACAATGACCTTTGTAAAACAAAACAAATTGTTCATTTTCTTACACTCAAACCTTTATAAATAATAGTTATTTTTGTGCTTTGTGCCGAATTACTAGTTATAAGCTGTATTACTGTTCTGGCGAAATGTTTGAACATTTCCTAAACCAGAATTAGTACAATATTTGCTAATTTTAGGATTAAATCGTTAATTATAACTTAAATGAACACATTTGAAGCTAAATGTAAGTAATTATATTTGAATTTGTAATGTAAAACCAATAAAAAATGTTTGTTGATTTATAAATCCATGGCATTTGAAATTCAAATTTTTTAATGTTACCAACGTAAAAATCCCTAATATTTAATTTTTGAGCAATACAGCAAATGCATTTAATAAATTTATGCAAAAATCAGCACAAAAATCATATGTATTTAGGTACCTATACATTCGGTTCCGTCTTTAAATACGAGCACTCGCAAAGCAATCACATTTCCTCTCGTATTTTGGTTAATGTCGTATGAATGTATCCTAATACATATTTCAAATTAATTTTGTGCGGGATTACTAATACGTAAAGTAAATGTTATTCAAGAAAATATTTATTCAGCGTTTCTATCAATCAAATATCTTTACAATAGAAACATTTTTTCCCCTTCAGTCGTATTCGATCTGGTAGTGAAACTATTTTGAAAAAAAGCCGGTTCTTACGCTGTATTGATGCGGCAATCGTTCGATCGGCTCGGCCTCCTTCGCCACCCCTTAAACAAATACCATTATCGCAAACATCTACAGCATTCACGTGAATCAGCGCCATCTGAACAAACAAGCATAAATTTACTTAACTCTGTTTCCAAATCAAAATCATCTGATTTGGCTCTAAACTTTCGCAAACCTAGCCCGTAAAGTTTCTTCAGAAAACAACTAGACACAACGAAAAAAACTCTGCTTAATTTCTTAACAACCTGAAGGACTGGTTTATAAATCTTGTTAAGTTGTTAAATTTATCTTGTAGTTAAATATACGTTTAACAATTATTTTATAGAAAGGAAAAAACAAGTTTTATATTTTTTTTATTTAACAACGGGAGGTAGAAAACACTTACGAAATATGAATGTTTGGTTTTACAATTTCTGTTCGATGTTCTAAGAATTTGATAACTGTCCGCTAATAAAAATATATCGCATAAATATTTTAGAATATGAAAATTTATGTACTTATCAATTTCTTCATGTGATATTTTTTTTGTAACTGGCAATTAACAAAAACATTAACCAAAGAATAACAGAATAAGAAGACAAAAAATATGCATAAGTGTATAATTTTTTTACAAAACTGCACTAAAGTTTATTTTTCAAAAATGTCAAATTTCTAATCGTTGCATAATGGTAGTTTAAGGAGCTAGCGCAGAAAATTAATCTTTTCGTTTATGTTGCAAGGCTATGAATTAAAAAATCTATTGTGGCCAGCACAATACCTCTCGCCATTTTCATTTTATGTTGCATAGGGTGCGAGCAATTATACGACTTTGTTGACCTTGGCAAGCAGATGTGGGGGCCCGTGTCAGAATGACAGCTAGTAATAATTTAAATAGGTGTCAAGTATCATAAGTTTTCATTCAAAACATTATGATTTTCCAAATTCATGTGTATTATTTTCCTCTACAAGTATATTCCATACTGTTGATGAAAAATAAACATTGGAATATTTTGAAATTTTGAATGAAAAATTATGACATATGACAATTGTGACATCTATGTAAATAAATACTAGCCGTTATTTTGACACGGATCCTCGTATCTGCTTGCCAAGGCCAACAAATTCACATAACTGCTCGCGCACTATAAGTAACGAATTTAACATTTCTTGTACTCACAAATAATTGAAATTGTATTTCTTCTTTCTTTCTATGATAAATTTTGTCCTACTATTCTAATATGTTCAAAATTCTTCAAATTCATTGAGGGTATTAGCGGTATTGCTTAAGGATATATGTAATATTAAACATACCTATAATTTAAATACATATTTAATTAATAATACAATAATATATATTAAATGTACTCGTACCTCCCAGAAAAATCTTCCAGTTATGTTAGTAAAAATGCCTATTTTTGACACTGACATTTTGCATTTATCTGTCAATTACAAACAATTAAATATCTCAACTGTTTTTTGGGCAACGAGATTTATTACAACAGATTATACTGTATTATTATATACTATATCTCCAAACCTATACGAGATATAATAAAAAAAAAAAATGTTTTAGATTGAGAATTTAATTATCTTTATTATTTGTAGTAACAAATTTTTAATATTTAGATTTTTTTTGTAGAAACTACCACTTCCGGGTGTCCAATTGTTACTAGAACCTATTCAACTCTTCCCATTACTGTTAGATTGAGGAATCCGTAGTTACATAGGTCTTTAGTCTTATATAATTTAAGAAATCGTACACACACGCACACACAGACATCATCGTAAAAATGTTATAATCGGATTGTAGGGTCCCTACAATCCGATTATAACATTTTAACCTTAAAACGTGCTTATTCACTAAAATCTGGATATGAGATTTTTAGCATGAATCTAATACCTCTCTTAGCGAGAGGTAAAAACAGACAATTTACATGAGGTTTGTATAGGTATTGCTTTTTACCTCCCGCTACCCTTGGTAAGGGAGGTATAGGGATCGTGTTAAAAATCGCATATAGAGATTTTAGTAAATGACCACGTTTTAAGGTCCCTACAACCCATTTTTAATATTTTCACGATGATGTCTGTGTGTATGTATGTATGTATGTATGTATGTATGTATGTATGTATGTATGTATGTATGTATGTATGTATGTATGTATGTATGTGTGTGTGTGTGTGTGTGTGTGTGTGTGTGTGTGTGTGCACGTGCGCGTGCGAGTGTGCGTGTGCGTGTGCGTGTGCGTGTGCGTGCGCGTGTGCGTGTGCGTGTGCGTGTGTGTGTGTGTGTGTGTGTGTGTGTGTGTGTGTGTGTGTGTGTGGACCCTCTTTACGCTCTATCTCAAATACTATCATTCAGAAAGTTTTCAAACCATGTATTTCTACCTTATTCTAATATGGAAAGAACTCATTAGATTTTGGTGGCAATCGGATAACCGGAAATGGCAGTTTACTTGAAGCTCAAGATAGTTTTTCTTCAAAAAATACCTTTAAATGTATTTTTTTCTGAATTTGTTATTATAAGAATTAAAGATTATTCCATTTTCTACAAGTTTGCTGTAATACTTTTTCTATATATTGTATGGATAAATTTATAAAGTAATGTAAAAATTATATACATAGGTAAATGGCGGGAGATACTGTGTTGGTCACATAAGATTTTTTTATAATCATATCCTTAATTTTTTTATAAATATTGAATCAAATTTTAGTAAATGAAATATTTTTATGTTAGCCATGCTGGAGCCAATTTTCTGTCTAAAGTCATTCACTGGGTTGAAGGTTACATCGACGATTTAATTGAAAATTTAAATAAAGCTAACAATAAAGATGTTTGGAGACGATGAAATTTTAACAGCTGTAGAAATGACATTTGAATATTTACGATACCTTTCACATAAACACATTTGAGTTACCTCTTAACTTCGAATTGTACTTTAACAACGTCGGTGATAACGTTCGTATTAATGTAAAAAATTAAAAATAACAAAAGAAGATAAGGGTTTTATCAAATTACATATTTATTTTTCATGGGTACAAAAAATACTACTGTCATCACTAAAATGTTTTGTGGCCAGTATAATACTTCATGTCAATTCAATTTTATTTTACTTTCTTTTATTTAGGTAACATACTAGTATCTAAACCAGACATTGGCGATCAAAGATTTCTATAAGTTTCTCTGCTGTATTCTTGAGCTCCCTGATGTTCGATAAACCCATCACTTTTTGAAAACTTGACAAAGAGGATAGTGTTTCTTCCTTATTTTATATAGGTATCATATAATCCAGGATGTGTGTGCACGCGTAATCCATGATAGTTTACTTACATACCTAAACAACGTAAATAATGATGTCAAATACAGAAAATGCGTAGAGAATGTAAACTTTGTGATTACACATGCGCAATGGAGGTTCAACGAAATGAAGATAATTTCATACTTACTTATTTTAACAGTAGTTATTGATAATAAATAAACAAAAATGGGAAGCAGAATAGAAAACAATTTTTTAACAAAATTAAATTACGCTCTGAAACACATAAATAAGAAATAGCAATATATTTGTTATCTTTTAAGTAATAAATTAAAAATAAATATCGTCTACATGGGAGTAGACAATATACAAAATGTAATGACGTAAATTACATCCTTGTCCGCGCTTAAACAATAACGTAATTTAAGTGGCATAGATTACAGGCACAACCCTGCATATAATAATATATAAAGATATTTGTACATAATTCCGTTGGAAACTATTTTCTGATCGTATTATACTTTTTGTTTCAAGTACAGATATACTTATTTGTTAATTACAAATATTTAGATTTATTTATCAACTGGGATCCAAGAAGTAGTAAGGGCTGTGATATTTATTACACAAGTAAAAATGTTAAAACTTAATTATACGGTCCTTATTCATTAAAATCTAGATATGCAATTATTTTTAGCATGATTCCTGTATTTAGGTATACCGTGAGTATTTTTTAACATGAAACATGGGATTTGTCATATCCATGGTTACGACTTGACATTTGATTGACAGCAATGTATTTGCCTGTCTCATTTAAAATGAAACATAGGGGATGAATTTGACAGAAGTATTATATTTAAATATTGAGCAGTAATATTCCCGTTAATAAAAAATGGCCCAATAATGTGGGTTCCTATTATGCCAGCCCAAACGTTAACTTTCTCGGGTCGTTGAGTCCTCGTACTATGATACAAATGTAGATTTTCCCTGGACCAATACCGACAATTTTGTGAATTTACCTCGCCATATAAATAAAAAGTTGCTTCGTCCATAAAAAGTATATTTTGCAGCAAATCTGAATTGTTATTAACGTTTTCAAACATTCGTTCACAAAAATTTATTCTTCGTTCGTATCGTCCATAACCAATTCCTGGTGATTTTGGAAATGGTATGATCTGTAATGATCCTTTTTAAATAGTCTGTGTACAGTAGCTTTGTTTACAGCAGTAGCTTGCCCAATTTCTCTTAATGTTAGTCAGAATTTCATGTTTTTTTCTGCGCAGTTAATATATTACAGGATCTATTCCTACTGTTATGTGCAGGCTCGATGCAACCATTTCCTCTAAAGGTATTCACTATTCTTAAAAAAATTGCTGCACTTGGTGTAGACCTGTCAGGAAATGAAGCGCGGAACAAGTCCGACGCCTTAAACTTGGATTAAAATTCGAATAATACCACTTAATAACCTGCACCTTCTCTTCCACAGTATAAACTATTGTATTTCAAATTGGTTTTTTGACATTGACAGAGTAGACAAATGTCAAAATTGTCCCCTATGTTTCATTTTAAATGAGACAGGCAAATACATTGCTGTCAATTAAATCGTAACCATGGATATGACAAATCCCATGTTTCATGTTAAAAAATACTCACGGTATAGATAAAAACTTAGATTGTGTGTGTTAAAAAATCTACTTTTTATATCAATGAATATAATTATTTTTACATACAGAAATATTGTCATTTTGACACACGTCTTGTGCACAAAACTTCTCATTACAACATATGTATAAAAAACATTCCTAAAAAATGTTTTTAATAAATAAATATTGTTAAAAAAATGTATTGAAGAATAAAACCCTGTTAATTATATTAGATGAATTCGGCTTTACATCGTTGAACATTATTAAGCACATAACAAGTGAGTCATTGAGTCGAAGAAAAATATAGGGAATTTATTTGAAAGACACCCGACAAGAGTCTCGCTTTGTTTAACCCCTTCACAGCATTGTTATTCTCCGACGCCTTGCCTTCTGTGATATATCCGTTCTGTCTTCGCCTACGTGCAAGTTAGATTGAAATCTACTCTTTAATTTAAATGCTGGGTATCTACGATGATTAATTAGTTTTCTTAATCATTGCCGAAAACTTGGTGTTGTTGTTGTTGTTGGTAAGAATTCCCCCGCTAACCGAATCCACACGAAATTCCTCGAATTTCGACGAAGACGAAAGAAAATTCGCGTTTTGATTGAATAAGTAACAAAGCAACGATAAATCCTAGCGGATGTCTAAGGTTTTTATTTTTTAATTTAAGATGAGTTTGTGAAGTAATTTTATCTGTCAGATTCAAGAAATGTAAGTTAATTTGAAATTTTGATGCTCGGAGTTAATTGCATGATAAATTTTGAAATAAGATGGAAGCGTTATTTATATAAAAGTAAATCTAGAAAACTTCTGATTAAAATTTATTGTCTAAAGCGAAACCTTCCAATTAACAATATTGATGGAATTTATAAATGGATAGAGATTATATTTTGTACAGAAAATTAATTAAATTCATTATTGTTCCTACTATGTATTTCCTATCTACTTATGATTTATTATTTAAAAATATTTTTTATTCCTGCAATTTTTTTAAATATTTCAATTAATATAATTTCATTTCAATTATTTAAATTAATTATTTTTATTTTGAGATGACCAGCAAAGAAGTACAAGCGAGTCGCTATTTGGCGGTACCAGTCCTCTTTCGCTGTTTTTTTCAAATTATCATTGAAAATTACTTTTAAATTTAAATTAAATAACTTTTTTACCGTTCATTTTTATAAAGTATTTATTACAACAAAGAAGTACTAATGAACAATAATCACACAAAAATTAATTACAATAATTGTTACTGTATGTTACAAGCATGGGAACATTATATGCAGGGTGTCTCATTTTTTATGTTTTTTATCTATTTTTTCATTTGTTTCTAAATAATTTTCAATTTTTTTACTCCAATAAATTAGTAATTCATCTTGTATTCATGTTTAAAACAAAAGAATATAGACTTGTTGTTGTATCATTGAAAAGCTTATAAAATAAACAAAAAAGATGAGACTATTGGCAACATAGGTTCCCATTTAAAAAATCATAAGTTTGTTATATCTCGAAAATTATTATTTTTTTAAAAAATCTGATTACGCCTTTTTATTCTACGGGAAACAATTTTTTCTATGATCATAAATAAGATATTTCCGAAATGAGCGAAAAACGAGTTTCTGCTTATAGCTCAGAGATAAAAGAAGATCGAAAATTCCTTTGGTAACTATTAAACTTTTCTCGAGAAGTTGACTCTGGAATGTTCAAACGGTATTGCTGTATCGTTAATATTACCCGAGATATCTTAAAAACAAAAACCTCTAAAATGAGGCACCCTATTGAAGGCTGAAAATACCTATAGGGTTCTCAGATTAGACCTATTATTTATCTTGCATAATATTGTTTGGCAATCAGAGTCCTTGAATTTATGTTTTAATTGATTCTAAGAAGGTTGCCTTAAAATAACTAAATGGTAGCCGGTGCCGGTTGTTGAGGTATAAGTTCATCGCGACTGCAGATACAGAAACCGGCGTTTTGTGGGTAGATTATTATTAGAAAAGTAGCCAAGTCCAAACACATTATTTTACAATTTAGTGCAAATTAAAATAGTGCGCTATTATAAGAATTAATTTTTACTATTTACCAGGTGCTGACTGCAGATGTGAGAACCGCTGCTGGCAGCCAAGGCACTATGCACTGACTTGATTCTATTCTACGTTGTAGTGCACATGAAATTTTCCAACGCACAAATCTTGACAAATACACGCCAGTAGTACAGCAAGCACGGTTGGGGACCAATTCAAGGTCATTTACTAGAGTCCGTGTTGGCGTACAGGACAGATAAAATAGCCTGGTGTTTACTAGTACGGACGAACACGACAATAAATTAAATTTAACATTTTATTACACGTAAAAGGACACGGGTTAAACGCAACAGACGCAATAACCTTGAAGTCGTCCGAATACAGCGGTTACTATACTAGTCACGTAGATATAAAATTATATTTTGTCGACCCTTATAAAAAAAGTCCGAAATGTAAGAAACAATCTCGGGACATGCTTATACATATGTAGAAAATCAAAGTTAAATAACACCTGAAAAAGTGCTAAATAAAATTGACAGTAATAACATCTGACAAAAAATTACGTGTCTGGTTTTATTATTTTATCTTTTAATTTTTAATATTCAGGTAGTGCACGTTTCAACAATTATCTTATACAAAACACGATAACAAGAAAATTAAAAAATATATATCAACAACTTGTTTATATAAATCACTAAAATCTCCATTGACGCTCAACGCCAACCATAAAATATAAAAACATTATATTAAGCGGCTAAATGCTGAAATAGCACTTTATCCCCTCAGAAAAAGTAACAAAGGGCGGAATTAAATGTTCCCAGAGATCATCGTGAAAGAATTTATTGAATCATTGAAATGTGCTGGTTTTAAGCAATCAATGAAAACACTTTATAAATTATTGTTTAATTTTTTTTTAATTATTGAAGCGTTTTATAACTTTATATGGTCTGTCGTAGGGTTGCTGTAAGGGAGAACCTATATTGCATT
The DNA here is from genome assembly GCA_951394225.1 of Harpalus rufipes. Lineage (NCBI taxonomy): Eukaryota > Metazoa > Arthropoda > Insecta > Coleoptera > Carabidae > Harpalus > Harpalus rufipes. The sequence continues at coordinate 65,617,748 of OX596274.1, forward strand.
ATGTTTTATAAAAACATGAGAGGTATGAAAGAAGTCTGGGTTAATGTATTATTTTTTGAATAATTTTGTTAATGGACTTTTTTAGTTGTAAATAAAATGCCATTTCCGAATCTGGTAATATTTTTGATTGTTTAGAAAATTCCCCTGGAACACGTAGTGAAGTTCCGTAAACAAGTTCAACAGCAGTACATTTAATAGGTTCTTTGTATGTTGTGTGTAAGCCTAATAAAACTAAAGGTAGGTTCTGAAGGGTTGTTGTAAGTTTCGAGAAAAGTTTTAAATTGTCTATGAAATCTTGCAATCATTCTGTTTGATTGTGGATGATAAGCTGTTGTTTTAACATGATGAGTACCAAATATTGATAATAAGTTTTTAAATAGGGTAGATTCAAATTGTCTCTATCTGTTGTAATGACAGATGGACAGCCAAATATAGATACCCAGTTAGTAACAAAAGCTTTAGATACTGTTTGACAGGTATAACTTCTTATATATTATTTGTTTTTAATGGTATTTAAATATTAATATTTATTTTTTATCAATAACTACACATTTGTCTGTTACTTAGTTCATTCATACAATGAATAGAATTTTCTTAGATGAATTTAACTATATCAAGATATAAAGCGCCGTACAACCAAGTATATGTATATGTATAGCACACAACTATATTTTCTCTAAACGTCTGACTTTTATTGTGAATATATCTGTCTAATTTGAGCCGGTATACTTACAGCAAGATAGAAAGTTGGCAAGTTTAGGATACATAATTAGGTTTCCTATTTCCGGTACTTTAGCATTGTAAGTTATTTACTCTTCCTTCTTGTTTCTCACGCGTAGTTTTTAATTAAATTGCTGTTAGCTTGCGTAAGATACACGTTCGGTTGGCGACACCGAGGCCTGACGTTCTTGACTCATGTCAGGATTTGTGTCATCTCACGCCCCTTTTAATTGTGAAACAGGAAACTAAACACAAATCACTACTGATAATCTGTTGTAAATTTGGCTTGAAGTATTTTATATGTTATTTGAGTAAAATATTTCAGATTAAATCAGGAATAATAATAATTGTTATAGTAGTGATAGTGTGTTAATAAGTGCTATTAATAATTCAGATATTTTAACATTATTCAAGTGCACAAAAACTATTTTTGTCATGAAAATTTTTTTTTATATGTAACCTACTAAAATTACACACGGGCAAAATTAGAGGAACACAAAAAAAATATCTTTGCGCTACTTTTTGATAATTTGACTGAATTTGGTAGCGGATAATTTACATTGCAGACTAATTAAAAAAAATATTTTCCATTATTTATAAATTAATAATAACATATTGTTTTATTATGCCGTAAAATCATCCGCCTCTGTACACAAATACTTATAAAATGTTAACATTTAGTCCAATTTTGTTTGAACGCCCACGATATTATGTTTTGATTTTTTGTTCCTAAGGAAATTAAGAATTGGTACAAAGATATGACGAAATATGCATAAATACACTTGACAGCTCAATCTTCATTTTGCTTAAGTTATGAGAAATATGTCAAGTGTGCTATCAAATGACAGGTTCCGATAAGAGCTGTCATGCACAAGTGACAAAATTTTACTGCTAGATCGACTTTCATTCATAATGTCTACCATTTAACCGCTCGAATATTTAACATAAATTTTCAAGCAGTGTTTCTTTTTCTTTATCTTTTATTTCAATGCTATTTTTAATTGTTATCCTATAAAGATATTAAATTTTATAAGTTGAAAAGAATGAAAAATTGAATACTTTTTTATAATATTTGGAATTTTACAAGTAATTAATTATGAAATTATTTATTGAAGTGAGAAGAATGACGACGTTTCGATTGTGGTTAGAACCATTATCAAGTCTAAATATAAAAATACAATATAAGAATGAATACATTTTGAAGTTTTTTAAATTAACTTACCCCATGAAGTTACATTATTGCAAGAAATTGAATTTAGTTATATATTTGTTGAAACTGAATTTACATTTTCGTTAACTAATTCAACCTGATCAGGTTGACGAGTCAAGTGGGACTAAATATGGAAATACAATGTTCAATACATGAATGTTAACAACAGGTGTGACATCTATCAACCTTTATAGGAAACCGAATGACAAAAACATTTCGAATCTTGAGCCTGCAAGGAGAATGTACACAACCTGTCAAAATTATGGAGATGTGAAGAAATTAATATTAGGATATAATTTTTTTACATTGATTGTAATCTGATTTAATATTTATACTTTGCTCATCTATATAGTGTATATATATATATATATATATATATATATATATATATATATATATATATGTATATATTATTTATTTGTGTAATACAGGATTTAATCCTGATTCGTTTACAACATAATAGTTATTTACGATACAAGTACATACTTAAGTCGAAAAGATGCTTTACGTAGGTGTATCGTACAATATTTTTTTATCTAAGATAGAATCTAAAAACCCAATAAATATAAAAAGAAATACTTTTACTTATGAATTAGCATCACAATATTAAATGACAAGTTTGTCATGATAATAAAATACTATGTAAATAGCAACATCAGGCAGTAAAAATATTTTTACTGCCTAAGCCAGGGGTGGCCAACAGTTATATCTGTCACTAACTTAGGCTCATGGTTTAAACTTTCTTTTCATGAATTAACTTTATCTTAACTCACTAAGTGTGTAAATATCTATTATTAAATATCAGTCTGTTGAAAAAAATGAGGTTTTCTTTAAAAAAAAAAAACAATTTATCCATTCTACAATAATATTTAAATAAGTTGTAGTATAGAAACATCTTGTATTCTGCCTTTAAAATGGAAAATAATCATCATTTTTTCTACATTATCATGGAGAAGACGTAAAATATGAGAATAAAAGTTGTAATAATGTATTTTAAATTACCTTGTATATAATCCGTATTTACAGAAGACAGATTCTATAGACAAATTTAATTTTGGAGTATAAATGTTTATTCTTGTTGTTTTAATCATTTTCCTAAACAAATATTTACAAACTAAATTAATACGAGTATGTTGAAGTTTAATATGGAAGAAGAAAATAATTTTGCATGTAATATAATTAAAAGCAAAGTATTACACAGAGGAAACAATAGTTAATAAACAAACAGTAAATATATTCAATAATAATGGAGATTAAACTTTTCTGTGTACATTGTTTGTTGTTTGCATAAATAAATAAATATATTATCACGGCCTATTACTCAATGCTGGGTGTGCCAATCTGCTTTCTACGCAGATATCGGTAATGATGATGACATATTCGTACCGTATTGGCGTCACCTCACGGGTACTCATTGCTGCAAATTTTGGCGTCAGTCGGGATCGAATCGGTTCCTCAGATTCGCGAGCAGACACTCAGGCACACGGCCATGAGATAAACATGAGAATACGAACGTTTATTATTGACTTTATGATTATTAATTAACCAATCGTGAATGTTGTATCCGTTGTATTTTCTAACTAAATACAAAAATAAAAGTTTTTTTTATGAAGCTCAAAAATAAAGATTTCGCTTGATTCTTTTTAAATTTGTCATTCCATTTTAACAGTATTGTAATCTTTATTGTATAACTTGCTTACCTATTTGATGTATACAGTTGTATTTCATTTTATGCCATTTTTTTTTTTTAAGAAATGACTGGTATTATCCATTTAACGGTTTTTCTTTCTCTTTAGTGGATCACATTGCCATCTGTCTTAATTGAACAGACAGAAAAACAGATAAATGGGGAATAATGATTCAAATAAAATGGAGTAATGTTGAAAACAAGTGGGCATCAAATAATCAAGTTACATTCGAAGACAACGTTTCTTATTAATTCATTGCTTTAGTATCATTCAAAAGAACTCTTTGCACTATAATATCTGATACGGCCTGGATTTAAATTTTCAGTATTCAATTTTCACAAAAGTCATTCGTGTGGTACTCTCTCTACAGTAGCTTTGAGAGCTCGTGAGAAGATTCCTGGTAAGCGCCATCAACAGAATAAATGTAACATTATTACCGACATCTGTGAACAAAAGTAGATTGGTTCACATAGGAAAGAGTAATAAGCCGTTTTAATATATTTACATGTATTTATTTATTTACTTAAAATATTATTATTTTTTTGACCAAAAAATTCGATAGTGAGTTTTTAATGGATAAGAACGTTTTTGGGTCCTTAGAATACGAATTTACTATTTTTACGATGATGTCGGTCTATCTGTCTGTCTGTCTGTATGTATGTATGTGTGTGTGCGTGTGTGTGTATATGTGCCCATGTGACGATTTTTTCGTATCCCTCGAGTTTAAATCCTTATGCAGACATGATTAGATTTTGGTTATAATTGGTCCACCGGAAGTACCCTCACTTACAACTTTTAACAGTTTTTCATTATAAAGAATTATAAAGATATTAAATTTCATAAATCAGTCAGCTATGTTAACTATGGAAACTGCTAATATATTTAGATAATTCAAATTGACAGATGTCAGGATCAATGAAAAGAAAATGAATGTGGCGGAGATGAGGATGTTGGGATAGATATTGGGCAAGACACGGAAAGATAAGGTAAGGAATTAAAGGATAAGGGAAATGGCTCGAGTGATAGAAGTTTCTAGAAAGATTCAAGAAAGACGATTACATTGGTTTTAACATGTCATAAGGAGAGATGAATATATTGGAAGAAGAATGAATAGCTTAGTAGTAGAAGGTTGAAAAACAGAGGAAGACCAAAGATAAGATGAAAGAACTGTATTGCAGAAGACTTGAGAGAAAATGAAGTGAATAAGGACGACACACAAAACAGAAATGAGTGGAAGAAGAAAATAAAAAATAGCGATCTCTATAACTAATAGGAAAAGCTAAAGAATAAGATGTTAGTATCAAGTGCAATTTGCATAGTTTGTTTATGAAATAATTTTACTGACAATATAGAATCTTTTACAAGAAAATTTATTATGGAATTTGTATATAATATACAGAATTGACGGAAGGTAATGTGCTGGCCACATCGGATTTTTATAACAAAACAATTAATGTTTTATAACTTATTTTATAAAATTAGATTAAATTTATTATTATCATTGATTATTAATGCAAATTACATTTCTTTTATTAATTATTTTAAAACTAGTTATTGCCATTCAAATTGTTAACATACATTCATTTAAACTGTGTATACATTCGCTCAAAATTTTTGAATGGACAAATATTGGGGTTTAAGGAAAGTGCAATGAATCTACCTATTACTACCTATAATAATTAATATAACTTAACATTCATGTTTAATATACAGCTAGTGCCATTTCTTGCCCCCAACGAGTCTGTGGCAAGATTCAAAGTTTAATTCATGTACCTTTTAAAAAATCCTTTTCCTAAATTGTTTTCATTTTGGGGCTTCCACGCATTGTTGTACATCTTTATTGTAAAAAAGTTTCAATATAAAATTCAAATGAAAGACAAAGTTTTCAGATAAAATAATGGTGTTTGGTAGGTAAAATTTCGGCAGCAGGCGTCTCCTGACAGTTCGTTGGACGTGTTTAAGTTTTAAAGTTTATACACAAAATTGCCAATCAAAGTTACTTGATTTTATCACTTTTCGTCATGTAAAGGAAGAGATTAAGTTTTGGTTTGATCCAGCCTCATACCACTATGTCGGAACAACAAGGCAGTGTTTAGAGACAAAAACATAGCATTTGAATCCCGCGAAAATAATCCTCCTAGTGTACTCCGGCGAGACTTATTGAAACTTTTTGGGCGTTACTTGCAAGAAAGGTATACAATAATACAGGTTACTACAAAATATTCATCGGGTTTTAAACTTTATATCTCAGGAAGTATTACAGATATAATATTAAATGATATCTCCAAAGCAAGAGTAAATGTCCAAGTTTAAAACGCGCGCTTGAGAACTTCGCTTTACACGCGTCCAGATGGCACCACGAGCTAAGTATTCAAAATGGCGAGTATCCAGCAGAGCAAAATAGCAGAAAGCGTTCTGTGTGTTGGAGTTGGAGTACGCGCGATGTTTATCGGCAGTTAGGGTGCAACGTGCATACAGAAGGCAATACAGAACAGAATCTCCAGGTCATCAGAGCATTTTGCGATGTTATCGACAATTCAAGAACACAGGCTCCATTAGTATACGTAAAAGCACCGGAAGACCTCGCGTTTTTGACGAAACGGTGAAGGCAGTTAGACAAAGTTTTGTGCGTTCTTCACAAAAATCAACTACCAGAGCAGGCCGTGCACTTGGTGTTCCGCAGCGAATTGTATGGAAAATTTTACGACGGCGATTGCGACGCAAACCGTACTGTCTACAGTTAGTGCAAAGTTTACTACCCGATGACTACGTAAAGCGAACCGAATTTTGAACTGCCATGCAGGAAGCAATGGAGGACGACGAATTTGCTAACCGTCTGGTATTCAGCGACGAAGCGACATTTCATTTAAGTGGAAAAGTGAACCGTCACAACATTCGGATATGGGGTACACATTGCACCGTATGTGGGCGGAAATGGAATATCGTTTGGATTTTTGTGTCGTGTGACGCGAGGGGGCCACATCGAACTTTTATAATGTTATATTCAAAAACTTGGACATTTTCCCTTTCTTTTAAGATATCATTTAATATTATATCTGTAATACTTTCTGAGATAAAAAGTTTTAAAACCCGATGAATCTTTTGTATTAATCCTGTATATAGGAGTCACACAAAAATGAAAACAATTAATCCTAGACCGGTTAGCAGCTTTTCCCAACAGACCCGGTTACATCGTGTCTGACGGACACGTGTTATTTGTACTATATTAAAAAAGATAAAATAGGGAAAGTATAAATAATAATAATAAAATCTTATCTATTACCAACAAACAAAAATATGTTTATTTAAAAAATATTGCTTAAAAATATATTTTTAGAAATTACAAAAAATCGGCGCGGTGCGTAGAACACGGACACTATAATGTCTGTATGTCCTTGTAGACGATGCAGATTTATATGGGTGTCTGTTGGACACACGTTAGCCATTGCTAATGTAACCAGCCGTTAAGACAGGTTATCGAAAACTAAAAAAAAATACTTGAAATTGGTAAGACTGATACATAAATTTACTTCCTCTTATTCACACTGTTGACAGGTGACATTTGAAAATTTAAATTTGAGTACATATACAATATTTTTATTAAAATGGTCGTTGTTTCCCTTACCCACATCTTTTTACCTCTCGCTAAGAGAGATATTGGATTCATGCTAAAAATCGCATACTCAGATTTTATTAAATAAGCACGATTTAAGGTCCATAGAATCCGATTTTAACATTTTTACAATGATGTCTGTGTGTGTGGATGTGTGTGTGTGTGTGAGGTTGTTGGAGACACGATTTCTCAAATTCTATAAGACTAAAGACCTGTTTGACTACGGATTCCTCAATTTAACAGTAATGGGAAGAGTTGAATAGGTTCTGGTAACAATTGGACAACCGGAAGTGGTAGTTTGCAAAAAAAAAATCTAAATATTATTTTTTGAAAATTTGTTACTACAAATATTAAATAAATTCTCAATCTGACACATTTAATTTTTTTATTATATCTCGTATAGGTTTGGATATATAGTATATAATAATATAGAATAATCTGTTGTAATAAATCTCGTTGTCCGAAAAACATTTGCGATATTTAAATTTTTGTAATTGACCTGTAAATGCAAAATGTCAGTGTCAGATTTTTCTGCGAGGTAAGAGTACATTTAATATATATTATTGTATTATTAATTAATTATATATTCAAATTACAGATATGTTAATATTACATATATCTATCCTTAAGAAATACCGTTAATACCGTCAATGAATTTGAAGAATTTTGAACATAATAGAATAGTAGGATAAAATTTCTTATGGAACGAAAGAAGAGAAACAATTTCAATTATTTGTGTGTACTTATAGGGCGCGAGCAGACATGTGACTTTGTTGGCCTTGGCAAGCAGATGAGATTCCGTGTCAGAATGACGGCTAGTAGTTTTTACACAGATGTCACAATTGTCATATGTCATAATTTTTCATTCAAAATTTCAAAATGTTCTGATGTTTATTTGTCATCCATTAGTATGGAATATACTTGTCGAGAAAAATAATCCACATGGATTTGGAAAATCATAATGTTTCGAATTAAAACTTATGGTACTTGACACCTATGTACATTACTAGCTCTCATTCTGACACAGGCCCCCACATCTGCTTGCCAAGACCAACAAAGTCACATAACTGCTCTCGCCCTATACTACATAACATGTAAATGGCGAGAGGTATTGTGCTGGCCACAACAGATTTTTTTTTTGTTACATTACCCACAGAGCAATAATCTATAGTATTTCAATCACTCAAAATCCTATTAGCCGTCAAGCTCTTGCTCTGACATAACCTGTTTGTATTTATTGTAAAAATGACAAGTCATATAGTATTTTCGCCCGCCTTGTGTTGTATAAACTATGGAATAAAAAGATCCCCAGAATTCTATTGCCAGCCAACTGAATCAGTTTTTTTTGATCACCCTGTGCATATTACATATATGTACTCGTATATTGAGGTTTAAACAAAATTGTATTTATTTCATATTTGTGATTTACGTTATTAACCGGCTATTTACATTAATACCTAATTATTTTGTTGAGTTTTTTCTATTTATTTTTTAAAAGCTCGAATAGTATGTACTCCATTCGGTGAAACAAGAGAATGTAGAACTAATTCTTGAACAAAAACAAGTCATTCTAATGGGTCTGCTCCAAAATTACCCTCTTTTAATATAATTACGTGTCTGTTCAAGAATTAGTTACATATTTTCTCGTCTCAGCGAATGGACTATAGACGTTTTATAAAATGCGGGTGAAACGCAATCAAATTGTCAAACCTTTGTTGAATTCTATACCAGAAGGCTGTAACATTTAATTTTATTTATATTTTTTCGAATTAAATGAGATTTTTGTTTATTTTATAATTTTTCAAAAGGGCCACCGTCCAACATTGCGCACCCCTGAGCTAGGGTGGGATATATTTAGAAAAATATTTTTTTGTTCAAATAACGATCTCCCAATTAATCAACGCCCACTGGCTCTAGTCCTTCTCAACATCTCTCATTGATAACCGCAAAGAAAACTATCGCTCAATGTTGCTTTGTTACATAACGTTGAAATGTACCTTAGTCCATTGGTGCGGTGAGAGGTGAGATATAGTGTTTACACGAAGCGTATAGAACATAAATCAGTACGGTGCACTACAGTGGTCCGCCGCTCAGAAGATGATCGTAACCTATTCGCCGTCGTCTAGTTGATTTAATCCGTGTAAACTAGGCCATAGGTGGAGATTATCATGTCAAAATATTTCTTCAGAAATGAAAGGATTAATGAAATATATTATTATGTATAACCTGAAAAATAATGAATTTAACGGAAACGAATAGTAGTTATATAAATACAGAAGTCCTCTCTCAGTAACTAAAGAACGTAGGTAAAACGAACAAACAAGCTGTACACAAAAACAGCATGGAGTCTGAAATACTTCTTCTTTCCTCCGCTTAAAAATCATATGTGTGACGTCATTATCTGACACTCACAATTATTTAGAATCGATTGGGAAAGTCCCGCCCACGCTTCTGCTGAAGATTCTTCGAATTCACAGGTGAGCGGGCGTGATCACCGGCGTGATAAGGGCATCGTTTGACATGATGATCACACCCTCTCTGTTTTTACACGTATACGGGCTTCTTTCGTCGAAGCGTCTCATGGGTGCCGCCTTTCTTTCTTTTATTAAAGGTAAATAATAGAAGTTAAAAGTTATATTCATTTTAGTTATGAGAAATTCATAATTGTGAATATTTTGCTACTTATGGAATAATGAAAATATACGTTTTATGAATTGCTAATTGCTATCTTTCTTATTTATTTATGAATAGTAGCAAAAACCAATAAGTATACAAAATTATTGAAAATATACGAGTAACTGTTTTCTTTATTATTAATTTTAAACCTATAGTTCAAATTATAAAGATGGGGATTAACTTAAATTCCACTTTTTGGTAAGAAAAGATGCTGGATTCTACATCTCATTTCACAGACAGGGATATCACCGTTGATTTTTTATATGGCAAGATATAACTATGTATATATTCAAAATTGTGAAACTTTATGCATTACCAGTTTGCCGTGACATTTAAATGTTCATTATTTTAGGAAATATTTTAAAGTTTAGAAAATGGAATATTGTAAGGTTATTTTTATTAATACAAAATATTTCTTCAATATTAGAATGCCATCCTCATCATTGTTGACATATCTTCCGATGAAGAAATTATTATTTAGACGAAAAAAAAAGATTCCAATAGACGATAGAAAATAAGCAATATGACATCTGGTGGTATTTTGCGGAACTATAGTTGATGGGATAAGTTATACACGTGACATTTTCTTGGTTGTATAAACATAAGTGTTGTCTATTATGTTTATAATATTTAGGTTTAGAAATATAATAGCTCTTAATATTAAACACTTAATGCATAAATGCAATTAGTAAATGTCAAATTGTCCCGTGAACATTAGTTTCTTTAAAAGCCACTTTGGCGCTACGATCTTATTTCCCATCGCCATCATCAACTTGACGAAACAAATTTTTGCATGCGATTCTGATTATTAAAATTTTAATTTGACATCATCTGGAGTCAATAAATGCAAGAAATTCCAGTTTTTTTTTATGAAGAATCATATTTTAAAAGTATTTTTATTCCTTGTATTCCGCATTCTTTAAAAACTTTGACTAACTAATGAATAAAATTTATTCGTCGCAGATAACTATTTATGAATTTATTCTGCAATTATTTGAAATAATGAAAATAGAACTATAACAAGTAGACGTCAAATATTTCCTCAAACAATAAAGGAACAAAAAAATGTCATGGCAAATTTAGCAGGGTTTAATAATATTGAAAAATTAATAACTATAGCTTATTTTTTCGATAAAAACACAAGAATTGGCAATGTATTTTAAAAAATATACGGAGTGATCGAAAATTACTGAAGATCATGTGATCAATTTTGTTCCAAAATAATGTCAAAATTATATTTCAATTTTCCATAATTTATCAAAATTCTTTTCTAGATTATGACAGATGATGGCAGTTGCATGACATGTGATTAATATCTTTGCTGTACGCCGTACGTTGATTTATTTGAATTTTTTTCGCATAGCTTCATGAAAATCTTTAATTTCATATCTTCATGAATTTTAATGAAAAGCGTAACAAATTTCTTAGCATATTTTGGTTACGTAAAGAAGATGGTTCTTAGGATTATTATTATTATAATAGCTGCATTATATTTTTAGCAAAATTCTAACGGCAAGTTTCATCCGTTTTCGATCACTCAGTAAAAAATTATATACTCGTATAATTCCATTTATAAAATTAACAACGACGTATGACATTGCTTTCAGATTAAATCAGAATAGTATTCATGACCTTTTCAGACCAAAAAGTGACATCTAAGTTTGCCCTTATTGTAGTAATTTTAGCTGACTTATTAGTGTTTCACTTTACTAAATTATAAAATCTGATGTGGCCAGCACATTACCTTCCGTCAATCCTGTATATACAAATTCCATACATAAATTTTCTTGCAAAAGATTCGATGTTGTCAGTAAAATTATTTCATAAACAAACTATGCAAATTGCACTTGACACTGGCATCTTATTTTTCTTTAGCTTTCTCCATTCGTTAGGCGTCGCTATTTTTTATTTTCTTCATCCACTTATTTCTGTTTTGCATATCAACCTCATTCAGTTCCTTTTCTCTCAAATATTCCGCAATACAGCACTTCCATCTTATCTTTGATCTTCCTCTGTTTCTTCTACCTTCTATTACTAAGCTATTCATTCTTCTTGCAATATATTCTTTATCTCTCCTCATGATATGTTCAAACCAATGTAATCGTCCCTCTTGTATCTTTCTAGAAACTTCTATCACTCGAGTCGTTTCCCCTATCCTTTCATTCCTTATCCTATCTTTCCGTGACTTTGTCAACATTTATCTCAACATCCTCATCTCTGCTACATTCATTTTGTTTTCTTTGATTTAGACATCTGTAAATTTGAATTATCTGAATATATTAGCAGTTTTCATGGTTCGCATAACTGATTGATTTTTAAAATTTAATATCTTTATAATTCTTTAACTCTATATATATATATATATATATATATATATATATATATATATATATATATATATATATATATATATATATATATATATATATTGAATATGAAGTATAAAATGCAATCAAATCGTATAGAGAATAATATATATTTTTAAAATTTATAATAACCTTAAATATCAATAAATGATATTTAACTGCGTTTTTTCAAGAAAAACTGTTAAAAATTACAAATGAAGATACTTGCAGTTGACTAATAATAACCTAAATCTAATCACGTTTGCATATGGATTTATACTCGAAGAATACGAAAAAAATATAATTTTTGTAATCGTGGTATTGGAGTTATGCGATCCGAAACGATCGTCACATACACACACCCACACATACACACACACACTGTACTAAACTAATATAACTTTACTAAGATAGCTCTACAAAAGAAACTCTCACGTAGTGTTAATTATTGTTAAATTTAATAATTTCTTTTCAAATTTTAATAAAATAAAATGAACGTACTTCAGACGACTTAATTGAAAAAAATGTTATTTGAAGTCTGCAGGGGCTCGCGGTTTGGAAAATAGTGCATTAATGTCCAGTTGCATCAACAAGGCTTAAAAATTTAAGCAAGCAGAAAACAGAAAATTGTAAATCGAAACTTTAAGAGAATTGCTAATTCATTTAAAATTTTATTTGGATTTATATTGTGTCATTGTTATTATTTTAGGTTCAGTAATTACATACTTCTAAAAAAAATATTTTTTTCATTACAGCATAATTATCTTTTCAAAGCAAATATAAAAACACAAAGAATATTTTTCTTGACATATACTCAATATATTCATAATGAAAAATACAAATTTTGTATGCTATGCTTGTATTTTAGTCTGTTTGGAATGTAATTATAAATGAATAATATTTATATTTGATAAACCCGTTCCTTTCGGCGCCTATGGTGCGTCGTTCTTTTGATGTATTTGAAGGTTCTCTCTTTAGCGTGGCCCGCTTTGATCAGCGCGTCGCCGTGAAAATATTTTCGATGTGTCATTTTTTATTTTTACGCGGCGTGATAAATTTGTGAAGGGCGCTTGAAGGAAATTTATTTGGGGTAATTGATGGTGGCGCTGGGCGCTGGGAGGGCTGGGGCTGAGGCTGGGTGACGTCGACATCCCAACATGTGTTCGTTGACGGGCGGCCGAGATACACGACGGATTACTTGTGTTCGATTGGATCCAGAGCTAGCTAGAGTGATCGCAGAGCGATATCGATCACTAATGCGTACCATGGCATAGCATAGCTTTGCTTGTTGTTTCATGCATTTCATCTATTGTTCATGTCTGTTTGATCTATCTACACAAGAATGTTGTGAATGTTTATATTCAATGAGTGATGATGATGAACGTGTAATGGTCATGAATATTTGCTGCACACTAAGCACTGAATGGGACTTCTCTATATTGAATTTTGTTATTAATTGCATATAATATCAATGCATGATTAGTGTTACATACATATTACATTCGGTAAGTGAACAATTAAATTGTGTACAATTCTTATCAACATATAGGAAACTTTAATAAAAATACGACAATAATAATATTGATCAATATTAGCAAAAAATTAATTAAAGATCATTTGTCCGAATTTGATTTATAAAAACCGCTGTGTCTTATTTATATATTTTTTTTAATTTTTGTTAAAAATACCGTGTGTAACACGAAAAGCGGGCCATAGGTGTTTAACATAGAAAGTTTTTCCCTGAGCAAAAGTGGCCTATTAATTTTAGACAATAATACTTCAAATAAATAATAAATTCCGCATCTAATTCAGTAATCATATTTTATTTTGCACCTTTCGTAACAGAGCAAATTGAACTATTTTTTTTGTAAAAGTTACTTCATCATATTGGATTTATTTGTGATTTTATTTCAATATCGTGGCTATCACTAATAAAAAAAATCATTTTTACAAAATTTTAAATTCAATTTGCTCGGTTACGAAACGTGCAAAATAAATAGTTATTCATGTATCAAGATACTGAAGTTCTACTTTTTATCACGAATATGGACTTTAGTTATCGAGGCCCTACGGCCGAGGAAAATAAACCATATTATGAGTGATAAAAAGGAATTTCAATGCCGAGGTGCATATTAAATTATATTTGAAATCAAAATTTTGTGAGAATAAAAAGAATATTCAGTTTTATATGTTATGTTAACAAATCAGTCAGTTGCTGTCAAACGAACTTACATTGAGTGTTGCGAACCTTCGTACATTGAAGTTATCATAGTGAATTAATACTCAAAATTATGTGTGTTATGTATTTCAAACTTCTTCATCAGAATTATTTAATTAGTTCTTCTTACACATATTTTTTGTAATTTTATGTACAAATTTACTATTGTACATCGTACATCTACCCAAATTAACTTATCAATAATTATCATAAGGTTGGCAACACTGCATTTCCATGAAATTGTCGTATAATGGATTACTTTAGTGCCGATTTTTGAACTTTTAATGACGATTTTTGTACAATTTCGTGACGATTTCAAATAATAGCTATTTTCATCAGGCCGGTAGCGAATTAATTCACTAGTACGTCATTCAGTGTCGTATAAAGTTTTTTTTTTTGTTTGCTGAACATAAATCATTTTAGAAGGAAATAATTTGGGATAATTCTGATAACTACCACATTGACAAGCTCGCAAAAAGGTTATGTTGCCGTCAAATAAGTATGGACTGGAGATTTCTACTGTTGCCAATTCAGTGGTCGTGTTAAAAATGCTCCGTTATGATGAAGCGGCAACACCGGTTGACAAGAGACAGGGTGCAGAGAAGGGAAAAGTTGAGCATCAGTCCATACTTATTTGACAGTGAGTATAACTTTTTAAATAAATTGTTTACCCTAGTACGTAAAGTATACATTTATAAACTTTATATTGACTCACAATTGAATGAATTTCATTGTTTTCTAATATTTAAAATAAATAAATAAAATACGAGTAAACAGATTTCGGTAATAATGATGACATTTGTACTGTGTGGCGCTTACCAGGTGTCACCTCACGGGCACTTGTTGTTGGCGTGGAGAGTGCACTACAGGGGTCACTTTTGTGGCATTTAAAATTGAAATATTTCTTTTGGCAACGGTCGGGATCAACAAAAACACAATTAAAATCCAAATTCTAACCTCAAAATAAATGTTGAGTGCTATCAGTCTGGGCTGAAAAGATGTTATTTCAGGACGCCTTTACGAGTTCAAGGTACAAAAAAATGTAAGACAATCTATTTAAAATAAGAAAGATAAGGACTACTTCCGGGTATAGTGGAAGTGACACCGCTTTGGTAGTATTCTAGTTGAAATGCATCAAGTAAAACAGATTATTTTTGTATTGTTGGAAATGTTGATAAGCTTTTAAGTTTAAATTTTTGTTTACGTGTTACACTGGTACAGGGTGATAATAAAATGATAAATAGTATTCATTAATTTAAATTGGGGCATGTGGAAATAACGCTTGGCATCAATTCTGGCGTAAAAATTTCAAATTTAAACAGCAAAGCACGAAGTATTTCGTCAACCATTTTGCATCTTGACATGAGCGAAATACGTGAATATATTCTCCCTATTTCTCGTTACATTTTCTTTCCACACCCTACTGCTCATTTTTAAACATTTATATGCAACAATATGTAAAATGTAACACAAAATTTAAATTTCTACTTTTATCCTGTTTTAATTTAAACTTAATGCGAATTAAAATGAAAGTTCGCTAATTTAAATTTGTTGTATTTTTGTATGCAAACCCGAGTTACGAATTTACTACTTCTAAATTAAAAACATAGTGAAGTCAAAGTAATGAATGAAGGTACTGATTTAAAATCTGATTCTTCGTAGTCAATGACGCGATTTCTGTCTGGTGTTGCATTATATACACAAACAAGTGTTATTTATTTTATTTTCGTTGTTTCATTAGTTTCTACATTCATTTAGGTACTTTAAAATAGATTCCGGATTTTAAAATGTCGACAGCAGAGAGCTTCAATGGTAATAATTTTGAATATAGTATATGTGAGAATGAGAGGTGAAGAAAGATAGCACTGCTGTTGCCATAGATATTGACAGCATTAAAAAATCTTGATTATTTACATAACTAATAAGTAATATTCATATTATGCTACTGTACATACACGATAGAAGATAAAATGGTACTTTCTTAGTTCACCGTTGGCAGTAGCAGTCGCCACAGCAACACAGACCAGGCAGCTTTGGCTGATATTGCAAACTCTACAATTAAAACAATTCCAAAAAAATCCCAAAGTTTTCTTTGAAATACTTGAAGAAAAAAAATGTTGTGGCCATCACAATACGTCTCGCCCTTTCCATTGTGGTATATATACGAATCAGTATTGTATTTAAGATTTCTTGTACACACAAAAAATTCTAATTACACCTAATCTTTATATTTACGTATTTTCTATTATTTTAAAATGTGCAAGTTTTCTCCATTTCTTCTAAATGTTCGTTTTTCCAATTCATTAATGGGATTGGTGGTATTTCTGAAGGGTTCATGTAATGTACCTATAATTTTAAATATAAAATTAATAATACAATAAGAAATATTATCGTGCCCAGAAAAAGCCTGCAGCACTATCTCTGAATTTTTGACACTGATATTAGTAACATTTATCTGTCAATTACACACATTTAAATTTCTCAAGTAGTTACCATGGAGATGTTTGGGCTGTGAGCACGCTGTGAGATTTATTACATTTTATATATTATATTTCTATATCTTTAAATCTATAGAAGATATAATAAAAAAAAAATGTGTCGGGTAGAGAATTTTGATTTTTAATATTTGTAATAACAAAAATTTTCAAAAAATAATATTTAGAAGATTTTTATTAAAATACTACTACTTCCGGTTATCCAATTGTTACCAGAACCTATGCAACTCTTTCCATTACTGTTAAATCCGTAGGAATCCGTAGTTACATAGCTTTTTGGTCTTATAGAATTTGAGAAATCGTATCTCCAACAATCCCCCCCCCCACACACACACATCATCATCATCGTAAAAATATTATAATCGGATTCTAGGGACCTTAATACGTGCTTATTCACTAAAATCTGGATATGTGATTTTTAGCATGAATCCAATACCTCTCTTAGCGAGAGGTAAAAAATTTGGAAATTATTTTGACATATCAATTTTTTTTTGGTTGTCATAATATATAAGTAAGCTTTAATCGATGTTTTTATTTACCTACCGCCTCGCATGCTGATCGATAAGTAGTTACAAGAAGTCATTTCGGGCGACAATCGTTCACTTGTTCGGATACGGTCATAATTTCTGGCGCTAGTAAAAATCGATCGTGCAAAAAAAATATATTTATTTAGTAAAGTTATTTATTCTATGAACGTGTAAAAAGTAAACAAAAACCTAGGTATTTAGTGAATTAAAATTATATTTGCAGAACGTACAAAAAGTTTTTTTTTTCTATTGGCGATGTGGAATAAGAAACGTACGCTACATGAAAATAAATGAGGTTACTAAGAAAACATCTACGAGTACATATAAGACATTCACAGATATGATTTACAGTGTAATCAAAATATCTATTATATGTAGAGATCCTATTGACATAAAAAAGTAATAAATTGACAATTAAAATGATATCAAAAATTTAATTCAAAAAACATTAATTATAGTAGGTCAAATTTATGATGGACAGCGGCAGGTCATATGCCTTGCTGGTGCCATCAATTTTTAAGAACACAAATATATACAAACATAAAGAAAAATATTTGGTTAGAGTCTACCTTAACGGCAGCTATAAAACATTTAGGGTAGAGATAAAATAATCTCCAACCCTCAGCATCTCTTGCTTGTGACTTCTCTACTGGGGGGTTCCGGTCGTTTCGAACACCGGATGAAAAAATTTTACATCTCGTTGATGTGGACATCAGCAGTTGGGCGTAGGCTGGCGCGACATGACGCTAGAATGTCGCTATATTCGTCATACGTGAGCCATTGTCCTCGCGACGCCCGAATTCGACGGCGTCGCTATTCTGCGCGCGGAATGTCAAGTGTGTTAGGGCCGCGTTCGTTGCATGGAATTCGAGGTTATCCTGATGATGAAATGAGGATTTGAAAATGTGGAACTTATATGCTTTACAAATATGTTCTTGCATTCAAAAGTTTGTATAGTTCGTTCAAACTTTGGAAGAATAATAATCATCGAAGTTATAGCTGTATTCTGTTTGCTATTCGAATTTGATTTAGCTCACACTTTTAAACAAAATACTGGGCTATTCCGTTTGTCAGAATCATTTTACTTAGCAACCTTCATTTGTAATATTTAAATTGATATAGTCATAACGTTCGAAATACATAAATTCAAGAACCCGAAGGAAATATTTTTACTTCCAGTTCCAGTTAAATAAACAACATTAATCTGAGCCGCCGCTGGCCTGTTACGTGTTCTTGTGCAAGAATAGTATGTGTGCAATCCCCCCCACCCCCAATAATAATAAGTATGAAATTAAAAACCATTCGATACAGCTATATTATTTGCTTTTAGTGTTTAGACCCGAACGGGAGATGAAACTAACTTACTAATATATTCCAGCTAAATTGAAGGTGAATTAAATAATGATATCTGTATGTACATATTACTAAACTAACTGATTGTGAATAAAAAATTACATATAAAAAAGTTGAAAATGTTTCACTCCGTACGAAGGAGTTTCATTTATACAGAAAATATTTAACAGGCTAATTTTATTTAGTTTCTTTAGAAAGATACACATATAATTTCAGTTTAATTTTATGTAACTTTATATGGGTACGTACATACAATCTATTTAACTTTGTTAACATAATATTTAGATTTATTAAGTTGAATGATGTATTATTCTTTCTTCAATATCCTTAAAATCCAGATTTATCAAAATGCGACTTATATAAAATATGTTTTTTATAAGAATTTGAATGATTTCATTAAGTGAAAAACCTGCACGCTAACAAATCTGTTTGAAATCACGTTCACGCCTTCCCGTATCTTCAAGTGGGTCAGGGTACATAAAAAACAGCACTTCGTTAGGATAACTGATTAAAGATGGCAGCAGTGTGGTTCACACAGCCCCAGCGGACAGGAAATAGCATTTCGATAAGAACGGAAAAAAATAATGAGCGAACGTGTCAGGGCAGTGTATTCCCAGTGCTCATCGTGCTTTGGCAATCGGGCGGAGACAGGGGATGGCGAAACATGTCGCTGGCCACGGCTCTAATCCTCCTGCCGATATTTCACCATCGTATATCGCCTAATTGCTTCTTAGATGATGCGCCACTCTACTAACTTTGAGGATTATTGTTATTTTCCTCCAGATGATAGGACCAGGAAGCTATTAGAAATATGAATCATGACAAGAAAGCGTAATCACTCACTATTTTAATTTACTAGTATTTAAATCCAGCAGAACTTAGTACAAGCTACGCCTTCTTGAGCAACAGGTTGTTCATATTTCGAAATATTTTTAATATTTAACTTTTATACAGGGTGTAGTTTTTCCGTGCGCATTGCTCCCCTAATTATTTGAGACAAAAAGTTTCAAATGGATGTTGTAAAGCAAAAAATTCTACATCCGAATCAATCATTTTGGCTACTTCATAACTACACAAATAAAATTTTAAAATTCACGGTATTACGATTTAATATTATTAGCCATGGAATAAGAAACAAGAGCCGAACAAAAACGTAACGTTTTGTTACGTCAGTGTCAGAATAATGATTGGCAAAATAAATATTTTACTGTTTTTTAAGAATTCTATTAACTGTCGTAAAATGAATATTCAGTTCCCTCTAAATTTGTCTGACACATTGTTTGCTCCAGTTCTATTAGAGCAAGAACAGTTTCTTCATTTTCATTGTAGTTTTCGTTATTTTCTTCCTCTCTTTTGAAATTAAGCGTACCTGTCTTCTTAAACTTGGCAATAAATCGTTGAATAGTAGACAACCCCGGAATATTATGATTTTGCCAAACAGCACTAATATAATCTCGAATTTGCCGTAACCTATGGGGAAGAATAATGCCATTTAATTATTTGTAACTTATCATCATTTGAATAATTATTATTTATTTTTGAAAATAATTAACTAATATCGATTTATTATCACAATTTGTCAAAATAAATTCTAATAATTTGACGTATAAAACGTTACGCTTTTGTTCGTCTTCTGTTTCTAAATCCATGGCTAATACGAGTAATTGTAATTCCATGAATTTTCAAATTTTATTTCTGTAGTTATGAAGTAGCCAAAATGTTTTTTTTTATTATTATTATTGATTTGGATGTAGAAATTTTTGCTTTACAACATCTATTTGAAACTTTGTCTAAAAAGTGCACAGATATAAAATTAATAGCCAGATTAAGGTGCGGAAATGAAGAAAATGGGAATAAGTACTGGATGGAAGCAGAAGATCGCCTATGCAGACTATGCAAAGAAAGTGAAGAATCTATAGTTCACATGTTATATAATTGCAGATATCTCCCACGACAAGCTAGCAGTGTATACCATATCCTGGATGAGTCCGGGGCGGGGGAAGCATGGGCCAAGGCACTCAGAAGGAAGAGGGACGAATTGAAATAAAATAAAATGTATTGTTATTGAAAATTTAATGTACATATATGGAATCACCATTCAACCAAATATATTTGATGTAATTTAAATGTAAGAATTCTAAGCTGGAAAGCATGAATTAAATAAAATTATTATTATTATTATTAAATAATTATATTAGGGGAGCAATGCGCACGGAAAAACTGATTTCCCATGTTCAACGCCCATGTTTCACTTTCCGTGATACACTCTGTATATTTGTAACTATACTTTCTTATTTTTTTTAAATATGAACTTCAAACTTTTCAACTTTTGTTTAAATTTAGTATCTAATATCCTGGATATTTCAATGACAAGGCTATTTAGCTCTATAAGAAAAAAATCAGATGTGCCCAGCATAACACCTCCCGCCATTTATTTTTTGTTAACTTAAATACATACTTATACGAGATTTACTAATGCTGGCAACTGCATTAAATTCCTCTGCATGATATAATATAACTATTGTTCCAATTTATTATATGTATTATCCGTATTTTCTTCTCCAGAATCTTAGCATAATTTTATTTTGTGATGTGACCTTAATTTCTTTTCAATTACAAACATATGCAAATCAATTTATTGATTAGATATTTCATAAATTCATATTTTAACATTTTCTTCTTAAAATACTACCATTATTAATTTGAAATGATTAATTTATAGACAGTGACATTTATCTGTCATTTACATAAATTTGAGATCTGGACTGTGTAACCAAGGAGGAGATTTTTAAGATAAATTATTTAATAGATTTATTCTTAAAAGAAAAAGGATTATTAAATATCCGTAGAAAATTTAGTATTTATTATATTTTATAATTGCATATTTTTTGAAGGAAAACTGTTTTGAGCTTCAAGTAAAGTGCCATTTCCGGTTACCTGACTTATACCAAAATCTAATGGCTTATTTCCATGTTAGAATAAGTTATAAATACAAGGTTTCAAAATTTTCTGAATGATAATATTTGGTGTAAATCAGATAACCGGTAATGACACTTTACTTGAAGCTCAAAATAATTTTTCTTCGAAAAATACCTTTAAATGTTATTTTCTCGAGATTTATGTTATTATAAAAAATAAAGATTATTAAATTTACAATCTACAAGTTTGCATTAATACTTTTTGTATGCATGAATTTATAAAATTATCTATAATTTAAATCCCGAAGTCTATGATTTAAAGATAAACACAACTCCTTGATTACACAGTTCAGTTCTCAAATGTATGTAAATGACGGATAAATGTCACTGTCAAAGGACTAATCATTTTAAATTGTACGAGTTACGTTTTAAAAAGAAAATAGTAAATAAAGGAATATTTATATAGAAAGGAACTTAATACATTTTCAAGCGTTAGTAAATATGTAGGTATGTATTGAAATTAATTAAAGTTAAATGGCGGGAGGTTTTGTGTTGGCTACAACAATTTTTTTTTCTTGATAAAGGCACTTCCGGCTGCTGCTAATATGAGTATAATAAAATTGGACGCCCTCGAAAATCTGCCCTCTTATAAGTCCGGCACTATCATGAAATTTTTATTCATAATAATGGCATTATAGAACAATCAAGTAAAATAAACAAATGTCAATTACAATACAAAACAATGAGCACATTAATATTTAAAATATAATATTTGTGTTCCCTCATGAATTTTAAATGATCTATATTGGAATTTGAACAAAGTTGTGGATATTGGTTATTGGACTTCGAACCCTCTGCTTGGCTTCGAACGCCTGCCAACCCAACTCAACGACCGCCACCAGGGGCAGATGACGTTGATAAGTGTTGCAGACCTGTTACGCTGGCTGCGGCATGTGTGATAAATGTAGCAAGACAATATCAATACATGATTATGTTATATGATGATTTATTTCTGTCTCTGTTTTCTTGACATTTTTTCAGTTGTCATGCAAAGATCTACAGTATTTTTTATATCTTTCAATTACCTGAGCGCACGAGGTTCGAGAATGGAGTTTCTTTATTGTTTCACTGGCTTCGCTTTTGTATGATATCCATTCCCTCAGGAAAAATTTCATGAAATATTTTGTTTTTCTACGTTTAAACATGTTCTGAAAAATTGGAAGTAATTAGTTCTGCAATAAAGAAATTGCTTTCTCATTTTCTAGTTTTTATAATTTGTACTCTCATCTTGGAAAATTATGTTTGACTATTCTTTGAAGCCTACAAATAGTAGATATATTTCAAATTATAGCATGATATCAGACAAAAATATAATAATTAGGAATTCTTTTGTTTGTAAATACTTTTTCTTACATATTACATTTACCAAGTATGCATATTTGAATATAACAAAATTTATAAGTTATGTACTATACACAACATATACTTATTTAACATAAATATATCAAGTCGAAGTTTCCTAACGATACACATCGTTCGTTATATTTTGCTCTGGTCGCAAAACTTATACATTACTTACATCTTTGGATTCTCAAGGTGACAGTGAAGTTAAGAATAATTTCTATAGATAACAGTACATAAATCTACAAATGGAAACTTATAGTAAAATAAAATATCTAGTTGTATAAAACAAACTGTTTTACACTTTGAGTGGATCACACTAAGTGACTGTTGAAAGATCGCTAAGAAATCCTCAATAACAATATTTTAAATTATCAACTATTTATAGAATTTATTAACATCTTCGACAGTTACTAGGCCTTGGCCTCTACGTACTTACATTCCTTGTAGTACCGTAATATTGTTTTAAGATATGTACAGTAAATTTTTTAAAAGGTCATCTGTATCATGAACGAATTAACAAATTGGCATACATTTATCCCTTCCTTTACAAAGGCTTTAAGCGTGTGCGATAAGGATGGATATAATACGCTTGTCTTTCAAAAATTCATATTGTTTCGACTAAGTTAGGACATTGCATTTTAAAACGATGCTCGTTGTTGATAATACTTTCGCTGTAACTTAAGTGTATATATTAATTCAGATACATTACCTTGATTCATAGCCGTACAAATATTGTTATTTCCTGTCAGTGTCACTGACACTGACATTGTGTCAGTATCTTAATTTTCTTATATTTGGTTTTACATTTGCTAATAAACTTACCAGTTGATTTATTTTTGAATTTTTTATTGCTGTTATTGTAACATATATTTTTATAATAATAAAATAACAGTAGTATCTTATGTACTCTCACAAAAACTAAGCAAACGACACTACTGAATTTGTCAGAATGGGCGAAGCAAAAATCTGAATTCATACAATTCGTAGATAACCTTCATCGGACATCTTTCAAAAATTTTACTGTACCTACGAATATATTGTTTGTTATGGTATTTTTTTATTATTTATTATATACTTTTTTTACATTATACGTAAGCGGTGATCGATGCGATAATATTATGGGGATGAGAGAATTTTAGTCGTTCCGTTTTATATCTTTGATTTGAACCCGGGAACCTTAGGTCTTAAAGTGATAACGTTACAAGTACGCTACCTGAATCGGCTTGTCATGACAAATGTTAAGACAAATTTATTTATTTTCAATTAAAATATTTCATTTACCTTGTAATTTTTAGTTATTTTACTCAGGAATTAAACTTCAACGATTATTATTTCTGTAACTAGATAAAATATGCTAGTTTATAAGTACTGGAATCTCAATATATATTTTACGTACACTGTGGTATTTTCTTTTCTGTGGAATGTATAAAAAGATTAAGTTATTTTCACATAAATCTAGAAGTTTGTATCAAAACATTTATAAGGAATAAGTAAAACACAACGAAGATTGTTTTGTATAATAGTTTCTAGCGAGCAACGTAAACTTCAAACTTATACCGAAATAATGTTTCATTACCTAAACACAAACTATAAACATAGTGTATTTTCTAGTTTCTAATTAAAGTTTTTGTTTGTTGTTTCAGGTGAGTGCAGAATTCTGACATAAATACTCAGGAATTATCTGAAATATGAAGTATCCAACGTAAGTAATTCTCTTGCCGAGTTTATGTTGCTATTTATATCTTTCACTTGTAATTAAAATTAAACAATTATCTGTCAAGTCACTTTAAATGTCTCTAAGGTAAACATTAAGGTTGATTTTTAGACAGAAAGACGTTAAAATTAGTACTTCTAGTTTTGTTAATAAAGGAATATATTAAACTGAAAACAATGTATGTATGCTGGAAAAAAAAATAGAGCATAAATTGATATTCATATTTTTACATTTATTCGATTTGACTAAATTTTGATATAAACCATATTTCTAATCAACTTTTTCATTCAAGATATGCATTTGTAAACGTTTTCAATGAGTAAAGTGTGTAATATAAGTATTTTTCTATAATTAGTCTGGAAATGAGTATTTTGAAACTCAAAATGATTGCACGAAATAGCTGATTCTCGCCCTAGTGCAAGATATAATTAAAATATAAGATTTTTGTTTTATTGTTATAAATAAATAGTAAATATATCATCGCGGCATATTACCCATTTCTGGGTGTACCAATCTGCTTTGTACACAAAATTCGGTATGATGACATATTTGTACCGAACGGGCGTTGACCGGGCGTCACCTCATGGGCACTCATAGCTGGCGTGGAGAGTGTACCATAGGGATCAATTTTGTGCCATTTAAAATTGGAAATATTTGGCGTCTGTCAGGATCGAACTCGGTTCCCCAGATTCGCTACCAGACACTCAAGCAGGTGGCCACGAGATCCCATGATCGCTTCAAATACCATGCATAGCCTCCCAAGAAAAAATGTTGTTTGCATGTATGAAACTAGTAGACAATACTTACAGAAAATTAACTTTTATTAAAAATTTAGATAGTAAATACTACTTTAATATGAGTGTAATTCATGTTTTAGTTATTGATTCATTTTATACATAATACGTAATCATTGTTATTAAAATGCTGCATCTCTCAATAACGGTAATTGCTTTTATGATACATGATAAATTTTAATTACAATCTGATGTGGCCAGCATAACTTGCCACCAATTTCATTTTAATTTAAATATATATCATATCGCAAGTTATATTATTTGCATGCAAATATAAATATATATGTATATACATTTTATAGGCAAATTAATATAAAGCGACCACAGTCTGCCCGATTAGCTTGGATGCGCGCGCAGTGGTCGTAAAGTTAACATCGAGAAACTACATTCTGAGGAAGAAGCAAGTTGGGTGGGTGCGCAATTTCAAGCCAAAGTCGGGAAACTTATGCCTCGCATTCATAGAGTTAAAAATCTGATGTGACCAACACAATACTTCCCGCCATTTACCTCTCGGGTCTCGTTGCCGCGTGCCTGATGTCTGGTCGCGAATTTGGGGAATCCGATTCGATCCGGATCAACGCCAAATAATTCTAATTTTAAATGGCATAAAATTAACCCTTGTGATAAACGCCCGCACAATACAAATATGTCATCATCACTACCGAAATGTTTGTACAAATCAGATTAGCACACCCAGCAATGGATAATATGCCGTGATAATATATATTTATTTATTTTAATACATACCTGCATATTTACTAATGCTAGAAATTATGTAGATTAAGTTCGTTTCCATAAAACTATTGTTCTATTTACAATATGGCCGACGATTAATTTCCCTTTCCGTCACTAGGCATAATATTAGGTATATTATGCCTAGTAAACTATATACCGCTATAAGGCACACAAGATATACCGCTAGAAGGCACACAAGATATGTTCGCAATATTTTGCACTCTTCAATCATGAACATAGCCCTTTGCTTTATGCGCATGCCAGCATTGAATTCGTTATTCGCCTACCGGCTTAAAGACACGTATCCGAGCGCAAGACAAGGTTGGATAAAGTAACGTTGCGGACACTTTCCACTTATACGAGAGATGGGGGTTCAGCGGTATAAAGTTTAATAGGTATATTCTAGGCATCAAATTCATTGCCTACAAACATACTTCACGGTCCCTCTACATATATTCTTACATTATGTTCGCAGTATGAGTCACGAGCTCACACGTGACCCTTAGTCTGTAGCCAACCCATGTTTGGATTAAGACTGTCACTTTACGTTGGCGGCAATTTGAACACTAGTTCTGTGGTAACCAGCAAACTGAGTTTTAAAAAGTTAGGTCGTGTTTTTGTATTCGCTTGAAGTTTTGTTATGTTTTTTTTTTGTTTTACTGCATTTTTGACTCTTAGTGTGTTTTGTTTATTGTTCTTTTAGTTTTACTGCTACTTATTTAATATTTATTGTGTTTTGTTGTAATATAGTATTTGTGTTTTGTTAAATTGACTTTTTAGGTAAACCATGCCCAATGTAGTAGGAGTGTGTTGTGTTATGGGATGTGTAGTATCCAAGGAGAAGTCACTTTTCCGCATATTAATAGTATAAACATCTGATGTTTTTTAACCTAGGTCGTATAGATTTTACCAAGAACGAACAAACTCCTTCTACATGGGGCATGGTTTAATTAAAAGTAAAACTAACAAAACACAAATGCAATAAATATTAAATAAGTTCAAAGCAGCAGTAAAAACTAAAGGAACGATAAACAAAACACTCCAAAGGGTGTATTTAAGTGACAAATAATAAATTTGGTTTTATTGGCTACAAATTTTAAGAGACTGTTAAATTAACACGGTACGCTGGAGAATACATATCTAAAAGAGTCAAAACAAGCAGCAAAATATAAAAATCCAACAAAACTTCAAGTGAATACAAATAACAACCTAGCTTTTTAAACGTCAGTTTGATGGTTACACCCACATAATACTAACATTCAAATTGCCGCCAACGCAAAGTGACAGTCTCACCCCAAACATGGATTGGCTATAGACTAAGGGTCACGTATGAGCCCGTGACCCATACTCTGGCAGGTAACTAGCTGTCTTTTTCCCGCCTAATGCGTTCTCTCTCTGCGCACTACTCATACCCACCAGCTCACGTTCAAATACAAATTATACATTTTGACATTAACGCCATATACTAATAATAATTCTTCTCCACAAAAAATAAATATTTTGACTTTTAATGAAAAAGTGATGTACAGTTCGATGTTCTTATTTAATTATAAAAATAATCTTATTTGCAGTAGGTACTTTGTATAAGTGACGATAACTAAAATAATTGATCTGTGTTGGATAAGTAGAATAAGTTACTAACTTCCACAAATAATATAATCCATAAAAACAGTATTGAAAACTAGATTTGTAAACTTATTTTTTGCCAAAACACCGGCCTATTACGCAAAAAATAGTTAATTATAGTAACTAGTTTCATTTTTTGTCCAATAGATATGAAATTTACAGTGAATATTCCATTTTTGTGGTGTATATCAACATACCTAGGTACTTGATTTGTAAGAATTTTTAACAATTTTCTAAAAATTAACCACTGAGTTAAAGAATAAGACCAATAGTGTAACAAAATAAACAAATGGAAAATTATAATTAAAATTGACGGCACTTTCATAATCATAAATTTTTAATGGCAGTTTCCATATTAATTTGGTTAAGTATAGTAATTATAGAAGAGTATTTCAACATTATTAACATATAAATATGGAATGGATGGAAGATATGTGAATTTCGTAGCGCATATATAAATTATCAAACACCAAGTTCCGGCCAATTCAAACCTAATCTAATCTACAATTACAGTGAATGCACCAAAACCAAAGCTATTTCTGACAAACCATTTCTATTTCCCGTTCCCATTATAGAGTGAATAATCTGCAGCCAATTTCTGACATGCCACAATTTACTCCGGCAGGATTTTTTGCATATCTAGGCCAGGGGCCGCATCGCACTCGCAGCCGCAGCAGCACAGCATTGCATGGCCACTCGTGACCTACTCTATCCTGCGTTGCCTTGACGACGGGTGCGATTGGGCGCCCGTGACGTCACACGCCGCCACCGCCAGTGACGTCGTAGGTATTTATAGAGCGCGAGCGTCCATGTATCACTAATGAGAAGTAATAATTACGATGTGAATTTGATGTGTGATGGCAGGGCGCGGTGCAGGGGCAGATCGCCTGATGTCTAATCCACCACTAAATGATTCTGACCGACTCAATACGACTGGTAAATTGAATTGCTGTTTGCTATTTAGTGGCAACGCAACGGGTGACGTTAGCATAGGGGGGATATGCTCACATTATTGTGGTTGATATATTCGAGGGGTTGTTAAATGATGTGCAATTGTTTTGTGGTATATTTGGTAAGGGAACCAAATTACCGTAAAATCTAAAATTCATACTGCGTCAGTCATCCCAGAATTCTAAAATTATAAATGCTAAATAATTTTAATTTGCAATTCAACACCATCATTTTAAAATCAAGATCAATGATCATCTGATGAACCTATGAATATGTGCTTGTTTGTATTCCTCGTCGCATAAATCCAGATTCTACTTTATCGATATTTTCTGTGAAGCCTATTTTACATTACATAATAGTGTATCAAAAAAAGGTGATAAATATAAAGATATTTGATTTATTTCGTATTTTTATTCGTAAATACATCGACCCGTATTACGGACTATTATAATAATAGTGCTATTTTACTTGATATTTTTATGAGGTTAAACGTCACTTCTAACAAAAGCACTCTATAAAAGTGAGTTCGTAATAGGATCCATTATTATTATTGTTATAATTTCTTTTCATGCATTAATATTTTCGTTTTGTACACTATACAAATATTTCACAGAATAAGTAAAATATTAAACATAATTTATATTTATAAAGCTTTGATTCTTATCATACCTGACTTTGTTTCACACCATGTTAATTTGTAGAAGTGTAACAAAACCAAACTATAACAAATGAAAAACAATGTGCAAAATTCTAAGCACATGGGTGGTATATAACACTAACTTAATTTGAAATGTCTCCAAACAAACTTTTCCATATTACAAAAGTTTTCTTGCACATACCTAATGCAATAAAGCAAGTATTCTTGAAAAGTTTCAAGATATGTGTACAATACTGTATTGCTCTCTGTTTAACCAGCTACTTGCAACTAAAATAAATAAAATCAGTAATGTACAATATAATGGTCTCTGTTGTTATTGCATACTTATTAGCACAGAATTTATAAAATTAATTGAAGTCTTACTTTTGATTTCTTTTTGTGTACTAAATAAAGTGCATTATTTGATTCGTTGGTAAAAACAGATAGTTTGAGATTTGTTAGAAACGTTCACAGTTTTTATGTTAATTATTTAATTATTTGTGCTGCCGTACACTCGGCCGTTGAAACTTACTAACGGGAATATAAAACATTATATACAGAAAGAAGAATACAACTAAGGTTTTAGAAAATTTACAGTCATTGTAGTAAATTAAAAGTCGTCATATTTATTAAATCAAAAATGGGTTCCATTTTAAAAACAAGTTTATAATTATATCTCGAAAATTTTCTGATAAAAAAGTATTTTCGTAAGCCGTTAACTATAAAAATAACTACTTTATACATCTGAAACATATTTCTAGATTACCAATCGTTAAAGAGTCATTTAAAAATTAAAATTTTGACCAAAATCAGTTTTTCGTCGTTACATATGAGAATTTTTGGCATAACAAAAACACATACAGTGTCTCCTGACAAGATTACTCGATCGTTATTTTAAAAATCATTTAATATTATTTTATAAAATTTCATATCTGTCCATTTCAACTAAAGTACCCTTGGTTTAATCCAGATTTGTAGTCTTTAACTTACTAGTATTAAATAAATTGTTTAATATTTTATCTCACCATTGAATTTAACAGAAAAAAATTCATATAAAACAGCAAAAATATTTTAGTGCTGACCATCTACGAGTTAATTTGTTGTTGTTGTTTACATTACCACAGACGCAATATATATATATATATATATATATATATATATATATATATATATATATATATATATATATATATATTGCGTCTGTGACATTACTAAAAATAAACTCAAGTTTTTTCTTTAATGAAACACCCCATTTTTTAAAATTAAATGAATTCTTTGTTCTTATTTTGAATAAACCTCAAACTACAATCACATTTTTAGAAACGAATTTTAAAAATTTCATTCTTTATCTGAAAATAAATCTGTCAATGTAAATATTGAGTTATTAATTCGAGATATGGATGAAATGTGCTTGACACAAAGAGAAAAAACTTCCGTCGGAAAAACAATATTTTGTTTGTAATCGAATGATCGGCAAAATTAAGTCAGGAAAAATACGTATGTATATCAAATTTGTTTTTACGCAGTGATGGATATCGAATCCTTTCGAGACTATGATGAAAATATACACCTATGGGAAAATAAGAGATTGGTTAATATCATTTATGCCTTTATTGATGAAATATAGGCACAAAAACGATAAAATATCCAATACCTAAATTGATAATTGAGGGTAAAAATGTATAATATATTACTAAAGAAATCGCTGTGTGCGAAATAATTTTGTGAATATAAAATAGGAATTTAGGACCTGTGGCAGGGTTGACATGTTGTGTAATTTTGGGTATTCTGTTTAGTTAGTAGTAACAGCAAATGCAATATTAAAAACAGTCAAATTTGGTTATTTTATTATAATATAAACTCAATGTGTCAACTACTAGTGCTATGCCAACTACCGGTGCTTTTACTTATTCTTATATTGCAAAAAAGTCGTAAAATATTGTAGTTTTGTTCATTACGCAATTGTATCCATTCGATGCCAGTTGTTCTGTGAAAACACGACCTTACATTCCGAAACACAATTATTCTTATTCTGAATATAGAAATCATAACT
Organism: Harpalus rufipes; assembly: GCA_951394225.1. NCBI lineage: Eukaryota > Metazoa > Arthropoda > Insecta > Coleoptera > Carabidae > Harpalus > Harpalus rufipes. The sequence goes on from OX596274.1 coordinate 65,649,425, forward strand.
AGAAATCTAGACCTTGTTTTAATACAAAAGGTGATTTAGAATTTTTATCTTTCTAGCCATGAGGTAAAATAATTGAATGCAAATTAATATTTTGTTAGTTGCTTCTGGCACCCCAACTTGCTTCAACATCCTCAATCAATTCACGGCCCCATCAAAAGTTTTATTCAATAATTTCAGTGGAAAATATGACGGCGCACCTATTCCAAATATGCCAAACATCCTTTTATGAGTAATTTTAGGTCCATTGCTCTTTTTCTTAAGAGCTTTATAAGTATAAGCTTCATGTTTCTTGACTTAACACTCTGTCCGAGCCAACTACCCTGTAGTACTGAATCTTGGATACGCCAGGTCTACCCAGCCAGAGGTTTTTTTGGACTCATACCGGCCCTGCTCAGAGCACGACACCGACTAGAGAAGAATACACTACCCAACAAACACAAACATAAAACTGCAAAAATTGTTTAACGTCCAGTAGACTCCCTAACTTTTTAAATGAAAATTTATGTTAGGTGACTTTTTAACGTGGGATTCTACCAAATGCATATATTTGAATTTTGTGAAGATGTTGTCATTACTCTTTCTATAGAGCATTTCAATTATTGTCTTTAAAAAATGAATGCGAATTTAAAAGATATCTATATAGTAGAATACCAAATCCCGGATGACCTTCTTAAATTTAAAGTTGTCCTTTGTCATCTACATGAAGCATGGTTTCCAATTTTATTTCAGAATTGTTGATCTTATTCCTTCTTGCATTTTTCGTGCACTTCTTCGGCTTTTGCATTATTGATGATTACTTTTCGCATTGTTCATGCTGTTGCAATTAGATTGTAAACCTAAAAAGAAAATTAATATCAGAAAACGAAAAGTCCTTAAAACGATTGTAGATAAAATGTATCTACAATATTAATTTTAGTATTGTTTTAATTATTATGTAGTTGAATTTAGCCGATCATTTAAATTATCTTATTTTAAGGTGTTCTTTTATTCTATTATCTAGTTTCGATTTACCTATCCTGCCCTATGTTATTTGCTAGAATCTTCATCTAAATTCGTTTTTTCGGCCATGTATTTAATAATTTCTTGATATATTTTTTATTCTTTATTACACATATTCACTTTACATCACTATACTTCACTTCTCTCACCTCACTACACTTCATTATTATAATATTAATAATTACACAGTCACTACCGAGGTCAATAAATACGCCCACCTCTTACCATGGTTGGAATAAAATTCCCAGTATTAGCATGTTTCTTGTATTCAAACCTTTGCAAAATTCTTTCAATTTAAACCAAACGTTGTAAGCTAGTAGTTAAATGTCTCTGTAAATTTCCAGAATAAATTACAATCGCTAGTATTTTTTATGATGGCTAGGTAGATTGTATTAAACATGATAGGAATTATACAAGTAGATAGAAAAATAAAAGACATAATTTATTTTTAAACTAAGTTGGGACAATCTGTTAATAGTGCAATTAATGTGATAAACTTTACTTATTAAAGGTTGTAATTAAAACTTGAAATTATTCATTTTCCATCTTAAATAAAGCTTAATCCTTCCGAATACGTTAACATATTTCATCCGAAGTCATTTTAATCCCAGCGAGACAAGGATGGGAGATGCAGCTTCGCGGGACTATGCGCGTACAAACTGGAAGAAGAATACTACTTCTCGAAGAATTTACATGCAAGGTAGCGGTAGTTTTAAGAACTTGATTCAGGGAGCCCGCTTTCTTAATAACCAAGTAATTACAGGTAACGGGTAACTAGAGTCGACCGCGGTTAGAATAATTAACGCTTTGTTTTACGACCTCAAATGCTTTGTCACTTTCGCCATCTCTCTCTCCTGGTGAATCCGGAATCCTTGCGTGTGTATTACTTTGCGACAAGTATTTTGAATATATTTACATTTCTATGCCGTACTAGGATGACGTAGCCGAGTATTCGTTTGCAATTTACACGGTTTGTTGTTTTACACGATGCCTCATGTTTGATTTGAATGACTATTTGTTTGCTGGTGAGTTGATAATGAATTGAAGTTAACTTCTGTTTCCGCAAACAAAGTTTTGTTTATGAAAGTCGTGTTAACTTGGTAAACATATTTTTCTGATCCAAATGCTGAATATTGTTTAAATTACATTGCGTATAATTTAAAACAGCGTCCAGACTACACGCGAATAGTTTACGAACTATACGACCACACCACATATTTGAAGTATGAACCCATGTTCGCCGTGCAGTTCGGAAAAAGTTCGCGTTTGGAATTAGCAAAGAAAAGAAAAATAGTTAAAATGTCGATTTCAATGAATGAGGAGATGATATTATAATTGCTTGCGCGAGCTTCATAATTACTTTTAAAACGACCGAGAAAAATAAACGACAAACGTAGGTATATTACGCCAAAATGACGTTTAGTGTACGTTCTTTTTCTGCTGGCATCACATTTAACACCACACCGATTTGTTGTATCGAGTCCCTTTTCAATGCGTTTTGCCAATAAGAACGTTTTAAGGTGCCTACAATCCGATTTTTATATTTATTTATGTGTGTGTGTATGTATGTATTCGTGTGTGGATATTGGAGAGATGATTTCTCAAAAACTATAAGACTTAATATCTGTTGAACTACGTTTTTCTCAATCGGAAATTAATGGGAAGAGTTGAAAAGGTTTTGGTAGCAATTGAACAACCGGAAGTAGCAGATTCATAAAAAAAATCTTTTAAATGTTATTTTTTGAAAATTTTTGTTCCTGCAAATATTAATGAAAATTAAATTCTCTATCCGATACATTTAAATATTTTATTAGATCTTTTATTGATTTAGAGATAAAAGAATATAATATATAAAATAATCTGTTGTAATAAATCTCACAGCCCAAATAATGCCATGGAAAACAATTGAAAAACTAAAATGGTATTCGTAGAATTTTTGGTGTAGAGTGTAGGTATAAAAGATATGTTAAATATAATAGGGTGGCTTTCTTGGCCTTTACAAGCATATATGGGGGCCCATGTCAGAATGATAGCTAGTAATTATGTACATAGATGTCAAATATCATAAGTTTTCATTCTAAATTTCTTGATTTTCCAATTCCATGCGGTTTATTTTCCTCGACAAGTAAATTCCATACTCCTGGTGACGTGAACTTAGAAAATCTTGAAATTTTGAATGAAAAATTCTGACATTTGACATCTATGTACATAATATTAGTGTCATTCTGACATCGGCCCCCATATCTGCTTGTCATGGCCAACAGAGTCACATGACTGCTCGCGCCCTATAATTATGTAAGCAAAAACGGAAGTGGCGAAAGGTATTGTGTTGGTAACAACAGATTTTTTTATAAGTACGATTTTTTCTATTCCGTGAATTTGGATGTAAACGATACTGCTCTATTAAATTTATTTTATCTGCGCTCCACTTCATTTTGCTAACTGAACTTAACACAAAACTAAACTTCTACATCCACATAGAACATCATGTAGCGAACTTCATCCAAATACACGAAATGAACCCGAGCTGTTCGCAATCTCTAGAACAAACCGAGTTCGTCATTTGTTCGCTAACAGTTCGCGAACAGCTGGCGAACTTGATGTGTACGCGGATTTGCACTACTAATTTTCACTGGAAAATTTATTATTTACCCTACTACTTATAAGGGATATTCATTTTGTGTAAACAGATAAATAGCTCTTGAGTTCTGTGGAAATATAAGTAATTACATGAATAATAAAAATTGTTATTTGTGTTGCAAGGATCAAGAATCGTAATGTCAATTATTGTGATTCATGTCTTACCATAATGATTGGTTATAGTTCATATTATTTGTACATATAAAATTGTATCTGACGAAAAAGTTATCTTTTTGGTGGCGCATCAAAAATTAAGAGAACCAACCCAAGAAGTTAAAAGTTTTATTTAAAAACTAATTTAATATCTAATACTTTATTTGCAGAGTGAAAATAAAATAACTAAACCATTTTTCCAATACCCACTACATACTCCTGAAATTTATGAACCTGCAAGGCAAATAGTGCAACATTAAATTTATTTGCTATTTATATAATTGAGTGGTTATAGCTGCTGTAAAGTAGTCTTTGGCAGATGTCAAAAAAGTGACACTTTACGGTTGTCAAGGATACATAAAACTACTATTTATGTAATAGCTTATTTATGTTATTTAAAATTTACATTGATAGTTGCTTAAGTAGAATTGGAAATATTGGTTACTTGTATGAATCAATATTTAACCCAAATAGTGTGATCAGAACATTTATACCAATTGCTATTTTCAGTTAATCATTACTATAAACAGACCGTACAGATATTCATTACTACCACACACCACTGAGATTACAAAATCTATAAAAGTTATTGTTTTGGTTGAATGGGAGATCTGGTACGCGTTTGGAATTGTCAAAAATAATACTAAAATAACAGATTTACAACAAAATGCTGCCGAAGCTGTAAATCTGTGTTTAGTGCCGTGTTGATCACATAGGGTGGTAGCATGAACGGTGATTAGGAGATGACTAGCAGTGGTTTAACCCTGTTAGTCGTTTATGGTTTATTTTAGTGAAAAAAACTTCAAGTAACAGTTATAGAAAAATTAATTGTACGCCACTTTTATTTGAAGTATTTTTTTCTCTAAATTAAACCATTCATGCTACCACCCATTATTTATTTTTTTAATCGATTTTAGAGTTAATATTAATTTAATGATTAATTTTAATACCTATTTTGAAAGATATTGCCATTAAATTATGTTGCTATGCGTTTGTTGACAGATTGCAGTAAAAGTGACATTTTACAGACTGTTAGCTGTCAAAAAAAACGCACTTTTAATATCAATCGGTCAAAACGTTATTTATTCGTATTATTTCAAGAGAAACTATAAATTTTTCAGTAAAATACGATTTTAGGTTTCAAAGTTTTTCACTTTTCAGAAAGATGTAAGAATTTAAATATTAAAAATAGGAATTTTAGAATCGTAGAAGTGAAGTCATTGTGAACGAGAAACACTGTCTCCGTAACTATGAGTAGGCAGAAAATAAAAATGTAGATCTAATATAAAACAGAACATGTTCTATTATATGACATTGTAGATTGTAGCTAATGTATAATGAGAGGAGAGAGAACGATGTTGCAAATGGATGCTAGACTGCCGCATTGTGTGCAAAAGAGATAAATGATAGTAGGCGTATTCATAGCCTACGTTACTATAACGCACAAATAGAATAATTAAAATAAACCTATCATTTACACAAGCGGTATAAAACGTTATGCACTTTTCTGTCTACAATGTCGTTTTAATAATAACATATTGATATTTTAACAAATAAACACGTTTTATGGTTCTTTTTCAACACTTTAATTTTCGCGTTTTTCTGCAAATCAAATTTTCCAATTTGATAACTAGGATGTCTGCTCAATACTAAAATGGAAACTAGACATTAAATTTTAATGCCAGTCGGACAGCTGAGATAATAACATTCGTAAAACTAGTTTTTCATAGAAATATTTATTTTTGTATTTTATGTAATTAAAAAAATTAATGAAATCTTCACAAGTATTTATATATTGATACTTTTTCTAAGTGTTTTAAAATAATTAATTTTTATAATTATATCAGCCGTCCTAGTAAAAATTATACTCGGCTGCATTGGGGCCATACACTTTACTATGTATACCTTATGAACGCACCACATGTGTGACACAAAGAAAAAAAATATGAAGTACGCATTAACGGCCGAATAAAGTTATCTGGACGAGGGTGTTTGGGCGATGGTCAACTGAACAATATCCATGTGGGCGCCGGGTTGCTGTGCGTTAAAATGAAATGATGGATGTGTAGAAACACGCCCGATGAAAAGGGGGGCAGGGGGAATCCCCGGGCCCCATAAAGCAAGGGGCCCCGGCATCGGAAGTATTTTATTTCAAAAGGTCAAATGATACTTATGTATTTTATGATTGTTTTTTATTATGTCATATGACTAATAAAAATGGTTGTTTTATTTTATTTCACTTCTAAAAATATTAAGGGGCCCAAAAAAATATTATATTTCGGGCCCCAGTCTGCCTCTCGGCGCCCCTGTTTAGAAATACAAAATTATGCGCTACATTATGTTATTGCAAAAATTCCACCAAATTGTATGTTTGCTAAGCGTGAATTTTTTTTAAATATCTGTCGCCCAGGTGACAGGTCGCCCATATCACCATCATACATTTATCTATCGCCAAGTTGTCGCGTATCTTTAAAAAAAAATTAGGTTATGTTTAGAAAAATTAAAGCATATAATTAACAAATAAATGTCACTGCTAAAAATAAATAAATTTATATATTTTTTTTCTCAATTCTGAGAAGAAAATATTAGTAGTACATTGGATTAAATTGGACTGTAGTATATTATAGGTATGTGGAAATAATGTACCCCTGAAGAAGACTCATGCGGAGTTGAAACTAGTCGGGTTGAAATAAAGATTGACTGAAATCCAGAAATATCGTCATCCTTCATCATCCATCCCAGTCAAGTAATTTACCAGATCATAATTAAATATGTGTAAGTAATGGACGAGAGGGCGTGTGTATAATAGATTTTTTTACGGTCGCGCAACTTGTAAGTTTGTTTTGTAAGCAGGTATGAAATTTGTGAAAATGATATAATAAAAATTAACACCAAGATTAATGTTTTAGCAAGTTTCTAGCTTAGACTCGAATATTCGAAATTATATTGATAATTGCTACTATCTACGCTGCCTTGATGGACCAGAATAATTGTTAAGATTTTAAATTTAGTAGCTTCTTTCTCTCTCTCTCTTTCTTTCTCTCTCCCTCTCTCAAAATTAGGTTAATGCTTCAATTATTTGATTTATCGTATTACATATATGATATAAATTGGCGATATGTGATATATGACACAAATCTGTTTTTTCTGTTCCTGTCTTTTTGTAAAACCAAATGTTCTTTTTAAAAATAGGTATTTCCGCAGTAAATACATTGTAGTGTACCTACTTATTTTTTCCTAAGAGTAATATTATTTTAGAGTAGATATGTTCCCAGATACATCATGATTGATAAAGAAAAACAAAAGACTTAAACAATTTATATAATTGTGATTAAAACCTATAAACAATCTCAAATTAAAACATGTGTAGCGTAGAGAATAGTAATATTGTTCACGTCGAGATGAAATGAGTAGCCGTTAAATATCTTTTATTCTCCCCAGGTTGTTATAAGAGAACAATGCAGTTGTACTGTAAATAAGCTGGTGCTCATAGGTGTACCTCCCTTGTGCTTCTGCCCGAGCCTCGAGCTTTCAGCTTGGCTGGCTCTGCTCTGCAGGACTCACGAGACCAGCACATAGCCCGAGTTAACTGACTGTCGATTGTCGAGAATGGAGAACGCGAACGGTAGACCCTCGCTGGTTCAAAGGTTCGATCCTATATCGTCGGTTCATTACTTGGCTGCCATCTACAGTGGTGCCACCTCTCGCGCATCCTGAAAGACAAACCTTTTACTCATTCTTTTCTCGTTCCACCTTCAATCTTCCCCCGATTTCTAATCAGAAAAATTGACCCAAACCACTGCACAATCTCTCATTTGCGGATCGTCCTCTAATAACACTCCGCGATGGAAGACTCTAGAACCTATTTGTGTTTGCACTGGAAATTTGGTATTTCATATTTTCCTTTATTCCGCTTTCTTTTGTTGTTTTGTATTGTGGAAAATAAGATAGAAATGATGATCTAGAAAACTGAACAAGTTATGTTAACAAAATAATAAGGTACTATACTCGCCCGTCAAATAAATATGGACTGTTACTTAATTTTTTCCCTTCTACGCACCCTGTTCCTTACCCTGCGGTGTTGCCGCTTGCCGCTTCTTCATAATTTAGCATTTTCAATATTATCCATGAACTGGCAACAATGTATACTTACTTCACTATAATACATCAACACAATAGAAAATTGTAGTTGTTATTCGTTCAATATTTTAAAGTGTAAATACCTACTTTGATATATTTCTCATTTATACATATATTATAGTTTTGTTTAACCCGACGTCGGTAAGGTGGGAGTAAATATTACCCCAAGGTTATTCTAACTGCTATATTTTTTCTATAAATAAAGTTTTCGGTTTCTAGCTTTCTGTACATTTCAAGTCCTGTACTATAAACGTTTCTGGGTTGTTACTAGATGTTTATATCCCATTTAGTGAGTCTAGCATTTGTGTAAAGTGACCTGAGGTAACTCCACCTTACCATTAATGCTACACCTTTTAATATTTCTCGAGTATGTTACAATGCTAGTATTACACATAAAATAAGAGTTAACGGTTATTATTTAGATATATCTTACGAATAAGAAAGAGAAGATTTAGCTTTTTGGAAAGATATAGATAATATTGAAAAATATGTACATGGTATATACAAATAACTATATATATGACGTCGGTGTAGCTGTAGCAGGATTAAAAGTTGTTTTTAGTATATTTTATATTGCCTACGGTGCAAAGCATATTTCTTTAGGTCTTGTAATCATAAAGTGTCAAGAAACTTAATATATATTCTACATTTTCGTAAATTTAGTGCTTTGGAATATCGATAAATTCAAAAATATGAACAGAGATATTTTTTTTGTTTATTTTGTTGCCTTCAAGTTAAAAAGTTCATATTGTATTGTTTTAATACAAAAAAATATTAGTGGTACATTTGTGTGAATTATTTCTAGAAATGTGATTTTTGCTTTTGGGAAATGTTAAAGAATTACTAATTTTATCATCATTTTTTTAAATAAACGTTTTTAAATAATATTGGTTATTGTTGTAATGCGAAACATATTAAATATATAAGAAATTTATGTATTAATTTATGATAGGTAAAATGACCAGTTTCAATGTAAATTTGACTTATCTTATTGCCTTGGATCAAAACTAGATCCGTTTGTCCAATGCTTGTACCAGCCCACACTATGTTTGTACTACCTCTAAAAAATGGACTCTTTGGAATGTATTTTAGCGATTTAAGCGATCTAACTGGCTCCATACTCGGATTCTTCTTGAATCGCTGTAAATACCATATCTGGATTCATCAGAGAACCATACAAATAACTACTACTCATTTGCAAAATTGTTTTGTTCATATGCCCAAAAAGACGTTCTCTGCGATTTTCTACCGTTAGAGGTGGAACTCTGATCGGTTGCATGTTTTTTTAACTATTGCGTACAGCCTGATCATTAACTTATACGTCATGTATTTTAACTTTAATTTAACTGACTGATGCTTGTAAAATAGTAATTATTAATCTTAAATACGACGAGAGTCACGCTAGAATTATTGAGAATAAGAAAAACAGGTAGGCCGCTTAATCTTTTATTTGAAATTAAGTTGTTAGTTGGAATATCATCAATTTTTGAAAGTGTCGCTGTGAAAAAAATATCGAATTAACCAGAAGCATTGGCTTCAGTTTTTGCAAAAAAAATGTGCAACGTATGACTATTTTCTGGACTTGAAAAAATGGAGTAGAAAAATATTAATGCTTATAGCAGAATGATCTTCACAGAATGAAACTTTGGTTTTGTAAAGGTTTTTTTTTTACCTTTACTTGAAATAACCATCTCATTCTTCTGTATTCGTTTTGAGGCACTACTAAAACTATTTTTTTACTACTATTACGTCTATTTAGGCACACTAGCACAAAACTCTTTTCTACAACCATGTTTGAGTCTTTACAAAATATAAAAATCAGTAATATGGATAAAACTAGTAGCTAGTATGTAATTGACACTTGTCATATGGATGTTACTCTTTTAAATTCTGTCGGCGGGAAATGTAAGCCACTCCCTTATTGGTTAGTATCTTTCTGATGTCATCAGGCGACAGAAAAGGCGACAATTTAAAAATGTATTTTCAGACACAATTTTCTCATGAATAGAGAGTATTATAAAAGAAAATAAAAAAAATACAGATTCAATTTTGTTCTTATTATTTCGAATAAACCATAGAAAAAATTGTGCAACACCTCATTTATGACTCTCGTATATTATATGTACCTATAAGTACTATCAGAAGAATTAGTTGTAGATACTGGAGTGCCACAAGGGAGTATATTGGGACCACTACTATTTTTAATATACATAAATGATATTTCCATTACCAAGTATTGCAGTATTCACTTGTTCGCTGATGATGCGGTAATTTATTATGCTGGCAAAAATCAACAATTAGTATTAAATAATATCAATAGTGATCTTAAAAATATAGTACAATGGCTGAACGGAAATAAATTAAAATTAAATATACATAAATCCAAGGCTATGCTTGTAGGGAAGAAAACAGTGAGAAATGAGTGGGTAAATAATGGATTTCATATAAAAATACAAAATGAAATTGTAAAAATAGTAACAGAAATAAAATATTTAGGAGTTATAATAGTGCCAGATTTAAAATTTGATAGACATATAACTTATATTTGCAAAAAAATTTCAAAGAAAATAGGTTTTTTATGCAGGGTTAGTACTTTTCTAAGTAAATGTACACGTTTAATAATTACCGCACTTTCATTTTTGTAGTACAATAATTTTTTTAAGCAATTCTAATGATAAAAAAAGATTGCAGCTTCTTCAAAATAGAGCAATGAGAAATATATTATCATATGATAGATACCAAAGTATTGAATCTATGTTGCGGGAATTGAACTGGCTTCCAGTGGAAAAATTTCTAGAGACGAAAAGCCTAATTTTTATTCATAAAATTGAAAAAGGTGTAATGCTTAAATATTTCGATAATGCTTTAAAAAAATGAAAGATGTTCATATTTACGAAACAAGAAATGCAGAAAAAAAATTATAGATAGGAAAAAATATACAAAAACTCAAAACTCTATATTTTTTAAGACACTTATTATATATAACAAGTTACCAAATAGAATTAAGATGTTAAATGTAAAAAAAATTATAACAGAAATTAAAAGATATTATATGTAATGTGTATAGCTTTTAGCTAAAATAAAGATATATTATTATTATAACCTATAAAAAAAAATCACACCTACTGCTTATAACTGACAATGCTCTTCTTTGCACTGTGTTCCTTCCGACAGTCGATAAATGTTTCCATGCATCATGCATATTGTATAAAAGTTGTGATTTTTGTAGAGAGAACTGCGATGGTGTGTGTCTGAAAGGCTGTTGCTTTTACCTGAGACTGCGACAGCGAAGGGGAAGCTTGCCGCGAGCGACAGCTCAGTACCGGTATTGCATGCAGGCTCGGCATCATGATAACGTCTTCCTCAGTAATCAGCCCCAGGCTCTTTTTGACTTAAATAGCTGTCGAGGAGTTCAGATACTTGCAGAATGCATGTTTTACTTGGGATGTAATAGGTGCTATACGAGTAGTTTAATATCTGCACTGCATGAAAACAATGTATTGTTTTCATTTCTTGTGCAGGGGTTAGCAAACTTTTTTGCCCGCAAGCCATATGAATGTTTGTAACTTGACCACCGGGTTAATGTTACATGTGACTAAGAAAAGGGCTCCCAAAGAAAAAATAAAAATCTTGCTAATATTATAACACAAATTGACATTTAAAAGGATACGAAAGTTCAGGGTAATAATGTTTTTTTTAAATATTTTTTATTGGTATTAAAAATTAAACAAGCCGTCAAAACATTGTAACGCGGGTCGCATAAATGACGTTGCGGGCCGCAGTTTGCCCATGCCTGTTCTGGTGTTCATAAATAATATTACATGTGAATTATTCGTGATTTATTTTATAAATATAATTGACTATATCATTCATTAAGTTACAAATCAATAAGAATGTGTGATTTTCCTTAGTTACCACGTATTACAGTGGTTATTATTGAGTAACCATGGTGAACGAATATACAAACCTCGGTATATTCGAATATACCAACATTTGTATATTCACTTACAGTAAAAATTTTGAAAGATGTCCGATCAAGGGCACCTGTATCACGAACGAATTAACAAATAGGCATACATTTATCTCTTTCTTTTGCAAAGGCTGTAAGAGTGTGTGATAAGGATGGATATAACACGCTTGTCTTTAAAAAATTCATATTGTTTCGACTAAGTTAGGACATTCCATTTATAAACGATGCTCGTTGTTGATAATACTTTCGCTGTAACGTAAGTTTATTTATTAATACAGATACATTACCTGGATTCATAGCCGTACGTATAACGTTATATTCTGTCAGAGTCACTGACACTGATATTGTGTCAGTATCTTATTTTTAAGATATTTGGTTTTACATTTGCTTATAAACTTACTAGTTGACTTATTTTTGAATTTTGAATGTTTTTCCTGTAATATATATTTTTATAATAATAAAATAACAGTAGTATCTTACGTACCCTCATAAAAACTAAGCAAACGACACTGCTGAATTTATCATGATGGGCGGAGCAAAAATCTGAATTCATACAATTCGTAGACAACCTTGATCGGACATCTTTCAAAAATTTTACTGTACAAGTGCGTTTGGTTATTTTGTTCTATCAACTGTCAATGTCATTTTTAATTATATTTACAGAGTATAAAGAATGAACTTTTCCTTCGAACACAGTATATAAATGGATCTGTAGTTAGACTTTGAGGAGAAAAATCGTGCTTTGTTTGCTTTAAGTAGACATCTGAAATGACACTGACAGCTTCAAATTCACCGAAACAAATAATTGAACGCACCTCTTATTTGACAGTAAGATTATTGAAGTAAAAATTTGACAAGTAAATAAAAAAAAATTATCACAAATTTAGAAACTGAACTGTTGCTAGTTTATTTGAAATGCGGGCATTTATTTTGCAATGCGAGCATTTCAATGCAATATTACACATTACTACAGCTATATTTAAAAAGATAGGTTACGTGATATACAGTTTGCCGTTTCTGTCACAAGAAAATAGACTACAGGCCTACCTTAAATTTACTATTTAACTTATTTTTTGTTCATGATATAGTCTACCTGTATACAACTCGACAATAAAAAATTTTCGACATACTCAACGAGTTGCCTATAGGCAACACGTTTCGTATAGTCGAGAATTTTCAATCGTCTTGTATAATATATGACTACACATATTATATTAGTAACTTTGTACAGAGTGTCTGCTGTAAGCGGGCCACCATTGCTAACTTTATTATTTGTTGAGATAGAAAGACGTTTAAACGAACAAAGTTGGGACATATTATACGCAAATTTAAGGGTGAAAAATACAAAACAATTGAACATCAAATACGCGAATTATTCAACAAAATATCATTTTTTAAATGGAATGCCAAAGTGGTGCCATTTAAAAGATTTTTTTTCTGAATATAAAAGTTCATTATCACTATACCTCTAAAATTAAAAACAAAAGAGTTATTTCAAGTTGAAATATAACTATTATATTTTTTATTTTAATACAAATATGACATTGTTGCTATAGAAACAACTAAAACTAATTAGGAAATTAATTATTAACTAACACTGATCAAAGAACAAATAAAAATTGCTAATAAAAACGTTTGGATTTACATTGTCTTAAAAAGTTTACTATTAAATGTAGTTCTATTTTTTAAATAGAAAGAGAAAATATGAATAATATAAGAACTTCATTAAGATACATTTGTACAATTTAATATTAAATCATGGATTAATGACTTTTAAGTGGACGCGGTTTCCAAGAGCACAAATTGCTATTATTTTCCATTTCGCGACATGTAAAAATACAATGAAGAATAAAACGAACATATGTGCAATTAGATATTTTATTGTATCATATTCAAACTTACATTTAGATCAGATGAAAGGTGATTTATATAAGAGTAGTGGTATCAAAATTAGTCGGTTAACATGGTATCCGATTAACCGGTTATTGAAATATACAAGAAATAGAAAATTAGTTAAATAATTGAAGTGGATATTCCAATTAACCGGTTATTCTTAACTGGGTAGTTGGGTGTTAAGATTAATTGGGTAAGCTACAAGTATAAAATATTTATTACTTAGTATTTTTATTTTGTTTTAATAAAATATATGTGTAATTTACTATTAGCCGGTTAGTTACTTGTACCTATGTAGTTATATGGATATGGTAAATAGTCTTTTTTAGCGTGTAACCAGTTGACTTTATTAGCTTACTCTATTAAATTTGCACATAGCGGATACCGGGTAAAATACATCTTTTTTTATAAAACGCTTAGTCATTTTTGAAAACGCGTCCAGATTATCAGTCAAACCTGCATTAAGACTTACCCAGCGATGTTTTATTATATGACTAGTCGTTTTATATAGCGTATAAAATAACAAACAGCTTACTTAGCTTGTATGTTTTTCTAAATATTGTAATAACATAAACTAGCGCGCAAAAATCGGCTGAAGTTTTCCAAGCGTGAGTTTTGTGTAGTGCTACCATTAAAAAATTGTTTATAATATAATATGTATATAATAGTGCATGAAAATCTAAGAAAAGCAGTACAATTGCAATTAAAAATTCAAAAAATATTTCAGATATTTTTTTAAAGTTTTCTGAGTGTCCTCACCTTGATACTTGATTTCTCTTAACAATGAATAAAAAAAGTGTAGCCAGATTATAAAGCATCACTAAGTCATCGAAAGTTTGACAGCCTGATCACGTTTTATAAAATGACTAGGGAATTATAAAAGAAAGTGTCTGAAGTCGTTCATAAAAAAATTAAATCCCGAATAGGCGTGATTTACGCAATTTCTTTAAATACACTTCAACATTATCTAACCTAACGCACAAAATTCACGCTTAGAAAACTAGGGCCGAGTTTTGTGCTTTAGGTTTTCAACAACGGTCCCGCGTTCGGGTTTTCTATTTTTTGCAAAAGTTCCGAACGTTTGTAATACTAAACTTCATCGTGATTTTATTGGTCCCGAACATTAAGTCACGCCTCTTCTAGATTTTAATTTTTTGAACACGGTCCCGCGCTCGGCGCTCTAGTCACGTCCTTTATAAAAAGACGGATATTATAATCTGGCTACGTAGCTATTTAATGCGAGTACCTGAATTTGCCCACTGCGGCCTATAAGATAACACTTTCTGGGATTATCAGGTAAATACCTATTACACATAATTTTATGAACCTTTTTGAATTATTTCTTTACGATAAAAAATATTTTATGAAGAAACCTTAGAACATAAAATTTAAAAACTAAATTTTCTTACTCGGTTTTAGAACTCTAATATGTAACAACAAAGTCCAATTATTTACCAATAACGCAATCATATAGAAATAATAATTGCAAGCCACTTCTAATCCAATAATTTAACGTACGTTTACATACTCAGTTACAACATGTAAGATAAACAATGATTGGTAACTCTGGAGAGACTGTATTATGAAAATCAATTAAATACAACGGAACTCTTCTCTCGGAAGCAGAACACAGATCAACTATCTTGTATTCAAAGTCAGTTGTTTCATCTTGACGTTGTTTTAATGGACAAAACCGTATGAGACAAAGTTTCTTGCGAGTTTACATCATCTCCGCTCTCGGTGACTGTAGTTGATCGCCTCGCGATAGGTACTCGTAACCCTGTTTCCTGTCTCCGTCTTATCTACTTGTGTGACATATGCCTGGCTTCCGCGCGCTGACAAACCTACGTTGGGGTTTTTGTTATAGTGACTGGAAAGTCGCAGACGAGTGTTGCACAGTGTTGCATTTTTATTTAAGAGTCCCTGGTTTTTCTTAAGTTCAAGGAAGCGTTTTTCGCAAATTTGTTTAAGTTTTTATTAGTTTTTTATGATCGTCTGCGGAAATAATTTCACATTTTTATGGATGTTGAGGAAACTGCTGTCAAGAAATTAAAAATGAAATGTTGGAGGGTGGTGTAACTATAATAAAGAATAAGACATAAAATATTTGTTTGCATAACATTGAACAATTAGTGCAGAAATTACTTAAAAAATAGAACTAAGTTTATAGTTTTGCAGGAAAATACATACAGAGAATAAACATGTCTTAATACAAAATGAACTAGGTACTATGTTTTTACTGTTTTTGGTACTTTGTACTTAATTTTAGCAAACTTAAAACTAAAATAATCATAGAAAAAACAGCAAAAACCACTATAGCGGAGTAAATTATTTAACCCGTTATATAATGTAGAATACAAATTGTATTGAACCCCTTATATAATTTAGAATACAAATTGTATTCTAAATTAAATGAGGGGTTCAGTTATCGTATGTTCCATTTACTCCGCGATAGTGGTTTTTGTTATTTTCTATGATTATTTTAGTTTCAAGTATTGCTAAAATTAAGCACAAAGTAATTGTATTATACAATTTATTTATGGCAAAAGTGAATAAAGATATTTTAATAACAAATTGAAAGTTTAACCCACTTTCGAGTGATATACAATTTTATCCTAATTCTGGTTCTTTCTTACATTAATGAATTTATGTGACATTTTTATGCAATAATGTGAAAAATTGGCTGAACAGTCAGCGTTAGCTTGTCACTGTTTCGGAATTATGTGAAAAAGAGGCAATGAACGTCAAATATAATGTTGAATCTAAACGGAAAAAAACTTGTATATGATTCGTTGTAACATCGTGTTTATCGTACCTGATGTGTGTTAACGCTATCATTTGGAAATAAACATTTATATATACAGGGTGAGTCTGGGAACCCCCCGCCCCCCCCTGTAACTTGTAAGTAATAAAAAAATGGTTCATACAAAAGTTTTATTATTTTAAATATACTATTTGAAGGCAGATATAGATATTTTTTCTTGTCAGATTTACAAGATATAACTATAAACTTTTATTTTTTAAATAACAACCTATACTTATTGTACTAAAATATAAACTGCCATTTTTTTTTGTCTTTTCAACGATGTATTAGTTTTTATTAATATATTTGTGTATCTGTATTTCCCTTAAGTCAATAGTGATTAAAGAGTAATTATGTACAGTATTTTTTTTAAAGATGTCCGATCAAGGTCATCTCTCTCATGAACGTATTAAAAAATTGGCATACATTTATTCTTATTTGTAAAGACTAAAAGCGTGTGCGGTAAGGATGGATATAACACGCTTTTCTTTCAAAAATTCATATTGTTTCGACGAAATTAGGACATTCCATTTTAAAACGAGGCTCGTTGTTGACAATACTTTCGCTGTAACGTTTATTTATTAATTCAGATATATTAACTTGATTCATAGCCGTACGAATAACAGTATTTTTGTCAGTATCTTATTTTTTACATATTTGTTTTTACAACAACTAACCAGTTTACTTAGTTTTGAATTTTGAATGTTTTACTGTAACATATATTTTCATAATAATAAAATACGGCTATTGTCTTATGTACCCTCATAAAAATTAAGTAAACGATACTACTGAATTTGACAGAATGGGTGGAGCTAAATTCTTAATTCATACAATTCGTAGATGACCTTGATCGGATGTATTTAAACGGTGTTAAAAAAGTTATTTTTTTAAGGGGATATAGTACCGACCAAAGTGAGTAAAAAAACTTAATCAACATAGTTCCGTTCTTCAACAATTTTCGAGGTATAAGGCAGTGAATAATAAGTTTTTGCGAGTCTTGTTTCTGCTATCTCTAAATCTATAAGAGTTTCGAGTTCGATTAAATAAGATTTTTTGTTGACCTTTCAGAGGTCATTTTAGATGTGTTTTTTTTTTTAAATCAAATAATCGTAATGGTAAATGCGGCGACCTCGGCCAATATTTAATTTTCAAGTAACTTCGTAACTATTAGAAATTGAGAAAAAATGTTTCCTATAAAATTTTATTGTTTTTTTTTTATAGTTTATTTACTTACATAAACAAAATATTATTTGTCAGTTTTTCTTGGATTTTGCGTTTTTCTCGGAAACAGTTAAAGATCAGACCAATGTTGAAGAAGCTCTTTTTACTCAATTTGATCAGTACTATATACCCTCAAAAAAAAATATCCTTTTTTTAATACCTTGTATAAAAAATTAATTTCAAAGGAGTTTATGAAATTAGTCGTGTCATGAGTTACTACAATTTTTCCACCCCTTAACGTACTGGTTTCTACGTCATATCTCAATTATAACTTTAAAAGATGTGGTTTTGATCGTTACTTGACACAGCGTGAAACTAGCAATCTCTTACAGCTTACAGCTGATTCATTAAGGTGAAGTTACCTGTAGCCTGTAGTTTTCGTTACATCAGTCATAGGTGGCACTAGTGCATAAAACATGGAAAGAAAACTCATTGTATAAAACTAAGTAATCTAAAAAGTGTATTTCTGAATTTCTGTTCTCTTAATTTGCAGTCATTGAAAAAAGTCTGCCACTGTTTGTGCTGTTAAGGACGTTTACTAGTTGTCATGTTACAGCCCGTAAGCTTTCATGATGAAATATTTTGATATTTATTTCTATTAATTTATAATATAAAAAATAATAATTTTGATTCTTATATACATAGAAGCAACCAGTACAATAATTAACAACCAATTCTATCGAACAGGCAAATTTTTAAGAAACGGTTCCTACGAATCGAAGCGAACCAGTTGAGTCTCATCACTGAAACAATTTTTCTCAACAATATACAAGAGCTTTTAAAAAATTTGAGAATAACGAATATAATGAAATAAAAAACGTAAAGGAAATGATAGACAATTGAATATAAATTTAACAATGCCTCAAGTGAAATTATACAAAGATAACACCCATATCAGAAAAAATCGCAAATTTGTGTTTAAGTTGGAATAGCTATTCAATTATTGCAGAAATATGGTAATATGATAATTTGAATATTACAAGAATACCCAGTATGGCAGCTTCAATATTAATTTTGAATCCTACGGCACATCCCATTTTATTTAAAGATACAATTCATCGCAATAACTTTTCCGTTAAAAGCCATGTACACGTAAATTCAAATCCAAACGCTGCGAGATAGATTCTATTCACAGTCAGTACTAAACCACGAGCGCATAAGAACAAATCTCTTGCAGCTTTCAGTAATGTTAAGTTAAAACCAGCAACGTGCATTTTCTAAACCTTTCAATCAACGATAACGTCGATGTTCCGCCTTTTCCATCAACACAATCTGCGCCCGTGCATACAGCAGCGAACGTGACTCTTGTGGTTTATGCCGCACTGTCAAAAAGAAGAGAACTCCTGCAACTTGGTTCTTTCTACTGGGACTTGGAAAAAAGCGAATCACCACCGAGTCGCATGCTGAACTGATTAATGCTCGAGATACGCGCTAGGTAAATGAATTATCGATCGTTTGGCGAGAAGTACGACTTAATTATTAGACACGGTGAAATGGCTCTCGGCCGAATGGACTTTCCACTGCTAGTTTTGCTCGAAACAGGGCAGCATTAGATTATTATTGCAGGCAAATGAAGAAGTTTACATGTTTGACTATTTTATTTTATTGAGGATTGTGTTCACATTGCACTCATTCAAAGACATCTGAATTTCTCAAATTTTACCGAATCAATTATGTTAAGCTTGTTAACATAGTTTCAAATACAGGCTGTGTTTTATATTTATATTTTTTATTGTCACTATTTTTCTCTATATCATTTTTTTGTTGTCAGATTTAACTAGTGTGTAGTTGAAACACTGATAATTAATTATAGTGACAACGACCATTAGTATGAACAACTGATTAAGTGTGATTACAGAGTAATTAACTAGCATTTTTTTTTCTGTCAGTTGTTTATAAATTATTTTAATAGATATTTATACACCCAGTGAGTTCAGATAATGTATATTCATGAAAAGAAAGTTGATTGAGTGAATAAACATTCTTAACTCACGTAGTTTAAATAATATTTAATTTTTTATAAAATAAAGAACTAATCAATTAGTAGGCTGTGTAAGACAATCGTCGTTGGTATACGTCAACTCGTTTATTTATGAATTATAAACACGCTGTATATTCTGTCATTTGTGTCGTGAAAAATAATGAAAATGGCTGATGTATGAGTGTGGAGAAAGTATTATTTTTATGCCTGATGTTATTTTAAATGCATTATTTATTGCAGACTGATTTAAAATTTTGTGAGAGCGACTTAATTTTTTTTTAAATCACTAGCAAACAGTTACTTTTAATTGTTGCCATGGAGTTAATAGTGGCAGTGTAAAACGTAAAACTTGAATAAAATTATTTATAATACTCAATAAACAATATTAATTATATGCTCGATAAACCCTTAAAGGAAATTACGAAATTCGTTTAGTTCAGTGAAGCAAATAACTATAAAGTGCATAAAAATTTCGAAACTCTGACATAGCTTGACAATCTAGTGGTAGTGATACCTACATCGTTTCGAATGTTACCAATACTGCGTATTTTCTTCGTAGAACAAAAAAAATAATCGTAATTTGCTTTGAATGTTTCCCATTAACGATCCATTTTCATAAAAAATATTTAAATAGCGAGAACACGTTGTTGTAGAGCCAAACTTGCCTAACAAATTATTAGTGTTCCAACAACACGACATTCAAAACAAAACTGACAGTAAACGCTAAAATGGCAACAAAACAAAAAGATGGCCTTACGAATAACAAGTAAGAAGGTTAATTTTATAGGTTAATAAAGGGTACATAAGTATAACGTCATTGTCCCATATTACGAGCGCACATTTATAATAAAAGCTCTTTTATGGAGCACTGTCCTAATGGGAATATAATGGAGGTCCATAAAAGCGCTTTTATTATAAAAGTGCTTTCGAAATACGAGCCATTCACCCCTATTTTGTAAGAAAGTTGATAAGTCTTAGAAATGTTGCTATAAAATTTCACCAATATAGAAACAAAAAAATGAAAAGCTTGTCATTTTCATTTATTCAGTATACGCAATTATTATTATTGGTTTATTACTATAGCAGTTTTGCTAAGACTTAACAACTTTTTTACAAAATAGGGGTGATTGTCTCCAAATGAATAGAAATCGGTTTCCTGATTATGAGAAACATTTTGCATTTCCCGGTGTTATCAGATTGTTGTCGTGTATAACAGTTCTATACATACTGTGTTCTACGGTTCCTTTTATTGGTGGCACGGATTTAAATTATTGTTATTTTTTTTTTGTTATCGTGCTTTGTAATGTTGCATTAAAATAACATAACCGCATATCTTGTAAACGTAAACAAAACCACTTGAAGCAAGCTGTTGAAATGTCGGACGAAAATCTTCAATTTACTTTCAAAAAGTAACGTTTTACCATTACTTGAAAGCAAAAACATTTAAGTTTCTTTTAACACGTAGTACCTACAGTTAATTTTTCATTAATTAATTAAAAATAAATTTGGCAATAATTTCAACTTTTTAACTAAACTCTAAACTACTCCACTGATAACTTTAGCAGTTGAAATTTCCACTTGCTGTATTAAACGACCGGAACACAAGTTTTATTCGTAATTCTGAACTTTTGTCCAATTTTTGTTCCGTCTACCTCTTAACGTTTCATCATAGTTTTAATTCATAGGAGCATGAGAACGAGATTAAAGGAGAAAAACCTGGAACAGCAATTAAAATTTCAAATCAATACGTGTAGACTGTACGCATGCACATCGAACAATTTTCCTCATTAAAATGGAAAAAGAACGGAATGAATACGTACACAGACAATATAAAAGTCCAGTAAATGAATTACCTTATCAGATGTATACTTCATAATAGCATAATTGTCGATCATCTGTTCCGAATGTAAGTGAAATTGCATTGCTAAGTTAAATGGTTCGTTATGTGAATGTTTGTTATTTTTGAAATTATCTACTCAGTTTGAAAATTGCATGTTGTAGTCCAACCTGAACTTTGATCATTGATTTGTATCCTAAAACAGAGGTCATTAGCCTTTTTGAGAAGCGGGCCACATATGAAATTTAAAAATATAAGGCGGGCCGTATAATAATTCTTATTGAAAATCCTATTCTGTTTCTTGATTACACATGTTTTATCTTTGAAAACATTTGTTTGCAAAAAAATCTACGTATTACCAAAAATTCATACAATATTCCTATTTCGGATAGTCCAGATTCATTCAATAATGCATAAAATGTACCAAATATTCATTTCTAAATAATAATTCAACACATCATTAGTTTGAAAATCAAGGAATTCTAATTATAAATTTACTTTAACATCGTTGAAGATAATATCAGAAGGATTATGAAAAAGCTGAAATATTTGCAAATTACTTTTAAAATCATTAAATCAACCTGCAAAATTTTCCTGCAATAATATAATTTCGGCGGAAAATATAAGCCACTCCATCATTGGTCAGTAGTTTTCTGTCGTCATGAGGTTACAGAAAATACGGCAATTTAAATATTGTATTTTCAGAGACAATTTTCTCATGAATAAAGAGTAATATGAAAGAAAATAAAAATACGGGTAAAATATTTTTTTTATTCCTTCGATTAAAGCAAAGAAAAAAAATCGTGCCGCACCTCATTGTCACTGGACATAACAAATACGTAACAGTTGTTTTATACTATGGTATGTTAAAGTTGCTTGATAAAGTTTTGAAAGATTTCATGCAAACTCGATATACGCAAATGCATCTATCATTTAGTTGAATAGATGTCGAAACGTGAATTATTTTTTAGGGTTTAACATATTGAATGAATGACCATTTATCGAAATATACGGGAATGTACAGAAAGTACAGCATGCATAAATCTATTAATTGGACGACCCCAACTTTTGTCCCCAAATCGAATGGACAGACTCCTTCAAAGTGCTCAAAACAGAGTTGGAACGTCGTCATGCAAATAATTTGTCGATTTGGAATATACATAACTGTTAGTATAACCTTATTCAGAAATTATATAAAATTTCGAAAAAGAAAGAAATGCCTCAAATACACAACGACTTAGCTTGAACGAAATTTCAGATGCGGTGCAGAGCATTAAAGAAATGTGTCAACATTTTATAGATATTAAGGCAATCGTTATGGATGACGATCACAACCGATTGGAATTTTTTGACATATTTAAGCAGGATATGGCCGAGAAGCCCTACACGTTTAACAGTTAACAAGATTTAGAAAATTGCGTCGTATTGACTATATTGATCTTTTATCAGAGTTGTTAAACTGATTTTCATATTACTTTGGCTTACAGAAACAACCACTTATGTTAATGTATCAATAAAACAATTCTTACTAATTGATGAAGAGGTGTAATTTTTTCTCAAATCTTTTCCTATATGTCTACAAAATTGCCTCAGATCACATAATGCATACAATGAAATTTTCCAAACTGTCATATAACAAATACAAGGCCGGTTGTATTAGATAAAAGTTGTCTCAAAAGTCTTTGTTTTTTCCAGAAAAAGTACTCAGCTCAATAAACATAAAAAATGTAATTATTTTTATTTATGTATTGACATCATTCAGTGAGTAACTAAAACAGTTTTAGGGATAATTAATTTTGACTGATCGTGTTTTTTATTATACCAAACATAATTATTTTGTGGAAACGGATATTAAATTCTCCCATTGTATTTTCCATTTACGAGTTAAAGAAAGGCTCTTATCTTATTTTTGGTAGATAATTCGTTATCCTATTAGCAAGTGTCATTCTACAAATAGCATCATCACTTGGAATTCTGAAATATGGGTGCGGGGTGAAGGTATATTTCATCCCCTAGTGCGGGCCTGTACGGTGCACGCGACGGCGGCGGTGGCGACAGCAAATCGACCGGAAATCAACGACGAATCGCTCTGGAAAGGCCAAATTAGTTACCTGCTGCGGAATTGAAGCTTTCCATCCAGCCTAGCAGCCCCACCGACAACACCATTGTCATGCGGTGGGCTTTGTGAGACAACGAAAGAGAAGAATAACTCCAATTTACGCTTGGAGATCTTATTAATTATAATCATTATTATATAATAAATATATGTACTAATATTACGGGTTACGTGACTCGTGACCGATCGTGGTTTAGACAATCTTGGTTTGAAACCGACCGGCGACAAATTTCAAAATTATGTCCTATTTTCAAATAACATAAAAATTACCTCTGTTTTTCCCTCTCCACGTCAACTTTATGGGAGCTTATGAGGTAACGTCTGGCAAGCGCATTGTACGGTACAGATTTATCACCATTACTGAAATCTGCTAATAAATTCATAAAAACAGGTTTGTATTTTTAAGAATGGGTAATAAATCGTGATGCTACCTCACATTAATTTATTTTATAAAGTATAAGTTGCAATATATTAAGAACTGCTGATGCTGACACCAAACAGCAATGCATTTATAGAAAATCAAATCAATATTTATGTATAAATACAATATAAATATTTATTCAAGAAAATAATAATATATTGAAAGATAATTGTTACAATGATACTTATTGTAATACGTGTATTACAAATGGACATTGTAATACATGTTTTTCATACTATTTTTCCTATTTCGTATTAATTTAGTTTTAAAATTATTATTGAAAGAAATATTAAAATGGAACACTGACAGTTTCAATAAACATTTGAAATTTAATTAATTTTAACATTTGACATTTTGACAACAGTTAATTAGAAGATAAGTTACAGTTAAAATTTATATTTATTATGTCATGAAACAACAAATAAATACTTTGTACTTGTAATTTAAAACAGTGCTTTACTGTTTGCTGTAATTATTTTATTATAAAAGATCTAATTGCAATATTTTTCATGGCTAATAACAGGTTACGACAACTAAAGTGAAAAATATATATTTGACACGTAGACTAAGTTACCAACTTAACAATTTAAAAAATCTAAAAAAATATTTGTACAAAATTTTTCATTGTAACACTGTTTTTAAAGAAAAACAGTTGCACTTAGTGAAGGCGAAATAGGAAAAAAAAAATTTTCCACAATCGTGAGCAAAATTCATTATTATTCAACTGAAAATAGTGAGCAAAGTAGCATATTGAATCACAAGTGAGCAAAGTAAATATTTTTCTTCACAAGTGAGCAAAGTAAATAACTTTCTTCACAAGTGAGCAAAATACACAAGCGTATAATTGGTTGCATACTTTGAGCACCATTCTACATGATGGAACATTTTTTTTTTTGTATTTATTTTTAGTTAATTAAATTCAATTGTAAACATGTACTTCTGAGTTTTTCATTAATAAACAAAGTACAATGTTTTATTTTTTTGGGAAAATTGTATTTCAAGATTGTGGAAAAAATCATGTTTAGCACACGTGAGCATGTCTTTTTCTCACTTGTCCAGTTGGCGCACTCGCTTCTCTCGTGCGGCCAATTTCTGGTCGCGTGATAAAAAGACATACTTTGCTCACTTGTACTAAAAATAGCTAGTTTCTACGCCTACTACAGAAAATTGCACTTTTCCCATGCTTTACAAAGCTCGAAAGTTATTTATTTGCCGCAGTCGTCGGTTAAAGTGTGAGAAATTATTTCTCACTCATTCCCATGCTTTACAAAGCCCGAAAGTCATTCGTTTCCCATAGTCGTGGGTTAAAGTGTGATAAATTATTTCTCACACAAGTTGCTAACTGTAATATAATGTTAATATTTATATAAGTATTTTTGGATTTATAAATTACAAAATATTAGCTAATTAATTATCCATGTATGCATTTCTATTTATAGTAAAAGTAATTATCGTAATTATTTTAAAGTTCAATTAATTATAAAAAAATATGTTCTTTATTAAAAATGAATTATTTATATATCACCAAAGAGTGTGGTCGTAGAAAATGTATAGTGTGCCACTCGTGCAGAAATGCCTATTGCCCACTACTTGTGTGATACCAGCCCTCGACTTCGTCTCGTGCTGAAACCCCAGAGATGTTTACGTATTGTATAAGCTAGATGCCTGACTCCGTGCGCAGAAGTGAAGCCAGCAATTTCGTGTGGCGGCCATTTGTTAAAAAGGCATGTAAGATGTAAGTATTTTACGTCTATTCAGATTTGTGGCAATTTAAAAGTATGTACTGTACTGTAATATATATTTTGAAAGACAATTTACGATTATAAAGTGATCTACTTACGGCATATACTACACAATAGCCCGGGAACGAGAACAGGAACGAAGATTTTGTCAATACATTATTTGTATTGTAAAGAACTGTGTTTTTTTGGGTTTTTCAATCAAACCATATAACAATTAAATGGAAAATAAAGTTAAAATATTTGTATGTAGAATGTGAGTAATATAATTTATGTAAATACATTATTGTATATCTTTTAGATTTCCTTTGAAAAATAAACATATATTAAAATCTTGGATTATAAATGTAAGGAGAAAAGCTTTTACCCCAACTAAAGCTAACAAACTTTCAAGCGATCATTTTAAAGAAAATGATTATTTAGGACGGGAACTTACATTCGAAAATTGAAACCAGATGCAGTCCCTACGATATTTTCCGCTTTTCCTAGCTATTTAAAACAAAAAAAAATAGCAGAAGGGTTTTATATATAAAATCATGTAATTATTGCGCTGAAAACTGTTTAACATTGGACCATAATTACGTTCACAAATATAAATTTTCAGTTTTAACTGATTTTAAAAATAATGGAGGATTAATTTCCCCATCAGAAAGCGTTTTTAAAATAATTGAAGCTACTGAAACAAATTAATATTTTCACTAATAATTTAAAAACATTTTCAAATACAAACAATATTGAAAGAAAAATAATAAATTTTATAATTAATCTTTTTGCCAGTGAAAAAAATATTTTTTCTCATTTATATTGTGAAATTTCTTTGGATAATAATCACAAAATTGATCTAATTTGATATATTTGCAAGCAGTATATAAAAATTAGATTGCACAGTATTGCAAAGTGGTCCAATCAGAATCAAATTGTTAGCAAAAGACAAATTAAATAAACTAATATTATTTTCTAATCAATAAATAAATAGTGTTTAAGAACAAGTATTGCGTTTTATTTCACCAATTTAGTAACAATTTATTTGTGATAATCTTCATATATCAATTATATTCTAAGTTTTATTTCATATTTACCATATCATACATTACTATTTTGCCTTTTTAACAAATGGCCGCCTCTTGACCTTGAGGCTTCACTTTTACGTAGTTTGAAACATACGAAGTTAGGTATCTAGGTTATACATAAACATCTCTGTAAAACCCTCACACTTCGTGGGCAATAAGTACTTTTTCGCACTTGTTGCACAATATAATATTAAGTACAAAAATTAAATACTATTGTTTCTCATAATTAGAGATGAGATTTTACCTATTTTGCTACATAAGTATTATTTTTAGGTGCTATAGTACAAAATCCGTTTTGAAGAAAATGCTTTCATTTGAGCCCAATATGATTTTACCTAAAAACTGTGAGAATTTCACCTAATTACAATATTTAGTACCTAAATCATTGTTTTAATGTACCTAAATCAGATTTTTTTATTTTTAAATTTCCTCTTATTTACAGATTTATTTGTAATTTTACTTGTAGTTATCCTGAGCATTTACTTTCATCGCGCACATTTTGTGACATAGGTAGCAGCATCGCTTCAGCTGTATAAGTTCCAGTAACTAGGTGGGGTACATGGCTTAATGCAGTAGCATTTTATGCCGAACATTTTGAGAACGTTAATAGGGTATTTATTTAAAATTACTTAATTTTACGTTTTAGATGTTTTTTTTTTTTAATTTGAAGGTAATAATGGAGTGTCAAGGTGAAGAAGCTATAAGCGTGAAAAAAGTTCAAGATTTGATTTTGAACACAGCAATTCAAACAGATTTAATTTATATTCACAATAACTTTAAAACAGTAAGGAAATCACCACAAAACTATAATCTGTAGGAACTACACTTATGGAGCCAATGAAATTATTTAATACATTATAAGAACAAATTAAATCATGTGAAGGAAGGGTAGCAAGTATTGTTCAATCAAAATTATGTTGATGAAATTCTGTGCAAAATTTTAAGATTTAAGTCTAAACAATGAACAAAATCACAAATAGAAAACGCTACAAAGTGTTACTTAAATGAAATGTATCAATTCGAAATAATGACAGAAATGTTTATGTCATATTTGTAATTTTACTATAGATTCTATATTGTTCATTTAAGTTAGGCTTAAAATTTTAGTAAATTTTAAAGAAGTATCTAATTCCATATATTTCTACCTAAAGCAAGTTTTTCTTCTGCGTTTCTATAATTTTATGTCATTTCCTGATTTAATGTTCGTTCCAGAATTCTAGAATTCTCTTCTGCTTTTATATAACTTCCTGCTATTTCCTGTTTTAATCTTTGTTTTAATTGTTTACCAATGGATAAGTCACACGGAATTTCGAATAGGTAATCTTCAAGATTTTCACCAGAATCGATTAATGGCTGCCGCAGTCTTTCTTGAAGTACTGACTTCTTACCAAATCCCGTTTTTTCAGTTCTCTCATGAGATTACTTAATTTAATTCGTTTAATTTTAATTGTTTAGTCGCCATTATATTTATTTTATTTACATAGATTATTAACAACCCCACACCTGATATCAATTGTAACGTTTATTTATTTGGGTGAAGTATAAAAATCAGAGAAATATTATTAATTAAAATAAATATTTATTAAACGATAAATAATTAAAATAAATATTATAAAAATAACTAACACTATGATAAAACAAATATAAACACTAATTCAAGACTAAGAATAATGTCAAATACTTAAACACTAGGATTATTTATATAAACAATGTTTATTTCAGTATTTATTTATATAACTATATTTATTTATGTTCACCACTCGTCGACTAACTTTAGAGTATTTATTTATATGACGAACTATTCATTTCTCGATACGTGTCTTTAACAGAATGCCCGGCTGTCTTCTCTGACGGGGTTTATATGTCCGGCGTCGGTTTCTGAAACATTTGATGCGATAATAATATCGAATACAAAGGATCAGGCGACCGCAAATAATTAAACAGGCAGGGACTTGTTTGTTTACTCCCCCGGTTCTCGGGACGATTACGTCATCAGTCAGCGTGGCGGTCGTGCTAGATACGATCGACCAGCGGCGTCGGTCGCGTTTCCACTAGACTCAGTGGCGTTAGGGCATCCACGCTACAATATAAATAGCTACTTTACGTATTCTTTGGCAACCATAAAGTATCACTTTTTATATCTGTCAAAGACTTTAAGATCCCGATTGGGACCCGCAGAATCCATTGGCGGCGCTGTAATCGCACCTTTCACGGCGGCCAGTAGGATATGTCAGTTTTGTTTATATTTTGAAATAGTGCTTACTGACTCAAAATATTGTTAACAGTTCAACTTAAGACGGTTTTCATGTTTATTCAGTTGAATCATTCATCAAGAAACATAATTGAAGGACATAAAGTATTGAAAAATTCAGAATTAACTACAACTTGTAACGTATCTCGATTTAAGACAATTCTAGACTGCAGATTACAAGGACAAAAATTACTAAAATTAATGAAACTATAAATTTTGTTTATCAATACTGTCAACATTTTATTAAAACTACATACCTGCAAAATTGTATTGTAAGGAGAAAATGCAAAGAGCAGATTAATTCTCCAATTAGAGTTATCTAATATATTTAAATTTCTTTTTCATATATTCAGTCAATCAACTTTTGTTCTTTTCCAAAAATTATGGAATATGTCCTGCATTTTTAATGTACTCGTACAACTTATAACACAGCATTTTTTGTTGTACATTATATTGATTTTCCTTAATTCCCTTATTTTTTGTACATTTTTAAATAAAACTGTAAAATTAAAGCGTGAGAGCTTAGTTTTCTGTTAAATGAAATGATGATTTTTGACGTTTATATACTTCCATGGAGGTAGGAATAATATGGAAGGAGTATATGCAATCGCTAGTGAAGCCACTTGCCCCTCTACAATGTGTATCATGTCAGTTTGAAGTTACAAGGTTATTGCTGTTAATTGTGCATTGCATATTTTTGTACGTGTACGTGTATTGAAGAAATGTTTACCGTCTTCGACTTTTTAATATATATCGTATTATATCGTATTTTATATAGGTTTTTCATTACATATTTCGCGAATCCCCACTACAATGTGTACTACTACAGTACCTGCGTCCGTCCCCACCGGGTTACATTCCCTTTGCCGATAGTTGAAGTTTATGCTCTCTCCATATTATTCCTATCTCCGTGCATATTTTACATGTCCTACTGGCCGCCATAATTTAGTTCCCAAAAATTTCGTTGAAGTCGCATGCTATTCTCCAGGTTCCATTATTCACTTATTTATTTAAATTACTAATAAATTGTTGTACTATTTACATCTTCATTATTTCAGACAGAGTATTGGAAATTTTTTTGTTGCTACCGCTACCGCTCATTTTCTTGCTCAGCAAATTAATAAATATAGTTATTTTCTTTTTTCTTTTTTGTTTCAAAATACTTTTTCAGTTTAAAAGTAATGTTTTTAGCAATGCCGATCTGTATTTGGTTCAGTTAAAATAATATTATGAATTAGGAAGGAGTTTCCAGATTACGGAATAAGAAAGTTTGTATTATTCTGGGTAAAATTAAATAAATGTGTTTAATATTCATAATGAAATTACTCAAATAAAAGAGATCTATTAATATTTGCAATATGTACCTACAACATAAATAAATACTAAACATGTGTGTCTAGATTCCATAACCCTTCATTTGCTATGAAAACTAATATTTCTGTTATTGATTGCAGTTGTACCATGTGCAATAAACTAATTTTGTATTTATTTAAGGTCGATGAACTATTTATTTAAATTATATTAATAATATAAATTCTATAATATATATTAAACAGGATAACATTATATATTTGATGGTAGAATTAGTTAAATAAACTTGAGTTGTCAGAAACATGAATTTATTATTAATTCAAATTGTTTAATTGTAAAATTGTAAACAAGTTAAGGGGATCGTTTATGCTTTTCCAAATGAACGAAAAGAGGCTCTATATTTTTACTAATTATGTAAAAAAAATTACGAATTTGTAACTTATTTTTATTATATTTATTTAAGAAACGTGATAGTATATCTATAACTTTTTATTTATACTGTAAGCGTTGAAAATACACAAAACACGTCCCAGTTTTTTTTACTAATTATGGCTGCATTTGTCATTCATTTGTAATAAAAATTAAACCCTTGCTGTTAGACAACATGAAATTGGGTACGTAACTTTTTAAAATTTTAAAATATTTATTCTTTATTCGAAAAATTAACCAAGAATCAACAATTTTAGAGCTTGGTCACAGATATAAGAACAATGATATTGCAAAAATAAAATGTTACAGGCATAATATCAAGTCTTCTTAATAAAAATGTTAAAAATAAGTTAAAAATATGTAACAGATTTTGCATAATTAGCAAAAATATAGAGCCCCTTTTCGTTAATTTGGAAAAGCGTAGACGATCCCCTTAACATAATGTCTAAAATTTAATTCATGTGAAAAATGTATAAAGTTCAGGAAATAACAGCAAGAATTTTGAAATATTTACATAATTGTTAATAATTAGAAGAATATCGACGGATGATGGATAAATTGGAGGAAATAAAATATACTCCTTGTTGCAAACGTTTCGGATTTTATTAATCCATCCTCAATGCATCAGAAAATTGTTACAATAAACTTTTAAATACATGAAGTGATACATGTGACAAAATTAGTTGAAAAAATACATTGTGCTTTCTGCCGCAGTGTAAGTACAACAAGTAACAAGTTGTACTTACACAGAAAGCATAAAGTATAAATACATAAATACAAACAATAAATTAAATATACTTATTTTAAACGTTCAACAATTTCTTATCTTTATGTTGCCCACCTTCCACGCGGGGTAATTTCTGATTTTAGTACACCGCGGTAAATTTCAAAATGCTGTTTTTATGAAATGAAATTATGTATCTGCCCCAGTATCTATTTATAAAAAAAGCCACTGGTGAGTGGTGACTGATAAATTGAATGAAACTTACATTTTTAGAAAAATTACAGAAATGAAGCAGCATTACTAAAGATATTCTATTGTCTAAAGAATAATATATATATTATGTACTTAAAAAGCCATACCCCATTAAACTAGTAATTCAATTACTAGTTTTTAAGTTGCCAGAATCTTTTTGATAAAGTTAAAAGTTAGATAATCCATTTTTTTAATTTAATCTAGTTCACTGAGAAAAGAAAATATTGCATCATAAAGTTCCAAAAATAATTTTAGAGTGAATACTCCATTTAATCGACTAAAGATATTTTAAGTTTAAATAATTTTACAAAACGTTTATAATTATGTAATTTTAAATATAATTTCAAACTTCTTTCTGCCATTTCCTGAAATTTACATTTTTCGCATTAATTAAATTTTAGAAATTATGTTAATTTGTGTATTTTAATTTACAATTAAATGTTAAACAATTTAAATTAATTGAAGCTTCATTCTAAACCAAATTTAAATTTACTCCAATATCTGGAATATTATAAATTCATGTTTCTGACAACTCAAGTGTATTTAACTAATTGCACCATCAAAAATATAATTTCATTCCGTCTGTTGTTAAATTAATAGTTCATCGACCTCAATTAATTACAAAATTAGTTGATTGTACATTGTACAACTGCATTCAAAATCATAGGAATATTAGTTTTCATAGCAAATGAAGGGTTATAGAATCTAGACAAATATATTTAGTAGTTCAATATTTGTACACTGTAAAATTTTGGGGTAGAAATAGATAAGATAAATTTCCAATTGAGTTGCTGAATCTTACTTTGAGTTGTTTTTAGGTAGGAGGATCGAAAGATGATAAGAAAATGGAAGGAAATATTGGTAGGGCCGATTGAAGTCAAATATGGACTGACATTGACATCAGTAACACGTTACAATGTCATAAATGTGAAATTTCAAAGGAATCCTAAATATACAGTGCCAAAAATAATGTAATTCAGTACTGTAGTTGACAATAAATATGATTATATTTTACAATTCTGCAATATATAAATACATCGTTTTCTCAGTTACTACTTACTATGCATATGTCTAGTGTATGTTTTATAAATAAAATAAATAAATATTTCTTCACGGCATATTACCCATTGCTGGGTGTGCCAATCTGCTTTGTATACAGATTTCGGTAATGATGGAATATTTGTACCGTGTGGGCGCTTACCAGGCGTCACCTCACGAGCACTCATAATTGATTCGTTTGTTTGCCGATCTAACAATGTATATGTGGTTAATGGTCTGAGGAGCTTTATTTCCGCTGCTTCAATTCCTTTTCTTTATTGGTTTGTCAAAATAAATAATAGGTATGAAAAATAAACAAATGGTAATCTGTAATAATTTTTTCATTTGTTTCCGAATAATTTTTTAACGTCAATAAATTAATAATTCATCTTTTATTTATATATAAAACAAAACTTATTATTATATCATTGAAAAGCTTATAAAATAAGCAAAAACATGAAACTATTTCTAACATAGGTTCCCATTTAAAAAATCATAAGTTTATGTTATATCTCGGGAATTTTTAAGTTGTTAAAAAAATCAACTTGCGCCATTTTATTCTTCCTAAGTGGTTCAAAATTTGTTAAAAGTATTTTTCTGTAACTATCATAATACCTAAATAAGGTAATGCGATTTTTTTGGGTTAAAGTTTGAAGAAAATTCTGATGTTAAACTTTTACGTATACCCGTATATATTTAAAAAAATTAACCCGGGAGAGGTCGCTAGGGGTAGAAAATGACCCCAGTTACAGGAAGATGCGAAGAATTTCCAAGGTCACGGGATCGCAAAGCAACAAAGGGTTGTTGTTCATGGAATTCTCTGTTATGTCCAGACCGCATATATTAAATTTGTAGAAATTGTAAAGAAAATATTGGACAGGGCGATGCTTCGTATGAATAATTTTTCTTATATTCTATTACCAAAACGAAGTTTTTTGACTGGGGTCAAAATACACCCCAAGCGACCTCTCTAACTACTTTTATGACCGCGCGACCCCTCCCGGATTAAAAATTAAATATATAAAAATATACTTGAAAGTTTAACATCAGAATTTTCTTCAAACCTTAACCCACAATTTAACCATGAATTCTGAACTGGAGTCCATCAACAAAAAAGAAATGAGATATTTTTGAAATTAGTGAAAAGCGAGTTCTGCTTCTAGCTCAAAAACAAAAGAAGATTGAAAATTCCTGTGGTGTCTATTAAACTTTTCTCAAAATGTTGACTTTGGAATGTGCAAACGGTTTTGCTCTATCGTTAATATTATACACCGATATTTATCACTGGAACTTCACGTCATACTTTTGTGCGTCATACTTTGATGTTCGTACTAATCAAAATGGTCTTGGTAGTTATGGAAACTTAATTACAAGTAGATCTCAAACAGTTTTGTGCACAAATGCAATTATGTCATATATTAACCTAATTATGTGCAATCTTATAATGAATTATTTCATTCTTAAACTAAAATAGTTCATTTTACAATTATTTCTAAGATTACTTACCTAACAACGAAAATCATTTTAATAAAAGGTAAATATCACCAATAAATTATAAACATAACAATTACATTGACTCATCTGCAATGTCAAACCTAAATTTCAGATATTTCAAATATTTTTTGTCCAAAATTAATTTCATACCGAATTTCGCCAGTTAACATAATTTAGCCTGAATTTGGGTTGTAAACGAGCCTGCAAAAATATTAAGTACCTACCACGGCTTCCAAATTTCATATTCGAATTTCATATAACTATCTTTCTCTAAATGTGTTAGTAAGACAAAGATGAAGCTATTAGACATACATATCGAAGAAAGAATAAAGGAAATCTTAAGTAAGACAGAGATAAATATAAAATTACTTGTTATTTTGGGGTTCAAAAATCAATGACATGAAGCTCAAGTGATAAAAATTGGATGAGAGATCTATAAATCAAAAACAAAACACAACAAAAATTCTGCAACAAAAGGAACTATCTCTACATATGTATTTATGTTTGTAGGGGAAGTTGAGAATACAATACGGTAGCATAATACCCCTGATCACATAACTGCATTACGTAAGTTTATATAATCAATGATAATACGCAGTGCACTGCAATATAGTTAGGCTTTATACAACACGGTGTGTCTACGTTAATTACTGTTAGAAGTTGCATCCTAAACTGTCTGCACCTCGGCTATTGGAAAGGAAATGTGAGTTAACTTGTAGTAATTTAATTTTAATAACAACTACCCCTAACCTTTACATGTATGTATATACTGGCTCACCTGATAGTTTATCATAATCAGTTTACGGTAGAAGGTAATCAATACCATATTTATAGTAGCGATAATTGGAACGTATAGAGCGAGTTAACAAGTATTCGGTAACTAGATTACCCGGCGATGTACTGAAAGGTCAGTGACACTCCCTACTGGGGCTTGTGATGTCGGGGTTTTACTGGGCCCAGCCGGCATTTAGAGTGGCCATGTTTCAGCATAATCAAGTTATTCAGTGGTCTCCACGCTGCACTTGCTTTTATCATCTCAGTCCAGAAAAGGCCTTTACAGTGGCTAATGCTGCCCACTGCATTTTGCATGCTGGAGGTCAACTTGATACGTGAATAGACCCTAAAGGTTTTTAGAATTTTGTTCTATAAATGAACTCGAAATTACAATTTTTTTTAATGTCTGTCCATATTCATAAACATTCGTAAAATTTTAAATGGTTCGTTATCATTTTTATCCAGTAAAAACAGTCGACACTGACAGACAAATCGAAATGTAACTTGTCAAGTTTGATTTTACTTGTCAAAAATTGTAATGATCCGTTTTGAAACTTTACGAGTGTTTATGAATATGGAGAAAAAAATCTTGCAAATCCTATATATGTATGTACATTTGCAAATTTGTGCACATTAGCATAAAATGTTCTTTATTATTGTATTACATTATGTATTCTCATACAGTACAAATTAGACTTTATTTAAAAGATATTTTTCTTAAAAAAAAAATTATACAATAAAAATTTGGTTTAGTTATTCACATTTAATAAATAAATAAAATTGTATTATTTTTTTTATACTTAAGTCGTGTTTATTTTGTGACTAAATGCAGAAGCTAAAAATTCTGATGTGGCAAGCACAGTACCTTCCGTCAATCCTGTATATTATGTACAAATTGCATACATAAATTTTCTTGCAAAAGATTCTAAATTTCCAGTAAAATTAATTCATAAACAAACTGTGCAAATTGAATTTAACACTGACATTTTCTTCTTCTTCTTTAGCGTTTCCCATTCCTTCCATCTTATCTTTGCTCTTCTTCTTCCACCTTCTATTACTACTTATTCATTCGTCATCCAATATATTCTACATCACTCCTCATGTCATGTTTAAACCAATGTAATCGTCTGTCTTGTATCTTTCTAGAAACTACTAACGCTCAAGTTATTTCACTTATTCTTTCATTCCTTGCCATATATTTCCGTGCCTTCTCCAACATCATCTCTGAAACGATTTTTACGCATTGCTACGCACATACATGCCTTGAATCTTGTTTTAAGTAAAGTTTGTAGTACTATTTCAGACGTGCGTATTTTCTTTTCGTCTCTATCCGGATTTTCGGCTTACTTTTCAAAGTCTACAAAACGTACCAATGTTTTGGATCAAATTTGTGGTAAACGTTTACCTTCAAATGCACCTACTAGATGGAATTTTAATTCTCGTGCTATATTTACAGTTCATTCTAATAAGGATAAATTAGTGGAAGTATTTAATTTTATTAGTAATAGCTCCGATTTTGATCAAGTGTCAATCAAAGAAGCAGTTGGTTTAAAAAGTTATTTGCAAAATTATAAATTTATGTTTTTTCTGGAAACGTTTAAACTAATTTTTGTACAGTCTGATATTGTATTTTCTGTTTTACAGAATAAGCTTTCAGATATAACTAGAGGACGTAATCTTTTAAGATGTCTTGTAATTAAATTGCAACAATTCAGAAATACTGATGACTATTTTAATAACATTTATTTCAAATTAAATTTTGAAATATCTGCTAAACGTCGCGAGACCAATGATTTGGCAGATAAACGCCAGCAACTCAAACAATTATTTTTTGAAATTTTAGACACAGTTATCGCCCAAATTGATATTAGATTCTCCGGTTTAGAAAAACTAAAATTTTTTGATCTCTTGGATGTTACAAAATTTTCTTTATATACTAAAAGTTTTCCCGATCAATTACAAGATTTACTGCAGCAATACAGCTTTTTTCAAAACGACAAATTAAAAAATGAGTTAATTCTTGTCTATGGTGATAATTTAATAGAAAATTGTAAAACTCCGATAGAAATGCTTCAGTTTTTATTTAATAATAATCTTCAAACTTGTATGTCTGAATTCTACAAACTTCTTTGTATCTCGGTTGTTTTACCTATTACATCGGCTTCAGTTGAGAGAAGTTTTTCGGCATTAAAACGCATAAAAAATTACACGCGTAAAATGATCGGACAAAACAGACTAACAAATATGGCTCAAATTGCTATAGAAAAGGAACTAGTGAAAACGTGCAGTAATTCGGAAGAATTTTATGACGAAATTATAGATTATTTTTCACATAAAACTAACCGAAGAATTCCACTTATATATAAACACACATAATATGTTCAATAAATATGTAATTTGGTGTTATGATCCTCTTGTAGTGATAATTATAGAAACAAAATACCGAATTTTACGGTAACTTTATAAACTACATATTGTCACTTTCAATTATATTCATGGCCTGATATCCCTTCATTCCAATCTCCTTTTTAAGATAAAGAATAAAATAAAATAATGTATTTTACACAGTTAATATTAATATTTCATGGATTGTACCGACAATTGGGGCGAACCGGCAATCCTGTATAATAATCGCGCCATATTGTGTTGTGTTTAGACTTTAGACACTTAAACAGTTTATCCTGGTAAGTCAACAATCCGTTAAATATATTCTTTTTTTCGCTCTTTCTTAAAATGTTCTGTGATCGGGCAATTCATTTTGTACATGAAAGGGCAAAAACACGCATTTGCACATCCCTTGAAAAATGTAACTTTCAATTATAAGGCATTTTACTTTGAATGAAAAAAAAACTTGCCTCACCAAAATTTTAGTACACGAGCCGCCACTTATGGTTAGCAGCGTGGGCGGGTGGGATGATAGCTTAAGATAGAAGCAGAGACTGTATGATAATCAAACAGAACTGTTTTTTTTTTTATTTGGTTATGAGCTGGTTAGTAGGTCTTCAATATTTTTGATTATCATACAAATTTGTATGATTATCAAACAGATCTGTATGATTATCATACAATCTCTGCTTCTATCTTAAGCTATCATCCCACCCGCCCACGCTACTAAGCATAGTATTGTGAGATTGGAAGGGTGACAGGGTGCTTTAGAACGACCTATATATCCCTATTTTAGCACATTTTTATATTAAATTTATTCGGGCATAAAAAGTGTAAATTTCTAAATTTTCAGATGTCAAAATTTAGAATTTTTTTCTCGAAATCTCTATTTCTAAAGCACTACATAACGTTTTACGGGGCAGATATTGGAAAAAAAAACTGTTTTCCTATATTAAATGTCTATATCACGGTTTCTAGTGTTCAATTTTTATACAAATGCGTGAGTTAGATTAATAACATACTACATCAATAATTGTAGGAAAGGGCAAGTGAGTGTTAAGCTACAATACAAAAACTTGTTTCTGGATAAATTAGGTTTAACTCTGGAATTTGCACATAACACCTTTATACACTTGCTCCTTTAATTATAGTAATAAGTTTTTTGTGTGATCAATCATTTTGTTTATAGGAATCAAATTCTCTTTTGTAGTTGAGTATTTCTATGAAAACAATGAAAATTCAAACAATAGGAAATATGAGTGAAGTAGATCATTATTTCCAGTGTTACATTACTGTGTCAAAAAAACTTCAAATACATTTGAATACATAATTTGAATGAAACGGACATTTTCATCCAGAAAACAAAGTTTCCAAAAAAACATATACGAATGGCCATTACACCGGCTACTCTTTGACAGTTGGTGTGTGAATACAAAATGTTTGATTCCTTTGATTCAACCGGAGATATATGAGAGATGTAGTCTAGTCTAGCAAAGTATGTGCATTGAGCGATCACTTATACAACCGTGTCTGTGACTGTGACCTGTGACAGTTAGCATCTATGCGCGAACAATTCAGTTTCAGAATATTCGTATTCGTGAGCTGTCAGGCGAACGTTTTCATTTTGTGCCGCGAATTCCGCGATGCATTCCTTGCAGGACCAGCGCCAGCGTTGGCGAGCAGCAAATAACGTAAGCGATGGTCCATGAATATAGCGAAAATTCTTCCCTCCGTGTTTGTCATACAACTCTGATAGAGCTCTCTTTGCAATTGCTGGGCTATAATCGGTATTTTGTAACTATGTAGCAAGCTGAATATCTTTATAACAGAATTATTTTTCATGAATATTTACAGAATTTTATAAAAATTCATATATGGATATAACTTTTATGATATTAACTTGGAACATTGTAGTATTAATCCTGTTTAATAAATTTTGTAATATATTTACATGAATACAAAATTAGGAATTTTAATAATGTTATTAAGCTTTTATAACTTATGCATACATTTTATACACGATCATAACGACTAAAACAAACTTTAACAGTTTATTGTGGGGTGATCATTTTATGTTAAACATGGTCATACACATGCACACTCGTATGTTCTATTCGTCTTAGGGCCGGTTTATTAATTCAAGGATAAAAGTGCCAAATAACAAACAGTTAACGTTAACTGTCAGATAACTTTATATGATTGTTTATCAATAAATTGACAAAATATTTTGACAATAAAAATATAGATCATACACAGATCTTATAAAATTAATTGCAAGCTGCAGAAATTTTATGTATCCTAAAAGATATGTATATGCATTTATTTGGATGACAATATAAATTCTAGGAAGCACACTCCATTCAAGAAGATATTATTTACATTAATATAAAATTTAAGAACAATCAACAGAAAGCGCAATATCGTTCAGTGTTGTACTTGCACAATGCACATATTATATTATTATAACTTTGAATTAATATTGGAATCATTGTTACTGATTATTACATTTTACAATCTATATAATTTGTTGATTGCAATAAATATTACTATTGATATAATCAATACGTTTCATTTGAGTTTTTATGTTCAAGTTTAGTAATTGTAGTAGTGTTTCATTGTACACATCAATCACATCAGGGTTACATGTTTTTATTTTTGTAATTAACATCTTTACTCGTTTTATCAATATGTTTAATCATTATTGTTATAATAATATTATGATTATAATATTCTTCTTTGAATTCAATGCTTTCCTTATTTGAAAACATGTAACTTTTTCTTCTCTATCTCTTGTGAGATGTCCTCCTATAATAATACTGCATTTTAGATAAGAGATATAGAATTAATTTAAAAATTCAATCATTTTCACATTTAGGTTAGAAAAAAATAATCTATTAAGAATATATGCAATTAATACAAAATATCTCGTTAATTATTTTTGCTTAATATTAATAATATATTTACCATATGTGATTAATTAATTAGTTATTGTATTTATTATTTTTTACGGCAAAATTTAATACGTAGGATTTAAATGTAATTTAACATATTTATCTGCCATTGAAACTGACGGATAAATTTTTGTCGATTTTATCTGAAAGTTTACGTTAAGTTTTGTTTAATAAACGCTTTCTATGTTTTAACTTGCAGTTAAAATGTTATCTGCCAGTTAAATTATTGAACCTTGCATTGATAAACGGGCCCTTAGTTACGGAAATATAAGTAATTTTTTTTTATTAATAGCAGTTAATTTTCGAATTTATGATTCTTAAATTGGCATTGTTGCACTAATCATGTCCTCATTTTACATGAATGGTTTCATGCTGCTGAAAATGTAGATATGGTCTTATTTATCTATGGTCTTCGCTTAAAATTTTGCGTAAAATGGTGCGTTCGGTTATTTAGTTCTGTGTACACATTTTTAATAAATTGCACAGTAAGAATTCGGTAATTCATTTCTGTGTACTCTGGGTCTCACAGAACGCGTTCGGTAAATATACTGTGGATGGCACTGTTCGTCCGACCTACGACCGGCTGTGCACATGCGAGTTAGCGCATACAATACGAAGAGGATCTTTAGGCCCGTTCATATACGCTATATAATACGGTAATATAACCATATTTTGTAACATATTACAGAAATTTCAACAAAATTTTATATGTTATCGCTTGGGGAGCGATGCGGATCAAAGAAAGTTAAACAGACCTTTTTTAACATGTCTACACTTAAAAACAATGTTTAATAACATAAAGTTCAATAGAACTGTCCGAGTATGTATTTGTACAGTTTCGTTGGTTTTACCTACGTATACGCCTGTATGAAAATAAATGGAATGGTTAAAAAAAATCTACTATTTTACTTAATTATTATACAAGTAATTAAAGAAAAAGAGGTGTTGTGGAACATGAAAAATAAAGATTTCAATAATCGCCAGCCCAAACATGATGGTTGGTGCGATATTCAAGACACCAATCTTGTTGTATCAAAAACCTCCTCTTTCTGCGTTTTAGGGTCCCTAGAATCCAAATTTTACCATTTTTACAATGATTTCTTTGTGTGTGTGTGTGCGTGTGTGTGTGTATGCTTGTGCGCGTGTGTGCTTGTGTGTGTGTGATGATTTTTTCATAGACGATAACTCCAAGACTACAATTCAAAAAATTATAATTCTTTCGTATTCCTTTACTTTACATCCATATGAAGAGCTGATTAGATTCATTTTTCAGAGTAGTTTTTTTTTTGTTTTCAATTTGTTTTTCTCCTACAGCGAAACACTCAAAGCGACTTGGCGCATCCATATAGTATTTTAAATCTAAAATGGATGTAAAAATGATTAGTACTAATCAGATCATAAAAATATCTTTATACTACATTTTTAATTTATATTCAATAGATAATAGAGTTAAGAAATTATAAAGATATTAAATTTCATAAATCAGCCAGCTATGCAAACCATGCACAGAAGTCAGTATTAATGAAAAGAAAATGAATGTTGCAGAGATGAGGATGTTGAGATAGATGTTGGAGAAGACGCGCAAAGATAGGATAAGAAATGATAGTGTAAGGGAAATAGCACGAGTGATAAAAGTTTCTAGAAAGATACAAGAGAAACGATTATATTGGAAGAAGAATGAACGGTATGAGTATAGGGTATGCCACCTCGAATTTATAGAAAATTTTGGTGTCTATAAATAGATATTGACCTCCTGAGTCTAAATATGCAATAATTTTTCATCGCCGGTCAGAGGTTGTTGAGTAATTGAATTTTGAAATTTAACATGTAAGTCTATGGGAGTAATGTTAAGTCTATGGGAATAGTGTTAAGTCAACGAGGAAACAATTTTAAACGTTTAGAAATGTTTATTGCGCATGCGATAACCTAAACTAACCAATAATGAAAGAAACAAAGAGTGAAAATTCGCCCTGACCGGCGATGAAATTTTTTTAAATATTTAGACTTAGGAGGTCAAGAGCTATCTATTGACACCAAAATTTCTTTAAGATTCGAGGTGGCATACACTATACTCCAGTCGAATGAACAGCTTAGCATTAGAAGGTAGAAA
Organism: Harpalus rufipes; assembly: GCA_951394225.1. Lineage (NCBI taxonomy): Eukaryota > Metazoa > Arthropoda > Insecta > Coleoptera > Carabidae > Harpalus > Harpalus rufipes. The sequence goes on from OX596274.1 coordinate 65,692,127, forward strand.
AGACATAGGAAGACCAAAGATAAGAATGGTAGGACAGTATTGTGGAAGACTTGAGAGAAAAGGAACTGAATGAGGACGACACACAAAATGGAAATGAGTGGATGAAAAAAATCAAAAATAGCGACACCTAACGAATGGGAAAAGCTAAAGAAAAAATAGAAAAAGATGCCAGTGTCAAGTGCAATTTACATAGTTTGTTAATGAAATAATTTTACTGGAAATATAGATTTTTTTACAAGAAAATTTATATATGGAATTTGTGCATAATACACAGGATTGACGGACGGTAATGTGCTGATCACAACATATTTTTGTATTTATTTTTTACTTTAATTTAAAATAATTATTACACAAGGCATCTTCATGTTAACTGTCGAAGTTATACGCAGATGTGGACGTCCCAATGTTGTATAACAATTTCAAAAAAACTTCGTTATAAAACATGCATTACATGTTACACAGTGTGGATAGGCCTTAACGAAATATGCATTTTTTGCTAACACGAAAATCCATAGACATACGGTTAATATAAAATCTGTATTAGTAATAATAATCTGAACTTACATCGATATTCAATTACTAAATCTATTTGTCACGAAAGTATCAATTGCACATGTACAGTGATCACGTGACGTGACTCAATACTCATGCACATCGCAGTTCAAGCATATCACAAAATAACTGAACTCACCTTGAATTATTCACATATTCTTCATTATATGGTTCTTTAGATTTAGAAATAGCAAATAGAGAATTTAATGTTATTTCAATGTTGTAACATAAATTGTTAAAAAAATAATATTTATACGTATTTTTAAGAAAAATAGTTATGATTATTTATACAATAATTGATACCAAAAACTAATCAGCTCTTGCTAAAATGAGGAATAGGATGTTTCTTATATTTTAGTCACACAGTACTTATTTGAAGAACCGCCCTACCCAAATACGCACGTGCACATACTTAGGAGAGCGAGAGGTAAAAATCATGTTATGCATTTTTTACCTCTCGCTAAGAGAGGTATTGCATTCATGCTAAAAATCGCATACCCAGATTTTATTGAATAACCACGTTTAAGGTGTGTGTGTGTGTGTGTGTGTGTGTGTGTGTGGGTGTGTGTGTGTGTGTGTGGGTGTGTGTGTGTGTGTGTGTATATATTTTATTATATATTTTCTAGATTTACAGATAAAAGAAATATAATATATAAAACAATCTGTTGCAATAAATTTTACAGCCACAAGAATGCCATGGAAAATAGTTGAAAATTTAAATTGTTTGTAACTGACAGATAAATGTCAGTGTCAGAAATCCGGAGACATTACTGAAGACTTTTTCTGGGAAGTACACTGGCTTGCAAAAAAATCGCGTACACCTGTTTTTTGCTGTATTGAGTCGGTCTCGATTGTTAATTTGTGAGTGTCACAAGTCTGTGTCATTAGTGACAATTAAGATGCCAAAATTATCAAAAAACGAGAAAGTTGTAATACTTTCTAAGTTAGGAGGGGTGGTCAAACAGATCAATAACAGAACATTAAGATTAAATAAAGTACTGGACGCTGATGGAGCGATGATAAATTACTAATGTTACTTCGTCCATAATTTGTTTCAGTCATAATTTTTACTTCTATTTAAAATAAATTCTTGGTTGTTCTTTATTTTTTTTAGAATATATTTGTAATTTAGTAGTAACTTAGCACAATGTAGAACTTGCTCCACGATACCTAAAATAATGACATGACATGACAGTGACAACGGTGACAATTTCATTAACAGTTGATATGAACCTATTTTTAAAAAATCGTATTTACATAGCTAAGAAAAAAAGTAAAAACTCGGTTACTTGATTTTTAAGGTGTACGCCAGTGTACTGTATATTATTTCTTAATGTATTAATAGTTAAATATTTAATATTATAGGTATATTACACATACCCTTCTGAAATACTGTTAATCCCGACAATGAATTGGAAACATTTCGAAAAAATAGAAGAGTAGGACAAAATTTCTTCATAGAATGAATTTAAAATTAAACATTCTAAATGTAAGGAATAGATATAAGTAGAATTGTTGGTGTAGAGTGTTGGTATACAAGAAATGTTAATTACAATAGGGCGCGAGCAGTCATGTGACTTTGTTGGTCTTGACAAGCAAATATGGTGGCCCGTGTCAGAATAATAGCTAGTAATTATATATATATATATATATATATATATATATATATATATATATATATATATATAATATCATAATTTCTCATTTTAAATTTAGTGATTTTCCAATTCCATGTAACAAATTAACTACGTGAATTTAGAAAATCTTAAAAATATTAAAGAAACATTCTAATATTTAACATCTACGTACATAATTATTAATTATCATTCTGAAACGGGCTCCCATATCTGCTTGTCAAGGCCAACAATGTCATATGACTGCTCGCACCCTATACTTATGTAACCAAAAACGTAAGTGGCGAGAGGTATTGTGCTATATATATATATATATATATATATATATATATATATATATATATATATATATATATATATTTCTTTTCTGTTTCGGAATTAGAATGTCACATTCTAGCACGCATAGTGATGTTAAAAGGAGCTTCATACTTAAACGCTTTTGATGGTATTTTGTTATTTGAGACTGGCATGACTGCAATAAATACACGAAATATTTAGGCAACGGGCAGAATAAAAAGCACAAATCACTGTCACCAACCTCATAATTCTTCTAAAAATATCCCTTAATGGAAATTGTCAAATATTTTTATAAAAAAAAATAATTTAAATGAAAGCCTTAATAGAGAAAATAGTATAAAACACACATTAAATACTATAAAACACACGTTACAGAAAGTAATTATCGTTCGTTCGCCTACTCGCTGATGCGCGTTTATGTGCGAATTTGTTACTCGTGATAGAATACGTTGCCTTCTGTAACTTATGTTTTAATATACTGTTCTCTGTTTGGAATTAGAATGTCACATTCTAGATTCTAGCACGCATATTGATGCACTAAATATCTAGGCAACGGTCAGAATAAAAAGCCCAAATCACTGTCACCAACCTAATAATCCTACCAAAAATATCCCTTAACGGAAATTGTCAAATATTTTTATTAAAAAATAATGTAAATGAAAGCCTCAACAGAGACAATAGTATAAAACACGTTACAGAAGGCAGTTGAAGCACTTGTTCGTTCGCCCACTCGCCGCTGCGTGCTCGTGAGCGAATTTGTAACTCGTGCTAGAATACGTTTCCTTCTGTAACTTATATTTTAATACACTATTCCCTCTCAAAATAAAATACACAGTAAAACATTTTATCCTTTGTTACTATTTACCTTCGTTTTCCTTTGAAATTTTAAATAATAATATTGGAGTTCATGTTTATAATTTTATAGTGTTTATAGTGTCAAGTTGAATTCATTACAATATTAATATTTTAATTGAAAAATATGTTTTGTATTGGAAGTTATTTGTGAATGTACCGGCGCCGCCCTCTACTACATTGTACGCAACATAATCTAAACAACATTAATAATAAATTAGACATATGAACTGTTGGATACTACTAGGTTCTCAGTTTCTCGTCAAAAACTATGATCAAACAAAATCATATCGATCGTTTTATTTAATGTTCAAAGGTTTCATCAAAAATAAATGTTAGCTGTATTTATTTGTTAGATACCTTTTTTTCCTGCGTTAAATAGGCCAGCGAGAAAGTAACGGAGTCTAAGGCGTAAAATTGTTTATTTGTTGCGTAGAGAGAACGTTTCAGAAATTTGTGACGGGGAGGAAATGCTGAGACTTTATTTTACGCGCGTACTGAATGGCTTTGTTAAATTATTCCTGAGGATTTTAGTAGGTTTCTCTGTACGGGGAACCGCACGCGCCCAGGGCGAACGCACTGGGTGTTACTGGTGTGAAGTGAGCAGCAAGCACTTTGCGAGAGGCGAGGCGTTACGCGTTCCAACATCTTTCTTCTACTTGCCCTCTGATCTACAGCCTACAATAAATAACACATTATTTACGAATGTGCTGAATTATTTATCGCACCGGCAATGTATATCGAGATTTTATGGTACTCTTTCAAATAAACTTCAAAGGGCCCTACTTCCACTAAAGTAAAATGTATTAGTGCTGTGTAAATATCATCATAAATAAGGAACTAAATATTTTATTTCGACTCCGTTCTAATATTGGAATAATGCTTTAGTAATCCAAGATATTATATAACATACAATAGTAATCTATTTTTATACTATTCAAATATTAATTTTTATTTAAAAAATCACAAAATTGCACAGTTAAACCATCAATGATTTGTTTGTCTTTTTGTTATAATTTCACGGTTAGTACTGTTAAATTATACTTTTCGATATTTTCATAGTTAATTTCTTGATTTACAAAACATATGAAATAAATTTCGGTTAAGATTTATTAGAAAATTTTTATGCTCTACTGCGGTATACTTCCTAGCAAATAGGTACATGCATTTGCTAATTTTACAATGTTACTATAAAATATGTACCACTTTAACGTACCTGGATGCATTTTCTGCATTTGTTTTTGTAGAGAAGTTATTGCCAATATCGAATTTTATTCCTTCTAAAATTCTCAGACCATACAATGTTTCACATTGTACGTCTTGAAAATGTCGGTTCGTACAAGATCAAAATACATTATGTTCTAAGTTACGAGCAACAACAAAGATGTTATATTCAAAATGTGAATACAGCAGTGGGACTGATTATTTATTTAAAACGTTGATTCTCCACATTCTTACCAAACTCTAAAACCTTTTTCCTGTCTCTGCGGGATGCACGCTACGTTGGCTGAAAACGTAGCCTTACAAGGTTTCTCCATGGTCTGTGCGTTTCCTTGTCCCAAAGAGCAAATCACTGCCTCGCTGTGTTTTGAAACATTTACGGAGGAATTGCCGTCTGCCGTTTGTGTGCATGTGGTGGGTCTAGTATGGTTAAGTATTCATTGGATGAGCGCGCAAGCTCCCACAATACGTGTCTCCTTGGGTCTCGACCGCCATCCTGCACGCTCCTTCACACACCACCATTATGTGAGCTGTTCATCATGTTTATTATATATTATGCCCTCCACCTGCTTATCCTGGCATCATTATATGCATGTCACTTGGATAAGTCGCGATTATTATATGACATGTTATCAATTATAACGTAATTAATGTTTAGAATGACGTCATACACGATTTTTCATTTTTTACTTTAATCGGTAGAGTAATGAAAAATAATAAAGCAGTATTTTTAATTTTTCCTCAAATCGATCTTTAATAAGAAAATTGCAATTAAAAATGACATTGTTCAAAAAGCGGCAGATTTTCTCCGTCTCGCCCCTCGCCAATTGACGTCACATTCCAATATCAACGGCCATTTTGATTTTTACACTAGGTTCTAAACGTCAAAGTGACATTTAAAGATAATTTGAAATTTACGAAAGTAAACATGGTGAAAGGTGAAATGTTGTTTTATGTCATCGTGGCAAAATATATTCAATTCAATGCCTCGCTTGCGTTTCTATAGCTAAACAAAGTTCTAGCGTCAAACCTAAAATCTTTATAAAGAAGCATAGCCGATGTGACGCGTGAATAACTTCAGGCCAAATGAAAATTATAGTTATAAAAATGAACAGAATGATGTTATATTATAGCATATAGATTGGATATGTAATTTTCAATTTATAGTTTATATATTTTTTTCTTTAAGAATTCTGTATTTATATGATATGTCTCTATGAAATGAGTCTGAACTTGCAGTTCTGTAACGTGACGTCACAACATGGCTAGTTTTTGCAACTTTTTAAAAATATACTTTAAAACAATGTTATACAACAAAAAATGTAAAAAAATTAATCATAAAGAATGATAAATTAAACTATGCTTATTGAATTTAAACAAAAAAAGAATAATTTTTTTTCATGACCTGATTTGAGAGATTGAAGAGTTATTGATAATGAAATATTGTATAAAATTAATGGTTCTTTTTATCTTGATATCGAATAAGCAAGTTTTTAAATATCGTTAAATATGAATTAACTCTTCGAGTTTTTATAAAATATTATGAAAAAGCATTTAAAATTGAATATGTTTGAAACGTCACCAAAATGTAGCTTCAAGCTAGTTTCCACTATAGGCGTTTCCGTTTATTATCTCTGAAAGAGTAGTTAGATTAGACAGGTGACGTTATCAGATGGCTTGGATTGTCCAGAGTGTCCATATAATATAAGAGCGGATAAGAGCTTTTCATAATGCGAATTTTAAAATTCTACCCTTCATTTTACGAAATCAAGTTTGATATCAACGATTATTATCAAATTATCATATCTATTTAAAATAAATATAAGGAAATATTACTATTGGTTAAGAAACGTAGCTTTTATATACGGTATCAGTTATCAGGAAATTATTTGTCATTTTTTCGATACGATATTGTTGACTTAGGTAATACATAAATTAGAAATAATATATTTTGTAAGAAAATATACTTGAACTTAAATGAAAATCCTGACTATCTAAAACTGAAACCAGAGATCTTTAGATAACTAATTCAGTACTCTATCATAGCAGCTAACGGAGACAATGGATAAATTTCCATCGTTAGCTGAATTTTTCATGATTTTACATCGGAAATGTCGAACTGTCATGGCCAGATTATTAGCCGCACGCTCTCAATTCAAATGAAAATTATTTTTTGTCAGATTTAAAATTTAATTATAAAATTATTATTTCGCTAATGATAACCTTCTCTTCCAGAAAAGAATTTGAAATTAATTGAAAAATTCATTCCCTACCTTGAACCACAGAATTGTTAATTTCATTCTCAGAAGTGCTGATCTCTGAATGTACATTGACAGCTAGGCATTAGCCTGTTTTACATTAGTCAATTTTTCCATCAATTTCAAGAACTCGGCTAAGTTATAGAAATTGAGCTTAAAATACTTATATTTTACATTTGTTAATTTTTGCGTCAATTTTAAATTCTTAGCAAGCCGCTGAATGAGCTGGATATAGAGCATGTTCTATTTTTCCTTCCATTTTTTTTAAGTTTTCTAGTAATTTTAATAACACACCATTATGTTAATTTAATTATATGACTGCTACATGTCAATGTCAGTGACTTTTGATATTTCAATATATAAAAAAAAATTGTTGTGGCCAGCACAATACCCCTCGCCACTTCCGTTTTTAGTTAAGTATAGGGCGCTAGCAGTCATGTGACTTTATTGGCCTTAACAAGCAGATATGGGGGGCCAAGTCAGAATAACAACTAGTAATTATGTACATAGATGTGAAATATCAGAATTTTTCATTCAAAATTTCAAGATTTTCTAAGTTCACGTGGTTAATTTGTCACCAGGAGTGTGGAATTTACTTGCCTAGAAAAATAAACTACATGGAATTGGAAAATCACGAAATTTAGAATGAGAAATTATGATATTTACTAGCCTGACACGTGTCCCCATATCTGCTTGTCAATGCTAATGAAGTCACATGACTGCTCGCGCACTATTGTATTTAACATTTCTTGAATACGTACACTACATTAAAAATTCTACTTATATCTATGTAGATTTTTAAAATTTAAATTCATACTATTATGAAATTTTGTCCTACTCTTTCAATTTTTCGAGATGTTTCTAATTCATTGTCGGAATTAACAATATTTCTGAAGGGTATGAGTAATATACCTATAATTTTAAATATTTAACTATTAATACAATAAGAAATAATATATGTATGTACTTCCCAGAAAAAAGTCTTCAGTAATGTCTCCGGATTTCTGACACTGACATTTATCTGTCATTTACAAACATTTTAATTTTTCATTTGGTTTCCATGGTTTATTTCGGCTATAAGATTTATTGGAACAAATTATTTTATATAATATTTCTTTTATCGCTAAAGAAGATATAATAAAATATTTAAATGTATCAGATAGAGAATTTATTTTTCTTTAATATTAGCAAGAACAAAAATTTTCAAAAAATAATATTTAGAAGAATTTTTTCAATAATCTGCTACTTCCGGTTGTCCAATTGTTACCAAAATCTTTTCAACTCTTCCCATTAATGTCCGATTGGGAAATACGTAGTTAAACAGATATTAAGTCATAGTTTTTAAGAAATCGTCCTTCCAACATCCACGCACACACACACCCACACACACACATACACACACACACACACACACACACACACACACACACAGACATCATCTTAAAATTGTTAAAATTGGATTGTTAAGGACCTTATTCGTTAAAATCTAGATATGCGATTTTTAGCATGAATCCAATACCTCTCTTAGCGAGAGGTAAAAATGATAAATGTAGTAGAAATAGAAATTGTTGAGCTTATTGTCCTAAGTTCAATTTATTTAACTTGGCCAATTTCTTAATTTGACAGAAAATTTGACAAATGTAAAACAGGCTTTAGTCTCCAAATTTAACCAACGAGATGTTTGTTCATTATTTTGTTTAATAATTAGAAAGGAAGAATATTATTTATATTCAGATGTTTATTTTCTACGTTGAAGAGAACGTCTCTAAAACCACTTCATACTTTGTTGATTTGTTGTTTCGGTTCGTAATTGAAAGTGTTGAATCCACGTTTCATATACAGTTATACATACGAGTATATCTAGAAAGAAATTCATCCGAATCTGCTTTAAATATTGTAAAGCCTAGTTCAGAATGTAGTATACTCAAATCGGACATCCAGCCAATGCACGTCATTAATAAAAGTAACTAGATGTGTGACGTCATGAACTGGTACGTTTACATAGGTTTGAGAATCGTATTGAAAAAAGTTATACAGGTTGCATACAATTGTAAAGGGTTTTCCAATAAGAGGTGTTATTTTGAATAGCCCGCTATTTCGGTAGATGTCGCTTTTGAAGCTGTCATTTTTTGACATTTGACAAGTAGAAACTACGCCATTAATAAAAATGGAACGATACACGCTTCAACAACGCATTGAAATTATTAAAATTCACTATAAAAATGGTGAAAATTTGGCAGAGACGGTTTGTAAAACACGACAATTTTTGGGTCGTCGTGAAGCACCTTGTCGGACCGCAATACAGAAATTGGTGGAAAAATTCGAGCTGTTGGGACAAGTTAGTGATGTGAAGAATAAAACCCGTGCACGTCGCTCAAGAACAGCCGAGAATATTGCTGCTGTAGCCGAAAGTGTTGAAGAAAACCCAGGTTTGTCCATTCGGTGAATAGATTGCGCTATCGAGAGATGATTAACGATTTTTTATGGCCGGAATTGGATGGTATTGATCTGGACAACGTTTACTTTCAACAAGACGGCGCTACGTGCCACCCAAGCAACGAAACCATTGATCTTTTACGGGAAAAGTTTCCGGACCGTGTTATCTCTTGAAGAGGTGATCACAATTGGCCACCGAGATCTTGTGATTTAACACCTTGCGACTTGTTTCTTTGGGGCCACGTGAAAGAGAAGGTCTACGCTAACTGCCCAGCGTCGACTCAAGACCTCAAAGATGGAATTCGTGAGGCTATCGAGGACATAGGACAGCCACTTTGCGATTTGGTTATGGAAAATTTCATGAAAAGGATATTGTCCTGTCAGCGTGGTCGTGGTGGTCATTTGCCTGATGTTATTTTCCACTATTAACGGCATACCTTCCTCTTTATAATGAAATAAACATCCGATCATTTATATTAAAAAATGGCATTTTTCTTTGAATATCAAAATAACACCTCTTATTGGAAAACCCTTTATTACAAACTTTCGTAATATTTCCAGAAAATAATTTTGTTTCACACTGTAATAAATAAGACATATTAACTAAATTGTCAGTAAATGTTCGTAATATTATTAAGAAAAAAATAAAATGAAGATAACATTACTAATATCAAGCATTTATTTAGAGTATAATAGTTAAAGTCTAACCAAAGGGGGGTGATTTAGTTCAATATGGTATCATTTATATAATATTTTCTAACTGAACTGTTTGACATTTTGTTGACAAAAATGAAAGACACAAGTTCATATAAAACTGAACCGTATAAATAAAAACTGTGGTAGTCTTGCAAAAGACTGATTTATAATAAAAACGAACAAAAATGAAAATGACACAAGTTCAAATAAAACTGAACCGAATAAATAAAAACTGTGGTAGTCTTAAAAAAGACTGATTTAAAATAAACAAGAATGGAAATAAAATGACAAAGCGAAGAAAAATATTTTGAACACGATGCAATTCAAATTGTCAAATAATAACCTTTGAAAGTATAAACCCCGGAAGAACGTATAAACATACAAATTATCAGTGTTGCCAAGTGTAGCAAAAAATAAATGAATAAAATAAATTAGACATACATTATTTATATATTATTCATATCGTATACGATAAATAATGAACTCTACTATACATCTTAATAATAATTCTATAAGGCCATATACTTTTTAACAATTAAAAATGACTGAAATTTTATTTCAATTTTCCATATTAGTGATTTTAATGTAGTCAGGTTTTCCCCTAAATGATGACGTGCATTGGCTGCATGTCCGATTTGACTATCTAGACTAGAGTCTAGATCTTGAACATTTCTGATTATATATCAACATACGTGGGACCCAACATGTTTACATCTTTTTATAGAATATTTGTTAATATACAAAATTGCAATTGAACTAGTGTAACAACAAATAATTAAACCTTTAATGTATCCAATTGTTCCGTCACTCAACGCCAACTATGTCAGGGACCATTAATAATGATCTTCTCTTGTAATTAATGACATAGTGTTATGCGAGTATAACACTAATAAAAGACTTCAATTAATAGGTAAATAATTTATATGAATCGACAAATATTGATTTAGACACGATGGTATACAAATCAGTTTATTGTGTGATTGTAAATTGCAAAGCTATGTGATAGACTTTACAATACATACTATATGTAAAATGCATATTAAGTGCATTCTTGCCTATTTTTGAGAAGATCGAATAATACATGTGCAAAATAAAATAAGTGCATATTTTGCGTATTTTTCACAATGGATAATTTTAAATTATTTCTTGGAAGAAATATTGGCGAATCATACTTTACTGAAACTGGGATAATAAAATTCTATATTCAACCGGATAACGCCTTTCGGTGCTATGACTAATTTGTATTTACATTAGCAGATATTTTCCATCTTTACTACGGAATTTTCCGATTTCCAGGTAATTTCTACTTCTCTCTTTGCTATGAATTTTGTAATTCAGTAGCAAAGAAAATAAAAATATAATTTTATATTAAACCAAAATGCTAGATATGAAAAACTTATACAAACAAATAAATAATAAATGGCGATATTGAGGCTAATATTGATATAGATTCAAGCTTAAATGCTAATTTTAAATTAGCCCCTATAACTTATTGCGAGGTTTAACATGCATTTTCTTTTTCCATACTCATTTTTACTGGTGGAAGGTAAAAAAATTAGTTTAGCTAATTTAGAAAAACATCTACTTAGTTATATATTTTTGATGTATATTTAAATGCATATTTTTAATTTTTTTAGTTCATATTTTCACTTTCCTTTCTCTAGTGATAACTCTGTCGTAATAAACTATTTGTTATTTCGCTCTATCTTTGTGTTAACCATTTTTAACCAGCAAAAAAACGTGCGGGATCTAATTACACAATCATTTTAAATGATTTTCCAAATTCTTAGAATGATAGCATTAAATTCCCGCTAAAAAGGGGACTTTATTGTATCATCCTATATTTTACCTGTCGCTTTACTAGGTAAGAAAGGTACAGGAATCATGCTAAAAATTGTATACCAAGAATTTAGTGTATAATCTCGTTTTAAGATACATGGAATCCGATTTTGACATTCTTATGTAACACAAATTCTAACAGAAGATTTTGAAAACTGACATTTATATTTTATAATAAAACTTAAAGAATCCTTTAGATTTTCAAAGTTAATCGATCAACAGGAAATGACACTTTATTTGAAGCTCTAAGTAGTTGTGATTGGAAAAATACATTAAAATATATTTTTCCAATATTTGTTATTATAAAAATTTAAGATTGAATTTTCTACAGATGTCCATTCTTTCTCTATTAGAAATAAATTTATAAATTATCTTACTGTAGCCTATGCTTTGAAAATGAGTAATACCTACATTCGCCAGCATTGTTAAATATGTTTTTATTACTGAGTTTATATGCTGTTTAATACCGTTTTCAAAATGTTTTTATTTTTGATAACGCCACGTACAGTGTCAGAACGGATTTGAGTTATCTCAAACCAAAACTATAATTTATGTGTTTGACTTGCAAACTATTGTCAAAATTACTCAAGTACACACTTAAAATTTAGTTTTGATATTGTGCTTCCGTACATAGCATAAGTTTCTGCCGCTTTATGTTACTAACCTACAAATAAACTGATTGTTGTGTAGTTTTACTGTACGAAGTAAAAAAAAAATGGAATAATGGCAAAACGAAATATTTGAAGTGAAGAGGATCTACTACTTACATCAGAAAAATGCGCATGCACGGAAATTATTTTCAAATCAATTTGTATACCTGTTTTGAAAATTGCATGTAAATAGTTTCGCGTAATTTTGACTGAAACCTGAAACCATTCTCAAAACTACATGTAAACGTAGTATATTTAAAATAATAAAAGCCACATGGCTGGAGATAATGTGCTAACCATATCAGATTTTTTTTGTTAAGCCTTGATGGTCACAATATCTTTTCTTTGTGCAAATATATGGAAATTAAAATTACATGTAATCATTCCCTATGCAAAATTATATCGTACGCAGGTTTTAGATTATAATAGTAATAATGAATGTAGAAATGTAGGGGAGAAAAAGAAAAACGATTTTTATCAGAACAATTACAGAAATAATTTCCTATTGATTACTACACAAAGTATTCAATTTAAAAGTCATGGCATAGTTTATCGTTAAAACAAATCATTATTTCATTGTTCTACATTCCTAAGCTCCACATTTTTCAACTGAATCACCACCATTAATTAAAACCACAATCATCAAACCCCTTTATAAGTTATTGTTGGCGGCAAATCCTACAAATACGTATTAAATCCTCAGATACAATATACAACAATCCTCGAAACAAAATCCATTCCAGTAGCTAATATTCCCGCACATCCAACAATTCCATAACTCGTAATCCGAGCGACGGTACGCTGAAACCGTGTTCTCGTTTGGTGTTCGGTCCACTCGCTCTCGCACTCACACGCACTCGCGTACGCAGCAGGAGTTGTTTGCGTATAGAGTGGGCCCACGGGATTAAGTCTACGCTTCCCAACTCGAGGTTTTGCATGCTGGCTAACCTGGCAGGAAGCAGGAACGGATTTCTACAAATTTCAATGAGACACCCCAAATATAATATACTATTTTACACTTTAGTTCTATTATGTACCTACCTGGTGTACTTCTATTCAAATTCATACATGAAAATGATTTAGGCAGCTCTAAGAACATCATTTCGAACATCCGCAAGAACGGATTTCTACAAATATCAATGAGACACTTCAAATATTATTTGACAGTTAAGTTTTATTATGTACCCCGTTTCTATTCAAACTCACATAAGAAAATGTTTTAGACAGCTCTAAAGATATTATTTCGAATATTTATATTAGAAATTATTATATAACGCTTATTACATTGCCCAATAACAACGCCTAATTATATTGTCAGACTCGAAGCTAACACAGATCCCATAGCCGTAAAAATAATAAAACGAACATTAAATTGGTGGTCAAATATTGTCATATTAGATGAAAACGTATTACTAAAATTATTTACAATTGGCTAGCACAATTAGATAAGAACCTCAATAATAAAATTGAATACAATTGGATCTCGCGAATAAAAACATTTCTACTACATTTAGAATTCACTCAGGTTTGGGAAAATCAAAATATAAATCATAAAGACGCGGATCGAATTACAAAAAAAAAAAAATAGAATCAAAACTAGAAGTACAAATATGGACAGAATGAAAAATTGTACGTATAATCATTATTAATCTACAATTTTGGAATCGAAAACAATAACTATTTAAATATGTACTTTTAATATACTATTCCCGCTGTAAATGTAATATTGGGTTCAGTTCTGCCGTTATCCTGACCTGGACTCATGTCTGCTCTCCTTGGGGCATGGACTGTCTTATGTACATGTACATGTAGTGTTTTGTGTTACCTTTAGCTGTGTGTGCGTTAGGGAGGCGGAAAGATATTTGGATTTGGAATCCTTCAACGTCACATGCGGGGGACCTACGCAGCTCTGCTGTTATTCGTTTCCTTTAAAATATAAAGAGAGTGTTGTATAGCTGTCAGATTTCTTTTTTGTGTTGTGGTTTTCCGCATTCCTTTTCTCATACTTCTATTTCTACTGTTTGAAAGATATATTAACACGCGATGCATATTATTGTTGAATATTTGATTCACGAGTTATAAAACTGTCATATTTTTCTACTTCCTGCGTATTCGATTTTCTTTTGTTGTTATGGAATGATTGATTACATTCTTAAATTTAAGTTTATTAATTAAATTGTTTGTATTTGCATATTCGTGATTGAGCATAAGTTTAAATTTGAATTTAATCTGAATATCAGTTTTTTGTTAAAATAATTTGTGTACGTTAAGATCGTGATTATTGATAACGTCGTAATTATTTCCATCATGCAAGCTACTTTTCCCCGAAAATAAAATTCCTTTCTTGTGCTAGCATATAATGTAATACAATTTTATGCAGCGATTATGGTAATTTGAATTTACTTAAGAATAATTATGAGTTCCGTAAATACGTAAGGATTAATATACATATGTACAATACAAGATAAAATTTATTGCATTCATGATATAATGATAAATTACAAAATAAAATAGTTCTTCTTTCAAGTGAAGCATACAGGTTCTTATCAGTTATGTTTCACCTCTAGGCTTGTCTTAGTTTTTTGATTTTTATTTTCTTATTCAAAATTTTTAAAAATCCAACAACAGATTAGTTAGAGAAGCCATTGAGATTTTCAAAGCCAAAAATAATAATCTCAATCATTGTGACGGTTTAGATCTTGGCATGGCTTCCTATATTAAATATGTTGTAATTTGTCACCATGGTTATCTGTTGCTAATGTTTTTGTTATTATATATTTATTTATTTGTTGTTTATTCCCTGAAGAAGGCAGCGGTTCATGCTGCTGAAACGTTGGTTTTTATAACAATAAACAGAACTAAAATCATTTTAATTCAATAATGAGTTCTAAAAGATTTTTTAATAATTCCATATTTCTTTATTTCGTCAAATACATAATTATTAAAGTTATTGCACAAAAGTTTCGGTATAGTGACGTTAGCGTCATTAAATTACATGGAAATTTGAATTGCATTTTTAAAGTAATAATAATGTAAAATGTCCGATATAATTTTTTTTTAAAAAAAATACACGAATTTCCATTTTTTTATTTATTAATATACAGAATGCATATATCAAAAACACACAATGGATTAAAACAAGGACATCGAAGAAGAGGTCTTTTATTAATATATTTTATCGCGAAGTCCAGCTAGATACAAATTATTTGTGTGGCACGCTAAAACACGCTTGAAAGCGTTATTGTTTGGGGTTGTATGTGTGCTAACGGGTAGGAAATTATGTTTTATTAATGAAATTATGAATAAATATAATTATTTATCAATTTTAAAAGAAAATTTACAATTTTCTGCGCATAAACTTGGAGTAGGAGGGGACTATATATTCCAGCAAGATAATAATCCCAAACATACAGGACTTGTTAAGGAATGGCTGTTCTACAACATACCAAAATAACTTAAACCTTCTAGTCTCCTCATTTCAACCTTCTTGAGAATTTATGATCGGAACTAGATAGGCTACCCCGCAAAATAACATTTTTCACTATTTAGCAACTCCGGACGAATCCGACTGAAGAGTGTGAAAATATTCCACTTTCCATATTATCTAATTTAATAAAATCAATGCAAAGGAAGCTGTAATTAAATCCAATGCTCACATCACTAAATATAAAAATTTAGTAATATGTGTTAAATAATTTTATAACTGTAGGTGTACGAATAATTTTGTCTCAATTTTTGTATATAATTTGTTTTCAACTGCGATTACAGTAAGAAACATAAAAAAATCAAATTTGATGACTGTCACATTTGATTCAGAAATATCGAAAGAAGACTATGATTATTTTTTTAATGAATTTTTTTTTTGGAAACCCTTTTTATTTCACATTTTACTGATAACAGTAAAGTGTACAAATAATTTAGTGAGCCACTAAATGGTAAGTTCAGTAAAAATAAATATGGCTGAAGTAAAAGTGTTATGAATATGTTTACTTATACTACAGCAATTTTCATTTATTATTCATCAAACAAATTTTATGTTTCTAGTATAAAGTGTGTATCATAATATGCAGAATCTTATAAAATATCAATTTATTGTAAATTAAACATTTTAATCCGTAAAATTATTTGACCAAAATTTTGTAAAAAAATTTAGAGCTCGATATAATGTTACCGTATTAGAAAAGCAATACCTAAAAATGTTTTACATATATACTTTCAAAAATGGTTTACTCTCATTATTCATGTACATTTGAAACATGCCATATAGTAATAGTTATTTATAAAACTAGATACGAAAGAGGGTCATTTCATAACGAGTAGTCAAGCGAAGTAATCACATTAATGTATGAAAACCTCTTTTTATCGAGTTTGGTACACTATTTTTCTCACGACCACAAAAAACGGCACAATTAATTTAATGCATCCGGTGGTATGCACCACATTGCACAGACGAATCACTTTCACTGTAATCCATTTTTGTGAAAATCATATTCACGTTGTCTCTACAATACTACAAATAAATTTTGTTGTATAATAATATTTTATTAACCACGTATTCATTGTTTGCACGGAACGTTATCGTATCTAGGGATGCTCGGCTAAGTGTAAATAATGGAGTGCTAATGCCTGCTTTGATGTATGGAAGCGAATGTTAGGCATGGACGGGAAAGCGTAAAAAGAGAGTGATTGCCGTGGAAATGAGTTATTAACGTAGTGTATGTAGGTATGCAAGACGGGAACGCACGAGGAATAATTTGGTGTATGAAGAATGTATAGTCAGGAACAATGTTGTTAAGAGAATTGGTGTGAATCAGTTGAGATGGTTCGGTCATATGGAGAGAATGACGAGTGAACAGCATGTAGAGCGTATATATCTTGGCGAGGTTAGGGTTTTCGATTGCGTAGCCGACCAGTGTGTAAGTGGATGGATGTGGTTGGTATAGGGTGCTTAAAGAGATAAAAATTCCAAGTAAAAAGAGAAGAAGAGCATGTACGAATGCTATTATGAGTGTGGCCGAGGCAAAAGAAGTGTGCTTAGATCGGAATGTATGGCGAAGGATGATTGTTTCGTAACTATTATTGTGATCCGGATGCGGTATTTCGCTACTGAAAATCGGTCACTTTAATATGTTAAGGGTGAAGATTTGTTGCATGATGTTGTTATTGTTTTCGGGCTTGTGCTAATTCACTAAGTGGGACATGCGTGATTTTATGTATGTATGCATGTATGTATATGTATGTATGTGTGTGTGTGTGTATGTGTGGGTGTGTGTGTGTGTGTGTGTGCGCGTGTGTTACAATAAATTAACGATATTGTCAATTTTCGTACCTAGGTATTCGTGCGAAAAATTATTATACGTATTATTCTTTCCATTTATTATTAAAATATAGAAAAAGTTATTGTTGTACTTCTGAAATGAATTTTCTAAAACTTTTTGATGGAACTTTATACATAAAATTTGAAGATTCACATTACGAAGTCATTCTTCTTCCTGATATACTATAATATTTAAAGGTAGATTTCCATTCTGAGGTATCCAAAAAGATATATAGCTTTTCGCGCGAACTCTTATCGAAATTCCAGTGTAGTTAAGTTATTCACAGTGGTCCGCACATATTCACACGTACCTTTGCCTTCCAAATCCGCCGGTGCACGCCAGAATCTATCTGTTTCCGGAAGAAGTAACGTTGTTCTTAGCGAACTTCGCCGACCTCCCAGGAGATAATGGCCTTGCAAGCTCATAACGTCTTGTGGATCGTTGGACTTCTTACTAAACTAATTCGTCGCGGAGAAAGTCATACAGGAGACAATGAATCCGTAGCTATACCATAGAAAAACTGCAATATAAACAATAACGATTCAACGACAAGCAAGTTGGCCGGTTATCGAATATCAGATATCTGAATATTTGACGAAAAAAGTTAAGCTTGCAAATATACACACATAGGTATACACAAATTTTGGGTTCTTTTGGAGGTTGTTCACGTATTTTTAAGATTTCAGACGAATTATGAACCAGTTCGTAAGCGCAATACATGCATACGGTGACGTGACCCGTGGACCAGCTCGAAACATCATCATAGACTATTAACTGTTATTCTTTGATTTTAAGCTAGAATAAATATTTTGAAAAATGACTTGTAACGGTTAAGGTAATTATGAATATGCTACTCCAAATCATTATATTTATCATCCAATTAGAATATTTGAATAAAAATTATTTCTCATATATCTCAATTATCTTTTCTAGATTTTTTTCAATTACATTAACAAAAACTAATATATTGAAAAAACAAAAAATGGCAGTTTATTTTTAGTAAAATAATTATAGGTTGCTATTTAAAAAATAAAAGATAATAGTCGTATCTTTTAAACCAGACTTTATAAAAAATATCTACATCTGCAATAAAATAGTATATTTAAAATAATAAAACTTTTATATGCCCTATATACCTGGGGGGTGTCTTCCCAGATTCACCTGTATGTGGAGTGTAAATTAACATAGGCGGCGGAGTACATTGCTATTGTTTGGGTTTATAAACATATGCAATTGTCAACAACAGTATATTATGTGGCAAGTATGTGAAGCTGAATTTTTTACATGAGGGTGGAGATTGCGACACGAGCCAAAGGCGAGTGTTGCAAACCACCCGAATGTAAAATAGGCTTCACACACGTGTTACATACTATACTTTTTCTACGACCTTAATATTTTATTATATATATATATATATATATATATATATATATATATATATATATTTAGTATATATTTTTTTTATAAATTAATAACACATTTCTCATGAAGTTGTTATTTCTACGGACCATTTACCAATACATGATTTAGGTGTATACAGTAAAAATTTTGAAAGATGTCCGATCAAGGTTGTCTACGAATTGTATGAATTCAGATTTTTGCTGCGCCCATCATGACAAATTCAGTAGTGTCGTTTGCTTAGTTTTTATGAGGGTACGTACGATACTACTGTTATTTTATTATTATAAAAATATGTATTACAGGAAAAACATTCAAAATTCAAAAATAAGTCAACTAGTAAGTTTATAAGCAAATGTAAAACCAAATATGTTAAAAATAAGATACTGACACAATGTCAGTGTCAGTGACTCTGACAGAATATAACGTTATACGTACGGCTATGAATCCAGGTAATGTATCTGAATTAATAAATAAACTTACGTTACAGCGAAAGTATTATCAGCAACGAGCATCGTTTATAAATGGAATGTCCTAACTTAGTCGAAACAATATGATTTTTTTAAAGACAAGCGTGTTATATCCATTCTTATCACACACTCTTACAGCCTTTGCAAAAGAAAGAGATAAATGTATGCCTATTTGTTAATTCGTTCGTGATACAGGTGCCCTTGATCGGACATCTTTCAAAAATTTTACTGTATAAAGATATTCATTGTATGTGTTAAAACTGATCTATTTACTTCACGCACACTATGCGTGAAGTGACACTTCACGCACAGTGTACAAAAAATTAAGCTTCACACCACAGTACATAATAAAGAGAAGTATTCCGACGTAGCGGTCAAGTGTATCGCCAGAACGCAGGCAGTTGTGTGCGAGAGAGACAGAAAAAGGTGTCTATCATGCCGTGCGCTACCGCGTTAACAGAATAAAAATAATTCATTAATACTTATATAATTATATATATTATTATATATTATATTATTTTAATAATAATTTTTATGCTGTAGACATATTTTCAAGTTGATCAATTTTATTTAATATGTCTTAATCATTTAACTGTTTGATTTTTTGTCGTGCAGCTTTTAGTTCATCAATTATTTTATTCTTAATTTTTAGCCTTTTCTGCACTTGTCTCATACTGTCTAATCGTCTGCGCACTAACCGATTCTTAGAAACTGTATTTATTTTAAGTTTGTTTTTGAAATTTACGGTTGCTTTTTTAGATTTCTTACAAAATGTACAATTAGATTTATTGTTGCTACTTTCAGAAATACAATCTTCCAACAAATATGGACAACTAACGTGTCTCCACACTTATAGGCAGTGATCTCTGGCATATTTAATTGGACTGAAATTTGTAGGACTTTCAGCTATACCAATTCCAACGTAGAAAACGGCGGTATTATGTAATTTATTTACAATATCTTGTATTTCTTCTATGTTAGAGGGGTTTTCAGTTTTACCATAAATTATTAAGTGATCAAATATATAAATGTTCATCGTATTTGGAGTTAATACAATTTTTCTTTTTATAACTGTTTCACCAAATTTTAAAGCAGTCATTTCAGAAATAGAAATTATTTTATCTGTAAATCAAGTAAATTAGGTACAGAAGCAAGTTGATCTACAATTATTGTCTCTAGATCCATATTATTATTTACTACATCACAAGCCAATGAAATTTTTGGACAATAAAATAATGTTACTTTAAATTTAAATTAAACTAACTTGTTTCTGGTTCAATTATTTCTCTTTTTTGTCAATTAAAGCATGTCGATATAGTGAACGCCGCTGTTTTATGTCTTTTGACAAATATTTTGGGCAATTCGGGAATATCCTGCGATAACCTTGGGTATGCTAGTGAATACTTAAAAAATTGTATAAATATTTAAGACAGATTTTGAAAATACGTATATGAATTATGCTTACTGAATACGTTTCAGTTGTTACTTCCTTAATAATATACTAAGGTTGAAAATGCTTTTCACAAATATAGTCTTTCGATGTTAATATTTTATCTTTTCGTGGTATTTACAATTGGGTACCTCTTACCCATTTTTATTAGTTTATTATATATGCTACTGACACCATTAATAAACAAGAACTTGAAATCGTGAAAATAATATAGGAAAACTCGATAGCAACACAGTAAGCGAACGGAATGCATAGACACCGTTTTCTGTCTTTCACTATCCTTCTCTCTCGCACAATTGTCTACGCACGGGCGACGCTCATCGCCGCTTGCAATCGGCTGGGTTACAATACCTGTATGTATCTTCTACCGTGCTTCACACATAAAAATTGATACGTGAAGTACTCACTTCACGCATGGGAGTAGAAAAAATTATTTTTTGGCTGTCACATTCTGCAGATCTTATACAATTTTTTTTTAAAATATGTGAGATAAAGACTATTGTTGGCGACCAATAAGGTGGAAATTACATGAAAAATAGTTAAAATATGAAGCGGGCGCGAATACCAGTAAGAAAATTTGCGTAGGTAGAGGTAATAGAAGGTACTGTGGAAGACACTGGGATAGATAAAATGTCAATTGTCACTGGCTGGTATATTTAGTAAGTAAATGATGTTTTCAATAACTGTGTACGTAATTTTCATGTAAATAAATAAATGTTATGAATTCTATTTTAGTTTATTTCTATTTTCGGCAAAAACAGGTGAGTGTTCGAAAGTTTACTTTCGCTCACTACAGTAAAATTTTTAAAAGATGTTCGATCAAGATTGTCTACGAATTGTATGAATTCAGGTTTTTGCTCCGCCCATTCTGTCAAATTCAGTAGTGTCGTTTGCGTAGTTTTTATGAGGGTACGTAACATACTACTGTTATTTTATTATTATAAAAATATATATTACAGTAAAAGCATTTAAAATTCAAAAATAAGTCAACTAGTAAGTTTATAAGCAAATGTAAAACCAAATATGTTTAAAATAAGATAATGCCACAATGTCAGCGTCAGTGACTCGGACAGAAAATAACGTTATTCGTTCGGCTATGAATCAAGGTAATATAACTGAATTAATAAATAAACATACGTTACAGTGAAAGTATTATCAACAACGAGCATCGTTTTAAAGTGGAATGTCCTAACTTAGTCGAATTTTTGAAAGACAAGCGTGTTATTTCCATCCTTATCGCACACTTTTGTAGCCTTTGCAAAAGAAAGAGATTAATGTATGCCTATTTGTTAATTCGTTCGTGATACAGATGCCCTTGATCGGACATCTTTTAAATTTTTTACTGTACTTTGACCCACCGTTGCCATAGGAATAAGTTGAGGAGATAAAACAGGTTTCAAGTTCCAAATCCAAGTAAGAAACATGTTCCAATAGCAGGATTGAACAAAATATTTTAACTGCACATGTTCTGTCTATTAGTATATGTACATACTCCGGTCCGCTGACTGTTTTGACTATGACTAGTCGTTTGTGACCGACTGGAAGCTTATTGGAACGTCCAATTAGTAGTCAAAAGTCTATTTTTAAGTTTGTTGAAACGATACTATCACATTACACATGTGTCGGACAGTATCAAACTAGTTTGCTGATTTGTTCGTTTGTTGAAACTAAATAATCTTTACTCGTATAGTGTCTACTAGTGGTAGTAACGACATACATAATTCTTGCCGAATTTAAAATAGAATTTAAAAAAAAATTCTGGCACTGTTATATGCTGTAATTAGATTATTGTTGGTTTTTAATTAACTTTAACGTTTAGTTATTATTTAAATATTTTTTCAAGATGCTCATTCGCATTCATGGAAAATTGAAAACCAATACGAAAAGTTTCGAAGAAGACCGAAAATTAGTGTTAATGAGTCGTACTTTTGTTGAAAAGTTTTACACGTGAAAGTTACTCGAAAAACTCTTTCTGATATTAAACTGATTATTCTGAGATTAAATTAACATTTTCGAATTAAATTTGACGAGTTCAGAAATTAAAATGAATATTCTGAAATACAAGTGACGTTTTCTGTAATAAATTCGAACATTTCTGAAATCCAAATTGAAAAGGTGTAGTTCTCGATATCATTGCTCCTGTGATAACATTTTGACTATGATGCAGTCAAGTTTAGTAAATGATATACCATGAACTATTTAACTTAGGCATATTAACTATATCAAGTTTAGGTTAGTTAATTCTGGTTCGCATAGGTCAAATCTATATGGGAATCAGTATGAGAAGTGTAAATACCAGATTAAAGGAGCATGAACGCTGTTGTCGACTGTACGAGAGAGATCGTTTTGCTGTTGCTGAACACAGAGATTTTGTCTACGACCAATCAATTTTCATGCTCGTATGCAGCGAGAAGTGATCGAGATACTAAAATATCCTAATAACTTTAATCGAAAAGAAAAAGTAGACAAATTTAACAAGATAAGAATTCCAGCTTTGAAAAACCAAGACAACAACAGCCAAAGAATCTAATACGACCGATGAATAAGACGGGATAATAATCATCCAGTTTCCACTGCCACGGCTATCTGATCTTATAACGGGCCCAAAAGGGTTTGGGGGTTATAAAAAGCCAAACTTAGGCAGGGGTGCAAATCCCGAGCGTGGTTTGGGCTCGACTAGCTTCAGTGAAGACGGGAGGGTTCCGACGTTGGCTGTAAGATGTAAATAGGGCGCCAGCCTCTCTTCAGAGCCTACAAACAGCTGAGAGACAAGCCCTCGGGATATGGAGTGCGGGAAGTGGATGAGAGTGTTCGGGGTGCATCAATCAATGATTTTACGTCACGAATGTAGACTATATTAAGCCAGATAACTTTTACACATTCAGTTGCGTATTGGCTAATCGCAAGGGCTGTCCCACGCGAGTACTGACGGGGAACCAAGATTATATAAGCCTTGAAGAGGCACGTCGCAGAAGGAGTAAGGGTCGCTGAGAGGTTGCGTACATATAATTGAAAGCGCATGAAAGGTGGACTCGCAGTTAATCGATCAATTACGTCGTCGCGGCGCCGATAAAAGGTAGTACGTTCGCTCAAAAACTCACAATTCGAGTCCTTATTCCTATTCCGTAGATGACTAACAGAAATGTTAATCCGTAGAGTGGCCTCGCGAGAGCCAAATCCTTTTGTATTAGATATTCCAATATAGCCCACAAAATACATACATAGAAATATAACCGGGCACACAGAGGGTGACCTCAACAACAATGATATACGAGAAATATTCTCAACAGGTAAGTTCTCAATATACAGGTACATAAAATGGATAATAATAAAAATGGTATCTCTTATCTGAATGGTGGCGGTGGGGGCAGATGGCAGTAACAAAATGGTGGTCCTTCCTGCGTCGAGGATGCGGCCAACAATGGAAAATATTCCCCGGTACGCACAGCAATCCAGGAGATACGGGACAGGTAGTAGCGGCGATGAAATGCAGATGGAGATGACGATGATGATAACGGAAGAAAACGCTCGGTCCAGCAAAGCGGAGCCAACGGTATAACGTCACACAGACGTAATAAAATTATAACGTGAAGAAAAGCGTAAGCAATCACGCAAACGCAATAATGAATGTAAATTCATGTAAATAGTAGTAAGAATAATAAATAACTACGAATAAATAGTAGTAATTTATAATATCGTAGAAAAATTTCGTAGAAAAATAGCCTGAAAGAAAATAATCAGTCAACATGTGATGGTGTGCACATCGCCAAAATGGCGGCCAATATGACTTTAATATATTCTGTACTTTACTTGTGAATTTTTAAATGTAAAATAAAAACTACAATGACATTACTAATAGGGTTTTATATACTTGAATCTATGAAATCTTTACCTTTGTTAGAGGGCGGCTAAAGTGTGTTGAAATAAGTGGTGAAGGTTTCTGAATCCAGGAAAACTCCTGAGAATAACAATTCTCTCAATGTAGATCAACGTGGATCAAATCCTCAACAATTGAGTGCTTAGAATAATCACAATTCAAAAAAACTATCTAAGCGGATCACACAACGTCTACAACCTTCAAATAACTTTTTCAGAAGACTTCTTAGATGCAAACGGGACTTGACTTAAGTCGGTTTAATTAGCGACTTCTAAGTACAGAATAATTAACTTACTTAAAGGGTAAAAAAAAACTAGTGCACACCACCTGTACGACAGATCCGTTTCCCCGGTAGTCTGAGCGTAAGGCTGAATTTACTTGCAAAATTTTAAACAATAATTACTAGCGCTACGCGCGGCAAAAATCCGAACCTCAAATGTCAACAGTAATTAATGAAGGTTAGTACGAAATGATTTATGAAAAGCAAGGGAAATATTAGGAAAAATAAGGACAGTAAACGTGACAAACACTTTGGGAAAATAGTGGGAAATAGATCAGGGACGGATTAGGTAAGAATGAAATGAAATATGAATACACAACATGTGAAATGAATGAAAATCGAGTGACTGATATTCAGGAGGGTAAGAAATTATTCTAGGGTGCAAAATAATGTTATAATCTGAAATGTCTTTTCCACTAATACATAGTTATATTTTAACATTGTACTGTCCCTCTGAGGAGCCCAGGATTCCTCTGCAGAAGCCCAATAAAATGATGGACAAAATTTTATATAATACTTATAGACTATTGCCCACCAACCCGGAAATAACCATTTTTCCATCGATTAAGTTAAGATAAATTAGCAGTTTTGTGAAAGATTTAGGGTTCGTGCTAAAAATCACACCTTGAGATCTTGGTAAATAAGCACTTTTCTATGGTATTGTTTTTCCATATTACGTCTGTTTAATGATTGTCAACCGCCCGACACGTGCTCATAATAATGTCTAGACTTTTTACTAATCTAATTCGTCCTAG
Organism: Harpalus rufipes; assembly: GCA_951394225.1. NCBI lineage: Eukaryota > Metazoa > Arthropoda > Insecta > Coleoptera > Carabidae > Harpalus > Harpalus rufipes. The sequence goes on from OX596274.1 coordinate 65,718,110, forward strand.
TTGCACTGACCTAGCGAAGCATCCTAGCAATTATGTCTGAGATAAGGGATTATTCTGCTGTACGGTTGGGAATTTTCTGACCAGTACTGCTGCAGGTAGATTGGATAGTACGGTTTGTTTTTCTCTCTAACCACTTCATTCTGTATTGTTTATCTTACAGGGAGTACTGCTCGTTTATTGCATAGAACTTGTTTGTTTGATTATTCTTAAAGATAAACGTTACATAAAGCTTGGAATTCTTTTATCAGATTTGCTTTGTCCTATAATTCTTTTAAGAAAATGTTTGGAGAAGCATGTGGAATTGTAAAGGACAAATATTTAAAGAAGTTTATTTCTTCTACGATTCTTTTTCATTTTCACAATGATATGAAAATAGAACTATGTTTTTTCAACTAGATATACTTATAACTAATAACATATAATAATAATAAATCTTTATTGTATATCAAGTTTTTACAATTTATTACAATTTTTGATGATACTCGTATATGGTGATGAGTTCATTTTCAATTTTGTAACTTTCGCTTATACACGTTGCATAGATGGAACTGAGACGATAAAAACGCACACAAACAATTATACCTTACCCGGGATTCGAACCCAGGACCCTTAGCATAAGCACAGAAAACAGCAAGCTGTTTGTCTGTGGCATAAGATATTGGTCCTTGTCTTATTTCTTACATATTTTTAATTATTTTAGCCGTGTTATTAATTATATAGGTGGTCAGCCAATTTTTTTATACAGGATGTTATATAAGTAAATGTACAACGCTTAAGCCATGGTAGACCCCCATAGATAGTAAATCCGGCAATAATTTTTGTTTAACTGGAGAACTGGAGGCATTTAAAAGTGACCAATCACGTCATAGTTCAAAATTTTATAAAAGAAGGAAAAATCAGTGTGTTCTCTGGAAAAAAATTTGATTGTCAACACTGACGTTAAACGTTTTTTGCATAGGCGTACAATTTATATTCTGTTTTTTGATATTCGCAAAATGCCATTTACCTTCACCAATCAAGAGTATGCAGATATGAATATGGCTTATGGCGAGAAATTACAAAATAGTACAGAGAGTTATTTCCAAATAGGTGTATACCGCATCACTCTGTTTTTATCCGAACTCATCAACATCTCGCGAATTTGGAACCTTCCAGCAAAACACTTGGCATCTTGGCAGGAATCCTAATGCCAACAATGTTGATCGTGATGAAGGAATTTTAAAATTGATTCATTAAAATTCCAACATAAGTATTAGACAAGTGGCTTACTTGTCTAATACGCCGTATGGTCCGAAAATTTACATCCTTATTACTACTATTACATGCAAGCTTTGCAACAAGAAGATTATGTACTCATCTATTTTATTTATTTGTTAGTCAAATTACTTATAATCAGTGTTGATAAACATGTAGTTTTTTATTATGAAAATCTGAAATATGTCGCGACGCCAATGATCTTATATGTCATTTGTGACAAGTGTGACATTTTTTCCAGAGAACACATTGATTTTTACTTTTTTACAAAAATTTTAACTGTGACGTGATTAATCAGATTTAAAGTCCTCCAGTTCTTGTAGAAAGCATGTTAAACATTTTTTTTGCCAGATTTACTATCTATGGAGTCAGTTCTACCATAGGTTAAGCGTTGTACACTTACTTACATAACAACCTGTATAGACTATTATAAAAAAATCTGATGTGACCAACACAATACCTCCCGTCATTTAATTTTTATTAATTTAAATACATATAGCTATGGGGTCTCGTGGCCGCGTGCCTGAGTGTTTGGTCGCGAATCTGTGGAACCGGATTCAATCCCCACCATCGCCAAATATTTCGAATTTTAAATGGCAGTATTACTTTCCCACACATGAATACAATGATAGTGTATTTTTCCGCACTAAGTATGAAAAAATAGACTATATATTCTTTATTGTAACAAATAGCTTTATTTATGGTAAATATTAACAGTAACAGTTTTACAACTATTCAACTCGGTATTAGGAAAAATCTTACACGTAGGAATAGTTATTTCTAGAAACTGCACTTTTGCGAGTATGAGTTTATTTTAACAAGCCGAGTCGGAGACGGGGCCTTTAAATACGAGCACTCCAAAGCAGTTTCTGGACGTATGATTGAAGATTTTTTCTGCCGACGTCTCACTAAATTAAGTGAAAATTAATTTGATTTAGTGTCCAAATATGAAATACTAGGGATGTTTTAGGTTGCTAGTATCAGAAATTTTTAATAATTTTAAATGACATGAATTTACAAACATAACCTCAAAATTAACATCTTTTATAAGTTTTGCATTGATAGTTCAAACATAGTTACTTATATTTAGCTTAAAATGTGTTCCTTTAAGGTAAAAGTAACAATTTAGTATTAAAAGTTATAAAAAAAATTGTTAATTCTCGTATAAGTTGACGTTTCACCAGAATAATACCAGCTTGTAACCATAAAAGTCCCTTTGTCGGTCGAGACCCGTAAAATGTGTTTCTGGACGATAAAACTACTTATACCGAACAGAAGTACAAAAAAGTATATTATTCCGTATATGTATGTATTGTTTTTGATCTCGGCTACATCTCGACTAAAAATTTCACGCCTAATATGAAAAAATAACACTTTTATTTACTTGTTTCACAAACAGCTATTGTCACACTACTTGTGGAGAAAAGTATAACTACGACAATAATTATGTATCATATTACGACTGATGTTCTAACGGGAAGAGTGATTTGAAGTGAGAAACCTTAAATGTAAACAATATTATTTATAGAAATAAATGAAAACCATTTCATACCCTTCATTATGCTTAGCCAAGATTTGTTTAAGTTAGGTTAACATCACACATTTCAATTACAAATAATGTTCTGTTTATTTATAAATAGAGTATAAATGGTAATGAATGCAAATATGTATAAATATGCATGACTTTGCAAAGTACTGTTAAAATATAAATGAATCTATTACGTAAACTTTCAATGTTGCCAGCGGGATGCATTTCAATACGAACATCGTATATTTACAACTTAAATTCAAATAAAACTACAAGCAAATTAAATCCGATAACAAACTGTTTTGTGTTTGTGTCTGTTTATTTAACATAAGTTTTAACAAAATGTATCCCAACAGCGTTTATATTCCATTATTCTACGTTGTCTTCAATTTTAATTATTAGTTAAATACTATTTGGAATTAAGTTATTTTCTTTTTGTAGTTCTACTCGTACAGTAATAGTAGTTTGTACAACAAGAGTAGATATGATGTCCATATCGTATAAGGATGAAGTTTGAGCACGGCGCCGTAGGCGGAATATTCAATCATTCCAAGGCGATGTGGGCAATCCACTCGAGATGTACAGCATACTTCTACGAAAAGAATGAAAATACGGGCTGTAAAATTTTTATTGAACATTATTAATTTTAAGGTCATTTTATGTACTAGTTTCCCTACTTACTAATTTATTAAGCTTATGATTACACTTCATTTAAATATTATTAAATCTTTCACACTCTTCTATATTCTGAAATTATTGCCAAATGTAAAAAAGATAACATTGACTCAAATGTGACATTTCATACAGTTCTGGTTCTCATTTTTTTATACGTTCTTTTTGAATACTTACATTTATCTAATCTATAAATTCATAATATAATTCAGTTAAATGTTATTAAATTATTCAAATCTCTAAACCAAAAATATTTCCATCTAAATGACAACATTGAAATGTGACATTTGCACCGTTCATTTTAATCTTGTTTTGTGATTCGTGGATATCATATCCATCCTAGGATGGATATGGAATTATATCCATTCAGTTAACTAGTATTGCCTACATATCCATTCTGCAAATTGTGAAGAAATGATAAGTTTATCTAGTGGGAGTAGAAAAAAATATTCTATCGTTTTGACTAAATTATATTATTTTTTGATTGAATTTGTTTTATAATTTGTTTTTAATCATGCTAATATTGGTAATGTACACATTCGTTTTTTGATATTTAGAATACGAGTAATAAATAACTTCTTGCAAAATTAGAAAATATTCTGGTTGCTCTGTCATAGTTAACTGTGGATGTTTTCTTATTAATGACATTATTTTCATAGTAATTTTTGTATTTGTTCTGGTGAATAACTAAAATAAATTAAATATACAGGGTGTTAAAAAATGGAAAACTACTTCAGGGTATATAAATTTCGATGTGCTGATTCTCAATCAAAAATATTTTTTCCAAAATTCTGATAATTATTTCTTATTTTTCATCTATTTTTTTTTGCTGCACCACTGCCAACATGAAATTTTTATTAAAAATAATAAAGTATCTAATCGCGTAAAAGAAATTGAATAGGAATTAATTTATTTCCTAAAAATTGTTGGTAAAATATACTTATAGTTTTATAAATTTAAAAATGTGACAATTGTATTTTTTTGAACAAGTACACTGTAGAAATAATTCCACCGTCGATGGCATCAATAAAAGAAGTATTTATGGATTTAGTTTTTATAATAACGGAAATATTATAGAAATAGCAATAAAATGAAAACTACTGAAGCATATGTTGTCATAATGTAAAATTGTGAATTCTTATCTTTACCATAAACCTGTGTAATCTGAACAATCTAAGAGGGCCTCAATAAATTTCATTTTCTTCCTCTACGAGGTAAATTACTTCAGATTATATTTTAATATTATAGCTGCTGCTGCTGCACGTTTTGAATTCATATTGTTTTTGCGAATTCGATTATCTTTTAATGTTATTTTTATTACGCTCAGAGGACATGGTAGTAAATAACCAGATATTATTTGAACTCTCCATTTTTGACGTTCTTCTCAGCTCTTTTCTCTTCGAATGTTCAGTTTTTAGTCTGCTGATGTCCTTAAAAAATGCAATGGAAAATGGAATTATTGCTTTCCGTGAACGGATTTAACAGACTGATTCTTTTAAAATACTATACACTATATGCATACAACTTGCAAACTTATATATTTCTTACAAATTTATTAACGACAAGTGAATTGATAGTAAATTGCCACAATATCTAACATTACATCTTGCATCACATACTGGATTTTCGAAAATTAAACAACCAAATTTAAAATTTAATTAATGGCCAGTTGCACTAACAAAACTTAAATTTTAAGCGACCCTTAAACAAAGAAATGCAAAGCGAAATTTTGACAGCAATGCGTTATAGTTCATTTGACATTTCATTTCGATGCGATTTAAGGAAGGCTTAAAATTTAAGTTACGTTGCCGCAACTGGCCATAAATGACCTAAAACAACTGTACAAATTCATATAAATAAAATCTCACAAATGCTTCGTTTCAGAGATATTAGCGTGAGAAGTTATAACTGGTGCGGTGAAAATAGTTTTAGTTATAACAATGAAATATAAATCAATTTTCAAATTTTATTGTGCAGAATTCATTATCACAATATTTTCTTACAAAATTTGTTCAATATGATGTCATTCTATGTGACACCTGACACCGTAATCTGCTAACAGAAGTTGGTATATAGATAATAAGCCGTGATGATATATTTTTAAATATACTCTGTACATTACTTGTGTTGTACAAGTTCTTCTTCCACAATATTAAGATTTAAGCATTAAAATGTTTCATATTTACGATCTTTGTCATGTATTCCTTATACATATTAATAATATTTTTATTTGTTTCAGGTGAGTGCTAATTTTCCACAGCATGCGAAAGTACCTGTAAAAATGTGTAAGTAACTAAATATTTTTACACAAAACTTAAAAACTAAAAATTTGCAATGAAAAAGTTAAAAAAAATGTATTGAAATTAAATAATCTTAACTCATATGATAAAATTATATATTTTTACTGACACGTGATATACAAGTAGGTATTTTTTTCTGGTTTGTCACGATCTATAATTTTGGACCGAAATCTGAACAAAATTTTTATGAATAAATTTGTGGGCAGAAATTTCTGTATACAAATATTTTGAATCTATTGTGATTGTAATTTGCTACATAATTCTGCTATAAACATGGATGTTCTTCATAACATTCTGGGAGCTTTGCTACTTGTTCACAAATCCAAGATAATTTAATAATATTTTATTAAATTTAAAACTGTACACAGTAATCAACAACCACAATAAATATCAAAAATTCTACTGCTAATTCACAGATGTCATGTCATAATACATTGCGCGCGCACTTTCTGCCAATAAAAATAGAAATTTAAGGACAGAAAAAATCCTTGATAAAAATATCTGTATGCGACTGGTCGTCTATAGAATTCTGTCTATAAAATAATAATTGTCTATTATTCTGTTCAGATTTACAGGTCGTGACATACGGGCTCTATGTCTATTTGTAAAACAAGAAATCTCATGTTGCAAATGAACTCTTGCAAAGAAAAGACAAAATCAAAAACGTGATTAATTGGTAGTCATTAATGCGGATTTTATTTTAATTGACAACTGGCAGCTTAATTTTTTTTCGCTATTGTTAACTCGGTTTGCATTCTCACTAATCAGAGAGCAAAAATAATGATCGTTAGTATGAACAACTGATTACAGGTGATTAACGAACAGTTAACTATCAATGTTTTTTCTCTGTTAATCGTTTGGTTCATACCAACGAACGTCTCTATCTAAAACCGTATGATCTATTCTTGTCTAAATTGAAATACATACAGCAATTTTTTTTTAAGATATCTGACCAAGGTCATCTATGACTTGTATTAAGATTTTAGCTCAGCCTATATACTCCGATAAATTCAGTAGTGTCGTTTAATTACTTCTTATGAGGGTACATAGGATTCTACTGTTATTTTATTACTATAAAAATATATGTTACAGTAAAAGCATTCAAAATTCAAAATTAAGTCAACTAGTACGTTTATTAGCAAATGTAAAACCAAATATGTGAAAAATGAGATCTGACCAGTGTCAGTGTCAGTGATACTTACAGAAAATAACATTATTCGTACGGCTATGAATCAAGGTAATGTATCTGAATTAATAAATAAACTTACATTACAGCGAAAGTATTGTCAACAACGAGCATCGTTTTAAAATGGAATGACCTAACTTAGTCAGAACAATATGAATATTTGAAAGACAAGCGTGTTATATCCATCCTTATCGCACACGCTTTGTGTTATGGCAAATGAGAAAGATAAATGTATGACAATATGTTAATTCGTTCATGATACAGATGACCTTGATCGGACATCTTTAAAAAAATACTGTACATATATGCGTATGTAGTTATAGAAAGAATTTGGTGGTAAATTTGGTCAAGCTTCGGGACACCCGATAATATTTATTATGTGAGATTCCAATTATAATAAGACAATCTATATTTGGTTATTACCTATTGGTATTAGTATATTTTATTATTTATTTATGTTATAAATGTCTAACACATTTTTAATAAAATTAGACATATTATTTGCTTAGCAATAAAGGTAAAAGTTTTCCACTGTAAAAATATGCTGAGATTTCTTATTATAAACAACTAAATATACCAAAAATATGTACTAATAATTTGTATTTCGTCCTTCTCTTGAATAACTTGACACATACATACTAAAATAAACATGACCGATACCAGGAATGTGATTATAGAATTTTTTGTTTTATTTGAATGATATATGCATAAAATTTTCAAATATTTTTTTAGAAATCCAGTAAACAATATTGTTTGTTTTGTATATTAAAATTACATATACCAATCATTGAACTATTGTGTACCTTTGCATACACATAAACCAGTATCCATTTCTCTATTCATCAATATTTTTAAGCAAAATAAATATCTGACATGTTTTATTCATTTTTGCACCAAAACTTTAACACTGAAAATCTATATTTTTTGAAATTTATTTTGTTTCATTCTACCCGCCTAGCAAATAAAACAAATTATAATAAACGTATTATCCTACTTGCAAATTCATTCCGTACATGATATATGCTAAAAATACCTTATTTATTCAACGCCCATCGTGATAAAGACTAACATATATATTTTTGTTTCCTCTTCCACTTACCTTAATTAGTTTTGAAAATCACGCGAGGAGCAGGTAACATTCATTGCATAGTTATGATTCTCAGCATGTCGTGACCGCACAGAAGCTAAGTTGTAGGAACGCGAGTGTCGTCGTCGACGTCGTGACGTTGCGACAGGGGTTAAATATCAGCGTCGGGGGACGCGCGGCAGAGACGGAGAACGCCGCGAGCCTCAGAGGAGGTAACTTAATCGTAATTGAGGCGGAAGTTAGCATGAATGATGCCATTTGCCAAGTTGACGAGAACTTGACGAACTGAATGGTTACTTTAGTGTGCATTGGAGGCCACCAACACACACAAGGACGGCGACAGCGACAGCGAAAACTAACAGACCTATATTTCGAACTATGAATATTATTGTTATGCCTGAATGATTACTTGTTCCAAGTGCTATAGTTTGGAAGTCGTTGAGAAATTTCCTTCACGTGACGCTTCCAAAATGGAATTGTGATTTTAACGACCGGTGTAAAGATTCATAGACGGTTTTACACCTGGTAAGTGAGAATTGTCAGCTGGATTTTGTTCCGTTTGAAGTTTGAATTTATCAAGCACACCGCGCTGCTAGAATTATAACTTTATTTTATGTTGACACTTTAATGTGTACTTTAGTTTATTAATGATATTTGTTCGAGTTTATAACCTTATTTATTGATGCAGTTTAAATCCGTTTATTCTACCATTAAGGTAGACAAATACTGTATATTCAATAGTTATTTATGATGCAAATGTTAAATATGATATTTTATTTTGTAAATAGAGCATTTTTCAGATAACTAAGTTAACCGTACAGTGATTTTAAATCAATGTAAATATTCCCTCTTTATACCTGTGGATGTGGAAAGAAGTAAAAAAATGTAATAAATATATCAAGGAAATATTATGGATTAGATGAAGATTCTAGCAAATGACGAGAGGACAGAATTCTCGTATGACTGGTTGTTAACGCTTCACTATAACAGAAGTGGATTTACATGGTCGACATTAAATTCAACTAAATAATAAATAAAAATACCATGAAATAATAATACTGCAGATACCATTTACATGAGTCCTTTTAAGGATTTTTCTCCCTTTCAGATAATTTTCTTTATTTCATATCGTCACTACATTAGATTGTACAAAAATCGTCATTAAAGTTCAGACATCGCCACTAAAGAAATCCATTGTTCGAAGATTTCATGCAAATGATATTATTGATTACTGTACATGTAAGATAATTGGGCAAGTGTACGATAAACAATAGTAATATTGTACGTAAATGTCAAAAATATAAATAAAATAACTAATTCTGGCATAGAAGTTTAAGATAAAATACATAAATGTCCGATATTAGTAATATTGAGGCTCAGATTGACAGATATGCAAACATAACCTATAAAAATAAATATTCCTTTAATTTTCATTATTTTTTAAATTCAACTAAAATTTACTATAAACGTCGACACTGATATTCTTTTTTATAACTTAAATATGTAGATCATTTTCCACGGCTCTACGGGCTTCGACGAAAAATTCCATATTTGTATTTGTGATAGAAAATATGAGGGTATATATACCTACATTTCGATGTGCTGATTCTCATTCAAAAAGAATTTTTCCAAAATTAAAAAAAATATTTTTTATTTGGCATTTAAATTTTTTTTAGTGCGCCATTGTCAAATAATTACGTTTATTATTATTATTTTTAATAAAAAGTTCATGTCAGCAGTGACGCACTAAAACAAAATTAATTGATAATTAAGAAATAATTTTCCGAATTTCGAAAAAATATATATTTTTTTTGATAGAGAATTAGCACATTGGAATACATATATAGGTGATCATGCGAGAATGAACCAGCAATTATCTCTGTTATTAAGCGAAATAGCGATTACCTTCAAATAAACAAATTTACTATATACAATATGGGCAATAAGATGTATCATGAAGCGTTCAATGACTTCCGGTTCCAGAGTATGTAATACTAACTTTTAAATTTCAAATGAAAGATAGTATATTTTAGTATATTTTTGAAAAACACACAAAATTTTCTTTATAATTGTAGCAAACAAGTAATATGTTGCATTATTAAAAAATAAAATAGCGGATGTTTGAAATATGAATGTATTAAATAAAAAAAATCAAGTGCGAGAAATTTTATTGTTTGTTTTTTTATAGATGATGATATTTTATTAGATAAATTAATTTATATTTATATGCTGCAGAACTGGAAATAACAGAACGCTTCTTGATACATCTCCATACATTGTCCATATTGCCTTATTTGCTTATTTGAAGATAATCGCTATCTCCCTTAATAACGGATATAATTGCTGATTCATTTTCGCGTGATCATCCTGTATATACCCTCAATTTTTTTTACCTCTTTCTTAATACCCTGTATATAACTATTTCATCTTTATATTATATATTATTTAATATTAATTTATAATTTAAGCTTTTAAAAATATGAATTCTTTTTAAATTCTATGAGATCTTTATTCAGTTTCAATTATATTATTTTATTTTCTTGCGGTATTATGAATCTTGCTTAACTTCTTTTGAATTTTTGGACTGTAACCTGTAACTAGCTACAAAATTACAAATTGTAATTGTAACAGCATGAACAATTTGAAATGATGTACCACACTAAAACATACAGCTAAATGATAAAAGAAATCATTCGGAATAAGATTTAAAACAACAGTGCTTTTATCATATTTTTGGTTACATCTGATCGGACGTACAAAATATGCTATGTGCCACTTTCTGTTCTGGGTGGGAACTATGACTTTTAAGCGAATCGGTCCAAGAAGTTAGTTTTGAGATAATTAAAAAAAAAATTTAATAGATTGCTATGTATAGAAGATTTGTAGAGCTTGTAAAGAGAAATATTTTCATCCAAAATTTTTTAGAGAAAATATTAACTGCACCGAGTTACAAACGAAAAATAATCATGGACTTGTACTGTTTTTTCATATTTTCATAGAAATTAGTTGGTCTTTGATTTTTAAAAATGGTTACAAATTTCAACAAAAACAATTTTGTTTATTAATTTTTTCCGCTGAGGATGTGTAGGACTGGCGGACTGGCCAAGAAACGGGCAAGTTTTCTTTCTTTTTTTTTCACGTTATTGGGTTCCGATTTCTCTTCTTATTACCAAGAATATCACTATAATGATAATTTAGAATTAATTTGCAAACACTGAAAACTCATTCTATGGGTGCGAAGAGAATAATTTTCGAACCAAACCAATAGACTTGTCTCTGTTCGAGAATTAGTTTAAAATTCTCTCGCTATCATGAGTGGATTATATTACTACTATCACTAGTAGACAAGTGAAATTTTATAATAAAAGCGCTTTTATGGTGCATTCACTTCCATAAGAATATAATGTAAAAGCGCGCTCCATAAAAGCTGTTTTATTTTAAATTGTACTCATAATACGAGCCGTTTTACGTCAAATAGGCAAAATTTATTATAATTAATGGGCAATGATGCAAACACAACACCGGAACTATTCGTTTTCTTAGGTTATTTGGGTATGACGTATGCCCTATGCCGTTTGAGTCCAAGAACAGTAAAAGTTACGGACTCATGTTTTTGTACTCATCGCTATAGACGAGCGCTGTGCCGTAACGATAGTGTTTAGCGTAATTTTATTACGCTCATTCGACGAGAGGACGAATTTTATACACTTTGGCTATCGCAACTTAAAACCGTCATTTGTGACTTATACTGTTCTTGGACTCATCGATTCAAACATAATGTTGGTAGCAGATAAAATATCAGTCAACAATTACGTTTTTCATTATTTATTAAAATAATAATTCTCTGGCTAGATAAATAATATATTATTCTAGTAGTGAAATTGATATTTGCAATATTCATTACTTTATACCGACATTATAAGTTATTAAAATTACCAGAGAACGTTCGTAAGTATTTAATACTTTCGAAAAGTAAATTGGTATTCCTTAATGAAACAATAATATTTGAATTCTGTAGCGCATGTACTTTTAATGTTTGATAACGCTAAAATGGAATATTAGATGGATTTCTTTTTGCTTTCCATTTAAAAAAAGGAAACATTTCAATTTAACCGCGATGTCGGCTCGTGCAGAAACGTTAACATTAAAATTCATTAAGTAAATCGTTCGGAAACCCCCAATTAAACATAATTGAACATTACTGGTACGGCAAGTGGACTATACTTGGCAGGGAAGCCCAATCGTGAATACCGGCTGTGTAGAAGTGTTCGCTGGGCGATTGGAAGGTCGCCGCTCCGGATTCTGATCACGTGCAACCTTCCAATGCCGACCTAAGCCTGCATTGCTCCACTGGAATGGACAGTCGATGTGTCCATAGACCTTTCATTACCTGGACTTCATTTGTCCGAATTTTAGAGTCTTGTTGCTTCAATACAGCGGCGTTTGAGTATATTTTTTTCTACCTTTTTCTTTTCCCATTTGTTGTGCACTCTTCTGGAATACTGATTATTTATTTTTTGAGACAATTCAATTGAAAATTTTAAATTGATTGATGGTATCCAATTTATTTTTAAAACGCTACTTTTTTGAAGTTAACAAGTTGAAGTAATTGAATTCGTTTTGTCATTTAAATATAACATTTTTTTTTTTTTTTGCGATATTTCCCTTGCAAATTACACTCAATTTTATTTTTCCAGTTTAATTTTAAACTTATTTTTAACATTGCTTATAACGCTGCTGTAATTTATGTTGTAGGTATTATTTTATAATTTAAATATTCTTATAAAAATTAACTCTTAACTGCTATCATGTTATGAAGTAAAAGTAAGGGTATTTTGACACCCCTCATTTTTTAATCAATTTTTTTCATAATAACAGGTACTTTTTAATTTTTATTTTTTTGATTTTAGGATATAAAGTAGATTTTTGTTTTTCAAATCAGACAAATAAAACCTATTTAAAATAACGTATGTCTTAAAAGTTTTGGCACAAATTTGAACCTTTTTTTTGTAATATCAAATGCATTTACTTAAAGTTTTGTAATACTTAATAATTAACTGTTTCATAAGCAACAAAATTATGAACTTAAATTAAATAAAGATGGGTGTTCTTCCACAAGGCACAAGTTTCTATGGACACCTAGTTACATTTATATCGATTTCTTGGACTTCACACTAAGCAACTCTGAAATTAAAGAAATGATCGTTTTTATACTAACAATATTGCAGAGGTCCCTAATAATAGGTTTGTTCATAGAACGGTTTGAAACCGTCAGCAACCGTCAGATGCATGCGCAGTTACATAAAAGCGTTCGCAGAGTCACAAATTTCCAACTCTAATTATTAGTTCAATGTTCATAGAAACTATCTGACTGGTTGCTGATCGGTTGCCAACTATCAGAATAATTTCCAACTCGGAAGGAAATTTAAAATTTGAGGCATGCGCACTTACACTGTTTTGACAAGACATTTGTATTTGTTTTGATTACAGGTTTTGATTTCATTTAATGTTTGGTTATATACTTACAAATAAAATAAATTAGTGAATTAAATATTTTACGGTAAGTAAATCATTTTAAATTAATGTAATAAAATAATAAAAGACTGACTCAATGACAAGTGTCACTACAGCGATCGATAATATCGATATATTTACTACCAAAATTAAGCAGAGACATTTATTATTCATTTTAAAAAGTTAAGTGACATAATGCTGTTCACAGAAGAATTCAAACAGTTTGATTTGCAACCAGTTTGAAACCACGCATGCGCACTCAAACTCAAACTCCAACCGTTGGAAATATGTTCTATGAACAAACCTAATGTTAACTAGAAACAAAAGGACAAATTCGCAGATAAGGTGTTGGTATGGTGTGTTATTTCCACAAGGGGTGTATCCAGACCCTATGCGGGCTGAGTGAAGTGAATTCCTGGATAGTCAAAGGTACATCTAACAAAATTGGTTAATTTTTTGGGGATGATTTTATCTTCTGGCCAGACCTTGCGTCCCCTCATTATGCAACACAAACTTCAAAATTGGCTAACTGACCAAAACGTACCATTAGTTCCACTAAACGACAATCCCATAACTTTCCCCAGGCTCGTCCCATAGAAGGTATTTGGACTCTTTTATTTTGAAAATTTGTTAGAAGGAAAATGGGAACTTTAGTCTTCATATATAATTTTTTTATTGGGCATTCAGTTACATTGTCATTATTTATTAAAATTACAAATACATGGACGTTTCGGCCCTAAATGTGGCCATCTTCAGTATAAACTTCCGTGTTAACAGCTACCAATGTCGTTAGCAATGCTAAAGTTTTTTTATCTTGAATCGTCGTCGTAATAATGTTTATAAATATGATCTTTAATTTAAGTAAAAATTTAAATTATATACTAATACATATAATAATGAATTGTTATTTATGCTGAAGGTGGCCACATTTAGGGCCGAAACGTCCATGTATTTGTAATTTTAATAAATAATGACAATGGAACTGAATGCCCAATAAAAAAATTATTTTGAAAAGTTCACGATGGGGGTTGCGAAGTCCAAAATGGGGACGAATTACAACGCAGAATATACAGGAATTCAGAAATGTCTGAGAAACAGATGTAAATGTCGTTCGTAACTCAATGCTAGGTGTCCGTAGAAATTTAAATTCATAATTTTCTTGCTTATGAAACAATTAATAAACAAACAAATAACAAAAGTGTAAAAAAATATACACATGCAAAAAAGTTCCAGTAAACTAACAACTATTTGCTCATAAATTAATTTTACACTTGTGGTTTCAGTGTCTGTAAAAAGAAAATAGTGTTAATATGACTAGTTTTAAAAATGCTGAACCATGTTTTCTGGGAAACATTTCGGTGCACACATCCTGTATATTCAGTTTATTAAACTCTATAGGGAAAGCATCAATATCATATATAATATATATCATCACGGCATATTACCCATTACCAAATCTGGAAACAAACTCTGATCTGGTGGTACAAACTGTCAATTTTGAATTACTCGATACCCGAAAATAATTTACAACCGTCTGTTAGATTTAGATAAGTCCGCGATAAATAAAGTAGAATTTAACTGGGTCTCTCAAGTCATTTTTTTTTATTCTACTTAGGCTTTAAATGCGTATGGAAAAAACAAAATATAAGTAAAAATGAAATATCGGAAATAACCGATGTTATCTCAAAAAATGCAACAATCAGATTTAGAAAAGATTAGAGAAACTAGATATAACGATTATTATAAACACTTTCGAAATGGAATATTATCTAAATGCATGCATTTCTTACCCCAAACAGCAGGTTGTAATGCAGTTACGTTTTTTCTCAAAGAAGTTTCCAAGAATTATTTATAGGGGATTCAAATATCAGCTAGTCGCAAAAAACACTTGTACTATATGCAATCTCCACTAGCTCGAGAACTTATTTAATTTTTTTGTAGAATGTTCTTTGTACAAAAACAAATGTTCACAATACCTTACAAAGTATGAAATATACAACATAAATGTACAAACTTTATGTAATTTACTTACGAATCTAAGAAAAGAAAAAATAAATAATATATGTTACTACACTATAAAAGCGTTAAAAATAAACAGTTTTATTATACATGAATGGTAAATAGTACAACTATTATTCATAAAATATAAATAACCAAATATGTTTAAATAGTTCTTATAAAAAACCTCGTAACAAAATATCGGCACACAAAACTTCGTTCGCAAATGTAATGCTTATAATGCACCTGGTACCTATAATATACTGTTGTATTTATTTATACTTATATAAAAATATTTATTTTATTATTTAAGTACTATTTTGATGCAAATTTCATTTTTACGCATAATTTCTGTTCTGATTAAATTTAAGTCTATTAAATAATCATAGGGCAACGGGTTTATATTGCCAACACTTGGTAAAAGGTGTATACTTTAAAACCAATAAATTATTATAAATTATTGTTATATTACCCATTGCAGGGTGTGCCAACCTGCTTTGTACACAGATTTCGGTAATGATATGACATATTTGTACCATGCGGGCGTTTACCAGGCGTCACCTTACGGGCACTCATTGATGGCGTGGAGAGTGCACCATAGGGATCAATTCTGTGCCATTTAGAATTCGAAATATTTGGCGCCGCTCGGGATCGAACCCGGTTCCCCAGATTCGCGACCAGACACTCAGGCACGCGACAACGAGACCCCAAACGACTCTCTTACTGTTTGTGCCCCTCAAATCAAATCTCAAAACCTAGGGCGTCATTTTGAGAAGCCTTGTATACGTTTTTTATATTGACTAAATTCATATTTAAGTGTGCATTTTAATGAAAACTATGGAAAACAGATTCAGTGCCTATTTTTAATTACCTACTAATTACAATAAATCATAAGACATGATTTTTGTGCTTAAATCAAAATTTAGAAAGCGAGTCTTGGCGAGTTTTCTAATTGATAATTGCAAAAAATAATCTTATAAAATGTGTCCTTTATACTATTTTTTCATATTTTTCGTCATTTATATACTAAAATATTTAAAAATAACTGCTATATCAAACCAAGTTGATTTAGGGGAATTTGTATATGTAATGTGGTAATAGTGGATTGACATTTATTTAATTCTTTGAAAGTTCATATTAGTTCTGATTTATGAACATATATGAATGTCATCTTTTATCAACATTCTAAAACAAAAAATGTCGTTCCAAAATGAAGACTCTTTCTATACGCAATTGTACTTTGTAATGACTTCATTATGAACGCAAAATATAAAAAAAATATTTTGAAATTGTAGGTCCATATTATTTAGATAATAAATATATTACAATATCCTTTTCGTGTCACATAAGTAGAACAGTAAAAATAAAATATCGAAACGTAATGAGGCACCACAAAAACGACATTACCTTTTAACTTTAAATTAAACCTTAACAAAACTGTTTCCTCTATCTACAAAAAAGGAATTACCTGCTTAAGACTTCACCAACAATATCAACGTGAGGTTAAAACCTTTATTGCACGTAGTTTTAGTTAGAGACTTCCACGTTAGTGGTTCTGCTGTGCCAACAATAACCTCACGGGCATTGTTTTTTTTTTCTCTTCTCTTGTAATAACATTTTTGGCATTGTGTTCACCGTGATGGAATAGTCATGTCCGCGTGAACGTGGACCGCTTTTCAAACAGTTTGAGTTTCACTTTACACTGAATGCTGTAGCAGTGTGCATTCTCCTCTCTGTAAAAACACCAGTCCTGCTACTTGCGATCTGTCGCCTCTGCCTCTGCAGTGAGAGCGGTGGCGCGACTCACAGTAAAAGGCTGCGATTGTTCCTTTTATTACGAGACATATTCTACAGAACATCGTAAAAACAATATAGATTTATTGCAACGGTTTGGATTATTGTTCTTCGAAGAAATTACTTTGTCGTTTCTCATACTTTTGGCTTTTACTCACTACTATTTCTTTGTTTGCACTGTAAAGCTTATATTTTTGACATAGTGGGAAAAGTATATTATTAAGACGTTATTTATTTCGTATAAAATTATTTGAAAAGCTCTATGTCCAAAGAAATAAAGTATGTCGTATAAAACATTCTTATGTTCTATTTTATAATCATGTAAATACACTCATATTTATAAATAAAGTAGTGGTCATATAGATATTTATCATACAAGCGGTTAAAATGAATGTTTAACTTACGGTATTAGGGCGTTCACGGGATTAAACTTACCGCTCATTAAACATTCATCTTAACCGCGAGCGTAGTACAACTGTTTATTCAATTTCGCCCTAATAAACTTCTCCAGTTTGAGTGTAACATTTTTATAAATAAAGTTAGAAGTTTCAAATGTCACTAGTCGCAGAGATTTTTTTATGCGTTGTCATCATGGATTGAATTGTTTACATTCCAAGAATCTGAAGCCATCCTCACCTCACTATTATTTTATTAGTTATTGCTTCATGTTAAAAACTTGCCTCATTCTTTTCGAAAACGTGGATATTGGGAGGTAACTAGAAAAAATCGTGTTTTTAGAGACCAGATTGTAAATATTTACATTATTCCTACAGTCAAAGCTTTGTTGAAACAAAATTCAAGAGGCAAAAAATCTGAAGTACTGAGCCGTAATGACGTCTTAAAATTTCACAGTGAGGCACCGGACGAAGTTTTCTTACTGATTAATTCTTTAAAAAATGAAAACGTAATATGTGAAAAAAAAATCTTGATCCATTGTCATGGTTATAGCTTTATACCTGATGGATGCAAAATTGGTTAATGCTGACTGCGTTAATGAATAATGAAATTCGTAATTATTTTTTTTTCTTGAATTATTTTATACCTGTAATGTATGCATAATTATTTACTACAATATGCCGATTACCCACTGCTGGGTCTCCCAATCTGCTTTGTACACAGATTTCGGTAATAATGATAACATATTTGTACCGTGCGGATGTTTGCCAGGCGTCATCTCACGGGCACTCATTGCTGGCATGGAGTGTGCACCACAAGGGTGAATTTTGTGCCATTTAAAATTTGAAATATTTGACGATATAGATACTGTGAAACATTTTAACCTTGATTTAAGTTGATATTTACATATAATTCAGAACATTATACAAATAATGCAACAAACCGAGGCGCACCTACCTTCTTTCGATGCTGTTTACTTCATTTGTATTATTCATTACACATTGTCATACAATACTGAATCGATATTTTTGCCTCTTGCTTGCTTCGATATAATTTTGTTAAAAGTTAAAATCACTCCTTATAGAAATCCTGAATGTGAATTTCTATGCATAATACATAAATAATTCAGTGACCTGAATTACAAATTATAACTTATAAAATTACTAATGTAAATCAAGGCTAACACGTATTTTTTCTTACAGCGTTCTGAATTACAAAATGATGCAATCTGAATTACCTACATTTGACGCGTTCTGAAATTCATTTGACGCTTTCTGAAATTAAAATGACGGTTTCTGAATTCATTTGACGTTTTCTGAAACTAAATGGACTATTCTGAATTACAAATGATGCTTTCTGAAATTAAATTGACTATTCTGAATTATATTTGACGAGTTCTGAAACTAAATTGATTATTCTGAATTACAAATGGCGCTTTCTGAAATAAAAATGACCATTTCTGAAATTCAAATGGAAAAGGTATAGACTAAACAGATAGTTAATAGAAGAATGATAATTATTTCTAAACTGAATTTTGAGTAACAAAGATAAAAAATTTGAAATATTGTTCCTGAAAGTTATTTATTTGTTATTGCACTTGCCTTCGCCCTGTCATATTATCCAAGGAGATAAATATGACTTTATAAGGCAAAATTGAATAAAACTATTACACTTGTTACCTACTCACTTGTAAACTTCAAATATTGATACCGCCTACTTACTTTTAAAAATTAATCATACATATTAAAAATAAGTACCAATTGCAAATGACAGGTTTTGGTTACAATTTTAAATTTGATTTAATAGTGAATAACAAATAAAATATTGTACAATACACGCCAGGTAACTGTTTACTGTCTCAAGGAGGTAACAGGCTCGCCTGCTCGGTTCACCAGTCATTTAGTCCTTTCAGTAGTAAAACCCGTTAATACGTACAAGGTGATCCAGAATGATTGAAAGTTACGCGACTTGAAAAATGTCAAATTATGTTACCTATATTACCGACATTTGAATTTTTTGACATACAGTTTGTTATTATCTTTTAAAATTGAACTGTTATTTATTCAAATTGTTACGTTAGAATGGTGTTTGTGGAAGAACATGACAAGTTTATTTTGGAAGCATATTTGCGTACTGCATGGAATGATGGAAGGTGATGCTTTTGGCCAATGTTACACATTCTCAACATAGATGGTTACATTATATCAGCGTACATACATCATACATCACATGTATGTACGTTGATTATATTAACAGCAAAAACATTATTAAAAAGAGTCAAATTTGTTTAATTAATGTAATTCAAACTCAAAGTGTCACCTACTAGTGCTACGTCAACTACCGTGATTATCTTTTTTTGAAAAAGTTTTAATTTAATTAAATTATAAAATTTGTTGAAGTATAATTTTACAACTTTATACCTACATTTGTTACGAGTTTAGACGCACGGTGTACAAATGTACACCGTTTAAACGTTGTTTATAACATTCGCTTTAATAAAATATAATCTATAATAAACCTATTCACACTGGAACTTAATAAGACTAATTCAGCTTTAAATGCTCCAATAAATCGCTTACCACTTTTACATAATAAGTTTTCTAAATCAGATAATTTTCCCGATATATTTCTGTATAGTCTGAATAATTTTAAGAAACAATTGAAATTATTTATAAAATTATTATGATTTGTACTTGAAAATAAGAGTATGCTTATGTATGTGCACTTACATACTCATATTCATTTATATAATTATTAATATTATTTAAATACTCTTGTTTACCTGTTAACCATAACTACTGCTATATTTTTTTTAATTCTGTATTTGTTAAATTAGTGTTATTCTGTAATTGGGACATTAGTCCTGTTGAATAGCCAATATATAAATAAATAAATAAATAAATAAATAAATAAATAATTAATTAGACATAGTAATAAGCTCTCTCTTTTACATAAAATAAAATTCATATTGCCTACAATTAAAAAGAATCTAGCCTAATTCTTTCCAAATAAAAAGCCAAAATTACACTAGTTTTGTCATTTTTTTTACTTTTATTTTCTTGTTAACATTAAACTGAAGAGTCGATTTTAATATTTTGTGTTAAATGTAAAATCACTTCAAAATTACTACGATAACTTGATTTATCTATGTAAAAAAAAATTCTGCATTTGTCAGTGAAAAAATTCTGTTTACTTATTTTTCAATACAAATATGTCACTGATATTTGACAATTCTGGATAAAGTATAGTATTCTGTTCGCATGTAATGGCTATTACTCATTCGAATGATTTATATGTTCCATATACAAACTTCATTCTGATGAGTAATAGCACACCTTACATGCTCATTGAATAATATACAATTCCTTGACTATCATATTTATTTATTTAAAGAAAACATAATCATTATGGAGCTCAATTAAACACGTCCGTCTTCTACAGTGATTGGAACAAGACTCATTGGAAAAAATAATGAGCCGGTTTCACATTTTTCGAAAAATATTTTAAATGAAAGTTTATGCAATATATTTCTTAGTAATATTTTTTTATATAACTTGTTATTTTCGTAACTAATTAAATAAAAAATCTCATGTAACCAACTCATGACCTTCGGTCTTCCGTCAGTTCTATGTTTTTTTAGAAATTCCATTCAGAATGCTTTTTGCAAAAGATTATATATTTCCAGTAAAATTACAATACAAACACTAAATTGCACTTGACACTGACATCTGTCAATCAGAATTATCTTAATATAGAAGCTGTTTCCATGGTTATAGTATAGCTCGCTGATTTATGAAATTTAATTTCTCAATAAATTTTTAACTCTATATTCATTCGTTACGAAATATTGAATGCAATAAAACCGTATAGAGAATAGACTATTCTTTAATATTTATAATAACATTAAATGTCAAAATTGATATTTAACTGCATTTTTTCAAGAAAAACTGTTAAAGTCTTCAAATGGGGGTACTTCCGGTTGACCAATTATAACCAAAATATAATCACGTATTCATGTAAGGAAGAGGAATACGAAAGAATTATAATTTTTGGAATTGTAGTATTGAAGTAATCGAAGGAGAAACTTTTATCATATAAACACGGACACATCATTATAAAAATAGTAAAGTCGTATTCTAGGGATCTTAGAACGTGCTTATTTATTAAAAGCTCAGATCGATTTTTCTTACCAAAGACAATACCTACCTTACCTGTAGGTGACGGAAGGTAAAAATAGTCATGGAAAACAACTCTCTACTCCTGTGACGTCCTAGTACACACACTACGTCATTCCCAGTCAAAAGGAAAATAGTTTGTCCATCAGCTATGTTTTTGTATAAATAAAAGTAGGTGATAGTTTGTTTATGTTAAGCTCTATGTACTTTGACGTCACATTATTTTTCAGATTACGTGACTTTTTCAAAATATTATCAAAATTTGAAAAGTTAACTGTAAAATATCTAATAAATATGTCGAGATATTTTCAGTTTTAAGGCTTTTGAAATTTATTATTTAGATTTTAGAAGGCATATAATTTTTTTTGCAACAGCCTTATTACGAAACTATAAGTACATAATACAGTAAAAATTTTGAAAGATGTCCGATCAAGGTCGTCTACGAATTATATGAATTCAGAGTTTTGCTCCGCCCATTATGACAAATTCAGTAGTGTCGTTTGCTTAGTTTTTATGAGGGTACGTAAGATACTACTGTTATTTTATTATTATAAAAATATGTATTACAGTAAAAGCATTCAAAATTCAAAAATAAGTCAACTGGTAAGTTTATAAGCAACTGTGAAACCAAATATGTTAAAAATAAGATAATGACACAATGTCAGTGTCAGTGACTCTGACAGAAAATAACGCTATTCGTACGGCTATGAAGCATGGTAATGTATCTGAATTAATAAATAAAGTTACGTTACAGCGAAAGTATTATCAACAACGAGCATCGTTTTAAAATGGAATGTCCTAACTTAGTCGAAACAATATGAATTTTTGAAAGACAAGCATGTTCTATCTATTCTTATCGCACACGCTTAAAGCCTTTGTAAAGGAGGGGGATAAATGTATGCCAATTTGTTAATTTGATCATGATACAGATGACCTTGATCGGACATCTTTTAAAAATTTTACTGTACAAAAACGGGTGTAACAATATATTAGCTTCTAATATCCATATGGCATTGTACTATATTAAAATATGAAATTAGTATTCCATAATCATAAATAATATATATTATTTATTATTTCCACCTAACAATTTCATTTTTCTTTTTATTAAACAATTTAATTTTATTCTTATATCTTTTATAGTAAAGGTCCCGGATATTTGATATTTAAAATTTTCCATTTCAGTACGTTCTTACGGAAATTATATCAGAGAGTTTTTTCATAAATTCAAAACGATAAAATATGTATATCTTTTCAAATAGAAATCGCAGAATACTGTACACGTTTTCGCATGAGAGAAATTTCCTACAAAAATCAATAAACATTTCCATAAGTAACTGGCAACCAGCAGTTTTCATTTCAACAATGCGTCCTTCGAGGCAATTTTTCAAACGAAAATTTCCGATATTCAAAAAAGTCTGCGGCTTTGCACTGAGATCACCTGCACGACTGAAAGTCTTCACATCTCGGGTAGGTTTCTGCATACATCACCACATGTATATACATACGCAATGTAAAGCTAACCTTATGTCACCTACATGAAGGAAACAAAGTCAGGAGGTTAAAGACATATTTGGACAAAATAAATAAGTTTTTTGATGTTGAACCATATCAGAGTTCTTTGTTGTACGGAAAAATTATTCTGATAATAAAATAGGAGTAAGTGATATATGTTTATATATGTGTTAATGAGGGTGTAATGATTTTAAAATAAGTACAAGGTGTTAAAAGAAGGGTAAAAAATGTGGGGGTATATACATTTCGATATAATTCCTAATAATTATTTCCTGTTCAACGACTGTTATATAATTCGATAATTCATTATTTTTAATAAAAATTTCATGTCTGCAGTGGCGCGCTAAAATAGAATTAAATGAGAAATAAGAAATAATTTTCCGAATTTTGGAAAAAAAATAACACTGTAATAAGGAACGAGTTTTATAAGACATGTTTTTTTCGCACGCGTAAAAATTTAGAAAAACGAGTCCTTTCGAGTTTTCTAAATGAGATGGCCTGATCTGTCAAATTTAATATCGCTCATAACTCGGGGAGAAGTGCCTATGTGATTATCGACTTAAAATTATTTAAGGAATACACCATTATGCTATGGCATTCGAGTCGCGGGACATCTGTATAATGTTAATTGTTAAAGAACTTTTTTCGCGGTCGTTCAGAAAATGAGCTGTTTCTGATTACTTTTTAGACCGGAAAATCCTTCTTTACTGAGCCAGCTCGAAAAATTGTGTATAAGGGATCTGAAAGTAACTTTCCAATCCCTACATTAATTTTTCCATGGCAATCAGTTGTTTATTTGTTTATTTCTTATTTACTCGCAATAAATAAATAAAATAATACATACCTACACAATTTTATTTATTCTGTTTTTTTTTTCTATACAGTAAAATCTCTCTTAACAGACACTTGCAATAAGCGGACACCTCTATTAACTAGACAATTTTACAGGAATCGGCATTTTTATATTGATTTTCCTAATAAACATATCTTTATTAAGCAGACACGCTATTAAACGAAGGCGGACACTAATTTTGGATCCCATTTTTAAGAAATGACCTCTCATAATAGACGTTAGTTAAAATCATTAAAATTGTAGCGGGTATTCCACTGTTTACGATATATTTCGGCTTGAGTCAGAAGCAGTCGTTCTTATTTATTCTTTTTACAGTACTTTAATACGCACGACTATGTATTGGTTTATGTATTTAATTTAAATTCTCATTTTAAAAATGACAAAATGCACTCGAAAAAGTATGTTAAAGTTGCGAGAAAAGCTACAAGTTATTGAAGTTTTCGATAAAGAAAAATTCACTGTACATAAGTTAGTAACCCGGTTTAATATCAGGAAACCTCAAGCAGGTGAAATTATAAAAAAGAGGACAAAACAAAACTATTGAAAATTTTTGATTCACATGTTAATCCACAACAGAGGAGCTTTTTTTTTAAACTGAGGGCCTCAACATATACAAACTTAGTTAAGAATGGTGTATTAAGGCGCGATATAAAAAACATTCCTTTGTCCAGACCTATAATTAGAGCGAAAAAATTCGGAACATTTAGGCTACGAAAATTTCACTGCATCTTGATGAATACAATTAGTTTTTGACTTTACGTTATTGTTACCTTGACCAGTACGAAAAATGAAGTACCTACCTCACCTAGTTATAAATTATGGAAGAATCATTTGTTATTTGAAATACCCATATGTAATGTACAGCCATAGAGCAAAGCAACCGCTGAACTCTATTTCTACTCTGACCGTAAGGCAGTGAAGGCTGCCACAAAGGAAAACGTTCCCTTGACACTCGCCAGGAACTCGTTTCGAGCTTATGCCGAACTCTGTTGCCCACCGCTACACTTACCTTATTTCAATTCCTGCCAACGTTATTACGTGAAGTGGAATTTGAAATATTTTGAAAAATGGGCTGTTTATGGGACCGTAAATGTGAATCTCTTTATTTGAACGCTGTACACGTTCACAATTTTACTACGTGAATTTGTTGACTTCACGCACAGCTCTACTCGACGACTATTCCATTTTCATTCAAATTATTTACTACGTAATAGGATACCGCAAAAAGGTTTTAAGATTGTGTACCTTTCTAGGCAATATGCATTATATACTTTTATGCACGAATTCACATTCTTTGTTTGCGTTACATCGCTACATGATGTAGTAATTAAATATTAAGCCAAAATTGTCTTTTGTTATATTAATTTTTTTTTTATTAAAAACGTTTTTATTTTCTTAGGTAGTAAGACTAATAATATATTTAATGATCTTTATGGGCGTGTGTTAAAATTTTAATAGGCTAATCGGAAGTACTTTTTTACTTTTTCAAAAAAAAAGTCTGCATATGGATGTAAGGAAGAGGAATACGTCAAATTGTAATGTTTGGAATTCTAGAATTGGAGACATCGTGACCGAAATTATAGTCACACACTTACAGCACACACACACACACACACACACACACACACACACACACACACACACACACACACACACACACAGACACACACACACACACAAACGAAAACACACAAACGCACACCCAAATACGCGCACACACACAACACACACACATACAGACATCACCGTAAAAATAATAAAATTGTATTGTAGGGACCTGAAACATGCGTATTCATTGAAAACTCACCACCGAATTTTTTGACCTAGGGCGTCGGAAGGTAAAAAATGCCGTAGCACATTATAGTCGCAATCAAAACTAGGATACCGATCGGTAACTTTGTAACGACAAAATTTTAAAAACTCAATAGCATTGGAATATTTGTCATAGGTAGGATATCACACAGGAAAACAATATTCTAGTTTGGAGCTAACAAAAGCAAAATACATTTTTAACGTCAATAAATTTCATATTAATCCCAATTAAAAATTTTGATGTGGCCAACACAATACCTCTCGTTTAATTTAATTTTTATTCATGTAAATACTTAAAATTAAATTAAATTTAAATATCGGATTCGATCCCGACCGACGCCAAATATTTCGAATTTTAAATGGCACAAAAATGACCCCTTCCCAAAATTTGCGTGAAGTGACGCCTGGTAAACGCCTGCACGGAACAAATATGTCATCATTATTACCGACATCTGCGTATAAAGCAGATTGGCTCACCCATCAATGGGTAATATGCCGTGATGTTTTTATTATCTTACCTTTTTTACATATTTACTTATGCTGGAAACTGTATTAAGTTCCTTTCCATATAATTATTGTTTCATTTACTATTTTCTTTTTAAAACGTTAATATTATTATTTGAAATGATTAGTGTATTGACAGTGACATATATCTGTCAGTTACAAACATTTGAGATCTGAATTGTGTAACCATGTGTATGAGTTGTGTTTAAACTGTAGGCGCCGGGTTTAAAATTATAGATAATTTTATATATTTATCCATAAAATATATAAAAAAAGTATTAATACAAACCTGTAAAAAAAAAAAATCTTTAATTTTTATATAACATAAATCTCGAAAAAATAACATTTAAAGGTATTTTTTGAAGAAAAACTATTTTGAGCTTCGAGTAAAGTGCCATTTTTGGTTATCTGATTTACTCCAAAATCTAATGGCATCTTTTCATATAAAAGTAAGGTAGAAATATAAGGTTTCAAAATTTTCTGAACGATAGTATTTGAGTTAAAGCGTAAAGAGGATCCACACACACACACTCATACACACTTACACACATACACACAGACATCATCGTGAAAATGTTCAAATTGGATTGTAGGGACCTTAAAACGTGGTTATTTATCAAAATCTCGATATGCGATTTTTAGCACGATCCCTATACCTCCCTTACCAAGGGTAGCGGGAGGTAAAAATGTCAACAGAAATTGTTTAAGAATGAAGCAATAAAAATACGTACTAATCATTCTTATTCCGAGTTTATTAGTATTAACGAAGAGTAGATTTTTTTCATTAGACGTTTGCCAACAGTAATGACAGAAATGTACGTATGTATGCTATAATATATATGCATATTAAAAGTGATTTTATTTTATTCATAGCATTAAATATTATTGCTTTAATCATGAATAAATTTGATGTATGTTATGCGGTACTTAAAGAAAGTTGTAATGTTTTATTTTATTATTGTTATTGCTTCAGAGCAATAAGGTAGGAATATAAAATATAACAAGAAACTGAAAACCATATATTTTCTTATTCTTATCGTCTTTATGGATGCAACCCATAAACAAGACGTAAAACTTTAATGATATTCTATTTTAGCAATAATTTATCTCAATAACATGTGGTAGTTTATATCCCGCAAATATTTCTTTTAAGATAAAGTGACACGTTGCAGGCGTTTCAAAAAATGTCCCTGTCGCAGGACAGCGAACCGCTCAGCGGCAATGGAATTCCCCTGCGGGTTTCCAGTGTTGCCATATTGTCAAATATAAGACACCACCTGTCTTGCAGCGTATTAAATTATACAGTTGTTTGCGGACGGTACACCATGTTTTCCACCTCTAGGCCATGTTTAATATTTACTTGGATGCTCCCGACTTTTTAGAAAAAGAGGGAAATGTATGTAGGTTTTTGCCTGATTTATCCCTTGTGGTATACAAAAAAATTACAGTTCGCAATTGTTTATTATGGATTATCTTTCTGGTACTTTTTTATTGTTTGAATTGGGAGATTTATATATTTTAATAACAAGTACACGGTACATACATATCTCTATATTTACACCGAAAAAGTAAAATTTCAGCTGTATATTTTTATTTACCTTATTTTCATTTACAAAATTAAAGAATCTAAGTGAATGAATGTGTCGCATTTATATTTTTACAATATCTGCTTATAAATTGGCGCTACCCAAATCTCGTTATTAAAACTTTTTTTTTATGAAAATAGGTTAATAGTTATTTGTATCTCTATAGTCTGAAAATTTAACTTTGTTGGGTCCAGCAATAAAACTATAAATATCGTAATTACGACAAAACTGCATATCGCTCACTGTTTGCTTTCTAACATTGGATGCAAGCGTGCCATAACTTGCGCCACTGTGTTTGAAATAAGACATGCATTTATTATTTTCTACCAGATACCTGTTGTGTGTATTTAAATAATCTTACTGTTCTATTAACATAAATGCTATTTTTGTTTGAAATAATGTTTAGAATTATAGTTTTATTTCATACAAAAATAGCATTTATGTTAAAAGAACAGTAAGATTATTTTACTACACATATGGAGGACCATCAATGCATGTATTTTTTTTCAACAGGGCGGCTCAAAGAATGGCCCGTTGGCATCCAATGTTACAAGGTAAACAGTAAGCGATCTGCTGCTTTATCATAATTCCGATATTTGTAGTTTTAGACCCGACAGACTCAATTTTTCTGACTAGAGTCTAGAAATTGCACTTTTGAGTGTTCGAGTAAAATACTAGCACTCGCAAAGCAGTTGCTGGACGTGTAATACACAAGATTTTTTATGCCGACTTCTCCCTAAATTTATTAAATGATTTATTGTCCAAATATTAAATACTAGGGATTTTTCATGTTCGTAACATCTGACGATTTGAATTATTTTAAATGACATGGATTTACAAACATAACCTGGAAATTCAGCAGATATTTTTTATTTGTTTTGCATTACAAAATGTGTTTATTTAAGTTACAATTAACAATTTAGCATTAAAAGTAGCAAATATTTTGTTAATTCTTGTGTTAAAAATACTTATAAGTTGACATTTCACCAGAATAATACCAACTTATAATCATAAAAATCCCTTTATATTTGCCAGCCTAGATCTGACCTATTATATTTATGTTAATTAATCCATGATCATTTGTTTATTTTAATATCCTTTTTTCATTGATACTTTTAAGTTACACGTCACTGAAAAAATACCAAATTCCATTATCGTGTATAAATAATCAATTTAAATGTAATTATACTGAATAAATAAAACAATGAAAATAAACAAATAGTTATCTATAATTGATTTTAATCTTTTTATAATTAGAGTGGTTGTTTTTATTGTATTATTTAAATAATTGATACTCTATTTTTACTGATTAAAATTAATGGATTCAATAGAAAATCGAATATAAATACAAATCGGAATTTTATTTTACTTTATATTAGGAAATTATTTGAAAAACTTGAAATATATGCTTTTTACAAAACAAATGTTTTGGTGTAGCCTACAGATCACAATATACTACCATTTAATAAGTAATATTACTTATTAAATGAAATGGGAAATTGCAAAGATACGCACCGGTATTGTATGAGCAGTGGAAGTCTAACTAAAGTTATGTAAGTACACAACCCTCGGTTACTCGCAGTTTTGTTCCTTAGGCTTAATTTAAGATTTATTTAAAATAAATTAATTAAATGTACGTAATTACATATTTATAAATATTTATAGAAAATAATTTTCACTATGCCAGTCTGCTTTGTACGCAGATATCGGTAATGATGATGACGTATTCGTACCGTGTTGGCGTTTACCAGGCGTCACCACACGGGCACTCATTGCTGGCGTGGAGAGAAATTTTCAATAAATAATTTGTTTGTTAAGTACATGCTCATTATGACACGGGTCCCCATATATCTGCCTTAGTTCAGTCATCAATCACCTTTCGGCCGACACTAGATACAATTTTTTTATTAATTAAAAAAAATGGTAATTCTGCTTAAGCAAAATAAAATAAATTTAAATGATTAGGGGAGGCTTTACTCCCTCATATATACAGCATGGAGGTGACGTCATACATAATTGTTTCATCGTGTAACGCAATTCTGGGCTTTATGTACAAACAGATCCTGAAAACCAAAACCAGAAAAATGTAAAAGAGACATTTATATTTCACAATACTTAGAATATGACTGAAGATGGGGGTTTTGGTTGGCCCTCGAAATGTCCGAATGTAACAAAAATTATCAATAAAACATCTTCCCAAAAAAACCGTAAACAGTCTTTCTTCCAAGGTCAACAAAGTCTCATTAGTACTCGCGTCCTCTTTTTAGCGCAATACATTTTCTTCAAAATACTTAATTCCATGCGAAATCATTCTGTGTTAAATAATAATACCTACCGAGACAAAATCAATAAACGCAAATCACGAACACTTAATTCAATTTCTGTTTGACTTCACCGGATTTCAAAATTTGAAACAAGCTCACAATAATTGACAAGCTATTTGTTGATTTCACCCAAGGTCGCCATCCCCTTCTGCTGCCTGGTGTACACAAGGTTATTTGCAACATGCTGTGTAGTGTGTCAGCACTTAAATCATATGTTAATTAATATTAATATAAAAAGTACAATAACATTTGTATAACACATATTTTATTAATATTGATTTATTTCATGAGTGTTTATTTATTTTAGTTGATGAAGGTACTAGTATATTTAATCAAATTTGAATAATTTCTATTGATACAGGTTTATTTTTCTTTATTTTTTATGAAATTTTAACTTTTATAATAAAAATTGTTTAATCGGTTGAATTTACATGTTTTACATTCTCTCTCCATTTTTATTAGCTATTTAACATATTAAACACTACTCTTAGTAACGTTAGCATTATATTGTAGCAAAATTAATGAGAACCAACGTTGTCTTACTTAGTCGGAAGTGAATACAGATCATTAATGGTACTTAATTCATATACGATGATGGATAGAATTGCAACTAGTTACTGACATATACATATTCAATGTATGTATGGTAAGTGTGCTGGATTTACACTGACTAGACGACTAGAGTAAATTACATTGCGATAGAGCTACGTTACCTATATGTTTAATGAACTCAATTTGTGAAATGTTGTTTGCGTTAACACGGATTATATATTTATATTATAAATTAGCAGACCCGTAATAGTAAATAAAGTTTTTATAGTTTCGTAATTTGCAAACCGGAACGATAGAGATAGTTCATTGAATTTCATGTTACAGTATAACTATAAAACAAAAAAAAATATTCAAATATTAAACATTTAGGTTTCAGGTGTATTTGGGCACAATGAAATGTATTAATGAGTGGAACACGTCTACTCTACCTATCCGCGTACGCTGAACTGAAGGCCCATTGATTGACAATTGCTGGCCCTGTTCGCGCATATTCGTGTCGAATCGAACATAGCCGAATAGTCGTACACTCTTTCCTACTACACGCCATGGCTACTAAATGGAGCGCACTAGACGAAATAATTTTCGTCCTCACGAATTGTCCCGATATTTGCCGATTTCTCCAGGAGCCGGCATTCAATACGCCTTCACTATCATAGTAGGTATGCGCATTCCAGTCAATAATATACTTCAGTGTTCGGCAATCCAGTTGACCTATCTGGGGATCCGGGTTTGATCCCGCCCGACGCCAAAAATTACTTTCAATTTTATTGACACAAAATTGACTCCTGTGGTGTATTCTCCACGCCAGCAATGAATGCCCATGAGGTGACGTGTGATAAGCGCACGATGATATATTTATTTATTTAATTATTTATAAATAAATAAATATATCATCACGGCATATTACCCATTGCTGGGTGTGCCAATCTGCTTTGTATTTTGTACCGTGCGGGCGATTACGAGGCGTCACCTCACGGGCACTCAATGCTGGCGTGGAGAGTGCACCACAGGGGTCAATTTAGTGCCATTAAATTCGAAGTAATTTTTGGCGTCGGTCGGGATCGAACCCGGGTCCCCAGATTTACGACCGAACACTCAGGCACACGGCCACGAGACCCCATATATATATCATCACTGCATATTACCCATTCGTGGATTTGCCAGTCTGCCATTATTGCTTACATTAAATACGAATTGTTGTCGGAAATTATGAGACTTTAATTATTGTTCACTCGTTTCAAGAAAATAAGTGGAAGAATAACTTTTTTCTACGATTAGTCATTTCCATTATTATAATTAAGTATTTTTTTGTTGTTATCAAAATTCTTCTTTCTATTCAAGATATATAAATAGAGGGACAAATATTCACCAGATTTTTATATTAAATATTCAAATATCTTAGCTCCAAATACAAGATGTTGCATGTCAAAACTGACTTCTTAACATTGAATATATTGAGCGTAGAGGTTGGCTGTGAATACTGACTTCACACAAGAGCTGTAGTCGTACATGACTAACTTTTTCGCCTGTGAAGATTATTGCTTTGATCCTGGATCATAACTGTAATTTCAATTTTTTTCATTGATCCTCCAGAGGAAAGTTGGATCATCGTTAGCCCTGTCAAGAAGCTCAGATTTCACATTCAAGTGCTGTTGCTTTTGATTGTTTCTCAAGTCGGTGAATAAACTTGGCCGCAACGCGATACATGTTCACATTTACCGTTAGAATCTCCTGGCAAATTCCTAAACTTATCTTAATGATGCCTGGATAAATTCATGAAGTCCACAGTTTTACTATTTTCTTGTTGTTTGGACATTTTTATGTTAGGTCTTCATTTGTATTAGATCATTGTATCTGTATCATAAATAACCTGTAAAAATATGATCCATGGTGCCAACAACTCCTTCCCTTCCAAAGCTGTCGCCGAGGAACTATAGTTTAAACCCAAAATCAGTATTTCAATTATTCGGTATAATTACCATGCAGGTAGCGTAGCACTTGTTTAGAAAATGTGTTTTCAACTTCGCTAAAAATGTCGACACTTCATGAATGAAATTTTTTTGTAGTGGTCACAAGTAAAAGAAAACGTTCCAGAAGAACTACTATAAAGCACGAAGAATTAATATTGAAAAAAGGTAAAACCACCGGTTCGGTAGTTGACACTTCAAGAAATGTGTAATATTGTTGATTAAAAACATAGTTTATTGTTTAGCGAAAATACAAGCAATTGTTCGCATTCATTGACGTCTAAGGAAGAGTAATACGCCTATAAAAATAACATTAAAATTAGTTATCTCATGAAATATATATATATATATATCAAAATGAGAAAATGAAATGCATAATTAGTTGACATCTCTCAGTTATCGAAGTTTTTATAATTGATACATAAATATACTAGTAGTAGACACTGTAAAATATGTCGTATATTTAATGTTTTCTGAAATAACTTACTCCAGTACATGGTTTACACATTAATTGAACAACGAGCCGTCAAGACCCTTTCTGTTGAAAAAATAAAAACATATTTCTTCCATCACCGCTATGGTCTCTTCAACTTATATTTTAATTCACAAACTGTGAAAATATAACTGGCAGGAGCCAGTTGCAGTTGGAGAGATGTTGTTTTATTGCCACTACCGTAGATAAGTAACCAACACCCAACTGTTGGTATAAGACCGATATGTGGTCGAAAACAGACGTTGCGCTGGTTCGGCAAAATGTGAACTTAGTTTTATGTTAAACTGACTCTCGATTAACCTTGAAACGCGCGTCTGACATGAAAAATGTTGGCTGAAAATCTCACGAAACATTGTAAGACTTTCAGTAGCAGATTTATCGAGCTTTACGCGAAATTTGAAGCATACACAAACTCACACGTTGCTAGGCTTTGTCATCTCAGATAGAACGTAACAAGAATTCAAAGCAACCGTAAAGTAAAGCCAGTAAGTATCCACAAAGCAACCTCAATCCTCATTTAGTAGACCGATGATATAGGCTAGGTACCTACTTATTACTTGTTTGTTCGTTTGCTCCCTACTCATAGTGCATCCTAGTGACTAACTCTATTCCTACAGGCTACAAATATTAGTCAGTACATTAAAAGTAAAACAGATAGTTTTGTCGTATAACATTTTGGTATGTATGTTAACTACGAAGGTAAAGAACTGAAATAAAACACTGTTAGCTGTAAAGGAAAGGGACAAAGAATGCACTATATAATCGTATTTCACCAACACTGATTTATTCCAAACACTCAAAACGACAAACGACACTCAAAACATACTGACTGAAGAATTCTCCCCTTGTAAAATATTGACGATTCAAATTAACTTTACCCGCCGTTATATAGCCTAGTTGTGCCGTCACAACACTGATGTGCGAGCTGTCAATCTATCACTGATACCGCATTTTACACTTTTTAGAGAAATTTAAAAATTTAATACTTGTGTTAAAGGATATTTTAAATTATTTAAATGGCCTGCAAATTCCAGAAAAATTCTATGAAAGGAAGGAAATAATATATTCTGGCAATATTTTTAATTCAAAATTTAGCAACCACGAATTACTAACCAATTGCTCAACCAATGGGAGCCTTAGCGCAAAGCTAAACGCAGATGGCAGGACTGGGCGTCTTGCTTAAAGTATGTATTACACAATGACTATTAGGGCAAGAAAAATAAGAATTACGTAATTTTATTTTGTATGAATAAGGCTTTGTAACGAAATATTACAAAGTTTAAAATGACATAAAACTCTATTTTGTACGCAATACTATAAAAATACATAAATAGATATTTTAAAATATATGAGTATGCAATACTACGTAAATACGTAAATAGAAGAAGTAGTAAACTTGAAATGAAAATTAAATTGCAGGGACGCGAAAACTACAAAACAAAAAAAAAAACGGAAATGTAAACCATTATTTATTTAATCTGTCGCAGTTGATAACAAAACACGCATTTTGATTTTGTTTGTAATAACCTAAGATTAAACTGCCATTCCTGTCAATGAAGATTCATTGTTACGACATTCTTCCGGACTCTTATATTCTATTGGAGAAAAAAATCAAAGTAGCTGACATCTGGTGAGAGATTTGTGAATGCAGCAAATGCGGAAAACATTACTTTTTATGATATGTTGGCGTAGTGAAATAAATGGTAATTTTAATTATAAATGATCTTTTGAACTAAATCGTTTCGACTTTGAAGTAAAAACATCAAATGATGTCACTATTTACCAGACAAAATGGCGGCCAAATGGGGGATTTTGTTTTCGTCTGACATCTCATCTATGCAGTTGATTTTTTGTCCTATTTGAAATAGTGAAAGTATTTTGACAGTTAATTGGGGCGTGGTTTAGGAATCTGTTTTACACCAAAACATTTTCAAGATAGTAAATATAGGGAAATAGCTAGATAAAACTTAAGAAACGACAATACAGCAACGAATAACGCACAGTCTTACAACGAATGAAATCAGAATTAACATAATATTTGAATTGCGTTTGTGTAAACCGCGCTTGACTACAGCGCATACCAACCAGTAGCATCACAAGAATCTATCTGTCAAAATTATTTCGCTATTTCAAATAGACTCTGGCATCTGAGATGCTCATGAATGTGTTGTCCCTCTGTTTATATCTCTTGATTAGATTAAACATTTTGCTTATAACAAAAAAAGCTTAATTCCTATAAAGAAAAAATAATTACAATAATGAAAATGACTAATTATAGAAAAAAAATATTATGTAAATATATGTTTATCTTTAATTCGGACAAATAATGTACATGTATCAAGGCTGGTAGTGATTTAGTGTTTATGTGTCCCTCTACCTCTACTTAATTACGATAAAGAAAACTGTTACTGTAACTTGTAAAAATAAAAATTACACAGTATATACATAATTTTTCTCCATATACGTAGTAGTATGATAGTATAAAACGGGAGCAAGGTGACCTGTCTCTGAGTCATTGCCAGCTAGTTGATAAGGAAAGGAATACTTATGAATTGGTTTATCTTGCACGAGTGAACGATTTAAATCTCAAACCGATTAAGTTGAGTAGATTAAATGTGCTAGGTAAACGAGATTACACAACGGAACCAATATTAATGACGTGACTTAAGAACTAGAACAGTAAGTGCGGATTAAACTCTGCTAACGCTGAAATCTATAACGACTTTTATTTTTGTATTTATAACTTAACTTTATTAACCGTAGAAATAGGCTGTAGGATTAAAGAAATATTTAATTAATCAAAGAAAGAATTTGTGAACAATTCATGGACCTCGCACGGATTTGAACCCTGTGTAACACGAGAGAGGAGGGGGGGGGGGGGGGTGAAGAAGCTTTGATGATGGTGATCTTGTTGCTCTGCTCAACGATGACAACTTTCTTTCTCTTTACATGATTTGTTTACATTTAAACTAACTTATTATTAACTTATTACACTAGACATTAACATAAACTAAACTGTTACATTATTGTACCCCTGCGTACTAAATACTCGACTCGCTCAACCAAAAACTAGAGACTACATCGTCACTCCCATATAAGAGCGCAAACCGGACTCCTATCTTCATAAGAGGATTATCTGTAAGGGATTGAAAGTGTATCATATGGTATCCATATCAAAATATCAACCCTGCACGTAGGCTTGCAATAACTTTAATTGTCAATAAATAAATAACTGTCTAGTTCGCTGATACTTAGACTAAACAGTCAGTTAATAGAAAATGATACTTGTTTGTAAACAGAATTTTGACTAAAAAAGATAACAAGTTGAAATATTAATCCTGAAACTATAATTTAGAAGAGTGTATAAAAAGTTATTTCTTTGTTATTGCACTTGCCTTCGTCTTGTTACACCTGGACCTTCAACTTCACGTTATATTCGCAACACACTATATATAAACATTATATTAATATTAATGTATATTACATATAAAGTAACAAATCATTATAAAAGTTTAAATCAATTATAACTTTAAAAGAAAATATTAATTTATAGCAATTTTACAGAAACAGCATTTTTTTCAAATTGAATCTTTGCATTAAGACATTACACATTAATTTGTGGTCTTATGCTCTTGTATACTTGGTATACTTTGTACATTTTTCGCATGGAACTATAATAGTCTTCTACTATGTTTTTTCATCATCTGTAGCTAGTTGGCACATAGTAGTGTGTTTTTTATAAACGCAAGAAATCGGAATTCGATTCTGTCTTCTTATTTAACAAATATTTTGAATAGAAGTTTATATTAAGTCATATCAAGTAGTTAAATTTAAAAGAAACATTACAGTTTTTTCAATGTGCATATAGAAATTTAGAAGGTTTTTCATTTGATAAAATAAAAATTAATGAAGACTTTTAAAATACTGTTTTTAAAAGATATTTAAGAGTTCAAGCGTCCCGAAACATTTTTGTTGCAGGTGAATACTCTAATACTTTTTGAATTTTACAATATACTACCACATGTTTTAGACTGCTTTTTACTAAGAAGGATAAAATTTTGTTACAAACAGTGTATGTAGGGTCAGATTCACTCTGAAACGTATTTTTTTTTTGTTCTATAGATATTTACAAAAATGGTATTTGTTAAAGAAAATACAGTAAAAATTTTGAAAGATGTCCGATCAAGGGCACCTGTATCACGAACGAATTAACAAATAGGCATACATTTATCTCTTTCTCTTGCAAAGGCTGTAAGAGTGTGTGATAAGGATGGATATAACACGCTTGTCTTTAAAAAAATCATATTGTTTCGACTAAGTTAGGACATTCCATTTATAAACGATGTTGTTGATAATACATTCGCTGTAACGTAAGTTTATTTATTAATTCAGATACATTATCTGGATTCATAGCCGTACGTATAACGTTATATTCTGTCAGAGTCACTGACACTGACATTGTGTCTTATTTTTAACATATTTGGTTTTACATTTGCTTATAAACTTACTAGTTGATAAAATTTATAGATTCAGCTGTAGGCACTTGATGAAACATTATACTATAATAATTAAAAACACACTTGATGTAAGTTTCACAAATAGATTTTATTCTTAATCGATTTCGGCTTCTTAGGCCTTCTTCAGAAGATATACAAAATTGTACTTTAGTTTAATTTTGTATATTTTCTGAAGAAGGCCTAAGAAGCCGAAATCGATTAAGAATAAAATCTATTTGTGAAACTTACATCAAGTGTGTTTTTAATTATTATACTTACTAGTTGACTTATTTTTGAATTTTGAATGTTTTTCCTGTAATATATATTTTTATAATAATAAAATAACAGTAGTATCCTACGTACCCTCATAAAAACTAAGCAAACGACACTACTGAATTTGTCATGATGGGCGGAGCAAAAATCTGAATTCATACAATTCGTAGACAACCTTGATCGGACATCTTTCAAAAATTTTACTGTACACATGTTTTATAGACATAAAATTAGGCGGAAGGGACAGAATTGATTTTTAAAAAGTTATTTAGATATTGGTAAAAGCTGGGGTGAAAATGATCCCGTCATGCATTCGAAAGGCAAGATAAATGTAGTGAAACAAATTGTTATATATGACCTTAAACTGGCTCCTAGTGCATGGTGTTATACTATGTACCTAGTTTAGATATAAAAAATTAAATTCGATAAATGAGTAGTTGAACATTAAAATGAATGATATGATTCTTACAGAGACAATGTATTATAAAATTACATATACCGCCGAGATAAGTTGATTTGAAATTCCAACTTAACATGCACCCCTTAAATTCGCAACCTACATTTGCCTCGAATCTAAAAATAGCATCAAACTCCGATACGTAAATATCTTTAGCAAAAAAAAATCAAGTTATTCCGATTTATAAATCCCGGCCTTCCAATTTGGAGAAGTGTGTAAGCAGGTCATGATGCACGTGAATCCTGCGAGGGCGTCGGGCGTCTTGCGCGTGCGTTCAACCGTGGCTCGTGTTAAATAGAGTGTAATGCCGCGAATCCGAGACGACTAAATTCCAAATTATTTGCACGGGCTCAGAACGCAAAACGCAGCGGCAGCGCGGCAGAGCGCTTGCGAAACGACAGCGACAGATGAATGCAGCCATATGGAAAACTCACCTTGCTGATGTTGACGCATTGACGTGCGGCCTCGCCCATGAATTTATATTAGATTTGGAGATCGAAATATAACCTGATAATAATCCCTTCTGCGCTCGACAGATTGAGATTCGATAGCAAATTGTCTTTTATTTTCTTCATCGTTATACTTTTGACAGTATGCCATGTTGATTTCATGTTGTCATACGTATTTCATAAACAATGAGATATTTACTTCAAATTAAGGTATGACTATTTCATAACAATTTCTAAAATATGAAAACATTTGAATTAATTACGTCTTAGAGTTATTAAATCATTAGGCTGATATAAAGTAAATAACGGATGCGGCTGAAGTTCGTAAACCGAGGCGATAGCCGAGGTTTATAATCAGCCGAGTCCGTTATTTGCATATCGGCCGTATGGCGTTCAAATTTTTTCGTAATAAATAAATAAAGCTCTTCACGATACTGTGATTTTTTAAA
Organism: Harpalus rufipes; assembly: GCA_951394225.1. Classification (NCBI taxonomy): domain Eukaryota; kingdom Metazoa; phylum Arthropoda; class Insecta; order Coleoptera; family Carabidae; genus Harpalus; species Harpalus rufipes. The sequence continues at coordinate 65,757,744 of OX596274.1, forward strand.
AAAATACTTTATCCTTAATTGCAGACGACTGTTATAAACTTTAACGGCCGGCGGCCGTTATAATAACGGAAGCCGGCCGTTTTAGACGCCTTTTGATTTTGTTTTTCGTTCGTGCATCCGTTATAATCCTTAACGGCTGGCGTCCATTATAGATCCCTTTTCACTTACGTGTTTAGCTTTGTTAAATCATAGTAACGGCATAGTATATTACATAACGAGCGTGGAAAGTGGTAAATAGCGTGCGAGTGTAGAGTTTGAAGAACAAGGCGCGTAGCGCCGAGTGATTTAACACACGAGCATGCTAGACACTTTCGAGCGAGTTATGTACACTATTTTTCAGACGACCACAAAATATTTCTTAAAAAAGTGTTTACACTAATACAGTTCTCACTGTTGTACGCAAATTTTTATTTTATTTTTATTATTTACAAACGTAATGTTAATAGTGTTGTTACTACAATTATAAAAGTTAACCGGGGTTTTATCTTGGAATGTTTGTGTTACTTTGAATTTGAAACACGGAACCACTGCCGGCTGACGTTTGAGGTTAGGTTCAAATACCGGCGCTCGGCGCATCTCAATCCGTTAGACGCGCGTAATCTAAAACTACATTATATAAATAATACTAAATGATACAAAAATATTAGCAAATATAATAATTATGAATGTTCAACTTGACGGTTATTGTAAATTATCATATATTTTATTTAACTTTATGCCGAAATGCCATCTGATGTCGATTAATGGAACTACAAACTCATAACAACACTAGTGTGTTATATTCATAACATCACTAGTGTGTTATGTTGCACTTTCTATTGTTATTTATCGTGTTGTTATAGCTTCTTTCGTAGGTGGTCGTCTGAAAACTACATAACGTACCTATAATGTAATTATAAATAACTTTGAAGTACATTGTTTATTATTTTTTATTGTTTAATCAGAGTGTAAATGGGGACCTCCACCATAGTGAGAAATTAGAACATTAGCTTTTTAAGAAGAAACTATCAAAAGTTTAAATACATATTAGTTTTTTAACTACGTCGCTTAATTGCTATCTCTCTTCACCTCTCTCACTCACACATCTAATTTTGTCCAAAATCTTACTACTTTCAAGCCTTCTGTCTTTGGCCCGTATTACTAGCGCACTTTTATAATAAAATCGCTTTTATGTAGTGATGCACAAAGCAAGATTTCTTGTCTTGCAAATTTCTTGGAGGCTTAATTATTGTCTTGCTAGCAAGACTCTTGGTTATTTCTTGTTCATGATAGTGGGGGGATTCACCGATATTTTTAATAGCGCTTCCAATAATTTGAACAAATTTATAAAGGTTATTATTTTGCCGAAGTTACACTGCCTCAAATCCCATCTCCAGTACAGAAGAAAGTACTTTCACCATCTGCAATGAAGACGACTTAAATTTTAGTTAGATATTTAATCAAACCAAACACGAAACAATTTCTTGCACACCCGGATGGAGACGTGCCGATGAAAACACAAATATTCTTGAGTGGTGGAAGAACCATGAGTGTACGTATCCATTTTGTTTAAAATGGCAAAGGACATGCTCAGTACTACAGCAACTTCTGTTCTATAGGAAAGACTGTTTTAAAATGCATCGCTGGGTATTAGAAAATACCGAAATCGGTTGAATTCTGAATAAGCCAGAAGCCTACTATGGCTAAATTCATGGAACAGTGAGAGCGATATAAACAGTCGCAATGATAAATAACTTATTTTTACTATACCTTTTGCATAAATTTTTAGTTTATTTAATACAGTTAAAACTACAGATCACTTTCGACGGAGATGAAGTTTAGTAATATTAATAATAACAATAATAATAAATACTTTGAAGACCCAATAGGGTACGTGCACAATCTTAATATCATGCGCTCTATTACTTTTCTAATCACTCTTGATTTAAGTACTGTCAATGATATTTTTTATACTAAGTATTGTAAGACGCGCACTCAACGCCACTGGGCGTAGCTAGCCCGCAACCGACGTCACTGGTGAGACCGATCTGGACCAGTCGAGAGCGTAATTAATGAACATGCAGCTGTGTGAACAACCTTAATATTAAGCTTAATTACACGTGCTTGCCTGACCTTTTGCATTCGAAGTCATTATCGCATCGAAAGTTCGAGAATACTTTAAATAAATATATAGAGGGTATATAAGGCGGTGCACAGCTCTGGGGGAGCAGTTGAGTTCAGGTAGTGTCGTCAGTCAGTTCTGGCCAGTCCAGCTAGTGTAGAAATAAATAATTAGTGATATAAACATAGTGAAATAAATATCGTGTAAATAAATAGTGCGTTGTGTTTTGTGTTAATTGTTTATTATAAGTAAATAATGTTAGTGTTTGAATATTTAATAATATTCTTAATCTTAAATTAGTATTTATATTTGTTTAATCATGGTGATCGTTATTTTTATTATCTTTTTAATATTTATTTATTGTTTAACAAACATTTATTTTAATTATTGATAATTTCTCTGATTTTTACACCACCCAAATAAATAAAAGTTACTAAGTAAATGTTACTTATTTTATATAGATTATCACGTCTTAACGTCTTATAAATAATAGAGAATTATTCATAAGTATTTTCACAGTCTGTAAGACTGTAAGCGAGGTATTATAAAACTATTTAATCAACGAATACATGTTTCATAATACCGGCGCTAATTCAAACAAAAGTTCTTTTCAATGTAATGTATAATAAATTTACAATATACTTTTCATGTAAAAATGGTATTTAATTAATATTAGTGATTCCGTTATTATTTTGTTTTTGTAAAATATCCGCTTAAAGTGTAAAAAATAAATTTAAGTTTCCAAAAATTATTAAAATGTAACATTACTTTGAAGATGCTTTCATATTTTAATATAAACGGAATAAGAATATTTGCAAAGGTATGGAAATCCAACTGATATATAAATTAAACTGTGTTTTCGTAGGGATATAAACATATTTTTTAAGTGCTTGTAAACTACGTCGAGTCTGTTTACTATAAAAAAGGTAATGCAACCGAAATACAGACTGCTTCCATATGTAAACTTGGCCGTTTGAATATTTTATGTTAAAAGGGGAATTCCATTTCTGAACATCTTCACAGGCTTAGCAACTTTATCCATGGAAAAATTGAAGCAGACATCCCCGGCAAGAGATAAACGCTACTGTTTTATTTTCTTTCTTTTGCTTTTCCGTTCCTCTAGCAATTACTTTGCATTTCTTTTTAACAAGAAACGTGCTTTTACTAAAATAAAAATAAATGGTCTTAATTTGTATTAATTTCGAACTTTCTTTATCGCTGCAATCGTGTATCGTTTAAATACCTATCGTTTTGCATTTTCGATAGTGGCTCTCTAATTTACCCATAAATTATCTATTTGCAAGTAGGCAAATAAAAATTCCATTTGCAATTTAAATCTTGCTTTGATCTAAATAATTGCCACACAAATATATTCGACAAACAAAAAACGAGGCCAAGTGGACCTATCTTTAATTTAATTGTGCTTTAGTATTCTCACGATTCTCATTGCCATTAGACGTAGGTGTGCATTACATTTATTTTTCATTTAATTATATTGAAAACTCATACTCCTGTTAATGTACATTATATAAAAATTCTTTTTGATTTTTATTTTGCTTATTCTGTTACAATTTTATTTTGATTGCATCTGAATGATGACTTATAAAAGAATTAATTAAGTTTTCTAGTTTCGTTAAATTTTGTTTGAAATGTCCCTAAAATCCAGCTATGTTGAAAATTGTGCTATGAAATTTGAGCTTTGATAAACCTCCTAAACTGCGGTTTTTTGTATTTAATGAGCAGTAAAATTACCTAATATCTCCGCAAAATGGGAATGTGATGTATGTGTACATAATTTAACTTTATTTTAAAGAAAATGCTAGTGTTTGTAAAGAACAATAATTATTTATTGTACAAGTGACTAAAGACATGAGTATTTTATTAACAAGTGGAAAATTGATAAAATGTATACAAATTTTTTGACTTATGGTTTATATATATATATATATATATATATATATATATATATATATATATATATATATATATTATTTAAATTAAAGATGATATTTATGATTGATAATAGATAGTTACCTTTATTTTTATAGGTACCTAAACACAATACCTATGTGCTTGCTTTTGGGTAACTAGTAATTAAAAAAAAATATTATTCACCCTCATCATTAGAGTGTTGCTTAGTATGGAAACATTAGTGTATGCATGAATTGTTATTTTATATAAATGTTGATGTAGAAAACAATAAACATACGGTTTTATTATTTTATATCATTATGTTATTTAAGCTAAAGTTAAAAAACATTTGTAATGTTAGATTATGATTGCGATTATATAACTAGTTATCGCACGTAGTTTTCGCAACTTACGATAGTTATCGCACTCTAACACTTCATGCGATTCTGTAAGTCATTTGACATGCGACAACTAACGTAACTTCCAACCAGAGTTATCGCTTGCTATATAACCAAATAAAATAAATAAATATATCATCGCGCCATATGACCCATTGCTGGGTGTGCCAATCTGCTTTGTACACAGATATCGGTCTTGATGAAATATTTGTACCGTGCGGGCGCTTACCAGGCGTCACCTCACGGGCACTCATTGCTGGCGTGGAGCGTGCACCACAGGGATCAATTTTGTACCATTAAAATTCGAAGTAATTTTTGGCGTCGGTACACACACAGACACACAGACACACATACATACAGACATCATCGTAAAAATGGTAAAATCGTATTATAGGGACCCTAAAACATGCTTATTCACTAAAAACTCATCATTGAATTTTTTGACCAAAGACAATACCTTCCTTACCTAAAGGTAACGGAAGGTAAAAATCATTAAATGAGCGAATGTCAAAAATTGTCATTATGTAGTATTCAAACATATAAAATATGACGTGATTGTTGGCAATATAGAAGTGTTTTAATTTGCAATTAATTTTGAGGAAAATAGGATTTTATTAGAAATTTAATACTGCATGTCTATAATGTGAAATTATTGTAAATGCATATCTAACAATAAAATGTTATTTTAACTTTGCATACTGATACTCAAAAAATAAAGGTTTTTAGATTACGTCATATTTTAATAATATTAATATTTATTTACATGTAAGATAATTAAAATGGAAAAATATGAGAACGAAAATCATCATTAAATATGAATGTAAACGTCTAGTGTCTGCTGTAAAGACTAATATTTCTGCCTCCTGCGCTGTCAAAAGTTGAGGTAGCATTTTTTTTTTCAATACATTCGCATACAGAATGTTCCCCTCAAATTAAATATCAATTTTTACAAAAATTACTGCATTTTACATGCATAAATTGTTCAAATTATGTTCGGTTACATTTTAACCATAACCGTATCGGAAGGTAAACAAACAAATGAAAATGATCCATTTAAAAACGGAAAAATTATAACACGATATGTTGAAAAGTTGAAATATGATGAAACAAATACTTTTTGGAGCTACTGTATGGCGCACGACGCAAAACCTGATCAAAGATCCATGTAAACATGATTATTAAATTGCATATAACATGTAAGAATGGATAGAGTGAGCGAGAGCATGGTATTGAAACAGAGTTAGGAGATAGAGGCAGTACCTCTGTGAGGATTCCTGGTTGGAGCCGCGCCTTAGTTTACTTTCGGCGGCAGCAGACGCCTGGCAACAGCAAACACGCCAACACACAGCGCCGCGCAGTTAAGATGAACCGCCGCCACCGCCTCTTTAGTTCACGCACTCTGCTACACCCATAACGTAATCATTACATTTGCCCTATGTATGTCCAGTTCACCAGCAAACATTTGGCAGGAAAATCTAATACAGATAAAGTACTAAAGTATATCTAGCACTAGCTAGGATCTGATTAAGATCTTGTGAAGTTCTTTTCCGAAAACATTATTAGTATTGACATCACATAAGTGTGTTTATTAAAATCAAATATTGTCAATGAAAAAGATATCTATAATAATTTACATTCATGCTTATTTAGTACTTCAGAGTATCACTCTATTACAGTTTTAAAAAATATTCCAATTAAATAAATTTATAAGTTAATGTAAACAGCTTTAATTTTTTTTGGGCCCATATTTTTTGGTATACACCTAAGCTAGAGGTGTTCAAGCCGCGGCCTGCGGGTCGCATGTAGCTCCCAAAGCCAATGTAATATAAATGGCATGTGACCATCAAATTTAGATAAATTATTAATATATATTTAAAATAAAGAAATAAATATATCATCACGGCACATATTACCCATTGCAAAGTACAAAGATGTCGGTAATGATGAAGACATATTTGTACCGTGCGGGCGCGCGGCGCGTACCAGGGGTCACCTCATGGGCACTCATTACTGGCGTGGAGAGTGCACCACAGGGGTAAATTTTGCGCCATTTAAAATTCGAAATATTTGGTGTCGGTCCGGATCGAACCATGTTCGCCAGATTCGCGACCAGACACGCAAGCACGCGACCACATCCATATTTATTTTTAAATTTGTTAAATATTAATAGAATTATGTAACGCTATTTATTGCTCAGTATTATAAATAAATGGTTAGTATCTATTAAATAATGGTAAATAACATATAACAACCTAATGTGATCTAATTTAACCTAACATTTCCTAACTTAATCTAAACTACACTAACCATAACTTAACCTATCTTTAATAAAATACTCATATTTACTAAACATTTATCAAAAAATACCATCAACTTAAAAAATAGAGGCGTATTTAATTCATTTTTAATAAAATGTATTTAGATATTTTTGAAGAAAAATGTTAATCGTACAAATTTTTAAAATCTGTGAGGGCTACTCTATGTGTAAATATAGTTACTCATTCGTGCCTTACCTATATGTGCACTATACGTGGAAAATTATATTATTCTTGTAGACTTTTTATGTTAAATTATGTATTACAGGGTTAAGTATAATTGTTAATAAAGTATTTAATTTCAGTATCAAAAATAAATGTTCAGTAAAATAATACTTTTTCAGTATAAAAGATAAATATTGAGTATAAATATTGAATATTCAATAAATTAATCATTTTTGAGTTTTCATCAATTCTCAGAAACACTTATCAGGAATCAACTTCGACGGGTGTCGGATATCGATGCCCATCGGCGTCGTGACGCTAGTCGACATTATTGAGTTTTCATCAATTCTCAAAAACACTCATCGGGGATCGACTTCGAGGGGTGTCGGAAGATACTGACGCCCATTGACGCCGTGACGCTTGGCGTCGTTTTTGAATTTTCATCAATCAACATTAAATTCCAGTTCAGTAAGGGTAGGTTTGAGTGCCAATACTGAAAAAAAATGTTTTTTACTGAAGAAAAAATATATTTTTACTTAACAGATATGAAAAAATAAAAATACTGAACAAAAAATATTTTTTTTACTGAACAAATAATACTGACAAATATAAAAAAATAGTAAACAATAGATATTTCCGTTATAAGTACGTAAAGCTAGTTTTTAGTCACGAATGGGTCAGAATTAAAACACGAGCGTGACTAAAGATGCTTTACGTATGTGTATCGTATAATATTTTATCTACGATATAATGAAAAAACCAATAAATATTTAAAAAAAACACTTTTATTTATGAATCAGGATCATAATATTAAATGAGAAGTTTTCCATGATAACAAAATATTCACCGTGGTTTTACAAATTTAGCGTGTTTAAAAATTCGTAGCTCGGCAACCCGTGACTAATGAAGCCTTGTTACTAAACAACCGTTTTACAAACTTAAAACTAACATCTAAACATCAATTTTACGTACTATCGTAGACAAAAACTATTTTTTTCCTGAAAAAATATTATTTTTACTGAACATAAAACACTAAACAAAACCAAATAAAATAATGAGCAAAATTGAACAAAATAATGAAGGCTTAAATTATAGACATGTCTTGTTATGAAATAAAAAACATTAGTTGAAAGGAAATAAACAAACACAGTCAAAGTGTATTATGAAAAATTTTTGATATTGAATAAATAATAGTTATTTATTTCATCATGAATGTGGAATTTAGTTGCCGAGGTTGTAGGGCCGAGGAAAATAAACTATATGAGTGATAAAAAGGAACTTCAGTGCCGAGGTGCATATTAAATTTTATTTGGAATCGAAGTTGAAAATGAAAGATATATTTATTTTTATAGGTGATGATGACAAATCTGTCAATTGCTGTCAGTCAAATAAGCGAACTTATGTTCAGTGTTGCAAATCTCCGGACATTGAAGTTATAGCAATGAATACTCAAAATTATGCGTGTCAAATTTCTTTATCGGAATTATTTAATTCGTTCTTCTTGCATATATTTTTGATCATTTTCCATACATATTTGCTATTGTACAACGTATGTATGCCCAAATTATCTTATATATACAATAATTATCATAAGGTTGGCAATACTACATTTCATATAATCGTTTTGTGCACTTTAGTGACGATTTCAAATAAAATAAATTATATAAATAAAATGGAGTCTCGTGGCAGTGTGCATGTGTGTCTGGTGGTGAATTTGGACAACATGTTTCGATCCCGACAGGCACCAAAATATGAATAAATATATATATATATTTCGAATTTTAAATACAAAAATGATCCCTGTGGTGCACGCTCAAGTACAGCAATGAGAGTCCCTATGGTAAACGCCCGCACGGTACGAATATATCGTCATTAATGAAATCTGCCTACAATGCAAAATGGCACACCCAGTAATTGGTAATATGCCGTAATGATATATTTATTTATTTATTAATTAATAAAACTACGATGGATAGTTCCTTACCAGATATTTTCTCAGTAACTTTAAAAAAAATTAAAAAATATGTAACCGCTTATTTATAGAATTTATAAAGTCTGTTAATTATTTCTTAGCACTTAATCTGTAAATGTTTGTAATTAACCTATTTACCAGATTATTACTGCCTATGCTTTTGTGAATTTTCTTTACATTTTCTTGTAAGTGCCACTCCATTATTGGGATTTATCCTTTTGAGTGGCCAAATCTTTAAAATAAAATAAAAAAAAAAAAAAATTGTAATAAATAAAATATAATTATTAATTGTGTAAAACTTAATATAAAATTAAACAAACAAAAGACTAATCATTTTCATTTTGCCCGCATTACGATCCCATGTCTACAAAACTCGGCATTATATTAGCTGTCATGGATTTACCTGCTTTTGATTTAAAAATGAAATGGACTTTTCTGCTTAAGAAACAAAATGCATACTTTATAGTAGAATAACAATTAGACATTTAAAACAAAAAAAATCACTTATAGATACAGCTTTAAAAACAGAACACAGCGCCACCAACAGACAAAAAAGATTAAAATGCGACATATCTGATTTTGATTATAAACGCCTGCCATTTATATTAACATAAAAGTACTACAAAATACTGTCTAATTTTCCTAAACCGATATTTTTCAGTACATATTAAAAGAAATTATCCGAAAAGCACAAATTACAAAAATACTTCTATTCATTACTTTTATACCATAATTTATTTCCAATCTGCAATGTGCGTATAAATCTGACGTTCGAAATGTTATTGTAAACCAGGAAACTAGAAAAAGTTTAGAACTAGTTTCTATTCTCAGGTCGTTATAAACATCAGAATTATTTCCATGATATTAAAAATTATTTTCCAAATACCAATGATATCGGAAAGGGAGCAGCCGGAAACTCGAAAATCAATGTACATTTATGATGAGTTGCAGATGTGATCATTTGTAATCCATCCGGTAAATTTACCGGTCTCTAAAAAAGCAGATTATGCTACTGGGGAGCAGATAATATTTTTGCAAGTAAAATATTTTGCGGCGGATATATTTAAAAAAATAAATATTTTTTGTTTCTCGTAGTTTTGATTTTTATGGAAGCGTAGTAAGTAATATGAAAAGAAAACCAACAATTTTTGAGTTTTTCTAAATTTTATAGCAATAGTTGAAATTATATTGCATCGTGGAACAATATCCGAAAACTATAAGATAAAAAAAATAATTCTGGTAGAAAGTATACAAAGGTAGCCTTTTCTGTACTCTCAGTATAATAATATAATGAAATATTCAAATTTTTCCGAAATCGATATCATGATATCACTCCGCGAAGTTAACCAAAATAGTAGCTAAAGTAAAATTTTACAGGCTCTTATGTCAAAATTTAATTTTACATACTCACCTGTGAAACTTGAATGACAGATAAGTAGGTAAACTTAAATTTTGACATGAGTCTGTAAAGTTTTACTTTAACTACTATTTTGGCTAACTTCGCGCAGTGATATTGTTTCAATTTCGGAAAAAATATAATGTATACCTGAGCACTAAAGTGTTTTTTATTACTCATATGGTCTGTTCTCCTCGGCTATCGCCTGAAATGCTTAATTTGTTGACAGTGGTGACATATGTCTGTCAGTTACATGCATTTGAGATCTAAACTGTAATCATGCAGTTGTGGTTAAAGCGTAAGGTTCACGGATTAAAAATATAGATAGTTTTATAAATTTATCTATAAAATATATAGAAAATGTATTAATGCAAACCTGTAGAAAATTTAATAATCTTTATTTTGAGCTTCCAGTAAAGTGCCATAAACCGGAAACTTTAATAAACGGACTGGTTCGATTTTTGTCGGAAACCCCTCAATTGCAAATTAATTTAATAATATATAGTTAATGTCATAAAAAATTGAGTAGCCCAGGGATATTTAATTAATTCGTTTGATATTTTTTAAAAAGTATCCTTTGTTAATTTTCAAAAGCGTTTTTTAACTTTGATACTTTGATAATGTTATTTTCGTTTACGTTGACGACATTAGAGAAACAATACACCCGTATTTTTTATTTATATCTGAGATTACAAAATGCAGTGAACTGATCACATGGCTAACAATATTGTAATGTAAACAACAAAAAACTCTTTATGCAACCACTCTTTTATAAAGTAGAACAGCGACTTGATTGTCATTTTTTTCTGACAGCATACACACTACAGAGGATTGCTTGAAGTTGTGTTTACGACTCTTGTTACGCCATCTTTAGCACGATAATAATAACCCGTAGAGACAAAAAGCTTCTTTTATTTTTTAAACTTTTCTTCATAATATTTTCTATAGATTCTCATTTATAATAAGATTATGGGTATAACTTTTTACTATACAATACGACAAACATAATAGAGGAAAATCATCAATCATCAAATATTAGCTGAAGTATAAATAAATATAATAGTATATTATGCAACGAGTTTATAATGTTAGATATTAATACACGAGCATGAATTAATAGTTATTATACATCAACATTTTTTTTTTGTAATATAAAATGCATTTACTTAAAGTGTTGTAATACTTAATGATTAACTGTTTCATAAGAAACAAAATTATGAGCTTAAATTAAATAAAGATGGGCGTATTTTTCCACAAGGCGCAACTTTCTGCGGACACCCAGCATTGGGTTTTGAATGACATTTTCATCGATTTCTCGGACTTCGCACTGAGCAACTCCGAAATTAAAGGAAATAATCGAAACTGTCGAGACTAATGTACTGAATGCGGCTGAATCCCAAAAACATATTTTCATTTTATCAACTAGCCAGACAAGAAACAATTCATTTCCCGATTACATATGTAATGTTATCTATGTATTAATAAATAGTCTTATACTTTCATTTTATATCATCATTTGACTTTGTTAGTATGGTAATATTATTACCGTATAGATACAGTTATTACTCACTTACCAACCTACTTTCAAAACTAGCTTTGAGCATTTTTTTCAGGATAATGGCTAAGTTTGAGAATAAGCGATGGGAAATAAGCAATATAACATCTGGTCGTATTTTGTGGAACTATAGTTGACGGGATAAATTATACACGTGACATTTTCTTGATTGTATAAACACAAGTGTTATCTATTATGTTTATAATATTTACGTTTACATATGTAATATCTCTTAATATTATACACTTAATGCATAAATACAATTAGTAAATGTCAAATTATCCCGTTAACATTAGTGCGATCTTATTTCCTATCGCCTATAGAATATAGCATATACATACACGTCTTTATTAATATCTGGTTTATGGGTTTGAATTGACAAGACAAGAGTGACTGCTTTGTATCACTTTCACTACAATAGGTATAAGTGCCCGTAAAGAAAACTGTAGTACATGTTCTATAATGACAACATTATTAGATACGTACAGTAATTTTTTTTAAAGATGTCCGATCAAGGTCATCCGTATCATGAACGAATTAAATAATTGGCATACATTTACCTCTTTCCTTTGCAAATACTATAACACGCTTGTCTTTCAAAAATTCATATTGTTTCGACTAAATTAGGACAGTCCACTTTAAAACGATGCTCGTTGTTGATAATACTGTCTCTGTAACATAAGTTTATTTATTAATTCAGATACATTACCTTAATCCATAGCCGTACGAATAACGTTATTTTCTGTCAGAGTTACTGACACTGACATTGTGTCAGTATCTTATTTTTCACATATTTGGTTTTACATTTGCTAATAAACTTACTAGTTGACTTATTTTTAAATTTTGAATGCTTTTTATTGTAACATATATTTTTATAATAATAAAATAACAGTAATATCTTATGTACCTCATAAAAACTAAGCAAACGGCACTACTGAATTTGTCATAATGGGCGGAGCAAAAATTTGAATTCATGTAATCCGTAGATGACCTTGATCGGATATCTTCCAAAATTTACTGTATGTCAGTAGTAATAACCTATGCATGTTCTGTATATGTACTATAGTTTTGGTTGGCAGGTAGATATAATCAGAAATTTGTATTTATGTAATGAAATACTTAGTGGTACAATTCGTTCTTTGGATAACTTTGCACGGTACAAACTTTCACGTTTCAACTTGCTCTGAATACAAGCTCAGTGGCAGCGAGTGTCCGGCGTGTACAATACTGTCCACTGTCTACTCTCGGCATGTCGATGTGCAGGTTCTGTTCAACAACTTGTTATGTGACTATCTTCATTAATGTTGAAATTCAATGGGATACAATTTAATTTGTTGAATGTGCTACCTTGGGAACTATGCTCGTTATGCAAGTTACGGTTGATATTTACTGATTGACCTCGGTCTTCCATATAAATTCAATTTTATTATACGAAATTGATAAGAGTAAAGATGGATAAAACACCAAATATTTCTTTGTACTACATTTGGGTGCCGATAATTATATTATTATAACTCATTAAACTGATTTTGAGTTCCGAAAATGTAGAGAAAAATTCGGTTAGGAATAATAATTTTTATCCTTTATTCACATGTCTATTCAATGAGAAATCCACAGCTGCAAAATCTATGGAACTACGTACTATTGAACAAAAAGTTTTGAAGTTCAGAACTACATCCAGAACATATTTATCTCATTTCAAAATGTTTTTGCTTTTAGTTCTGCTATATCATGTGTATGCGTTCATTAAATTTTCAATTTTTTACAAATCTCGTTCTAAATTTGAAGTATTTTATGAAAACCTTCACTTTTTTAAATAAAATATTTTTCAGTAATTATATCTTAATCGTAAAGCTGCTATACCAATAAAATTCTTATAACTTTACATCAATGATGTTAAAAATGTTTTTGAGTAAAATAAAAACGTATTGTCAGAGCCCTTCAAATATACGGTTTCTTATAAATTACAAGATTCATATAAAGTTTAACTCCTGGACAAAATTATCGCACCACTTTTCATTTATATTTTCCATGTAAATACGGTGACGTGGAGGTCATTAATGATCGAATAAATAAACGAGTGCCGTTTAATAATGATAACATGACAAATGACTTGGGAGGTTATTCAGATTTGAACTGTAACATATTTCGGTTCTCTTTTCTTTGGCTGAAGTGGTTCGACTGTTACAACATTTGAAATGTTTAGAAATTCACTTTTTAATAACCTTTGACAAGCATATTAGTTAAATGACATAAATACTATTTAAATAGGTACATAGTCTTTATGTTTCACAAATGTCATTTCCCTATTACCATCTCGTAATGGTGTCAACTTCGTATTTTACATACCTAGTCGTAGTTATGTATTTTATGAATAATATTTGTATAATACGAAATAGTTTCGATTCTAGAAACTTTATAATGTGACATTCGCACGCTTTGCTGGAAATAAAGACACCTCGTTTCACGGAATATTCTTTCACATATTTACATATTTTGTCAGTGTCCAACAAGTTTTTGACGTAAAAAATATTCTGAAATTTATCCTAGTCTGTTGCTTGTTGACGCTTTTCTGCATTTAATTATAAGTTCCGAAGTAAAAGAAAAAATTCTCAATTTTATTCAAAAACAATAGAAGCCTAAAAGTTAAATAATAATTTTATATTATACGGTGTTCATATCCGAGTTCGAATCCAACCGAAGTCAATTACTTATTTAACATGTGCGGAAAAAAATTGAATGGACGAAACTATGTAGTTTAAGGAAAATCTATTGAATCTGCTTATTAGTTAGTCGCCCATTATCTTCTAAGTGAAGTTTAGTTCTAACGTGCCCCATGAGTCTTTAGCGAGTTCTAAAATTTATTTGGCTTGCTTTTTGAAAAATCCTTCAACTTAATTGTTTTCATTTTGGAGCTCCTGCAAGTTGTATATCTTTCTTGTAAGTAACGCCCAAAAAATTACAATATAGAATTTAAAGTGAAAACAAAGTTTTTAAATTTTGGAAGCAAGCGTCACTAGACAGTACGTTGGACGGTATGTTAGAGGTTTGTCCACAAAAATTATTGATTTAATTAATTTGCATCATGTAAACGGAATGGAGATATTAAGTTTTGGTCTGGCCCAGTTTGAAGCACTATGTCCGATAAACAACGCAGTGTTTGGAGGCAAAAACAAATAATACAAGAAAGTTGTACGACAATGTGTAGGAGTCCCAAAACGAAAACAATTAACGCGCAGGATTTTTCAAATAGTCAGAACTAAACTTTGTCGTGTACAAGAAAACGGGCAACTATCACTATATTAAATATAAGTGTTAAAGCTTAAGATTCAATATATAATTTTTTTCCGAAAACAGAAATCCGTGAGATATTTTAGTAACTTCCTACACAATAGAAAAATATCGATATTATCAAAAGTGGAATATATATATACTCATATTTTTATTATCATTTAATTTCCTGATTTTTGCAAGTCTGTGTGGTTGTGAAATAAATAGGGCCCGAATTCTGCCATATATTTTTGACCGAATTTTATTTATATATATTTAGTGATGTGAGTGGCCAATTCACATCCTACAAAGGACCGACGGTTTGAGTGACTTTCTAGTCACTCAGACTTAATTGTATCTATGGTTATTAATTAGATTCATGTGCGGCACTGTACACTGTACTGTAATATCAGTAATATCTATAGGAATTAGTATTAAAAGGTATCATTCTGAAGCTTATTAAAGGGAGAACACGTATTTTTAAAGTTAAGTGGCTCAACGCATGTAAAGTAAAATATAAATCATGTAGTCGATTAGGGACGATTGAGGGATCAAGTGGAGTCAAGTCCATTAGCACCAATTTTTCAGGAGAGATAATAATTGATTCATGAAAAAACTAGGCGTAGTACCTATTTTTGCGTTACCTACAGATATAATGTACTTAGGTCAATGATAATATAATATAATTCAAGCAGTAAGACACAAAAATCCAAATAAACTATAGGACTTGAACTGTTATTGCACAATATTTTCGTAATTTTTATATATTTTTTTCAATCTCAAAACATTTATTTCTTATGAAAACTCAACAATATTTTTTTATTAATACATGTTTAAAACGGTAGTACTATTACTTTTATAACGACAAAGGTTAAATCTAAAATATGTTTATTTAAATTTATTCAGAATATCAATAATCAGATACGGAAGAATTTTATCATCCGGTTCTTCAATATTGTTATAAAACCACTGATCGTACTGTGGTACATAACTTTTCGCTTTAATAAATTCACGCTATAGACCACTAACCGCGCACATGCACCACAAGTCCGCGAGAATTTGTAACTTAAATCCTCGCAATGAAGGTGTTCACAAGTTTTTAGGAGAGGTCATTCTGAGTTGCAATTTTTATAAAAAAAAATATAGTCTCTATTTTGTCTAGTTCCTATTCAAATTAGAAATCATCGTGATTTCATTGGATAACAAATAATGAGTAGAACAATAATTGTCATTTAAATACATAATTACGTAGAAAATATAAAATAAGTATTTAAATAAATTTCTTTTGTATGAAACCTATTACAGCTTCATTTTTATATAATTCAGGGTTTCTTAACCTTTTCCTACCGCGGACCCCGTTTGTACTAACTTTTGAGGTAGCGGACCTTTGAAACCGAGTTTCAAACACTATAGTAAAGTCTTGAAGTAGTACTTTTATTAACTTAAATTTTATAGGAAAAGAATTGAATTGAACAGGGGAATTATTAAAAAACAAAAGTTTTGTCTGTAATATTTTTACTTATTAAAACACGAGACTTGTAGGAATAAAATAATTGTGGAATACGAGTTGTTCACAAAAAATAAATAGTTGGAACCTAGATGCTACATCTCACAATCAGCTTATTAATATCAGGCTTAATCGTAGTATCCTGAGATCACAATCAACATTTTTCAGTCTATTCCTAATTCCTATATTTGTTTTTACCTTCCGTCACCTTTAGGTAAGGAAGGTATTGTCTCTGGTCAAAAAATTAAATGATGAGTTTTTACTGAATAAGCACGTTTTAGGGTCCATATAATACGATTTTACCATTTTTACGATGATGTCTGTATGTATGTGTGTCTGTGTGTCTGTGTGTGTGTGTGACAAAAGTTCCGGATTCCATAACTTCAATACCACGATTCCAAAAATTATATTTTTTTCGTATTCCTCAAGTTTACATCCAGAAGAACAACTGATTAGATTTTGGTTATAATTGGTCAACCGGAAGTAGTCTCATTTGAAGATTTAACAGTTAAATTTAATTTATTGACATTTAACATTATTATAACTTAAAGAATATATTATTCTCTATACGATTCGATTACAATTTATACTTCATATTCAATAGATACAGAGTTAAAGAATTTTAAAGAAATTAAATTTTATAATTCAGCCAGCTATGCCAAACTTGGGAACTAGTAATATATTCATATAATTCAAATTGACAGATGTCAGTATCAATAAAAAGTAAATTAATGTGGCAGATATGAGGATGTTGAAGTAGATATTGGGGAATACACGGAAAGATACGGTAAGAAAATAACTCTAGTGTTACAAGTTTTTAGAAAGATACAAGAAATACGAATACATTGGTTTGAACATGTCATGAGGAGAAATGAAGAATTATATTGGAACATGAATGAATAGTTTAGTAATAGGACGTTAAAGAAACAGAGGAAGACCAAAGATAAGATGGAAGGACTGTATTGCGGAAGATTTGAGAGAAAAATAACGACCCCTAACGAATGGGAAAAGCTAAAGAAGAAGAAGATGCCAGTGTCAAGTGCAATTTGAATAGTTTGTTTATGAAATAATTTTACTGGAAATTTAGAATCTTTTGTAAGAAAAATTATGGAATTTATACATTATACACGAGAATGACGGAAGGTATTGTGCTGGCCACAACAGATTTTTTTTTGTATGAACTTGTTTAGAAAACGCCTTTTCACAAAAATACCTAATTACAAAATGGCATCAGTACTTTCAATATCTTATTCGCTGCAGGATAATCAGCAACCTGAGTAAAATGATATTCGGCTACAAAGCTGATGCAACGCGGCCTCACGGCTTATTACGTGCATAGATAGTACAGCGGTCTTATTGCTGCCGTGTATAAAAAATTGTTCAATGTGTTTCACAGTTCCATTTGTTTATTTATTTGGTGGTATTCTAGGATAATATTTCTCGGTACAGTTACGAACCCCTTAAAGATGTCTCACGGATCCCCTAGGGCCGTGGACCACAGGAGAATCGCTCTGATATAATTAGTTTTTTAGTTTATCAACGATGTAATTATTTTTTATATTAAAATATCTTCGGTAATATATATTTATCAAAATATTGCGATATTTAATTTATTTTTAATTAACGGATCCAGATTTGAAGTCCCTACCAATTTAATTAATAACTGCAATTCAGAGTGAAATTCAAATTTTCATACATTGATACGATATAAAGGGAAAGCATATAAAAGATTCTATGCCAAAAAAAGAATTTACCTGTTTACACGAACTGCTTTATTTCTATATGTGTTTTTATGAAAAGCATTCGCTTAATTTTCATTACAGAAACGGCTGTCATGTAGGAGTAAAAAAATTGTCGGTCCAGATGGACATACTTCATATACGCAGGTTTATAATACCGTAACGAAGTTAGGGTATACAGGTGAATATCTATAATTTTCAGTCTGTTTCCTAAGGAAAATACTCGTATAATGGGCAAATTTACCCGGCTAACTGTTGGAATAATAACTACCAGCCACCACGCATTTTTTTGCGTCTAGTGCAAGGTAAAACCTATTTCATCACTCGGTTCAGTTTGTAAACATTCAATAAGTTTGGAACTTATAAGAACATAATTGGATCCGTAGTATTTATATATTTATTTTTACCTCCCGCCATACGTTAGGGAGGTAATGTAATGTTTTCGGTGAGTGAGTTATCAGTCAATAAGCACACATTTTAGTCCCAACAACACGTTTCTACTATTTTTACAATAATGTGTCTGTGTGTTTGTGTGTGTGTGTGCGTGTGTGTGTGTGTGTGTGTGTGTGTGTGTGTGTGTGTGTGTGTGTGTGTGTGTGTGGCGATTTTTTTTCTTCCAGCATAACTTATATGAAACTTATAAACTTGAAACTCTGAACAGATTTTTATGAAAAAATATATACTAAAATATGATCCAAATCTCAAAATTGGTATTTAACAATCGTATATGATTGAAAACAACATGTTAGATTTTGACTATATATGATAAACCGGATGTGTAACTTAACTTGAAGCTCTTTACAGATTTTCGACGACAGGTAACTGGGCGATGGCCAAATGGGCGCTGGACATCTAGTAGACAAAATAATAAATAAATTATATAATGCAGATATTTTTTTTATCTACGACTGCTTGGAAAAAGAGTTATTATATAATTCATTGACAATTATTTGATTTAGATAATGCATAGTAGTAATGGTAATGAAAAAATGAAAAAAATCGTTATATAATAAACTCATTACCTAGCGCACTTTTATTTACAAGAATTAATAATAAAAATGTCAAAATTTTAATTGATTTTTGGCAGTCACAGAAAAAATCTCAATATCACACGTGACCTAGGGAATATTACATCACTAGTAAAATAAATATTATAATTTTAATTTTTAAACCGCCAGTCCTTTTTATTGATCTACTACCTAACTGGTAAATTTAAATTAATTTCTCACAAATGATTTAAAAAACGACCTGAACATAAAATTTGAAAAATTAAGCCCATAATTAAATTTACTCTTATTATGTAGAATTACAAAATTGTGCGTTAGATTATATTATTTTAAGTATTGTTTAGAACGTAACTTTTCACTAGTTATTTGCCTGTTGCAACAAAAGCCGCCAAATTGTATGCCTGGTAAAAGTGTAAATTCCCAAATGGCTGTCGCCCAATTATCGAATAGCTCTCCCAAACGGACCCAATTTATTCGTTGTTGAATTCCATTTTAAATTAAATGGAGAAGAATTAATTAAAAAAAAAAACATTGTGTTGATGTCTCAGAACGAAATAGATTTAAAAAAATGGTTAATGATCTCATTGGGTAGCGTTTAGAGATTATCCTGTTAAACAAAGCGAGGCTTTAGGAGAAATGAACAGATTACATGACGAGCCAATTTGAACATTCATGGCAAATGAAATCATTTCAAATTACTGAAATTGTAGCCGCTACTTGATTGCAGTGGGGGCAACTAGCAAGTTCGTACTATTTTCAAGTATCTGTTACTAATACTGGGCTTTGACATGTTAATTTATACTCGCCAATAGAACACAACGTTCGATGTTCATGTAATCAGCTCTGGAGATAGCATTATGATGAGTTGCAGTACATAGTTATTTGAAGATTCAAATATTATTCGAATTTTGGATGCACATATCTTATAATTAAAAGTATTTCAAATAAAGTACCACTTCCGGTTAACCGACCGACTTAAAAATACAATGTATTCTATTCTTCGGATTTATTGAAAAGTTAGAATAGATCCAGAAATCATCGTAAAATTGTTGAAATTATATTCCAGGTTTAATATTTAAGGCTAATTCACATAAATTCAACTCCAGGAACTTTATACTGTGTTTTGGAACAATCGGTTCTTTTAATGTTTACCGATAGGGTTTCCAAGACAGTGGGTTTTATTTACAAATTATTGATCGGTAGATCAGAAGGCGAGGCGACATATATAAAATAAATTAAAGCTTACTATAAAAATGACAACTAAAAATTTTTAATATCAAAATAATTTTCAAATATTATTTTTTAAAATTTTGTGCATCGATCGTGCAAAAAACGTAATAAGCATTACGGTCAGTAAGTGCTCTTCTATTGGTATCGAAGTATCATTTGCAACCGGTAGGCAGCACTTACTGCTCTTAATACTTAAATAACTATTATTTACTTTTTTTTTACTATTTATTAAAACTCGCTATGCGATTCTTATACTTTTTTTACCTCGCCAAGAGAGGTATTGGATTTATTCTAAAAATCTCATACCCAGATTTTAGTGAATAAGCACGTTTTAAGGTCCCTAGAATTCCATTATAACATTTTTACGATGATATGTGTGTGTATGTGTGTGTATGTGTGTGTGTGTGTGTGTGTGTGTGTGTGTGTGGGTGTGTGTATGTGTTTTGAGGTACGATTTCTCAAATTCTATAAGGTCAAAGATCTGTGTAACTACGAATTCCTCAATCTAACAGTAATGGGAAGAGCTGAATAGGTTCTGATAACAAATGGACAACCGGAAGTGCTAGTTTCTAATTAATCATTTCTAAATATTTTTTGAAAATTTATGTTACTATAAATAATAAAGGTACCTAATTAAATTCTCAATCTGACACATTTAATTTTTTTATTATATATCCTATAGGTTTAAAGATATAGTAACTATATAATAATATAGTATAATCTGTTGTAATAAATTTCGTTGTCCAAACAACTCCATGGAAATCAGTTGAGATATTTAAATGTTTGTAATTGACAGATAAATGCAAAATGTCACTGTCAAAAATCAGTAGTTTTATTAACATTTTTTTAAGATTTTTCTAGGAGGTACGAGTACATTTAATATATTTTATTGTATTATTAATTAAATATGTATTTAAAATTATAGTATATTAATACTACATATACCCTTAAGAAATACTGGTAATACCGTCAAGTAATTTGAAGGATTTTTAACATATTAGAAGAGTGGGACGAAATTTCTCATAGAACGATAGAAGAGATACAATTTCAATTATTTGTGTTACAAGAAATGTTAATTTCGTTATTTTAATATCGAAAACATCGGGTACCAAATTAAAACAATTATACACAACGATAAAGAGTTTTTATCGACTCGTGAAAGATAGTTCGGTTTCGCTCGTGAACACCTTCCACTTGTCGGTAAAGTATCTATTTTTCGTCTTGTGTAATAAATATTTTTCATGAATTTATCACACACTTTCACATATTACTTCAATACCAGTTTTGAAAAATTAAACAAAATCAAAAGAAAATATGTAGAAACCTACTCGTATGATGTCATTTACATGTATTTGGTGTCATTTGGTGCATTTTTTTTTCTTTTATTGATAACACAATCATTGTTGTCGGTTGAAACGGGGAGAAAAGTATGCGAAAAACCATTCTCCCGTATTAATGAGCTATGTTCGGCTTTCAAGTATTCACCCTCTACATATATAAAACTTAAGCCCTTCAAGTTTTTTTTTTAAATTATACATTGGCTATTATTGCAATAAATATATATTTTCTTTTTCATCAAATGCAATTGGTTTAATGGATTCGATTTTCATAGGTTTCTTTACAATAATTAGTGTTTGGCTGTTTTTGTTTACACAAATAATTTAGTTGCTTACATAGTTAATGATAGTTTGGATAAAAAATGACAATGGTTGTATTAAGCAACAGATATATTAGTGTCATGATGAAATTATTGATAATAAGACATAATCATGCTTCATGTTTTATTTTTTTTTATTTTAAGTACATAATTCTCTTCAATAATAATGCATTTCATCATTCTTTCCTGCCACTTCTTAAAAGCTCGCATATTTAATAACTCTTCATTTGTGTATTGCTGAATCCACTTTATCTGGAGACTTAGGGTGTTAAGAATATTGGATACCATTTTAGCCAAGCAAGCAGCCGCTGTGGAGTACAACCCCAACAATCAAGATAGTTTGTAATATATGACAGCAGTAACCGTCTGTTGCGCGTCACCCCACAATCGTAGAAGTGTCAGTCGCCCACGCACCCGGTCCTTTCTACACAATCCGACACGTGTCCCCTACACCCTCATCTCACAATGTTTTATTACGCTAGATAATGCAGCCCAGATATAGTTTGTACTGAATTTAAATTAAAGTTTATGGAATATGATATTCTGGGAACAACAGAATCTGATGTTTATGTAAAACCTTATGAACTCGTAAAACTTTTCAAGATTTGCGCATGCGTGAAAGGTGAAACTTTTGTGCTTTGACCTCGTGACTAGATTTCGTAAAGCGGTTTGAATTGTTCGCGATGAATTTAGAGAGAATCATATTTCATATAAGTTTATAAGGAAAGTTTCGCATACACATAAACTCGTTTATTGTCAGTACGGTTAGGAATTTACGTTTGCAAAGACACCACCACATTCGGTATATTTTTTTTACTTTTATTTCTTCGTTTATTATTATAATAGTCATAGTTAGTGCCGAATATTGAATTTGATAATTTCCATATAAAGGTAATTATTTTCAGATAATAATTAAAACCAGAAAGATGTGAAAGTCGTCTATAATATCGTATTATTGGGTTTGCATTACTCCTATGAACTTAATTCGAAACTAAAATATAAAATGTAGTGTTGCTACAGACATATAAAATTTCAAATAACTATTACAGTAGAGAGTCAATTATTGGAACTAAATGAAATCGAATGTGGTCCGTATAGTCAAACAGTAACTTTTAATTTGAGTTACCTTAGATTATGTTTATAGAAATAAAACGCCATAAATAATCAAACAGATATAGAGTTTATTTTAATTTAAATGATACTTTACAGTACTAACAGATAAAAAAATACAATAGGGCTGTTGCATGAATTTTTATGACTTCTAAGTACTAAATTTAAAAAAAATATTGTTCTTTAAATAGCTTCAAATTTGAAAACAGCACGAAATATCCACTAGATATTGTACAATTAATTTTTGAAATATGTATCATATTTTGAAAACGTTCCGTGATCTGACAGAATGTGTCGTCAGAGCACATACGACATGGTGGGCAGGGCCTGATTGGGACAGGGAGTGTACCAAAGGGGTCAACTTTGTGCCCTTAAAATTCGAATTCGCCGGTCGGGATCAAACCCGGGTCCCCAAATCCGCGACCAGATACTCAGGTACACGTTCACTCACAGAATAATTATATTATATTATGAAAAATTTAAATAACATTTTAAACTTGAAAATGTTTTGAGGCTGTGGCAATCCGATATTGGCAGACACCTGCCAAAACTGAGTTATTTGTTGTTCCTCGGTATTGTCAACTTATAGGCTACACACATTAGGCTATCTCAACTTGTACATTGTATATGTATAAATATTTGCTGACACTATTATGTATTCAAGTATAGCGACGTGAAGTAAAAATGTGTAATAATTAATAAATATATCAAGGAATTATTAAGAACCTGGTCGAAATAAGGAATTTGGGTGAAGATTCTAGCAAATAACATAGGACAGGATAGGATTCATTTCCAAACGGTAAATCGAAATTGGAAAATAGAATAAAGGAACACTTCACCTTAACATAAGAGGATTGAAACGATCAGCATTAAACATCTTTCTATAAATTAAAATATATAGTGTAGTGAAGTGAAATGAAGTATAACCACATGATGTGAAAATGTGTAATAATTAATAAATATATCAAGGAATTATCAAGGATCTGGTCGAAATAAGGGATTTAGATGAAGATTCTAGCAAATAACAGGGCACGATAGGATTCATTTCCAAGCGGTAAATCGAAATTGGAAAATAGAATAAAGAAACACTTAACCTTAACATAAAAGGAATGAAACATTCGGCATTAAATTTAACTACATAATAAGTAGAAAGAACATTAAATGTAATATTGTAGGTATATTTTATCTATATAGTCCTTTTAACGACTTTTTCGCTTTAGGATATTAATTTTCTTTTCAGATCTAATTGCAACAGCATAAACAATATGGAAAGAAATCAACAATAATGCATAGCCGGAGGAGTACAAAAATTAAGAAGGAATGAGAACAACAATTTCAAATAAAATTGAAAACTACGCTTCATGTAGATGTTAAAGGAAAACTTCAAAATTATGAAAATCGTCCAGGATATGGAATTCAACTAGGCTAAATTTGCACCCAATTTTAAGGGCAATAATTGGATTGCTATAAGAAGAGTAATGAGTCTTTATATAATTTAAATACATGTATGTGGTAGAATCCTACGTAAAAAGTCACTCAACATAGATTTCCATTTGAAAAGTTGAGGTATCTATTGGTCGTTAAACATTTTTTTATGTTTTATGTTTGTCGGCTAGTGTCCTCTTCTCTAGTTCGCATCATGCCCTGATGCATGTGTCCAAAAATCAGTCAGCTCGGTTAAAGCGTCAACTCAAGTTTTTAGAATTAAAAATGCCTCAAAAGATCTATTTTTAATATTTTGCTAAATATTACAATTAAGTAAATGAATCACGATTTATGTGTGCAATTATATAATTTTATTACGAGTATTATTATAATTTTATGAATTTAAAGATAATCTAGTATTACAATTAATAAAATAACAAATTATAGATTTTTATGCTAATGAATAAAGTTTATAGACAATATTATTGAGAACACACTAATGTAATTGGAACACAACTTGATTAGCAGTTTTAGCATAAATCCCAAGATTCAGTGGTCGAATTTAACTCTGAAACCAAGTTCCGGAACCCGGAAATCTAATTTTAAACTTGCTTAGGTAAGAAATTGTATTCAGCAGCTATTATTCATGCCAACTCATTGGTAACTAGTTGTTTTCATTCCCTTAAAATAGCTTCGGTTTAAATAAGCAATCTCTCAGCGAATCCATGCATCTCCTCTCTTTCCCATGACCCGTTCGCATGAGGAGATACAATCGCAGACACACACACACAAACAGGCGCTCGGCTTGGAGCGGCACGGCGCACCAAACGCCAACCGAATTGAAACAGAGTGATTCCGTATATTGAGAGGGCGCATCTGTATTCATTGGATGGACACTGTAAGTGATGGTCCACTCCCTTTAAATTACATGGTAAAATGGACTAGGCAAAATAGACTCTTCCCAGAAACCCAATAAGAAATAAAATTACATCCGACGCCCCTGACAATCGGCAGGCCAGTCTTTCTGCTTGCATAGCTACTCTTCTAGGTCCAGTTGGCCGTGGCTCAGTTCGGTTGCTTCGTTTCTTGTTAGTTCGTGCCTCATGGCTGACCAATACCTACAGATTTTTTCTTTTTTACTTCACTTAGTTATCTCGATGCATTTACTGCCTTGTTTACTGTAAACTGCAGTGCAAAATGTGCACTTTTATTTAATTAACTACTTTCAGCTTGCTTTACAAAATAAAGAAAACATTTCTGTAGAAACTGTATGACTTATCTTTTTTTAGTATATTAAAATCATTAACACAAATCATACAGTACGTTCCCTGCACTGCAGAACAATAGCTTTTAAATTCTGTAAAAAAAACCATATAAAAATTTGATGCCAAAAAACTACCACCTGAAATTAAATTTTTAATTTGAAAACTCATATTTAATAATGCTGATAAATATACAGATTATATTCACATACCTTAATTCTAACAACCCGCAATATATTACCATTATTTTCTTCTCAAGACACTACCACTCTATGAATATTATTTTAAAGTTATAATTTGGTATAATATTTATTTAACAATTGCCTAGGTATATTTGAAATTCTACATCAAATGTATAAATGAAGTTGTGTGTTTATATGCAAGATTTTTAAAAATTAATTATAATGTTTTTAATATATTTACGAAAATTTAGGATTTTGGGAATAATCTTGAAGTTTTAATTAAAAATGTAGTAGGCCGTGGGTTCTAATAAATTTATGACCATAGTTATAAGTCACTTTATTTTACACACGGACGTTTTGGATATTATTTGTCCATCCTCAGCAAGGATAATATAGCTTTATAATAATATAAATAATGATGTTAAACGTTAAGTCCGGCGCCACACTTTCGGTTGCGATCGTTGTTGCTCCGCGTGGTTGTGCAGATACATACTGATATCGCAATTTAGAGTCTGGGTCGCATAAACGCGACACGTTGCGGTTATACATACGGTTACGGTTGCTCAGCTGCAAATGTGGCACCCTTCCATACGACAACACGAAATTTGAAAAACAGCGGTTGTAACCGCGCAGCTATAACCGCAACCGCAAGTGTTGCACTGGACTAAGTTATATTTTGTTGAAC
Source organism: Harpalus rufipes (assembly GCA_951394225.1). Taxonomy (NCBI): domain Eukaryota; kingdom Metazoa; phylum Arthropoda; class Insecta; order Coleoptera; family Carabidae; genus Harpalus; species Harpalus rufipes. The sequence goes on from OX596274.1 coordinate 65,784,631, forward strand.
TACGAAATTTAGGTAATTCAGAACGATATGCACTTTCCTCACGATATCCACCGTAATCGTTTAGTTATTCCGGTACACAAAAAAGTTTGCACCGTCTAACGTTCGATAAATAACCGTGCAGTTGTCTTCGTTACGCACTATCAGCTCAACCTCGGCGATCGTGGTTTGCAACGTGCGGATTATTTTCGTGCGTAATTCAACACAACCTATACAACGACTTGCTAACTTATCACTACTTCTATAAAATATAATTAATGGATACAAACACCCTTATTTATATTTGTAATGAGTGTAATTTAAATACGACGTCTGTAGAACACATAAAGATAAACAAATTGTCGGATGTGTTTAGTGACATAAGAAAATGCACAGGCCCGGCAGATAATGTGGGTACAGTGGGTAGTTGTACCCACTCGAGACACTCCGAGTGGGGAAAGTACCCACTCGGGATTTTGGGTGAGAAAAATATTTCATAAATGCTGAATTCCAGAAATACCTCATTTCCTAACCGTCAATATCCCTTTTTATTCACTGTACATCATTTAACAATAGTTGTTAAATGGTTAAACAAAATGAAAGAAAGTTTTTGTTATATTTCAATATTTAAATGCTCATTGTTACAATTCTGTCAGTGTAACAATATTTCAGTTGACTTTTCATACTTATTAATAAATATGATCGAATTTCTACTTTTGAATTTACGGCGGGGGGGGGCACCCAGATCAATTACCCACTCGGATTCAACACCAACTGCCGGGCCTGAAAATGCATCTTACATTTCTTGTTCGGCATATTTCGGACTACGTTTTTTGCGTAGTAACAAACTTTTTCAATTTTAAGAATTTAGAGCTTCAATTAAAATATTAGTATTACTCGCGGTTGAATAGTTATCAGTTGTTATGTTACCAAATACTAATCAACACTCAACATTAATGTAAAAATTTATAATGTGAAGTTCCATAAAATTTAATCTAATAGTATTTGAGAAATCGTGTCGCCAACATCCAGGCACACATATAGAAAGACACATAATCTAAGAACCTTTAAATATATTTATTCACTAAAATCTCAATATGGTGGGGGGGGGGCGATAAATAAAAATATGAAATTATTACAAATAAATATAAACTACTCGTTACTTGTATCATTGTCAATATATAATTTACGTACCGTGTTATAAGAATTTTTATTATTTGTCGCATTAATATTTAAATTAGATACCGTTCACAGCAAATGTCATCAGAAATATCTAAATATAGAGGTAAAAAGATAATGAAATAATACTGAAAATAAGAAACATGGTAAAGTAAAATACTGATCCTGAATATTCATGCATTTATTTGATAATTTTTAAACTGTAACTTATTACGTACCTATTAACATGCTGAATATTTTTTTTGAATATAAAAAAACCCTGTAATTAATCAATTTTGTCGTAACCCCTTGATTCAGTCATTTGTTTTAACTATTTTCATGGCATTGGTTAAAACAATTTCTTAATTACCTCTGATAGTAATTTAATTTTTCATGTTTGTAAATGAAAGATGTTTAATTATATAATGGGGTATTCTACCATTGCAAAAAATAGTAAACTTCAATAATTATAAGGTAGAATACGTTAAATGAAGAGTTTTAGTAAAAATAAAATGCTGAAATATTACTTTTTAGTAATAAAAATACTCAATTCTTGCAAAAGTAACGTCATATATTTATTTAAAATAATAAATGTAGGAAAAATACGATTCGTTAAGATTATTGAGGTTAGAGAAAAATATATTTATTGAATAAGTAATAAAACATTAAAATATTAACCTGTAAAAATTGTAACCATTTCTCAAATAATTTGAACAATTTGTAGCAGAACTCGGAGCAGAACAACCCGTCATTGTGGATCATTTCTATGATTAATAATAGTGTAACGCTGATATTGACTGATTGAAGTTGGCTCGAAAATGGCGAACGAGTCAGCTGTGATTTATCTAGTAGCTATACTCGCCGGGGACGCCCTGAGCCTACTAATCGGTTATTATCGTAGAATTTCGGGTGAACTATACCTATTATTCGATGTTTTTGTTTGAATTCAAATTAAGAACTACTATCATCGTAATGACATTGTCAAAATGTTTCATGAAATAGATTGAAAAAACTATCAACGTTATTCTTATTACCTGTTTTATGTAACCCGGCCGTTCCATTATTTTTTAAAAGAAATATCCGCCATTATTGATTAAAATTATTCAGAATTTCTTATTCAGAACACATTTGTTCTTATTCTGTTGAAATATTCATCATTATTATTTCACTCATTACGAATTCACTTGTCATAACAAAACTTTTTCCTAACAGGGAACAGCTACTCAGTTCTGATTACAAGTAAACTAATAACTGAAAGTTCCATAATAAAAATTTCAGTGAACTTTTCATGCCTACATAATGTTTTGTGCGAAATAATAATTATGTACTTACATTGTTCCATTATTATTTTGTTACACATACCGATTATTGTACTACTTTTGCACAGGGAATGCAAACATTTATGAATTGGTCGCATTAAATATGAGACCTATTTGGCTGCTTTTAATTAATCCATATTATAAAACAGTACTGTTTGTTTGTGTAATTGTTAGTGGACTCTTTTATTCTTCGATAAATGTTGTCCTAATTCTTAGGGGCGAACTGGGATTTTTATTTTTACCGGACATATTTTTTTATTTCAATAATAAAATTCTTAATTACAGTAAAGAAAATTTGATTACAATGTTTTTGTTTATTGTTTACATAACAGTATTTGTTAGTAATCATTCGGCAGATCAACTCTGAAATGAAACCAACCCAGGTCCATCGTGCCATACAAATTATTATCACCCAATAACAAATAAACAATTTTTAATTTTACTTCTTCAAGTTCTCACAAAGGGCATATAAAGAAAAAGCAAAATAAAATAATACGCTTTTTTTCACAGTTAATCCTTAATGTTCCTTTCAGAATTGGAGAAAAACAGAAAAAATAAGAATAAAATTTCTAGATTTTAGTATAAAGTGGTGTCTAAACCAAACGTATTAATAGTATATTATTCAATGAGCATGTAATGTATGCTATTACTCATGAGAATGAAGTTTGCATCACGAGCCGAAAGGCGAGTGATGTAAATCATTCGAGTGAGTAATAGCCATTATATGCGAATAGAATACTATACTTTATCCACAACTGTCAAATAATTATATACTGTACTTATATAAAATCAGAAATAACCTAACAAATTTTAGAAAATTGTTTGTTCACAAACATAAACATAGTTAGCGTTGAGTACTGGGTATTTGTTTTAACAAAACTATGAAGTGATTTGACATTTAGCAGAAAATTTTAAACCGACTATTCAGCTACATTTTAAGCTTAAGAAGAAAATAAAACTATAAAAAACGAAAAAGTATTGGCTTTTTATGTGTAAATAAATAGTTATTAAAAGTAATTTGTTTGTACTTTTTGTAAGGTAAGATTTGAATTTGACATAACGATTGAATAATATTATTCCATCGAACTGTCAATATTATTCAATTAGCAACAGTAACGAAGGTCATTAATTGATAAAAAACGGTTGAATTATGGGTATTTTATTTGACAGTTGTGGATAAAATATTATTCTGTAATATTGTTCAATAATATTAATACACTTTCAAAACAATTTAATAATAGTAGATACATTAAAAAACAAGTATCATAAGGCAATGTTAACGTACTAGTCCAAGTTTGGAATAAGGGGCATATGTTAACAGGCTTTATGAGACATGTTTTTACCTCTCGCTAAGAGAGGTATTGGATTCATGCTAAAAATCGCATATCCAGATTTTATTGAATAAGCACGATGTAAGGTCCATAGAATCCGATTTTAACATTTTTACAATGATGTCTGTGTGTGTGTGTGTGTGTGTGTGTGTGTGTGTGTGTGTGTGTGAGAGAGGTTGTTAGAGACACGATTTCTCAAATTCTATAAGACTAAAGACCTGTTTGACTACGGATTCCTCAATCTAACAGTAATGGGAAGAGTTGAATAGGTTCTGGTAACAATTGGACAACCGGAAGTGGTAGTTTTTTAAAAAAAAATTCTAAATATTATTTTTTGAAAATTTGTTACTACAAATATTAAAGATAATTAAATTCCCAATCTAACACACATAATTTTTTTATTATATCTCGTATAGGTTTGGAGATATAGTATATAATAATATAGAATAATCTGTTGTAATAAATCTCGTTGCCCGAAAAACATTTGCGATATTTAAATTTTTGTAATTGACATATAAATGCAAAATGTCAGGTGTCAGATTTTTCTGGGAGGTAAGAGTACATTTAATATATATATATATATATATATATATATATATATATATATATATATATATAAATATATTTGTATTATTAATTAATTATATATTTAAATTACAGATGTTAATATTACATATATCCTTAAGAAATACCGCTAATACCGTCAATGAATTTGAAGAATTTTGAACATAATAGAATAGTAGGATAAAATTTCTTATAGAACGAAAGAAGAGAAACAATTTCAATTATTTGTGTGTACTTATAGGGCGCGAGCAGACATGTGACTTTATTGGCCTTGGCAAGCAGATGAGGATCCGTGTCATAATGACGGCTAGTAGTTTTTACATAGATGTCACAATTGTCATATGTCATAATTTTTCATTCAAAATTTCAAAATGTTCTGATGTTTATTTGTCATCCATTAGTATGGAATATACTTCTCGAGGAAAATAATGCACATGGATTTGGAAAATCATAATGTTTCGAATTAAAACTTATGATACTTGACACCTATGTATATTACTAGCTCTCATTCTGACACGGGCCCCCACATCTGCTTGCCAAGACCAACAAAGTCACATAACTGCCCTCGCCCTATACTACATAAAATGAAAATGGCGAGAGGTATTGTGCTGGCCACAACAGATTTTTTTATAATATTTTACTATTGACGTATTTTTACAATTAGATTTTTTTTAAATGCGACTTCTCAAAAATATGACGGTGTTTTTTATCAGTTTTTTATCGCTACCCGTTAACAATTGAAATTACATATTTTGCCAATTTGTGTATTGTGATGAATGATTTTGTCTGATTGTCTACATTATCAAGTATTGTATAATTATGGAAGAGGAAAACCAATACGTACAATGTATTCCACTGGTTCATTAATTAACCACCTGATTTGACATATATTATCTTGCAATGAAGGTAAATTTATCAAATAACGAACCGGAACGCTAGTTATATTATCATAAATAAAACTCTTCAATAATGAAAAACTTTAATGAACAATTTATTGATCTTGACTTTTACATCACTGTTCACTGCTTAGTTACAGAGATAACAGCAACAGCTGTTTTTATATTTTTCAATACAAAACATAGATGGCAGGATGGCACTCAAACGTCAAAATTTCAATATTCAACAGTTCGCTACGATGTGTAACTGGAAGTCATGGATTAAATTATCAACCACTGATAAGTCCATTGTGCATATTTGCTTGCCAGTAGCCACAAATTGAGTAGACAATGTCAACATTTCAAGTAATATGCACCATACACTCTAGAACCTTCATGGAATAACAATACATACAGCTCAAAATAGGAATATTGTCATAAATTTACATTGTAATAAATAAAACTTACCGTTTAAAGATTTTGACTTCACACTCTTTACAGGTTCTTCTTCTTTCTTCACTAACATAGCTATAAATTTATTTTCTTTTTAGTCCTATAACCTAGAGAATGGATAAAACAACCATAATTCAACGTAATATTTCAACACCAACAACTTACCATTTTGAGGTTATGTAATTAATCTCATCTGTCAGTTATGATTTTATGAAAGCAGTCATACCACCTCTAGAACACGAAAGGCGCCAAAAACAGTGCGTTTATAGATCTTCTAAACGACGTGTTTGCAGTGCTTTTGTAGACTCATAAAAATTCAGAAACAGAAAAATTGATTTTTGTACTTCAGTACCATAATATTATCCAGTGTAGAATTAGTTCGCCTCCTTGTGGTGCACCCTAGGTAACACTAAATGAGCTAGCATAAGTCGGCGATCAAACAATCCTTAAGAAGAAGATCTGCTGATCATTGCATTCGTCACAATGCACAGAGTTAGCAACAATCCAGGAAAGGAAAAACTACTCCTTCTTCAACAGTGTCTTCCATCTTCCTGACTAACACAGTCTCTTCAAATGTAGTAGACTCCATATACATTACGATCAAACCGGCTACGTCATGACTTAGTTCTACAAACCACGCCTCCAACGCGCTTCTATCTTGCAAAAAAAATTCAGACCAGAAATGTCAAAAGACCCTTTTGAAAAAAATCTCATTCGATTCAGGTTTTGTGCACTATTTATTCATGATAAATTTGCAAAAATCCGAGATAGAATAAGCTCAAAAATTACATTTTTCGCAATTTTTGGCAAATTATAAAATATCAGTTTTAATGTTTATCTTGTAATATCTCAGGAACTGTATAAGGTATTGTATATTAGAACGAGTGGAACTATTTCCTAAAGCTTTATGGGACTCATTGCAATATTTTATTTCTTACATATACATTGACTGTATACAATAATTAGTTAATGTTATATTTTCAATGCTAACTTATTTATAAATTATTATGTACATGGAACATAACTTTCTAAGTAACATAAATTATTAAGTATACAGAAGATAACACAGAACATAACAGGTATTTTATTCAAATTTTACATACTTATAACACTAAGCATGTAGTCTCAAATTTTTATTGAAAATTGCAAAATGTTTTAATAAACGAATAAATAAAATATTATTCTTGGTAAAATTCATGTAGTCAGATAATAACTATATTACTAAATCTCGTCCTTTTAAGAATTTTATAGTACATACATCAGAAGAAATGTGAATAAAGGTCCAAAATTATTTTTAGTGAAAAAATCAAGTCAATATATTGTTTATGTTACGAGTTATGACAAATGTAGTTTCCTACTTCTTTGAAAAAGAATACTACAAATAAAGAGGATTATTAGGTCACAATTTGAGATATGTTAATACATGTTTCAACTTGCATCTTGCTTGTCGATACTTAATAATTTCAGTCAGTCATTTTTACCTTACTCAAAGTGATATTCTGAGAGGTTCTTTAGCTAAAATTATTTTATGAAAATGTATTGGTGTTTATGGAAAAAGAACTAGGAGTCATGGATGTGAGATTATAAATAACGTCATAGCTTTTATGCAACAAGATAATAGTTAAACAACGATCTACTGTCGCTATTAACATTGTCATTATTGACAATGCTCCGCCACACAAATGTAAAATTTACTCGTTAAAAAAAGTGACACGTTCAATCCTAATAAAATAATTTACTATTTTGTACGACGTTGTTCTTTATTAAAATTATTTTTGCGCAAATAAATCTTTATTTTTAATTAAAATATGGATTTTTCATTGAATTACTATTAAATACATTCCTATAATAATATTTTTAAATTTATGACCAGAAATAAATGATTCGAACTACAGTCAACCGTCTCTCTCTCTCCTTCCGCGTACCTGACGATTGATGACGAAAATGGCTTCAAGTTAACGTTTTCAGAGACTACCGATCTTGGTGACCCCATTGCAACAAGCACTAGTTTCTACTGCGCCAAGATATTATTTTTACATTTAAATGTTAGTACATTTGAATTCTATGTGACAAATGTATGGCCTTGCGATAAATAATCCAGTAATACTTATAGATCAATATATTTCAAATACGAGTACATTGCATAAAAGTCCAATATATCCAAATGATAAATAATATTAATTTTACCCAATAACAAAAACTCTGGTAATACATAAAAAGTAATACAAATATTAAGATAAAACTTTATAATTTAAAACTAACATAGGAGTCTTATTTAAACCACAGTAGAGAACGGATGTGTATAATTGAGCTCTGCACTGATTGTGTAGTTTCGTTAAATAAACTAAATATCGGTATGTAGTGTACTTAATTGAAATTTGAAGTGAATAAATACTCGTACAACAGTGAAATGTTGAGGAACTGATTTTAGTAGGTATATAGGTACCTACCTAAATTAAATGAGGTATCGAAACTGAATGTTTAAATGTATCATTGTAATATTTGTCCTTTTACCATTTGTTATAAAGAATTTACATATGTAATCTATAATTTATTTTGGTGCAGTTAAAAATAAACCGGGATAAGTTTGTGATTGTCATAATAAACACTTCATAATAGTAAATGTATAAAACATAATCTTTTATTACTATATTTGTGCTGTACATAATCCATGTTTTAATGTCAATTATTTTATATTAATTAAATAAAACATACATCTTTACAATATTATTACAGATAATCGTCAGTAAATATATATATCGAAATAAAAATTAATAAACATTTATATTCATTTTCTTGGTGAAGGTGATCGTTTTGGTACAGTCTGATGTCGGATTATACCACTGGTGCATATACGCGCTGACCATTTACATATTTTTTAAGACAGCGACTGTAGTGCTTAACACGCCTCATGTTTCATGTAATTTTGCGGCATATGCAAGACGTTTCCAGAATAATTACTCTCTAAATAACGTTTTTTTTATATGCTGCCGTCATAATGACAAGCTTATAAACTTCAATTTGAGTACTATAATGGCAATGACTGAGTTTTGTGATGAATCCATTATAGTAGTAGTAGTAAAGTGAACTGTGGTAGCTATTTACCTATTTACAAGCAAACCAAAAATAGTAATCTTGATTTTTTTTTAGATAGAGTAAATTTCATTAGTTCAACACCAAATAATTTATTTTTTACGCACAACTGCATTAAAATTGTTTGTTGACATCTTAGTTACCATGGCGGACACTAAAAGATTACAGCCGATGGGCGATAAAGTAGCACATGCACGCGGTAAGGTAAAATAGCACATGCGGGCGTAAAAGATATGTTTTTTAATTCATTTTTTTCAATTATTATTCAATTTGAATATAATATACTATAATCTTCTCTTTCCTTTATAGTCAGGACTATTCATGTTTATTGCATATTAAGTTGGGCTAATTACTATAGGACTATTTATTGTCAAGGATATATGGGCGGCAATACATACATTAATCTAATATTACATTTCACATTCCTTTTGACTTGTTATCGCCGACCATCTTCCACACACACACACAGACTCGTCAGCGTCGGACTGACCCTTTAGGACGCGTTCCCCTAAGTGATATAAAGTACACATTGTCATTCCAATCACAACAATTATCACAGGCATGCATTATTATCTAATAAGATAAACAGGGGGGGGGGAAGAATAAGGTCATTCCCAAGCCCCAGACTTAGGCAGGTGCCCCGCATATTAAATCACCCCGTGGGTTCCAGTACCCCTATCCGCAAAGATATGCACCCAGTGCAGGGACGATTTTCTGGAATACAGCTCTCGTGAATAGTCACTTCGGAACCACTAGCGGTTCCATAGCCACTTACACATGTTGAGCTCTCAGAGCTCGACCTCTCAGAGGTCCATAGGTCCCAGACCCATTATGAGAGCTTAGCTTACGATCACACATAGGTCCCAGACTTATCATGATAAACCCCAGGTTTATCTTTTACGTTTCAGACATTTCCGTGTATCTCAGCCTCTCATTTGGTGTTTCTCACACCTAGTGTTTCTCACACCTTCAGAGCACATGGCTCTATGGACCCAGAGTTGTTCCAGACAACTCTTCGGATAATTGGGAAACTACTAGTTTGCGGCCACAAACAAATAATACCAATGTATATCTCACATATACCATGCATAAATACACAAATAGTGTACAACATAACAATCAAGCATCTGGTGATCCACAGCTGAACGCAATACTTGTACAACAAGTGGGATGACCGTGAGTTTTACCACTCACATTTAATTAGAGCAAACTGCTTATCTTTTCTTATGGGCACTATCACATACATACGCATGGGACTGTAGTCAAAACTACACTAAACAATTAAACTACCCATCTAAGGATCGGGGGTGTTATTGCATTTAGGAATGTCAAGTGCCTGCGCTTCTATCCCAGTGGCGTGCCACCGAAAAGTGAATCTTACAACACCCGGTGGGCGATAAAGTAGCACATGCGGGGGTAAACTATCACATGCAGACGGAAAAGTAGAACATGAGGGCGGTAAAGTAGTACATGCGGGCGGTAAAATAAAGCAAAATCCTGGGGACTGGTAAACAAAACGTCAAAAATACAATTGGAAAATAATTTTAAAACACAAACGGATGAAAAAATTAAATGTTATGGCACTATGTTTCACGCTTTTATTGGAGACGTAAAAAATTCTATGCAACTAGAGTAAAAGTGTCTTATTTCGCTCATAGGATTTGACGAACTTGCACGGCTCGTCCGATCAAACTTTCCTATCCGCTAAAAAGACTATACTTGTTACTCATGTTGCATAAATAACTATTAATCAATTTTAGTGTTTTAAACTGTCATTATTAATTCTATAGCAACAACTATAAGTAACTTTTTATTTGCTACTGAATAAAAAAAAATCATTCATTGAATTCTCACTCTGACAATATAAAACGTGAAAACAAGTAACAACAGCGATCGTCATGCACAGACTACTAATTTTATATTTTATCAAAATTAAATTTATAATGGTTGTTATTAATATTATCAAAATTGAATAAAAATTGTATCTATTAAATCACATGAGTTAAAAATATTTTTAATTATTCGAAGAAACATTATTTTAACTCACTTCGTGTATAAATATCTATTATTTTGTCACTGATTTACGTCAGCAGATAAAGTTTTGTATATACGAGTAATATGGATTGTAACCAGTATTATGCAGTATGTGGCCTAAAACTATAATAATTGATAATACGATCCTTATAAGATAAATAAATAAAAATAAATATATCATCACGGCATATTATACATTGCTGGGTGTGCCAATCTGCGTTGTACACAAATATCGGTAATGATGAAATATTTGTACCGTGCGGGCGCATACCAGGCGTCACCTCACGGGCACTCATAGCTGTCGTGGAGAGTGCACCACAGGAGTCAATTTAGTGCCATTAAAATTCGAAGTAATTTTTGGCGTCGGGTCGGGATCAAACCCGGCTCTCCAGATTCGCGACCAGACACTCAGGCACACGGCCACAAGACCCCATAAATAACTATTATTGCCTTAATTATATTTCATACCACACACATCATTAATACTTTCTTTTGTTTTAGGTGAGTATCAATTTCCATAACATCGATAAACAAGATAAGTATGTCGATTTTTTTTATATTGAATGTTTCGAATTTCGTATTATCGGTTAAAAATAAAATGGCATTGGACTTCTCCATTTTCTTGTAGGTATTCAAACCTTTGGCAGGAACGTGTTGTGTATAAAAATTTCAATTCGACTAAACAAGTGAAATAGGCTTACCATTATTATGAATATTACAATCATTTGTCTTTTATTTCATGGTTAAGCTAGATAACATTTTAAATCATCCCATTGGACAAGGATTATTATCACAGAACTGACGTTCTTACAAACGAAATTCGATTAGGGGACAGATGAAGTTAACTTTTTTATAAAAGGTTTGACAGCAATCACATGACGAAGGGTTAAAGGTTGTTCGTAATTGGCTGATTGATATATGGTGGTTAATTGGGGATTAAATGACAGTTCAATTTGAACTTGTCATTCTCCTGTTACTATGTATCTCACTTCGAAAACATTTTCACTTTCACGGAATCCATGTAATGGATATTGATTTTTATAAATGATTTTACATTAAATTATTTTGATAATAATTAATGGCTGTATTTATATTAAAATTTATAAAGTTATTTTATTAATACTGATGTATTTATAAAATAAACCACTAAATTCTGTCAATTTTATTAAAATGAATCAACATAGTAAATTTGGCAAATGTTTATAATTGAATATATAATGTTTATATCGATTACATTACAAATATTTTTTTTTAATAATAATTTATTGAGTATTTAAAATCTGTACATTATGGATAATTAATAAAAAAATATACGGACAAAACATAAAAATTTAAAACTTGTAAATATGTATTTATCTACAAAAGTAAAAGCACCTTCAATATTACGAGAGGTAGATAAGAAATTAATGTAGAAATAAAGTTTGAAATAGCATTCTTGAGTTTGATAGCGAAATATTAAGATGGTCGGCTTCATTCTTGTACAAGTTCTAAATTTTTACTTCTACAGTTTGAGATATCCAGCCAATCATATTATGGTACATGGCGTATTATTAAACTCGGCTTCGCCTGTATCTTTACGACTAGTTCCATATGATTGACGTTTAGATCCAGATTACATAAAAAAGTATATTCTGGCGTAAATTAAAAGTAAAAAATCTGATATGGCCAGCACAATACCTTCTGTTAATTCTACGTATTTTGTATAAATTCCACACAGAATTTTTTTTGCAAACTATTCTATGGGCGCTTTTTTTAGGGGAGAAATGAACTGAACTACTTATAAAAAGAACAGTATGTTTCTTAAAATAAGAAGTACAAAATAAAAACATAATAGCATTAAATAATCTGCTGAATTGGGTTATGGCTATGATCTGTTATATTATCTTATGTGATTTGTTTTTGCCTTAAATTATTTTACATTTTCATATTTCCAGTAAAATCTTTTCACAAAGATATTATGTAAATTTTATTTGACACTGACACCTGTCATTTAGTAATATTTGAATATTCTAACTGTTTCCATGGTGCCGTTTTTAGCAGCATTAGGTTGCAAGTTATTTCTTTATAATTCTTTATCTCTAAATTCATTGAATATGAAGAAAAAAATGTAATTAAATCAAATAGAGAATAGCATATACTTTTAATTATAATAACATAATAGGTCAAAAATGATATTTAACAGCATTTTTTCAAGAAATACTGTTAAAATCTTTAGGTTAGGGTACTTCCGATCTACCAAAATCTAATCAACTCTTCATATGGTCGTACAGAACAGAAATATGAAAGAATTATACCTTTTGGAATTGTAGTATTGGAGTTATCAAAGGAATTTTTTGTCACACTCACACACACACACACACACACACACACACACACACACACACACACACACACACACACACACACACGTAAAAACAGTAAATTCGTATTGTAGGGACTCTAAAACGTGCTTATTCATCAAAAACTCACCATCGATTTTTTTGACCAAAGACAATACCTTTCTTACCTATAGGTGACGGAAGGTAAAAATAAGATACCAAAAAAATTAAGTTTAAAGAAATGGTAGGCCTTTTTTGATTTGTTCGAAATGATGTATCCAGTTACCATAGCTACATAGTTCATTATGGAACTGAATATTGAACCATTATGGGATTGTGTACCATGTCATGAGAGATGAGAGTACTTAAATTGAGGTTTATAATGTTGTCATTATGATACGGTAGTACATAAAATAAAATAAGCAACACGGAATGTACAAACATTCAACTTAACATCCTCGAAAGTTACTATTATCTTACCTATTCTTACAACTTCCTTAAATAAATATTACTGAATATTTTTAAGAATATGTAGAATATAAGTAAATAAATAGCCCATTAAAATATCTAAAGTCGTTACTATAATTTAAAGCTAAGCCGACAAAAGCAATATAATACGCAAAATACTCTTAATATTACCGGAAGCACATATTCACAGACTTTCAGCAGATTTGTTCCAAGAATAGAGACTTACACACACACGTATAATAATGAACGGTGAAGAAGATCATGCCATGCCTACTGTTCAGAAATTTTAATGAGTTATTTGTTCAGTCGTTATGAAGTCTCATCGTTCTATTGAACTCCTCTAATTAGCTTCCTATGCGGGATGTACGAATGGATTTCTCCCTTCGCTTGTCCTTCATTTTTTATTCTTTTGAATTACTTAATTGAATTTAAGAAGAATGTAATTTTTATACACATTTCCGGGTGTCCCAAACAATTTTTGACAAAGCGATTTAACATGGCAAAACAGCTTTTTACTAATCTCTTCCACAAAAAAATTATGGGTTGTTTTACAATTAAATTTTTTTGTACTCATGCATTGTAATGTGTTTAGAAAAAAACACTGCTATTTCTAATGCAATTCTTAAAAATCTGATGTGGCGAGCAAATTACCTTCCGTCAATCAATGTATTATGCACAAATTCCATACAAAAAATTTCTTGCAAAAGATTCTATATTTTCAGTAAAATTATTCCATAAACAAATTATAAAAATTGCATTTGACAATGACGTCTTCTTCTTCTTTATCTTTTCCCATTCGTTATTCGTTTATTTTCTTCTTCTACTCATTTCTGTTTTGCGTGTCATCCTCATTCAGTTCCTTTTCTCTCAAGTTTTCTGCAACACAGTCCTTCCATCTTATCTTTGGTGTTCTTCTGTTTCTTGTACCTACTATTACTAAGCTATTCATTCTTCATCCAATATATTCTTCATCTCTCCTCATGACATGTTCAAACCAATGTAATCGCCTCTCTAGTATCTTTTTGGAAACTTGTATCACTCGAGCCATTTCCTTTATCCTTTCATTCCTTACTCTATCTTTCTGTCTTCCCCAACATCTATCTCAACATCCTCATCTCTACCATATTCATTTTCTTTTCATTGATACTGACATCTGTCAATTTGAATTATTTGAAGTAGTTTCCATGGATTGCATAGTTTCCTGATTTATGAAATTTAATATCTTTATAATTCTTTAACTCTATATCTATTGAATATGAAATATAAAATGCACAATATAACGTTATAATAAAAAGTATAGTTTCTCAAACACTCTTTTATTTAACAATAATTAGAAAAAATGGTGGAATATTGAATGACATTTAATTTTAAAATAATAAATTTAGTGCATTTGGTTCACATTGTTGGTAACAATGAGGTCATGCAAAAATTGTTTGTTTTGTTTTGTTTAAATCGAACAAGCATTAATCTTCCTGTATGATTAAATTATTTTTTATTTACAATTTTTGTGGTATACAAGTTTTTTAAAGTATGATATTTTTACAAAGTTGCAAAAACCAGTCACGTCACGTTTCTGAACTGCAAGTTCAGACTTTTTTCATAGAGACTTATCATATGAACATTCTAAAAGAAAAAAAATCTGTTGTGGCCAGCACAATACCTCTCGCCACTTCCGTTTTTGGTTACATAAGGCGCGAGTAGTCATGTGATATTGTTGGCCTTGACAAGAAGATACGAGAGCCCTTGTCAGAATGACAATTAGTAAAGAAGATACGAGAGCCCTTGTCAGAATGACAATTAGTAATTATGTACATAGTTGTCAAATATCAGAATTTTACATTAAAAATTTCAAGATTTTCTACATTCAAATAGTTAATTTGTCACCGGGAGTGTGGAATTTACTTGTCAAGGAAAATAAACCACTTGGAATTAGAAAATCACAAAATTTAGAATGAAAACTTATGATATTTGACATCTATGTACATAATTACTAGATATCAATCTGTCACGGTCCCCCATATCTGCTGATCAAGGACACCAACGGCACATGACTGTTCGCGCCCTATTGTATTTAACATTTTTTGTATACCTACACTCTACACCAAAAATTCTACTCACATCTATTCTTTATATTTAGATTTTTTAATTTTAAATTCATTCTATGAAGAAATTTTGTCCTACTTTTCTAATTTTTCGATATGTTTCCAATTCATAGTCGGCTTTGACAGTATTTTTGAAGGGTATATATACTATACCTATAATTTTAAATATTTAATTATTAATACAATAAGAAATAATATAATGTATGTACTTCCCACAAAAAATCTTCAGTAATGTCTCTGGATTTTTGACACTGACATTTATCTGTTAGTTACAAACTTTTTCATTTTCCAATTGGTTTTCATGACATTATTTGTGCTGTGAGATTTATTACAACAGATTATTATATAACTTATATATCTTTACCTCTAAATCTATAAAAGATATAATAAAATATTTATATGTGTCACATAAAGAATTTACTCTTCTTTAATAAGCAAGAACAATTTTTTTCTAAAAATAATATTTAAAAGATTTTTTTTTAAGAATCTGCTACTTCCAGTTTTCCTATTATTACCAAAACCTTTTCAGCTCTTCCCAGTAATGCCCGATTGAGAAATACGTAGTTAAATAGAAATTAAATATTATAGTTTTTGAGAAATCGCCCTTCCAACCGACTCACATACATACACACATACACACACACACACATAACTTAATGTAAATTGTAACATAACAATTATAAATTTAAAAAGTTTATTGAATTTAAATTTGCTATATACTACAAGTGAAATACTTGGTATGTAATAAATAGTTATTTGCACATCATAAAAATAAACATTAAAAGCAGTGTATTAGTATAATCGTAGCCTCCATTATTAATACAATGCCGGGAAACAACTCAAACTTTGTTTAAAAACCTGGCGCAACTTATTCCCGCTGTAATTTGCTCATTTTTAGACTGTCTAAATTTCAATCAACCACCTATAATTTTAGTGTTTCTTTTTTAATTCCATAATTTAAAATTTGTTTGAAAAGAAATTTAGCCTTTGATTTTTTTTTTGTTTTTTGAGGAATCTGTTAATTTTCGAACTTGTTCGTTAACTGGTGATTCTTGATTATAATTGTTTCTAGGTATTTTTCTAAATGATTTTGAAGTGTTTTGATATGTTCTTATAAATTTCTTTTAAAATTGGTTACAGATTTAATATTTTTTGTCCTCAAAAAATATTTTTAGTAGGTTGTCCAGTTTTATACTTTGTAATTCAACTTGAATTCCTGCTTCCTTAACTTTTGAGATAATTACTGGACTATGGGTATGAACATCATTACTTTCAGTATTTATGAAATACTGATGGTACACAATTTGGAAGTAATTGTTTTCTGTTTGTACTTATACTAAAATCAGTTTCCTTAAAGTATGCTTAGTACAAATATTTTCATTAAATGAAGGCTCCCAAGTAAAAATCTTGTTTTAATTGTCTAATTGTAAATACCGATTGTTAAATAGATGTCTTTAGGAAGGAAATGAAGAGATACATTTTTACTTACATCACATTGAAATACACAATAATGTTCCATATTTATTTTGTTTAATTATTCCGACAGGGATTACAATAGAATTGAATAATATAATTATTGCAATACAACAATAATAAATAATACAAACTAATGCTAAATGAAAACTATGTTCAAACTTATGAAATGAAATCAGAAAACACGTACGTCAAAAATGATAGAGAGAAGAAGTTACATCAAAACGGCGAGTTTCTGTTTGACAGATATTGTGTTACAATATTATGTAATAAAGTTTTAATAAATAAAATTATTTATAAACTAACAAATGATTAGTTTTATACTTTTCGTAAATAAAAAATATTGTACAAATCACGTGCGTGAACTTGGTTCCCGGAATCGTTCTATGAACACTCATCCTGGAATAAAGCGTTCCCGCACTTGGTATATAAATAACTATTATACGCTTAATATTGACTAATTGAATGAATTTTATAGTTTTGTAATGTATAAGTATAATTAAAATCTAAATTCTAACCTCATACGTAATAAATGTTGTTAAGTACTACCGATCTAGTCCCTAAAGACTTGCCTACCAAACACGTTGCTAAGTCTTGCTACTGTTGAGTAAACAAAAAATAATAAATTTGCAGATAATTTATCACAATGTGATCTGAAAAGAGATGTATTTTTATTGAAGTCTCGTAAAATGACTTATAAATTTTACGAGAAGCATTATTCCGGAATTTTCATTTTTCAATTCTTTATCTTGCAATTTTATGCGTCAAAATTACAATAATGTGTCACAGCTGTTCGGTCGTTATTCGTTCCCACCATAAAAGTAAGTAAACCCTCAAGCCACGACAATGTCGATTTTCTCTTTCATAATGGAAAAATACATTTTAAATCTAAAATTTGCGACTGGAAACATTGTTTGCTTTTCAATAAAAAAATTCACTGGAAGTTCTTTCATTTTTGTATACATACGGATAACTTGAGTGTTTCAGTTTACAAAATATTGAATTTGTTGTATATAAATCTACCCTTCAAAGCTCGTAATACATTCTTTCATGGTTGAAAAGATACAAAGATCCTGAAATGTATTTTTGAATAAAACTGCAACATTTCAGAATATTATTTACCATCCATATCCGTTGTAGCTCGTTTATCTTTAACTGATATTATTTTGATTGACAGCCGATGGTTTTCTGGTTATCATCAGTACCCAAACAACAGAATCTCGTGATGCGCTATGACTGAGGGTCAGCCCTTATCATCATTTGCTATTGTTTGACTTGAAGGGAATTTTTGACAATTAAGAAAAAACTTTTGGAACTGCTGACACGTTGCACGGATGATTGATGATGTGGATTAATATGGGTTGAGGATAAACCATAAATCTAGTTGTTTTACTCTGAAGACAGAGAAGCTTTTAGTTTCGTAAGTTACATAATCATGCATATGTATGTTGGATGGAAATAGCTATTTTAGGAATGGTTTTGCAAACGGCTAAGTTTACATTATTTCCATGTATCATGATTTCGATATAATGATTTTAATGTCATACAAACATGTAAATTTAAATATATTTTATAGTTAATATTTTTCTCCGTACAAATGAGTTGAGATATACTTTATCCATAAGCGAATAGTTTACTCTTGCTTGATATGTTTTTATCTTTTCTGTTGCGTGCTAATTCTAGACTTTGTAAGTTCCAGTTGCATAAAACGTTGTTAGCTGACCATGTATTTAAAAGTATGGTAACATAAAATACATTGGTAAATAATCAAAGTTAGCAACGAAATTATGAGCAACACTCCATTAGTCGCGAGTACTTTTGTAACAAGATTAGTCGCGTGGTCTACTAATGTAGACCCTTTTAATATTGCTTTATTACATTTATTTTAATAAAACTTATTTAATGCAACATTAATATTAAGTTTCTCTGATTTTTTTTTTTATTTCATATAAAATAAAATATATACAGTAGTATTTATTATTATTTAGTTGTATATATGTAAAGATTTTTTTTGATTTTAATAGTGGCACATAGGCCAACATTTGGCGTATATGGTGGAGGTAAAAAAGTACGACCTTCTCAATTCTTCAAACCATGCCATCCGATTACTACTAGCCTCAATTCGATGCATTCAAAGTTATGTAGATATGTAGAAACATGTCCACATCTATAACTAATACCAATAATATATGCACAAAGAAAATTAATGAATAATAGTAACAAAAATGAAAAAAATCTTGGTACGAAAGTAAAATATAACACGCGGTCTACAATGGTAGACCACTAGTATTTGAATAATAAAAACTTAAAGTACTACGCTTATAAAATGCATTTAGCATGCTAAAGTTATAGAAGTCCGTATAGTTAACTTCCACTCAGAACCACACCTACGTAATTAATATGTTATATAATGATAAATTAATAAATCATTCTATTAAAAAAGTGAAATTAAAAATGATTTAATAATGTGACGTTACGTCTCCAATTCCACTAATTTCAGTGCCGTAGCAAGAAGCGATTGGACCCGTTTGTAAATCAAAACAAATAAGTCATTGAGTCTACAACTTTTAATAGGCGCTAAAATTTTTCGTTCCTGCGTCTTAACAAAAAATAATAATTATATCGATGAGCCCTTTGGCTCGTGGACCCGTGTTCATTGCATTTTCTTGTTCACAGCGAAAAAGTAGTATCTTTGAATATATAATACCTACTACTACTATTGGTATTATATATTCAAAGGTAGTATCTCTCTCTGTTGGGGATGTAACGTCCGAAGCAATTTTCAACAACTTTATTAATTGTTTCTCGGGTATTCTGAACTTGAGAAAAATTAATAAATTTGGAACAATTTTTTAAAAAGAAGATAAACATAAAAAATTTAGAAACTCCCATTTACCTAAATTATCTACGAGTATATGAAGATGAATTAATTATTTTGAAAATAATTTAGAAATTTATTATTTTCATAAAATACCCGTTAATCTGAAAATATTAAACATTGGAAAAAATAAAATGAACAATTTTCTATAAATGACATGTATTTTGAAAATGTTATAATTTAAGAATGAATGGCGATCCAAAAAAGTCTTTCGCCACTATTTTGGGTCGCAATCCTAAGGTTGAGAATCGCTGATCTACATAACATGTAGACCGCACGACTAAAATAGGATTAAAGTCAACAATGTTTTATGCAACTGGATCTGTATGATGAATGACTCATTAATTCAAAGTTTTACTTGTTTAAATATATTATACTCTTTGAGCTACTGTATGTGGGCGAGAGTTATCATAATGCAGTATTACTCTTTTTCTTGATTGATTATGACGGATTTTTTGAGGGATTGTATGCAAGCACACCGCAGTATACCATTCATAATTAACCGTCCCTACTATAATTATAGGGTTATAGTTGCAACATGCCCAGTAATACGAAAAGAAAAGAAGCGGTCATATTCTTGTCACGGCTAGTTTCACGAACAACTTTTATTAAAGTAGACTCATTTTGGAATAAACAAACAGGAGACTGCAGCTTTTATCGGAATCATACGAATTGATCCATTTTTCACTGCTTGTCACATAATTATAAATCAGGTGAGACGACTCACCAGAAAAGTGTACGAGGGTGTTTTTTTTTCTTTTTACCTCCAACTACATTAAAGTTTGATAAAATTGGGTGCCCCCTAAAATCTGTGCGCTCTAGGCTATGGCCTAGTCAGCCTATTGGGTAATCTAGCCCTGATTATAGGCGATCTAGTGAGCACATAGCTTCCATATACCCAAATGATTATGCAAGCGAGCACATAGCTTCCGTACTCCGTACACCCAAATGTTTGTGTAACATGGTGTTGATCGCTTTCACGCCAATGCCTAAGGTTGCTTGCACAGAACGAACAGTAACATGACTGTATTTATTTATCATATCGCGTTCAGTCGCAATATTTTCATCAATAACACCTGTTTTTGGACGTCCCGTTCGAAGCTCATCAATAGCGATTCACAGCTTAAAACGAAATACACTGTACGTGCCAACGTTTTAAAGTAGTTAATGAACATGATCAACCCTAATACCTTCTTCATTTCATCAAAACATTGTTAACACGTTAGATGCCACTGTCGCTTATAACGACGGCTGATATATTGCGAAGGTGCCGCTGCCGCTTATAAGCATTGTGGTCGCATTGATGCTTCCAGTTTTCAGCCTGAGTGGGACAGTGGTTGTTTGCGTTAAGCAGGCAGTAGAGTATAGATTTTGAGTTTCGGGATTCAGATGGTGAGCGGTCAGGGGCGAACTCAGAGGGTCGTGAGCGTGAAAATGTATACCATTTTAGCAATAAATTTTGAAAAAATCAAATCTTGGTAGCTGTCATAATCTTTTTACAATTCATTTCTAACATATAGACTGTTAGATCTTCATTGATATATATTTTTTTATTTTTTAATAATTTATATAGAAACAAAACTCTCGTACAAATGAAACAACATTGTTAAATGTTTCTTTTTACAAGAAATATGTATAATCAAGTTATGAAGAATTACAATATAATTATTCGTTTAGCATGATGGCTCTTAAATTTAGGGCGACTCGATAATAGTTGTATAAATCAAATATCTTCTCATTATTTGGGTTGGCTAATAGCTCTTTGTTGGACCTCTCGTTGTTGGCGTCTCTGCAAGAAATATGTTTTTGGCTATATTGGATTCTCATATATTGCGCATCGGAATAGGAAGTGATTCAAGTTGTTAGTTTCATATATAGGTTGCAAATAGTACATATCTCTTCGTTGTTAAAATTGTGGCAGTGACCGTTATGGAAAAAATGAAAACCGTTGAATATTTGCAGTGCGGAGTTGGCTAAAAGGTTTTAGGACTTTTAGAGGAATATTTAGGGAGATGTTGCTTATTGATATTATCGAGGATATTATAATGCTTGAATTTAGGATTGAAGGTTGATTGGATGATTCTGTTGGTATCTGTTGTGTACAAGGATTCATTGAACGCAGTTATTTATTGCGTGTTTCTAGCTCCACCAGGTGATTATTTTGTTCTTCCCAGATCCAGGTGAAATTTGATTTTTTCAGTAGTAATTGTAAAATCCTAACACAGTTGAACTTATTTTGTCTATCTTCACTAATGGTGGTGGTCGGTCGATCAATTAACAATACTAGTTTATCGTAAGAAGCTTTGACGTATCTGTCCGTAGGCATATACAGTATTTTGATCCACCATTTAATCATACGTTTGAAGATATTGCATTCAAGATGGAATTTCCACTTTCTCTTCTTACAAAGTAATTTGGCATAGTTTTCTGCCACTAATCCTTTTCCACGTTTTCAGCTTGCGATGATCCCCAGATTTTGGATCCGTAAATCAATGAGGGTGTTTGTGAAGAGGTGGACAATTTTATGCTAATTTCCCAGCTTTATGTATCTGATTTTATCATTATTTTCTTTATGGCACCTGCTATTCTGCTAGTCGACCTCAAATCTTTTTTTGTGTGCTCATTGAATGAGCCTCAGTTGGTAAATATTAATCTCAGATATGTGTACTTTTTCAATTTCTTTATCTTGGCATTTATATTTTATATGACATTTTGGAGGTCTTCCTATGTGGAAGTGTAGTATTTTTGTTTTACTTTCGTTGATTTGGAATTGCAGAGAATCACAGTAATCACATAGAGCGCATACATCCAACGGAGAGTGGACAAGTATTACTGTCGTCTGCGTATTGTAGAATTAGTATGTCTATAAAGTAGGGTTAATGCAATAGCCATGTAGTTCCTATTTCTGAAGAAATTTTCCATGTCGCATACTTATAAAGCACGGAGCAAGGGGCTAGTGCCACTCACCCTGTAGATCACCTTTCGTTATGTTGATTTCCTGCCAAAGTTCATTATTAATATTGATTTGCAGTGTTGCTTCATCGTATATGTCTTTAGTAGTCTAGCAATTTTCCCACTTATTCCGGTTGATACATCATATTCCAAAGGATATGCTGTGGAACTCTTTATTAATACAGAATACTATTTTTTAATAAAATAACAAATAAATAATGCTTCGTTTAATATACAGATGACGCTTATAAGCGTCGACGGCACTAGGATATGAACTTCGAGGTTTAGTGACAGCGTCGCTTATAAGCGTCGGGGTTTTTTTTTTATCAAAAATCACGTTTATTTTGCTTAATTATTTAAATTAACTTGCAACCAATTTAAGGCAATAATTTAATCTTCATATGAAAAATAAATTTTGGGATCAGGCAGCCAAAGAATGTCATCCAAAGTGTTAAGGGCTTTAATCCATGCTTGGAATTGTAGAAAATTATAACTTGAAAATTTTATGATTTTTCATACAGGTGCTCACTTCTCATAACTGTATCTTCAAAACGTCAGAATATTTTGTCAATCTCTTATTTTTATATATTTAAAAAATCTGATGTGGCCAGCACAATACCTTCCGTCAACCCTGTGTAATATTTACAAATTCCATATATAAATTTTCTTTAATCCATGCTTGGAATTTTAGAAAATTATAACTTGAAAATTTTATGATTTTTCATACAGGTGCTCACTTCTCATAACTGTACCTTCAAAACGTCACAATATTTTGTCAATCTCTTATTTTTATATATTTAAAAATCTGATGTGGCCAGCACAATACCTTCCGTCAACCTTGTGTAATATTTACAAATTCCATATATAAATTTTCTTGCAAAAGATTCTAAATTTCCAGTAAAATTATTTCATAAACAAACTATGCAAATGGCACTTGACAAGGACATTTTCTTCTTCTTCTTTAGCTTTTCTCATTAGTTAGGGGTCGCTATTTTTTATTTTCTACTTCAATTCATTTCTGTTTTGCTGGTTGTCTTCATTCGGTTGCTTTTCTCTGAAGCCTTCCGCAATACAGTCCTTCCATATTATCTTAGGTCTTCCTCTTTTTCTTCCACCTTCTACTAAGCTATTCACTTTTCTTCAAACATATTTTCCTCTCCTCGTGACATGTTTAAACCAATGTAATCGTCTCTCTTGTTTTCTAGAAACTTTTAATACTCGAGTTATTTCCCTTATTCTTTCATTGCTTACCGTATCTTTCCGTGTCTTCCCCAAAATCCATCTCAACCTCCTCATCACTGCCACATTAATTTTCTTTTGATTGACACCGACATCTGTCCACCATCTGTCAGTTAGAATTTTCTTAATTTAGTAGCTGTTTCCATGGTTATAGCATAGCTGGCTGATTTATGAAATTTAATTTCGTTAACTCCATATCCACTAAATTTTAAAAAATAAAATGCAATTAAATCGTATAGATAATAGAATATTCTATAATATTTACAATAACATTAAATGTGTAAATAATATTTAACAGTGTTTTTTCAAGAAAAACTGTTAAAATCTTCAAATGAGGGTACTTCCAGTTGACCAATTATAACCAAAATCTAATCAAGTCTGCATATGGATGTAAGGAAGAGGAATACGTAAGAATTGTAATTTTTGGAACTCTAGTATTGGAGATATCGCGGCACACACACATAGACATAATCGTAAAAATAGTAAAATCGTATTTTAGAGACCCTAAAACATGCTTATTGAAAATTCACCGCCGAATTTTTTGACCAAAGACAATACCTTCCTTACTTAGAGGTGACGGGAGGTAAAAAATCACGGCATACATGCATTGAGACCGCCTTCACATTTAATACTAATTCTGAAAATACTCTAATAAACATGGTCCTAAATTATTATTTTTAATCGATTGCAGATAAAAGCATTTTTTTTAAATACCTATCCAAATAAATAATTTAATTTTGAGTTTTCTTATTAAATTATGTAATATTTTTTTAAACATAGTTATTTTATATTACTGTCGTATGAATATACATACATAGTACAATACAATCCGCAAAATCTCACATGTAGCTGTAATCTCAGATTTATGTCCTAGAATAGCTTATACTGTATGCAAATAAATGTATTTTAATTTAAAACATGTAGGCAACATAGTAACAAATATTTTGTAGACAGCCGGAAAATCATAAAAATAAAACATTCTTTTTTTATAAAAACAGAATAATAGAGCATTCAGAAAACAAATAGCAAACAACTGTCATGCAGAAACATAAAGAAGATTTTGTGTAATACATGTTTTGCTGAGAGGGTCGATTTTAATTTCAAATTTCCGTAAGATGTACGCGTACATAATCTTAACATACATAGCGCAATATAAGATCGTATTGTTGTAGGGTGCCCCTCAACCCTTTGCAATTAGTGTAGTACTCGTTGTGACTTCAGTTCATCCCTTAATAACTTTCCACTCGAAGACGCGCGTGGCAGCCATCTTGTCATCAC
Organism: Harpalus rufipes; assembly: GCA_951394225.1. NCBI lineage: Eukaryota > Metazoa > Arthropoda > Insecta > Coleoptera > Carabidae > Harpalus > Harpalus rufipes. The sequence goes on from OX596274.1 coordinate 65,810,142, forward strand.
TGTTTTCTTCTGCTTGTCTCCCTTTGCGCCACGTAATTGTTGCGGTGCGTATCGTTTTACTCTAGGATCTGTTGTTAACTTGTATTTTCTTTCAGTTTTGGAATTTGAATTAGATTACACAAGAAAAAAGTTCTCCAAACTTGTGGAAATTCTTTGCGAATTAATGTGACAGTCTGAAAATTTGATAATATGTTGGTTAAGTTTATAAATCTCGTTTATTGTCTAGATATATTTATGTCTCCAGGGAATAAAGTTGGTGAAAGTAATTTTGTGTTCATGTTAAGAATTTTAAATTATTAACAACATTTTAACAGCAACGTTATTTATTCACGTATTATTATTACACAATGGCACTTTTTACCACTTTATGAGCAGCAAATTTATTAATTAAACGTGTAAAACATTTCATAAATTCCAAATATTTATGAGTGTATTGAATACATTTATTGAATTTAAAATTAATTTTAAAATTAAATACTGCATTGTGTGTAATTATTTACGTTACCTGAAACGAATATTTTTTTAAATGGATTTTTATGTATAAAGAATTTCGTATATGTAATATTTTTAGATTAACACTGTAAATAGAATTGTATATTCCATATATCCTCGGTGCAAGTAAAAAAGTCAAAAAAATGATAGGTATTTTAACAGAAATCCTAGAAAATTAACAGTAACGGAGCACTTACATATAGCCCGAAGTCTTAAAAATCGGTCTTCATTTGTTACAGTTGTTGCCCTTCCTCGACCTTGCCCAATACGTCTAGTTAAAAGATTGAAAATCTCCTACACATCCAGCTCTAAACTTCTGTGTTCGCCGTTCTTGGAGCAAAATTACTGCATTATATAATACAACTAGAGTTATATATATATTCTGTGGTCTCGGTTTTGTTTCATAGCTTAAAATATTACCGGTACTTTACTTCTATACTTTAGCAAATGCTTAACAAAATATCGAAATACATAAACTAAATTTCATTCTTGTTTTGCTTGTGTTTTGGTTAATATCAGTATTGAGAGGTAATGACATAATTAAAATAAATAAAACAAGATCATATGTTCAAACAATAGATAAACGAACTTAAATGGGGTCCTCCACTATTTTCTTAATTTTTTTTTATGAAACCATCAAAACTGAAAGGTAGATATATAGAGATGATTTTATTTTCAAATAGTTGACTTCGCTAATAATTGGAGTCACATAAATTGATCTTTTTCAACATTTATAAAAATGTATAAATATGTTAATAGTTATTTATTATACAAGCGGTTTAAATGAGCGGTGAGTTAAAGCGCACGAGCGGCGAAGCCGCAAGCGCCTTAATACCGCGAGTTAAACATTAATTTTAACCACGAGTGTAATACGACTGTTTATTCAATTTTGCCCTAATAAAATTCTCCTATTTGAGTGTAAGATTTTCATAAATGAAGTCAGAAGCTTCAAATGACACTTAATGCTTACGGTTATAAAGTCGCTGAGTGTGAGTTTTTATGCGTTACCATGATTGAATTGTTTACATTCCTACATCTAAAGCCATCCTCATTATGGAGTTATTGCTCCATGACAAGGAGAAACCTCCATGCTAAAAACATGCCTCATTATTTTCAAGAATGCCGATATTGGGAGGTAACTAGAAAAAATTGTGTCTTTAGAGACCAAATTAAGTTAAGGTAAGTTAATTCTTTAAAAATGAAAACGTAATAAGTAAAAAGTTTCTTGGTCCATTGTATACAGTACTTGTCTTGGGTATAGCTGGTGGATACCGAATTAGGTAATGCTATGAGAAGTGTAAACTTTGAAAGTGGCAGTTTTTAAAACTGCAACATTTTTTTCATAAGCGATTCCTTGCAAGACCTGACTTCGTTAATGAGAAAATTATATTTGTTCTTGAATTTTTCAATACCTATAGTGTATGTATACTTATTTAATAAATTTTTGATTTATTTTTATTAGACCTTCTCATTAGTATAATAGACTTTGAAATAAATAATTCTGGTACTGTTTTAGAAGTTACGAGTACAATAAATCAAAGACATACGTTATATACAAAATTATAAAATTCTTCTTCTTTTTGTGGCGGAATGGTGGATAAACGTTGATATTTGAATTTATTTCAACTATTTTGGTTGTGATATATTTGACATTTTTAAACCATTAGTGAAATAAAAAAATTAAAAAGCTAACGAAATAAAATTGTTTATAAAACAACTTTCATGGTCTGTATCACCTAACATTTTATACGTCAAATTATTAGTATTTATTTTGACAATCACTATTCTGACACTGACGTAATAAAACGTTACACTTTTGTTCATCTCTAGTTTCTCATTCCATGGCTAATATTATTAAATTGTAATTCCGTAAATTTTCAAATTTTATTTCTGCAGTTATGAAGTAGAAAAAATGTTTTTTTTTTATTCGGATGTAGAAATTTTTGCTTTACATGTTAAACGCCTTTGTTTCACTGTCCGTGATACACCCTGATATGACTTTATATGGCAAAATTGAATAAAATAAATATTGTGCTCAATAATTGAAAATATACTTGGATAATAAGAAATTTAATAATATAATTAATCAAAAAAACTGCGTATGTTGTTAGTCCAAGGTTTGAGTACCACCGACAGCCTATGCCTTTCAACATATCGTTCACTTTCATACCAACGCACGGAATATGGTGTAATATCATACTTTTAAACAACTTTTATTTGGTTTACTTCCGTCGTTTTTCTGTTACATATTTTCTGCTTTTATAAAATGGATTCCGTAGGCGACAGCAAAAGACTTGAAAGTAATGACAATTTAGAATTGAGTAAATGTGTGATGTATGTATAGAGATGAGGAACTGGTTTTAAAAACCCGATTATTTTAAAAACGAATAACTTTTTAATAAAATTAATAGTGCTTAACATACTGTTTTAAGGTCTAGTTTTAATATAAATAACCCATGTTCTAATTTGTTGCGGTGGAGGGCCCTATTGTCGATTTGGGCATTCCTTGAACAAATGTTATCATAAAAAAAATACCCTTTAATTATTTTGAGCAGTGTAGTAGATAATGGAGGACCTGGGGATGAGAAAGTGGAGGTCCGCTTTCAAAAAAATCTGATGTGGCCAACACATAACCTCTCGCCGTATATTTTACCTGGCTGTATGCATAAAGCAAAGATTATTTTTATAAATACAAATAATATATTCATATAAATCTATGACGTATAAACTTCTTTATTATTCAATAATAGCATGTCTCAACATGAAGATATTTTACCATAAATTATGTTACAATACATTATAAAGTAGAGTTTACCATATATAAATATTAGGCTGGTAACAGCAATTTTCAATTCGAACAACTTTGTTTACTTTCTCTTCATATTCTTCTAGTAAAAACATTAATTTTGGGCGGTCTAAAATGTATATATCTGGATTGTGCATTTATTCTTATATATCTTCTTTTACATTTTATTTTTTCATACTTGTTATATCTAAATAACCTTAATTCCCTTTAATAAAGTGACGGATAGATTGCACTCCGATTTTGTCAATATTTACAACTTACTTGAGAAGAATTTGATAGCTTTTTCGCAATTCAAAGTTACTCTAGTCTACAGTACTGGTGTACATTGTCCCATAATGTTTGAAACAAATTTAAGTCCTTCAACCTAGACTTGTCATCTCCATAATAGTCACAGATCAAGAACTAAGGGATTCTCCAAGTACATTTTTAATTCATTACTCATTATTTCTGACACTGACATTTATCTGTCAGTTACAAATAATTTAAATTATCAACTATTTTTCATGGCATTCTTTCGGCTGTCAAATTTATTACAACAGATTATTTTATATATTATACTTCTTTTATCTCTAAATCTATGGAATATATAATAAAATATTTAATCAGATAGAGAATTTAATTTTCTTTAATATTACCACGAAAAATTTTCAAAAAATAATATTTAGAAGATTTTTTTTCAAGAATCTTCTACTTCCGGTTGTCCAATTATTACCAAAACCTTTTCAGATCTTCCCATGAATGTCCGATTGGGAAATACGTTGTTAAACAAATTTTAAGTCTTATAGTTTTTGAGTAACCGTCCTTCCAACATCCCACACACACACATACACACACACACACACACATCCACACACACACACACACACACAGACATCATCGTAAAAATGTTAAAATCGGATTGTAGGGACCTTAAAACGTGCTTATTCAATAAAATCTGGATATGCGATTTTTAGCATGAATGCAATACCTCTCTTAGCGAGAGGTAAAAATATATTGATACCTACATATATTATTTTTTTTACCTTCCGTCACCTTTAGGTAAGGAAGGTATTGTCTTTGGTCAAAAAAATCACTCATGAGTTTTTAGTGAATAAGCACGTTTTAGGGTCCATATAATACGATTTTACCATTTTTACGATGATGTCTGTATGTATATGTGTCTCTGTGTGTGCGTGTGTGTTTGTGTGTCTGTGTGTGTGACGAAAGTTTCGGAACTTCAATACCACGATTCCAAAAATTATATTTTTTTCGTATAGCTCAAGTTTACATCCAGAAGAACACGTGATTAGATTTTGGTTATAATTGGTCAACGGGAAGTACCCAATTATTGACATATAACGTTATTATAACTTAAAGAATATATTAATCTGTATACGATTTGATTGCATATTATACTTCATATACAATAGATATATTGTACTGGCCACATGAGATTTTTTTTGTAATGTGCAGGTCCCTTACTTATACAGGCCTTAGAGGAGGACATTTTAAAAAATATGAATTACTTAGATCATTTCGAAATGATCGAAATTTGGTAATCTGGTCAGAAGCTTGTACTCGTATTAAGATACATGAAACTATTTGAACTAAGTGTTTACAAACCTGTCTTGTCCCATTGCCCCTTAGATGTAACGCGTATCGGAACACGGCACCTCACACATACAGACATAGATACATACGCCGGACACGAATGCTTTATGTAATGAGCTCGTAAATATTAGTTCATGTATCCCAGAGGTGTACCCGTGGACGCGCTCGCTGCATTACAAGGCACAGCGCTGCTCTGTGTATACGGACGTGCTGCCCTCTGACCGCCATGAAATAACAATTATCTTGCGGTCTCAAATTGTCACATTACCGCTCAACTTGCATTACCACACTAATAACCGACCATTTCGGTTTATGCTATACCGGATTGCTCTCATACAACAAAAATGTCACTGTTGCCCATTACAATTTTTTTAATTAATACTAAAAACGACATGTTCATGTTTCATTAATTTGTCCCAGATTCATAACGACATACTTTATTACATTTTTAATTTCTTAAGTATTTATTATTAAGCCTTTTGTACACTACAGGCGACTTTGTCGGTTGGCGATGTCGCCGTTTGGTAAAATAATCGTGGAAGGTTTGACAACTCTTGTTTAAATGGTAACGGCACTTTTGCCTAAAGTCGCCGCCCGGCTACCGGTAATGTTTCATTTTGGACGGCAGACACACGACTGCGGTTCCCGGAAATTTCATCGTAGAAAATTCGTCGCGAAGAAATTTCATCGCCGGTACATTGATCGCCGGTAAATTGATCGCGAGAAGAATTGATCGCCGTTACCGGATCGTATGGAAAATTAACCGCAAGGAAAATTGATCACCGGTAAATTTATCACGGGGAAATTTTTCGGCGGAAAATTGGTTGTTAGGAAAAGTTATCGCCAAAATAACATCGCAGAATTTCATCACTAAGAAAACTAATGACAACCGAATTTAATATTATTCTAATGAATTTTAGGCCGTGACTAGCGTCTCTGGAACGCAGTCTGATCCCGATATCAATTATGATGTCTTATTATTTCCCTAAATATAACAACAACAACCTAATCTAACGCACAAAACTCGACCCGAGTTTTCAAGCGTGACTTTTGTGCGTTATATCTTATTTGTAACTTAATTGATTTGAACAATATATTTTATATGCATAAATATCGTGGCGAATAATTTACCTCGCGATCAATATTTTGGCGATTAATTATCCTACCGATCAATTTTTCTCACGATAAATTAACCGGCGATCAATTTTCCTTGCAATCAATTTTCAACGCGATCAATTTACCTCGGGATTAATTTTCCGGCGATATAAGAAATTATTTCTGCAATGAATGCAGTACAGGAGAGGCCAGTAATATGGGACAAAACAAGCGATCGAAATTGCTAACAGATATTCGTAATTCGTAATTAACTTTTAAGCCTGGAAAGAATATCTGGAAAGCCTCTACTGCACTCCTTTATGGAGGATGAATTCTAATTATTTTAAATTATAATATTTTCTCCTCTTAGTAAATTATAATACGGTTATACGGTACTGGAAACAATTTACCGATGACATTCCGGCAATATGAAACCTCTCAGTTCGTGTACAAAGTATATTCGGTTAAAGAAAAAGGCCTTGTTTTTTTTTAAATTTACCGGAATGACATTTATTGTCCCGGTGTTCGAAATAATGACAGCGCTGCCTACTGCTGAAATAGAGAAACAAAATCACTAGTGACAGTTGTTTCGCAGGCGGTGTGCGGAAGGATATGTTTACAAACAGTAAATACCTGATTTAATTCTTTGATGTTTAATGTTTATATTAGATATTTTCATTGTTTATTGTTTTATATCACGTGTATGTAAAGGAATGACACAATCAATGTGATAAGCTACCAAAATCAAACCAAAGAATCCGGTGGCAGTTCATCAATGGTATTGCTTCCACTTTACAGTAAACTCTTACTCAAAATTTTTGAGCAGGAGAATTCCGTCACACCCGTTGTGCGCTAACTATATTTAGTAAAAAAAAGCTATTAAATCAAATAATAATGTTTTTTTTTCATTTTTCTCCCTTTTGGCAAGTAACCTAAAATATTAAAATTACGTAGATTATCTCGAATTCCCAATAACAGTTCGAACTGATAGGTGTAATATTAAAATAGTTTTCGTTGTAAATTTACTCCATTCTTGTAACTTTTAATAATATTGGTTGCATAGGTATTTTAAATTAAAATTTCTAAAATTTCAAAATTCTATATTGAATAAGTATTATACGTAGAATATGATCTATAAAATAGAGCAATTATTCAAAAATCTAGAAGTCTGAAGTTCAGCACTATAGGTAGCAAAACGAAGTTATCTATGAGTTATTCTTTTCTATTTGTAAGTGAAAATATTTTAGTAGAAACGGGTATGTTGGAGAATGCCTCGATACCAAATTTCGTAAAATAATACATAATAAATACTTTTTTAAGCAAAGGTAATTTAAGTAAGCTCGACGTCACCAAAAATTAGGGTGAATTACCATAAATACAAACATCCAATTAGTAAAGAAACTTGCTGTTCTGTATGTCTGAATTGCAATAAAAATGTGTTTATTAAAGTTGTAACTGACTTATGACCGGTTGCACCATTATTTAATTGAGAAATAAAATAAAATTAAATTAAAATCAACATTTTTATATGAATAAAATATACGTATCACGAGTATGTAAGTGTTAATTTAACTTTAATGTGTGTGTATCTCCCAATTAAAAATTGGTGCAACCGGCCATTAAACATATATTATTACCATTTGTTACTTGTTCAATACTTTTTAAAATATCATCACTTATATTGAATTTATTTTATTGATTTTCAAATGTATAGGTGTACATAAAAAAATAAAATGAATTAAAGATAAAGTAAAAGCGTAATTTATTTTCAAAGTAATTGAATTAAATTTGTTTGAAAAAGGGAAATGTAATCGCATCTTCGCTTATTTCTTTACACGCATAAATTCGTTGGGTCCTTAAGATGTTCTTAAAGATATGCTGGAGATGCGCACACTTAAGACATTTATGCAAACAACACAATTACCCGAATGAAGACGTGTTAATCTGATAACATGAATCGCGCCCGGTAGATCCATCAAAACGCGTCACGTCGTAGCTCCAGCTCCTCCGCTACGCTGCTCACTAAAGAGACGCCGTTATGAATTCTAAAGATGACGACGCGCAGATTATTTGAGTAATTTTCAGGTAATTCGGAGACATTGATTTCAGAATTGGTTGAGATGGTTCGGCCTTAAAGATTCCACCAGCCTGGAAACTTGTTTGAGGGAAAAGCCGGTTTCGTGCATTTTTTCTAGACTAATGCTTTAAATATGCTTGGAAAAATCCTGTTATTTATAAGCTCATTATACCGAGATGCTTACTTTGGTAAGTATACCAAAGTAGCGAGCTGTAAAATATGCATAAGGATTATATTTTACTCTGATATCTTCTAAGCAAACGAATAGGTATTAAAATTATTACCAAATTGAGTATCATAAATAAATAAGCTCAGATAAAAAAAAACGTTAATTTACCATAAGAATTGGGTTCTCCACAATTTCTAATTTTTAGTCTCGAAATAATTGTTATACAACCTTACGCAATATTTAGCTCGCTGAAATAAGAAAAGAATTCTCCATCTAATAAACTAACAAATTATACAGGGGGTTTCCTTTAAAACAACCAGCGCTTTTTTGGGCGAACTAATGACTTTAGATAAAAATGTTATATACAAAAACGGTAGAATAAAATTATATTTTTTTAAATGGCAACCTATATAAATTTTTTGTCCATTAGATAGAGAATTTCTTTCTGATTTCAACGATATAAATATGATATGGGGTTGTATAACAATTATTTCGAGAAAAATGATATTAAAAATCAGAAATAATTTTGCAATATTGAAGTAGGCTATGCAATAAACAACTATTAATACGATATTAATCTTATATCTAAAATAACTTGTTTTACTAAGAAATTCATAATAACAAATGAACTACATAACGAAGAAATATCAAAAAATAATAGTACTAACATAAAAAGAAAAATAATATGATGGAATTATTTGTTTGCATTTGTTTATTGCATAGCCTACTTCAATATTGTAAAATTATTTCTGATTTTTAATATCATTTTTCTCGAAATAATTGTTATACAACCCCATATCATATTTATATCGTTGAAATCAGAAAAAAATTCTCTATCTAATGGACAATTAATGTATATAGGTTGCCATTTAAAAAAATATAATTTTATTCTACCGTTTGAGAACCACTGGTTGAATTTTTTATTTATTATTCCTCATAAATTAAGCCCTTTTTCCTGGTAATTTTTTGTGTATAACATTTTTCTCTAAAGTCATTAGTTCGCCCAAAAAAGCGCTGGTTGTTTTAAAGGAAACACCCTGTATAGGTATGGGTATCATTTAAAAAAAATCTGATGTGGCCAACACATAACCTCTCGCCGTATATTTTACCTGGCTGTATGCATAAAGCAAAGATTATTTTTATAAATACAAATAATATATTCATATAAATCTATGACGTATAAACTTCTTTATTATTCAATAATAGCATGTCTCAACATGAAGATATTTTACCATAAATTATGTTACAATACATTATAAAGTAGAGTTTACCATATATAAATATTAGGCTGGTAACAGCAATTTTCAATTCGAACAACTTTGTTTACTTTCTCTTCATATTCTTCTAGTAAAAACATTAATTTTGGGCGGTCTAAAATGTATATATCTGGATTGTGCATTTATTCTTATATATCTTCTTTTACATTTTATTTTTTCATACTTGTTATATCTAAATAACCTTAATTCCCTTTAATAAAGTGACGGATAGATTGCACTCCGATTTTGTCAATATTTACAACTTACTTGAGAAGAATTTGATAGCTTTTTCGCAATTCAAAGTTACTCTAGTCTACAGTACTGGTGTACATTGTCCCATAATGTTTGAAACAAATTTAAGTCCTTCAACCTAGACTTGTCATCTCCATAATAGTCACAGATCAAGAACTAAGGGATTCTCCAAGTACATTTTTAATTCATTACTCATTATTTCTGACACTGACATTTATCTGTCAGTTACAAATAATTTAAATTATCAACTATTTTTCATGGCATTCTTTCGGCTGTCAAATTTATTACAACAGATTATTTTATATATTATACTTCTTTTATCTCTAAATCTATGGAATATATAATAAAATATTTAATCAGATAGAGAATTTAATTTTCTTTAATATTACCACGAAAAATTTTCAAAAAATAATATTTAGAAGATTTTTTTTCAAGAATCTTCTACTTCCGGTTGTCCAATTATTACCAAAACCTTTTCAGATCTTCCCATGAATGTCCGATTGGGAAATACGTTGTTAAACAAATTTTAAGTCTTATAGTTTTTGAGTAACCGTCCTTCCAACATCCCACACACACACATACACACACACACACACACACACACATCCACACACACACACACACACACAGACATCATCGTAAAAATGTTAAAATCGGATTGTAGGGACCTTAAAACGTGCTTATTCAATAAAATCTGGATATGCGATTTTTAGCATGAATGCAATACCTCTCTTAGCGAGAGGTAAAAATATAATATTTTTCAATCCTTTGAGAACGACTGGTTGAATTTTCGATTTCTTAGTACTAATATATCATTCTTGATATTTTTTTTCTATATAACATGTTTCACTAAAGTAATGAATTAGCCCTAAACAGCACCGGTTGTTTTAAAGGAAACACATAAATATATAAATATGTTTAGAATAACTTTCAATGGCGATAATTGGAAACTTGCACGGAAATAACCAATTTAGTAAAAAAAATATCTGTCGTGACCAGCACAATACCTCTCGCCATTTCAATTGTAGGTTATAAGAGTATTTTATTTAACATTTCTTGTACATATCAAAAATTCTAATTACATCTATTCTTACTATTTAGAATGTTTTTATAATTCTAAATTCATTCTACGAGCAACTTTTCTAATACTCTTCTAAATGTTGATGACTGTACAATGCACAATATAGAACATGTCAAAAATATGATAAAAGATAATAATAATATAGTTAATAATTATAATATTCTTGTAATGAATAAAAACTATGTTTCTGCAAAAACAATTTCAATTTATTTTTAAATGTTTATCACATTGTTTAATTTCAGAAGGTAATTTGTTGAACACATGTAAACCCTGCACTTGAGGTGCTTTAATAACGAGACTACTTTTAGTCAATGGGACTCTATAATAAGTTTTATCACGCGTGTTGTAATTAGAATAGAAGAGTTTTTTGGAATGTTGTCTCTATTACGAAATTTAAAGATACAGATTTCATAAATATAGATGCAAAGTGTGTTTGTGAGACATTGGCTACACAGCGTACTATCTTTTTTGGAAGACGAACACATGAAGGGTGTATGTAATATACGTATAATTTTAAATATTTAATTAATAAAACAATAAGAAATATTAAATATCCTTCCCCTAAAAAGCCTTCAATAATATCTTTCGATTTTTGACACTGACATTTATCTGTTATTTAAAAACATTATAATTTCTCAACTGATTACCATGGAGTTTTTTGGTCTGTCATTATTGCAATTTAAATCTATTGAATTATAATAATTTTTTTAAATGTATCACATAAAGAATTTTATGTTCTTTAATATTTGTAATTACATAAATTTTCAAAAAATAATATTTAGGAGATTTTTTTTTAAATACTACTACTTCCGGTTATCCAATTGTTACCAAAATCTATTCAATTCCTATCAATGTTAGTTTGATGAAGTCGTAATAAAAGAAGTCTTTAGTCTAACAGAATTTGAGAAATTGTACCTCCAACATTCACACACAGACACACAGGCAGATATAAAAATGTTAAATTCGGATTTTGGGGACCTTAAAATCTACTTATTCACTAAAATTTGGATATGTGATTTTAGCATGAATCCAGTACCTCTCTGAGCGAGAGGAAAAACTACGTATATTTTACATAGGCAGTAACGTGTTTTTTGTTGTCCTACAAACGAATGTATAGTAGCGTGGTATCATAAATTCAAAAACGTATTAATTGGTTTACTTTTGTTGTTTTATTATTTTCTACACTCATGTACTAGAAAATGGATTCCGGATTTCAAAAAGACAGCAGCAGAACGCTAGACAATAGTAAGTGAGGTGAGTGAGGGGTGAAAAGACATAGCATTGCTGTAACGTAATGTTAAAAAAATTAGTATTTTAAAAATTAATAACTTAAACTTTGATAGTCTCTCTTGTACTGGCTCTTACACCGTTTTATGAAATGACAATTATTCTAATTTGTTACTAATGTGGAGCACCTGTACAAATTACGAATTTCGAGTTTTATTTTCCTTGGCATATTAAAAATTACTAAAATAGATAAATAAATAAACATATCGTGGAATATGTGTACATATTCTTCAAATCATTTAAGTTATCTATTCATTTATCCAACCTTATGTATTTATTCTGTAATTTATAGCTATAACGATGAGAAACGAAAACCGTTCATGAACGACTTACCTTATTTTCTAACATTCGTTCTCAAACGAAATTTGTTAGCATTGCTTAATAATTATTTCTTTATTCTGTTACAACGAATAATAATGTAGGTTACTTTCGACAAGTTTCGACTTAAAAAATTCTGGTAATGAGATAACTACGAGATAATAGTTGCTAGTACATACCTAATTCGTTTAATACTCGTACCATACCGGCTGATTTATTTAGAACATTGTATCAATTCCGAAATATTTTACGTAAAAATTATTTTGGCAAATAAATCCTTTCTTAGAAGATGGTGTCCGTGTCGCAAGGATTCCCACAGTTCTTCAATTTTTTTTTTCTTAATTGGTAACTGAATTAGTTTATAATTGTTATATTTTAGTTCATGCTTTCATTGCATTTTTATTCTCAATGCAGTTACAAGAAATCTATGTCCTTCATTACAGGTTTCAGTAAGTCGTTGTATACGGAAAGTTACTGACATTGTTCAAAAATTATTACGAAGATACATAAAATTTCCTGAAACTATTGAAAAAATTTTAATTTTAAAAAATATGTAGGTTTAAAATACGATACAAAGTTAACAGTAGTACAGAAATCCAAAAACACTGACTGTTTTTGTAATAAAATTTCAAGGATATCGTGTAAAAACCGCGGTAATATTTTTAAAATATTCGGTCGTCAACGATGTCGTTCATGAACGAAAATTTAAAAAATAAGTGCGTTAATTCTTCATACATATTTTGCTCTAAACTTAGGTAAATATATAAAAGAGGTATAGTTAATTAAAAATGTTAATAATGTAACCCCTGTGGTGAACTCTCCATTCCAACAATAAGTGTCCGTGAGGTGATGCCTGGTAAACATCCGCATGGTACAAATAAGTCATCATTATTACCGAAATCTGTGTACATAGCAGAGTGGCACACCCAGAAATGGGTAATATTCCGTGATATGTTTATTCATTTATAGTTAACAATATATTTCCTACGTTCTGGGAACAGTATACACACTGTATATATACTTATATAAAATTATAAATTTTCTTTCAAAATTATTACTTTAACTAATATAAAACTACAGAAATGTCGATGGCAAGTGTACGTAATTAATCATATGAAAGTAAATAGAAGATAAATATTATTAATCTAATATAATATACCTTTTGAAATTAAATTATACAAATATTATCATTTTATTTAACTGAAATGGTGACAACAGCTACTGTAATTAAGAAGAACAACAACCCTGAATATATCACTAAATATCTTGTACGAGTAACATCAAAACATTTGTTACAATGCTTCCATGAAATGATCTGAATGCTGGTCTATAAACCAAAATCCCTCATAAAACCTCAGATAACCTCATTCGCGTCAAAACATAAACAAATGAAATCAAGCAATTATATTTGCATCCAAGCATAAACCACTCGTATCTCCAAACAAAACAAAACAATTAGTCTGAAGCCGGAATTTCCGTAACTCAGTATGAATGACGACTCAGATTGCTAGGTTGGGTTTATCGCTATTCACGTTCACGCGCTTGATAAACACGTGAGTTTTACTGCCGATAGGGTAGTAAAGCCATCGCGTGACGAAGCGCTGCAATCCGAGACAGCAAGCAAGCTGCTTTGCTCTGCAGGTGTCTATTTGCTCATTTTGCGGCAAACTGAATTTTGTCAGATACATTGCTACGTACGAGTATTACCGGATTTTCAATTTTCTGTTTGAAGCTTACTGCTGGCAGCGTTTAATTTTGTTCATAATGCGTATTCAATATTACTCCAGAATTTAATAACCACTCATATTAATATGGCATGGAATATTTCAATCTCAAATGCTTACATAATGATTGGATTATGTAATATTTGCATGCTGACATACATGCTAATACAAATATATGTAGTTCATTTATTAGGACTAATAATCGTTGAAATTGAATTACTAAGGAAAAGTACCTACTCGAAAATCACAAATTAAAAAGTCCATCAATTGAGCTAATAAACATACTAAATAAATCCCAATGTACGCACGTATTTTACGTTCAATATCAGACTGAGAAAAAGCTTAGTTCGTTCAAATGAAACCTTAATTCACCCAATAAATCATAGAATTCATTTGAGCCAACGAAATATAGAATTGAATGAATTAAATTTTTTAATTGAACGAATTCATTCAAATAAATATAAATTATTAATACAAAATAATATTATTGCCGTTATTGGAACTCACATCTTATTAACTCTTAAAAAAGATGATTAATTTATTCCAATGTTCATATTATTTGCTTACCGCAACGGAATAATGAAACTGATAATATGTATACTTATTTTGTATACTCGTGTGTATTATTAGTTTCATTTTTACCTTCCGTCACTTTTGTTTAGGTAAGGAAGGTATTGTCTTTGGCCAAAAAAATCGATAGTGAGTTTCAAATGCATAAGCATGCTTTGAGGACCTTAGAATACGAATTTACTATTTTTACGATGATGTCTGTATGTATGTGTGTGTGTGTATGTGTGTGCGCGTGTGTGTGTTGTGTGTGTTTGCTCTCAAGTGTTCCGCAATACAGTCCTTCAATCTTTTCTTTGGTCTTCCTCTGTTTTTCTACCTTCTATTACTAAGCTATTCATTCCTCTTGCAATATATTTTTCATCTCTCCTCATGACATGTTCAAAACAGTGTAATCGTCTATCTTGTATCTTTTTAGAAACTTCTATCACTCGAGCAATTTCCTTATTCTTCTTATTCCTTATTTTATATTTCCGTCTCTTTCCAACATCCATCTCAACACCCTCATTTCTCTGCCACTTTCATTTTCATTTCATTGACACTAATATCTGTCAATTAGAATTTTCTTAATAGGTATAGTATATCCATTGAACGTAAAGTATAAAATGAAAACAAATCGTATAGAAACTGAACTATTCTTTAATATTTATAATAACATAAAATGTCATTAAATGATATTGAACTGCGTTTTTTTTAAACCAAATCTGTTAAAAGTTGCAAATGTGGATACTTTCGGTTGACAAATTATAACCAAAATCTAATCACCTTTTCGTTTAGATATAAACTTAAGGAACACGAAAAAATGATAAGTGGAGTTATGCGATCCGAAACGATCATCACATACACACACGCGCACACACACGCATACGCACACACACACGTACATACAGACATCATCGTAAAAATAGTAAAATCGTATTCTAGAGGTCCCAAAAAGTGTTCATTCATTAAAAACTCACCATCAAATTTTTTCACCAGAGGCAATACCTTCCTTACCTAAAGGTGACGGAGAGTTAAAATATACTAGCGTTTTCCGTTACAAGATCAATACCGACTAATAAGGATTCGTGACTAAAATGACATAAAATGTCATTAAATGATACTGAACTGTGTTTAAAAAAAAAAAACTGTTAAAAGTTGCAAAAGGGTATTCTCGCATATTTTTTTTATTTTTTATTCTTAAAGAACAGGTATTTCTAAGAGTACCTGTGAAAACCCGAATTAAAAATTCCTTTTAATAAGCGAGATATTAATTTTTAAAATTTAATTTTGGTAGGTCACGTGATACGTGACGTACTAGTTGTACGTACCAGCGGTGTACAATCAGTGGTTCATGAGTTTTCGAGATGGTATTCAGTAAGTATTAAAAAGGTAGGAAATCAAATATATTTAATTGTAATCATACATATTATTACTAAAAAAATGTAAAGATAATTATAAGAAAACCATTTTAAGTAAATGATTACATTTATTTATCCCTACAGCTGTAGTACGAATACTCCCGAACGAACCGAAGTAGACCCGAGCATGTACGTACCTAAATGCGGCGTGTTATCATATTCGAGCATGCAGTAGGGATATCAACTGGTCTCCCATTGATAGTACAACTAGTACATCATCAAAATTTTAATGCTTTATATCTTTTGCAACAATCAATTTATAACATGTTTTTTTGCTTTTTCTCTCTCGTTTACCAATCAACTTTAGTATTTTAAATAACTTTTTAATGTTTGTAATCATGAGAGAATACCCTAATGTGGATACTTCCGGTTGAACAACCAAAATCTAATCACCTTTTCGTTTGATTACAAACTCAAGGAACACGAAAAAATTATAAGTGTTAGAATTATGATATTGGAGTTATGCGATCCGAAACGATCATCACATACACACACACACACACACACACACACACACACACACACACACACACACACACACACACACACGTACATACAGACATCATCGTAAAAATAGTAAAATCGTATTCTAGAGGTCCCAAAAAGTGCTCATTCATTAAAAACTCACCATCGAATATTTTCACCAGAGACAATACCTCCCTTACCTAAAGGTGACGGAGGGTAAAAAATATACTGGCGTTTTCCGTTACAAGATCAATACCGATTAATAAGGATTCGTGACTCAACTTGATGTTTGTTTAGTAGTCCCACTACTTAATGTTGTGTTTCCGTCCGAAGTCCATCTATCCCCACATGAAAATATTTGGTACTAATAAAGATGCAATTTCTGAAAAACCCAGAGGTGATAGAAAACATAGTTTCAGATCCGCTTCCAGCGTTGAAAATACTATAAGAATGCCCATGAAATCTGGTCCAATAATCATTATTGTAGCCTCTACTGTATAGTGCAAAATGCTAAAATCGGAATAACTTTTTAACCCTTGCCTTCCCAAAATAGGGTTAAATCAAAACTGACCTGATTATCGGTTTTTTGTTCATAATTATTCTCATGATAGAAATATTACAAACAATTCCTCTTGAGAATTCTCCTAAAATATGTTAATAATTTGATACATTTAATGTTCATTAATTGAAGTTTAAGAAGCTTTGAGGTTTTTAACATTTCTTTTAATTTGAGTCTACAATGACCCGATTTTGGTTTTCGATGTGATGATTTAATAACCATAAAAAATAAAGTAAGAAAGGAAATAATTTGTTTATATTGATCAAGATGAAAATAGAGAATTTTAAAAAATATATTGTTTACTTGATTGCATTATAATTATTTAAGATATTTTTTATTTAGATCAAGAATAATTTTGTTTTGTTTTATATTTTTTCATGTTTTCTCTTAATATAAAAATTAATCATTAAGCAAATACAAATTTGTATTATTATTAATAAAGGAAGTTTAAATACAATAAAAGTAAAACATTAATAAATATTCTCATATTAATAACAAAATGTCGCATAAAAATTTCGGTTCACATATGACCCCATTTTGGACACCCATGGTACAAAATTATTATTGTCAGACAAGAGTTAATACAGTACAAATCCTTGCTTGATAGAAAAACACGTTTTTCATATGAATTTAGCGTGAAAAATCATTTAAGAACCAAACGTTAGCATCGCTGCTACAAAAAATATATTTTTCTTGTTGGGTGGTTAATTGGCCAGTTTACAGCCTTCGAGTTTGATAAATACTAGTAGTTATGTTTATTTTTTGCCACAAATCACACATTATTGTCGGACGACGGGAATGGAATATGCGGAACATGGTTCACACGACGTCACTGCGAGCCGCTGCGAATAAGCAGATGTGCTCTAACCAGCCACCAAGCAGATTTTTTATCACTAATTTGATAATGAAATTTTCCACTTCTAATTTTTGATTTGTTTTAGCCCTTTGACTCAAATCCCAAAAGACGGGCATCACTTTTCAGATATTTTGTATGATGGTGTAGTATTTATTTGCAAAAAAACCTAAATTTAGACAATGATATTTTTATTGGTTCAAAAATACATTAATTAATTTCCAGCTTAAATTAGCTTACTGTCTGCTTTAAATTAGAACTTTTTGCATATGTTAATCAATAATAACCGTAAAATTATAGCAACTACTAATTAATAAAGTTATAATTAGCATGTTAGTTAGCTACAAGTTGTTATAGTGGCAGTAGTTATTTTACAAAAAATGTTAAAAACATTTTTACAAACACACAAAATATCAAGTGTATCTGGATTTAAACAAGGTGTTCCTTTTGTTTTCAAGAGTTCATTTATTGCCTAAATAATTTGATGTTCGCAATTTAACAACGGCGAATACCTTGAAAAACAAAATTGCGGAGAATATATTTTTTGTTCTTCTCCGAGATTTGATTGCTCGAAAGAAAAAATTTACATTATTGGTAGTCGTATGGGACGTACGTCATATTTTGCGAGTCAGAAAGTTCGCAGACGTTAGGGAGAGGAGAAAAAGGTAAGTTTCTCGAAGATTACAATATGATATGGCGAAGTCGGTCCGGACAGCGCTAAGCTAGGAGAGCAAGCACAAAACTTGAAGAATTTAACACTCGGAGTGACAGCAAGTTCTGTCGGACATCGGGAAACTTGGAAGCAGCGGTCGAGCGCGACGGAGAGAATTTTCGGTAGAAAGAGATGGACAGCAGGGACCTCTTTTGGCTTTAATCCATTAACGGCCTCTCATAAATTTCTCCCCTTGATATCTTTTAAACGAGGATGTGCCATAGTTAGCGTCAAGGACAAACCATTCCCAAAAACTTGTACAACTTCCAATCTTCAGACTCTCCGTTATCTCGCTAGTGATGAATGCGTATTTCACAAACCAAATTATCTTTACATTTTCATTTTACGCTCTTTGCCATCAGGTACAGATTCAGGATTTCATCTCCATTATTTATTATGAAAATTCTACTTGAAGGAATATCCGTATCACTTACTTTAGTTACTATATAGTTTAAAGATAATAAAAAATTGTGATTCATATTATTATAATAATGGAATAATACAAAAAAATATATTGTTGATATTTTTCTTATTCATTAAAATGTTCACCGTTACAGATTTTTTGTGACGATTTCATTCATCCGTTCGTTACTCACACAAACGTCAAACGGAAGGCTAACCATCATTCTAATCTAAAATTTATTAAACATACTAACTAGCATCGCCCTTGGCAATTTATTAATATTTGCTTTTTCAATTCTAATTCTATGATTAGTTAACAAAACCGCATTACAAATAAACATCTAATCTCACATTTCGTCCTTCTACACACATATAAACTTAAAAATATAAACACAGCTTACATCGGCAATAATTTATTTGTTCAGTATTTTATTTAATTGAACAGTATTTTATGCTCAGTATTTTTCATAAATGTTCTGTATTAATAACATAGTTCAGTAAAATAATACTTGTTCAGCATAAAAAATAAATGTTCAGTTTCCCAAAAACAACTTATCAGGAATCGACTTCGACGAGTGTCGGAAGATACCGATGCTCATTAACGTCGCGACGCCTGCCGTCGTTTTGACTTTTCATCAATTCTCAAAACCACTCATCGGAAATCAAATTCGACAGGCATGGGAAGATACCATCGCTGATTTCAAATTGTAATAAAATATTTACTACGGTTGCAGGATCCAACAAAACTAATTTTTGTCCAACATTAAATTCCAGCCCCTCCTTCATCCCAGTTAAAACCACATTAATGTAGTTCTTGCCGTCTCTGAAAAGTGAGGGATAAGCATCGATGAGAGTGTTTGGCTTAATATACGAAATTATTTTTTGGTAAGTAAGAACAAATCTGAAAAATTTCTGAACCAAAATTTTTTTTTTTACTGAACAATTATTATTTTTACTGAACAAAAAATTCGGAACAAAACCAAATAAAATACTGAGCAAAATTGAATAAAATATATTTTACATTTACATAGTGTAATTTTTTTACACTGATTGCATAACTCGTTTTCTATTCATATAATCAGTGCGCACTAGCTTAGTTTTAAGTGTTTCATTTATACAGTCCGAATGAACTGACCATTATTGAGTGCATATTTACCTGAACTTATTATGAACGTTAGCTCTTGCGCGTGCAGTTTGCCAAATTCATATATTTAAAGTTGTAAAAAGTGTATGTTTAAGTACAATGGAAGTAATTTTTTTTTTTTAATAAAGAAAGAATTATTAGAATATATATATATATATATATATATATATATATATATATATATATATATATATATATATATATATATACAGGGTGCTTCTATACCTCTGCACGAAACTTTAATGCCATAATAATTTGATATACAGATTATAGAACAAAAAGATTTTTTTTTTCAAATTCACAAAAATAAGGATAGTTCATTCCTAGCGAACATTTTTAGTGCCACTGGTTTCATAGTACATTTAATTACCTACATAATAACTAATTAATAAATGATTATTTTTAGCCAGTGTTTATATTTTTATTTCATTAATAACATAATTGTAAATAATTAAATATACTATGAAACCAGTGGCACTAAAATGTTTGCTAGGAATGAACTACTCTTATCTTTACGTTTGTGTTGTAGCAAGAACTAGTGCCGGGCATGACATCATCACCTGCACTAAGTACAAAACTAAATATATAAATGGAAAACACTGATTAAAGAATCAGCGAGAAACAGTTTTATCTGTTTGGCATTGTTGAAAATATATATCGCTATATATAACTTATATTTACAATATTTGGACTAGATTGTTTTTCCCAAACCTTCCGAATCTGATAACATGAATTTTAAGTTGTTAAATCTTACCGGCCTGGGGCGTCTAAGCTATTAGACAGTTGTTATCAATTAATTATACAAAAAAATATACTCGCAATATGTTAGAATATTCGTAGCAATAATAAACTTACTGAATTGCATGTTACAGTACAATGCGGAAGATACGAAACAATGTAACAACGTACTCCTATATATCATTGGTGATAGATCTCTAAATCAATGTGTAGGAATATATTGCCAGAAAACGTCATCATTGTTCGTTTCTCCATTTATATCTCGAGTTTTTCAGACTTTCTGTATATAGAAACATTGAAGTAAATGATCTGTCTTTGTTAAAGCAGTTATTGGGAGTCGAAGATCTTTATTTAAACTTCTTTTGTAAAAGTTCAAAATGAAGCGCGAGAAAATAAACACCATATTATGATGAATTGGAATTCTTTTCTTTCCTATATATTTGTGCGAAGGAACGTAAAGTTTACCACCAAAATGAAATTTGTTTTCTTTAAAAAAGTTTCAGTATTGATTAATAAAGTTTTAAATTTAATTACAGAATTTTAAAGAAAATATAACACTTCAAGAAAGATGTATTAATCAAAGACCTAGTTACGTATAATGATGAAATCAGATCAACACCTTGAGCCTGAAATCGTTTTCATGTACAGAATGTTTCATGTTCGATGTTTTTTAAAGGTATGTCGAGTAATGGTAACGACAGAGCAAAATCGTCTGTACATTCCAGTTATTTATTGAGATAAATTCATATGTCATCACGAGAATTTTCTATTGTCTTTTGTTTTTGAGCTACAGGCTAAAACATGATTTATATTAAAGATTCAATCGCGATACGTTTACGATACGATACTTCTTGCCTCGATATTTTTTATGACACATTTCATCTACGTTCTCGATACAATAACAATATGACCATACAATGATGTTCTCAGTTTACATTAGCTATACGATGACAATACAATCATGTTACAGTATCGTCTTGTCGACTGGAAGGTTGCGTCTATTTTGTTGCGTCCATCATGTCGTTTTTATTTTAAAATGTCATTGATAGTTCCCTGATTATGAATGAAACATGACGTACACACTAGTTGTAGATTATAACAATAGGTACATATAAAAACTGGTATTGTATCTTTAACCTATCGTCTAATATAAATACACCGTATCGTTATTGTATCGTGATATTATCATTATCTAATCATGAATGTATTGTTAATTTAAATCAAGCCAAACATAATAATTTTTAATGGGAATTTATATTGAAAATAATTTCATATTTGTTTTCTTATTTTACTTATGTATAATGAGTATACGTTCTTTTATTTTATGAGACTATTTTCAACAAAGGTTCCAATTTAAAATATTGTATTTTTGTCATAAATATTAAAAATATGAAAAAATGTAATCACATTACATTATTGTATGTTAAAAATCGTATATAAAAACTGTTTATTTTTTTCTATTTCTTATAGTAAGATATGATGTATTTTCAATATGAACGACAAACAATTTTTAGCTTGTAGCTGAAAAACAATAGGCAATAGAAAATTCTTGTGGTGACTATTACTAAGAAAAATGACTCCAAAAACACTCATCAGGAATTAACCTCGACGCGTGTTAAAAGATACTGATGCCCATCGACGTCGTAATGCTAGACGTCGTTATTGAGTTTTCAATAATTCTCAAAAACATTCATCGCGTACCGACTTTGACGTGTGTCGGAAGATACCGGCGTCCATTGACTTCGCGACGCCAGGCGTCGTTTTCGAGTTTTCATCATTTCTCAAAAACACTCATCGGAAATCAACTTCGACGCGTGTCAGAAGATACTAATGCCCATCGACGTCGTAACGCTAGACGTCATTATTGAGTTTTCAATAATTCTCAGAAACATTCATCGAGGAACGTCTTCGACGGGTGTCGGAAGATACCGATGCCCATCAACGTCGCGACGCCAGGCGTCGTTCTTAAATTTTTTATCAATTCTTGAAACTACTCATCGAGAATCCATTTTGACGAGTGTTAGTAATACTAAGGCCCATCGACGTCGCGACTAGGGTTACAGGGTCCAACAGAACTAATTTTTATCCAACATTAAATTCAAGTCCTTCTTGCCGTCCTTGAAAAGTTATGGATACGAAGCGAAGCGGAGTGATTGGATTCTGGCGGATCGCCAGCGTAGCGGTTAGTATATGAAAGTATTTCTTTGTTAGGTTAGGGTAAGTTTGAGTGCCAATAGCCATATTTAAACGTTTTTCATACAGATAACAGTGAAATTTTTTATTTGAATATTTATTTTTATCTTTCCACCTTGAAAGCACTACTAATGCGAATTTTTACTTGCTACCTACATACAAAATACGAATACAATGGTATAGTATTGTATGCGTGAGTTTCGAGCGTTAAGTTAGGTTATGGTTTGTTATTGTTTAAAGAAGAAAAGATCTTAAAAAAATATATTGTATTCAATTAAATTACGATGAATTTATCGTAAATCGTTAGAATCCGCATGAAGCTTAGCGGTGTCGGCTTTCATTATTTTGCCCGAAGGGCCGACAGTGATAAACTTACTTGAAAGCAACCACTGTAGCCTAATATAAATTATAAACGAAACCAAAAATAGTATTTTAATCAACAAAACATAATACTGAACATATATGAAAAAATACTGAAAAAAAATGTTTTTCACTGAACAAAAAATATATTTTACTGAACAAATAACACTGAACAGGTCTGAACAAATACTGAACAAAAAATGTCTTTTTGCAAATACTGAACAATACCAAATAAATACTGAGCAAAACTGAATAAAATAATGAACACTTAAATAGGTGCCTTACTATTATACTTCACCAGCTCACCCATAATATCATTCACAAGCTCTTCCATAGTGGTATGGATACGATGGTGATAGGTCTAATGAAAAAAAAACATACTTACTTTTTTATATCTATTTATTAAAATAAAATACTTAATGTGTTATGTTTGAAAGTTATATATGTTTGCTACTTAATGGCGTTTTATTTTTTAATAAATAAAATTTAGATAGAAATATATCTACAAGCAACCAGTTAACCGTTAATAGAAATAAACTTTAATAAAAAAACACAGTTTACGTAGGCTAACAAATGAATAGATATCTTCATACTTTGTTAGTTTAAATAAATTTTGTTATAAGCTTATTATTGCAAAAACCAGTATAACCGCCTACTTGTAGCTTAACCCACTAATAAACCGTTCAGCTGTATTTCCATATCTTGTTAATTGTCATAACAGATTAACCGCTTAATATAATACGCTGTTAAGCAAGTATTTTGGACAAGCACGGTTAATTTGCAATTTGAACGAATATTCCCAATAATTACGTAGATTATTTAATGTAAATAATGGGGAAAAATACAATACGTGCCAAATCCTGAAAGTACCGTCCAATCCAATGAAACAACAGTGTGTATGCTGTTTTATCTGACGATATTTTACTGAAAAGTACATTACAACACAATAGAATTCAATTCAAATGAGAAAATGTCAAAACTCTAACAATTGCTTATTGCGTTGATATTTTACAGCATTAATTAAAATATTTATTTTAAAGTCGGATGCAGATCAAAGATTTTAGTGTTCCGTGTAACTATTTTGTATTGCAATAAAAATATGCAGTAATATTTTTTGAGGTCTGATTATAGATTTTAAACCAGAGCTATATTTATGGATACATCGTTGACTCTAATGCTATTTTATTGAATGGTTTTTGAG
This sequence comes from Harpalus rufipes, assembly GCA_951394225.1. Taxonomy (NCBI): domain Eukaryota; kingdom Metazoa; phylum Arthropoda; class Insecta; order Coleoptera; family Carabidae; genus Harpalus; species Harpalus rufipes. The sequence continues at coordinate 65,834,883 of OX596274.1, forward strand.
TTTAAACATATAATATAAAATTATAGTGGTATAGAGCAATATGTTTATATTTACATAAACGAATATGTATAAGCTTTTAATGTAATAAATTTGCTTTGAGGAAAGCAAAATAAAACTACTGAAAGTATTTTCGCTTTTCTCTATTTATTGAACACACATGTTTTCGTATACACAGCACAAACCAATTTTTCAAATGTAACACTTGTAAAATTCTCAAGCAGTCTTCATTTGAAGCTATAAACGTTCATCTTAAGTACTAAAGTTGATTTTCCATCCGTGGAAAACGGCAATGCACTTGACGATACGGGTTTATTTTTTGCGGTGCGAAACATCTGAAGCACGTCGCAGGCTTGGCGACAACAATACGGGAAGGTGTTCGTGTGTGAGTAAGTTCTGGTGACTGGACATCTGGCCCGACGCCAAGACGAAAGTTCTCTCCCCGCTGAGGAAGGCCCGGCCAGAAAGCATATAAATTACAAAACCCTTGCTTCGCCCGTCCGATGCATGGCTCACGAAAAAAGACTTGTATTTTGCAAGGATCCAAGGTGCTGCTTTACTGCTGCCGCGACGGTTAACTACACCACAATGAAATCACTCTAAATTAAGATATTAACTTAATGTACTCTGCATGAATTATGGATTCTTCAAAGAAAGTTCTTTTTAATAAATTCCTGAATCAAATATTATCTCTTTGTAATGGAAATAAGTAATTCTACCTCACAAGCAAAATTAAATATTAAGGAATGAAAATATTTTAAAATGTCAGATGCAATTATTAATACCTCTATTGGACTTATAGGTAATAAAATATATTTGTCCAAATTGAAAGACCACCATCTCTTAAAAATATAGGTTTAATAAAAGAAGTTGATATCTGTTGCATTTTTGCAATTGATGGCTTTTGTTATGTACATATTATATATTTTTTATTAATTTAGTGAAGGGCTTTAAGTGCTAACCACTTTTGTCATTGCAACCTGTAAGATCTATTGTAGCATGGCCCTAACTTAATTATCTGGAAGTAGTTCCAGAGTTCTTATAAAGACAGTTACTACTCCAGGATATAGTTTCCCTGTCTTACAACTATACCAATCGTAAATAGATGGTATGTGAAAGGACAGTAAAGATACCTTATGAATTTCTTCATCTAACTAAGGCCTAAGACTTTTCAAAAGTCCACAAGAAAGTTCAGGCTCGTTATGTACATATAAATGTAAGTCCAATCATAGGTTGTGTCAAATTATTTGTATACGAGGTGTGTTCAAAAACTATCGCGAATTTTGAATTTTCGCGGGTTACGTATATTCGAATTTCGATCTTTTTGTGGCTTTATGTTGGTACTCATGTCTCTCACTTATGTCGACAAGCTCGGCCATTTTGAATGTTCACTTAATTGTTGACAGCTGCTTTGCTTGCACGTGTTTTGGATCGTCTTCGATTTTTACCTATTCAAAAAAATGGAACAAAGAACCTGTATCAAATTTTGTGTGAAAAACGAAATTAAGTGCGCGGATGCATTCCGAATGTTGACTGTGGCATACGGAGAAGCTACCTTGGACCAAAGCAACGTTTATCGGTGGTACAAAATGTTCTCAGAAGGCCGAGAAGATGTGAACGACGAAAAGCGTGCCGGACGCCCTAGCACTTCAACAACAGACGAAAAAATTAATGAAGTGGAGAAAATGATATTGGCCAATCGTCGAATCACCGTTAGAGAAGTTGCTGAGGACCTAAACATATCGATTGGCTCGTGCCATTCGATTTTTATCAATGATTTGGGCATGAGACGGGTCGCCGCGAAATTTGTACCAAAATTGCTCAATTGCGACCAAAAACAGCATCGCATGAACATTGCTAATGAGATGTTGGACTCTGTCCGCGACGACCCAAATTTGCTCCAGAGGGTCATAACTGGTGACGAATCGTGGGTTTATGGTTATGACGTGGAAACCAAAGTTCAATCATCTCAATGGAAGCTGCCGCACGAACCAAGACCGAAAAAAGCGCGCCAAGTTCGGTCGAATGTGAAAGTTTTGCTGACAGTTTTCTTCGATTGCAGGGGCGTGGTGCATCATGAGTTCTTGCCACAGGGTAGAACGGTCAATAAGGAATATTACCTGCAAGTTATGCGCAATTTGCGCGAAGCAATCCGCCAGAAACGCCCGGATTTGTGGAAGAACAAAAATTGGCTTTTGCACCACGATAACGCCCCTGCTCACACATCGTTGCTTGTGCGCGACTTTTTAGCCAAAAACAACACACTAATGATGCCGCAGCCACCGTATTCCCCAGATCTGGCCCCCTGTGACTTTTTCTTGTTCCCTAAACTGAAGAGGCCCATGAAAGGACGACGTTACGCTACGCTTGACGAGATAAAGACGGCATCGAAGGAGGAGCTGAACAAGATAAAAAAAAATGATTTTTTGAAGTGCTTTGAAGATTGGAAAAACCGTTGGCACAAGTGTATAATATCTCATGGGGATTACTTTGAAGGGGACAAAATAGATATTCATGAATAAATAAATAATTTTTGAAAAAACACAAAATTCGCGATATTTTTTGAACACACCTCGTATGTCCACGAGACGGTCAACCTCAACTCAATGAAGGGTTTCTGTACCTATGTGCGAAGTTAGGTTAGCAGCATTTTTGTTTATAATATTAATTAATATCTAATTGAAATTTTCGTTGGGAACCTCCTTTGGATTTAGCGACGAAATGAAATGTAGGTCTTAAGGTAGTTGGAACACAAAGGAAAATCCATAAAATCTTAATAATCTTTGGCATACAGCTAGATTAAGTATTGCTCGATGTAAATCCAAAATTTTATCCTCCTTACCCAGTTCCGATCGGAGTTATTGAACTCAAAAGTTGGAAGATTTAACATGGCGAGTATAGGGAAGCTCAAAAAATCATCGACATAATTGCTTTTAGAATCGCGATAACCCATAAACCTTTGACTAAAAACTAGGTGAATATAAATGAAGGTCTGGGGAAAAAACTAGTTAAAGAAAAACATGCAAGCTTATTTGGTTTCAAAGATGTAACAAATTCAAATTGGAATTTCATTAGGTATTTTCAATCCCTGTAATATTCACGCGTATTGTTGGTAGCACTACCGCCCATGTTTTGAGAAACATCCGCGATGGTTTCTAACTTTCGTATTTTTCTTTACTTTGTTAACCTTACGATTGAAACCATTAGCTGTTCCGATACCTAGCAGAATAAATATAATACGCACATGGCTATCTGTCTTGAAGCAAACAGGCAACTCTAGAGTTTGTGTACATTATTCGACACAGAATCAATAGATGGCATTGCTCTCGTGATCCAACTACTTTAATGTTCCAGGTGTTTATTTTATTACATAATAATAACGTTCAGTGGATGTTTCGGACAAAAAATTAACCCACCATCAGCTATACAACAAAAATAGTTAAAACAAAATAAAATTAAAGACACAGTTTTCGACTAAAAAAAAAAGTAGAATACCTATTTATATTTAAAACCAAAATGGAACAATATATTTTGGTTTTACATTATACAGTATTATTTAAAATTGCAGGACTTACAGATAATCGCAGCCAGAACGATGAAAAAAAAACAATCTTCTTAACATTGATTACCCGCTAGAATATGTTAATAAAGTTATCAAAGAAAGGATGAATAAACTTAAATATCATCGCACTATTCATACAATTGTTGATGGGGAAAGGGAGATACAACAAGACAGAACTATTTATGCTACGATTCCGTATGACAAACCCTTAAATATGTCATTACAAAATATTTTTATAGACACTAACATTAAAATAGCCAACACTAACGTAAGTTACACCAGTTCAATATACACACCTTTCAAAGATAAAACAGTAACAAACTCGAAAAAAGATGTAGTTTGCCAAATCACCTGAAAACCTGTCGCAAATTTTACATTGATGATACTTCTCAACTCTTAAAAAAAAGAAAATACCAACATTAATATCACTCAATTAAAAAAAACCCCAGATGATAGTGCATTATGTAAAGATTCTTGTCGAACTGTCCACCAAACAGATTTTGAAAATACAAATTTTTTAGAATAATCCAAATTTAAAAATACAAGAATACTTTATGAAACTTGCCGTATACAATTAAATAAAAATAATAATTTTAATTTCCAAACCGATTTAAAAAATAATGTACAACATTTAAAGAATTTCATAATATTTCAATAATAATCACTTTTTTTTAAATTCACAATTACCTTTGTGTCGTCTTACACCCATCGCATTCAATTTGGCGACAATCTTTATATATTTTTAACTTTGTTCTGCACACATCATGTTGACCTTTGTTTTGCAAATATACACACATTTTATGACAGAGCTTCTCCTGTTGCCATGGAAAACGGCACTAGTTTTTTCATCGCCCTGGCTGCGATTATCAATACATCCTGTTATTTTAAATAATACTGTTTACTGTATAATGTAAAACCAAGATATATTGTACCATTTTGGTTTTATATATTAATATTCTACATTTTTTTGGTAAGTTGAAAACTTTGTATACAATTTTATATTTTTAACTATTTTTGTTGTATTTATAGCTGTACGTTTTTATTATGTAAAAAAATAAAAACCTGGAACATTAAGACTTACATCTCATTTCGACGATTAATTAACATTCACATTTTACAAAAACAATTGCAATATAGCCGTGTTTACCGATACGCTAGTGTATCCTTAATATTTCCGACTGCAGGTCCGCTACAGCGAACCCATGGATCTTCCAGGTTAATAATCTGCACATGACCACATGATTTACGCGGTACTTCCATGCTCTGAGGCAACTATAAATATATAAACGGTATATTTCTCTAAGTACAACAACAATAACCTAAACATAACGCACAAAATTCGGCCTGAGTTTTCAAGCGTAACTTTCATGTGTTGGGTTTTTGTTATATTTAGGGAAATACATCAGTTAGATTGTAAAACATCTCACCAACAAGTCAACAATGTTTGACAAATTGGCCGTGATTCACGCGTGTTTAATTAAAATATGGGGTTGCAACTACGAATCAACTCTCAAGATACCATTGAAGATAAAAAAGAGGAAGACCAAAAGGAATAGCGACCACAGTGGTGGGATTAAGAAGGAGAAGCCATAAGCAGAGATGAAAATGAAAGTTTCAATTGTTTTTACAAATTTAAGTCGATTTCTCAAATCTCAATTTCAGTTTTTTTCTTTTGTTTTCTACTAATTTTCTCTCACTTTATCAAATTTTGTATAAGCTATAAACACTAATTATTGTTTTAATTCGGATAACATACTCTAGTATATTCCAAGTATTTTTGTGTTTTCCATATGGATGTATTGAAAATTAGCGGATCTCTATCCTAAATAATAAGGTCGGTAAGCTAGCGAACACGCAATTAAAACATTTAAAGATCAACTAGCAGACACCTAATCACTGCCTGGCAATATTAATGACAGGAAATGAAATACCAGATTTTTTTTTCAATGTTATTTTACGTTATTTAATTTCCAAATTTAAACGAAATATATATTCGCACGTGAGATTTAAAATTTTGTTGTTACTTGTAAGTGTGATAATGTCCATATTATTGCTGTATTTTTTTTTTTTTAATAATTACGGATCTAGAAGAAGATACACGAGTGCAACGACACGGTGTTGTGATGGAATAAATGTTGTTTGACTGAGATTTTGAGTAACTTAACGCTTAAAGTCTAAATGGAAAATATAATAAGAATCATATGAATAATTCTATGTTTAGTAAGAAAAGAATAAGCTTCTGTTGAGTCGAAAAATAGAATATAAAAAGTCAAATTTGTTGAAGGTTAGACCACGTTCAACATTGTTGATTCAAGCGAGGAACTATTGTTGTTCGCTGGACGTAGCTTGTAATACTTTCATCCTTCCGGGAGCTACTACAATTCCAACCAACTGCGAGTAGCTGCTGATTTATGCTTCTATATTTTTGAATTTAAATCACAATCTTGCCTACGGCGCCATCGAACGTACTAAAAAACTCGTAATTCATTCGATGGATTTTCAATCGGTTATTTATTATCGCGTTTGTCGACAGTTAATATAGTTTTCGTGAGTCAATTTAACCAGAAATGCAAGGTAATAGAGTAGTATTGGTATTGCATTAGCTTTTATATCAGTATTTTATACAGTTTTGACTAGAAAGACACACACACACACATATTTTAGACTTATTATGTTTATCAAACGTATATCTTTAGTTACCCTTAAAATGATGTATCATAAAATTATTGTAATTAGTTAGTAGAAAATATATAACATGTGTTTTTCATTATAGAGACAGAGTGTTCCTAGATTAAACAACAAACTTAAAAATAACAATAAGGTCTTAATAAATCATGTAAGTAAAATCTCGCAAATGCTTCGTTTCAGAGATATTTACATGAGAAGATAGTAAGGGTGTAACTAGTGCTGTGTAAATAGTATCAGTTATAATCAATTTTAACCCATATTTGCCTACTGTACTACATATAGCACATTGTATTACAGGATTCTGTATATAATTTGGCTTTAGAATAACATGTAGCGTAATCTGGTAACTGCTTCTCTAAAGTCTAAACAAGCACGGAAGTAACTTAGTTATACCTAGTCATCGAGTTTTCTCTTGCATACGTATAGACTACTTATATAATTATAGTGGTTTTGCCGAAATAATAAAAGTCCTGATTTGCTTGCTTTTTTACGGCGCTTAGCTCGAGTTTACATAGAAGATTACGCAAAAGTGACAAATAAACAAAACCGACCACTATAAAACCCCATGGAAACTCGATACAATAACTTGAATCATTTTGTATGTTTATTAATTTTCAAACATGTACTTAGCATAAAAGTGACCCCTGTAACGGTACAGATACATTGTCCCGTATTGCAAGTGCACTTTTACGGTGCACATTTCTCATAAGAATATAACGTTAAAGCGCGTTCTATAAAAGTATTTTTATTATAAAAGTGCGCTTGTAATGTGAACTATTGTTAAATCTGCGAATAGAAGCACATTAGCACATTAAGAAATGGTACCCTAACAAGCAGTGATGATATTAATTCATCCTTTTTTAAGCATTATTATTGACATACTTTCTCACGTATATCTTATATTAATAATATTTACATTTGTTTCAGGTGAGTGTCAATTTTCCGCAGCATACAAAAGTACCTGTAAACATGTGAGTACATTTTTTGTGAAAAAATAAAATTTACTACGAAACGAGTGATGATATGCTTATGAAAATATTGTTTTCCGGGTTATATATATATATATATATATATATATATATATATATATATATATATATATATATATATATATATATATATATATAATAAATTTTAACATACTGTCCCTTAGACAAAAAACGGATACAAATTTAGAATTTAGTCCATGAACGTCTGACGATGCCCACCACAATATTGTACGAAACGTTATAGCCCAGTTAAATTGGACTTTTCAAGAGAAAAAATCCCGGAGTTTTGAAACTACACAGTTATTCGTTGGTGTCTACTGTACAACATCTAGTATGTAGTCTCCAGCGCTGGGGGTGAGCCGAAGGTGGAGAACCCGTTTTAAAGTATTTTTTCACGTTTTTTGCAAAAATCTTCTAAGGTATCTGTCATAGTGAAAACACTCCATACAAAAGTCAAGTAGACAAAATTTCCTACATGAGAGGTCCAATTAATTTTTTGTAGCATTAATACTTTCAAATACTCATGGTAAACAAAATAACGATTTTTCAAAAGCTATTTATTGGAGATTTTACGTAATAGTACGCAGCAAATGCTTTGGCGAGCAATACTTTTTTTACTAAATAGTTGCTGCATTTGTGTTTATATATACGAGATACGAGATATATGTATTTATGTATTTTTTTAAATTACACATTTCCTTAAAATATAAATCACTGTTGGTCCAAAATTCATCTTCGAATTCTTCGGGCAAAATATCTTCATCGAACTTCTCGTCTTCTGGCGGAATTTCATTTGTACAAGTTCCCTGAGTTGCCGCAGATTAAAATGCATTTTATAGTTACATTTCGATATCCGCATCATCCCTCACAACCAGCCGCACATCTGCAAAAATGGTTTTTTGCCCGAAGGTGAATTATTTTGGACTAACAATGTTTTAGATTTTAAGGACATTAATTAAATACACATGTATATACATGTAAGTGTACATATAAACATAAATGTAGCAATTATTTAGTAAAAAGTATTATTCGCCAAGCAATTTCTGTGTACTGTGACGCAAAATCTCCAATGAATAAATTTTAAAAAATCTTTATTTTATTTGCCTCGAAACTTTGAAAGTATTAATTCAATAGAAAAATGAATAGGACCTTTTATGTAGGAAATTTTGTATACTTTAATTTTTTGCGCTAGAACCGATATTTTAGATTTTTTGCAAAAACCGTGAAAATATCTTTAAATGGCTCCTGTACCCCCGGCTCACCCCCCAACGCTGGGGACTTTTAGTATGTTGTACAGTAGACACAAACAAATAACTGCCAAGTTTCAAAACTCTGGGATTTTTTTTTCACTCGATCACCCTTTAATCTAATTTGACTGGGCTATTAGATTTTATTCCGCTTATTAAGTAGACTGTAGACCACGGACCACAGCCTAGCAAACCGGAAAACAACAATTCTTTTTTTTAATGATTTTGGTCCATCGGTGCAAAAGTTTCATTACCACTTTCCTCAATTTTTGGTCCGAGATTAACCGACGGCCGTTTAGAGCTTTTTAGTGGATCAGGCAAAAAATGGCCAGAAACGGCGATTACAAGGAGAATAAGCCGTTACACCAAACTCGAGTTTCCAGAGGGTTTCAACAGAAGGCAGCAGTTCATGGACGTGCGTTGTTATGCAACAAAATAACACTTTTCGATAATAGTTCCCAATGTTTGCTTTGAACTGCAGTCTTTGGCCCGTCAGGAAGCATCTCACTGTAACAAACACTGTTTATGGTTATACCCTTTTTCTGATAATATTCGAATAGTCTTTCAATCACAAAAAAAACAAATCACGAAACGGCACTCTTCTTTAATGTAAAAAAAAGCCGGTATAGTTACGGCATAACATTTAAATGAGAGAGTTATTTTTTTATTATTTCGTTTCACATTTTCAACAAATTATAAAATCTACCTAAATTTCCACAAAATTATTTCGTCTTTCAATATAGAATTAAAACTTTTAAAAAATGTGGGCCAAATGACTGGTGATAATAGTTCGACCGGTAATTTAAGGGTCTACATTTAACTTCTACCGAGACACTTTACGTTTGGCACAATGAAAAGAAACTTCGTAAAAATCCAGTGCGTACAGTAAAATACACCTTGCAAGACGTATGGGACAATACTCACAGGAAAATGTGCAGGGCTTAGGGACACAATGCCTAATAGAATTAAAGCTGGTATTACTAATAAAGGCGATGTAACCTAATATTAAATGGAGGAATACTTGAATAATTTATTCAGTTTTTGTAAGTTTAAAATCTATATTTTCAACTAGTCGAAAGAAATTTGTAGAAATTTCTCACCATTTGCACTTGTATGTTGAAAATGTTAACTGGCCGAACTATATATATCTTGCAATTTCAATTAAATGGCGAATTCCATCAACAGATTATTCCAAATTTCATGTAAGACTATTAGTATTTCATTTATATTTAATTGGTGCTTGTATATAATTAAAAATATTCTAGAGGATTTAAATCATCGGTGTCCAGCTCTTTCTATACTCTAGGCCAAATTTAATGTTTATCAATGACTACAATGTAACCCGTGTTACGAATGAGTATAATTCATTCACGTGCATAGAAATCAATCACTTTGCAGTTATGAATTTAATTTTTTTTTTTTAGAAACGACCTAAAATTAAAATAAAATTTGTACTGTTTGAAAGATCATTTAAATCGCTTTAACATGAACCTAAATTAATTAGAATTTCTTTCGTGTTCTCCGAAACGAAAAGTTCAAAAATGAAATGCATGAACAAATAAATATTTACACTTAGAAAGTGAACTATATTTGACTGTATTATACTCGTGATAGCATACACCACACCAACAACGTAAATATGCGTTATTTTTATGTCGGTTTCTGCACTTCTGATAAAAAATAAGCACTCTTGATAATGCAGGCTCATGTTAAAGCATAATAAATGATCTTTTTAAAAAATAATTAAATTAAAAACTGCGGATTTGTCGATTTGTATACACGTAAGTGTCTTTAAAACAATGTTTTTTTGCAAAAAAGATAAAATACGAACTTCCATAACATTTATAATGCGAATACTTTCATAAGTAACCAATGCATTTACATATATCTAGTTTGATATAGGTAGAGCAATGTGCAAGAGACTTGTATAAAGACATTTTTTCAAGTACAACGTCTGCTTGCAACAGTGTACATTTCATTTGCAAGTACAGAGGCAACGTTTGATGTAACTGCAGTAGTAAATATGCTGAAATGCGTTTTTAAATATTAATACTTATTCTCAAAAGGCATGCGACAAAATAACATTAATTCCATATATATTTCACTGTTTACTTGGCTTTGTTTAGACAGTGTTTCAAAATTGTTATTGTTTTATCTGAGATTACCACAATTTCAAATTAATTTGGAAAGCCGCACTGTTTCGTCATTTATTAGTTGATTTTAACCGTATAGACGCATGTTCACTAAAAATACAAAATCAATCAACCAGTGTCCATTTTCTAATTTACGTAGAGGTTTTCCTTTTGGGTTCATAAAACACATAATTTCATTTTTCATATCTTAGATACTTTCACATGATTCATTTATATATTTTGGTGTGTGAAAATGAATATTAACATTTGAATATGAAAAAAAAGTTAATATATGTATATAATTTTTTTATGAAACATGAAAAGAATTTTCAGAGGCCTCCTATGATTTCATTTGATATGCATTACTTTCAGTGAAGAGGAATATTTGTTTTCATTAATGTTGTAATTCCCTGCCAGAACTGTCAAATTATTTACCTTCGCACAGAATGTCTTAATAAGGGCTTACCTTCGGGACTTCTTCGTTAAATATTTATATTTTCAACCCATGAGTCTAATTTAACAAGACAGCGAGCAAGGGATAATTTGCCTTCATGCCCCCCAATTACATCGTCAATATTAAAACCGGCACAAAGTTTACTTTACGTTTATCTATTTACTCTTGAGCCTAGAGTGCCTGCTTCATTTTTATTTGTCAGATTTCATTTCTGAATGTATTATTTTCTCTGACATTTAAAAATTGCAAGAGAAATACATAGCTGTGAATTTATTTTATTTGACATAAATACAAGAAAATTATATAAACAGGATTACTTAAGAAGAAATATTAAATTCTTTGTTTTTACAAAGGAAAATCTGATTTGGCTAGCGCAATACCTCCAACCATTTATAAAATATCAATTTAAATAAATATTGACTACTATCGGATTCATAATTACATATACTTAGTTGAGTTTGAAACTCAATAGCTTACTTAAAAAAATCAATAATTTTTAAACACACTTTCAATTTCAATTCTACGTAATTTACTAATTTTCATATTTTTAAATTAATATAAAAATACTCATTACATATTACCCCCATTGTTAACGCGTTTGAAGATACAATGAAGTAGGAATATAAGATTTCAAAATTTTATAATTGATATTTTTACCTCTCCCTAAGAGAGGTATTGGAATCATGCTAAAAATCTCATATCCAGATTTTAGTGAATAAGCACGTTTTAAGGTCCCTAGAATCCGATAATAACATGTGTGTGTGTGTGTGTGTGTGTGTGTGTGTGTGTGTGAGAGAGGTTGATGTAGGTACGATTTCTCAAATTCTATAAGATTAAAGACCTATGTAACTACGAATTCCTCAATCTAACAGTAATGAGAAGAGTTGAATAGATTCTGGTAACAATTGGACAACCGGAAGTAGTAGTATTTTAACAAAAATCTTCTAAATATTTTCGAATAGTTATGTTTTTACAAATATTAAAAACAAAATTCTCTATCTGACACATTTAAAAAAATTATTATTCGTTCTACAGATTTAAAGATATAGATATATAATCTATAAAATAATTTGTTGTAGTAAATCTCACAGCCTGGTCCTAGTCCAAACATCTCCATGGTAACTACTTGAGAAATTAAAATGTCCGTAATTGACAGATAAATATCACTAATCTCAGGGTCAAAAATTCAGAGACAGTACGGGAGGCTTTTTCTGGGAACGTTTTTAATATTTCTTATTGTATTATTAATTATGTATTTAAAATTATAGATATGTTACATGAACTCTTCGGAAATAACGCCAATCCCGTTAATGAATTGGAAAAACCTCGAACATTTAGAAGATATGGAGAAAACTTACTCATAGAATGAATTTAAAATTATAGGAAATACGTAAATATAAAGATTAAGTGTAATTAGAATTTTTTGTTTGTACAAGAAGTGTTAAATACAATACTTATATATACCACAATGGCAAGGGCGCGAGAGGTATTGTGATGGTCACAACAGATTTTTAGTTTTTGAATTAGAGCGATAACCAAATTCACATCTACCATCCACATACATACATATACACACATACAGTCATCATCATGAAAATGTTAAAATCGGATTCTAGTAACCATAAAATGCCTTTATTATGATTATCCCTATAACGCTCGTAACTTCAGTGACGAGAAGTAAAAAATGAATATATTTAACAAAGATTTAAGAACCTATCTTTATATATTAGAAATATAGAATAATAATAAAAATATCATGTCATCCACTGGGAACCCGAACCTTTATTTCCCGGAGTAATGCTCAAACCATCTGAGGTATGACATATTATGTCTAAATGCAGTGGTAATCCAACCCCACATCTAATAACGTGACGAATGCAAGTATCCTCAATTGAAAAATACATCCGCAGTACGCTAAGGGCAAGATCATTTCAGCTGTCGCGATATACCAGATGGTAAGAGCATTATTCCATATCAAAGTAAAGGCTCGGGTGTTAAATCCCGGTGGATAGCGTGATCTTTTCATTATTTATTTTTCTTATAAAAAATGAAGTTTGTAAAATTGAAACTGTTAATACTGCCCTGATAAATGTGCGAAGCTCAAGGGAAAGTATTTTCGGAGTGATTCCAGATGGCAGGGTTTTCATTAAGTATGTAATTATCTGGCTCCAGTCACATCTCCACGTGTACCGCCACAAACGAATGAGCACTAATCAAAAGATTCCGAAAACAATTTACCAAGTTTCCGTGGCAGCCGATCGCACGAGTTTACGAGGAAGACAGGGACAGAGTGTAAGGAGTAGAATTTAAGCGGGAAATTCAAATCCCGCCGTGATTATTATGCGAGTGTTTGGGTTGTACAAATGAACGCTGATTGAAGCGATGCGAAGACACCTCGAGCCGGCTGAAGACATCGTCAGCGCTGTAGAAGATTTAACGAGGTTTAATATATGCCGTTATCTACTTCGTCAAACTTGAAAAGAAGCGATCCCGGACCGGAATTGAGATATGCCGGCGCCGATTTTAAATTTAGATTACTGCAGTATCATTGTATGAATATTAATTTATTTAAAACAAGAAGAGTGCTTGGATACCTGTTCTACCCAATAGCGTTCCACAAAAATGGGATGCCTTGCCTAAACGCCTTTGTTTTCCGAACATTGCTTTCATTAGTATTCATCTTGATTTTTCACCACAATTTTTTAGAATATTTTATGGGACATTTAAATTATAAAATTTATATTAAAACGTTAATATCTTCTGATAAGTTTGTAGAAAAATATATCGTAGAATCGACATGAGCTCAATGAATAGAATTCAATATATTAAAATATTTAATTGTACGATACAGATGTATTTAAATTTAAAATGCAACAGATATCGGGTTGTTTTGCTATATTCGGCTTGCCTGGCTAATTTATTACTATCCGGCCGAATACCATAACCTGATATCTGTGGTAAGCAACATTAAAAAAAAGAATAAATTAATACAAATATGAATTAATTTTTATTTAAAAACATTTTTTCTTCTTACAGGATCTAATTTAAATTATTTCTTGAAATTATTGCCTCAAATTCAGTATATTTTGGAAATAGTAATTTACATAACAAAACCTGATTGTGACAAATTAACTGGTTAACTGGGTGAGCAAGCATATTCCAGGGCGAGCCATAGGCGTGCTTTGGAAACTTGTGATCCCAGGAAAGACATTTTCAAGTCATGATGGGTATAAATTTTTTTTCGCGATCCTGGTAAAAAAGGTATTGTATAAGCACGTTTTGGGGTCCCTAGAATACAAATTTACTATTTTTACGATGATGTCTATATGTGTGTGTGTGTGTGTGTGTGTATGTGTATGTGTATGTGTGTGTGTATGTGTGTGTGTGTGTATGTGACAAAAAAATCTCATGCAATAACTCCAATACTGCAATTCCAAAAATTATAATTCCTTCATATTCCCCTTTGTAAGTCAGTATGAAGGATTGTTAAGATTTTGGTTACGATTGGTTAACCAGAAGTACCTTAATTTGAAGATTTTAAAAGTTTACTTGAAAAACCGCTGTTAAATATCATTTTTTGACATTTTATGGTATTATAAATATATAATAATATTTTATTCTCTATTCGATTTAATTATATATATATTTTTCATATTTAATGAATTTGGAGATAGAGAATAATTATAAAGAAATATCTTGCAGCCTATGCTGCTAAAAGCTGTGCCATGGAAGAAGAATATTCAAATATATTAAATAAAATTTATATAATATCTGTATAAAATGATTCTACTGGAAATAAAAAATATAAAATAATTGTATGTGGCAAAAACAAATCACATAAGGTAATACAACAGATTATAGCCACAAGCCAATTCAGCAGAATATTATGTTTTAAATATTATGCTATATATGTTTTTATTTTCTACTTCTTTTAAAAAACAGACTGTTCTTTTTAGGAGTAGTTTAGTAGTAGTTTAGTACGAAGCAAGATGAGTTCATTTCGCCCCTAAAAAGAAAGCACCTATTCTGTCCTTTGCAAAAAAAAAACTGTGTGGAATTTGTACAAAATACGTAGAATTGACGGAAGATAATGTGCTGGCCACATCAGATTTTTTTTAATTGCAAAGAAATAATAATTAAATAAACAAATTGCCATGGAAATATTCATTTAGGGATTGGAAACTAATTTTCTAATCCGTTATAGACCGTTTTCCGAGTTAGCTCAGTAAAGAGGGAATTTCCGGTCTAAAAAGTGATCACTTTCTGCATGATTGTGAGAAAACAATATTTCAATTTTATTAAAAGTTAAATACAGTTTTTTTTTTAAATTTTGAGATTTTAGTAAATATTGACAACTACGAAATATGAATTGAAATTTTTGATTTGAAGATTATAACAACGTTATTTGTTGTACTATTTAATAAGTAAATGAAATGGATAAATATTTGGAAATCACAGGATCAGTAAAGACATCCCCAAATCTGGAAAAATGAGCTCTGTACTCTGTCGAGCCAGGTGGCGCGAGGCGCGAGCATGACCTAACCTAAGCGACGAGTTTATCAGCAAAGTTTTATAAAATGGTGAATTTTAAGCTGTTGACCGTGCTCTGATCTACCCACTGATAATAATTTAAGCGAGATTGCAACTACTTATGGGGATCTACCCTTTTAATATTTTATTTTATGTAAGTTGGTTTAATAATCTCCGCCATGTGATACAGTATTTAGTGGATGACCAAACTTTCCAGTTAATGCCCTTCAATATCCAAAGCTTCATACAGACAAGCAACTTCCAAGTATAAAACTTATTACTCCTAAGCTGTATAAAATATTTTTAAAAATTGTTAAAAAATTCTATATCATTATTAATAATAATAATAAGATAAATTATTTTCTTTTGCAAATGAATAAATTTATCATCACGGCTTAAAACCGATTTCTGGATGTGTCAAGCTGCTTTTATTCACAGATTTTGGTGATGACATATTCCTATCGTTTAAGGCGTGTGTTAGGCGTCACCTCATGAGTTTTTAAAGCTGTCATGCAAAGAGCATTGAGGTGATCCGATTTGTCCCAAGGCTGGTCCAATTTTCCCTAACCCAAAAAAATCCATATAGATTTAAAAAAAATGTCAATTAAATATTACAACCGAATTTAAAAACAATCGGCCGGTTTACATTTTCCACAAATTACAAAATCTACACAAATGGTTAGAAATATCTATAAAATACATTCGGCTACTTTAAATATAGACTGAAATTTTAAAAAACTGTGCGCCAAGTGACTGGTGATAATAGTTCGACCGGCATTTTAAAGATCATCTTCTAGTCCAGATTTACCTCTTATCAAGATCATTTACTTTTGTCACAACACAATGAAAAATAACTTCGTAAAATTCCAGTGCGTACAGTAAAACCTACCTACCTTGCAAGACATATGTAGGACAATACTCACAGGAAAATATGCAAGGCTTAGGGATACAACGCCTAATAGAGTTAAAGCTGATATTACTAATAAAAGTGATGTAACACAATATTGAATGGCGGATAATTTGAATAACGTATTCAGTTTTTGTAAGTTTAAAATCTATATTTTAAACAAGTCGAAAAAAATTGTACAAATTTCTCACCATTTACATAGGTTTTATAATTTGTGTGCTGAAAATATAAACCCGACGAACTATTATGAGTTTGGGCTTGTGTGTGTATTAATATAAAAAAATTAATCTTCCAACTAAATAAATTAAAAATAATATTTATTATGAAAAATCTAATTAATTTATAATGTTTATATTATCATTAACATACAATTAGTTTAATAAGAATAATAATAAATAAATTTAAACCATAATATTACCTAAAAAGCCCAATAAAGCCCACTGGACCAGTTTTATTCATGTTTTTTTGTTGCCTGCCCTGATATGAAATTGGATATAATTTTCAAGCTTAACGTTTAGATGCGAATCGAAAGATATTACAAAATACTGAATTAGGCGACTCCATATCTTTTTCATATAAAAAAGCCGCAGAATATTGACAAAAAAATAATAACCGACGGATTTGAAAATACAGAATAGATATAATTAAATCGTATACGTACATTATCAGTGATTATCATAAAATAAAATATACTCAAAAACAATAACAAAATTTAAGGGTGTATAGTACTGACCAAAAGGTGTAAAAAAAATAATCAACATTGGTCCAATCATAAATAGGTTCCGAGATATAGGGATATATATAGTGAAAAATCAGTTTTTACGGAGTTTACTTCTGCTATCTCGAAAACTGAGACCTTTTGTTTACTTTTCATAGGTCTAATCTATTTACTGACATAGACAAAATTTTGTTCAATTACTATCACGGAAACAGCTGAAGATCGGACCTTTGTTGATTAAGCTTTTTTTACTCGTTTTGGTCAGTACTATATGCCCTTAAAATATTTTACTCTTTTTTGAAACAATCTGCAAAAAGTGTGAATGCATTCAATTCATCTATTTTTCCATAGAAACATTATCATATTATTACTTTTATTACATTTTATGCATTGAATATTTAAAAATGTATAGAACCTGTGTTCATTATGATTGGCTTATTTCGCTTGAGTTAATTTCATATTTTTCATGCATCAAATATTACAGAATGTAAGTTGGAAGTTTATTGGAAGAATATAGTATAAAGAAATAACGGACGAAGAATTTCACTACGGAAATATTTTTGACGGTAAGATAGAAAAGTTGAGTGAATTTCGAATCCTCAAAACTAGATTTAAGATCAAAGAGAAATTTAAACTTTTTTGTATGAACACGAATAGTTTATACACTTTTCAATATTTATAACTTTTTAAAAATGTCTAGAAAAGCAAGCAAATACTTTTATTGAATTTCATAAAGAAATATACTTTGACATTATTTTTCATTAGAAACATTTAATATGTGAAGAGAAGTAAAATGATTTTTGAAGACGATAAATCAAATAAATAATGAATAAGTTAAAAACAACGGTAGTTGACATAGCATAGTAGTTGATACTTAAATAAATAAATAAATAAATATTTCATCACGGCATATTACCCATTGCTGGGTGTGCCAATCTGCTTCGTACACAGATATCGGTAATGATGGAATATTTGTACCGTGTGGGCGCTTACCAAACGTCACCTCACGGGCACTCATTGCTGGCGTGGGGAGTGCGCCACAGGGGTCAATTTTGTGCCATTGAAATGCGATGTAATTTTTGGCGTCGGTCGGGATCGAACCCGGGTCCCCAGATTCGCCACCAGACACTTTGAGTTTAAAATTACATTAAATAAACAAATTTGACTGTTTTAATATTGATTTGTTGTTAAAATACTAGTATTACCATTTGTGTTGAAAATATGGTAACGTTGGTTAATGTCGAAACCACCTACTGAAGAAAAGTAGTGATTAATTGAATATTGTTCTTTTGTTGTATCCAACTTGCTGAGTTGTCGTGTAAATGCATAAGAAGATAGGGTAAAGGATAAGTTTTAATAAATCGTTAATCGTTCTTTTTTCAAATTTTACTGTTAATAATACATTTAATAGTAAGATTATGTAAAATATTGGTGATTTTAGGTCATATTCCAGCCAGAGTAAGTTTTCAAATACTGATACACTTTTTGCTTTTTTTATTAGTTGATAACCACTGGCGTACTGGCAATAGCTAATAAAGGGCATTTTTTAAAAAAGCATTATTATAGTATTTCCATTATTTGATTTCCTATAAATGGAGCTATAACTGGCCGCGTAACTTGAGACTAACCTTATATGCACCGTACCTAAAATTCGTACTTGGACAGGTTGAATTGGAGGGAGGGTTAAGTATATTGACGTTCAGCCGAATGGTTACAATAATTTTAACCTACTATAATCTGCTATAAATTAGCAATTATTGTATGCTATTATTTCAACGAGGAAAACACTCCATCTACAACTAAAATTGATATTAGAGGAAAAATCATTTACATATTTACTAATTTGTAGATTATTTGCACAGATTATCAATCTGATAGATTACATTCAATATTGTTTGCGCGAGCTCTGAGGTGGCGGAAACAATATTGAAAATTGTACAATTTGGCTTACGTCAGAAATGGTCATATATAATACCACTATACTCGCCGTCAAATAAGTATGGACTGATGTTCAACTTTTTCCCGTCTCCGCACCCTGTCCCTTGTACTATGGTGTTATCGCTTGTTCATAACTTCGCATTTTCAACATTGCCCCTGAAAAGTCAACAGTGTAGAAATCTCCAATCCATACTCATATGACGGCAACTACAGTGATTAGAATTTTTCCTTCATAATCACGACTGCTTGTTGCGGCGAAAATCGAAACGAGTGCGAGAGAAACAAGCAGAAGTGAGCTAGGCAAAAATTACCGGTAAAATTCTAATCACGAATGGTATTCGGCCTGACAATTCTTTATATTTTTATTCAATTTTACTGAAATACTTGTCA
Source organism: Harpalus rufipes (assembly GCA_951394225.1). NCBI lineage: Eukaryota > Metazoa > Arthropoda > Insecta > Coleoptera > Carabidae > Harpalus > Harpalus rufipes. Next base: position 65,854,435 of record OX596274.1, read on the forward strand.
CTCCAAAAAATTTGACAGACGTGTCTAAGCAGCGACTAGTCGTGAAATTACAGCGGCAATTTTCGCTAGTGAAAATTGTCAGTGTAATTCGAATGTGATTGGTAAAATTCACCAAAATACTGTGATTTAATTGGATGACAGATTATGAGTGGACTTTTCACCAGAACATCATTTTAATGCTTTCTTGTTTATGAAACCAATACCTGTTTATTAAACAATATTGGTTACTAAGCAACTGCCACGAGAATACCGGCATTGATGATTTCTTCTTTTATAAACAATAATTGTTTTCTATTCAATAATCAATAGCCACCAGAATAAGCCCAACCACATTGATACATGGCAAAATAAGAGAATTACAGAATAAAAAATCTGTTGTGGCCAGCACAATACCTCTCGCCATTTTCATTTTATGTTGCATAGGGCGCGAGCAGTTATGTAACTTTGTTGGCCTTGGCAAGCAGATATGGGGACCCGTGTGAGAATGAGAGCTAGTAATATACATAGGTGTCAAGTATCATAAGTTTTCATCCGAAACATTATGATTTTCCAAATCCATGTGGATTATTTTCCTCGACAATGGATGACAAATAAACATCAGAATATTTTGAAATTTTGAATGAAAAATTATGACATATGACAATTATGACATCTATGTAAATAACTACTAGCCGTCATTCTGACACGGATCCTCATATCTGCTTGCTAAGGCTAACAAAGTCACATGACTGCTCGCGCCCTATACGTAACGAATTTAACATTTCTTGCATACACACAAATAATTGAAATTGTTTCTCTTCTTTCGTTCTATGAGAAATTTTATCGTAATATTCTAATATGTTCAAAATTCTTCATATTCATTGATGGTATTAGCAGTATTTCTTAAGGATATATGTAATATTAACATACCTGTAATTTAAAAACATATTAAATTAATAATACAATAATATATATTAAATGTACTCATACCTCCCAGTAAAATCTGACACTGACATTTTGCATTTATTTGTCAATTACAAAAATTTGAATATCGCAACTGTTTTTCGGGCAACGAGATTTATTACATCAGATTATTCTATATTATTATATACTATATCTCCAAACCTATACGAGATATAATAAAAAAATTAAATGTGAATTTAATTATCTTTAATATTTGTAGTAACAAATTTTCAAAAAATAATATTTAGAAATTTTTTTTTAGAAACTACCACTTCCGGTTGTCCAATTGTTACCAGAACCTATTCAACTCTTCCCATTACTGTTAGATTGAGGAATCCGTAGTTATACAGGTCTTTAGTCTTATAGAATTTGAGAAATCGTGTCTCCAACAACCTCACACACACACACACACACACACACACACACACACACACACACACAGACATCATTGTAAAAATGTTAAAATCGGATTCTATGGACCTTAAATCGTGCTTATTCAAAAAATCTGGATATGCGATTTTTAGCATGAATCCAATACCTCTCTTAGCGAGAGGTAAAAAGTACTTACCGGACTTACATACTTCACCGAATTCACCTTACATCACCCAAATTGTCTAATGCAGGTACAACTCTTTCACCAATATGTATACTATTCAACATTTTCCTCACCGTAACAATGAAAATTAAGTAGCATTTCATTATGGTGAAATAAGTAAAGACGTATTAAACATCATCCAGGTCGTTAGTCAAACAGCTTGTGAATATTTACAAGCAGATTCGTATCAGATATTCTGAGTCTGACGTGGGGGCCGAAATTAACAAAATAATCAGTGATTATCATAAAGCTGTCTATCATAAAATGCAAAGCGTTGTCCTGTTTGTAAGTCGGGTAGATAATTCATTTAGGATTCCAATTTGAATATATTTTCGTATCGTGTCTGCGCACAGCTTTAGAATGTAAGTACAACATCTGCGACCTAAGATGAAGGCTCCGCGTGGAACAATGAGGGTATCTCGGGGTATATTATGAATGATTGAAGTCATTTGCATCCCACACTGGCATCCATTCCACCAACATCTTCTCATCAGCGCAGATTAATAGGGTTACCTTACAACATTACCCCTGACATATTGCCTCGATGTCAGTTAGCACATGAAAAATTCCCAACTCAACAAGTTATATGACTTTACAAATATATAGTAATTCCAATAAATATATGCAAAAATAATGATATAGCTTAATGGTAGAGGTAAGCAAGTAGGTAGTCATTTAAAAAATGGGAACTTTTCACAAATCGCTCGCTAATTTGAATGTAAATTGAATAGGGGTCGCATTCTTGAGAGAATTATGTGACTAGTTTGATGATGTATATGACCAATGTGAACTTTAAAATTAATTATTTTCCGAATCGTCCTTTATATCCCTGTTGTGTTGTCGCCGCAATAACTTTGAGAGCACGTGGAGTGACGCCTGGTAAGTGCCTTCCATGTTACACTTACATCATTCTTACCAAAATCTGAAAATAATATAGATTGGCACACCCCGTGAGAGGAAGAAAGCTGAAATGATTTTTATTATTAATGGGATTGTTCACTATTTTTATTATCTTTATTATTTTTTTTTATCTAAACTGAAAGCAAGTTCTATAAAATCTTAATTGCTATTCATTAAGCTGTTATAATATTCTATGATGATGTGGATATAATTTTGTTCTCAAACAGTGGATTTTGATAACAACTGGTCTGTTCAACACGTAGGTATAAAAAATAATATCCGCGACACCAGAACATATATGACTTTAACATGTAAAATCATATTTTCGTAATTTTCTGCTTGCCTAATTATATTAGGTACAAATGCTTCAAATAAAAGAATTTAAAATTCTGCATCTAAATCAATAAGCAAAAATTTACATGCTTTGTAAAAGCAGAAATTAAGTATGGAAATGTTGAAAATCACCCCAAAAATAGCGATAGCCATGGAATTGAAATACATCAGTTGACAAATGATTCACGTTTTACTTGTCAAGGTAAAGTTTACACATTTTTATTAGGTATAATTTATAATATCTGTTCGAGTAAACCTTAACAGAAATTACAAATAATAAAAAAAAATCTAGATTGACAAATAAATCGCTAATATTTGTTAATCTCTGCAACTTTTATTTGAAGCTTCTTTACCTAAAATAATTAGGGAAGCAGAAAATTACGAAAATGAGATATAGCAATGCTGTGATGTAAATGTTGAACAAAAAATTCAATTATTTTAAGAATAATAATATTATTTAAACTTTGATAGTACATATCGTATACGATACTACGGTGGAGAGAGATTTGTCGGTGAGTTCCGTATGCCATAGGTATAAATTCCATAAACAACCAATAGCTATGTCACAATATGTGATATATATATATATAGATAACGTCGCCGCCACCACCTGACTACAATTAAGTATGCAGGAAAGAAGTACAGGTACAATTCAGACGAAACGCAGGTTTAATTAATAGAGTAAAATATAAATATATTGAAAAAAAAATTACATGTAAAAAAAAGAATAAACGTAACAACAAGCTCAAATCTTAAACAATTATATAAATAAAAGAAACCAGTTTACAATGAAATAATATATAACAATCTTACTTATGTATCACGAGGGGTGTGTTACAGAGGCTCTAATGGTGGTGGTCTTACTTCTTTTGCCAACGATGACCGAAACTTTAATTAACTGAATGGGCGCTGGATCTTCGACCACCGCTTGTTTAAGGAGGACGGAACACAGACACAATTGCACTTAATTTTGATGGCCGATGAACACTTGAACACACTTATATTATTATGGACACAGACATTATTTGGATTTAAACTACTTTATTTACATGATTAATATTTACACTAAACTTATTATTATTGATTACACTAAACATAATTAAACACATAAACTAAATAGTAACGTTTTACATCGTAACTCTGCGTAGTAGCGTCTACTACGCGCTCAAACTAAAACCCGAGACTACATCTCTTCACACTGAGTTTCTAAGACCGACTCTATGTCTTGTCAACATGAGTATCTAAAACCGACTATCTTAAACAAGCGTTACTTTCGTGACAGACTTATTTCTGAGGCGTTGAAGGGGGTATCATATGGTACCCATACCAAAATATCAGCCCTGCACATAGGCTTGCAATAACTTCTAAACTTAATTGTCAACAAATAACTCTGACAGCTAGACTAAACAGTCAGTTAATAAAAGATGATAGCTATTTCTAAACAGAATTTTGACTAACAAAGATAACAAGTTGAAATATTATTTCTGAAACTATAATTTAGAAAAGATTATAAAAAGTTACTTATTTGTTATTGCTCGCCTTGTTACACTTAACATGTTGGGGCGGAGCGGAAAAACGGACATCCCTTCTTGGCTCTTCCAGAGAATGGTACTTTCTTTCACCAACAACTGTCCTGATTTCGAAAAAATCGCAACATTTAGGTCCTTTGATATTCAGATGACATCACAAGTTCTGCCACCGATTGGATAATCAAAGTTCGAAGTAGACATAGACCCAATCAAAACTCAACACACGACGTCGAGGGTACACATCGCATGAGAAAAACAAACGTCTATGTTTACTCCGAAACATTGTCAATACCCTATGAATCATAACAGAACTTCAATGCAAATATATAACAGATAACGGAAAATGTTGCTTCTTGTCAGATAATTTTGAAATAAAAATTAATTAACTATGTTACGTTTGTCTCAGCTATTAGTGCAGCTAAGAGCCTTTATTTTGTGACACAACCTTTGATAACTACTATTTTAGATTAAATCTGAGTGCGTTTGATGTCTGATACAATGGTAGTCTTTAGCCGGTCAGTATAGATTCGAAACAAGGTACAACACAGAATAAGAACATGTAAACTTTCACTGTTTTAATGCGCATGGCTATCCGCACCGGTATTAAATTTTAATTGTTACCAAAATCAATATAAAGCCGAATGCATTATGGAAGCATTTCAGCAGTTTTTTTTTTCTTACTTACCCGTATTATAGAACTTTATACATAGCATCAAACAAAACAAAAAATATTTTTAATATAATGACGGAAAATATTTGAGAATAATTATTAAATAACTAAGAATTGTTAGCAATCAACGAACAACGACGTCACTGAAAAGAGTTTTAATTAGCATCTTCCTCTAAAAAAATTGCATTATTCTCGTTGTTTAACGAACAAATTCTTTTTCTTTTCTATCATGGAAAATTTGTGCTAATGAAATTTCAAAATAAATCCTGTTCTTGGAATCTACTTATATTATTTTTCTCATAAAAAAAACTGTCTGCACCTTTGTGCTGTTTCAGAATTAAATTATAAGAAATTATTAAAACAAAAACGTTAATATAAAAAAATTATACATATTTTTAAATTATTTTAGGAAGTATTTATTCTTAATTTTGCAGGATTTTTTTTACCAAATATTCTACGTCGTAAGTCCGAGATAAATAGCTGAATACATCTTATTTTACAATAATACAAAAATATTGAACATGAACACTATTATTTTTTAACATTTTATTTCATCAAACTTCCGCACAAAATATTCACCTATCTACAGTATTTATTTAAGCTGAACGCACTAAAATCCGTAAAATCGTTTAACATAAGAAAATAATTTCTTTTTTTCTCAAATAAGATTATTATTTATCCCTTCAAAGTTTTAAGGTGCTTTATACATAGAATTTTAAGGCATACATCTGAATTTTTAGTATCAAATTTTTTGAATTTACATCTTTATTAACCGAGAAAATTAAAATAAAATTGTGTTAAAAGTAGATTTAGTATGTGTCAATTGAGTGTTTTAAGATATGAGTACTGTCAAACATCACCTGGTTTTTTTTTGGGTTGACGAATAAGAGACATTCATTTTTTGATAATAATTGTATACTAGATCTATTTTTACCACGACTTTAAATTAAGTTTATTCATCTACGATAGTGCGTAAAATTGAAATTTAGTTGTTAGTTATATATGTTTTATCTAATACCTACTCATAATATACTTGTTACTATGATTATTTGAAATAGCTAATGTACAACATTACTCACTCCATCAAAGAATAATTGAGAAGTCACGAAGAAATTATTACTAAATTTTGCGTTTTTTTTTTTATAAATATAAAAAGCAAGTTTACAAAATTATTTTATTATTGAAATTAGCATTATGCAACTTATTTATTTAAATTAATATTATGTTAAAAAAAACTTTTCTTATTTATTTTTATCCAATGACAGCTGTCATCTACGATGACTGGTTAGTAATTCTACCGTTGGAATTAAAATGCTGCTTATGCTTCTAATTAAAAATTCCTCAATTTTCACACATTTCGGTGTATTTTTCTTTGAAACAATTCACAATGTCAGGCAATAATTATTACAGATTTTTTTTCTCAAAATCATTATAATACTTTGTAATTAATTTAACATAGTATATCAATTGTCAGTATTAAACAATGAACAAAAACATAAAAATGATTACAGAAGTTTTTTTTTAAGTGTTGGATAAAACGTATTAGACTCGTGTGGAATGTATATTAGTCACTAAAGAAAATTAAAGTTTTTCTTTCGTGAATAATATATTACAATCTACAATTAATAAATAACTACTATATATTATTGGGTTTTTAGATTCTATCGTAGATAAAATATTGTACGATAGACATACGTAAAGCATCTTTAGTCACTCGTGGTTCTTAAAACACGAGTGAAGCATGACTAAAGACTAGCATTACGTACTTCTATCGTATCGTAAGTAACTATTTTTGCTCGTTAACTTCATTTATAAATACCGCCCACAACTTTTGAAAATTAATCTTTACTAGTTACTAACTTGTAAAATTGACAGCTAACCTATAAATTTTATGAAAAATGAAAAAAATTCTCATGCAGTTTTATAATATGAACAGAGTTGTGCAGCAACCCAATTCAACATTTCACGATCCACATTATTATTATATTATCATACTCCGAAATTTAAAACGTGTGTTTAAATAACACTGTATTGCCTAATAATAAAGGGTTTTCCAATAAGAGGTGTTATTTTGATATTCAAAGAAAAATGCCATTTTTTAATATAAATGATCGGATGTTTATTTCATTATAAAGAGGAAGGTATGCCGTTAATAGTGGAAAATAACATCAGGCAAATGACCACCACGACCACGCTGACAGGACAATATCCTTTTCATGAAATTTTCCATAACCAAATCGCAAAGTGGCTGTCCTATGTCCTCGATAGCCTCACGAATTCCATCTTTGAGGTCTTCTCTTTCACGTGGCCCCAAAGAAAGAAGTCGCAAGGTGTTAAATCACAAGATCTCGGTGGCCAATTGTGATCACCTCTTCGAGAGATAACACGGTCCGGAAACTTTTCCCGTAAAAGATCAATGGTTTCGTTGCTTGTGTGGCACGTAGCGCCTCTTGTTGAAAGTAAACGTTGTCCAGATCAATACCATCCAATTCCGGCCATAAAAAATCGTTAATCATCTCTCGATAGCGCAATCCATTCACCGTAACTGTTGCTCCAGCCTCATTTTCGAAAAAGTAAGGTCCAATGACTCCGCCGGACCATAAACCGCATCAAACAGTCACACGTTGAGGATAGAGAGGCTTTTCAACAATAACTCTTGGGTTTTCTGAGCCCCAGATGCGACAATTTTGTTTGTTGACGAAGCCACCGAGGTGGAAATGGGCCTCATCACTCACACTTTTCGATGGAATTCCGGATCATTTTCATGCATTTCAACGACCCAATCAGCAAAGACACGACGTTGTTGATGATCGGCCGGCTTGAGTTCTTGTGTTAACTGGACTTTATAAGCCTTAAGACCCAAATCTTTATGCAAAATACGGTGTAATGACGTTTGTGGAATGCCTAATTCCAAAGAACGACGAGGAATGGACAAACCTGGGTTTTCTTCAACACTTTCGGCTACAGCAGCAATATTCTCGGCTGTTCTTGAGCGACGTGCACGGGTTTTATTCTTCACATCACTAACTTGTCCCAACAGCTCGAATTTTTCCATCAATTTCTGTATTGCGGTCCGACAAGGTGCTTCACGACGACCCAAAAATTGTCGAGTTTTACGAACCGTCTCTGCCAATTTTTCACCATTTTTATAGTGAATTTTAATAATTTCAATGCGTTGTTGAAGCGTGTATCGTTCCATTTTTATTAATGGCGTAGTTTCTACTTGTCAAATGTCAAAAAATGACAGCTTCAAAAGCGACATCTACCGAAATAGCGGGCTATTCAAAATAACACCTCTTATTGGAAAACCCTTTAGTTACGTAAAACTATAAATATTGTGAAAAAGTCGACAAAATATATTCCACAAATATTCAATACATGTATTCCCACGATCAATAATATTGTTCAATTCCAACTGTTGTGCAAAATTATTGAACGCGTAACAGCCGCGAAAAATGTTTCAACTCTTATCAATACTTACTCCCATATTCTATAGTTCTGAACTCTGTGTAACCTGAGCTGCACGAAACAAAACACTTAGAGCATTTATTTATTCATCAATTTCGTCGTGCTTTGTGTTTGTCTCTGCTACTCCGGAAGTGTGCTGGGCACAGGGCGCAAAGTAAGTCGTGTGTATCTCTGAGGAGATGGTATCGCACGCGTAAGTTGAAATGTTTTGGTTAGCGACGTCGCAGGCGGCGGTGGTTTGGTTGTCACCTGACGATGCGAACTTCGTAGTGTTAACGGAATTCCTCCTTTTTGGTTGCGTCCTCGTCCTCGTGTCTTGTTTTCGAATTCTGTATCAAGTTTGAGTTCCTTGTTGCTACTTCCCACGAGACGTACGTGGAGGTTCCAACTTTCTTATTTTTTTCTTTGTGTTTCAGGGTCTGAAGTCTTGCAAAATTCAGTCGACTTTATAGTTTTTCAATTAGCTTCTTCTCATCCCTTTTCTTTTGTCGTGCAGACTTTTAAAAATGTTTTTCTTCACCTTTCGGAGTTTTTATTTTTTATTATTTATTCTAAACATTGCTGTTGATGCCTGAATTAATACAGGATATTGTTTTACCTTACATTTACTTTAATCTTTCTTTATTTACAAAGTATCGCTGTAATATTCGTTACGTTATTTACAGAAATTATTTATCTCATTCAAATAAATATTGAGTTTGACGTAATATATGTATTTACGTACTCCTCTGTTCACAAACAGCATGAACATTTTCTAACTACCTGTAATGCGTAAGGTTCGTATTTTTGTCTATACTGAAGCGATGAGTTCAGTTTTTCAATTGTCAATTTTCATTTTTAGTTAAAGAATGTAATAACAATTGATAACGACATTTTTCTTATATTTTTATAGAAAATTTAATACTATCTATTATTATGGGTATGCAAATACAAAATAGCTGAAGAGAATCCTGAATCGAGTCGAGTACCCACGGAAATCCGCGGTTTGTGGTGCAGTTCTAAGATTTTTTTGCAGGTTGCGTCCGCACTCGACCCGCGACTAGCGTAGATATCGGGTCGCATTACGTATTTACTTTTTTTCCTTTTTATTATAATTTTTGTTAATATTTTCTATTGGCATTATATTTTCATAGTTGTTTTTACTATTAAGGTATTTTTTAAAACAATAATGAACATTTGTCGGAGTTGCTTCAAGACTGAACCTTGACGTACTGAATAACTGCAGAACTACGCAGGAATAAACACGCGGGTAGATCTAGCAAATTGTAAGTGACTACACACTTTCTTAAACCTTAATACGTTTACTGATACCTCTTTTAGATAATTGTGCTGTATTTTATTTTAACACAGACTGATGTTTATTATTTAGTGGGTAGCGGCTTCCGGTATAACATTACCAGGTACGGGTCGGGTGCGGGTCTTAATGTTGCGGGTACGGGTCGGGTGTGGGTCTGATAAATTATCTACTATAATGCCCGTATCCATAGTCAGTACTTCGCCTCGACTCATTCTTGAGTATGCCTTGAGTACCAGATTTCGTTTCATAGTCACTACTTGTTTCTTCACTCGTACTTGGATCGAAGGTTTACTAAAGTAGAGCTCAAAGCAACCTTAAGTAATGCTTGAGATAACGTTCGATGCTTTTTTAAATTTTATAAATAACGGTCAAATTGTCATTTCCATCACATGATATTTAAGTTAAATAATAAATCGTGAAGATAATCTGGAATATTTAGAATGGGTAGACCTAGTAGAAGAATCCTTAAATAATAACGATGAAAGAGGGTTGCTCTAAGAAGATAATATCCGTGATATGATTCATTTATCTGTAACCTGTGACATATGTAGATGTCACATATACGACAGAAAAATATTAAAGTTTTCAAATATACTAACATAATTATTACAAATTCTCTAAATTCCTACCTGGAAAACCGAGAATTCACGAAGTTTCGAATATGAAACACATGATGTGTTTGAGGTCGAGAACGATCGAAGTAATGCTTGGCGAAGTAGTACTCAATTACAAGATTGAGCTTACGGGCATACCTAAGCTGAAATGTTAGAATGAGGAGCGGTAAGTAAGCGTTCACAGAAAAGAAATTAAAGAAAACTAAAACATATTAGTACAAAATGTTATTGATAAATTTGGATAAGATCCGAGGAGACTGCATTTTTTATTTAAATAATTAATGAGCCGGTTTCATGCGTTTTTACCTTCCGTCACCTTTAGGTAAGGAAGGTATTGTCTTTGGTCAAAAAATTCAATGATGAATTTTTAGTGAATAAACATGTTTTAGGATCCCTATAATTATACCATTTTTACGATGATGTCTGTATTTATGTATGTATGTGTGTGATGATCGCATAACTTCAATACCACCATTCCAAAAATTATATTTTTTTCGTATTCCTCAAGTTTACATCCAGAAGAACAAGTGATTAGATTTTGGTTATAATTGGTGAACTAAAAGTAGCCTCATTTGAAGATTTTAACAGTTAAATATGATTTATTGTCATTTAACGTCATTATAACTTAAATAATATATTATTCTCTATACGATTTGATTGCATTTTATACTTCATATTCAATACATATAGAGTTAACGAATTATAAACATACGAGGTGTGTTCAAAAACTATCGCGAATTTTGAATTTTCGCGGGTTACGTATATTCGAATTTCGATCTTTTTGTGGCTTTATGTTGGTACTCATGTCTCTCACTTATGTCGACAAGCTCGGCCATTTTGAATGTTCACTTACTTGTTGACAGCTGCTTTGCTTGCACGTGTTTTGGATCGTCTTCGATTTTTACCTAATGTGCTTATTCGTTAAAAACTGACTATGAATTTTTTGACCAAGACAATATCTTTCTTATCTAAAGGCGACGTAGAAATGAAATAACTTCTTTGATAAAAACATTTTATGACAATGACAAATTTTAAATGAATTATTTTTTTCTACGTTCCGTCGCCTTTAGATAAGAAAGATATTGTCTTGGTCAAAAAATTCATAGTCAGTTTTTAACGAATAAGCACATTAGGTAAAAATCGAAGACGATCCAAAACACGTGCAAGCAAAGCAGCTGTCAACAAGTAAGTGAACATTCAAAATGGCCGAGCTTGTCGACATAAGTGAGAGACATGAGTACCAACATAAAGCCACAAAAAGATCGAAATTCGAATATACGTAACCCGCGAAAATTCAAAATTCGCGATAGTTTTTGAACACACCTCGTATTAAATTTCATAAATCAGCCAGCTATGCTAACCATAAAAATTGTTAATATATTCAGATAATTCAAATTGACAGAAGTCAATATCAATAAAAAGTAAATGAATGTGGCAGAGATGAGGATGTTGGAGTAGATGTTGGGGAACACACGAACAGATATGGTAAGGAAATAACTCTAGGGTTACAAGTTTCTAGAAAAATACAAGAGAGACGATTACATTGGTTTGAACATGTTATAAGGAGAAATGAAGAATATATTGGAAGAAGAATGAATATCTTACTAATAGAAGGTTGAAGAAACAGAGGAAGACCAAAGATAAGATGGAAGGACTGTATTGCGGAAGACTTGAGAGAAAAAGAACTGAGAACGACACACAAAACAGAAATGAGTGCAAGAAGTAAATAAAAAATAGCGACCCCTAACGAATGGGAAAAGCTAAAGGAGAAGAAGATGTCAGTGTCCAGTGCATTATTATTAGAAAGTGGAGGAAACAGAGGACGACCAAAGATAAGATGGAAGGACTGTATTGCGGAAGACTTGAGAGAATAGCAACCGAATGAGGACGACACGCAAAACAGAAATGAATAGAAGAAGAAAATAAAAAATAGCGACCCCTGACGAATGAGAAAAGCATAAGAAGAAGATGTCAGTGTCAAGTGCCATTTGCATAGTATGTTTATGAAATAATTTTACTGGAAATTTAGAAATTTTTGCAAGAAAATTTATGTATGGAATTTACACATAATACACAGGATTGACGGAAGGTATTTTGCTGGCCAAAGTATTTTAAATGAAATTTGATTCAATATTTTTCATAGGAATAAAAAAAATATAATTTCTTATTTTCGCAAATAATTAAATAAAAAAATTGGCGCGGAAAATAGTCATAAAAAACAACTCTCCGCCCTGTGATATCAAAGTAGATAGATCACATTCTACAGTTCAACAGTTTTTCCACCACCTAAGTTATTTATATAAACAAAATTAGACGATAGTTTGTCACATTAACATGTATGAACTTTGACGTCACATTTTGTGTCAGATCGCGTGACTTTTTCAAAATATTACACAAATTTCAATAATTAATAGCAAATTATCTAATCATTCGTGATATTTTCAAATTAGAGGCTATTTAAAGAATAATATTCTTGTGTACTTATAATAATGTATATAATTTATTATTATAATATTTTTTTTATAATTTGCCTATTTATCAAAAATTTCGACTCTACTTGTAAAAAAGTCTGCGAGAGCCCATAATTCGAAATGCCCTTAAATTTTAACTTGATACCAGGTTTAACCTTATATATGTGTGATGATTTTTATAAAATGTATCATGGGTTTTAGGCTGCTTATGGAATTATCCAAAATCGCTTCTTGGTCCTGCGTATTCTGTCGTATTTATAGTTATATACAAATATATATATATATATATATATATATATATATATATATATATATATATATATATATATATATATATATTGTATTTTATAAAATTTCGAAGACTATATTGTAGAGGTCCAAGAACAAGGACCAACGCATAGTGTTCACAGTTGTTAGCATCTAAAGATCAACGGTAACTAAATATCTATTGCATTGAGATATCCAAAGAGGCTACGTTAATAATAATAAATACAAACGACTAGGTTGCATTACTTTTCTCATCGACTATAACATCCGTACATCTATCAGCAACAAACGTACAACGCCGGAGGTTGGAAAGAAAATGTCAACTTCTGATCAGCCTAATTATTCATACGGACTATACGCTGCATAGAAATGAAACTGTGAAAAAGCTGTTCATTTCTGCAAAAAAAGCGAAAGGCGCGACTGGTGTAGACTAAAACACATAAGAACTCAGCGGTGATTTAACCGTGTAACGTTATTGAAGCTACGAAATTAGGTATATGGTATAAAATGGAATCATCGTCCTGAAAGCAATTTTAAATACCAATTATCGACTATGAAGCATGGTGGCGGTTCAGAAATGAACGGCTTGTTACAAGTCGACGTCCATTTATTTTATTAAAAATTAAATAGTCTAAAATCTGGAATAATACATTTACTCTGTCAATAGATTTGAATCATAATAGGTGTATCAGTGCAGATCATAACATTATAATCGTTCCCTGTCAAACGATAAACGTAATACAGTGCTAATAATAGGTGGCATATTGAAATGAAGTGTTTGATAATGAAGCATTTGAGAGAATATAGAGAAACATCAGGTGTAAGCTACATATTATCCCTTAAGGGACCGAATGTATCCATTTCATCATCCACCTGACTGGAATATTATCCGTTGTCCTCCTTTGATTGCGCGCGTCAAGGGAGTCCCCGTGGCCGTATGCGCTGCCGGGTAAATATTAATCGCGAACGTGCCGTTCTGCCGGACGCGGCACATGTGGACTACACTATTTATACAGTCTGCACGCGCGCCGAATACGCAAGCAGCTTTACCTTATAAATGTAAATAATGTAATTAACCGGAAGTGATTGTTGATTGTTGGATGGAAAAACTACCATTCCAAACGAAATACTGCATGGATGCCTGGATGCCCCGATATTATTTACGACGTGAGCTAGATAAAAACTATACGGGCAAACTTGTAATCAGTCTGGGTTCCTTTTATTGTTATCATTGAAAGTGATGTAATGTTTTCGGTCTTTTCATTTCAGTAACTCAATTTTAAAATACTTGTTAGATTTTCACGATAACATTGTTGAGGTCTCCATTCACCTAACCGGGTTTTTCACAATGGCTACGTAACCACATCGAGAAAGTAAGCATGCGCTTTTTTTACCTTTCGTCACCTTTAAGTAATAAAGGTATTGTCTTTAGTAAAAAAATCGATAGTGAGTTTCTAATGAATAAGCACGTTTTGGGGTCCCTAGAATAGGAATTTATTATTTTTACGATGATGTGTGTATGTATGTGTGTGCGTCTGTGTATGTGTGTGTGTGTGTGTGTGTGTGTGTGTGTGTGTGTGTGTGTGTGTGTGTGTGTGTGTGTGTGTGTGTGACGATTTTATCTACTATCTACTACAAATACTTTTTGGTACTTAAAATATCCAAAAGTATTTAAAGTAACTAAAATTCTTTAAATAGTACTTCACGCATGCGCAAAAACACGGGTTTGAGCAAGTAAGGAAAGTAATAAAGTTTTCGCTATCTACAGTTTTAATCAAATAGTTGAAGACGTAACTAAAGATAAATCAAGACGTATTGCAGTATATTATGATGAACATTTTGAAGAAGTTATTTATTAAAGGATATTTCTACTTACTCATCAGTATTATAGAACTAAATAAAGAATTTTTCTACTCCAATGCATGAAGTAGTTGCTACACACATTAATCGCAGTATGTGAAGTCTGAATTTTAATAAAGATGCGTAAAGTGCAATGCATGTCTTATGGAGTTTATTTTAAAACATTTTATATAATAATAATAATTTTATTTAATTCATGCTTTCCAGCTTAGAATTCTTACATTTAAATTACATCAAATATATTTGGTTGAATGGTGATTCCATATACATTAAATTTTCTATAACAATACATTTTATTTTATTTCAATTCGTCCGTCTTCCTTCTGAGTACCTTGGCCCATGCTTCCCCCGCCCCGGACTCATCCAGCATATGGTATACACTGCTAGCTTGTCGTGGGAGATATCTGCAATTATATAACATGTGAACTATAGATTCTTCACTTTCTTTGCATAGTCTGCATAGGCGATCTTCTGCTTCCATCCAGTACTTATTCGCATTTTCTTCATTTCCGCACCTTAATCTGGCTATTAATTTTATGTCTGTGCACTTTTTGTTTCTTAGATATTGTTGTGTTTCTATGGGTCTTATATTTTTATATATTTGGTTGTACCTAAATTCATTTTATATGCTTGAAGCTTTTTTTACACGCATGTGGACAGACTTCTTCACATGTTCTGCAAATATAGGTACTAATTTTTTAAACAAGTACATAGTACTTTAAAATTAGTGGGCTACTTTAACTGTCTTATTAGATGAGAGTAATATACCAAAATTCGATATTTTTTTGTAATATTTTAACTGATTTCATAAAAAAAATACTTAGTACTGGTACTGTAAGTAGGTAAAAAGTACTTAAAGTATTACTTTATTTAGTATTTAAATACTTTTCTTGTAAGTATTTAGCATTTAGTCCTTTAATACTTTTTTCGAGCACTGGTCCCAGTTCTGGTCTGGATTAGTAATAATGTGATACAAATAACTATTTATCTATTCTCATCAATAAAATGGTACTTTAATAACGAGTTTTCAGTAGATACTGTTATTTTAAAATTCAAATTATACTCGCACTCGCCAAAGTGCAGTTTGTAGACTAGTATTCAAATAATTATTTTCTAGTAGGCTTTTCGAACGTAATTAGCTTACTGCATATAGAAAGTGAATAATTTCAGATTTCGCAAATAGCATCTGTCTACAATGTAGGTAATTTGCAGACCAGCGTATTGCGTATTGTTTCCCTAGTTGCTTGCACACGAAATTGTAATATTTACATGGATAAACGACTCTATTCCTAGTAATGCGTGGTATATTGACATTTACGACAAATTTAGCTGATCGGTAAATTTGAACTGATATACCTCAGATCAGATCAGATCATTATCATTATAATTATAGCGCAAAAATGTGTACGGTCATCTACACCAGTTCACCAGTTACTATTTAGAATGAAAATTACTAGTCATTTCAAATTATAGTAAATTTTATATTTGCATTGGAAACACCTAGAAATTTAATAATTGTATAAGAGTGAAGTTATAGTCCTACCGTTAACGAAATCATACTCAATTAGCGAACAGCAAGATATAACACAATAAAAATTAAAAGTTCATTACATGATAAACATTACTCGTATATTTAATTATCAGACAGACTTTTATGACATCTAAAATTCACTATAGAGAATAAGTTATAAACAAGTATTTTAAAATTAAAGCAACCGCTGGAAAAATAGGTACTAGGATTAGTCTAAAGGGTTGCTAAAATTTATTTTGAAATAGACATCCATTCAAAGGTGGTCCATAAACTTCAAAAAAAAAAACATATTCTTCAAACAAAAATTGCTTAACTTAGAGGTTAATTTTTTAGATAAGTTCTAATGAAAAATGGCAATAAACTAGAGTTGTTCTAGAGGGATGCTAGTGTTCATTTTAAAGAATAATGCACGAACAAAATATATTTTTCAAATAAAAATCACTCAATTTGAGTGTTGCTTTATAAGTACATAAATATTCTAAAGTATAATAAGAAGCAGCAACATTCTAGAGTTGTTTTAGAAAAATGCTAAAATTTATTTTAAAAGAAATTTTTATTAGTTTTGAAGTACAAAATTATTCATTTTTCAAGCAAGAATCCCTCAACTTAGGGATTGATGTACAACTAAGAAGGAAGGGATAGCCGGAAGGTCAACATACTAGGATAGAATTGTAGAAACTAGAAACATGTACTATCTCTGCCACACTGAAATCGTAAAAAAATAAAGTATAGAGGATTGGTAAAATTTATTTTTAAAAAGATATGATTTGTTCGTTGCTAAAGGAAGTAAAGCTTAATTAACTTACCTTTAGTAAAGCAAAGCATACATTACATTTTCCCGAAGTCACTTTTAAAAAGTTTTGGTTTTACATAGAATAAAATTTGCCAAATCCGAAGATTTATTAATAATTGCAGCAAAAACAAAATAAAACAATAGTGTTTTCCATGACAACTGCAAAAATTGTAAAGTAATAAATGTAACAATTTGTTTTTTTTTTATAATTTAACATTGCTGATGGGCAAATATATTACGCCTGAAACGTCCTTTATTCGACATTTTTAATAAATAAAAACTTAAGAATTAAAAAATAATAATAAAAATTTAAAGTGGCCGACAAAATGATTTTAAAAACGCTAACTTTTTCTACTGCCTTAAAATTTCAAGAGCATTATTTTGATGGTAAAAGTTGTACATACCAATTTCATTATTGCTTTTTAAATTAATAACTTTTCATTATATGAACCCAATCTATATCAATTTATCGCCAGTCCAATATCTAAATACGTAATACGAGTAGTATAAAAACAGCAACAAAAAATCAACTGTCCGAGAAAATAAAATGCAGTCTGTCGTTTGTAGAGAGCAAGAGAACAAAATTACATTGCAGTTTTCCTTTGGTTGTATATCCGCTCAGGAAATTTATGAAAGAGCCCGAAGAGCTGTGTTTCCCATTGACCACTCTGTGTGAAATTTATTTGCTAGTTGAACTCAACACGTGCATCAGAAGAGGATGAGCAGATGGGGAATGGTATTAGAAAGACGAAGAGAAACACGAACTATAAATACAAAGCAATGGAATTTAAACGGAGCGCAGCGAATGCCTGTTTAATCGCAAACTGCGACACTACACGTGTTTTCATAAACACCTCATTTAAATCAGAAAGGACGAAACTGCAAACGCACTAAATCCTCGCTCCAGAGTGACGTGTGCGGTGCGGGTGGAAGTGCGAACACCGGCAGATGTTTTACGAGACCTTTTTCGCGCCATAACTATTCGTTTTATGCTCTGTTTCGTCGATTCCCCAACCGTCCGCCCGTGGAAATTTATCTCAGACAAAATGGCGCTCGGAACTGCCCGATATTTACGGATACAAGGCGTGTTCACTGCGAAGACTTCCAACGCACATTTCTCGATTATTATTTATTTATAATAGCTACACTTCCATTGACATTTTTATTAGCTATCGCTAATAAATTGTTCTATTTTTCTTTTCTTTCACGCCATCTCTTACATTTATTATAAAAACTGGCAATAAAATAGTTTCTGCTTGGAACTGTTTCATACGCAAGGACATCCCGTGTTGTATATTTAAGATGTGCAACCGATAAAATTAAATAAATAACTGAAATACTGCCCTATCAACTACGTATTTAGAAATTATTTCAAACTTCACACTACTAAATATTCAATAACTTAAGGATCTGGGTGGGATTTAATAAATATAACTTTCTTCACTAAAAATAAATAAGTATATTGACCCGTGTATTACGAGTGCACTTTTACAATAAAAGCGCATTTATGGAACGCGCTTTTACATTATCTAAATATTTATGAGGAGTGTGCTCCATAAAAGCATTTTTATTATAAAGTGCGTGCGTAATATGCATTGAATATTGAATTTGAAAATAAAATACCGAGTGAAACTGAAAAACGGGCCACTCAAAATAATAGTTTTGTACAAGTGATATGAAAAACAGATATTTATGCTCTCATTTGTCATCGTAAAGTTGATTTTTTTTTCGTTCGCTCGGAAAATAAAAAAAAATTAATTATGTACAATATTAAAATAGATTGTACGTTTTTGACAAGTTTTAATATTAATTCCTGAACTCAAAATTGTATTAGATAAATTTGTCGTTACTTCCTACTTGTCAGATTTTTTTAGAAATATCGCTATATAGAACGGACGTAGAAAAAATAATGCGTGTATTACGAGTGTAAAGTGCCATTGTCGCTTTCGAAAGATTGCTGCGCAAGCGACAAAGTATCACTTTACGCTCTTAATACACAAATAACTATTTTATTTATAATTATTTTTTAATTTTCTTTCTATATTTGAGTTTCGGGACTCACAAATCATGATATTTGGCAAGATAATAGCGCTTCCGGTTTAACCGGAAGTTAATAATTAACCTGGTAATCCATATCAGGTAGGATGTGAAATCTTGTTTTGTAACCAAATATAGAGTCTACCTGAAGTTAATTATTCATAAGATAATAGCGCTTCCGGTTTAACCGGAAATTAATAATTAACCTGGTAATCCATATCAGGTAGGATGTGAAATCTTGTTTTGTAACCAAATATAGAGTCTACCTGAAGTTAATTATTCATAATTTTCTTTTACATTTCTGTAAATTATTTCTTCAATAAAAATTCATTTCGACCATATCGTTGAATTCGTAATTTTACGTAGATTCTAAATATATGGAAATATATAGGTGTCCCATTTGAAGTATGAAAGTTAATGTCTTCTCCGGTTAAACCGGAAGCGCTACCATCATACCAAATACAATGATTTGTGACCTCCTAAGCCTAGTTTACAAACATGTAAAGAAAATTTTAAAAAAATAATTTAAAAAAGTTATTTTGAGTGGCCTGGTTTTCAGTACCACTCTGTATAAATAAAATAGTAGTCTAAGTAATTTTGACATGGTTGGTTCGAAATATAAAGACTTTCGATGATGCTGTTAATTGTTTAACAGCAGCCTTTTTGCGAATCATAAATTTTACTGACTAAAACGGAAAATTATATGAACTTGTAAAGTTGCATATAGAATATCCCAAATTTCAAAAAGACGCGAAATGTATGACAAATAACGAAAAAATTAAGATTTTAGGGGCAAAACAAAATTAAAACATAATAACCATTACACTATTGGAATGAGAAAAAAAGGATTATTTTTTAAAGTATACATCCTATATGGCGCCCATTTAAAATAAGAAAGTTGCTATTAATATCTTCGAAGCTGCCATCTTGTATTCGGATATCACCTTTAAGTTTGCATTATTAAACCATGTAACTTTTATATGACACATTTTTTTATCTTTCATAATTACGGAGTTATTTGACATTTTTTTTAAATCGCAATATTCAATTTTCTTTTTGAATAACTTTGAAATTGTTCAGAATTTTAAATTGTTCTTAGCGGAATCGAAATGAGTACTTAAAACTGCACAACATTGCCCATTTAACCGACCTTGTAGCTCTTATAGTTTCCGAGATCCCCAATGGTATGCCACTTAATTTGGGAAACGCAGTATAGTATTGCAGCCACTATCCATGGATTGTCAACGCAATAATTATGTATATTAGTTGAAATCTAGTGAACTGGAATAGTAAATTGTAAATAAATATTTTAGAATCTAAGGGCATTATACGAATTCGAATTCAAGAATATGCTTCTTACACCCGCATACGATTAACATTTCTCGATTTATTCACCGTATATATTTCGATTCACGAAAGATGTCTGTTCAAGGTCATCTATTATCTGTCTGGAATAATATGAATCCAGATAACGTCAATTACTTACACATAGGCGTGCAACATATAATATTATTTGTATAAAATAATTAATTGTTACTTAAAGTAATTTTATTATCAAACTTTTGTACTAGATTTTAATCCGGGCTCACTACTTTTATTTAAACTTACACGTGCACTCGCGCACATCACTGGATAAAATGAAATACAATAGAGCATTACAGTAGATAATTACACCTGTGGAACTCTTCGACATAACTACAACTACTTGAGTGTTAAGAGCATTGTATATACATCTACTAAAACAAGACACGATAATTCAAAAAACATGTTCTAGTAGGTACTAGAACTATTAACATTTTAACAAAATTCAACATTAGATATAAGTACCAACTTTTGATAATAGACTGCATTTTAAAAATGTAATTATTAAAATCTATTAATATTTGACTTTGGTTTTAATAATTCTATTTTTAAAATGCAATCCATTTGAATTATCGCGTCATAATGTTAGTAGAGGTGTACATAAATACTCCTAACGCGTTATCACACGTGCAACAATATTGACAACCAGTCAATTTTATGTATTTCGGATAACTTATAGTATGTGACTGATTTGTGACACGGTCTTGTTCGAAAACTTTCGTGCTAATAGCTGATTTTCATGAAATGCGCATACGCATGAGCAGTTTGAAATACTATCCCTAGATTTAAATAAGTAACTAAATACAACAATACATCACAGACCATTTGTCATACTGCGAAGTGTCAAATAAAACAAGCTAAAATGAAAAAAAGGTTCCTCAAAAAGTAAAAGACTTTTAGAGAGGAATGTTAACAAGCCCGTGTATCTGTATCGCGACATAAATCAAATAAAAATACATGTCACATAACCTATCTCTTTTTCTTCAAACGAATTACCTCCCTCGAATAGTTATTTTTTACAAAGGCGTAGAAAGGACATGAAAGAAAAATATTTATAATTGCAAGTTGTATCTTGCAATTAGGCTTAATTGCAACTTGTATTTTGCAATTAGGCATAATTGCAAATTTTATCTTGCAATTAGCCTAACCTAACCTAATTACAAGATTTGGTTAGGTTAGGCTAATTGCAAGATAAAAGTTACAATTATGCCTAATTGCAAGTTACAAGTTGCAATTAAACCTAACTGCAAGGTACAAGTTGCAATTAAGCCCAGTTGCAAGATACAAGTTGCAATTATAAATATTTTTCTTTCATGTCCTTTCTACGCCTTCGTAATCTTTCAAAATGAGAGTCTGAGTATATATTTTATATCATGTTGTACCTTCTACCACCAGATGTTTCCTTGCAGTGACCTGTGCAGCGATAGGTCACACATATTAAACAACCTACAAACAGGCATGCATGGAAGCTAGTATAACAGCAACAAGAGCATTAACCATGATTACATGCTCGTCTCCGTCGATCAATTACGATGGTGGGAACAGATCCGTTGGCAGCGGCAGTGTAATCTATACAGCGCGGACAAACGCCGTGAGCTAGTGGCCGGCTACTCCAGGCCATGTTGGCGTCTGCCGAGGATTATACCACGGCCCGGTATTGTCTCCGTCACCGCACAAAAGCCCCGCGAGATGCCGGATCATCGCACTCAGAACCGCATGGATCAAATCCTGCCCCTGCTTCGCTTATACGACCGACAAGCTAAGCGGGTTTTACTATCCGCTGGGTTATAGGTTACCTATGGAAATTCAGAGTTATTGTTTTAGGCCTCCTAATGAATTCAGCGCTAATTTTACTCGGACTAGATTATCTGACGTTTTAATGAAAATATTAAATCTACTCGCTGTGTGTGTTAGGTGACAAGATGGAATACGAATGAATGACTCGTGTTCGATTCTGACCGACGTCAAACCTGAAAGAATTATTGAAGGTTGTTTTATAATTCCATTGATGTAAAACTTACAGAAAAATGCCAATATTTCAATAGCGCAAAAGTAGACCTTGTGATTTTTTTCTCCAAAACAGCATTGATAGCTCGTTAAGTGACGCGTTATAAACATTTTTAACAATACAAATAGTCATTACCGAAATCTTCGAATATTTAGAAGCAGATTGGCATACTCAAAAATGGGTAACAAGAAACACTAATTCATATTTTTTTGTGTATCTAATGACAGTATTATGGTCAAAACTATAAGTCTTAAATCTGTAAATAGTGAACAAAATCGCTACGAGACCTTCCATTTGGCCCAGCCACACTGTATAACCTGTTGTAAATGTTATCTAACGAAGTTCTTTAACAATGTTATACAACTTTTGGACATACACATCTGCTTATACCTTAAGTTACCATGACGATGTCTTGTGTAATTATTTCAAATAAATTTGTATAAGATTCAAGAAGAAAAGCTTTGATTTGTTTAAATAACAATTTTGACAATATCTCGTGTCAAATTGACATTTAATTATTTTTAAATTGACACACGTTTCGTTGTTTATAGCTTTCCCCGAGTTAGTTTTTTTTAACACACTGTATATCCGTTTATTCGACTTAATAGTAGTATTTTACTACTGTTATTATGACATGATGTCAACTAAACATCTTCTGATGATTGACAACTCATTTTTAATTGAACGAAATATTAATACGATGTATGATGTACCCACATAGTTTACGTCTCTGCACATAGATATAACACACACACACACACACACACACACACACACACACACACACACAAACACACACACACGCACACGCACAGTTAAATTGCACTTTATAAAAATGTTATTAAACATTGTTTTGAAATGTGGACGTTTTAAAACAAGTTTGTTTTATATCATTCTTTGATCTCTTTCGCTCCCAAAGCGATAACATATAACATTGCTATAAACAAAATATTTTGCTATATTTTGTTGAAATTTCTGTAATTTGTTA
This sequence comes from Harpalus rufipes, assembly GCA_951394225.1. NCBI lineage: Eukaryota > Metazoa > Arthropoda > Insecta > Coleoptera > Carabidae > Harpalus > Harpalus rufipes. The sequence goes on from OX596274.1 coordinate 65,878,100, forward strand.
CATAACATGGTTATTTCACCATGTTATATAGCAAATGTGGACGGGCCTTTATTGCCGTGTTATAAAGCATATGTGAGCGGCCCTTTATGGATAATTTTATGTTAATCAACAAAAATAGCTGTTGCTTTTGTCAGTTTCTGTTTTACAGATTTACAGTTTTGACCATAATATGGCCATAAATATTATGTACATATTGACATGCAAAAAAATCGAGTAGACCTATTTTTTGCTGTATTGAGTTGGTCTTAATTTTTAAATTGTCAATATCACTGGTATCAACTAAGATGCCAAAAGTATCAAAAAACGAGAATACTACTTGTTTGTTTTGTCATTTTTCGGAAATATAATTGTAATATAAAAGAGGTTAACCACACAATAAAAAAAAATCGCTTATTTGGAAATCTTTCTTATTATAGAAGATAAAGTAAAAATGTTATGATAATTTTTATACGATTTTTTACGTAAAATGACGTAGTCAAATTAGATTTTATCAAAACTTATTAATTCTCGAGATATAACGAAAAAATAGTGTGTATTTTTTAAATGGGAATATATGTTCATAAAAGTCTCATCTTTTTCCTTAGGCAGTGGTCACATTGAGTAGAATGCAATCGATCAACCAAGATCAAGTGTCGTAGATTACTAACGACCGACCGAAATTTTAGGAGATATGTCACACTGCATGAATCGACGTAAATATTTCCACAAAAATGATACCAACTTAAGTGGAAAGAAAATTGAATAATTTAAAATTAAAAACACTCGGTGTAGTTTCAAATATAACAATTTATTAATACTTTATGCGCATTTCGGCTTACGCCATCATCAGAAGTACAATAGAGTAAAAGTATGCGAACATCGGTATTTATAATCTTGAAACAATAAGGGTTATTAGGAAAAACCAATCGAAATTTATAAAGGGGAAAGTAGTGGGGATTTGTGTAATTCTATTTGTTCGTTCATCAATTGTTTACCTGTAGATACAGCTTTTTTAATTTCGAAAGCTTCTAATAAACTGATTTTATAATCATTATTTTCTATATGTAAAATTTTTAAATTAGAAATATTGCAGGAATGTCCATTTTCTATTAAATGTTTAGCAAGATTAGAGTTGTTTTCTTGACTTAACGATACAACAAAATAATGGTACTTTCACTTATAGTATATATAGGAAAACTACTTATACAGATACTGTGATTCCTGCTGATTCCAACCATCCAAATAACATTAAGATGTCGTCCTTCAGTAGTTTTAATTAAATATTTTCGGATGTTAATTAATTTTTTATCGGCGTTAATGGCTTTGACCCAATTCGAAATATATGGATTAATATGCTCTCTGGAGTATATACTCGTAGATTTGAAAAATGAGTAAAAATAAACAAAATAACATTAAAAATAAACAAATGATGGTCTGTAACTGTTTTTTCTTTCAATTGTTTCTTAATAAATTTATTTTTTTGTCCCTAAAAATTTAGTAATTCATATTATATTCATGTTTAAAACCAAAGAATGTAGTATTATTTATACATCATTGAAAACCTTAGGAAAAAGATGTAACTATTTTCTGCATATGTTGTTGAAACTATTTGCTGCATATGTTTAAAAATTGTATATTACATCCGAGGTGGGAGATGTTTCATTACAGCACAAGGCTGTAATGAAACTTCCACCGAGGTATATATACTATTTTATTCACAATCATCCTCTTTTCAAATCAATATTTTTCAGAATAAATCACTGAGTTCTAACCTTTAATTTTGTTAATGTTTTTTGACAGCTCTATAAAATTTGTTTAGCCTTCTTTATTATAAAGATCTATGACAATGTTGCAAGGCAACCCCTACATAAACATTTCCATCGCATAGGGTGGAAGAGATTGTCATTGCAGTTAGGAATGACGTATTTCCCAACCTCTAAAAGGTTAGGAATCGACATATTACTATAATGATTATGAATAAAATATTATGTTTGTGTTATATCTCGAGAATTATTAAGTTTTGAAAAATCTAATTAAATTACGTTATTCTACGAAAAAAAAAACCGTATAAAAATTATCTAAATATTTTTTATTTGTCTTTCATAATAAGCGAGATAGGAGGTATTTTCTAAAGAAGCGTAATACACGTTAGCCATAAGGAACTCGAATTTGTTCCACCCTGTACATTACGCGTATAGTGTATTAATAATTAATTCTTTCACCAGGACATTTTCTCTACTTTACTTATTTTCTTCATGTATTCATTATATTAATAATATTTTCATTTGTTTCAGGTGAGTGGCAATTTCCCACAGCATGAAAAGTACCTACTTGCAAATATCTGTGACTGTCAGTGAGTACATTTTTACACTAAAATTATAAAATAAAAATTAACAACGGAACGAGTAGAACTACCTCATTTGATAACAAACTTATCCGAGTACCTGTTTACAGTTTTAAGGGAGATTTCCACGGCAATGCTTTAAAAAAATTCTAGCTCTAAAAATGTTGTGATAAACGTAAGAAAAAAATATTAAAAAGGTAAAATTAAAAATTATTTGATAATCTTATGACGTCTCGATCCCAATATTCATGTACTTGGGGCCAGCGCGCATGCCTTGTTATTGATTTAAATTGCCGTGAATTTATTCGTTTGAGGGTTATGACTGTGAATACACGTGTGCAACTTTCTATTATTACACATTCAATAGATACCTAAAATATCTTGCCTGTATTTAATAATAAACAAAAACATGTGGTCAATGACCGTTGTTCTGCTTCGGTTACTTTTCATTTTACTTCATCCTCACACCGGACAAGTATCTCTCACTTTTGGGACTCTTATATCACATGCAATTTTTACAATTTCTAAAGAAGAAGAAGATATCAGTATCAAGTGCAATTTGCATAGTTTGTTTATGAAATAATTTTATTGGACCTTTTGCAAGAAAATGTATGTATAGGACGTGAGCAGTCACGTGACTTTGCTGACCTTGGCAAGCAGATATGGAGGCTCGTGTTAAAATGACAGCTATTAATTATGTCTATAACTGACGAATGTCATAATATTTCATTCAAAATTTCATGATTTTCTTATTTCATGCGGCTTATTTGTTATCAGGAGTGTGGAAGTCAGTTGCCGAGAAAAGGAATCATACAATACCAAAAAATTAAATTTTGAATGAAAAATTATGACATTTGTGAGTTATGGACATAATTAATAGCTGTCATTCTGATACGGGCCACCATATCTGATTGCCAAGGTCAGCGCCCTATGGAATTTGTACATAATACACGGGATTGACAAAAGTTAATGAGCTGACCACATTAGATATTTTTATCAAGGTTGGCCTATAAAGAAATCAAAAAATTGTAGAAATCACTCTAGGCCGCGGGCATACAGCTATTTTAGGTGTCCTTGAGAACATATGTGCAGGCGCCTCACTTGTAATAATGACAGTACAGCCATTTTGTTTGTTGTTTTGTGTTAGTGTATGGTCTGTTGTGTTTTTGAAAACTTATAATGAACGATTCAAACATATTGTAAAAACATTTCAAATTAAATGTTAAAGAAAATTTCTCAAAAATGTTATGTATCACCCGTTTTCTTACAGAAATTTTAATTCACTTTTATGTAGACAAAAGAGTCTCGAGTTTCATGTATTTTGAATAAATAATTACGCACCATGGAGCAGTGCATTGCGGTACATGACGTGTGGAAACGTTTTTTTTAAAAACAATGACTGGTACCACAAGCCTTGATTTGAAAACGCTTTATTGAAAATGTCAAATTTCAATATTTAATTTCATCATTATGTGTGAAGAACGATTTTTTCCAAAATATTTTTCTAAAGCAGAACATACTTTCTATTCAAATATAATATAATAGTTCTCCAAAAATAAGGATGAAATTAAATATAGAAATTTGGCACTTTCAACACAGGGCTTGTGGTACCAGCCAATATGTGTACCTACATGTTTGTAGTAATGTTTTTTCAAAAATAATGTAGTTTCAGAAAATATTTGTTTCAGTTTTATTTATCAAAATAAAAAATATATATTTAATACGGTATTGTTACGAAAACAATAATTTCATATGAAATATTTTTAATATCGTGTTCTTAGGGAAATAAATAAAAAATACAAAATATTTATAATATTCTGATGAGTGTTTGAATTTATAAATCATGAAATAAAAGACTAATCCACATTATATGAAATATTCGTACAACAAAATCAGATTCTGTATAACACACTGAAAGTATAGAAAATTAACTCATCTTCCCTTTCATTATGCTATTTTTCCTAACTTCTTCAACTTAATGTCCCGCACCCAACCAGACTGATAAAATTTATAAGCTTGCAAGCTTATAAAAGTTTTTAACTCAGCATTAGTGTATGCACTTTTGTTTATATATAAAATAATTCACTTTGTCCATATACAAAATTGCTGGAAAGTAATAAATATTCCTGAAATAATCACTTTCGTCGCAATCATATGGATTAATGTTGTTTATTAATTTAATTTTATCTAAGGAGCGATTTTTTACGTCACTACTTAATGCTTTAAAATAAGCTGACATTCTCAAACACAATTTACAAAAAAACTTTAGGCGCAAAATAAATGTTGTTTACACCACACCTCAATGTAAGACAGCAAACTGATTCCAACTTTTGAATTAGCGCTAAGGAAATCTATGACAGAACAGATGGCGCTGTTATCAGGGCGCCGGAACAGCTGATCGCAAGGTTACTGGAAACAGCTGAGTGTCCGAGCTCTATTACTCCAAAATTATATATTTTTTATTTTATTTTTCAATATACATAATAGTATTTTAAAAGATGGTACATTTATATAAATTTCATTTATGAAATTACTATTTCGGTAAAACTTATATATAGTGTAAATGATTAGGCAGAAGACGCACGTCATCAACCTGAAAAAGCCCTTATAAAATGAAATATAACTTGTAGAAATAATTGGATGTTATTTATTTTTAAAAGAAGAAGAAAAAAGTACTAGTATTAAGTCATGCATTTATTAATAATATTTACAATTATTTATAAGTCAATCATTATCCCTTTTGCAGAATATAAATTTATTTGAAATAATTGTAGTTTATTTTCATACCATACCATGACACTACTGAGAAAGACCATGTTGTGTTAATTAATTTTATATTCCGTAAAAGGAATAAGGATTGACTTAAAATAATTGTAAATTCATTAATATATAAGTGTCTTTAATACTAATATTTTTTCTTCTTTTTTAAAAATAAATAACAGCTAATAATTTCAACAAGTTATATTTCATTTTATAAGGTTTTTTTCAGGTTGATGACGTTGCCTTTCAACTACTATTTTTTTTACTTGTATTTATTTACTTTTTAAAATTCACTATACAGTACGTGACCATAATTGAATAACAATATATGTATAAATCATAAAATATAAAGGAACCATCATAGATTCTGATTATTACTACAATTAAGTGGAACAGTGTTATAAAGAAATACCTAACTATGGAAAAAAATAATACGATAATTATTTTTTCTGCTCTTATAGAAACTTGATGTGTAATTTTTAAAGTAGATATCGTCTTAATATATTACTAGTTTTATGGCTTAAAAGAGACAATATAAGACAATAGCAGGGTAAACTAGCATTGAAAGAGTATAAGAAGCGAGTGTAACCCTTTAAAAGTTTAAAAGTAAATTACTGATGTATAAAACTTTCAAGGAACAGTTTAATGGTTTAATAAAATAAAATAAAAGAACCTTTACTACCGACAGGCTACTTTATTAGACGTTTTACTGGCTCCGTTAACTCGCGTTACAACCACATTACTAGTGTAGCACACTGCAATATTGGAATTTTTTGAATCAATTTAACTGACAGTAATCGACTAGAAAACATTACCTCTTTGTTCGTAAACAAATATTTACTTTTGTTTAATCCTGATATTGAAACTTATTTCTCATTTGGATATAAAGCTAGAAATTTTCGTTTCGTCCAGTTAAGTTATTACGATGACAACCCCTTCTGACATTGGCGAAAATAGGAGTAATCAACAAAAGAATTCATAACAAACATTTATTTATTTATTTACATGAAAATTAGCTTCCCAATTATTATAAACTGATGGCTTTATGTACTGCATATATTTAAAACCAGTACAGAAGTTACACTGTAATGCCCTTTCCATTACAACTGTGAGTGACGTATGGTAAACGCACACATATAGTATAAATATTTCATGATTTCCAAAAGTGAAACAGGTTGGTACATCCAGAAATAAATAATAGACCGAGATATTTTTATTTATATTAAATGAAAATAAAATAGAATATAGATTTTGTATTTTTATAGTATTCATAATAAAGGAAGTAAATATTTTCATATTTTATGAATGCCATATTGAAACGACCACGAGAACACAGTTGCCCAGTAAATTATAGTAACATGGTGTGGACCATGCTGATTTTACTCCTCGTTTTACTCATAAAAACGAAAATGACGTTTTCTACGAGTGACATTAGATCGAAGCTTATATCAAATTTGCTGTTTATGTGACAACTTAGAAATCATTCATTATTTTTCTGGTATAACGTATCACTGAATGATGGTATGAAACAAATCAGTAGTAGTGCGAGAAATTTTTGACATCATACAAGCGTCATAGATATATGTGGAATCTAAGAGTACCTATATTCCGAAATTGAACCACGGTAATCACTGACAATGGTTACGGTTTAACCGCGGTTACTATGTTATTGGCACCGTGCTGGAAAAACGGAATGCTTTTCTCTTAAAATTTGGTAAACCAGGTATAACAGCTAACTTCAATTTGTAAAATTTAAGATAAAAGAGTTGAAAACTATGAAAACAAACTAAGTCTTAACACGTGACACGTGCACACAAGTGCTCATACGATCCTCCTTATTCTATACGTTAGTAATTAGTATATTTTATATTTTCTGTGTGCTCACCTGTCATGAGCTAAAATGTAACCGCACCATAACCGCCGATCTAGCGCGGTTAGCTTGGTGACCGAAAAGTTACCAGATCTTTCAGTAACCGCGTTCCGAAAATACAACCTGTTACTGACAAAGTAACCGCGGTAGGCGTGGTTCAATTTCGGAATACACTATAAAGGTAGTGCCTTGAAAACATCTGCTTCTATTCGCCATATTGATAACTTGATATTCTCTCTCTTTTTACTCCTTTAGTTAGAAAGAGATGCGTTAATTAGACAATAGCCTTCATTTTAGTGAATGATGCAAATATATGTATAAGAAAGACAGAAGACATGGTGTTTATTATTTAGTTCGATGGATAATGATCTACGTTCTATACCAGAAGACAAATGAAATAGAACATATCACTAATAAGTTAGATTGAATGTTCCCATTTTCTTTCAACATAAGAAACGAGAGAACTTTTTTCTCGTAACTTATTTTCTATTTTGTTCTCTGTTCTTTCTACTTATAATGACATATTTCATTCAGTCCCATCCAAAAATATGGGCACACCTAATGACTTCATTTTATACACTATACATCATTATTCGGTTGTCGTTTTTTAGAGCAAATGGATGCGTGTATGCTGTTTGAATATTTTATACAATGTTTAATAAATTAACTGAATGTTTTGAACGAATGTATTTTGTGTACATGAATTGTAACAATTTGTAAGATCTTACTACCCTGAAGAAGATGCAAGGGTGCGCCAAAACGTTGATATAGTAAGAATAAATGCTGTTTGAGTAATTGTTAACACCAACTATATTACATGGATATTGAGAGGACTTTCTCTTTTTGGTTCCGTATATCTATTTTTTTTATATAATTTTTCAATTTTCAATAGATTCTCCACTTTCAATAATTAAATAATATTAACTTGTATAAATATGAAGGATGACGATATTTCTGGATTTCAGTCAATCTTTTATCTTTTATTAGTCAAGAAAACTCATCCCCTGAAGAAGACTCATGCGGAGTTGAAACTAGTCTGGTTGAAATAATAATTGACTGAAATCCAGAAATATCGTCATCCTTCATCATCCATCCCAGTCAAGTAATTTACCAGATCATTGTATAAATATATATTTTTTAATTAGAAGATTAACAATGTAATAAATTCAACTTAATAATAATACCACAACCACAATACTATAATATGTTGATCTGAAAGCTCGAATAATTCTGACTATGAACGTGTTATTATTATTTAAAATTTGAAAGAAATCGAAGATAAACAATGGTAAAAATAAGACACAATGTTCAGTGTTACCTTGTTTTTAACAATAATTAAGAATTATATGAGAGAAATAATGTGAATAGGTACATTTGTGTTACAATGTTTGCGACAAAATTTTAATAATTATTTTATGTGTTATTAAGTATTATACTGAGAAAAATACATGGGCTTTTGTATTTTTAAAACCTTAATAACACGAAAAAGAAAAAATATTATGAAAAAAATAATTCAACTGAATGGTTTTACTTAAAGACAATTAGTAGAATTTAATTTCACACATTGTAGGATTCTAAAGGGGTGGAAAGATTAACGTACATTCCTAGTCCCAGCCGTGGTTTCAGATTTCTTGTGATTTGGGTACTAAACTAAGGGGTTGGAAATAAGTTCAACGTTGGAATGTGCGTTAATGCCATCTAGACAGGTATTCTAACAAACAGCGTAACGTGACCAAATGTTAATTCGGTTTAAAATTGGGAAGCAATCTACATGTTGAATTTATGTATCAACCCAAATCTCTTTTGAATTGTGAAATAAAACTGACTTACTACGATCCTTTGAAGCTCTGTCCTGTCAGCTTGCAATATACTTTTGTAAAAAGTTGCAAATGAGGGTACCTACTTCCGGTGGACCAATTATAACCAAAATCTAATCATGTCTGCATATGGATCTAAACTTGAGGAATACGAAAATATTATAATTTTTGGAATCGTGGTATTGGAGTTATGCGATTCGAAATGATGGTCACACACACACACACACACACACACACACACACACACACACACACACACACACACACATACACACACACACGCACACACACACACACACACACACACACACACATCTTTGTAAAAATAGTAAATTCGTATTCTAGGGACCCCAAAACGTGCTTATTCATTAGAAACTCACTATCAAAATTTTTGACAATATCTTCCATAAAAAAATTAATTACATTTAAATATCAATTATGTTTTTGATTAGAAAAATGTTGAAAGTATGTTTGCTGATTTAAACTAGTTGAAGCCCTCATTGTTCTCAGACGGCTATCTCTAGCCTTCGTTTGCAAAGAGCTACTTTCAACCCTTGATATACAAATAACTATTATTTTCACGATTAATAAAATACGAGTTTATTTTGTAAACATATAATTTAACATAATGTAACCTATTGTACGGGCTGATATTTGTTAACGAAGCGTCGCCTATGGGGAACTAAAAGTTCTTTCGTCTGCAGCTATTTTGTATAACAAACGTTGATTATTGACATCTATCATTTGTTTTGTTTGAAGGTTATAAATTGTGTTAAGTTGAAACATCTATTATTATAAACATTGTTGGCTATAGTTAATACGTTTATACATAATTTGTTCCAAGTGTTTGCAAAATATTGTATAATCAAGAGACCAATAACATTCAAACATTCAAAACCAAATATAACAATGTTGCTGTTGCCGGTTGGTGTACACGGTTGTCATATTGTAGCAGGCGGAACTACGCCAGCGCCATTCGATCATCGGTGTTAAATACTCGTTTTATCATTTTCGGAAAAAAAGGTAAATTAATGAAAATATGTAGAAAAGTAGTTTATTGGCTGAAATGGATATTTGGACAGTAAATTCTGGGATACATTCATCTATTTATTAATTATATCTTCAACGTTTCGATCCTACTTAATGAAAATAGTTCTCCTTTGATGAGAGCCTTAGCACAATATTTCTCTCAATAGAATCGCTAGTGAGCTAGTTACTTTTAACCTTCAAGTGACTTTGAAAAGTCAAGCGAATGCCAAATATAACTATTAATTAAACTAAAAGCCATAAATTTAAACTTTATATATATATTCGTCATATTAAATCTACGTTTATTTTTTTGCACCTATTGTACATAGTATTTTTTTAAAGATATCCGAACAAGGTCATCCGTATCATGAACGAATTAACAAATTGCCACAACTTCACAACCATGAGAAGTCATGATTACACACAATAATACGAGTATCTGTTTACTTCTTTATTCTAACAGAAATATGTACTTTGTAATACGGGCTAAAGAGACTAGCTCTGCGCTGCCATCTATAGTCTCATTCTGTCTCGCAGCAGACAAGTATCTCTGTGAGAAGCATTTCCCAAAAAAAATCACATATAACAAAATCAAAACATCGTATGCGGATATATTTTTATTCAATGTTTAACTAAAAATTTCTACATAGTATAATATTAATGTGATTAAGCATTCTAATTCCGTGAAACTGTTTGTGCAGATATTATTGCATGCATTATCTTTAAAAATATGCTTTTATTTAACTAGTTAAATATTACCTGTTGTGTGGTAAAATATGTTTATTTTTAAAAAATGCAAATACAATAAAATCAAAGTGAAATTATTCATGATAAAATTGTGTTTGTGACAAACAATAACAATAATTATGACAAATAAGGAAAAACAAAAGATTATCTTCAATTGTTTTCCATTGTAAACAGCCACTATGATTTTATTGTAATGTTAAAAGTATGTGTTCTATATGTCAGAAATAAAATATTAAAATCGCTATAGCTCTGTAATTAGGCATTTCCAGATATATGTTTATATGAACTTTTATTATTGTTTTGAGATGTATTATCCACCTCTAAATCCGTGACCTCTAGTTTTTGAACATCCTGTATATTGGAAGAAGAATGAATAACTTAGTAGTAGAAGGTAGAAGAAACAGAGGAAGACTTGAGAGAAAAGTAACTGGTTGAGGACGACACGCAAAAAAATAGCGACCACTAACGAATGGGAAAAGCTAAAGAAGAAGAAGATGTCAGTGTCAAGTGCAATTTGCATAGTTTGTTTATGAAATAATTTTACTGGAAATATAGGATCTTTTGCAAGAAAATTTATGTAAGAATTTTGTACATAATAAATAGGAATCGTCACATATGTGAAAGCGTAAATTTTGAATATCTGGATTCTGGAAGTCTATTTTATAAACCGTTACTATTAGTAAGGGTCGGCAAAGAGAATTGGTGTGCAGTTATTCAATTTCTGTAACTAAATGACATTCGAAAAGCGTACTTTCGTATCGATCTTGCAACAAACGTATTATATAAAATATTTGGCGTATACATTTCAACTCGTTCAAACCGTTCAAACGTTTTGTCGTATAAATGCTTGCGTGTAAGTTTCCGTCGTACAAATGCTGTCGTACAAAATACCTGGATTCAATATTTATTCACTAATTCGTGCACAGTTAGAGCGGTAAACAAGAAAATATTTTCCAAGTAACTGAGACAATGTCAGTAGTTTGATAATAGGTAGGTACATAAGCATTTCTCGATAAACAATCCATTGGAACGCAGTTGAGAGGTATCAGATAGATAAAGCTCTTTCAGTATTCCAGAAATCGAGTTGATTGCTATCTTACTGTTCAGTTCAGCACATGCTCTATGCGAGGCGGAACGTTGTATAATTAGAGCTCTGTGCTCCATCGCAGCTTCAATATTATCAGATGTTACCTATGACTGGAACTAGGGACTAATTAATTGATGCACTTGCTGATATGTTCACACCAAATATGATTAAACTATACTATAAATACAGTGATACTATTTTCGCCAACAATGTATGAGGATATGTTCCATGGAATATGGATAAAATTTACGATATATAGAATGCCAAGAATATGTATAATAGTTAAATAAACAAGAAAAAGTAAAATATAATATGTATTTAAAATTTTAGTTATGTGTGTACGAAATTATTTACATAGCAATGAAAAAAGGACAAGCTGCTATACTATTACATTGTTTAGTTGAAAATGAATTATAATACCTGCACAAATGGAGAGAAATTTCTACAAATTTCTTTCGACTAGTTTAAAATATAGATTTTATTCTTACAAAACTGAATATGTTATTTAAGTATTCTACCATTTAATATTGTATTACATCGCCCTTATTAGTAATACCAGCTTTAATTCGATTAGGCATTGTAACCCTAAGTCTTGCAAATTTTTCTGTGAATATTGTCCTATAGGCGATGTGCATATTTTGAGAGTTAGCGCCTCTAACGTCTACTTTGTTACTTTTGGATACCGAATAAATTTTGACATTTCGAGTAGATGATACAATTTATAACTTTTATTTTGAATTTTTGCTATTGTATATGAATATTATACATGATAGTATATTGAAATGAATAAATAAATTATTTAAAATGCTATATGCGATGTGGCTAATTGGTAAAGTTATTCTATTCGTCATATAATTAATATCTTAGGAAATTTATAAAATTTTAACTTCAGTCGGTAATTTAAGAACTATTACATCCGCTACTACTGCATCACATAATAATTTGACATCCTATTATTCGCATTCTTTGTAAATATTTTATAAAATAGAATTTTTTTTTAACATAAAGCATATACTTGTTACGTTACCAAAACAACCCAAAACTTTAATTTTTGTCCGATGTCGGCGTTGACTACTTTTGTGCACACTGCCTTGGCGTGCAGGGTAGGTTTTACTATCCGCACTGGGTTTTTACGAAATTGTGCCAAAAGTAAAGGGACTCAAAAGAAACTAAGTCTGGCGAGAGATAGTTTATGAATTAAAACAGTATTTAAATGTGTTGGATAATTTTGTGTTTCGGTATTATTATTTTTTAAAATTTATCATCAGCTAACAATCAAACCAAAACTGATCACTCAAATCAAACACCATGATAAAATAAAAAATCTGACGTGGCCAGCACATTACCTTCCGTCAATCCTGTGTATTTTGTACAAATCCCATAGGTACATAAATTTTCTTGCAAAAGATCCTATATGTATTTCCAGTAAAATTATTTCATAAATAAACTATGAAAATTGCACCTGACACTGACATCTTCTTCTTTAGCTCTTTCCGTTCGTTAGGGGTCGCTATGTTTTATTTTCTACTTCCACTCTTTTCTGTTTTACGTGTCGTCCTCATTTAGATCATTTTCTCTTGTCTTCTGCAATATAGTCCTTCCATCTTATCTTTGGTCTTCCTCTGTTTCGTCCTGTAATACTGTGCCTTCTATTACTAAGCTATTCAGTCTTTCAATACATTCTTCATCTCTCTTCATGATATGTTCAAACCAATGAAATCGTCTCTTTTGTATCTTTCTATAAAATATCAATCGAGCCCTTATTCTTTAATTCCTTACCCTATCTTTCCGTGTCTTCTTTTCTTAATATAGTAGCTGTTTCCATGGTTATAGCATAATTAATTTCTTTATAATTCTTTAACTTTATATCCATTGAATATGAAATATAAAATGCAATCAATTCGTATAGATATGAATATTCGTTAATTTTTATAATAACATTAAATATCAAAAAATAATATTTAACAACTTTTTTGCAAGAAAAACTGTTAAAATCTTCAAATGAGGGTGCTTTCGGTTGACCGATTATAACCAAAGTCTAATCAAGTCTGCATATGAATGTAAGGAAGAGGAATACGTAAAAATTGTAATTTTTGGAATTCTAGTATTGGAGATACCGCGGCCGAAATTATAGTCACACGAACACACACACACACACACAAACCTGCGCCCGAGCGCGTACACATAAAGACATCGTAAAAATAGTAAAATCGTATTGTAGGGACTTTAAAACGTGCTTATTCATTGAAAACTCACCACCGAATTTTTTGACCAAAGATAATACCTTCCTTATCCTTACCTATAGTTGACGGAAGGTAAAAAGAGCAAATGTCAAATAGGATTAGGGTAACACGTTGAGAAGAGAAGAGAGCTTGTTGTCTTCTTCTAAAGACATGTAGAACATGTGAATTATGTGACGTCAATATCATAGTTCCCAGTGGAAAATGTAATCACAAAAAAAAGTAAAATATATTTAAAGTTAAACCAATTTTTGAGATTGGAAGACAATACGAGTATATATATAATTTTGAAAGATTTGTAAGGACTCAAAACCTTAATTTATACTCATTTGCTTCAATACTATAATCGTTTCTTAGTTTTAATTTGCAAAATATCAAAAGCAATACGTCTCTTTAGCTTTATTTATTTAGAATTTGAGCAGTGTTGAGATTATATTACGCAAATATCATGATGTCCAAGTGGTGAGAAAATCATTACGTATCCTCTCAGACTTTAAAGACTGACAACCTGTACAGTTAAAATATCAAAGAACCGAGAAACAGATGGCAAGTCATCTTTTTGCTACTTACAAGAGAAAAGCGAAATATTATTACATTATTTACATCAAAGGATCTAAGGCTCACTCTCAATCTTATCCACAAGGATACACATGTAAGTACTGAGAGATGCAGTAATATAATTTTCATCAATAAACCACAGTATTTTCAAGTAAAATAAAAACATTTTTTTAATGAAAACACATTATATTTCAAAAATTATTAATAAATTAAATAAAGTGAACGAAGTAAAAATTTTGCTCACACGTGTGTCTGTTTTGGCCACGAAGTGCTGCCGAATATGCAAAGGCACACAAGTGAGCGAATTAGTTTCTTCAACCAGTACTATACAGCGTTTTGTGTAGCCTTGTTATTGAAATGTAAAAAATATATATAAAAATATTTAACATCTGCTATTACTTGGTATATGGTTATGAAAGAAGTGTAAATCAATAGAAACGGCGGGTTACAATGCCATAGTTTGTGTAAGTGTCAAGAAAATTATTATAGTTTGTCAAAATGTATTATAAATTGTAAACTGTGTACTGTACCACATTTAGTATAAGCAGACATAATCTCGTAGACTTGGACAAATCTATTGAAAAGTATAGTTTCAAAAAGTAGCACGATCTATAAATTTCATATTATCAAAATAAATCACGCAAAACTGAATATTTTCTGTTTTTATACGCAATGCTATGTTACGGAATGTATATTAAGAAAAATTGTTCTTAGTGTGAAAAACAAGGATTTTCTCTGTAAAAACCTTGTGAGTTTATCTGGTAGGAAATTCTTTACCGGTAAAAAAGAAAAAGCAAAGAAAAGAATTATGATCAAGCTATTGGTAGCCGTTTATTATCTGCCTCAATTATTTTCTACGCTATGTTCGTGTATATTGACAGCACTTGATTCATAGGGCTTGTGTGTGATTCTTGATAGATTTAATAACGAATACGTGGGGTGAATCAATGCAGACGTGCTCGTTTCTCACCTAATGAACTCGTGCGAATACTCCTTTCATTATCGGTTTTATTGTCTGACACTGAACTCTGAACTATAGTAAATAATTGTTACTTTGTAAAATTAAATTGATATACTGAACTCATTACCAGTTAAATGCTTTAATTTAGCCGTTCTTCATTCTTATTTAAAATTGTTAACAACTAGGATTTCGAAACATTTAAAAAATCTGTGTTGCATATAAATTTTAGTCTTAAGTGGTCGTATGTGATGCTGCATTGAAATTAAGATAACGCTTAATTATAAAGTATTTAATTTGAAATAGGGAAATGAAAAGTAATGAATAATATTATATACCGGACTATCCAGGTCGCATGATCGACATTGACTTATTCTTATGTAGTTTAATTGGATCTTTATGAGAGCAAGTAGCAAGTACCGATGTATTGTCTAATATCTAACAATGAATCAATCGGATTCTGTTTACTATCTAAATATCTATCGATATGTTTTAAGAATCTTCATTACAAGAACAAAAAAATTGGTACAATAATGAAAACAAAAAATTAATTATAATAATTATTACTACACGTATATTAGATTAAACCGGGTATATGTAAATGAATGTCCTTTGTCCTTTTGAGTAGATATATATTTAAGAATTTCGATTATAACAGAAATGTTTAATAAGAATAAAGAATTTTGATTGCAGCAATGAAAATGGCTAGTCACATGTACAGAATACAGGGCCCTCATATTATATATTTGCCAGGGCCGTTCCGTGCCGTTGTGCAGGTTTTGTATAAGTATTATTAATGTTTAATAATTATAATCAAAATTAAACTATAATATATCATCACGGCATATTACCCAATTCTGGGTGTGTCAATCTGTTTTTGTACACAGATTTCGGTAATGATGATCAAATTAATATATAAAAAGTAAAAAAAGAAAATTGTGGAAATCTCCATTCAAAGTTTTTACCTTGTTTAAAATGATGAAATACATATTATATTTATCTCCAAATTAATTTGAATCACTAAATTCAGTTCTCTCATTGAATGGAGAAAAACTACAGGTAAATAAATTGTATTATTCTAGGGAGTTTTCGGAAAATTAGCATTATTTGCAGCATTATAATATTAATATCCCTTGTAAATTTACTATCCAAAGATTTATTATAAAATTGTAATAAAGCAAAACTTATTTATTGGCAAAATGTTAAATAATGATAATTCATCAAACATTTGTTTTTCATTTAAATTTAATTCCATGGCTACATCTAGTAAATTGTAATTGAGGTTGAATTTATATAAGATGATTTATATTTAAGGTTTAGTGTTTAATGTTAGTTAATTAAATTTAAAGCATGATATTCACATAGGGACGTTAATAAGAAAATTAAGAATTTAATTTTTTATTGATTTACTATATTTAACTTTACTAATTGTAAAACATCACTCATAATATTTATTTTTTTATTTTCGCTGTGTAAAGTGTTAAATGTTAATGGGTACCTACTTTTTTCGAGATACATTCTGCAGTTTGAGTTGACTAATTTGAACATTATTAAATTGCACGGTCTTGATTCTGGGGTATTTTGTTTATTTTATATTTTAGTGTAACTGTATTCTTAATTAATAGAAAAAATAAACTTTATCATAAAATACATTTTATTTTTCCTTTTAAACCCAGCGTTATTTTTCATTCCTAATCAATAAACATTATTTTTTAACAATTAATAATATTCTAAATCTATATTCTTAAATGATGAATTATTTAAATATGTCGCAATATTTTGTCTCAGATGTAAATAAATTTAATTTTTTACCAATTACACAACTTCATATTTTGTCATTTATCTAACAACTTCGATAGTTTGCTCACAAATTTTTATGTACAGAAAGCGCGAGTTATAGGAGCCTGTTCTCAGTAATATTATTACAGTAATAGAAATTGAAACAGTTATGAATGTTTTCAACATGTTTCGTGACAAGAACTTCAACCCAATACGTAAATATTACGGCAAGTCTTTCCACGTCGAAATCTTTATCTGGAACTATTACAGACCGCCAACTTCCGTTTCCTTAATCCGACAACATTCTTGGCGGCTTTCACATAACTAAGAAATAAGTAAATTTTATTGCCACTACAGACCTTGATATAAGTAAATAACTACCGACTTATTCGTAGAAACAGTGTCACGAAAATTTAAATTAGACTGGTAGAATGTAATACCTCCGTCGTTTGATATTTCTATATGGATTGCTTTGCATGTTACACAGAAGCGATCAGTCATCTCGGAATATTTAAAATATACGGCGAATCCAATTGGCTACACTTAACATGCACGTCCATGGAACGGGAAAAGAACAAAGGAGGATTTGGAATGAATCAGATTCAAATTGTGACGGTTGGGTTGTAGACCTCTGGACACCGGAAATTCTATTTTGCAAATCAAATGAGATGCGGAAGCTGCGGGAATGGCTAATAAGGGGAGGGCCGGAAATACTCAGATTTTAATCGGATATAACCATCTCGCATTTTGTTCACTGAATTAACATCATCCAATATTTATTTCTTTCGTATTTCATGTATGAGAAATGAAGATATGTTATCTAAACATGTAGGTAAATATCTAACCCAAGTAATAATCGCATTTATTAAACTCGGCAATCCATATGCAAATAAACAACAGGCCATCAGTCAAAAGAAACAGGGGAAAACAACAATAATAATTAAAATAAATGTTGCAAAGAATTAAATTCTGAATCCAATGCCATCTAAAATATTTTTAAAGAAGTCATATAAAAACAATCCCTATTTTTACCTCCCGGTACCTAGGGTAAGGGAGGTATAGGGATCGTGCTAAAAATCGCATATCGAGATTTTGGCAAATGACTACATTTTAAGGTCCCTAGAGTCCAATTTTAACATCTTCACGATGATGTCAGTGTATATATGTGTATGTGTGGATCCTCTTTACGCTCTAACTAAAATATTATCGTTCAGCAATGAATATAGGTAAGTATATAAATAAATAAAATAAATATATCATCACGGCTTATTACCCATTGCTGGGTGTGCGAATCTGCTTTGTACACAGATTTCGGTAACGATGATGACATATATGTACCGGGCGGGCGTTTATCAGGTGTCACCCCACGAGCACTTATAGCGTGGAGAGTGCACAACATGTGTCATTTTTGTGCCATTTAAAATTCGAAATATTTGGCGTCGGTCGGGATAAAACCTGGGATTTAAATTTAAATTAATTTTAAGTATTTACAAAAAATAAATTAAATGGGAGGTATTGTTTTGGTCACATCAGATTTTTTTAATTGAAATCGTTAAATAGTTAAGGTCAGTATGTGCTTCCTACCGGTTGATGATTATTTTGGAGATCGAGACGAAGTCGTGATCACCAATACATCCGATGCTTATTACGTTATTTGCTGAACGATGCAAAACATTTCATTTTTAAAGTAAACATTGATCGTTATTTTTTTACTTACCGCCTCCACCTCCTAATTGGTAATTGATGTGAATCAATTACCGATCAGTAATTTATAAATAAAATCTACTGCCTTGGAAACCCTATCGGTAAACATTTAAAAAACTGATTATGCAAAAAATTTCACAATTTTAACTTTATGTTCACGTTCCATCAAAAACATTTTCAGATGTTTTTTAAAGGGTCTAATATTTTATACGTTTTTAATATTAGGAGGTAAGCAGATGTAGATATGCAATCCAAGTAGGTAGTGGCGAATGTTCTCCAATTTTAGTTCTGGTTAATGGCGTACGAAAGTCATTTCTAGTTCTTGTATGTATGTCTAACATATTTTTTTCTTTATTTTTATGTACCAAAATACATAAATCGAGAATTAAACGACATGAGAAAGAGAGAATGTGCAATTTTTTAAATAGTTCCCTGCAGCTACTCCGCCGATTTGCACCAGCCAGGCATCTTACTATTTTTTTTGGGCTACAAAAACCTTACTACTTGAGGAGGAAAACAAATACTGTATCTTATTCTTGACTCGACTACAGCGTGTAGTACATAATTAATTAGCGTTCGTTTAAGAAGCATCTTAAATGCCTAATTTGATAGCAGTAACTATTTAGGTGGGCAATGATTTTTTCCATAGTTAAACCTAAAGTTTTCATTTTGTTAGTTTGTTGTTTTCAATATTTCTATTTTGATAATTATACCCATGGAATTAGAAACAAGAGACGAACAAAAGCGTAACGTTTTATTACGTCAGTGCCAGAATAATGATTGTCAAAATAAATATTTTATGTAGTAAATATTAATTTTCTAAACAGAAATTTAATATTTACTACGTCTTTTGTTTCTAATTCCATGGCTAATATACTATTAAATTGTAATTCCGTGAATTTTCAAAT
The DNA here is from genome assembly GCA_951394225.1 of Harpalus rufipes. Lineage (NCBI taxonomy): Eukaryota > Metazoa > Arthropoda > Insecta > Coleoptera > Carabidae > Harpalus > Harpalus rufipes. The sequence goes on from OX596274.1 coordinate 65,897,880, forward strand.
TTTATTTCTGCAGTTATGAATTAGCCAAAATGTATTTTTTTATTGATTCGGATGTAGAAATGTTTGCTTTACAAAATCCATTTGAAACTTTTTGTCTAAAATAATTAGGGGAGCAATGCGCACGGAAAAACTGATTTCCCATGTTAAACGCATATGTTTCACTTTCCGTGATACACCCTGTATATATCGTATATACAATAATTTATTAATTTTATCTTGCAGTATTTTTTTTTATTTAATAAAGTAGATATATGTTGCTCTTAGTTATACACGATAACTAAGAACAACTAACAAATAATATTGTTATTCTGGACGATTTGAGTCACTGGTTAAATTTAATGTATGTACTCTTCTGTTACATTCTGTATGTCTTGTTACTTATTGAATTATTCATTTATATTTAAAAATGACATACATATTTATTAATATAATATTATATTTTGTAAAATAAATTACCTTCATACGAATGATTATATGTTATATTAACTGACGTAGGTAATTAAAATGTTAACAAATTGTATGCAAACTGTGAAATTCATACCAAGTAAAAACAAACTATCTATTGCCTTGCGTGCATAGTTTTCAAGCAACTACCCTAAGTACCTAGGTGTAGTTTACATGATAACCTGCTGTACTTAGAACTTTGCCGTGCTCTGCTCACGAACAACACTAATACCTCAAATTCTAAATGTAGTTCATAATGCATTAGTTTAAAATCATGAAACAGTTAATTATATCATAGTTGACAATATGTAACTTGCTATATGGGATGTCTAACTTTGCAAAATAGCTAATTAATTAATTTGTAGTTAATAACAAGAGTTAGGTGAAACAATATAGAAAGAAAAAGAAAACTAAAAGATGCACAATTTAAGTATTACATGGACGGCATAGTAGAAATTTATATCACTGATAAGAGATTTTTTTATTTTACCAGCAAGATATAACTTACCTATGTGCATTTTTTTCAAACGCCAATGACGCAACACTGATTAAATTTATAGAGTATAAACAATGAATGTGGCAAATAAGACAAATGGAAAATATAATTATAGATAATAATTTGGTTATTTTCATTTCATAGTTAGTTTCTAAATTAATTCCTCCGTGCGGTATAAGTTGTTTTGCATATCTCTAAAAACTCGTCCAGACCCATTTTTGAACAGGCCTTGAGGCTTTTGCCGACAAAAATATAGGAACTTTTATAGTTATAAGTTGGTTATACTTGTTATTTGGTATATGCAAAACCAATAAAAAAATGTTTGTTGATTTCCTTATGGGTTATAATTGATTCCAGTGAGTGGGGGGGGGGTAAAGTACGGGGATATGCTAATAGTTATTTACGATATAAGCGGGATATAGATATTATTAACGCATGCATTGTGAAATGCCCTGTGAGCCCACAAGGCGAGTTAGGGTATAGTAGTGCGATAATAATGTAGTATCCCACGGATATTGTACACAATTTTATCTATCACCGCATACCATATCGCACTCATTTTAGATATAATAGCCTTATTATCCCATTGAATGCAATAATGAAATTATTACCACACTATAGTTTCATTATAGCACTCGATTCGATAACAAGGCCATTACATTGACCATAATGAAATTGATGGTAATAAACTTAAAAATAACTTATATTACAAATATAAAATATGTAGTTAGATAAATTGGTATAGTACCAGTGGCTGTTGACTGTTGTGTGCTGAAAGTTCATCAAAATTATTTATATTTGAACGAAATATATTACTTATGAAATATATCGGTTAATATTTAATTGTTTCGATAATAAATGATGTATTTTTCCGCAAATTTATTAATATTATTGTTCAAATTTCCTATATCTCTTAATATATAAAAACATATTGACGAAACCATGAACAAATAACAAGCCGTGATATTGTTATTATTTTATATAAATTAATGTACTTTATTATGTACATGTTTAATATCTATTCGAACATTTAGTTCAAAACTAAATTAATTATGTACCGTTTATGTTGCACTTTGTGTTTGTATACACGAATATCATATTAACAAAAGGAATCACTAATATAAAAGTTAATAGCTGTATGATTAGTTTGCTACTCGTAAATAAAATAATAATGATTTTTTCTTATTACTATACTCTATTTTGAAACTGAGGGGAGTAATTCAGTATTCATAATACCAACTAAAAATATTTATAACAAATTTAAATTCCAGAACTATTAATCCCAATAATACAATATTTTACAATTGAGGGGTTTCCCGCAATAGTCAAACTCTATTCCATTTTTTAGCCCCATTTCATTTAATTTTGCTCGTGTAATATTGTGAGCAACAATTTGAAATTTGGGACATGTTAGGCTTTAGTAAAAAACATCAATTATATTGTAAACTGTTTTACCGGTTTCAGGATATTAAGCCTTTGTTTACATGTACAAAATAGGCTGGTAACTAAGTAATAACCGCGTGTATGTATGGTAATATTATTGCCCTGTACCTGAATGTCTGGTCGCGAATATGGGGATCCGGCTTCGATCCCGATCGGCGCCAAAATTATTTCGATTTTTAAATGGCACAAAAGTAATCTGTGTGGTACACTCTCCACGCCAGCAATGATTACCCGTCAATGACGCTTGGTAAACACCTGCACGGCACGAGTGTCATCATCATTCTTGACATCTGTTTAGAAAGCATATTGGCACATCCAACAATAGGAAATATGCCTTGAGAACCGTGAATTATTAAAAAAAAACATTGTGAGAAATTCATTGACTTCAGCGGGACATGATAACTTATTTGTTTCAATTTGCTATTTTTGGTGTGATCATAATTTTTGCTTATTGATTCTAGTTCAAATTGTATGCTCTTCAACTTTTATTTGATATTATTCAACTATTTTACTTTAAATAATTAGCAAAGCAAGAAATTACGAAAGTATGATTTTAAATGTTGAAGTCCTATATATTTGGTTTTCAAGTATTTATCCTGTATGTCCTGCATTCAAGTCCCGGTATAAACAATAAATTTTTCAAAATTTTATTGGAAGATTTTTTACCTAAAATAAATAGGGAAGCAGGAAATTACGAAAATATGATTTATATGTTAAAGTCCTATTTTCGATTTTTAAGTGTTCATTCGGTAAAAAGGTGAAGTATGAGTTTTTCCTAAAAAATCTTTTTTTGGTAGACCGTACTTAATTAGTTTTTGTAACAAATATTTACTTTTTGTCAATTGACAGTAAAAGTGCGATTATTTAGCAGCTAACAATCAGTAAAATGTTACTTTTACTGCCTAATATTGCTACATAGCAACCGATTGACAAACGCATGGCAACCGTTCAACAAATGCATAGGAACATAATTTGATGGCGATAACTTTCAAAATAGTTATTAAAAATAATCACCAAATTAATATAAATTCTAAAATCGGCAAGAAATATAATGTATTCAACACGGCACTAAACATAAACTTACAGTTTCGGCAACATTCATGAAACAGGAGCCTCTGCTGTAAATCTGGTATTTTTATTTTATAAATATTTCAGAAAGAAGAGGTTATAACGAAATGATTTTTAAGTTTATTCCTCAGTTAAAAATGGAAAATAATTTATTATAAAATGCACTATGTATTCGCCAAGGAACTAAATATACCAATAACGTTTCACAGAAATACATTTTTGATTACTCGTAATGTCTCCTCTTATATTGCAAACATCAAGGATCTGTCCATACTGTGCCATTTAAATTGAAAAGGGGTAAATGAAACGGAAAAGCAATATCAAGAATATAGAAGTAATGACGTTAATAGAGTGTTCCTTTATAACAAAGTATAGTTCGAATGTCATGTTCTTCTCTTAATAGAGTCTACAGAAAGAACATTTAGTGCGATAGTTGAGAAATTCCCAGCTTGACAGCGGATTGGTCTCACTAGCCAGCACTGTCCACTTTGTCGCATAATAACTCAGTAACTCTATTAACATCGCGCCGGCGTATGAATATTGCATTTACATATCGCGTGCTCGCACGAGCCATGTATGAGTGCGACCTGGGTATAAGGACCAATCATGTGTGCACATTCAAGCGCACTGCATGCGGTTTCAGTCCCTGATTCACTTAGCGTGCCATTCTCATGCTAATCAAATTAATATCGCCGTGGTCGTTACCTGTGCATAGAAGCAGCAAATTTTTGCCTCTGACTCGATGTGTAGGTATTGTTAGCAACACACCACTGCTTTACATCCTATTACGTACGATAAATACAGAACTTTGTTCTAAAAATAGATTGTCAACCAATAGTTTGCTTCCAAAAACCAGTTAGTTTAAAAAAGGTAAAAGGATTAAATACACTAAAATCGCCGAAGCGTGTATGCTGTAGTCTCACTAATTGACGTAGTGCTACTTCCGAAAAATCGCTACTTCAACTACCAAATGTCAACTTTAATATTAAAAATTTAGTGAAATAAAAATAAATTAAATTGTAAATAGCGCTTATTTCAAATATTATAAGTTTCATTTACAAAAAATATGAAACCGATTCTTGTCTTTCGATAAAATAAAATTTAAAAGATCGAAATAGCGCTTCTTCAAGAGGTGAGAATACGGACCTTTCTTCATTGTTTTGTTTATTAAATTATATCGAATGCTATTCTAAGCTATTATTTAATAATTGTTGCATTTTTGCTGTCAGAGTAGGAAATTCTTTTTTCTACAATCGTGGGTAAAATTCCGAAGGCGTAGAAAGGACATAAAAGAAAAATATTTATAAACTTGCAAATTAGGCATAATTGTAACTTTTATCTTGCAAGTAGGCGTAATTGTAAGTTTCAACTTGCAATTAGGCATAATTGCAAGTTTTATCTTGCAATTAGCCTAACCTAACCAAACCTAACCTAATTGCAAGATTTAACTAACAATTAGGTTAGGATTGGTGCGGTTAGATTACGCTAATTGCAAGATAAAAGTTGCAATTATGCCTAATTGCAAAATAAAAGTTGCAATTAACTTAATTGCAAGATAAAAGTTGCAATTAAGCTTAATTGCAAGATAAAACTTGCAATTATAAATATTTTTCTTTCATGTCCTTTCTACGCCTTCGTATAAAATAAATGTTCTCAAAGTCAAAATAATATCGGGCAATAGCCAATTCCTATACTAGAGCGTGAGATAACTAAAACATAAGAATTTTCTTGCTTTGTTATAAAATCAATTATAAAAATACCATGCTTGGCCTCCCAAATAATAGATATGTTTATTTTTTAAAGAAAAACTAAGTCTGAAACTCTTGTAAATTGCATTCATTTCAGAATCACTAATTTATTGCACTTTCCAATATGCTGTCTATATAAAAGTTAAAACTTTTTAATCAACAAACAATGAGAAAAAAATGAATAACGCCATTCGAAAGAGCATACAAAAGTTCCATAAATAAGTGCAAAACATAATAAAGAATTATATCATACCTGGAAGTTATTCACAATTTCGCCTAGTGATCTATGCATTTTTTTTAATTCACTATACACCACTCTCATATTTTTCTAGAACCACATGCTGAATCCGTTATCCTGGACATTCTGTATAACAAAAGTTTTCATTCTACGTGCAAATAATACTCGTACAGTGTGTCAAAAAAACTTAGCTCGCAGTTGCTATGAACAGACGTATGTTTGATCACTGTTCAAATTAAAAGTCGTTGACAAAATTGATCTTGAAATGTAATTGTAAGGAGGAAAGATATTAAGGAAAGATACAGTATATGTATTGCCATTCGTCGTTTTCTAATTTATTTCCATTTCTAAAATAAGATTCAAGAAGAAAAACTTTGATTTCTGTAGATAACATTTTTAACAATATCTCGTGACAAAATGACATTTGATTAAATACTTTTAAATTAAGACATACGCTTCTTTGTTCAAGGCCTATTCTGAGTTAGGTTTTTTTTAGCACACTGTACTTTATTAGACAGGTAATGTTTTCTTATTTTTCGTATATTTTCTTTATTTAAACATTATCCTTTCACGTCCAGTTTCTAACGCTTCCGTCATCATTCATTCATAATTCATCATACTACACTCCTTTCTGATAAGTATAACAATGAATACACTCATTATCATGAAGCATTATAAATTGAATTTATTATTTCTAATCTGAAATTCTCTTCATGTATATGTATAAATTTCTTCTTCCTTAATATTACATTACATACTATTATAATGTTATTAAATATTTAATCGTATAAATTAAAAGGACAATGTTGCAAGCTGCAATAATATAAGTGAAACTGCAATGAAATAATACTTGTATGAAGCGATGTGTAGAATTTATGTATTTTCCTGAACGCGTATAGCTGAAGTTGTGTTCAGGTATATATGTTGGTCCTCGTGTTGGTCATACCGTGCAGTCGAGTTTATATTTGATTATTACGGTAAATAGTTATGAGGCCACCGAAACTAGAATAACGTAATTATTTGCATGTTGCCGAGAATTAGCAGAATGGAATTATTAATGCTTAGCACGGGAAATTCGTTTTTAATGGCCAGTTATTTTTGGTTCTCCTTTTTTACTTTATGGAAAAATTTATACCGATACTAATTATAACGACCTATATTTTATAAATATAAAACTGTTAGTGGCTTATATTACAACGTTTATTTAAATTTAATGTATTTCAGATAATTTTATTACAAACTTTAAAAGTAATAATTTATATGTGAGTATTGTTTCTTATTCAAAAAACAATATCAATGGTATACTAGATTTCATTTTTAAGTGAATATATAAATTTAGAGAAAAATGGTGAAAATCTCCAAATTATTGGTTTTAGGCATGTGATACCCTTAATAACATATGAAGATAATACAAAAATACATACAACTGAATAATAAAATATAGGGTGTTGCATTTGAAAATGACGAGTTATAGTCATTTGAAATTGAGCACATTTGATTCGCTTTATTGAACAGCCTGTATAATTACATTTTAAAAAAAATATGTCAGAACATAGAGTATAATTACAGTTATACAGAAAAGAAAATTCTTAATTCTTACTATTAAAATAACTTCAGTAAGCCTTTATAAAGCAATGCGTGTATTCGGTCTTTTTTAGACAAAAAACGGAATAACTTGGCAACGCCGTGGAAAACTAAAACAAAATTCATATGTTCGTATAGGTGAATAAAATACAATTCAAAATATATAAAAATATATAGGGTGTTCCATTTAAAAAAAGAAAAACAATTCTCGCCGAGCCGTAATGCAACAGCCTGTATATGTGAAAATAATTTTACGTTATGCTCCTTGAGTAGACGAATAAATTCGGTTAATAAACTTATGCTGTATTTCTAACCACAAGGGAGATATCGAAGACGGCGATTTCGATGACTCACCCTGTATATATATATATATATATATATATATATGCTGGATATGTCAATCTGCTTTTTACCCATATTTCGGTAATGATGACATATTTATACCGTGCGGGCGTTTAGCAGGCGTCACCTCACAGGCACCTATTTCTGGCGTAGAGAGTGCACCACAGTGATTAGTTTTGTGCCATTTAAAATTCTAAATATTTGCCATCGGTCGAAATCGAACCCAGTTCCTCAGATTCGCGACCAGACACTCAAATACAAAAATATTATATAAAAGAGACCAACTACAAAACGAAATAATTGAACAAAACTACACGACTGTTTGCCTCCACGATCGGGCTGGCTTAAAGTGACAATTCAAATGACAGTTCAAAATAACATTTCCTTTTCCAATTTTCCTAATTGATTGATTATGTATGTGCTTAGGTTTGTGTAAAATATTTGACATTTGCAAATTCTTAAGTTTATGTCTTATGTTTATTTTTATTTTAGAGAGCTGTGAACACTTGCCTAAGAATCTATTATTTATATCTTTATTTTTATTTTTTGTATAATTTTATATCTTCGTTGCTGTGAATGTGCTTAAAACTTTATGGTTGGTCTTAACAACTGTATAAATAAAACAAAAAATTACGTCTGCTGTCATTTAGTACTTTTATGGTTAACAAACTACACGCAATCATACATGAGATTATTTTCTTTAAAGCATCTTTCTAATTATATTTAAACTTAAATCCATCTTTCGTTTATCATCACAAAACAAAGATAAAACCAGAATGTAAATTGACAGCTCGGATAAACAATTAGTTTGTAGTTTCGACTAGATAGACTACAGGCCCATTCTGTAAAATATTCGCTTAACGAATCGTTATCATAACGAAATCGTTTTTATGAAAATCGTTATATCTACTTATCGATAATCTTCGTATCCGTATTCTGTAACACATTTTAAAAAATAATTACCTAGGGATCAAGTTAAGAACTTTATTTTCTGAAATCAAATTATAATTTTAAATGAAATATTGAAAATAATTCAATATTACTCAGAAAACTAGGTTAGATTAGTTCTGGTGGAAATCAGCTGTTAACCTGTCAGCTGTCAGACTCTTTATTCTTGTTATGGTGTATGCTAGAGCTACTAGTACCATATGTAGACAAATTGGGAAGCTTGCGATAGGAATAAAAACTTATTAAATTATTTTAATATTACCTTGCAAAAAGCTATGACGGGTTTTTCAGATCATTATTCAACATAATAGTAATTTTATACTGGCAGGAATAAAAATACTGAATTATTGACAAAACGTTTATGTAACGAATGATTCTTCCAGTCGTTAAAAAATGATGTTATCCTTATCATTTTTCGTTATGTAGAGCTAAATTATTGTTTACAGAATACCATTTTCATGATTGTCGTTATAATAACGATATAACAATGCATAATGCCATAACGAACGTTTATAGAATAAGCCTATTAAACAATTTTTGTTATTATTATAACTATGTAACGTTTTAACGATTCGTTATGTCATAACGGTGCTTATAGAATAGCCCTATTAATATAGTTATCCTTTTCCAGCCTTTCTGATTAACCGACTTACGCTTATTTAATACACTTATATTATTTGTGTAAAATATTTGACATTTGCAAATCATTTTGTGATTATGTCTTTGGTATGTTTATTTTTGTTTTAGTATGGCGTGAACATTTTCTTGTACCTAGATCGTTATTTTATTTATTATTTATTTATACGAGTAGGTAGTGTTCTTTTTATTTTCATACTTCTGAATGAATTTTTAAATTATTTGTAGTACTAAATATTTATATTAAATTGTATGTACGAACATGTACAGAACTAATTAGTAATTACTCATATATCGTGACAGTTTTGTGTACCTTTCACTAGACAGAGATAATTGTTTAAATTACTTCCCATGATAGTCGTAGTAACTACTTCTGTTCCTAGATAAAAATGTATTATTATTGATTTTGGTATTATATAAACTGACTTTCTGTCTCGGTTATGGAAAAATTCTACTACTACTTATGTATTATTTATAACGCTGTTGGATAATTACCTGAACGGTATTATTGTGGAATAATGAGTGATTATTTACATTCGACAAAGCATATCTCCAAGCTCAATCATCCTTGTATCCCTAGAGATGTATTTGGAATACAATAGCATCCTCTAGCAATCGATAACAAACAATTAGCAGTCGGGCTGTTCTTTGTGTCCGCACTGATCTCCTCTAATGGCGCCCAGCTTCCATTGTGCTGCAGACGCTCTCCTACAGGACCAAATCCTGCAAGGATTTGCTGGACACTGCCGCATTTATATAACTTAATAATAACAATAAATCGATTCGGATTTGGCACTGCCTTCGTCCATTCGTCTACCCGCTTTCAAATGTTTCCTTCTGTTACATCGTCCGCTAACAATGATTTTAAATTCCAAAAAGAAAGAGTACACATGAAAAGAATAAGATTTCCATGTGAAATTGACTGGTCGATATCACGAATGGTAGATTAGGAAAAGGTCAGTTCTATTTAATGTTCTTTACTCTGTGTTTAATTCGTTGAATATGTTATATGTATTCATGTAGAATAATTGGCGCATTAAAGCACATTTACTTGCACGAATGTCATTTATTTATTCATCATAAAGTTCAAGATACAAGAAAATAAAAATCTTGTTATATAAACCATGTTATGCCATCTCTCAGGCCTAAATATTCTATGTTCTTTAGCGTCATATACTAAACGAAGGTTATGCAGGGTTTCTAACCCTCCCGGTTTGGCCCAAGAGTCTCCCGGTTTGACCGGGAGTCTCCCGAAATGGAATTTTAGCATTGCTCTCGTCTTCCGGGACGGGTTGTTTTTCTCCTGAAATCAACACTTTGGTACATCGTTCACATATTTTTCGTAAAACTTTCTGTTTTGCTAAAATCGCATTACTATATGAAAGATTTAATTATTTGCAGGATAATGTATAGTACAAATAATAGATTATTAAAAAGCCACTTTAATAATTTATATTTCCTTGACAATAATTATTATCTTGTTCATTTAATGCTTATTAATTTTACACAAAGTTACCGTGCTGTTCCATTCGGATCGTTTTGTGCATATTTCTAGATGTGGTCGTGATGTGAAAAAATAATATTTATTCAGATTTGGACGTACCGGGTACAAGGGAAAATAATTTTCTGCTTCGGAATTAGAATGTCACATTGATATTAGAAGGAGCTACATTCTTAAACGATCTTTGGTGATATTTTATTATTTGATATTGGCATGCCTGCAATAAATACACTAAATATCTAGGCAACGGACAGAATAAAAAACACAAATCACTGTCAGCAACGTAATAATTCTGTCAAAGATATCTCTTGTTGGAAATTGTCAAATATGTTTATATGTTTATAAAAGAAAGCCTCAACAAAGAAAATAGTATAAAACACGCGTTACAGAAGGTAATTCATTCACTCATTCGGTTGCCCACTCGCCGCTTCGCGCTAGTGAGCGAATTTGTAACTCGTGCTAGAATACGTTGCCTTCTGTAATTTATGTTTTAATAAACTATTCTTGTGCACTGCTTGTCAAATTACTTACATTAAAAAAATAATTTTAAATAAAAATTGTAGAGCATAAAATTCGGATTTGATTATAAATCAGTAAACAAAATTGATTTCAAATATAGTGAGTTTTTGTTAATAAAAATAAGTATGTATTTGAACTGTATAACATAAATTATTATTCTGCTTATATATTTTACATTATACTAAAAATATTAATAATAATATTCTTAAAAATGAAAAGTGAAGTAAATTTTATAAACATTACACATATATGTATTTGTCTTTCTGTTTTTATTCCATGGCTTGCGTTATTAAATTGTAATTTTTGAAATTATATCTAATTTCAGTACCTATTCACTTACGAAATTAATTTTCTTACTTATATGCAGAATTTTATGCGCTTTAACTTTCATTTGAAGATTTTTTCTAAAATAATGTGGGAAACAACACTTAAGGAAAAATTATTTTCCCATGCTAAATGCCTGTAATGGATTTCGAGCGCCATTTGTTATATTATTAATATATTAAGTAATTAATATACAGTATGGCAATAAATAAATCTGTTTGTTTGTTAATTGCTTTGGTATATAATTTTGTATTATATAAAGTGAAATTTGATAGTTATTAATTTTTTTCAAATTTAATTACAGGCACAGTGACAGTTACAACAGCTAAATTACAAATTCTGTCAATAGCTCTTCAACAAAATATTATAAAATTATATTACATTATTTATAAAATATTGTAAATTATGTATTTAAATTGACAGATATCAATTGAATAAAATGAATGGGCCTGTATAGAGTTCTATATTGGTGTAATTATTATACTTATATTCAGAGATATCAATTTATAGCTTATCATTAAAAACAGATTTTTATTACAATAAAATAATGCTGAATTTCAATAAATAAAATTGATCGCATTAATTAAAATAACCTATCATACAAAATAGTTATTTAAGTACAATTAGCCCCAGATACTACGAGTCACAAATAATTTACTGTGCAATTTATGGCAGTATAAATTCAATAAACATTTTTTATTTTTGTTTTTATAGATGTTGAATTATTTGCAAACTAAATTAACTATTAAAATTAGATGTGACCAACATATTATATTCCGACAATTTTATTTATTTTGTACAAATTCCAAACAGATTTTTTTGCGAAGATTATGTAGGCTGGCTGGGTATTAAAAAAACAATCCTAATACTCCATTACTTCGAAATTCATTGAGATATTGATTTTATATTTTCATATATTGCAGACGAAGGGTTGAAAAGTATTCGTAGCAAATTTGAAACATTTATATAGAAAAACAAGTGAATATCGATTTTCTAAATTTGGGATTCAAATCTATTATACTTTGATAAATTTATAATCAGCTTAAAACGAAGTAGTATTGAAACAAATCTATAATGTAGCTGTAAAAAATGACAATTCGCGTTAGTTATAACATTGACATAAATTTGTTCTAAGGTTTGTCTAATTATCTTGAAATTTCCTCTAATAATTACACTAATAGATCATAGTAACATGTTGCCAAGAAAAAATTAGCGTTGTAAAATAATTGCGGAAGAATTTCCAGGGAAGAGATGGTCCGGATTTATGGAGTTTCAAACAGGATTCGATTTTTAATAGCCACTCGGTATATTTCCAATAAAATTATTTCACATATATAAAAGAGGTCAATATTCATTTATTCGTATAATAAAACAAATAATATTTTGAAAAAAATAGAGAAAACATGATACTAATAAATTAACATTGCATAAAGGGATAATATTAGACGACAATGCAAAGTAACAAAGAAGATGCAATTATAAAAATGAATAAAAGGCTGAAGTAAGGACTCGTGTAGGTTATAATTAAAAACAAATACTTGCATACTAGCAGACTACGTTCGTATTTATAATTTAATTTCAGCAGCACTTACATTAATGAAAAGCAGAGTAGACACGATTTCGCGTATTCATCCATCCTTTACTGCCTCATTCATGCAAGGTGGCTATCGCACTCCGTTCACCACGTATCCTTTCTTCGCCCAGGCTACTGCGATGACTCCGATGTCAACATCGTTACATGTATTCTCACTGAAACTGAACCACAGATGTGATTTTCTATTTACTTTCTTATAGAAACGAAGTAGACAAACAGCGCAAATTATGACATCTTTTAATTATTAAATCTGTTTTAATTAAAGCTAACTTCTTACAAAAAAATACATTGTATTTTTAATTAGTGTTTGTTTTATCTTCACAGCGGAATTTTTCATATTTTTTAATAAGATGCATTTGTAGTAGTGTTTATTTATTTTTCATAAGCCATTGTTTTGTAGAAGGAAAACTCTTTCACCTGTTAAAAGAAACATAAAAATTAGGTATGTATGTCTAATTTTTGTTATTTAAAAATAAAACGATGCATTTTTAATTTATATTTCAAAATAAACACTTGTATTCATTGTGTTAGTATTTTTACCTCTCGCTAAGAGAGGTAGGTAAGTATTGAATTCATGCTAAAAATCGCATATCCAGATTTTAATCCGTTTTTAATATTTTTACGATGAATTGTGTGTGTGCGTGTGTGTGTGTGTGTGTGTGTGTGTGTGAGTGTGTGTGTGTGTGTGTGTGTGTGTGTGTGGATGTGTGGATGTATGTGTGTTTGTATGTAAGTGGAACGTTGGAAGGACGATTTCTCAAAAACTATAATGCTTAATATCCGTTTAACTACGTATTTCTCAATCGGACATTGCTAGGAAGAGCTTAAAAAGTTTTCGTAATAATTGGACAACCGGAAGTAGTAGATTCTTAAAAAAATATATTCTTACTAGTATTAAAGAAGAGTAAATTGTCTATCTGATACATATAAATATTCTATTTTATCTTTTATAGATATAATATAAGGTATATAATAATCTATTGTAATAAATCTCACAGCCCAAATAATGTTATGGAAACCAATTCAAAATTAAAATATTTATAACTGACAGATAAATGTCGGTGTTAAAAAATACAGAGATATTACTGAAGATTTTTTCTGGGAAGTACATACATTATATTATTTGTTATTGTAAATATTTAAATTATTAAATATTTAAAATTATAGGTATATTACATACACCCTTCAAAAATACTGTCAATCCCGACAATGAATTGGAAACATTTGGAAAAATTAGAAGACTAGGAAAAAATTTCTTCATAGAATGAATTTAAAATTAAAAAACGTAAATATAAAAAATAGATGTAAGTAGAATTTTTGGTGTACAGTGTAGGTATACAAGAAATGTTAAATACAATAGGACGCGAGCAATCATGTGACTTTCTTAGCCTTGACAAGCAGATATGAATAATAGCTAGTAATTATGTACGTCAAATATCATAATTTTTCATTCTAAGTTTAGCGATTTTCCAATTCCATGTGGTTTATTTTCCTCGACACGTAAATTCCACAGTCCTGGTGACAAATTAAATAAGTGAATTTAGAAAATATTGAAATTTTTAATGAAAAAATCTGACATTTGACATCTATGCATATAATTACTAATTGTCATTCTGACACGGGCCCCCATATCTGCTTGTCAAGGCCAACAATGTCACATGGCTGCTCGCGCCCTATATACTTATGTAACCAAAAACGGAGGTGGCGACAGGTATTGTGCTGGCCACAACAGATTTCTATATGCCTAATTATGTTTTGGTGTTGCATTTTCAACGAATGTTAGTATATTATGTATATATATATATATATATATATATATATATATATATATATATATATATATATATATATAATATATTATATATACAGTATTGGATAAAATAAATACACCTAACATTAATTTCAAATTTCTGTTGTATTTTTTTTATATTATATACAAATTTATTAATACATACAAAAATGTAAAGGCATTTTAATGTACTTCAGTTAAATATATAATATAGCATAAAAATATTGTTAAATTATTTTAATATATTATTTCTTCTCCTTAAAAAATAATTTGCCTTGGACAGAATAAATCATACATTTAAAAAAAATGCAAATAAAATATATTCAAAAAATACTTAATATTTCGTATGACCACCTTTAGCTCTTATAGCTACTTCCAGTCATCGAGGCATACTTTCTACTTATTTTTTTCATATATTGCTGATCCATTTCATCCCACGCCTGTTGAAGTGCTGCAAGGTATGACGTTTTGTTCGTCACATTTGATTTGTTAATATTTTGATCAAAATAACCCCATATATTTTCAATTGGGTTTAGATTCGGTTACTGTGGTGGCCATTCGAACAGTTTTTTTCGGTTCGACTTGAAAAAGGCAGCAGTATTATTATTGGGAAAATAAAATATTAAAAAAAAAATCAGCAACAAATTTTTCATTTCATACATTTTATTATAGAAGTATTTTAAAATGACTTTATTTTTCTTATATACCAATGTTTTTTTCTTCTAAGGTTAAATAGATACAAGGAGAAATTGAAATTATTTTGTCCAGTACTTCATATATATATATATATATATATATATATATATATATATATATATATATATATATATATATATATATATATATATATATATATATATATATGAAATATTCTGTACATAATTACTAATTGCCATTCTGGCACGGGTCCCCCTATCTGCTTGTCAAGGCCAACAATGTCACATGACTGACATAATATATTTTTTTTCTTAAAATCTGTCATATTTCTTACGAACAGCAAATAATTACAAAATATACAAAATTTGTATTCATCTCTTTTGTATTACATTACACTGTGATAAAATTATAGTACCTATCCAAATATGTGTAAATGTGTAGCGTTTGAGCAATAAGTAGGCTACAATAATCTAACCAACTAATTGGTACATTAACGTTATCAGTTAAAGGTCAAAGGTGAGCCAAGACTTCCGCATTAAAAGCAATATAGAATAATTGAAATGTTAGGAATCTCAATTCAAGAAGCTATATCCTTCATTCAAGTCAAGTGCTGGGTAAATAACGTTGCCGTAAACCACATTAATAATGGAAACCCTCATTCCAATTTTAATTAAACAATCAAAATGCTGTAAATAATTATTAACCACTGTAAACACTAATAATAGGTATATAATGTGTATTTGGTTCTCATGGTTATTACATTTTTAATATAAAATGTTTCAAATAAATTTACGAAAGCCCTTCCAAAAATATCATTTTTAATGTAATTTTTAGTGACAAGTATTATGTATATTCAATTATTTTGCACTATATTATTTTTAAGAGCTTAAAAAATGAAGATTTGTTGTTCTTCTGCTGTACATTTGTCTCATACTGTTGGTTGTTGATTCTATATTGTCCTAAACTGCAGAAAATTGTACATAAGTAGTAGTTTATACTTTTATCAACTAAGCACAAGTGCAATTCGCCTTATCAGATGCAGTTATAGAAGTTGGAAACTAGTGCATTACAGTGACGCAATGTTGTTTTCGTAATGTCTACAGCATATTTATACCGAAACCTATTTAACTTTATTAACATAGCAGCTTGAGTAATGCTAAGTTAAAATATTTAGTTAAACATACCTTAATTTATTTTTAAATGTAAAAATTATTATATCGAGACATTATATATTAGTGTTCTTTCTTCTGGATTATAAATCCTATAAATCCAAATATTTTCTAATTCTTCTTATTATTTTTCATATGTAATATATTTTGTAAACATAAATGCATTTGTTTTTAACGTGTTAAAGAAATTGTATCACTTTTAATATTGCAGGCGCAGGGTACTAGTCCCAGCAAAAAATATTGTTGAGATACACTAGCGGCCGTTGAAAATGCAACACCAAAAAATATTAGGAATAAATACTTGAGATTTAGAGTAGAAGTTGCTTATTATTTGTAGTGTAAACGATTAAAATTTCACAACTTTACACAATAAAGAATAACAGAAAATTAATAAGCATTATGTCGTATGTATGTATATTGTTTCAGGATTATCAACCCTACAGGTTATATCCCTAGGGTGGTCTCACACACAACATCTATTTTAATTTTTTACAATTGCCACGAAGTTCCTTGCGTAGATGTCATGAGTGTTGCCCACCCGAGCAAGCCCTTGTTACAACCACTAGCCGGTGCCAGATAGCTGAGTGATTGCCAAGTTAATTGTATCCCAACTTGGAAAGGTAACGGGAGTAGATAAAAATCGACCTGACCCGGATTCGAACCCACGATCTCTGAGTCCAGAGGCTAGCACTCTACCACTGTGCTATCCAGCCGTCCATAAGCATTATGTCGTCCAAGCGCATAAATTACCGGTACTATACACCGAGGCATGAATTCAATAAGGTGACGAATAACCTTTTGCTGGATTTCATTCCATCCTCTTTCAACTGCAGTCCAAATTTCTGCCAGCGTTTGCACCGGTGATGGAGAACGCCTCACTGCTCTTGTGCTCTTCTTAAGATATCCCACAGATTTTCAATTGGTGACAAATCTGGAGAACAAGCATGCCATGGAAGCTCTGATATTCTGTGTTGATTAAAGAACGTCATTACTCATTCTCGCAACATGTGGTCTTGTGTTCTATTGCTAAAATACGGCTGCCGGATTGAGTTGCATATGCACATGGGGAGGAACTTCTGATTTCACTAATGTACCGCTGACTGTCTAGAGTTCTACAGTATTGCAAATACGTATTAATCGAGATTTCCATTTACAAGGCGCGTATGATGCATACGAATGCAAGTCACAGTCTGTCTTTCACCCCAAAGTCGTCGAACAAGTACCCAGGAATCATTTTTATATAAACAAAATCATGATTCTTCAGAAAAGATATTGTTATGCCATTCAAGATTCCATAGTCGTCTTTTCTGCACCAGTCTTATCGTAAAGAGTTATGGCGCGCGGTCAGTGAAATTCTTAATAGTGTCCGACGTGCGTACAGCCCAAATTCCGCCGAACCTTGACTAATACGTCGTACTGAGTGAGGGTATCTTGTTATCCTCCACTACTGCTGTGCTAAAGCACTTTGAATGCGACCTTGTAGAGCTAGACGAATAAGATTACAGTCCTCCTTCTCTGATGTCCTTTTATGGGCCCCAGATTTTCTCTACCATCTCTTACTTGTCTCGACCCACTGTCTCCGCCGCTACATCCTACAGTCATAAATCGTTCTCACACATATCCACGATACGGCCTCTTTCAAAATCATTTATTTGATCAAATTCACGTCGTTGTCTTCTACGATTCATATTAATAATAATAATAACATTTATTGTTTCTAAGCAGTGCTTCATACAATGGATTGGTACAAAAGTCATACAAAAATATTTGTAGTCTATAGAGTACATGCATATATAATATAATTTTTTTAAATAATGTATACATATATAAAAAAACAGCATATACCATTTATTACATATTAATAATGACAAATTTTAAATTTAAATGAATTTAAAGGAATTTTTGATTTTAAGCTATATAGCCCTATTTACATTTAAAAGTAGCTATCACATATACACATATTTTAATTATAATGGATTCAGTGACATTTTGAATACGATTCATATTTACTTTATAACAATCAAATTCGAACTGCATTTGAATCATTTTGCAAGAAATATTTAATAAACAAATACGTGCGATAATTAGTTTTGAATATGCATTGGTCTTCCAAGATTAAACTCAGTGATTCCAAATTTTAATCGTTTACACTACTAATAATACGCGACTTGTGTGCTGAATCTTATTTGTACCTCTCGCTAAGAGAGGTATTCGATTCATGGTAAAAATCGCATATCCAGATTTAATTAAGCACGTTTTAAGGTCCCTACAATCCGAATTTAATATTTTTACGATGATGTCTGTGTGTGTGTATGCGTGTGTGTGAGAGTGTGTGTGTATGTGTTTGTGTATGTGTGCATGTGGGTCAGTTGGAAGGACGATTTCTTAAAAAAATATAATACATATCTATTTAACTAAGTATTTCTCAATCGGACATTGCTGGGAAGTTTTGATAATAATTAGACAACCGGAAGTAGCAGATTCTTAAAAAAATCATCTATATATTATTTTTTGAAAATTTTTGTTCTTACTTGTATTAAAGAAGAGTAAATTCTCTATCTGATACATATAAATATTTTATTATACCTTTTATAGATTTAGAGATAAAGAAATATAAGGAATATAATAATCTGTTGTAATAAATCTCACAGTCCAAATAATGTCATGGGAACCAATTGCACAACTAAAATATTTGTAACTGACAGATAAATGTCGATGTCAAAAATTATTCAGACATTACTGATGATTTCTTCTGGGAAGTACATACATTATATTATTTCTTATTGTATTAATAGTTAAATATTTAAAATTATAGGTATATTACATATACCGTTCAAAAATACTGTCAATCCCGACAATGCATTGGAAACATTTCGAAAAATTAGAAGAGTACAAAATTTCTTAATAGAATGAATTTAAAATCCAAAAATCTAAATATAAAGAATAAAGTAGAATTTCTGGTGTAGAGACCAGCAAATAGGGGTCCCGTGTTAGTGATAGCTAGTAATTATATATATAGATGTCAAATATCATAATTTTTCATTCTAAATTTAGTGATTTTCCAATTCCATGTGGTTTATTTTCCTCGACACGTAAATTCCGCAGTCCTGGTGACAAATTAAATAAGTGAATTTAGAAAATATTGAAATTTTTAATGAAAAAATCTGACATTTGACATCTATGCATATAATTACTAATTGTCATTCTGACACGGTCCCCCATATCTGCTTGTCAAGGCCAACAATGTCACATGACTGCTCGTGCCTTATACTTATGTAACTAAAGAGTGGCGAGAGGTACTGTGTTGGCCACAACAGATTTCTATATTCCTAATTATGTTTTGGTGTTGCATTTTCAATGAATGCTTGTTTATTATACCGGAGTAGGTACTTATCTTTCAACATAAAAAATAATCTATGTTTATTGAATTCAATAGCGTAGCCAGAATCAAAACAAGAGAGGGGCTGAGAAAAATAAGATAATAATGAATTTTGAGCATTTACGTAATATTGGTAAGTAAATATTTCGTTATACTCATTACAACTTACAGTATGACCTATCTAACATCTTTAATACTCTGTATTAAAACTGTATACATTTACATTCAATTTCAGTGGCAATATATCAAAAATTGCGTATTCCATATTATATACTTAAATAAATGCAAATGTACGAAAAGATGGAGATATAAATTATGTCTTTATTGTTACAAAACAAAGTATAAATTTTTTAAGTTTAAAATTTATCTTGAATGGTACATTCTTTGATCTTTAGTGCATAGACAAGGGAGGGGCCCTGGACCCCTGCTGCTCTCCCCTTTGCTACGTCACTGATTATTTAAAACAAAATTAATATTATCTTTTAATTCTGCAAAGTACTTACCTATATTCATATTCACGAATATAACTTTAATGAAGTCATTGATAAGAGATAAAGGAATAAATGACATGAAAATTAAGTAAAAAAAATACTACAATACTAAAAGTATACTCATGTATTAACCGTGTCATACGAACTTAAAATAGTACATAAAATATGACAAATATAAGATAAAACAGATTTTATAACTTCATACATATTTTAAACTCACAAACACTTTCAATACTTCGTCGACAGAGGAGCAAAACCACAAATTTCAACCATTTCTCTGGTTCAGCCTCGACAGAAACCAAACAACGCCGGTAGAAACGTATATATCTTCAGTTCCGTGACGAAGAAGCAAAATAAAAATTCTACAGGAAACAGAGAAAAAGCTCTGAAATAAAAAAAAGCATCTGAAGCGAAACAACAAAAAAATAAAAACAAAATCCGAACTTGACGTAAGCAAATATACGGGAAGGAAAAGAAACGTTACAATATATCCTACGGGTCCAAGAGAGATGAAAGTTAATCCTGAAATCACATCCACCGTTAATATGACAATTATTATAATCCGAGTTTAATGATTGTGTTAGCCGCAGCAGAAGCACCGCGGCTAATTGCTAACGTGTGTCATCCTCTTTCACAATATATCACGGTAAAGTTTCCGGGAATCCTTTGCTGAGGATACCAAGTTCTGTTCTGTTGGTTTTACTTGGACGTGTGGACGTGTTTCAACTGATATTAATTGCTGCTTTTACCAACTGCTCTAAAACACTACACGTACTTTTTCATTTTCTTTCAATTTAAAGGAGAGAAAAGAATGTTAATTCTGTATTGTTAGAAGAGACTAAAATTTTTAAAATGCTTTTGAAATCTAAGGAAAAAGAAAACTAATAGCCGGGTATTTTATATTTGATTGTACTTTATTACTATTATATTCTAAAACAGGTTCTTGTAACATTGTTAAAAAAATTCAAATAAAATAAATAAATATATCATCATGGCATATTACCCATTGCAGGGTGTGCCAATCTGCTTTGTACACAGATTTCGGTTTACCAGGCGTCACCTCATGTGCACTTATTGCTGGCGTGGAAAGTGCACCACAGGAGATAATTTTGTGCCATTTAAAATTCGAAATATTTGGCGGTTCCCCAGATTCGCGACATTTGACTTTGAAATTCATGACGATCTTAATTCCTAATTTTAATATTGTAAAAATATGACAGATGAATTTTTTTTTTATATTGTTGTTTTATATTATTATGGTAATAAAAATTGCATATTGAATTTTTCTGGAGAATCAGGAATTTTAACTCAGTAGAATATGAATTTACATACTCGTATATTGGAAATATAGAATATTTCATTTTACCTTGTTCTACATATTTAAATTTTTCTTCTAGGTATCTTTCAAAAATTTATAGATATGTAATTTAAATATTTCAATTTTATAATCACAATGTCGTTGTTTTTTGTTAAATTAAATAGGTAATTGAAATAATCTTAATCAAAATAAAGAAATTAATTATAAAAAGTATTAATTTGAGGTAGCCTCATTTCTTCCTTCGTTTAACAAAATAGAATGTAAAAAATATAGAAAAGCAATTTGTGTAATACATATAGATACGCTTCTTGTTCGAATTGTTCGAATTGTAATAAAATTCTGCATGTCCACCATAAATAATTGATTCCCAGGATCAGATTCAGAAATGATGACATAGTTTTTTCTCTTTTTATATTGTTTATTTTACATTAAATCTACTTATAATTCTGTATTTTTGTGTTTATGTTGGAATGTTTTGAATTATCTATTTTGATTTTATATATACATACCTATACATATAAATTTTGGAATTATGCATGTGTTAGCAATTAAAATGTAACAAGATGATAATATGAATTAACATTAATTTAAATAAATAAATTATCATGGCTTATTGCTCATACGAGTATATTGTTATGTCAATTTGCTTTTACTCTCCAATTTGTAATAACGATGTATCGTTGAGAGCGTTTATGAACGTTTTGTTATTTAAATAAAACTCAAAATAATAAATAATATTCTATAATCAAGTACTGAATGCATTCTACCTTTAAAAGACTATATACACAGAGACTTTAATTCATTTGGAATATAATTATATAGCGAAGGTGGAAGCTCAATTTTTCAGATAAATAGGGAGGAATTTCTGTCATTCTAAGTTTATAAGTTAGAATGAGGAAAACCCTTTCAATTCCAGCATTAATATATTACATTTTAGCTAACTATTTATATTCGGAAATGTGGTTATATTTACGCTAGGCATCGTATCACGAGCTCTCAAAGCTGTGGTGGAAAGAGCCATTTTGAAAATAAGAAACTTTTAAATTTGACCTCGCTCAGAATAGAACCCGGGCCATCCGAATGTTTATAGATAATTAGAATGCATAAATTACACAATTACAAGAAAAGACATAGGTATTCAAATGATACTATGGAATAATGCATTCCTGCCGATTTATTTTTTTAAATAAAGATATTGTACAGATAAATAAATAAGTAAATAAATAAACAAATAACAGAAAACTTAAGTATACACTGGAACCTCGGCATACGTCATTAATACATTCCAGGTCGTTGGACTTACACCAGACTGCACATATACTAAACTAACTTTTTCAATAACACAAAATCACGTGCAAATTCAGAGTTATAGCGCGGGTTGTTTACTAATTAGTAGCAACATGGGTACTAACGCTCACAGATTGTCGTAGCATTGTCTCGAAAGAGGTAAACACGGGTTGTGACTCGTCAAACTCGAATCGTATTCCAAACAAATATCGTATAAAAAAAAATACGCGACTAAACAGGACGTATATCATCGAGGTTCCACTGTAGGTATTTATTTAATTATAACATTCACATTGTTTTCATAGTTTATGATTTATATAGAGAAATTTATGATAGAAATGGCAGGTATCATCTTATGTTAAATCTAAACCTATTATCAAGAACAAATACCTATTTTTAATCATAATTAAGTTCATTTATCATCATTATTGATTAAAATAAATATTACAAATATTCGTCATGTTTCACCAGTTTAGACCTTCTGAGACAGATTCAATGAAGCCATCGTTATAAGCCGGCCAGCACAACAAGTAACCACAGAGGCCACAGGTTACACCACACTGATGAGCACCAAATAGTGCGAAACGCGTTTGTAGTTACTTGTTGTGCTGGTCGGCTTCTGACGATGGCTTCATTAAAGCTGAGTCAGAAGTTGCAAACTGGTGGAACATGACAAAACTTTGTAATATTTATTATAATGTTTGTTTCACGGAGAAATTCGCAATTTGCTAGTGCAGTTTGCATTTCATTATAAGGCTTTAGCCAAAGTATCTCTCAATAGATGGCTCTGCAGGTACTAACATACCTCTATAGGCTTTTCACCATCGTAAAACATCATATGATCGCTGCTAGCACAACGAATCGGTGCCTCCGCTCCAGGAGTCCACTCACTTTGGACCGGACAGAGGCCACAGGTTACACCACACTGGTGAGCACCAAATAATGCGAAACGCGTCTGCGGTTTGTTGTGCTGGCCGGCTTTTGACGAAGGCTTCATTAAAGCTGACTCAGAATTTGTAATCTGGTGAAACATGACGAAATTTTGTAATATTTATTATAATGTTTGTTTCGCGGAGAAATTCGCAATTTGCTATCGCAGTTTGCATTTTATTATTGATTAAAATTAAATATTAACGTCCTATTGAAATTTTTCATATGCTTACAAGGAATTTCAAAATTTAAAATTGGTATGGTTGAAAATAATGATGGCATATGAATAAAATATCATAAAAACTCATAAGTGCATGGAATGTTATTACATCCACCTTAGAATTACAGTTCTGCTATAGTCTGGCAATGTAACTTGGGTTGTTTATCACACTGGACAATAAATATAATTACACCCAGCAGTACATTTGTGTTATTAGGTACATGTGATAATTATTATAATCTGAGTTTAATCATCACGTTGTCCACAAACGTGAATGGTGCTAATTGCTACATGTGTCATCCTGTGCACGATATATCACAGACGCAGAGCTAGCGGGAGGAACGGCACACATACACGGGGAAAGTTCCGAAGTCCGGAGTCCTGGTCCAGCCGGGCATTAGTTGTGGCTGTGGCTGCACAGCTCTTCCTAACCTGACAACTATGCACTTCCCCTTCAACTTGCAGGAGTCTTGTGTGCAGTCCCTGCAGAGTTTTACACAGAAATGAAGCATATTCGCTCAGAATTTTGGTGTTACTAATAAATTGAAAATTACATTATTATTGTTATTTTTAATTAACATTTAGCTGGTGACGTGTGCCCAGCCCACTCATCAAGCTGGTCGTACACTTATACGACATGTCGCAGACTTGTTTTTTACCTTCCGTCACCTATAGGTAAGGAAGGTATTGTCTTTGGTCAAAAAAATCAATGATGAGTTTTTAGTGTATAAGCATTTTTTAGGGTCCCTATAATACGATTTTACCATTTTTACGATGATATCTGTAAGTATGTGTGTGTGTGAGTGTGTGTGTGTGTCTGTGTGTGTGTGACAAAAGTTCCGGAACGCATAACTTCAATACCACGATTCCAAAAATAATATTTTTTTCGTATTCCTCAAGTTTACATCCAGAAAAACAAATGATTAGATTTTGGTAATAATTGGTAAACCAGAAGTAGCCACATTTGAAGATTTAACAGTTAATTTTGATTTATTGACATTTAACGTTATTATAACTTAAAGAATATATTATTCTCTATATGATTTGATTACATTTTATACTTCATATTCAATAGATGCAGAGTTAAAGAATTTTAAAGAAATTAAATTTTATAATTCAGCCAGCTATGCTAAACATGGAAACTACTAATATATTTATATAATTCAAATTGACAGATGTCTGTATCAATAAAAAGTAAATTAATGTGGCAGAGATGAGGATGTTGAAGTAGATGTTGGGGAAGATACGGAGAGATACGGTAAGAAAATAACTCTAGTATTACAAGTTTCTAGAAAGATACAAGAAAGACGATTACATTGGTTTGAATATGTCATGCGGAGAAATGAAGAATTATATTGGAACAAGAATGAATAGTTTAGTAATAGGATGTTGAAGAAACAGAGGAAGACCAAATATAAGATGGAAGGACTGTATTGCGAAGACTTGAGAGAAAATGAACTGAATGATAACGACACGCACAAATAGCGACTCCCTAATGAATGGGAAAAGCTAAAGAAGAAGAAGATGTCAGTGTCAAGTGTAATTTGAACATTTTGTTTATGAAGTAATTTTACTGGAAATTTAGAATCTTTTGCAAGAAAAATTATGTATGGAATTTATACATTATACACACGATTGACGGAAGATACTGTGCTGGCCACAACAGATTTTTTTTTATTGCTTATAGCTATATCGTAAACAAATCTTGGAACTCGCACACCAATTCGACATTTCTAAATCTTGTCGGCGAACGAAGATAAAGTATTAATGTTGTCAATACTACTGCGAAGAAAAAATAAGAAATATAATAAACGAAAATATTAGGTTCATCCGTATAGTACTGCAAATGTCAATTGAAGTACACTTAAAAGTTGCACTCGAGAAGAAATGTTTAAATATCTAGTAAAGTTTCAGTTTTCATTTAGTCTATAGACTATCTCGGGAGATTTAAAATACTTTTGGATAAGGTAGGTCTTTTTATTAAGAAATTTTATGTTGAAATTTGGAATATCTTGCATTTTAGTAGGCACGCACTGGATACTGATCAAGAGACAGGTGTGGTATGAAAAGGAGTAAGCACTCAAACAGTGTCGTGCTCCATGTTGTATGCGATGTGTTTGTCTAATGTGCGGATCGCCATGGAAATCAACGTGTTGCAATTAAAATGACATATTGGAGACATATCGCCAACGTACAGGTACAGGATAAGTATAAGTGTACCACCAACCTAACTCAACCAAACAAAAACTTTTGCGTATCTTCAGTGAGTTTTTTTTGACACCAATCATATTTTATTTGAATTTTCCAATTCATAATTTTTAGTAGGTAATTATTGTACCGGACAGTTAAATATACACTCAATTTTACATTTGTAAGGGTTAAAAACTTTATTCATTTACTGTAGAAGTTTTTATTAGTCCACTTATATCTCAAATATGTAAATACTCGTTAATCACAGATAAGTATAAAGTTTTATTAACCATTCAACCACAAAAAATTTAATGGAGGAGTTTCCCACAAGATACTAACAAACATGAAAAAATATACAGCTACGAAAATAAGTAATATAAATAAAACTTTGTCATACTCATAAAATAAACGGTTTTCAAATGAGAATATATTGTATCTCATGAAAATTTGAATTTTTGTTAATCTATTATACATAAAATTAAAAATAATGTATAAAAACAAAAATATACAATACCTATTACATTATTTATTATTTGCTTGTTCCGTAATAGCAATTTATCTGTTTAGTTGCAAAATGATGGAGTTTTTCGTACTACACAGATTATTATTTTACCGAATCGGGATTTTTATTATGTGAAATGTAAAAGGTTGGAAATTACGAGCAAAAGCGGGATAACCTAAAAAATATACGATTATAGTTAGATATTTGAACATATTTATTTCTATGATAGATAGCAATTATAAATGACACGACCCAAACTGAAAGCTACTAATACTTATTTAGCTATCAGAATAATATATTACACAATAATTCTTCCAGAAAATTGCCTACTTATAAGTTGGCTGAAGATTTTACTCCCTGAAAAGTTTTTTCTACTCCTTAATATATTGGTAAAATTCTGCACATGAGTATTTCATGTTGAATTGAACTAGTAATTCCTATCTATTAAATCAATAGAGTATCTATTTCTGGAATCTGACTATATTTAAATTCATCTGAGAAATAAAACAAATATTTTTGGAAAATCATGACTTTAGCGCAGGAAAATATATTTTATCTTGAAAAGAGGGACATCCATCAAAAATTGGGACGTCTTGCAACGCTGGTTCAACAGTACGAAAAACATGATTTTGCAACGAATCACATAGGTACAAGATTTATTTCTAATTATGTTTGGGTTATCTGTTACTTTTTCGCATTAAAATCAAAAAGTTGGCGTTATGAAATGACAAAAAAAAATATAGGAAACTAGATCTTGAATATGATAGTAGATGTAATTTCTTCCGGAGAAATATAATATTATAATAATAAATACCTTTGAGGATTAAATTTATGTAATGTATTCTGGTTTGAAAATTGATTCGTAATTTAATACAAAACAAAAAGTAGAATATTAAGTATATAGAGAAGTGAATATCGATTAATGTGATGAAGAAATCAAAGTGAAGCGAAAGAAAATAAAAGTATAGGCTGGTTAACGAGGCAGTGACGACGATCGTAGTTGAAGCTGCGGTAAGGTTGGCTATCTGCACCCACTTAACTTCGGCGTTGAACAAATTGATGTCGACTAATTATCTATTGCCTTGGGCTGCATTGCAATTTGCTGGCGTAGGAAATCCATAATACCTAAATCACTGCCGCAAACCCGCTGTTCCGCTTTCAGACTACCCAAAAGGAAAACAAATTAATGATCATGTTTATCAGTTAATTTTAATGGTATCTCGACTTTTTTCTTTCGGATGTACTTCCGAATTCATTTAACAAAAAGATTAATTGGCGCAACCTTTATATCTCTTCGACTCATTAAAATACAGTTTCAAATTTCATTCATTTATCATTTTTTCCAATGTCTATTATTGCCGTTTCTAAAGGTTAAACACTTCAAAGTACGTTTGTTACAAAGTACTTAAATTATTACGCCAGATTAGCCATCAAACGAAAGTAAAGCAATAAAAATATTAAAAGAGTTAATTATAAAAGAAAATTATGTTACGATAGAAACACGTTTCAATTATATACATCTATATATTAAATTAAATTGTTTTTATATAATTATTATTGTAAAGGTATGTTTACATTCAGATACATGAATGATAATTTCCGTGAAACAAAATTTGTGTGAGCGTACAAGTCATAATGCATATTGAAAAATTAGAAAAAAGGTGGCTGTGTTTACACTGGTAAACAATTTCCGATACAAGTTAAGAGAGTACACTTTGTTTGTATTTTCATTTGTGTTAATCTTTTAAATTAAAGACTGACAGACAATACCATAGTGGTAAACTCAGGCCATGCTAACGTCACCATACCATATTCCTTCTCCAAAACATACAATTGCAATTTGCCAATATTATTAGAAACAATATTTAAGCTTTATTAAAGTGAGAAGCTACAGTGGTTAATTTTTATATTTTATGGCCCATATATTGAAATTCCATAATGGTTACATAACTCATTAAAAAGTTATCAAAACAGTTTGCATTACTTACTTAATCTACTTCATTTTTGTCTTATTTGATCAAAACAACGTAGAAATTAACTCATGCATTTCTTGCCCATTCAAAATGCGTGAGGTAATTGTGCAGTTTAAACAGAATGTATGAGCTCTTGTACGAGGTGATGTTTCACGATTTGTTTATTTTACATGTATCTCACACAAATTCTCATACATGTTTCTGAATGTAAACATACCTTAACATTCAGAATCGTAAATGATTCAATTAATTAAATACGAAGTTTTTGTGAAAATATCATGGACCTAACCAGAATTTGTCCCCCCGGCCTCCCTAGGACCTTCTACCGACTTAGGTATGAAATCTCTTTGAAGCCAGATGCTTCAAAAGGAGATTAGCATTATGATATGTAAAAAATTCATATACGTAAGAGGCATTTCATAGCTCAGTTGGTAGAGTTGATACAGTGAAAAATGTGAATATTCTATTGTTAGTCTGATTATTTTTTTTAAAGTAAATATAAGATTTTTATAAAGTCGCTCAATATTTGTTCACCTCACATTTGTTTTCAAATACATAAATATTAAATACTTGTGAAATTTAGTACGATACTTTTGAATTACTTATTTCACGTCCATAAGGTTTTATGAATATGTCACATTTACAAGAAGTTTGAAAATATATTGAATATTTAAAATATGGGAGAGTATACGGAGTCGCTCTATTTATATCCAATAGTATATGTAATTGTACACTTACATAGCGGGTGCCGGAAATAGTTATTTATGTATATATTGATCGTGACGTTAATCATCATGGTATCAGTCGTGATGATTAGCAAACTCGGCTTTGCCTTGTTTAGTAAAACACCGTGCACCATGATTGTTGGTTACAATTAGTATTACTTGTACAATAAAATTTAGTCTTAAATGAGTAAAAAATAAAATAAATAATTTGTGTTGACCGAATTAACAGGCCTATTCTGTAAAATATTCGCTTAACGAATCGTTATCATAACAAAATCGTTATTATGAATATCGTTATATCTACTTAACGATAATAGTTATCTTCGTATCTGTATTCTGTGACACATTTTAAAAAATAATAAGTTTGGGATCAAGAAGAACTTTATTTCCCAAAATTAAATTACAATTTTAAATCAAATATCTAAAATAATTCAATATCACTCACAAAACTTCTAGGTTAGATTAGTTCTGGTGTGAATCTTTCTTCTTCTTGTTGTGGGCTATGCTATATACTCAGGGTATGACCATGATGTGGCTCGCGTTTCGTTCGCCATTAACGGGCCACTGTCATATTCGTTGTTGTTGCCCAAATTTTCGTGGCTATTTGTTTTATTTTTATGCAAAACACATTTAAATATACTTCTAATATTTATTTAAAGTGTAAGTAATACTTTTATTTTATTTATTTTCTTAAGATACTGACTACGATGACTGGCAATATTGAAAACACATAAAAATTACCAATATTAAGCACAAACATTTAAATTTTTAAAAGGTAAGTTTATAATATATACTTATTAAGGTATGTAAATAATAACTACAGTTATTAAATTTGATGTGATAATAACAACTTATATCCTATGCTCTACATAACCTCTAAATCTATGTCATAATAATAATTGTGTATCTCTTAAATAAATGAATTTTTATTACCTTTATAGATTCATAGTGTGATTATTTAATATTTCTGTATAATATAATATCACATTTCTTACAAATAAATAGGGAAATGTATTATCAATATGTTTGACATTTGCCCGCTTATGGCGGCGATCTTGCCCCATGGCCATACCCTGTATATAAAGGTACCCTACTATGCTAGAGCTACTACTACCATCTGTAGACAAATTGGGAAGCTTGCGCTAGGCGCTAGGAATAAAAACTTATTAAATTATTTTAATATTACCTTATTAAATTATAATATGACAGGTTTTTGAGATCATTATTCAACACAATAGCAATTTTTTTTTGACACGGATAAAAATACTGATTATTGACAAAACGTTTAGGTAGCGAATGATTTTTGTAGTCGTTAAAAAATAACGATATCGTTATCTTTTTTCCGTTGTATAAAATTAAATTATTGCTTACAGAATACCACTTTAACGATTATCATTATAATAACGATTTAACATTGCATAATATCATAACGAATGTTTACAGAATAAGCCCATTAAACGATTTTCGTTATCATTATAACGATATAACGTTTTAACGATTCCTTATGTCATAAGTATACTTACAGAATAGCCCTATAAACCTAAAAATCAGGTTAGGTATACTTTTTTGGCTTGTTAGTTTGTAAACAAGTAACACGTTATCGTAGCTTACTTTAGTATTGAGTATTATAATGGCTTCTTTATTGTATTTAGTCGTAAAATTAATATCATTGTAACACTCAAATTGATGATTATAATACCGAAGAAAGTTTTTTTGCTGGATCATGAATATCGTATGTAGGTCTTTCCCTGGACTATAAACTTGAACTTAGTTTATAGTCGTTGGTTCTTTCCTATGTCTAGTAGGATGCTCTACCAGCAGAGATACGGTCTTCGTAACTCAGTCGGCAGAGCTTCCTATTAGTCATAGGAAGGTTGTGGGTTCGAGTTCCAAGTAAAGTCCATAAAATTTTCACAATCTTTTTTAGCTATTTAAGTAATATATAATTCGTTCACGGTTATGACAAAATAATTGTATAAAAACAGTTTATAATATAAATAGTTGAAGATTATCATGTAGTCAACGACGGAAACAATAAATTTTAAATTATAGAAATATTTCTTATTATATTGATATAACTACGTAGGTACTAAGTATGTTACAATGCAGCAATACAAACATTAATAATGTTTGTATTTGAGCAAAACGTATCACACAACAGTTCTATCGTCTCAAGTGGCAAGACAAAGACAAAATGAGAGAAAATAGAGAGCAAGTGAGAATGTGTGCAGGTATTCGATCGAGAACAGAGGCTTTCTGGGAGTTAGAAGAACTGTGTGGAGTCCCATAGAGTCCGAGAAAAAACTATCAGTGGTTTAATCGGCTACAACTAATCCCAGAAGGCTATGATCCAGACTCTATTCGAGTCCCGAGGCGTACGAGCCCAACATGCTCGAATGTAATGGAATCAGCGTTTTTCTACACTCACTTCACTTAAATTTACTATACGAGTATATCCTGCAAAAACTATTACACAAGTTTTTGTAAGTAGTGTATCTCCTATTTTCCTTCCAAATGTTTTATGATTTATTGTTTACAGTGTTACATTCTAATGTATATTTTATTATAATTGGTATACGAGTAGTTTAACAATACTTAACACTTTTATTGTCTTATAAATAAATAATGTGTTTTTAATTCGTTGATTTAGTAAAAAGCTAATACAGATTTAGTATCATTTTTGTTCATTGTATTCGTATTTCTATGTTTAAATTTTTGAAGTGGCAAAAATATACACTGCAAGCCAAGAGCTTCTTCATACAAAAATGTAAAGTGGTACGAATAATTTGCTATAGCATAGAACGGTTTGAAATCGGTTGAAGTTTGAAATCTAGTGCGCATGTCCGGTTTCAAACTAGTTGCAAATCAAACGGTTTGGATTTGTCTGTGAACACAATGGAACCTAGTGTACATTTATAAGTAAAGGTAGGATTTTTAGGTACTTAATAACACTTAAATCAGTAGGCATATAGGCCGTTAATTTCCCTAAAATAGGCGGCATCTTAGGTTGTCTAAATATAAAGAGGTGCTTAAAAAAATTGAAAACGCAGTTTTTTTTCTAACATTGATAAAATAAATAAATAAATAAATATTTCATCACGGCATATTACCCATTGCTGGGTGTGCCAATCTGATTCGTACACAGATATCGGTAATGATGGAATATTTGTACCGTGTGGGCGCAAAAAAAAACAATTTAATATAGAATGAACACCACCTAAAAAAACATTGTATTCGGTAAAATAGGCACAAAAACCAAAATATAGGAGAAATATTCCCTGAGGCATCAAAAAACGTCCTTCCGTTACACATAAACTTATTACCTATGTATGTAATTGCCTAAAAATCCGACTTTATTTATAAGCGTCTAGTTTGCCGTATTCTTGATGAAGGAAATACTGTTAACCTATAAATCTTACTGCAATATCATTTGCAATTTGTTTGCTGACACGAAAGTATTCCAAAATATTGGGTTTTTTTTTAATAGCTACTATTTCAAAATGGTCATCTTTACTTGAAGAATAAGATAAAAAAAATCAAAATTTATACTGGACATGCTACTAACCGAATCTGTAATCTATTAAAAAGTAGATTTCATTGTTATAGGTATCTTATTACGTTACAATAATATAATCACCTTAAAATATTTAGTAAAATAGTAAATATAAATTTATGTTTACCTTCCGTCACCTTTAGGTAAGGAAGGTATTGTCTTTGGTCAAAAAATTCAATGATGAGTTGTTAGTGAATAAGCATGTTTTAGGGTCCCTATAATCCGATTTTACCATTTTTACGATGATGTCTGTATGTATGTATGCGTGTGTGTGTGTGTGTGTGTGTGTGTGTGTGTGTGTGTGTATGTGTCTGTGTGTCTGTGTGTGTGTGACGAAAGTTTCGGATTGCATAACTTCAATTCCACGATTCCAAAAATTATATTTTTTCGTATTCCTCAAGTTTACATCCAGAAGAACAACTGATTAGATTTTGGTTATAATTGGTGAACCGGAAGTAGCCTCATTTGAAGATTTAACAGTTAAATTTGATTTATTGACATTTAATGTTATTATAACTTAAAGAATATATTATTCTCTATTCGATTTGATTGCATTTTATACTTCATATTCAATAGATATAGAGTTAAAGAATTACAAAGAAATTAAATTTTATAAATCATCAAACTGTGATAACCATGAAAATTGTTAATATATTCATATTGACAGATGTCAGTATCAATAAAAAGTAAATTAATGTGGCAGAGATGAGGATGTTGAAGTAGATGTTGGGGAAGACACGGATAGATAGGTAAGAAAAGATACAAGAGAGATGATTACATTGGTTTGAAAATGTCATGAGGAGAAATGAAGAATATATTGGACGAAGAATTCAATAACTTAGTAATAGTAGGATGAAGAAACAGAAGAAGACCAAAGATAAGATGGAAGGACTGTATTGCGGAAGACTTGAGAGAAATGGAACTGAATGAGAACGACACGTAAAACA
Organism: Harpalus rufipes; assembly: GCA_951394225.1. Lineage (NCBI taxonomy): Eukaryota > Metazoa > Arthropoda > Insecta > Coleoptera > Carabidae > Harpalus > Harpalus rufipes. Next base: position 65,931,895 of record OX596274.1, read on the forward strand.
GAAATGAATGGAACAAGAAAGTAAAACATAGCGACCCCTAACGAATGGGAAAAGCTAAAGAAGAAGAAGATGTTAGTGTCAAGTGAAATTTGCATAGTTTTTTTATGAAATAATTTTACTGGAAATTTAGAACCTTTGCAAGAAAATTTATGTATGGAATTTATACATATTACATAGGATTGACGGAAGGTATTGTGCTCGCCACAACAGATTTTTAATGTAGCATTTCATAGATAACCTAATTTTCTGAAAATAAAAACAAATTCGATTAAATATGTGGAAATATCAAAACTTCCGAAAAATATAAATGTCCACGTCTCAAACTAAAAATTTCTAGCCGTGATATAATTTTGTTATTCAAATTTATTGTGATTAAAAATATGGCATTAACCAGAGAGCATATTCGAATCACAATTTATAATTTCACAACTTTGACAATTTTAAGTCATCCTGAAATTTATTTGATAGTTTTTAAGTCCCGCTAATTAATTTGACAGCTTGTGCAGTTTGTAAGTCACCAGAAATAAATTTGAACTTGGGAACTTTTAAAAGTGCAAATCAAAAATGCTGAAGTGTATTATTGTTTAAGAAAACATATTTAAAATAAAATTCTAAAAAATAGAAATCATGTGTCTTCATTCTTAATAATTCTAGCGTAAATCTAGTATATCAAATTGAATGAAAAATTGGTCCAAAAAATTATACTAAGGTAGTACTCTATTTTATGGTCGCATAGATAATAGATATATTTATTATTATGCACTATATGCCTGTATATAATATTCGTTCAAATAAAAGTCATTCTTTTTCAATAAAGGAAATTTATGATGTCTGTCCTCTGCCCTGCATATTTCTATACTAAAATTATTCATAAATTGTGAATAGAGTAAAATTTTTGGCTAAAGGTTATACGTAAAACATATTAGAATAAATAACGCTTCTTGTCTAATGAAGTGTTCATATACGTAATGTGCTACTACAAAGGGGCTATATTTTTTAATGTTTATTATGAATATGGGTGATATAAAGTAAGATAATATGGGAGTGCAAAAGCGAGAAGCCTAATTTATTTGAGTGTAAAATACCGAGGGACTCATGCCCCGTTTCATAATTTCAGATTAAATGGGAGTAAAATTATTAAATTGTGAACAAAAATGGACCGTATGATATTTCATTCGCCGGGCGGAGACAGCTATTTCCTTTGCCACTAAAATGTGACAGAAGAAAAATAACATGGATCATATTTTCAGACTTGTGAAATGCCATGTCCAATTTAAGTTCTTAGAGTTTTACTCAAGCTAGAAGAATCATTTTGCTAAATATTCTTATTACCATATTTTTGTAATATGAAAGAAAATAATCCATTTGCTAGGTAGCTATTATCTGTACGGTTTAATAATACGTTTTTCTTTATATAATCAGTATATTTAGAGATAAAATATTATAAAGAAATTAACTTTCATAAAACTTGAAACTTATATTGCTTTCACGTTAAGCTATATACGAAGTCGCATTTTGGCATTTGGTATTTAGGATTCAGGTCTACTTCACATATAACTGCGATTGGCACACTAATGACGTTAATGATGTTTGTAGGTTGGGTACGGGAACACTTCAGATCAACGGAAATCAAATAAAAAAATCGCTTCAATTTGATGTTTAATATTAACTTTTAATATTAACCCCGTCACTCGCGCTATGTGTTAGATTTTATCTAAAATATGAACAATACGTAAATGTGGATTAAAAAATGAAACTAATATTTAAAAAAAATACTTAATCTGAAAAGAATACAAATAATAAGGCAAAACAAAGGAGATTAAAAATACATAACTCAAAATTATTTCATATGAACTATGCGGAATTCTCCACCAGAACAAATATATCAAAAAAAAATATCTGATGTCACCAGCACATTACCTTCCGTCAATCCTGTGTATTCCATACATAATTTTTTTTGCAAAAGATCTTATATTTCCAGTAAAATTATTTTATAAACAAACTATACAAATTGCACTTGACACTGACACCGTCTTCTTTAGCTTTTCCCATTTGTTAGGGGTCCCTATTTTTTATTTTCTTCTCCCACTCGTTTCTGTTTTTCCTGTCGTCCTCATTCAGTTCCTTTTCTCTCAAGTCTTCCGCAATACAATCCTTCCATCTTATCTTTGGCGTTCCTCTGTTTCTTCTACCTTCTACTACTAACTTATTCATTCTTCTTCTAATATATTTTTAATCTGTCCTCATGACATGTTCAAACCAATGTAATCGTCTCTTCTGTATATTTCTAGAAACTTCTTTTTTAAAAGAAAAACTGTTAAAAGCTGCAAATGTAGGCGTGGGTACTTCCGGTGGACCAATTATAACCAAAATCTAATGATGTCTGCATATGGATATAGAATCGAAAAATACGAAAAAAATATAGGTAATTTTAAAATCGTGGTATTGGAGTTATGCGATACGAAATGATCGTCACATACTCACACATAAACATACACGCGCACATACCCACACATACAGACATCGTCGTAAAAATAATAAATTCGTATTCTATGGACCCCAAAACGTGCTTATTCATTAGGAACTCACTATGGAATTTTTTGACCAAAGACAATATTTTTTTGACCAGTCAGTAATTTTCTTACCTAAAGGTGGCGGAAGGTAAAAATTGATATTAAAAATATTTCAAATTTTATATCTGAAACTTCGTTTCCAGAAGTTCCTTGTATAAATAGTTCGGAAATTTTTAAATCCGTCTTATAGGCTATGTTTTGATGGAATATCTTCTTTTGATTAACACTTTTAAAAGTAGACAATGTTTTAAGTTTTTTCGACAAAGTTAGAAGGCATTATTGCTCCTTTTCGTAGGACAGTTTTAAAACAATAACATATAACTACATCACTCGCGTGTTAGAATTTACCTAACATTGACTAATCTGAACATTATTACTTATGGAACAACTAAACATATCAGGAACAACATTTGAAAAGAAATGATACCTACTTTCAAACAATTTGAGAAAAATAATGTACCTTGAAAGAGACTAACTTGAAGTACCTACTGATTGCCGTCTATAAGTCAGTATAAATCAGAATTATTGGGATAATATTCCTTTTGAAATTTTGCTCCTCATATGGTAACAGGCTAATTCTACGTCCTCTACTCAGGCATTGCAAGAGTCATGATAACTAACAGGCCCCAAGGGAAAATTCTGAAACTGTTAGGTAAAATCTAACAACGCGAGCGACGAAGGGTTAAGAGAACCTATGTCATAAAATAGAAGCCCAGAAACTTTTATTCGATAATAAATATAATATTTAGCACAAATAGTAGCAACGCGCATGATTTGTTTAATTAGTGTGCTTCAATTTGTAGGGCTAGTGTGCTTGTATAAAACCCTAATATCTCAAATAATTACGTCGTTCAGTGTATATGAATTTAGGATCTAAACACCAGGGTGATACAATTGCAACTTCTGAGACAATCTAAGATACCTAGTATTAATAAAAGTCCCAATCTACCTCTGGTAAACCATTGGAAGCAGCAAAATCCGAGGGTTGCGCTGTAAGCGCACTTGTCAGCATTTTGAATGAGTGTTTTCTGACAAACAAATGTTCATAATTCAACTCAAATCAATGAAACTATAAATATTGTTTATCAACACGGTCAATACTTATTTTTAAACTACATACCTGGAAAATTGTATTATAATAAGTCTTTATGGGATGAAAAGAGCAGACATAGGGGCCTATTTTTTAACTCTTTGATTATGTTATAAGAACTGGTTAACGTTTAACCAATCAAGTATTAATATATAACAAAAAAATGGATTTTTAGTTGTCAAATCAATATCTGATGGATAAAAAATTTAACCAGTAGTTTAAAAACTAACCACCTTGATACAGAATTGCCCCGTTATTTATTTACCATGGTAGAAATTTGCGATACATTTAATTATTTTTACCATACGTTCAGTTCATCAACTTTACTTATCTGCTAAAGGAATATAATCTTGAATTTTTGTTGTATTCGTACACTCTTTAACACAGCACATTTTGATGTATGTATATTATCTTTATTTTCTTTAATTGTTTTTTCATTTTTACCTCTCGCTAAGAGAGGTATTGGATTCATGCTAAAATCGCATATCCAAATTTTAATGATTAAGCACGTTTTAATGTCCCTACAATATTTTTACGGTGATGTGTGTGTGTGTATTTGTGTATGTGAGTCGGTGGAAGGACGATTTCTCAAAAAATATAATACTTAATATTTGTTTAACTATGTATTTCTCAATTGGACATTAATGGGAAGAGCTGGAAAGGTTTTGGTAATAATTGGTCAACCAGAAGTAGTATATTCTTACAAAAAAAAATCTTCTAAATATTATTTTTTGAAAATTTTTGTTCTTGCTTGTATTAAAGAAGAGTAAATTCTCTGTCTGATACATATAAATATTTTATTATATCTTTTATAGATTTAGAGATAAAGAAATATAAGGTATATAATAATCTGTTGTAATAAATCTCACAGCCCAAATAATGTCATGGAAATCAATTCCAAAATTAAAATACTTGTAACGGACAGATGTCAAAAATTCAGAGATATTACTACAGATTTCTTCTGGGAAGTACATACATTATATTATATCTTATTGTATTATTAGTTAAATATTTAAAATTATAGGTATATTATATTTACCCTTCAAAAATACTGTCAATCTCGACAATGACTTGGAAACATTTCGAAAAATTAGGACAGGACAAAATTTCTTGATAGAATGAATTTAAAATCAAAAAATGTAAATATAAAGAATATATGTAAGTAAATTTTTTGGTGTAGAATGTAGGTATACAAGAAATATTAAATACAATAGGGCGCGAGCAGTCATGTCACTCTGTTAACCTTGACAAGCAGATGTGGGGGCCCGTGTCAGAATGATAGTAATTGTGTACATAGATGTCAAATATCATAATTTTTATTCTAAATTTGGTGATTTTTCCAATTCCATGTGGTTTATTTTCCTCATCAAGTAAATTCCACACTCCTGGTGACAAATTAACTATTTACGTAAATTTAGAAAATCTTGTCATCTATGTACATAATTACTAATTGTCTGACACGGGCCTCCATATCTGCTTGTCAAGGCCAACAATGTCACATGACTGCTCGCGCCCTATCTTATGTAACCACAAACGGAAGTGGCGAGAAGTATTGTGCTGGCCACAACAGATTTTTTTATACTGAAGTGTTGTATTTACGTGTTTTCTTTTATATACATATATTTAAAGTTATTTAACAATGTTAACTGTGTATGAATTTTTTTAAATTTTATTGTAAAACAAATAAATGCAAAGATTTTTTTGAATTATGGGTCAACTCCCCCGGACTTACCGTCTAACTCTATTTATCCATTCATAACAATATAGCGAACGCCAGAAAATGAATCAACAAAAAACAAATTATTCCACAGTTCATTAGCATCTCAGAATGAGATATAACGTGCACTTTATACTTGCATCACTATCATCATTTTATTTATGCACGTTGTAACTGAGTTTCACAAGACAAATTTGAAGGTAAGTAAGAGCGTAAATAGTTTATTACGCTAGTACACGTTATCTACAGCAGGTGCATGTAGCAGGCAGAAGAAACTACTCAAGGGAAGGGACTGCCGAGTCGCCTGGGACAAGGAACAAGGAGCGCGACCACTCAGCTGCGACAAACTAACCGAGAAAAATGAAAAATAATAAATTCACAGCGTCATCTTCTCAAATAAATCGCGCTCTCGTACAAGTAATATGCGGGCGATTTTTTAAGATTAATGTAACTGTAAAGAGTCCCTGCTTTTTATAACATTTTAAAAATTTGATATCATCATTTCAGAAAATTCTCATACAGCGTAGATAGGACAAACATAAAGCAATAAGAAATTTCATTTATAACGGTGTAGGGTTCCAGCCGCCGCAATTTCTGTAATGTAGTTTCGGTGGTTTCCACTGTCTGCTACAAAACTCGCTCTACCTTTTTCCAGTTTTTTATAAATATATTCAATTTTGCTTAAATATACTTTCTAAAATTCTCACGTAAGAATCATTTCCTAAGAGCTTTATATTTCTAACGTTGTTTTCTTTCTTAGTGAGCATGATAAGTGCATACTGAGAAAAAAAATACGGTTATGTTATTCCTTTATTTGGAAAATACAAGTATCCCAGGAAAGAGTATCAACACCAACACTTAATCATTATACATACATGTACTGAATTTGTTCGAAGCAGTTCTCTTCAATAATAATACACTTTATCATTCCTTTCATTTCTCATGTATAATAGGTGTTGCATTACTTTTATATACAGGTGTATCAAGATAATGAAACAGTGCCTTTTATTCATATGTATGTAAAGTTTCACAAAAAAGTGGTTATGATATTTTGTAAGGCATATAGGGGGACACATTTTGACATAACCAATATTATTTAAAGCTAGTGGTACTCAACTTATGGATCAATGTTACATTTTTTTAAATGGCATTATATATTTTTTATTAACTCATTAAATAGACAATTTTCTTCTGAATTCAACGATATAATAATATCTTACCCTTACATTGCGAACAATTTGATAAAAATTAATTCAAAGTTAGTATTTCATTTCTATTTTAATTTTTTTAAGTAGGTTGTGCAAACATTTAAATCATTAAAATAATTAAACAATTAAACGAACTTACCTTAAGTGAAGTTCTATTGTAATTATACGAAGTGCTTAATCCGAGATACCTAAAAGAAGTTCACTATGTAGTTCCACTATTTCCACATCGTTTGTCCGCGAATTTTAAAGTAGTCAGAAAAAAACACGTAGAGGGCAGCACCACACCACTGTACTGCCCGTCCTCGTAGTCAGCCATAGTCATTCATTTCAAAGCCGAAAATACACAACTTTAAATCCCTGGGTAGAGGAATAAAAAGTACGTGGGAGGGAGGGAACTGGTATCTCGGATTAAGCACTTCGTATAATTACAATAGAACTTCACTTAAGGTAAGTTCGTTTAATTGTTTAATTATACTTGTGCTTAATCCGAGATACCTAAAAGAAGTTCACTATGTAGATGTTTAAAGTTTGATTAAAGTTGTGGATATGAGATTTTATTAAATATAACATACAAAATAAACTTTATTAATCCCGTGAACAAGTAACAAAAAGGTTTTTTTTTTTTTTTTATAACAACCTTATAGAAATATCTTTAATTGTACCTAATCAGTCTTCAATGTTACATACAGTCTTGGCAAAAATATGGTTAACATTGCTTTGTACTAATGGCCTGTTATAGTGTTTTGCAAAAACCTTTGATCTGTTAGACCAACCTGCCGTTTTAAGGATTGCATTTATAGTAATTCCTTTCCTAACAGCTGCTGAGGTAGAAGCGTGACGTGTTGAGTGGGGTGTAAATCCTGTGATATCTACACCGCTCTCGTTCATCACTTGTTTTATCCATCGACTAATTGTTTGACAAGAAGCATATTTATGGGGCTTTTTATATGTAAGAATTAATTTATCTATATTTTTCAGTTCCGAGGTTCTTAGTGCTTCTGTCATTTCTATATAAAATTGTAAAGTTTTTACGGGACAAATTTCTGGCTTCTTAAGAAAAAATGGGAGTGACATTTTCATATGATTATTTTCCGGCGAAGAAGTCTTTAGAAGATCTGTTATATAAATATCTACCCCTAGATCTGTAAAGATTATAGTCTTCAAACTGATAACTGATAGTGTTTGTATACGCTGGGCGCTTGTCAGTGCTAGTAAGGTTACTAACTTTCTTGTTAGTATTTCTAAATCTAATTGCTCAAGAGGGTACCAATTTTCTAAATAATTTAAAACAATTGTTGGGTCCCAAGTGTTATCATATTTGGGCCTAAAAGGTCTCATTCTAAATATGCCTCTAAAAAACCTCTTTATTTGTGAATCTGTACCTAGCGCTGAGCCTATTAACAGCGATAAAGCTGAACGAAAGGTATTCAAGGTTTGATAAGAAGCACCTTCTTTAAATTTTTCAGTTACAAAATTGAGTACTCTGGGTACGGAAAAGTTATAAAGATCTTTACCCTTACAGAACTTCCACCATTGTTTTAATGCAACGGTATACTGCTTAACCGTATTTTCTGATAGGGACGCAATCATTATACTAATAGTTTCCTCGGAAAATAAACTTCTCTGGAAGGCTGTCCTGATAATATGCAGGCTCCCAGGGAAAGATTCTTGTGTAGTGGATGTGGTGCTCTAAAAGGTGATAAAAGTAAGTTTTTAGATGGTTTAAAAACTAGTGTTTCTGATATAGTCAAGGTTTTCAGTAGTGGGAACCAGGGTTGAGTATCCCATAATGGAAACACTAAGATGCCTGTAGCTCTGTCTATTTTAATCTTTTGTAGGACTTTTAGTATCAGAGAAAAAGGTGGGAAAGCATAAAACAATGTGAAATCTGACCAGCTTACTGTAAATGCATCAATATTAATTGCGTATGGGTCTCTATGCCAAGAAAAATAATTAGTGCACTTGGTGTTAGCTCTTGTAGCAAATAAGTCTACTGAAGGGTTACCAAAGGCTCTGACAATTTCCTGAAAAGCTACAATTGACAATTCCCAATCAGACACTACGTCTTTAAGTCTTGATTCTTTATCTGCTTCTATATTCTCTTTAGATTTAATATATGAGGCAAATAACCAAATATCACGTTCTTCGCACCACTGCCAGATTTTCCTAGCTAAAAGGTTTAGGTTTGGATACTGTATACCCCCCATGCGATTTATGTAAGCGATAGCAGTGGTATTGTCTATACGTAATAATATCTGACAAGAGTTTAAATCTTTTGCAAAACACTTTAATCCAAAGAAGGCAGCTAATAATTCTAGATAATTGATATGGCAATCTTGTTCGGTTCTTGTCCAGAACCCGCTAGCTACTTGTTCTCCGCAAAAAGAACCCCAGCCGGTCTGAGAAGCATCCGTGAAAATTTCGAGAGTAAATTTAAATTGTCTTATCAGATTTTTTGCAACATTGATTTTTCTCTGCCACCAAAAACAGTCCACTCTACAAGTTTTGTTTATAGCCATTTTCATTTCAAAATTATTATTAAATTTTATTAAGGCCAAATATTTTTGTCTCTCTAGAATTTTAGTGTAAAGGAAGCCATACGGTATGGCTGGGCAAGTTGACACCAACGTTCCAATTAATTTAGCGAATTCTCTAATTGTGCACTGTTCTACTCTCAAAAACACCTTGAGCATGCGTGATACAGACAACCGTTTTTTATCCGTTAACGAGAGAGACATTTCATTGGTATTTATAACAAAGCCTAAGTATTCAATTGTTTTAGATGGTGTTAGGCAACTTTTATCCCTATTAATTATGAATCCTAGGCACTGAAGTAACTTTATAGTGGCTTGTGAATTTTTGAAGGCCTCTGTGTATGTACTACCAAAACACAATATATCATCTAGATATGTGACTGACCTTAGCCCCTGTCTTCGTAAAACCGCCATGATAGGTTTTAATAATTTTGTAAACACAAAGGGAGCAGTACAGAGACCGAATGGCAGGCAATTGAATTCATATAGAACATCCTGGAAAATAAATCTTAAATATTTTTTGTAATCATCATGGATCTTTATTAAATAGTAAGCATCTTTCAAATCTATCGTGCACATATAATCGTCTTTGGAAACTAATTTGCAAGCTGTTCTTAAATCCTCGATTTTGAAATGTTCAGTAAAAATGAATTTATTTAAGTATTTCAAATTCAATATGAATCTATTTGTGCCATTCGGCTTGGGTACTGTGAAAATACTTGATAAAAATTGGCCGGGTTCATGATTGCAAATAGAAACGGCGCCCAGAGCTAAAAATTTTTGTATTTCACTTTTTAAATTTTTACTATCAGTGTCTGAAAAATTTGCATTTGTTGGGACTGTTGCCTGACTAGGAACAGAACTAAAGGGGATTTTGTACCCTTCAACCCAGGATAAAATGGTTGTATCGGAAGTAATTTTTTCCCAACAAGGACGAAAACTTTCTAGTCTACCAGCAAAACTATTTACCTCTATGTTTGTCTGACAGGTTTCTGAGAAAACTGCCTTACTGGTGGTTGCTGTTGTTGAGGTCTTACAGGGTTCCTTTGTTGATACCTGCCCCCCCTCCGTTGTTTGTACGACCTCGATTGATTTGATCGAGGAGGGGCTCGAAAATTTCCCGAAAGGTTCCTGGCTGAATGCCGAGGGACCTTAGCAGCTGAAAGGTTTTTCAGTGCTGAAGTAGCAGATCTCTTCATCGCATTAGAAGATTTAATTGTTTCCTGAAAGTTATCGCCAAACAAAAAATTGTCTCTTTTTATATTCTGGAGAGTCTGAGTGAGGTTTTTGTCCAGACTTGGACTGATTAATTTTCTCCTAGTGGAAGTGTCTTGAAAATGTATTTCGCTCAGCATTCGTGCGACATCACTTAGTGTCGTTAAGGCTTTTAAAGAATCAAAATTCTTTTTTAGTATATCATCAATAACTCTCGTAATCGCTGATAAGGAGACGCCAAGGTGTTGTTGTCGTTCTTCTATTCTCTTATCTCTTGATTTAACAGTTTCACTTAACGAGTTCTCCAGTTCTACATTAAGCTTAGGAGCATCGAATAACTTTGCGTTATTGGGAATTAGGTATTTCTTTATTATAACTTCTTTTTGCTCCGTATTCAGTCCCTCGGTTAATATCTTTTCAATTCGTTTAAAAATCTCGTGGTGAATATCATCGCCATAAACTTTATCAGTATTGGTCGCTTCGCCCAAAGCTGACAAAACCGAATCCTCCAAGGATTCGGCCTCAGGAAGGGAAGGTTCGACCACTGAAATTGTCGCCTCATTGTTGGGCGAAGACCAATCGACCTCTGGTGAGATCTCTGGGTGCTCCAAAACAGAGGGTTCGTTGGATAAGACAAGTTCATTATCATTGTCTGTAAAGAATTGTATCTTTAGCTATAGATACTAAATTCAATTAATTAATTAATTAATTAATTAACGACCGACTCGAACTAGTTACCACGTAACAAAAAAAAAAGTTCTAAAACTACCAGCTTAGAACAGTAACAAGAAGTTGGTAAATATAGTTCACACACTCCACCGGAATGCCTACAGTAACGTATACCACACATTACTAAGTAGGTGACTATGGTTAATATGTAACTAGTCTCCAACTAACCACTCCACCGGAGTCCCTACAGTGAAGTGTACCACACATCACCAAGTAGGAGTAAGGTTAGGTTCAACTTATACAGTTGATAAGGAGTTATCTGCGTTTTCAAGTAAGGGAACAAATAAAAGTACTTACAGCTATTTTCGTCAGTTGTTTCATTCTCCAGATCGGAACTGGAAGAAGTACTACGGGAACGTCGGCGTCGTTTAGCTAATTTTTTCTCCAGTCTTCTGATCTTCTTTCTAATCTTTGCTTCATCTCGTTCACCTCTTCTCTTTGGCATAGTCCTATAACTTTTAACTATAAACACTAGGCACGTGTCTGACGATGCGAACACTACGGCGCGAAAAAAGCGAATGACTATGGCTGACTACGAGGACGGGCAGTACAGTGGTGTGGTGCTGCCCTCTACGTGTTTTTTTCTGACTACTTTAAAATTCGCGGACAAACGATGTGGAAATAGTGGAACTACATAGTGAACTTCTTTTAGGTATCTCGGATTAAGCACAAGTATAATAGAAAATTATCTGTCATATTCGTATTTCATTGTTATCCATTATTATAATTAAGGTAATTTTAGTTAGCTTTGTAATAATTAATTTAGTAATGGCAGTAGATTCAACAAATACGGATTTTATTTATTAATGCGAGACCCATCAAAATGCATTCCTAACATGCAATTTATTTGCAGAAAGTCGTCCAAATTACGCAAGACTAAATACTAATTAACGCGAAATGAAAAAAAAAAACAAAATTTGGAACATTTCGAAAAAATAATATAATACGTAACAATGACATACAAAAATGGCAGATAATTTTTTCTTTTGTTTTAATAGTTGAAAGTTTGCTTAGCCTACTTAAAAAAAATACTAACTTTCAATTAGGTTTTATTAAGTTTTTCGCAATGTAAGGGTATCATATTATTATATTGTTGAAATCAGAAATTAATAAAAAATATATGCCATTTAAAAAAATATAATATTGATCCTTAAGTTGAGTACCAGAGGCTCTAAAATAATAATGTGTCTCTATGCTTTACAAAATATCTTAATCACTTTTTTGTGTAACTTTTCATGTTCACGAATAAATGGCACTGTTCCATTATCTTGATACAACCTGTATAAATGGGAGTGGAAAGACAATAGTTGTTACAAATGACGAAAATTCAGAATTATAATATGAACTGTCCCAGGTTTTCTGAAAATCGATCCATTTTCTATCAGTAGCCTAATAGCACGATTTATGCTAGAAAGTGGACATACCTTATCTTCCCAAAAAAAAAAAATCCGCAATTTTTTTGCCACTCTAATTTCTTTAATGATAACAAGGAATTATCTCTAAATCAGATTTATTTAAATGAGGTGTCTTAGAATAATAGACACAAACACAAAATAATAAATTAAGGTCTTCTGGTTTTTGTATATATAAATTTAAAAATAGCAAGTAAATATTCTGTTCTAGACTTTACTCTCAATAATTTGTGTTAATTTTAAAATAGACAACGGCTTACCTAATTCTTTAGCTTTTTATTTATCTTCTAAAGGAAGTCTATTAAAGTTCGTTGTTAACAAAACATTAACACTATTCGCTGCCATATTAATTTATTTGTGATTTGTCGTACCGTGAAACAATGCCCTATAACACTATAACTATATTCATTTTAAAATGGAGCTGAAATCGCAAAATACATATTCAAAAAATTAGCCGTTTTATCTGTGAATAAGCTTGTTCTTGTGTCTTATGTCTAGTTTCTAAAAAAAAAGATTCGAATGAAACGATTCCTTCTGGAATAGACAATAAGTACAACCTTGCAATAACTTTTAATTTTGGAAACCAGACTTCTTCCCTCCAATAATAGAGCGGGTCCGAATTAACTTGTCGAGTTGGTTCAGATAAATAGATCTCCACTTCTTTATCAAACTGACGATAAAATACAGAATTACTGGGGTTGGTTTGTGAGGTTTTTCGGAAAAGCCTAAAAAATGAATAAGAGCATACTTTTCTATTACTACCTTGTTTCAAACGTTCCTATCGACAATAGTAAAATGTATCTGAATTTCAAATAATGTATCTGAAGTTTTTAGTATTAGTCCAGCCCTAGTTACAACTAACTTGAAATGTCACTGTTTAAATAACAGCTTACTTTGATTTAAGCTAGTTATAAAATTATCAACATGTAATAGTAGATTTGAATGTCAAATTTAGAAAATCGCTGTTCACAAATGTTTAAAATTTGCTAGGAATACTTTTCAAACCTTTGTCTGCAAGGAATGAAAATTTTAAATCGATATCTCAATGTACCCCGGAGTTACGAAGTTTCAAACAGGATTTGTTTTTTAATAGTCATCAGTATATATTTTGCCAAAAACTGAAGCGTTGAAGCTGCTCTATAGGAAGACGCATTATATTACCTATAACGTAACACAATTTATTTCTCTGGATAGCCACTGAACACGTCAGGCAAACATTTTCAATGTACCTACCTTTAACTGTAACTGTAATGTTCATCCAATTTAAATACATACGCTGAACAAAGGAATATGTCATCACGTGATACAATTTTTGAAAAAAAAAATGGTGTCTGTGGCAAGTACTATTTAAATTTTTAAAAATTTCGTGGAAAATTGATATGACATACGAGTGACAACTTTTTTTAAATGCAGGTGTATGATATGTTCTACAAATGGCTACGGATTCAATATGTAATTGAAGCTCTATTATCGTATAAATGACTCGATTGTTTTCTTCGATTATTTTTTTAACAATATCAATGTTGTCTTCGATAGCAATTGTATGCGAACAGATTGTTCTTTTTTAGTGCGGAACATAGTTTGTTCATTAAAAATTGAATCTAAGCTTTTTTTGAAATCATAAAATATTATTCGAAAATTCTCTGTAGTTACTCGTAATTCCTGTTTCTTTCACAATAATAGTTTAAAATATTGATTAATTAAGTTCTAACTAACGTATCATAATTTCAGATGACAGATAAGTAACTTTTTAAAATTTTGTATTCCACGGTTTACCTAATTTTCTTATTGTCAATCATTCTAGCTCAACCCTCGTTATTTTTTCTATTTTGCATCATCACAACTACTATATTTCTATATATCCAATGAGTTTTAATGATTTTGAGTTAATACAGATAAAGATAAAGTCATACACAAATATTCATGTTCGAGCGGGATTAAAACCTCAGATTTCTGAACCACAAAATTTTAAACACTAGGTACAATACAATAGAATGGGCCAAATATACATTTAAATAAATAATATTTTTTGTTACAATTCTTCGCACCTTTATACCTCCACTTATTTCTTTTCCGAATTAATCTTTTTGGTTTTATAAATAACCAAATTGTTGCATACTACTGCATATAATACTTTTTCCTTTGAATAGAACTTCTATCCACTCATCTCTTTTAATGGCCAAAAAAAGAAACTCTTATTCCTGCTGATTCCTGTGAAGAACTTCCGCAGTCTTTACTCTTAAAGTACAGAGAAAGATTTCAGTTTGTACTTCTCTTTGGTGAATGTAATTAATTAGGGGTATGAATGAATTGCACGTTGGAAAAAGATTACTGTTGAATATAAAATTATTATAATTTACGAGAATAATACTGGATTCCCGTATTTCTACTTTTAACGTTGAGAACTCGATTATCTTAAGAGATCTAAATAGGTTAAATTACGGCAAAATTGCCCCATTATTAGACCATTTTAAATATGTATTTGTTTTTCCTTAAAAAATGTATAGGTCACTAGATAATTACAATAATTTAAATTTGTCTCATTTTTATTTTCACAAATAAAATCTGAAGCTGGATTCACATATATCGTTGTAACCGTCAAATTGCTCACCGTTTACACCGTTCTGTGCTGTGATTGGTTGAAAGCATACGCCACGAATGGTCTCGACGATACGAAAGTCGACGGCGGCTATTGAAATATTTCTATTTTTGACGGCATTGACGGGCCGTTACCACCGTAAATTTTAACTGCGCATGATCAACTCATATATTTTCAAAATACCAGTTTAAACCATGTATGTATTTTAATTCTTTATGTTATAATTATATAGTCAGGGGTATTTTATCATTTCGCCAAATAAGAGTTCCGAACAGTTATCCAGAGCGAAACCGGCGGAACAAAACTTATTATAGGTTTTGTCAACCGGCAATGTCACCGAGGTCAAAATATATGTTTTCGAAATATTTCGTTTTTCAAGTTTGGAACTATGCGCATCGATATTTATGACGGAGCATATGAATATGTTGTTGTTATGACGGCCGCTACGGTCACAAAATTAACGATTGTGATGGTACATGTGAATCTAGCTTAAATATGAAATAATGTAAAATTTGGGTTACTTTTTACCTTCCGTCACCCTTAGGTAAGGAAGGTATTGTCTTTGGTGTTTGTGTGTCTGTGTGTTTGTGTGTCTGTGTGTTTGTGTGTCTGTGTGTGTGTCTGTGTGTGTTTGTGTGACAAAAGTTCCGGATCCCATAACTTCAATACCACGATTCCAACAATTATAATTTTTTCGTATTCCTCAAGTTTACATTCAGAAGAACAAGTGATTAGATTTTGGTTATAATTGGTGAACCGGAAGTAGCCTCATTTGAAGATTTAACAGTTAAATTTGATTTATTGACATTTAATATTATTATAACTTAAAGAATATATTATTCTCTATACGGTTTGATTACATTTTATACTTCATATTCAATAGATACAGAGTTAAAGAATTTTAAAGAAATTAAATTTTATAATTCAGCCAGCTATGCTAAACATGGAAACTGCTAATATATTCATATAATTCAAATTGACAGATGTCAGTATGATTAAAAAGTAAATTAATGTGGCAGAGATGAGGATGTTGAAGTAGATGTTGGGGAAAACACGGAAAGATACGGTAATAAAATAACTCTAGTGTTACAATTTTCTAGAAAGATACAAGAAAGACGATTGATTACATTGGTTAGAACATGTAATGAGGAGAAATGAAGAATTATATTTGAACAAGAATGAGTAGTTTAGTAATGGGAGGTTAAAGAAGCAGAGAAAGACCAATGATAAGATGGAAGGACTGTATTGCGGAAGACTTGAGAGAAAAGGAACCGAATGAGAACGACACGCAAAAATATCGACTCCTAACGAATGGGAAAAGCTAAAGAGGAAGAAGATGTCAGTATCAAGTGCAATTTGAATAATTTGTTTATGAAATAATTTTACTGGAAATTTAGAATCTTTTCCAAGAAAAATTATGTATGGAATTTATACATTATACACAGGATTGACGGAAGGTATTGTGCTGGCCACAACAGATTTTTTTAAGATTATTAGATTTCGAATTATGATGTCAAAGTTACAATTTTTTATCTGAACGCTGTAGTGGAAAGTTACACTATTGCCATTCAATGATGTATATAACTTGTATACGTTCATTCGTTCATCATCATCAGTGGCACGACAGTCCTTGTAGGGTCAAGGCCTGAAGTACCGAATGCACTCGTTTTGCAGTTAATAGTTTTCAAGCCGTGCGACAACCACTATAGGTCGTGCCAAGTAGAAATGACCTGCGCGTAAAACGCATTTACGCATTCTCCGCCTTTCTTACTTAAAGGGCCAATCGCATGCACTTTACTTAAGCGGGTTTGTCTCAGTGGCGTCCGAATAATATTATTAAAGATTTAAATTTATTGGCCCGTATTACGATCACGGTTTTAACTAAAACGCTGTTTTAAAAAATGTCAAATTCAAATTACAACATTTAATTTTGCACGTATGTTTGAAGATCGATTTTTTAAAAAATATTTGTTTGAATACAAACTATGGTCTCCTTTTAAATCTTATTTTGATAAATTCAATATTATTTATTATTGTTATTAAATAATGATATCTGATACAGCGTTTTAGTTAAAACCGTGATCGTAGTACGGGCCATTGTGTATAGTTAAGTTGACTAAAAAACATGGTACTAAATAGTAAAAGTAGGTTGTTAGTGTACAAGGTAATCAAATTTATGGAGAATATTAAATGATCTTCATTTATTTTTAGGTATTTTGTACATATTTTAGTTTTTAAGCTTAATTTAAATATTCTAAATACTATTGTTGCCTAATTATTTCTACGCCACTGACACAACACAGTGTTTACATCCATTGTCAGTTGAACGCTTGTGTCTTCATCGGTTTTGCATTTATGTCATTACAGTACTTACACGAGCGACTACTGGGCAGTCCCTAGAATTATTTTTGGGTAAGCGGCGCACGGAAAAGGTGCATGTATTACTATGAAATGGATAGTGAGAGACCACTCCGCTCTAAAAATAGTGGTACACAGTATATGCGCAAGAAATGATTGACAGGTCATTTCTATTTGGCACGACCTATAGTTTATATACAACCAGTTCGGCAGCGGAAATACTCTTACATCTAGCACCATCTATGTTTAACATAGTTAATTGATCAGGTCATCACATGCGAGTGAGATTAACTGATAACTGACATATTTTAATTTTGATGATTACAAATTTAGCCGACCGGTAGATTCGAACCATATTCGAATGTATAGCATAAAAACCTGTGATGGGCACGTAATCAACCTGATATAATTTACGTTGTTCTTTCACGTATACTGAAGAATAGATTACATATTGTAGACAACTAAACAAAATTGAATTTACTTTTCTATTTTATTTTAAGTGGTTGTAATTTTCTTCATCTACAAGCTGAACAACACCAACTTTGGTACTGCCATCAGTGCTATCATACTTTGGTTTCTTCTCAGAATTCCCTCTCTTACCAATAAGACACAAGTAATCATTTTTTGCTGTAGTGGACAGTGCACGGCAATTCTTTCCACATTTGTTTAGAAAAGTACATTAGGTACGCATTAAAAAATTGACAATGGACAGCTCACATAGACAATTGGGTATAGACAATTATGTATTTTTTACCAGCAGTACCAGCACCAGCGTACCACTACAGTTCATATATTGTCAGTTAACTTAAGAGAATACTTGGACGTCTTGAAGATGTATTTTTAAAGTTTTTATTACTTTCACAATGCTTCATATTTCATACTGCGTTTAACTATAATAAAACAGAGTTTGTTAAAATTTGTGTTTCGCAAGAGGCATTTTGCAGAAATTTTAGTTTTACAACGAGAAACAAGATGTCTGACAGCTTACATAACATCAAAAACTGTTGTTTACGTATTATTACGTATATAGTCTACGTCAACAACGTTGTCTACATGTTCCTGACATGTAATGTAGTCTATAATAGATGACGCGTAAAGTCTCATCACTGGTAAAAACAATGATTGTAGCAATAAAACCAATAAAAACACAAATATAGATTATAATTTGTGTATTTTCATTGCTATAGTTTCCTAATTTAATTCTCAACATTTAATTCATTTTTATTTATTTTAATAATTTTTGGCGATGACATGTTAAAACAAAATTTGAAAAAATGTTTCAATGCTGAATAAAGATAAAAATATTAATGAAAATATATATTGCATTATGCTGTTTGAATGATCAAAATTATGGACCATCATACTTTTTAGCTCTTGGTATTGCAATATTAGGACTGTAACCATTTTTGTCTTCTTTATATATACCATTTGAAAGCTACACCTTCAAAATATAAGTAGGACCAATCATCTCATTTTGCTAGAAAATGGATATTCATCCTTTTTCTCCCTGGCTCTTTATATGTATGTATCTGAAGATTTAAAAGTAGACAGATATTACGAAGCGTAAGAGATTTCTTTATTCCATATTACTACTGGTAAAATATGTACCTACTTAGAAAATATTATAGTTTATCTAAGCAGCCGACCCAGGTGGAATAGCGGTAGCGCAATCGCTTCACGCTCCAAGGGTCCTAGGTTCGAAACCCGTGTAAGACATGGTTTTTGTGGGTGTCTTTCATCATTTCATCTTCATCAACGAAAGGTATATAATGCAAAAGTTATAAAAATATTAAGCAAAATGTCATCCCATGTATCAATTGTAATAAGTTCGATGTAACTTTAAATACAATAAAGAATTATTATTATTATTATATTTATCTAGGTACTTACCTTTCACAATAATTGCGTATGACAAGTTTGACATTGCAACTAAAATATTTTCTAATTTTATGTACGTACTTTTGTTGAATAAAGAAACCATTAATAATGCAGTAAATATAAACATTTGTACTATCAAATCAGATAATAAATACAATTACTAAATAACTCACCTATACAATCCCATTGAAACAATTAGTGTATTTAATTAGCTGCACATATAAATCACTAAATATAATTTACATATTGGCATAGGATCAATGAAAATAAAAATTCATTATTTATTTCAATTAGTGCTGAAACTTTATGAACTAATGTATATTAATTAAATGGACTGCAATGTAGAATTTTCATTGTTAAGTTCACGTTATTACTGTTAATTTATTCATAGAGTAGACAAATAAAAATGATATGAATTAAATGTTAATAATACTTCGCAGATTTCATTACATGTTCCCTTCAATATATTAAAGTAGTATATACCTTTCTAATATATAATTTACTACCTATATGATATACAAGTAATTTATTATATGATGTGTTCTCTCTCCAATATTTTAGATATGTCAATTTGCCATCTAGTGGTTTCACAAGTATTTCACTTGTCATAATGAGCAAGGTGCGTATTTATATTTTATCTAAAGATTAATATAAATAAATTAAAAATATGTGAAATACCATATTTATATATTCAGATTTTTCATTTTTAAATCTATTAAATATATGGATAAAAATACGAAAAGATAAACGAATAAAATATTATTTAATATTTATAATAAACTAAAAGTCAATTATCACTTTAGGTTGATTTATTACAACCAAAAACTAA
Source organism: Harpalus rufipes (assembly GCA_951394225.1). Classification (NCBI taxonomy): domain Eukaryota; kingdom Metazoa; phylum Arthropoda; class Insecta; order Coleoptera; family Carabidae; genus Harpalus; species Harpalus rufipes. The sequence continues at coordinate 65,952,037 of OX596274.1, forward strand.
TTAGCATTTCACGTGGATAGAAAAACCTAATAAATCACAAATTGGAATTTTTGAAAAATTAATATTCCTTTTCACTATACTATTGTAGAAATGAAAACAGAAAAAGCTATTTGCTGCTGGCATTTTGATTCAGTGACGATTGATAGCGTCTACAAATAAAGAATAATGCTTTAAATTTAGAATAAACTGCCACAGTGGAAAGGTTGGTAAATAGTGCTGTGATTGATTAAAGCACATTGGCATCAGAGACCATTGCAACTATATTTACCTCAAATCAAAGCTACTAACACATTAAATTGTGTAGCCTAAGTTACGAAACGAATGTTAAATTTGATTTCAACTCAGTTGCTCCGTAAATAGAATATGTAACTGTTTGTAGTTTGTATAACAATTCAATTAAAATACATTTAATTCTTCAAATTACTCCGATATTTAATTTATAATTTACTGAAATATGTATACTGATTTATTTATAACTAAATGATCATTAATGTAAAATATACTGTTCAAGTATATACATATATACAGATATTAAAAACATTCTAATCTCTTCTAATTTGTTTATGTAATCACAAAATTATCACACACGAGATTGACAACCCCATTAGTCGAAAAAGAATTGATCTAGTGTTGTGGTGTCTCATCTTTTAATAGCTTTTATAATTTGATTGACTGCAATTATAACTTTTAATTGGTGCGACAATTACACAGTAGTTATTTATAATATAAGTGTTAAAAGAGACCTTTTGTTTTGTGAGAAGGAAGTTTGGAACACGACGCAATTTTTTAGTATATGGTTATAATAATCCATCTTCAGGGTTATGTTTATGTTTTTAAATTTGAAACATAGTATTTAATTAAAAACAACAATATAACCCTGAAGATAGGATTATTAGAATCGTAAACGTCGGTATTGTTCAACCAACTAACTGCTTTCCCCAATATCACTTCCCTCTATTCATAACAGTCGATTAAACTTTTTAATTATAAATTTAATTGTTAATTGTATAGATTTAAAATGAGTATGATTCGGGTTTTAGTTCAGTACTCGGATAGGTTTACCCTGCAAAAGGTCGGGTACTTTTGATTTTTGGATATATTTTCTATATTTAGTCACTAATAAGCATTAGTGCAAAAATAATTATATGTGAATTTGTTGCGAATAACATTCCCTACAACTGTTATCTAAAACTTTTTTTTTATAACCAATGGACAGCGGACTACAGCTTTTCAAACAGCATTTTTTTTAAATTTCCTTAATGCTACATATTATATAATATTTTTTTAACAAATTATATATTATTATTCTTTAATTATTATTATTTAATCACTATACTTATACATATATTATTGTTTAACTTTTTACCTTCCGTCACCTATAGGTAAGGAAGGTATTGTCTTCGGTGGTGAGATTTCAATGAATAAGCTGTATGCGTGCGTGTGTATGTGAGTGTGTGTGTGTGTGTGTGTGCGTGTGTGTGTGACCGCGGTTTCGGCCGCAATATCTCCAATACTAGAATTCCAAAAATTACAATAATTCTTACGTATTCTTCTTCCTTACATCCATATGCAGACATGGTCAACCGGAAGTACCCTCATTTGGAGATTTTAACAGTTTTTCTTGAAAAAACATTGTTAAATACTATTTACACATTTAATGTTATTATAAATATTAAAGAATATTCTATTATCTATACGAATTGATTGCATTTTATATTTCATATTCAATTGATATAGAGTTAAAGAATTATAAAGAAATTAAATTTTACAAATTAGTCAGCTCTTTAGATTTTTTTGCAAGATTATTTATGTATGGAATTTGTACATAATACACAGGATTGACGGAAGGTTTTGTGCTGGCCACATCAGAATTTTTTCAAAATATAGAGGTTTTATAGTCCAGGAAATCTACTGAAAAAATACCCCCAAGCAAAGAAATTGCAACAAAAGTTTTTTTACGGAATCCTGTCCAGAAAATGCGATGAATAACATTGTATAAGTTTTCGTACAAATTTTTATTTTTTCATCCACCAATTTTATCCGGTTAAAGATACGATAATACGATTTGAAAATTTGAAGTCAGCATGAATTTCTCTTTCATATCATGTATTACACGATTTTTGCCGATGTGCGATTTGTGGATTACTAACAACTTAAACTCGCATGAAAACCCTGTAAAATTTTAAGCATCTTAAAATTGGCTAATTTCTCCTTTTTTCATCAACCACTTCGACTGGTGTTAAATACATATTTTTTACCTGTAATCGTGTCGAAATTTTGGATGAAAAAAAGAGAACTAAGCCAATTTGCGATTCCATGTGAGTTTAAGTTGTTAGTAACTCGCAAATTGCACATCAGAATTTATTTTATTGTTATTTATGCAAGTAATCAGGGAAATTCATGTACTAATTAATATTACACTGTAAAATGAATTAATGATAAATATTAACATCCAAATATAATTTAATGTTTGATCCCGACAGACGCCAAAAATTACTTCGAATATTAAAGGCACAAAATTGACCCCTGTAGTGCACTCTCCATGCCAGCATTGAGTGCCCGTGGGTGACCCCTAGTAAACGCTCACACGGTACAAATATTTCATCATTACCGATATCTGTGTACAAAAGCAGATTGGCACACCCAGCAATGGGTAATATGCCGTGATGATATATTTATTTTATTTATTTATATATGTACGTTTTTACAGATATATTATATTTTCCTAATAATAATTTAATAATAATTCTTTATTGTATCTCAAGATTTAAAATCTTATTACAATTGATAGGTATATGGGTATGTAATTTTTGCTTCAAATTTTATAACTTTGTTATAGTATATGTTGCATTGATGGAGATGAGACGATGAAAATGGACACAAATAGCCATACCTTACCCGAGATTCGAACCCAGGACCCTTGGGTCGTTAGATGGCTACGTTGCCCACTACACCACCGGGTCGGGCTAATAATAATTTACCGAATATAGAAGTTGATAATAGTATAATAATTTGTTTTATAGTTCATTGAAATACGATTTTTGCAAACATCATGTAATTTTTCATTTCAATTATTTAAAACAGGAGCTTATGTAACAATTTTTATAACATAAATCACTTGGGAAATCCAGGTGTAGGTGCATATGATTACGTCAAGCTTCATGTACATGTACATGTAGGTAATACAGGAATAACCAAATTACATTTTGATATGTTCACACGTCAAATGAGCTACAGCATGCCTGTTCATATCAACTTCATGAGGTTGCGCTGTTTTCTGAATAAATTATGAGAACGTGTCTGATTAGAGCGTATTAAATTTTAAATTTAAATTTAAAATATAACCGCGTTAGGAGAAGCGCACGTGCTTGCAATACATAAGCGCACGGCTCCATACCGCACACGCGTTCTTGTATCCTGATATTTACATATTTTTCTTGCCTAAAGTAATTATGTTTTATATGCAATGCACATAAATAAATTTTATAAAATAATTTGGTTCATTGAATGTACTTATGATATGACACAAGTAGTTTAATCATAAGGCATTTTTAGTCTAATTGATGTGTAATTTAAAATTTCCTGCTATTTTTTTACATATTTACGGAAATTGAGATTGTGTGCTTGTGTTTCTTATCATATTACATTTTATGTAAAATTTAATTTAATAGATTACGAAACCCGCCACCCCCTTCAGTTAGTCGTTCGTTTTAATTTCAGTTTATACAGTGGGTCTTCGTACTTTAAAATTACTAATTTTACTAATTAAAAATAATCCGTTCTCTGACACTAGACATATCGATAAATTTATACAGCAAATATACATGATAAAAATAATACAATGGGGTCCAATATCATTTTTTTCTTTCTTTTTTTTGGAAAAATTGAATGAACTAAAATTTTTAGTGCAAACTCGACTTAAAAATGTTACGTAATAAACGAAATATGAATTTATAATGTTCATAATTTCGTGCGTGACGTAGCAGATCTTCACCAGTGATCGACAAACAGTTGGTTCTAGAGAGTACAAATGTTTCATGTTCGCATATAGCTGAAATATTTTGATCTATAAACTTATACGTTATATTCATAAAGAAACTATTATTAAGCATAAATAATATAAATGAAATGCATTTTTACCTTCCGTCACCTTTAGGTAAGGAAGGTATTGTCTTTGGTCAAAAAATTCAATGATGAGTTTTTAGTTAATAAGCATGTTTTAGGGTCCCTATAATACGATTTTACCATTTTTACGATGATTTTTGTATGTATTTATATGTGTGTGTGCTTGTGTGTGTGTGTGTATGTGTGTGTGTGTGTGTGTGTGTGTGTGTGTGTGTGTGTGTGTGTCTGTGGGTGCGCTGTGTGTAACGAAAATTTCGCATCGCATAACTTCAATACCACAATTCCAAAAATTATAATCTTTTCGTACTCCTCAAGTTAACATCCAGAAGAACAAGTGATTAGATTTTGTTTATAATTGGTCAACCGGAAGTACCCTTATTTGAAGATTTTAAGAGTTAAATATGATTTATTGACATTTAACGTTATTATAACTTAAAGAATACATTATTCTCTATACGATTTGATTGCATTTTATACTTCATATTCAATAGATATAGAGTTAACGAATTATAAAAATATTAAATTTCATAAATCAGCCAGCTATGCTAACCATAAAAATTGTTAATAAATTCAGATAATTCAAATTGACAGATGTCAGTATCAATGAAAAGTAAATGAATGTAGCAGAGATAAGGATGTTGAAGTAGATGTTGGGGAAGACACGGAAAGATACGGTAAGGAAATAACTCTATTGTTACAAGTTTCTAGGAAGATACAAGAGAGACGATTACATTGGTTTGAACATGTAATGAGGAGAGATGAAGTATATATTGGAAGAAGAATGAATAGCTTAGTAATAGAAGGTTGAAGAAACAGAGGAAGACCAAAGATAAGATGGAAGGACTCTATTGCGGAAGACTTGGGAGAAAATAATAAATGCGACCCCTAACGAATGGGAAAAGCTAGAGAAGGAGAAGAAGATGTCAGTGTCAAGTACAATTTGCATAGTTTGTTTATGAAATAAATTTACTGGAAATTGAGAATCTTTTGCAAGAAAATTTATGTATGGAATTTATACATAATACACAGGATTGACGGGAGGTATTGTGCTGGCCACATCAGATTTTTTCCTAATAAATTATAGAATTTTGAAATAGTTTGATCTTTGTTTGACAATATTTGTGATAACAAACTACGGCGGCGGATGGCGCTAGTGTTTATCCATTGATGATATTAAATAAAGCGCGCGAGTCTCGCTTTTAAAATCAGGCAACCAAATTACAAAGACATGATACGTTATTCTAATTATTAAGTGAATTCAAAATTCATCCACCAATATTCATTAATTTAGTTATATTTTCGCATTCTTATCTAAAATAGTGAAAACTTGACTATAGTATAGTACCCCATTAAATTCCCTAAATAATAAACTAAAATATGAAAACAATAAATAAAATACGTAATTACTGTATATTAAATTTTAAAAAAATAAATACTCGAAACAATTGCTTTCCCAGCAATTGCGAGAGACGAATTTAGCGTTCGGATCGAATATTTCTGGAATTTAGCATTTAAATTGTGGAACGTTCGAAGCTAGAATAATCCTTAGAATTACGAGGCTACAGTACTTGTATATTAGTGGCAAAATAACTATATATTTCGGTATTCTAAATGCTTAGACTTCTGTGCAATTTCTAAAACTGTTAGGAGGTAAAATGAATTAATTTTTTTATATTGTCCAGGCATTTTATAAAATGCCGAAGACTCTCTCGGCAATGTATGCAATAATAGTTCTTCTTTGACATCTTTCACTTGCAACTTGTAAACATAGCTTATAAGTCGCAGGCAAATATGTAGTTGTTTTATGAAAATAGATTTTGACTAGACAAATTCTATTTTCCCTGACAAATAATTTTAAGTATTGTTTAATTTATTAGTTTATTATGGAAGTGGGATCAGTAATCAAGATTTTTGTGGAGTAAAAAAAAATATTTCTGGACGCTTCGGTGTCTAATTGGCATCCATCATCATAAGTACTTTTTGCTACTATCAATTAAACAAACGTTTAGTAATAATTTTTGTCTTAACAAAAATCTTTATTAATGTTCTTACTGTTAATAAGAACCAATACATTAAAAACGAGTTGATCACCTGTACGTACCTATACTGTTGACAATATAATTTCATTTCTAATTGACTAGTACTTAATCAGGCCAATATTATTCGATTGAGTTCATTTTAGACAAATGTAATACATCCAATTGACAGGAAAATATTTAAAAATGATGGTTTAACTTTTTTAAACATACTTTAACCTAACCTGATGCGCGCCCGCAAAATCGGAACTGTATAAATTTGCTTTGCAAAATAATAGTTTCCCTTTCCAGGGATATTAATTGTGAATTAACATTTTCTATAATGAAATACCTATGTAAATTTGTATACTGAATGGAATGAGTAAGACCTTAACTATTAAAATGACGTCAAGAGTTTTACAGTTTTCTTTATTATGAAACAGATGTAAGCTATCTATATTCTTAAGTTTTGTTAATGTATATTTAAAAGCTAAAACATACTCTCCAATTAAAATATAAAAATCAAAAAGGAGGGATTAATAATTTATCATGAAATAAATGTAGTAATCTCTTATACAACTTTCATCTAAGTGCTCCTCAATTTTTCATAACAAAATGATTATTTTTTTATTAGTAGATACAATTTATTTCTATTTTTAGGTATCTCTAAAAAATTCTCAGTAATCCGATAGAATTTACTTCAGGCAAATGAATTTTTGATATAACAAAAACAGTAGTAGACGGAGTCGTACAATCGATAATATTTTGAAGCCATTATACATATAACGACATTTTTACGAGCCACATATCCATCCAACACTCGTGCTACCATGTTATTATGGCACCACAGCGGCAGGCAAACGGCCGGGGAATAGCCCTGCCTTCAACTAAAATTTAAAATGTTCTCGTTTCTCGGCCCAGACCTGTTCTTACAGGCAAAGCAGCCAAGCTTAAGATGCTGAATTTATTCCAAGTTTGTTGATTTTCCTGAAAACTCGATCGATATTTCATAGGCGATGGGATATTTAAATTTACTTACTTATGCTTCGGTTTAAACAAAGTTCTTTCTCTTGAAGCGCAACTGTATTTTAATATGTAAAGTTGGAGAATACTTATACTTGTATTTACAAAATAGTTTAACTGGAGATATAAATTTCAAATTATGCTGGAGGCATCTCCGATAATATACCTATAAGTTTCATAATTCGATGATTGTAAATTAGTTATCCTCGCTTTAGATATATTAGCTGCAAATATAACAAACATTTCCCTTTCAGTTATAAATAATTATTGTCTACTAAAGTTTTACTTAAAAGTTGAACAATGGACTACTATAAGGGTCAGTATTGGGACTTCTTCTGTTCAGTTTGTATATCGCCGACTTGCTGGAAGCACAATCTGGAAAAGATGCAAATCTTTGGAAAACTCCGATGCAGATTTAATATCTGAATATTTTCGAAAATGGAAACTTCAGCCTACGAGTAATGCAGTCAAAACTGAAGTATTTTACATCCACTTAAATAACAAACTGGTAGATTGAAAACTAAACATTATATTTGAAAATACCGCTCTTGTTCACAATAAAACCCTAAAATATTTGGGTGTAACACTATACAGAACACTTTCCTTTAAAGAACATCTTTCAAAAACTACCGAAAAATTGAAGTCAAGGAACAACATAATCAGAAACTATGTAGTGTATGATGGTGGTCATCAGCATCTACCTTACGTTCCTCCGTCTTAGGTCTTGTTTTCTTTGCTGCAGAGTATTGCGCTCCAGTGTGGTTGAACAGCTCATATGTAAAGAAGGTCGATTCATAACACCATGAGGTATAATTACCGGCGTAATCAAGACAATACCTATCCACTGGCTTCCTACACTAAGCCATATTCCACCTCCACATCTTCGCAGAATAAATGCTTTACATAAGGAATATAAAAATATATTAGATAACTTACATCTCCCAATCCACCAAGATAGTGACAATGCGCATGGTTCCCGGCTTCGCTCTAGAAGACCACCTACTATATACAGAAAAGGCTCTAGAAGAGAACTTTAAAATCACTGATGTTTGGATACGAGAACAGGCCACAGATACACAAAAACAACAATCCGATATGACATGCATCACTGAAAAACCACCTGGTTTTGACCTTCCTGCAAACATAGGTCACTTTCAACAGAATCCAACCATTACGCAAGAATGTCGTCTAAGAGCGTATGATGGATTCCTAAAAACAATCCTGTTCGTTATAATGAATTTCTCAGGTATTATTTACCTCGTTATATTTCTACTTAGATCTTTTTATTAGCTCTTGAGGTTAAAGAATGTTATTCTTTCTATGTTCATTATTGTTCTGGTAAGGAAGTCTTTTCTATTTCTTTTGTAGTGTTAAAATGAGATATTTATCTTGAACTAGTAACTTGGATTGTTAACATAAAACTGAAAATAAACCATATTAAATAAGATGTCAACATTCTTTAAAACGAAGAGCCGATTTTTACCTCTCGCTAAGAGAGGTATTGCATTCATGCTAAAAATCGCATATCCAGATTTTATTGAATAAGCACGTTTTAAGGTCCCTACAATCCGATTTTAACATTTTTACGATGATGTCTGTGTGTGTGTGTGTGTGTGTGTGTGTGTGTGTGTGTGTGTGTGTGTCTGTGTGTGTGTGTGTGTGTGTGTGTGTGGATGTGTGTGTGTGGGATGTTGGAAGGACGGTTACTCAAAAACTATAAGACTTAAAATTTGTTTAACAACGTATTTCCCAATCGGACATTCATGGGAAGATCTGAAAAGGTTTTGGTAATAATTGGACAACCGGAAGTAGAAGATTCTTGAAAAAAAATCTTCTAAATATTATTTTTTGAAATTTTTTTGTGGTAATATTAAAGAAAATTAAATTCTCTATCTGATACATTTAAATATTTTATTATATATTCCATAGATTTAGAGATAAAAGAAGTATAATATATAAAATAATCTGTTGTAATAAATTTGACAGCCGAAAGAATGCCATGAAAAATAGTTGATAATTTAAATTATTTGTAACTGACAGATAAATGTCAGTGTCAGAAATAATGAGTAATGAATTAAAAATGTACTTGGAGAATTCCTTAGTTCTTGATCTGTGACTATTATGGAGATGACAAGTCTAGGTTGAAGGACTTAAATTTGTTTCAAACATTATGGGACAATGTACACCAGTACTATAGACTAGAGTAACTTTGAATTGCGAAAAAGCTATCAAATTCTTCTCAAGTAAGTTGTAAATATTGACAAAATTACACATCGATATAAGAATAATCGGAGTGCAATCTATCCGTCACTTTATTAAAGGGAATTAGTGTTATTTAGATATAACATGTATGAAAAAATAAAATGTAAAAGAAGATATATAAGAATAGATGCACAATCCATATATACATTTTAGACCGCCCAAAATTAATGTTTTTACTAGAAGAATATGAAGAGAGAGTAAACAAAGTTGTTCGAATTGAAAATTGCAGTTACCAGCCTAATATTTATATATGGTAAACTCTACTTTATAATTTATTGTAACATAATTTATGGTAAAATATCTTCATGTTGAGACATGCTATTATTGAATAATAAAGAAGTTTATACGTCATAGATTTATATGAATATATTATTTGTATTTATAAAAATATTCTTTGCTTTATGCATACAGCCAGGTAAAATATACGGCGAGAGGTTATGTGCTGGCCACATCAGATTTTTGTATTTAGGAAAAAAGCACATTCATTAGTCTTTTTTTCATTTATTTAGTTATTTATCTAAGAACTAGAAATACTCGTAAATAAGCAACAGCGCTTGAGTCAAATAATAAATTGCACCTGGCATCCAAATGTAACGGAAGTTAAAAATAACATTTATTTAGAGTGGAAGTGGTAGTAAATTATCAAAAAGTTTTAGCCGAGCAACATCGTAATCTCGTACAAATCATGAGTGAGGGCGGGAGTTCGCGCATCGAGCAAAATAAAAACACAAACGTGATTTATTCGCTGCAGTGTAGTTCGCATCCATCAGCGGGTGTTACTTCGCCCCCATCCTTTCCCATGCCAAGCCGAGCTGCTCATTCCAGCCAAGTCATTCTAACCTAAATCGGAAACGGAAACGGAGACGAGACAGGTATTACACATACGAGGCTGTTTCCTCGTGACGTCTTTTATGAGATCTCCAATTTTCCTCTGTGCTGGCTTCATCAATTGCTCGTTCCGCACTCTGCGATTCAAATCAGACTCTAAATTTCGTTAGCTTCAAATATGGAAATCAATGTAAATGTATCTATACACTGTTCGCGATAGGGATGCTAACAACCACGCAAATATCACAAAAGTATAAACTGGTATCGATCAGATATAAAATTGTAAAATGCTGTAGTTATAATAGAGCATCTCACTACGATCGGAGCTCGAAAAGTTAAATATTAAACTTTGAAACTTGATGCAAAATTTAATATTTTTATCTTTCGTCATCGTAGATAAGAAAGATAGGTATTGGGATCATGCTAAAAATTGCAAATCAAAATTTTAGTGTCTAAGCTTAATAATATGATTTTAACACTTTTTTAATGATGAATATATGGTTAATGTGGATCCTGTATGCAAATTCTACTAACGAGAAAAATTTGAAAACTAGTATTCCTGGAAAGATCGCATGTGATTTTCAAGTTAACCGACAAACATGAAATGACAATTTACTTAAAGCTGTAAGTAAATAGTATTTCTTAAAAAAAATACTTTCAGATATAATTTTTTCGCGAATTGTCATAAAAATTAAAAATTATTTCATTTTCTACAATTTTACGTCGATACTTTGTTATATATTTTAAAATAATTAATTTTTAAGAATGTTGTAACCTATGCTTTAAAACTTTTTGGTTACACATTTACCGTATTCATATATAGGTAATTGAAAAATGATAGTTATTTATTTATCAAGGTAGTTCTATTTTTTTTATCACGAATATGGAATTTAGTTGCCGAGTTCGTTAGGGCCAAGGAAAATAAACCATATGAGTGCATATTAAATTTTATGCGAAATCGAAATTTTGTGAAAATGAAAGGAATATTTATTTTTATAGGTAATGTTGACAAATCTGTCTGTTGCTGCCAATCAAACAAACAAACTTATACTCACTGTTGTGAACCTCCAGACATTGGAGTAATCGTAATAAATCTTTAAAATTCTCTATGTTGTCTCAAACTTCTTCATTGCAATTATTTAATTCGTTCTTCATATTTCTTTCATTTTATATACAAATTTACTATTGTAAATCGTACACCTACTCAAATGATCTCATATATAAAATAATTATTATAAGATTAACAATACAAATCGTCGTATAATGGAATACTTTAGTGCCGATATCTGAATTTTAATGATGATTTTTTTTGTGCATTTTAGTGACGATTTCAAATATACTTTGTTATAAAAGAAAATATGTACTCATATATAGTAGAGTTTTGGAATGAAATTATTAGTAGATCTGATGAAATTTGAAAATAGATATCGGAAAATAGACTAGGCCGTTAGGAAATGCTTCAGCCAAAATTTAAGGACAGCACAGTTTTTCGCCAGCATTATTAAATAATAAATATGAGCTCACATAAAATAATAACAGAAATGGCGGGAGGTAGTGTATTGGCCAAATCAAATTTCTCATTTATTTATAAAGACATTGTCATAATATACAGACTGAAAATTGAAAGATAATGTTGTGAGATTTTCAGCATCAGATATCGATTAACGATCATGCTCCTCCAATATTTGTATCCGTACGACATGGTAAATGATTGTGCGCGTAGTTAGGTAATGACAAAATTGAAATATTTATTAAATTTTTTCAAAATATGTGTGTACTGTGAAACAACATTATAGATACGTTTTGATATCGGACGTTTTCTCGTCCGTCATATTTACATTTCACCTTCCTTATCCTTTAGTACCTACCTAGCAAATTTTGAATAATTTTATTCAATTTTTCGTTGAGAGCGAACACGAATTACAAGGGTCTGGGTCTGGGTATCTGGAACAAACATTTCTCCCAACCTTTATCTAAATTCACTAACACGGAAAATAGGTTCCATTTTTCAAGATATCTACTACGTCATTTTTTAAGGGATGCGCAATGAAATACATAATAATAAAATCGCTAAACTTCTTCTTTGAAAATTGATGACTGATAATCCACAAAATATAATTTTATTTATTTATTTATTATTATATTTTCTTGATGGTAATGACAGAATAAAATTTTCAATGGAGTCCTCTATAACTACTCCGTTGCTAAATATGTAATACCTACCAACTTCTATAAATCAGAAGATTGGCATAAAGTTATGGCAATATAATTTTGGTGTATGTCCATAAATTAATCATAGTTTTAACATTACTTATAGATATACTACATAGTATTCCACAAGTAACAAGTATTTATATACAAATAGAATGTTTTTCATATGTTACGTCACGATATCGTCGAATTTATCTGGATACGAGAAAGTTAGATCTGTATAAATTGCTAAATTTGTTTGTCTGTACGGTGCAGGTCGGACAAATAGTTATTTATTTTGTAGATCTGGAATGTGAATTACCTTGTTTATGAAAGCATACGAGCAGAAAGACATGTTTCAAACCACAGTATTATTGTTTCAAACTCAACTTACATAGAGTTATTTGTTTTCGATAAAAGGAAAACACTTCAAATGTGCACTAATGCTAATACATTGTTTGTGAAGTGTGTAAATGTTGTTTTTCCTGAAAATCACCTGTGAATATTATCATTTCTTTACTAAAAGTTTATTCATTTGTCACTCATTATTATTTTAAGCTTAATCATTTGCTTTTTCACTTAATATTCTGTTTTATTTGTTTCATAAATGAAGTAGTTTGTCATTTAATGATATTTATTATTTATCTTGGGGAATAAATCAAAATAACGGTTTATGGTTTTGGTAGCACAAATTCGAGTCTAGCCGAATTTTTTTACTAGTGCGTTCTGAATATGTAGGTAACAGAAAATTGACAGTACAGTACAATTGCGCTCTATTCATAGAAGAGTATACGGGTGGATGAGACCTGAGACATTAGAAAGTAGACAAAACCGTAAGAAATACGAAGTCGATTAAATTAGCAAACAATTCTATATTATGTCGAAAATATTATTTCCCACATAGACGGCCGAAATTTAAGAAAAATAAGAAGTAATATGTTCAGACGGCTGGAATTATGTATAAATCAGCATGGCAATAATTCTGAACAATTTTTATAATATTTTTTAAAGTATCTAAATCGCTCAAACAATGAAAACAAAATATTCAATTGTTTTTGTCATGGCATTCTGATTACATGTAGAAACAAATATGAAAATAATAATTTTTCTTTTGCATTTTTCTCGTTTCTTTCGTTATGTAAGGGTATAAACAATTTAAATCGTTGTATTCAGAAAAAAATGCTGAATCGAATAGGCAAATAAAAAAGTAGGTTTTCATTTAAAATTAAAAAGTTGAATTCTGTATTTTGAGAACCACTGGTTGAAAATAATTTTTGTAATGCTCATTTTAATAGTCTTAAAAAATGTTTGCTAATTTAACCGAATTTGTATCTCTGTGAAACACTTAAATTGAACACCCTGTATACCAGGTGTCCCAAGCAAACCTTGACATAGGCGTTTAACATGTGAAAATAGTTTTTTGTAAATAAAAAGTGTCCGCGAAAAATTAAACCATGCTTTTGAACATGGTAATAGTATATTACCTCCTGTACGTTATTTAATAGTAATTACTTTATTATCATTGCATAAATTAAAGAAAATTATAAATATCTGTAAATATATGTTTGTTTCAATATTTTATTATATAATATAAAAAGTTTTACAAATGTCATTATGGCTGAATGGTTTGGGTAGCTACTTGTGGAACGATAGAAAGTTGGAGGTTGAGGTTCAAATCAAGCTAATTTTTTTATTATTTTATTTATAAAATAATTAAGAATTATATGAATTACATTTTTATAATATTCGCTGGATCGTCAAGGTTTAAGAAATTCATTTTGACACAAATATTTGATAAAAACGAAACAAGCAATGAACACATTGTTGAAACAAAAAGGAAAATACTTTAAATAATTTTTATAGAAAAAGCTTATTTCTAAATTATTGTAATTGGAAATATAAGATAGATATTGAAATGGATAATAATATTTTATAAGTAAAAATAATTGGTTTTAACAATGACAAAAAATGATTACAATAATCAAAACATTGATTTAATAACAATGCATAATATTTTCTTTTGATCTTAATAAAACATGATTGAGATGTAATGAATATGTATTTTTACTGTATTTATAAAAAAAAGTGTGCGGTATAGTTTCTTCTTGCTTTTGACGATTATTATTTCCAAAGAAATTATTATTATATCGTGATAGAAACTTATTATTCATAAATAAAAATAATAAAACGAAAAGTTTAGCTTGATAGACACTTGAACCCCAACCTTCAAACTTCCTTTCATTCCGCAGGCAGCCATTGTCACAATGACAAGTGAAAATATTTTTATATCACATAATAAAATATTGAAACAAATTTTTAATGACATTTATTTATAATTTTCTTTGATTTATGCAATGATAATAAAGTAATTAGTAAATTACGTACAAAAAGTAATGTATTATTATCATGTTCAATAGCATGACTTAATTTTCTACCGAACACTTTATATACCTATTTATATTTATATATGCGGTGAAAGTTTGTCACTGTGTAAATTATAGCAATAATTTTGTGGAGAATCAGTGAAAGGGCAATAAGTCCAGTTTGTTCTTGTTTATTTCATCAAGCTTTCGGATTTATTTTAATCCTTCTTCAAGATGCTATAAAATAAATCCGAAAGCTTGATGAAATAAACGAGAATGGACAGATTTGCCCTTTCACTGATTCCCCACAAAATTATTGCTATATATATTATAAGGACCTGTATTGAAAAGGGGGAATCAATAAAAAATTACATAATTTTTGGCTTTCTTATACACCAATGACCATTGATGTTACAACTTCATTGATTAGGTCAGAAAGATACCCGACAATGCTTACTCGACCATGACTTGATCGAAGTTAAAATTAATAAAATAGAGATTAATATTGTATCAAGTGTAAAAAACTTAGGACTGTTAATAGATGCTGAGTTGCGCTTCAGAGAATATGTGACCTTGTTAATTAAAAAAGCATATCTGGCACTGAAAAATTTATATATGAATCGTTTTATATTATCCTCAAAGTATCGTAAAATACTTACTGATAACTATGTACTTTCAGTTTTCAATTACTGTGACGTAATATACGGTCTATGCTTAACAGTTCGAGATAAACAAAGAATACAGAAGGTACAGAACACCTGTGCACGTTTCATATATTCGGCACCTCGATCTGAGAGAACTTATGCACTAATAAAGGAACTAGAATGGCTAAATATGGACAACCGTAGAATCCACCACCTGGCATCTTTCACACATCGTGTCATCTCATCAAAAATTCCCCCATACATCTCTAAAAAAATATCATTCAGATCCAATATGCATAACAGAACACTGCGAAATAATCTTGAATTACATATTCCTGGACATCGCACTTCCTTGTTTCAGCGCTCGTTCACTTATAATTGTACCACAGTTTATAACAAAATTCCAGATAACCTCAAAACTCTGACAGTTCAAACATTCTGTGCTGAACTGAAAAAACATTTGTTGGACACGCAATAAATCCTTATTAGAGTTGCAATGGTCATTTCTATTCTATAATTTCATACTCAATAAGTTATTTCATTCACATTTAACTATGCTAAGTATATAATAGCTATATAGTTTTGATTGTTTTTGTAACCTTGTAAGGCACATCCGGTAAATAAATATATTTGCACTATCTTCATGTCAATGTTCATACCAAAATTAAATGTATAACTTCATATTTATTTATTGTAAAAGTTGTGTAAGAACAGCTAATGCTGAACTTTGCCAATAAAGGTTATTATTATTATTATTATTTTATCCGCTACTGAGCATAATTTCGAGAAATATATAATTAGACGATTCAAACTTTCAATTTATGAATCATGATTCGAAAATGCTTGTTTTTTAATTTTATATTTTCACTCAGAATGATACTTTAAATTGATTAAATTAATTTAATATCAAATTATAAATAAATAACTGTCTCAAGTGATTGTGCAAATTTCGTTCTCCGCGGCCTACCTGATTTTTATTCTCAATAATTGTAGCGCGACCCTCGTAGTATAGTAAAAATAAAGAAACGAATAAATCATATGACATTAGGTTATAATTTAAGACACCAGATGAAAGCTAGTAACAAAAAAACTTTCCTAAAGTTAACAATATAATATACAGACGCCAAACAAGAATATCCGAGTTTACTTTATCATCTTCGGATATGATGCACTAGCAGTAACTTCTTTTATCTCTAGAGCAAACAACTTCACAATAAAACAAGTGCAAAAAACAAAAGTGTATGTGTGATTCTACGCTGTTGGACGTTTATCTCTTCCCAATAGGAAAACAATACCAAGTTATTGATTCAAGAAAGGTAAATGTGGCTCACTGCTCAGTCACCGTATAAATAATTTTCACGGTTTAATTCTTAAAAATTTGTCGTCTAGTTTCTCGTTTAATGTTTGTTTTGTCTTCTATTTGATTTGAAACATTTATTGCATGCTATGCTACGGATGACTTTTCTTGGTAATATACTAACTGAATGTCGTTATTCTTCTGTTGGATATTGGGAATATAATGGTTATGAAATATGAAGTATAATGCACCAAATTTATCATCGTACTTATTTAAGAACCGATTCTAAAAACGTCCAGGCAAATTTATTTCCAAAGTAAATTTATTTAATTCAACAATTTGGAGTCAGTTTAATTTTCTTTGTGATATTAAAATCATTGTAATCAAACAATCGCTTTTTATTTGAACAATGAAATTTGATTAACTTTCAAAGTATATTTATTAATCGTTTATAAAACTAAGAATTATTGCAGTATAAAATAAAATAGAATACATTTCTTGTTTTTATTAATATTTTTATTCGTTTCGTTTAAATATGTACGTTCTAATCATTTACGATCCTTTGACATATGAGTCAAATAATTTTAATATTTATTTTTATTTGTTTACTTACACAACTCTTTATTCACAAGATTTATTTCATCTTAGCCTTTACTCATCAACCAATTCTGGATTTTTACAATATTTGTACTATTTATAAAACATTAGACTTGATTCATAAAAAAATTGGTTTAACATTTTTTTTTTGTTAATTAACTTCCTAATTCAGAGAGGTTTGATAATTGAAAATAAATTTAAAGATTCAACTTTCGTCTAATTCGAAATTAATCCGTAGAATCGCAACCGGTCACTAAACCTATTGCTAAAAATTATGTAGTTATTAATTATTACGTTATATAATACTTTTTGTACCTATGGAATTCTAATACATTTTAAGTATCCCAGTCTCTCTTTACCTTCCGTCAGGAAGGAAGCACGTTTTGGGTTTTGGGATCCCTAGAATACGAATATACTATTTTTACGATGATGTCTCTCTCCCTCTCTCTCTCTCTCGCTCTCTCTCTCTCGCTCTCTCTCTCTCTCTCTGTGTGTGTGTGTGTGTGTGTGTGTGTGTGTGTGTGTGTGTATGTGTGTGTGTGTGTGTGTGTGTGTGTGTGTGTGTCTGTAGGTGTGAGTGTGACGATCGTTTCGGCCGCGATAACTCCAATACTGCAATTTCAACTGTTTTTCTTAAAAAAACACAGTTACATGTCATTTTTTGACATTTAATGTTATTATAAATATTAATAGTTATTTAACTATAAAGTGTGTTAATGAGGGCGATTAATGATCGAGACATTTTAACGCGTTCGCTACGCTCACGCGTTAATTATTGAGATCATTAATCGCCAATTAGCACACGTGTTAGTTACAATATTTTTTCGTTGACCGTATCTTACTTAAATGGAAAATCTAATTTTATTCCATGACAATTTTTTTTTAGTAATGGTTGACCGAACGTCAAATTTTATGTCAGAAAATCAATAAGTTTTGTCATCAATTATTTTCAGTGGGTGCGTTCAGTTTACTTAATGCTAGACAACACAAGCGGTTTTTTATGTTATTTGAGGAATTTTATTCTTTCAAATTCATTTTAAAGGTATGCTACGTGAATATACCTAGCTAGTAAGTGTCAAAAGCATGACTTTTTATTCTGTCTACCTTTTTGCTACAACTTAGCGTCAGCAATACATGCTGTGTTCCATGTGGTGAACGCACCCAATAAATCGTTTATTAATAAAAAATCATGCATTAATAGGGGTCATTAATGAATGATTTTCTATACATTAAGATAGCCTATTGTTAGAAAGAGCAATTAAAATATACTTCCTCAATTGAAAAATAGAAGTAGGCGAGTTAATATATATGAACATGTGATTGATATATATGTCAGATAATAATTATTATATGTCAGTGATAGTTATTTAATAAATATAGTTTCATTAATAAGGATTGTTCTTATTCATAATCATACACTGCGCAAATTAACAGGTTATGGGCCCAGAACAATATAGAATATATTTGTTATATTTTAGAAAATTTGAATTGATGAATTGACTGACACAAGATTGAAGAACAGACTAGGATTGAAATGGAAGGAACCCAAAAAATAATCCGACTGACCGGTAAAGAAAATTGGAATTTATGGAAATTTTCCATAGTTATTTCTTTAAAGAATAGAGGTGTGTATGATATAGTCAGTGGATGTACAAGAAAACCATTAGAATATGATGAAAAAGGAAAGAAGAAAGAAGATTATGAAAATGAACTTAAAAATTATGAGTCGAGAGATATTAAAGCTCAAGATATGATTGTAAGTAGAATTGATGAAGGACCCATGGCGCATATTTTGACATGTAGTAATTCTCATGAAATATGGGAAAAACTGTGTTCAGTTTATGAACAAAAGTCAGAAATAAGTGCGGATATGCTTCAGCAAATTTTTTTTAACTATAAGTATGAGCATCAAGGTATGGCGCAGTATACGAGGTGTGTTCAAAAACTATCGCGAATTTTGAATTTTCGCGGGTTACGTATATTCGAATTTCGATCTTTTTGTGGCTTTATGTTGGTACTCATGTCTCTCACTTATGTCGACAAGCTCGGCCATTTTGAATGTTCATTTACTTGTTGACAGCTGCTTTGCTTGCACGTGTTTTGGATCGTCTTCGATTTTTACCTATTGTGCTTATTCGTTAAAAACTGACTATGAATTTTTTGACCAAGACAATATCTTTCTTATCTAAAGGCGACGGAACGTAGAAAAAAATAATTCATTTAAAATTTGTCATTGTCATAAAATGTTTTTATCAAAGAAGTTATTTCATTTCTACTCGTAGAAATGAAATAACTTCTTTGATGAAAACATTTTATGACAATGACAAATTTTAAATGAATTATTTTTTTCTACGTTCCGTCGCCTTTAGATAAGAAAGATATTGTCTTGGTCAAAAAATTCATAGTCAGTTTTTAACGAATAAGCACAATAGGTAAAAATCGAAGACGATCCAAAACACGTGCAAGCAAAGCAGCTGTCAACAAGTAAGTGAACATTCAAAATGGCCGAGCTTGTCGACATAAGTGAGAGACATGAGTACCAACATAAAGCCACAAAAAGATCGAAATTCGAATATACGTAACCCGCGAAAATTCAAAATTCGCGATAGTTTTTGAACACACCTCGTATATCAGGACTTGAAGAGATTAAAGGAAAATTAGCACAATTTGGAGAACAAATATCTGACAGCATGATGATGACAAGAATTCTGACAGGTTTACCGAATAAATATAAATACTTTTTAAGTGCTTGGGACTCAACACCTGGTAGTAATCGAAAGTTAAATGAATTAATAAGTAGATTGATGATTGAAGAAGGAAGATTAAAGGAAAATGAAAATACAAATGAGAAAGCATTCATTAATAGAAATATAAATAAAAATACAAAGCCAATTAAGAATACTGGAAAGTCAATTACATGTAACATTTGCAAGAAAGACGGTCACATAGCAAATAATTGCAAGTATAAAGAAGATTATGATGAAGGAAGATGTTTCAAATGTCATCGGACAGGACACACAGCTAATGACTGCTATTATAATGGAAGATCAAATAATCAACGTTCAAATAAAGGTACGAAGAAGCCTCATAGTACAGTGTACACGAATATAGCATTACTAAATGGAGCTGAATTGAAACAAACTTACTGGTACGCCGATTCAGGAGCAACTGAACACATGTCGTCAAATAAACAATGGATGGAAAATTATCAAATATTGTCCGAACCTGTCAATGTAGAAGTTGGAGATGGTACCATAATTTTAGGAATAGGAAAAGGCGACATTAAAGTCAAGTCATTTGATGGAAACATATGGAGGGAAAGTACAATGAAAGGCGTCTTACATGTTCCAGACTTAAAATGCAATTTATTTTCAATTACTTCAGTAACAGAAAAAGGTTATGAATTCAAACTAGGACAAGATGAATGCAGATTAATGAAGAATGGTGAAGTTTTCGCAATAGGAAAGAAAGATAATCGGCTTTATAAAATGGAATTGAAGATTGATAGCGATTACTTAGTAAATGTAGAAAACGAAAAACATAAGGCACTCTTAGGTAATTATAATCAGAAAGTTCAAGATCTGAAAATTTGGCATGAAAGATTGGTGCACCAAAATGTATTTCAAGTTCGAGAAATTTTGAAAAATCTGAAAATAGAATTCAAGAATAACAAAAATTTCTTCTGTGATGGATGTATTTTAGGGAAACAACATACACTACCTTTTAAAACAAGTAAAAGTACTGCTAGCGCTGCTGGAGAGATAATACACACAGATGTATGCGGCAAGATGGAAGTGTCTTCAGTTGGAGGAGCTCATTATTTTTTGCTCTTGAAAGATGATTTCAGTCATTATCGAACGGTATACTTCTTAAAACAGAAATCAGAAGCTAAATTCAAAATAATAGAATTTTTAAAATTAGTTGAGAATTATACTGACAATAAAGTTAGAATTTTAAGAACCGACAACGGCTTAGAAGAAGCAAACAAAGAGATAAAGGAATATCTAGCAAGTAAAGGTATCATTCATCAAAAGAGTTGTTATTATACCCCCCAGCAGAATGGAAAAATAGAAAGAGAGAACAGAACAGTCGTAGAAGCAGCTAGAAGTATGTTGCAATCAAGTGATTTAGAAAAGAATCTGTGGGCAGAGGCAGTAGCAACTGCAGTGTATGTAATACATCGCACTGGAAAAAGTACCGTGAAAGACAAAACACCTTACGAATTATGGAATAAGAAAGTACCAGATATTAAGTATTTCCAGATTTTTGGTTCTGAAGCATTTGTTTTTATACCCAAACAACAAAGAAAGAAATGGGACGCCAAAAGCAAAAAGGGTATATTTGTAGGATACGAAGAGCACACGAAAGGCTTCAGAGTATATTTTAAAGAAGAAAGAAAAGTCGAAATATCAAGAAATGTAATATTTAAAACAAAGAAGAACAAGAATGAAACAGAAGATGAAATTATTGAAGAAAATTTTGAATATCAAAAGACTGAAGAATTAAATGAGAATATAGAAGAAAATCAAGAAATAGATCAAGAACAAAATCATGATGATATAGAAAATCCAGATATAATAACAGGAATAAAAACGGTAGATGAGGAAGAACAAGAAGAACAGAATGAGATGGCTACACAAGAACAAAATGAGTCAACTACACCTGCACCACGATATAATTTAAGAAATAGAGAAAATTTGCAGACACCCAGAAGATTTCCAGAAAAATGAGACTACTTTGGTATGTAATTCACCAGACGAAGAGTTGACATACGAAAAAACAATGAATGGACCAAATTCTACACAATGGAAAGAAGCAATTAAGAAAGAATTTGATGCATTGAATGAAAATGGAACTTGGAGCGTTGTAAGAGAACCTAAAGATAGAACAATCATAGATACGAAATGGGTCTTCAAAATAAAAACAGATAAAGAAGGACAGCCTACGACATTTAAAGCCAGATTAGTTGCAAGAGGGTTCAAACAAGATGAAGAGTTTAATTATTCTGAAATCTATACGCCAGTTGCCAAATTGTCAACCTTGCGAATTTTATTATCTGTAGCAAATCAGTTTGGCTATACAATTTACCAAATGGA
The DNA here is from genome assembly GCA_951394225.1 of Harpalus rufipes. Lineage (NCBI taxonomy): Eukaryota > Metazoa > Arthropoda > Insecta > Coleoptera > Carabidae > Harpalus > Harpalus rufipes. Next base: position 65,974,477 of record OX596274.1, read on the forward strand.
CGTCAAGAGTGCATTCCTCTACGGAGATCTAAATGAGGATGTATTTATATACCCCCCAAAAGGAATGAAAGTATCCAAAGGTAATGTGCTGAAACTTAAAAAATCTTTATATGGACTGAAGAAATATCCTCATTACTGGAATCAGAAATTTAATACATTTATGATCAATGATGGATTTGAAAGATCACAGGCAGATTATTGTTTATATGTAAAGACAGAAAATACTAGAAATATATATGTCCTGTTATATGTAGATGATTTGGTAATATGTGGTGACGGAGATGTAGAAAAATTCAAAGGAAGGCTAAAGAAAATTTTTAAAATGACAGATATGGGAAAAAATTCTAACTATTTGGGATTGCACATTAAACAAAGTAAGAATTCTATTGAGATAGATCAGATAAGTTATTTGAAGAGAATACTAGAAATGTTTGGAATGGAAAATTGTCATCCTGTGTCAACTCCAATAGAACAAAATTTAGAACTGCCAGAAAATCCTCCACCAGATAAGAATCTGGAAAATAAATGTAGAAAGTAAATTGGATTTCTTATGTATGCTATGTTAGGATCAAGACCTGATTTGTGTACAGCCATTGGAAAATTGAGTCGATACCAAAATAAAGCCAGTCAAGAATTATTCAATGCGTTGAAGAGAGTATTACGGTATATCCAAAACACTATTAATTTAAAACTGATTTATGTTAAAAACAAAGATAGTAAAATAATTCAACGATATGTTGATGCTGATTTCGCTGGTGATTCCATTGATAGAAAGTCTACAACTGGTTTTGTAATGAAGGTATATGGTAATCCAGTATTGTGGGCATCGAAGAAGCAGCCTATAGTCACGCTATCATCTTGTGAAGCAGAATATGTGGCTTTAACTAATGCAATAACAGAAGGATGCTGGATAAAATCAATTATGAGTGATTTGAAAATTAGAGAACTCGGAAGAATTTACATTCTCGAAGATAACCAGTCAACGATAAAGATTGCGCAGACACCAGGAAATACGAAACGGTTAAAACACGTAGATGGAAAATATCATTACATCAAGCAACAAATAGAAGAAGGAATCGTTCATCTAGAATACATTCAGAGTAATAATCAGATTGCTGATATTCTGACGAAGGGACTTCCGAAACATCAATTTGAAAAACTCCGTAATGGTTTAAGTCTAATTTAATTTGTTTTATTCTTAAATTTGTTTGAAATGTAAAATTATTTGAAATGTAAAATTATTTTTAATTGAGGGGGAGTGTTAGAAAGAGCAATTAAAATATACTTCCTCAATTGAAAAATAGAAGTAGGCGAGTTAATATATGAACATGTGATTGATATATATGTCAGATAATAATTATTATATGTCAGTGATAGTTATTTAATAAATATAGTTTCATTAATAAGGATTGTTCTTATTCATAATCATACACTGCGCAAATTAACACCTATTAATAAACGGTTGACGGAAAAGAATATTTTATTCTTTATACGATTTGATTGCATTATTTTCTTCATATTGAATGTATTTAGAGATAAAAAATTATACAGAAATTAATTTCCATATATCTTGTAATTTTTGCTGCCTTCACTATGGAAACAGTACAAGTACAATTTACATAATGTCTATGTAAAATAATTTTACTGAAGATACATTAAACTTTGTATTTAATTTATATAAAAAAAACCTTTGTATTTAATTTATATAAAATACATAGAAATGAGGGAAGGTATGGTGCCAACCATAACAGCTTTTTATTATCAATACAGAAAGCCAAATGTGCGAGCTTTTTGATGAATAAATCTCAGCGCCTGCTTGATTGTAAACAACTTTGGAAATTGAAATCATTATCGGATGTAAAGGAAAAGTTGAAAAACTTTGATGTAGTTTTTTTTCTGTGAACGTACGAACCAAACTCGCTAGCACATCAGATTTGAATATCTCTGTGAATAGTTATCCTAATATTCTATCATTTGCGAATACATCGCAAAAAATATTGAAAGATCAATTCACATTTTGAAAGAATTTTAATTTTAATTAAAGTTATTATACGGGATTTCTATTACTTCTTCAATTACATATTTTTATTACATTTTTCTATAGGTAATTTAAAATATAATATAAATAAATATAATACAAAATATTTGATAATATGTACTCGTATTTCTCTCCAACATATTACAAATATATATAATTTTATTTGTGATAGTGACCTTTATTTCTTTTCAATTACAAGTATATAAAAACTATTTGATTAGGTATTTTATAAATTCATGCTTCTAATATTTTCGTCTTACAATTCCATAATTATTTATTTAGTATCATTAGTTTTAAGCAGCGGTTCATTACTTGCAAAATGTATTTTTTTAAAAAAGGCTTAGAATTACACATTACTTTTTTTTAATGAACACCAAGACTAAAAATTGTTTATTGAGGTATAGTATTTTTTTATTCTTATTTAGTTATTGGGTTACGGTTTCAGAGCTAGGTCTGTCATCAGCCCTCGTCAAATTATAAAAGCCGAAACAGTTATCAAATATCTAAATAGAAATAAATAAAAAATACTTTACTTTATTGTTCTACTTAATCCAATTCTATAAAACATGAACTCCTTCATAAACCAATTTATTACGTATGTTTTGTTGTAATGGAAGAAAAACATACCGAGGAAGTAATTTATTCATAATTACGGAACAAAGTGTAAATTGTTTAACCGATTGTGAATCTAGAAAATCCAATTTAAATCCGAAAAAAGTTAAACTTGAAAATTATATCGTTTTGAAACCGTACAAAATTAACTTCTGCAGGTTTTGTAACAACTTGAATGCTCAAAAGGTGACGTATACTAAGCGTCCTTTATGTATTTCATAACCATTGAAATTTGTTGTGAGTTAAGAAAAGTCATTTTCAGAAATAAATTAACATACTTTATGCGAAAATAAAAAGCCGTGAACTCGGCGAAACCAATTTCACAGTGGATCCTTGAGAGCTATCACCTTTTAAATTTTCTGTTTAAATTTACACATCGAAAATATATCTTTTGCGCTAACTCAGCTAATCCTCAGTGAGGAATTCAATTACCCTGAGCGGCAATGTTCGTAACCTCGATCGAACATGGTTAACCAGAACAGATAATTCTGTCTTTAAATCGCTTCCAAGTTCCAGCCAGCATTCCGCCAGCGCGGTATTAATAAATAGCCAGCAGTTTAAAATCCATAACACTTGGAAGCAGTCCTGGATAAAGACGGCTCGTATACCAATTTCCAGCGCGCCAGGGGAGGGGGCAGACTGATTGCTTTCCTCGTTCGATCCGCCCAACATATCTGCCAGGATAAATAGAAACCTTTTATGTTGAGAGATCCTTTCCAATGCCCACGGCGAAGGGAAGCAATACTCTGTATTCGATCTAAACTCGTGCGTTTCTCCTCTTCCTTCGATCTGTTTCCTGCAGCCAGGCTGGCAATGGCCTTGGAAAACAGGTCACTGCTTTCATTTATACCTACCTACTAAAACCATTTCAAATTCTCCCTTTCACACATAACTTTAAATTCATTTTATACTCAAATTTGGGCTGATAATGACGTGAATTCGTAATTTTATACTTAAACAGGATTTGAATTTCCTATTTTATACTTACCAAGGCACAGTTTTTCAATTAGATTACAAAATTCCATTCGTTTAAACGAAGTTAAATTCTAAACTTAGTTTAATGTCCATTGCGGGAAATTCATAAACTCAAATAAACTCTAATTTTGCAAAATTTATGACTTTCGAGTATGTATACAGTTAGTAGATCTTTTATCTTTTAAGCAAATAATAGTTTCAATTATTAATTATTTTTACGTGAAATAATTTCATATTTATTTACATTTTGATTGAATACTTTCTGACTTGGTATTGTAGTATTTTGAAACTATTTTATATATTAAAACTAAGTAAAGGTGCTAATCATACATATAATTACTGGAATAAATTTTATTTGTAAATACTTGCAAAATTATAATCATTCTTTATGAAATACAAAGAGCAATCATTTTTACCTCACGCTACCCGTGGTAAGAGAGGTATAGGGAGCTAAAAATCGTAATCGAGATTTTGGTAAATGACGACGTGTTAAGGTCCCTAGAATCCAATTTTAACATTTTCACGATGATTTCTGTGTGTATGTGTGTCTAGGTGTGTGTGTGTGTGTGTGTGTGTGTGTGTGTGTGTGTGTGTGTGTGTGTGTGTGTGTGTATGTATGTGTGTGTGTGTGTGTGTGTATCCTTTTTACGAACTCAAATACTATCGTACAGAAAATTTTGAAATCTTGTATTTGTTACTTATTCTAATATAGAAAGAAGCCATTCTATTTTAGTGTAAATTAGATAACCGGAAGTGGCATTTTACTTGAAGCTCATAATAGTTTTTCTTCGAAAAATACCTTTAAATATTATTTTTTCTAGATTTATGTTATTATAAAAATTATTAATTTTTCTGCAGGTTTGCATTAATACTTTTTCTATATATTTTATGGATAAATTTATAAAAGTATCTACAATTTAAATCCCGTAGCCTACGCTTTAAACAAAATTACCTGCATACACAGTTCAGATCTCAAATATAACTGACAGATAAATGTCACTGTGAACAAACTAATCATTTTACAGTAATAATAGTAACGTTTTAAAAAGAAAATAGTAAATAGAACCATAGTTATATGGAATTTAATATAGTTTCCAGTATAAATAAATATCTAGGAATGTAGGTGTGTATTTAAATTAATAAAAAATAAATGGCGGAAGGTGTTGTGTTGGCCACATCAGATTTTTTATTTATCATATTAGTGTTTTGTAATGTATATTTATATTTCTACACTATCCAATCGTCGATCATTTTTTTCTTTTATGTCAAAATTATAGAATAGTATTACTCAAATTTGTGATATACTTATATCCTAACACAGCACTTTTTGAAGTTCAATTTTCTTATTTTTCATACATTTTCAAATGTAATTTTAAAATCAAAGCATGAAAACTTTTTTTTCTTTTTCTTTGCGGGCCTCAGTTAGAACAACTTTATTAAAAAAGTAACAGCTCTCCAAGAGTCTGAGATAGGCGACTACACACGCTCCGATTTACCGTAGAGGTCTGCCTTAAGGTGCTCGCCTTCAGGTAAATCTGAGTCTATATATGAACATTCACCTTGAGGCCAAAGCGTAAAGAGGCCGCCGGACATCGAATCGAATATCTGTTCGTTTGTCGGAAGGCGGAACCCCTCTCTCAGTCCGGCCGGAGCATGTGTACTTTAGTACCAGTATTTTTGCGGACCTTCAGGCGGTTTTGTCAACCATGGTCAGCGTTGCCAGACGTCCAGATTTTTGCGGGACGTACCGCTTTTTAAGGTAAAATATATTTACCAGCGCAGGACAGCTAAATTCACGATTATTCTAAAAAAAGAAATACATTAAAGAGTAGAATCTTCATCCAAGTACAAATAGGCGCTTTCTGGAAAAAATATTCTTTAATATATTATTTTGATAGCTAAATAGTAGGTTTTAATTTTAATTTGTGTTGTCATTTTGATTGATATCAGAAATACACATAACATGACGTATGTCCCATAGGTTTTAGTACAAATTTCAACATTTTTTTTTTGTAAATTTAATACTTAATTTCGTCCAAAATCTAATGCTAGGAAACGGCCCCCTTTATTAAAATTAAGTTCATAATCTTGTTGTTTATGAAACAGTTAATTATTAAGTATTACAAAACTATAAGTATATGCATTTTTTTACAAAAAATAAATTGTTGAAATTTGTGTTAAAATTTATAGGACATAATATGTTATTGAAATATTCAGCTACATAATTTTTAGGTCGTCCCGCTTTTTCTCCTAAATCCCGATTTTTTTACGTTTCGCACGATAAAAATCCCGATTTGGTGAAATAATCATATGGCAATGCCGACCATGGTCTACTATCCCCATATAATTATACCAATCTTTTGTCTTGAATTTTAGTTTATTTAACAAATTTATAAGTAAATAGTTTTTTCTTTCTTCTAACTATTCTTTACATCAAACTTTTCTGTTAACTTTTCTTTTGTTGTGCATGGAGGTATCAGCATCGCCTGTTAACGCGGTGATCAAAGGATCACTACTTGAAATTTTCCTCGAACTCAAGGCGTATCTACCGTAAGACCAACCTGGGCATGTGGGCGCAGCCCTAGTTTCAGGTCGCACTCAACGCGCCTTTTCATTAAAATTAAAGATTAAATGGAGACATCACTATAAAAGTCGAAACAGCTGGGGTGAAGCGTTCCGTCAATTAATAGTTGGTTTAAACTATGTATACGTAGTAAACTATAGATGTAAAATGTCTTCTTTTGTATGATTTGAGTTTAAACTGTGAACTTGGTTTAAACTTTAATTGAAAAACCGACCCTTAGTTAGTGTCTATAGAATTAGATTACTACTCTTTACTTCAAGTTTACTAATTTTCGTTTTTGTTTCAGGTATGCCACAATTAATTCTATTACACCTCAACAATAACGTGAAAGGTAACAAATAAATTTAATTATAAATTCATTTTACCGTATAACTAAGTATATTGTATGTTTTAATTAAATTTACGGGTATCATATAAATTTTTAATAATAATTCTCAATTATAATGTTGGCATTAAAACCCTTTATTAAAGCATAAAACGAAGCAATTTCTTCTTTGGCAGTTTAATTTTTGCATGTTATCCTATTTATAAAAGAAACTTTTTTCAAACAAAATTATTCATTCATCTATAATAAATTACCTTTCAAAATTCCTTAAAATATACGGTGAGCCAAAAGGAAGTACTTATCACTTATCAAATCTTTATTCTACAAAACCAGTAAAAGATACAAATTTTTATTCTAAAACAAGAAATGGTTTTTTGAAAATTATATCTTTTAAGTCTAAGTAAGTGGTGGCCGTGATTAGCAATGCACTCTTCAAGACGATTTTTGAATGCCCGCAATACTCGCATGACCCATTCAGTCATAGGGGGGAAATAACGGCGATATGTCGACACCTTATTTTAGATAGGCCCACAAGAAGAAATCGCAGGGTGAAAGGTCAGGCGACATTACCGCGTAGAGATATCAGCTTTCACGGTAACATTTCCTGCAAAACTTGCTTGCAAATCCGCCATATGAATGGCCAACACAGTTCGCCCAATCCTGGAACTCATCTGGGTTGCGCAAAACATAACAAGCGATAGAACGATGAAAAGAGAGAGATAATCATAGAATTCTAGGTATATGATTATTTATATAGTCCGCGCAACAAATGAATGAACGCTCGGCGACCTTCGCTCCTCTTCGTTCGGATTCGTGATTACGAAGATATTGGTTGGTACTATGCTTTATACTTGAGACTGTACAATATAATTTCCCTTTCGCTTTGCTAATGCGCATGCAACCTTGAAATGAGTTGCTATATTGGGACTACTGTAATTGGATATTACCCAAGATTGCTTGACTGCTTCCTCCTATACTTTTCAGTCGGATGCCTGGTTTCAGCAAGATGAGATATGGGGGCATTCAGAAATCTTTTCGAAGAGTATATCGTTAATGACGACCACCACCTTCTATATTATACAAGTGAGAGTAATGCATTATTTTTCCATAGATCTAATGTAAGCACCGAAGGATAAATAATATTATTTTCATGACCGGGAAGCGGAAAACGATAATTTTATAAGAATAAAGAATTTTCAAATTTTATTACATCACGTACAAGTAGTAGCTTTTGAATCGTCGCAAAAGACAGAAATTTAGAAACAGTTCAATCGTTACATATGACAACAATAATTTCTTAACCGTTTATTGAAAATTACTTACAATAATTATAATTTAGTTTGGGATCTTCTTGGTTCAGTTCTAAAAATTTACAAGAAATAGTTTAAACTTTTTATCCCCGAAATTCAGAGAATTATATTTAAAATATTAAATATCATTTATTCACAATTATTATAGTAATGTCAATTCCTAACCTTTTAGAGGAAATACGTCATTCCTAACTGTTATGACAATCTCTTGGGTGGGATATAACAGATTTCACTTCCACCCCCAGGGGTTGCCTAGCAACATTGTCATAGATCCCTATAATAAAGTAGGCTAAACAAATTTTAATAGACTTGCCAAAAAATATTAATATAACTAAAGGTAATAACTCAATGATATATTCTGAAAATTATTGATTTAAAAAGAGGATGATTGTGAATAATAGTATATTACATCCGAGGTGATATGTTTCATTACAGCCGAGGGCTTATGTACGTGTGAATAAAATAGTATATATTCCTCATTAGAGCCTCGCACTATATCTCACCTCGGTGCTTCGCCTCTCGGTAAGCCCTGGGCTGTAATGAAACACATCCCACCTCGGATGTAAAATACTATTTCATTACTTGTTAATAGGGGAATATTATCCACATTTCGTCTCGCACGTTTCTTTCAATTTTGATACCATTCAAATTCCCTTTTAATCAGGTCAAGGAAAAAACTAAGAGTAAATATTTTACACTACTATTCATTGAATCAATATTTTAAATAAATGATCAGTGTTAAATGATCAGTAACTTATAATAAAAATGTAATTTAACCTAAACTAATCTAATCTAACTGTAACTAACCGGACCAATACTCAACCTAATCTAATCTAACTTGGACACAATGATCATATATGAAAGTGAGGTGGTAGTTGGTTTGATGAAACATTTTACAATAAATAAATAAAATATAACATTCTTGATTTGTTTCACAAAATTTTATTGAGCGACAGCCATTTCGTCCTCGCCGACATCAGACTGAGTACATTTATGAAATTACACTACTTTCAACAATGGGGATTCCTTAACATCTGTTTGTTCGTTTACAAGAAATTTCCTGGAATTGATAGCTTTCATTATTTCTAGGTTTTCCAATAAATTCATCCATATTCCCTTGGCGGTGGAATGGAGTACTTTGAACTCATCGTCAAAATTGTGGTTTTATTCTATATAACGAGTAGAAAAGACGGTGGAATATAATTGTTTTTTAATAGATTTTTTGTGTTCGTTTATTCTTGTCTATTCAAAATATTACCAAATTAACTGAAAAATCTTCAAAATTTTATAAAAACAAAACAAAATGAACCAATTTGTAAACAATCACAGAACCAACAGATGCCGATTAATAATAATAAAAAAGTTTTACTATCGAGTTATTAACCTGAGCAATGCAACATTTACTGATGAAGAAACAAAATTAATGGAGAAAGGTTTAAAATATTCTCCAAATAAACCCTTCATACAAAAATATGTTGACGATATATCCATTAAACCGATATTGCCACGAATTCCATAATTGATCCTGATGAACGAAAATCATCTAAACTCAATTTAGCAAAAACAATCTAGAGACATATAAAAGTTAAAAGAACGCCCGAACATCATGTAGAATGCAACAAAATTAAAAAATTAGGTTAAAGTGTATGAAACCCAGCCCCCCTCAACTTTTTACCTTACCCAATACCCAAACTATACAAAAAAGACTGCCCCATGCGCCCAATAGTTTCATATATCAATGCTCTACCAGAAACATTAAATTTCAAACCAACTTACATTATTTAAAATTCTGTACAATTTGTAAATCAAAGAAATGGATATCCCCTCCAATTACAAATTAGTTTCATTTGATGTATGTAGGCTTTTAACGTCCATACCAACGGAAGTGCTGAAAACAATTCTGTAGAACCTACTAAAGGACAATGCAAACCTTTCAGAAACACAAAGAATAGAGTATTTTAAAACCATAGATCTTTGTTTACATCAAAATTATTTCAAATACTCAGACAATTTTTACAAAATTAATTCAGGCCTTTCCGTGGGATCACCATTGTCACCGTTATTTGCCGACATATTTATGAAGCATTTTGAAATTATATTATGCAAAGTAAAGAGTTTCGTAACCAAATTAAATGATGGTGCAGATACGTTGATGACGTCTTTTGTATTTGGACAGGGACGGACATACAACTAAATAAATTCTTAGAATTCATATACAATATCAATAACAATATAAATTTTACAATATAAAAAGAACAGAATAATTCAATTAATTTTTTTATATTAAAAAAATTATCGAAAACCCACATACACCGACGCCATAATCTTATAAGATTCAAATCAAACAGAATCCATAAAATGTCAGCATTCCATAGTATGTACACAAACTACTGGAAATTCTTTTAGAACCCGAAAATTACAAATAATTAATAATCTAATCAACAAAAAATCAAAAGTAAAATAGTAGAAAAAATTTACTGTAAAAGCAATGAAATTATTCTTAATCCTCGTTGACATTATCTAAATTACATACCAAATTTAACAAATAAAATTTCGAACAATTTAAGAAAGCATGATATAAAAATAATAGTAACAAATTTAGGAAAAATCTTAACTAACATAAAAAACCTAAAAAATCAGTGCTAACCGGAATCTATAAAATAAATTGCGAAAACTGTAATTCCTTACACATAGGTCAAAGTGACAGAAATCTTAAAACTAGAATAGATGATCACAAAAAAATCTATTAAAACAATTATACTCCACAGGCTTTTCTATTCATTGTATAGAACAAAACAGCAATTTTGACGACGATTTCATAGTACTCCATTCCACCGACGAGGGAATACGGACGAATTTATTACAAAACTAGAAATAAGAAGAGCCATCAATTCCAAGAAATTTCTTTTAAACGGACAATCAGATGTTACCGAATCCCCATTGTTGAATATAGTGTAATTTCATAAATGTACTGAGTCTGATGATGCCGCGAGGACGAAACGGCCGCCGCTCAATACAATTTTGTGAAACAAATCAAGAATGTTGTTTTTTTATTTACAATATTCATATTTACTGATCACTTATTCTACAAAATACTGACCATTAATGTAAAAAAAAAATACTAATCAAATCAATATAAACATATTTAGCATATCGTTTCTTGTATTATAATGAATTTCCTTTGTATGTTTTACTGTTTTTGTAGAATAAAGGTTTGAAATGTGATACATATTTTTGGCTCAGCCTGTATAATAGCATTACTATATCAATAGCACGAAGTAAAAATTCTTTGAATAGAAATGACAGAGTAAGCTAAGGATCCCCGCATTGAGGAGAAAGCAAACTGTCTCGTCTTACGAGTAAGTCAGTGAAACGCTCTAATGTAGTGTTACTATTGTTATAACATTGGGGTAAGGGCGTACGCTTGCCATGTTCCCACGAACGTCAGCTCTGTTTGTCTGCCTAGTTGATAATGAGGGTAACTGTATTGTCTCTTCGCCAAATGCCTTGCACTTAACGTATACATATCTTTCTTAATGTTTCCTCTTTGTGAAATTGTTACAGTAATAGAATACCTTCAGCCAGCCACTGTCATTGCTAATGGAACATGGACTAATCAATATACTAATTAATATTAGGTATTAAACCGAGGATATTGATTAATCTACTCATCCTTCAAGCTTAATAATACATACAAAAAAATTTGATGTGGCCAGCAGAATACCTTCCGTCAATCCTGTGTATTATGTATAAATTCCATACATAAATTTTCTTGCAAAAGATTCTAAATTTCCAGTAAAATTATTTCATAAACAAACTATGCAAATTGCACTTGACACTGACATCTTCTTCTTCTTTAGCTTTTCCCATTCGTTACGGGCCGCTATTTTTTATTTTCTTCTTCCACTCATTTCTGTTTTGCGTGTCTTCTTATTCAGTTCCTTTTCTCTCAAGTCTTCCACAATACAGTCCTTTCAACTTATATTTGGTCTTCCTCTGTTTCTTCAACCTTCTATTTCTAATCTATTCTTTATTTTTCCAATCTCCATCCCTCCTCAAGACATATTCAAACCAATGTAATCGTCTCTCTAGTATCTTTCTAGAAACGTCTAACACTAGAGTTATATCCCTTATTCTTTGATTCCTTACCGTATCTTTCCGAGTCTTCCCCAACATCTATCTCAACATCCTCATCTCTGCCACATTCATTCACTTTTCATTTTTCATAAGCTCCAGGAAAACAAGCAATCGGAAGTAAAATTTGTTGAACGACTTCGGTAGCCTAGCATTTGCTTGATTTGCTCGCAAGCAATCCAAGCGCCAAATTTTTCGCTTGTCTTGCTAACTTATGAAATATAATGGCGGGAAATGCAAATTATACATACATGAATTTAACGTGTAGGTACTGTCCTATCTCATTTTATGATGTGTTTATACCAATTACATGTCAAAAAGGCTTTCAAAGTCTTGTGATGTATGTTCATTACATTATTAAATTTGAAAATACTTTCTTGGACCTAAAAAAATGTTCAAAATTAATTCCACTATCTGCAAATAACTGTACCTATCTATAAATTCATTTTATATAACTTTCCAGACCAATAAAAGGGATATGAGAGATACGCATGTTATATTTGACAACTGTATAACTTTTTCGATGACATTTGTGAATATCAGTTCGTCATATAGCTAGCAAATCTTCCAGTGCACTAAGCAACAAGTCTCGTTTGCTTACCTAGCATTTGCTTGAACTGCTTACTTCATTGAAAGCACCTATTGATACCGACATCTGTCAATTTGTATTATCTGAATATATTAGCAGTTTCCATGGTTAGCAAATCTAGCTAATTTTTGAAATTTAATATCTTTATAATTCTTTATCTCTATATGTATTGGATATGAAATATAAAATGCGATCAAATCGTATAGAGAATAATATATTCTCTTAGTTATAATAATGTGAAATGATATTTAACTGTGTTTTTTCAAGAAAAACTGTTAAAATCTTCAAATAAGGGTAGTTCCGGTTGACCATTTATAACCAAAATCTAATCACTTCTGGATGTAAACTTGAGAAATATGAAAAAAAATATAACTTTGGAATAGTGGTATTGTTATGCGATCCGAAACTTTCGTCACACACACACAGACACAAAGACACACACAAACACACACGCACATACATATGAACATCATCGTTAAATGGTAAAATCGTATTATATGGACCCTAAAACGTACTTATTCATTAAAAACTCATCATTGAATGATGAAGACAATACCTTCCTTACCTAAAGGTGACGGAAGGTAATTAATCAAAAATATTAATTTCGTTGTGTATGTAACTCGTAACTGTAACTTTGTATCCGTTTGCTTTGTTTTAAAATCGCGACATTGCATAGCGCTTCAATTTTTCCACAAAATTTTAATAAAATGTTAAAAATTATTGTGTTTTTAATCAATCAATAATTAAACAAAAAAAATCCCATTAGGAAGTCATTTTAGCTTTATGTAGTTTATCAAGAAAAAAATCATGTCAGTAAATATAGGAAAAAATATTTTTTTTTTAATTTTTACCTCCCGCTACCTTTTATAAGGGAGGTATAGGGATCATGCTAAAAATCGCATATTGAGATTTTGATAAATGACCACGTTTTAAGGTCCCTACAATCCGATTTTAACATTTTCACGATCATGTCTGTGGGTGTGTATGTGTGGTTGTGTGTGTTCTTCTGGACACTAACTCAAATACTCAAATCATTTGTAACATTTTGAAACCATGTATTTCCACTTTATTCTACTATGAATAGAAGCCATTAGATTTTGGTGTCAATCGGATAACCAGAAATGGCACTTTACTTGAATCTCAAAATAGTTTTTCTTCAAAAAATGCCTTTAAATGTTAATTTTTCGTAATATGTTTTTATAAAAATTAAAGATTATTCATTTTTCTACAGGTTTGCATTAATAGTTTTTCTATATATTTTATGGATAAATATATAAAATAATATAAAAATTATATCCCGGAACTTATGCTTTAACAAAACACAACTCCATGGTTACACAGTTCAGCTCAAATATATGTAACTGACAGATAAATGTCATTGTCAAAAATATAATCATTTCAAATTAATAATTGTAACGTTTTAAAAAGAAAATTATAAATAGAACAATAGTTATATGGAACGGAACTAAATATACATATTTTTTAGTATTAGTAAATATGGAGGTATGTATTTAAATATATGTACAGTGTGTTAATTAAAAACCTGGCCATAGGCGTTTAACATGGGAAATCAGTTTTTCCTTGCGCAAAAGTTCCCAAATTATTTTAGGCAAAAATACTTCAAATAAATGTTGTAGAGAATTAAATTCTGCATCCAGATTAGTTATAAGATTTTATTTTCGACGTTTCATAACCGAGAAAATCAATTTCAAAGTTTTTCGAAAATTGCTGATTTATAGCGATAGCCATGAAACTCAAACAAAATTACGAACAATTGTATGACATTGACACAATGAATTAGAATTTAACTTTTTTAGAATACATAGCTGTCAACATATACAAAATAAAATAAAAATGAAAACAAGAATAATGTATTTATTTAAAAAGAAAAACAGAAAACTAGAATGAATATAATTTTATATTAAATGTTCAAATAACCCTCCATTTTGCGCTAAGCAATACCCAAGTCTATTATAAAAGCCATGTCGAACATTATGCAGCTGTCTGGCATTTATTTTTCTACATTCATTGGAAATTACAGCTTTAAGTTTTTGTAATAAGATTCTATTGTGGTTTTACTTGGAATTTGTCGATGTGACCACATTACACTTATTAAATCACGTATTTTTCTATAGCTTTGTCCACAGTAACACCATTTTATAATCTGAAGCTTTTCTTCATGAGAAAACTGTTCCATACTTCCAAAAAAATATGTTACTGAACGAAAATCACAAAACACAAACTTTCTTTGACAGTTAAGATGTCATACAATTGTTTGTAATTTTGTTTGACTTCCATGGCTATCGCTATAAATCAGCAATTTTCGATAAACTTTGAAATTGATTTTCTCGGTTATGAAACATCGAAAATAAAATCTTATTACTAATCTGGATGCAGAATTTAATTCTCTACAACATTTATTTGAAGTATTTTTGTCTAAAATAATTTGGGAACTTTTGCGCAAGGAAAAACTGATTTCCCATGTTAAACGCCTATGGCCAGGTTTTTAATTAACACACTGTATATATATATATATATATATATATATATATATATATATATATATATATATATATATATATATATATATATATATATATATATATATATATCATCACGGAATATTACCCATTGCTGGGTGTGCTAATATGTTTTGTACACAGATTTCGGTAATGATGGTGACATAGCGTTTACCAAGCGTCAGCCACGGTCAATTTTGTGCCATTTAAAATTCGAAATATTTGGCGTTGATCGGGATCGAATTCGAATTCTCAGATTCGCGACCAAACACTCAGGCAGGCAGACACGAGACCCCATATGTATGTATAAATAATAATAAATATTAAATGGCGTGAGGTATTGTGTTGCTCACATAAGATTTTTATTTTTGTAAATATCTTCGAAGTATGAAATATGTAGTACTGAAATTTGGTTTATTATTTTTTGAATGCACTTTTAAACACTTTGCAATGAGGATACTAATATTCATTAATAGCTATTGGATTTCGAGTTAAGGTGCTAAAATTATAATTTTTATATGGGCATCATAGTGGAAATTGCAGCATTGAAAAGATATTGGACAGCTAGACCAACGTTGTTATAACTTATTTATGTTCATTTATTTCAAACAGCAAATGTGGAATAATTATTAAATTTGCAGGTTAAAACAATAGTATGTGATAATAAAACACCACCCGCACTAGATAGAAACCGAGTAGCTAACGCTAAAACACTTATGCTTGTCAAGTTGACATATCTAAGCATTTTAGCTTCTTGTGTTTGGGAGTTATACTATCCAATATCGTTCTAATTTTAAAGTTTTAAAATGAGTACTACTTGTTGTGTACCAATTCGGGTTCATGTACTACTGCTTATACATCTAACGGCGTTTAATCATAGTAAGTTCAAATGCTGATGTCATAATACGGTATACAGCGCTATTACACCATTATACAGATCGTTTCAGAACAATGCAAACTTTAATTTTATTTCAAATTTATCAAAAACATAACTATCATTACAGATTTTTTTTTGTTATTTGTATATCTATGCTTCAATTAATATAACGTAATTGTAATTTTTTAATGTGAATATCCTATTAACTTTATTTGACTCCATTTGATAATTACTTATTTTTTTCAAAATATACTGCGTGGAACTAATATTCTGCGTTACACTGAGTAATTCAAGTAGATGTATCTAAAGATACATTGATCAAGAAAAATGTCGTCGTTACAAGACGAGATGAGTTCTTGGACTGCAATGGAATAGAGTTGAGTAGCACATCGTGTTTCCAATTGAGTGGATATTCGTCTATTTCGTTTAGTCGAAATCGAAGCAGCAAGAGACAGACCAGACCATCTTGCTGCTCCTATTTGCTCATTCCAAGCCTTTGAAGGCGAATACGTGCTGTATCTGTCCCTTTGTCCCATCAATGTTCGTTCTTTGATGAAGTCGCGAGGAAAAGGAATAATTTGAAAAGAGAGAAAAACTGATTGCATTTATTGAGTTCATAGTCGCCAAGTTCTTTCTTCTGCTCGGTCGGGTTCTGTTTCAGGCCGCTTTGATTTTATGAATACACTTCGGTGGCGTTGCTTGCTTCTTCGTTTCATTCCGAGTCTTCCAGTTTCGCTTCGTTCGCTCGAATCGCGAATCGCGCGATTTGCTGTGCTGCTTATGCTTGCTTGCTTGTGTGAATTATTTGACGCTAATTTAGAAATTTGTATATTTTTTGCGTTTCCCACAAAAAAAAATGTATTATGAACATATGTTGCCCATTCTTTCATTTTCTGCAGTATAATTTTTCGTTTCAATTGCAAATTTAATTAAATCGTACGAGTAATTATCTACAATAGTTTCAATAGTTAAATAATTAAAACATTATCTTGCGTCAGTCCTGTGTATTATGTACAAATTTCATAGAGCGCAAGCAGCCACGTATCTTTGCTGACCACTGGCAATCAGATATGGGGGCCCGTATCAGAATGACAGCTATTAATTATATACAAAACTGACAAATGTCTTCCTCATTCAGTTTCTTTTCTCTCAAGTTTTCCGCAATATACAGTCCTTCCATCTTATCTTTGGTCTTCCTATATTTCTTCGACCTTCTACTACTAAGCTATTCATTCTTCTTCTAATATATTCTTCATCTATTCTCATGACATGTTCAAACCAGACCAGACAAACAAGAGTTATTTTCATTATTCTCTCATTCCTTACCCTGTCTTTCCGTGCCTCCCCAACATCTATCTCAACACCCTCATCTCTACCACATTCATTTAGTTTTCATTGATACTGACATCTGTCAATTTGAATTATCTGAATATATTAGCAGTTTCCATGGTTAGTATAGCTGACTGATTTATGAAATTTAATATCTTTATAATTCTTTAATTGTACATCTATGTAATATGTAGTATAAAATGCAATCCAATCGTATAGAGAATAATATATTCTTTAAGTTATAATAACATTACATGTGAATAAATGATATTTAACTGTTTTTTTTTTTCAAGAAAAACTGTTAAAAGTAGCAAAAGGTACTTCCGGTGGACCAATTATAATCAAAATCTAATCATGTCTACATATGGATCTAAATTCGAGGAATATGAAAAAATTATAATTTTTAGAATCGCGGTATTGGAGTTATACGAGTCACATAAACATACACACACACACACACACACACACATACACACACACATATATATATATACACATACATACATCATCGTAAGAATGATAAAATCGTATTATATGGACCCTAAAACGTGCTTATTCACTAAAAACTCATCATAGAATTTTTTTACCAAAGACAATACCTTCCTTACCTAAACGTCACGTTTAGGTAAGGTAAAAAAATACCTATAGATATTTGCATTTATATCCTTCCGGTGTTTCAAGTTGCCTACTAATTTGTTTCAAAATTATAATAATTGTACGAGTTACTAATTTTTCACATTTTTATTAAAAATTACATCTTTATTATTCAACCTTTGGGATTAATAGAAAACTATAAAAAATTTACAGGATGTTAAAAAATCAAGCATGTTTAAAAAATAAAGGTCGCGGATTTAAGGGTGGATAATACATCTCAAAAAAATAAAAAAGTTCATATAAACATATATCCGGAAATGCCTAGTTCCAGAGCTATAGAGATTTTAATATTTTATTTCTGTCATATACAAGTCATACTTTTAACATTACAATAAAATCATAGTGGCCGTTTACAATGGAAAGCAGTCAATTATAAATTGTAAAAAAATGTTCAAAATAATAACAATAATTATGACAAATAAGGAAAAACAAAAGACTATCTTCAATTGTTTTCCATTGTAAACGGCCACTATGATTTTATTGTAATGTTAAAAGTATGAGGTGTACGAGTATACGTCAGAAATAAAATATTAAAATCCTTATAGCTCTGATACTAGGCATTTCCGGATATCTGTTTATGTGAACTTTTCTTATTGTTATGATATTTATTATCCACCTTTAAATCCGTGACTACTATTTTTTGAACACTCTGTATGTAGAAGAGGTACATAAACTAATAATCCATAATTATATTATTTATCCCTAACTAGCGTTATTATGATGTGAAATAAAATTAAATTACGCTAAATGCGTGAATTGTGACGATATTCAAGTAAGTATATTCCCATTTATTATAGTGACACATTAAAATGGTGAAGTGTCCAGCAGGAATGGAAGGTTGAACGTTGGAGAATTGCAGGCTTCTTGTAGTGGAATTGTTGTTAAGTAACGTGACGTGTACAAATGACATGGCGGGTTCCGTTGGCCGGATTACAGCGTCAACGTTTGTGCAATCTAATCTGCATTCGGGCCATGCTCCTGTCCACCCCGCTTGTTCCGCCGCTGCACTGACACACTCACTCGATTAGCGCCCATTCTACCTTACCGACACGTCCAGAGCATTATACACCTTTGCCCGCTCCGGCTGAAACTAACACCTTTATTGCATAAACAATACGATACACTGAACAGCTCTAATCACTTATACCAAACACAAACACAGGATGCATTTTAACCTGTACGGTGTTTAAATTTTATAAATATTTCAAAATTGATTTATCTAAATAATGATTCAACTAATTATAAGATACTTTTTCAATTAAAACGCAAATGAACTTATTTATTTGTCGCTTTATTAATTACATTGTTTTTTCATCAAATGACAATAAATACAATTAATATTTGTATACAAATATAACTTGGTTACATATTTCAAAATGTAATTTATATTATAATGAGATAAATAATAATTGTTATTTATTTTTCAAACATTAAAAATAAATAAATCAATATAATAACCAAAATTGAAATTATTTGTATTTATTATTTGATATAAATAATTACATTACTTCTATTTAAAATGTTTTATCCGTTGAGCATTTATTTATGGTTTTTATTTTTGTGCAGAAAATCGATTATTAATTAATAATTTTCATTTACAATTTTACTAACCGAGTAACAGCTATTAACATACGTAGGATTGTTATGAGTATCATAACTGCCGCAGATGTCGGTTTGAAATCCGATCTTATAGACAGAGACTATTTCACGGCTCCGAGGCAAGTATAGACATTTTACTGCCGAGTCATGTATTATTTTTTTTGACACCTTTGATTATTATAAAAATTAATTTTAAATTTAATAATTAAATTTGATTTTCTATAAGTATTTAGTAGTGTCTCGTTTCTAAGGTGACAGAAACAATTTTAGTAAATAAACGAAAACCAATAAATTACTGTCAGTTTTGTATTTTTAGGGCGTGCATTTCTGTTCATTTGCAATATCTTGTGAAGAAAATTATTGCGATGCGGTTTTTTTTAGACATTTTGGGATTAATTAAAATGTTTTCGTGACTAGTCAGGGAAATGCAACTGTCGCCCAGAATTTTTGGCGCGAAAATAATACTTTCGTTCCGGTTTCAAATAGTATATTGTGTTATTAGGAGTAAAAGTGAGACTTTGTGTGACGAGCGTGGAAGTTTAAACGACGAGCGAAGCGAGTCGGATAAATGTACGCGAGGTACACAAAGACACTTTTACTCCGAATGACACATTATATTTTTTCTTCAAACGTAGATATTTAAAGAAAAATATCTACTACTGACGTTATATTTTACGTAAATTACGTTTGCGATTTCAATTGTCCTGTAGCTATGGATACTTATTTGTTCACTTTTTGTTATAAACATTGAAATGTAAATTTTCACGTTTTGACGTTTACATAAAATCTGTGCAATTTTATATCCTCCTTGTGTGCAATTATGTCGGAATTTGAAAGATTATAATGTACGCCCCCTGAAGTTATTCGATTGGATGGAAATCTAACAGTGTGGCTGAAAGATATGTCCAGGAATCTCTGCAAAACAATATAATATTTTCTTATCACTTTAATTCTAAGTATTCTTATGCTCATTACCGTATATGTAATTGTAATCTGTAAGTCTGCTATTCTTTAATAATGTTATTTCCTCAAAAGTAAACTCTGTTTATATTTCAATTCCAGGTTATATTTTTAATTTGACAGCTATTGATCGTATTTAGTAACTTTATTCTTAGGTTACCTAGCGTGTTATAGTGACATTTAGGGCGATTTTACAGGTTTCTTTTATTAAAGTTATTTCTTATTCGTTGATCTGTATAGTTTCTATGGATATTTATTTATTTTATTTCTACCTTGTGAATCAAGTCACAAAAGAAGCTACTTTTATGACGTTTGAAGAAAAAAAAAAATTGTAATTATTTTATTGCTATTTCAGAATGCCATGACAAACAGACCAATTATTTTGACATAATGTCAATTTTTGCATGTGTTTACATAAAATAAAAATTTAAATCATGGGAAATAATGTCGTAACTTGGATATTTTTGCAAGATCTACGTATATTTCTTTTCAGTGTAAATACATACATATGTCGCCACACATTCCTGTCACCTCGCCCATACTCATAATCGTATGTATTTGTTTCGGGATTTTCAACCCTTACAGGTTATATCCCTAGGATGGTCTCACACACAACATCTATTTTTATTAAATTTTTTACAATTGCCACGAAGTTTCTTACGTAGATGTCATGTGTGTTGCCCACCCGCGCAAGCCCTTGTTACAACCACCAGCCGGTGCCAGAATAGCTTAGTGATTGCCAAGTTAATTGTATCCCAACTTGGAAAGGTAACGGGAGTAGATACCGATCAAGATCAGTCGAGAAAAAATCGACCTGTCCCGGATTCGAACCTACGACCTCTGAGTCCAGAGGCTAGCACTCTACCACTGTGCTATCCCGCCGTCTACGATCTACGTATATTTCTTTTCAGTGTAAATACATACATACGTCGCCACACATTCCTGTCACCTCGGCCACACTCATAATCGCAATCATACATGCTCTTCTTCTCTTCTCACTTGGAAGCAACCTATCAACCACATCCATCCACTTACACACTGGTCGGTCACATTCTCATTATCAAAATAAGTGTGTAAAATAATTGGCCGTTAGTATGAACAACTGATTAATAAAAATTAGCAAGTAGTTAACTAACATGATTTTATCTCTCTCAATCATGCGAGCAGTTAATTTTTAGTAAGTATTTTTGTCTAAAATAATCCATAAACGTGATAAAAAAAAAAACAAAAAAAAAATGTAGAGGGGGGAGCAAAAAAAATAATTATCACAAATATACAGGCTGTTAAAAAAGAGTAAAAAATGAGGGTATGCACACTTCGTTGTGCTGATTATCAATTAAAAATATTTTTTTCAAAATTCGGACAATTATTTCTTATTTTTCCTTTAATTTCTTGTTTAGTGCGCCACTGCCGACATGAAATTTTTATTAAAAATAATGAACTATTAATTAGTTCGTAATTATTTCCTATACAACGTCTGTTACATGCTTAAATAATTCATTATTATTAATAAAAAATTCATGTTGGCCGTGGTGCAATAAGGTGCAATAAAGAAGAATTAAATGAAAAATAAGACATAATTCTCCGAATTTAGAAAAAATTCTTCTTGATTGAGAATCAGCACATCGAAATGTATATATCTTCATTTTTTTACACTTTTTTAACACCTTGTATTTACAGATTTTGAAAAGTCACGAAAAAATAAATATATAAATATGGCACCACCATTGTTGCGAGCTGCGCAGATACGTTAAACATTATACTGTACTTGTGTACAGGCTGTCTCATTTTCGATGTTTTTTTTTAACATTATTTGGACTTCTTAGTTACTCAGGGGAAACAACGTGCTGTGGCCGGTAGCCGGTGGGATGGCGTAGCATCAGTAAGGTGCTACAATCTATCTAGGCTCTAGGGTAATATTAACGATAGAGCAAAACCGTTTGCACGTTCCAGGCTCAAAGTTTAATAGTCGCCACAGGAATTTTTGATCTTCTTTTGTTTTTGAGCAACTGGCAAAAGCTCGGTTTTTGATAATTTAGAAAATATCTCATATCTTCTTTATTATGATAGTAAGAGAAAAATTGTTTAGACATATTTTGTTTTTTCTTGCGTAGAATAAAATGGAATAAATAGATTTTTTGAAATTTTAATAAATCTTGAGATATAACAAATTTATATTTTTTTTAAATAGGAACCTATCTTGAAAATAATTTAATATTTTTGCATATTTTATAAGCTTTTCAATGATATATAACAAGTCTACTTTTTTTGTTTTAAACATGAATCAACAATGAATTATTAATTTTTGGGGTGAAAAACTTGAATATTATTAAGAAACAAATGAAAAAAATCTATTGTAAATTATCATTTGTTTATTATATGTCTATATATAATAATTAGGTCCTTAAAATTATTGTTAATTAATGATTTTCGGATTAGATAAATTATATTCTATCAACGTTATAGTTAGCTTTTGGAAGTATATACATTGAAAAAATGATAAAAGCTGAAGAAAATAATATTAAAACTAAACAAAACGTGATCTGTAATAGAGTTTTTATTTGTTTCTTAATTATTTCCAGTTTCTTCATTCCAAAAAATTAATAATTCATTTTTTTTATTCATATTTAAAACAAAAGAAAGTAGACTTGTTATATATCTCGAGAATTATTATATTTTCAAAAAATCTAGTTTGTCTAACCAATTTTTCTCTAACTATCATAGTCAATAAGATATGTGATATTTTTGAAATTAGAAAAAAACGAGTTTTTGCCTGTAGCTCAAAAACAAAAGAAGATCGGAAATTACAGTGACAACTATTAAACTATTTGAAATTTTCGTCATTATATTTAATATTTTGATTATAATTTAATTTAGAATTTATGAAACCCCGCACCCCCTCTGAATTCGCCATTGATGCTAGTGAACTGCTCGCAACCACCTACTAATGATCAATGAGATTAACACAACAACGGGCAGCATATTTATTTATTTATTTACGAAATAAATGGTTTACAATTTATTATTATTTTTTGAGTTTGTGTATACATAATTCAAGTACCTACGTAATTTTAGTAAAAATTATAGTGTGAAGACTCCTTAATTGTCAAATTAACTGTCCACTTTAGCAAGTTTTACCTTCCTCGCATGACCACAAGTTACTGTAACTTCTATTTCAGTTCTAAAATTAAGCTCGTACGTACGTGTAACATTAACAGAGCCAGCAATAATGGGCTTGGCGGTCGCCTGCACTGTATACAATGTATGTACAAGGTAGTTATTACTTTATTTCACAACAGCTTTACTTGTACGGAGTACGCAGTATGCAATGGCCACAACCGTTTCTGAATCACAATCGATTCAGAGTTTTCAAACTGTTGTAATTAAATTTTTATGCATGAGATGCAGTATGATACGAGTAAACCAACTTCAAAGCGTATAGGGCTTTTGCTCCACATTTTACAAAAATTGGTATATATATTTGTGAGTGAGGTTAAGGACTTATGTCAGTTAAGAATTTCAGCATACAAAAATAAATTTACCATATAAATCGATGTATACAACATCATGACCATGTTAGTGTGACACGAGGTAGGAGGCAGATATTCACAAACAACCTTGGCCAAAAGCTCTTCTTTACCACAGAGGGTAATGACCGGATTATAAGTTCCCAAGAAAGAAAGAAATTTTAAAATAAAAATAATTACTTAAGAATAATTTGTACAAAAAATAGTTATTTATGATGTGTTAAAAGTGATATTTAATTTGTGAGAAGGAAGATTGGAAGAAAATAACATTACTTTTCCCACGTATATCATACATTATTTTTAACTATTAACAATATTTCTCTTCTAAATGACATTTTATTTTGTGAGAAGGAAGTTTGGAAAACGACGCGAAGCGGACATCTTCTAATCCAAATTTGTATTTGTTATAATTTAATAAATAAAAAAATGTCGACTTGTTTGTTCCATTCGTCATTATCTAGTTATCTAATTCCCTTTTAACACTCGTGTTAAAAGTAACAATGATCTGTTACTTTCAACACTGGTGTCATAAAATGACATTTTTAAGTCTAAAAATAATCATTAAAAAGCCTACATTTAATAGATTTGTATAAAAATGTATTTAGTAGTACAGCTGCAGAAGGCATTCCTGTTAGTAATTGTGTTAATTTTTCCCCTAAATTAATTTTACTTTAAAGGGAGTTCTCTATATAGCCTTCAGCCACCTTCTAAGACTTTCATCCTCCATGTTTTTTTAGTGAGAATAAATCTCCACCATGGTTAGCAAACAAAGTGGCTGTGATTCAAATTTGGGTAATGACCCATAGGTTAAGAAACACCGGTTTAAACTGTCAGCAACTACGAACAGTACGCGCTGGAACATCTAACCAGTAGCTGCAAATTCTGTCAATAGTGTACGCTCGGACTTGGAACGCTATACGGCTTTGAACGGTATTTTATTACTGCGCATGTATCTGACAGTCACAAATTATCAACAATGACAGGCTGGAACAAAGCTAAAGTTAACACCTTCAGGTCAGAATTCCGATAGGTGATGGGAAATATAGCACTCATATGCACCTGCACCCTAGATACAACAGACAACATAGTTCCTTGTCATATTGCAAATTAAATATGACTACCAGTATGTCTTTTTACCTGTCGCTAAGAGAGGTATTGAATTCATGCTAAAGAGATAAAGATATATAATATATAAAATAATCTGTTGTAATAAATCTCACAACGCAAGTAATATTATGGAAACCAATTGAAAAATTGAAATGTTTGTAGCTGACAGATAAATGCCAGTGTCAAAAATCCAGAGACTTTACTGAAGATTTTTAAATATTTAAAATTATAGGTATATTACCCTTCAAAAATACTGTCAATCCCGACAATGAATTGGAAACATGTTGAAAACTTAGAAAAGTAGGACAAAAATTATTCACAGGGCGCGAGCAGTCTTGTGACTTTGTTGGCTTTGACAGCCAAGGTCCCGTGTCAGAAAGATAGCTACATAGATGTAAAATGTCATAATTTTCCATTGCAAATTTCATAATTTTCTAATTCCATATGGTATATTTTCATCGACAAGTAAATTCCACACTCCTGGTGACAAAACCACTTGAACTCAGAAAATCTTGAAATTTTGAATGAAAAATTATGACATTTGATATCTAATATACATAAGTACTAGCTGTCATTCTGATACGAGCTCCCAAATCTGCTTGTCGAGGCGAACAAAGTCACATGACTTCTCGCATTCTATAGAATATAAATAAAATTAAAAAATCTAAAGATAAAGAACAGGTATAAGTACAATTTTTGGTGCAGAGTATAGACATACAAGAACTGTAAAATACTTATATAACCAAAAATTAAAGTATTGTGTTGGCCACAACAGATTTTTTTTTTATTAAAGTGCAAGTATTTAGGATCATTATAAAGCTAATTTAAATAATTTTCAGAACATTATACAAATATGCGGGGTGTTATTTAAGTAAGCGTACAATGTTTAACCGGTGATGGAACTAAATCACATAAACAGTAAATCTGGCAATTTTTTGTTGTACATGCTTTCTATAAGAACTGGAGCCTCTTAAAAATAAGCAATTAGGATCATGGTTCAAATTTTTTTAGGATTATAAAAGCCAATAAAAAAATATTGATTGTCAAAACTGACGTGAAACGCTATTTTGCGTTGGCGTACAATTTATATTGCGTATATTGAATATCAAAACCAATTACCTTATTGATAAACATGTACTTTTTTATTGTAAAAGTCTCAATTATCTGCCGCGATGCCAGTGATCTTATATATCAACTTTGACAGCCCTGTGTTTTTGGTCAGACAGCTTCGATTTCTATGAATTTAATAAAATCGAAATTGTTTCTCATTCGTCCACCTCATATTTCTTCCGTGGCTTTGTACGTTTACTTACATAACACCCTGTAGAGTAGTGATGACGTGGGATCTCGCGTTTTTGAGATCTCGTCTCGAAAATCGAGAAATTTCGAGACGAGACCATCATAAGTCTCGTCTCGAAAAATCGAGACGAGACGAGAGCAATGCCCTCGAGATTTGCTCGTGACGAGAGTAGGTATTCGAGATCTCGAAAGCACGATTTTTTTTTATATGTATATAATTAAAGATATACAATAAGAAAAATAATTATCAGTACAAATATTTTCATTGCCTGTTTATTATTTATTTATTCATTTTAAATTTATAGGGTTTTAGTATAAAGAATAGGAACAAAAGTGTTCCCTGTGGTGTACTCTCCACGCTAGTATTAAATGCCATTGCTGCGAGTAATATTTGTTTAGTATTTTTTTACTTACCTGTTAAATGCCAAACTTAGTAAAAATAAAGTTTTAATCAGTAGTATCTACTTACTCCTTTATTACGTCCAAGTTGATGCTAATTTATTTTCCTGACAGATGAAAGTATAGAAAATTTATAACATGTAAAGGTAATATTTTATGAATTTATTTTATATGTATTTATATACAAATAATAGATAATTACAGCGTCACTGCTTGCTACCTTCAACCACACCAACACGCTCTGATCTGCCAACTTATGGAACACCCATACAGCTAATTATAAATTCGAGACTCTCGAGTCGAGAATAGAGGATGAAAAATATGACGAGACGAGATGATAACAAATCTCGTCTCGAATTTTCGAGACGAGACGAGAGTGAAATGTTTCTCGCCCTTTCTCGTTTCGCGGCATCACTACTGTAGAGAGTATATTCTATTTAAAAAATCAACGAGCGAAACTGGAAATAGAATTCAGGACCTTTTCACACCAAAAAGTGGTATTTAAGTTCGTCCTAAATATTTTTCAATTGTCTATATCCCGATATAAACGTAATATTCCTAAAAACAGTTGAATTTCACATGAAAATTAAACTCTCGTTTTTCATCGCGATCCCTGGTTTTGACATGTTCATTTTAAAATTCAAATGTTCTAACATTTTTTACAGGTTTATACAAATTTTAAAAAATGCAATTTTAATTAACATATAAAGGGATTAATACTTTTAACTTAATTGATTATTAAAACGACATATTAATTAAAAAATTGAGAAAGGTAATTAAAATCCATTAACGTTTCAAATTATATAGATTTTTAAAATAATATAATATTATTATTCTACGAAATAATTTTCCCGGTCAAGTAATTTACTTTTATATACCAAACATATATTTACGCGTGAGTGCTTCATGATTCCAATCTTCCAGTCTACATTCTCCCATCCTGCAAACCGCAAGAACGAGCACCGTAACAACGTTGCTATTTTCGTTATGGAAGTGCAGATGAAACGTCCTGTAATTGTCTACTTTAATTACTGTGTTGGTCAAACATGTTGCCATGGCAACAAGATGTGGTAGAACCTGGCCGTGATGTCACGACTGTGCACTGTGCAGGTCTCGGACAACCATTTTCATTAGCCCTGAGCTACGAGAAAGATTCGTGTTGAGTTGATGTATCGTAGCAACGAGCTTGTGTTCTGAAAATGGATTCCATCCAAGAGAATGTTGTATGGAGATGGTTTGCTTTGAGTGGACATACAGACAAGTTTTGGCTTATCTCTTGTTTGTGTTATTACGGTAGCTTGTTTATTTTTTGGCATAGCATTGTAATATAAACATACCTACGTATATATTATTTCCCTTCGTAAATAAAGTAATTTAATTTCTGTGATAATTAACGGGTAGTATTTATTTATTATAATTTTTGTTTTGCTTTATTCTTTTAGCATGTTTCCTGAGGACAGTATTTAATTACCCTATAGTTAACTATAGCGTAATTACATACGATTGAATCTTATTATAAGTTCTGCAGTGAGGGTTATTTTGTCCTTAATTTTTATTTTAAATCTAACCGTACATACTCGTTTACAGGGTGTATCACAACTTTTGGTACAAACTTTAAGAGCATATAGTACTGATGTATTATACGTCATTTTTTACATGACAATATTTGAGACATTTTACGTAGGTAAATAATATATAAAATGTAAAATACAATCAAATTTTAAATTGTTTTTTACGCAAATATAAGACTAAATAAGTAAATTTGAAGCATATTATTGTAACGTTTATTTATATGGGGGGTGAAGTGTAAAAATCAAAGAAATATTATTAAGTAAAATAATAATGTTTATTAAACGATAAATAATTAGGATAAATATTAAAAAGATAATAAAAATAACTAACACTATGATTGGGTAATTATAAACACTAATTTAAGACTAAGAATATTATTAAATACTTAAACACT
Source organism: Harpalus rufipes (assembly GCA_951394225.1). NCBI lineage: Eukaryota > Metazoa > Arthropoda > Insecta > Coleoptera > Carabidae > Harpalus > Harpalus rufipes. The sequence goes on from OX596274.1 coordinate 66,003,280, forward strand.
AAGATTATTTATTTAAACAATATTTGTATCACTATATTTATTTGTATAACTACATTTATTTTTATGTTCATAACTCGTAGACTGTTAATTTATCACCAACTGTTCATTGCTCGTTGCTTCTATATATCAGACTGAGTTCGCTGGCTTTGGCGACGGGTTTATATAGCGCGATGTTCTTCTCGAACTTTCCGACGCCACAATGACATTGAATGCAAAGGATTCAGGCCACCGGTGTAATTAACACGTCTTGATATATGGGTTTTTCCGCCGGCGGAGATTACGTCATCGCTCGGAAATATTCTACCGATGGCGGCGCTAGTATACTCATAATTCAGGGGCGCACGTTACATTATAGTAATTTTTAGAATATTTTAAACTTGCTGTCGTTTACACCCAGGCGTTGGCCCCTAAATACAAAGTTGATATTTGTAAACATCAAGCCATTTAAGTATCGTTATGCGGAAATAAACTTATACAATTTGTCTCCTTACAATTTGAGGATGCTATGTTTTTTTAAATAAAAATGTTTTAAATGCTAATTTTATTTACTAACTTTCCGAAAGATATAAGCAAAATTTGTTTTTTTTGTCTAAAATAATTTTGGTTTCACAAGTAAATATATAACATTCACCTTTGTCTGTATTTTATTTTTAATTTCTTCTAAAATTTGTTTTTTTCATATACCTACTAGTATCTTGACATCTTTACAAAACAAGGAGTTTTGTGCAAACGTTCATTCCATTACATATTTCAATTGAAAAGAAACAATAGTTTGAAAAAAAAATTATTGTGTTCCAAGAAAATATTGAGACGTATCTACTAAATCATAGAAATGATAAAACTACTACTAATGTGACTTTATTTTACTCTTTAGCACGTATTTTTTATGTGGCATGTTTTTTGATAATTTTATATTTATTCTTTGCTCGCGGAACCCTAACCCCCCGCGGGACACACTTTGGGAGCCGATGAACTAGACTAAAGAAATAGTTTGTTTTTTACGTTCAGATCTTCCTTACTTCAACATCGTCGAGAGATTTTAAATCCCTTACCATACCTTAGTGTTTTAATATTTATATATTAACTGTTTTAATTGTTTTCTAAAATTGTATTTCACTTCTGTTCCGTTATAATTATTATTTTTTAACGTTGTGTTTTTCACAAAAAATATTAATCCATGTTTGTTAACGTTTTATTACTAAAACTTTTTAATTTCTGACTTGATTGTAAGTATAATTATAATTTATTGATAGTTTTTTGTTTGTACCATGTTCTTCTTTATCGTGTAATTTATTATTTGTAGTAACCCTGAAGATGATCATTGTATGATCGAAACGTTGGTTTAAAATCAAAATTAAACATCTTTAGACTGTATTCCGACTATTTTTTCTTCCCTCATCCAACTTCCAGTCGATTATCGTTACTCCAACATATATATTTAACGCTTAACATTTAAATATATAGAAATTTATAAAATGTACTGGTCATTTTACATATTCTCCAGCGCTCACTGGTGTATTTGATAAATAAAACAGAGAAAGCAACCTAACCTAACAAAAAGTATCTAACTGAAAAGTAGGTAATATGGTACGTTTAAGAATTCCTGATGTTGACGGAGCAAGAAGCGACCCAAGAAAATTGCTTGGCAGTTATTATGGATATAGACAATAGACAATTGTTGGCATCTAATTTCAATTAATCAATATTACCGCTAAGGATATTATTCATAATATCCGGTATGTTTATTAAATTAAGCATATTTTCTAATATTATCACCACAGATTTATAACTGGTATCATTTTGTGCATTTATCAAATATTGATTTACAATTAATTTACAATTTAATTTGAATTGCCTGTAGTGCGATCAATATACCTTAGAAAACTATAAAATATTTAAGTTATGGTATCAAACACAACTTGCAAAGTACCTACATCAATTAAAATCTTTAAAATAATTTTTGAAACAGACAGTAGAAATGTGGAAAACTGACAATGCATTAAAGTTTCATAATTTTGCAAAATTAATAACCAGGTTAATTCGAATGATTCATGTAGTTATATTCATATTAATAATTAAAGTGATATTTGCTTTTTTCGTTCGAGTTGCGACGCAACCGAATATATTCGTATTGATTGGGCAAATTTGAAAAGTTTTGTTTGGTCCGTTTAACAATGAACGACCAGCCGACAGCCGGTAACTGAATTCCAGTTGTAGTTTGTACAGCGTAGAACGCGTTGTCGTTTATACTTTTCCTTCCTTTTGTGCTCATTCGTTCTCTAACTATTCCAGTATTTCGATCTCCTCCCTGCTAACTGGCATCAACTGTTTTGTCGTTATGTGGACGACTCGTTCTGACTACAGATCAAAGTGTGCTGCCATCTTCCTGATTCAATTTAATCACAACATCGTTTAACTGTGAACAAAAAAAAACTATTTTCTTTTTTCCTCATTTCTTTTGTGTCAAATGAGGTTCCCGCTTCTTTCGTCTTTGAATCTTGAATGACGTGCAGTTAATAATACGGATATAGAATTTTAAGAGGTTTTTGTGCAAACAACTTTTAAATATTATTGAGGCCATCATCATTCTACCCTGAACAACTCTTACAGAGCCCAGACTGTAAATGCCGTAGGTAAGGCTTACTGAGCGTTTTCAATTGTATGCACATGATTCTTTTTTAGTTGGCGTCTTTGGGTTCATAAAACATAATATTTTCTACTCTTAGATAGTATACTCGTATTTCAATTTAACTAATGATGCTTGTTTCTAAAATTTATGTTTGATTTCAATTTAAAATAAATATAAATATATCATCACGGCATATTACCGAAAACTGAGTGTGACAATCTACTTTGTACACTGACTTCGATAATGGTGATGATATATTTGTTTAACGGACGTCACCTCACGGATACTAATTGTTGGCGTAGTGAGTACATCATAGAGGTTATTTCTGTGGCATTTAAAATTCGAAATATTTAATATTTCTTTTGGCGACAGTAGGTATCAAACCCGGTTACCAGATTCGCGATTAGACACTCAATCACGCGGCCACGATTTAGATAAATTAAGAATACGGCTAATATTATTTGAAGATATTTGTTTATTTTTTTCTTTACATAAATATGGAATTTAAGTGACTTATACAATAAAAGATTTACATCTATTTTTACAACTTCGAATAATGTAATTCCAATACTTTACACGTTCAAAAACGCAAAACGTTCCATGTTCATATGATTTAATATAAAAATTCCAATTTTGACTATGTTCTAAACTTCAGTCAGGTACTTCATATTTTAATATCTTATAGGGATAATTTTGCCGTAAGTTGCATTTTTGTTCTCATACAAAGTTGATATAATGTTATAGTTAAGACGATAGTCGCATTCGGCAACCGTCTCACCGATGTTATAGCCGAACGCGGTTGTCTGAAGATACCGGTAATGGCGGTAATGTTGTGAAAAATATTTTAATTGGGACTTGTAAACATTTATTTAAAAAAATACAGTAGGTATACTCTATATTTCTTATTATTATTGAGTATTTTATTATATTTAAAGTTTTATTTTCATGCCTTTACAAAGATAAAAAAAATATTAACTAAGTATGTATTTATAGGTACCTACTTTTAAAATTTATTTATGCCCATTTTGTGAACTACAAATTTTAATAAAAATTTGACCTAGTATTTGAAAAATTGAATCTAGAAATACAAGTATGTTTGTACATGAAAGTATGTAAATTTTTATAAGATCTTATTTATCCAGATGAAGGTACAAGAGTGTACCGCATCGTCAGTTGTGTAAATATTGTATGACTGAACATTTTAGTAATTCTTAAAATAAAATAATAACTTTTGATAATTATCGTAACCAAGGCAGCAATGGTGACAGTGATAGGTACTTCTATGTAGTCAGCATCACATACATATAATTGCAGCTCAGATTTCATAATTGCTATGAAAAATTTTAGCAATTATTACAACCATGGCAGGTACGGTGATGATAGTAATACTCCTACTAATGTAGTCAGCATACATTTAAAATGGACAATTGGTCAAGACCCTAATGCTTGATCGTTCGTAATTTTATTCGTATACGCATTCGTGTTCATGTTAGTAGTGATAGTAGTTCGTGTTTCAAAAATTAATATTGTTTATATCAGTGTCAGTGTCAATTGTATTGTCAAATTTATTCAGATCACTTACAATTTTTTTTTTTATTAAATATTTATTTATTACAGTTGACACTGACAATGACATATACAATATTGTTTATGAAACACATACTATACTCAAATCGGACATCCAGCCAATGCACGTCATTAATAAAAGTAACTAAATGTGTGACGTCATGAACTGGTACGTTTACATAGCTTTGAGAATCGTATTGAAAAAAGTTATACAGATTGCATACAATTGTATTACGAACTTTCGTGATATTTCCGGAAAATAATTTTGTTTCACACTGTAATAAATAAGACATATTAACTAAATTGTCAGTAAATGTTCGTAATATTATTAAGAAAAAAGTAAAATGAAGATAACATTACTAATATCAAGCATTTATTTACAATATAATAATTAAGTCTAACCAAAGGGGGGTGATTTAGTTCAATATGGTACCATTCATATAATATTTTGAAACTGAACTGTTTGATATTTTGTTGACAAAAATGAAAAAGACACAAGTTCACATAAAACTGAACCGTATAAATAAAAACTGTGGTAGTCTTGCAAAAGACTGATTTATAATAAAAACGAACAAAAATGAAAATTACACAAGTTCAAATAAAACTGAACCGAATGAATAAAAACTGTGATAGTCTTAAAAAAGACTGATTTAGAATAAACAAGAATGGAAATAAAATGACACAGCGCAGAAAAATATTTTGAACACGATGCAATTCAAATTGTCAAATAATAACCTTTGAAAGTATAAACCGCGGAGGAACGTATAAACATACAAATTATCAGTGTTGCCAAGTGTAGCAAAAAATAAATGAATAAAATAAAGTAGATATACATATTTATATATTATTCATATCGTATACGGTAAATAATGAACTCTTCTATACATCTTAATAATAATTCTATAAGGCCATACACTTTTTAACAATTAAAAATTACTGAAATTTTATTTCAATTTTCCATATTAGTGATTTTAATGTAGTCAGGTTTTCCCCTAAATAATTACGTGCATTGGCTGCATATCCGATTTGAGTATACTATCACTACTAACCTGAAAACGAACACAAATTTGAATACGAACGATATAACGAAAGCTCAAGATTACGGACCCAAATTGTCGCAATCATATGCCTTTTATATGAGTACAGTATATTAATATATCTGCAATTTAATGCACTCTGTTATCCGCACATCGTTTACTAATAGTACATATATTACATCAGAGATGGGATATGTTTCAATACAGCCGTGGGCTTATGTATTTTATCTAGAGGCGAATAAATTTCAAAATAAATCATTCAGTTACAGCCTTTAATTGTATTAATATATTGACAGCTCTATTAAAATTTGTTTAGTCTACTTTATTATAGGAATCTATGCCAATGTTGCTAGTTAACCCTACATAAACATTTTCAACCCATGGGATGGAAGTGTGTTTTGTCATTTCTCACCTAAGAGATTGTCGTTGGAGTTAGGAATCGATATATATTGCTATAATGATTGTGAGTAAAATATTTTTTCTGCGAGCGCTGTGAAAAATAAATATTTACGCTCTCATTTGTCGTCGTAAAGTTGATGTTTTTTAGGGGCGAACAACAAAGTTCTTTTTCGCGCATTGCCATGGGAGACAAAGTTTCACTTTACGCTCTTAACACACAAATAAATATTTTTCAAAACCAATGTAGTAACAAGCAGACAAGATATTAAACTTCAACTACTTTATAGAGCCAAGTTTCTCAAGAGCCTTGTAATAAAAAGAAAAAAATAGATATTATAAATGTTTGATGAAAAAAGAACTAGCAATAAATCGCTATAATAAAAGTAAGAATAACAATATCGATACGAAGTTCGATCATAGCACGCTATGTAAATATCGTCATAGCCGAAACCGGCAATGTTAGACATTTCATTATAATATCCTCGCAAAATCGAATCGAACGTAGCACTTCTGATCATAAAGCTGTCTTCCAAAACGGAAATCATATTGGGAATGGTTCTTCGGTTCCAATACTTGAGGGAATATTCTCATATCCCGAATATTCTTGAAATGCTAGGAATCCGAAGCGAGAAGAAATGATCAGTGATTTCTAATCGCTGGCCTCATATTTCGTACGATAAATATTGTAGAATATATCTATATTTAACCTAAGAATATAAAATAACAGTATATATTTTTTGTCTTATTAGGATGTTTAGAATAGTTATTTGTGTATCAAGGTTGTAAAAGAGATCATTTTTAGCCGAGTCTGGTGAGGCTAGAAAGGAACTTTTAAGCCGAGGTGCACACAACATTGTTTAGGCAACTGTCACAAAATTATTAATTTTATCTGATTGATTCATATCCCTTGTAGAGTGGCTGTGCTGTCATCTTGATAACTCACAAAACAATCTGCTTCCTGTCAAAATATATTACAACCTAAAGCTGAAAATAAAATAATAAATAAAAAATAAAAATAATAAATAAATTGTTGAACAAGAAATGAGCTATAGCGAAAGTGGTAAACATTTTTCCTATATTCCGCTTAAAGTATATGAAATTCTATGTAATACAACACTAAATTTATTTGTTATTTAAACAATCGTTTGAAAATTTAGTTCGTAAAGTAAATGCGGCAGTAATGTACAAGAGGCCGTGAAATAAATGCGGCCGTAAAGTAGTCTTTGACAGATGTCAACATAAAAGTGATACTTTACGGTTGCCAAAGGATACGTAAAACAACTACCTATTAATGCAATAGCTGTCTAAAATATATTAAATATGCTTATGATAAATAAATAAATAAGTAGACTGACACTGAAAAACGTGCCACTGAAATAACTTTTTTATTTATAATTATTTTTTAATTCTCTTTTCATATTTGTAAACTAGGCTTAGGGGCTCACAAATCATGGTATACGGCATGATGGTAGATCTTTCGGTTTAACCGAAAATGACATTAATTTTCATATATGATTAGAGTGGGTTTTTATTGAAGAAATAAATTACAAAAGGAAAAATGAAGCATAATTAACCTGCTAAGCTATGATATCGGGCAAACTGTGAAAACAATTGAGATAATATTTTGTTATAAAAAAAAATATCAATTTGTTATCACAGCCTACCTAATATGGATTACCAGGTCAAGTATTCATAATTTTCTCTTACGGTTTTGTAATTTATTTCTTCAATAAAAATTCACTTCAAACATATCGTTGAATTCAGTATTTTTACGTAGATTCCAATTATATAAAAATATATAGGGTGTTACATTTAATAAATGAAAGTTAATGTCATTTCCGTTTAAACCGAAAGCGCTACCACCATGCCAAATACCATTATTTGTAAGCCCCTAAGTCTAGTTTACAAATATGGAAAGAAAAATTAAAATTAATTACAAATAAAAAAGTTATTTTGAGTGGTCCGTTTTTCAGTGTCATCCTGTATAATCACAGCTTACCAATTACCCATTGTTGGATGTGCCAAGCAGTTTTCATTTGCAGATATCTGTATATTGATATATTTGTATCATTGAGGGCGCTTGCAAGATGCGTCACCTGATGGACATTTAAAGTAATCGCGGAGTGTGCACCACAGAGGAATCTTTTGTACTATTTGAAAATTGTAAATAAATTTAAATTTTGGTGTGGTCGGATTCGAACCCGGGTCATTTAAACCATATCGAGTCACTTAACTCTTAACGCACTTAGTCACAATGTATTTTAATAAATATAAAATTTAGTTCTACATTTAAATATGGCGGTCACATTTTAATGGCTCTGCATGCAAATAATAACAATCGTGGCCTCTTTATTGTAGATAAAATTGTGTCAAATAATGATTAGGGAGTTGAAATGTAAAAAATATTGTAAAGTCCGTTTCCACGACCTAATCCCCACGTCATCAATTGTATGCTAATGGTGCTAATTGTCATGAGGGTGGGGGGTTTAATCGAGGACGTCATTTTGTCGGGTGATATCGGATGAAATCGTTTGATTTCCGATGTATTTATATAAATCAAAACCGACAACTGACAGTATTGTAAAATAACCTATTGTGTCAATTTTGTTATTTATCAAAGTACAAATATTTATTTAACAATAATAAACCAATTGTTGAATAAATAAGATATAAGTAAAATGGATTAAATTTACCTCTTTTTTTGTCCAAAAGCAATATGTTGCATTCATTGTCGGCGATCTTAGAAATACTGTCTTTGCAATAACAAAATGCAAATGCACATTATAATACGAAAAACTGAACACTCACTGAAGCACAAATTATCAATGTCAGTAGCCAAAATCACTTTAATCACAATATGAATGAAAAGAATAACATGAATATTCAAATAATTCAAATATTTGAAAATGACATTTGTTACCGCGGTTACAATACCGTTTCTGTTTCATATTTTGCCGTAAGTTGGATGGAGTATCTCCCTCTGGAACACATACGATAATGAGACAGTGAATAAAAGTCTCATATATGCTATGTGTGTTCAACAAAAATGATAAACGTTTAGTAATTCTTGAATCAGAAATTGATGACGTGGGGATCAACTCGGATATACAGAGTGTATATTCCATTTTATATTTCAAAGTTATTATTCATCTTCCGGAATCTGAAGTAATAGCAAATATACTTCGGGATACAAAATTTTTGACCATATGTTATCCAAAATAATTTGATTATTTGAAAAAATTCGCTATCTTCTTTCATAGCGAAAATATTTTCAAGTATATTCTTATGCGATTATCCCGTAAATATATATATATATATATATATATATATATATATATATATATATATATATATATATTATATGTTTTTCATTTCTTTAGATTATCTATATGCTTCACAGATTCGTCACAAAGCAAAATCATGTAATTCTTTCTCATATTTTCTTACGATTCCAGTAACATGTTTCTGGAATAATAACAGTTAATTTATATACCAAGCAAACTGTATAAGAAATCTTATAAATTATTAAGTGCAAGTAAACTTAAATAACTTTCAATATTTTGTACCAGACTTATTTGTTTTGTTTTATTTTAAATTAAAATAACTTTGTTGCAGACTTTAATCTACTTTTTAATCGGATTATAATAAAAGGAACTTAAACTGATAAGATTCTCTTAGCTATTGTTATTTTATATTAAAACATTACTCAAGTTGAATATTTTAAATTTTGAAGTTTACTTTCTGAAAGTTGTTCATATATTTTAAGCGTGAATTAGGAATTATATTCCATTGTTTTTGCTTAAATTTATACCAAATGTCCATCAAACGTGTATTAGGTTAATTTAAATCTAATGAAATTCAGACATTTTCATTCATCTCTAGCGAATAATGGTATATTGGAATACAGTAGTGTTTATTGCCATAAACGTTTTTACCTTATACATTTAATAATTCTTTCATTTTCCTATTTGAAATAAATGAACGTCGATATCTAAGTTTAGTGATGTGATTCCGGTAAATACCCAAATAAGTAGGTAAATAAAATATTGGTATTTACCCGGTGTTTACCCCGAGGTCTATTTACCTACGCAATGGGGTCCTCCACTATAACAAAAAATAATAAAATGTACACTTATACTTAAAGTACCGTGTGATAAAAAAACTCGGAGTATGCTATAAAGAGAGACAGGAATGTCTTAATTTGAAGGTATTTAATTAAATGTCAATCTGACATGAAATATTGTCAAAAATGTTATCTAAAAGAAATAAAAACTTTTCTTCTTGAATCTTATTTTACAAATGGAAATAAATTAGAAAACAGCGAACAGCAGTATTTTTTGCTGCCTGTTACAATGAATTTCATAAAAATTACATTTCATTGATTTTTGAATTGAATAATGATCAGACATACGTTTCTCCGTTCATAGCCTATTTTTTTTTGTGCACACTGTATTACCCGATAAATAACGATTAAGAAAAAAATTACTAATTATTTCGCGAGATATTTGAAATTTGTTGTCAGTGTCACTATTGCTATCTTTCTCGTCATTGTAAAACTTCAACGAATTGTCTTAACACATAATACCTACATGTTTCGAATAAAAAATTGTTTATTTTTGTGGTTGTTTTTGTTTTTATTTAACAAAGAAAATATTTAATAATGTACTTTTGTGACCAAATATTTTTCAATGAATTGAATACCCATATTTTTACTATTTTTAATCACTAAATATATATCCACTTATGGGTAAATTCTCGGGTATTTACCTTGAAAAATAAATACCCGGGTATTTTACATTACTACCTAGCTTATTATATTGTTGGAAAGGTAAAAATATTCTGGTGTGATAAAAATAAATTGAGCATCTCCATTTAAAAGTATATAAATTTGTGCCCTAAAGGATTGAAAACCAAAATTACAAATTTTATATACTTCTCTAGTGATCTATTTTTTTCAGGAGACACAATAAAATCTTTAAAATGGTCTACTAATTTAACCAACTTTGTATGTAATACATTCGTGATCTCAATGGCGAGGTTCAAAAAAGTATCCGGTATATGTTTCAATTAATTTCTAAGGATACGTATAATTCTTCTACATACACATAACATTATCTGGAATTTTTTACCAGTTTTGTAATTGCTGAAAATAAAGTTCTGTATTTAATTCTAATGTATTTAAATCCTTAGTTATTCGTAGCAGAGAGATACAAATGAAATCGGACCAGCGTACATATATTGTTAGAGATTCCCCTTTTCACAAGGACGGGTGAATTGGCTGGTAGCAAATAAAGGAATATGGTCGAAATACCCTTAAAAACAAAGCATTTGCTCGGTTCCGCCCGGCGGTGACACGGTGAATAAGGTTTCCCTCGCAGCCTTTCCGGTTCCGGTTGGGGATGCCGAGCGGAGTCGTTATATCGAATAAGCATAATGTTGTAAATGCCGCCCGGAATGTGCAAGAATTTCAATTCCGTATCGAAATCCCGTACGAACATTTTTTTCTATCTTCATTTTATTCGTTTCGTATTTAAATCGCCACCTAACGGTTTTGTCTAAAGTGTGTTGGATTTATTGTAGTACTTATTTTTTTGTTATCTACTTTCCGACAGATATTTGTTATATTCTGTTTTTATTACATCCACTCGTGTATGTTTAAGATTTCAACGATGTTATTGCAGTTTTTGTAATTCAATCTAGATATTAGAACAATATTATTGAATCTTTTAGGTTTCAACCCAACTTATATTAAACTTTGAGTGCCTGTGAGATGATGCCTCTCAAGCACTCTAACGATATACACATTATCATCATTACCGAAATCACCAAATAAAATGCAAAAGAATTTTTTTTTACATGGCAATATGACAGATAACACTTGAATTTCCTCTGACACATTTAATTTGCTCCTAATTTTAAATAATTTTTGTACATATTAATTAATATTAAATACATAGCAAGGGTGGACAATTGCCCCCCTCCCCCCAAAGTTTGGACAACCAGTGGTAGATTATTTGGGAAGATTACGTTAACTTTAAATAGTAGTAATTTTATAAAAATTCATAAATAAAAATTTAATAATTTAATCAATATTTTTGGAAAATTTGAATAATAATTCTATACTTTAAATTGAAAACCAAAATGTTGTACTTATTGATGCTTAAAATGTCAAAAAAGAACAACTTTACATCCTTATAATAATAAAAATTTATTTAATTTATTCAGTTATTCTATTTACAAATATTTCAATATTATTGGAGTTTGATAATATTTACGTCCTTACATTTATAAATAATTAAAATTCGTTTAAAAATATGTTCCCCGTTAAAACAAGAACCCCGCCCCTTCACCTTAATAATCTAATTTCGGTGTTGTTTATTGTAAATTAAAATGTATGTAAATTTGCAGTATAGGTTTTTCTACAGGTTGTTATATCTTTATATTTTCAAATCGAACACCTATAAATTTGAAAAGTACATTAAATTTACTTTATAATAGTATAAAAACAATCATATGTTATATTATTAAAAAATACAATGGCGAATGATAGAAATATTACATTTTTCCGTTGACTGTTGAGGTTACTCGTATGTTAATTGTTTGACTTGACGACATTCTGGCCGAACCGACTACCCCGTAGTACTGAATCCTGGACACACACTAACAGTCGGCCTTGCTCAGGATAGGACGCGGACTAGAGAAGAGCATACTTATCAACAAACACAAATATAAAACATAAAAAAATTGTTTAACGTCCAGTAGACTCCCGTAACTTTCTGAATGGAAATCTATGTTAGGTGACTTTTTTAACGTGGGATTCTACCACATACATGTATTTGAATTCTATAAAAAAATTGTCATTACTCTTAATAGGTTATGTTAATGTATAGAAAATCATCTATTAATGACCCCTATTAATGCATGATTTTTATTAATAAACGATTTTAGTGGATAACAATAGATACCACATACCATTGCTGAACAATTGAAAAAATCGTCATGTAATAAAATTGTCATGGAATAATATTGGAATTTCCAGTTTAGTAAAATACGGTCAACGAAAGAATATTGTAACTAAAACGTGTGTTAATTGCAAAGATCATTAATCGCCTTCATTAACACACTTGATATTTAAATAACTATTAGTCAATACACAAGGCTTTGCAATGCTATTTTTTATTACTAATAATAAATAACAGCAGTAATAACGAAATATCGGATTAAAATAAAACAAATATTTAATTAATTAGTTTTTTTTAAAGCGTTCTGTATATCTAATAAAAAAGTAATATTTAAATCAGTCCCCATTGTATTTTTAAATAATATAACACATATTTGTATACATGCTTTTGGATAGTAAATTTCATGTACTATTCAAATTTAAACAAATTTACAGGGTGTTAAGAAAGGGTTTTTTTAAAGGCATATAGTACTGACCAAATTGAGTAAAAAACATAGGTCCGATTGCAGTGAAAAATCATTTATTACGGGGTTTATCTTTAGGTATCTCGAAAACTAGAAGAGTTTATGACTTTGATTAAATGAAAATTTTTGTTTGCGTTTCAGAAGTTATCTTAGATGTGCTTTTGTTTTTTTATAAAATAAAAAAATTCTACTAAATTAAATGTTGTGGCGACCTTAACCCCAATATTTAATTTTCAAAAAATATCGTTACTATTAGTAATTGAGAAAATGTTTCACATAAAATAAAACTATACCTACATACTTTGTACTCATTTTGCATAAATAAATATTTGAAGAAATATTGCTTATTAACAAACTAATAATTTATTTCATATGCATTTAATTTGTTTATATTTTAAATAAAGTAAATTTCAGTCACAATTTTTATATAACTGCATAATTATTCTTTTCGATGCGTGTTATTTCATGTAAAGTAAACAATTGTATTCAATTTATTATATTTGTTTTTAGAAATATTAATATTAACAATTATCATGCTTTATGAAAATAAGTGATGTTTACAATTTATATTAATAAACAATGTAATAAAAGTGTAAACATTCGGAATATGACAAATGAAATATAATATAAATCGATTTAGAAATTCATTAAAATAAATAGTTCAATTCATAAAATTGTTTCTATAGTTGTTCAATTCTGAATAATTGACATTTTAATTCATCATGTCCGTTTAATCCACATGTATGTGGTATATTGAATCCTTTACAAATCATATTACTGTGAAATCTCGTTAGTTTGATATATATTTTAATGCCAGTTCTTTTGACATACATACGTGCTCGTGAAACGAGTTACAAACCACAGAATCGTGCGCAATATTCCAATCATTTCCAGCGCCGTGCCCAAATCGCTACGACACAATAAAATATTTCATAAAAATCGTAAAAAAACTGAGTCAATATCAATAAATCGTGAACGCGAAAAACAAAAATCATCCAGCCGATGCATGAGTGCGATCGTAGAGGGCAGTGAAACAAGCTCGTTGCCATGCACAGCTTCATAAACGTTCTAACCTTGCCTTCCACTGATATCTATTGGCTTGCGAACAAATCGCGTAGGTACACCTTTTTTTGCTGTATCGAGCTGGATTTCAATTTTAACTTGTCAATGTCACTAGTGTCAATTAAAATGTTAACAGAAAACGAGAAATACATATTTGGTTGTTCTTTCATTTTCCTGGAATATTTATATGTAATTTAATAGTTATTTAAACACAATGAAGTACTTATTGTAAAGAGATAAAATATTGACATGATATTGACAACAGTGACAACTCCATTTACAAATATTGATTAAAAAAATGTATTTGCATAGGTAAAAGAAGATAAAAAATCTGTTACTTGATTTTTAAGATGTATGCTTTTTTTTCAAGCCAATGTCGATTCCCTTTTCAAACAGGCGTTTGGTCGAAAGCACTGAATTTATCGATTATGGTTCGGACAACATTATTATAGATATTTATGCAACAAGTGCAGAAAGTGAGATATATTGAATGAACGAATGCTGGGAAATTTTTAGTTCAAAAATTACTTCCTGTACGAGTTACTTGGAAATTTTTCATCGTAGTTACATCTTCTATTGCAAATTCATTAAATGAAGCTTACAAAAAAAGTATTTGTAGGCAACAGTCAAATTTCAAAATCTACAATGTATTGTGTACACTGTCTCATTTAGAGCTGCAACCATTGGGATCTCGAGAACTATAAGAGAAACAATGTCAGCTTGTCAGCTAAATGGAACTTTTTGTGCACCTATAGGGGGCATCTTAGATGTCCTTGTATTTTTCCAAAAATTCTCATAGACACTAGATAATGAAAAACTGAATTTTGTTGATTATTTTCAAATAAATTCTAAACTATTAGTAAACAAATAGTAATGGAACTCATATCTAATTTTAGTCTGAAAAGAATACTTATTTTTCTCTTTTCAATGATGTAAATATTATTGTGTTTTGTATTTATTTTACTTCAACATTTTTTTTTGTTTATTTTATAGTAAATTCAGTGTTATTTTGGAAATATTGGTAAGAATTCTATTGAGAAATATTCGTTTTATTTAAATAATTTATTTCGTTAGAAAATTTTGTCCAAAATCCAATGAAATTTAAATCAAAAAATATTTTATCAGGTCGCTCTTGATATGTTATAAAGTAAAAGTTGTGAGTTTAAAATAAAATATTAGAAATTCATGATATTAATTATATCGATCAAATAGAATATAATCAATAAAAATAATGATGTTTTTTTTGTAAAATAATTACAAAATTCGGGAAAAATAACGTGAAATATTAAATTTTGGGGTTTAAACAATTATGAAACACAATAACTCTTATATCGTTGAAAAGAGAAAAAAGTGAGTATTTTTTGAGACTAAAATCAGATATGGTTTTTATTTAAAAAAATAAAACTTTGTTATATCTCGGAAATTTGTATAAAAATTTGTTTTGTACGCCACTGGTTAAGCAATAAAAATGTCTAACTTCTTTATTTGAATTTTTTTCTGGATTACTAATGATTAATAATAGGAGGAGTCTAAGGTTAAATTATAACTAAAACTAAAACAATTACCCCTTAACCTTAAAAATATAAAATAAGCTATATACCTATTTCGAGAACTAAGTTCTCATCATCAGTAGTACCAATTTAAGTGGAGTAGCTAAGTTTACTCAACATGTAAACCATGCCAGAGGTCCTAACAACTCAGAGATCTGGGTAGCGCGAGGTAAAAATTAAAATTTATTCAAATTTACACAGGTTTGCATTTAGTTTTTCTTTATATTTTATGGACAAATTTATAAAATAATATTAAAATTATATCCGGAAATTATGCTTTAAACACAACTCTGTGGTTAGACAGTTCAGCTCAAATGTAAGTAACTGACAGATAAATATCCCTGTCAAAAAATAATCATTTGTAATTAATAATAGTAACGTTTCAAAAAGAAAATTGTAAATAGAACAATAGTTATATGGAAAGGAATTTTAGCATTAATAAATATGCAGGTATGTATTTAAATAAAAAATATATATCATCACGGAATATTACCCATTGCTGGGTGTGCTAATCTGCTTTGCACTCAGATTTCGGTAATGATAATGACATATAGCGTTTACAAAGCGTTACCTCATGGGCACTCTTTGCTGATGTGCAGAATGTACCACAGGGGTTCCCAGATTTGCGACCAGACACTTAGGCACGCGGCTACGAGACTCCAAAGGCATGTATTTTGATTAATAAAAATTAAATGGCGGGAGGTATTGTGTTGGTCACATCAGATTTTTATTATTATTATTATTATGAGAAATTTTAGTTGTTAATTTGTATATTTTGTGACTAATACATTGAAATTCCATTATGGTCATTTATCCCACTTTAAAATATCATTCCGGGTAAAAAGACCCCATTGTTTACGACGTGTATTCGAAAGGTAAAGAACACCTCATGTCTGTTTGGAAATGGAACATGATGTAAAGTAAAATATATAATTTTACAGTGAATTTTTTTTTATCTGAAAATTGTCCATTAATATTCCGCATTCTAGCTTATTAAAATAAGTTCTAACTCTTTTTTCTCCTAATTTCTTGTCTTTATTATAACAAAAATTCAGTAATAAACTATACGAAAGATGAGAGAAAATCCTGTTTATTTCAAATGGCGAATGTATTGATTACAGTAATGATAGCAGGTGTTAGTGCGTTAGCTGTAGGGAAGAACTCATTCGCCCGCAGCGTCGCGATGCAATGGCAATGGCAGTGAGAGCGTCGCACTCGCCCTCGCTTGCACGCACCGGCGACGCCAATATCATGTTCAGTGGACTATATGAGAACAGCGTCAATGGCACACTCGGCCCAGGGTTGCATATACCAGCGCAGCGCGGAAAATAGATCGCTCCAACAGCTTCATGCATGAGTAATGCTGCTTTTCGATTCCTACAAATAGGATTTCCTTTCTATTGTTTTATTCTTAACAAACAATATGCCCAGTCCTCTTGCAATCTTCAGTTCACTATAAAATAAGCTCTATTCTTTTAAATTATTTACAAACACACGAGTCTGCACAAAATATATCAAATGGACCAACAGGCGCATATATTCCGAGTCCGGCTAATGACAAAATGTTTTCAAGTGAAATATATAAAAACCTAACGAATAATTATTAGTAATTTGATTTTTCAATTCTTTATTCTAATCAAATTTTCCGTAAACGCAAAATCTTCTTATTTCATAACTGTTCTTTGTATGACTGGAAATATTTCTCAGAATAACATATGTACAAACATAAAAACAAAACATTCAGTTTGAAATTTTATTTTGTGAATCCATCATTTATTAAATAATTTGATGTGATTTCTAATAATGAAATACTTATTTCCGTTGCCGCTTCTATATAAGTTAGGTTAATGTATAGAAAATCATTCTTCTAACCCTTATTACTGCTTGATTTCTATTACTAAACGATTTTAGTGGGTAACCATACAAACGTTACTAACCAAAATAATTTTATTTTAAATAAAATTAGATTTTCCAATTCAGTAACGTACGGTCAACGGAAAATATTTAACTAACACGTGTGTAAATTGGATTAACAACTAACGCTCATGCGTTAAAATTTCTCAGTCATTAATTGCCCTCATTAACACACTAATTTAATAATTCTGGCAAATGTATTAACGTTACGATTTTTGCACGATCGACACACAAAATTAAGATTATGTAGATATTTATAAAAAAAAAAATTGTCATTTTTACCGCTCGCTAAGAGAGGTAGGTATTGGATTCATGCTAAAAATCGCATATCCAGATTTTAATGATTAAGTACGTTTTATGGTCCCTACAATCCAATTTTAATATTTTTACGATGATGTCTGTGTATGTGTGTGTGTGTGTGTGTGGATGTATGTGTGTGTGTATGTATGTATGAGTCGGTTGGAAGGACGATTTCTCTAAAACTATAATACTTAATATCTGTTTAACTACGTATTTCTCAAGCGGACATTACTGGGAAGAGCGGAAAAGGTTGTGGTAATAATTCAACAACCGGAAGTAGCAGATTCTTAAAAAAAAGTAAATTCTCTATCTGATACATATAAATATTATATTATATCTTTTATAGATTTATATATAAAGAAATATAAGGTAATAATCTGTTGTAATAAATCTCACAGCCCTCATAATGTCATGGAAACCAATTGAAAAATAAAAAAATGTTTGTAACTGACAGAGAAATATCAGTGTCAAAAATCTAGAGACATTACTGAATATTTTGTCTGAGAAGTACATACATTGTATTATTTCTTATTGTATTAATAGTTAAATATTTAAAATTATGGGTATATTACACATACCCTTCAGAAATCACGACATTGAATTGGAAACATCTCGAAAAATTAGAACAGTAGGACAAAATTTCTTGATAGAATGAATTTAAATTAAAAAAAACTAAATATAAATAATAGATATAAGCGAGAATACAGCCCGAAGGAAGACGATATTTCAATGTTATAAACACAGGGTGAAAGTGAAGACGGTCTCCACTCTGCAACGTAGAATACAGAAAAATTGTATCTCATCGATATAATGAGTAATGAAAGAAAAATTTACTTGGAGAATCTCTTAATTCTTGATCTGTGACTATTATGGAGGTGACAAGTCTACGTTGAAGGACTTAAATTTGTTTCAAACATTATGGGACAATGTACACCAGCACTGTACACTAGAGTAACATTGAACTGCAAAAAGCTATCAAATTCTTCTCAAGTAAGTTGTAAATATTGACAAAATTACACATCGATATGAGAATAATCGGAGTGCAATCTATCTACCACTTTATTAAAGGAAATCAATATGTTATTTAGATACATGTATGAAAAAAAAAAATGTAAAAGAAGATATGTAAGAATAGATGCACATATCCAGATATATACATTTTAGATCGCCCAAAATGTTTTTACTCGAAGAATATGAAGAGAAAGTAAACAAGAACGTTGTTCGAATTGAAAATCCCTGTTACCAGCCTAAAATTTATATATGGTAAACTCTACTTTGTAATTTATTGTACATAATTTATGATAAAATATGCTATAGATTTTGTAAATATATGTGAAAATTGTTTTATATTGAGACATGCTCTTATTGAATAATAAAGAAGTTTATACGTCATAGAGTTATATGAATATATTATTTGTATTTCTAAAAATATTCTTTGCTTTATGAATACAACCAGGTAAAATACACGGCGAGAGGTTATGTGCTGGTCACATCAGATTTTTTACTATACAATTCCCACTACTTTAAAATCAACAATTGTTGGGAAAAGTTTTAGCTAGGTAAAATTGTATCTAGAGTGCATGGCACACGGATGCTTGTGATGTCCCTGAATGCAAATCTGTGCGCGAAAAGTCAATCCGGAATAAAAGCAGGCAACGCATCACAGATGTAGCGGATTTTCTCGTTCCTTTTTCTAACACATTTGTAAAATAGTCATGTACCACTCTTGTAGGGGGAAGAAAATTTGTCAGTGCATCGTCTACATTCTACACAAATGTATTATATTATTCGAGATTTTATTTTATTGTGAGGTGCAGTATTATTTATTGTTTGTTTTGAAAGTCATTTACAAGCATGCTTAATTTTAACTTGAAATGTGAATTGTGTATTTACAACAATTAAAAAAAATTCAAAATTTGAAAATATAATAACCATTGATATCTGCTGTATCTTATAACTTACGTCATAAAAATCAGCATACTGTGCTGACAGCTACCATTTTTAATATTTTTCAGTAGTAGTTGTAATAGTAAGGAATATTATACAAATGTCGAATTTTCTTTCACCTTGAAGAGAAAAATTACATCTTGTATGTCTAATTATGCCGGCTATGAATTTTGGTTGTAAAAATTCTTACAGTGAGAAACCTCTATTTAATTATTTCAACGAGCGTAAAATTATGCTCGACTCAAATTAGGTTGTAAATGTACCATTCAATGCGAATATATTAACGACCGAGAGAACTATGCTCACTCATATGTCGTGTTCTACCGGTACATTAGAAGTAAAACAATTATTGGCATTCATGTTCACTATAGACGGGCCCAACTAACCAAAATAGCGAACTTAAATCGGTCAAATAAATTAATTTTAAATTTAATTATAATAAAAATAAATAACAACTAATGTGGCAAGCACGCATTTTATAAAAAATTCATTATGGAACATTTTTTGCAATATACTTCAATTATTTCAGCAGTCCTCCAATAACTTTTTCATTTAATGGGCCCGTCCAAATTTTTGGCTTTTTGGAAATTACACGTAGCATATGAATTTCGAATGTAAATATATGAAAACGAAATAAAAATTGTTGTATATTTTGTATTTTTATATGGCTAATTATGTAATTCATTTTTTATGAACAAAATGGTCGCCATGTGACATCAGCGTCACTACAGTCGTCCAGTTACTCTGTGGAAATACTGGAAATGTCACTGTAGTGTGGACCATGCTTATTTTGCTCATAAATACGCGATTGATTTATATTAGAAACATACACATATTTAAAACATATATCGTAATTTTTTATTAAGATCAAAAGAATTTTTTTATTATAATTTATGTTTTAATTTGTTTAATCTCAATACTTGCCATTCTGGTAATTAGTTAGTAAATATACGAATGTAAATGTTGGTTTACATTTTATTATCAATTATGTTTTTATTATTGTAATCAATACTGCCATTGTTGAAATTAATTTTATAAAGAAAATAGTTTAAATACTATTTTAGTTATAACACCGACACGTGATGAATATGATAACCTTCAATATTATATTAAAGAAAGTCTTAAAGTGACATTAATTAAAGTGAATAATAAATCTCTGATTATGAAAACGATTCAAAATTCTACTTACCTGATTCCTGATTTTATTTATGTATTATACAGGGTGAGTCTGGGAAAATCTCGCCCCCCCCCCTTTAACTTTTTTATTCTAAGTAATAGAAATAAATGGGTCATAAAGAGTTTTATGTTTTATTATTTTAAATATAATGTTTGATGGCAGACAATGGAAAACAACTAATAAAATAGACATTTAATTGTTTCTTGTGTAAGGTGATTTTTAAATAATAAATTTAATTATAAATTTCACCAAATGTCGCTACTGTACTTTGGACATTTATTATTTTTTATTGTTGTATTTTTAATAATACAAAAATTACCCATGCCATCATACGTAATTTGGGACTTGAGTCTTCCCCAGATAGATAAAAGATATTGTAATACATACATTATGTGGTCAAATTTAGAAAAATCTGTGAAAGATTCGAATTAACGTCACAATTCAAAACTGAATAACTTTACAGTAAAGAATGTAGAAAATCAGCAAAGCAAATTCGCTTTATAGAGAATGTTTCAAATGAATATGAGCGAACATCAGTGTGCAAACATTTGCTCGTCCAATATGTAATCACGTTCACATTACATCTTTTTATGATAAAAAAAATGACTGAACTTACTTTTGATGATAATTATTCCAGGTGTGTTATCAATTTTAATGAACACGATATTTTTTCCTTTCCTTTTTCTAATTACTCTCTGATGTCTGTTTGTCGCCTCTAATTAGTCAGATATGTTTTGGTGTTTTTTTTTTATTTATTTGTTTCTATTGGAAATACACATAAGCATTATTTCTGTAGAAAATAACGAGTACCTATTTGCTATTTTCAACATTACTTCTTGTCGTAATTACATTTAAAACAGTCATACCTTTACTATACGCTATCCCAATATAGGGAAGAATGGGGCAACATGTTGAGCTTAAGGAAAAACTCATGTAAAAGAAAAAAAAAAAATTTGAAGCAAGCTGGTATTAATATTAATTACACATCGAGTATCTATCTTAAATGAACTAAATGATTATTCGAAATCTTGATAAAAAATAATAAATCATTCGGTAAATTTTGTCATCTTATCCCACCTATGGGGCAAAATGACGAGCCTATTGGAGCAAGATGTCAGTAACGCAAAATCCTCATATTTGAATCGGCCAAGCTTCATGCCATCAAGATTAACACCAATCACACTTTATCCAATCCTCAGCTGAAATATGTCTGTATGTTACGGGTAATAAGATATAACGGTGATTATGCATAATCATCAGCAATAGGCTCACCCAACGCAAAAAATTACTCTTGGAAAACTCGGAGCGAGTTAGCGTTAGGTGACCTATAATTTTCACATTATTCAAATTCCCTAACACTAATGATGAATTTATAAATTTGCATGTAAAAAATATCTTTGCTTCTAGCTCCCTTGAATCTGATACTAGTACCACCATTTTGCGCATGGTACAACTACGTACTTAGTAGACTTCGCTCAATCACTTTTCACAAATTATCTACTTTTCGTTGTCAAATAATTAAATTCGTTGTCTTGCCTCGTTCGTCGCCTTGCCCCACTCTTTCCTACGCTGTTTCGTTATAACTTACCTATATATCAGATTTGTTTGTTTTAAAAAAGAAAAACATTTTGTATCTGAGAATGAAGAATCCACTAAATTTGTTATAACTTTTATGTAATTGTTTAAATAATTTTCGGTTAAATACATATTAGTAGATTCTATTTTTGGACAGATCTCGCGGCAATGTTGCCTTCACATCAGTCTGTCTTGCGCTTCTTTCTTTAGCCCCTCGTAATTCTCTACCCCTTGATATCTGTAAACATTCGAAATTTTCTTTTTCCTCCTTTCCTTGCTTTATGTATTTTTCTAAAATTTTCTGAAAATAATCCTTTCTTAAAAAATCTGATGTGGCCAGCACATTATCTTCCGTCAATCCCGTTTATTATGTACAAATTCCATACATATTTTTCTTGTAAAAGATTCTATATTTCCAGTAAAATTATTTCATAAACAAACTTTGTAAATTGCACTTGACACTGACATCTTCTTCTTCTTTGGATTTTCCCATTCGTTAGGGGTCGCTATTCTTGATTATTTTCTTCCACTCATTTCTGTTTTGCGTGTTCTTATTCAGTTCCGCAATACAGTCCTTCTTCTACCTTCTATTACTAAGCTGTTCATTCTTCTTCCAATATATTCTTCATCTCTCTTCATGTCATGTTCAAATCAAAGTAATCGTCTCTCTTGCATCTTTCTAGAAACTTCGAGCCATTATCCTCTCATTTCTTGTTCTATCTTTACGTCTCTTCCCCAACATCCTCCTCTTTGTCACATTCATTTCATTGACATTGACACTTGTCAATTAGTATTTTCTTAATATAGTAGTTGTTTCCATGGTTATAGCATAGCTGACTGAAATTTAATTTTTGCATATTTTTTTAACTCTATATCCATTGAATATAAACTATAAAATGAAATCAAATCATCTTCGTTTGGACGTAAACTCAAGGAATACGAAAAAAATATTGGAGTTATAGTAGTGGAGTTATGCAATCTGAAACGATGGTCACATACACACACTCGCGCAGGCACACACACACACACACACACACACACACATACACACACACACACACATACACACACATATATACAGACATCATCGTAAAAGTAGTAAAATCGTATTCCAGAGGTCTAAGAAGATGCTCCCCATCGAATTTTTTGACCAAAGTCCTTACCGAAAGGTGACGGAATAAGTCGTCACAACCACATCTAAAAATTTTGTGATCACTATTTCTCTGTCTTTCTTAAGGTCCATGTTTCACATCCATACAGCACAATAATACATAAAAGCATTCTGTAAACTTTTCCCTGGGATATTCTGCTCCCAATACCTTCCTTACAGTTGCCATCCAAGTTATGTATCATAGATATTTGAAGAAATTTATTTGTTCTTCTCTCCTTTGAACTATATGTGTACCTTAATAGTATAAAAGCCTGTTTTCTGTGATAGAATTCTAAAGTGCGTGCTGTCACTACTGGTTTGTCTTCCTTACTTCGTTTTGGATTTCATAATATAAAATGACTGATTATTACAAAAAGTTATTTATTATTTCTAAATAAAAATTAATAAATACATAATTGATTGTCTTCCAACTTCCAATATTCATTATACCGCTGATTGAACGGTATCTGTATAGGGGTGCATATTGTCATGTTAATTTTAAAATCCTGTTTAAATTTTTCACCAAAAAACAGTAACGTATACTAGTCCCTTAACCTTCCTCCTCATCTTTCTTCTTACTATAGGTATTCCTTCATGTAATCAGTTTTGCATGAAATAGATTGCTAAATGTTATTATTTACTGCAATAATTAAATTCATGAAGTATATTGTTGGTAACCATTTATAAACATATATACTCCTTTTAGTTATTTGTTTTGGCATAAAAATCGATCCATATTATTTATCAAATTATTCCAAAAATAAGTTACCATGTCTACAATATTTGACACGCCAATGAGCGTTTGTAAATAATAACATTCAGCTTGTCAGGTACGTTCACATTAGATTTGCTTAACAAAATTTTAAATATATATCAAGATTCATTTTAACTTTTTTATTTAATAATAGTATCATTAAAGCAGTATTAGTAATTTACAGTGTATTCCGAATTTATTTTACTTCCCTATTTATCATAATAATAATAATAATATATATCTTCTTTTTTACTAGAAACAAATTCTCTATTCCCTCCCTTTCCGTTAGGTTTTTTTTGAATTTTTGACGTGGTTGGTTCTTGAGTAAAGCGGTAGTTGTTCGTCGCGCCGGAGTTTTTCTTCTATGACGTAAAAGTAAATATTTTTCGAATGCTTTTTGCTGAGTAGAGCCCAACTCTATGAAGGATCCAAGTTTCTATTTTACGTTCTACGCCGTCGCTTATGGACATCTCCAGCTGGTGTATTGCTATTTGCCATTGCCACGTTGTGCATACCCCAGACGATTAACCACTGCCTGGGCCCCACCACTTCTGGTTCCCAGTCGCCACTGTAGATTATACCGTGTATATATAACTTTTATTGTTGTCTACTGCAGACTATACTTCCTCTCATACCTTTTCTAATTGTTATTGCGAATTCTCATTGAGATTGCAATAACACTTTTGTATATATAATATTCTGATTATTGGATTGCTAAAATTAGTTCTACAATATTGTCATTATTACTTCTATTTTTATGCTTAGTGCACACGCATAATATTGGTACTAGTGCACTTTATGATTCGTCGTATAATTGTGATTCGAGTACATTCGTGTCGCCACATTTATAATTTTTTTTTCTTTCTTGAATTAAATTTAACATTTTGCTTTTTTGCTGCATTGTTGCAGTTACCTTTTTGGTATATTTTTATTTTGTATTTAAAATACGAATTTCAATTTACCATTTATATATATTTAATCTTGATTATCTTTTACAAAAGCCTTTCTTTGACGTTTTCAGGCAGCAATAAAATTTAATCACGGTAGGTAAAATTTCTTTAAAAAGGTTTCGTAATTTTCGTTTAAAAATTAGCTGGCGGCCGTTATCATACATCCAGTTCGAAATACGAGCCACTCCCCATCCACTGTTTAAAAGCTGGCGGCTGCACACTACCACAACAAGGATGCGTAAAAAGCTCACAATCGCTCAAGCAGGGGTGTACGCCATAAGATTGGTTACAAATGTTAATAGGCTGTTAAATTCACATGATAGGATACAGAATACACTTCAATATTATACTATTCAATTTACGGTTGTAGTATATTCGTAAAAACGCAGAACCTATTTAGTGCTCAACATAACCTGCACTCATTACTCGCGTAATGAGTATATAACGTAGTACAAAACCTTAAACAATGAGAAATCAACTTGCATGTATTTCAGGAGTTAGAAATGAAATTGAATATTTAATGTTTGCAAACATTTAATATATTTTCGCAAATTGACTATAATTTGCCGCTCCAAGTTGAGAACAAACATATCAACCAATTTGTTGGAAGAAAGGGAGATGAGCAGAACACTTAACCTCAAATTAAACAAGATACGCGTATGCGAAACGAACAAAGCGAGCGAACAACAGGTCATAATTGAATTAATTTTGACAAATTCTTGGTTTGATTCACGAAGTTAATCTAATAAACGTCAGTATGAAATCTTATACTAGGTTAACTGGTTCGCTAAAACAACACTCGCGCTTAGAAATTTGTGCTGGCGATGGAGATGCTTCTGGAACTGATTACATTTTACAAATACTAAGGGGAATAAACATACTCCAAAGAAACTTACCAACTGTACATTTTGCTTTAAACTTTGCTACAATACAACCCTAAATATTTATATTGTCTTGGATATCATGTCTTTGTATATAGAATTAACAGTACAGCAGAAATTAGATATAAGTTTTTACTCCAGGTTTAATTTAATTTAATAGTTTGTTAATAAATATAAATTTAAATTACCTTTAAGTGACTTCTTTTCTTTTGCTTAATTACATACTACTTTCCCCTTTAGTGAAAGGATTTTTCGTACTTCTGTGCATAATATTGAATTTCCTTTTAGATAATTTTCAATGTTTAAAATCTGACGCTCAATTTGAAACTGAATAGAATCTTATAAGGAAGAGGCAAAAATGATATGCAAATTATTTTACTCCTACTCTGAAAGTACAAATTCCTAGTTTGTTTTTCATACTGAAATGAATTTTACTTATGAATGTTGTAAACAATATTTGTTGTTGTCATAGATGCCACAATTGCTAAAATTGATAATAAATGTTACATTATTTATTTTCTTATTTTTCTTTTTACCTTTCCGTCACTTTTAGGTAAGGAAGGTATTGTATTTGGTCAAAAAATTCGATAGTGAGTTTCTAATGAATAAGCAGGTTTTGGGGTCCCTACAACACGAATTTACTATTTTTACGATATGTTATGTTTTTGTGTATATGTGCGCGTATGTGTGTGTGAGTGTGTGTGTATTTTTTTCCCATTCTTCGAGTTTAGATCTATATACTGACGTGATTTTGGTTATAATTGGTCAACTGGAAGTACCCTCATTTGCAACTTTCAACAATTTTTCTTGAAAAAACGCAGTTAAATCATTTATTGACAATTAATGTTATTACAAATTATAAACAATATATTAATCTCTACACGATTTGATTGTATTTTATACTTCATATTTAATAGATATAGAGTTAAAGATATAAAATTATAAATCAGCCAGCTATGCTAACTATGGAAACTGCTAATATATTCAGATAATTCAAATTGACAGATGTCAATATCAATGAAAAGGAAATGAATTTAGCATAGATGAGGATGTTGAGATAGATGTTGGGAAAGACACGGAAAGATAGGGTAACGACTTAAAGGATAAGGGAAATGGCTCGAAGTTTCTAGAAAGATACAAGAGAGACGATTACATTGGTTTGAACACGTCGTGAAGAGAAATGAATAATATATTGGAAGAAGAATGAATAGTTTAGTAGCAGGAGGTACAAGAAACAGAGGAAGACCAAAGCTAAGATGGACTGTATTGCGGTATTGCGGAAGACTTGAGGACGACACGCAAAACATAAATGAGTGGAAGAAGAATATAAAAAATAGCGACCCCTAACGAATGGGATGTTGAGAGTGAGGATTTGTTGTATGATGTTGATGTTGGTATTATTTCCGGGTTTTTGATAACACACTAAGTGGGACATGCGTGGTTTTATGTATATATGTATGTATGTAATTATTGATTGATTTCAGGAACTTGTAGACAGACAGAGCATTTTTCCTCCAATGTTAAGATGTAAAGTCTTTCTAGGACTAGTCTTGTCGATAAATACTTTTCTGCCTCAATATTGTTCTTTATTTGAACATTTTATATAACGGATGCCCGATAAATACGTTTTATCTTGTTACCTACATAGTTTGACAGTTTTTTGAAATAATCGTGTTTTTGCTACTTCATTAAGTTAGATTTACTTGGTCATCAAAGACGATAATTTAAATATTCTATGCTGTTAAAGCACCCTATAAAATTTTAAGGAACAAAAAATGTGAACAAAATTATCATGGTACGTCTATATCACGGATTTACACACTTTTAGAATCGCGAACTATAAAATTATTTAAATATGAAGAAAGATTTTTATAAAGCCTATTAATTTTTCACAAAAATTTGAAATTAATGAAACATGAAGAGTAATACTTTTTTATAAATTTATCATAATAAATTATTGTCTTATTAAAATGAGTTCGAACTATAAAATTATTTAAATATGAAGAAAGATTTTTATAAAGCCTATGAATTTTTCACAAAAATTTGAAATTAATGAAACATGAAGAGTAATACTTTTTTATAAATTTATCATAATAAATTATTGTCTTATTAAAATGAGTTAATAAATTTAAACTCCAACTAAGAAAGATTTCTTAAATTTTCAATTTACACAAAATTTCGACTTGAAGTCATTAAAAAACTATTTAATTTTGAGACTGAAACTTGGCAATTAGCTTTTAACATAACGGTAAAATACACCAAACCCAGTCTAACTAAATGAGTAAGTAACAAGCATAATAAACATTACCGGTAATTAAAACTAACACTTTAGGCATGGTGTCTGTGTAAACGCAGTCAAGACACGAAAAGCATGACAGCAGTTGCGAACTACAATTTGGTATGTTTATGAGAGCAACGCTGCTGCTGCAGTAAAGGCTTTTAACAAACAGCGAAACATGAAAAAGTTATCGCTCGGTTCTAAACTGTCCGGTTTAGGAGAATTTAGCATTCACTGGCCTCGACTGGTAGTACGGTACGACAAGCGACTTTTTTATCATAGCGAAATAAATGTATGTGCAATGTAGCGTGCATAGATGCATGTTCCCGCTCACGTTCACGTTCGCACAGATTGCGGTGGAAATCACGCTCCGCACTGGGATGGAAGAACATGTGTTTCAAATGTCAAACTGGTTGTATTGTCGTTTTTTGCAACATGTATGTGGATACGAATTCTGACTATTTGCTAGCTTACCACTGATTTTTAATTTCACACAGAGAACTGTAAGTACGTACATGTGGCGCCTATGAATATAAAAAAAATCACTCATGTAGGTATACATTTTGCGAAAAAACTCATAAATGTAAAATAAAACAAATTTAAATCAATTACTGTAAAATACACCTTTTATCTCTAAATTCATTGAATATAAAGAAAAAAATCTGATGTGACCAACACAATACCTCCCACCATTTACCTATGGGGTGTCGTTGCCGCGTGCCTGTTCGCGAATCTGGGGAATTCGATTCGATCCCGATCAACGCCAAATAATTCGAATTTTAAATGGCATAAAATTAACCCTTGTGGTAAACGCCCACACAATACAAATATGTCATCGTCATTACCGATATGTGTGTGCAAATCAGATTAGCACACCCAGCAATGGATAATATGCCGTGATAATATATTTATTTATTTCTTTATTTAAATACATACCTGCATATTTACTAATGCTTGAAATTATGTATATTAAGTTCCTTTCCATAAAACTATTGTTCTATTTACAATTTTCCTCTTAAAACGTTACTATTATTAATTTGAAATGATTATTTTTTTGACAGTGACATTTATCTGTCAGTTACATACATACAACTATGTAACTATTGAGATGTGTTTAAAGCATAAGCTCCGAGATATAATTTTAATATTATTTTATAAATTTATCCATAAAATATAAAGAAAAAGTATTAAATCAAACCTGTAGAAAATGGAATAATCTTTCATTTTTATAATAATAAATTGCGAAAAAATTATATGTAAAGGTATTTTTTTGAAAAAAACTATCTTGAGCTTCAAGTAAACTGCCATTTCTGGTTATCCGATTGCCACCAAAATCTAATGGCTTCTTTCCATATTAGAATAAGGTAGAAATATATGGTTTCAAAACTTTCTGAATGATAGTATTTGAGTTAGAGCGTAAACAGGATTCACACACACACACACACACACACACACATACATACATATATGCATACATACACACAGACATCATCATGAAAATGATAAAATTGGATTCTAGGGACCTTAAAACGTGGTCATTTACCAAAATCTCAATATGCGATTTTTAGCACGATCCCTATATCTCCCTTACCAAGGGTAGCGGGAGGTAAAAATTTAATTAGACCGAATAAAGAATAAAATATTCTTTAATTTTTATGATAACATAAAATGTAAAAAATGATATTTAAGAGCGTTTTTTCAAGAAAAACTGTTAAAATCCTCAAATTAGGATAATTCCGGTTAAATCGTAACCAACTCTTCATATAGACGTACGAAATAGGAATATGAAAGAACTATAATTTTTGAAATTGTAGTATTGGAGTTATCGAAGGAGAAACTTTTGTCACACACACACACACACACACACACACACACACACACACACACACACAAACACACACAAACACACACAACACACATACAGACATCATCGTAAAAACAGTAAATTCGTATTCTAGGGATTCTAAAAAGTGCTTATTCATTAAAAACCTTCCTTACCTATAGGTGACGGAAGGTAAAAAAAATAGTGGAGGACCCCATTGCAGATCAAAGCTTTTTTTAAGCGTTGCTAATATTAAAAGTGGATTATGTTTCCTTTGTTACCTATATTCAACATTTTCGCATTCATAAACATAATGATAAAAATAAAAAATCTGATGTGGCCAGCACATTACCTTCTGTCAATCCTGAGTACTTGTACAAATTCCCTACATAAATTTTCTTACAAAAGATTCTATATTTCCAGTAAAAACAAACTATGTAAATTACGCTTGACACTGACATTTCCTTCTTCCACTCATTTCTATTTTGCTTGTCGTCGTTATTCAATTCCTTTTCGCTCAAGTCTTCCGTAATACAGTCTTTCCATCTTCTCTTTGGTCTTCCTCTGTTTCTTCTACCTTCTACTACTAAGTTGTTCATTCTTCTTTCTATATATTATTTTCTCTCATGACATGTTCAAATCAATGCAATCGTCTCTCTTGTATCTTTCTAGAAACTTGTTTCACTCGAGCCATTTCCCTTATCCTTTAATTGCTTTCCCTATCTTTCCGTGTCATCTATCTCAATATCCTCATCTCTGCCACACTTATTTTCTTTTCATTGATACTGACATATGTCAATTTGAATTATCTGAATATATTAGCAGTTTCCATTGTTAGCATAACTGGCTGATTTATGAAATTTAATATTTTTATTTCTTTAAATGTATATCTATTGAATATGAAGTATAAAATGCAATACAATCGAATAGAGAAAATATATTCTTTAAAAGTTATGATAACATTAAATGTCAATAAATGTTATTTAACTGTTGTTTTTCAAGAAAAATTGTTAAAAGTTGCAAATGAGGGTTCTTCCGGTGGACCAATTATAACCAAAATCTAATCATTTCTGCATATGGATCTAATCTTGAGGAAAACGAAAAAATATAACTTTTGGAATCGCACACATACATACAGACATCATCGTAAAAATAGTAAATTCGTATTCTAAGGATTTCATTAGAAACTCACTAGCGAAATTTTTGACCAAAGACGATACCTTCCTTACCTAAAGGTGACGGAAGGTAAAAAATGATAAATTTGTTATTACAGCCTACGTGATAGAGCTTACCGGATTACTTCTGCATAATTTTCTCTTATGTTTTTGTAATTTATTTCGTTAATAAAAATCTACTTCAAGCATATCGTTGAATTCGCAATTTTACGTAGATTCCAAATATATAAAAATATATTAGGGTGTACCATTTCAAATATGAAAGTTAATGCCACTTCCATTTAAACTGGAAGCGCTGCTATCATGCCAAATACTGCACCTGTTGGTACTCTAGCTAGTTTACCATCAAGTCCACACTATTTCTAATTAGTTAAAAATAACACTATAATTTTAGTGTTCGTCAGTGTTACTTAATGAAAATCGAGGTAATAGTTATTTATGTATAGAGGGTCGGAAGAAAAGGGTTTAATTTAATTTGGTCAAAGATATAAACTTCTTTTAGCCTGAGGTATTTAAAACGTTTTACGACGCACTACTGCAATCAAATGAAATGTTTTTAAATTACTTTTTAAATACATTTTCAAATGTATTTTTTGACGTTTTGTTTACCAATCGTCGGACTTTTGCTCTACTTATCACCCGCATGTACTACTTTACCTCCCGCTTGTGCTACTTTACTGCCCGCAGGGTGTAATCTTTCAATTTCTGACAAGGTAACTAAGATGTGTATGTTATCGCCATTACCAAAATCTGTATAAAAAGCAGATTGGCACACCCAGCGATGGTAATATGCCGTGATGATATATTTATTTTTTTAATTTAACTACCAGTTGTAATCTTTTCATCACAATGCTAGATTATAATTTAATACTATATTTGTATGTATTAAAAAAAAAACATCCAGTAGATAATGCATTTTATTCGTTTCTCTGAATTTAATCTTATGTCAGATTTATAAAATTAGAAAATCAGAGATCTATTTTCGTTGATCGAAACAAGAATTCCGTATTCTTTATTTTTATTATTCTTTAATATAATATGTATGAGAGGAAGTGCACGACAAGCACTTTAATGAAGAATTTCCGCGTTGATTTCCCTCCGCTGAAGAGAATGTGCTGGATAAGTAGTTTGTGAAGCGTCGCGCCGCACGATAGCGCGACGGATGTGTCTGCGTGCTTGTTTGAACTAGTAAGATGGAGGCGTCTTTTGAACGCTAACGCTACTAACCACTCTTCGACTTGATGACTGTGTTTATTAATGGCAAAATTATAGACTAACGACTTGTTTTATTTGACTTTAGAATTATGTTCCAAGGAAATAATAACACTTCTCTTACCTGCAAACTTTCAAAGTTATTTCAGTTCTGGACGGAAATCGTTAATTATTAACAGCAAGTAGTGTGTTAACGTCTTCATTAAACACCACTTTATCAATTAAATGCTTCACTTGTGGATTACTACCTCTTTAAAATGGCATCTTTTCATAATTGTTTGAAATATTACACTCATTACATAGCAAATGAAATAATTTCATTATCACTGAAATTCCAGTGAATTATTTGCGGCGGAATCAATTTTGTAAAAGACGTATAATGTTTATTATACAAAAATTGTATTATACGTTATAACAGGTATATTTTTAAGGTAATTATTTTTTTTACTTTTTATTTCAAAATACATACTACCCCATCTGTGTTTTTCCTGGGACTGATGCCATTAGTTTTAGAAATTCGGGACAAAGATACATACTCGTACAAATCAATAAATCATTTATTGATAACATTAAGACAAAAATATATTACAGTATGACATTGTACAATAGAACAATGTAGATACCTATGTAACCTTGATAAAATTTAGAGAAAAATAGTATTAAAATGTAATCGCTTTTGTTACCATCAGGTATAAGAGACAAAATCCGTATAGTAGGCAAGTTTTTTTATTCATCAAAAAATTTAGCGCATTTTAAAATGACGTCATGATGAATTTTCGATGGAACCGATAAGGTAGGATTTACGAAGGCGTGGAAAGGACGTGAAAGAAAAATATTTATAATTGCAAGTTATATATATATATATATATATATATATATATATATATATATATATATATATATATTATAAATATTTTTCTTTCATGTCCTTTCTACGCCTTCGTAGGTTTACAAGATACTACTATCAAGTTTTATTCTACATCTGTCATCAAATAGTATATGCAAAAAAATAAAATTTTATATGAGCTATTTCTATTACTTATAATAAAAAAGTTAAATGGGAGTGGGGGCATCTTTCCGGACTCATCCTCAACATCTAAGAAGATACTAAATAGCGCTGCGATCCGTAACTAATTTACACCACGTTTACATAACTAAAATGCGGAATATTTAAAATGTCATTTATTAATTAAAATTATACCTTTTATTTTAAGTATTTTTATTTAATACCCAACGTTTTGGCAGCATAGACTACTTCCTTCTTCAGGAAAAAATACATAAATAATAACAAAAAGGTTGTATAATTTTATTTGTATTATGAGTTCTGAAAGATTTTTTAGTCATTTATTGAATTAATTAAAAATGTAGACATAAAGTTTATGTGTTGTGTTTAGAATAATGCACGTACAATAATGACAATTGTAAACGACGCTTGTTAGCAACCTGTAGCTTTGGTACTTCTAATTATAGCGGAAGTATATTCAAAAGTGTTATTTTATCTAGTGTATGTTGGTTAAAGCTAAAGCCCCCCCTTCCCCCCTCTAAATCCGCTACTGTCTATAATAATGAGATTAATATTAAATATATACGAAAATGAATCTAAACAATAATGATAAAAAATCATATGATTTCCCCCACTATCAATCTAATGGATGCATCGGAAAGTCTGATGAGTAAAGCACTGAAATTAGAAACAGTGCAATAGATTTCATCTACTTTTAAGTGCTGACGGATTAAGGATATTAGTATTAATGCGCATTATATTATGAATAAAAAAAAACGTACCTACACTTGCAATGAAATCTGCTTTGGGACATATTTGTGCCGTTTTAATTTTATATACACCGTATCCAACGAATGGATATCAATATAATAACCAATATTCTTCGAATATTTTAAACAAATAAGTTAAAATAAACGAATGTTAGAAATATCCATAACAGTATATTTTTCCTTTACCAAAGTATTTACTGCTTATAGGCCATCTTCAAGATATTGGTACTCCTGCAGAAGATAAAATCTGGCATCAGTTTTTGTTTAAAATTGTTGTTAATATGTAGTTTAAGTATTGATATTATTTCGTGAGACATTCTGTTATGTAACTAACATAAATTAAAATTACAGGTTAACACTGCACTATGGAGAAAACTTAATAAAATTAGAATTATCAAGTATCTCTTACGCTCAAGTCAAATATCAGTAATTTTTATATAGAAATAAGATATGGAAATTTTAAAAATTCTATAGAGCATAATAAGAACAATGTAGTTCGTTTACTTAATTGAGAAAGTTCGTTAGTATCAAACTTTATGAATCCAGTGCAATTACTTCAATTGTAAACTTAGAGATATAATCAAACTTTCAATTTGTTCAAGATAATTAAACACTGAATACAAGAGAGTAAACGTTGTCTGCAGGCATCAATATTACCCAGAATGATATCAAACACAAATAAAGCAAACACGCAGCATTTCTCTTTACGTTACACTATTCATTACCAAAATCCCCTTGACTGTGACAAACACAGGGAGTAATGAACATTATTTCGCGACACTGTAACCAATTCATAGTCACGTGACGTTACCCTGAACCATTATTCTGCTGCATATTAATTCTCATACAATCGCCAGCATAAACCACGGCCATAAAGGAATTAACACCTTAAGATAATATCTAACGTACTTCCCGCCGGCCGCAGAATAGATTAACCCCGTATCTCTGGGTACATATTGAGGGCTGGTGTGTTCTGTGTTGTAAACAACAATAGATTGATGTGCTGAACTGGACGGTGCCTGGCGTCCACCCACATCCAAATGGTAAGAGATGCGGCCAGGCTGGCTTTGAAGCTTGTGTTCGGATCTTGTATGCGAGCACTGACCTGGAACTGAGCGTGCCCCTGTTCCTATCTTGCAATGGCCATTCGTGTCCAGAGACACTTCACAACCAAATATAATGTATTATTTATTTACCTGTCTGTCAAATATATTTTTCTACTAACATATTTTGAAAGTATAGATTTTTCTATACATATTTTACATATCTACCCTACAAAATATATTAGAGGAAAACTGCAATACGGCAATTTGTATTCTTTCTGTAAGTAAACGATTGAACTAAAATTTATGTAGTGACTTTTGCGAATAAACTTGTTTTGAGGTTCTTAGAATCCGTTTCGAACATTTTCTTATATTTCTGAAGATATCCAGATATTTTAGTTTAATCTGAGCTAAACAGAAAGCTCCTTCTGCTATTAACCCTCCGGCGGGCGCGCCTTTCAAAGTTACATGAGGGGAAACACAGCGCCATTTACACCGCATTTGGGATTTTGCTTGTCTTGCCTCTAAAGTTGAAAAGAATATTATACTAAATATAAAATATACACTAATATAGATTTTTGAAGGTATACATAAAACACATACTCGTGTTTATTTAGCAATGACTACAATGGAAACCCTTTTGTTGACATCCTATTTTACAATTTGCCTAGTATTTTAAAACGATTGAGATTTTTATAAAATGACTAACAGCTTACGACCATATTGTAAAGGCTAGAGTCCTGATGCGGAACCTATGTTCAAAAATTAAAATCCCGAATAGGAGGAGTTTACGCAATTTCTTTAAATACGCCACAACATTACCTAATTTAACGCACAAATCTTTGGTTTGGAAAACGCGGGCCGACCCCGAGTATTATGCGTAATTGAAAATTAACACTAAGCCAACGAAGATTTGATTATCTTCGTCATTTTTTACTTGCGTAAAATATTCTTTCTGAATATGATTAATATCTATTTAAATCCATATATGCAGCATATATGTATAGGTTTGAAAGATTCCGATCTCTAATCTCTGACTTTAACCTAATAAGGTATTTTTCATTTATGTAATTTATGCAGTGAATTTTAATCATTCCTAAATTAAAATGTCTTGCAGCATTTAATAAAACAAATTTTTGTGCAATACCTAAGTCTGTAGGAGTATTGCGTCGAATTTATTCTTTACTTCAATATTCATATTTTAGTTTAATTGGATATAACACAATTTAATAAATATAGGGTATCACCCACATAAATATTCTAGTGTATTGAAAATGCACTGGCGTTATACATATAGGATATAAAAATATGTATTCCATTTTGTTGAGTAATTTTGCTCAAACCAGCATTCAATCTTGATACAATCTAAGGAAAATTGATTTCCTCTAGATAGCAAAGCAGGTGGTGCATTTCCTGATGAGTGCGAGGGAGTGAGTGCAGGAGATCTCTGCCTCCGCCACGCCGCAGGGAACATATCAACGGTTCTCTATCAGCGGCCAACGTGACAGGGACGGATTACTTGCTATTTACTTCCCGGGGGGTCTCGTGCGGTTATCGATCAAGCCACTAGGACAATTGCACTGCTATCTGTCATCTCCCAAGGAACTTGAATACTTCGACGCCGGTAGACGTTTGCTCCTTGCTTCCCGCCAGCGAATGCGATATCGCCTCTGCTGCTGCTGCTGCTTTGCCTCGCATTTTCACACAAATGCGCATGGATAAAAGAACCTACGTTTTATTTTCATGGTTTATTTCTAGAACTTCTATCGCTTATAAACTTTTGTTGAAAATAAAACAATTACTCACGTCGTTCAAAACTCCTTTCAATACCTAACTGCATCTACGTTTAAGTAGCTGAAAGTTAGGAACTAGTCTACTACAACTGTAAGGATCACGTTTACTTAGTTAAATTTTATTTTACGAATAACTGTTAAGTTGTAAGTTTCTCAACAAATGTTGAATGCCTAAGTGAAACTGAATAAAGTTGTTACAGTATTTTAAAAATTGTTAACACTTTTAAAACTTGCAATAACTTTTTGGTATATTTAATCTCATCTCTACTAAATATGTCCCAGAAAAATTCTAAAGGAATTAAAAAAAATAAACAATGTCTTAAGTAAATATTACATTAGTCAACATTTATTAATAGAAATGGCAACCTTGGTTGAAATAACTTAGTTTTCTTCAACCCAAGTTGTAAAGATTAATTACACTAGTGAAGTTATACTCACAACCAAATAAGTTCAGATATTTGTTTTGAACCATGTTAATTTGTATTATAATATCTAAAATATGTGGAGAAGTTATCATTTAATTCCTTCAACATTTATTCAAAACAAATTTCTTTCATTTAATTTTATTCGCATTATCTATGTAATTTATACTCAACAATGTTTCATAACTTTGATACAGAAATACTGCAGTTTCAATGTAAAATAATTACATTATAGTTTAGTGCAAGTTGACCTCAATTTTAAACAATGTATCAACATTGGACACTTGATCTAAATAAACTATTTAAGAGTATTTTCACATGGATAAAGTCAAGTAATTCCTTTTATAAATTATCCATAAGCTTAACGTTGATATCTTACTGCAAACTGTATCAAAAAACAATTATTGTGGGATGGACTTTAGCTCTATGCTATCACAGACTTTTTGTAAAAAAAATATACTCAATACGTTGCTTACATTTTTATTTATTTATTTATCAACTTAGGTCATGTACACCAACCGAGTTTTTACCTTTTTCTAGCTATGTAAATATTATGTGTTTTTTTAAAATAACTATCAATAGTGTTGTCTCTGTTGGCACTATTTTATCTATTGTGGAATAAGTTATATATTTCAGAAAAAGGAGAAAACAGACAGGTATATATTGTTTCCTGTTAATTTTGTCATCTTAATTGTCACTAGTGACATTGACAGTTTTAAAATTAAGAGCATATTTGATAGGGATTTCAGCTTAGTAAAATTTAGTGCGCACTATATGTACTCAGTGCGATGTGCACTACACTGGTTTTGTGAACAGTGCGCACTGAACGCTCATAAATCAGATGGCAAGCGTAAACAAGTTCGTAATTCAGTTCACATTTACATAAAAATTTGACTAGGTATTGTGGTTATGTTTATTGTTAAATATTTAAGTACAGTTTCGAATATTTAATAAAATAATAGAAATACTGAAAGAGTTTAGAGATAAGAGTTCTGCGGTTTATCATACATAAATTCTAAAATTGCTTCTGATGACGACGACGTCGAATAAATTTCTTCAAAAAGTGATACAAATATAACTTGTTTTAAATTTGGCGATGTTATATTTGCACTGAAATTGTTACACTTGCTACAGTAGCCGGTGCAATATAATATGCAACTGGAAGTTGACAGTGCACTGAGTGAGATTTCGTAATAAACTAAAAAAGTTCGCACTGAAAAGATAAGTGAAAAACGTGGCACTTAAAAAGTGCGCACCGAATTGATAAGTGGAGAATGCTATTAGAGGAGAGGAATATGAAATAAAGTTCACAAACCTCCATTATTCAATTATTTTTAAATAAACAATGGAAAGAATTCCACTTAAGTATTTTTTTATTATTTAAATGATAGATATCTTCTTTCGGTGTTGTTTAACAATTATAATAATTTTGATTTAATTATTAAAATTCCATCTGAGATTATGATGAAAACATTTTTTAAGTGTAATGATATGCGGACACTAGTATAGAGGGCTTAGTTAACTAAAATTGCCACTTCTTGCTTCCTCTCTATCAACAGATTAAAATCTGTCCATTGGTTCTCGAGATTAGCCTATATATTTTATAATATGTAGAAATTTGTTTCGTATATTAATTCAGCCTTCTATTTGCATAATCATTCATTAAAATGTTTTATAATATAATCTTTTTCATGTATTCCTTATATTAATAATATTTTCATTTGTTTCAGGTAAGTTCCAATTTTCTACAGCATGGAAACTTTGTGTAAGTGAATAAATATAACCTCAAAAAAACAAACAAACATACGCTAACCGAAGACTATTTTATTTTACATGAAGAAGAGATTAAAGTGAATTGCAAATAAACTGTATTGGTATTTTTGTTCAAATCATAAACTTGCCTATTATATTCTCGTCCGTTGCTCATTATTGCATACGAGTACGCTTTCTGTAAAGTAAATAGAATTTTAATTATTTATAAAATAATGTTATACATAGTTTTGCATTTTAATTAAAGTAGTTTTTATATAATGCATTTGTTATAATTAAAAGTACTCGTACGTAACGGAAATTTAAATGCAAATATCCAACTTATTTAAATTTGTTAATTGTCTAATTAGATAAAGTCACCTTTAAATGCCCAAAAAAGTATATTAATCCGTTTCAATCTGATAAAATTTTGTGTAGTAAAAGTAACATTGCATTTTATTTAGTATTTTTCCACATGTGTATGTATGTTAGTCTCCGAAAAATTATTCTACGTAGTCGGAATTGGAACATAGGCGTAGCAAAACAATCAGAACACGGCTAACATTTCGATTTATGTATTTGAAATTTTCCTCAGAGATGTAAGAAGAGATATCAAATATTCAAATTACAATGTTTAGCACTTGATAATTATCAAGTTTAAAAATTACCATAAATTTATACCTGCTCCACGTAAATTATAGTTAGTGCTAATCAACGGTTGTTCCAAAAATTGTTCTTACCACCTTTGGTTAGAGCTAACTGTTGTTCATATCGCGACTAACCTTCAGTTTAATTCTTAACTAATGGTCAATAAACTGTCACTTTAACTAGAGGTGGTAAGATCGGGCCTAAATTAGAAAAATTACATACGTTTTTTATCTTTGATCTGTATTGAATATATTAAATTGGAGATAACACGAAACATATTGAATAAATCCTGAATTAGAAAAATATTGTAATTACAATGGGAAGATGTTTCTCCCTCAATGACTGTTGTGTGACTGACAACATTTCGTCAGTCAGAGTCAGACAAATTAGTAAATAATAGTAACTATACTTGTCGTCAAATAAGTATGGACTGGAGATTTCCACACTGTTGCCAATTTACTGGCAATATTTAAAATGTTAAATTATGAAGAAGCGGCAACATCGCACGGCAAGGTATAGGGTGCGAAGAAGGGAAAAAGTTGAACATCAGTCCATACTTATTTGACGGTGATTGTAAGAGAGAATAGTTGTACATATGTTGGCCGTTGGCAGAAATTTTGCGGGCTTTTAATTATAAATTGTTATTATACAAACTACTCAAATTTTTAATATCTGATTTTGGGTTAACGCTACTCGAATCTAACATGATGTGTAACATTTCAAGAAAAAGTGTATTTTTAGAATTATTTTCTATTTCTAAAATTTCACTTGAGTCAGCTGATCAGAGTATACTACTACTACTTTTTCAAAATTTGACTTTGCGGCTCATATTAATTTTTCAAATTCTAAAGCAATTAATTGTACGTTTTATGTATTATTTGTTGGACCTTACCGGTTGTATATTCTTAATTGGATTCGCCAAATTTTTTTGTGTGTGTTTTAAAATATCGACAACTAGAACGCACTTTCATTCTGATGGAGGGTAAGTGCCGTAATGTGTCTCTAAAATATTACAAAATAAACAAAATTTGACTGACACAAAAATTAAAAGGTAATATAAGTATAATAAAATAAAAACACTGCTGAATGTAATAGGAAGAATTTCTAATATCTCTTAATTCGATTGAGCTGTAATACGAGGAATACCCTATACTGAATTTCGGAAAGTGCATACTAATAAAAATTTTCATGTACGCACTTTCCCATTCTTGCATTTTTGTAGGGCAAGTGCGTAGCGTATGCTTTTTTTCTAATCCAAGAGATAAAATACAAAAATAAGTAGGTGGTTGGATACTTCAATCAAAACAATTTAAGAATTTATAATGAAACATAAATAAATACATAAATATATGCAGATGATTGAACATCAAAGAAAAGTCGGCAAACTTACACCATATCTTTATTTATCGTTATATTAAATTTGATGTGAGTACTCACTTTAGACGGCGCTGAGTGATACCATCTATATATGAGTAGTTGAAACATGTTAAACTGAGGGTGCCTAACTACATTGATGCGTACAAAAATAAAAGACCTACAGGACATGAACACACCCGACTTATGCACTTCGGCGAGTTTACCTTATTTAAAACGGAATGTATAAATTAGTCTATGACTTTTTATGATGCAGATAATATTTAAAAAAAAGTTTTACCTTGTTAAACACCTATGTCAAATTCTCGTGTTCTTTCTGTATTGTCAGGATATTACAATATAACATAAACTTGAGTAAATCATTCGTTTTAAACTGTATATGTATTGTATATCAGATATAGTTATCTTGTTTTGCCATGAAACTAGAAAGTGCGTAAAACAATAATTGACATATCTACTTTTGGCATACAATCACAGAATGAATTAATTTTGTGTTTCTATGGAACAAAGAGATATATCACTTGTGGCAAATGTAAAAACAAAACTTTAGGAAATATTCTTAGAATATCTCAGTCAATATCTACTATTGGTATTATATATTCAAAGACAATACCTATGGATTTTCATATTTCTTATGAATTTGTCAATTCCAGTTATTAAGAACTCTCAGAATTAGCCGAAAGATATTTTAAAATCCGTTTTCTATATGCTCAAAATTTTTAATTTGATCTCAAATATTTGAAAAAGCGACATCTACTTTTGTTATAGAACCACAACACAGAATTACTCGTATTTTTTAAGACTTAACAAACAAAAGAGAATTTTATATATTCATGTTTTTCAAATGAATTTAGTGACAAAGCAAATGGATTAAATATCAATCCCTGCTCTTATTTAGTGTGAAAGTTTTATTGGTAATTGATAATAATTTCTCTAATTTGTACTTGACTCATTCGAATGATTGAACTCGTAATATGTGTGTGTCTGCTGTCATGGCTGTGAAACATCACTAGCACATGTCTAGATGGGATATTTGATCAGTGAATTAAATCGTACTATTATTACAACGGCATTATCGGTATGTCAGTGTTTGATGTAATTATGTCCATATTTATCACATGTCAAAGGTAATCAGTTTCCGCTGAATTCCTGCTTTGTGGGCAGAATTCCGATTATTTATCAAAAATGATTGCATGAAATATTTTTTGCTGAATGGGTTTAGTTATATTTACATGAAATATTTAAATTTACGAATCATATGAATTATGCATAACTCATTCAGAATAAAAGTATTGCCGTCTTTATGCGAATATGTTTAAATAATAGTAAAGTGGATTTTAATTAGCCCGTTCTACATATTATTTGACATAATGTTAATATAATAAAGTAAAAAGATACTTATGTTTTATTTTTGGTATGTATTAACTTTAAATGGATATACCTTATACATTA
The DNA here is from genome assembly GCA_951394225.1 of Harpalus rufipes. Taxonomy (NCBI): domain Eukaryota; kingdom Metazoa; phylum Arthropoda; class Insecta; order Coleoptera; family Carabidae; genus Harpalus; species Harpalus rufipes. The sequence continues at coordinate 66,046,337 of OX596274.1, forward strand.
AAAATAAAACCAAAGTAATATTATTAACAGTTGATAATATCTTTCCGTTTTAAAAATCAACTCTGTGTAAATATACATTATGTTTATCGGTATTATTATAAAATTTCTATTAAATATTAATGTATTGGTTGTATCTTGTCTATTTGTGTTCCCAATACAGAAAATAATAGTACCAATCAGTTTATTGCTGTTGAAAGGGCTGATCAATTCATAGTAATTTCCTATCGCAGATAGATATAAAGGTGTTTCAATAAGAATGCCGGATTAATTATTAAATAATGCTTTTTTTTATTGGTAATGTCAAATGTGTGCCCGTGAGGTGACGCCTCGCACGGTACGAATATGTCAGAGTGGCACACCCAGCAATTGGTAATATGCCGTGATGATACATTTATATTTCATTTATAGTTACTAATTTATTAATTTTCTATATTTTCAATGTTTGGTACTTTTCTGCACTGGTTTTTTAAAAATTATCCCACTTCTGCGTTGTTAAATACATGTGGAGAAATCTGATTAATTATTTAACACAACACTCAGTTAATAATAAATAAATAATTTAGGGCTGGTTTGTTAATGCAAGCCGAGTGCTTGCGAATACTCTCGAATCCCGGTTATTAGTATCGCTAACGCCGCTCTTGGCCGCACTCGGAACTAATGCCAATAGTTTTCCCCACAAAAAGAAGTGGCATGGCGTTAAATCAAAATGTTGGTGGCCAGAGCCGTGTTTAGCTAACGCGGGGCCCGAGGCCCGAGTAAATTGCAGGGCCCCTTCAAGGGGATTTTTATCCATAAAAATCTAGACATGCTTACATAGGCACAGTTCTATGATTTTATAAAATGAAAATGTTTTTGTGATAATCATTTAAAGTTATTTATTAGAAAAAAAATTAACAATCGTTATAGATGATTACAAAATATATAACAATACTTAATTTATCGCATTACAATCGATTTTTTATTTCAAAATTAGCGCGGGGCTCCATTTAGCGCGAGGCCCGGGGCATGTGCCCCATGTGCCAATAGGAAAAACCGGCCCTGTTGGTGGCTAATTGACGTTTGTATTTCCAGATATGATACGGCTTGGAAACTGTGGATGCAAAAAAGTAAATCAATTCTATTTCGCTAAGATATGTAGCTCCGTCCTGCTAGAACTACATGTTCTAAAGTCTAGTTGATATCAGAAAAAATACCATATCATGTGGCGTTAATGAATAATAAGCACCATTAATCGAAACATCGGTCCCAATCTCATTTCCAAAAAATATAAAATGCGATTTCACATTAATAACGCTTCGTTCTTTGTAAAGTGTTTCATCTTTACTAGTCGGAACATGGACAGAAAAAATATGAAAGATTCACAAATATTAAGTAAATATTTATAAATAAGTATATTTTATACTTATATATACTAATGAAATAAAATCACAATTACATTCAAACATCGTCGGACTACATATGTGTACGAGTAGGTAAATAACGTATAGTCCAAAAGGTTATACAATGGTTATACCATAATTCCGAAATTGATAAAAAGGCAGGGCCATAGTTATTTTTTTTTTTTATTTATTTAAATATTTAGGAGCCCTTCAACATCAAGGTTATTTAGGCTCCGGTACAATAATATAAGTACAGTATTTGATGTATTAATATTTACATTATTACATTAGATTGTACAACTGTATACATTTTAAATATCTGATTGTTTCCCCTATATGTGTTGTTACAGCTTGCTCTAGAGAATTCGGGATGTTGCATAGTCTCCTGTAGTTGTTATACTTGTTGCATTCCATTACTATGTGGTTAATTGTTAGTTGGGTGGTGCATTGGTCGCAGAGAGGGGGTTCGCTGTGTTGTAGTATGTGTCCGTGTGTTAAAAGTGAGTGCCCAATGCGAAGTCGAGTTGTAACGATTTGATCCCTTCGTTTTTCTGGATCTGGCCATTGTCTAATTGTCGCTTTTATCCTTCGTAACTTGTTGTTCATATCTACATTCTTCCATTCTTCATCCCATTGCTGTCTTAGTTTGTCTTTGAATTCACTTTTTATGTCCGCTGTTGGAACAGGGATTGTGGTTACTTCTTCTTCAATTGCTTCTTTAGCTAATTGGTCGGCTTCTTCATTACCTATTATACCGATATGGGATGGGACCCATAGGAAGTGAACTTGTATTCCAAGCTGAAGTAGATTCTCGTATATTTCCCTGATGTTTTGTACGACTGTAGTGTCATAATTTGGAAGGGATTGTAGTGCGCGGAGAGAGTCGGAGCATATGACGTAGTTGTGGTATTTTTGCGTATCTCTAATATATTCCATCGCTTTCAATATACTAAAAAGTTCTGCAGTGTAGATACTAATACTATTGGGCAGATGGTATTTTTCTTTTTACCTCTCGCTAAGAGAGGTATTGGATTCATGCTAAAAATCGCATATCCAGATTTTATTGAATAAGCACGTTTTAAGGTCCATACAATCCGATTTTAACATTTTTACGATGATGTCTGTGTGTGAGTGTGTGTGTGTGTGTGTGTGGATGTGTGTGTGTGGGATGTTGGAAGGACGGTTACTCAAAAACTATAAGACTTAAAATTTGTTTAACAACGTATTTCCCAATCGGACATTCATGGGAAGATCTGAAAAGGTTTTGGTAACAATTGGACAACCGGAAGTAGAAGATTCTTGAAAAAAAATCTTCTAAATATTATTTTTTGAAAATTTTTCTTGATAATATTAAAGAAAAATAAATTCTCTTTCTGATACATTTAAATATTTTTATACATATTTTATAGATTTAGAGATAAAAGGAATATAATATATAAAATAATGTAATTAATTTTACAACCGAAAGGATGCCATGAAAAATAGTTGCAAATTTAAATTATTTGTAACTGACAGATAAATGTCAGTGTCAGAAATAATGAGTAATGAAAGAAAAATGTATTTGGAGAATCCCTTAATTCTTGATCTGTGACTATTATGGAGATGACAAGTCTAGGTTGAAGGACTTAAATTTGTTTCAAACATTATGGGACAATGTACACCAGTACTGTAGACTAGAGTAACTTTGAATTGCGAAAAAGCTATCAAATTCTTCTCAAGTAAGTTGTAAATATTGACAAAATTACACATCGATATAAGAATAATCGGAGTGCAATCTATCCGTCACTTTATTAAAAGGAATTAGTGTTATTTAGATATAACATGTATGAAAAAATAAAATGTAAAAGAAGATATGTAAGAATAGATGCACAATCCATATATACATTTTAGACCGCCCAAAATTAATGTTTTTACTAGAAGAATATGAAGAGAAAGTAAACAAAGTTGTTCGAATTGAAAATTGCTGTTACCAGCCTAATATTTATATATGGTAAACTCTACTTTGTAATTTATTGTAACATAATTTATGGTAAAATATCTTCATGTTGAGACATGCTATTATTGAATAACAAAGAAGTTTATACGTCATAGATTTATATGAATATATTATTTGTATTTATAAAAATATTCTTTGCTTTATGCATACAGCCAGGTAAAATATACGGCGAGAGGTTATGTGCTGGCCACATCAGATTTTTTGTATTCAGATACCACAGCAGATCCCACTTTGTTGTTTATTTTGGAGGCGTCCGTATATATAAAATAGTGATCTTGGTGTTCTTCATTTTTGATACGGAGGAAGTTGCTTTTTATTAATTCCTTACATGTTGACTCTTTTTTAAACTGACTAAGTTCATGGTTGACTTTTGGACTATGAAGAATCCAAGGGGGAAGAGTTGGGACGGATAATTTTTCTACGTTTGAGGAGATAGTATGAATGTTCAGGGAAGAAGTTATATGTTTTTGCAGACGGTTTGTGTTTTTTAGTGTCAAAGGTTCGGTATTTTTGTGGAAAATCATGGGAAATGCAGGGTTAGATGGGTTACTTGCTAGTTTTATTGTGTAAGACATGGTTAGTTGGTGAATGCGATTTTTTAGTGGAGGTTCGCCACAATCATTCAGAATACTAACTGTTGGGCTTGTTCTAAAAGCTCCGGAAGCTAATCTTAAACCAGTGTGGTGTACTGCTTCTATTTTTTTTAGTAAGTAGTTTTTGCATGTTCCATATACCATACAGCCGTAATCTATTTTTGATCTAATTAACATTTTGTATATGTTAAGTAGTGCAGATTTGTCTGCTCCCCATTCGTGATGACTTAGAGTTTTTAATAAATTTAATCTACGATTGCATTCAGGGCCGGATTGTCCTATCGAGGCACCGAGGAAAGCCTCGGTGGGCCGGGCCGTATCGATGTATTTTTAAATTTTGTTTTCAATTTAATATTTTTACTATTTATTAATACGATTGAAATGTTATTTCTTCAAAATTTTATTAAAAAATTTATAGGCACACCACACTACACGTAAGTTTGGGTGTATGTGTGCTAGCTGACAAGTTGTGGTAGGGATAGGGAACACGACAGCGCAACAGAAAACAAGACTGACGGCCGACTGCGCAAATAGGTACGCAAACATTGGAGAAAATATTACAAATGTGAGTAGGGTTGGTAGAGTGCAGAAGTTCGTTTAAAGTCTACAAATCTAAAAAAATAATTTTTATCGTTTAAATTCATTCTAACAGCACAAATATTTTTAAGAATCTCCCAACATACAACACCGTTATCTACATATTTACAAACCAAAGGATTGGACTTATTATTACAAGCGCATAAAATGGTAAAAGATACAATTAAAATTCTAAAAAACATATCGCGCCATTTTTCTTCTATATTGAATGCCGCTAAGAAATTTACAAGCTTTGTCAATTCCAAATTTCAAGAAAAAGAAGGTGATGGTGTTGATATAATAGAAATTCCTTCCGAACTACCAGTTATACGGTCAAGAAGAAGAAAAATTTTGGTAGGTGAAACGAGTGCTGATGAACCTTTGTTGAATTCAGAAGAAAATTATAAGATTGAGGTACATAATACAATATTTGACACAGTAATTAACAGTTTGGAGAAACGATTTTTAAAAAATGATTCAGTAATTAATAATTTAGCTTGTTTAGATCCAAAAAAATTTAGAGTTAGCAAATTTACCACACAATATTTTTGAAACATTATCTAAAAAGGTTATACGATTTAATCCGTTGGCAACTGCTAGTCAAATACGTGAAGAATTATTGGATTTTTCAAGAAAATTTAGCAGTTTGAAGGAAACTCTAACACATAATGTTGTATTCGACAAAGAACAAATTAGTTCTCATTGTTAAAGCTCTGCAGAAAACGAAAATGAAAAATCAGAATTGAATGAAATTTTTTTGGAGACTTAGCCAGAAGACACACATGTAAAATCATGTAAAGACTGTTGTTACTGCTGCTACTCAATTTTATACAAATACAATCATTTTTCTTCTGCATATTGTTCAATTTACACTTGCTACAAATACTTATTAACACTGCCAGTAACACAAGTTAGTTGTGAAAGAAGTTTTTCTAAGTTAAAGTACATTAAAAATAGATTTAGAAGCTCGCTATCATCTCATAATTTAGAAGCATTCATGCGTTGCGAAAAAGATATATGTACTAATATATCTGATGATACAATAATTAATATTATATCAAATAAAAATTCTGTTTATGGAAGTTATTTAAAATATTTTTTATGGTAATAACGACTTATAAACTTGAATAAAAAATTATGACTCCCCCCCTTGGACCGGTATTCTTTAAATCGCTCGGGCCGTTTTGATTCCTCAATCCGGCCCTGATTGCATTCTACTTTGAGTTCTGTTATATGTTTTTTCCAATTTAATTTTTTGTCGAATTGCATTCCCAGGATTCTAGCTGATTCTACATAAGATATTGTTGAATTATGAAGTTTTAAGTGCGGGTTTACATGTGGTCGCGTTAGATTACAAAAGTGGATGGCTTTTGTTTTTGTTGCATTAAATGTGAAGCCTGTTGTTTCGGCCCATTTTTCCAGTTTATATAATGTGGCGTTCAGGTTTGATTCTATTGTATTTACATTTTTTCCTCGGCAATATATTATTAGGTCATCCGCGTATAGTGAGAATTTAGTGTTTTCTGAAATATGATTTTTAATGTCATTTATTGCTAGTAGAAATAATGTCGGACTAATTATTGACCCTTGAGGGATTCCATTGTTTTGTTGCTTTAAGTCTGAGAGTATGCCATTTGCTCTAACTTGAAATTTTCTATCCGTTACAAAATTTTGTAAATAGTGCAATATATTTCCCTCTATACCATATTTTTGAGCAGCTGTTATAGTTATTTTAAATAATATTTAAAATAATATTCAGGATTTTGGAAGCAAACACTAATTTTGCAATGTATACCACAATTACATATCTCATACATATTAGTCAAACAATATGTTTAAGCGGTACTGCTTATTTGTATTTTGATTTTCCCTCACCTTTAGGCAAGGAAGATATTGTCTTTGGTTAAAAAAATCGGTGGTGCGTTTTCAATGAATAAGCACTGTAGCGTACGTGCACCCAACGCGGGCACGCGACCGACGCCGTTGGTCGAACGTTTCTAGAACGGCCGGCGCGCTGAGCGGGGGCCTAACCTGAGCGATGACGTAATCGTCGCGGGTACCTTTGGAGTAAACAAACAAGTCTCGTCCTGTTTAATTACTTCTGGTCACCTTATCCTTTGTATTCAATGTTATTTTATTATCGTATGGAATCGTGGAGAACATTCTAGATATGACGCGGGACTATATAAACCTACGAGTAGCGAACATAAATAAATATAGTTATATAAATAAATATAGTGAAATAAATATTGTGTAAATAAATAATCTCAATTTTTAAGAATTTAATATATTCTTAATCTTAAATTAGTGCTTATAATTGTTTAATCATAGTGTTAGTTATTTTTATTATCTTTATCTTAATTATTTATCATTTAATAAACTTTTATTTTAAATAATAATATTTCTCTGCTTTTTACACTTCACCCAAATAAATAAACGTTACAGCACGTTTTAAGATCCCTACAATACGATTTTACTATTTTTACGATGATGTCTGTTTCTTTGTGTGCGTGCGTGTATGTGCGTGTGTTTGTGACTATAATTTTCCCGCGTTTCTCCAGTTCTAAAATTCCAAAAATTACAATGTTAACCTATTCCTCTTCCTTGCACCCGTATGCAGGCTGGGTTAGATTTTGGTTATAATTGGGTAACCGGAAGTACCCTCATTTGAAGGTTTTAACAGTTTTTCTTGATAAAACGCAGTTAAATATCATTTTTTCACTTTTAAAGTTATCATAAATATTAAAGAATATTTAATCTATACAAATTGATTACATTTTATCCCTTATTCAATGGATACGGAGTTAAAAATCTGATGTGACTAATACAAAACCTCCCGCCATTTAATTTTTATTAATTTAAATACATATACCTATGGGGTCTCATGGCCGCGTGCCTGAGTGTCTGGTCGCAAATCTGGGGAACTGGATTCAATTCCTAATATCAAATATTTCAAATTTTAAATGGGTACCCGTGAGGTGACGCATGGTAAACGCCCGCACGATGCAAATATGTCATCATCATTACCGAAATCTGTGTACAAAGCAGATTAGCACACCCATGAATGGATAATATGCCTTGATAATATATTTATTTATTTTATTATTTAAATACATACATGTATATTTACTAATACTAGAAATTATGTATCTTAAGTTCCTTTCCATATAACTATTGTTCTATTTACAATTTTCTTTTGAAAACGTTACTGTTATTAATTTGAAATGATTATTTTTTTAACAATGACATTTATCTATCAATTACATACATTTGAGCTGAACTGTGTAACCGTGGAGGTGTGCATAAGCTCCGAGATATAATTTTTATATTATTTTATAAATTTATCCATAAAATATATAGAAAAAATATTAATGCAAACCTGTAGAAAATGAAATAATCTTTAAGGTTTATAATAACAAATTGTGAAAAAATAACATTTAAAGGTATTTTTTGAAGAAAAACTATTTTGAGCTTCAAGTAAACTGCCATTTGCGCTTATCCGATTGACACCAAAATCTGATACCTCCTTTCCATATTAGAATAAGGTAGAAATACAAGATTTAAAATTTTTCTGAACGATAGTATTTGAGTTAGAGCGTAAAGAAGATCCACACATACACACATACACACACACACACACACACACACACACACACACACACACACACACACATACACACATACACACAGACATCATCGTGAAAATGTTAAAATGGAATCTAAGGACCTTAAAACGTGGTCATTTACCAAAATTATAAAGGAATTAAATTTCATAAAGCAGCCAGCTATGCTATAACCATGAAATCAGGTACTATATTAAGAAAATTCTAATTGAAAGATGTCATTGTCATAGCATGTTTGTGTATGGACGGAAGATAATGTACTGGAAATATAGTATTTATAAAGAAAAAACGGTCTGTGTGGAATTTGAACAAAATAAATAGAAATGACGGAAGGTAATGTGCTAGCTAATATTTTCTTTTCACGAAATTTGTGCTTTACTAGGAAAAATGATTAATATCATTGCCTTGAATTTCCATTTACTTATATAATTCTTTTATATAATTATTTTTCACCACAAAGAACAACGTTTTTTTTTCTGTTTACTAATATAAAGTAAAATATACGAGTAGCTGGATATTATTTGCCTTGTAAATTCAATTTATTTCTGATTCGTGGTATAAAATCTATTTCTGTACAAATTTGTTAATTGGGTCAATTGAACAATGTCTGCTAAATTACTATATGTTAACGACTCGCTATCATATTTCAGAACTCAGTGAGTCCTTAGAAAATTGTTTACTTCAACGAACTAACAATTTAACAAGGTAATTGCGAGTAAATATACTATCTCGATATTGCACAAACAAGTATTAACACCATGATTTTCTATGATCCAGATATTTGATAAAAGATTTGCAGAAACGATTGTTTTGCATTTCATACGATCATGGATTAGTAACCGCAAATACATATGTCATTCAAAACAAGCTAAAAGATTAAAGTGAAGTATTAATTCATTGAAAAGTTTTCATATTTATAACTCACTGCTACAAGTAAAACTGTTGAGGTATAGTATAAGTTATAACATACTGTGATGAGCCAATCACAAACTTGTAATAGCAACAATCATTTGTCATTTGTTGAAAATGCACAGCCGAACATAGGACTTTAACATGTAAAATCAGACTTTAGTAATTTTCTGCTTCCCTAATTATTTTAGGTAAAAAAGCTTCAAATAAATGTTGTAGGGCACAAAATTCCGCGTCTGAAACAATAGAATTAATTTTGTGTTTCTTGTAACGGCAGAAATTAGGTATGAAAATGCCGAAAATCACCCCAAAAATAGATATAGCCATGGAATTAAAACAAAAAATTAACAAATGTTAATTTATTTTTATTATTATTTGTAATTTCTGTTCAAATATCAATTTAAATTAACATATAATTGTTAACTGGAACAGAAATTAGAAATAATACCTAATAAAAATAAATTACCCTAATGTGACAAATAAACCGTTAGACATTTGTTATTTATTTTGTCTCAATTCCATGGCTATTGCTTTTTTTTGAGGTGATTTTCGACATTTTCATACCTAATATCTGCCGTTAATTATTATTGTCCGAACTAAAGATGTGGAATAGTTTTATATTACTTTTTAACAGGCATAAGATAAACTCAACCTAATATGCAGTTCTTATCTTCATCCCTTTAATGTTTTGACAAAAACGAAGAATTTTTAGATTAATTGTATCGTTTTTAAATGTATTAGTCCAGTCAATGGAGACCAGAAAAATGTGCAAAATCATTTTTTTTTAAATTTTGGCAGTTTTCTTGAAAACAGTGGCCCGCTTCAAAATTTTACAAGAATGTTATACATACATAATATACATACAAATATAATTACGTACGCCAATTTTTATATTTTGTATTTATGCGAGGCGATTCACGTCTACCTTCGTAAATCAATTGAAGTCATGGTTGGTTGACAAAGTAAATCAAGTAAACTATGCTTTCGTTTCGTTTTGCTCGCAAAACCTGCCGTGTTACAATGAAAAGTGTGCTTACGCAAAGCAATAATTTTCCATAACAACCTTCTATGAACGCAGTTTTTTATAAGTGCAAAATTTTACATTGATAACAAAATGGTGGTTGTCATAGGGCATATAAGTTACAGTTGTTCACAGTGAAAATGATACACCGCTGTAAAATTTAAATATCGTCAAATTATTCTAATAATTTTAGGTATAACTTATGTTTCATCTATTATAGTATATTTATTAGTCTTCCTAGAAATAATCTGCGAAAAAATATTTATAATTTAGTCAGTATTTATAGTTGAAAAAATGAGTGAATGAATGAATGGAATATTAATTTCACACTGAAAATGATACATATAAAAACGATAAAGAATTACACGTTTATTATTTAAATAATGAAATAAAATTTGTTAAATTAGTAATCTATTACATAGTACCTCTGTGTCTACGATAAATATTCATTTTCTGACATGGATCTTCACAATACTGTAGACGAAAGAAAATGAATCATTTTCCATTATAATAATGAAAATAGTATTGGACATATATCTAAAATTTGCAATTAAGCAGTTGCAACTGTACAACATATTATTGAAAGATCCAAAATGAAAAAAAAAATATTAACAAATAAACCTAAAACTAGTTCTAAAAAAATTTACTCTCGGAGCTTAACGCTGGAAAATTTAAACATACTCCAAAATTGAGTGCCCTAAAGCTTCCTATAGAATGCTTAAATATTTTAAAGTCCAATTTAATGCTGTCAAATTGGGTATAAAAAATAATTTCCAATTTTATCAAGATAATGATTCCAAACAATCGGCTTGTACATGGTCAAAAAAAATGGTTATTCTATAATTGCCCGAAAATAATAAAAACTCCAGTCCCCAGAATATTATAGAAAATTAGTGGGAAAAATTATAGAAACAAATTAGAAAATATATTTAAAAAAAGTTTTAAGGGAAGAATGGTCGAAAATTACCCCTGAATTAAACTTTATTTAAATTTATACCAAATCGATTAAAAATAGTTAAAATAAAGGAGGTTTAACAAAATATGTATTAATTTTGCAATTATCATTATCGATATCTACGTACAAAAACAGATTGGCACACCCAGCAATGGGTAATATGCCGTGATGATATATTTATTTATTTTATTTATTTATTACTAGGTGTATCATTTTCAGTGTGAGATTAAATTTTACCATTTTGTGAACATTATTTTATTTTGTTGTATGGCAATATATACTTTAAATTAAAAGCTATTATTTTTGTATAAGGGAAAGTTTAAACATAAGAAATTATACTTATTTTTGTAATAATTTTTTTTTATTAAGCGTAGTACTTTAATTATTCATAGCGCACGTGAGCCACTGTATGTTAAAAATAAAATGACAGCAACCTGTATGTTACTTACTACGAGTATAGACTATTACAGATAAAATCAAATCATTACATTAAATTAATTAAAATTAAAAAGATCTAAGCTCAATAATTATTAGGTTTAAGTTATTTTTATAGAATCTACCATACTTCTGTCAATAATCCTATTACATTAAATGCGTATTACTAACCATGAAACAAATGAATATAAAGCAATATTTTATTAATTACTTCTGAAATCCCCACTTCATTTGCATTCACTAAAATTTTCAACCTTTGTTATATTAAATTAAATCTTCAATATTTTGAGATGTTTTCCTTTTGTCTTGCTTCTACAGGCTTTCCGCACTTTAAAACATCCTCAATCGATTTCTGGTTCTATCGAAATTGCTTACACCACCATTTGTCGGTGAAATATAACGACGTATTTCCCATTTATGTCAATCATCTTTTCATTTTAAGTTTATAGCTCTCTTTTGTCAAAAACTTTACAATGCTGGTTATCTACACATATTTTCTTTTAGACAAACTATTGCAGAAATTATAAAACTCTTTTAATTTGAAACAAACATGGTAGGCAAGCAGACAAATGTATATACATATAAGCATTTTATTCAATACATAGATTCAAAAATCGTACCTCATGCAATCAAAATACAATAGCATTGACATTATAAAACATATAAAGAAAGGGTCCAGGGGTAGAACAATAAAACTCCATAGTTTTCAATTTTGAGCTTGAGATGACATTTAGTTTTACGGATTTTGTATTTGTTTTAATTGCCACATTCAACAAGCGGAAAATCATAGAAAAATTGAAGATTTTATAATGTAAAAAATATGAAATACATGGAAAGAACAATTAAAATTTTTTAATACAAAGTGCTGTCATATTGGTTGGTGTGGCATAATTTTGTTGTAAATAAATAGAGTAATACGATCAAAACTATTTTTTAATAAATTTATAAAAAAAAGTTATAATACTTTTAAACGCACTTGAAACTTCCTTTTTACTACCCTCCAAAACTAGTCAATGTTTTTCCCATGGGCTCTTCATATAAAAAAATACGGGGAAAGAAAACATACCTATGTTACTTCTTTTCAAAGCGAGAATTTTGTATTTCTAATTATAATACTCACTTGCGATCTTCCACAAAATATAATAAAATTTCTTTATATGAACATAATACCAAAGTATTAGTATATTCATCACTAACAGTACGAAAAGCTATGTGCTAAAAAAATATGGCATCGTATTTTTTAATAGCAAAAACTCCAAGCCATGCTTTTTTTTAAATTTAACCATCTTAAAAGATGTCTACGGGTGTAGAATTGAACGATAAAATAAAGTAAACGTTGAAAAAAAGTGATGCCTAGTTTTTTCCCTGTAGTCTTTATGAGTATGTGGAAAAAATTGTCTGTACAGGTTGGAACAAATTCGAGTTCCTTATATGATTTTTTTTTATTATTATGCACGCTATTGAAAATTGATGTAGGTCTTTTTGAGACAACATTAATATGCACCACATGGATTTTCTATCGTCTTTTGTTTTTGAGCCATAGAAGAAAAATGTTTAAATATTTTTTTATATTTTCTTTTGTAGAATAACGTAGTTTAATTAGATTTTTCAAAACTTAGTAATACTCGAGATATAACAAACATAATATTTTTTAAATTGTATCATTTGCTGAAAATGGTTTCTTCTTTTTCCATATTTTATAAGCTTTTCAATAATTGACTACATTCTTTTGTTTTAAACATGAATTATTATTTTGTTCATTATGAAAATCAATTGCAGATCATTATTTGTTTATTTTTAATGTTCTGTTCTTCTTTTTTACTCATTTGTCTAATTTATATACTTCAGAGAGCACATTAAATCACATATTTCGAATTGTGTCAAAGCCAACTATAACGTCGATAAAAAAAAATTAATTACCTAACTTATATGAAAATAATTCATTAAAAATAATTTTGAGACTGTAATTAATATATATATATATATATATATATATATAAACAAAATAAACATATGATTATCTGTAATTGATTTTTTTCATTTTAATCTTAATAAATTTAATATTTTACACTTCAAAAATTTAATTTGTTTTATTTAATTTTTAAAACAAAAAAAAAATGTGAACTTGTAAATCATTGAAGATCTCATAAAATAGAGAATAAGATGAGTATTTTCAACATATGTTCGCATTTAAAGAAATGTTATGTTCGTGTTATATCTCGAGAATTAATAAAAAATCTAATTTGACTACTTATTATCTATTATCTAAACATTTTTCTTTATCTTTTGTAATAAACAAAATATAGGGTATTTGTCAAAAAAGCGAAAATCAAGTGTTAGTCTGTAGTACAAAAACAAAAGACAATAAAAAATTCCTGCGGTGCCTATTAATGTTGTCTCAAAAAGTTGGCCCATAAAGACCTACATCAATTTTCAGTAACGTGCATAATAGGAAAGTTTCTCATATAAGGAACTCGAATTTGTTCCACCTGTACACCTTAAAATGCATTCAACCCCGTACCACACGAATATTGTTCTTTGTTAAAACAAACTTATTTACGAATATAACATTATACAATGAAAGATTGTTATCTTGGGGTCGAAAACCCTCACCGTGACTGGTAGAAAAATTCTTCTACGGTTAATTTGAGCATAAAAATAAACAAATAGTACCCCATCATCCCCCCCTCTCGACGATTCTGCTTATTATATTACCTTATTTATAAATACTTCGTAATTTGAAGTCACTTCAATGTGCGAACTTAAGCATTAAAGAATTGTTCTGAATTTCCATAAAAGTTCTGCGCTCACGCTTCAAAACAGCCTGATAATAATTTAAATGAAACCTAATAATAATAGAATTGAATTATAACTCTAAAAATACTGTATCATCAAAAACAAACACATTTTCCAAGTTATGTCATAGCAATTTATTTGAAATAAGTGAGGTTATAAAGTTGGTTCTCCCATGTCACTTAGCGAAAGTGTTATTTTATAAATTGTAAAGCTTTCATCTTGAGATTAAATCCCGTTGTATTTACCGGACACATCGCCGGCAATATCACCGCAGCGTTCTGCTCTGGTTCCACTTCCAGTCACTTGGTTTGCTACGGTGGTCGGTGGCCGAGCACCCGAGCAGCCGAAGCCAAGCTCCGTGTTTGCCGTGATCACAGCTCCCAATCACATAAATTCAATTTACGTCGTCAACCTGTCTACACGTTCCCAAAACGCTTCGGCTGACTTCCGCTCTGCGTCATCACTTAACTTTACACCTCCCCCCGTAACAGATTATTGTTTATTTTGGCGTTTGCCATTTTCCAACAAATTAAGAGATCAGCAAACAGAGGGAGGCACTGGCCGCCGGCCAGAAACGGATTGTGTGGATCACGTTCAATTTTGATGACTGCGAGTGTTTTTTACAGAAAATATAAACTCTAAACTTTGTACAACTTAATGAAAATACTATAGGAATTTATAGCCCAGCAAAATGCACTTTGGTCGCGAATTTTAGAAACCCTACCAGAGACATTCGGAGTTTATAATCTGTGTTTACAACGAACATGTAACGTACTTTTAATCAGTATTGTTTCATTTTAAGTTCGAGTGCTGCATTTTCATATTTTTTATTGTTTCACTAATATATCAAACAGTCTTTTTAAAGACTAAATTTCGTGTGTATCATTTCTTTTGTAATATTATCCTTTCATATTATTTTTTTATTTTTTTTTTTATTTTTTTTTTGCAATAAATCCAATTCAATTCATATTTATGTGTACCGATGTGCAATTCATGAAAAAAAAATCTGATGTGACCAACACAATACCTCCCGCCATATACTTATGAGGTCTCGTTGCCGCGTGCCTGATGTCTGGTCGCGAATCTGGGGAATCCGATTCGATCCCGATCAACGTCAAATAATTCAAATTTTAAATGGCATAAAACTAACCCTGTGGTAAACGCCCGCACAATACAAATATGTCATCATCATTACCGAAATGTGTGTATAAACCTGAATAGCACACCCAGCAATGGATAATATGCCGTGATAATATATTTATTTGTTTCTTTCTTTAAGTACATACCTGCATATTTACTAATGCTAGAAATTATTTATTTTAAGTTCCTTTCTATTTACAATTTTCCTTTTAAAACGTTACTATTATTAATTTGACATGATTATTTTTTTGACAGTGACATTTATCTGTCAGTTACATACATTTGAGCTGAACTATGTAATCACGGAGATGTGTTTAAAGCATAAGCTCCGAGATATAATTTTTATATTACTTTATAAATTTATCCATAAAATATATAGAAAAAGTATTAAAGCAAACGTGTAGAAAATGGAATAATCTTTAATTTTTAAAATAAGAAATTGCAAAAAAATACATTTAAAGGAATTTTTTCAAGAAAAACTATCTTGAGCTTCAAGTAAACTGCCATTTCCGGTTATCCGATTACCACCAAAATCTAATGGCTTCTCTCCATTTTAGAATAAGGTAGAAATACATGGTTTCGAAACTTTCTGAATGATAGTATTTGAGTTAGAGCGCAAAGAGGATCCACACACACACGCACACACACACACACACACATATATATATATATACATACATACACACATACGCACAGACATCATCGTGAATATGTTAAAAATGGATTCTAGGGATCTTAAAACGTGGTCATTTACCAAAATCTCGGTATACGATTTAAAAAAAAAAAACAATCCAAATTTGCACTTTTTTCGAGTTCCAAGTGATAATTCTAAAGTGCAAATCAAAAATAATTTGAACAATTATTACGAATTGTTAAATAGAAAAAAGTGTGGATAGATATATTAAAAATTGGAAGTGTGGTGCACCCATGGAGTGTGCGTTTGAGCAAGAAAGTTTTACTAAATCTAGATATAACCGTGAATAAATTTTGTGCAAACCAAAATATATGATTATTAGAAAATTAAGTGCAAACTTTTTATATGCCAATTATTTATAGAAACAAGCAAATTTCTTAATAAAATCGCATTACTGACACTAAATTTTCCAGTAACATCAACAGCAAATGTAAAAGATCCTGACCCATCTAATCAACAAAATCAGCTAATTCTACGGAATCGTGCCAAAGGCAGTCCAGGTAGGAGCATTTTTTGTGAAAAGAATAGATCAAATTACAATAATTTATAATATACAAGTATTAATAATTACAATTTTGCAACTAAAAAAAAAAAAACTATTGCTAACTTTACGTATGAACCCGTTCACTGTACTGCCAACGAATGTCTCTCGTAGGGTTTCAAATTATATCCGCAGTGGTGCTGAGATCTAAACCTACACCTACCGATTTATTTGTTTTATTTAGAGACAATGTAAATCTATGAACAATTCAATTTACAGAATTTAATTAATAGTTTTTTTGCATCATTAGCATAGAAACTGAAGTTTTGCGAGTTTGGAGAAGAGGCTTCCAAACTCAAGCTCTGGAAAAGCAGTATGATACACAAGATTTTGTGTGCTGACTTCTCCATAATTTTTTTAAATGAATTTGATATATATTCCAAATAAAATATATACCTACTAGGATTTTTTTTACGTTGGTGACGTCATTAGAAAATTTGAATTACAAACGACATGGACTTATAAACATAACTTGCAAAATTAATAAAAATGTATTTTTATCGTCATGGCATAATACTAACATTAGCTTTGTTCCAACCTGTCATTGCTGATAGTTTTTGACAATCAGACACAATATACCGTTCCAAGCGTACCACATACAAGTTTGTAACTATAGTAAACAGATCAGAGTGAATCTAGCGGCCGATTCGATTTAAAGCAAGTGTTACATAGCCCAGACAGTAAATGTACTACGGACATCAAAAGTATTGTTATTTTATGAAAAACAAGAAATTAACAAAAAAAAAATATTTTTTCTGTTTTTAACATATTCTTATATATATATTTTATCAAAAAAGTAGTTCATATACCAACAAATATTGTAAATAATATATTTTATTTTGGATAATTAGCAATATTACCCTGATTCATTTAAATATTTATCTACAAGATAATGAGAAATGAATTTGAAGGGGTATCACGTACATATTTGGTGGGGTAGTTACCATAGCTCCTCTGAGTAATATGATGTATATTTTGTTTAAATAATAAAAAGGATGAATATATTTTTTTGAGTTTAGAATGTTAAAATATTATTGGCACATGTAACATCCGCTATCAATTTAAGAACAAGCCGTATCACAACTATATTTGGTAGGGTACTTAAGACAACCCCCCTGAGTAATTTAAAGTACATTTTGTTTAAATATTCAGGGGATGAGATATACATTTTTGAGAATTTAGAATATCAAAATATTATTTGAATATGTAACATCCCCTATCAATTTAAGGAGAAGCCGTATCACAACCATATTTGGTAGGATACTTAAGACAACCCTCCTGAGTAATTTAATGTACATTTTTTTTAAATATTCAGGGGATAAGATATACATTTTTAAGAGTTTAGATTTAGAATATCAAAATATTATTTGAATATGTAACATCCCCTATCAATTTAAGGAGAAGCCGTATCACAACCATATTTGGTAGGGTACTTAACACAACCCCCCTGAGTAATTTAAAGTACATTTTGTTTAAATATTCAGGGGATGAAATATACATTTTTGAGAGTTTAGAATATCAAAATATTATTTGAATATGTAACATCCCCTATCATTTTAAGGAGAAGCCGTATCACAACCATATTTGGTAGGGTACTTAAGACAACCCCCCTGAGTAATTTAATGTACATTTTGTTGAAATATTCAGGGGACGAAATATACATTTTTGAGAGTTTAGAATATCAAAATATTATTTGAATATGTAACACCCCCTATCAATTTAAGGAGAAGCCGTATCACAACCATCTTTGGTAGGGTACTTAAGACAACCCCCCTGAGTAATTTAAAGTACATTTTGTTCAAATATTCAGAGGGGATGAGATATACATTTTTGAGAGTTTAGAATATCAAAATATTATTTGAATATGTAACATCCCCTATCAATTTAAGGAGAAGCCGTATCACAACCATATTTGGTAGGGTACTTAAGACAACCCCCCTGAGTAATTTAATGTACATTTTGTTTAAATATTCAGGGGATGAGATATACATTTTTGAGAGTTTTGAACATCAAAATATTATTTGAATATGTAACATCCCGTATCAATTTAAGGAGAAGCCGTATCACAACCATATTTGGTAGGGTACTTAAAACAACCCCCCTGAGTAATTTAAAGTACATTTTGTTCAAATATTCAGAGGGGATGAGATATACATTTTTGAGAGTTTAGAATATCAAAATATTATTTGAATATGTAACATCCCCTATCAATTTAAGGAGAAGCCGTATCACAACCATATTTGATAGGGTACTTAAGACAACCCCCCCCCTGAGTAATTTAAAGTACATTTTGTTTAAATATTCAGGGGATGAGATATACATTTTTGAGAGTTTAGAATATCAAAATATTATTAGAATATGTAACATCCCCTATCAATTTAAGGAGAAACCGTATCACAACCATATTTGGTAGGGTACTTAAGACAACACCCCTGAGTAATTTAATGTACATTTTGTTTAAATATTCACGGGATAAGATATAATTTTTTGAGAAATTTGAGTAGTGAAATATTATATGAATATGTAACGTCCCCTCTCAATTTAAGGAGAAGCCATATCACAACCATATTTGGTGTGGTACTTAAGAAAACCCCCTGAGTAATATAATGTAATTTTGTATAAATATTCAGGGGATGAGATATAAATTCTTGAGAGTTTAGAATGTTAACATATTATTTGAACATGTAACATCCCCTGTTACATATTCAAATAATATTTTGATATTCTAAACTCTCAAAAATTTATATCTTATCCCCTGACTATTTAAACAAAATGTACATTATATTACTCAGTGGGGCTGACTTTAGTACCCTACCAAATATAGTTGTGATACGGCTTCTCGTTAAATTAATAGGGGATGTTACATATTCAAATAATATTTTGATATTCTAAACTCTCAAAAATTTATATCTCATCCCCTGAATATTTAAACAAAATGTACATTAAATTACTCAGGGGGGTTGTCTTAAGTACCCTACCAAATATGGTTGTGATACGGCTTCTCCTTAAATTGATACGGGATGTTACATATTCAAATAATATTTTGATATTCTAAATCTAAACTCTCAAAAATGTATATCTCATCCCCTGAATATTTAAACAAAATGTACTTTAAATTACTCAGGGGGGTTGTCTTAAGTACCCTACCAAATATGGGTGTGATACGGCTTCACCTTAAATTAATAGGGGATGTTACATATTCAAATAATGTTTTGATATTCTAAACTCTCAAAAATGTAAATCTTATCCCCTGAATATTTAAACAAAATGTACATTAAATTACTCAGGGGGGTTGTCTTAAGTACCCTACCAAATATGGGTGTGATACGGCTTCACCTTAAATTAATAGGGGATGTTACATATTCAAATAATGTTTTGATATTCTAAACTCTCAAAAATGTAAATCTTATCCCCTGAATATTTAAACAAAATGTACATTAAATTACTCAGGGGGGTTGTCTTAAGTACCCTACCAAATATGGGTGTGATACGGCTTCACCTCAAATTAATAGGGGATGTTACATATTCAAATAATGTTTTGACAATCTAAACTCTCAAAAATGTATATCTCCTCCCCTGCATATTTAAACAAAATGCACATTAAATTACTCAGAGGGGATGTCTTAAGTACCCTACCAAATATGGTTGTGATACGGCTTCTCCTTAAATTGATAGGGGATGTTACATATTCAAATAATATTTTGACATTCTAAATTCTCAAAAATGTATATCTCATCCCCTGAATATTTAAACAAAATGTACTTTAAATTACTCAGGGGGGTTGTATTAAGTACCCTACCAAATATGGTTGTGATACGGCTTCTCCTTAAATTGATAGGGGATGTTACATATTCAAATAATATTTTGACATTCTAAATTCTCAAAAATGTATATCTCATCCCCTGCATATTTAAACAAAATGCACATTAAATTACTCAGAGGGGTTGTCTTAAGTACCCTACCAAATATGGTTGTGATACACGGCTTCTCCTTAAATTGATAGGGGATGTTACATATTCAAATAATATTTTGATATTCTAAACTCTCAAAAATGTATATCTCATCCCCTGAATATTTAAAGAAAATGTACTTTAAATTACTCAGGGGGGTTGTCTTAACTACCCTACCAAATATGGTTGTGATACGGCTTCTCCTTAAATTGATAGGGGATGTTACATATTCAAATAATATTTTGATATTCTAAACTCTCAAAAATGTATATCTCATCCCCTGAATATTTAAACAAAATGTACTTTAAATTACTCAGGGGGGGTTGTCTTAAGTACCCTACCTAATATGGTTGTGATACGGCTTCTCCTTAAATTGATACGGGATGTTACATATTCAAATAATATTTTTATATTCTAAACTCTCAAAATGTAATTCTCATCCCCTGAATATTTAAACAAAATGTACATTAAATTACTCAAGGTGGTTGTCTTAAGTACCCTACCAAATATGGTTGTGACATGGCTTCTCCTTAAATTGATAGGGGATGTTACATATTCAAATAATATTTTGATATTCTAAACTCTCAAAAAATATATATCTCATCCCCTGAATATTTAAACAAAATGTACTTTAAATTACTAAAGGGGGTTGTCTTAAGTACCCTACCAAATATGGTTGTGATACGGCTTCTCCTTAAATTGATAGGGGATGTTACATATTCAAATAATATTTTGAAATTCTAAATCTAAACTCTTAAAAATGTATATCTCATCCCCTGAATATTTAAACAAAATGTACATTAAAATACTCAGGAGGGTTGTCTTAAGTACCCTACTAAATATGGTTGTGATACGGCTTCTCCTTAAATTGATAGGGGATGTTTCATATTCAAATAATATTTTGATATTCTAAACTCTCAAAAATGTATATCTCATCCCCTGAATATTTAAACAAAATGTACTTTAAATTACTCAGGGGGGTTGTCTTAAGTACCCTACCAAATATGGTTGTGATACGGCTTCTCCTTAAATTGATAGGGGATGTTACATAATCAAATAATATTTTGAAATTCTAAATCTAAACTCTTAAAAATGTGTATCTCATCCCCTGAATATTTAAACAAAATCTACTTTAAATTACTCAGGGTGCTTGTCTTAAGTACCCTACCAAATATAGTTGTGTTGTGATACGGCTTGTTCTTAAATTGATAGCAGATGTTACATGTGCCAATAATATTTTAACACTCTAAACTCAAAAAAATATATTCATCCTTTTATTATTTAAACAAAATATACATCATATTACTCAGAGGAGCTATGGTAACTACCCCACCAAATATGTACGTAATACGGCTACCCCTTCAAATTCATTTCTCATTATCTTGTAGATAAATATTTATATGAATCAGGGTAATATTGCTAATTATACAAAATAAAATATATTATTTACAATATTTGTTGGTATATGAACTACTTTTTTGATAATATATATATATATATATATATATATATATATATATATATATATATATATATATATATATATATATATATATATATATAAGAATATGTTAAAAACAGAAAAAATAATTTTTTTTGTTAATTTCTTGTTTTTCATAAAATAACAATACTTTTGATGTCCGTAGTACATTTACTGTCTGGGCTATGCAACACTTGCTTTAAATCGAATCGGCCGCTGCGAATCGGCCGCTAGATTCACTCTGATAGTAAACAGTCAGAACTTTTTCTGCTGACTATGAGTCAGAGCCTGCGTAATTATTACAAATTCAGTGTTAGTTTTCTTATTTTCCGTTTGTTAAGAGAAGATGAAACTTATACTTATTAGAATTAGATTATTAGATACCCATAAAACTTATTCTATAATATATTATTATATTTTTCTAATGACATAATTTTATTTTCTTTTTAGAAAAAAATAACCGACGATGACACTTGTTATTTGTTGTTAAATTATTTATTTATTTTCAGATTCGCTAGCTTATATGCAACAAACCATGGAGGTAGGAATAATAACATGGAGAGGGCATAAACTTGAATTATGGGCATGGGGAATGTAACCTGGTGGGGATGGACGCAGGTACTATTATATTAGTACACATTGTAGTGGGGATTCGCAAAACATCTAGAGGAAAACGAATATAAAACATGATATGTATCAAAAAGTCGCAAACAGTAAACACTACTCCAACACACGTACACGTACAAAAACATGCAATGCACAATTAACAGCAACAAGCTTATAATTTCATACTGACATGAGACACATTGTAGAGGAGGAAGCGGCTTCATTAGTGATTATAAATACTCCATCCATATTATTCCTACCTCCATGCAACAAACACTCGCTTAGGTACCGTCACCATCACATTCAGCGT
Source organism: Harpalus rufipes (assembly GCA_951394225.1). NCBI lineage: Eukaryota > Metazoa > Arthropoda > Insecta > Coleoptera > Carabidae > Harpalus > Harpalus rufipes. Next base: position 66,069,341 of record OX596274.1, read on the forward strand.
CGTAACACTTACATGTTTCAGATTTGTCAGTAACTAGTTTAAGTACACGCATGCGCATTAAAAAAATCAGATGTTGCAAATTCGTCCAAAATTATCGGCTGGAACAAAGCTATTATTTTTTTTTGTAAACTAACCTCACATATCTGGTTGGTTTCATGACCCGCCCATGATGGCGACGAATAACTTATATACGGACTTCACTGTATATGCGTCATTGTAATCTATACTCAAACTTCTCCAGAACACTATCGAGTGTGGCGCTACTCATATATTATTTTGCTTACTTATTTTCAGAAATAATTGTTAGAATTCAATAAACTCCTCTGGAATTAGTAAAGCAAAATATACATACGTATGTATATCGTATTTATAACAATTATTATTTAAACGCGTATTGGTGCATCTACATAATATTAAACTTTTGAGAGAGAGAAATGTTTCTAACTTTTACTAAACACTAATTCGTGTACTCTAATAGTTTGATAAATTGTTACTTCTCCACCTACGTTTTGTGTTATGTAATTTAATTTAGTGATTATTTCAGTTTTCTGAACATTGCTGAAATTAATTTTAGAGAACTAAATTACTCAAACTACATTTAGTTTTATATTATTTCTATATTTAATTTGTATATTGTATATTTGTACGGCAGTTACATTATTTGATAATCCTATCTTGCTTCTACTTTAATTAATATTGATAGTATTTATCTCACATGGCAATACAGAAATTATTATTCGGGTTCATCTTGACACTTCGTGAAATTGACTATATAGGAATTATTATTACAAAAATCTAATGTGGCCAACACAATACCTCCCGTTTAGTTTAATTTTTATTCATGTAAGTACTTAAAAGTAAATTAAATTTAAATACCGGGTTCGATCACGACCGACGTCAAAATCGAATTTTAAATGGCACAGAAATGACCCCTGTGATGCACTGTCCACGCCAGCAATAAGTGCTCGTGAGGTAACACCTGGTAAACGCCAAACAATTTTGTGCCATTTAAAATTCTAAAATATTTGGCGTCGGTCGGAATCGAACCCGTTCTACAGATTCGCATGAAGTGACGCCTGGTAAACGCCCGCACGGTACAAATATGTCATCATTATTACCGACATCTGTGTACAAAGCAAATTGGCTCACCCAGCAATGGGTAATATGCCGTGATGATATATATTATATATTTTTATTATCTTACCTATATTCCTACATATTTACTTATGCTGGACACTTTATTAAGTTCCTTTCCATATAATTATTGTTCCATTTACTATTTTCTTTTTAAAACGTTACTATCATTATTTGAAAGACTTAATTTGTTGACAGTGACATATACCTGTCAGTTACATGCATTTGAGATCTAAACTGTGTAACCATGGAATTGAGGTTTAAAGTGTAGGCTCTAGGGTTAAAATTATAAATAGTTTTATAAATTTATCCATAAAATATATAGAGAAAGTAACAATTCAGTTTTAGTTAAATAGCAAATGAAAGATATTAATGTCACTATTTAAAAGTTTTTAAAAAATGTTATCCAAAAGTAATTTATAAAAGTTGAAAAAGCTATCAAAAAGTACAGAAAAATAAGAAAAATACAAGAAAATATTTATTTAATTTAAATTTGACATTATTTAAATGTTGCAATGAAATTAATGTGTAAAATAAATGAAAATAAATTACAATACAAAATTTTAGGTCTTATTAAATCCAGTCAAAGGGAGAAGTTATACTGAATATTCAAGAAATACTTGAATGTTAATATAAATTATTTCCCTTGCCCACATCCTTTTATTTCTTGAATTACCCACAGAGCAATAATCTAAAGGATTTTATGGCCGGTTGCACCAACATAACTTAAATATTAAACTTAGTTTAAATTGACAATATTGTATCGAAATGAAATTTCAAATTAATTATAATATATTGCTGTCAAAATTTCGATTTGCATTTTTTTGTTTAAGTCTAGCTTAAAATTAAGCCTTGTTGGTGCAACTGGGCATTAATAACACAAAATCCTATTAGGTGTCAGGTCCCTGCTATGATGTAACATGTTTGTATTTATTGTAAAAATGGCATGTCACATAGTATTTCCGCCTTTATCTGGTGTTGTGTAAACTGTGCAATACAAAGATCCTCAGAATTGTATTGCCAACTGGTCATTCTATATCTCTATATTATTTTACTCAAGACTTTAAAAAACTGTTTTCTTCAAGATCGTGTGCGATTTGATATTATTATTTATTTTCAAAAATTGTATTCTATAAGTTATATAAGTATATTCAACGTAATTTTCACTTTTCTAATAATTTTAAGAATAAATTAAAATACTAGTTCAATAGTAGAGCGGTAACATTCCTGTTGGTCCCAAAGATTGATTTGCAGGGACGGAAAAGTGCCTGAGATGCTCAGCTTTTCATGCTAATCAGAAAGATCTTTTGTATCGATGCCTTTTCCACAGTAGATGTATTATAAATATAATGGGTTCTAGCATCATCTGGATATTAAACCTTGATACCGTATTTTTCCGACTTATTTGAAGTATGCATTTTAAAACAATAACAACCTTTGAATCCTACAAGAATCTCATCCACTATAACATTAGCACTCAACGAAAAAACCGCGCGGGCGTTTTCATTAAAATTTTCCAGCATTCCTGTCATAAAAGTTATGTTACCATAGTAACAAGAAAAAAAATGTTTGAGATAATAGGTACCTGATATAGCTGCTGCCGGGTCATATTTGAGGCGTTCTTTCCTTTCATTCCTCATATCAAATCGAAGGCAGGTCAACAATACCGAAAATATGAGTGCAGGCGTGATGAGTCTAAAAAATTCTCTTTCAGTTTCATCTGTGGCGATATAGCTTCTAGATTTTTTAATGTCTGACTTGAATACAGCAGCTAAGAGTAGAAGACCAAGAAATTATTTTATTTCGGTTTCATTGGTATCACTAAACTTAGTCTGATTTTAATTTGATTTTAGTAGTTTCAGAATAATATAATGTGCAATTGTATCTAACATATCTTGGGTAAACATTTTATGCCAGACCGCAATTAGTTCAATATGTTCGTTTATGAAAGGACGTTGGAGACAGCGAATTTTTATAATATTGTAGCTCGGAAACGGTTCTTTTGTGGTTCAATTTGTCTGGTGGAGTCACTGGAATTATACTTTCATGTGAACTTTCAACAACGGCGTCGCAGGGAGGGGGGGGGAGGTCCCTTACCGTAATAAAAATGTAATAACCTAACTTGACAGGAAAAACGTAAAACATTTGTTAATTTATTTGTTTCAATTCAATATGCCTATCGTTATTTTTGGAGTGTTTTTAGACATTTTCATACCTAATTTCTGTCGTTACAAAACGTAAAATTAGTTTTATTTATTGATTCAGATGCTTCAAGCTCTACAAATTTGTGAATAAAATTTTATTTTAATTCTAAACATTTTTTGTATTTACACTTCTGTTCTAAAATTATTTGGGCAGAAATTACAGCCATATGAAAGTTTCACTATTATACATATTTCAGTTCATAAAAAATAGACACCCGGTATGTATGTAATTACATACTTGAATATGTATACGTGTATTTAATTTTTTTGTTTCATTTTATGTGTGTATAAGAAAGAATACAGTATAAGTAAATAAAAATAAATAAATATTTCATCACGGCATATTACCCATTGCTGGGTATGCCAATCTGCTTCATACACAGATATCGGTAATGATGGAATATTTGTACCGTGCGGGCGCTTACCAGGCGTCATCTCACGGGCACTCATTGCTGGCGTGGAGAGTATAAGTATCTTTATTATTTAAGATAAATGAGTGCCCAATCTTTCAAATATTTTTTTGATAGTATCCACCCTGCATTTACATCCTGGCGCCACCATTGACTTTCACTTTATTGGTCGACAATTTCTTGAACAATATCTTCCTCTGTATTAACAATATCTTCTTCTGAAATAATTTCTTCCTCTCTTGGAACAATCTTTTCCTCTGTAGTAATTTCTTTTCTTGCAACAATTTCGTTATCAGCTGATATTTCACTTTCCGAATCATACTCGCTGTGAACAGTCTCTTCTATGTCATTTTCATTGTCGGAAAAATCAGTATCGATTTTGCCAAATCAGGCACTAACTGTCTCCTCAACATTGAAATCGCAAAAAATTACTTTTGGTATCCTGTTCTGAAAAACTATTTATCAATTTTTTTACATATACCACGTTGTGAAGTCTCAGGGTCTCCTGGTACAGATAAACGTGAATCAAAACAATGTTAAACAAAATCACTCCCTATGAAAAAAATTTGAACTACTCAAATAAGACAAGGAGTTCCAGAGACCCCACAACGTCGGTTAAGGGTTAAAAATTCTAATATAATTTATTGGTAAATATGTATCATTAACAAAATTTTCATTTTTAGTTTTTAAATTTAAAAGAAAAAGATAAAAAATGGATATTATTAACAATATTATTAACAAACAATTAATATAAAAATAATAATATTAAATTCAATAAAATTTAAAAACCACAATATTACTCAATCAAACAAAAAAAGTAAAAAACTCAGTAAAACCCAATAAAACTTGAAAAACCAAAAAAAACCTTGGGCCGGATTTTTTTAAACGAGCTAGCTTTGATGGCAATGAAAAATTAAAAAATAAATTATCCTCTATTATTCTATCTTTTTACCTTTCTATAAATTTGATTTCGATTTCAACCCTCGTATTAATATTTTTTTCTTCAAACGTCATAAAAGTAGCAACTTTTGTGACTTGATTCACAAGGTAGAAGTTTAATTTCTACACCGCCGGAGTAGAAGTAGTTTATTTTTTTACGCCGCCTTCAAAGGAATAATATAAATAAATATCCATAGAAACTATACAGAATCAACGAATAAGAAGTAACTTGTATAAAAGAAACCTGTAATATCGTCCTCAATGACACTATAACACAGTGGCTAACCTAATAATAAAGTTACTAAATACCATCAATAGCTGTCAAATTAAATAAATAACCTATGAATTGAAATATAAACAGAATTTACTTTTGAGGAAATAACATATTAAAGAAAGCAGACTTACAGATTACAATTACAGGGACGGTAATGAACATAAGAATACTTGAAATAAAAGTGATAAGAAAAGTTTATATTGTTTTGCAGTGATTCCTGGATATATCTTTCAGTCACACTATTAGATTTCCATTCAATTGAACAACGTCAGGGGGCGTACATTATAATACTTCAAATTCCGACATAATTGCGCACAAGGAGGATATAAAATTGCACAGGTTTTATTTAAACGTCAAAACGTGAAAAATTTCACTTCAATGTTTATAACAAAAAGTAAACAAATAAGTATTCATAGCTACAGGGAAATTGAAATCGCAAACGTAAATTTCGTAAAATGTAACGTCAGTAGTAGATATTTTTCTTGAAATATGTATACGTTTGAAGAAAAAATATAATGTGTCAATCGGAGTAAAATGTCTTTGTATGCCTCGCGTGCAATTGTCCGACTCGCTTCGTTCGTCGTGCAAACTTCCAAGTTCACCACACAAAGTATCACTTTCACTCCTAATAACACAATATACTATTGTTGTACGGCAGAAATGCAAAATTTTCTAGTAAAAGAAAAACAAGGCCGAAAGTGTAAAACATATACACATACAGGAAAAACTTGTATCCTTTATTCAATAGAGAAGCTAAATAAAACTTTAACCTACAGCTTTGATAAATACACGTGACAACAAAAGAAAACTTTTAAATTAAAATTTATGAAAGTAAACTTGTAGAATTTAATAGATTTTATTGTATTTAAACACAATGTTTTTATTTGTAGCAGGCAAGTGTAAATTTAATTATTCATTTCAAATAAATATATACTCTAGTGAGCACAAAAATAATTAGCTAGTTGGTATCTGTAGCAGAAGTTTTTAATTAAATTTGTCATAGTTAAAAGCTGTAGGATTGCCATGTTTCAAAGAACCTAATTAAATTTTAAGTTTTTTCCCCAATTTATGAATTTTATAATTAAAATGATCAACTTTGAAACTTTACTCTTGTACTTGTAGTTTAATACTTTAATGCATATTACTAACATTATTTTACGTGAATGTCTTTACTAATTAAGTAAATTTTCTGTGTTCAACTATTTTATAATCTTAAATTTGTTTGTAACTAAATTGAAATAAAGTAACAAAACTATTTGAAAAGTATTTAAAATTCTATTCTTCACTACTCCTCTCATAAAATTGGAAGTACCCTACCATCGTTTTCTCTTCGGATTGGTTAATGCTCAATCTTGTTTACACCCGAAGATAAACAAAATTCAAATCATTTTGCACATCGTTGATATTTTTTGAGACTAAATTAATGTTGTAAATGTATTCCTTGTAGTCATAAACATGATATCGGGTTTAATATAATGCAAAATTTCGTAAATTAGCGATAACATCTGTATAGGTCGCTAAATTAACATTTTTATACATTTAATTTTTGTTAAATGTTGCTATTTTCCATACAGTATGTTCGAATAACTTGCTAAATAATATTTTATATAAGTTTTGTGTTTGTACGTTAGACTAGGGTATATATTTAGTAAAAGTCAGATTGCTACTTTAAACTATTTCTTTTAATTGGATGTGGAAATAAATAGGTTGAATTTTTTTACAGTGTATGTATTATGTGCAAATAGCCATATCCGTTTATACTGTATGTGCAAATAGTCTAATTAAATAATAAGTTTTTTCCAACATATAATCAAATCAGTACAGAACTGTGCGACGCATGCGCAGTATTCAAATGGCATTCCCATTTTAATATTGCGCATACATCGGACAGTTCCGTACTGATTTAATTACATGTTGGAACAAACCTAATATATTTTAAACAAAGAAAAAAAATAGATATGATAGTTTTGAGCTGTTTTTTTTTTGTTTCCTATAGCTTTTATTTCGGAATAAACGTTTTTATTGTAAAACGCCCTACTGCGGAAAGTGGTATACGAGAAAACAAAAGCTATAAAATAAAGTCACTAAAAATAAAAACTTGTTCGTTTTGCCGTTTACTACTGTGCCGATTATCCAACATTTTTGTGTATTTTAATTTTAATTTAACCCTATCAAAATGCTCAATAAATTGTATGTGCACAAATACTTTTAAAAACAAGAACATATTTATTCACAATGCATTTTTATAGGAGACCAAAACTAATTCTTGATCAATCACACAAATAAATAAAATAATAAAACACACGTGCATCAATACCTTACGGCAATGATGATACCGCTTCCTCTGTTCATTGAGCAACAGCTATTTTTTGATGCTGCGTTAAGCCGTATCCACATTGAAACTAACATTGTTAGCTAACAGTGTTCTCTAATGTTTGCTAACATGTATTAGCGTATGTAAAATGTTATTACGTTTGTACTAACATTTGGCGACCTAATAATAATGTTCGCTAACAAAAATTGATGTTCTATCGTGTGTTAAAACTTGTAGATCTAGGATTTGTAAGTTTAAAATGTATATTTTGTATTATAAAAATAAGTGTTTACAATTACAAAAATACTTTTCCTGAAAATTAGTGACCTGGCGAGGATTTAAATATCAAATATTTTGATGGTAACATTCTCATAAAAACTTTAAAAACTGCCGTCATCAATTTACAAATCTAACAAAAGGAAAACTTCTCTTCCTTTTCTTAAAACTGTAGCAAACGCATTTTGTTATCCTGTTTACATCATTATGTTAACTAACATTCTTATCAACAATTGTTCACGAACTATATTGCTGAACATTTGCCTGGCAACAAAAAATGTTAGCTAACAATATTCGTTTTAATGTGGACCCGGGTTTATTTTACCAGTAACTGAAAGGAGGAAAACGAAGAGCAATCTAAAGAAAGTGACTACTTAATATTTTTTATTTTTGTTATTTAGCGCTGCGAACTAATTTTGTTTTATTATTGAAGGAAAAAATCTAATGGCGCGCCTATACAGGAGTTGGACGACTTCAAAGGCACGTCGCTCGTGCCATGCGGGCAGCCTCGTGACTCGTCGGCTCTCTCCGCCTCGAGTCGGCGCCCCACGCTCGCCAATTTACTTGTGTGTATCAGTGTATCGACATCGTTTCATGTATACTACATGGTTACTTATATATATCGGTGTATCGGAGCGAATTTGAAAAATCTGATGTGGCCAACACAATACCTCCCGTTTAATTTATTTTTATTCATATTAATACTTTAAATTAAATTAAATTTAAATACCAGGTTCGATCCGAACAGACGCTAAATATTTCGAAATTTAAATGGCACAAAAATGACCCCTGTTTTGCACTCTCTAAACGCTCGCACGGTACAAATATGTCATCATCGTTACCGAGATCTATATACAAAGCAGATTGGCACACCTAGCAACGGGTAATATGCCGTGACGTTATATTTATTTTATTTATTTATATACTTACCTATATTCCTATATATTTACTTATACTGGTAACTGTATTAAGTTCCTTTCCATATAATTATTGTTCTATTTACTATATTCTTTTTAAAACGTTGCTATTATTATTTGAAATGCTTAATTTGTTGACAGTATGACAGTGACATATATCCGTCAGTTACATATATTTGAAACCTACACTGTGTAACCATGGAGTTGCGGTTAAAACGTAGGCTTCGGGATTAAAATTATATATAGTTTTATACATTTATCCATAAAATATATAGAAGAAGTTTTAATATAAACCTGTAGAAAATTTAGTAATCTTTAATTTTTATATAACATAAATCTCGAAAAAATAACATTTAAAGGTATTTTTCGAAGAAAAACTAATTTGAGCTTCCAGTTAAATTGCATTTCCGGTTATCTGATTTACATCAAAATCTAATCACTTCTTCCCATATAAGAGTAAGGTAGAAATACAAGGTTTCAAAATTTTCTGAACGATAGTATTTGGGCTAGAGCGTAAAGAGGATCCACACACAAGACACACACACACACACACACGCACACACACACACACATACACACAGATCACCATCATGAAAATGTTAAAATTAGATTCTAAGGGCCTTAAAACATGGTCATTTACCAAAATCTCGATATGCACTTTTTATTTTTAGCACGATCCCTCTACCTCCCTTACCAAGGGTAGCGAGAGGTAAAAAGCAGTGTCACTTCGAGCAATAAATACTTCAATAAAAATAAATTTCAGTGTTCACTAGAATTGGGATTGAAAATCCTATTGAGGAGTTGCTACAATAAAATAAAAATAACGATATACATATTTTCTTTGTATTCTGATAATATTTATTTAATTTGTTTGAAAATATAACATAAAAGGAAGAAGAAAATAATTGTTTTGTAGATTGTCGAAGGAGAATCAGTCGAGTGGTTTGTTTTAGAATTCCTACGCTTTACCTTAACTTATAATATGGCAAAGCGTTTGAATTCTGAAACGAAAAACTCGCCAACCACCCATCTGTAAGGACATCTAAGAAGACATAATTTTGCGACACAAGTTTTAACGATCCTTTTTCAGTTTCACTAACTTTCAAAATGTACAATTTTTCTTAAAAGATGTTAATTAATTGTAGAATTCGCACTTTGAACAAATGTTTGCGGAATTATTTATCACCTAAAAAATTTAACATTTTGAGAAATACCAAATAGAAATAATTATTTATAATTTAATTCAAGTGTACTTTGCTCCACATTGAGAATGAAGTAAGTAGTACCACAGGGTTCAATTTAGTGGCATTAAAATTCGAACTAATTTTTGGCGTCGTTCGGGATCGAACCCGGGTCTTTAGATTCGCGACCAGACACTCAGGTATGTGACCATGAGACCCCCATAGTAAGGTAAATATTTGTGAAATAATATATAAACACACATTTTAGTACTTACATATTATTAGTACTAAAATACATAATTTTCAAAATTAACCTGTACATTACAGGTTTGACAAATAAAACTTTACAATGTAAATTCATGTCTGCAATTAAACAATCATCAAGGTAGAAACATAAACCCCATCTTACAATGTCTCATTCTCAAGGTGGAACAAGATATTTTAAGAAGATTAAATTTTCCATCGTATGAACTAAGTTCACGTATACATACATGCATGAAGAAAATCTTTTAACTATTGCACGTACTCGTTTCTTGTTATAACGTATTTGCTTCTTGTAAGTTGCAAAGTTCATATTTATACATTCCATATCTAAAGTATTTGAACAAAAATTCCAGATTTAATTTATTTTTAAATACTAATAACTTGTCTTGTCAGTATTTCATGTTACAATTTTCGATATTGTTTACCTTTAGAATGTCAGTATGTTAATGTTGCCCCCGATGTCATCATATTGAAATTCTTATTTGAATTAAATTATGTTTTCTATTTTGTACATGTGTACTTTTTTTTAATTAATAATATATTCAAATGGTAATAAGTAGTGATGGCCACGAGTTCGAGCTTTATTCGACTCGACTGGAAGCTTGACTCGAAAAAGAGTGAAGTTTCGAGTCAAGATTAATTTTATTTCGAGTCAAGTATCGAGTTTCCAGCTCTTTCGGGTAACTATACAAGTTGTATTTCAAAATACAAGAGACAAAATAATAAAATATTTTCGCCTTAACAACAGACTCTATTATGTTGTATTCATATTGGACCTCAGACATAAAGAAGAATTTTTCCCGCGATAAAATATATCTCTCAATGTCTTTCTCGAACTATATAAAAATATTAAAATCAGCAGAAAGAAAACGCATCTTCATCATCAAAGAATCTCGTAAGCAAACTGATACTGAAGGAGAGGATGATTTTAATATTGACACAATATATAATATTAAAAGAAACGAGATTGAACGAAGATTCATTATCGGATTAATTATCCACCTATATTCTTTGTTATGGACAGCAAAATATCTTGTTATTGTGAAAATCTCACGAAGACAATATACAGTGGCTCACAGTGAAAATGATACACGTGCGCAATAAATACTTAAATTGCTATGGATAAAAAACAAAAAGATTTATTACAAACAATAAATGTAATTTATTATCCTTAGACTTTCCTTTGTATAAAAATAATAATTACAATATAACAAAAAAATAATGTTCAAGAAAATGGTAAAATTTAATTTTACAATGAAAACGATACACTTAGTAATAAATAAAAAATATATATCATCACGGCATATTACACATTAGTGGTGTTCCAATCTACTTTATACACAGATTTCGGTAATGATGATGACATATTTGTACTGAGCGGGCGTTTATCAGGCATTACTTAAAATTTAAAATTCTAAATATTTGGCGTCGGTCGGGATCAAACCCTGTTCCCCAGATTCGCGACCAGACACTCAGGCACGCGGCCACAAGACCCCAACGTAATAATAAAACAATTAACATTTTGCTGAACCTTTTATTGCCATTTTTAATCAATTTGGAATAGATTTGATTAAAGTTCTCACATATCCAGAGGTAATTTTCACGTGTTTCAAATCTATTTTTTGTGGTATATGATGAATTTCTTTCTCTAATTTTGATAGTCATATTCTCTCAATATTCTTCTTTATAGTTTCTACACATGCTTTCTTGCCTTGATATGTTTCCACTTCTATAGTAAGCTTTGGGGCACTTAATTTTGAATTTCCTTTAATTTGTCTTAAATTCCAATTTACAAATCTTTTTTTCATTTTTGAGTCTTTCAAAAATATGCTGTACAATTGCAAGTACTTTATTACAAATTCTAGATAAAATTCTAATACTATTTCCATTATTATAATGGAAAATGCTTAATTTTCTTTGCTCTACAGAAACTTCATAAATAAAAGCAAATAAATTAATTTTTATTGTACGGATATAGAGATATTACGTAAAAGCCTCTAATTTAACAATAGTATATTGTGTTATTAGGAGTAAAATTGATACTTTGTGTGGCGAGCGTGGAAGTTTGCACGACGAGCGAAGCGAGTCGGAGAATTGCACGCGAGGCACACAAAGATACTTTTACTCCGAATGACTTATTATATTTTTTCTTCAAACGTAGATATGTAAAGAAAAATATCTACTACTTGACGTTATAATAATTAGAAACATTTTACATAAAGTACGTTTGCAATTTCAATTACCCTGTTGCTATGGAAACTTATTTGTTCACTTTTTGTTGTAAACATTGAAATGAAACTTTTCACGTTTTGACAATGTAAATAAAAACTGTGCAATTTTATATTGTCTTCGTTTACAATTATGTCGGTATTTGAAGTATTATAATGTACGCCACCTGAAGTTGTTCAATCTGATGGAAATCTAACAGTGTTGGTGAAAGATATGTCCTAGAATCACTGCAAAATAATATGAACTTGGGCGGCGTTTAGGGGGGCAAGAGGGGGGAAGCACTTGTCTGCAAGTCTGCTATTCTTTAATATGTTATTTCCTCAAAGCAAACACTGTTTATATTTCAATTCATAAGTTATTTATTTAAATTTGACAGCTATTGATGGTATTTCGTAACTTTATTCTTTGGTTATCTAGTGTATTATAGTATCATTTAGGGCGATATTACACGTTTCTTTTGTACAAGTTACTTCTTATTCGTTGATTCTGTATAGTTTCTATGGATATTTATTTATTTTATTTCTACCTTGTGAATCATGGCAAAAATGATGCTATTTTTATGACGTTTGAAGAAAAAAAAATATATTTAAATTTCTTACAAACCGAAAACTAACAAAAAAGTGTAAAATTTAGTATGGGAGTTTAATTTTAATTTACTTGAAGTATGCATTTACATGTAATAATGCAGTTGTGAAATTTTGATATTCTAATTGAATAGGTCATTTTGAAAAGGATCAACTAAGGATTATAAAATTTATCAAGAGAAGAAGAAAAAAATTAAGTGCTCTGTTCTTGTAGATTTTTTTTTTTTGCTAAAAATGAAGAAAATGATTGTTCTTTAGCTACCGTTGATGTGATTAATTTCTTGGTATCTTTATAAGATTGTGGGATGTATGGTATAATTTCCTTATGTCCTTGATTTCCGATGTTTTCCAAATACAAGGTGTAATTTTTAAAGCGCGTCCTAGGGCTATAATATAGACAATTAGTTCTTTAGCTGCCTATTATAGAGAAAAAAATTACGAATTATTTGATACCTAACATGATACATTTCTGTTTCATATAGTCATAAAAAAAATCAAAAATTTGCGAAATTAAGAAAAAAAAAATCATTAACGATGAAACTGATAGCACAGTAACAAAACAGTTGTTGACTTAAGGCAGCTAATTAACAAAGGTTTATTTGCATTTTATTTGTTAAAATTATTATTATTTTGGTTTTTCTCCATTTTACTATTACTGTAAGTTTTATGGTTAATGATTTTTTTTTAATTTCGCAAATTTTTAAATTTATTTTGTGGCTTTATATGAAACAGAAATGTAACGTGTTTGATATCAAAAAAATCGTAATTTCTTTCTCTATAATATGCACCAATTCTTTTTTCCATAAATTAATATAGAAACTTTTATGGCAGCTGTTATAGCCCTATGACCCGTTTTAAAAATTACACCTCTTTATCTGGGTATATGACTTGTTCAGGGGATACTTGGACGCATGAGACTTGGCCCGTTTTCATAAGGGCTGATGCTCGAGGAATTAAAATTAGTGATGATTACTCTTCAGAATTACCGGGTCATTTTATAGTATAAGAATATGAAGTTAAACTGTGAAAAGTATTATAATAATGTTTAAATTCTTAATAAGAATTTTGTTTCAATCATACATCATACTTAATAATAAAAATATTACAAAGTTGTATCACGGAGAAATTCGCAATTTGCTTTTCAGTTTGCATTTTTACTAAATGGCTTTAGTCAAAGCATCTCTCAGTAGATGGCTCTGTGGGTACTAACATACATGTACAGACTTTCTACCATCGTAAAAGATCTTATGATCGCTGCCAGCACATCGAGTCGTTGCCTCTGTTCCAGGAGTCCACTCACTGTGGACCGGACAGAGGCCACAGGTTACATCACCGTACGACTTGTTGGATGGGGGGGCAAAGAGGGCGTTGCCCCTCGAAAAAAATATAGAAGGGGCGAAACTATGTTTTGCCCTCCCCCCCTTCCTCTATTCAATTTTTTTAGCGCTTTTGCTTCGATTTCATTAATTTAAAAATATTTCAATCATGGTTCAGTTGGAACGTATTCGATAGATGGCCACTAAATTCACAATTTTCATTTTAGTTTCACATTCGATCATGTAGCTATATCTAATTGTCATGCTGGATTTAAATACAATTTCAAATAACTTTTTTTTTTATTTTAGGCGTAACATGTTTAAAATAATGTAAAAAACATAAAATTCGTAGGTACTTAAACTAAACTGTATTTTATTTAATTTTTCTGTAATTATTATTAATGACATAAATTTCATGAAATAAAAAATATATATGAAAATAATATTTTTTTATTAAAAAAAAAAATGCCCTTTTCTGGGTAATAGAAAAGTCGACGCCTATGTACACCAAATAGTGCGAAACGCGTCTGTGGTTATTTGTTGTGCTGGTCGGCTTCTGACAATGGCTTCATTGAAGACGACTCAGAAGTTGTAAACTGGTGAAACATTGACGTAACTTTGTAATATTTTTATTATAATGTTATTTCACGGAGAAATTCTTAATTTGCTTTTGCAGTTTTTACGTTAGACTTTTTTACCTATTTTTGAAAATCGTCATTACTGATCAACTTTTATGAGATACAGTACATATTGTATTTGTATTTTACGAGATGCAAATTTTGTTGCAAATATTTCCACTTGACGCATTTGTTGAGGATTCCAAAATTAAAAGCGCTTCTGGGCTTCTGGCACAGCTTTATACCTGTTTTCGGACCTGTGCGCTTATCCTACTTGTTTCGCAATATATATTTATTTTTAATTAAATAAGTGTACTGCGAACATTTAACAATTTTATGTGATAATTTGCGCTCTTCAGATGATTAATCAACAACTCATCTCAAATTAAATTGGAGCCGGGACTGCACTCAACACACAACAATTTCAGCGCTATTTCAATGCAATTTGTTTGTTTTATATAGTACTTACTCACGTCCCTGTAAAACTGGAATAAAGTTTATTTATTATCCAGTTAGTTGTAGCAGGGAGGTTGTTCGCTGTACTCACGCAGCTACATCGCATTGCCTGCTGTTATTTTGTAATGAACACGTGTTTAAAACAAGCTTAACGACTGGCAGAGTGCTACTGGCACGGAACATGGAACTTGTGACCTTATAACCCTACATCCCGGTTGCGTCGGTGATGAACATGGGGTAATGTTGCTGATTTCTCCTGCCTTGTTCTGCCTCTAGAGAAATTGGTCTGGACTGCGGTTTTTACTTTGTCCTCATATTTATTTTTCCTCACATGAAATCAAACTTCCATTTCATATTTCTGCTTCTATATAAAGTTCACAATATGTATTGTCACTGGTATCACGTGTCCAAATTATGTCAAATTACAAAACTTATTACTTGAATGTATATAACTACCTATATAATTCATAAATGAATAATATGAAATTATATATGCAAGTAGGTAGGTATCTATAACTGTGATTTTACATAAATACCTTAAAAATAAATATTTGTTACAATTACTCAGATCTGAGTAAAATACCAGACAAAAGTACTAGAATTCAGCAGTAAAAGTCCGAAAAGATTCCACCTTTATTTTATTATTATTTTAAAGTATAAATAAAACAAAGACTATTAGTACAAATCAGGTAACAAAATTACTGTTAATAAGCGATTTACATTTCCCCAGAATTTGAAAAAATAAATCTAACGATCTCAAACTATTTTCCCCATATATCTAAATGCTCAAGAAGAATATTATATTTTATAATTACCTAAGTACTTTGTCCATTAAAAAATGCTGTGTTAAAGGATATACAAAAATATCCTTCCAAAATTTTTGTTAAGGCAGAAAAAGTTGATCCATTTATTAAGTGGAAAAACTCTAACGTAATAAATACATACAGAATGTGCAACGAAACGTGGAGAAAGTCTTCATTTAATGCAATAAAATATCTATAGTACTAGATCTTTAAAAAACAAAATATGACATTTTCGTCAAAAATCAGATAATCATAGAAATGAAAAACAAATAAAACATATCAATGAAAATCATAATATTTACTGCTGAATTATAATAATGTAGACACAATTATTACAGCAATGAACATAAATAACACTGAATTGAACTGTCAGAATTTTTTATTTCCATGGCTATCTGATTTTTGCCGAAAATGTCATGTATTTTTTTTCTAATTATCTAGTGCTACAGATATTCTTGTGACTTTTTAAAACAAAAATTAATTCTAAACAAC
The DNA here is from genome assembly GCA_951394225.1 of Harpalus rufipes. Taxonomy (NCBI): domain Eukaryota; kingdom Metazoa; phylum Arthropoda; class Insecta; order Coleoptera; family Carabidae; genus Harpalus; species Harpalus rufipes. The sequence continues at coordinate 66,085,751 of OX596274.1, forward strand.
TTTTTACCTCTCGCTAAGAGAGGTATTGGATTCATGCTAAAAATCGCATATCCAGATTTTATTGAATAAGCACGTTTTAAGGTCTCTACAATCCGATTTTAACATTTTTACGATGATGTCTGTGTGTGTGTGTGTGTGTGTGTGTGTGTGTGGATGTGTGTGTGTGGGATGTTGGAAGGACGGTTACTCAAAAACTATAAGACTTAAAATTTGTTTAACAACGTATTTCCCAATCGGACATTCATGGGAAGATCTGAAAAGGTTTTGGTAACAATTGGACAACCGGAAGTAGAAGATTCTTGAAAAAAAATCTTCTAAATATTATTTTTTGAAAATTTTTCTTGATAATATTAAAGAAAAATAAATTCTCTTTCTGATACATTTAAATATTTTTATACATATTTTATAGATTTAGAGATAAAAGGAATATAATATATAAAATAATGTTGTAATTAATTTTACAACCGAAAGGATGCCATGAAAAATAGTTGCAAATTTAAATTATTTGTAACTGACAGATAAATGTCAGTGTCAGAAATAATGAGTAATGAAAGAAAAATGTATTTGGAGAATCCCTTAATTCTTGATCTGTGACTATTATGGAGATGACAAGTCTAGGTTGAAGGACTTAAATTTGTTTCAAACATTATGGGACAATGTACACCAGTACTATAGACTAGAGTAACTTTGAATTGCGAAAAAGCTATCAAATTCTTCTCAAGTAAGTTGTAAATATTGACAAAATTACACATCGATATAAGAATAATCGGAGTGTAATCTATCCGTCACTTTATTAAAGGGAATTAGTGTTATTTAGATATAACAAGTATGAAAAAATAAAATGTAAAAGAAGATATGTAAGAATAGATGCACAATCCATATATACATTTTAGACCGCCCAAAATTAATGTTTTTACTAGAAGAATATGAAGAGAAAGTAAACAAGGTTGTTCGAATTGAAAATTGCTGTTACCAGCCTAATATTTATATATGGTAAACTCTACTTTGTAATTTATTGTAACATAATTTATGGTAAAATATCTTTATGTTGAGACATGCTATTATTGAATAATAAAGAAGTTTATACGTCATAGATTTATATGAATATATTATTTGTATTTATAAAAATATTCTTTGCTTTATGCATACAGCCAGGTAAAATATACGGCGAGAGGTTATGTGCTGGCCACATCAGATTTTTATTCTTGTTCTTTTGCTCTAAAATGTGAGTAGAATCAATTTTCGCACATTTTTAAAATCGTATGTTAATCTTCTATGTTCCAAGTTTCGTTGCAAACCCTGTTCTCGTATGTCTGCGCGTTGCACAAAGAATGATTATAATTATCCAGGTACATTTTCAATGCAATTATTAAAAGTATTAATAAATATAATTTATGAGCGTACTTTAATTGATTTTGTAGTACTATTTGAAAATTATTTTGACATTAAAAAATTTTAGTTGCCATTTTTAATGTAAGCCTTGATCATTGTTTTTTTACTTACCGCCTCCACCTCCTGGTCGGTAAGTGTGTGTGTATGTGACGATCTTTCGGATAACATAACTCCAATACCACGATTCCAAAAATTATATTTTTTCGTATTCCTCAAGTTTACATACAAAAGAAGCAGTGATTAGATTTTGGTTATAATTGGTCAACCGGAAGTACCCTCATTTGAAGATTTTCACAGTTTTTCTTGAAAAAACATAGTTAAATATCATTTATTGACATTTAACATTATTATAACTTAAAGAATATATTACCTATTCTCTATACGATTTGATTACACTTTATACTTCATATTCAAATTGACAGATGTCAGTATCAATGAAAAGTAAATGAATGTGGCAGACATGAGGATGTTGAGATAGATGTTGGGGAAGACACGGAAAGATACGGTAAGGAATGAAAGAATAAGGGAAATAACTCTAGTGTTAGAAGTTTCTAGAAAGATACGAGAGACGATTACATTGGTTTGAACATGTCATGAGGAGAGATGAAGAATATATTGGAAGATTGAATAGCTTAATAATAGAAGGTAGAAGGAACAGAGGAAGATCAAAGATAAGATGGAAGGACTGTATTGCGGAAGACTTGAGAAAAAAGGAACTAAATGAGGAGGACACGCAAAACAGAAATGAGTGGAAGAAGAAAATACAAAAAAAAACCCGTCCCCTAATGAATGGGAAAAGCTAAAGAAGGATATGTCCGTTACATAGAAAATTTATGTATGGAATTTGTATATAATACACAGGATTGACGGAAGGTAATATGCTGGCCACATCGGATTTTTTAATTTAATTTAAGATATGAATAGTGACCCCTAACAAATGGGAAAAGCTAAAGAAGAAGAAGAAGATGTCACTGTCACGTGAAATTTGCATAGTTTGTTTATGAAATAATTTTACTGGAAATTAAAAATATTTTGCATGAAAATTTATGTATTGAATTTATAAATAATAATACAGGATTGACGGAAGGTTTTGTGCTGGCCACATCAGATTTTTTCGACTTGTGCTAAAACCAACTATAACGTTGATAACAATTTATCTAATCCGAAAAAAAATAATTAAGAATAATTTTAAGAACATAATTATTAGAATTAAACTAAACAAATGATGATCTATAATATATTTTCCCATTTGTTTCTTAATCATATTGCCGCTAGTATGAACAGTGATTAAGGGTGATTAGCGAGCATTTGACTAGCATTGTTTTATCTCTGTCAATCGTTTCTAGATTATTTTAGAGAAAAATACTTCAAATAAGAGTTATAGAAAAATTAATTGTGCGCATTTTTTATTTGAAGTATTTTTCTCTAAAATAATCCAGAACGGATTGACAGAGATAAAACAATGCTAATCAAATTCTCGCTAATCACCCTTAATCACTTGGTCATACTAGCGGCCAATGAGTTTTTTCTCCCCAAAATATAATATTTCATGTTTTATTTATGTTTAAAATAAAATAATGTAAACTTATTATATATATATCATTGAAAATCTTATAAAATAATCAAAAAGATAAGACTATTTTTAACATAGGTTCCCATTTAAAAATATATAAGTTTGTGTTTTATCTTTAGAATTATTAAGTTGTCAAAAAATCTAATTACGCTATTTTATTCTACACAAAAATGATGCAAAATTTACAGAAGGAGTGTGTCAGCTACATTTTTTTGTATTGTGTAGTTTAACGTTTAATAATTTCACAACCTACAAGACTTTGTTCAAGCAGTTGCAAAAATTTGCATATATATGTTGACGATACAAGGTTTTTTTTTCTTTGAACAAGAATGAATGTAGGGAAAATAAAATAAAGAACGGATTAATATATCGATTTCAATTGGAAATTCTTGTCCAATTCAGAGGCTAATACATTTTTCACAAGCTCTACATTATTTTCTTTATTTGTGTTCTGCGTTGGGGGAACAACGAACAAGGAAGTGGATATAAAGTAAAGCAGTTTGAAGCAAAGCGGTCATGAAACTTGTGGCCCTCGTAAATACAACATTCGTTAAGTCGGAACCAATAAACGAAGTAAAGTGACCATGGTTATCGGAGCGCGTAATTTATTTCAGCATTTTTAAATTCAATATAGCGTCTGTCTCCCGCACGATCGGCCGCATGCCGCATTGCCATCGAGCAACCGTGCACAATGTGATTGGATCTTTATGATTCTTTAATGGATTCTTCGACTCACGCAATTGTTTTCATGAACGAAACCTAAACCTTTCTTGCTTTGCTAGAACCTCTCGGCTCCACTTTCTACGGATATTTTGTTCGTTTTCTTTTTTTACGTACAACAATAGCTGTCAAAACTAGTTTGAAAAGGGTTGAAGTATTATCTAAAATTATGTCATTAATAACATTCTAATCATCGTTTTTGCGTAGTCATAGCTCGATTAAAAAGTCGGCTATTGTGATTGTGAATTTTTCAAATAACAAAACTTGCGAAAAGTGAATTTTTGTGTAATGATGGTATTCTAGTAATTTAGCGAATGCATTAACCCATTTCAATTTGTCAAACAATGGAATTTTCACATTGTAATTATCGCTCTGTGTTATTTATCTTTTTCATTTGAATAACGTCAAATTAGTACATCAACAATGTTTAATGTAAATGTTTGCTTGATTTAAATTAATATATACATGCAACAATGAAGATCAATACGAGTAATGTATGGTATTTATGTTTGCCCTTAACAAAGTTACAATCTTGCAAAATATTGATTACACAGCAATTTACTGCACGCAATAAACGAAATTCAGCTATCAAATATTATCTTGAACTAGGCATGCATTGTAATAACTAAAATAATTACTGGATTTAGTTTTTAAGAACAACGCTTTCTTCAAGGTTGGACTGGGAATATCATTAGGCCCGGAAAATATTTTGAATATAGATAAAAGCCGAGTATATGCAATATCATATTCATATATATATATCATTATTACCGAAATATGTGTACAAAGTAGTTTAGCACACCCAGCAATAAGTAATATGCCGTGGTAATATATTTATTTATTTTTTATTTTAATCCATACCTATTTATTAATGCTAGAAACTATATTAAATTGCTTTCCATATAACTATTGTTCTATTTACAATTTTCTTTTTAAAACGTTACTATTACTAATTTGAAATGATTATTTTTTGACAGTGATATTTATCTGTCATTTATATATATTTGAGCTGACCCGTGTAACAATGGAGTTGTGTTTAAAGCATAGGCTCCGGGATATAATTTTTATATTATTGTATATATTTATCCATGAAATAAATAGAAAAATTTTTCCGGTTATCCGATGGACCCCAATATCTAATGGCTTCCATATTAGGATAAGGTAGAAATACATGATTTCAAAATTTTCTGAATGATAGTAGGTATTTGAGTTTGAGTGCCTAGACAATCCACACACGCTCGCACGCACGTATACACACACATCATCATGAAAATGTTACAATCGGATTATACGAACCTTAAAACGTGGTAATTTACCAAAATCTCTATATGCAATTTTTAGCACGATTCATATACCTCTCTTACCAGGGTAGTGGGAGGTAAAAAACAAACACCATGAATAAACAAATATAAACACTACTTGAAGACTAAGAATATTATTAAACACTTAAGATTATTTATTTCACGATATTTATTTCACTATTCATTTCTTTCATTAACTATTTATGTCACTAAGCATGTAAATTCGTTGTCGAATAATTTTAGATTAGTTTGTAGACTAACTTGTAGGCTATTTATTTATATCACCATTTATTTCACACCACTCAACTGTCTGACTTCAAGTAACTCCCAAAGAGCTGTTTACCGCTTTATACTGGGTGCCCGGATTTCGGAGGCCAATACTGGGTTCTCAGAAACTATAAGATATACGGTTAAATGCGACTGTGGTGCATCTTAGATGTCCTTTTGTTTTGCCAAAAATTCTCAAGTTACTAGATATTCGCGGAAATATGAATATGAATATGTCAAATAAATATCTCTCATTTTAGTTGTCATTACCTGTCATTACTCATGAAAAATTACTGAAATTAGATTTTTTATAGTAAAATATTTATATCAAACAATAAAGCACTCCTTTAAATTAAAATTCAAAGAATTTATTTGTAGATTCATAACATAATAAATATAAATTATAACTCTAACCCAACTTGTAAGTAACTGTAAAAATGTCAAAATAAATTATTTTTCAAATGTTTACTGAAACTGTTAGTGTTACCAACCTTGATATTTTAATATTTCTTTGAATAATAATTTTAAAATAAGAGTAAATTAATACAATACAATAAGGATCATTGTAATACTTGTCTTTCAATATACTATTCTTATACTCATATTACAAAAGTATTTTTTTAATATATGTATATTTATAGATAAGATATGTTTTGAAAAATATTTTCTTTCATAACTCCTCGCATGGAAGTCGAATGATGAGATCGAGCCAAGGATCAGACACGAACTAATATGGGACTAGTTAAAATTACTCGTATGCACTGTCGTAGAAACGAGTGCTTCCCTGGAGTCACTTTTGTGTAATTTATGAAATTGGAAATAATTTTCAAATTTAAAGTTGGGTGGATTTGAACCAGGCGATTGGCAATCAAAACCACAATCGGTCATTTAAGATACTCAGTCATGTTCACGTTAGCCCATTAGATGTTAAATTATTATCAATTCTAAAGTTTCAAATTTACATTTCCTTAAACATTGAAATGCTTTCCATTGTATTAATTTTGAAAATATCATGTCAGCTGATGATGATGTCGATTTACAGTGTCTAAAATAATATCAGTCACCGTTAAATCGTTACTGAGGTTTACAATGACGAGTAGTTTGTGGTTGTAATTTTCCAAACAATTTTTCCAGTCCTCGTCAGATTGAAATTAATTCTCCGCCGATTTATATTCTGCTCTGCCATCGTTTTGTATTATTAAATCTTTTCGTATATTTGTCAAAATGAATGCAATATTTCTTGCCCAAGATGACACGATCTGCGTCATTATTAAACTGTAAATTTAATTAAAGCACTCATCGGAACAATGGCTTCAATCAGTTGTGACGTATTAAGTTGGGCGCCGTTGCCGAAGTCAGAACAGCGCCATCTAGGATCCTGTCATGAGGTTATTAACGTACATGTTTCCCGATAAACCGAAGTGTTATATCGCATCTTACCTACAGGGATTACATGACGGAAGAACATGTTATAAATTAATGTACCGCACATCGGAACGACACGAAGATTTACGGAGATAAAAGACTCTCCGTTCTTATTAATTAAAGCCTAATAATAAAATAGAAATTATCAAACTTTTTAAAATGTAGTGTAAACTTGTTTTGAAAGCAGTTGCATCTTTTGGGTTTATCCCACTGAATTTCTAAAACTTTAAGAGCTATGTATCAGTAAAATGAACTTGTGTCTATAGAAAACTATTTTTAGTATGATAAACAATACGTTTGCCTAAAATTCTTATCTTAGACTACCAGAAAGAAACCTTACAGGCGAATTTTACCTTCCATCACCTTTAAGTAAGGATGAGTTTTTAGTGAATAAGCATGTTTTAGGATCCCTATAATACGATTTTACTATTTTTACGATGATGTCTGCATGTATGTATGTGTGTGTGTGTGTGTGTGTGTGTGTGTGTGTGTATGTGTATGTGTGTGTGTGTGTCTGTCTCTGTGTGTCTGTGACGAAAGTTTCGGATCGCATAACTTCAATACCACGATTCCAAAAAGTATTTTTTCCGTATTCCTCAAGTTTACATCCAGAAGAACAACTGATTAGATTTTGGTTATACTTGGTGAACCGGAAGTAGCGTCATTTGAAGATTTAACAGTTAAATTTGATTTCTTGACATTTAACGTTATTATAACTTAAAGAATATATTATTCTCTATACAATTTGATTCCATTTTATACTTCATATTCAATAGATATAGAGTTAAAGAATTTTAAAGTAATTAAATTTTATAAATCACCCAGCTATGCTAAACATGGAAACTACTAATATATTCATATAATTCAAATTGACAGATGTCAGTATCAATAAAAAGTAAATTAATGTGGCAGAGATGAGGATGTTGAAGTAGATATTGGGGAAGACACGGAGAGATAGGTAAGGAAATAACTCTAGTGTTACAAGTTTCTAGAAAGATACAAGAGAGATAATAACATTGGTTTGAAAATGTCATGATGAGAAATGAAGAATATATTGGATGACGAAGGAATAGCTTAGTAATAGAAGGTTGAAAAATCAGAGGAAGACCAAAGTCAAGATGGAAGGACTGTATTGCGGAAGACTTGAGAGGAAAAGAACTGAATGAGAACGACACGTAAAACAGAAATGAGTGGAAGAAAAAAATAAAAAATAGCGACCCTTAACGAATGGGAAAAGCTAAAGAAGAAGAAGATGTTAGTGTCAAGTGCAATTTGCATAGTTTGTTTATGAAATAATTTTACTGCAAATTTAAAAAAATTTACAAGAAAATTGATGTATGGAATTTATACATAATACACAGGATTGACGGAAGGTATTGTGTTGGCCACAACAGATTTTTTCCTGTTCATAATACTTGTAACATTAAAGTTATCACCAGTTAAAAAATAATTATTTGTTATTTAGGAAAAGAGTAGCAGATTCACGACTGCAGCGACGTTATATGAACGAGATAAATACGAATATTTATTTAACCTAGGCAGTGAATCTGCATTTTTGCCGTAAGAAACACTTTTTTTCCTATATTAATATTAATTTTATAATTATTTTAATTGTTACTTCCATCGTCATTCTAATCATTTTACATAGTGGTGCTATATAAAACAAATGTAAATGTTTTATTGACGTTTACTGGACAATAAAATCAACTGTCACTGCATCCAGCACAGATAATAAAACTTTAATATACTTAGCAACAATCAATAAAAACATATTTTTAATAATAATCAGCGAAAAATGTTGTACCACAGGGGGAGCTTACCTGTTATCACTTACCAGACGTCGGTTTATGAGCGTTTAAGACTATCGAGCAGACGCATAGCCGATCATTTAACGCACTCAACATAGACCAACTTTTTATTTCAACAAAAAATACTTAATTAAGACAAAGAAAATTTAATTACAATAATAAGAAAAGGACTCTAATCACATAAAAAATTGATTATAATAATTGTTACTTATCTGTATGTTGTAAAAAAAAAATATTCAAATTGGCTCCTCATTTCTCTCATGTTATACATTTGATTTTATTTATTGCTTATATATTATTGTTTATATCTTTATTTAATACGATGTTTGGCCCATCGGGCTTATATGGCTCTGGTCCCCGGAATCGCCCGGTAAACCTTGTCCGCCCTTAGACCTTACACAATATAAAAATGAATATGTAGGTATATTATTACGAGTAATGTTATTGGAAATAAAACGGTTGTATGTTATCATCGCATTTTTCTTTATAGATGTTTGCTTATTTATCTGAAACTGCGGTAATAATTAATAATTAATTAATAAATTAATATAATTAATGTTAAAAAAAAGTTTACCTGCTAATGAATTTTAGTTAAAAAATTCATTGAATCAAAGTTTACTTTTTAATCTCTTGGTGGAAGCAAATTTAATAAATTATAGCTATAGAATAGTTGGAAACGTGAATAAATGTTGCAACAATCTATTTTAAGCTCTAAACCGTGTTCCATAATAAAATTTGCTTCGTTAGTGTTTCTAATTTTGTTGCGATTTACGAACAAGTTGAATTAAACTCTGGAACACATCACACACACACACACACACCGATATGGAATGGAAAATGGTGAATACTAAATTCTGCAAGTTTCAAATTTAAATTACGTTTAATATAATTTTTAATCAATATGTAAATTGAGAATGGTTTAAATACAATTCTTGATCTTCGAACTGCAAATTGGATCATTATGTAAAATCGATGAATACAGTTTTGTATTCTAAAGTCTTGTTTTCCTCCTAATTCAGGAGCTAACTGCGTTAGAACATCGGCAGGTTTTATACATAAGGTATCTGGATTGGAATTTGTTATCGCAAGCTTTATATTTTAGTTACCATGATTTTGAACCTGTGTAAATTTGTAATCATTCACATTTGCAGATTTAGAATTTATGGATCAAGGCTTAGCGTTATCGTTAGACAAAAAAATCTGATGTGGCCAGCACATAACCTCTCGCCGTATATTTTACCTGGCTGTATGCATAAAGCAAAGAATATTTTTATAAATACAAATAATATATTCATATAAATCTATGACGTACAAACTTCTTTATTATTCAATAATAGCATGTCTCAACATGAAGATATTTTACCATAAATTATGTTACAATAAATTACAAAGTAGAGTTTACCATATATAAATATTAGGCTGGTAACTGCAATTTTCAATTCGAACAACGTTGTTTACTTTCTCTTCATATTCTTCTAGTAAAAACATTAATTTTGGGCGGTCTAAAATGTATATATGGATTGTGCATCTATTCTTACATATCTTCTTTTACATTTTATTTTTTCATACATGTTATATCTAAATAACACTAATTCCCTTTAATAAAGTGACGGATAGATTGCACTCCGATTATTCTTATATCGATGTGTAATTTTGTCAATATTTACAACTTACTTAAGAAGAATTTGATAGCTTTTTCGCAATTCAAAGTTACTCTAGTCTATAGTACTGGTGTACATTGTCCCATAATGTTTGAAACAAATTTAAGTCCTTCAACCTAGGCTTGTCATCTCCATAATAGTCACAGATCAAGAATTAAGGGATTCTCCAAATACATTTTTATTTCATTACTCATTATTTCTGACACTGACATTTATCTGTCAGTTACAAATAATTTAAATTTGCAACTATTTTTCATGGCATCCTTTCGGTTGTAAAATTAATTACAACATTATTTTATATATTATATTCCTTTTATCTCTAAATCTATAAAATATGTATAAAAATATTTAAATGTATCAGAAAGAGAATTTATTTTTCTTTAATATTATCAAGAAAAATTTTCAAAAAATAATATTTAGAAGATTTTTTTTCAAGAATCTTCTACTTCCGGTTGTCCAATTGTTACCAAAACCTTTTCAGATCTTCCCATGAATGTCCGATTGGGAAATACGTTGTTAAACAAATTTTAAGTCTTATAGTTTTTGAGTAACCGTCCTTCCAACATCCCACACACACACATCCACACACACACACACACACACACACACACACACACACACACACACAGACATCATCGTAAAAATGTTAAAATCGGATTGTAGGGACCTTAAAACGTGCTTATTCAATAAAATCTGGATATGCGATTTTTAGCATGAATCCAATACCTCTCTTAGCGAGAGGTAAAAATGACCAATAAATTGTTATCTAAATGAAGGAACGATATTTTCTTTATAATTGTCATGCCAAAGTATAATGTATAAATACTATAGGTGTCCATGTAACTACCTCAGTTTTTTGGCATAGAGATGACGACGTTAAGTAGGCCCTGATTCTAATCTCCACCATTATGAAACTAATATGACAAGTGAAATATCAGTCTACAATCCTATGTACACAGTTGTATCCAGGGTACACTAATTTCGGCCAGATCGTGCCACCTCTAGTTAAAGTGACAGTTTATTAACCATTAATTAAGAATTAAACTTAAGGTTAGAAGCGATGTTTTCCTACGAATAGAATTTAATGTTCAGTTAATAAACTATTAGTTTAGAAATATATGAAGGGGAATTTAATGTTCTGAATAAATAAAAGCATGATGCATATAACATGTGACAAATGATGATTGTAAAATATATTTTATATCGTCAAACTATAATTATCTATTATTGACGTAACTGAGATGATCGACGTACAGAAACGAAAACGAGACACTAATTATTCTTGTTACGAAACCGAATTGTTGAATGAACTTGTCCAAAATATAAAAATACATATTATTCAAATAAAAAGATGCAGTGACATGGAATGAAAAAAGGTTAGTATTTAATTATGATTTCTGGTAATAATACTATTAATGTTATAAGTATTTTTAATATAATTTGATGTGGCCAGCACATAACCTCTCGCCGTATATTTTACCTGGCTGTATGCATAAAGCAAAGATTATTTTTATAAATACAAATAATATATTCATATAAATCTATGACGTATAAACTTCTTTATTATTCAATAATAGCATGTCTCAACATGAAGATATTTTACCATAAATTATGTTACAATAAATTACAAAGTAGAGTTTACCATATATAAATATTAGGCTGGTAACAGCAATTTTCAATTCGAACAACTTTGTTTACTTTCTCTTCATATTCTTCTAGTAAAAACATTAATTTTGGGCGGTCTAAAATGTATATATCTGGATTGTGCATCTATTCTTATATATCTTCTTTTACATTTTATTTTTTCATACTTGTTATATCTAAATAACCTTAATTCCCTTTAATAAAGTGACGGATAGATTGCACTCCGATTTTGTCAATATTTACAACTTACTTGAGAAGAATTTGATAGCTTTTTCGCAATTCAAAGTTACTCTAGTCTACAGTACTGGTGTACATTGTCCCATAATGTTTGAAACAAATTTAAGTCCTTCAACCTAGACTTGTCATCTCCATAATAGTCACAGATCAAGAACTAAGGGATTCTCCAAGTACATTTTTAATTCATTACTCATTATTTCTGACACTGACATTTATCTGTCAGTTACAAATAATTTAAATTATCAACTATTTTTCATGGCATTCTTTCGGCTGTCAAATTTATTACAACAGATTATTTTATATATTATACTTCTTTTATCTCTAAATCTATGGAATATATAATAAAATATTTAAATGTATCAGATAGAGAATTTAATTTTCTTTAATATTACCACGAAAAATTTTCAAAAAATAATATTTAGAAGATTTTTTTTCAAGAATCTTCTACTTCCGGTTGTCCAATTATTACCAAAACCTTTTCAGATCTTCCCATGAATGTCCGATTGGGAAATACGTTGTTAAACAAATTTTAAGTCTTATAGTTTTTGAGTAACCGTCCTTCCAACATCCCACACACACACACACATCCACACACACACACACACACACACACACAGACATCATCGTAAAAATGTTAAAATCGGATTGTAGGGACCTTAAAACGTGCTTATTCAATAAAATCTGGATATGCGATTTTTAGCATGAATCCAATACCTCTCTTAGCGAGAGGTAAAAAGGGGAAATTATTGAGTATCAGCGAAAGAATTTTGTTTAAATATTAATTAGTTCGCAAACTAAAAGTGATTGAATTCCATTAATAATTAGGATGATATATCATGTCTTTGCAATTTGTTTGGTTGCCTGATTTTAAAAGCGTGACTCGCGCGTTTTTTGCGCCCGCTTACCGTGAAATCAGCAATGGACAAACAATAGCACCATCCGTCGCCATAGTTTGCATCACAATATTGTCAAACACTGGTCAACTATTTCTATGTTCTATAATTTATTAGGAAAAATGCATTTCATTTATATTATTTATGCTTAAATAATAATGTATTCATGAATATAACATATAAGTTTATATATAAAAATATTTCAGCTATGTGAACATGAAATTTTGTACCCTCTAAAACTAATAGTTTGTTGACCACTGGTTTATATCTCACTTATTTCGTAATTTTTTACCTCTCGCTAAGAGAGGTATTGGATTCATGCTAAAAATCGCATATCCAGATTTTATTGAATAAGCACGTTTTAAGGTCCCTACAATCCGATTTTAACATTTTTACGATGATGTCTGTGTGTTTGTGTGTGTGTGTGTGTGTGTGTGTGTGTGTGTGTGGATGTATGTGTGTGTGTATGTATGTAGGATGTTGGAAGGACGATTACTCAAAAACTATAAGACTTTAAATTTGTTTAACTACGTATTTCCCAATCGGACATTCATGGGAAGATCTGAAAAGGTTTTGGTAACAATTGAACAACCGGAAGTAGAAGATTCTTGAAAAAAAATCTTCTAAATAATATTTTTTGAATTTTTTTCTTGATAATATTAAAGAAAAATAAATTTTCTTTCTGATACATTTAAATATTTTATAATATATTCTATAGATTTAGAGATAAAAGAAATATAATATGTAAAATAATCTGTTATAATAAATTTTACAGCCGAAAGAATGGCCATGGAAAATAGTTGAAAATTTTTTTTTTTTGTAACTGACAGATAAATGTCAGTGTCAGAAATCCGAAGACATTACTGAAGAGTTTTTCTGGGAAGTACATACATTATATTATTTCTTAATGTATTAATAGAATTGGAAACATTTCGAAAAATTAGAAGAGGACAAAATTTCTTCATCAAAAATGAATTTAAAATTAAACAATCTAAATATATATGGAATAGATATACGCGTAAGTAGAATTTTTGGTGTAGAGTATACAAGAAATGTTAAATACAATAGGGAGCGAGCAGTCATATGATTTTGTTGGCCTAGACAAGCAGATATGGAGGCCCATGTCAGAATGATAGCTAGTAATTATGTATAAATTTCTCATTCTAAATTTAGTGATTTTCCAATTCCATGTGGAGCAGAATTAAATTATATACTTATGTAACCAAAAAAAGGAAGTGGCGAGAGGTATTGTGCTGGCCACAACAGATTTTTTAAGTCTCGTTTGCTCTAAAATTCTTAGTTTTCCTGTTCTTCCCGAAAAAAAAATGTATAGGACCCCATTATTAAAATATATGATTACTTTCTTAAATATTTCATAGGTCGGGCCGTTAGTTAATTAAATGAATTGAGGTAAAATTCGTTACAAATTTACAATTTTGTATTATTTACCTGGAGACTGTGTGCAATCTATTGCACCTTTTACGGGGGGAATTACGTACTGGGAAATCCCTGTACAAGTAAACATGATATTTATGGTGCCGTCATACCTTAATATTTTTACACCGTTGTCACAAGTAACACGAAAATGTTAGACAACATTAGCTGCGAACTCTTGTTCTTTTATTGCTTCAAACTCGTTTGAAAAAATTCTATTTTTAATGTTCAACTATTTTTCGTATTTAAAAACATTTAAAAACTTATTGAAATACTCACATTGATAAAAAAACTTCACTGACATACAAAAAGACTAGTAGCAAAACCAAATTTTAAAATGGTTTCTGGGAATAAACTAAACCCATGTTTTGAGAACAAAGTACAAAATTCAATTATATGGCATTGTCGATGTCGATTCCACATGAAGCTTGAGCCTTTTGACAGGCAAAGGCTGCGGGCATGCGGTATCCTGGATTGTCATTCATACTATCAATCACATTAAAATGTATGTTCGAACCATTTCATTACGTCGATACAAAGCCTTATGCACGGATGCAGAGGTTTAGTCGTGTTATTTTTTGTACTACCTGTTCCATCATTTATCCTGAAATAATGTGCATGTTAGGAAATTACATTTTTATACAGCTATTTATAGTTTTCGATTAAAAAAATGTAATACAATAGAAAAATTATATAATATGTGTCACATAAGTTTCCGGAAAAAAAATTCTCGCCTGGGGTTTGCCAGGAGGATTGTTTTCACGGGGTACAAATGACATGTATTTACGCCCAATCACTGTTTTTGCGGCACGAAGCGAAGTCAGACGAAAATTTAAAATCTCATCGTTTATTTGATATAAATTGATGAAACCAAATAATATAATTTTGTATATAAACATTAGCATCAACTGCCTGACACGTCCAACGTACACCTACTTTTTAAATTGCACAATACCCCATTATTTTACCTGAGAACTTTGCCTTCACGTTGAATTTTATATTGAAACTGTTTGGGTCCAAAATTATGAACGATTATGGCGTAGGATTTTTCAAAAAGTACGCAAAGTAAACTTTGAAACTCACCAAATACTCATGGGGGAAGTCAGAACTAAACTTCGTCATATAGAAGAAAACGGGCTACTAGCACTTACATGAATATTAAAGCTTAAGGTATGTTAATTATTATTATAATAAGCAGGTTCAATACAAAGTGTTCCAAATTTAGTGGTATACCATTGGGTTTTGTTTTGCGCGTTGTCCTCATTCAGTTTCTTTTCTTTCAATTCTTCCGCAATACAGTCCTTCCATATTACCTTTGGTCTTCCTCTGTTTCTTCTAACTTCTACTAAGCTATTTATTTTTCTTCAAATATATTTTCCATCTCTCCTCATAACATGTTCAAACCAATGTAATCGTCTCTCTTGTATCTTTCTAGAAACTTGTAACACTAGAGTTATTTCCCTTATTCTTCATTCCTCACCGTATCTTTCCATGTCTTCCCCAACATTTACTTCAACATCCTCATCTCTGCTACATTCATTGATATTGACATCTGTCAATTTGAATTATCTGAATATATTAGCAGTTTCCATGGTTAGCATAGTTGGCTGATTTATGAAATTTAGTATTTTTATAATTTTTTAACTCCATATCTATTGAATTTGAAGTATAAAATGCAATCAAATCGTACAGAGAATAATATATTCTTTAAGTTACAAAAACGTTAAATGTCAATAAGTCATATTTAACTGTTAAAATCTTCAAATGAGGCTACTTCCGGTTGACCAATTATCTAATGATTTGTTTTTCTGGATGTAAACATGTTTTATGAAACTTGTATTTTAATGTAATATGAATTATGATGTACGTAAGTGCACAAAGACAGCAGTTATTAGCATTATTTTATTTTTTAAATAATTTTAACATGGAGGACCCCTTTATTTACCAAAGTTTATTCATAGTCCATTGCGAACCACTCGAACACAGCATTATTTTTTGATAAATAGTTGTGAATACAAGAATAATAATAACTGGACCTCTCATTTGTAAGAATGTTAACTAGTAAGATGCCGCTGCCCCATATAATGAGAATTATTATTCATATGTTATTTTAATTTATATTCGCAAGTGCTATGGCTATATACAACCGATGAGATGATTGATGAGATGACTTAAGATATGAAAACACCATAATTTACGAGGATCTCAAACCCGCAACTCTTGGGTCTCGGAACGGCGCAGTGGTCAGCTATGTTATAGATATTAAAATATTTTTAATCATATTTATTTACTTTTATATTATATGTCAAACGAACAGTTATCGATTTTGTAATACACGGACAAATTTCCGAGAATAACGAAATAGCATCGCATGTCAGTGTCAAAGCGCATTGTACTGTAGTATTATAAATCCCAGAGCCAACCCAAAACTTTGCGGACGTTCGCATATTAAATTCAACGCTCTGAGAGCTAGCTGGCCGCATTGACGAAGTTGTGCAAATTCGTAATTCGAACTGAGAGAACTCTATTGCATACTATGAAGATAAGATCATTTAAAATGGGAAACTAATACAATACATAGTGCACAAGAAACTTCTACAACTGAATTACTCAGTTACGAAGTGTGATACTATTGGTTTGTGAAGGTAATCTTCGATGCAAATACGATGATATACATACAGAATAGGGATGACCCACAAGTCAATTCCAGTTCACGAAGATATCAAATCTGACTCGGGTAAACGTTTAATTAGGTCAGCCTCTATTTTAAAATATGTATGTAACAGTGGCGGCTCGTGCCTTTTCAAACAGAGGGGCGCAGTAATTAAAAAGAATAAGAGTATTTTTTACCTAAACTGAGCAAGTAGATGAATTAATTTAATTACAAATCACTTCTTAAAAGTAAATTCAGCTCTTCCGTCTTTCGTAAATATAAATTGAAAAATGGGGAGTAAATATTCTGTTCTGGGCTTTTCTCTCACAATTTGTCTTAATTTTAAATCAGGCAATAGGCTACCTAATTCTTTAATTTATCTTCTGAAGGAAGTCTATTAAAGTTGGTTTTTAACAAAACATTAACACTATTCACTGTCATATTAATACATTTGTGACTTGTCGTATCGTGAAATAAGGCACTACAATAAGGAATTCATTTTAAAAGTGAGCTGAAGCCGCAGAGTAAGTGCGGCCACACAGCGCTTACAAGGCATGGCTAACCCACACTAGTCACGCGAACATTACGTCACGTTGTATGTAATATGTTATTCAGTTCACTACAATAGCTGTATGTGCAGCAAGTTAGAAAAGTTACCTACATGTTTCTGTACCACGTGTGAAATTTTTAGATGATGCGCAGTCAAATGTAAAAATACGCTGTGTATCGAAAATTATACTGCCCTACATGTTAAACAAAAGATTTTTTGTATACTGTAGTTATTTACGTATACAGGGCTGAAAGTAAAAGTTTACGTCCGTAGACGAAATTTAAGGCCCGAGGGGAAGCGGACAGCTTTCTATACGTCCTAGGGTGTAATTTTCTTTCAGTCTAAAGTACGTACAACATTTCACGCACAAATGAGACAAAAAGAACTAGGAGAATTCATGAATTTTTTTTTTTTTGAGCACTCGCAGGTAGTCGGAATTATAGAAATCTAGATAAAACATTTCATACTTCACCATCTATGTTACAGTTACAGTAGCGTTGCGTACATGTTAACTTTATTTTGTGGTTATATTATAAATAATTATGCAAATACTTATAAAATTCATATCATTAGGTACATAAAGGTTGCTATCTTTACTGGGCGTTTTGGTGTTTTACAACCCGGCGGACAACAAATTGACAAAAAAGGCCCAGCGGGCTTAAGTTTAACTTCCCGTCATGGTAACTAGGATGTAAACAGACAATCCTGATACAGTTGGCGCAAAAAGAACACTTTTTTATTAAAATGGATTTTTTAACGCAATAAAATCGTGAAAAAAATCACTTTTTGAACTCCAATGGGTGAAACAATGAAACACTATAGCACTTTTTTTCACGCTTTTATTATAGACGTAAAAAGAAATTTTATGCAACTAGAATAAAAAGTGTCTTATTTCACGCATAGGATTTGACTCACTCGCCTACGGCTTGTGCGGTCAAACTCTCCTATTCGCGAAATAAAACTATACTATTTACTTATGTTGCATAAATAACTATTTTTCTAATACCGTTTGGAATAAATTTAAAAATGTTGCTTTTAACATTGACAATAAATAAAGCTATTTATTACAACAAAAGATAATAGCCAAAATAAATAATTCTTCTCCATACTGCAATGCTTTTCTTTACTGAATATTAAAATAAAGCGGTAGTAGGAAAAAGATAATAATTTTCCTGAATCCGGTTTTATAAAAATTTACGTAATTATTTTTATTAAAACTGTTTGGACAGCAATTTCTATAAAAACCGTATTTATTTTGATGAAAGATGGAAAGATGCATTTTGATTGCATGTTGATGTGAGCATGGCAATATGGTTCCAAACTGACAGCGGTTTGTTTTGACAAATTTCATTATTTTATTTCATCGTCTATTCTTAATTAATTCTGTGCAATAGCTAAAACAGCGCGATTTTGATTTCTTGAAAATTAATTCGCACAACTACCTCTGTAAAATAACGGCCATAAATTGAAGTTTAATAATCTCTTCGGCTCATATGAATATTAAATAGTAGTAGAAAAAGATTTTTCTCCACGTCCGTTAGAGAAAGTGTGACTTTTTTTATACTATCACTTTTTAACACAAACGAGTAAGAAAACAAAATGCTACCATACTTATTTCACGCTCTTATAAACCTATCTTATTGATTCACCTATCCAGAAAAAAAAAACAAGAAACAAATATAGGTGTATAAAACAGCGTCATTGATTTTGGTTGCAGAATATGGAAAACTCGTTATCATTAATTAATTGCTTTTTGTTATTTACATCCACGGATATAAAATAATATTGTCGCCGTACGATATGCGTTCGAAAAGGTTGTGTAGGCAAAACATATTTCCGGACAAAAACTAACTAAAAAGTGCCATTTTTCGACCGGATTTTAGTACATAAACTGTCATTTTTTGTAAAGGTCGACGGATAAAGAATTTAATATTATATCAAAGTTATTATATTGAATTTGAAAGGGATCTACAATTATGGAATTCAGTTCCATGCTACTGACAAATAGCAATTTGTACATTAGTAGAATCCACGAACATGTGTTTTTCGAACGTTTTAATCGTGAAATGTTCACTTCTATTTCATATCAATGAACTTACAAATTTTATTTGAAGTATTGACAATTTGTACAGTACACGGTTATTATTTGATTTCTATTCGAATTTTATATTTCGTCAGTATAATTATGTATAATAAAGTTGTCTCACTTACATTCTCATCCATCGTGATTTGAGATGGTTTTTGGTTAGTCAGAGAAATGTGACATCATAGCAGTTTTCTTTGTCCCTAATTAAGTGTTGTCTGACATACGGATCCTAGTCGCTTCCTCGTTTCCTTTCCGTCTGCTTTTTGTTATGTCGCCGATAATGACGCACTAGACAAGCGGAAAGTTCTCGGCTGCTGCTGCTGCGAATATAACTGTAGCTGTCGCCAGGCCGCTCTACGCCTCGAATTTGATGTGGGGCCACGAACAATAGAATCGGGAATAAGTTTCAGAATAAATGGCCCAAATGACAAATTTTATGGAAGCGACTGGCGCCCTAGTAGGAAATATGGATTGATTGTTTTTCATCAAATGTTTTATTTAATTGACACACAGAGAACCAAATAAAAAATTATATCCAAGTTAAACTTAAGATTAGAAAATATGTAAAACAGGGTGGTAAAACGCTTTCAAGTTTCTCACTAGAAAGTTTTGCTGACTTTTTAAACTAGCTCCGACGTTATTCAGGAAACTATTCACCGAGATATCGCTGTTATATCCTCAAAAATATTCGAAAGATCATTCAGAAACTATCTCGACGAGTGTATTGCTAATGACAGCCACCACCTTGAAGATATTATTTATAAAAACGTTGAAATTATTTAATATTCCTTTCTTATTCTTGTGTTATAATATTTTTTTATATCTTGTACTGTTTTGGAGAACAAAGATTTGCCATATGGTAGTTGTTTTCGGCTCACTTTGTATTTTTTCGTTTTAATTGAAATCCTCAGAATTAGATGGCGACGCTTCAAGCGCACCTGCCATAGCGCCTAGTAGGTCTTATAAGCATGGGTACCATTTTTGAATAGCGAAATATATCCCTTGTTAGATATATTTCAAGTTTTATCAATATCGATAAAATTCTATTATAAAACACGTCACCACGTAATTGAGGCCATCATAACTCAGTAGTAGTAAACACTTATATTGCAGAATAAGCAATTATAATATTATTCGGTGACACTTCAATTGTTTGTTGACTTAGCATTACAGTAATATAAACGACTGTATGGACGATGGGAAGTTAGAGTCCGGTGAGAGTCCATTGAAAGGTCCGTTAACAGAGACACCAGTAAGAAGATCATTCCTCCATATAGTCAGGTCCATCAACTGTATATATCCATTCATCATTTATAATAATCAATAAACTTATTTATAATAAATTGTTATTCGAACCCTTATTCTTCTATAAGCAACGTCGCAACGGTAATAATATTTATTATTATTTATTATACTTTTGGCAATTACTAATTTGAACCTCCAGTCTGGCAAGAACCCACGTAATGATAATACATTAAGATCACGGCCGATTGACATTAATAACACTCTCGAATATATCAAAGATTATCATTGATGAGCACTTTTTATCGCAAATGTATATCCTCTCATACAATATGCACCACCTTTCAAAAATTCTTGCTGGCGCCTATGCCCAGTGGCGTATTATCACAGAAACCTAAGAATCCCGGGCTTTTGCGCAAAATTTACATTGGACGCAAGAACTCTACGAGCCTAGGATACGCAATTACATTGGCCGCGAGGATCAAAAAACAGAAGAATCGGGACGTACTCACGGGAGCGCAAAAATTCAAGAGCTTCTGGCGGCAAACTACGTTAATACGCCACTTCCCATGTCTATAAGTTCAACCAAAACCATGGTTTATAGACCTAGCTGTCAGTTTACATTTTAATTGAGTAATTTCTGACACAAAAATGTTACAAATACAACTTTACATGATGTTTGAGTTTCTTCAGTCGAATCTTTTACCAAGAAACATAGCTAAACGGCAATAAGTAATAACTCGACTTTTGATTATTCTGACTTGAAACAACAGTATTCTTTAATAACTGTTTCACCCATGTAGGTATACTATTCACAATATTAAAATAGACAAATAACAGAAAAATCTATGAAATTACTAATATTAATTTTGCCTCGTTAATTATTAAATTAAAAGTACATGCTTGTAAAATTATAATCAATCTTTTTTTTAAATGCTAAGGGCCGACATTTAATTATAATTATTTTCGCTTTACAATGTGTCGTTATGCTTAACTTTTAAAAAAAAATTGTAATTTTATTACCAATATTCAGTGTCGACAGTAATTTTCTTTCTGAAGGGTGGGGGGATGAGTGGGGTGAGCAACATGAGTTTGGGAACCACTGCTTTTGAGTGCCAAAATTTTACTGCCGACTGAATTTTGTTCGACTCTTTAATCCCGTTATATTGTTTTCTTATTTATTTATAATTTTGTCATATTTAAATTTATTCTCTATAGATTGAGTCAATCAACTTCATCATTCTTCCAAAAAATATGGAATGATATATCATGAACCCTTTAACATTACAACTTCTTTTAGAGTACGTTATATTTAGTTTCTTTATTTCGGTAATTTTTCGATTAAACGACACGAGAACGAATAACGAAAGTTTGCTTTATTTATATATTTAACAGATCTTACAGCTGCATTAATTTAGTTAAATTTTTAATATTCAGTCCTGCAGTATTGATTAATTCCATACATTTTCGTATACGTATTCTGTGTTTCCGTAAATGACAGGTTGACAAACAAAAATATATAAACATAACCATGAATGACACGATTTTTACCTTTCAAGTCAAGTCGTTAAGTGTTGGTAACACTGTCATATTGTACGCATGCATACTTTGGATCTAGTATCAAACTCGGACGAAAAAATAGGACAGACCGAATATTTCTGAACTAGAATCTAGTATGAAAATTGAACGAAACTCAAATGAAAATATCTTATTTAATGAAATAAATACAATATTTGGGATTAGTTCTGTATATTTTTATTTATCGACGTTTCGACAGCGTACTTTTTACCTGATGAAGATAGCACTACGCTGTCGAAACGTTGATAAATAAAAATATACTGAACTAATCCCAAATATTGTATTTATTTTATTATTATGAGTTCTGAAAGCTTCTTTCAATATTTATATCTTATTTACATTATACTAAGAAATGACTAGTAATTCTCGAACGAGAATTGAACTAAAATCTAGACAAAAATAGTATAATGTAATTCAGGCTTTAGAAATGAAAATATATTATCGTTCATATTCTGTCATCCTTTTTAATTTACTATACTTGTTTGTATATATTCATTATATTTGTATTTGAAGAAGCGCTTTTCCATGATGCTTTGTTAAGTTTTTCCATAGTCATCATCCCTTTTATATTTATTACTGTTAACATTCCATAACAATGGTATTTCGTATTTAATTACAAAGCACCTAAAATTAGAAACTCAAACTTATTGCCTCAAGTTTTTCACTTTATTCTCTTTTATAACGTAGAGATATCCGAAGAATTTAATTAAATTTAGCAAACAATCGACAATGTGACAATATTTTAACATTGACCTAGATAACTGAAATGTCCCAATCCATAACAAATTTATTGACGAACTGGGAAACATTATTAATGACTGACGTCCTCTTCTAATGCCCACATAATGAAACAAGTTTGAAGCCGTGCAACTGAATTGAGCTAATAGAACAGGTATTGACAGATGGATTGACGTTACATACGTAAATGGAAATTAATATTTTGAAGTCAATAGCGGCCATTTGGAATTGGCAGTGTACAAATTATATTTGTACAATGTACTTGTTGATGAAAACTCATTTAATTAATATTTAAATTAAATATTAAATTCTAGAAATATTAATAGATTTATTCCTATC
Organism: Harpalus rufipes; assembly: GCA_951394225.1. Classification (NCBI taxonomy): domain Eukaryota; kingdom Metazoa; phylum Arthropoda; class Insecta; order Coleoptera; family Carabidae; genus Harpalus; species Harpalus rufipes. The sequence continues at coordinate 66,109,292 of OX596274.1, forward strand.
TTCTAATATATTTTTTTTTTTTTTAGAATTAAAGTAAAATTAAATTAAAATAACCATTAAATACGTATAAAATATATTATATAAGTGTTGATTTTAATTTATTTTTGTTTAATTTCTATTTAAAATATTGGTGCAACCTGTCTTAAAAATTATAATTTCCTATTTGTGAAGCATATTTGCATTACTATGAGACAATATTCTCCTTATATAAGATGTTGAAAAAGGATATTTTTTTTTGAAGCTATATACATTTCATTGTGCTATTTGTCAGTAAAAAGATTTTTTTCGGAATTCGCAAAATTAAGGTCATGGTTCTTGGAATATACTTTTTTATTGCTGTTAGTCGACACGAATTTTTTAACAAAAGTAATAATGAATAAATTTATATATTGCGGGCACAATAGTCATAGCAGCTTCGTGCCCTTAAACAACAACAAAAAAATCTGTTGTGGCCAGCACAATACCTCTCGCCACTTCCTTTTTTGGTTACATAAGTATAGGACGCGAACAGTCATGTTACATTGTTGGCCTTGACAAGCAAATGTGGGGGCCTGTTTCAGGATGATAATTAGTAATTATGTACATGGATGTCAATTGTCAATGTTTCATTCAGAATTTCAAGATTTTCTATATACACGTAGTTAATTTGTTACCAGGAGTGTGGAATTTATTTGTCGAGGAAAATAAACCACATGGAATTGGAAAATCACTAAATTTAGAATGAGAAATTTTGATACTTGAAATCTATATACATAATTACTAGCTATCATTCTGACATGGGCCCCCCTATTCTACTTGTCAAGGCCAACAAAATCACATGACTGCTCGCGCCCTATTGTATTTAACATTTCTTTTATACCTACACTCTATACCAAAAATTCTACTTACATATATCTATTCCTTATATTTAAATTGTTTCATTTTAAATTCATTTTATGAAGAAATTTTGTCCTTTTCTAATTTTTCGAAATGTTTCCAATTCATTGTCAGGATTGACAGTATTTTTGAAGGATATATGTAATATACCTATAATTTTAAATATTGAACTATTAATAAATTAAGAAATAATATAATGTATGTACTTCCCAGAAAAAGTCTTCAGTAATGTCTCCGGATTTCTGACACTGACATTTATCTGTCAGTTACAAACAATTTAAATTTTCAACTATTTTCCATGGCCAATCTTTCGACTGTAAAATTTATTATAACAGATTATTTTATATATTATATTTCATTTATCTCTAAATCTATAGAATATATTATAAAATATTTAAATGTATCAGATAGAGAATTTAATTTTCTTTAATATTACCAAGAAAAAATTTCAAAAAATAGTATTTAGAAGTTTTTTTTCAAAAATCTTCTACTTCCGGTTGTCCAATTGTTACCAAAACCTTTTCAGATCTTCCCATGAATGTCCGATTGGGAAATACGTAGTTAAACAAATTTAAAGTCTTATAGTTTTTGAGTAATCGTCCTTCCAACATCCTACATACATACACACACACACATACATCCACATACACACACACACACACACACACACACACACACACACACACACACACAGACATCATCGTAAAAATGTTAAAATCGGATTGTAGGGACCTTAAAACGTGCTTATTCAATAAAATCTGGATATGCGATTTTTAGCATGAATGCAATACCTCTCTTAGCGAGAGGTAAAAAGAATAAATTTATATAGGAGGATTCAAAATGTTTTAAATTGATTACGAGTAGAAGTTATAGGAATCCATTGTTTATTAGTCACATAAAAGGACGTTTCGTCCTAACAACGCAGCACATCTTCAGCTAAAATAATAATTATTGTAATGATAGTCACAATTCAACATTATAATAATAAATATAAAAAAATTGTTGTGATCAGCACAATAACTCTTGACACTTCCGCTTTTGGTTACATAAGTATAGGGCGCGAGCAGTCATGTGACTTTGTTGGCCTAGAGCCTAGACAAGCAGATATGGGGGCTCGTGTCAAAGTGACAATTAGTAATTATGTACATAGATGTCAAATATCAGAATTTTTCTTTCAAAATTTCAATATTTTCTAAGTTCACGTGATTAATTTGTCACCTGGAATGTGGAATGTACTTGTCGGGCAAAATAAACCATATGGAATTGAAAAATCACGAAATTTAGAATGGAAAATTATGATATTTGATATCTATGTACATAATTACTAGCTTTCATTCTGACATGGGCCCCCATGTCTGTTTGTCAAGTTCAACAAAGTCACATGACTGCACGCGCTTACAATATACACTAAAAATTCTACTTATATCCATTCTTTATATTTAGATTTTTTAATTTTAAATTCATTTTATGAAGAAATTTTGTCCTACTCTTCGAATTTTCTAGATGTTTCCAATTCATTGTTGGGATTGACAGTATTTCTGAAGGATATATGTAATATACCTATAATTTTAAATATTTAACTATTAATACAATAATAAATAATCTATGTATGTACTTCCTAAAAAAAAGTCTTCATTAATGTCTCATTTATTTGTCAGATCAAACATTTTAATTTTTCAATTGGTTTCCATAGCATTATTTGGGTTTTGAAATTTATTACAACAGATTATTATTTTATCTCTAAATTAATAAAAAAATATAATAAAATATTTAAATATATCAGATACAGAATTTACTCTTCTTTAATACAAGCAAGTATAAAAATTTTCAAAAATGAGAATTTTTTTAAGAATCTGCTACTTCCGGTTGTCGAATTATTACCAAAACCTTTTCGGCTCCAGTAATGTCCGATTGAGAAATACGTATTTAAATAGATATTAAGTATTATAGTTTTTGGGAAATCGTCCTTCCAACGTCTTACACACACACACAAACAGCAAGAACAAAATTTTCAAAAAATAATATTTAGAAGATTTTTTTTTAAGAATTTGCTACTTCAGGTTGTCCAATTGCTATCAAAAACCTTTTCAACTCTTCCCATTAATGTCCGATTGAGAAATACGTAGTTAAACGGATATTAAGTATTATAGTTTTAGAGAAATTGTCCTTACAACACACACGCACACACGGACGCACGCACGCACGCACACACACACACACACACACACACACACACACACACACCCAAACCTGCGTTCATGTCTCTATAATATGGGATTTTTTCATAAACGGGCTTGACGTTATTGTTATTGTCTGCTGTTTGTCTATTATGTTTTAATGTGTTTATATAAGAAATTGTCAGGGTAACAATTGTTCTTTAACAATCTAAATACCAACTTTAAATTGTTGTTATAGACTCATGAGCCAGTAGAATTGCCCTGTCTACTAAAGAATTAATGACGCTTTTTTGTATTGAAAGAAGCTTTCAGAACTCATAATATTGAAATAAAAACAATATTTGGGTTTTGTTCTGTATTTCCCTCTTCAATGGTAATTATTATAAACAAGTAGATGGTGTTGCTATGGGCTCTCCTATTTCTCCATCCATTGCTAATTATTATATGGAAAAATTGAAGAAAAAGCTCTTGATACAGCTAGAAAGAAACCTACCGTCTGGCTTCGTTATGTTGCTGATGTTTTTGCCATTTGACCACACGGGAGAGATGAATTAAATAATATCTTAAATCATATAAATATGCAACACAAGAACATTAAATTTACTATTGAAATAGAAGAAAATAATCGTCTCCCGTTTCTTGATGTTCTATTGGAAAAACAAGATGATGGAAAACTTATTTATTCAGTATATAGGAAACCAACACATACTAATCAATATCTTCATGAGACCTCGAACCACCACCCAGCCCAAAAAGCTTGTACTATTAAAACATTATATCAGAGAGCTTCTATTTTATGTCATCGCAGTAAACTTCTAGAAGAAATTAATTTTTTGAATGATGTTTTCTTAAAAAATAGTTACAGCAAAGCGCAAATAAGAAGAGCACTAAAAGCCAATAATAAATCTTTACCTGTTCCTCAAGTTGTTGCTAAAAGAAAATTATATTCAACTTTACCTTTCATTGCCAATGTAACAGATAAAATTGGTAGGATTCTAAATAAATTTGACATACAGACGTCATATAAATCAAGTTTAAAAATCCGTGATCTTCTTGACAATGTTAAAGACATAGTTCCTGTACATTGTTCTGGCATATATAAGATTCCTTGCCAGTGTGGTAAAGTATACATTGGTCAAACGGGTAGAACTGTAGCAACAAGAAAGAACACGAACGACATATAAGATTAAATCAACCAGATAAATCTGCTGTTGCTGAACATGCCATTCAAGAATTACATGGAATTGATTTCAAAAACACGAAAATTTTAGCAAGAGAAAATAACTGGATGAGAAGACTAATTAGAGAAGCCATGGATATTAAGCAATCCTCAAATAACGTTAATTTAAATACAGGTTATGAGCTTAATATGTCGTGGTTACCTGTTATTCATTCATAATTTTCTGTCTTTCAACTTTGTATGTTTTTTATGTAACTTTTGATCTATGTTACCCTCTTTCTGTAAACTTTTTGTCTTGACTACATGTATTTTATTATTTTTTATTTACTATTAACCTGATGAAGACAGCACTACGCTGCTGAAATGTCGTAAAATATAAATAAAATATATAGAACAAAACCCAAATATTGTTTTTATTTCTACGCTTTTTTGTATTTAATGTCAGCAGTAGAATGCATATTCAAGTATCGCCCTGACGGCTGTTTCCTTACGGTATCAGTTAGTAATGATTTTATTGATATTTTGGATCAAAGTAATATCAATGAAGTTAATATTATTATTTTACATGTGTTCGGTAATAAACTTTATAGGATAGTTGTTGTTGAATGCATTAAGGATATTGCACTTCAGTTATGGGGGCGATCACTGAGCAATCATTGACATAACGTTTGTAAAACAAGATATTGAACGGATTATTGTGACTATTTATATATTGATTTTCTAATTTTTGCAAAATTAATTATGCTAATAAATTACTAATGGTCGAACCCATGGTGAATCGTCGATTTGTTTTTAAATGTGTTGTTAAAGCTAAAAATGAAGGTATAAAAATAAAGTTCAATGCGTTCAATGAAAATCTCAACACTAAAGTTCGTGTGTTCAATAATTTCAAAACAGTTATACTTAATGCATAAATAAATTAATTTATTTATATAATGTCAGTTACGGGATTAAATAATTCATCATTTTTAATAAAAAAAAATCGTATTGACAAATGGCATTTGCCTCAGGCCACACGATGTTATAAAATCATGAGGTCAGTGCAACATTAACATTTTATATTTTCTCTATTCTATAGTTCTAAAATAGCGTTTGCTCGGGCCTCGCATTTTTTTGAAATATAATGTAATTTATCGAATATAAACATTTTTTTTTTAGATTTACATAAATTTTATATTCAAATAATGTAAATTACAATAAAAAAATCTGTTGTGGGCAGCGCAATACCTCTCGCCATTTCCATTTTATATTACATAAATTAAAAAGTTAAGGTTTCTTGTACACACAAATAATTCAGATTGTATTTATTCTTTCGTTCTATGAGGAATTTTGTCTTACTTTTCTAATATATTCAAAATTCTTCAAATTCATTGACGGTATTAGCTGAATTTCTTAGGGCTATATCATATTAATATACCTATAATTGTAAAGATTTACTTAATAATACAATAAGAAATATTAAATGTACTTCTCAGAAAAAGCTTTCAGTAATGTTAGTAAAACTGTTGATTTTTGACACTGTCATTTTGCATTTATCTGGCAATTACAAACATTTAAATATGTTAACTGGTTTCCATGGAGTTGTTTGGGCAGAAATATTTATTACAACAGAATTATTCTATATTATTATATATTATATATCTAAATCTATACAAAATATAATAAAATATTTAAATATTTCAGATTGAGAATTTAATGATTTTTATTATTTGTAATAACATAAATTTTCAAAAACTAATATGTAGGAGATTTTTTTTTTAGTTAGTAACACTTCCGGTTGTTTAGTTGTTACCAAAACCTTATCAGCTCTTCCCATTAATAATAGATTGAAGAATCCATAGTTAAACATGTCTTAAGTCTTATAGTATTTGAGAAACCGTACTTCCAACATCCATACATACGCACACACATACATTCACACGGACATTATCGTAAAAATATTATAATCGGATTCTAGGAACCTTAAAACGTATTTACTAACTAAAATCTGGATATGCGATTTTTAGCATAAATTCAATACCTCCCTTTGCGAGAGGTAAAAATACAAAGGCTAATCAATTGAAAACTAATATGTTGCATTATGCCATGCTTATTGTGTATTGATGACATAGGAAATAAACATTTAAAATTCAATTTATAATACCTACGCATTAAATATCACAGTTATATATTTTCATATTAATTTTTAATCATATTACATTTCGATCTCATTGCTGATATGAAATTTTGTTTTAATAATACCAGATATGATATTTTCACAATGCTAATATTTTAAGTGCAGTGAATTTTTTCATTAATACGTATTTTGTAAATTTTATTTTGTTTACTACTTTTACAAAATCATTATACATGTTACGGGGTATCGTGACCGTGTGCCTGTGTGTATGATCGCGAGTACGGTGACCCGGGTTCGATCCCAATTGACGCCAAATAATAAAAATGACCTCTGTGGTGCACTCTCCACACAAGAAATGGGTGCCCGTGAGGTGACGCGTGGTAAACACACGCACGGTACAAATATGTATCATTACCGATGTCTGGATACAAAACAGATTGGCACACCCAGCAATGGGTAATATATGCTGTGATGATATATTTATTTTATTTATTACGCAGTATTAGTAAATATTATTATCTACCACATCTAATGTAATTGAATGTGGATAATCACAACTTTGTACTTACTCCCTCAAATAGCCGAAGCATCGAATATCTGTCCATTCGAAAACATTCAAGTTTTAGCCCTGTACGAATGATAACTGATCATGTACATATTGTAACTGTTATTTATTTGGATGAACTTTAAAAGTCGGAGAAATATTATTTACATTTCCCTGAGGAAGGTAGATTGACTAATAAAAACTTAAAAAGTTTTAAGACTGTTTATCTGTGTTTCTCCCAATCATTAAAATAAAAGTTTATTAAACGATAAATAAATGAGAAATAAATTATTGAAAGATAATCCATATAACGAACACTATGAATAAACAAATATAACTAATTAAAAACTAAGAATATTGTTAAACACTTAAAAAATAAGATTATTTATTTAATAATTTTAAAAAACGCACTGTTTATTTACACGATATTTATTTCACTATATTTCTATCACTAACTATTTATTTTACAATATTTTTAACACTATCATTAACTTGTAGACCAACCTGTAGACTAGCTTGTGGACTAACTTGTAGACTGCTCTAGACTCATATTTATTTATTTATTTCATTATTTATTTCACACCCAATATGGTTTCTGGTTCACTGACGACCGTAAGTTACGGACTGATTTTTATAGACTAACTCTCGCAGAGCTGTTTACTACTTTACATAGCCGCTCTCATTGAATCTCGAAGTTTCGAGAAGCTTCGATGCGATAATGACATCCAATACAAAAGAATAAGGCGAGCGCGAGTAATTAAATCCATATATACTCTGTTCGACGAATATGCGCTGATTACGTGAATATTCCTTAACAGAGCCCACCATTGTTCATTGCTATGGTCGTACGAGAGCTGTTAATGTAATACTTTAGAAATAAGTAAAGTAAGTATACGTTGAAACATTTAAAAAAAAAAAACACATGAAATATTTAGTTCGCTCATTTTTATCAAAAATTACAAAATAAACCGTGTAAATATTGAACCACTGTTTTCTATAAATTTTACGCAATAACATCCCCTATTAAAGTAGTATACATTTATACCTACTTTCTACTGTGGGCAAGTCCTAACTTACGAGCCAATAACCTAGAAAGGTTCGTGAAAATTCATGCAATAACTTTGCTTGTTTATACAACTACACGCTGGGTAATTACGCCGTCGACAAGTCTAAACATGTTTCGCTCAGTGGTGTCGGCAGCGCGTACGCTACAATATTTAACTGTACATTGCACATAAAAATTCATAGGAAAAAGTCTACTTCAAGCTAATAAAGTAATTAAAGTCAACAGAGGTCTTTAAACAGTAGACAGCTGGACAGGTTAAATATTATTTTTAAGAAAAAAAAATCTGTTCTGGCCAGCACGATACCTTCCGTCAATCCTGTGTAATATGTATAAATTCCATACATCAATTTTCTTGTAATTTTTTTTTTAATTTGCAGTAAAATTCTTTCATAAACAAACTGTACAAATTACACTTGACACTAACATCTTCTTCTTCTTTAGCTTTTCCCATTCGTTAAGGGTCGCTATTTTTTATTTTCTTCTTCCACTCATTTCTGTTTTACGTATCGTTCTCATTCAGTTCATTTTCTCTCAATTCTTCCGCAATACAGTTCTTCCATCTTATCTTTGGTCTTCCTCTGTTTCTTCAACCTTCTATTACTAAACTATTCATTCTTCATCCAATATATTCTTCATTTTTCCTCATGACATTTTCAAACCAATGTAATCATCTCTCTTGTATCTTTCTATAAACTTGCAACACTAGAGTTATTTCCGTACCTATCTTTCCGTATCTTCCCCAACATCTACTTCAACATTAATTTACTTTTTATTGATACTGTCATCTGTCAATATAAATATGTTAACATTTTTATGGTTAGCATGGCTGGCTGATTTATAAAATTTAATTTCTTTATAATTCTTTAACTCTACACATATATCTATTGAATATGAAGTATAAAATGCAATCAAATCTTATAGAGAATAATATATTCTTTAAGTTCTAATAACGGTAAATGTCAATAAATCATATTTAATGAGGCTACCTCCGGTTCACCAATTATAACCAAACTTGAGGAATACGAAAAAAACATAATTTTTGGGATCGTGGAATTGAAGTTATGCGATCCGAAAAACACACACACACACACACACACACACACACACACACACACACATACTTACATACATACATACATCATCGTAAAAATGGTAAAATCGTATTATAGGGACCCTAAAACATGCTTATTCACTAAAAACTCATCATTGAATTTTTTGACCAAAGACAATACCTTCTTTACCTAAAGGTGACGGAAGGTAAAAAGTGTGTTTTATGTACTACGGTACAGCATATTTTGTACGAGTAGTTCTAGTGTAGCAATACAATTAAGAAAACAATTTGGAGAGCTATTATATATCATTTGGAAACTTAAGTTTGTATATTTTACAATAATACTGCCAAAGACTAATTTGATGCTTAAGTTTACCATTTTCATTGATATTTTTTGCTGTTCAATCTCTGAGTTTGTTACGTAAAATTGGAATATTGTTCTAGAAGCTAATTTGTTTGTCCACATAAATGTTTATTAATATTTGCTTTGTAAAGGGAATATTTCTGTTGAGCAATAAATTATTATTATTGTTGAAACAAAAGATCTTGGTATTACTTGGAAAATTTAAGAAGAAGAACAATGCTATCATCTGTCACATTTGACAAGCCAAATATTTATGAAATGACGACAATCTGAAGGAAGATAATTTCAAAACCGGGCATTACGAGAATGAGCAAATAATTTTATACAAATTTAAAATATCTAATTGTTGGTATTTAACAAAATAGGGACATAAGGGACCTTTGTAGAGAAGTAAGGAGACTACTTACGTCTCGTATTAAACTATGGACATATGTACGATCATACAAATAACATCCTAAGAGCCTACCTACAATATCGGTAGTGGGAAAAATATTTTAAATTTGGTTTTAGTTTACTTACAAAAAATCGACGATCTGTCCCTTCCGTAATTTTGAAATAATCAGATAAACACTAATAGTTTTTGCCGCCCATAAAAAATCGGAAATCGCCCACTGATGAGCGATACCGCCCACGTTGAAAAAATTGTTAAATGAGATTAACGGTTTTACGAGAGCAAAAGACCTAATCCGAACAAGTTACATACTATAATTTTTATACGACTGTGAATAACAGGACTTTGTTTATTATAAAATATGTATTTATCAAAATCACCAAAACTGTTAAAATACTACTTAATTTATATGTCATCATATAACTATATCAGTATTACGAAATGTCGATACTTGTGCTCATTGAAATACAAAAGTGAGAATATTTCCGTAGAGTATGTTCGCCTCTAACCATGAAGAGTTTATAAAACATAGTAGAACACAGTTATTCTGAAATGAGAGTAGAAAAAGTTGAATTTCTATACTGATAACAGTGTTAACAAGTAGTGGGACGTCATTAATAGAGATCGTCGCCAAGTTAATTGGAATCGCTCTCTTGAATAAGATATTTTTCCAAGTTCCATCCAATCCAATAAGAAGATATTTACGGATTCTGTCGACATTTATAATGCATTTCGTTTGCCATAAAAAATAAAAAAAGTTTTGTATTGACAGGCAAACGTGTGATGTATGCCTTTGGACGTCATAGTAATATAAAATAGTTTTTACAAAAGTAATTTTTAATTCAATATTTCAAAAATTTCATAGATTTTTAAAATGTTGAAAATGTCATAACCTTTGTATTAACATGATTTTAAGAAATGTCCATTCATCATTTTCATTTGTCACAACGATAAGATTGCTTTCAGCATATCAAACTTTTGCATATGTTCTACTAAAACAAATAATTATTTAATTTAAATACATATAATAACGTTTACTTAGTGAGTTGCAATATGGAGTTCATTTTAATGAATTATTATTTGGTCTTCCGGGTTTATCTGTACAGTGCAGATGTCGGCGTGACGTCGCCACGTCATTGTCCGTGCGGGCATTGTCATTGCGTTTTGATGACTCGGCGCATGGTATCACCGTCACTGTCACACCGTCACCCCATCCTAACGAGCGTCGCAAGGAGTCAGTTAGCGGTCACGTCATTTCTTTAAATTCACATCAACTGAGTAAGCTGCGTTCTGCAGCAGTCATTTATTCTTTTTTGTTCCTAGTTCTGCTTCGCCGACAGTTATTTTTTTGTTCCTGGGGAAAAATTAATTTGTTTTTCTGGGGTGTATAGTCATTTGTCACATTCCTATTGGGCTGCAACCTATTATTTACCAGTTTGCAACACTGATTGTTTTTAATTACTTGATTCTTTCTCAAGATTAATTTAAATTTAAATGAACTGGAATTTCTTGATGAGCGATTTGGAATTTTTCTTTTATCTCAATCTTTTTTACTTGATTTATTTAGACGTTTCCGTCCGGATATTTGTTTCCTTCGTATTTCTTTTAAAAGTTTTAGCTTCCAAAAGAGAGATAAAAAATTAATTAAAACCCGAATATTTGTTTATTTTAGCATGTTTTCACTCGTTTATAACAGAATTCTGACAATAAAGTAAGGAGACTGTTTGAAAACGAAAATAGTAGATATATATTCTGGAACAAGTGCGTTAAGCTGACTTTACACAAGAGTAAAGTTTTTCTTCAATTGATTCAACAAACGTAATCAAAATACGAAAGTGATCTAATAAAATTTTATTGTTAAACAGTGTTATTGTTGACAGTGATTTATGAATGATATATGTATATAATATTATACAAAAAAAAATTAACGATAATATTTTATTTATTCAGCGAAAACGAGATCTTGCATTTTAAACTTTTACATCACAACTATAACTTTTAAACTTGTGGAATATATTCAAAAACAATGGAAAAATAAATAGCCTTTGTATATAAATATCCAGAGATAATATGAAGTTGGATGGAAACAATAATTCTCGTAAAGTTTACTCATACTTGAATGCACATGGCAATAAAAATCAGTCCTCTGGACCTCTGAAATTCCCTACACATAAAAAATACCCCCAGTAAACTAATTCGTATGTGAACATTGAGGCCATAAAACAAGGAAAAGAAGATTAAAATAAATTGGACAGTAATTGTGTTTACCATCTTGCAAATAGCTGTAGTGATTCATCGGCCCGGTAAATGAAATTAAACATCGCAAATTGTTTCAAATGCGAAAAACACCGTAGCGACAACCTATGCAAATTTGCACATTTGAGCTGTTCTCAGCGACTACGACACCCAACCTTTGACGTTTGAGATTCAGAGTCGGCCATCGTGGAAAACATGATAACCTACTTTGTGTTTTTTACCTTCCGTCACCTCTAGGTAAGGAAGGTATTGTCTTTGGTCAAAAAATTCGGTGGTGAGTTTTCATTGAATAAGCACGTTTTAGGGTCTTTACAATACGATTTTACTATTTTTACGATGATGTCTGTATGTGTGTATGTGTATGTGTGTGTGTGTGTATGTGACCGCCGGGTCGTCAACGATATCTCCAATACTAGAATTCCAAGAATTACAATTTTTGCATTACAACCATATACAGACTTGATTAGATTTTGGTTATAATTGGTCAACCGGAAGTATCCTCATTTGAAGATTTTAACAGTTTATCTTGAAAAACTCAGTTAAATTTTATTATAACTTAAAGAATATATTATTGTCTATACGATTTGATAGCATTTTATATTTCATATTCAACAGATATGGAGTTAAAGAATTATAAAGATTATAAAAATTATAAAATTTCATAAATCAGCCAGCTGTGCTAACTTAACCATGGAGACTGCTAATATATTCAGGTAATTCAAATTGACAGATGTCAATATCAATAAAAAGTAAATGATGAAAGAATAAGGGAAATAACTCTAGTGTTGGGCGTTTCTAGAAATATATAAGAGAGACGATTACATTGGTTTGAACATGTCATGAGGAGAGATGAATATATTGGAAGAATGAATAGCTTATAACAGAAGTTGGATGAAACATAGGAAGACCAAATATAATATGAAAGGAGAGAAAAGGAAGTGAATGAGGACGACATACAAAACAAAAATTAGTGGAAGAAGAAAATAAAAAATAGCGACCCCCTAACGAATGGGAAAAACTGAAGAAGAAGAAGATGTTAGTGTCAAGTGCAATGTGAATAATTTGTTTATGAAACAATTTAACTGGAAATATAGGATCTTTTGCAAAAAAAATTATGTGTAGGGCGAGTGCAGTGACGTTACTTTGCTGACTTTGGCAAGCAGATATGTGGACCCGTGTCAAAATGACAGGTATTAATTACGTCCATAACTGACAAATGTCGTAATTTTTCATTCAAAATTTCATGATTTTCTTATTTCATGTGGTATATTTATTATCAGAGGTGTGGAATTCAGTTGCCGAGAAAAGGAATCATAAAATACCAAAAAAATAAATTTTGAATGAAAAATTTTAACATGAGGATGACCCGCAAAATAGAAATGAATGGAAGAAAAAAATAAAGAATAGCGACCCCTAACGAATGGGAAAAGCTAAAAAAGAAGAAAATGTTAGTGTCAAGTGCCATTTGCATGAAATAATATTACTGGAAATTTATAATCTTTTGCAAGACATTTTATGAACGGAATTTGTACATAATACACAGGATTGACGGAAGGTATTGTGCTGGTCACATCAGATTTTTTTTTTGAGTTTATTTAATTTCTTACTTCAAATTATAAATACATTTTATTAAACAACTTTTCACTTACATATATCACATTAAAATTAATGTAAACTCATTTTTATAAATTGTCAATATTTTTAGTTTTCCAATAAATTAATTTTAAAGATTATTCAAGACCTCATTAGTTGGTACTATGGATTCAATTACCGGTAAACGGTAAACGGTTAACCGATTAATACGATTACTAAACTTACCAGTAAATATTAACAACGAATACCGGAAATTTTAATTCTCAAAAAGAAAAACTGAATATTTGTAAAAGTGTTTTGTCGAGTCTGGTCTCATCTCCCTAAATGAATTTTGCTCACGATGATGTCTGTGCGTGTGTTTGTGTGGATGTATTTGGCTGTATGTGTGTGTATGTATATATATATATATATATATATATATATATATATATATATATATATATATATACAGTAGAGTGTCAAAAATCCGGATTAATTGGGACCGGACCCCATCCGGATTTTTGACGTGTCCGGATTTTCGAAATGAACCAACAAAATACTTTTTGGGTGTCTTCAACGCAAAATATTAGCTGCTATCGGTCATAAATTACTGTGATGTTTAGAGAAGAGGAGCGGATAAATGAAACTATTCATTATTAATAAAAAAATTACATGTTTTAGTCGTTTTTGTTGCTGTATACAAACATTGTTCCTTTACAAGCAAAAAATTTTTTTTCACAAGAATCGAATTCGCATTATCGATCGTCCGGAATTTTGACGTCTGGATTATTGACGCTCTACTGTATATATATATATATATATATATATATATATATATATATATATATATATATATATATATATATATATATATATATGTGTGTGTGTGTGTGTGTGTGTGTATGTGTGTGTGTTTGAATGTTAGAAGTACGATTTCTCAAAAAAATATGACTCAATATGAAAAATAAATTCTCTTTCTGATACATTTAAATATTTTATTATATCTTCTATAGATTTAGCGATAAAAGAAATATAATATATAAAGTAATCTGTTCTAATAAATCTTATAGCCGAAATTGAAAAATTAAAATTTAAAATGTTTGTAATTGAAAGATAAATGTCAGTGTCAGACATCCGAAGACATTACTAAAGACTTTTTTCTGGGAAGTACATACATATATTATTTTTTTATTGTATTAATAGTTAAATATTTAAAATTATAGTTATATTACACATACTCGAGAACTAATTAGAAACATCTCGAAAAATTAGACACAAACCCACAGACATCATCATAAAAATGTTAAATTCGAATTCTAGGGACCTTAAAACGTGCTTATTCACCAAAATCTTGATATGCGATTTTTAACACAATTCCTATATCTCCCTTACCAAGGGTAACGGGAGATAAAAAACACTCTTCAAGTGTACTTATGCAAAGACCAATTATGAATTAAAGTTCCCAGCTTTGTAGTATATTTAACAAAGTTCATGACTAATACGGATTGTAGACATATTTAGTAAATTTAAAATATCATCAATAATCTATTAATCTGAGATGTAGTTTTTTTTTGTACTTAGTGTTTATTATGTATTTTTCTACTCTCCTCATTTGTCTATTTGTACTTGTACCATATGGTAAATTTATATATTTTGTATAATCGTCCTGTAATTGGGATCCCTGATTCTGTTAGATAGATTTAATATTAAATAAAATAAAGTTTTTCTTGTATACTGAACAAAACAAAACAGTTAACATTTGTAAATAAAGCATTTTAAATGATAAAATGTATTTACTTTCATAGGATTAATATTGAATAATTGAAAGTATTTTACATATTTGATTTAAATCTATATTCTATCAGAAGAAAAATATGTTTAACATTTATAATGGACAGTTTTATTTTATACATGTTACAAATGTATTTAAATGATATTTTCGATTGAAACTACTAAAAAGTAATGTATGGATTTGTTGTACAATGTACCATACAACATAGATGGGTACCTATACTAAAAGTGTGTGTAGAATTTGTTAACATACTTTATGTTGTAAGTGCTACCGGCCTAGGCCATAAAGACGTAACGTAACGTAACGTATCTACCGGATGCGTTACTATGCTATGCTACCAATTCATTACACAAAAATGTATGTTTTTTTACTCCTTATTATTTAATTACATACTTTTTATTGTATACGGCAATAAATATTTTTTCTACGATCTATGAAAAATTATTTTTTCATTTATTTACAGAAAATAAATAATTGCAGATGAAAAGCTCTTTACATACCGTTGCTTCCAGTAACAGTCTACAAACTAGGTACTTTGCAGATCAGACATTCAAATATATTTTTTATATAGTTATGATGACATAAGTTAAAATTGCAACATTTTTATTAACTACCTTATCGTACAAAAATATTTTGTGTACCAAGACATTTTCAACTTTCAAATTTCAGAAAAAAGTAATTTCAATTTCAGAAAAAGTAAAACCAATTTCAGAAAACAATTTTGATTTCAGAAAAATATTTTCAAAATATCAGTTTACCTCTCTCGAAATTGAATTTACTTTTTCTAAAACTGAAGTTATTTTTTCTGAAATTGAAGATGAAAACGTACCTATAGTTGCTATGGAATCGCTTAACATTAAATTCACCCATCGCACGAAAAATTGCTTAAATAACTTACATTTCATTTCGATATGACGTAGTCATTAAAGATACACTTAAAATTTAACCTACCTACATTTCTGCCGTTAACCATAAGTCTCACTTTTATCTCACAAAATTTTGATATTATAATTGAATTAATTTCTACTATATGACAAATAATAAAATATTTTCCAAAAGCAAACATTTCAAGTAATCATTTATTGAAAACCAGAGTGTAAATTGTAACTTCATGTCAACATGAGAATAGATAAGCAAATATATATCATTGAATTCATGGTTCACATATTGATTATCTCGACAGTTGTACCCAGTTAATAAGGTTGAGTGGGTGTCAGATCGCACGCACCAGCGAACAATTGGCAGTCGTACGTGCTTATTGTATGTATCTTCAGACACCGAAATAATCGTGTGTGGACATAAGCGTTGGACATCCGTACTTGTTGAAGCGTCGCGTCGGTACAAGACACAGCTCATCTGATAGAATGATATCAAAATCTCGCTTCGGTGCTCATACTGTGATACACATGTCAGTGGTATGTATTTTTTTACCTGTTGTTTGTTTATGTATATATTGAAGGTATAATAAACAAGATGAAAATTAATCTTTTGTATAAGAATTATCTTGACTTGGAAAAAAACAATTCTAATTCAAAACAAGAAAAAAATAATGCCCAACAAAATATTTAAACGAAAAATTAATTATTTTATAATATTTTTTTCTATTTCGGTGTCCTTATGTGTCTATAAACGCAATTAAACACTATTTTTGGCGCTTTTCGTTTTCTAGAGACGGTATGACTGCTTTAAAAACTGACAGATGAATGACATATAACCTTAAATTTCTGTCAGTCAACAATTAATTTTCATATGTAAAGTTAAAATTTCTAGCGGGGAGCGCAACCAACAAACTCATAAAAACACCAAGTCATATTTTTGACCAGTCGCATTTTTTAAAAATCTAATAAAAGTACCTCAATAGAAAAAATCTGATGTGGCCAGCAAAATACCTTCCGTCAATCCTGTGTATTATGTATACATAAATTTTCTTGCAAAAGATTCTAAATTTCCAGTAAAAATATTTCATAAACAATTATGCAAATTGCACTTGACACTGACATCTTCTTCTTCTTTAGCTTTTCCCATTCGTTACGGGCCGCTATTTTTTATTTTCTTCTTCCACTTATTTCTGTTTTGCGTGTCGTTTTTATTCAGTTACTTTTCTCTCAAGTCTTCCGCAATATAGTCCAACTTATCTTTGGTCTTCCTCTGTTTCTTCAATTTTCTATTTCTAAGCTATTCATTTCTCTCTTTATGACATGTTCAAACCAATGTAATCGTCTCTCTTGTATCTTTCTAGAAACTTCTAACACTAAAGTTATTTCCCTTATTCTTTCATTCCTTACCGTATCTTTCCGTGTCTTCTCCAATATCTATCTCAACATCCTCATGTCTGCCACATTCATTTACTTTTCATTGATACTGACATCTGTCAATTTGAATATGAAGTATAAAGTGTAATCAAATCGTATAGAGAATAATATATTCTTTAAGTTATAATAATGTTCCTTATTCTTTCAATCCTTACCGTATCTTTCCGTGTCTTTATCAACATCTATCTCAACATCCTCATTTCTGCCACATTCGTTTACTTTTCATTAGGTGCGTTCAATAAGCCCCAGGAAAACATGCAATTGGAAGTAAAATTTGTTGAACGACTTTGCTAGCCTAGCATTTGCTTGATTTGCTCGCAAGCAATCCAAGCACCAAATTTCTCGCTTGTCTTGCTAACTTATGAAATATAATGGCGGGAAATGCAAAATTTGTACTGTTTCTATCTCATTTTATGGTGTGTTTATTTCGATTACATGTCAAAAAGGCTTTCAAAGTATTGTGATGAATGTTCATAACATTTTTAAATTTGAAATATTTTCTTAGACCTAAAAATATGTTCAAAATTAATTCCACTATCTGCAAATAACTGTATCTATCTATAAATTCATTTTGTATAACTTTCCAGACCAATAAAAGGGATATGAGAAATACACATGTTATATTTGACAACTGTATAACTTTCTCGATGACATTTTTGATTATCAGTTTGTTATATAGCTAGCAAATCTTTCAGTGTACTAAGCAACAAGTCTCGTTTGCTTACCAAGCATTTGCTTGAACTGCTTACTTCATTGAACGCACGTATTGATACTGACATCTGTCAATTTGTATTATCTGAATATATGTATTAGAAGTTTCCATGGTTAGCATATCTGGTTAGTTTATGAATTTTCGAGTGTATTTTAATATCTTTATAATTCTTTAACTCTATATTTATTGAATATGAAGTATAAAATGCGATCAAATCGTATAGAGAATAATATATTCTTCAAGTTATAATAACGTTAATTGTTAATAAATGATATTTAACTGCGTTTTTTCAAGAAAAACTGTTGAAATCTTCAAAAGAGGGTACTTCCGGTTGACCATTTATAATCAAAATCTAAACACTTGTTCTTCTGGATGTAAAATTGATGAATACGAAAAAATGATAATTTTTGGAATCGTGGTATTGAAGTTATGCGATCCGAAACTTTCGTCACACACACACAGTCACACACACACATACAAACACACACACACACACTCACATACATACAGACATCATCGTAAAAATGGTAAAATGGTATTATATGGACCCTAAAACATGCTTATTCACTAAAAACTCATCATTGAATTTTTTGACCAAAGACAATACCTTCCTTACCTAAAGGTGACGGAAGATAAAAAAATCTGTTGTGGCCAGCACAATACCTCTCGCCATTTCCATTTTATGTTATACAGGCTGTTTCTATACCTCTGCACGAAACTTTAATGACATATATAATTTGATACTGATTATAGAACAAAAAGATTTTTTTTTTGAAATTCGCAAAAGTTTATTTTTAGCTAACATTTTTAGTACCACTGGTTTCATAGTACAATTTTAATTATTTACAATTATGTTAGTAATGAAATACAATAATCACTGCCTACATAAAATAATAATTTATTAATTAGTTATTATGTAGGTAATTAAATGTATTATGAAACTAATGGCACTAAAAATGTTCGGTAGGAATGAACTTCCCTTATTTTTGTGATTTCAAAAAAAATCTTTTTGTTCTATAATGAGTATATCAAATTATATATGTCATTAAAGTTTCTTGCAGAGGTATAGATAGAAACATTCTGTATAAGTAATGAATTTAACATTTCTTGTACACACGAATAATTCAAATTGTATATACTCTTTCATTTTATGAGAAAATTTGTCCTACTCTTCTAATATGTTCAAGATTCTTCAAATTCATTGACGATATTAGCGGTATTTCTTACGGTTATATGTAAATTAATATACCTACAATTTCAAATACATATTTAATTAATAATACAATAAGTTATATTACATGTATTCGTACCTCCCAAAACAATCTTTCAGTAATATCAGTAAAACTGGTGATTTTTGACATTAACACTTTGCATTTATCTGTCAATTACAAACATTTAAAAATCTCAACTAGTTTCCATGGAGATGTTTTGGCAGCGATATTTATTATAACAGATTATTCCATATGATTATATATTATACCTCTAAATCTATAGGAGATATAATAAAAAAATTAAATGCGTCAGATTGAGAATTTAATTATCTTTATTATTTGTTATTACATAAATTATAAAAAAAAAAATTAGATTTTAAAAAAATCTACTACTTCCGGTTGTTTCATTGATACATCTACATACACACACATAATCCGGACATCATCGTAAAAATGTTATAATCGGATTCTAGGAAACTTATTCCCTAAAATCTGGATATACGATTTTTAGCATGGTAAAAATAGTATAAAAACTTGTCGTAAAACGGCTCGATTTTCAAACATGGACTCGTTTTTTGTTAAAAGTTTTCAAATTCAAGACCAAAGTATACACCTTTAAGTTATTTTCAAGAGGCTGACACACCTATAAAAGATGACATTGGACATGTTTATTTGAACTTTTTTACTTAATTATTCAAAAAAATCTTAATGAAGGTATTGACATTTTTTGTGAGATATCCTGTATATTTACAAAGTATGGCATAGTATTTTCAAATTTCACGATTTAATTAGATACTCAATGTTTGGTGTGAAAGTTTGAGAAATTCTGATGTCTGAATATCTCGAAAAAACTCGTTCAGAACCTGAAAGCTTCTCTCGGTTTCCATTATCTCTAGTGATTGGGATTCAATAGTGATGTTTTATTTGTTGTGTCTATAGGTTGCTGAAAAGCAGGCTCATTATAGATACTATACCTCCCTATCTATTCTAGTTTTTTTTTATCTTGTAAGACATCATATAGATTAGATGTTTATTTGTGTGGAAATTCTGACAATTATAAAAGTGATCTGATAAACTAACTGGAGATAGAAGAATATATGTTTTTAAATGCGATGTTCGGGTGTTTTTTTTCTTCTTTTGTTAATATATTTGATAATTTGGAAGTTTCTTTTGATATTGTTATAATGAAATTATCTTTTTGTCTCAATTTACATATCTACATCCGCAATATAAATATAAATAGCTACAATTCAGACGTACGTAGGTTCATTTCCTACCCGGCCTGCATAGGAGTACATTTGCATTTTGCTATGTTTAATGTTAAACCATTTGAATAAAATATTAATTTTGCTTCACTTTTAAAATCGTATCTTATTATTTATTGTACTTCTCTTGTACTTTTTTTTAGATATAATATGTAAAAGTAAGTAAAGTTTAACTTACGAGAAAGAATCGTACTTTACGCGTGAATTGTATACAATTTGTTTTTTTTTTTTTCGGTTACAACAAAAGCTTTAAAAAAGTACCACAGGTCTAATTTTTTCAGCCATTTGCATTAAAAAGTGTTAACTTTATTGTATAAAAAAAATAAACATTTAAGAATATATTTTAATGATTTTTGTTGCTAACAGACGTACAATTCTTTAGCTACTTATTATTACACTTACACTAAAATACGAGCCACTCAAAATAGAGTACACACTACAATATATGTCGCTCTTGTATATTACATATTTTCCATCGAATGAAAACCTGTGTTTTAGCTTTTAAAATAGTTGTTTATAGTTATTTTAACCCTGAAATCAATCATTTTTTCTTACTTGTATTTATTACCTCTTTATATTGCTATGTAATATTATTCTGTAATTCGGATATAAGCGTCGGGGTATATTATAAATAATTAATTCTGAAAAAAATCGTGAAATGTTATTTTTTTTTGGGCCTTCAATTCGGCTTTGATCGCCAATCGCTGAAGTATTATGTATTATTATTTATTAAATAATTTACGTACATGCACCAGTTTCAATCTCGGACTGAAATGTTTATCACATCCCGTCCGTTGAGGGGTAAAAACTAAATCAAAATTTAATATTTTTTCCCCAAAAATCACACTTGCTTGTTGTTTGCAGAGAAATTTTATTCCACGGAATAAAAAGTTTTTTTCGGAGTACCGTTTTCTATCCGGTGTATGGATTACTGGATCTTCGGATGAACGTGGGTTCCGATTAAAGGTTCTCTACTCTATCTTTTTTAATTATAATTATTTATACTTCTCTATGCGTAAACTAGGCATAGGGGCACACAAATCATGGTCTTTGGCAATTATCTCAACTGTTTTCATAGCCTACATGATGTCATAGCTTACTAGCTTAATTATTCATAATTTTCTCTTACGATTTTTTAATTTATTTCTTCAATAAAAATTCACTTCAAACATGTCGTTGAATTCGTAATTTTACATAGATTCAAAATATATAAAAAATATATAGGTGTTCCATATGAAATATGAAAGTTAATGTCACTTTCGCTTAAACCGGCAGCGCTACCGTCATGCCAGATACCATGATTTGTGAGTCACTATAGAGACAGGCGCAGGTCGTGAATTTTGTCGGCCACTATGGGTCACGACGTGACCCGCGTGATCGTGAATATATTTTAAATTTTGCGGCGTTATTGAGCGTGAGCGTGAGGGCTTAAAAATTATCGTGAGTGATCAGGCGTGATTGCAATTTAATTGGGTGTGAGTATTATGTTATCTTTTATTTTTTTATTTAAAAAATTCTAGTTTTAATATCCATATTTTACGTTACATTCTTATTATTATTATTTCCGCTCTTTTGTTTCTCACTACCTCAGGAATCCTGGGTACCATTGACTTGCCTCTCAGCAATTGCTGGAGAGGAGCCTGTGGGTGGGCCTCCACACAACGGGAGGCAACACTTCGCAGACACTGCACACCCATATTGGAGGTGACTAGTGCTTGGTTCTGCCATCCTTTTAATATTTCGATATATGTATGAGACCATCAAAATTTTTTTTTCTTAAAAAAGAGTTTTCTAGTACCCAAAATTGCATATTCGTACATAGTTGGCTTCAATATCATTAAAGATAAAATGTCGTACGTGATTGTTCGTGATTACATTTTTTAGTGTCGTGAGCTCCCACCTCTTCCACTAAGCTTAGTTTACAAGTATGTATTGTATACAAAGAGTATTAAACACTAATTTTATGTATGTATTAATGAAATATTATTTACCTATACATGATAATATATGATATGATGTAAATACGAGTACAATGTAGTGTACTAGCAAAAAAAAAAACATATGAATAAAAACGTTATTTTGAGTGGCCCAGTTTTCAGTTTTACCCTATATATTCTTTTTTATCTTTGCATTTTTGGCAAGGATGTAAGAAGTGAGCGGAAAATAGTTGAACGTACGCGTCACTCCGCCTGTCGTTCAAGGTGTGAGAGACACTTGAGTGACGTCAGATAAAATATAATTTTATAAAACCATCAATGTCTGATCATTCTTGTTTTACTATTTTGTTGTTACCTTCCGTCACCTCTAGGTAAGGAAGGTATTGTCTTTGGTCAAAAAAATTAATGATGAGTTTTTTTTGTGTGTTAGTGTGTGCGTGTGTGTGTATGTGTGTATGTGTGTGTATGTGACCGCCGGGTCGTCAACGATATCTCCTATACTAGAATTCCAAAAATTACAATTCTTGCGTATTCCCCTTCCTTACAACCATATGCAGATTTGATTAGATTTTGGTTATAATTGGTCAACCGGAAGTACCCTCATTTGAAGATTTTAACAGTTTTTCTTGAAAAACTCAGTTAAATGTTATTATAACTTAAAGAATATATTATTGTCTATACGATTTGATTGCATTTTATATTTCATATTCAACAGATATAGAGTTAAAGAATAATAAAGATAAAAAAATTCATATAAATTTCATAATTCAGCCAGCTATGCTAACTTAACCATGGAAACTGCTAATATATTCAGGTAATTCAAATTGACAGATGTCAGTATCAATAAAACGCAAATAATTGAATGAAACAATAAGGGAAGTAACGCTAGTGTTAGAAGTTTCTAGATATAAGAGAGACGATTACATTGGTTTGAACATGTCATGAGGAGAGATGAATATATTAATAGAAGGTGGAAGAAACATAGGAAGACTAAATATAAGATGAAAAGACTGTATTGCAGAAGACTTGAGAGAAAAGGAACTGAATGAGGACGACATGCAAAACAAAAATGAGTGGAAGAAGAAAATAAAAAATAGCGACCCCCTAGCGAATGGGAAAAACTAAAGAAGAAGAAGATGTCAGTGTCAAGTGCAATTTGCATAGTTTGTTTATGAAATAACTTGACTGGAAATATAGGATCTTTTGCAAAAAAAATTATGTATAGGGCGCGTGCAGTGACATGACTTTGCTGACTTTGGCAAACAGATATGGGGACCCGTGTCAAAGTGACAGCAATTAATTATGTCCATAACTGACAAGTGTTATAATTTTTCATTCAAAATTTCATAATTTTCTTATTTCATGTGGTTTGTTTGTTATCGGGAGTATGGAATTCAGTTGCCGAGAAAGGGAATCACATAATACCAAAAATTTAGAATCTTTTGCAAGAAAATTTATGTATGGAATTTGTACATAATACACAGGATTGACGGAAGGTATTGTGCTGACCACATCAGATTTTTTATCTGTTTTTTTTTTTTTTTTAATAATATATCCTTGAATGGAAAATTGAAAATGAAATTGAAATATCTGTTTGCCTGGAAATACTGCATTGTTTCATTTTAATCTTATTTTACAGAGGATTTGTGTGGTAATAGGCCTTTTCATTATATTTAACTTTATCCACTATGATACCTACTAATATAACCAAATTAATGTCGGTTTTAATTACAAAAACCGTAGCAAAATTAAGATGAATAGGATCTCTACCGATGACATTACTTTTTATAAGGCACGAAATTTTATTAACAACCCTTCAATTTCTCTTTGAGGAGCTCTTTTGTCTAAACTTGTTAAGAAATTCCGAAAGAAAATGTCGTTGATGTAAGATATCTGAATCAAAATTCTTCAGCGGAGGTTTTTTATCGCCCCTTTTTCCTGAGAAAATTACCTGTCTACTTTTTCTTAACTTAACGGAAAGTGACCATCCGTCTCCGGTCAACCTTATTTTAAAAGTTGGGAAAAAAGAATTTCCCGAAAAAAATTTTGGTTTGGGAATTGGTTGGACATGCTAAACGTGTGCTAGAACTGTGTTTACATTTGCTCGTTCGTGTTTGCTTTTTTGACGTGAACATATTTGGAATATTCGCGAAAGTTACGGCAATTTTTGTAAAACACATTAATCTTCATATAGTTCTTTCCAAAAGTTCACAAGTCTTCCACTTTATTTCTTTTTTCTGACGGATATTACGATACGCTTTTGTAAACTCGTAACCATGTATTTTGTGAATGTTAACTCAAAATGTAATAAATTATACTTTATACTTATTGTTATTGGTTATAAGATTTTAAAAATATATTTCATTTAAATATCTTTGCATAAAACAAGTTATTTGGTCGCCGGGGGCGTATTTAATAAAAATTGTTTTGCTTATAATATTTAAAAATATTTATATGATTTCTAAGCAAAGAATATTGTCTTCATGCTGTAGAGTTTATACTTGCATTGTCAGTACAAAATCCATAAATATAACCATGTGTGCATATTCAACAGCTCTAAAACCATTCGTGTAAAATAATTTAAATAGAATTAAGGGGCAACAATGTACATTTAACCCTTTCACTACATAATAAACAAAATTACATGAGAAGAACATGTCCTAGAAAAGGATGTATAAGTAAAATATGTCAGTAGTAATTTTTATTTATTGGACCAAATAGTTTCCAGCTGTTATAAAAATGATAAAATTTCTCTTTTTTGCATTATTATGGAATTTATAATTTACAAGAAAAACACTACCACAACTAATATATCCTGGTACAATAATTTTTAAATTTACCATTAAATAATGTGTTAATAAAAATTATAACTTCTGGCTGTTACATTAATTAAACAGGTTTCGTTGTAAATATGTTGTAGCAATTACGAAAACAACGTTACATTACTGTAATTTTGTACTAATTCATTAAATTTCATTTCATTCTCGATAAATACATCTGCTGACGCGAATTGCGTTTGTATAGGAATTACTACAACGCGCAATCTGTCGCTTTTAACACCTATATCATAAATATCTATTTTATACTTTGAATAAAAAAAAAACAGTTGTACATGATTTTAATGTGTAAAACAATTCTTATAAACATATTATTTGTGTACCAACCTATTGTATAAAGCATTACTTTAAAACAATAAATACAATTATTATTATTATTAATATTATTATTATTAATTCTTATAAACATATTAATCAGTTTGAACAGTTTGGCAAGACCTGGGTACTTATGTGCGCGTTGAGATCCCCAAATAAAAGTTTTGATGTGTTGACAAAATTCACATTTTTGTTCGCGGGTTATTGTGTAGTCGCCTTCAGTATGTATAGTACCGAAATGGTTAAGTCATATTAGGTATTAATATTTTCTTTTCTAAAAGTGTCTTGTTTAACAAAATCTGTAAAACTTTGACTTCTCTTATTTTGGTATCTAAAAGGAATAATATATATTTATATAAAATATTCGTTCGAAGTGACTTCTCAAATAAACTGTTAAACTTTGTTACATTCCATATAAATCATAATGAAACTAATTTGTTATAATTTTGTATGGTATGTCCTCTTTTACGAATATAGCTAGATAGCTACCATTTACCACCAGCTTAAGTGAAAATAATTAAAGCAATTAAATTATTTCAAACTATTTGAACAGTTCAATCACAATCTTTGCACATTCTCTAAATAACGGGCAATATTGAAATTACCTGAGACATCAAAGCGTGCCGTGCAAACCGTGAAAATAAAAAGCCCGAACTGCGAGAACATCGTCAAGGCAATATCCAGAGACGCAAGGCACCTAGACCACACGAGAATTCAATCCTTGACACAAAGGTGTCCTGCTGCATTGTTTCGCTATCTACTGATACAACAATGCATCCAATTGACGCAACTATGCACGGAATTAATGTATCTTGAGTATCTTGTGGCTTTCCCGATCACAATACTATTCATATTCATTGTAATGAGTTAGTATTGTACAGGTTCAATGTTAAGGGTGAATTCTGTAATATTGTTTTGGTTGTTTTCAATTAATTAAAAATTTGCTCTATTCACCAATAAAAATTAAGCTAATCTGGTAGGTAATCAAAATCAATGATCAACCGATTCGTCGTCATATTCCATGAATCAACCACTGATCACATATTTTAATTCTATTTTGACATTTATAAAGAACGTGCATGTTACGTTGACTTTCATACCAAATCAGTGGAAGTAAACATATACTAGTATATGATTGACATGTGACATATTTTAGATTTTTTGGTATTTGAAGTAATTTATTATATTATATTGAGGTCATTTTAAAATGTATAAGGTACTACATGATTTTAATGTAGTAGATTTGTTATTTAAGGTACTTTCCTTTTACATATACAAAAGGGTGAGTAGCACTGAACTGAACTGAACTGATTCGCAACTTCGCCTGAACAAGATAAAAGGAACAAGAGATGCTTCCTTTTATTTTACCTTGTGTTTTACGTTTATGTATCAAATACCAAAAACAAACATAAGCAAAAATATGCAAGTGTGATCAGTTCACTCGAAAAAATTCTTAGTTCTTTAAGGGGGCAGCGACGAAGTAACCGGGTAGGTAAAAGTAGTCTACATCATTTAAAAGGAACAACGAGAGCGGACGTGGGTACTGCCATAGTGCTACACCTGTATGTAAAAGGAAAGCGCCTTTAATGCATTAATCACACAAAAATGATTTTCATAACGAAACATCAGAATCATATCACACGTCAGATAGACACAGACCTTGCAGCTCCACCTTGATGCCAAAAATTGAAATTATTACTTAAGGCGCCTGCCTTTTACATACGGGGACAACAGTATGCAGCACTTATCTCCCCTATCACTGTTCCTATTGAATGGGATAGACTACTCTTACCTACCCGGTTACCTACTAAGAAAATTTAGCAGATGTTTACTTCCACTCAGTTAATTTTGACATGGGTGTCAACGTGACGGGCACGTACTCTATAACAAAGGGGTGAATCAGCATTCCGAAGCGTGATAACATATTTTCAATCTATAGAATGTATATGTTACAGTTAAAGTATCAACTTAGTCAGTGCATACACTGTCTAGTTGATGTATGCTTCCACTAGCTGTTTTAGTGAAAGTATACATTATTTTATATAGTGCATACTTTATCTAGTTAATGTATTCATTGACTAGTTAGTGTATACACCTTCTTTTGTCACTGTCTACCTAAATCCAAGTTCTGTGCGTTAGGTATTGTTTCTGTTTGTTTTTTTTTTTTTATAAAATTTATACGCCTAGATTGTTGGGTGGGCAGTTTGGGTGGGCAGTTTGGGTGGGCATGTTGCGTGCGCAACGCAATAATTTATACTTTCACTAAAAAAACCAGTGGAAGCATACATCAACTAGACAGTGTATGCACTGACTGAAATGTATACTTTAACTGTAACATATACATGTTTAAATAAAGATATGAACATATTAAGTAAGTACTTTTATTATTTTTGTACAGTGCAACATTTATTTCACATTTCTTGATGTCTTTAATAAATTATCTATTTTCGATAGACACCTATTTTATTAATTACATTATGAAGAATTGAAGTTTAATTTTCAAAATAATTCAAAATTAAATCATATTTCCCGCCACATTCTACAAATTTAGTTCTCCGACCTTTTCATACACGGCATTAGAACTTGTTATCAAAGTTTATAAGGGAGATTCCCAATCTTTTACTATATATTTTCCGTAATCTATGCTCTATATCTATGATAAGTTTCTGGCTATTTACTCGTTTGTAACTTTGCCTCACTTTTCTTTATCTTTATTTTAAACCGCATTGATTTTATTATTTTTCAATATACTTCTATACTTTTATATCTTTCATGTTCACTATATTAGAAACACTTTTTTATTAGACAGTATAATTTCTAATACCAAAATAAAAATATAATATTATTACAAGAAAATTATAATATATATTTTACAAATAAATTAAAAATTTACATATGAATACTTTTTAATGGACGGTACAATTACCACGAGTAGAATTACATAAATTACGTTAACTGTCAGAAATCAAAACAAAACTGTGAATCTATTGATCATGGTTCCATGAATGAGAACAAACGTTGATTACGGATCAGTTTGATTCCTTATTCAGCTGATTATTAATCAAAGGATCAATGGTGAATTCAGCTGTTAGTAAAATTAAATGTGAATTATTCATCATCTGTGGTACGACGGCCGTAGAAAATAATTCTGTGCCGCAAATTCTCGTACTACCGTACAGCGTTATTAATTTAAACAAGCGCTTTCCATAATTCCCAATCCTTATGATAACCATTAATTATTATTTTATCCCAGTCAAAGGGTAGTCCTGTGCAACCAGGCTAACACTACACAGGAGAAATATGGAAAAATATACCAAACCTCGGGAGCGTGTACTACACGTAAATATAAGACTAAAAATCCAAGAAGTTTGGTACTTTCGTCATGAATAACCCTGAATATTTGAGAGAAACGACTGGTCAGATATTACGTCCAAAAACGATTCATGTTTGGTATATCATATCATTACAGCTACACACTTAGAAATAGATTCTGACAGTTGTTGATTTAGTTTTATGGGATCATTAAGCATTTTATTTTAATCTTTTTTTAATTTGACTTTTCTATTTAGTCTTTGTCCAAGTTAAAAATTATTTGTAGTAATAGAAAAGTAATGTTAAATGCCGATAGCATCTAATTCCGTTTGTGAATGATGACATTTTGCTTGAAATCATATCGATTATTACAAGATTCAAAGCAGTGATATATTGCAGACATAATATACGTCTAATGAATTCACTTCACAGTAAATAAACTAATCTAAAACAGCTGAGCTGCACTCATAATTAATGCTGTGCTAAATAATCGATTATTCGTTTACGCGATCAAATGATTTTTATTTCTTAATTAATCGATTGTTTGATAAATAACATATTGTTGAAAATCGTGATCAAACAGTCGTACTAAAACCACGCACAATCTGTTTCTATGTAGAGCCTTCTAATCTAACCTAACTGCTTTCAAGGATATTCTAAAGCGCGTTATTAGAAGTTAATTAAAAATTTACATGTTAATAGATTTAAATTTAAAATATTTTCTTTTATTACGACGATGTTAATTAATGATTTTACATTTATTGCTAAAAATATTAAATTCGCGTAAGGTTAATGTCATGATTATCGATTATGAAATTTAATCTTGATCTCACTTTCTATAAGCATATGTACTAAGAATTAATGAAGTTTCTAAATTCCTATATTTGAAAAAGATAATTTTTCCTAAATTTCATGTTTAATTAAATAATATGCCTTTATTAAACATACATATATTCAGTAAAATCAATATTAAAATTACTCTGGGCTGGTAATTCAATTACAATGTACGTATATGTATCTATTACGAGTAATATTATACGAAAGTCACAAGAGAGATTGATTTTGTAAATATAATATAGGTAAATAACATAAAACTTGTATGCACGATTGTTTATTTGATAGTTTGCATTATAATAAATATATGCAGTATGAACTACATATTTGTTAGTACATTTCGATATCACCATTTATATCAGTACATTAATTTAATGTTATTCTATTTTAATATAATTTATATTTATACAGGGTGTTTGGCGTAAGTCCGGCACCACGAATATTTCGTTTATTTTGAGAGATACAAGAAAAAAATATTAATAAGCAAAGTTAAATAAGACAAAGGGGCTCATAAGATGATCATAGCAGATATTTTGTATCACTTCCGGTTTTAGCGGAAATGGGTACAACTTTAAATCTAGCATAGGGAATCGGTATTTTTATATATTTTTTTTTTCAGAATATACATAAAATTAGATTCACAATGATACCAAATTATCCTAGTTTTACTTTAACCATTTCAAAATGGCGACCATTTATTCTTAAAATATGTATTAATAAAATTCCATACAAAATAAAACATAGCAAGCTATGAAAACAATTTTATTATCTTATAACAAAAGAAAAGAATTTACCTACATTTGTGATAATGACAATTTCTTGTAATAATTAAATAATTATGGCTCAAGTGAATTACACAAATGAAGAAATGGTTGATATGATTTTAATATTCGGAGAATGTCAAAGAAATTCTGTTAGAGCACTTCAACTTTATGGAGAGAGGTATCCTCACCGACGACAACCGAGTAGACAATATTTTAATGAAGTTGTTAATAAATTGAAAACACATGGATCATTTAAACTGAAAAATAGACGTGCAATAAAAGGAAATGAAGTAGATAATCATCGAGATGAAGAAGAAGAAATAATATTAGCTTACATTAATTACAATCCTGAAGTGTCGGTGAGGGAATTAAGTAGAGAAAGCGCGGTATCATGTTGGAGAGCATTCAAAATTAAAAAAAAAAAACAGTTTTAATTCTTATAAGATGCACATTAGTCAATCGCTTAGGGAATATGACTATGATCGTAGAATAAATTTTTGCGATTGGTTTTTACAAATGTGGCAGAATGATAACAGATTTCATCATAAAATTTTATTTTCTGATGAATCATATTTTTCGAACAATGGGCTTTTTAACAGAAATAATGTAAGACGTTGGGCAACCGAAAATCCCAGAATATTGAGAACATCCAGGCATCAAGAAAGATTTGGTTTTAATGTTTGGCTGGGAATAATTGGGACCAGAATTGTTGGCCCTATTATATTTCAAAGTACTCTGACAGCAGAAAGGTATTTACTATTTTTACAAAATGAAGTGAAAGATCTGCTGGACGACTTACCTATTGTTAATACCATTGGTATGTGGTTCCAACAAGATGGAGCGCCAGCTCATAATGCAAGAAATGTAGTGGCCTATTTAAATGAAAAATATGAAGATAATTGGATTGGAACAAATTCTCCAAATGCTTAGCCGGCACGATCTCCTAACCTTACGCCACTGGACTACTTTCTTTGGGATTATTTGAAAGATAAGGTATACCGAACACCTCCAACTACTTTGGAAAATTTAGAAATAAAAGTTAGAGCGACTGTAATGAGAATATCCTAGAAAATGTAATGAAAGAGTTTTTATTACGTATAAGAAAATGTATAGAAAATAACGGCGGCCATATTGAGCATTTGTAGTTTTTCACATTTACTGTTTCTGTTTTGGTACCGTTGTGAACATGCTAAAAAATAATACCTCACGCCTAATTTTTTTTTAATTTCTTCTTTTCTTTTGTTATAAGATAATAAAATTGTTTTCATAGCTTGCTATGTTTTATTTTGTATGGAATTTTATTAATACATATTTTGAGAATAGATGGTTGCCATTTTGAAATGGTGAAAGTAAAACTATGATAATTTGGTATCATTGTGAAGCAAATTTTATGTACATTCTGAAAAAAAAAATATAAAAATACCGATTCCCTATGCCAGTTTTAAAGTTGTACCCATTTCCGCTAAAACCGGAAGTGATACAAAATTTCTGCTATGATCATCTTATGAGCCTCTTTGTCTAGTTTAAATTTGCTTATTAACATTTTTTTGTATCTCTCAAAATAAACGAAATATTCGTGGTGCCGGACTTACGCCAAACACCCTGTATAATGGAAATTCAATGCCAAATCTATTTATAATATAAAATTCCCATAAAAGTGATATTCACCGTTATTATACAATTGAAGCCACATTAGATCTGTAATCCGGCATGAATATTTAGTAATTTAGGTATAATTTCCATATGTAATCGAAATGGCCGTGTAATTTACCAATATTTTATGTTTAAACTATATTTGTAAACAGCATTAAGTACAAATAATCATGAAATGCACAATAGCTCCATTGATATCTCCAGCGATTTCATTTAGTGACCGTGTACGAGTTTCTGCTGCGATACTCCGCGGGTTCACCATATGACTCTGCTATCTGTTAAATTTATACCAGCGAAGAGAATCCACATCATATTCACTCCATTGTAATATCGATAGTAAAATAGATATTTGTACGTTTTCATTCATGAAAAGCTAACCATGTTAATATTGCCATGTTATTTTAAAGTAGTTTATACTTTTGTTCAAATTTTGTATTGATAATGTTACAGCGGTACAGTACAAGAAAATAAGAAGTTAAAAAAAAAAATCTGATATGGCCAGCACATAACCTCTCGCCGTATATTTTACCTGGCTGTATGCAGTCGTATTCTTCTACTAAAAACATTAATTTTGGGCGGTCTAATATGTATATATCTGGATTGTGCATCTATTCTTACATATCTTCTTTTACATTTTATTTTTTCATACTTGTTATATCTAAATAACACTAATTCCCTTTAATAAAGTGACGGATAGATTGCACTCCGATTATTCTTATATCGATGTGTAATTTTGTCAATATTTACAACTTACTTGAGAAGAATTTGATAGCTTTTTTGCAATTCAAAGTTACTCTAGTCTACAGTGCTGGTGCACATTGTCGCATAATGTTTGAAACAAATTTAAGTCCTTCAACCTAGACTTGTCATCTCCATAATAGTCACAGATCAAGAATTAAGGGATTCTCCAAGTACATTTTTCTTTCATTACTCATTATTTCTGACACTGACATTTATCTGTCACAAATAATTTAAATCTTCAACTATTTTCCATGGCCAATCTTTCGGCTGTAAAATTTATTATAACATTATTTTATATATTATATTTCTTTTATCTCTAAATCTATAGAATATATTATAAAATATTTAAATGTATCAGATAGAGAATTTAATTTTCTTTAATATTACCAAGAAAAAATTTCAAAAAATATTATTTAGAAGATTTTTTTTCAAGAATCTTCTACTTCCGGTTGTCCAATTGTTACCAAAACCTTTTCAGATCTTCCCATGAATGTCCGATTGGGAAATACGTAGTTAAACAAATTTAAAGTCTTATAGTTTTTGAGTAACCGTCCTTCCAACATCCCACACACACACACACACACACACACATACACACACACATCCACACACACACACAGACATCATCGAAAAAATGTTAAAATCGGATTGTAGGGACCTTAATACGTGCTTATTCAATAAAATCTGGATATGCGATTTTTAGCATGAATCCAATACCTCTCTTAGCGAGAGGTAAAAAATTGAAATATAAATATCATTAATTTTTTGGTCGCTTTAAAATATATCTAATCAATGTAAATATTTATCGTTCTTTATTCTAATGTAGACATATGTATAGGGAACAAGAACCATTTTAAAAGCACATAATTTGGGATAATTGGGATATCTCTAGCATTATCAAGTTGACAGAGAAATTAACATTATTTTAATACCTAAAGGATCGTAAATGGTAAAATGATATATTTTATAGTTTGCCAATATTTAAAAGATAATTGATATCCATATTTTAATTTATTGGTAAGTGCTACCGGTTCTACGCGTTGGCAAAGCAAGTAGATAACAGCTAAGTTTTAGTATAGGTTATTTAAAGTGCGTGTATTTGTAATAGTTAATATAAAAATATTCTATTTGTCTTTACAAGGTATGTACTATTCATTATTAAATTAATTATATAAAACCAAATTTCGTTTATTATTTTACCTTTTAAATCACAACATACTGTTTACTTTTTTGTTTACATACATTTTTACTTACATTAACTTACTTTAATTGTTTTAGATCTTTTATCGAAAAGAAAATAAAGCCAAATAGTCTTTACAACCATTTTAAGCATTTGTGGTTGCCGAATAATTGTACTCGTATAACTCGGAAGTAGGATATGTAGGTAATTTATGAAAATCTATTTAAATGAAATACATTAAGGACAATATATAAACAATGAAAATCGTTTTGTAAAAACTTGAAAACCTATATAAACATATTGTAGTTCAAGACACAAAAGGTAACAAATCCAGCAAAACAGAAATGGTATGTGTTAATTTTACATGCTTTAAATTTCGCAGTGCATTATATAACTATAATGCACTGCGAAATAATAATAACTTATTTTTTATACGAGTATTATATCTCTATAACAACAATATACATTTAAACAAGTGCAATTTTCACATAGCGCATCTAGCGGCACTGCTTAGAAGTAATGGTTACTATGGTTATGGCAGTACAAACAACCCTGAATGACAGATGGAAAAGATAACGGGAGGTTGTTTGTTTAAATCAAGATGTTCTATTTTTTTTCTTGCGTGTGACGTCAATTCTGTTTCTATTACAATTTTATTTCTAAAAATAAATTTAATAACGTAGTACACCTATCTCTATTTTTTTTCTTATTTAATGTGTTTTAATCTTTATGAAATTTCCAATTAATGTTCAATTAAATCCGGTACTTCAACATTATGTTACAGTAATTACCAACATCAATCATAATATTCAACTTGTATGTCTGTTATGAATGTTGTATAACGATACTGCGAGATTGCATTTCATTTCAATGATGTGTTATGCGTATGTAATCATTCACATGGCACTGATTCACAGACTAACGCACTTCCTATCCATTTCAGAGGCAGACTACACCCTGGATGACTCGTTCTGGAACGAAGAGAGTCCAGTGGGTAAGTACGTGCACGATGATGTCCAATTTCCAGCTTGGATCATTCATCTGATTTCATTGTTATCTTCGTTCTTATCATTTAATATGAAAAATCAGTTGGTAAAATAATACAAAGTCAGCAACCAACAAAAAAGTAATTATTTAGTATAAATGGTTCAGGATAGTGTCTAAAAATTCTTTATCTAAGCTCATTTCAGTTAGGAATGGACCATAAATTTAGGTTGAATCCAAAGTTTCATATTTATCAGTCCTACCTATACCTAAATTGCAATGGAAAGATTATTTTAAATATTAGGTGTTAGATTTCAGGATTTATAGAAGCACATTACGTCTTGAAGTTGGCACCGTCAAACCTTCGACAAAAGGAGCACTTTTGTTTAACTTCCATAAGCGTATCATTTCTGTCAGTAGTTTCTCTTTGATTTTTCTTATATTTTGACTTTTCTTTCAGTGTTTATTTTTATTTTAAGTAAAGTATATTCCGAAATAAAAACAATATTTGGGTTTAGTTCTGTATATTTTTATTTATATTTAACGACGTTTCGACAGCGTAGTGCTATCTTCATCAGGTAAATAGTAAATAACAAAATACATGTAGTCAAGACAACAAGTTTACAGAAAGAGGGTAACATAGATCAAAAGTTACATAAAAAACATACAAAGATGAAAACAGAAAATTATGAATGAATAACAGGTAACAGGTAACCATGACTTATTAAGGTCATAACCTGTATTTAAATTAACGTTATTCGAGGATTTCTTGATTTCAATGCCTTCTCTAATTAATCTTCTTATCCAGTTATTTTCTCTTGCTAAAATCTTCGAGTTTTTGAAATCAATTCCATGTAATTCTTGAATGGCATGTTCAGCAACAGCAGATTTATCTGGTTGATTTAATCTTATATGTCGTTCGTGTTCTTTCAATCTTGTTGCTACAGGTCTACCCGTTTGACCAATGTATACCACACTGGCAAGGAATCTTGTATATGGCAGAACAATGTAAAGGAACTATGTCTTTAACATTGCCAAGAAGATCACGGATTTTTAAAATATTCAAATTATATTCCCTGTTTCCTGTTTTATTAGTTGTAGCAGTAGATTAATTATTATATTTCATTTTAAATACTTTAGTTAATAGTTGTTAGGTTATCTTCACAGCTTAATTTTTTCTTCGGCAAGTTTTACAATAAATATTAGATGATAGTAGTTTAATTAATTGTAAATATTAGTACCATTATCTATTTTCCACTATATAAACTACGCGTATTTTTAAAAAGATACGAATAAAATAAAATTAAATTGTTCCGTTATTTTAGTTCCAAATTTCACCACCAGCTTCGCATTCTTATTGAAATATCTCAATACCATACCTCAGCCAGTCGAATGAAAACTTTAAAAGCACCCCTTGGTAATTTTTTTCTGCGCGCTCCACAACCCCCACTCCCCCCAACGGTTAATCACTAAAATAATAAATGGCATTCAAAACAAGCATTTTTTATTGTAAAACAGCACATCATTGTTTTTCAAATATATCGTAAAATGTATAAAAACTAAAATCTTTAAATTAAATTCTTTGTCATGATTGTTAGCTCAATCGAATTAAGGGAAATTAGTAATAAAGGAAAGTATATGTTTAATACTGAATATTTAATAAAGAAATGATTTGCTTTTTAATTTGAAAATGGTTATAGATAAAATTATAAAACTTGGTATATTTTCTCGTAAGAATATTATTTTGTAATATTTTCATATTTTTCTCAACATCCTTTGATTGGTTATTGAGGGTTGGTGGCTGTAAAAACAATGGAAATATTTTATTCTTAGGGTATAACGATTTTTTTTGGACTACGTTTGAAAAGTCTTTTCAATTCTAAAGAAAAAAAGGTACTCTGATTGACATTCGATAAAATGAATCATTCTTGGGATACAATAACAATTTTGTCGGTCATATTAGCATTTTTTTATCTCAGAACTAGTGTAAAAAATTAACAGTTTATTCCACATGTCATTCAGAGTTAAAAATCTTATAAAAATAGGTCCTATTCCTTATAGTTACCAAAATACAAGAAGTCAAAATGAAGTGTTTATTTAGAAAACTGACGTTTTTTTACTCGGAGAGTAAGACTGGGGAGAAATTGTCGTAATAAGATATCTGCGTTCGTTTATAGCAGTCTTTTTACTCATTTCATTCTAAATGCACTCTGTGTGTTCGAGTATTCAACTTGGAGTGAATAATACTTTTATATAAGCGTTCGGATATTTCGAAGTAGAGCAAAAAGAACTTGCTTCACATAATATCCCACCTCTAAAAGAGGAAACACCAGAGCAAGCATGCGCAATGTGAAATTAGTATATTTTGTAAAACATTTTGAAATGTAGTGCAACACATTCGAAAATGATGTTTGAATTGTTTATCGTTCATGGAAGATACACAAATTTCAGCATAGTTCTCTACTTTTAGTAATAAAATGTCGTCGTTATCTGAAGAATTATATTCAAAGTACATACTTACCGTATGCACAACAGGCTGAATAAAATTATTCATTTTACAAATATATAATACTCGTAATTGTTTTAAACGACAACAACAGTTATAACTCGAACTGTCAAATGAACGGATTGTTCATTTGGCTATTGGGTATTCTTGTTTATTCCAGGGCGTTCTGATCTCACGTGGCAAAAACCCACTCCAACTTCTTTCGTGCACAGTGCGTATAAGCCGGACAAACTGGATTGTCTAAATTTCAGAAACAGAACAAAGCATAACAACTATTAGTTACAATTTGATAAAAATAACAAACAATTTCACATTGAATATTGAATGAAATATTGTAATGTTTATAAAATTCTAAAGCGCCCTCTCGTGACGCAGCACCCCGAAGGAAATTGCGTAGTTAGCCTGCCTAGTGTATAACCTGGCCCTGACTCAACCTGCATAGCTGACAAAATATAAATTGTTTTTAAGTTTACATGTTAGTTTGGAAGTGCATTTAGTCGGTTATGTGTAATGTTTATAATTACCCACGGAATCAAGTTTTGATGCTTTTTTTAATTCGTGGAGTTACTTTTGCACCACCTGTATATGTTATAATAAATGAATGGATTTTATATATCCATATTCATAAATTATATATAATATAAGACTGGCAAAAATGTTCAGTATTCTTCAATATTACATAGAAAATTCTAATCATCTAATCGACAAGAATTTTTATAAAGATAAAAAAGCTTAATTAAGAGATTGAATAAATGTTTAATCTATACGATGTTACATGCTAATGATGCTCGTATTTAAACAAAAAAACTGAATTGACAAAGTAACAATGATGAAGTAAATGGCAAGACATTTTAAACTGAATTTAGCTAGCTCAGGATATTCTTTTTAAACTCCATCTCAAATACGATAAGTGACGCTGAATAATCAATAATTTCAGATTATTTTAATGTTACTATTCTGTTTCATTTACTCTAATAATTACTTACGTTGTCGTTCTGGTGATCCGGTTTGAACAAATTTGAAAATTATTACCAATTTATCATAAAAGAGATCCCGTCGTTGCACTCTCCACGACAACTTTGAGTGCCCGGATATTTACTTATTTGTATTACAATAAATTTATGTAATTATAATAATAATAATAATAATAAGAATAATAATAATAATTGTTTTCAAGATGAAATCAGTTACAAGACAAAGAAAAAAAATATTTAAGTATAATATGTATATACACATATATATATATATATATATATATAATATATATATATATATATATATATATATATATATATATATACGAGTATATATAAAGAAAATGCAATAATTCGCATAATTGCATTCAATAGATTAGAATAACTTATGCACAGGTGCACCGCTTATAGTTAAAATATTAACTACAGGTTGACGAGAAAAATGCATATCGGAATTTTGACAGTAATATTTAACAACTCATTTGACATTTCGTTCCAATACGATACTGTCAATTTAACCAAAAATTAAAATTTAACTATAAGCGCTGCAACTGGCTATTAAAGATTTAATACATTCTTCATTAAAATTTACAAAACAAGATTTTCATAGTGCAGTTCCGCATTGCGACACATGATGTGGATTGGTGAACGCTGAAGGATCTCTGGGTGCATGGGTTTTAGTCAAACAGATATTCCTTGAGTATCTAGAAATAGATCTGCGAGTGTGGAAAGGGATGCAGGAAAACAAGTAAGGAGCATCAATTTTATTGTTAATTAACATCCATAAGAATCCAGAAGTGGATGTAATGTCTTTCTGACAGAGATGGCATGGAATGAGAAGCAAACTATTTTGATCTATGCCTCTTTCTTGTTTTTCAATAGCGTGTATTATCGCGTCCCGTCCCTTCTTAAAATGATTTCATAGATTGATCAATACAACGCAATGACCAATAATAATTCGTACAACCCAAGTTCGAATCAAGCCAATATTATTTAAATTCACTTACGTATTGATCTCTGCGAGAGTGGTATAACAGTACAGTAAAATTTTTGAAAGATGTCCGATCAAGGTAATCTGTATCACGAACGAATTAACAAATAGGCATACATTTATCTCTTTCTTTTGCAAAGGCTATAAGAGTGTGCGGTAAGGATGGACATAACACGCTTGTCTTTCAAAAATTCAAATTGTTTCGACTAAGTTAGGACATTCCATTTTTAAACGATGCTCGTTGTTGATAATACTTTCGCTGTAACGTAAGTTTATTTATTAATTCAGATACATTACCTGGATTCATAGCCGTACGTATAACGTTACTTTCTGTCAGAGTCACTGACACTGACATTATGTCATTATCTTTTTTTTAACATATTTGGTTTTACATCTGCTTATAAACTTACTAGTTGATTTATTTTTGATTTTTGAATGCTTTTTGTAATATATATTTTTATAATAATAAAATAACAGTAGTATCTTACGTGCCCTCATAAAAACTAAGTAAACGACACTACTGAATTTGTCATAATGGGCGGAGCAAAAATCTGAATTCATACAATTCGTAGACGACCTTGATCGGACATCTTTCAAAAATTTTACTGTATATGCTGACAATTTGTAACGTACCAAGTTTAAAATCAATTAATATTATGTTGACTATATCATTCATTAAGTTATAAACAAATAAGAATGAATGATTGTCCTTAGTTACCAAGTATTACTGCGGTTATTAAGTATATATTAAGTAACCATGGTGAACGAATATACGAACCTTTGTATATTCGAATATACCAACATTCGTATATTCACTTATACGGTGTGTTTCGTTATTTTGTTCTGTGTACTCAGAAGTCAGATCTGTCAGTGTTATTTTGAATTGAAATCACAGAGCTTAAAGTATATTTTTTTACTACGAACACAGTACTGAGTACATTAATGAATCTGTAGTTAGACTGAGGAGAAAAATCGTGCTTTGCATGCTTTCAGTAGACATTTGAAATGACACTGCTAGGTCTGAATTCACCGAAACAAATTACTGAACACACCAATTATTTGACAACAAGGCATTATTGAAGTAAAAATTTGACAAGTAAGCAAATAATTATTTGGATTACAAGTTTAGAAACACTCCTGTTACTAGTTTATTTAAAATACGAGAATTTCAATATAATATTACATACT
The DNA here is from genome assembly GCA_951394225.1 of Harpalus rufipes. Classification (NCBI taxonomy): domain Eukaryota; kingdom Metazoa; phylum Arthropoda; class Insecta; order Coleoptera; family Carabidae; genus Harpalus; species Harpalus rufipes. Next base: position 66,150,393 of record OX596274.1, read on the forward strand.
ACTATAGCTATATTTAAAAAGATGGGTTATGTTGCGTACGTTAAATTTACTGTTTACTTTTTAATTTATTTTTTATTCATGAATAGTCCACCCGTATATAACTCGACATTTGAAAATTCTCGACATACTCAACGTGTTGCCTGGAAACACGTTTCGTATAATCAAGAATTTTCAATCGTCTTGATTTATAATGTATGAATATTGAACAAATGTATATTTTTTAATAATATAGTGAAATAGTTATTCACATTAACAGATGCGGAAATGAATATCTATGGGTGTATCCTTCTATTTCTATTAGTAGATTTCGGTAATGACGATATATTTGCACCATTGAAAGCGTTTACCAAGCGTCTTCTCATGGGCTTTCAAAGCTGCCGACAAGAGAGCACTACAGGGGTTACTTTTTGCTAATTTAAAAATCTGTTGTGGCCATCACAATACCTCTCGCGCTCTTTCCATTGTGGTATATATAAGTATTGTATTTAACATTTCTTGTTCACACAAAAAAATCGAATTACACCTAATCTTTATATTTACGCATTTTCTATAATTTAAAATCAATCTATGAGCAAGTTTTCTCCATTCCTTCTAAATGTTCGTGGTTTTTCCAATTCATTAACGGGATTGGCGTTATTTCTGAAGGGTTCGTGTAATATACCTATAATTTTAAATATATAATTAATTATACAATAAGAAATATTAAATATCGTTCCCAGAAAAAGCCTTTAGTACTGTATCTGAATTTTTGACACTGACATTAGTGATATTTATCTGTCAATTACAGACATTTTAATTTCTCAAGTAGTTACCATGGAGATGTTTGGGCTGTGAGCAGGCTGTGAGATTTACTACAACAGATTATTTTATAGATTATACATATATCTATATCTTTAAATCTATAGAAGGTATAATATTTTTTTTAAATGTGTCGGATATAGAATTTTTTTTTTTTATATTTGTAATAACATAAATTTTTAAAAAATAATATTTAGAAGATTCACTAAAATCTGGATATGTGATTTTAAGCATGATTCCAATACCTCTCTTAACGAGAGGTAAAAAGAGGAAATAATTTTCAAATTACAGATTTGACGGCGGTTAGAATTAAACCTGAACTGTTCGAATTACAACCAGTTACCAAACGTACACAGCCATGGGATCCCTAATTAGTTGCTTTATAATAATTTCGAACAATAGATGTAATGCATTATTAATTGTAATTGTGGGCATACTGTTAACGTCAAAGTATTTCTTTTAATTTTCACAAGTTTTTCTTTATATTCTAAAAAGTTTAATTGTACGAATCATATAAACTATGGTTAAATAAATCAGGAACAGTACCTTAGGCAAAATTACGTAATATAAAATGTTTTATTTATTAGCTTACATTGTACCTACATAAATAGATTTAATTTTAAAAAAATATATTTTTAGACGTTATCGGAAAAAAAATGAGATCTGATTCTATCACCAATCGATGGAGCATGGTATTAGAAATATATTTATTCAAGAAACTCAATTTCTGTAAAACGCGAAACTGCCTGGTTATTAACCATATCTTCAATTACACGATTAGTAAGGAGAAGTGTTTCACTTATGTATTATTTAAAACTTGCTCGAGGAAAATTTTAGTATTCTTAAATCTTAAAAAATACTTTTTCAACTCTCATTAACATGAAAAATCAGATTGAAAAATATCGAGAACGAACTGAGAGCTGTCAATTACAAATATTTAAATATCTCAACTGCTTTTTGCGCAACGAGATTTATTACAGATTATTCTATATTATTATATACTATATCTCCAAACCTATACGAGATATAATAAAAAAATTAAATGTGTCAGATTGAGAATTTAATTTTCTTTAATATTTCCAAAAAAAAATATTATTTAGAATTTTTTTTTCAAGAATCTGCTACTTCCGGTTATCCAATTGTTGCCAAAACCTTTCCAGCTCTTCGCAGGAATGTCCGATTCGAAAATACGTAGTTAAACAAATATTACGTCTTATAATTTTTGAGTAATCGTCCTTCCATCGTCCCACACACATACACACATACATACATCCAGACACACACGCACACACACACACAGACATCATCGTAAAAATGTTAAAATCGAATTGTAGGGACCATAAAACGTGCTTATTCATTAAAATCTGGATATGCGATTTTTAGCATGAATCCAATACCTCTCTTAGTGAGAGGTAAAAAGGGGATAAATTGAATTTAGTATACGACTATTTCAGCAAATGATCGTCGAGTAAACTGTTAAACCAACAAAAATATAAAAAAATATGTATTTCACCGATAAATGACGACCATTTGCTGAAATAATCTAATTTAACACGTTTTTAAATTAAATTTAGTCGGGCACCAAAAGCATAAATTTAAAATTTTTGGCACTCAACAATTTCTATGTTTCCTCGGACACTAAAGGCGTAAATTTAAATATGTATTTTGACACTCACTATTTTTTTTCTGTAGTATAGTTTTACGGGATTTTTTTGAAATTATTTTTAATTTACTTCACTAAGAAGTTTATTTTTACTATTTAATGTACGTTTCCCGCGAAGATTATTTCTTAGGAAAAATGCCGCGATATAAAAAGATTGAAAAACACTGTACTAGTGTGTTATTATAACACACAGGAGTGTTGTCAACTGACCGATAATTTTATTTTGTCTTTTACGAGAAATCGCTAAATATCAAAGTATGGAAATAAACAATTTGAGTAATTTTAGCGCTGCTCTAATAAGAAAAATATGAATGTCTCTGAAACAAAGCATTTTCGGACATTTGCTTAAATGAACTTGTCACCTTATTTTTACGTGTTTAATGCATGGTTTAAGTTACACCGTTTAAATCTGGGATACCTTTATAAAACAATGAATACTTGGTTAATATAATATTATTATATAATAAAACCTGTGTGAATTTGACTATCACAAGAATGGATACAACGATTCGTCTGTAGAATGTACACCACCGGGTTTCGTGCAGGTGACAACCGCAACCAATTTGAGGTTAAAACTATATTAAATTGTGCAGTTTTTTGTGGTCGTGAGATAAATAGTGTACAAAACTCGCTAGAAGGAGGTTTTCATATACTCACGTTAAGGCTGCGCTCGACTACAGTCATTATGAAATGACCTTATTTCTTAGCTCGTTGTGTAAATAACTATTAACTACTGCAGACAGCTAAATATGTAATGTAAATACTCGTACTTAACTGACAAGTTTTTTTTTCTGTACGAAATAGAAGTAGCTATTAGAGTAAGAGTAACGTAGTCATTCTTGTAGCAGCATAAAAATAATTGTTATGTTCACGTAGCAGAAAAGACGCCATTAATTTTTGCCTGGTGTTAATCCCGAGTTGCCACCTGCAGCGTCCGCAACGCCGTGCCAGACGCCCGACTTCGTACAATTACGCAAAATGAAGAAGAAAAAGTTTAATCCGGGGCTGTAGTGTTATGTTGGGAGGTGCTTCGTCAGACAAAAACTGAAACCAACATTATTAAATAAAACTTCTAATCCTGCTGCAGGAAACAGGCTCTGCCTCTGCGTTCCTAATGCCAGCCATTTTCTTTTGTTGTATTAAATGTAAAATTAATTGAGTTTGGGATAACCGAAACCGCTTTCCCGCTTCTCCAATTAAAATAATTTCGCTTCGCACCTTATAATACTCTAAATAATACAATAGTCTGACCCCACTTTGACAACCGCTAACATTAAATTACCTCACCACTAATTCCATGTTATCAGCTTTAACGTTCTTCTTATATTCAGAGCTCTCCTGTGTTCAATTTGCAAACAATAATTTACTTACCCTGACCTTTTCATTATAATCACCTGAAAACATGTTTATTTCTATGACAGACAATTTCATGTAATTGCATTACACATATATTTTGCCCGGGGGCCGCCTAAAATTACAGAAATGTTCGAAACGAGTACGAAGATATATGTAGCTGAAATTGTATATGTAAACGCATTTTAATGGTTGCATAATTATATTTTAACATTTTCACAATACGAGTAGGTATATGTGTTTATACTCTTGTATGGATTACTTTACTCCTGGCTTTTCAAATGAATGATTTTTTTTTGTTTCGGAATAAGAATGACATATTCTAATAGGCTTTTTAATGCAACGCATAAAATAACAAATCACGGTCACCACTTAAGTAATCTACCAAAAAAATCCCTATTGTCAACTATTCTTATAAAGAAATACTAAATTAATGAAAGCCTAAATAGAGAAAATAATGCAAAATAAGAAGGCTAAGCACTTGTTCATTTTCTCACTCGCCACTGTCCGGCTTGTGTTCTAATTTCTAAGTCATGCTAAAATAGGCTGCCTTCTGTAAACTTATTTTTTATTGTACCATGCTTTAATAGTTATTTAGAAATATGTTATACATTATGTAACATGAGGGGGTGAAACAGCCGCAGCTTATGCTGCTGGCTTTACACTTCTTTTACCAACGATGACAACTTTAAATTATTGGTGGTCGATTGAATGGTCGACCACCACTTCATTGAGGAGGACGAACACACACACTCTCTTGCACTTATCTTTGATTACAGATGAACACTTACATTGTGAACACAGACCTTATTTGGTATTTAAACTAATTTTTATTTACACACATATTTACATTTAAACTAACTTATTATTAAATTATTACGCTAGACATAACTAAAAACAAAACTAAACTGTACACTGTTGTAACCCTGCGTACTAGCGTCTAGTACGCGCTCAATCTAAAGCTTGAGACTACATGTCTTCCACTTGAGTTTCCAAGACAGACTACTTAAAACAAAGCGTTAACTTCGTGAGAGAATTATTTCTGAGGGGTTGAAGATGGTATCATATGGCATCCATATCAAAATATCAGCCCTGCATATAGGCTTGCAATAACTTCTAGATTTAATTGTCAACAAATAACTGTCTAGGCCGCTGACATTCAGTCTAAACAAATCGCTTTGGGAAAAATGATAATTATTTCTAAATAGAACTTTGACTAAAAAAAATAACAAACTTGAAATATTGATCCTCAAACTATAATTTAGAAGAGTGTATAAAAGTTATTTATTTGTTATTGCTATCATTGTCAACTTTTTTTTAAATATTATTTTTTCAACATACTCGTATATCAATTTTTTTTAAATGACACTTCATCTATTTGAAATCTCATTACAAAAGCAACATTTTACTGATGAGGATGAATAAATATTTTTTTTTATCTCTAAAAGCCTTTTTACGATCCCATTTTTATAGAGGGCTTTTGTTAAAATAACGTTTAACCTCCTAAGAATATAATGAATAACCTCGTTTCATCAGAGCGCCATTATTCTAATAATACGTTCGTAATACGGGCCAATGTACTTAAATTGTTTTTCTCCCACATGATTTTTTTTTACCGCTGTTTATCTTTGCATCCTTTGAATTTCTAATAATAACATTACTTTAATGTTTATAGTCAATAATATTTGAGATTTCTTCTATTTAAGTGGTCTAAATATGCTGCAAAGATAGAAGCATCTACTTAACTTACAGATTAACATAAACTCCTGTGACTTGAACCTGCGTTTCCAAAATATCTTACCTTTTCCCAGAGATGTTTATGTATAACCTAGATACCTAACTTCGTATGTCTCAAACCACGTAAAAGTGAAGCCTCAAGGTCAAGAGGCGGCCATTTGTTAAAAAAACAAAATATTAATGTACTATACGGTAAATATGAAATAAAACTCAGAATATGATTGATATATGAAGGTTATCACAAATAAATTGTAATTAAATTGGTGAAATATTAAATAAAACACAATACTTGTTCTTAAACATTATTTATTGATTAGAAAACAATATTAGTTTATTTAATTTATGTCTTTTGCTGACAATTTGATTCTGATTGGACCACTTTGCAATGTAACACGATATTCTTACGGGAATTGTAATGATAAACTTTTAACCTACCGTGGCCTGTTTATACTTGGAAACTTGAATTTAGGGAAGAACCAGGAATGGCAAATGAGACTAGCTTTTACTATTACTATAATGACTATAATAAATAAATGAAATTATATATAAATAATAAAGTTCTCAGTTGTTACAAAGTATAGTAAAACTAATTAAATATACAACATGAAATATTACTCACAGGTTTTATTCATCCTTCCCAAGGAGATGGATTTCTGGTGATATGTGGCACGAATAAAACCTTCACAAGAACAAGACTTCCACTAACACTGTTCACTGTACCGGGACCGGACTTAGCACTTTTGCAGTTACTGACTTCTGACTTACTCGTCTTTCTTTTCTCTCTTCCCAAAATGTTGAAGTTGTCCAAAATATATTCTTTGATTTTTCCCTCTCCTAATTACGTGGGGGTTGGCTTGCCCCTTCCGAGAGAAGACTTAACCAATCTGAAGATGTCAAAACCAACCCTTGTCATAGGTCCGCCTCTTTAGAGACCGGACACCCTCACAGCAAAAGTGCTAAGTCGGTAACATACGCTGAAGGAGACTTTCTTCAACCAAAAAATGTCGCTATGTCGTAAGAAATTTGATTCGGCCTCCAGCGTGAGTTATACCGTTAGGTCGCTTTCCCGAGAATGAACAAAAAAGGGTCCAGCGATTCAAACAAACAACCATAAACTGCTTTCGAACATGTCAAAAATGAAATACATTTCCGTCAAGGAACAATCTTCTAAATCTTTAGAAAGCTACAAGGAATATCTTTTGTTGCAGCGGAACGAATTTTGGAAACATTACAACTTGAGTGGTAATATATTTTACCCGTCAAATAAAATATATCTGCTAACAGTTAGTGACATGTTCAAAAGATGCAAGGGTACAGGAAATAGTTTTATCCTTTCAACAACATAACTTAATTGCCGAAACTAATCCCGAAGGGAAAACGACACATGTATACAAATAGTTTCGGACACGATCCGCAATAAATGATTTTAAAATACATTTGTTACAACTCTTCACCACTTAGAATAGTTATATTTTCAGAAGGAAAATATAATTATTACACCTTAAGCCTACTTAACTAAGGGTTGGACGATCCTCTCTCAGGTACCTGGTGCATAGGTTGTTTTCGAGATCACGACGCGTCGACTCCACGGTGGTTTCGTTTGCAGATAATCGTTTGCGTACTGCCCATTGCCCGTAGACGCTCGCAGACCGGCATGAGCTCCATTATCTTTGCTGCTGGTGTGACGAGTACTTTGCACGCAGCAGGAGTGACAAACATCGGACCATACTGGCACCCTGGCGTCGGCTTTGAAAATTCCGTGAGCACTCTGTGACACCGTTGTTCGTGGCTGTTTCCTGATTAGAGGGATCGACCTTTCCTTCGTTATAGTGGCTTGGTAGGTGCAACTGTAACAAAACCAACAGCAGTATCTGGATTCTCATTTAATCTCTACTCGCAGCCTAAATATCATTTTATTTTAGATCGTATTCTCAACTATAAATGGTATAATGGAGAACTTTGAATATTACGAAATACTATATTAAACTTTGCTAAATTTGTAACAAAACCTAACCTAACAACTAATATTAATTATCTTTATGTTCTTATCAACTAGCTAACCTAAACACTTGAGAGTTAGATCCTCTTGTTAAATAATGGTGCAACCCTTGGTCTAACTCTCAAGTTGGCTACCCTGGGACAGGAACGCCAAATTCCTGAGTAACTTTGTAATCAAAGTCACCTGGCATCCGCAGGAAGAATTAAACAAAAGAAAATACAATTAAATCTGACCGAGTAATATGTTCATAAGTCGGTTATCTGACATGTTAGTTTGGTTGGCAGTATTGGCATTAGTTTGATTACAGGTTGCAGGACCGGAGTTAGAAGGGAATTCATTGGGTTTCTGGATTAGCGTGTCTGAGGAGCGTACGTCACGCAGTTCCATTTCTGTCGCACTATTATTTAGTCTTATATTATTGTTACGTTTACCGAAGATTTTACTGAGAACATTGAATTTATACGATACATAAATAATAATAATCAAAATTAGAAAAATAGTAATGCTTCCGCCGTATAAATAATGTGAATGTTGCTTAATTTTGATAGTTCTTAGATTTTCAATTTCTTTATGCCACCGATTTATGTCAACTCCCTGACTTTTTATGTGGGTATCAATACCAGACAAAACAGTTTTCACTTCGTCATTACTAATCTCGGTATTATTGAATTTTGATAAATGAATGATATTAACATCTAAAGGAGGGATAAACAAACTATTAAAACGAGTTGATGCTATTTTGGAAGTAGTGATCGTATGTGACAAGAGGAAATAATTTGCTGTGTGCGCGGTGCATGATGCAGGTATTTCAATAGTACCTGTTCCAGTGATTATGTGTTTTGTAATTCGCATTTCCCTATCATTTGCAGCGGGACAGTTAAAAGTGAGGACGTCTTTTTCGACACTGTATACCCATGTATTTGAATGTTTCATTCTGTATAAAATCGACTTGTCCTCAAGCGCAATTTTGTGTCTGCAAAGTCTTTGCGCGTCAGCGATATTACCAGTATACAATGCGGACAAACACGTCACATCTGAGACTCTTCGAACCGGTCGCGTAGGTGGACAAATTTTAATAGACCCTGAGGTACACGATAAAATGTCAGAACTGTCTAATTCCATGAAAAATTGTTCATCTTCAGACATTGCAAGAAAGTCGAAATCTGGTTCTATATATAATGAAGTTGTTGAGTTCGTTGAGTTAGGGTGGGAATTATAAGGTAATGCAAGTGCCCGATATACATGGAAGAATCGTCCTGGAGCTTTAAGAGGAATTTCGACAAATAATCTCAAAGTATTATTGAAATACGCTGCATGCACCCTAGCAATATCATAGTACACATACAAATTTCTCCTTATATTCGATGTTAATAAGGTGAGTGAGGCCGGTAAATTTACTTGTATCTGACTTAGTGCACTTTCTAAAGTTCTGGGGTCAATAAAACTGGGACTTAACTTGTGTAGAGCTGTTACTTCAATCGCGTTTCCAAATTCTGAAATTGTTTCTTTTAAATCTTCTAAAATGTACTCGGTTGTACGTATCGCGGAATTTAAATTTAAGGTTTGAATAAGTTTAGCTTCTAGATTTTGTTTAATTTCTTTATTATCGAGTATTAACTTGTCTGTTTTGTTGTTTAATAATTCTAAAACGGTTTTAAATTTTTCGAAATTTGAGTTAATTTGCTTTTCGTTTTCCTGCATTGTTTGGATAACACTAGCTTGTTCGTTTACTAAATTAATAATCCCATCACTTTTCTTATCCAATTTATTTATTTGTTCATTAATTTGTTCTAAATCGGATGAAGTAGCAGTTCCAAAGAGAAATTTCAAAACATTACCCCCTAAGTCAATTAAACCTCTTTTACTTCTTTCATACGGCACGATGGTTTTAATTAGACTGTCTAATTTATCTCTCACCTTACTAACATCGTTTTTTATTATGTTAATTTCTCTACTTACAATTTGGTTTATGGTAGCGCTCATGTTTTCCGTCATGTCTTTTCCAATTTCGACGTCTATTTGTAGGGCGTTGTCTAGCAAGGAATTGAAGGCGTCCAGCATCACTTTGTATTGCCCTATGTCGATATCTGTGCCTAGGATCCAATTGTCTCCTGTCATGATGATTTCCTCTTCCTTTAGAAATATCAGACCTTTATCTAGCTTCGGCAGCTCGTCGCATAAGTTTAGTGTCAGACATATTAATAAAACTGATAAAATGCCTAAAAAAGATAAAATTATGTACATGTTCTACAAATAGCTACGAAATATCTTAAACTATACTTAATCTAAGCTATATACACTAAATTCTACTACGGGATACCCAAGGTAAGTCCGGAGCCGGGCCGGAACTTCTTGTCTGGTATCTTTTCGCTGTTTCGTCATTTACAGGCGGTCTGTTCGGCGTATCGTTATCAGCAACCTTGTAATCCGAGTCAGGGTCCGGGGTCGCCTCATCCGAACTACTTGATGAGCTTTCTTGCTCCTGATATTCCGGTGGTGCTGGCGGATTTGGCGGGTCAGGCGGGTCCGGGGGTGGTGGAGGATCCGGCGGTTTTAGGTGTTCTGGTAGTGGTGGAGGAGCGCACAGCTCGGTACGATATAAACATTGTATATTTTCGTTTGAACCATTATTTAATTTTACTTTGCCAAACTGGGAATCAGACCTCGTTAATACTCGAGCTGCCATTAAACCATCGGTCGCAAGATCTTTCGGTTCGATTAATATGTTACCCGTGCTATTAAATGAATTTTTTCTGTATGCTCTACATAATTTTTCCGTTCGTGCTTCTATAATTTCGTCCTGTAAAATACAAACATGAATTTGTGGCTCTATATCCTCGTTTTCATCATATGAATTTAACTCTTCAGTTTCACTTTTATTTCCCTCTAATTCCTTTTCGCTTACTTCACACACTTCAACTACCGCGTTCTTCTCTATTTCGGCTAATTCAGCCTTTACCGGTTTCTTTTCTATTTCTACTTCCGGATTTTCCACTAGCTTTACTTCCGGTTCTAGGGACTGAATAACCTGAATCGCTGAATGGCCAGACTGGTCTTCCACGAACTCACACTCATTGTAAGAGCTAGCGAATTCGTGTTTGTGATTCACGTCATTCACCCTACGCGGTTGAACTGTATTTATCATTTCTATCTCTATATTCATATCTGCTAATTTAATTGCATTTCTCGTATAGCTTATTTCGGCATTATATTTCCTCAAAAAGTCTATTCCGAGAAGTCCATCTGCCGATAAAGCTAAACTACTCTCACATATCACAAATTCATGCTCGTATTCATTATTTCCTAAATTCACATTAATTTTGGATGTTCCAATAACGGGTAACGGTTGTCCTGAGATCCCTGTTATTAATCTATTCTCTATTTTACTGATTTTACATGGATTCCCCTTTATCACAAAACGTTTTAAAATGCTAACACTCGCGCCGGTATCTATTAAAAAGCTATAATTGTTATTGTTTATTTTTAGAATAATTTTGCTACTTTTTGAATTAGGTTCAGGTATTAAAGTTACATAATCTCTAATCATTTTGTGATCTAAGTCACTAGAGCCGGGGACCTCTGTGACTAGTGCTCGTTTAAATTTTCTTGTTCGTTAACCGAGGAAGTCGCTGTGTTTTTATTCAATTTTTCCATGCATTGTCTTGTTAAATGCCCCTGATTTTTGCACCTATTGCATGTTAATCCCGCTTGATTAGTACTCGTGTTTCTTACTGGACAGAACTTAGCGAAATGACCCATCTGTTCGCATTTAAAACACATGATTCCCGGATTTGCATTTGTATAATTATGTCTATTATTTCTGTTTTGATTGAAATTTCTTCTGAACTGACCGGAATTTGGATTATTATAATTTCTGTTAGGATTTCTATCATTCCAATTATCCCTTGAAGGACCTTGTGTGTTTATACTATTGTGGTTTAAATTTAAGATTGCGTCTACTTTATTGTTTACTGCGTTAACCGCTGCTATTAAATTATCCGGAGACCATGCATTATTCGTAATATTACTGCTGTTACTTCTGACTTGGTTTTCTATTAAATCATATTTAGTAGCTATTTTAGCTGCTTGTGCCAGTGTTTGTGGGTCTGCAATTCTGAGATCTCTATGCAAATGTGGCGAGCATCCTTTTTTAAATTGTTGTACTAACCGTTTTTGAATACAATCGTTTCTATAGCTTTGTCCGTCCACGGTACTTGATTCAGGGTATAATTTTTCTGAAAAAGATGCTAGTCTGTCTGCGTAATCATATATACTTTCATCCCGTCTTTGATAACAATTTTCGAATTGTGTTTCTAACGTATCGAAATCGTAAACTGCCGAAAATCTTTCAACTAAAGCACTACGCAGCTCCGACCACTTTTTTGTGTCTCTAAGTTTCGGATTTGAATGTAAATAATTTTCCGCTTTACCTTTTAAATGAGTTTTTGCCATATAAGCTGTGTTTGGATCAGAAATATTAAAATGTGCGCTATACTGATCAATTTGCCAAATGAAGTGATTAACAGATTCTCCTGGTCCTCCACTAAAATTCATTATGTGGTTTGCAGTACCACTATTTGTTACTAAAAAACTTGTATTTTCATTATGCGACTCAGAGGATTGAGTTTGGGTAGTTGTTGTTGCTGTTGTCATTTTTATTAATATGATTAATATTTATTCAATTACAAAGTAAACAAAATTTAGATGAATTTAATAAGCGGTCAGGCTACTTAGAATAATTCGTATCCGTACCGATGCCACCAAATATGTAACACGATATTCTTACGGGAATTGTAATGATAAACTTTTAACCTACCGTGGCCTGTTTATACTTGGAAACTTGAATTTAGGGAAGAACCAGGAATGGCAAATGAGACTAGCTTTTACTATTACTATAATGACTATAATAAATAAATGAAATTATATATAAATAATAAAGTTCTCAGTTGTTACAAAGTATAGTAAAACTAATTAAATATACAACATGAAATATTACTCACAGGTTTTATTCATCCTTCCCAAGGAGATGGATTTCTGGTGATATGTGGCACGAATAAAACCTTCACAAGAACAAGACTTCCACTAACACTGTTCACTGTACCGGGACCGGACTTAGCACTTTTGCAGTTACTGACTTCTGACTTACTCGTCTTTCTTTTCTCTCTTCCCAAAATGTTGAAGTTGTCCAAAATATATTCTTTGATTTTTCCCTCTCCTAATTACGTGGGGGTTGGCTTGCCCCTTCCGAGAGAAGACTTAACCAATCTGAAGATGTCAAAACCAACCCTTGTCATAGGTCCGCCTCTTTAGAGACCGGACACCCTCACAGCAAAAGTGCTAAGTCGGTAACATACGCTGAAGGAGACTTTCTTCAACCAAAAAATGTCGCTATGTCGTAAGAAATTTGATTCGGCCTCCAGCGTGAGTTATACCGTTAGGTCGCTTTCCCGAGAATGAACAAAAAAGGGTCCAGCGATTCAAACAAACAACCATAAACTGCTTTCGAACATGTCAAAAATGAAATACATTTCCGTCAAGGAACAATCTTCTAAATCTTTAGAAAGCTACAAGGAATATCTTTTGTTGCAGCGGAACGAATTTTGGAAACATTACAACTTGAGTGGTAATATATTTTACCCGTCAAATAAAATATATCTGCTAACAGTTAGTGACATGTTCAAAAGATGCAAGGGTACAGGAAATAGTTTTATCCTTTCAACAACATAACTTAATTGCCGAAACTAATCCCGAAGGGAAAACGACACATGTATACAAATAGTTTCGGACACGATCCGCAATAAATGATTTTAAAATACATTTGTTACAGCAATACTGTGCAATCTAATTTTTATATATTGTTTGCAAATATATAAAATTAGATCAATTTTATGATTATTATCCAAAGAAATTTCACATTGTAATTGAGAAAAAATATTTTTTTCACTGACAAAAAGATTAATTATAAAATTTATTATTTTTCTTTCAATATTATTTGTATTTGAAAGTGTTTTTAAATTATTAGTGAAAATATTAATTTCTGTTTCAGTAGCTTTAATTATTTTAAAAACTTTGCTTGCTTTAGTTGGGGTAAAATCTTTTCTCCTTATATTTATAACCCAAAATTTTAATATGTCTTTATTTTTCAAAGGAAATCTAAAAGATATAAAATAATGTATTTACATAAATTATATTACTCTCATTCCATATACAAATATTTTAACTTTATTTTCCATTTAATTGTTATATAGTTAGATTGAAAAAGTACATAACCTTACGTCAGTGAACTTGACCCAACCCAAAAGCAAACAAACCCTATTTCATATATAAATTAGTTTATTTGGATGCGTTTTTAAATGTTTGCTATATTTAATTGTTTGTTCGCCTTTCTTTCCCCCCTTTTTTTAAAAAAAAATGTGGGTGGGGCTATCTTCATATTAACCCACCACTTAAATAATAATGTTTGTTTAGATACGTTAATATATTCATTCTCGTTTGTTTGTTAATGTTTTAATATAATTTCATTTGTTTAAACTTTCTACTTCCTTTTTTGATCTTTAAATTATATGGTGCGGCTAAATTCTCATTTTCCGCACCCAATTGACCCACCGTTTGTTTAACTGTAAATATCTGTTTTGATGTATTAGTTTAGTATTGTTGAAACCTTTTCATCAATTGTTTGCGTATTTTAATTAACTATTTTAAAAAAATACATATGGGTGCGGTTAAGGTCTCATTTTTCGCACCCGATTTCCCCATAGTTTGTTTAACTTTTATAATCTGTTTTAGAGTATTAGTTTAATTATATTGAAACAATGTTATTGATTATTTAAATGTTGTCTAGAATAGTTAAGTAAAATTTTAATAAAATTAATTATAAAATGAGTTTTTTTCATTGGACCAAGATCTCGAGTAAGTAATAGTTACTATTTTTTCTGACCATTTAAATAAAACGTATCTCTTAATTCTTAAAATCCCAAGATTACATGACACTTATTTCAATCGTTTTTAAGAAAATTGTGGACATAAAAGGGTAGAAAATAGAGGTACAGGATGAAACATATATTTATTTTTAAAAATTTACAAAAGTATTTAGTACAGAGCTATTAAATTCTACCCGAAAATGAATATATTATGGTCATTTTATTTGAAAACTAGAGTACAGAAATAACTAGTGCTCGGAATACCGGTGGAACCAAAAGACCACCCGTTTACCCGTATTTCAACGAACACGGGTCGGCGTCGATTCTTCGCCCATAAGACCCATAAGACTCGTAAGACCCGCTAGACCCTTACGAAGCGAGCGACCCATAAGAACCGTATGACCCGTAAGATGTATTTGTCCGTTTCCAACTTTACCATCCGTAAGTATTATCCAGTTTGGGAGTTTATGGAACAAAAATAAACATGAACTATGGAATGTTGTATTAAAATAAAACACACAACGTCGTCTTATGGGTCTTACTGTTCTTATGGGTCTAATGGTTTAAAAATTGACTCCGACCCGTATTCCAGTTGGTCTGTGTCGGTAGGCTATTCCCATAGGTGATTTTTGATGTAAAAATATTTGATTATAAATAATTCTAAATAATAAGACAAATTGTACATTTAAATAGGGAATAGAAAAATTCTTCCATTATCTCAAAAGATATATAGGCACAGCTAAATCGATCACTTCGATTTTTATCTATATTATGAACGATAGAAAAAAAAACTCTAGAACAAAGGAGACATGTGTCTATGTACATTTTTTTACAATTAGTTCTCAAGTTATCGTATAAAGTTGTATTTTTTCATAACGTATCAGCTTTATATATTTATAAGACAAAAGTGTTTGAGAAAAATACGATTAACTTTTTTTAAAAAATATTTAACACCCAATGGCTATGAATATTCTGATTCTGGGGCTCAGGATTCCGACTTTTTACCTCTCGCTACCCTCGGTAAAGGAGGTATCGAGATCGTACTAAAAATCGTATATCGAGATTCTGGTAAATGATCATGGTTTAAGGTCCCTAGAATCCAATTTTAACATTTTCACGACGAGATCTGTGTATGTGTGTGTGTTTGTGTGTGTGTGTTTGTGTGTGTGTGTTTCAAAATTTTCTGAACAATAGTATTTGAGCTTGAAACACGCACTCACACACACACACACACACACACACACACACACACACATACACAGATCTCGTCGTGAAAATGTTAAAATTAGATTCTAGGGACCTTAAACCATGATCATTTACCAGAATCTCGATATACGATTTTTAGTACGATATCTATACCTCCCTTACCGAGGGTAGCGAGAGGTAAAAAGTCGGAATCCTGAGCCCCAGAATCAGAATATTCATAGCCATTGGGTGTTAAATATTTTTAAAAAAAGTTAATCGTATTTTTCTCAAACACTTTGTCTTATAAATATATAAAGCTGATACGTTATGAAAAAATACAACTTTATACGATAACTTGAGAACTAATTGTAAAAAAAATGTACATAGACACATGTCTCCTTTGTTCTAGAGTTTTTTTACCTCTCGCTAAGAGAGGTATTGGATTCATGCTAAAAATCGCATATCCAGATTTTACTGAATAAGCACGATTTAAGGTCCATAGAATCCGATTTTAACATTTTTACAATGATGTCTGTGTGTGTGTGTGTGTGTGTGTGTGTGGATGTGTGTGTGTGAGGTTGTTGGAGACACGATTTCTCAAATTCTATAATACTAAAGACCTTTTTGACTACGGATTCCTCAATCTAACATTAATGGGAAGAGTTGAATAGATTTTGGTACCAATTGGAAAACCGGAAATAGTAGTATCTTAAAAAAAAATTCTAACTATTATTGTTTTGATTTTTTTTATTATTAGCATTAAAGAACATAAAATTCTCTATTCGATACATTTTAAAATTTTATTATATCTCCTATAGGTTTGGAGATATAGTATATAATAACATAAAATAATTTGTAATAAATTTCAGAGCCTAAACAACTCTATAGTAACCATCAGATGTTTGTAAATGACAGGAAAATGTCATTGCCAAAAATCAACAGTAGTTCATAAACCTGTTTGGGCGATATTGGCAGCTCAATTCTAAAATTTCTATTTTAACTAAACACATGACAGTGGATAAGAATCGATTCAGAATTTGCCATAGTATGAATATGGTTTTATATAGATTTTAGCTGAAAATAAATCTTAGATATTCTTTTTTGGCAACATAGTAGTAAAACGTCAAAATACTCTTTTACGTTAAATGAAGAAGTTTAACTGACATTATTGAAGATTTTTTCAGAGATATTGGTAAGTTTACTATTTCTTGTTGTATAACAATAATAACAATTAAATATTTAAAATTATAGCTATGTACATATACCCATCTGAAATCCAGTCAAAAAATTGGAAGAAATTCGAACATTTAGAAGTATAGGAGAAAACTTCTTCAAAAAATAAATTTAAAATTATAAAAATAATCTAAACATAAAGAAAAGACATGAGAAATTTATAGGGCGCGAGCAGTCATGTAATTTTGTTGGACTTGACAAGCAAATATGGGGGCCCGAGTTAGAATGACAGCTGGTAATTATGTACATATGTCAAATGTCAATTTTCCATCCAAAATTTCGTGATATTCCAATTCCATGTGGTTTATTTTCCTCGACAAGTAAATTCCACATTTCTGGTGACAAATTAACCACGTGAAAAATTACGACATTTGTCATTTATGTAAATAATTACTAACTGTCATTTTGACAAGGGCCTCCATATCTGCTTGTCTAGGTCAAGTATGACAAACTAACTACGTGAATTTAGAAAATCTTGGAATTTTTGATGAAAAATTCTGACATTTGACATCTATATACAAAATTACTAATTGTTATTTTGACAGAACCCCCATATCTGCTTGTCAAGGCCAACAATGTCACATGAATGCTCGCGCCCTATACTTATGTAACCAAAAACGGAAGTGGCGAGAGGTATTGTGCTGGCCACAACAGATTTTTTTCTATCGTTCATAATATAGATAAAAATCGAAGTGATCGATTTAGCTATTTAAATGGTCAGAAAAAATAGTAACTATTACTTACTCGAGATCTTGGTCCAATGAAAAAAACTCATTTTATAATTAATTTTATTAAAATTTTACTTAACTATTCTAGACAACATTCAAATAATCAATAACATTGTTTCAATATAATTAAACTAATACTCTAAAACAGATTATAAAAGTTAAACAAACTATGGGGAAATCGGGTGCGAAAAATGAGAACTTAACCGCACCCATATGTATTTTTTTAAAATAATTAATTAAAACACGCAAACAATTGATGAAAAGGTTTCAACAATACTAAACTAATACATCAAAACAGATATTTACAGTTAAACAAACGGTGGGTCAATTGGGTGCGGAAAATGAGAATTTAGCCGCACCATATAATTTAAAGATCAAAAAAGGAAGTAGAAAGTTTAAACAAATGAAATTATATTAAAACATTAACAAACAAACGAGAATGAATATATTAACGTATCTAAACAAACATTATTATTTAAGTGGTGGGTTAATGTGAAGATAGCCCCACCCATATTTTTTTTTAAAAAAAGGGGGGAAAGAAAGGCGAACAAACAATTAAATATAGCAAACATTTAAAAACGCATCCAAATAAACTAATTTATATATGAAATAGGGTTTGTTTGCTTTTGGGTTGGGTCAAGTTCACTGACGTCATAACCTTCCCCAAAAAACTGCACCTTTCCCCCAGTCTGAAATCTATTCTTGCAACCAAATGCTGAACAAGAAGCGGGCATTTCGGTGGTAAATTACCCAATCCACAATAACTAAAAAACACAGTTTTTTACAATACAATTCAAAGACGGCTGCATAGCCCGATAGGTAACGAGAAAACTTCAAACCTTGCTGTTAAACAAATATTTTCGTATAAAAATTAATGCTGTATATAAATTTATGAGTATAAATAAATGATGTTCAGTTAATTTTATACGTTCCTTGTGAATTTTAGCCAGTTTCATCAACAAATAAATGTTTTAATGTGTTGACAAAATTTTCGTTACTGTTCTCTATCTCGTTCCCGGGCTATTAGTTGATGCCGTAAGTAGATCACTTTATAATCGTAAATTGTACTTTCAAAACATTAGTTATATATTACAATACATACTTTTAAATTGCCAGAAATCCATAAAGTTGAATAGACGTAAAATACTTACATGACTTTTTAACAAATGGCCGCCACACGAAATTGCTGGCTTCACTTCTGCGCACGGAGTTAGGCATCTAGCTTATACAACACGTGAACATCTCTGCCTTTTCCTTATCTTATATTTTCCGCGTTTTTACCTAATAACTTTGTAATGAATGTAGCCCCTCAGCGGCTTTAAGATTATATAATTGTAGCACTCGTCTTGTGCAGATATTTTCAACCCTGAAATGAAACATATATTTGTATATAATATTATTTGCCAAAATTTATTCTTTAAAACTTTTATTTGTTAAATTAATTTCTACCATTAAAACGTCCATAGTCCACATTTCGTATTATACCCTGTATAAATGTTTCAAACATAAGTTATTTCAATATAAACCACATTAATATTATTTGCTTTGTTCGTTCCCAGTTTAGTATTTATAGGTAAATACATTCAATAAATTCTAATATTTTTTCTCTTTTGTTAAACAAAAGAGAGTATTTTAAGCAAACAACAGTATAATCTCACGATACGAAACTTCTGTTCAAATATTTACTCCACGTGAAAAGGGATTAAAACTTATTGCCAATCGAAAGTAATAACAAAATAATTATATAATGAAAATGTTGCATTACTGATAAAGTTTGTTATCTTTAAAGTATTAAGCAAACTTTACGAATGTTGAAAGTATTGGCTAGGGATTTGAAAAATGCCTCGGCGAAGTTTGCTGCAGATACAGTTGCTGTACAAACCGCGCATCGTTTCAATAAAGAACCGTTTACATTAGTTCTTAATTTTGTTTTGTTTAATATGAAAGAGAATCGCACGAGATATGAAATACGTTGGACCCTTTTCGCTTATAAACTTTTCATATTAAGAAATAGGTATCGGATGTAGTTTATAGAGAAATTTTCTCTACCTTGATTTATTTAAATAAAAATATATGATGCAAATCATACCTTTTACCTGGATAAGATGTTATTTGCAATAAATATGTTGAGTTGATAGCGGAATAGGTCGTTATACGATTTTTCCCGCAAAACTATTGCATTTTAAGATAAATACATAATTTAAATTAATGAGACGATTCATACTTTATTCTCTATAAGAGAGATTTTTCAAGGCACTATCTATTAAAAAATAAAAATAATGTTCCGTTATATAGCATTTTATTGTGAACGTTGTAACATAACTTCAATATAGCTAACCTCATATACTTCTTTCAAATCATGTTGCTTATATTACAGATAAGTAAATTGTACACGTACATCTAAATCACTAAACAGATTTTATTTTTAAATTCTATACTTAATAACTATTATTATAATTATTTTTCTGATTGTGTAACCTATAAAATCATATTCTGACAGTTCGAACGATGTGCATTTCTTTTTAATTTTGTTTCAATTCCATGGGTATCACTACGAATGAGTAACATTTATAATATTATAAATTCGATTTTACAGGTTACCAAAGGTGTAAAATAAAATCTGCTCAGTCGTTTAGGCGTAGACTTCAATTATCTATGACTTTTATTTAAAATATTTTTGTTTAAAATTAATTGAGAACTTTTGCGCAAAGAAAAATTGATTTTCCATGTTAAATGCCTATAGCTCGCTTTTTAATTAACACCCGGTGTACATATATTTGAACTTAAATCGCAGAACCCAAAATTCGTACTTGGACAAGTGGAAATTTAATAGTAATAATAATAATATGCTCTTGTTATACCGAGAAAAAGATACCGTCAATATCTGAAATTGGTATAAAGTGAAAGGCTATTCATTTATAAGCCAAAGTTTGTGCAGGACCAGCCTCAACTTAACGCGCGCAATATATACCTAAGTTATTTAATTTTTGAATATTTTTTTGATATTTTCCTAAAATGAATTGCATAGTGAATAATTTTTTAATTTACCGTAAAGAATTGTCTATAAACTTGCAATTATTATAACCTACTTACGGTAATTTGAAAAGTGACATTGTAAAAGAAATATCAAATTCTAAATTAAATTAGTTCGTAAATAACTGAACAACTGGATGCTTAGTAGATGAAACTGTCTACAGATTAGCACATAATCTTACGCAGCTGTTTGCTAGATTAGAATTTCAGATTATCAGATTCTATTGAATAGAATATAAGCCAGTAGAATATTCAATGAGTAAAATGGAAAAGCAGAGCTATTGTACATTGAATATTAAAATAAAATATTGAACACAAAGTTTACGTAACAGCAAAGACGTAAATCAAAATGGAGAGTTACATGAAATTAGAAGTAATTTAAATGTCCTGTAGGGTATATAAACAATAGCTCCATATCTTATCTATTCATTTAAGTGGAATCTGATCAAATTATTATTGTACAGAAATCCGCAGACAGATTGATCACCAGAAGCGAAATTTCGTTATAAACTGGCTTTTTAAATATTTTTCACCTAAAGTTGCAGCCTCATATAACTTTTGGGGATTAATATATTCATGTAAGGTTCCATGTACGCTAAAAGCACTGGTAGTTCACACTTTAACAAATGAAAATATGTAATTATTCTTGTTTAAACATGGTTAATGTTTAGCTAAAATACAAGCAATTATACTCATTCATTGATGTCTTAAGAATTAATATGCCTATAAAAATAACAGTTAAAATTAATTTTCTTATAAAAAAAAATTGCAATACCTCTCGCCACTTCCGTTTTTGGTTACATAGGTATAGAGCGCGAGCAGTCATGTGACTTTGTTGGCCTTAACAAGCAGATATAGGTGCCTGTGTTAGAATGAGAACTAGTAATTATGTACATAGATGTCAAATGTCAGAATTTTTCATTCAAAATTTCAAGATTTTCTAAGTTCACGTGGTTAATTTGTCACCATGAGTGTGTAATTTACTTGTCGAGGAAAATAAACCACATGGAATTGGAAAATCATGAAATTTGGAATGAAAAATTATGATAAGTGACATTTATGTATATAATTACTATCTATCATTTTGACACGGGCTTGTCTGCTTGTCACGTCCAACAAAGTCACATGACTGCTTGCGTTCTATTATAGTTAACATTTCTTTTGTACCTACTCTCAACACTAAAAATTCTACTTATACCTATTCTATATATTTTAAATTCATTCTATGATTTTGTCCTGCTATTCTAATTTTTCGAGATGTTTCCAATTCATTGTCGGTACTTCCCAGAAAAAGTTTTCAGTAATGTCTCCGAATTTCTGACAGTGACATTTATGTCTGTTACAAACATTTTAAATTTTAATTATTCAATTCGTTTCCATGGCATTGTTTGGGCTGTGAGATTTACAACAGATTATTTTATGTATTTTATTCTTTTATCTCTAAATCGACAAAAGATATAATAAAATATTTAAATGTGTCAGATACACAATTTAATCTTCTTTAATATTTGCAAGAATAAAAAATTTCAAAAACATTTTCAACTCTTCTCATTAATGTCCAATTGAGAAATACTTAGTTAAACAGATACTAAGTCTTATAGTTTTTGAGAAATCATCCATCCAAAAAACACAAAAATACACGTACGCACACACAGACAGACAATGAGAGAGAGAGAATCATCGCAAAAGTGTTAAAATCGAATTGCAGGAACCTTAAAGCGTGCTTATTCATTAAAATCTGGGTATGCGATTTTTAGCATGAATCCCATACCTCTCTTAGCGAGAGGTAAAAATATCAAAATGAGAGAATGAAATGCATAAGTAGTTGAGCTTTGTCAATTATCATATTTTTAGTAGTTGACATAAATGTACTAGTAGTAGATACCTTGTACAATATATCGTATATTTCATGTTTTCCAAAATAACTTACTTCAATACATGACTCACAAACTAGTGGCTACAGAATTTTGGAATTCATATTACACTTGGTTGTCACAGCCGTATACGTATAGTGGCAGTAGTAATTCAGTAAATCGTTTTTTTTTTCATTTTTGTGATTTTTTATGTTTCTTTTCTTTGTCTTTCTAATTTGAAAATATTCAGGAATTTGGATAAAATATATATATAGCTGCATTTACGGGAAATCAAAAAATGGAAATACTATATTTTTTTAAATGCCCTATGATAGCTTTTGCCAGTGGGTGTCAAATAATAAAAAAAATGGAAAAAAATAATTTGACACCCCACATAAGACTGCAACATGATCTGAAATCATTAATATTTTATTTAGTCTTATAAGGTCACTTACTATTAAATCCATAGTAAAATTTTAAAAAAGCATATTATATCACTGAATTCGCAGTTCTTATAGTTCTCGAGATATTAATAGTGGACAAAATAAAATGAACGCCCTGTGTACGCTATAGGTGTATTTTATTTATTTATTTATTGAAATTCGGACTCTCAACAGGACAAAAGTCCCAATTAAAGAAAGTCTCAAGTACAAAATGAGTACAAAACCATGAATTAAAAATCAAACATATGAATAATATAATATGAAGATAAACAATTAAATATACATACATTAATACAGAAATCTACTTAAGCAACGTTTAAAAATGAACAATGATGTGGAAAACATATCCGGCATATTGAATTTAGTATTTATTTCATTAAATGTATTACTTATTCTAATAACAGGAGAATTAAGAAACGAATTTGTCTTACAGCGACTAATGGCAAACAGAGTATGATACCTAGAATTATGGCTACGAATTTTGAAATTAAATTTGGATAGTCTATAGAATTATTAAAGAGTTTATAAAGAAAAGTGAGGTCTTTAAGCTTTCTTCTGCTATCCAAATTAAGTAAATTTACTCTATATGCTGGAAACCTGTATCTTAAGAATCTTAGAAATTTATTTTGAATTTTTTCAATTCTATTTATGTATATTAAATACCATGGACTCCAACATATAGAGGCAAATTCTAATTGACTTCTAAGAAGACTATAATATAAGAATAACAGTGTGGATGGATGCCTGAAGTTTGAACTTGCTCTTATTAGAAAGCCAAGCATCTTGAAAGCTTTTTTAACAATGTTATCTATATGTTGGTCAAACATGAATTTGCTATCGAATAGCACACCTAAATCTTTAATGCTGTAAACTTTATTAATTACATTTCTATCTAAATGATAATTGTAATTGAAATTGTTTTTGTTCCTTGTGAATTTTACATAACTACATTTGGATATGTTAAGTATTAATTTATGATTGTTACAATATTCCACGAATGTGTTAAGATCATTTTGCATAGCATGAACGTCATTAGCACTTTCTATTGAATGGTAAATCTTTAAGTCATCAGCGTACATGATAAATTTAGCAAATTTAAAACATTCGGAGATATTGTTAATGAAAAGATTGAAAAGTAAAGGACCAAGATGAGAACCCTGCGGTACACCTGATGTAACAAGAACATCATTAGATTTGAATCCATTCAAAACAACACGTTGTTTTCTGTTCGACAGATAAGACATGAACCATTTCAGCAAATCTTCACCTACACCTACTTCAGAAAGTCTGGAAATAAGTAAATTGTGATGTATTTTATCAAATGCCTTACTGAAATCGGTGTAGATGACATCAACTTCTACTTGATTATCCATGGCCTGTAATATATAATCGCAATATTCTAAAAGGTTTGTTTCTATGGATCGGCCAGAAACGAAACCGTGCTGTTGAGGAATGATGTAATTTTTAAATGCAGCATATAACTCTTTATAGACAATTTTTTCAAAGATTTTTTCGAAAATGCAAAGTTTAGAAATTGGTCTATAATTTTCTATTAAATTTTTGCTACCG
The DNA here is from genome assembly GCA_951394225.1 of Harpalus rufipes. NCBI lineage: Eukaryota > Metazoa > Arthropoda > Insecta > Coleoptera > Carabidae > Harpalus > Harpalus rufipes. The sequence goes on from OX596274.1 coordinate 66,174,907, forward strand.
TTTTTAAATACAGGTACTACGTAGGCGATTTTTCATGCATCAGGGAAATGACATTCATATAAAGATTTTCTATAAATTATAGCTAGGGGAATACATAATGTAGTGGCACATTTTTTTATAAAAATGGCAGGGATATCATCTGGACCCGCACCTTTATTCTCATCAAGATTTAATAAAGCATTTTGGACCATGTCATCGTTAATTTCTATATAATTTAAGTGAGGTAATGAATTGTTATAAATAAGATCACAAGGAATATTGTTTACATCACTAGAGACAAATACGGATTCAAAATATTTGGAGAACAAATTACAAGCCTCCAAACCACTGTTACTATTAAATTGATTATAATGCATAGTTTTAGGTATATTTACAGATTTTTTATTTGTAGACGAGATATAAGACCAAAATTTTGTACAATTTTCAGGAATTTGTCTTTCGGTATGAAAAACATAATCATTGAAGCATTTCTGTTTCATAAATTTAAATCGTTTCCTCAACAAAGTGTACTAGTCAACAATTACAAATATAACACATATCACACTATTTAATGTCTAGTGAACGCTCTAACTTTTCTATTGGGAATTTATGGTGGCTAACTTAGTTTAACTTGAAATTCTACGCATGCATTTACCTATTCGGATTCTCTGAAGATGTTGCCATTAATCTTTTTAAAGTATTCCTACTGTCTTTAAATTTGGAAGTGAATTTAAAAAAAAGATCTAGTAGGATTTTATATCTCAGATGACTATTTAATTTTGAAGTTTTCCTTTGGTGTATTAATTTTGTAGGTGCATGAGGCGAGGTCTTCCCAATTTTATTTCACAATAATTCTTTCTTGCGTTTTTGTTGTAGTTTTCTGGCTAATTTCTTTTCAAATGGTTACAATTTATAATTTTATATTTATTTGAGTACACATGTTCAAGAGAAGTTAAGCTAGTTTTATAATACTACTGGATTAATTCATTATTTTCTACACGCATGGGTACGCAGAGAATATAGCAAACAATAATGATAACTTTTAATATTTGCTGAAAAAGTTCACGACCACCTTCTGACCATACCTATAAGAAATAAAAATGTAGAATTTTCCCAAATATTTACTGATAAGAAAATTATTTTCGCACGCCGTTGGATGAGTAATAAAAATATCTAACTTTTCTATTTGAAACATTATTTTAAAGTTCCATTCATTGACCGATTTATTTTTCGTTATTATTTAGGTAGTAGCCTACTATACTTACTTCATTTTATATGACTTTCTATTGGTTGTATTTATGACAATAATAAACCTAAAACCAAAGTCTGTAGTTGGTAAAATTCAGCTTTTTGTTTATTATCAATAAGTTCTAAACCTGACAGTGTAAATTATTACATTTATGATTACATTGTTCAAGGTCATGATTATCACGGGAACTACAATTACAAGTATAAGGATATTTCTAATTTTTATTTGTGATTCAAACATTTATATACAATATGTGTAAATAAAACAAAGTATTATTTAAATGTTTTGTATAATTTTTCAACGATGTTTAAGACAAATATGTTGAATAAAGCGTAAAAATAAATTGAATATTGTAAACAAAAATCTATTAAAGTTTCCAAGTAGTTTAAAACTTTTGACAAACTAATTTAACTTAAGCAATCAATAAGAGACATACAATCGCTCTTATTTAGTCACAAAGTTACAATCTTTAATTTTTTTCTTCATTATTTTGAATAATACACAGAATAGATTTTCTTTATTAATTTAATATAAAATATGAGCACAACATATTAGATATTAAAATTTAATATCAAATAAAGTCCTGTAACTCATTGAATATTTCATACCTTTTAAAGAGTTATTTTCTACAGACAAGGCTTTAGCTTAAATTTTGTTAACTAAATTAAAATTAAAGAGATTCCATTACACGCGGTTGGAGTAATATAAATATTTATGTCACGTATAAGTTTAACCGGAGATTGAGAATATGGCTTTTAAAACTCAATTCCCTGGAGAATAGGTGAAGTTTCCTCCCTTAAATTTACTTTCTAAAACCCTTCTAATCTTCTCATGTAATGCTTCTTTTTCTTACAAAACTAAAATAATCCTATTATTATCTATTTCAAAAAGGTAATTATATACATAATTTAAATTGTTAGGAGCATTCTCAGTGGAACCTTTCATTAAATAATATAAGCAATGCTAATGGGAAGTGCCGAATCCGTTAATGCTGTTTTAGGCGCATCTGTCATAGTGGTTAGTAAGACATGTCAGAATTGTTTACATTTTGACTGAGTGCTTTCTGCAAAGAAATACTCTCAATAATTATATTATTAAATACTTGCGTAAAATTATAATTATTCTTCGTGAAACAAAAAGAGTAGACATATTAATTTATCAAGTTAGAATTTTACGGTATAAGAATTTAAATTTCTTTCCCATAGCCCATACAATCAGACGATCAACTTTCTTATTCTTGCCAACAATTATGGAATGATATTTTTGAAATTTTTATTGTACTCTTACACCCTAACACAGGATTTTTTTAAGTACATTGATTTATTTTCGTCAATTTGCTCATTTTTCATACATTGGGAACGAAATAAAATCAATGCACGCGAACTTCTTTTCCTTTTACTCGAAACGATAATTTGTCATATTTACACATTTGGTAATTGATACGCGTCATACTCGTAGTAGCTATCATTAATTTTGGTAGTGTATTTTGGGTCCCTGATAAATTTATATAGCACAGTTTTATTCCAAAAAGTGAGCGACATTCCTGTAATAGAATTGTACGACACGTCATATACTCGTAATTATAAATTTATTTTTAATAAATGTGCATTGGATTATTTCATAATTTGTTTATCATTTCTGATAAAAATTCAGTTGTCATTTAATCGATTTAATATAAATTTAAATAAGTTAGTAAAATGTTTAAAGATTGCAACCAGTGGCGGCTTGTGCCTTTTAGGACTGTGAAAGCAAATTTTGTACTCAAAACTCTAAATCTACTTAGTCAAAAAATAATGAAAATTGCTATATTTAAAAAAACCTACAAATATTTGAGTTTTAGTTACTTACTAGTTTAAAGTTTAAACATAAGAACAGCTACCCAAATTAATAACACCGTGAATGAAGATGGCAGATCGCACATTTCGCATCGTCACTGTTCGCTTGGAAACTGCAGACTGCATTCTGCACTGAGACACTGACTATTCCTACCTATACCCAAACGAACAATCTCGTCTCGATATGGACGGAGTTACCAAGTAATGCTATTGGTCGGAGTTCTTGCCTCATACGCTATGTTTTCTCTCTATTTAACTTATATGTTGCTTCTTAATTCTTTTAACTGTGTCAAGATCAAAATTAGCTATCTGTTCGTTTTAAAGGGGGATAAATGGAAACAAATTTTAAGTGTGTCTCCGGTCACTCGGTTCTTTGAATAATATTGATTTATCTTTTTAAACAACGCAATGCAACAAAAAATTACTACTAATATTTTTTAATATTACATATTAAATAGTACATAGTTCATAATATTCTATTTTGCAGAAAATAAAATATTTATTAAACGTGCACTTTTTCTTTATTTCTTGCCTCCTCCGACGAGGCGCCACTGCTGGCATAATACATACCTATTGGCATGTATTGCTAAGCGATATGACATCTGGTAGCAAAATAATGAAGTACAGGTTAGCTTGTTATAGAAGTATGTGATATTAGAAATTTGTTAAATATTATACGTATTTGTGTACCTAAATTGACATATTTATTGTAATATGATTAAAAATTATTGCTGCTTACTTGAGTGCACATTGTCACGTTATAGTGCCTCTAAATTATGTTGTCACGAATTCCCGCGTAAACGAAAAGTTCTGTTTACTTTAAAAATATGCTTGACAAGATGAAAAAAAGAAGTAATAATACAGTGCGTGGATGTGATGTATACTTTGAAGATTTATTCATTATATTTCAAAGAAATCTTTGTTTTAAAACGAGATTAGTTTTATATATATATCATTTAAGTTATCTTCCCTTCCACGAATACAGCGTATACTAATGTTCATAAGTGAATAAAAAGTAAAATCATTTTATTATTTTAATTATTTTTTTTAAGATATCTAAAAAAGAAATGGTTATACAATTTAAGTTAAAGTTTTAAAAAATGTACTTGGAATTTACATTAATTTACCCTTAATGGACAATATAAAACCTACTATAAAATAATATAAAAAGGAAATTAAATATAATACAGTACTATGAGAAATACACAACTCTATAAATTATATGTTTGCCTATTTAACAGTAGCTTATCGTCGTATCTCGTTCGACTTATAGTTCAAAACTTGCTCACCCAGCGCTGCGATCTTAAAAATACATGCCAATACAGTATGCTACGCAAATGCTCATAAGGTTCAAAATCTATCCATATTATTTAATCACTGATAGAATTTAATAACAAGGGTAAAAATAATAATTTTCCTCTACTTTAATGCTGTAATATTGCTGCACGTAATTGAAATATGTTATTCGTATTTTACAATTAAAATTGTTTTACATAAAATAAAAAATTTAATTGTTTTTGTGAATAGCAATCTGTGTATACTATTCTATTATTAGTTAATGCATATACGGACGTATTATACGAGGGAAACTAAAAACATCCACTATTTACATGAAAACAAGACAAAGTAATGTTTTTATTCAAGAACTATTTATCATTTTTCTTTTCAACTGAAGTATAAACAACATAATGTATTTTGATGCGAAATACATCGTTCTAATATAATTACGAGCAATTGAGACCTACATCGATGTACATTGTACATACGAGGTGTGTTCAAAAACTATCGCGAATTTTGAATTTTCGCGGGTTACGTATATTCGAATTTCGATCTTTTTGTGGCTTTATGTTGGTACTCATGTCTCTCACTTATGTCGACAAGCTCGGCCATTTTGAATGTTCACTTACTTGTTGACTGTAGAAATGAAATAACTTCTTGATAAAAACATTTTATGACAATGACAAATTTTAAATGAATTATTTTTTTCTACGTTCCGTCGCCTTTAGATAAGAAAGATATTGTCTTGGTCAAAAAATTCATAGTCAGTTTTTAACGAATAAGCACATTAGGTAAAAATCGAAGACGATCCAAAACACGTGCAAGCAAAGCAGCTGTCAACAAGTAAGTGAACATTCAAAATGGCCGAGCTTGTCGACATAAGTGAGAGACATGAGTACCAACATAAAGCCACAAAAAGATCGAAATTCGAATATACGTAACCCGCGAAAATTCAAAATTCGCGATAGTTTTTGAACACACCTCGTACATACATGTTTTACAATGTGTCTACATTTTTTATAGTTACATTTAAAAATAATTAACGGAACTTCCTTCGGAGGATTACTATATTATGTACGAAATATATCGAAAATACTATAAATATTAGGGTGGATCTTAAAAGGGATCAAGTCAAGTTTTAACTGGATCACTCCTAGTGGTTCCGAATAAATAAATAAAAATTGTGCTAGCAATGATTCCGCTTAATATCAATATTTGACCGTGCCTAAATGCTCTTGATTTTTCCCAGTTAAAACAACATTGGTTTTGACACATTTTTGAACTTTAGTTTTTCCCAAGGCAATAAGAGGTCTAAAAACTCCATCCATTAGAATATACAAGCTGTTCATTTTATTTTTTCCACGATTACTATCTCGAGAACTATAAGAGCTACGAGGTCGGTTAATTAGCAAACAGTTTATATTTTGCTAGACTATTTTAATGAGCGTAAAATTATTACTTTTTCAACCAATAGTTCACAAATTGTGGAGACCAACTTTATTATTTTGATTGGAACTATATATATTTTTATTTGTCTATTTATTAGACAATTTAATTCTGAATTCAACAGTATAATATTTTCTTACCATCACATAAAGATTTTTTTTTTGAGAAAGCCCATATAAGGTTTTATATTAATATTATTTAAATATGTCTCTTATAAGAGTGCTAATATAGAAAGTTAATATGTGGGCTGGAATTTTAGGACACCACATAATTGGTCCTTTTGAAATACGTGGCAATCTAAATACGGAAAATTATTTGGAGATGCTACAAAACGAAATTGGTCCTGCAATAGAAGATGTTGTGCGCCCAGATAGAGAGGTCTGGTTCCAACACGATGGATGTCCTGCACACTATGGCAGAAACGTTAGGGAATATTTGGATCTGGCATTTCCTGGGCGCTGGATTGGACGAGGGGGTATTATTAACTGGCCTGCTAGATCTCCAGATCTTGGTCCATGTGACTTTTTTTTATGGGGTCACATAAAAAATCAAATTTATAAACAAAGCCACGAAAACATAAATGATCTGAGAGAAGCCATATTTAATGAATGTCATCGTATAACTCAACGGCAACTATTTAATGTACAAAGGTCGTTTTACAATAGATTAGGTTATTGTCTTGTCCAAAATAGTGCTGCATTTGAATATTTAATGTAACTATTATCTTTAAATTATAATTATTTGTTATTCGTTTACTAATTATAAAACTTTTCTTGCTTGAAAATATTATGTTACAAAATATTGAATTTTTTATAAATTCATATTATTTAGACAAAACTGTATTTTTTAACTTTATTTATTAATCTAATATTTCTGTTAATGTCATACTTAACGATATTTGTCCAAATCAAATTGTTAGAAATGTCAAATGAGTTAACTTACGTTGTGACAGATAAAACGTCAAGCATTTATTTATTTTTTGTTCAATTCCATGGCTATCGATATTTTCAATGTAATTTTCGACATTTTCATATTTAATTTCTGTCGTTAAAAAGCATGTAAAAGTAATTCTGTTTGATTGATTTAGATGCAGAATTTTATGCCCTAAAACTTTTATTTGACGCGTTTTTGCTTAAAATAATTAGGTGAGCAGGGAATTGCAAAAAACTGATTTCTCATGTTAATCTCCTATGTACACCTTTAAGATAGACACACGGTATATATATATATATATATATATATATATATATATATATATATATATATATATATATAACAGTGTGCGCGTGTGAGTGCGTGCGTGCATGCGTGTGTTTGTAGAACTAAGGAATGGTTATATTCTGGAAACATAGAATCTTTTGCAAGAAACTTTCTGTATGGAATTTGTATAAAATACATAGAACTGACGAAGGGGAATGTGCTGGCCACACCAAATTTTTTTATGCAAACTGTAACATAAAACGCTTATTGTGGTCTTTTTTAAAGATAAGTAGCATATGCTGCCCGAACTTTTCTTTAGAACTTTTTATACTCAATAATTGTTCTATGCATTGTTTAGATATATTTTAATGATTTTGGCAGTGTAAGCCAAGAAAACGTACGCACGGCCTTTTTCGTCGACTTGCTTCACTAAAATCGCCACACTGTTTGGCTCTTTTATATACTTGCGAGTTAACGAATATATCATAGGTTAATGTTTTATACACCCAACCTTCCTCGAGTAGTCGAGAGACGCTTCATGGAATAGTAAGAACCACAGAAGAATTAGTACAGTGGTTCTCCATATTAGCGGCAGCAAAAAGACAAACAGGCAGAGGACGCTCAACGGAGTCCTTATAATAAGTATTCTAATTAAATATTTCTGGAACTATATCATTAGTGTCAATGTTACCAACAAAATGTTTCTAACAAAAATATGATAATAGCCCCTTGAGATACTACACGTGCAAATATTTAATTTTTAATTCTCCACATATACTGATATTACTTGAAGTGACGTCATGTTTATTAATTAGAAGCAGTAACATTCCCTTCTGCTTATTACCCATTCAGCACTTGCTGGGGTACTCTGGATCCAAGGTGGCTACGTCTGGAGCAAAGTGACCACGTGTGTCTGATGGCAGCTACGTGACCGTTGCCCTTATAGGTATTAGCAGTGTTGCTTATACGAAATTTCCAAGCTAGTGTATACAGCAGAATTTATTAGTGTTTACTTTGCGGTAGAATTATTTTTTTCCTGTTTATTTTTGCTTCCCTCAATGGGTATTAGCATGCATAAATAGTTACAATATCATATATAATATTTTAAATACATTTACATTTATAAGTACTGATATAAATTGGTGTCCTTAATGTGCTGCAAAGTAGATTTATAATTATTTGTATTTAGTGCTTCTTTGATGGGTCCTGGTATTTTGTGTTTCCGTCTTTCATCGCAGTATTTGGTGCAGTGTATTAGCAGGTGTTCTTTGATTATTTGGACGTCACATCTGTCACAGATTGGCGGGTCAGTTTTATCAAAAAGATATTTGTGGGTCATTTTTGTGTGACCTATTCTCATTCTCGTAAATGTAACTTGTTCTTTTCGGGTACAGTTTTTATTATATCTTCTTATCTCAAAATTTTCTTGTATTTTTTGGAGTTTATTATTTGGTTTTTCCAGTGGTTGTTCCAGTCATTGAATATTTTATGTTTGATTATGGCTTTGGCATCACTTGCTGGTATTGGTATTAGTTCGTCATTTTTATCGTCCTCAGCGTCTTCTTTTGCAGTTATATCTGCCTGCTCATTTCCTGTTATGTCAATATGTGAGGGGACCTGATGAATCTTATGTGGATGTTTTTGGTGGACAATTGGAACAGAAGGTCTTGTATGCTTTTGATTAAGGGATGTTTAGGGTATATTGATTTGATGGATTGGATCGTGCTAATGGAATCGGAGCATATGGCGTATACTGGTTTCGGTAGGTAGACGGTACTTCTGCACTTGGTCCTGAGTTACGAATGTTGAACCCACTTTGTTATTTATCTTTGAGGCGTGTGTATATATAAATTGGTAGTCGTTGTGGTCTTTTTGGATTGCTCTAAAGTGATTTTTGATTATTAACTGATTTGTTTCTTCTTTTTTATATTGACTGAGATCTAAATTTACGTTGGGCATTTCGATAAGACCAGGGCGGTATTTTGAAAAGATTACTTTGTGAATATTGGGTATGCTGTGATGAATGGAGTTGAGAATTTAAAGCGCATGGTGTAGAATTGTTTAAATTATCACAGTATATTTAATAATACAACATTTTGTAGATGATCTTTCATAGATGGTAAATTGTAACTCGTGTGAATGATTGGGGCTACAGAAACGATCCTCATATTAAAATAAACATGAATTCCCTTAAAATGAAAAAAAAATCAGTGGTTCTTCTAACAATAGTAAATGAGTAGCAAAAGAAATTATACCTTGAGTAGAGTATAAGAACAACAAAAAATGGGTACGATATTTCATTTATTTATTTATTAGATTTTTACCATATTGATCATAATGCCTAATAGGCGTGTTTTTCTGTCTGCCTGTAGTGTTTCTGACGAGACGATCGAGACGAGAAAATACGTTGTCTCGTCTCGTTTCGTCTCGAAGGCAAGAAATTAAGTCTCGTCTCGAACAATGGTATCTCGTCTCGACCGAGAATCTCGACGAGATTTCTCGATTTTTTTTAATAAATCCAATATGCGATTTAAGTTGATATATAACCGAAACACAAATCATATACAGAGTGATTAAAAAGTTTGAGTCAACTATATTATTCACTATCAATTTTATACCTAAAGTACAAACAGATACGGTTGAGCTGGGAAGTTTCATTGGCGCGAAAATTCAAAATAAGGAAAATTAAAGAAGAGCGTATAAATCAAATAAATAAACTTGGCTTGCAAATCAAAAGTGTTCAATAAACAAACTGTATAAATTGCATATGGCATAATTATATTTAGTCCATTTTTTATGTTTTATCTCTTTCTAATATTGATATTTATGCATCTTTGTTTCATATAATATCAATTTTGTAAGTGTATCTTTTGCTTATTTAAACATTATTTATTAAAAAGAATCCCTATAAATAATAAATTATTAAAATAAAATAAATATATCATCCGATTTTTATCCAGTACTGGGTGTAACACTGAGTCGGTAAGTGAACAAGAATACTGTGACGTCAGGAAAGTAGGAGGTAGATGTATTTTAAGAAATTTTAACGATTCTGTTTACAAAATATAAAAAAATTACAAAGTGTCCAAACCAATTTTTTTTAAAAATGTATTTTTAAAAATAATAAAAAGTCGAGAAATCTCGGAATAATTGTCGAGAATCTCGACATATAAGTCTCGTCTCGTCTCGTGAGTTCAAAAAGCTTTCTCGTCTCACCGAGACGAGAAATTTCGAGACGGGACGAGACGAGATTCGAGAATATCTCGTCTCGTCCGAAACACTATCTGCCTGTTTGTTGGTACTAATATAGATCAACTGCACTGATTATGACGGCACTTACAATATTCTACGGACTATAATATAGAGCATCAAAGAAAGTTTGGGTAGAATCATTAATATATTTTGAAAAAGAGCTAAGCAATATATAATTTAGTAAAAATTAAAAAGCGGTCGTGCGAGTGTAGCCGAATTCAAACGTATAATTTTTACCTCTCGCTAAGAGAGGTATTGGATTCATGCTAAAAATCGCATATCCAGATTTTATTGAATAAGCACGTTTTAAGGTCCCTACAATCCGATTTTAACATTTTTACGATGATGTCTGTGTGTGTGTGTGTGTGTGTGTGTATGTGTGTGTGTGGGATGTTGGAAGGACGGTTACTCAAAAACTATAAGACTTAAAATTTGTTTAACAACGTATTTCCCAATCGGACATTCATGGGAAGATCTGAAAAGGTTTTGGTAATAATTGGACAACCGGAAGTAGAAGATTCTTGAAAAAAAATCTTCTAAATATTATTTTTTCAAAATTTTTCGTGGTAATATTAAAGAAAATAAAATTCTCTATCTGATACATTTAAATATTTTATTATATATTCCATAGATTTAGAGATAAAAGAAGTATAATATATAAAATAATCTGTTGTAATAAATTTGACAGCCGAAAGAATGCCATGAAAAATAGTTGATAATTTAAATTATTTGTAACTGACAGATAAATGTCAGTGTCAGAAATAATGAGTAATGAATTAAAAATGTACTTGGAGAATCCCTTAGTTCTTGATCTGTGACTATTATGGAGATGACAAGTCTAGGTTGAAGGACTTAAATTTGTTTCAAACATTATGGGACAATGTACACCAGTACTGTAGACTAGAGTAACTTTGAATTGCGAAAAAGCTATCAAATTCTTCTCAAGTAAGTTGTAAATATTGACAAAATCGGAGTGCAATCTATCCGTCACTTTATTAAAGGGAATTAAGGTTATTTAGATATAACAGGTATGAAAAAATAAAATGTAAAAGAAGATATATAAGAATAGATGCACAATCCAGATATATACATTTTAGACCGCCCAAAATTAATGTTTTTACTAGAAGAATATGAAGAGAAAGTAAACAAAGTTGTTCGAATTGAAAATTGCTGTTACCAGCCTAATATTTATATATGGTAAACTCTACTTTGTAATTTATTGTAACATAATTTATGGTAAAATATCTTCATGTTGAGACATGCTATTATTGAATAATAAAGAAGTTTATACGTCATAGATTTATATGAATATATTATTTGTATATATAAAAATAATCTTTGCTTTATGCATACAGCCAGGTAAAATATACGGCGAGAGGTTATGTGCTGGCCACATCAGATTTTTTTAATTCATCCGGGCACCGGACGTACGAGTATATGGTTTTTTACGCCGTCCGGGTGAACACTTATTTAAACTCTAAATTTAACATCTTTTTATCAATGGAGTGGCGCTCAAAATCCGTTGCAAAGGCATTTAAAATAGGAAAGTAGTATTCTATTGCGCGTTGCTTTCCAAATTATTTCAGAATAAAAATACTTGAAATAAAGTTGTAGACTATTATATTCTGCATACAATTCAGTAAACAGAGTTTATTTCATAGAATAACAAGTTATTTTAAAGATTAACTGAAATACTTTGCTAAAGCGTAAAATTAGAACAAAATTCCACATATTCGCTAGGTATCAATAAAATGACGGTTGATTCTGTGGTAAAATACATAAATAAATACATATTTTTATTATAAATTTAATTAGGTAAAGCATAGGAAAAAATCCTGCATAATTAATTGAGATAATCTTTGCGCCTCGAGCAAAATGTATCTTTTGGTACATAGGAATTTTCCATTCGTAAATTATATATAATTATAATTAATTCATCAATTTTGACGTATATAGTTGAATCAGATTATAACAATTCAATCTAAATATAATTATACCAGAAATTATTGTAATGTAATTGAGATCATAGGATTATTATAACATGAGTGGTTTATTTGGTCTTAAAATTCTGGCTGATGCGGCCATTCCATTTGTGCACCAGCGCCAGTAACTCATAGAATTATGTATCTCCATGTCTGAAACACACATACATACAAGCTGAATACCGGATTATATTTTCCCAGGTATCCAATTTATGTAACAATAGTACAGGAATCGCTGTGACGTTTCGAGCAAAAACTAATATACGATTAACGACTATAATCAAAAACCCTATTAATTTATTTTTTTCTACTCCAAGTAACGACGTTTATGACCTGGCAGAAACGTCGCATAAATTGAATGCCACAAAAAGCTGACCAGAAACAAAATTTAACGCGCTACATGCATAGAGGGCGCTCGCGCTCGCTCGGCCCTTAGCGAGAAGATTAATAGAGCCTGTTTGCTAGTGTCCGGCAGATCTCGGCCAGGTTTGTATTTTCACCATTTATTCATACCGTGAATAGTCCACGCAGTGAACCTTTCATGTTTTCAACAACTTTGATGATAAACATTCTACAATCTGATGTGTTTGTTAAACTTTTTAGCAAAAAATATAACATGCATTTCTAATTAACTTTATGAACTTGCACATAAAGCTCACAAAGCATTAAAGACAATTTCAAAATGCAGTCACAACTAGTTACAAAGTCCCTTGAAACGAGGTCTCATGAATGTGAAATTTTAATTTGTCACTGAAGGTGGAGACAGACTTGTAAGTACCTTAATTCAAATTATTCTAGGGAAAATAGTTTTGAGATATCTTATCAACATACGTCAACTTATTTTACATTCGTAATGCAACAACTTTTATGGAAAAAGTTTCAGATATTGCTCGGTATATACATTTTTCTTTTTAAAATATTTTAAAGTTTCTGTTTAAAGTCTACACGATATTTAAATTAATACTAACATATTCTGTTTTGTAAATCTAACTTCTATATTTGTTTAAATTTTCTTAACTCTTTCGTATCTACATTTCGTATTAATTCTATAATAAATAAATAAAAATATGTTGTGGCCAGTACAATACCTCTCGCCACTTCCTTTTTTCTGGTTACATTAATATAGGGCGCGAACAGTCATGTTACATTATTGGCCTTGACAAGCAGATGTGGGGGCCCGTTTCAGAATGATAATTAGTAATGATGTACATAGATGTCAAATGTCAGAATTTTTCATTAAAAATTTCAAGATTTTCTAAATTCACGTAGTTAATTTGTCACCAGGAGTGTGGAATTTACTTGTCGAGGAAAATAAACCACATGGAATTGGAAAATCACTGAATTTAGAATGAGAAATTATGATATATGATATCTATATACATAATTACTAGCTATCATTCTGACATGGGCCCCCATATCTGCTTGTCAAGGCCAACAAAGTCACATGACTGCTCGCGCCCGTTATTTAAGATTTCTTGTATACCTACACTCTACACCAAAAATTCTACTTATATCTATTCCTTATATTTAGATTTTTTAAATTCATTCTATGAAGAAATTTTATCCTACTCTTCTAATTTTTCGAGATGTTTCCAATTCATTGTCGGGAGTAACAGTATTTCTGCAGGGTATGTGTAATATACCTATAATATTAAATAATTAAGTATTAATACATTAAGAAATAATATAATGTATGTACTTCCCAGAAAAAGTCTTTAGTAATGTCTCCGGATTTCTGACACTGACATTTATCTGTCAGTTACAAATAATTTAAATTTTCAACTATTGTCCATGGCATTCTTTCGGCAGTAAAATTCATTACAACAGATTATTTTTTATATTATATTATATATCTCTAAATCTATGGAATACATAATAAAATATTTAAATGTATCAGATAGAGAATTTAATTTTCTTTAATATTACTAAGAAAAAATTTCAAAAAATTATATTTAGAAGATTTTTTTTCAAGAATCTTCTACTTTCGGTTGTCCAATTGTTACTTAAATCTTTTCAGATCTTCCCATTAATGTCCGATTGGGAAATACGTAGTTAAACAAATATAAAGTCTTATAGTTTTTGAGTAATCGTCCTTCGAACATCCCACATACACACATACACACACACACACATCCACACATACACACACACACACACACACACACACGCAGACATCATCGTAAAAATGTTAAAATCGGTTTGTAGGGACCTTAAAACGTGCTTACTCAATAAAATCTGGATATGCGATTTTTAGCTTGAATTCAATACCTCTCTTAGCGAGAGGTAAAATATCAATATCATAGTTTATAACCATTTCAATATCTATTGGTAATAGCTTTTAATAAACATTGCATAAGACAACACCCCATAAAGATCGGTCCTCGGTAGACGCATGTCTCTATCAATTGGTTGGTGCTAGTTTCGAAGCCAAATGAATAGATTTTAATGCGATTTTTAATATTTTTAGCATTTATTGTTAAAGATATATGTACTCGTATAAGAAACTTTCATAATAATAAGGAGCTGAGCAGAGGTATTTTTAGTGGCGTAAGTCGATAATTTTTAGAGATAATGTAAACACCATAAGAAAAAAATATTGAACATAAGTTCTTCAAAAAATTAGAATATTTGAATGACAAATGATATGGATTTATAGATATAACCTGAGATATAAACACATTTTTATCGATTTTGCATTACATATTCAAATATACATAACTACTTAAAATGTGATCATTTATGTTACAATTAACGATTTAGTCTTAAAATTTGTAAACATTTTGCTAATAATTGTGTTAAAAACTGACATATGCCAATATCAATGAAGTAAGCAGTTCAAGCAAATGCTAGGTAAACAAACGAGACTTGTTGCTTAATACACTGAAAGATTTCCTAGCTATATAACAAACTGATATTCACAAATGTCATCGAGAAAGTTATACAGTTGTCAAATATAACACACCATAATTTGAGATAGAAACAGTAGAAGTTAAATTCAGATATGTATAATTTGCATTAGCACTAGCAAAGTCGTTCAACAAATTTTAATTCCGATTGCTTGTTTTCGATATACGGTAAGGAATGAAAGAATAACGGAAATAACTCTAGTGTTAGAAGTTTCTAGAAAGATACAAGAGAGACGATTATATTGGTTTTAACATGTCACGAGAAGAGATAAAAAATATATTGGAAGAAGAAAGAATTGCTTAGTAATTGAAGAAACAGAGGAAGACCAAAGATAAGATGGAAGGACTATATTGCGAAGGACTTGAAAGAAAAGGAACTGAATAAGAACGGCACGCAAAACAGAAATGAGTGGAAGAAGAAAATAAAAAATAGCGGCCCGTAACGAATGGGAAAAGCTAAAGCAGAAGAAGAAGATGTCAGTGTCAAGTGCAATTTGCATAGTTTCTTTATGAAATAATTTTACTGGAAATTGAGAATCTTTTGCAAGAAAATTTATGCATGGAATTTATCCATAATACACAGGATTGACGGAAGGTATTGTGCCGGCAACAACAGATTTTTTTAAATAATCTATAACCAAACCTTATTTTGATATATCAACATTTTTATAAATAATTAATGTTGATTTTAGCATCTAGTATTTTGTCCACATTGAGGAACTTAACTTTCCAATTTCAGCAAAATAAGTCAGTATTATTTCTTCATTTATACCACTAATTCCTTTTTCCTCTCCCCAGCAGTTAAATTCATGAAATTATTTTTATTACTGAACCCTAGATTTTTCGGGTATTAAATTGGAGCACGCTAATTTGGCAGCTTCTTGAATGTTTTCGGGAATAACTAAATTTTCTTCCATCGCCGCAAAAAATTTAACAGCAGAATCACAGAATAAACAAACGTTCTGCAGATTGACAGACCAATTTATTTATTATTTTTTCATACTACAAACTTGCAAAGGTAACTACGGTTGTCTCTTCTCATTTTCGGTCAGTTGATATTTGCATGTCGCTCAAATTAAGTTTATATGTCATTAGTCAAATCAAATTTCATAAATTTTAAAATAAATAAAACGTAGCGGTATTGGATAAAGTATGTTGTATGGTACACGTGTGTTATTACAAATAAGTCACGCGAGAAGAGTGTTAACCCAAGAGGCCGTACGCTGAGTGGGGCACTTTTCGCATAAATAACTATTTTTCATTATATAATTTGACTTTGTTTTTTTTAAATATCGTCGTTTAATTCAAAGCGCAGGCTCCCAGTCGATTAACGTCGTTTAAGTTCATATAAAGCCTCGATTAAATAAAACTATTGTCGGTTACTTATTCCTTTCCATTGGGGCTTTTGGACCGATTTATAAGTTCTCCTCAGGGCTAGACAAAATAAGTGAGAGTAATTTCACTTATTTCCTTGCCCTTATATTAATAATATATTGATTATTAAATCTGTGCCGTAAGCTTGCTGTTTTTATTGGCTTTGGAATCAGTCGATCGTTAATAAAAGCGTTTTAGTTATTATATTATATGCCCATAACAGGATTTGAATTGAAATCGCATTTAACACACGACTGAAATCATTGATCTGCAATTATCTCTAATTCGATGTAATTGACAATAAAAATAGATTAAACTGTAATTTCTCACACTATAGTCTTGAACAATCCATACATTCTCTTCTACATTAATACAATGTTAACAAATATATATATATATATATATATATATATATATATATATATATATATATATATACAGGGTGTCCCTTAACTTGGTGCACAAACTTTAAGGGCATATAATACTGATCAAAATGAGTAAAAAAAGCTCAGTCAAAATGTGTCCGATCTTTAATAGTTTCCCAGATATAACGCAGTGAAAAATGAGTTTTTACGAAATTTACCTTTGCTATCTCGAAAACTATAAGAATTACGATTTTGATTAATTGAGACTTTTTGTTTACCTTTGAGAGGTAATCTTAGATGGCCTTTTGTTATTTTATAAAAATCAAAAGTGAAATGTTGTGGCGACCTTGGTCAGTATTTAATTTTCATATAACTACGTAACTATAAGAAATTGAGAAAAATGTTTCATATAAAATTTTATTGTTTTTTATAGTCTTTTTACTGACATAGACAAAATTTTATTCGATCGCTATCTTTGTCAGTTTTTCTTAGATTTTTCGCTTTTCTCGGAAACAGTTGAAGATCATTCCTATGTTGATGAAGCTTTTTTATTCATTTTGGTCAGTACTATATGCCCTTAAAGTTTTTGCTCGAAGTTAAGGGACACCCTGTATATATATATATATATTTGGTTACTTATTCCATTATTATAAATCATTTTAAATCCGTTGGCCATGTGAACGCACCCGACTTGGAGCTTAGAAAGACTTGTTAGATTTGTTCACATTTTGACTGAGTGCTTTTTAACACAATTCAACTCATTACTTGTAGTGTTCATCAAACTATTCTTGGATGGACCTGCAGTTTTTTTTAATAAGCGTTTCTGCATATTATTAAAAGGAACAAGCTTGACTTGAATTGACACTCTGGTAAGCGAACTACCTTGTTGTAGTGAATCCTGGATACGCCAGGCCTACGCAGCCAGAGGTTATTTAGACACACACACACACACACACACACACACACACACACACACACACACACACACACACCGGCAGCCGGCCCTCGGGCCCCGACGCGGACTAGAGAAAAGCATACTAGTTAACAAACGCAATCGTGGGATTCTACCGCATGCATGTATTTGAATTCTGTGAAAATGTCATGTCATTACTCTTCCTATAGCATTCCATTTATTGTCCTTAAAAATGAATGCGAATTTAAATGATATCTAGTTGAATTCTATCCCGGCTGACCTTTTTTAATTTTAAAGTTGTTCTTTGACATGTACACGAACATGGTTTCCAGTTTTATTTCAGAATTGTTGTTTTCATTCCTTCTTACATTTTTATTTATTCCTCCGGATTTGCATTATTGCTGATTTCTTTCCATATTGTTGATGCTGATAGAATTTACACAGTATTTAATTTAATGTTGTCTGTAATAATTATTATGTAGTTGAATTTCATGCCGATCATATCAATCATCTTATTATCCAATTTCGATTTACAGTCTGGAATTACATCCTATCCCGCCTTAAGTTATTTGCTAGAATCTTCATCTAAATTTCTTATTTCGGCCAGGTCCTTAATAATTCCTTGATATATTTATTACACAATTTCGCTTCATATCACTATACTTCAGTTCACCTCACTATACTTCACTTCACTATCATATTATTAATATAATGAAATTACACAATCAGTACGGAGATCAATTAAACACGTCTGTCTTCTACCGTGGATGGAACAAGACTCTGTAGATTATTAAAAAGAACAAATAATAGTAAAATCAGCGATGTTGTAAATTTTATTTATTATCATTCTTTGTAAAATAGAGTTATATTTATTTTATCACAATTGAGTTTGGCGATATATTTAAAATTCCATATTAAGTTAATCAACTATTTCTTCCTTGCCACAAAATTATAGAATGATATTTGTTAAATTTTTATTCTACACCAGTTTCAATGTACATTTGTAAATAGCTTACTTTTTTTACATTTTGAAATTAAATTACATAATGAAAGCATGAAAACGACTTTTTCTGTTACACGAAGTGATGGTTTGCGATGTTTGCAAAAATCCGCCGATGTCGCATGCTATTTTACGGGTTGCAACAGATTCTAAATAAATAACAAGAATTCAATTTTAACTAAAACTTGTAGAATAATATTTGAGGGAGTAGCTTTCACAAGAATTTTAAGACTGTCTGGAACTATCTTGAATTATATAAATGTAGAGTAAACATTGATTTTATGTTCTAAACTATTAGGACACATCATCTTATTACCTACCCCATTTCTAAGTTAAGTTTCCCCATGGGATAGCCCAAAAACCCTCATTGAAACGTAGCATTTCCCGGACCACACTAGTTAGCTCACCACAACGGCTCCACATGTGTGTACTTACGTAGTCACGCGCACACGCGCGCTACCTATTGAGCGAGAATACCGGCCGAAGACGATTACAAGTGATATAACGTCTATTCATTGCAAGATTATGTCATTTAGGAGTTGCCGCAAGATGCCTACCCTTCTTTGAACGGTTTCTCAGTCTCAGTTCACCCCTAGTTGGGGTTAACACCATACATCTCCCCAGGGCCTGTGTAATAACATTATATCATTAGTGGAATTCCTCAGTAAAAAGTGTTTTATGAAGTAATAAACAAAAATTAATGTTCGTTTATGTCAATTAAGTTTTAAACTGTAGCTAAAAATCATAATGAAAATTTTGTTGCCATTATTCAATAAATTATTTCATATCTTTTTGCGATATGGTATTGTCATTTAAACATATAAATGATGTTATCTACAAACACTACTAAAACTAGGCTCTTTAGTGATTGTTTTTAGAGTTGAAACATCATTTTATATGCTGCCATGTCATAATAGTTATTTATGTTATAAGGATCATAATGTCAATAATTATGGTACTAGTCGTGAAGATTATCATACGAGGCAAAGCCGAGTTTGATAACACGGCGTGTACCATAATGTTTGACATTATGATCCGTATAACATACAAAATTTTATATGCTGGCGTAAATCAATGAGAAAATAAAATACATTATTTTTTTGACGTCCCAAAAAATTAAATCTAAAAAATCAGATATGCTGATTTTGATGTTCTCTTTATATGGAGTTATGGTAACCACATATTAACAAATTACTTGTTTACAAATAAACAAGGTTTGACAATAGTGTATGTATATGGTCTGTGATTTTCGGCAAAAAATGAGTGATTCTGAAGAAAGTTTGCCTTCTGATATAGAAAATTCAGCGCAAAATGTTGTTTCATCACTTTTACCACAAAAATCTAAAGCAACTTACGAAATGACGTTCAACCGTTACGAAGAATGGTGTATAAAGAAGAAGGTGAAAAATATTACAAATGAGAAAGTGTTACTGGCATATTTTGAAGAGTTGGCCAAAAACAGAAAATCCTCGTCCCTTTGGTCGTAATTACTCTATGTTACGAAGTGTTTTGTCAATTAAGAAGAACATTGATATCAGCAAATATATACACCTGGTCGCATTTTTGAAGCGGAAATCCGAAGGCTATAGAGCTAAGAAGTCCAGAATTTTTACCAAAGAAAACATCGCAAAGTTTTTGTTAGATGCAGATGATAAACAGTTTTTAATGATAAAGGTAAAAAAATCAATCAAAATAATATTTTTTTCTATTATTTAATCAATCTTTTATATTTAGGTAGTGTTCATCATTGGATTAAGTGGAGCATGTAGAAGGGAAGAACTGAAGGATTTACTTGTAGAAAATGTAACTGGTCAAGATCAAGTTTTTAGAATTGTTATTCCTAACACTAAAACTAAAATTGCTCGGGAATTTTTTGTTACATCTGGAAGTGTTGAAGGTGTGAATATGGCAGAACTTACTAGGAAATATGCCGCCTTGCGTCCAAAGCATGCCGCCCATTCTCGTTTTTTTGTGTCATATAGAAACAATAAATGTACAACGCTCCCAGTAGGAATTCACACATTTGGAAATATGCCTAAACTCATCGCTACGTTTCTTAAGCTTCCTAACCCGGAGGAATACACTGGCCACTCCTTTAGAAGATCTTCCGCCTCCTTGTTAGCAGATTCCGGAGCAGATATTCAAACTGTTAAACGTCACGGAGGATGGAGAAGTAATACAGTTGCAGAAGGATACATAGAAAATTCCGCAGAGAATAAGAAAAAAATATCTGCAGCAATTCTGGGTAAAAAGAATATACCAATGCAGCAGAATATTCAAAACAATGTTCAAATTAGTAATCAAACAAATGAAACACTTTCGACTTCTTTGCCTGGTGTTACGCTTACCAATTGTAGAAAATGTATTATAAATATTTACAATAATTAAATTGTAATTAAATAAAACTTGTTTCTGCGAATTTCGTTGTTACATTTTTACATAATTTCATTATGATTACCATAATGGTTTCATTATGGTACTGAGTACTATAATGAAAGCCATTAGAGTACTGAAACTGAGGTTTATAATGTTCTTATTATGATACGCCAGCATATAAATAATAATAAAATTATAAAGAATCCATTATAGTATCTATGGCCACTTGTACCAACGTAACTTAAATATTAAACTTGCCTTAAATTGACAATATTGCATCGAAATTATATGTCAAATGATTTATAATTTATTGCTGTCAAAATTTCGAATTGCATTTTTTTTGTTTAAACAAACTTTAAAATAAATAATGAACTATGGTAACGGGTATCAAATCAAAAACAGTAAACCAGATTTTTTTTAGATATATTTTTTTTTTAGTATAACACTATAAGACTAGTATCATAATGATTACATTTAGACTCCTTAATATAATCGATATACTTGATATATACTGCCTCATATTTTAAATATTCAATATAATTTCAAACTTATATACTGTAAAGGTGACATATTCATAACACCTTGCGGACGTTAAATATGTCATACAAAATTATCGTACTAAATTTCACAAGTACTTACTTATTTGAATACAAATGTGAGATGGGACAAAAATACAGCGACTGTACAATAGTATACCGTGAGTATTTTTTAACATGAAACATGGGATTTGTCATATCCATGGTTACGACTTGACATTTGATTGACAGCAATGTATTTGCCTGTCTCATTTAAAATGAAACATAGGGGATGAATTTGACAGAAGTATTATATTTAAATATTGACCAGTAATATTCCCGTTAATAAAAAATGGCCCAATAATGTGGGTTCCTATTATGCCAGCCCAAACGTTAACTTTCTCGGGTCGTTGACTCCTCGTACTATGATTTTCCCTGGACCAATACCGACAATTTTGTGAATTTACCTCGCCATGAAAATAAAAAGTTGCTTCGTCCGTGAAAAGTATATTTTGCAGCAAATCTGAATTGTTATTAACGTTTTCAAACATTCTTTCACAAAAATTTATTCTTCGTTCGTATCGTCCATAACTAACTCCTGGTGATTTTGGAACTGGTATGATCTGTAACGATCCTTTTTAAATAGTCTGTGTACAGTAGCTTTGTTTACAGCAGTAGCTTGCCCAATCTCTCTTAATGTTAATCTGTTCTTATTTTGTATTAAAGTCAGAATTTCATGTTTTTTTCTGCGCAGTTAATATA
Organism: Harpalus rufipes; assembly: GCA_951394225.1. NCBI lineage: Eukaryota > Metazoa > Arthropoda > Insecta > Coleoptera > Carabidae > Harpalus > Harpalus rufipes. The sequence goes on from OX596274.1 coordinate 66,197,339, forward strand.
TTACAGGATCTATTCCTACTGTTATATGCAGGCTCGATGCAACCATTTCCTCTAAAGGTATTCACTATTCTTAAAAAAATTGCTACACTTGGTGTAGACCTGTCAGGAAATGAAGCGCGGAACAAGTCCGACACTTGCCTTAAACTTGGATTAAAATTCGAATAATACCACTTAATAATCTGCACCTTCTCTTCCACAGTATAAACCATTGTATTTCAAATTAGTTTTTTGACATTGACAGAGTAGACAAATGTCAAAATTGTCCCCTATGTTTCATTTTAAATGAGACAGGCAAATACATTGCTGTCAATTAAATCGTAACCATGGATATGACAAATCCCATGTTTCAAATTAAAAAATACTCACGGTATTATGATACGAGTTTAAAGCCACGACGCAAAGCGGAGTGGTTTTAATTCATCATACATTTATATGTAAAAATAATTGAAGTAAATCAGTAGGTATTGTTTGCTATTTTCATTAACAATTATAAATAAACAAATTGATCACATTTGTTGTTGCATAGCGACTTTAAAGCACTGGCGTGTTTTAAACTTGAGATTATGCACACGTTTTAGTATGTAAATCAATGATTATGATGCAAGTATATTAAAAAAAATCTGATGTGGCCAGCACAATACCTTCCGTCAATCCTGTGTATTATGTACAAATTCCATACATAAATTTTCTTGCAAAAGATTCTAAATTTTTGGTATTTTATGATTCCCTTTCTCGGCAACGGAATTCCATACTCCTGATAACAAACAAATCACATGAAATAAGAAAATCATGAAATTTTGAATGAAAAATTATGACACTTGTCAGTTATGGACATAATTAATTGCTGTCATTTTGATACGGGTCCCCATATCTGCTTGCCAAAGGCAGCAGTCATGTCACTGCACGCGCCCTATGCATAATTTTTTTGCAAAAGATCCTATATTTCCAGTAAAGTTATTTCATAAACAAACTATGCAAATTGCACTTGACACTGACATCTTCTTCTTCTTTAGTTTTCCCATTCGTTAGGGGGTCGCTATTTATTATTTTCTTCTTCCACTAATTTTTGTTTTGCGTGTCGTTCTCATTCAGTTCCTTTTCTCTCAAGTCTTCTGCAATACAGTCTTTTCATCTTATATTTGGTCTTCCTATGTTTCTTCCACCTTCTATTAATTTATTCATCTTTCCTCATGAGATGTTCAAACCAATGTAATCATCTCTATTATATCTAAAAACTTCTAACACTAGAATTACTTCCCTTATTTTTTCATTCAATTACTTGCTTTTTATTGATACTGACATCTGTCAATTTAAATTACCTGAATATATTAGCAGTTTCCATGGTTATGTTAGCATAGCTGGCTGAATTATGAAATTTATACGAATTTCTTATCTTTATTATTCTTTAACTCTATACCTGCTGAATATGAAATATAAAATGCAATCAAATCGTATAGAGAATAATATATTCTTTAAGTTATAATAACATTTAACTGAGTTTTTCAAGAAAAACTGTTAAAATCTTCAAATGAGGCTACTTCCGGTTGACCAATTATAACCAAAATCTAATCAAGTCTGCATATGGTTGTAAGGAAGAGGAATACGCAAGAATTGTAATTTTTGGAATTCTAGTATTGGAGATATCGTCCACGAAAAATCGGTCACATACACACACACACACATACACACACACACACGCACATACGAACACACACACACACATACAGACATCATCGTAAAAATAGTAAAATCGTATTGTAAAGACCCTAAAACGTGCTTATTCAATGAAAACTCACCACCGAATTTTTTGACCAAAGACAATACCTTCCTTACCTAGAGGTGACGGAAGGTAAAAATTATACTTAAAAAAAAATTAACCAGAATTACAATTAATGAAAGAAACCTAATTTGGAGAAAAACTAAATAATGTTACATATTTAATACTTTAATAATAATTTAATACTTATTAATTAATAAACTAATAGCAATATATTAAAAAAATATTCGTGCCAAAAAGAATAAGACGAGTTATTATAGGCGTAGTACATAAAATAACCTCTATAAGAATTTCATTGTACTATACGCATCACAATTAATAGTCATACTTTACCTTCTGCGATCAACGATCAATATATGAAGCTACTACTAAAGAATAGAAAATGTTTGTATAACACTTATAGTATCACAAATAATTATTATTTATAAAATTACATACAATTATTTAAAAAAATGGAAGTTAGTATTTGTTATATATATAAAATCTAGTGAGAAATTATTGCAGTAAATGTATATTTTATTCATGGTGTATTATATAACATGGAAGATTGAGATATTGATAAAAATAAAAGCATTATAATCTCAAAACCTCTTCGTTACTTTCGTTTAAAAATTAAAAATATTTATTCTCGTTTCGAAAATTTGAGACAAAATCTCAATAAGGTGAGGTCTCACAATATCATTAGTTTTATTTCCTTTAACATACTCGTACTAAACATAGTCTCTTAATTTTAGACAATAGTACTTTAAATACCTATAAAAATATTGTAGATAATTATATTCTGAATTTAATTAAATAATCAAATTTTATTTTACACGTTTCCTAACACAATTTTTTTTTCTATTCCCAAAGTGTTCGTTAAAAGTTCGTTCGAGTGCTGTAATATAGGTTATATAATTTTGAATTTAAAAGTAAGAATAAGAAGAGAAGAAATATAGTAATAAAGCTAGCAACAAACAGAAAATACCTTAGATAGTTGGTGTTAAAAAATAAGGTTAGTTTGAAATATCCAAAGTCGCATTAGTAACCAACTGACATCAAAATTCCTAAATTTTGAAACTATGATTTTTTATTTGCACACGAAGAATAGTAACAAATTATAATTAGTTTCATTTTGATGCAAATTATATTTTATAATTTGTCAGGTAAAATATCATTATATTTTCTTTGTGATTTTATTTCAATACCATGGCTAACACTATAAAGAAGTAACTTTCGTGAAATTACGAAACGTGCAAAGTAAAATGTGATGTTTGAATTAGATGCAGACTTTGATTCTCTACATTTATTTCAAGCACAAGGAAAAACTTTTCCTGTGTTATGGCTCGCCTTTCGTCTTACACTCAAACTAGGTATATCGTATTTTTATATTTACATTCTCTTTAACATTAAAGTACTATATATGTTGTAATATTACAAATAGTTGGTAAAAAACAGATTAAATTTAAATTGGAGTATTTTTTTTCTTTTTCACCTGGAATACAGATAAATCATATGGGACTGGAATGTAGCTACGTATAACATAAAACATAGGAATATACGAGTATAAGAGAAAGTTTGACAGTAAATAAGAGGGACTGGATAAGTAAGATGTAACTAGTGAAGCGAAGAAATAAGAAACCAGCGGAAGGAAGCAGGGTGGCAAAGAAAGGGTAAAACATACTTACCGGGATCATTGTGGTTCTTTGTTGGCTGGATTGGTGCGCAGGACACGGCCTTCATTAACGCCAGAATAAAGAGAAAGAACCATCATCAATTTCACCTCCTTTAGGGGATGATAGGGCGCGATTAGGAACTCTTCGTGTCTCATTAACTTCTTCCACTCACAGTGAATACTGGTCTAGGCCGGCTGCTCCTGCTCCGTCCGCAAAAACATTCTGTAAAATGTGTCCATGAGCCAACAATCCCTAATATTATTAATTGCTGAGGCGGATTTAATTAAGCTGAAATTATATTAGCTTCCTCTCTTTCACTGCAATTGCTGAATTTAATAAAATACTTGCGAACGATAATTTAATAGAAAGGATCTTTTGCCTCAGATATGAAGTGGGCCGGGAATTAAATTCCAAGTTATAATATTGGTTTTATTAATTACATTTTGTTTTTATTTGATAATTTTAAAATGGTAAAACGGAACAAAAAATTACATAAAGGCTGCGATGAAAATTATTGCGTTGAGTAGAAACCATTAAATTCATCTTAACGAAAAAACGTGATATTTTTTATCCATGCTGTGTCCATAAATACTTACTTATCTTTACTATTGCTCGTTTGTAAACTAAACGCGTGTAATTATTTAGATAAACTCTTTTAATAAATTTTTCACATGAAAAATAAACCGGTCAAGGAAAAACTACTTACTAAAAGATTTTTTTTATTTATTAATTATACGCACACACAAACAAGCTTACCTTATCCGGGATTTAAACCCAGAACCCTTGGGTCGTTAACTACGTTGTGCACTACACAACCGGCGTCGGTAACTACTAATAGTATAATTAATAAATATTAGCGATTGCACCACACGTCAATACTTTATTACAAATGATTTATACGTAAACGCGTCATTACAAACACGGATACGTAATATCTCAGAAGAAACTAATTCGATTTACTTACGTGAAAAATTTTAGGTGACTTTCAGTAAAAGAAAGTCAGTGCAATCAGTGTATTGACGTTCGATAGCATTCGTTGTAGACACTCGAAACAATTTTTGCTATTGATTTAGTTTTTGGATTAGAAAAAATAAAAGAATTATTCATCACTACTGTTGCAATTGAGTATGCATTCTGCACTTTCAATGGAAAGGAATATATGGAGAAATAAAACCTGAGCTTGCAAAAACAGGTGGACTTGAATTAGGAAAAATGTAGGCGACAACTTTAAGTTTTCTTCTGAGAGAGCCTTTTATAATATATTAGACCACGGTTAGTAGGGGAATATCCGTATATCAGTGAAGTTGTGCTGGTAATATGCCATTCAAAACAATTAATTTCACATTTAACAGTGTTAAATAACACACATAACCCTGTATCGGACAAATCAAAGGAGAGATATGAAATAAAATATCCTGTAAAGCTGTGGTCGTAGAGAAAGTGTAGTACATACATCAGATTAGTAGTTACTTAGATACTCGTATATTATAAACTTGCGCTTGCCAAATTATAATTAACTTCATTTATTTTTGTATTAAGTACTACAACTTTCGTAATGTAATATACTATTATTGGTTTCAAATATATATATATATATATATATATATATATATATATATATATATATATATATATATATATATATATATACAGTGTGTTAATTAAAAACCTGGCCATAGGCGTTTAACATGGGAAATCAGGTTTTCCTTGCACAAAAGTTCCTAAATTATTTTATATATTATATATATATATATATATATATATATATATATATATATATATATATATATATATACAGGGTGTTAATAAAAAAACTTTACACACTTTAGCAGGTGATAGTAGAGATGAAAACAAGAAAAAAATTCTAATACACTTAGGTCCAATACTCATTGGTTTTTAGAAAATTTATGTATGGAATTTGTACATAATACACAGGATTGACGGAAGGTATTGTGCTGGCCACATCAGATTTAACAACTAAGGACTCTAGGTGTTTACGATCAAGTGCGTGAGTCTCTTCGACGACGGCTGCAACTTTGTTTACAATTGATCGTTAAATCTGATGTGGCCAGCACAATACCTTCCGTCAATCCTGTGTATTATGTACAAATTCCATACATAAATTTTCTAAAAACCAATGAGTATTGGACCTAAGTGTATTAGAATTTTTTTCTTGTTTTCATCTCTACTATCACCTGCTAAAGTGTGTAACGTTTTTTTATTAACACCCTGTATATATATATATATATATATATATATATATATATATATATATATATATATATATATATAAAATTATTTTCTTCTCAAATCAGATGTCCCCCTTTGTCTTCTATAAGTTTGTCTTACAGTATTTTATTATATCTTTAATAATATAGAAATGATTTGAGGTATCTCATTACACCCTGTATATATATATATATATATCTGCTGTGTACACAAATATCGGTAATGATGAAATATTTGTAAGGTGCGGGCGCTTACTACTCATTGCTGGCGTGGAGAGAACATACCACAGGGGTCAATTTTAAGCCATTAAAATTCGAAGTAATTTTTGGCATCGGATTGAACATAAAATATGTATTATGATTATCTAATAATCTAATTCTAATAAGTATAAATTTCATCTTCCCGTGACAAACGGAAAATAAGAAAACTAACGCTGAATTTGTAATAAATACGCAGGCTCTGTCTCAGTCAGCAGAAAAGTTCTGACTGTCAGCAACTAGTTTGTGATAGTCGGGGTCGAACATTATGCGCTGGAATACCTAATTAGTAGTTGCAAACTGCGCATATGTCTGGCAGTCAGAAACTATCAGCAATGACAGACTAGAACAAAGCTATATAAACTATTTCTGATTTTTTTCAAACCAGGTCCGATATTATTCTCTAGTTAAGTTTCATAATACCTGTGCACTGTCTGTACTCACAGTAAATTGCATTTAACTATTCCAATTTGCTCATAGTAAAATAGTTTGTGTTTGTTTAAGGTAACAATGAGAAGCATTGTCACTTATCCTGCTAGATAGAAACCGTATTGTGACTATTATGTGAGAATCTTTCGACAAAGATACCCACAATCACAAACAAAACTATTTAATACTTCTAAATCCACGAAAAGCGCGAAATGTCTTCATTATTGACATAAAATTCCTTGAACAACTTGGAATTTGCAATCAAAACGGCATTTAATTATTTCACCGAGCTCAAAGCCAAATAGTTTGTCTTTAGGCGAACATGAAAAGCATTGTCGCATGACCAGCGTTTATTTTCACCTGTTCTGCGAGAGAGAAACAATGCTATGCCGGAAACTTTCAACAAACAGAGATGCCCATACAAACAAAACCATTTCCAAGCGGGCCGATGTGTGACGCCATATTTCACTTCTGTTTATCTCACTCGGACCGACTTTGTGCTCAGTTTTTGCTCCGAGATGAAATAAAATACAGCAAAGGATGGCACTCAAGTGCTGAGAAAATAGTGCAGCAAGTTCATGGCTGCGTGCAGGAATTTTATGATCAAATGCCAGTGCTCCATTCTGATATATAAGAAATTCAAACATATTATGTTTATGATTTCTCTTGTAATTGAGCTGAATTATTAGTTGAATTATGAATAAAGAGCTGAAACTATTTGTGAGATGCTTTTTAGGATGAGAAAATTCATAAAATTACAATTCAAAATACCGTGAGATTTTATTGTATTGTATTACAAAACAATTAATTACATTAAATATGTTTTCTATAATAATATTAATAGGGCTGAGAATTTTTATATACTTTCTAATTATTAAATTTTAAAAAAATATTGTTTTTTAAATAGCCTCAAATTTGAAAATATCACGAAATATTTTATTATAATTAATTATGTTGAAAAAGTCACGCGATTTGAAACAGAATATGACGTTAAGTTCATTCAACTTATTGTGACAAACTGTTGCCTATGTTTATTTATATAAATAACGTAGTGGATAGACAAACCATTTCCTATCGGTACGGTACGAGTAATTAGTATTGGTACTTAATTTTCTCATTATACCTAGAAATATTGCAAAAAAATTAAGTCTAAAATGAAAATATTGCATTTATTCGCAAAAATAAAAAATACAAATCAGTCTTCGAAGCTATGTAATCGAATGAACCAATACACAAATTTGAGAAATATCTCGACTGTGTTACAGATTAGATATTAACAATTACTCAAAACCTTAGTCAAACATTCTGTTGAATTTGGAAGCAAGCTGATGTGTATGTGCTTTTTATGATTTTTTTAAAATGTTGAATGTAATAAAATGAATGTATTTTGTGTACATGACAAATGAAAATTTTTAAGATCTTACCCAGATGAGGGTACAATAGTATACCGAAACGTCGGTTGTGTAAGAAAATAAATGCTGTGATTTCGAGTAACTTTTAACATCTAAACTAATACAACATTAATCAAAAACATTAATTGAAAGCTAACGTCGTTATTGTCTCAATATTCTCTTCCTTGAGCCATTGTCCGTAATACGATATTATAAATACAAAATATCCAGGCCCATAAATAAGTGCAGTTACAAAATAGATCTAGCAAAAAACAACTTTACTATTTAAATAAAATATAAAAATGATATTTTCATTAAAAATTCCACAATTGATTTACATTACAAAAAAAAATCACAACTTTATTTGGTATATATAATGAGACCAATCCGTCCAATGGCGGATGAATGAAATATTTTGATAGTTTTAAGTTTATGCATATTTCTCTGATCTCCCAATTTGTTTTAGAATCGTCTTATTAATCCAAAAAAAATTATAAAAATCTTTAAATGAAAATTGTTTACAATTAAATTGAAACATTAATATTTACTTTTAACTGTCGATATATTTAATCTACTTCTTTCACCTGCCCACAGGGTATTTATTAGTAAAAACCTAGGTGAAAACCCCCTTTCAATGTTAGCGTTGTATTGTAACCATCACGAATAGCAAAAAATAATTCACGTATGTATATGTCAAATATTGTAAAATTTTAGTATGTAATATATTTTGGATTTAACTGTTGACAAATGTATTGAAAATGAAAAAAAGATACCGGACCTTTACCCCAAAAAAGAGAACATTTCTGGCGAAAAGAGGACGTGTGGTAACCCTATCCTAGGCCCCTGAGTGCTGGGACATATAAAAGAGTATTATACTTTTCAATTTGTAAAATATTTCCAATATTTTATTATTTAACAAATAAATAAATTTTCACTTTCTCATCAGGATTAACTCCCATTTTCAGGGTAACATAAAAGTCTAATATGTTGTTCTTATTAACACACAAAAGTCTTAAATCCCAAATTTTGGATTATATGTTATGGATCTGATCAGAGCTTCAAGTAATGTATAACTTCCAGTTTATCAATTTTAGCCAAAATCTAATATGTTATTTCCCTTGACATACAAGTCTTAAATACTAAAATTGAAAAGTTTTGAATTATATTTTAATATAGTTCTTCATTAAAAATTGTTATGGGATTCAAGTAAAGTATCTCTTCCGGTTTTCCGATATTACCCAAAATCTTATCAAAAAAGCTCAAATACGAAAAATAGAAATTCGTGCTTATTCACTAAAAGCTCACTATCGAATTTTTGGACCGAAAACATTTCGTCCCTTACCTACGGTAAGACTGGAGGTAAAAATGAGTTCAGTAAAAATTATTCCTTGTAGCCCCTGGCTTGAATCATCTATAGTTTCCAGACTAATAGATGTGTGTATACATTCACAAAGTTTATAATTTTCTAACATATATGTATTTGCATTCAAATTTACAAATTAAATAATAAAATTAAAATACTCGTAATATGCTAAAATATTTATAGCTTCAATACTGATCGTGTTGTACAAATTATTTGTTTATGCAGGATGTTCTAAACTAATTATTATTTTAAAATATTGTATACTGTATACACTGTCAAAGAAAAATAATTACATTATTATGAACAGCAAATTAAATTTTCGAACTACAAAATTTCAAACCTAATGACAAAATGATGAAGATTTACGTTCATACGTGGTCAGAACTAAAAATAAAATATCGCTGGTGAAAACTTTTTAACGGAATGAATATTACATTTCCAAAGGGAGTAGCAGTAATTTTAGAGAAAATAAAAAAGTAATCCAGAAATACAGACCGTAGAAATTTTCCGACGTCTGTTAAATTATGTGATGGTTTTGTGAAGCTATGTATTTCATAATTTAAACCACTAAAGATAGTACATAGTATGTACCATTTAAATTCCAATTTTATTACAAAAAAAAAACCATTTTCAGTGGAAGAAAGTTCTAAATATCAAATTTATAATTACAATTTACTTTTTAATACAGCATATAACTGATAGATGCAGCATAAGAATTATATTTTTCTTTATATTTACAAACAAATGTTGTATAATATTAAATTCCACATCTAAATTTCGTTAGCTGAGGATATTATATCTAAAATAAATACCGGAAATCTTTGAGAAATAGTATGCTTTTTTCTAAACAAGTGTAGCTTTTCAAATTTTTAAAATGATACAAAGTAAACTGTGTAATTTGAGTAGCATATAAATTTTATTTTTTAAATATAATAAAATTATAACTAAAATACAAAATCATAAACAATAAAAAAATCTGTTTTGGTATTACCTTTTGTCACTCATATTATTGAACAATGATCGCTTTTATACCACAGCAACTAATCAAATGTGAGTATTAGAATTGCAAATCGAGGAAATTAGCACATTCGGTTTAAACCTCGTGTACCATATTTTCCACTAGTAGATGAAATGGCTTTACTCACTTGTATTAGATCAGGGGTTCCCAAAGTTTTTCTTAAGCGGGCCAATTTAATAACACCGAATTTTTTGGCGGGCCAAAAAAAAAACGGAATAAAATCGGAATTTTTTGTTTTAAATATATTTAACTATTTCTTTTTTATATATTTTTTTATTACTATACTAAATTTAATATAAATATAAATCTTTAATTATGTATTTATTAAAACAAAAAATAACTGAAATCCATCTTATTATATAATAATATAAATCTTTAACTGTAACAACAATTATTATAAATTCACACAATTTATTAACACGGAAGTAAAATCACTTTTATTGTAAATACAGAACTATAACTATAGTGATAAATTCGTTACTGACTCCTTGAAATTGTGTCTTGCATTAGATGCGCCAGAAATGATTAACAGTTCTGTATCTATTTGAGACTAGGTACTATATTATATTTCTGTACAAATGTGTAATAACTAGACTAGACATACTACAATATTTTTTTAAATATAAACTAAACAATATTTTATTAATACAAACGCTTATGGTTAAAGTTCTGTAAGAATTTTTTTTAAATATTAAATATTTTATTGTATCTTATTTGTAATATTTATTATTTATTTTACTATTTACTTATTTATTTTTAATAAGAATATAATATATCGTATCGATATCGCGGGCTGAATTCACAGGCTTTGCGGGCCGCATTTGGCCCGCGGGCCGCACTTTGGGAACCCCTGTATTAGATGAACAACTTAACACAAAATAATGCTCAGAAACATATGCATTAAGAAACAAATAAAATGCAAAATTTAATTTTCTCAAAACATAAAACTAAAAGTAAAATGATTCTTCCTTAAGAATATTTGATACCATATTAGAGCAGCAATTTTCTTTCTTTCGTATTTTTCTTTGTTCTTTTTCGGCACAGGAAGCAGAGTTGATATAATTATATTGAGGCTGTAAGCCAAATTGATTCAATAAAAGGTTGCCATACATGTGCTCATAAGAGCGTGTACATCAAAGGTCCTCTTCAAATGTAAAATATTGTCTATTTTTTTTACATCTTACTTTAAAAATATTACTAAAAATATATGTCGATTGAATACTTATTATTATCTTCATAAAGGTATTTATATACTAGTATTATGTTTAAATGTTTCAAAATATGTCGTTCATTTAAATGTAAAGCATATAATATAATCAAAAATTTATATCTTGACTGTCCCGGTTTCACATATATTAAATGAGAGTTTATGCAATATTTTTTTCATAGTAATAAAAAAATAATAATACCTAATTTATTGTTATTTTCGTAAATAATTAAATAAAAAGATTGGCACGAACAATAGTCATGAAAAACAACACTCCACCCCTGTGGCGTCAAAGTACGTAGAACACGTCATTCTTAGCATAAGAAATAAAAGTCAGCGATCATTTCTCATGTTAGCTGTATGTACTTTAATCTCACATTCTGCTTCAGATCATGTGACTTTTTCAAAGTATTACGCAAATTTCAATAATTAATTGTAAAATATTTAATGGATATTTCACGAAATTTTCAAATACGAGGCTATCTTAAATACAATATTTTTTAAAATTTTATTCTTAAAGGGCATATAATATTTTTTTTGCAACAGTCCTGTTATACCGGTGTTCCTAAACTTAATGAGCAAACGTTAAAGGTAGATAGTAGATGATGCGCAGATATCAGAAAAAGAAGATTTTTTTTTGAAAAATATCAAGAAAACTTATAATACACTAATACAGTACATTTTATCGAATATCAATAAAAGTACATTTTTTGTTTAAAACTGAGAAAATTTTAAAATTAACACTAAGATTTATTTTTTATCTCTATCAGTCTTCAATGATCAGTGAAAAGTATTTTGAAAATTCTGATAAATTTACAAAATAATAATCTGTTTCTGGTATGATATAGTAAATATATGAGTACACCAGGTTAATAATTAAAGACCAAAATATATACCTTTAAGGTATATATTTATATGACATTTTTCACTTGAAATGATCTTCCCCAACAATCTGTTAAAGTTTGATTATCAAGTTAGAAACAGCTTGTATATCATGCCACAATCGAATTATAGTTTTACAATGTTTACCTCACGCTACTCTTGTGGGGATCCTGTGTGCACACTGACATTTCTACTTTGTACTAAAATGAAAAGTATCAGTTTACTTTTTGACAATCGACAAAACAGAAACGGCACTTTATTTGAAGCTCAAATAGTTTTCCTTAGTAAAATATATTTACATATGTCAATCTTTCGCAATTTATCTACTTACGAGTATAAAAATTAATACCTATTATTGAATTATGTATAAATCTGCTCACATACTTTTATTTCTATATACAGGGTGTAAGTATGAAAAGTTAATAGCGTATTTCTGAGATCATTTTGAGTAAAAAATGTCATATGGACATAGGTCCTATTCCTTTTCGTTACGGAAATACAAGAGATTTTATAAATATCAGCAAATTTATTTAAAACCACTGTGCATCAAATATTCACATATTTATTTATTTAACTATTTTACAATTTACATTGTATAGCATCCTTAAATACTAAAGTACGTAGATAATTTATTTTAAATTAATTTACCATAAAAATTGGTGTACATACCCATCAAATCTAATCCATATCAGTGAATTTATGATTGTGAAATTCGTGAACGGAATAAAAACAATATTTTAATAAGCAAGTTTTAATTAAGGAGAGAGTAGTTTGCAACACTGTCTGCTCACATGTTAATTTACGCGCTAGTTAACAAAAAGTTGATTTATATAGTAATTAATTATCTTTTATTTGCTAAAAACTGTCTCAAGTGTTAAAGAAACGTTACAGTGAAGTTTCAATCACTAAAACTTTTTTAGCAAGTTAATGTTTACCGAGTTTAACTTAACCTCCAAACCTTAAACACGTGGAGAATGGAAGAACAGTTAAAAACAATTGTGGAAAAGCTTGATAAGTTGGACAATATTGAAGAAAATGTTCAAAATATCAATGCTCAATTGACCAAACTTCGTGATGCCCTGGATGTAACTCAAAAAGAGTGCAAAAAAGCTCAAGAATTCACCGAGCAACAACAAAAAATCAACGCCAATTTTCAAAGATTTATGAAGAAGAAAAATCTAATTATCTACGGAGTACGGGAAACCGAAAGCTCTAAACAAGCTTTAGAACAAATTGTCACAGATCTATTGAATAAGTACTTAGCAATAAATTTAGAGTCATCCCATATAGAAGATAGTTACCGTCTAGGTAATAAACATGATGACTTACAAAGGCCAAGACCAATTTTAGTAGAATTTGGATCGTTGAAAACTAAAAATAAGATTCTGGAAAACAGGGCAAAGCTCAAAGGTTCTAGTATCTTTATTGATAACGATTTAACCAAAGAAGATAAACTGAAGAAAAAACAGCTGCTAGATACAAAAAGACAACTTATCAAGGAGGGAAAAAAAGTTATAATTCGAAATAATAAACTAATTATCAGCGATAATTATGATAAAAACGCTGATTCGGAGAAACGTTTACGCGGAAGCCAATCATCAGAGGACTCTGCCATCAATACGCCCAAGTATAGAAGAACAACAGACGACGGGGAGTTTTTTCGCCACCCATCAAAACCCAACAACCGAGATGGACCGGCCGCAACAGTTGTTGCTGCAGGAAAATAATTTAGATCGCAATATTATTGCAAACAATATTAATGATAAGTATAATGAAAAAAACTGTTTTAACATCCACTTTTGGAATATATCAGGGATTAATAATTTGTACTTTTTAGATTCAGAGTCAATCAAAGAACTTCTCAAAGCGGACATAATATGCTTTTGCGAGACATGGTGCCAGTTTCCTGTAACAACTCTTCCCCCGTTCCTGAAACCTTACAGCAATGAAATTGTATACAGCTTTGCCACAAAGGACAAACAAATGGGACGTGCAAGCGGGGGAATAATGATACTTTTTAGAGAAAAGTCATATGACAATATAAGAATTCTGGACAATACAGACTTATGGATAATATTGGAGATAACTGTAGATTATAAAATTCTTATTTTGGGTGCCTGTTATTTTAAACCGTCACTAGATTCTCGCACTTGTGTTGGTCTGCTCTCCGAGGCGTTGGAATCATTGGTAATAAACTATACGGAATGTAGAATAATTTTTGTTGGCGATTACAACGCCAAGATAGGCAGATTAAACCAAGTGGAAGATGAATATTTATGGTGTAATCCTAACGTTTATGGGAAAAGAGTAACTTCACTAGAAACTGTTGATGAGAGGGGTAAGAAATTACTAGATGCTATGGAAAAATGGGGATTTTACAATCTTAATGGACGTGTTAAAGGCGATTATCCGGGTAACCCTACTTTCATTAACAGTAGAGGCAAAAGCCTTATCGATTTATTTTGGTCAAATCTTGAAGCTCTCGAGTGTGTCTTAGAACTACACATACGTCCCAGCATATCTAATACAGGTCATTGCAGTGCCAATTTAAAATTAATTGATTTTGGTAAAAAAAAATATAATTATATTATGCAAAAAAGTAAGATTAGAGATCAGTTCGCAATAAAATTTCAATTTGATCCTAAAAATGCTGCAAATTTTTGTGAAAATATAGCTAAACAAAATCGTTTATATTTCAATTCAGACAGCTCAGATCAGCTGTATAACAATTTATTAGACGCAATCAAACTATCGGCCAATAATACAGGTATGTTGAAAGTAATAAAACTTCACGATAATGTAAATCGAAACATAGAGAATAAAAAATGGTTTAATGCAGCATGTAGGGAAAGTAAGAGACAAGTTAATAGTAATTTAAGAAAATACAAAAATAATCCCACCCAACTAAACATTGAAAACTTTTTAGAAAGCAAAAAACAATATAAAAATACTATTAATTTCCATAAAAAAAATTATGAAAATGAAATCATTTCTGCATTGGATAACACTAAAAACACCACTGATTTTTGGAAAACAATTCGCAGTTTAACTTACAAATCACATATAACTAACGATATACCTATGGTAGAATGGGAAAACTTCTACCTTTTGTTACACGGTTATCATCCACCTTATAATATTACTGCATCTTACTTTGATTGCCTTCACCCCCTCTTAGACCGCCAAATTGATTCAGATGAACTTCAAGAAAGTATTTCAAATTTTAAAAATGCAAAAGCTGCGGGAACAGATGAAATCAACTATGACTTTTTTAAGAATCTGCCGGACAACTGGCTACACTATATACTTAATTTATTCAATACAATTCTAACAAGCGAAAAAATACCTGAGGAGTGGTCTAAAATTCATATGTTCCACATTTTCAAAAAAGGGGATAGAAAAATGCCAGAAAATTACCGTGGCATTGCTCTGTTAAATAATATAAGCAAAATATTTACACAAATACTCTATTCAAGGGTGGAAAAATGGATACTGTACAATGACATTCTCTGCGAAAATCAGGCTGGTTTTAGGAAGGGGAGAAGTGCAACTACGACTTAATAAAGGAAGGCTTTATACTGCATTTATCGACTTCAAAAGAGCCTTTGACACTATAAACCATTCTAGACTATGGCATAAACTATATGAAAACGGTTTCAGTTCAAAATACATAAGAATATTACAAAATTTATATAGTAAGGCTCAAATATTTGTCAAATGCCCAGGTTCTGAAACCTCAAACACCCCAATTTATCTTAAAGATGGCGTATTACAGGGCGAAATTCTCAGCCCAATACTTTTTGCTTTATATATTAATGATTTAGAAACCTTTTTAAGGAGTAATGGACAAAGAGGCATAAATATTGACGGCCGCACTGACGTGATCTTATTATGTTATGCTGACGATTTAGTGGTTCTTAGTGACTCACCAATTTCACTCCAACTAAAATTAAACCTTATTGAAAAATACTGTGAACAAAATTTTCTCACAGTAAACACAAATAAGACAAAAATCCTACCATTTCACAGAGGGCGTTTACCTAGCACTCCTCTTACTTTTAATTATAATAGTACACCTTTAGAAGTAGTCAAAAAAATTTCTTATCTGGGCGTAATATTCACGTCCTCGGGGAAATTTTTAGAAATGGCTACTACAGCTGAAAAAAAAGCAACGGTAGCCATTGCAAAAGTAAACAACATATTGTATAAAGGGAAATCAAAGAGCTGGAATGAAAAATATCTCCTCTTAGAATCAATAGTTAAAGCTACTACTCTTTACGGATCCGAAATTTGGGGGTTAAGATACTGGGAGAACTTAGAAAAATGTCAATTAAAATTCATCAAAATCATCCTTAAGTGCCCTAGAACTACACCCGGTTACATGGCAAGGTTGGAAACAGGCACCCAACATATAGCCTGTAAAATCTTAAATAGAGCTCTAAATTGGTTTTATAAAATAAACACCATGGATAATAATAGGTATCCCTGTATTGTCCTGAATAGACTAAAAGAACTAGATACGAACACTAGACGTTGCAATGAACTTAACTGTTTTTCTCAATTGAAAGAATTTTTAAGTAAATATAATTTAACGGATTTATGGAATATGAATACTCCATTAACAAAAAAAGTAATTAAAGATTTAATTGATAGCACTACCAAAAAATTCATTAATCTTGATCTTATTAGCTTAGAAAACAGGAACTATAATAGTTATTACAAATTAATCAAAACCAGTCCCAATACAGAGAACTATTTAGTAGATAAAAACAATTGGGCAAAAACTCGAATAATCGCAGGTCTAAGATTAAATGGTAATAAATTTGTCTCACTTTTCTATAATAATATTAGATATATATGGGATGCTGATGCTATATGTCTCGCATGCAATTTAAATGCTAAAGAAAATATGGAACATTTTCTTATCCATTGCCCAACCTACAAACCTTACCGAGATGTATACATCTCTCAATACATTGTCCTACCAAATAACTCCAACCCACTGGCATTACTATTAAATAATTTGGATAAAGAAAAATGTAACAATTTGTTCTATTTTGTAACCAGAAGTCTAGCTTTAAGAAGTTTCTGCTATAATGAATAGCATTATTGAAGTGAAAACAAAATGCAACTAATATTTAGACTTTATATTTATTATTTAGCAATGTAAAAAGTACCTATGCAATTTTTTGATATCATAGTTTTTCTGTCACTCTTTAACACTTTACAAGTACTAATTATAGAAAATAATCTGTAATAGATATGGGTAGTTAAGCACTTTCATATTTTGTATATCTATTTTTCATAATGGTTTGTTTAATGTTATTTAATTATTTATGTATATCTCTCTCTTTGTATGAGGTCTAGAACCTTGGAACAAATAAATTATTATTATTATTATTATTATTATTAATTTTCTTTTTAAATACTAAATTGTTTAAGTTTGTAATTGAAGGTGGTAAAATATTATATAAATTTAAGTCAAGAGAATTATTTTTATATTTATTGTCTGAAATGAGCATTTTTCATAAGATTTGCTGACCTTGTCGAGTAATTATGAATATTCGTTGCAACCGTGGAACTAGAAACTTTCATCACTGAAGTCATTTTCCTTATCCTCTCATTCCTTATCCTTTCTTTTAGTGTCTTCCCCAACGTCTACCTCAACATCCTCATATCTCACATTTATTTTCTTTTCATTGACACTGACATCTGTCAATTAGAATTTTTTTAATATAGTAGCTGTTTCCATGTTTATAGCATAGCTGACTGATTTAGTGATTTATGAAATTTAATTTCTTTATAATTTTTTAACTCTATATCCATTAAATATGAAGTATAAAATGCAATCAATTCGTATAAATAGTAGAATATTCTTTAATATTTATAATAACATTAAATGTCAAAAAATGATATTTAACAGTGTTTTTTCAAGAAAACCGTTAAAATCTTCAAATGAGGGTACTTCTGGTTGACGAATTATAACCAAAATCTAATCAACTCTGAATATGGATGTAAGGAAGACGAATACGTAAAAATTGTAATTTTTAGAATTCAAGTATTAGAGTTATCGCGGTCGAAATTATAATACACACGCACACCCATATACATATAGACATCATCGTAAAAATAGTAATATCGTATTGTAGGGACCCTAAAACGTGACTCATTGAAAACTCACCACCGAATTTTATGATCAAATACAGTATCATCCTTACCTAATGTGACGGAAGGTAAAAGACATATATATGAAACATTTTTCTCAATTTCTAATAGCTAATCGTAACTCTTCTAGTTTTCGAGATAGAGGTAAATCCCGTAAAAATTAATTGTTAATTGCCTTGTATCTCAGAAACTATTGAAGATCGAACCCATATTGATGAAGCTTTGTATACATATTTTGGTCAGTAATATATGCCTTTAAAAAAATTACCCTTTTTTAACACCCTGTATTTATCTTTCTGCTGCGTTATTATTTAGGGTGTATTTTAGTTGGAACAAGCTTTTGGAATCTTAAAAGATAACTATAAATGTGATAATATGGAATGTATTGTAATTAAAACTTTTCGTTGGAGGATGATATACGAGTACCTCTGTCAAATCCGCAAAGTTGTCTCCAAACAAAAAATCTACTGGAAATAACAAAAATGCAAAGCAATGAAAATTATCGTTATTAGGCGGTTAGGTAAGTGAAGATTTGTGATGCCATCCGTACATTTGATTTTTGTACCAACCATGAAGATGATAGAATCACCGCTAGAAATTATTGTACCAAAATCTATCAAAATGCTAGGCAAAAAATGAGTTAATTTCATTATACGATAGGAAAAGTTTTTATCGGGTTTTCTTAGTAACAATAAGTGAATATATCAAGAAGGCGAATATCCTGGGAATATGAGAGAGCCAGTAACAATAATTTGGTTTCAGAAGCTTTTTCGAAGAACAATTTTAAATTTATTCAACCTAATTTTCATTCTAACAATAGAACAAGAAATGAGGAGATACAACAATACATCATTAAACATAAAATTAATTTTATATTTATTGGAGATTATAATATTTAATTATAATGCAAATTGACCATTAGCATGTTATTTTTACAGTGAGAGGTGTAGCTTAATGTTATTTGATGATAAAATGAAAAACATTTTTTAATAGAAAATGTGTGCTGTGAGATAAAGTGAAAAATAATTTGGATATTATTACCATCCATCAGTTTAGTTTGTGCTGAAACAAACTCATATATCTATTTTAGTGCCAAGTATACATTATTAATTTTAAAACTGTTTTACTTCATTCTTCATACAGAAAAAGTTGTATCAAGAATGCAAATTAAAGTTTAAAGAAACGAGTAAAAAAGTGAAATTATGGATAATAAATTATAAATGTTCCTATTACAAAGTTATGAAGGAAGACACCTCTTCAGTAATCTTTCCCTAAAGCAGCATTAGCACACATCAAAATTAAATGAATCTGTTTTATCTCTCTTGAAGCTTTCCCTAAAACAAAAAAATTGTGAGGCTGTGCTCATCTGAGGGCTCGCGTCGGCACCACATTGTTATCTCTCGGTAGTGTGCCTCAGTATATTGTAGGCCTCGCATCCATGAATTAAATATGGCTGTCGGGATCTGGAGCTCGACGGAGCTGGAGATTGATGACGTCACGCGCCGACAAGACACGTGATAAAAAAACCAACAACACCAATCTAGGTGGGAGAGACGTGGCCGGGTTTCATGAGACGGAGAAGACGACGGAGGCGTAGGCGAGACGATGAACCACCGCGCTACCGCCGACCACCAACCGCCGGCTCTCCACGTCCACATCCTGCCACTTGCCACGAGGATGCGACACTTCATTTCACTTCTCTCGCTCGGAGTAGCAAGTAGTCTGCCGCACAAGTGGGACCCGTCTGCGGTTCCCACGGACATATTCCACTTCTTTCTCAAACCGATTTATCTAAACCTATTAACACACTGTACAAAAATAAACATTCGTAATTCAGTGCAGTACAACATTTTTATTTATTTTAAAAACATAAACAGAATCCTTGGCATTCTATAGAATGTTCTAATGGACTGTAACAGCAAAAAATTATACAGGGTGTTTAAGAATTCTCCTTTTTATTTTTAAAGGGTGGTAGGTCAAAACAGATAACCATTAGCGTTGTTTGCAGCTGATCAGCATACAGTTATTTATTTCAATTTTCATTTGTTCTTGTTTTTACCTTCCGTCGTCTTTAGGTAAGAAAACTATTGTCTTTGGTCAAAAATTCAATGATGAGTTTTTAGTGAATAAGCATGTTTTAGGGTCTCTATAATACGATTTTACCATTTTTACGATGACGTCTGTGTGTCTGTGTGTGTGTCTGTGTGTGTGTGTGTGTGTGTGTGTGTGTGTGTGTGTGTGTGCGTGCGTGCGTGCGTGCGTGCGTGTGTGTGTGTGTGTGACACGAAAGTTTTTTCGGATCGCATAACTTCAATACCACAATTCCAAAAATTATATTTTTTTCGTATTCCTCAAGTTTACATCCAGAAGAATAACTGATTAGATTTTGGTTATAATTAGTGAACCGGAAGTACCATCATTTGAAGATTTAACTGTTAAATTTGATTTATTTACACTTAACGTTATTATAACTTAAAGAATACATTATTCTCTATACGATTTGATTAGATTTTATACTTCATATTCAATAGATATAGAGTTAAAGAATTTTAAAGATATTAAATTTTATAAATCAGCCAGCTATGCTAAACATGGAAACTACTAATATATTCATATAATTCAAATTGACAGATATCAGTATAAATAAAAAGTAAATTAATGTGGCAGAGATGAGGATGTTGAAGTAGCTGTTGGGGAAGACACGGAAAGGTAAGTAAGGAAATAACTCTAGTGTTACAAGTTTCTAGAAAGATACAAGCGAGATGATTACATTGGTTTAAAATGTCATGAGGAGAAATGAAGAAGATATGGGATGAAGAATGAATAGCTTAGTAATACAAGGATGAAGAAACAGAGGAAGACCAAAGATAAAATGGAAGGACTGTATTGCGGAAGACTTGAGAGAAAAGGCACTGAATGAGAACGATACGTAAAACAGAATTGAGTGGAAGAAGAAAATAAAAAATAGCGACCCCTAACGCATGGGGAAAGCTAAAGAAGAAGAAGATGTTAGTGTCAAGAGCAATTTGCATAGTTTGTTTATGAAATAATTTTACTGGAAATTTAGAATCTTTTGCAAGAAAATTTATGTATGGAATTTATACATAAGGATTGACAGAAGGTATTGTGCTGGCCACAACAGATTTTTTATTGTCAGATGTAGTTCCAGTTGATTTTGGTATTTTTAAAAAAGTTTGTTGGTACTTTTGTATGAAAAGTGAAAACCGCTAAATAATTGTGCTTGCGCATCTGCATAGTCCTATACATCGATTACGATCACTTGAGCTTCACGTTATAGTTTGATTTCGTATTCAAATGACATGGTAGTGATGGAAACGTCATTACAAGCAGATCTCAAACAGTTTTGGGTACAATGCAATTACGTAATATATTAACCTAGAAATGGGGACTCATGGCCGTGTTCCTAACGTCTCGTCGCGCATCTGATGACCCGGGTTCGATTCCAACCGACACCAAAAATTATTTCGAAATTTAATTGGCACAAAAGTGACTTCTGTGGTGCACTCTCCACGCCAGCAATAAGTGCCCACACGGCACGAATATATCATCATCATCATCATTACTGATATCCGCGTACAAAGCAGATTGGCACACCCAACAATGTGTAATATACCGTGATGATATACAGGTGTTTTTTATGTAAGTGTACAACGCTTAATCGATGGTATAACTAACCCCGTGGATAGTATATCTGGCAATAATTTTTGTTTTACATGCTTTCCATAAGAACTGCAATCCTTTAAAACTGACCAATCACGTCATAGTTTAAAATTTTGTAAAAAGTAAAAATCTATGGCCGCTAGTATGAACAGGGATTAAGGGTGATTAGCGAGCATTTGACTAGCATTGTTTTATCTCTGTCAATCGTTTATAGATTATTTTAGAGAAAACTACTTCAAATAAAAAATGTGTGGAATTAATTTTTCTACAACTTTTATTTGAAGTATAAAACAATGCTAGTCAAATGCTCGCTAATCACCCTTAATCACTTGTTCATACTAACGGCCAATGTGTTCTCTGAAAACAATGTTACCTGTCACAATTGAGATAAGATCATTGGTTTCGCGGCAGATAATAGCTATTTGAGACTTTCACAAAAAAATACATGTTTGTCATCAAAGTAATTGGCATTTTGATATTTTTTAATAAACCGAATACATATTGTACGCTGAAAGCGTTTTACGTCAGTTTTGACAATTAACATTTTTTTCCAGAGAACATATTGATTTTTACTTTTTTACAAAATATTGAACTATGCCGTGATTGGTTTTAAGGGCCTCCAGTTCTTGTAGAAAGCATGTAAAACAAAAATTATTGCCAGATTTACTATACATGGGGTAAGTTCTACCAACGGTTAAGCGTTGTACATTTACTTAAATAACACCCTGTATTTATTTATTTTATTAACCTATAACTTTGTACAATTTTATAATGAATTATTCCATTTTTACGTAAAATGTTACTCCATTTCACAATTATTCATAAGATTATACTTACCTAAGAACGAAACTCATTGAATGAAAAGGTAAATATTACCAATAAATTATAAACATAATAATGACATTCACACCAGAGGGGTGAAACTGTATTGAAAAACGTGATAACAAGTTTTCAATCTAGTAACGTTTGGAAATACTTCCTGACCTTTTCATAGACCTCGTCAGTAGTACAGATTTTACAGTAATCTTAAACTTTAATGTCAAAATACTATATAAAAGTTTGAGAACTGCTGTAAATTTCCCACAATTCTCTATTGCATCGTTAGAAATTCTTTGACATTTAAAACTGTTATTTGTGAATGAGTATTTTTATTGCAATATAGTGCTTTATCGTTGAATATATTATCTTTCATATTATAGCATTATTATACGGGGGTGATATAAAAAATTAACAACAAATTAATAATATTTTAGAAAATATTTGTAACTTCTGCGTAGAAGAGAAATTGTTGCAAAAGTTGACAGTGCCAGTGCGCAGTAGAAGAAATGGTGTAACTCGACCAGGAGCATGTACATTATGGCAGTGGTCTTAGATGTTTGCACCGTAGGAAAACAGCAAGATATCATATTCTTTGACGAATGAACACGAACCTACATAAGATTTAACAAAGAATGTTGAAATAGTATGATGTTGTCAGTTTTAATAAAAAAGGAGTGCAGAAGACGGTAGATCTGTTCAAAAGTGGAAGAACATCGATGACGAGGTCAAAGAAGCAGTGCATCTCTGGCTGACATTTGAACTAATATCCCTTTTTTCAAATAAAATTACCTTTTGTAATAATAATTCATATTTTGATTTCCTTGGTAGTATGTGCTTAAATTTTATTAATTGATTTTAGTTATTTATTTATTATTTGATTTAAATAATGTAATGTATACATGTTTAAATAAAGACATTAACATATTACACACTTTTATTATTTTTGTACAGGACAATATATATTTCTCATTTCTTGATAATGTCTTTAATAAATTATTTATTTTCAATAGATTTTTATTAATTACAATATCTAGAAATGAAATTTAATTTTCAGAATAATTTAAAATGAAGTCTTATTTCCCGCCACCTTCTCGGCTGTCAAATTTAGTTCTCTGACTTTTTCATAGATGGCACTAAAATTTGTTATCACGGTTTATAAGGTAGACACCCAATCTCCTACTATATACTTTCCTTAATCTATGATTCACACATCTAAAATGTCAAACCTAAATGTCAAACCTAAATTTCATATAATTACATTTTTTTGTGTTCGCGACAGTTTACGTACATAGGATGAGCCATAAGAGTGCTTTCACCAATTTCGCCTGAATTTGGGTTGCGAACATGCCTGCAAAAATATTAAGTATCACTGCTTCCAAATTTCGTATAACTATCTTTCTCTAAATGTATTAGTAAGACAAAGATGAAGCTATTAGAGTCGTGTCGAAGAAAGAATGAAGGAAACCATAAGAAAGACAGAGAGGAATATACAATTACTTGTGCTTTTGCAATTCAGAAATCAATGACATGAAACTCAAGTGATTGTAATCGGTGTATACCTTCCCTCTGTTAGCCCGCAAACTTATAAAGTCACACTCAAACTTATTATTTATGCAACAAGTGTAAAATGTTTTTGTTCAGTGCATGGGTGATTATCAGTGTTGTATTATAATATGAACGGTGCAGTCAAATTTGATCCGTTATGATTCGAATAAATTGAACGAATCTTTTAAGCGAGTTGTATGAATCAGTATCCCCGGAATGAATCGTATCAAGGTACAATGCGATGCGCATTCTTTGTCAATAGAGCAGTAGAGTAGTGTACATGCACGTACGACCACTTTGGCTGAGTGACTGACATTAACATTAGTATATGTTTTCTATGAATATTAAATAGAAACACTGAATCTAACTTCGAAAATCCGAATGTATACCTCTAAACATAAGTACACAATATACATAAAATACCCTATAGGTACATATGGTACGAAATGTACGAATATTTTGATACGAATACGGAGTTCAATAAATACGAATTTTATTAAAAAATCGAATATTACACCTCTAAACTGATCTGTAGGCCGATTTGCTCCATGGAAGTAGCCACGCTTTATTTAGAGCTGGAAGGCATGGAAGTAAAAATATTTTTCGTAAAGCTATTCGTATTTCGAGGAATAAAATGTGAGATAAATTTGACGGACTTCAAAACTCTTACAGTTTATATGTATGTACACATACGTTATCTGGGAAATTCTGTAATCCAGTATTAGTATACTAACAGCTTACTCTATAGTTACGGCAAATAACTTGACAATATTAATTTCTGTTATGCTCTGTGGCCGATCGTTTTGAGGCTGCGTGTTCTAACAGCGCTTAAAGCAACATTCACCGTTTCGATCTTGGGATCGCGGGTTCAATTCCCACGAGGGGCTTAAATGTTTTGTCTCATCGCCATCAACCCAACGTGAAAACAAAATGAAATATTACAAATATGTAAGGTAAAAATTGAATCACCCTTATCAATAAATGGTAATAACGTAAATAAAATACATATACACACTCGTGGCAAAAAAAAACCGGACACAAAAAATTTTTTTTGTCTGCGAACACTTTGCCATATTTCCCATATTTTACGCTGGAATTTAAGTTAGGCTGCGCTCTGACCATTGTAATAATCGAATATTAACTTATTGTAAATGCTGCTTTTTATGTGTGGAAAGTTAGGACGCATGTTGTCAACTTTTAAGATGAAATGCTCGAGAACAAATAGAGCAAAAGATACTACGGAGTCAGTTATGCATTTTCTAATTTACAGAACTTCCGACAAAGCACCATATTTAACCAAAACAAGCTTAATATTTCAACACGTCGAAATACCAGTCCATGTCAATTTACTAGCACTGTGAAATGGTGTTTTTCAGGGTATGTAATATCCTGAAAACGGTTCTCCTGACATTCACCCCACGCATTCATGTTCATATAATGAACGCGGATAGAAATTGGATTCATATATGAACAATAAGGAGATCCAGTGCTCCATTGTCTAGTCTTTATGTTCTCGCGCAAAACGTAGCCGCTATTTATACTCGACGTGCTACTAGAAAAGATGGGCAAGCAACAGACAACCTAGCTGCAGAAATTTCAATTGCACGAACATTTGCCACTTGGTAAAAGACCATATTTAGTAGTACGACCCATTCTTGTAGTATAAATATTGCCATAAATGGATATTTAAACGGGTTTGTAATGCACAGCGTTCTTGATATTCGTCATCTGATGTATTCTCCTATTTGATAATAACGCCCAGTTACATTTCGGGCAGTACTTCTGGGAATAATAAAGGTTACAGTGATGTTTTCAATAATGTGATCAACTTCACCTGAAGTTTCTTTTCAGGTTGAATTTTTCGATTGAATTGTAACAAATTTATTCACATTCGATATTGTAAGTACTAAGAATGTAATGTACTACACACCAAGAATCACCAACTAACGATAATTGAAAAATTTATAATTATGATTACAAATACAAATACAATAAAGAGTTATTATTATTATTAATTATGATTGAATTTTTGAAAACAAATAATTTTGCATAGATTTAGTTTTGTTTCTGTTTCTTAATAAATAAAGTGTTTACTACATATGTTTTATTTTCAAATGTTACTTTACAGATCAGTTTTTCATATATTACCATAAAAAATACAAATAAACCCATATTTAATTTATTATATCAATAAAAAAAAATTTTTTTGGTATCCAGTTTTTGTTTTTGGCACGAGTGTATATATTGTCTCAACTATGTTTTTAAATTATTTTTAATAACTGTTGCTTTTTTATGTTTAAAACAAATTAACACACATAAGTTGTACATCGTTGGTTGACAAGCTAATAAAATTTCTCTCTTCAATGTTGTTATATTCTACTATGCTATCCATATAAGAATAATAATTTCGACATTTTGAATTTTTGTATTTATCTAGTGACCTATATATATATTACATACATGTTTAAAATAGTCTACTAATGGGGTAATTTTGCCTTAATTTAACCGATTTCCTATCTCTTTAAGATAACTGAGATTTCATTAGTAAGCCTCGTAAACAGACACTTGTATAATTTGCTTAGAACTAGTTATATAATATGTTAAAAACTTCCTCCATATGTCCTATTTTCAAATCTGGTGATGCACATAACATTTCTAATTATAGACCCATTTCTATACTATCTAATATTTCTAAATGTTTTGAAAGGATTATCTATAAATGTATTTATCGTTCAGTACAGAATGCTATTACACCTAATCAACATGGCTTTATAGAAGGTAGATCCACATCTACAAATCTTATGAATTTTACAAACTTTGCAATTAATGCGTTGAATAAAAATAACCAAGTCGATGTAATCTACACAGATTTCGCAAAAGCATTCGACACAGTAAATCATGAAGTACTATTATACAAATTAAGTAAACAATATAACTTCTGCCCTGAAATGATTTTATTCATTAGATCATATATTAGCAATCGTCAACAATATGTATCATATAATAACTACAAATCAAATTATTTTGTTCCTTCCTCTGGTGTTCCGCAAGGTTCAAGCCTAGGACCATTACTTTTTGTCTTGTTTATAAACGACATTACTAGATGCCTAAAATATTCCAATTCGCTACTGTATGCTGACGACTTAAAAATCTTTAAAATTGTTAACTCTTTATCTGATCAGGCAGAATTACAATCTGATATTGACAGATTACTGAATTGGTCTTCATCCTCACATTTATTGTTCAATTTTAGTAAGTGTAAACATATGACATTTTCAATGAGAAATAGTTTATTGAATTTTACATATTACATGTATAATGCTTCCTTACAAAAAGTCGTGGAAATTAAGGATTTGGGTGTAATTTTTGATCCTAAATTACAATTTAATTTACATATTCTGTATATTACTAATACAAGTTTTCGAAATTTAGGATTTATCTTAAGAAATTCAAGACATTTTCGTAATTTGAGTACTCTCAAGTCCTTATATTTTTCGTTTGTCAGAAGCAAACTTGAATATTGTTTTGCAGTGTGGAATCCACTATACAATAAGTATGTTAATGATATTGAACGGATACAAAAAAGGTTTGTTAAATATTGTTCACTAAAATTTTGTCATTCCTTTAATTCATTGGCATACAGTTATACATCATCATTAGACGATTTTAACCTCGTATCTTTATCTACAAGGCGCAATATATTGTCCTGCATATATCTTTATAAGCTTGTGAATAATATAATCGATGATGTTTCAAGTTTGGGTCTCATAAATTTCAATATTCCACGACTACCAATTAGAATCAGTAAACAGAAATGTACATTTAGTCTCAATCTTGTAAAAACCAATTATGAACTTCGTGCCCCACTTCGAATGCTTTGTAGAATTTTTAATCTATGTGAATGCAAAATAGAACTTGATATTTTCAATGATTCCTTCAACAACTTTAAAATGTCTTTATATAAAAATTCAGTATCACTATAATTGTACATACACACATATATTTATATGTATTATTGTTTCTTTCCGCTCTGTATATGTTCATAATCATTTGTAATTATGTATTTTTTTTAACCCTCAATAATTGGGATTTTTATTCAATCCTGTTGAGCGGTATCAATAAATAAATAAATAATTATGGGGTCTCCTAACCGTGTGCCGGTATGCCTCAGGGTCTGGTCGCGAATCTGGGGACCCGGTTTCGATCCTAACTGACGGCAAAAATTATATCGAATTTTAATGGTACAAAATTGACTCCTGTGATGCACTCGCTATGTCAGTAATAAGTGCTTGTGAGGTGATGCCTGGTAAGCTCCCGTACCGATGTCTGTGTACAAAGCAGATTAAAAATCAATTTAAACCATATAATCAAAAAACTCTCTATTTACGACCATTTATTGTAAACCGGATGTGTATACTTATAGTGTAACCTAGTTATTTTTCCACTGTTATTTTAAAAAACATATTTGAAGCTTTTATTGCGTTTATAACTTGGAAGAAAATGGTACATTTCCGTGGCGAAGAAGTGATTGAATTTCTTTCTCTTTCTCGTACACGCGTGAGTTTTTCTCCGGGGTTGATTATAGCGTCACTAATACTACTTGAGATAAAAGAGATAGAGAGATCGTCTCTAAACATGCTCCTCCGTTTTCATTAGCTTCGTATTTTGCTCGTAGAACGTGCAAGAGGTTTATTACTACTTGAGCCGAGGAAAAAATACTGCTCCTTAAGTCGTTTAAATATAAATTCATTTTCCTCTTCACCGGTATTATGCCTCTCAAGATCTCCAGGAATTATTATGTAAATGTTACAGCTTCGTCTATAACGCCGGCATTTTTCTAAGGAAAGATTATAAAAATACTTTAAGTATACAATTAATTTAAATTGCGAAATATTCATGGTCTCCATAGGGATTCGAAGTCAGATATCACTCCTTCCAGGGTAATATTCTGCCCAACCGAGCTATAAAATCCAGTGGCTACTATGAATCTTTCACAAGCCATTTATCGTTATCCACAAGTGTAATTCTCGGAACTTAGTTGGTCAAAACAGTGTCCTGGAAAAGCAGGGACCTGACCGTGCAGCATGGGCACCAACGGGATTGCTTGGATATTTTTAACATCGATTATGCTATTTATTAAATTCTAATAAACACACACTAATACTTTTACAAAAAATACAATTTTATCATTTTTTCTTAATTACAATTTCAAATTTATTAATAGTTAACTTTTGTTTACTTATGCTGTGTACCGAGTACACACGTGACAATTTTTTGTATAAAAAATAATATTTAAAGTAAAAAATTCATCATTCTTACTTTACTTACATTTAAACATATTGTTTATCCAGATTATATTACACGACTTCATTTTTCCATTGGATTTTCCCTTCCCCACTTATTTTATACACCAGGGGATACAAGCGCACCCTCTTACACACTTTCCGCGGCGCCCATGGAGAAAGGCCTTGAAATTTTCACAATTTAAAATCATAATATATGTGTTTCATATATCTATATATTACAATCATTTTGTAATAGAATGTTTCATATAACTGCTATTGTACATACATATCTAATCTCACTTTAACAGATAAAAATAGAATAATTCTAATTCAGAATTTCTGTTTGCGTGTTGCTTATAGTGTCCGCAAATACAATCATATATCACAATACCGGACTGGAGCAAATATGAAATCTGTTAATGAGGACCAAGAATTAAATATCTTTGTTTAATACACAATGTGTGGTTAACTAGAACTCTTAATCATCTTTTTTAACGAGTTAATACCTAGAGAATACAATTACACTGTCCGTAATAGAAACTTGTATATTGTTCCTTTCTTTCGAAAGTCAAAATTTGGAGCTTCAATTTCTTATCTCGCGCCTACTTTGTATAATAATATCTCTGAATCCCTAAAGTCTCTACCGTTTACTGCTTTCATATTCAAAATGAAAAATTTATATTAAGACTATTTGTTTATTGCAATGTAGTAATATTTTAATATTTGTTAAATTGTATCTCGCGTTTGATGATTCTCATACATTATCATATATTTTTGTACTGTACCAGATAAGGTGGAAGAACAGCCTTGGACTGAACGTCACCTTTTACTTAAATGGTAATAGAGATAAAGATTTTGATGATTTTTTAAAATGTTTTATACTGAATTATTTAAAATCAGAAATGTTCCAGCAGGGGAGCTCAATTATTTATACAGGCATCCGGATTTCGGAGGCCATCATTGGGATCTCAAAACCTATAAGAGATACGACTTCGGTTGGGTCATGTGATGTGCTTTTGGAGGACCATCTTAAATGTGCTTTTGTTTTGCCAAAAATTCTCATAGGTTACTAGATAATGGCGGAAAATTGAATTTGGTCAATTTTATCGTTTTGAAATTATTTCTGAACCATCAGTAATCGAGAAAAATGTTTCAAATAGAAAAGTTAGATAATTTTATTATCTATCCAGTGGCGTACAAAAATAATTTACATTTTTTTAAAATGGAACCAATATTTGAATTTTACTTCAAAAAATTCTTATTTTTTTCTCTTTCGATTAGTATAAAGGATATTGTATTTTAAATCTGTTTTACCCTTAAAAGCTTACATTTTTAGCAATAAATTTTACCCAATATTTTATTGCCAAGTAATATAAAATATAATGGAAAAAAATGTTTATTGTAATATCATTTAATATCAATAACATTGTATCATTATGTACAACTATAAGACTACCGTTCCGATATTGGAACACCCCAATACTCAGATCTGCGTATAAAAAAAATTGATGGCTAAAAATCAAGATAAAGAACAACTTTTTAACGGTGGTATGAAATGGTTCTAGCAATCTACGAAGCAGATAGCTAATGATTTAAATGAATTAAGATTCAAACGATGCATCACTCTCAAAAAAAAAATGTGCACTACTTTGCTCGCTACCACCAACGCGGCCAAACAACATCTTATACGAGTGTATTTGCAAATTCAACAGTGAAAAACTAGTTCATCAATATCCCCCGAGCAATGGTGATGGAAGAAAGATATTTTTTTATTGCCAATTAGCACGAAAAATCATTTTTTGCTCTTATAAAACTGGATGCGGTACGGCATGTGGCTGTAGAAAGAGTGGGCTTTATTGCTCACCTACATGTACACTCCATACGATGTAACTTGGCGAGTTGGGGCAATTCACATTATCACTGCGGTAATGGGGAAGTTATAAAATCCATAGGTGTACCGAAGAAGAATGAAGTTCAATAAAATTACAAATATTACAAAAAAAAAGAAATTATTTAAACAAAAAAAAAATATTACAAATATTGGAATGAATTATTTATTATATAAATCATATTATAATTAATTATTTTTTAAATTAATTAAGTTAAGAAAATAAAATTTCTATTGCTATTGAAAAAAAAAATGCACCAACACTTATATATGAATATAACTTCTTGGGTTGAAAAGTACCTGACATCCCGAGTTTGAGTGTATTAAGGTACGGTTTCCTAGACGCGACAAGCCGCGGCGATCAGTCGCGCGGCACCTCTGCTTATAGGCAAATTATAAGAAGTGGTTTCCTCGGCGCGATCGCGACTTCGCGGCAGATCGTCTGCCGCGGCGACAAACGAATGACTGGTATAGGGAGGAGTACTCCGCGACAGTCGCCGGCGACCGGATGGCGAAATCAGCATTTTCAGCCGCAGATGATGAGAAATTAGTTGAAGACGTTCGAGAAAAAAATGTTTTATATGATAGTAGCAATGATAAGTATGAAGATGTAATATATAAAGACAAAATATGGAAGGAGGTTGCAGCGAAAATAGGAAAATCAGGAGAATGTAAATGAAATAATATAAAAAAATGAATGCTGCTATAAATTGAAATTTACATTTGAAAAATATAATTATTTTGTAAAATAATTCGCTTCATTTCGAACTGCAGTTGTCGCGTCTAGGAAAACAGTAGTGCTCTGCGACTACCGATCGGAGTAAAGTCGCGGCGACCGACCGCCGCGGCTTGTCGCGTCTAGGAAACCGTACCTTTAGGGTGAAATTTGCTTTGTGTAAGGCAATAAAACATAGTAAAATCACTATAACACTTCTGAAGCTGTGCGGCATCGAAGTAAAAGTAAATAATTGACAAAACGCAACTTAGGAATAGTGAACTGAATTACATTCTTTTGGCTTGCCAAGTTGCATCGTATGGACTGTATTGTTTGCAGTGGAAACGACTGCAACAACCACTCATTGACAGACGACAATGAAAACTCCCAAGTCACAAATTTGAATGAAAATTGAAACCCCCTATCCATATTTTTCTTCGAAAATATATAATAAATTTCACAAAATATTTCAAAAAAAATTAAATTTGGGCTTCAAAAAATGATATGCCTAATCAAATACGGGTTCCATTTAAAAAATATAATTTCGTATTATATCTCGAAAAATTATCAATAGATAAATATTTTTGTACGCCATTGGATAAACAATAAAATTATCTAACTTTTCTCTTTGAAACACTTTCTCGAATACTGATAGTTTATAAATAATTTCAAAATGAAAAAATCTGATGTGGCCAGCAGATGCTCTTCCGCCACCACACAAAGACCATCGTAAAAATTATAAAATCAAATTCTGGGGACCCTGTAACAACCTTATTCATTACAAACTTATCATCTATTTTTTTGCCAAAGACAATACATTTTTTAGCTGTATATGACGGAAGGTAAAAATTTGATAATTGTCAACTTAAAAATTGACACATTGAAACATTGCCTAGGATGTGTAAAGTATCAGCTTTAGAGGCAGTCGTAGAAAAATAGATGACAATTAATAATTTTTGGCATTTTGAACTGTTTCTAAGGCGAAGTAAGCATTGGTTTTTATTATTTATTTATAATTCTTTACCTACAAATCTATTGAGGATGAAAAAAAATGCAATCAAAACATATAGAGAATAAAATATTCTTTAATATTTATAACATAATTGTCAAAAAATGATATTTCTTAGTTTTTCAAAAAAGAAAATGTTAAAAACTAGAATTTTGAGTACTTCCGGTTGACCAATTATAGCAAAAATCTAATTAACTCTTCATTTAGATGTAAACTCGAGGAATATGCAAAAAATATAATTTTTGGAATTGTCTTATTGGAGTTATGTGATCCGGAACTATCATCACATACATACAGACATCATCGTAAAAATAGTAAAATCGTACTCTATGGACGTACTCTAAAAACGTGCTTATTCATTAAAAACCCATCATCAAATATTTTGACCAAAGACCTTATCTAAAGGTGACGGAAGGTAAAAATCAACCAACTTTAGTTTTCCGCCATTATCTAGTAAATTATGAGAATATTTGGCAAATCTAAGATGGCCTCCCAAAGGCGCATCGTATGTCCCATTTAACCGAAGTCGTATCTTTTATAGTTTCCGAGATCCCAATGGTGACCTTCGAAATCGGAACACCTATATAAATAATTGCGCGTCCCAGTTGAGATGTTTATGATTTTGAATAATTAAATATAACATTTAAAAAAAAAATCATCAAAATCCGATCTGTTTTTGAGGGTGTAGAAGATTTAATGTTTTTTTTTTTCATTTCATTGATTCAACTATATCCAAATTGATATTCTAAATCAGACTTGATCCTATGAACCAGGTACCTACGGTTCAAGTACCCCGGGAAAATTAGTAGTTTCTCTGGGACCTCTGCACTTTTGGATCATATACTTTAACGCCTTCACTTTCAAATGAATGTTTAGCAAGGGAAAAAAGCCACTGTAAAATTTAATTCTTTTTATGAAAATTGAAATTATTTTTTCGTTATCTTTTGGGTTTATTTGTTTAATTTTTCTTTCAAAATTCTAAAAAGATTTTACTTAAAATATTTTTGGGGAAAAATATATATTCAATAGGCCTCGTAGTTTTATTTTGTCGTAGCCTCGCATATATCTCTGGCGTTAAATCAGGAGATATGAGTTCCCACTTATGAATATGGTCTTCCAAGTTGGTGGTGGATCCATTTCAAAATGAGTATGATACCTACTAATGTATGTAAAATCAATGGCTACAACTTTCTAACTGTTGTTTTTTGTTACAGAGATTACATATGCTGATTACAGAACTCAAAATTATTTATATTCTACAGCTGTACTCTTTGTTTTGACACTTTCTTATCTTCCTTAGCGGCACATTTATATGAAACATATTTTCAACTCCAAGAGAGTTTTTTTTAACAAATTATTTCCATGACCATCACGAAGTAACTATATAGTAAGCATAGGAAGCTGTTTCCTTCGTTTTGACTCGCTCTTTATATTTGAAAGCATCAATATTATCTGTGTAACTTTTTCGCTAAAAGTAGTGTTAAGTTTTTTGTGTTTGAAGTGAAGCAGTTGCAGCGGAAAAGAAGCTTTGGGCCGTGTGTCGCGGGTGTTAGGGCGTTCCGGGGGGCCTGCGACAGACGAGCGGACATCGTCAGCTGGCTCCGGCCTGTCGCTCCCGTTCTGCGCGAAACAGACACGGCGTGGGCGGCTCAACCACCAAGATTTATTGTCCATAATGTATGAAATACTGCACGGCTGTGTATACCAGAAAGCTATAGAAAAATCATTCGTAATATTTGAAACTCTTATTACAATTTTAATTTTAAAACAGTCGTGTCCAACACAGAAGTCGCTAACCATTTATGACTGAAAGGATTAATGATAAAGTATATTTAATACTTGCCAGTCATAGACAGCTTTGCATATTTTTTTTGTTGTGGTCATCACAATAACTTCCGCCAAATTAATGTTATTTTATGTATCACTGATATATTAACATAGTAATTAATGTCTTAAAATTAAACAAAGTACAATACCCCAGTGCAGCGATCGCATGAGGTAAAAGTGACGTCATGCGATCACCAGGCAATACAGCAGTCAGTACTGAAATGTTAGAGTGACGTTTTATTACGTCGGTGTCAGAATAATGATTGTCTAAATAAATATTTTACGTGGTAAATATTAATTTTTTAAATAGAAATTTAATAATAATGATACGCTTTTGTTCGTCTCTTGTTTCTAATTCCATGGCTAATACTATTAAAATGTAATTCCGTGAATTTTCAAATTTTATTCCTGCAATTTTTGCTTTACAACATTCTTTTAAATTTTTTGTCTAAAATAATTAGGGGGGCAATACGCACGGAAAAACTGATTACCCATGTTAAACGCCTATATTTCACTTTCCGTGATACACCCTATATACATATATAAGTGCATTAAGAAATATTGACATTGGGCAGCAAACATAGACAATTAATTATTGTTACCAGCAGTAGGTACCAGCACCAGCGTACCTCTACAGTTTTTATTATCAGTTCTTAAAACTTACATAAGACGAGTTTTTTTTTTCAAGTTTTTGTAACAAACTTTAAACAACGCTTCATATTTCATACCGCGTATAACTAAAATTGTCAAAATTTGGGTTTTTAGTTCGAGGCATTTTGCAAGTCTGTTTAGTTCTAAAAGGAGAAACGAGACGCCTGACAACGTTTATAATCCTTATAACTGTTGTCTACGTATTATCTACATAATCTACGTAAACAACGTTGTCTACATGTTGTTGACGCGTATTGTAATCTATAATAGCTGCTGCGTAAAGTCCCATCACTGCTTGAAAGAACTGAGCAATAAAACAAAGCCACAAAAATGGGCGTAACGCATGACAGGTACTATTTCGTGCTCGCGAGTGAAGCATAGCAATTAGCGCTGGAGAATGTAGATGTTTCATGAAATTTATATTTTCGGATAGTTGATTACTGAAATAATGTTGAATTATTTTTGTTTAAAAGTTTCTCATTATTATTTTCGAAGAAATTTTACTTGCTTGTAAAGATTTAAAGAATTTAGTTTCATTTTAAACGAATTACTTTGTATACATATATTTTAATTTTTAAGAACGTACTTATATTATTTTTAATATTTTTTGTACTTTTTAGTACTTAGACTATGTAGCTCTACTACGTATTTGTATATATTTGCGACATTTATATTAAATTATAAATTTGAGAATGTCATTTGCTTTTTACTCTTACTATTGAAGAAAGACAATCTGATTAACTCAAACCAAAGAATATTAAACATTGCCAATACAGAAATTTTATACTCCATAAACTTTTTTGTTATAGATATGTACAACGGATGTACCTAGGTAAATATAAAATTATTTAACTTATCACAAGAGAATGCTTTAAACTAATTACAAGGATGCTCTTATCATTTCATTTAACAAATCTTAAGAACCAAACAAATCAACGCTAGTAGATAAAAGGTAGTACAATCCCAGGTAAAAGAAATAATCCTATATGATTCACATTCTGAAATGTTAGGAGTCTCAAACTATAGTTTCGAGATGTGTTTTATATACTCGTCAACTAGAATCTGCACTATACTGAAACATTTGATCGGCAGTGTATTAGTGTTTTGTGGTACCCTGTATAGATACTCCCTACTCCGTTCTCGTAAGTACGTCGAACGAAAAAAATAGTTTATTAAATGAAAAAAAAAAAAAACATATTAAATTATAATTTGCTTCCAATCTTAACTATTATATATATATATACAGTGTGTTAATTAAAAACCTGGCCATAGACGTTTAGCATGGGAAATCAGTTTTTCATTGCGCAAAAGTTCCCAAATTATTTTAGACATAAACACTTCAACTAAATGTAGAGAATTAAATTCTGCACCCGATTTTGTAATTAGATTTGATTTTTCACATTTCATAACCGAGAAAATCAATTTTAAATTTTTCTGGAGATACCTGATTTATAGCGGTAGCCATGGAATTGAAACAAAATTACGAACAATTGTATGCCATCTTAACTGTCAAAAAAGTTTATGTTTTGTGATTTTCGTTCAATAACATATTTCTTCGAAAGTATGGAACAGTTTTCTCATGAAGAAAAGTTTCAGATTATAAAATGGTGGGCAAATTTTGTTTGAGTTGCATGGATATCGCTATAAATCAGCAATCTTCAAAAAACTTTAAAATTGATTATCTCGGTTATTAAATGTCAAAAATAAAATCTTATTACTAACTTTGGTGCAGAATTTAATTCTCTACAACATTTATTTAAAGTATTTTTGTCTAAAATAATTTGGGAACTTTTGCGCAAGGAAAAAACTGATTTCCCATGTTAAACGCCTATGTCCAGGTTTTTAATTAACACACTGTATATATATATATATATATATATATATATATATATATATATATATATATATATATATATACAAATTGTCAAAATATTTTCTGAATTATTCAACCACAGTCTTATTTATAATTTTATTTATAATACTTCTTTCGTCACTGTGAATGAGCCTTAACTTTCTACGATATAAACTTCATAGTAACAATATTGCTATGCTACGGAATAGGAAAAAATCAAAGTGCCTATCCAAGTCACTATAAAAGTTATATCGTCGTGAAGTAACTATGTAGTATCATCCATAGGAACTATTTATAGAATTGGGCTGATTGATTTCAATTAAAATAATTATCGTAAGGCTTCGGTGGTTCAATGGTTAGAACGACGTGTCTTAGTCATTAGTATGCTCGAGGTCCTGGGTTCAAATCACACTAAGATATCGATGTTTGTGTATGTAAACCTACTCTGTGGGATTTAATCCTGTTGAGTGGGTTTTTTTAAAGTAGATAATAGATCTACTATACTTTGAAACATTGGTTTCTGTGTCACGGCAGATTTGATTTTAGCGCCAGTTAAAATAATTTTTGTTTCATAATTAGCCCCGCAGATTTTTCCACCTGCCCGCAATCAAGGGAAAAAAATATGAGTACCTATTTGTTTCGAATTTGATCATTTTTATTTAAGCAGCAATATTATAATTATAACTATAAAATATTACGTTATGTTTAAGTTTAATAACGTACTCATATATTTCATTAACACTATATTAAAATTTCGTACTTAATATAATATTTCTCATATTCATGTTGTCAATATAATATGAAAGTAGGTAGTGCAGAGCGAAAATGCAGCATTTTTAATTAAAATGAAATCTTTTGTGCTGTTCCATCTAGAAGCTTTGCGAAGCTTCTAAAAGTATCATTTTATTGCAACAAAAGTCGAGCTCTTCTGAAAATTAAATAAAATATCTGCTGGTCTTTTTCATTCCTTTCAAATTCTTTCTCTTAATTCTTAACACCTTGAAGTTAAATTTAAGACTGTGATACTCCCATTGAAATCTTGCGATCTAAATGTCCCTTTTACTTTGTACAGAAAGTAAAAACGATTTCGTCCTAAATTTGTAGCATCTCATAAAAAGAAAGGCAAGCATCTTTTCTTTCAGACAAATTACACAGGCTGAGCTCACTAAACGTCGGCAACGGAAAGGTGACGAGCAATCTCTGAGCACTTCGTCTTTCATATGACGATGACGACGCACAAAAGTATAACCAACGAAACGGGAAGTTTCAAATATTATTCAAACAAAGTGCGTGACCTTTTCAAGTTGCCCTCGACGCGAAAGCAATATAACGCGCGCAATGGTTCGCAACCCAAAACTCAAGTACTCCAGCAGCGGATATTATATTTTGTTCTTGTTTGCATGTTATTAAATTAAAGTCAAGCAAAAATAGTGGCTCATAGCTCTAAATGTAGCACAGTCACAGACAGGGCCGTCCTTAGACAATGCGGGACTCGGGATACAAGATATTTTTGGGGCCACAAATAGTAAAATAAAAAGAATCTAAATTATAATTTATTATGATAAATAATTTTGTACTCAATATAATAAATAATAGTTATTTATATCAATTAGTGCGGATGAGTGTGGATAAAATTTGACATTTTAAATACGATACAATAGTATACTGAAAAGATAAGTATTACAATGATTCTTATTGTAATACGAGTTTGCATAATCGAGCCGTAGGAGAGTTCTTCAAAGCACGAGTACGAATGGACATTGCAATACATGTTTAATATTATTTTTCCTATTTCGCATTAATTTACTTTTATTTAAAAATTAATATTGGAAGAAATATTAAAATAACACTGACAGTTTCAATAAATATTTGAAATTTAATTTATTTTGACATCTGACAGTTACTTATGAGTTAGGTTAGAGTTAAAATTTATATTTATTATGTTATGAACCTACATTAAATACATTGAATTTTAATTTAAAACATGCTTTATTTCTTGATGTAAATGTTAATAAAAAAATCTAATTTCAGTCATTTTCCATTAGTAATGACTTGTAATGACAATTAAAAGAAAGAAATGTATTTAACACTTAGACTAAGTTATCAACTTAAAAATTTAAAAAAATGCCCAAAAACATTTGTATAAAATTATTCATTGTAACACCATTTTTGATAAAAAAAACAGTTGTATAAAAATCATTTAGTAAAAGCGATAACGCGAAGTAGGAAAAATATTTTGTGCCGCTTTTTGTATAAATTTATTAAATGAATTTGATTTATTGTTTAAATAATAGGTTTTTTAAGGGTGGTAAAATCAGAAAATTGATTTCCAAATGACTGAAAAATCAGCAAACATTTTTTATCATTACATTTTTAAATATAATTATTTATATTTAACTTAATATGTGTGCATTCAATATTCAATTAACGATTTAGTCCTCAATTTGTAAATATTTTGCTAATTCTTGTGATGATTATAGTAATTGGAATGATGGTAACAATATTTCTGGGCAATTGAAAGATTATTATTATTATTATTATCATTATTATTATTATTATTATTATTATTATTATTATTATTATTATTATTATTATTATTATTATTATTATTATTATTATTATTATTATTATTATTATTATTATTATTGTTATTATTGTTATTGTTATAGTTATTATTATTATTTTAAATATCCCAAAAGTGTTGAACGTGTTAAACTATTGCAACTGACGTTCAAAAATTTTTAATTTCATCATTCATCTCGTTTCCAATTAATATCGCGTTGAAAATCATCGCGTAAAGTATATGAGTACATGCAGAATTTTTTAAATCACCGTCCGTCATTGATTTCAATTCACGTAATATTGTACAGAAAAACCTAAGAAGTTTGTATGTTTTTCCCATAGGGAACTATACCAAACTCAAAATTTAACTATCTTAGGTAATAAATAAGTGAATGAGTATTAATGATATAGTTAAATATATTTCGTTCGCAAATTACAAGCGAATGAAAGTTTGCGTGACGTTTCATCTTCTAAGCAATTTATTGGTTGCATGACTAAATTATTGGTAAGATCATGAAATTCACGCGCAAATACTGAACTTTAAAAATTCATATCTCGCTTATTACATAGTTTTTACATTGCGTTTACACTAAAATTTTAGGTTCATCCCGTATTAACATAATTGAAAAAAATGGTAATTGCTAGAATCTTAATTCTAAAGGCATGATTCCCTGATCGATGATTGAGGGAAAATAATGTCTATAGAATTTAGATTCTGAATGTTTGTCCTCGTGTCTTATTCATCATATACTTGTATTATTTTTGGGGTTTCTTCTTCTTGTTCTTAAAATGATAGAAAAATCATCCATGCACTTAGGACGTTCCTGGGTACAGGCCTCTCTCACGACAAACAAGATGGAACTGAAGAGTACTTCTACTCAGATACCGGGCTGTTTACTTTAAAAGTTATTATGCTGTGATGAATACAAACAGTTGTTGAAACACCGAGATGTTTGTCTGGCTCTGCTAAGTGCCGTGTAACATTTGTGATCTGCGATTGCCGACCTAAGCAGCATCTTCAATTTTTACCAAAAGGCTAATGTACCTAAAAAGGAAACCTACACTTTATTCTACATAATGTAAATATTTTATTATATATTTGAAGGAAATATAAATACAAAACGCATAAATAGACTAGCATCTGCAATAAATATATTCATATAGTCAGAAAAATTGACTCTGACGGGTCCAGCAATAAAACTATAAAGATTATAATTATGATAAAGCGACATATCGCTCACTATTTGCTTTATAACACTGGATGCAAACAGGCCATTTTTTGAGCCACTATGTTTCAAAGAAGACAAGCATTAATGGTTCCTTTAATATAAATGCTATTTTTTGTTTGAAATAATGTTTGGAAATGCAGTTTTCATTCCCATAAGATATTATATTAAACAAAAATAGTATTTATGTTAAAGGAATAGTAAGATTATTTTACTCTACATATCAAGTAGAGGAACCATCCATGCATTCATTGTTATGGAGCAAACAGTGAGCGGTATATTTCTATTAATACGAGCAATTCATACATCGTACACGAGTACGACAAACGGAAGTAGTGTTCGGTAAAATTTGAATGGGGTCCTCCACCGTAGTAACAAAATAGAACATGGGTCCTTCATATTAATACTAGACCTTATAACTTTCATAGTTTAAAAAAAGTTATTAGTTTTTAAAATAATCGAGTTTTTAGTACCATTTCCTCATCACACAATTACTCTATACCAAATTCTCACTATTTTTAAGCCTTCTGCTATCGTTTCTTTGATATACAGAATTAATTTTCAAGTATATGAATGTAGAAAATAACAACAAAAAAGAATGAAAATAAACACTTGTTCAAATTTATGATGCCACGCCAGATTCCATGCGTTGGTATGAAAGTGAAAGATATTGAATGATATGGGCAACCACTGGCAATTAAAACTTGGACTATACGAGTAATATACTTAGGTTTTTTATTAATTATTTTATTAAATTGCGTATTATTCATACGTATTTCTAATTATTGAGCATAAAAGTTATTTGAACATATGAATTTTTAAAAGTGCTGAAGAGATCGATTTATATGACTCTAATCATTTGCAAAGTTCACTGTTTGAGAACCAAATCATCTCTATGTCTACAACACAGAATATTAAGAAAAATATTATGGCTTAACTACTAACAATAAAGTCTTCCTGACACTATAAATCGCTTTCAGTTTAGATGAAGTTTCATAAAAAAAAAAATTAAATGTGGAGAACCCCATTCTAGTTGTGAATTTGGATGTGTCATCAATTTTTACTAATAATTACGAATTAATTTATTTCCTATTCACCGTATGTTACGTATTTATAAATATTTCATGTCGACAGTGGCGCACTATAATAATAATTAACGTCATTAGATCGATATAAAGCAAATAACGGACAGGGCTGAAATTTATAAACCAAGGCGATAGCCGAGGTTCATAATCAGCCAAGTCTGTTATTTATATATAGGCCGTGTGGCGTTGAAGATTTTTTTGTAATAACAAAATTTAGACATTTAGGAATATCTTCTGAAAATTCATTTTCCTGTCATATTGGAATTTTTTTTTCTTTATAAATTTTCCATGATGCTATGATGCATTCGTTAAGAACACCTTTCCACTTTTGCTTTTAGTTCTGTTAAATTATAATAACGGTATGGTATTACGAAATTTTCCTAGTACGATCTATGTACGTTTCTGATTAGCTAGTACTCATCCATCAAATAGAAACAAATTTATTATTCTGACATAACCACATATATGTAAAAATCAATTAGATGTAATGTCCTTCCTCTTCCAAAATAAAAATGAACCTATATTTCAAAAACTTAATTTTTACAGTATAGTATTATCGAGATAAAAATCTTTTATAGTCTACAAGACATTGCTAAGTACCTCAAATATTTTTACTTGTTTGTTTTACAAAATGAAAAGTTGCTCACGTTTTAATATAATACAATACCTAATAAAATATGTTAGGTGTTCGTTGTTTGTCATCGTTTATATTTTCTAATAAAAATGTTATTAATTTTAGTTTGTAGTATATTCCTGTCACATACCAAATTTAATAAGCATAATATTATACGGTCGTTTGTCTTAGAAATCTTATTGCAAGGCGAATTGCATTGTTGTATTGTTCGCTACGAACACAAGGAGTTACCCGCAGCAAATTATTTATACTCGTACTATGCCTTCTTACAATTCATTATGCATGTATTGTTCCCAACTTTCTTTCCTTTTTCTCTCTCACACACACCTACACACACACGCACACACACACACACACACATACACACACATTCTCATTACACATGTAACTCCCTCGTGTAAGATTAATCAGGGTTAATAAATAATATCTTTGTACGGAAAATTCATTTATCGTCATTTATTTCAGTGTATAATGGATTTGCAACAATAATTTATACAATTTTTATTTTTTATTTAAAACAAAGTTATTTCAACATTATAACGTAACTTTAAATTGGAGATTAAATATTTAACAATAAATGTATGTACTCGTATCAATAACAAATTTTATTTTATTTATCACCATTACTTAATAATCTTTTTTTCTTAACTGCCATAGTTCTTTTGGACACTGAATGTTCTGCATAATTTTTTTCACATTAAAACTAAAATATACGATAAATGGTACATTCACTTCTTTTTGTGATAGAGTTTAACCTTAACACTTTACTTCTTTAAAAAAAATCTTCTAATGATAGTTAATACCAGCGGATATTTTAGAAAAGTAATACTGGGTTTATACAGCATATAAACTATAAAATTAAATTAAGCCACTAAATTAAAATAATGTCGTTTATGAATTGTATGTTTGACATTTCGTATAAACTAAATTTTATAGGTGAAGT
Organism: Harpalus rufipes; assembly: GCA_951394225.1. Classification (NCBI taxonomy): domain Eukaryota; kingdom Metazoa; phylum Arthropoda; class Insecta; order Coleoptera; family Carabidae; genus Harpalus; species Harpalus rufipes. The sequence goes on from OX596274.1 coordinate 66,241,434, forward strand.
TGCGATACGTTATATTTATATACTCGTACATAGGATAAGAACATATTCATTGTTGAATAAGTCCAATTAGTATTTCGTCGTTCTTCTCTGCAGAAACATTGTTGTTGTTGCATATTTTCATATCTGTCATAAGTGAGCGATTAGGGCAGATGCAAAACTAAGAAATTAAAAAATTAAACTAAAAGTTGAAAATAACTCCTTAATTTAATTTCATTAGTTTAGTTCTTCAATTTAGTTGCATAAACGCTATCATTGATAACATTTTTTTTTTTACTTGTATAGTTTAGTTTTACAATTAACTTTTTTAACTGAATTGTCTGCATAAACCCAGCATTAATTGTTCAGGATAAAATAATAATTTAACATCATTTTTGATATTTTAAGAATACGGAAAACTAGCTGCTACAAAAAGTAATGAAATATTCAACAATTCAGATAGTATTTTTTACATAGTTTAAAACTAATTAAATGCAGATGCTGAATAAAGTATCAAAACATTGAAAACTCAAATGTGTATGCGTCAGTAAGTTTGAAACGACGTCTGTACCATGTCTGCTCTGTATATAATACCTTACATCTTCTATATACTATTATGATAAAATTTATATTTTTGGGTAGGAATGGGAATAATCAACGATAAATGCGTTTAATAATTTGTTCTTGTTATTATAGTTTCTGACGTAATAACATTTTATAATAATTAATTAATGTACTAGCAGTTAGAACAAACATTTTTTTCTGCCTTAATTCACAATCATTTACATAATAAGCTATATTATTTTAATAGTATATTAAAACATAAGTTACAGAAGGCAACGTATTCCAGCACGAGTTACAAATTTGCTCACGAGCGCTTGAATTGCCTTCTGTAAAGTGTGTTTTATATTATTTTCTCTGTTGAAGCTTTCATTTACATTTTTTTAAATATTTGACAATTTCCATTGAGCAATGTTTTTGGTAGAATTATTAAGTTGGTGACAGTGATTTCTGCTTTTTATTCTGTCCGGTGCCTAGGCCTAGATATTATTAGTGTACTTATTGCAGGCATGCCTAGTTCAAATATCACCAAAAATTGTTTAAGGATGAAGCTCCTTTTAATTATGCGTGTTAGAATGTTACATTCTAATATCCAAACATAGAAAATATTTTCTTAAAAGTACTCATATTAATCAGTTCGTTTTTAAATATTTTATTTTTCTACATAAAAATTACGTTCGGCTTTATAAAGAAAAATATATCAGTCAATTAAGTAAATTAAACTTAAATTTAAGAATCACGTATAATAATATCAAATATTTTTCATTCAAATTTAGCATTATGAAATTTTCCGGTTAAATGAAGATTTACTGTGCATGTAAATTTAAGTAGAATTTATAAAATCCCAATCTCTTTTTAAATAAATTTACTAGGCAACTTAATGATAAGTGAGGAATAAATCTGTAAAACCGGTCATAAAACTATTATTTACATAATTTATGGAAATTCACTATTAAATTATTACTTCATTTTTTCAAATGCATTTTGGAAAAGGAGTAGGTAAGTTTTCTTGCATTACACTGACGAGTGCTCTACCTACTTATGTGTAAATGTGAAAAGTAGTAAAATAGAAATGCTTTTATCGTATAAGATTACCAGTCTATTCTAGGAAGACAATTAAGGAATAAGTGTTGAAGAGTATTTTGCATTAAAAAAAGATATCTAGAGCTGACATAATATCAAGGTTTACGCTACTCGCAGATGCTTTTATTCTCCTCATTTTTCTTGTATTTGAGTACCTGTCGGAGATAATAGAATCGTGTTCTCCAACAGACAGTGAAAATATCAGCAGTCTTAAAACTGTTTTCACTCACGATGTTATTATCAAATTACTTACAAATTATCAATGACAGTGTCAAATATATACATAAAATCACTCTAATTCTGTAATAAAGTTGTTAAGTGTTAACAATATTGCTAAAAATTGTAATCAATAGTAACAAACGTCATTTTTAAATTTTATTCATTGTATGCAATTATTATTGATTATTTGCTTTGGCAATGTTGCCAAGATTTGGTATAGTTTGGTTCACGAAAGATGACAATTCAAGGTCATTTATTAACCGTATGGTGTAATATTACTTACAGATAACTTCACTGCATTTCGTATACATAGACGTGCAATAGAAATATTTATGCATACATTTTAACTGAAAAAAGTGTAATTTATTAGAAAATTGTTTATTTTTTAAATAATACCTTGCTCAAAGATTTATGCTCTTCACCTATGTTTTTGTAAAACACAATAACCTAGACTTGACAAAAACCATGGAATAATAATTTGATTTAAATGTCTACGTCACTGGGTAAATATTAGTATAGAGGGCAGTGTAGTAGATAATTAGTATATTGGCAACTTTTGTATTATTGTAGTTTGTAGTGACACAGAATAAGTGCATTTAAGATAGTTATGTAATAAATAGAAACATGATAAAAAATAATGACAACCAATTTAATAAGTAGGTAGCTTAATTCTTGTGATAGTGATTACAGTGAAGAAATCTGTTGATGTAATTTTATTTCTTAACTGATAATTTTTATATCCAAAGAAGTCAAAATACTAATAATATTAAAGAGAGAAACAGGAGTGCAGTATGAGAAAATGAATAAGAAACGGAGAAGAAAAAATGTAGACCCAGTTAAGGAGAGAAAATACAATTCGTACAGGTGTCTCATTTTCGATGTTTTTGGATTTTCACACAATGGCAAAATCTATAGCGTGAATGTTAAAATTCCAGATAATGGAAACTTTATTTTATACATCAACATACGTATATTTTCACACATCGTATTACACGTTATTTTAATAAAATCTGTGAATTTGCTTACAAGATACAAAGACCTGAATTATTTTTTTTCTTTAATATGTAATATGTGCTCCATAGTTACTAGCCATGATCATTAGTAAAGAAGCTAATCTAAAAAATAACAAAATAAAGAGGTACTTATATAATGATGGATTAGTTAAAAAAAAATGCAAGGTATTACCATGGTTACTGGAGACGATTACTAGACGAAAGAAGAGTGTTGACTTCAGCCAATTGACTCAACAGGTTTATTCTGTAAATATTCGCTTAACGAAACGATATGAAATTCGTTTTACGTACTTAAGCAGAAACATAACACATTTTATAAAAACATAACTTTGTAGTGTGTTCTATGAAGTTGAAGTTCTATTAAATTTATTGAATATTTTCCCAGTTGGTTTGTTATATAAACCTTGCACACATGTATGCAAGCAACTGAACAAGTTAATAATTATTGTATTACCTAAGAACATAAATTACAGTACTTATTAATAAAACAATTAATATAAAACTTCTACCAGTGATAGAGGCCATTACGATTAATATTTTTGTTGGGATGAATTCCGGCCAACTATGATTAAAATAAAAATGAGTGTATCAAGAAAAGTCATAGTAGCGTTGAAGATAGAGCAAAAACACAGCACAATACCTCTCGTCACTTTCGTTTTTAGTTATACAGGGTGTAACACCAAAACCGACCACTGCCATTATTTTCTTTATTATAATAGTTACAAAAAAAAATTATAAAACAAAATTATAGGAGACTAACGGGAACATCCCATTATAGAAGAATATAATTTTTTAAACCAGTGGTTCTCAAGTTGCAACACAAAGTTATATTTTTTCAATTAGGATTATACATATTTATTATGCCTATATGAGAGCGTATTTTTTCTGAATTCAAGCATGTATTAGTTTTATATCTTTACATAATAAAAATATTGATAAAAATGCGATTGAAATTTAAATAAATTTGATTTTTCTAGTCATTTTTCAGTAGGCTATGTATGAAAAACAAAATCTGCAATTTGTCAATTTGAATTATTTAGAATAGAAATCTAACCGAACACTGTTTATAAAGTTTTTAACAAATATTTGTTTCATTTTATTTTAAGCTCAATTGTTTTTCATTCATAGCTTACTGAAAAATAACTATAAAAATCAAATTTATTTAAATTTTAATTGTTTTTCTCAAAAATTTTGTTATGCAAAGACATAAAGCAATCTCATAGTTAAATTCAGAATAAAATACGCTATAGATATAAAAAATATGTATAATGCCATTTGAAAAAATAAAACTTCATGTTGTAACTTGAGAACCACTGGTTTAAAAAAATAATTTTCTTCTTTAATGGGATGTCCCCCTTGGTCTCCTACAACTCTGTTCTACGGTATTTTTTTGTAACTATACTAATAAAGAAAATAATGGCGGTGGTCGGTTTTGGTGTTACACCCTGTATATAAAGGGTGCGAGCAGTCATGTAACATTGTTGGTCTTGACAAGCATATATGGGGTCCTGTGTCAGAATGACAATTAATAATTATGTACATAGATATCAAATGTCAGACGTAGTAAATTTGTCACCGAGAGTGTAGAATTTACTTGTCGAGGAAAATAAACCACATGGAATTGGAAAAATCACTAAATTTAGAATGAAAAATTATGATATTTGAAATCTATGTACATAATTAGTAGCTATCATTCTGACACTGGCCCCCATATCTGCTTGTCAAGGCCAACAAAGTGACATGACTGCTCGCGCGCTATTCTATTTAACAAATCTTGTATACCTACACTCTACACTAAGAATTCTACTTGCATCTATTCTTTATGTTTAGATTTTTAAATTTTAAATTCATTCTATGAAGAAATTTTGTCTTTTTCTAATTTTTCGAAATGTTTCCAATTCATTGTCAGGATTGATAGTATTTTTGAAGGGTATATGTAATATACCTATAATTTTATAAATTTAACTATTAATACAATAAGAAATAATATAATATACAGAATTTAAACTAAAAAAGGTTGTATCATTCTTATTATAATATATGAACTTCCCAAAAAAATCTTCAGTAATATCTCTGGATTTTTGACACTGACATTTATCTATCAGTCACAAACATTCTTTTATTTTTCAATTGGTTTCCATGACATTATTTGGGCTGTGAGATTTATTACAACAGATTATTATATAACTTATATTTCTTTATCTCTAAATCTATAAAAGGTATAATAAAATACTTATATGTACCAGATAGATAATTTACTCTTCTTTAATAATAGCAAGAACAAAAATTTTCAAAAAATAATATTTAGATTTTTTTTTAAGAATCTGCTACTTCCGATCGTCCAATTATTACAAAATCCTTTTCAGCTCTTCCCAGTAATGTCCGATTGAGACATACGTAGTTAAACAAATATTAAGTATTATAGTTTTTGAGAAATCGTCCTTCCAACCTTCTCATATACACACATACATACTCACATACGTCCCACACACGCACACACACACACACACACACACACACACACACACACACACACACACATCATCGTAAAAATATTAAAATCGGATTGTGGGAACCTTAAAACGAGCTTAATCATTAAAATCTCTGTTAGCGAGGGGTAAAAAGTTGCTAATCACTAAAATACTCCAAATACGAAGTTTTGCTGAAAAATTTATACTTTATTGTGTAATGTGATGGTGCGTTGTACACTTGATATTTGAGATAAGATTTTTTTAATGCGTAGAACATTTAGAAAAATAACAAGATTAAAATTTTTCAGCGAAACTTCGTATTTGGAGTATTTTAGTGATTAGCATCAACTTTTTTAAATACATGTATGCTCTATCTTCATCGCTACTATGACTTTACTTGAAATATAAAAAAAAAATCATTCCTACAAATATATTAATCGTAACTGCCCCTATCACCGGTAAAAGTTTTATACTAATTGCGTTATTAATAAACAATTTATCAAATGTCTTCATGTAAAGTGAAATACATTGTATAATAATTTAATATTGCATACTATGAAGACCGGTAAACAATATGTAATTATTGTAATTAATAGCCTATAAGTAAATACATTGCCGAAGTTGTTATAAAGTTTAGAATCTAAACTTTATAACAACAAATATATTTTGGCTGTCAGCTGCGGGTACATTAAAATTTGGCTACGGACACCGCGTTGGGAATCTCTGGTTTGGATGATAGAAATTAGGGATTAGTTGGTATTTGACAATAGTAAGGTGTATAGGATTTTGATGGGACTACCGTTTATAATTTACTGTACTTACCATTTTCCATTTATGACCAGTTGTACCACTAACACTTAAAAATTATACTTGGTTTTATTCAGTTATAACAATTAAAAAATCTGATGTGGCCAGCACATAACCTCTCGCCGTATATTTTACCTGGCTGTATGCATAAAGCAAAGAATATTTTTATAAATACAAATAATATATTCATATAAATCTATGACGTATAAACTTCTTTATTATTCAATAATAGCATGTCTCAACATAAAGATATTTTACCATAAATTATGTTACAATAAATTACAAAGTAGAGTTTACCATATATAAATATTAGGCTGGTAACAGCAATTTTCAATTCGAACAACCTTGTTTACTTTCTCTTCATATTCTTCTAGTAAAAACATTAATTTTGGGCGGTCTAAAATGTATATATCTGGATTGTGCATCTATTCTTACATATCTTCTTTTACATTTTATTTTTTCATACTTGTTATATCTAAATAACACTAATTCCCTTTAATAAAGTGACGGATAGATTGCACTCCGATTATTCTTATATCGATGTGTAATTTTGTCAATATTTACAACTTACTTGAGAAGAATTTGATAGCTTTTTCGCAATTAAAAGTTACTCTAGTCTACAGTGCTGGTGTACATTGTCCCATAATGTTTGAAACAAATTTAAGTCCTTCAACCTAGACTTGTCATCTCCATAATAGTCACAGATCAAGAATTAAGGGATTCTCCAAATACATTTTTCTTCATTACTCATTATTTCTGACACTGACATTTATCTGTCAGTTACAAATAATTTAAATTTGCAACTATTTTTCATGGCATCCTTTCGGTTGTAAAATTAATTACAACATTATTTTATATATTATATTCCTTTTATCTCTTAATCTATAAAATATGTATAAAAATATTTAAATGTATCAGAAAGAGAATTTATTTTTCTTTAATATTATCAAGAAAAATTTTCAAAAAATAATATTTAGAAGATTTTGTTTCAAGAATCTTCTACTTCCGGTTGTCCAATTGTTACCAAAACCTTTTCAGATCTTCCCATGAATGTCCGATTGGGAAATACGTTGTTAAACAAATTTTAAGTCTTATAGTTTTTGAGTAACCGTCCTTCCAACATCCCACACACACACACACACACACACACACACACACACACACACACACACACACACACATCCACACACACACACACACACACACACACACACAGACATCATAGTAAAAATGTTAAAATCGGATTGTAGGGACCTTAAAACGTGCTTATTCAATAAAATCTGGATATGCGATTTTTAGCATGAATGCAATACCTCTCTTAGCGAGAGGTAAAAATACAATTGAAGTTAACATCAATTTATTTGTCTGGATAAAACCAAGTTAAATTTTAATTGTCGGTGGTGCAACTGCGCATTAGGGTGGTTATACGTGATTAGTACTAAATAAATATCAAATAGCAGTTATTTGTGTTTTCTTCCTGCTTGTTTATGGTTTGAATGTTTGACATCTTAAAGCCTGCCACTCTCTTGCTGTTTCTAGTATTTAAGGTTTAAATACAGAACTTTAACGTAATTGTCAGTAATTTTATATAGGTTTATTATACTGGGTGTCCCATTTAAAAGTTCTATCACGTATAAATCGAGACATCGGATCAAGGACATCCGATTCTATCAAAATTCCCCTTCCCCCGAACCCTAATTGGCAGGGAATGGGGAGCAATTTTGTAATCATAAATGGGAACCTCCATTTTTATTGCAGAATCGGATAGATTGTCAGATTACTAGGGGAACTTTTTTATTCGTAGACATAGATATTAGTTTATACGCCTTTGCACCTAAAAAACAAGCATGTAACGGAATTTTTTTGTTTTGTTTTGTTTAGTACACAAAATCGCATCATACAGTGACTATTCCTAATTATACACCCAGTGAAATTGTCATGAATTTCGAGGTCATGTCAATAAAAAAAAATGGGAGTTCCCATTTAAGATTACAAAGTTGCCCCCTACCCCGCTCTCTGAAGGTATTTTGACAGAACCGGATGTCCCCCTCCAAACCATCAAACTTTTGATTCAGGATATTTTTTGATCAGATGCTTATGTATTTCTCGAATTATTCGTGGTGGTACATTTCAATGGGACAGCCTGTATATATTTATTGAAAATTTTTGTTTATAAACGATCCTGTTAAACATTGTCATATTTCATTATTTATACTTGTAGTACTTGTTTGTACATTTCATCATACAAAATTTAACAGTGTTCTATTTACGTAACAGAACACATTGTTATAACTACATAGAGAACAACTCCTAGTTGCTAGTTGCAATATGAATATCTTCCAGTAACTGATAACTAATTATTGCGCTACACGTTATAATGCAATGTATATGTTACAGGATTACCATAATTGCATTGTTGAAATATAGGACGTCGAATGAAGCTAGGCCAAAACCGCCGGAGGTGATGTTTTTCTTAAAAAAGGACGTGGTCGAATTTCATGCAATTTTATTAACAAAAATACATACTATAGATATTGGTATAAAAATATACTAGATATTATGTGCATTTACAAAACAGATCTAGGAAAAATAATATAATGAATAATTAAATAAAATACAAAATTCATATTTTGATCAAAAATATCACAATTGATTAAAACTACAAAAAAATCATAATTTTATTTGGTCTAATCCGTCCGATGACTCTTAAATAAAATATTTTGATAGTTTTAAATTTAAGTATATTTCTCTGATCCCCAATTTGTTTTAAAATTGTCCGATTTTTCAATGAAAAATATAAAAATCTTTACATGAAAATATTTCACAATTAAATTGAGTCAGCAATATACTTTTAACTGTTAATATACTTAATCTATTTCTTTCATCTGTCTACTGCGTATTCATTAACGAAAACACTATTTCAATGTTAGCGTTGTGACACATTTCAATATATGAATATACAGGTGTAACAGAAATAATTACATTAAATTTAACCAGTGATAGAACTCGTCGAGTGCAACAATATTTCTTAATACCTTTTTCTTGCAAACCTTCCAGATATTGAGTTAAGATTCTTCAAAGTTTTGTTACATATTTCATTATCCGCCTATGGATGAATTCAAAATGAACGCATGCGCATAATACTGCGCCTGCGTCTAGGAGAAATTACTGCCGTTGTGATTACGATAGCCAATGATTATGCATAATCTCCGGATTAATCAAATTTAAATCAATATGCATTCAATACATCCTTTTCATGTTTTTATTCTATTTGGCTACATTAAGCCTCTTATTTTATCGTCTCTGGAATTAGCACATCAAAAAAATGGCGAATACTGAACGCTGTGACGCCAAGTCTGGCTGTGTTTTTAATAAATTCAATATAAAAGATCAAGATAACTTAAAAATTAAGTGCAGTGGATTGTGTGGTGGAATCTATCACATCTGTTGCGCCAAAATTGGGAAGCGTGAGTACAACGCTACTACTAATTATAAAACTGTAAAATTCGTGTGTGAGCCATGTGAGCACGTTCTCTATGATACCAATGGCCAACTGTTATCCTCCGAGGATCTCAAATCAAATGCACCTATCTTTTTGAAGCTCTTTGCCCAAATAGAAGGTTTAACTAAACTGGTGAAGGATCTCGTTCACGAATTTTCATCAGTCAAATCAGAACTTAAATCTGAACAAAAAACGCGCCTCGCGTCCATGTCAAATCTGCTGTCACCATCAGCTGATTTGCAAACACAATCACCTGTTTTGCACATAACGCCACCTCCATTGGTTTTATCATCCGTCGATAAAAACAGTGTTCTACCTGCAACGACTGCTATTGACATTACCGGCTCTAAAGACATTCAAAATTTAAATGATGATAAATCTCCAGATGTCGGTACTGGTTCTAAAACATCGTCTAATAGTCCGGTTGCTACTGGTAGCAAATCATATGCTGAGCAAGCGAGGGAGCCGAAGGTCATCGTACGGATTCCTGACAAGCCGAACTCACGCAGCAAACCAGCCCGTAAGCCGAAATTTATTCCTGTCCTTGGTACAAAGAAGTGCAACCCTGACTGCAAAATTAGTGCAATTCCGCGCAACGTCGCAGTTCATGTTTCTAAACTGGCATTGTCTGTGACTTCGGAGGATTTAAACTCTTATCTTTTAAATAATTTTCCGGAAAATACCTTTAACGTAGAAAAACTTAATGTTAAATCGGGAGAGTATAATTCCTTCAAAGTCACAACATCGCCTGCTATATTAGATAAACTATTGAATGCTGAATTTTGGCCTGTTAACGTATCTGTCAAAAAATTTATAAATTTTCGGAAACGTCCGATCTCACCGAATGTCGAAAATCGATAATCAATGAAGATAACTATTCCCTACGCATACTCCATTTTAATATTCGTAGTTTATATAGTAAATTCCATAAATTCAATATTTTTCTTCAGAATATAAATTTTCCGGAAATTCTATGTTTAACGGAACACCATTTATCTCCTGAGATTATTGAGCTCATTCAACTTGATAAATACAAACTTGCGTCCAAATTCTGTTGTGTATCTCATGAATGTGGCGGTGTCGCTATTTATGTTTTAAATTATTTGAATTTTACTACCTTGACTTTTGATAATTCAGTATCATGTGATAAAAATCTTGAGTACGCCTGTAATGAAATATTATTTTCAAACAATAGAAAATGCTTAATTTTAACTATATATAGATCACCAAGTGGAGATATTAATTTTTTTAGCCGTGAATTAAGAAATATACTTCATAATCTTTCGGATTACAGACATCCTATTTTTGTGTGTGGTGATTTTAATATTAATTTCAGGTGTCATATGGAATCCAGTGAAGTTTGTAATATTTTTTTGTCGTATGGTTTAATTGCGCCTCATCCCGGTTTTCCTTTATTACAGAGTAACTCTGGACGATGTATAGATAATCTTTTTACTAATATTAATTTAAATAATACAAGCTTCAAAATATTGAATCCTTGTTTGTCGGATCATTCTGCTCAACTTTGGAGTTTAGAAATGAAATTTGATATCACTAGCTATTTAACAATAGACAAACGTATTTTCAATAATGAAAATAAAATTTATCTGAAACATTCACTACAGTCTGAGACGTGGCTTGGAGTTTATAATTCAAATAACTTCTCTGATAAATTTAATTTATTTTTAGAAACATTTTATCACTATTTTAATACAGCTTTTCCGAAAATGCATAAAAAAATGTATAACAAAACCTCTAAGTCAAATTGGATTACCCCAGAAATACTGAGGATGGCTGAGACATTAAAATTTATTTATTCCATTTATGAAACAACACAAAATCCTGAAATACTAATAAAATACAAGAATTTTAAACGTACATACGATAATCGCATAAAAAGCGCGAAACTTAACCATAACAATAATTATTTAAAGTCTGCACAAAATATTAATAAAGCTGCCTGGAGTGTCATTAACAAAGAAACTACAGCATCCACCTTTCACTCGCTTCCCTGTCCTATGTATTGTAATAACGTCGAAATTAATGAACCAGGATTGATCCCTAATATTTTTAACAATCATTTTATTGCATCTGTCATGAATTTAAGTTCAAATAGTGCTCCAAGATCTAATAATTCTAATATCCAAAATAAAAACTTAAACTCTAGCATTTTTCTATCCCCAGTATCCGAAATTGAAATTTTTAATATTTTGTATGAATTTTCAAAAAAAAGTTCCTCTGGTATTGACGAAGTACCATGTTCTTTACTTCTTTATATTGCAGATGAAATTATAATTCCTCTGACTTATTTAGTAAACGAGTCTTTGACAAACGGAATTTTTCCCGAACAACTAAAAACTGCATTGGTTACTCCAGTACACAAAAAAGGAAATAAAAGCTATATGGAAAATTATAGACCAATTTCCATTCTTCCAGCGTTTTCCAAAATATTTGAAAAAGTAATGTGCTCGCGTTTGAGAGATTATATTAATTTTAATAATATTTTAACTCCTAACCAATACGGTTTCTGTAAGAACAAATCGACTACACATGCCTCCTTTTTCAGTTTGAGTAGTATCTTAGACCGTCTCGATAAAAAACTTCATACTGCAGGAATTTACTTTGATCTGGCAAAAGCTTTCGATACTATAGATCATAACATATTACTTGACAAATTGTTTGAGTATGGTATACGTGGTAATGCTTTGAACTGGATAAAATCTTACCTGCAAGACAGATCTCAAGTAGTAAGTGTCAAAGTTAATGAAGGAAAATATTTTTCCGAAGTGCAGTTTCCTTCAACAGGCGTTCCACAAGGGAGCATTCTTGGTCCTTTGCTATTTATTTTGTACATAAATGATCTCCCTGATGCTTTTACTTATGCAGACGTGTGCTTGTTTGCCGATGACACATCCGTCATTATCTCAGCGTCAAGCACACAGGAACTTAATTCCAAAGTACAAGAGTGTATCGATACAATGGACAACTGGTGTAAAGACAATGCTGTGGTGCTTAATGCTGATAAAACACAATTAGTGCAGTTCATGTTAAAAGGCAATAATTTCAATGTTTCAGCCTCCCTTCACAATATAATGGTAAATCCTACTACAACAACTAAAACTTTAGGATTGTTCATAGATTATAACTTTGCTTGGGCCAATCATTCTCATCATCTTATAAAGCGACTAAATACATCTTGCTACGTTTTAAGGCATTTACGTAAATGTGTTAATATGGATATGCTCAAAATGTATTACTTTGCTCACATTTTCAGTATCTTGTCATATTGCATAATCTGCTGGGGTAATTCAACCCAAGCCATTAGTGTTTTCAAAGCTCAGAAAAAAGTTATAAGGGCAATTATTGGATGTTCTCCTGATACATCGTGCAAAGGTCTCTTCGTCAGTCTCAATCTGCTTACTCTCCCTTGTATTTATATTTTTGAATGTGCGGTTTTTGTCAAGAAAAATCCTTCTCTTTTTTTAACAATCAAACAAGCTACTGGGTTTCATAACACTCGTAACATCAACAACTTATATATTCCTAAATTCAGAACAAAAAATTTTCACGACAATGTTTCATACATGCCTATCAAGATTTTTAATCATCTACCTCAAGATTTAAAAGCTAATAACTCAATAACTTCTTTTAAATTTAAACTAAAACAATTTCTTATACGTAAATGTTTTTATTCCATTGACGAATTTTTTGATAATTAATTGTTGTTCTTATATTTCTGCTTATTTATTGTAGATACCTATTTTTTGTTGTAAATTTGTGTATGCAATATTTAGATTTTTTCTTTTTTTTGCTATGTATTTATATATTTTTTGTATCCTGTTATTGACAAGCCAAATGATTTTTTGTAATTATCGTGGCAAATAAAGATTATGATTATGATTATTAGTACATACACTTTATCATTTAATGGTGGTTCAACTTTGAACCCATGATGGCTAAATGTCGGTATTTTTACTTACTTTTCTATTCTCCACTTAGAGTAAAAGTTAGATGAAAACAAAGAATATAGAAACAAAACTTTTGTTTGACGATTGCTGTTTTAGAGTAGAGATGAAGGTCGTGTATATTCCGAATCGATATTGCAGGTTAAGAAATATTTAATTCATTGCAAATGGTATCACGTGCAATCAGACGTTCGTTAGAATTCATTGAATGAAACATGAACTTCACCCAACCTCAAACATTACTTACATGCTAAATAAGACATTTTATGTTCGACTGGGTGTATTTTAAAATACATATCAATGTAACAAGACGATACCAAAATTAATCGAATGACAATAGGGTATTTCACATAAATCAAATTTAACAGCTTAAAGCGTAAATGCACAAGAAACAAAAAAAAATAATTCTGTAATGAGAATTATCCTAGTACTAAATTTTTAATTAGAAATAAAGTTTGCATCGTTTGGAAACGATCTGTCTAATGGCGCCGCGAAACACGTAAGCGGGTTCAAAATATGATGAAACGCAGCTAGATGACGAAACAATAGTACATGAAACAAGCATCACTTTTTTAAAAGTAATCGAATATAACAACAGCAAAAACTAGAAATATCAACTAAAGAACTAGACAGGCATAAGTGTTGATGTTATGTTTCTTTATTTACTACTCGGTTCCCCTCCAGTAGTATTATAAATAATATTGTGTCAGCATACGTCATTATGAGGTAGACATTCACGGATATTTACTTTCCAAAAAGAAGTTCAGGGCCATTGTGTAAAAAAAGAACAAAAAAATACGTGCTTATTATTTTTTTATAAAAAATCTGTTGTGACCAGCACAATACCGGCTGTTTTTGGATACATAAGTAGGGCGCGAGTAGTCATGTGATATTGTTGGCCTTGACAAGCAGATATGGTGGCCCGTGTCAGAATGACAATTAGTAATTATGTAGGTACATAGATGTCAATTGTCATAATTTTTCATTAATTTTTTTAAGATTTTCTAAATTCACGTAGTTAGTTTGTCATACTTGGCCTAGACAAGTAGATATGGAGGCCCTTGTCAAAATGACAGTTTGTAATTATTTACATAAATGTCATAACTTTGCACGTGGTTAATTTGTCACCAGGAATGTGGAATTTACTTGTCGAGGAAAATAAACCACATGGAATTGAAATATGTAATTTGGAATGGAAAATTGACATTTGACAACTATGTACATAATTACTAGCTGTCATTCTAACTCGGGCCACCATATTTGCTTGTCAAGTCCAACAAAGTCACATGACTGCTCGCGCCCTATAAATTTCTCATGCCTTTTCTTTATATTTAGATTATTTTTATAATTTTAAATTTATTTTTTAAGGAAGTTTTCTTCTACACTTCTAATATTCGAATTTCTTCCAATTTCTTGACGGGTTTTCTGATGGGTATATGTATATAGTTATAATTTTAAATATTTAATTGTTATTATTGTTATACAACAAGAAATAGTAAACTTACCAATATCACAGAAAAATTCTTCAACAATGTCAGTTAAACTTCTTCATTTAACGTAAAAGCGTAATTTGACGTTTTACTTCTATGTTGGCACAAAAAAATTCTAAGATTTAGTTTCAGATAAAATCTGCATAAAACCATTTTCGTACTATGACAAATGACCACTGTCATGTGTTTAGTTAAAATAGACTTTGGGTCTAGTTTTAGAATTAAGCTGCCGGTATTGGCAGCTCAATTCTAAAACTTGGGCGATATTGCCCAAATAGGTTTATGAACTACTTTTGGGTTTTGAAACTGACATTTTTCTGTCATTTACAAACATCTGATGGTTACTATGGAGTTGTTTAGGCTCTGAAATTAATTGCAACAGATTATTTTATATATTACTTTTTTATCTCAATATATAGAAGATATAATAAAATTTTAAAATGTATGGAATAGAGAATTTTACGTTCTTTAATACTAATAATAAAAATTTCCAAAAAAATAATATTTAGATTTTTTTAAAGATACTACTACTTTTGGTACCTAAACCTATTCAACTCTCCCCATTAATGTTAGATTAGGGAACCCGTAGTCAAACAGGTCTTTAGTCTTATAGAATTTGAGAAATCGTGCGTCCAACACCCTCACACACATCCAAACACACACACACACACACACACACACACACACACAGAAACATCATTGTAAAAATGTTAAAATCCGGATATGCGATTTTTAGCATGAATCCAATACCTCTCTTAGCGAGAGGTAAAAATTAAAAAAATAGTGAAATAGATACCCTATTCTGGTACATGCACTTCGATCGAAATTAATGTTTAAGGCCTCATCATATTAAAGCTCTCTGCGACTCAGGCTATAAACTCTAACTCCGTTATACGCGAATCACTATTAAATAAATTTTTGTATGTATGCCTGCCTATCCATTTGTCTGTTTTTATTCTGTCTGTGTATGATGTGCGTTTGTCAGTTGTCTGGCTGTCTGCATGTTTGTTATCTGTCTGCTTGTTTATAGCTGCAATATGAGCATTTATGTTAATTAATGATCGTCAATTAAATTCTCGTTATATTTTTCTGGAGTCCAGAGCAATTTCTCTTCCAAAGAACTACGCTACAAATAACATGCACCGGCTCAGTGCGATATTCTATTTTTAACTTCATCTAAATTGACATGAAGTGTAGTTCTAGAATATATATATATATATATATATATATATATATATATATATATATATATATATATATATATATATATATATATATATATATATTATAATTGTTAGTAGTTCAGTCGTATTTTTTTCTTTTTAATTCTTTGGCGCAGATGTTAAGCTTATTCAGTTCTCAAACAGTGAAGTGCACTGACAACTGGAGTTACATCCACTTATGTTTCAGCAGTTAAAAAGTATATAAGTATGTTTAAAATTACCTTCGTGCCCAATAAATGAAAATATACGTAGTTTATATCAGTTTAATGAAACAGTTAATAAAAAACTACTGCTCAGTTGTAGAAACGTTCAATTCTTTGGTTAGTTAACGGATAATCAAAACGAAGAAAGGTATTCAACGCGATTTTTTTACAGCAATGATTTAAATGTCATAAAAACAAGGAAACTGATTCGAATTTGTTCATTTTGAATATTTTGAAGGTACGTTAACTAATCAAAGAATAATTGATGAACGATTCTGCACCCGGCATACACATACAGTGTGGGATTAAAGTATCGAATGTTAACAAAAAACAAACTGTACCGGTTTTTTTTAAAAACGCTTCATCACGTCGGTTTTAATTTTTTAAAAATACACATTAATATGTTCGATTCACCTTTCGATTTTCATTTGTTTTTCAGTTATGACGTTATCACAAAAAAAATGACAATATAGATATTTAGTAGTGGAAACCGTTAGTGATTTTTCTTCCATTTTTGATCATGCAAATATATCATAAGGTTGTATAGCAAAAATTCTGAGAAAAATCGTGTTGAACATTTAACAATAATAATCATTTATTTGCATGGTCACAAAGGTAAGAAAAATTACTATCGGATTCCATTACTAAAAATATGTGTCATTTACATTTTTTTTGTGATGACGTAATAACTAAAAGACAAGTTAAAGTCGGAAGGTGAATTTAAAAATTAAAACTGACGTGTTTCAGCGTTTTTAAAAAATCCGGTTAAGTTCGCTTCGTTTAATATTCCACACTTTAAGCCACACTGTATAACATTTTTTGTTTGCCACAGGTAGCCTATGTTATTCAACATATCTTTCATTTATATACAAGCTGTGACGAAGTCACAACTTATACAGTCCTCCACCCTCCACGGTGAGTTAGATCCTTTACATCGAGTTTTTTGTTACTTAGCTTGGCCAAAAAACGTCGAACGTTGGCGCGCAAGAGAAATGCTAAGGAAAATAGGATTGTTATGATCATTTGTCTGTTAAAAACCATGCATTAGACTCATATGCATGTCGCATCCATTCTTCCTAATCATCTTTAAGAAATTCCACTCGCTACTTCAGGAAAACCACATGGAACAAATTTGACACTTCAGCAACCAACTGAAAAATGCGCGCGCCACACGCAGCCGAGATGAACTCCGAGGACATACATAAATAAATTTATTTGATATTGTAAAACTATGTTGTACTCACAACCAATGAAAAACAGACACCTGACATTTACGCCTAATCCGACACGAAGTCACAATCAATCCGAGAGGCCGCGCTAGTTTGAACGAGAATTCCCAAAAACCGAATATAAAAAACGGTCATCCGGGTCTAAGAGAGTATCCTATCTCATCAGTCCAGTTGAAACCTGAGGACGAGTACAGCGACTTGGTTTGGTTTCCCCAATACCTCTCCGCAACGGAAACGCCTCCGAAACCAGATAATCATTTTGTTTGTAAAGACTCCAAGAGCAACAAATTCAATACTAACCGACACAAGTAGACATACAGGGCCACAGGACGGGTAAAAAGTAACAAACCAGTTTTCGTACTACGCATGTCCTAATTTATTTATTTGTACAGTGTGTGTTTAAACTTAATTTAGGTGTAATACATTTTCACTGTTTAAAATAATATCCTGGTCCTCCGACTAGGGGTGAGGATTGCAGGTAATCTTCGCCCCTCACAGCCGTTAAAGAATGGCGCCCGAGACACCGAAGCCAGCGACAGCGAAGGGTAGACCGTCACAAAGCGCAAGTAGTTTCAATCTGGCGTGCGTGGTACCATAAATTCAAACCAGTATTAGATATGTGGTTTACTTTCGTTGTTTCTTTATTTTCTGCAGCAATTTACTTCAAAATGGATTCCGTATTTCAAATAGAAAGTAAGTGGAAATAAAGGAATTTCACGTTAAAATAATCATCTATAATAATTAATTTCTACTACAAAAGTGGGGAATGGGGTCATTTCAAAAAAAAAAATTCGTTGTTTTTTTTTATAAAATCATGAAATCCGTCTCATTTGATAAATATAATAATATAAAACAACATGAAATATGCGACTTTTCATTCATAAATTTGCTAATAAACTTTCGCGGCTGAAAATTCGTGACGTAATGGACACGAGACATTCCTCTCACACACACACACAACGGTCCACGTGGTATCCGTTTGCAAGCTAACCTAAAATTGTGACAGGTGACACCAGACTTAAGAATAAAGGTATGTAAATAAAACATTTAATAAAATAAATACCAAAAGTTGTGTGAAATATGTGTTTCGTTAACAATATGTTGCTGCCACAAAATTAAACTGAGAATTGATAACCTAAACAATCATAGTTCCGAACACAACCTGTAGAGGGCTGCTGCCGCATCCGACAAACCGTGACGTATACCCGTGACGTCAGCGTCCAAATATTTGATATTTAAGACAACTTTTAAAAAATCATATCTCTGATAGTAAAGCCTTGTAAAGTGTAAAACATACACCTACATATTTAATTTGACCTATTCTTTCAAGAAAAAAATAAATTAGAAAATGTGAAATGACCCCATTTATTAGGCAATACAAATTTTTTGGTATTTAATTAAACATTCGCTGAACCATTATGTTTCCGTAAAGTTGTTCATCTAACAATACAGAACAATTATTGATGACGTGGTGATACGTACCGTTTGAACATCCCTGGTTGTTCATCGACTGGCCGGCATTGAAGCCAGCGCTACTTTGTCACTCAATACTACGTGAAGGCGTCGCGTCTCTTGGCTCCGTAATGAAAACGTCTACCTCGCAGTGTGCCATGAAACATTCACCGCTATTAGTTCAATCGCCCCGGGCTCTGCGCCACAAACTCCGTCCCGCCGCGACGCATACGTCACACAATCTTCTCCGAAGGATGGCGAGGCTAACGATCGGTAGATGTTATCACACTCATTATAAATTTAGAAGCTGTTTAAGTAAAATACTTCTAAATAAACAGGAATAAATTTTTATTTATACATGAGTAGGATGATGAGTTCGCTGAATAATATATAAACAATTCATAGTATGTAAAATGTTGAGCACATCGAACGTAACTATTCATTTGTAAGTAAGAATAAACAGCAGTTTATATAACATAATTATTCTTTGTAAAATTTGCGTATACAGTTTACTGCCGCGTCATAATTTAGTGTTCAGGGAAGTATTTTATTCACTAAATACAGGGTGTAACAGAAATAAGTACATTAAATTTAACCAGTGATAGAACTCATCGAGTGCAACAATATTTCTTCATAACTCGAAATCTCCCTCATAAATTAACGAGTCGTGTAGGTATTTTCATAATAATTTGATCTAGTAGCAATAACAATGAAACAATTGTTTTTGACAAATGTGAGTCGTTTACTTATTCAAATAAATTTTGACAAATATATCGATTAATAATTATTATAAAAGTTATAATCAGTAAAAAATGCCTGCCTCTAGGGATAGCGAGTTGCCGAAGCCCACCAAATTTATTTGGCACGTTTCCCGAATCGTCATCTTCTGAACGTTCGCATCTTTGTACGTGTATGTAAATGAAATAAATAAAACTCCGAGATCATGAGTTCTTTAAGTCTGCTGTTCAAGGTCGTGGTAGGACACGCCCTGATCAAATAGAGAATATTGAAGAGGTTGCTGAGCGCCAGGGTCTAGTACTCGAAGAATAGCACTACAACACAGAGTGTCACATATGACAATTTGGAGGATATTAAAAGAACAATAGTTACATCATTTCGTTGACGCCTTCAGTCATTGACAATGTCGGCGGCCATTTTGAACTTTTATGGTGATTTAATTTATGCCTACATCCACTTTTAATCATCTTTATGCGTTTTCTTGTTCCGTCAATTGTTTTTGGTCGACTACACCCTATAAATATCCGCATGTTTGGATTGTCCAACCTGTTGTAACATAATAATTTGATGTATGATTCTTTTGTTACTTTAATCGAGGTATTATATTCTACTCGTATCTTTTATCTTCCCCAATTTTTGTATAGTTTCATCTTCTGGTGTATCTGTCAATTTATTCACCAGTTTCCAATATTTCTGTTGAAATTAATTTCTTTCATTGTATTCAGTCACAGTCACAAGGTCACAAGTCACAACGAAAACAAATCAGAAACAGCTGTTCATAGATGCACTCGCAGAATAGTCGTAATTTGAATTTTACCAATGTGCAACGTGCTCTACATATCCGACATTCAGGTGTTATTTTATTCGTCCACAGGCGAGTAATGAAATTTGTGACAAAACTTTGAAGAATTTTAACTCAATATATAAAAGGTTTACAAGAAAAAGTTATTAAGAAATATTGTTACACTCGACAAGTTGTATCACTGGTTAAATTTAATGTACTTATTTCTATTACGTTCTGTATATAGCGTTAAATTTCAACGCATTTTAAAATGACGTGTAACGAATAAAGCACTGAATTTAGAAACAATGCAATAGGTGCATTACTCGTCGATAAATAAAAAAAGTTGCCTTTCGTTTGATCTAGCAGTGACTATAAAATCACCACGCACGTATGTGTTCGTTTCGCTCGAACAATATTAACAGTAAAAACCCGATGTCAAAAATTATTCAGTTACTCCGTGCATCCTTGAGTGGATGTCTTGGTATGGCAACACAGATGGCAGTAAGTTTTGGCATATGTGAGTGTAGTATGTGTATGTAAAAAGCACATATACATAGGATATTATTTAACGTACGAGTATGTCTATTTGAATGATGTTCCAACACAAATATACTAATGCTGAAAACTATATTAAGTTCCTTTCCATATAACTATTGTTCTGTTTAGAAGATTCTTTTTAAAACGTTACTATTATTAATTTGAAATGATTATTTTGTGACAGTGACATTTATTTGTCAATTACATTTGAGCTGAACTGTATAAACAAGGAGTTGTGTTTAAAGCATATACTCGGGGATTTAAAATATAGATTATTTTATAAATTTATCCATAAAATATATAGAAAAAGTATTAATGCAATGCTGAAAAAAAATTAATAATTTTTATTATAATATAAATTGCGAAAAAATAACATTTAAAGGTATTTTTTGAAGTACACACACACGCACATACATATACACACACATACATACATACATACACCCACACACACACACACACACACACACACACACACACACACACACACACACACACACACACACATACACACACACCTACAGACATCATCGTTAAAATCTGATTCTAGCGACTTAACATGTTAATCGCCACGATAATTTCAATCCAATTGTCTGGGCCATAGTAATTTTATTAAATAATTTAGATACTGCACCTGAAAGAAATTTACTGCTTTATTGCAAAAAAAATATATTTTTTTCACTAAATTTTCCGGAAAAAAACATTTTTTGTCACACGTATATGACTGACATGGTCTAAACATGTTTCGACGAGTGACCGATACTATGTTGAGTACGTTGCGTGTAATAAATGAATCATGTAACGTTTATCGAAAATCACGTGATTACTGTGAGGAACAAAGTTTCAACTTATTGTTTGGTCTGCAAACAAAAGCCCTTCTTATTATTTATATATATATATATATATATATATATATATATATATATATATATATATATATATATATATATATACAGGGTGTCCCTTAACTTCGAGCAAAAACTTTAAGAGCATATAGTACTGACCAAAATGAATAAAAAAGCTTCATAGGAATGATCTTCAACTGTTTCCGAGAAAAGCGAAAAATCTAAGAAAAACTGACAAAGATAACGATCGAATAAAATTTTGTCTATGTCAGTAAAAAGACTATAAAAAACAATAAAATTTTATATGAAACATTTTTCTCAATTTCTTATAGTTACGTAGTTATATGAAAATTAAATATTGACCAAGGTCGCCACAACATTTTACTTTTGATTTTTATAAAATAACAAAAGGCCATCTAAGATTACCTCTCAAAGGTAAACAAAAAGTCTCAATTAATCAAAATCGTAATTCTTATAGTTTTTGAGATAGCAAAGGTAAATCTCGTAAAAACTCATTTTTCACTGCGTTATATCTGGGAAACTATTAAAGATCGGACACATTTTGACTGAGCTTTTTTTACTCATTTTGATCAGTATTATATGCCCTTAAAGTTTGTGCACCAAGTTAAGGGACACCCTGTATATATATATATAACATGGTTTATTTAGAACCTGTTAGTGTCAAACACGTATGGCTGACGTGGCGATTAACATGTTAAAACGTGGCCATTTACCAAAATCTCGATATGCGATTTTTAGCACGATTCCTAATCCCTATAGTTCCGAAAAGTACCACCATATGTCTATTGCTTATTTCCTATTGCCTATACCACCCCTACCAAGGGTAGTAGGTGGTAAAAATATATAGTAGTCGAAGAGTTTCATAGCGATCTAAGAAATATTCCATAGTTTACGTTAAATTCAAAAGTATAAAACTTTGAGAAAAGGGTTAATTAAAAACATAACTCAATTCCAAATAAGTTAAATTATTTTTGTAATTGAAAATGTTAAAACAAATATTATTACACATTGCAGGCCACATGGATAACTGAAAAATATGACATTGATGTTAATAGATTTTTTTATACGTCAGCTGAAATTGAAACATTTCAACGTAGATGAAGTTTAACTTCATGCAGTGATAAATGTGGTCCAACAGAGAGCTTTTTTTACCAACAATATTTTTAATATGTTACGAAAAATACTAGTATATTGGATAACACTAGAGGAGGAACTAATTATTTATTTAACAATTAAGGTTTTCTCAAAAGGTCAGCAACATTTTTACTGATAAGCAAATTTTCCTTGTCTTTATTGCAGAATTATTTGGTATATAAAAGTTATTTAAAATACTCGTACATGTGTCTCATTTTTTAAGTAAATCAAGAACAAATTCGCTTTCATCTTTGTAAAATATATTTAGGTAGTATGAATTTCAGACAAGTAACTATGACGATAAAACTGCTGTAAATGAGAATTTTGTGAACGTCTAAGAATAATAGTACCTACTTGTACGATGTAGTACGAAAACTGGAACTTATTGTAAAAACTAATAATAATTGTCTTCTCGAAAGAGCAAATTAAGTATCTATCTCTTTCACGTATATACGATTTTCTCATATAATATCTATGTGAAATCGTCAATCTGGTTTATATTTGGTAAATCAGCAAAAGAAAGTACCTATACATTTATATTTTTTTCGTATTCCTCAAGTTTACATCCAGAAGATTAGATTTTGGTTATTATTTGTCACCCGGAAGTACCCTCCTTTGAAGATTTTAATAGTTTTTCTTGAAAAAATTCATATAAATATCATTTATTGACATTTAACGTTATTATAACTTAAATAATATATTATTCTCTATACGATTTGGTTGCATTTTATACTTCATATTCAATATATATATATAGAGTTAATGAATTAAAAGATATTAAATATCATAAATCAGCCAGCTATGCTAACCATGGAAACTGCTATTATATTCAGATAATTGACAGATATCAGTATCAATGAAAAGTAAATGAATGTGGCAGAGATGAGATGTTGAGATAGATGTTGGGGAAGACACGGAAAGATACGGTAAGGAATGAAAGAATAAGGGAAATAACTCTAGTGTAAGAAGTTTCTAGATATATACAAGAGAGTCGATTACATTGGTTTGAACATGTCATGAAGAGAGATGAAGAATATATTGGGAGAAGAATGAATAGCTTGGTAATAGAAGGTTGATGAAACATAGGAAGACCATAGATGAGGATGTTGAAATAGATGTTGGGGAAGGCACGGAAAGATACGGTGAGGAAATAACTCTAGTATTATAAGTTTCTAGAAAGATAAAGAGAGACGATTACATTGGTTTGAACATGACCCTTAACGAATGGGAAAAGCTAAAGAAGAAGAAGATGTCAGTGTCAAGTGCAATTTGCATAGTTTGTTTATGAAATAATTTTACTAGAAATTTTGAAACTTTTTGAAGAAAATTTATGTATGGAATTAATACAAAATACACAGGATTGACGGAAGGTATTGTGCTTGCCACATCAGATTTTTTTATTATATCTGCCATAACAAGATGAACTATAGTATAATCATAAAATTTTACATAATAAGCGAAATATGAATTTTTAAAGTTCAGAATTTAGTTATCGCTTATATATAGTTTGTAAACGAATTAATATATGTATATATATATATTTTATTAATACTCGTTTAGTTAATGTATTTTTACTTTATATAGGATAGTTTAACTTTGACTACGGTATATAGTGTAAAAAAAAACAATACTCGGCATACATGGGTATTACAAGAACTACTTATGTATGTATTTGGTAGAAACAATTGTTTTTAACTTATCAGTATGATATTTGTTGTATTCTCACTGTTTGAAACAAATGATCATAGATGAGTTATACAAGTTATACAAGAGTTATATAAGTTATACTAATGGTGTAAATTTTCAATGCATTCATATAAAAATTACAATTTGGCATCATAAACCGAAACGCATCTGTTATAAAAAAATATTTCGAGCATCACAATTCGTAAGAAAATAGTGTTCTATAGACATGCAAACGAAATTTCAGTATTATTTTACATCCGCAAGTTAGTTGCAATAATAAGAAACTGCAAAATTTTAATTTTTGCGTATAACTACTGCCCTATGCATTTTTTTGAAATAACAAAATACCATTAAAATGATCTCCTAATGGGGGGCAACTTTTATCTAACTTAACCGACTTCGTATAGTTATCGCGATCTAGGGCGCGTTTTTTGGTACAGTAGTACTCTTTTCAAACCGAAGTTTTGATAGGTATTATAGGAATTTTTACGATGGGATTTGGAATTTTATTTTTCAAATTGAAAATTTTTGGGAACTTCCTTTTGTAATTTAAGATAAATGTAATATTAAAGATATGATAATATGTCTTAAACATTTGCACAAAATGATCCAAATATTCTTAAAGAATCAATTTATAGTGCTTTTTACAAACGTTTCAAATCTAATTCTAGTAATGACGATAACCTAAAATCAAAATTCCTATATTCAAAACATAGATAATTAGCCAAATCAGATTCTCTAGTAAGAGGGATATTAAAATGTTTTACAAAAATATTAAATACGAAATAATAGAAACGGAGTAATGCTGAGGCCCGTAGAGAGCTGTTATGGGGTCTGGGGTGAAATCAAACTAGTGGACCCTTCTGGGGTTACCATAATTGAAAAGTTGAAAACGAAGATGTCGAGCGAAGCTAGACCAAAACAGCCGGAAGCGATTTTTTTGAAAAAAAGGGCGTGGTTAAATTTTATGCAATTTTATTAGCAAAAATATGGTAGATGTTGGCATAAAAATATAAATAGATAGATGCAGTTACAAAACAAAATCACATTTTATTTGGTATGTAACGAATAAGTTTAAGAATATATCTCGGATATATAAAATTATAAAAATCTTTCCATGAAAATTGTTTGTAATTAATATGCTTTTAACTGTTAATATATGTATATATATATATATATATATATATATATATATATATATATATATATATATATATATATATATATATATTTATGTTAGAATATGAACTGATCTGTAAAGTAATGTTAGAAAATAAAAAAAATGTAGCAAACACTTTATTTATTAAGAAAAAAAAGAAAACCTGTGCAAAATTATCTGTTTTCAAAAATTCAATCATAACTATAAATTCTTCAATTATCGTTGGTTAATGACTCTTGGTGTGTAGTATATTGCACTCTTAGTACTTATAATACTGAATGTGAATAAATTTGTTACAATCCAATCGGAAAATACAACCTGAATAGAAACTTCAGTTGAAGATGATCACATTATTCAAAACATCGCTGTAGCCTTGTTTATTCCTAGAAGTACTACCCTAAATGTAACTGGGCATTATTATCAAATAGAAGAATACATCAGATGACGAATATCTAGAACACTATGCATTACAAACCCGTTGTAACATCGATTTATAGCAATATTTATACAACAAGAATGGGTCGTATTACCAACTATTGTCTTTTGCCAAGTGGCAGATGATCGTGAAATTGAAATTTCTGCATGATCTGTTCGCTGAAGGTTATGCAAATATTGTTTATGACCTAGGATGTCCGTTGCTTGCCCAGTTTTACTCATAGCATGTCGAGTATAGCGGCTACGTTTTGCGCGAGAACCTAGAGATTAGGCAATGGAACACTGGAGCTCCTTATTCTTTATATATGAATCCCATTTCTGTCCGTGTTCATTAAATGAACAAGAATGCGCGTGGTGAATGTTAGGAGAACCGTTTTCAGGATATTGCATACCCTGAAAAACACCATTTGACAGTGGTATTAAAATGACGTGGGCTGGTATTTCGATGTAAAGTTCTGTAAATTAGAAAATGCACAGCTGACTCCGTAGTATCTTTTGCTTTACTTGTTCTCGACAATTTTATTTTAAAAGTTGACAATATGCGTCCTAACTTTGCACACATAACAAAGCAGCATTTAAAATAAATCAATATTCGATTATTACTATGGTCAGAGCGCAGCCTTAACTTAAATTTTTCCGAAAAATATGGTACGTTAAGGCAAGGTGTTCAGCATCGATAATCCGTACCAAAACTATTCAATATCTTTCTGAAGAATAAAAAAAATAATTACCACGAAGAGTTACCAACTGCATTGAAAGTTTACCACACCATGTGGTACAAGTCTTTACAGATAGGGGAGGCAATACAAATTATTACTTACTCAAAATCATACCTTAGCTCTAACACCTAATTAAAAAATCTGTTGTGGCCAGCACAATACCTCTCGCCACTTCCTTTTTTGGTTACATAAGTACCTATAGGGCGCGAACAGTCATGTTGCATTGTTGGCCTTGACAAACAGAAGTGGGGGCCCGTTTCAGAATGATAATTAGTAATTATGTACATGGATGTCAATTGTCAATTTTTCATTCAGAATTTCAAGATTTTCTAAATACGCGTAGTTAATTTGTCACCAGGAGTGTGGAATTTACTTGTCGAGGAAAATAAACCACATGGAATTGGAAAATTACTAAATTTAGAATGAGAAATTATGATACATGACATCTATATACATAATTACTAGCTATCATTCTGATATGGGCCCTCATATCTGCTTGTCAAGGCCAAGAAAATCACATGACTGCTCGCGCCGTATTATATTTAACATTTCTTGTATACCTACACTCTACACCAAAAATTCTACTTACATATATCTATTCCTTATATTTAGATTGTTTAATTTTAAATTCATTTTATGAAGAAATTTTGTCCTCTTCTAATTTTTCGAAATGTTTCCAATTCATTGTCAGGATTGATAGTATTTTTGAAGGATATATGTAATATACCTATAATTTTAAATATTTAACTATTAATACATTAAGAAATAATATACCTAATGTATGTACTTCCCAGAAAAAGTCTTCAATAATGTCTTCGGATTTCTGACACTGACATTTATCTGTCAGTTACAAACAATTAAACTATTTTTCATGGCTGTAAAATTTATTATAACAGATTATTTTATATATTATATTTCTTTTATCTCTAAATCTATAGAATATATAATAAAATATTTAAATGTATCAGACAGACAATTTAATTTTCTTTAATATTACCATGAAAAATTTTCAAAAATTATTATTTAGAATATTTTTTTTCAAGAATCTTCTACTTCCAGTTGTCCAATTGTTACCAAAACCTTTTCAGATCTTCCCATGAATGTCCGATTGGGAAATACGTAGTTAAACAAATTTAAAGTCTTATGGTTTTTGAGTAATCGTCCTTCCAACATCCTACATACATACACACACACACACACATACATCTACACACACACACACACACACACACACACAGACATCATCGTAAAAATGTTAAAATCGGATTGTAGGGACCTTAAAACGTGCTTATTCAATAAAATCTGGATATGCGATTTTTAGCATGAATGCAATACCTCTCTTAGCGAGAGGTAAAAATAAAAACAATTTTGCTACTTTTGTTCATTTTTCTGTTTCAGTAACTTTTCTTAATAAAGAAAGTGTATGTTAAATGTTTTTTATTTTTTAATTTTATTTACGGATCAGTTATTCATATTTTAACAAAAAAAATAACAACTAAACCCACATTTCGTTTGCTTCAAGTGGTTAAAAACTTTTTTTAAGTATCCAGTTTTTTTTTTGACCAGGAGGTATACATATATACAGGTAACACTAAAAAACGGGTTACCCAAAATATTTTTTTTATTTATAATATTTTTTTATTTTATTTGTAAACTAGGCTTAGGGGCTCATAAATTATGGTATTTGGCATGATGGTAGCGCTTCCGGTTTGACCCGAAATGACATTAACTTTGTGAAAACCTCGATGAAAACATCATATCAATATTAGCGTTGTGACCAGCAATAGCAAAAATAATTCACATATTTTTAACATATGGATATATGTCAAATATTATATATATTTTACTGTATAATATATTTTGGATTTGGATTTGAAAAAATCTGATGTGGCCAGCACAATACCTTCCATCAATCCTGTGTATTATGTACAAATTCCATACATAAATTTTCTTGCAAAAGATTATAAATTTTGGTATTATGTGATTCCCTTTCTCGGCAACTGAATGCCATACTCCTGATAACAAACAAACCACATGAAATAAGAAAATTATGAAATTTTGGTTGAAAAATTATAACACTTGTCAGTTATGGACATAATTAATTGCTGTCATTTTGACACGGGTCAGTCATGTTACTGCACGCGCCCCATACATAAATTTTCTTGCAAAAGATCCTATATTTCCAGTAAAGTTATTTCATAAACAAACTATGCAAATTGCACTTGACACTGACATCTTCTTCTTCTTCTTTAGTTTTCCCATTCGTTAGGTGGTCGCTATTTTTTATTTTCTTCTTCCACTCATTTTTGTTTTCCGTGTCGTCCTCATCCAGTTCCTTTTCTCTCAAGTCTTCTACAATACAGTCTTTTCATCTTATATTTGGTCTTCGTATGTTTCTTCCACCTTCTATTAATATATTCATCTCTCCTCATGTTCAAACCAATGTAATCGTCTCTCTTATATCTAGAAACTTCTAACACTAGAGTTACTTCCCTTGTTCTTTTATTGATTTACATTTTATTGATACTGACATCTGTCAATTTGAATTATAATAATAATAACGTTTATTTGTAATTCACAGAATAGTATTACAATAGGAGCTTGGTAGAATTTTTACAATGGATTTTGTTATTAATTTATGTACAATTTGAATTACCTGAATATATTAGCAGTTTCCATGGTTAAGTTAGCATAGCTGGCTGAATTATGAAATTTATATAAAATTTATTATCGTTATTCTTCTTTAACTCTATATCTGTTGAATATCAAATATAAAATGCAATCAAATCGTATAGACAATAATATATTCTTTAAGTTATAATAACATTTAACTGATTTTTTCAAGAAAAACTGTTAAAATCTTCAAATGAGAATACTTCTGGTTGACCAATTATAACCAAAATCTAATCAAGTCTGCATATGGTTGTAAGGAAGAGGAATACGCATTTTTGGAATTCTAGTATTGGAGATATCGTGCACGAAAGGCGGTCCACACACACACACACATGCACACACACACACGAACACACACACACATCATCGTAAAAATAGTAAAATCGTATTGTAAAGACCCTAAAACGTGCTTATTCAATGAAAACTCACCACCGATTTTTTTGACCAAAGACAATACCTTCCTTACCTATAGGTGACGGAAGGTAAAAAGAGGACAAATGCCATTGATAATGAAAAAGATACCGGACCTTTACCCCAAACAAGAGGACATGTCCGGTGAAAAGAGGATGTCTGGTAACCCTAGGCCCCTCAATGCTGAGGCAAATAGGCTATATTTTTCAATTTGTAGTGGTAACAGTTAACAGTGTATGGAAGTTATCCGAAAAATAAACATAATTGAATTGAATTTAACATAAATATAGAGGGCCTTAAAGTTCTTTAACTTTTATTAGAACTAAAGTTTAATAAGGTTACAAAACATTTTATATAAAGTAAAATTACAGTGTAGTAATTTGTTACATTATTAAACTCTGAGCCAATACTTATTCGGAACTGCTGCAAAATAATTTTTGCTGTTCGGCAGCTGGTGAAGTTCTTATTTGATCTTAACTGATCATAATAAAATAGGAAGCAAATATAGTTACAGTTTGAGCCACTCCGCTTCCCGTCGTGTTCCAAACTTCCTTCTCACAAAATAAAATGTCACTTTTACCACATTTTTTCTATAAATACTATTTTGTCATTTAAATTCGTATTAAGTGCCTAGCTAAACGAACAACTATTTTGCTATTATAATTAGAAAACCAAAAAATAGTAACAATTAAACTACAACACTGGTATGTATATATCTTCTTAAAAATGTTGGTCGTATTTTACAATGACAAAAAACGGACTTTTTGAATAAAGCACAAAAGCAATATCGAATAAGTTGTTTTCCATAAATTTCCATTGGTTGTATTCATTGATTTGATTATCAGCAGGTGGTTGCGAACGAGTGGAATGG
This sequence comes from Harpalus rufipes, assembly GCA_951394225.1. NCBI lineage: Eukaryota > Metazoa > Arthropoda > Insecta > Coleoptera > Carabidae > Harpalus > Harpalus rufipes. The sequence continues at coordinate 66,272,641 of OX596274.1, forward strand.
ACACATTGTCACCATTTTGTTTTGCACATTTGCCAAGGTCCTGCCTCCTGCTTCCTGCCTGCTCGTTTAAATGCTGATCTTGTTTTCTCATTTCTTCCCTCGCCTACTCTTTCACTTTCCTTCGCATTGTTCGCTTGCCATGTCTTGTTTCTCATTTACAACAGTCTGGATCCCTGCTAAGAAAGCCTTCGACTTGTTTTCCTTTGTGGGATTCGAATTTTCCTTGATAGCTATATTTCAAATTTCTCATTTTGGTATGATAGTCACTGTATATTCATAAAAAGCATGTCCATTTTTTACGGTTATATTTATATTTTAATAAAACTATTAGTCATCGTAAAAATAATGTTATAATTTATCCACAAATAGAAATAATAATTTATATTTAATCGAAGTAGACATTTATTACATTATTTTCTTAATGTATAAATTCATATAATGATATATTATTCATAATAAATTACAAAAAATATTTTACTAAGGGTAAATTGTATTGTCTGATATACAATATCAATAACATATGAAAACATACTTAAAATAATGATACATAGCTAATGTTCAGAGTAAACTGATGTCCCAAGAAACATGTATTTCACTCATTAACCGTAATGGGGTAATCACACATTTTCCAATTATTTTTTTTTCTTCAAAATGAGCTTGACACTACTTACATAAATATTTTTTATGAGGGTTACGTTAGAATTTGCGCTATCATTTTAAACAGCTATTCGTCATTTTTTTTAAGCATCGCTGTGAGTGGAATTAAATAGAGAGCACTTTCGAAACCTGAGAGCTTTTAAGAAATGGAAGGAAAAAATAATGAAATGAGCTAATTACATAATTAACTTTGATATGTTTTTAACTTCAACATGTGTATGTCGTTAATCATCAAAATTATATTGGTATTACAATTGTTTATACTTCGAAATATACCTTTAAAAATTTCAACCATTTTGGACGCTTAGTAATTATTTGAGTCATTTGTATTAGTCGAATTCAGTGTTTTTATAAAAAATGGAAAAAAATCAAAATTCGTGTCGTGGTTAAATTCTCGCATATAAAAGGCAATACGTCAGAACAAAATAGAACCGGGTTGGACGCTGTGCACGGGGACTTTCAAATCAAATTACAACTACTTTTTTGATGGATTAAAGAAGTTGAAATATCGTCTAAAAGACTATGTTGAAAAATAAAACTGAATTTGTCCGAAAAAATACTTGTTTCTACGTTAGTAAAACATATCAATATCCCCTCGTATGATTCTAGTTTTACAGAAATAATATTTTTAAATTTTAATTTATCATGAAACGTTAACAGCAAATTGTTGGTCCCTCATGTCTTATGTTATTAATTTAGAATATTTCATTATTTGTTTATATTTTTATTAATCTAAAAAACCATTTGTTGTAAGCTTAATGTCTCTCTCAAAATTATAGGTTATATTGATTATGTTAGAAAAACAGTGACACCTATGAGCTTTGAGCTTGAATACTTCTAAGCTCTGCGATGACATTATTATACTTAGTCACAGAAAACAGCAAGCAAAAGTATTTGCGGACATAACACTGAAATATATTAATGACTGGAACTCGCATATTCTATCAGCATACGCTGAACCACAGACAAACAGCAAGCTGTTTTCTGTGGCTGAACTGAAGGCCCAATGAATGACAATTTTTGGCCCTGTTCGTGCATGTTCGTGTCGAATAGTCGTATACATTCTTTTCTTTACTGCGCCATGGCCACTAAACGGAGCGCAGTAGGCGAAGTAATATTTGTTCTCATGATGTTTGCCGATTCCTCCAGCGGCCGGCATTAATAGCCCTTCACTATCATAGTAGGGATGCGCAATCCAGTCAATAATATATTTCAAATGGGAATAACTATTACTACGAGTCAAACGCAGAAATGTTTTTAAAGAAACCATGACGTAAATATTTAATTTATGGAAATTATTAATACTTTTTTGTGCTGACTCCATTGCAATAAATAACTTTGAAATAATTTCATAATTCAATAAATAAATACTAATAAGAATATATGGCCCTTTAACTTTAGTAATTAAAGTTTAAACTTAGGTGAAAGTTTAAGTATAATTAAGAAATTTTACTATTTTAAGAAGAGCGTTATGAAAAGATTGAAGTAATTGACATGATAAATTTAATTACGGTCCTTTTAAAAGAAGATGCTTAAAACGTTAAAAACTTCATGAACTGAACAAAAAGAATTTCAAATGAAGCTTTAAAAAGTCCATTTAAAACCGTTAATTAATTCAAGTAGGCATGGTAAAACTTCTCAATTCTATTAGAACAAAATAACTTTATTTTCTTGTTTTAAGCACTCGTACATCTCAAGTATGTATATTGTATAGTTCAATGTTATTTATTCCTTGCGTTTTGTTCTGAAACTAATCAATAATGTTCTATACATTTTTAATGATTATAGAACAAGGTTTTTTTTGTTAAATAAATATTTAATTTATTATTCAGAATATTTTATATAAAACTTGAGAGAGCTTTCATGAATATTGTAGTATGTAGCGGAGGTAACTGCCTTTTGGGGTAGAGCATCAATACCACACAACTTGTTTTGAAATAAATTTTCTTGGATACGATTAGTTTGGAAAAATGTAAAACGACTAAATTCCATGCTCTAAAAATAATACATTACAAATTATTGGACATTAGATATACGTCCAGGTGACACAAATCACAACAGAGATTTTAAATAAATGTAACCTATAGGTGTTACATATTTAAGTAAGTGTACAACGCTCAACCTATAGAGAATTAACCACATAGATAATAAATCTGGCAATAATTAGGTCATGGTTTGAAATTTTGTAAAAAAAAAATCAATGTTATCTGAGGAAATAAAATGTTGATTGTCAAAGCTGACGTGAAACGTATTTTGCATTGGCGTAAAATTTATATTCAGTTTATTGAATATTAAATATCAATTACCTTCAACAATCAAAAGTATTGGTGCTGATATATATGCAGTTTTTCATTGTGAAAATCTCAAGTATACAGGGTGTAACACCAAAACCGATCACCGCCATTATTTTCTTTATTATTATAGTTACAAAAAAAAAATACTATAGAACAAAATTGTAGAAGAAAATATTTTTTTAAACCAGTGGTTCTCAATTTGCAACACAAAGTTATATTTTTTCAAATGGGATTATACATATTTTTTATGCCTATTCGATAGCGTATTTTATTCTGAATTCAACCATGTATCAGTTTTATATCCTTACATAAATTTTTTTTTTGAAAATATTGCGATTGAAATTTAAGTAAATTTGATTTTTCTAGTCATTTTTCAGTAGGCTATGTATGAAAAACAAAAACTACTATTTGTCAATTTGAATTATTTAGGATAGAATTCAAATAGAACACTGTTTATAACGTTTTTAACAAATATTTGTTTCATTTTAATTTAAGCTCAATTGTTTTACATTCATAACCTACTGAAAAATAATTATAAAAATTAAATTTATTTAAATTTTAATCGAATTTTTCTCAATATTTTTGTTATGTGAGGATATAAAATAATCTCACAGTTGAATTCAGAAACAAATGTTGTATCGAATAGGCATAAAAATATGTATAATCCCATTTGAAAAAATATAACTTTATGTTGTAACTTGAGAACCACTGGTTTAAAAAAATATTCTATTCTTTAATGAGATGTCCCCCTTGGTCTCCTACAACTTTGTTCTACAGTATTCATTTGAAACTACAATAATAAAAAAATAATAGCGGTGGTCGATTTTGGTGTTACACTATGTATATTATCTGTCGCGTCATCAATGGTCTTATGTCAATTGTGACAGTTCCGTGTTTTTTTATTTAGATTAATTCTGCTGCTATATGAAAAGAGTTAAACATCAAATTGCTGCAAATATAAATAAACACTTTATTACAAAAGAAAAGACTTGGTAAAAAAAAACTAAAAAAAAATACCCTTAATACTTTTGTAGGTTATTTTGTAAATAAAAGAGAACAGAGTGAGATAAACTTGCTTGTAAATTCTTGAGTATTCTTCTTCTGCTTTATGTGAATAATAGTTGAATTTGAATATACTCCAGTACGAACAAAATACGTAGTTATCACATTTAATTCAAATACTAAGAAAAAGATTTTCATTTGATTTTATAGCTTGTAGTTAGTTATGACAAGTGAATAAAGATACTGTAACAAAGATAGGTTATTCTAGCAAACTCGAATTTTGTTAGAATAAATATTCTCAAGAAATATGAGGCCGAATACTAACGAAGTGCACATTTAGAATATTTGCGGTTAATTGTTATACCGGGTGAATACTTGAAAACTGAACATATGACTTTAAAATGTAAAATACTTTCGTAATTTCTTGCTTCGCTAATTATTTTATCTGAAAAAGCTTTAAATACAACTTGTAGAGCATAAAATTCTGCATTTGAATGAATAAGCGAAAATTATTTTGCATGCTTTGTAACGGCAGAAATTAGTTATTAAAATGTCGAATATCACCCCAAAAATAGGATAGCCATGAAATTGTAACAAATAAGATAACAAATGTTTAACGTTTTCTTTGTTGAGTTAGGTTAATTTCTTTTTATTAGGCATTATTTATAATTTCTGTTTAAGTAAACAATTATCTATTTTTTGCTGTAGTTATTTTTCTATTAATTTTAGAGGAAAGTAAACAATTATCTATTTTTTGCTGTAGTTATTTTTCTATTAATTTTAGAGGAAAGTTATAAATAAAAAAACTTGTTCAAAATACTAAAATCTGCACAATATATGAGACTTAAATCAATAAAATTCTTCATTGTATTAAAGAACATACAACAATAAAGTTTTAAAATGTAGTGCTGGAGTACCTTATGTATGAAGTTTTTAAATTAAGCAGTAGTGTTCGCTTTCTCAAGGCAAATAAATGCCAGAATGTGTTAAAATCAATTCATAGGTTGTATTTATTGAAATTATTATGGACGTTTCGAGAGCCACAATGGGGCTCATCTTCATCAAAGGAGTACATAAAACGATGCTAAAAAGTTTTTACATAAGTTCTTTCTTCGTCCAGTCAGTTAACCGCCTGATTCAGTCATGGTTCAACCAAAAAAACTCTCTTCTAAATGTTTTAACAGTTTTTTAAGTTAAATAACTTGTCAACCTTGTTAGATGCGAGTCATATTCCCTCCAAAAAAGAATGGAGGTTGAGGACTTAGCACCTCAAGAATGAGTTTTATGAACGAACACAGCTCCAATATAATACCTACATCGAAAAAGTATAACAGCATTATGTAAAAACTGTTTGTCATCGCTTTATGTACTCCTTTACTGAAGATCAGAACCATTGTGGCTCACGAAACGTTCATAATAATTTAAATAAATACAGCTTATGATTGGACTTTAACATAATCTGTCATTTATTTATCTTGAGAAAGCCAACCTAATTCTCAATTTAAAAATAATAGAGTTCGTAATTTACAACAACATATATTTTAGAGTTCCATGGAACTATAATGGTGTTATTTTCTGTTTTTTTTTTTTTCGACAGATCTAATAACAAACAATAAATCACCATACTTCGTTCAACGAGAGAATGAACCTGTTTCGTGCAGGCAACTATAAAATTTTGGAGGGGGATATCGTACCAGAGTTGTAATGTTATTATTTTTAGATTTATATAATTAAAGTATCATTAAAAAATTAGAAATAAGGACTATAATAATGGTAAGAATGAAATAATAATACAAATTTGAAATACGCCATAAATTGCGATTTTATTTTCTCGGTGTTTCATGAAATAAAATAAAAATTATGATCATCATCAGCGTAGTTTTAAATGTTGTGCAAGTTTTGAATTTATAGCTTCCTCTAAAATTAATAAATAAGTAACTACAGCAAAATTAATAACATTGTATTTCCTATAACAAATGTGAAGTAGACACTCGGTATAGACCACCATAAAGAAACTACTGTATATAGGCGAATATATTTGAGTTAAACTTGACAATGAGAAATTCCTTTTCAGTTTCACTGGCAGTAGGAAGATACCAATACATTATGATGAAAATAAAGGAATAGGAACAATATTCCAAGCCTTTACCCGCACTTTATCAAACTTGAACTACCAGGAGATGCATTATCAATCATCCTAGACATTCTTTCTCCATTGTCATTTGGTACAAATTTATCAACATTAAAATATTTTCAGACCAATATTTTGTCATGGAATTGGTTTTTGTTATTGTCATTTCATTGGTTGTTTTTACCTATAAAGTTAATATATGCATTTTATCATATAAACCGGTACCCGAACTGAGCGCCCAAGGTGTATCGTATTATAGGTATAGGTAACATGCAGTGCTGTTTTGCTTTGCGAGCGGATATCAACTCTTTAGAGAATAAAGACATTTTTAAGGACCTCGATGAATAATGACCGACTTACACTTTAGCAATGATGTCTATGAATAAAGCTTGGTGCATAATATCAGAAATTTCGACGAAATAGTGATAGAACATTATATTATATCAATAAAAAAAGAGAAGACTAGACTTTACGTACAAACATTAAAAAACTAATAGAACAAATGAGAACTAAAAAAATATAAGTTTGTTTGCGTGTACCTATGTATGTGATTTAAAAAAGCTGTTATTTAAAAATTTAAGTTTTTTGTTAACTGTACCCCCACTCTTTGATTTACAACACGAGCCGCTACTGCCTATCACTTTAGTTATTAATTTTGTTTATTTTAATTTTTTTAAATAATTTACTCATTTTTGTATTACATATCACAATAATTTCTCAAAATGACAACCACCAACTTCAATGCAAACATTATACCTTCAAAGCATATTTTAGATATATTCGTTCAAAAACGCCAGGATTTTTTGATTTTCTTGTGCCCCATACTCAGCCGTACCTTAATACCATGTTAGCGTAATCGCGAACAGTATTCTCATTTATAATGCATCTGCAAAAAAAAACAACGAAATTATTTGACCTACGTTATTTGTAGTTTATAGAATTCCATTTATTATTTTCCTGATTCGTTGTTTTCAAATCGAAAATTTCGCGAATAAAAACGTCATAATAATGGAATCCAGTACTCATTTTTTTATTTCCTTTTCTTTTCTATAAGATTTTAGCGTTTTTACATTTTTTAAATACATATAGTTATTGATATAAAGGCTTATAAATCTGTATGACGAGTAGATTATAGATTTTGATTATAATTATTGAACAACCGTAAGTCGCAATTAAATGTCGTTTTTCCATATTATGTAGTTATAAATATATACCTTGGTGCTAAAAGGGCCAACGTCCAATATTGGCGAATTTGAGTTAAGTACAGTGTCCCAAATTGTGGGTTACTATTGGGATCTCGGAAAGTATAAGAGCTACGAGGTCGGTTAAATAGACAAAGTTGTGCAGTTTTAAGTGCTGATTCAGATTCCGTCGAATTTAAATTTAAAATTCCGAATAGTTTAACAGTTATTAAAAAAAAACTTAAAATCGCGATTTGAAAAATTGTTAAATAATTCTGTAAATATAAAATATATAAAAAAATATTTCATATAAAAGTTACAAGATTTAATAAGACAAACTTCAAAATTTCGGTTTCGTAGATATTAATAGCAACTTTGTTATTTTAAATAGAAACCATATTTGATTTTTACTTTGCAAAAATATTTGTTTCGCTTTCCAATGCGTACAAGGGTTAATGTGTTTTAAATTTGTTTTACCCAAAAAAAAAAAATCGTTATTTTTGATAAAATTTCTTATTTTGTAGAAAATATCTATAATATTTACTAATCCTATTAGTTATTTTACTTAAATTCTTAAATATATGTATATATAGTACCATTGTACAGAAATATTAAAGAATATTTTATTTTCTATGTCGTTTTATTGCATTTTTTTTTTCTTTTCACATAATGCGTTTAAACATAACAAATTATGAACTAATTATAGGGTCAAGTACAAATTACAAACATATGAGTGTAATTTGTAACAAGAAACTTTGTAAATATATTTTATCTAAAATATGTGACAAAAAGCATAATGTGCTGGTCACATCATTTTTATATGATGAATATATTTTAATTTAATGTTTTCTTTTTTTGTGCAGGTGAAGTGGAACGGCTCCTCCGCGAGTACCGACAGAACCAGAAGTTGGTGCAAAACATCGGCGCGCACTACTATCAGATCATCTACCCCGTGCAACTGCGTCACCACGAGAAGATGGGCATCTCGACTCGAGAGATAGGGGCGCCTAAGGTACGCAAAGCGCGGAGTACGGTATGTTTTCACTACGCACTACTTCATTTACATTACTCATATGAACCCCCAACAATTGCTTTGTAAATAACGCTATCATTCACTCACATGTCACGAGGTCTAGCTGCCACCCTACCCTGGACCTATTTTATAATTAATTCTGTCCTGCCACGATATTTCGTAATCTATCAACCGCTTTAAGTACATGTGTAATCTCAATCATTATAACAGCGTTAATTCTTTTTATTTTGAATATTAAAAATTCAAACTAGTTAGTTTTTAGCTATTAAAGAACACGCTATTTATTCTGATTCCGGTATATTATATACGTGAAAATAAGTAAAGCCTAATATATAATAACGCAATACGAGATGTAAAGCTGTTACCGTAATCTAGTAATGTATCAGAAAATATGAAACAACAGTAAAGCATTTTAGTCCATAAAATTTGTTGGTTTGGCTCATTTACATGGTACATTGTGAAACAAGTGCGTGTAGCTGAATTTTTTTAGACAAGGTTGGAGTGTGCCATGTGAACCTCAGGCAACAGGTACAACAACCACACGAGTGCAAAAAATCTTCGCCTCGTGCGATGCACACTATACTATTTCTACAATTGATGCAGAAAAAGTATTAAAAATTTAAAAATATTTTACCTGCGCTTGCAATCAACTTTCAAAACTAAATGTCAAAAACAGATATTCGTTAAAAAAATTTCATTTACAAAAAGTGCATTGCAATTTACATATCGCTATTAAAAAGTTAGACTTCCCATACTGCAATCAATGGAAAGAATATTTTTGTTTCACTGGCAGTAGAAATAAAGTTACTGAACATTGGATAACTGTCCGTTTCGGTCTCATTCTTACTAGTCTTACACAGCTATTATGACTCAACGTTAGAAAATTACAGCTGCTCTATGAACAGATTGAGTGATAGCCACTGATCTCAATACATATAATAGAATTGAAAATTGGGAAATAATCGGACACGCAGTCTGTGAAAAATTATTTATTTCCTGGCCTATGTTTCGACTATGACTACAGTCTTCATCAGAGCTAGAAATTGTCAATTATAGATGGTAACATGGGGAACCCCCATACGATCCATGGGTATAACAAGTTGTAATTAAATATATCTGTATATATCAAGTCCATATTATTTACTGGAACGTAAGAAAAAAAAGAAAAAACTTAACAACTTTTTTAAAAGTTAATAATTATTAAAAAAGTTGTTAAGTTTTTTCTTTTTTCCTACGTTCCAGTAAATAATATGGACTTGATATATACAGATATATTTAATTACAACTTGTTATACCCATGGATCGTACGGGGGTTCCCCATGTTACAAAACGAATCTGACAGGTGTCCATTAACCAAATTCTACAAGTTTTCCTTGATTTACTAAAATCTGCTTTACAAGATAGCAAGCTGTTATTATTAATCAAAATGAATTATCCAGTTACATCATCTTCATATTTATTCCCGATCAAAGAATAATTATACATTAATTTTGATGAAAGCAAGTGATTGTATAAAAATCATATATCTACTGATTATTCAGTTAAACATAATGTCCAGGATAACGTGATTAACAAAGAAATCTTATGAAATATAAATGATATTAAACCGTTTAACTTAGATAAGTCTCTATAAAAGACTATTTTAGTGTTGTAATGTTTATCCGATAAATTAATTTAAATTTTACAGTTTTTTTTTCTCATTTTAGCAAATAATTTCCAAGTACTTCCAATACAGTATATGACACGTTATCTGGGATACATGTATATTAAAAATAAGGTCCACTTATAAACATTACGCTAAATTCATATCTGAGTATTAATTTAATTGTACTTAATAGAGAAATTACGGATATAAGATAGTAATGAAACTACCAAGTTTCAAAATAGTGTAACGTTTTTATTTATATGGGTGAAGTGTAAAACATAGACAAATATTATTAACAAAAGAATACGTTTATTAAACGGTAATTAAATAAAGATTAAATATTAAAAGATAATAAAAACAACTAACACTATGATTAAATAATTATAAACACTAAGAATATTATTAAATGCTTAAGCACTAAGAATTATTTATCTAACTAACATTTATATCACAACACATTTATATAACTACATTTATTTATGTTAAGAACTGTTAAACAGTTTATTTATATCACCGAGTTCATATCTGGTTACTTGTATATATGAGACTGTCCGTCCGCCTTCTCCCGGCCAATATTTATATAGCGCGTAACAATCTAGAAGCCACTCGAAGCCTTCCACGCGATAATGACCGGCACACAAAGGAACGAGGTCACGGCGCAATTAAGAGTCCAGCCGCTGCGGCACCAGGGATCGCGTGATCGCTCTTGTTCAGTGGCGGCGTTGTATATTCTTCACTCGGGGCGTACGTCACACTGCCCCCTCCTTAAGACTGTTTCGTCCCGGAACAGTTCTTGATGACGAAATTTACATGCATTGCCCTTGGTACACTTTGAAGTCTTGAAGAAGTGACAGTCGATGGTCCGCTGGAGTTCTCCTTTCTGTCTGTTAGGGTTAAAGCTGCAGACGAGAATTTCGATACCGGTATAGCGGAAGAGGATCTCTAACATGTTCCTAATAACTCTCCAATCCAAGCCATCTAGTCCACAGCCTAACTTCGGTACTGCCAACTTCAAAATGTCATTTTCTAGCAGATGATCCTTCAAGTCACACAGCGAGCTCCATAGGTTGCGATATGACGGCTTTTGGTACGAGCGTGGTTTTGTGACCAGGTAGTAGATATACCGCTGCTGTTCTGTATTGTTATCCCTCAGTCGTAGCGTCTTCCCGACGGATGGACCTTGGTTGGCCAGTTCTTGTAGTCGTCCAAATTTTGTCTTAAAGACTGACGCTATGCCGCGTGACATCTTTAAGTCTTCCGATACGCAGTGGCCGAGGGAATAATCTGAGGACACGGTGAACAGATCTCTATATTCTTCTGTCGTCACGCCATACCGCGCCTTGTGACCAAAGGAATACTGTTCCATGAAGTCTTCAAAAGTCGGTTCCTGAGCTATGATCCGACGAACCGTTGCTCCATGCTGGTCTTCATTGTTGTCACCGGCGAACGGGGCTAGCCGATTAAAGTGTACTACTCTCGGCTTCCCGGTAGGTGTTTTTCTAATTCTGTATATCACGTCGTTTATTCTCTTAACGACCTCATAAGGACCTTCCCAATTTCTTTGTAGCTTTGGTGATAAACCTCGGCGCCTTTGAGGATTGTAAAGCCACACTAAATCCCCTGGTTGGTATCCACCTTTTTCTGCCTTGATGTCATACTGGTCCTTCATTCGGTCGCTGGCAGCTTGAGTGTTTATGCGGACTTGTTCATGAATGTCGTTCATTCTTCTCCGTAAGTCCGTTACGTAATCTTCCCCGGCCAGATCTTCCCCAGGTTTACTGCCGAACACCAAGTCACATGGCAGGCGCAACTCACGCCCAAATAAGATGTTCGCAGGACTTTGCCCTGTGGTTTCATGCACGGATGAACGATAAGCCATTAAGAACAGATGAAGATGTCGGTCCCAGTCTCTTTGGTGGTTGGAGACTACCTTCGACAAATATCGGTTGATCGTTCTGTTCATGCGTTCAACCATGCCATCGGACTGCGGATGTAATGCAGTTGTCCTCGTTTTATTAATCCCTAATATCTTACAGATATTTTGGAAAACGGCAGACTCAAAATTTCTCCCCTGGTCGGAGTGAAGTTCACGTGGAACTCCGAATCGGCATATACACTCCTTGACTAAGGTTTCGGCGACCGTGATAGCTTCCTGGTTGGGTAATGGATAGGCCTCAACCCATTTGGTGAAGTAGTCCATGACAACCACGATGTATTTATTTCTGTCTTCGCTTTCCGGAAATGGTCCGGCCACGTCAATCGCAATGCGTTCAAATGGACTGCCAACGTTGTATTGACGCATTGGAGCTTTCCGTCGTATATGAGGGCCGTTGCTTCCAGCGCAAACCACACATTTCTTGCACCAGTCTTTAACGTCTTCCTTGCAGTTAACCCAGTAAAATCGCTGGCGCAATCTTTCTAATGTTTTGTTGACTCCAAAATGGCCACCTCCAGATCCGTCATGGATCTCTTTCAGCACGTCTGGAATTCTATTCTTAGGAATAACCAACTGAGTTCTCTTCTCAGTTCCATCGGTATTTTCCACCAAACGCTTTAACAGGCCATCTTCAATCATCATCGAGTCCCATTGCGCCCAGTATGATTTTACACTCTGTGAGTGTGGTGCAACTTCTTCCCATCTTGGTTTTCTCTCTTCTGCTTTCCACTCCAGCAGTATTTTCAACGTCGGGTCATTCTCTTGGTCTTCGCGTAGTCCATCGGGCTGCCAATTATCGTCGACTACTGTTGTCCTGGCGACAGTAAAATGTTTCTCTTCCAGTCGACTACAATGCTTGCACTCATCTTGGCATGGCCTTCTGGACAATGCGTCGGCATTACGATGGCTGGTACCCGCCCTATGATCGATTTTGAAATCGTATTCCTGTAGTCTTTCAATCCATCTAGCCACCTGACCTTCAGGATTCTTGAATTGTAGCAGCCATTTTAATGCAGCATGATCAGTCCTAATCAAAAATCGTCTTCCGTACAAATATTTGTAGAAATGTTCCACGGATTTCACGACTGCCAAGAGTTCTTTTCTAGTCACACAGTAATTCCTTTCTGGTTTTGACAAGGTCTTACTAAAGTAGGCAATAACTTTCTCATGCCCATCTTGTATCTGGGAAAGAACGCCACCAATTCCAACGTTGCTGGCATCTGTGTCTAGAATGAATTCTCCTTCAGGTAAAGGATAACTCAAGACGGGTGCGCTTGTCAAAGCATGTTTTAGTTCTTTAAATGCAACTGTACAGTCCATTTCCCAGATAAATCTTCTTCCTTCTTCAGTAAGCCTTGTCAGTGGCTTGGCTATGTTGGCAAATCCAGGTACATATCGCCGATAATAGGTACACAAACCAAGGAAACTTCTGAGTTCGTGTTTGTCCCTAGGTGCTGGCCAGTCTCTCACAGCCTTTATCTTCTCCTGGTCGACTGCAATACCCTTACCGGAAACCACGTGTCCCAGGTAATGAACTTCTCTTCGAAACAGGTGACACTTCTTCGGGCTAAGTTTCAGGTTAGCCTTCCTCAATCTCTGGAAAACCTCTTCCAAATTCTTCATGTGGTCCTCGAATGTCTTACCAACCACAATAATATCGTCGAGGTACACTAAACAGGTTTTCCAAGATAGCCCGGCCAATACTGTTTCCATGAGTCGTTCAAACGTTGCAGGAGCATTGCAGAGCCCGAACGGCATTACGGTGAATTGCCAAAGTCCTGTACCAATGGTGAAGGCTGTCTTCTCTTTGTCTTTTGGATCCAAATCCACTTGCCAGTATCCGCTCTTTAGGTCCAAAGTGGAGAAAATCTTTGAGCCAGCTAAGGTGTCTAATGTGTCGTCTATTCGAGGTAGCGGGTAGCTATCCTTCTTCGTCACGTTGTTAAGTTGACGATAATCGACGCAAAATCGTGTAGAGCCATCCTTCTTCTTCACTAACACTACTGGTGAAGCCCATGGACTGCTTGAAGGTTCAATCACACCTTCCATCTTCATGTCCTCGATTATTCGTTCTGCTTCCTCACGTTTCGCCAGTGGTAGTCTTCTTGCTGGTTGACGGATGGGTCTTGCGTCTCCGGTGTCTATTTTATGGTGAACTACATTAGTTCTCCCTTTGTTCTTCTCATCAAATTGGAACACATCTTTAAAATTTCCAATTAGATTCTTTGCCTTCGTTCTCTGGTCGGCGGTCAATTCTTCAAACGATGTTGTCAGTTGATTGATTAACGTGTCCGGGACTTTCCGAGATGTGTTCCCTGTGGCCTTTACAGTTCTAATAATCGAGGATACTGTCATGCATTCTCCTACAATTGTTCCTCTCTTCAGAACAACAGGATAAAAATTGACGTTCATTATTCGAACTGGAATTACCTGGCTGGCTTTGACCAGAGATTTTCCAACAACAATTCCAGTGCCAGTTTTGGCATCATCATTTTTGGGCTCCAGCATAACGATACTTCCCTCACAGAAACTACCATCTAAATGTGCTCCCAGGATAGTTTCACTTCGTTCTGGGAGGGTGATGTCTTCGGCCATTAGTACACGCACAACCTTGTCGTCTCGTGGATTTAATATCAGTTCTTCTTCATTGACCATCATCACTCCCTTCTTCAGGTCAAGTTTAAAACCATGCTTTGACATTGCGTCCATTCCGAGTATTACTTCATCTTCAACTTCAGCTACTAGTGCACGATGTTTAAAGGAGGTGTTTCCAATAGAGATGGTGACATCTACTTCTCCTAATGCGGTAGCTTGTTCTCCCGTTGCTGTGCGTAACCGCCACTTGGTTGGTTGAAGATGCGTCTTGCCAGTTTTTCTTATGAAGTCGGGTCTAATTATAGTTTTTGTCGCACCCGTATCCAGTAGCATTTTCATTGGCCTTCCGTTAATAGAGCCATCCACATAGATGCTATTGGCTTTATGATGAAGAGATGCGACATAACTGATGGATTGTGGAGCTACTAGATTACGGGTCGACAGTTGCTCCTTCGCATCAACCCGATTTAGTTTTTCCGACTCCTTTTCTTCCTTTGCAGATTCAGTCTTCTTATGCATCTTTCTACAAAGTCTCTGCGGATGGCCCAGTTCACCGCAGTTCCAACAACGGAGTTTCTTTCTTCCGGTGAACACTTCACTTGCAATTCGTCGCATTGTCTCTTCTAGATCTTCAGAGTTTTCCTTTCTCTCAGCATCGATATTTCGCACTCGTGATTGGTTACGTGAAGCTTGTTTGGCAGCTTCATGCTCCAATGCATATGAGAGCGCATCAATTAAAGTTTTAGGACGGGCCAATCGCAGTGCTTGTTGAGTTTCGCTGTCTCGAACTCCGTAGATAAATGATTGAGTGGCCAAGCACTCCAAAACGCTGTCAGGAGCCGTAGGATGTGCGAGATGAACCAAACGAGCTACGTCAACTTCAAATTCTTGAAGGCTTTCCTTTGAACTCTGATACCGGTTCCTCAGTTGCGTCTGGTACACCTGCTCCAGATGCGCATTTCCATACCGCATATCCAATCGCTTGACTAGCTGGTCGTAGTCTTCTTGTTCGTCTTCTTTCAGCGTTTGCAGGATGTCGATAGCTTCTCCGCGCAACGAGACAGTCAACGCAGTAGCCTTCTCCTCGGATGTCCAATTATTCGCTTTTGCGGCCGCTTCAAATTGTTTTAAATAATTTGGCCACGAAGACTTCCCATCAAATTCCGGTGTCTTTATGTGCATTTTTGAAGTAGTTTCAGATTTTACTACTTTCCTTTCTTCTACTACACCCACCTTTGCTACATCGGAATTCGACATTGACGTCGATGTAATTTTAGTGAATTTTTCCTGTATTTCTTCAATCTTCTTGTCATACTCATCTTTTAAATTCTTTAGGTCTTCTTCGGTTTTTCTAGAATTCTCCTCTAATTTTTCTTCTAAACTTCTAGAATTTTCTTCTAATTTTTCTTCTAAGCTTCTAGAATTATCCTCTAATTTTTGTTCTAATGCTCTAGAGTTTTCATCTAATTTTTGTTCTAATGTTCCTGTCAATTCTTCTTTTAATGTTCTAGAAATTTCTTCGGCTTTTCTAGAACTTTCTATTAATTTTTCTTCTAATGTTCGAGAATTTTCTTCGGCTTTTCTAGAACTTTCTATTAATTTTTCTTCTAATGTTCTAGAACATTCTTCTGATTTTCTAGAACTTTCCTGTAATTTTTCTTCTAATGTTCTAGAACTTTCTTCCAATTTTTGTTCTAAGGTTCTAGAACTTTCTTCGGATTTTCTAGAACTTTCTGTCATAAGTTTCTCAATGTCGGATAGAGATAGGTTACATGAAATTTCGAATAAGTAATCTTCAATATTTTCACCAGCAGCGATTAATGCTTGCCGCAGACGAGATTGTAGAACGCCTTTCAGTCCCGTCGTATCTAATTCTCGTTCTTCCAGTTCTCTCTTGAGATCACTTACTTTTAATTCACCTAATTTTACTTGTTTAGTCGTCATTTTATTTATTTTATTTACACTTCACAGTTATGAACAACCCCACACCTGACACCAATTGTAACGTTTTTATTTATATGGGTGAAGTGTAAAACATAGACAAATATTATTAACAAAAGAATACGTTTATTAAACGGTAATTAAATAAAGATTAAATATTAAAAGATAATAAAAACAACTAACACTATGATTAAATAATTATAAACACTAAGAATATTATTAAATGCTTAAGCACTAAGAATTATTTATCTAACTAACATTTATATCACAACACATTTATATAACTACATTTATTTATGTTAAGAACTGTTAAACAGTTTATTTATATCACCGAGTTCATATCTGGTTACTTGTATATATGAGACTGTCCGTCCGCCTTCTCCCGGCCAATATTTATATAGCGCGTAACAATCTAGAAGCCACTCGAAGCCTTCCACGCGATAATGACCGGCACACAAAGGAACGAGGTCACGGCGCAATTAAGAGTCCAGCCGCTGCGGCACCAGGGATCGCGTGATCGCTCTTGTTCAGTGGCGGCGTTGTATATTCTTCACTCGGGGCGTACGTCACGGTAAAGAGTCATTTGAATCGGTTATAATACCCTAATGTAAAATTAACACAGGTTAATCCATCTGGTACGGATCTAATTGCATTTAATAAATTCTCTGTGATCCCATCACTCCTAATGCACTATCGCATTAGCCTGTGTGTGTGCAGTATGTACATGATACGAGCAGACACTCTGCTCATACTACTAAGTCACAGATGAACCATTACTTGAAAGATTAAATATCTACCTATATCGTCAGGTCTTTACTTATATACAGAGGGTAACAGAAATAAGTGCATTAAATTTACCCAATGACAGAATTCGTAAACCTTCTAAATATTGAGTTAAAATTCATGAATGTTTTGATAACAATTTCCTTACCTGCCTATGAAATCTATGGTCGATAATAAAACGGCTAAACTCTATTTCGATAATTTAATTTTATTAATACAAGTTGGTATTTCAAACTTGACAGTATTAGCCAAGAAGCATTGGTAACAACATTCATTTCATTTCGGCTATAGTTCTTTGCTACTCCCTTCATACTAAAATGGTCTCAACAAATTTATTTGGTTTGTCAAAATTTATTTGAAAAAATTGATATGCGATATTTGTCAGAATCAATTGTTTTATAATTGTTATTGGATAAAATTATGAAAATACCTAAATGACTCGTTAATGTATGAGGGATAAAATTGCTAAAAAAAAATGAGATTTAAAAAAAAAAGTTACTAAGACATTGTTGCTGTCTACCGGTTGTCACTGTATAAATTTAATGTAGATATTTGTTTCTACTACAGTCTGTATTTGTAATTTGTCTGTGGGAACACAATACCTCGGAATATGATTTATTCTTGTAAAAAAATCAGTTACTACTGAAAGTTTTGTGTTTAATTATTGTTTACACTCAAACCAAAAAGTCTGGTTTTTAAAATTAAAACTAACTAAAATAGTTTGTATAAGAACTAATTGCACAGTTTTTGACTATTGAAAATTTAGACAATAATTGAACACGAATGAGCTGTTCCAAGTATACAGCTTTTTCTAATTTTTACATACTATTTTAAAAATAAATAAATGACAAAATATAATATAATATAATTTAAAAAAAAATTATGAACATAATAATATAATTACAGTAGAACGCCGATTATCCGAACGCCGATTAACCGAATCCTCAATTATCCGAATCGGTCCTAAGCAAATATGCGCTGATGCTCTCTCTCTCTCTCTCTCTCTCTCTCTCTAGTGCACTACTTACGTAATTCCTTGTATCTTACTGTTCTTATTTTTGTTTTTGTTTTTTTTTTGCTACTATGTACATAGGTTGTACCTCTATTATTGTTGTGAATTTTTATACATACTTTGTATTTTTGTTAAGACCTGATGGGGTTGCAACTTACCTACTCTGATCGAGATGTTCAAGTGAGCGTTATTGTAGAACTGTGTTTGTTAAACTTAATAAAGTTTATTCCATGTGTGACAGTTCGTTTTTCTTTATTACCAGTTTATGTCCGATTATTCGAATTTTCGATTATCCGAATCGACCCCGGTCCCAATTAATTCGAATAATCGGGGTTCTACTGTACCAACATTTCTGATAAACGGTGACATCGGTGTTACTATAATAATAATTATACAGGCTGTTTCAAAACCATACCGACAAACTTCCTGGAATTCTAGAGGATAATAAAACAATCACCTTTTATTAATAAACCCATGTCCGAAAAGTGCTTTTTGTCAATTGTTTTTGGTTGCAACTTGATTTCAAAATGTTTATCTTTAAAAATTTCTTTTTATTGCTATATTGCTAAAACAACACATTTTTTAACATGGATATGTTTACAAAAATTAATTGTTTTGATGTGCTATACAACACCTAGAAGTTTCTCGGTATATTTTTAAAACTCCTTGTGTTGTATCTGTCCTCTCCCGTATCCGGAAAGATCGCAAGGATGGGAGTGCAGTACGAGGCGGACATATTATTCTTATAAAGAAAAGATCAAAATAAACTATTCCGTAGTCAGGGAGAATAAGTGGTTACGTTTGAAAATGCAATTTTTCAGTGCCTTTTTTATTTTAGTTCTTCTGTAAATCTTGGTTTTAGAATAAATAATTTTCTTTAGAATCATTATAAATCAAATATATTCTAAAATTCAGTGCATTAAATAATATTAAATTAGGGAAAACCCTATTGTTATGTTAGTAGATTGAAATCATTTGGACCATATTTCGAATTATCCAGTTATTTCCCACGACGCCACGGCTATAATAAAATGCGTTATTAATGCAAAACTTTTTTTTGGGCTACGCAATAGGCTTAGCCCAAGGGTAGGAAAATAATAATTATTGGACAATGATGAAGATAAGTTAATATTAATTACTAGTATTTCTTGACCGTTGGTATGATAGGGAAAAGTTATTGAAGATTCACTCTTGGTTAATAATTTTATTAAATTATCATTTATTGAACAATCCGACGTTTGTGTTTCTAACAAACGCTCATCAGGGTTATATTAATATGTAGTTGGAAAAACTATCAATTATATTACGAAAATTAATTGATACAAGGATGAAAATATCGTCATACAATTTAAAAAATGATAAAATACGTGCATACATTAGAACTACAAAAGTAAAGTAATACCTAATAACTTAATTTTGTTTACATAAAGCGTGTTAATTAAAAATCAAAACTTCTCCATTAATTTTAGACAAAAACGTTTCATATAAAAAATCTAGATAATTAAATTCTACATATAAATCATTCAACATGATTAGAAACCTGTAGATTCCAATTTGAAATTTTATAATTATTGCTCATTTGTAATAATAACCGTGGAATAGAAACAAAATTATAAAGAAATGCATATCATTTTAACTCAATTTAAATTCAATTTTCATATAAAAATTACAGTTAATTATATTTTACATCTAAGTTACCAAACATATTTTGTTTTTATATTCTACAGTCTCACATTTTACACAGATTTTGTTTATTTTTATTTTGTAACCCGCTAAATTGAAATTCTGACAGTTCAAACGATATGCATATCATTGTAATTTTGTTTAAATTACATGGCTATCACTACAAATGAACAATTTAATTTAATAGGTTACTGAACGTACAGAATAAAATATGCTTGGTGATTTAGGAATAAAATTTAATTATCTACAACTTTTATTTGAAACATTTTTGTCTAAAATTAATTGGAAAGTTTTGCGTAATGAAAAACTGATTTCCCATGTTAAATTTCTATGGACCGCTTTTTAATTAACACCCTGCATAATTCTGGAAAATTTTGCAAAGTCAAAACAGAAAATACCGGTATAACAAAATTTAGTATTGTGATGGTCACACATTCTGTATATGAGTGACAATATTGAACAGTACGTTCGAGCAAGGGGCATGTAAAATGTGAAACTATTTCTGGTACCGACAATGGGAGTATAAAATTGAAGGAAAGAGGGAATGAGGACCATCAACGCAGTCATTAATTATTTTTTTTATAAATGTAGTACAAGTACATTTTCGCGATGTTCAAGAACACCCCCAAAATTAAGCATAACCAACAACTGTTTCTATATTTCTGAATTTATAGAGTACCGCCTGTGAACTTTCTAATAAATATATTAAAAATAAACTAGTCTCTCACGCATTCGGTAAGAGTTCATCCCCCATTATTCCGAATACGGGAGAATCCACTAGCACGTTATATTAAAATAAAAAATAAAAATTCGGTATTCCTGGAACGTACTACTATTTTGACTTTTATGTAGTTTAACGTCTCTTCTAAAGTGAAATTTATTCCTGTGCAATTTAAATATAATTGTACTCGTAATCAAGGGTTTCAGTGACCAACATTTTTGTTATTTGTACATAT
This sequence comes from Harpalus rufipes, assembly GCA_951394225.1. NCBI lineage: Eukaryota > Metazoa > Arthropoda > Insecta > Coleoptera > Carabidae > Harpalus > Harpalus rufipes. The sequence goes on from OX596274.1 coordinate 66,293,490, forward strand.
GAGTTTTAGCAATTACAAAAGTAAACAAACTATTGTAACAAATGTAAATCAATTATTATTTAATGTTCGTTCAAATTTTGAAATATTTACTCTTTCATGTATTCTAGTTTATTGCAACATTCAAATAAAATATATATTTATGTACAATATTGCATTCAAATGAATTTATTTTTAAATATTTCCATATTTGATTTTCAAATGTCATTTAAAATTTATCACAATTTTCAAAACATTAATAATAACTTTCAACTGGTTTTTATCAATCAATATAAAAAAGAATTAAATTTCCGCATGTCACGCTCGTGGTACGTGACGTATTTATTTTGAAATTCATCGGTCTCCCTAATTGATAACAAATTAAAACACATGTCGCATTCCCGGGACAATTCGATTCATTACGTACAATGTCGGCTCAACAATAATTAATAAGATATTTTTCGTTGTTCACGTTGCAATACATCACCTTCTCTCGTCGTATTTTGTTCAACACAAGTAGAAACTTCTTGGCCATGTACCAGTTCATATTATAGAGGCTTATATCATTTCAGTAGACTTCTAATTGATGTAAATTAGTACATTATGTATCAAGTCCACAAGGTATTATTTTAATGGATGAAGTAGGAAGGCAGTTTTTAGAATGAGCTACAATTTAACCCAAATATTCAACATCCAGTAAGATAGCTACCGACAATTTATTCAAAACTAGAACGGAAATGGAAGTATACAATAACTAAAAATAGAAAATATTAACAATCTGTGCATTTTATTAATTCTGACGGAATAGTCGCACTACTGACTTAGTTTATCACATTTTACAACTTTGTTTATAATTGCGTGCAAATTAATTTAGCTGATTTCTGGTTGTCATAGATAAGCACACAAGCCCTTTATAATTCATAACGGTACTAGGACTATATTAAAATGATACAAATTTTATTTATATTAACTTTAATCATTATATAACACAATTTTGAATAAATTATCAGTGAAACATGATAAATCACTATAGAAATGTATTGACATGCAAGTCAATAAATATGTTTTTGCCAATTGACAGTAAAAGAGCTATTTTGACAGCTAACAAACTGTAAAATGTCACTTTTCCTGCCGAGGTACTAACAATATTTTTAAAATAAATAAATAAATATTTCATCACGGCATATTAACCATTGCTGGGTGTGCCAATCTGCTTCATACACAGATATCGGTAATGATGGAATATTTGTACCGTGCGGGCGCTTACCAGGCGTCACCTCACGGGCACTCAATGCTGGTGTGGACAGTGCGCCACAGGGGTCAATTTTGTGCCATTAAAATTCGATGTAATATTTGGCGTCGGTCGGGATCGAACCCGGGACCCCAGATTTGCGACCAGACACTCAGGCACACGGCCACGAGACCCCATACAATATTTTTAACGTCTATTATTGCAACCGTACAACAAATGCGTAGCAACCGTACAACAAACGCATAGCAACATAATTTGATGGCGATAATTTTCAAAATAGATACTAAAGATAATTACTAAATTAATATAAAATGTAAAATCTGCAAAAAATACGTATTCAACACGGCATTAAACACATATTTATAGATTCAGCAGAATTCTGGTACTTAGTGCCTAGTTAAACAAATAACTATTTTCTCTGATTGGTTTTCAAAGTATGATTTTATTGCCTGGTGGTACTGTGAATAAAATTATTCAAATTCGTTTTTACATAGCAACCTTTAGCAATATGGGTCTCGTTTTTATAACTTTTTCTAGTCTCATTATACGACAGTATGATACCGATTTAGTACTATAACGTATGACTAGTCCAGAAACTGCTTTCTTGTAACTGTGAGAATATTTTGACATTAAATATTTATGTTGTTAAAATATTCAAAAATGGACAGATCACCTAAACAGTAATTTCAACTTATAATCAAGTTCCCAAGTCCATAAAGAAAAAAAAAAGGAATTGGGCAATAGTGTTTTAGAAAGGGGATACATACACTTAATGACGGAAAGATGGTTCGGACAATTTTGAAAACATATTCAACTTTTGATTTTTTACTATTGAACGTAGAAAAAAATATTTATATATTATGACTTTGAAAGCTTCTGTCAATATGTATTTATTCGTTGTATATTTTTGTTTTTATGTATTGCTGAAGCGATACATTTGTGTTTTTGTTAATGATTACTTTGTATTGGAGTTTAATTATTTGGTATAATCTAAGCTTTACTAACTACATTAAAGAGAATCTATGTAAAAGTATTAATTTAAATTTAATTTTCTATGTGGAACGAAACGCAAATTCAATATGGATTAGTGGTATAGCTGGAGAATTTAATCCTCTACCAAATATATTAAAACATTTTTATTAAATGAAGAGGTACGCTTTCAGAGTGTAAACTGAATCGTAAATAAATATGTATGTTACGGGAAATATTCGTAAGATTTGCAGAGTTGATATTAATGTATATCACTATTGGGTAAAGTTGATGTAATTAGATTTTGTGTAATGCTTTTCTCAATATTTGAATATTTTTTAGCTTGTAAATTTTCTAAACATATCTTAACATAACGTAATCTGACAGCGTTTGCAATGGTGACATTGCTGAGGCGATGTTAGCTCTACATTCCGGCGGACTTTGCCCGTAACATACATACATCGGTCTGTACTTTTTTACTAGATTATTTTGAATATTACCAAATTTTTTTTCAAAGTTTTTTTTACATTAAAATGCTTACATATCTGCAGTATAAGTTTTTCTACCGGGTGTTCTACTTTCGTGCAGTGATATGCAACTTTATATTCTTTTAATGGAACACTATATATTTTGACAAAAAAAATGTTTCCCTTTAAAACAGTTCTTATTCATTATAGCCCTAAAATGATCTGTAAACTATTCATGTTTTTATTAATAAATAATCAAACAGAGAGGATCTATGAAACAATAAACAATAAAAAAAATTATAAAAGATGTTCGAATGTCTGCTTTTCATTATCAATACATTTTTTTGCACTCTGTGAGTAAAATGTGTTCTAACTGCATAAGCATGCTTCTTGTAATTGATGAAAATGCTATTGTCATGTCTTCAATTATAGTTGGAACATCTTTATACACTTTTTCTTTGACATATCTTCACAAGAAAAAATATAATGGCGTTAGATCCAGCAATCTTGCAAGCCATTTTATTTCTCCATTTCTCGCAATCCATTCCTCATATGTTAAATTTAAATACTGAGTTACATTTCTTGCGGAATGTGTTGAATAACTTCAGAACCACTAGTTTAAAAAATATTTTACTTTCTAATCGGATGTCCCCTTGGTCTTATAAGATTATCTTACAGTATTTTATTGTATATTTAATAATATAGAAATTATTTGAGTTAACTCATTTAGCTGTTTCATACATACAGACAAATTCTATACAATATTTAAACTTTAAAACATTTGATTATGCGTATGATTATATTTACAAAAGAATCATTATCTAATGCTCATGTTACACAAGTGAAAATATTAAATAGTAAATGATAATGTATAAATAATTTAGTTTTGTTATTTATTTTATATTCACATCACTAGTTTCTTGAATATTTATATCTCATTTTATACCACATTTGCAATGACTAATTTATATAATGAAAAATACATATAGGTACGATACAAAATTTCGAATATTTAATTTTAAATACATGGCCAACATAATTGAAAAGTTACTGGTATTATGAATATTTATACTTTTTTAAAACAATTAAGTATTTATTAGGTACAAGAAATTCTACAGATATTAGATTGTATTATCTTGTGTCTCATCGCATGATGGGTACGTTTACAGAAATGTTCAAAATATGACGTATGACAAAATAACCATCTATAATTAACATTTTTATGCAAATAGCTGTATGACAAGGCGCAGTATTTTCATATATTATACAAGACGATTGAAAATTCTCGATTATACGAAACGTGTTGCCTGGAAACACCACGAGACCAAAGGTCGAGTGGTATTTCCAATAGGCAACTCGTTAAGTATGTCGAGAATTTTCTATTGTCGAGTTGTATACAGGTAGACTACATCATGAATAAAAAATAAATTAATTAGTAAATTTAACGTAGGCCTGTAGTCTATTTTCTTTTGACAGAAACACCAAACTGTATGCCACGTAACCTATCTTTTTAAATATAGCTGTAGTAGTGCGTAATATTGAATTGAAATGCTCGCATTGCAAAATAAATGCCCGTATTTCAAATAAACTAGCAACAGTTCAGTTTCTGGATTTGTGATCAAAATAATTTACTTACTTGTCAAATTTTTACTTCAATAATTTTACTGTCAAATAATAGCTGCGTTCAATTATTTGTTTCGGTGCATTTGGAGCTGACAGTGTCATTACAGATGCCTACTTAAAGCATATCAAGCACAATTTTTCTCCTCAAAGTCTAACTACAGATTCATTTATATGCTCGATACTGTGTTCGAAGGAAAAGTTCATACTTTATGCTCCGTAAATAAAATTAAAAATGTCATTGACAGTTCTGAGTACATAGAACAAAATAATCAAACGCACCTGTAAGTGAATATACGAATGTTGGTATATTCGAATATACAAAGGTTCGTATATTCGTTCACCATGGTGACTCAATAATAACCGCTGTAATACGTGATAACTAAGGAAAATCATACATTCTTATTGGTTTATAACTTGATGAATGATATAGTCATATCGATTAAACTGTCTGTTCTACAAAAAGTGGCATCGAAAAAATGACGTGTGCAATTATTAAAACTTATGCTAATTATTCTATATTAGTATTGTTAAATTTTTCTTTTAACTGACAATTAATAAACAGCAAACAGTTTAACCAAAGATGAAAAATACTAAACCTAAGATGTATATTAATAAAAGATAAAGCGTAGTTTATACTAATAATATAGATATAACTTACTCGTATATGTAATTAAGTGATAGTACAGGTCCAGGGTAATACGGCAGTCTAGCATCAGTGTACATACATATTCGCTTGACATTGTGCTGGTTCATCTAATTTCATTTCATGCTTAATATTTGTTCGTTATAAATTCATTAAGCTGTCAGTGCTAGCTGTATATGGATATACATTTTTGAATGAATGTTTTATGTAAATATTCAATTTTATCTTTGTGCTCATGATATTGTGTAGGTCCAGGTTTAGATTAAATGAAATTTCAATTATTTCAGTTTGAATTTTTAAAAAAATATTTAAAAATCATGTTTGTTTTTGATAGATAAACAAAATTACTCTATGTCAAATAAAAATATTCGTTTCTATACTTGTTTTGCATTAATGGAAATATTTTTTATAGGTATTGTTTAACAAATATAAAATATAAAGGATCGTTATTTTCATAGAAAACCTACTGAAATTGCTTTTATAGAAAGATATAATTTATTTTTGATTTGAATGAAATAGAATTAATAGCAATGTACATAAAGGCATGAAACTTTCTCACTAAATATAGATTATATATTTATTGCACTGAAATATTTGAACTATTCTTGTTAATAAAAAAAAAAATGTAACACAATTACACAATTTATATTTGTGCTGGTGTTTCAAAAGTTACGCATGTACTTTTGGTATATAATATGCGGGGGAGGGGGTTGCTTGGTGTAACACAAATCAAAATTAAAAGTAATTCTTTTATTGTCTTTCTAAGATATTGATAAAAATGTTAAAAATAAATTTAATGCTTCATTTAGTTGTTCAACATAAATCATTTAGGTGGCTATGTCGATGATATAATTTTATTAATCATTCATTGGGCTCGAAAGCATAATCGTTGAACAATTATTTGAAAACACTTTGTGACAATAGATGTGGAAAATGAAAATATCTTGTTTTCTAATATTATTCATTTTTAATAAAATTTATGTGTTAATATTTGTTTTTATCAATAACTTCATAATGAAGGGCAATCATCAAATTTGAACTTAATTTTCGAATGGGCGTCTTTTGAGACAATAATATCAAGTAGGTATGCACATTTTAGAATTCATAATCTGAAAGAAGGTTATGTCGGAAGTCATGAAAATGATCAAACATACCAGTTTTGATACCAACTGAGTTATCCCAAGAAACTAAATAAAAAGTTAAGTACTTATGTAAAATAAATAGGAAGAAAATATTTTAAATAAAAAATAAATATTTTTAAAATTTACGAATGTCACAAAAAATAAACCGCTTAAAAAGTTATTTTAAAATGTGACAGTTTCAATAAAATGTTAAGTGAAATTTTATATAGTGACGTAAAGCTCATAATCGAAATATTCTTTAAGAAAAGGAAAACTCTAAGCTTATTTAAATATCATCTTTCAAAGTTCGAAACCATTTCTAACGTATATAGTAACTTATTTTAAGTTTTTTAATCAAAAAGTTTTAATAACGTTGAAGTATATTTATAGTCTATCATCTGTGAACATGTAACAATATTGTTGCGTTCTCGTTAATATCAAATTTAAAATACCTAAAACAGTATTGAATATCATAAAAGTTTTACATATTTTTCTATTTTAAAAACACGTACCTAGCTTTTTATTGCATTAATTAAAAGATATTAAATGATAAGTTCTACTTTCTAATATGATTTGAATATTGTAACTACTTAATTTTATACAATTGATAAGGGCGGTAAGTGTAGTTTACCGCTAGAGAATAATGTTGGAATACCGAGACGTAGTCCAGGTATCTAATATTATCCCAATGGGATATAAATGCACTTAACGTCTAGGATGCTTATTACATTTTTTGCACGATTGAATATTTTGTAGCATTTTGAACAATTAATCAAATAAAATTTAAAAATATTATTGATACTGTGAATAATTTTTCTAATGGTAACCTATGATTTGTATTTATTTTAATGCTGTTGCTAAGGTGTTGTACACATTATTTATTCACTTACCGCCCGTGGTTTTTTCAAACGAAGTACGATTTACTGCCTTTGTTATCTTAGCAACCAAATCTTGATCAGTAAACAAAACCTACTGCCTTGGAAACCCTATCGGTAAACATTTAAAAAAAATCTGGTCGTACAAAAAATATCTAATAATGTGAAAAGTATTCAATTATACTACTCGTATATCTATTAAGTCAGAGTTATAAAAATTCTATTGATTATTTATTGTTTCTATAGCGCTTAACAACATTTTAATTACAATGTGATAAGCTATCGTTTCGAACATATTGGACACGGAATGAAATAAGCAACCAATAACATCTAATTCATTAACCACGGATTGAAATTTGCTTCTTGTAGTTTTCGTTTCATTAGCTCTCATTGTATAAAAATAAGTATCCTAAACAGTGTGTTTCTGTATTTCTGCTTTCATAATTTGCAGTCGTAGAAAAAGTACAATTATGTAACTTTACAATCGCTGTTCATGCATAAAAAACTTTTGACTAAAGAAATGTTAATATAATATTTCTTTATCCTTATCATTAAAATGTTACTTTAGTAACAAGATTTCAGTAGATAAAGTGTCACTTTTAAACTCTGAGTACGAAAATTAAATACTCTTTCAAATTTATAAAAATATCAGCAGAATAAGAAGCAAAAATATCACCATCGTGCTACGAATCTGTTTTTCCAAACTTTCTTTTACAAATGTTAATAATTATTACTTTAAATTTGTTACAATACTTTTTTTTTTAATTATTCCTTATTCATTTTAAACAATTTATTATTAAAATGATATAATAGGTGCTCACGAACATGTGTACAAAGTTTTATACTAATCAATTTAACGGGAATTAAAGGTTAAATGATTTAGGTTGGGTTCAATCGTTTTACGGTTAAATTAGGTTATGATTAGGTTACTTTAGGTTACATTATACCCTATTTTGTAAAATATATGGGCAATATATACCTATGTGAATATCTTGTTCATGTTAGGTTAGATTAAATTATGGTCATAATGGTTGTTGCGCTCTCGGCTAAATAACCAACTTCAATGTACGTCTAACCGATTCCTTGGCTGCAGCAGTATTTACTGACAATTTATTTATGTTATTTATACTGACATTTTATTATAAATAATGCCCAATTATTTAAAATACCGACAAATTAATATACAGGGTGTTTACGGTCTTTTTGTTTTTTTTTTTAATGTGTGATACCACAGGTCAAAAGAAGGTGAAAAACATTAAAACACCTTAGTAAAATATTTATAATAAAAGAGATATAAATTTTTTTAGTTTTTATTTTTATGGAATTAAAACATAACGATAAGCGCTTTTATAACAGATGTTCAAAGTTATCACCCTGCTGCTGTATGCAAAGTCTTGCTCGGCGTATTCATGAATTAACGTACATTGCAAGGCCCATGCCTTGTCGAATTTCCGCCGCTGCTGTTTCCACCCGGTTACGGAGTTCTTCAGCGTCGATAATTTCGGTGGTGTATACTATGTTTTTCATATACCCCCACAAATAAAAGTCCAATGGTGTTAAGTCAGGTGACCGCGGAGGCCAAGAAACAGGACCGCCCCGACCAATCCACTTATTTCCAAATGCATATTTTAAGTGATGACGTACGAGACGACTGAAATGCGCCGGTGCACCGTCGTGGAGAAACCACATTTCTTGACGCACATTTAAGGGAACATCGTCTAAAAGTTCTGGAAAATTATTTTGCAAGAAAAACAAATAATTATCAGCAATTAGTCGTTCTGGCAACACAAAGGGGTCAATCAACTGTGAATTCACCAATCCGGCACATACGTTCACAGAAAATCTGTATTGAAAATGACCACGACGAACAACATGCGGATTTTCGAAACTCCAGATATGCATATTGTGGAAATTGTTTATGCCGTTACGAGTAAACGTAGCTTCGTCAGTCGCCAACACACTCAACGAAAAATTAGGTACTTCGTCATTTTTGCGCAAAAACCATCTATAGAACCGTACGCGCTGAGCGTGATCTTGAGGTTGTAAAGCTTGTACTCGCTGTACATGAAACGGATGTAGTTGACACTCGCGTAGTTTTCGCCATACAATTCGATTTGAGACACCTATTTGCCGAGCAATTTGCCGTGTACTGGTTGAAGGATTTTCGTCAACGAGGTTTAAAATTTGTATATCCGCATCTAAAATTCGTCGAAACCGACCAGGACCTCCATCACGTCCTTGATTATTTCGCAGATCGCCATTATCTCGAGCACGTATTACTAAATTAGTGAACTGATGGGGTACAGGACATTGCCTATTTGGAAATCGCTCTCTGTAAAGACGACTTGCCGCAGCTGAATTTTGATGTACTTCCCCATAAATGAGCATCATGTCAACTAATTCCTTATAAGAATACCGATGGTACATTGTTACCTTTTACACAATTAATAACAATAATCAATTAGAAACTGACGGTGAACAATTAAATAGTAACAAACTGCAACTGACAGATAAACAAATTAAAAAACAAAAGAGAGAAATTTGTCATTGCACAGGTTACTACAGCTTTTTTCAACATTAATTTACCTCCCTTTATAAAAAAAATCATATCTCTTTTATTATAAATATTTTACCAAGGTGTTTTAATGTTTTTCACCCATTAAAAATAAAACAAAAAGACCATAAACACCCTGTATTTACTAACATTTTAAATATGATACTGACACATTTTGTATTGATGCGTAGAATACTGTCCATTTACATTACGTACTGAAGTTTTATTATTATAAATACTGACAATGTATGTAAAATATAGACCAAAGTTGATAAAATATACTGATCTGATAAATAGCAGCCTTTGAATATTTATTATATTACTTTGTTATTTCTTAGCTTCCTAGTTTATTTTTTAATATTATCGCAGTAGAATACCCCCATTCTGATCAAAATTTAAATACCGAACTTCGATTTTAGATATTGTAGACTGATTGATTTGAGAAAATGCAAAAACAGACACCTCGTTGGTACGTCAACAAACAATTCTAGCTGAATTCTAGGACAAGTGACTATAGCAGACAGTGTCTTTGTAAGTTGAAACAGAGTCTTTTGTGTCGATGAACACAATATCGGTCCTAGGCGATGAAATGGAGGATGGATAGGTTTCGCGGGTCACTAGATGCCAAAGCAAATTCGCCTAGACTGCGAAAACATTGTTTTGTACTCCTATTGTTTCCTATGAATCCGGGGCTGTTCTATTCTTAAATGTATTTCCAATTCAAAATTAGAATTCAATGTGTTGATAATAACTCGTAACTCGTACATACGTACGAGAGCTTGGTGCGTGAGTAACTTGTTCACGATCTCGCACGCTCACGAGACTAAAAATATAATCACGACCAATCACGTACGACTTTTTATGTTTGCTTTACAGTCACTCACGCTCACGATTTTATTTTAGCACTCACGCCCGATACCGTCCGACGAGTCACGTTCGTGTCACATAATTGTTTCTGAATTTAAGATATTACTCTATTTAAAAAAAAAGTGAAGCAAATTTTATTTAAAATATACAGAGCGTTTACAGTCTTCTTATTTTTCATGGGTCAAAAGAAAGCGAAAAACGTTAAAACCCATATCCGGAAACGTTGCGTTACAGAGTTACAACCCTCTTTAGGTGCACCAAAACAGACACATTTGTTTAAATAATTTTGATACTAGTTGCACTAAAATTTTGAAACTTGGTATCAGGATACTACTTATTTAGATGCATATTTATACTTTGTTTTGTTTCTGTATCTCAACCAGAAGCGTCTCATTTGGGAAGGCATAAAGAAACATATCTGCATATACACCAGCACTAACGTTTTCCATTTTTTGTTAATTAAGAGAAAAAAATACCAATAAGGTAAATAACAATCATTATAAACAGATTTTGTTTTTATACAATTTTGTTCTATTTTCGAAGGCTACGGTAATTTTTTTTTAATATTAAGGGGCTGCTGCTCGAAATTAGATCATATCTGCTTTTAAAATTGAACATCTCATTAATCTCAAATTCCTTGGATATTGAAAAATCACTGAGTTAGTGAGAATGGGGAAAACAAAAATGAGCAAATCAAAAATGAATGCAATGCTAATCGTTTTCTCCTCCACCGGGGCAATGCTTCTGCCCGCAATGCACGTTCTGGATAATAAGATTCCTATGCCGGAATACCCACTTTATTTGCCGAATTTGGTACCATGTGACTTTTATCAATTTCCAAAAAAAGTCACAACTGAAGGGAACTCATTTTGTGTCTGTGAATAAGGTAAAAGAAAATCGGAGCCGCTGCTGAAGAAGTTGACACAAGAAGACTTGCACCATTGTTTCAAACAATGGAAAATTCGAAAGCAGCAGAGCATAGGGAGGGTAGGGGAGTATGTTGAGAGGGATATTTAATAAGTTTTAAAATTTTAAAAATAAAACCTACTTTTGCCATAAGTCCCCTTATTTATTTGCCACACCTCGTATTATTTATGTTTCCATTCACTTGGTTTGGCACTACTCGTTTTCTTCTTTTCTTAGTAAGTGAAATAAAAAATACGAGAAAATATTAATTTTGCTAAATTATTATTTATAATTTTTAACTGCGAATAAATATGTATGTTTTTAAATCACAATAAAATATTGATTTTATGGTAACGAAGACCGCAACTGAAAATTAGTTTTTTAGTACTAGAACTAAAAAGTATTTACTTTTTGGTACTAGCACTAGAAAGTCAACTCATTAAAAATCAGAAAGTTAAACTTTAAATTTATTTGCTTACATTAACTTTACAATTTACAATTTTTACAATTATTAACATTAAATTCTGATGGTACATAAATGTCGGTACCAGTAATTTCTGGAAATGTAGTTTTTAGTGTGGATCACAAAATGCATCTGTTATTTGCGAATAAAATGAATATTTTAATCAGAGATATCGTGTGTTTTTATTGACAAAAAAAATCTTGGATACGTCACCAGACGATATAATTAATGACGATGGGTTAATAGAAATTAAATTTAAAATTAAAAATAAACCATATACGTATATTATTACCAGATTCATGATCAAATGAATAATATATTCCTTAAAAAAATATTGTTACTATGTTGTTTGGACTCCTCTGGGAATGGTAATAGAACACGTAAAATATTGAATTTATGTACTCGTATTTACATTATTACTTTTATAATAATGTATCATTTCAGATTTTGAATGATAAATATTAGCTAAAAATATTGATCCAAAATTTATAGTTTTATGTAGATGTTATGAAAAGTTGTAGATCTTCGCCGCACGAGGAATGTCTCGCTTTAATGTTTCGTAAACAGGGGTGGTTACTTTGTAGGAGTGGGGGGTACGAAGTGTCCAGCCTACTATCGCCCTCGTCTCTCACGTCGCGGGTAAGCTTACCAAACCGGGCTTGTTCGGATTACCTTTCTTCTACTCCATATTCGTATTACTGGATGTTCGGATTAAAGGGTTTCTATTGTATTTCCAAACAAAAGAAGATTGGTAATGATAAGTTTTAAATAAGTAAAAAGAATGCAAAATAAAATATGTTTCTTAAAATTAGGATTTTTCGGATAAAAATAGGAGAAAATATATTACTCACGCCCGATAAAATTTTCAATCAATAATTTTATAAATATCCAAGTTTTTTATTTAGAATGCAGATATTTCAACATTATAACGTAACTTGCAAAAATTTTTTTAGAAAAAGATCCAAAACTAAGCGGTATGAAATTAAAATAAATCGATATGTTCAATTCATTTTATTTATCCCTATTGGACATTTTCGCATTTTATTATGTTTGTTATAATAATTTTGAAAATTTGAGTTGGTTTTATTTAAATACACATGTATTTAAGTACGCAGCAAAAAAAATGAATACTAACTTGACGGTACTGCTGCTTCTCTAGTAGGTACCACCACTGGTAGCCGTTAGATGTACTTTCAACGGTAGCGTCACCCTGTAGTGGTAGACAAACCGTTACACTCTCCCTCTATGTTTTTCTGTAGGCAACCGCTTCAGCTAACTAGGATTACATGGAGTGTGGGTTCTGGATGTTTCTTGGGTCTACCCCATCTTCATCACTGGGGCAACACCTTCTTCTCCTCGAGTCTGTAACTTCAATATTATTCGGTGTGAATTCAAATATGTCTGTAGTGTGATGTTTACTAATGTCGAGTTTTGGAGCTCATAACTGGTTGGGGATACTTGGAGAGTTATTGTGAGTGGTTCATCTCGCTTCGGGGCTAACTGCTTTACTAATCACCTTAGCACTGCTACTAAGAACATAGGACTTAATTAAAACCTCTTCTCCCGGGACAAAATTTCATCCTGCCATCAGTGTTTCTTCCGAACATCTTGTGGCCTTTTAATTTAATCCCTGGCGTCGACAAGAACATCTGCGAATGAGTAATGGACGGTAAGAAGTTTTCAGTATCGATGACCTAGTATGAATCATGGTCAATGTCATCTGGTGTTCTCATTCAAATGTTAAATATGCAGCACTAAATCCTGTTGACGACGATTTTACTATGGCCATAACAAACCTTATTGAAGATAAATGTGCAAATCCATACTTCGGGGTGGCTTTGTTAACACATTGCACATTTCCACATTCTGATTCACTTGCATCTTTTAGAGTAAAAAAAATTCTACCCATTTTCACATCATATCTTCGACTATGAAGATCCATTTGTGTCCATCCTTGGTCTCTGGAAGTGGTCCAACAAGATCTAACGCGAATGTTTCGAACCTCTGACTTGGAACAGGTGTATGTAGAAGTCCAGCTGCTTTTAAATTTTTCGTCTTACATCGCTCGCACTCCAAGCAACTTTTCAGATATTATTCGACATATCGTTTCAAGCCTGTAAAATAATACCTGATTTTAATTCTTTGCAGAGTGCGGTCAACTTCATAGTGACTAACCAGTGAGGAATCATGATAAGTTTGTAACACTTCCTCTTTCAGGGATTCGGGTACTACGAGTATCCATTGAAAAGTACATATCCCCTGAGAGCCCTTCTTTGGAAATCTTCAGAATCCGTGTTCTCACGATTTAATGATTTTTCAAATGTTTGTATCTTCCAATTGACTGATATATTGTGACAGTACCTACCTTACGTAATTCTTCAGTGAGAACGGGATATGACAAGTTGTCATCAGCTACATTTAATCTTCCATGTGTTTATATAATTTTTATGTTAAAGGTTTGAAGACTTATTTCAGCTCCTTCTAAATAGCCATGGAACTTGTGAACCTATTATAATATAATCTTCTTATCTTCGGAGCGTGCCTCTCTCCGTTTCTAACGGTACTGCTGTTTCTCTAGTAGGTACCGCCGTCGGTAGCCGTTAGCTGTACTACCAACGGTAGCGTCACCCTGTAGTGGTATACGAACCGTCAGATTGTCTTTTGTTTTATTATATTAAAATAAAACCATAAAATATTTTTTATATCTTCTTACTCTTATGTAATACTAGAACTGCATAATATCGATATTTATAAAATTGCAAATAGTTACTTATTATTGTCACCATTTATTAATTAAATATATGTGATATAGAGCGGGTTTCGTATGTACCTACAGACATGCATATTTATTTTTGAGACCTTCATACTTATATTAGTATCTACTTTAAATTTATTGCTTCCTTAAATGTTTAAAGTCGAACTGTTGTATTTCATCATTTTATATAATTGCAATCCATTTTCCATTTCAACGGCTAAAGCTAAATTCATTTAATTTATTTAATATCTGTTTTTATATATGAAAGATATTTTTTTATTAAAATAAGATATACATACATACATTCATTTGTGAAGGATTATGTATTTACTTGCGTATTATTTACTAATAATTAGCGGCATATTTATTTATCTCCAGAATGCGAGTAAATGAAATAATTTTCAATTAACCCAGTTTATACTTCATAAGTAAATAACCATTTTCAAACGTATGTATATTGAATTTAGCTTTCATATCCTGTCATTCCTAAAAAGTTAGTTCAGGTTACAGAATATAAACCAGGATTAACTCATTTTTAATATTTAATAGGATATAGAGAGTTTAGCTTATTACCTAATCATAATTAATTTTTATAAAAGATATACAAAAATTGCTAGGTACTTTACAATCTAAGGTTAGGAATCAAAATGCACGAACAATGCATACGCATTTGTTCGGCAGCACGGTACGCGGCTACTGGGCGGTAGTCACAAGAAATTCATACTTAGGGTATATTCCAAAAATAACAAATTTTAACCATGGTTAACCGAAAGTGTTCCAAAAATATCAAAAGATGTAAATTGTGGATTAATGAAACATGGTAACGGTTAAAGCGGTTGCAACCAGCGTAACCATTCTTTTAGCTCGGTTACGCCGGTTACGTATATCTATCCTTTTCTAAAACATAAATAAATGCTGGGT
The DNA here is from genome assembly GCA_951394225.1 of Harpalus rufipes. Classification (NCBI taxonomy): domain Eukaryota; kingdom Metazoa; phylum Arthropoda; class Insecta; order Coleoptera; family Carabidae; genus Harpalus; species Harpalus rufipes. The sequence goes on from OX596274.1 coordinate 66,308,882, forward strand.
TATATTTACATATTTACCCAAAACTTCTGTCACACGTGGTAGTCTTTTTTGTGTTTGTACACATTAATGCAATTATTAGTTTATAAGGAACTTGATTTTCGTTATATAAATAACATATTTTTATTTTACATACAATATACAGAATTTATATTATTTTTTTATTAAATACCAAATTGCAAGTAGAACCTGTAATTCGGCTTCTTTTTTGGACGACCTCTTAAGAAAACGGGAGATGTTAAATTGCCTCCATTGAAATTTAATAAAAAATAAAAAGTGTTTCTATTCATCCGGAAATGTGATCGAAATACCTCGTTACTGTAATTATTTCAACATATTCTGCTATTCTAGGTAAGAGACCTAACAAAAACAAACAATAATTCAATAATATAATACGTATTTCGCAAAATTAATGATTTTTAACTTGCTTTTTATACACGGCAATAACTGTGTAATTTTTTGCTTTATTTGTTCATCATCACTGCTTTCATCACTACTTGTTGAAAATAATAATTCCATAAATAAAACGTTTTCGTTCATTGTCCGAAATATTTTAGAGTTGCCGCAACTATCATATTATGATCTAGGTTTAGAGGTTATGTTATAATTTTGAGAACCAAATGAAACCGAAGTGTTTCATTAAAAATAGTCACGTGACTGCAACCAGTCCGTTACCAGAACCGTGATTTCGGTTTTTATATTTTATTTTTGGAAAATACCCTTAGTAGGCATACAATTTTGTGGATTTTTTCGACGGTACGCGATAACTGGATGAAGTATATCTGGGTGAGACCACTGGGCGAAGGTCAATGGTAAATTCTTTATTTTGAACAAATTTAATTTAGTTCAAGAATACTTTTTCCTCTTTTTCTCATCCAGCGGTTCGCGAATATACACTTATGTTATCATAGTCCTTGGATCAATCTAATTTATTTATTTTTGCTCGATACTACATATATAACATGTATAATATGACGATTTCTGACTTTTAGAAAGTTGGCTAGTTAACCTCATTTTACAAGAGGTTGGAAAGTTTTGCAGAGGTTGAAAAGTTTATATTTTCTAACCTCAGGCCAGGAAGATGCTACATTCCAACCTCAGAGCTATTTCCCACCCTGAGAGATCAGTAATGGGTATTTACATGTAAACAAAGCTTCTTTACATTTGTCAAGAAATAAATGAAATCGTAAAAGATATAAATACGCGTAGACTTTTATATTTGTATTACTAGATAAGAGACACCATACAAATATAACATAATTATTTTATTAAATGAAAGATTTGAAAACGTATTCTTTACAAAACGTGCTACATGATTGTTTTAGTAACCAACTAGCAGTGTTGCCAATTGTTATATTATTATTAAATAATGAAAATCCTAACATCTCCCTTCTTATAATAATTATAAAGTTAACAAACAAAACTTATTTATATAATAATGTAATTTATTTATATATAGGTAATAATCATTAAACCGAGCTGGTGGTGTTTTAACTCTTTTAACGAACGAGTAGCTGTAGTTTTCAATCGTTCCACCAGATTGGTCTATTACAGGATTTTCTAATCTCTTGTTGACAGTCATATAAACAATGTGAAGAAATCAAAATTTAAAGTTAGAAATCAAACTGAGAGTTCATATGATAAAAAAGCAAACTCAAACCCCTCTAACTATTCGTTTATGTATGTCAGGCCATTATTATTATTATTATTATTATTATTATTATTATTATTATTATTATTATTATTATTATTATTATTATTATTATTATTATTATTATTATTATTATTATTATTATTATTATTATTATTATTATTATTATTATTATTATTATTATTATTATTATTATTATTATTATTATTATTATTATTATTATTATTATTATTATTATTATTATTATTATTATTATTATTATTATTATTATTATTATTATTATTATTATTATTATTATTATTATTATATAAATATCAATTGCTTATAATTAATTTTCGATTGTGAATAAGATAGTATAAAAACCTTGGTGAAAAGTTTCATTACGTCTCGGGCCATAGCTAATCTCGGTGCTTCGCACCTTGATTAGCTATCTTGACAGCTATGAATATACTATTGTTAATTTTGTAAATAAATAATTTAAAAACTATATTATTTTAATATTGCACAATTATACAATTTTTAATATAATTTATGATATAAACGAAAATATTTATTTTTACTAGTAGAATCATTTTTTTATAAGGAGAATTTTAATATAATTTCTTTGTTTAATTCTACAACATAAAAATAAATTTAATTATAAGAGAGATTTTTGTCGCTCAAGAGTCCGGCGCCCAGTTAGCTAGGGCCCAATTGACCATCGCCCAGTCGCCATTGACGTATCTCTTTTTTCCAACCCAAGGTCCATGTTAAAAAAAATCAAAAATAAGTGAATTATTTTTATTATTAATTATTAACTTCATATAATTTCACATTTTTTCTGTCCAATAGTTACGTTACACCTTAAATTATAAACTGTTTTTGTATAGTTATTTTGTAAAATTCAGAACCATGAACGATTTAATTATAAAATATCGATAAAAAAATTACCTTCTGTATAAAAAGTTTATAATACGGTTACCAAGTGTGTGTCCCTGTCATAAAGTAAGTATCCAATGTTCTAAATAAAAGGCGATACTATTCTACGACTAGCATTGAAGAAAGGTAAAAGATTCACTTCATTGACTTCAAGAGAAATTCATAGTTCAGAGCATCCTAATAGACATAGGAACATTTCTCAAAAATCGCTGTGTTATGCTGTTTTTTACAATGGTATGTGCGAAATATAGTGCCCAACAACCAGTCAGTGGTGTATGATAAATGGCATTATAGGTATAGACATATGTATTTGTATACTTTGATAAACCACGTTACTCTCCTATATTATTGAGAAATTTTTGTTTCCTTCCGTGTCATTTTTGTAGCAATATTTTATGTGTCAGTTTTTCATAAGTGTTGTTTCACAACAATAGCTAGCAAAAATTGGCGAAATTGAAATTCTAAATCCTTTCTTATACATCGTATTCGCCTGATTTGGCTTTCTGTACCCAAACTCTGGTAGAAAAGAGATTTTGGTTCCATGAAGAGGTGATCAAAATTCTGAACAAAAACACTAAGTTTCGATTCAAATTTGAAATGGAAAAAAGATAACATCGTTAAAAATATAACTAAAAAATCTGATGTGGCCAACACAATATCTCCCGTTTAATTTAATTTTTATTCATGTAAATACTTAAAATTAAATTAAAATTAAATACCGGGTTCGATTCCGACCGACGACAAATATTTCAAATTTTAAATGGCACAAAAATTACCCCTGTGGTGCACTCTCTATGCCAGCAATAAGTGGTCGTTAGGTGAAACCTGGTAAACGCCCGCACGGTACAAATATGTCATTATCGTTACCGAAATCTGTGTACAAAGCAGATTGGCAGACCCATCAATGGGTAATATGCCGTGAAGATATGTTTTTTTGATATATTTACCTGTATTCATTGCTGGCGTGGAGAGTGCACCACAGGGGTCAATTTTGTGCCATTTCAAATTCTACAATATTTGGCGTTGGTCGGAATTGAACCCGTTCCCAAGATTCGCGTGAAGTGGCACCTGGTAAACGCCTGCACGGAACAAATGTATCATCATTATTACCGACATCTGCGTACAAAGCAGATTGGCTCACCCATCAATGGGTAATATGGCGTGATAATTTATGTTTTTATTATGTTACCTATATTTTTACATATTTACTTATGCTGGAAACTGTATTAAGTTCTTTTCTATATAATTATTGTTCCATTTACTATTTTCTTTTTAAAACGTTAATATTTTTATTTGAAATGATTAGTTTGTTGACAATGACATGTATCTGTCAGTTACAAATATTTGAGATCTGAATTGTGTAACCATGTGTATGAGTTGTGTTTAAAGCGCAGGCTCCGGGATTAAAATTATAGATAGTTTTATAAATTTATCCATAAAATATATAGAAAAAGTATTAATGCAAACCTGTAGAAAATTTATTAATCTTTAATTTTTATATAATATAAATCTCGAAAAAATAGGTAACATTTAAAGGTATTTTTCGAAGAAAAACTATTTTGAGCTTCCAGTAAAGTGCCATTTTCGGTTATCTGATTTACTCCAAAATCTAATGGGATCTTTCCATATAAGAGCAAGTTAGAAATACAAGGTTTCAAAATTTTCTGAACAATAGTATTTGAGTTAGAACGTAAAGAGGATCCACACACACACACACACCCACACACACACACACACACACACACACACACACACGCACGCACGCACGCACGCACGCACGCAGGCACACACACACATACACTCATACACAAATACACACATAGACACAGACATCATCGTGAAAATGTTAAAATTGGATTGTAGGGACCTTAAAACGTGGTCATTTACCAATATCTCAATATGTGATTTTTAGCACGATCCCTATACCTCCCTTACCAAGGGTAGCGGGAGGTAAAAGGCTCAAAACAAAAACCAAATTTTGTATATGGCTTCAATAGGATTGCCAGATTTTTTGAAATTTAATATTGAAATACTATACTTCATTTTGAAATAACAAGAATAATTATTTTTATCATTTATTTTGTTTTTGTTTACTGTTTTGAAACAAATTCCATACGCAAAATTTAATAACTGTAACGTATGTCAGAGCTAGTATATCATTACGGTCATTCACAACTGTTCTGAAAAGTACAGCAGAGCACCCGCTTTATAAAATAAATATCACGTATGAAAACTAACAAATTTGTTAGTTACCTGTAATGTATTTATAGACGTTAACCTGGTTGCCTATTGTAAATATATTTTTGAGAATATCTTTTATTTAAGAAAGGTTTAAGTTTGTAATAAGCAGTTGAATTCGGTCTGTCGTTTGTAAAACATTAAATATATGGGATTAATAAATTACTAGTGAAACTATATTAAATCTATAAATCTAAATCCTAACTCCTAAACACAACAACTGGCGACGAGGATTAAAATTTAAATAAAAAACTAAATAATAAAATTCAAAAATGAGTAATGAAAGTGCCGTGGTTGGACATTTACGCGAGTTCGATAACACGTGCGGCGATTGGAATATTTTTAAGGCAAGACTTGAAAATTATTTCACTGCAAATGAAATAACGGCAATAATTAAAAAGCGTGCAATTCTTTTAAACATTTTAAGTGAGAATGCGTATAAATTAATATATAATTTATCAATGCCAGATAAACCCGAAACAAAAACTTACGATGAACTTATTAAACTAATGGACACGCACTTTAAACCAGCTATTTCCGTTTTCGCAGCCAGATATAAATTTCACTGTGCACAAATGCAAATTGGTGAATCCGTGAATAACTGGGCAGTGAGAGTCAAAAACCTTGCAATTGAATGTGACTTTGAATCAACGGAAATTCAGAGTAGTTTGCGAGACCGTTTTGTGGTGGGATTCCTGCCAGGGGGAATCCAAGATAGACTTTTCGAAGAAAAAAAGTCAGTGACTTTCAGTGAAGTAGTACAAATCGCCATTGCCAGAGAAGCAGCCAAATCCATTTCAACGAGCGAGAATATGCAGGTCAAATCGGAGCCAGGGCTACTTCAGATCCGATCATCGAAGGCCGGGTGCAGCAGTGGGTCCTCCCCCCGCAACCCGGAACGACAGCAGAAGTGTTCAGTGTGTGGCAAGTGCAATCATGTGTCTGATAAATGTTTTTTTAGAAATAAATCTTGCAATCGTTGTCATCGCAAAGGACATATTTCAACAGTATGTCCCGAAAATAAAAATAAATTTTCACAAAACACTAGGAAACGACATCATTATTTAGAAACAGAAAATGAAACAATTGAGAATAAAAATGTAGAAACCAATTTTGAAATTTTTAATATTGATTCTGTTCATAATAATCCACCATTAACGATAGAAATATTTGTTGAAAGTATACCTATAATTTTTCAAATTGACACTGGTGCTAGTGTATCTGCAATTTCAGAATCTCTTTGGCAACATAAATTTAAGCATTTCAAATTAAAAGCTACCGAAAATAATTTCTTTTGTTATAACGGAAATAAAATTGTGCCAAAAGGAAAACTAAATGTAGAAGTTTCTTATAAAAATAAGAAAGATAATTTAACAATTTATGTAATAGGAAATGGTGGTCCTCCTATTTTAGGTCGAGATTTTTTAAGCAAATATAATTTAGGCATTAGTGAAATCAATTATACGAAATTAACAAACCGACTGGAAGGTTTAAAAAATAAATTTGTAAATGTATTTTCACCAGGCTTGGGAACTTTTAAAAATGGTCTAATTTCTTTAAAGATAAAAGATTCGAATTCAACCCCAAAATTTTTTCGACCACGTCCGTTGCCATATGCATTAAAATCTAAGGTTGAGCATGAATTAAATAGATTGGAGGAATTAAATATTATTTCACCAGTAAATTACAGTGCCTGGGGAACTCCGATTGTTCCAGTATTAAAAAAAGATGGTTCTGTACGACTGTGCGGAGATTTCAAAGTTACTATTAACCCTCATTTAGAAATTGATCAACACCCACTTCCACGAATTGAAGAGATATTTTCTAATTTGCAAGGTGGTGTTTATTTTTCAAAATTAGATCTATCACAGGCCTATCAGCAAGTATGCTTAGACAATAAATGTAAAGAATTAGTAACTATTAGTACTCACAAAGGGTTATTCCAATATAATCGTTTACCTTATGGGGTGGCATGTGCACCATCTAAATTTCAAAAGATTATGGAATCTGTTTTACAGGGTTTAGATGACGTAAGCATTTTTCTAGATGACATTTTGATTACTGGCAAAAATACTGAGGAACACTTTTTAAATTTAGAGAAAGTCTTAACTAGATTAGAAAATGCAGGATTTAAAATTGCTATAAATAAATGTAAATTTTTTCAACCTCAAGTAATATACTTAGGTCACGTGATTGACAAAGATGGTCTACATACATCTGAAAATAAGATTAAAGCGATTAAAGAAGCTCCTGTTCCTCGAAATATTACGGAATTAAAATCTTTTTTGGGCTTAGTAAATTATTATGCCAAATTTGTATCCAATATGTCCAATATTTTGCATCCCCTATATAATTTATTAAAATCTAATGTAAAATGGAACTGGTCTATTGAATGTTCTAACGCCTTTAACAAAATAAAAACTTCTTTGACATCATGTCCTGTATTAGTTCATTTTAATACGAATTATCCTATTATTCTCACCGTAGATGCTAGTTCTTATGGACTAGGGGCGGTAATTGCTCATAAAATGCCGGATAATTCTGAAAAACCAATTGCATATGCTTCACGTACTTTATCACAAAGCGAACAAAAATACGCACAGATAGAAAAAGAAGCACTAGCTATAATTTTCGCCTTAAATAAATTTAATCAATACCTATATGGTACTGAATTTACTTTAAGGACCGATCACAAACCCTTACTTTCTATATTTAATCCGAAGAAAGGAATACCGCAATTTTCGGCAAATAGACTGCGGCGTTGGGCAGTTATTTTATCCAATTATAGATATCAAATCGAGTATGTCAAATCAGAAAATAATAGTGCAGACAGTTTATCGAGAATGCCTTTAAGTGATAACGAATCCGAAAATTTCGATGTAGATTTTGTAAATTATTTTTCAAGTAATGCTGATTTTCCAATAAATTTTCAAGATGTCCAAAAGGCTATGAAAAATGATAAATTATTAATTACAGTTTTAAATTACGTACAGAATGGTTGGTCCGGAAAAAAAGCTTTCATTAAAGATTTAAAACCATTTTATAGAAGAAAAAATGAACTAAGCGTTCAGAACGATTGTTTACTTTGGAACAACCGTTTAATTATACCGAAAACATTACATAATAAATTATTAAATGACTTGCATCGGTCTCATATGGGAATAGTGAAAATGAAGAGCATTGCTCGATCCTATTTTTGGTGGCCTGAACTAGATAAAAATATAAAACAATTAGTCCAAAACTGTAGTTCTTGCCAATTAAATAGAAATTCTCCACCAAAAGCAGAAATAAATCCATGGGATTGGCCCACTGAACCATGGAGTCGGTTACATATTGACTACATGGGTCCATTTTTAAATAAGTTTTTTTTAATTGTCTTAGACGCCCACTCAAAATGGATCGAAGTATTTATTATGTCATCCATAACATCCGAAGCGACGGCTGACTCTTTGCGCAGTTGCTTTGCTAGATTTGGATTGCCCCGAACAATAATATCTGATAACGGTAGACAATTTACTTCAGATTATTTTCAAAATTTTTTAAACAAAAATGGCATAGAACATATCACATCACCTCCTTTTCATCCTGCTTCCAATGGTGCAGCGGAAAACGCGGTGAAAATTGTAAAAACGGCTTTAAAAAAGGCAATAGGAAATAAAAAATTAAATTTTGATATAAATTTATTATTAAACAATTTCTTATTTGATTATCGCACTACGAAACATTGTACAACAGGGGTAAGTCCCGCTTATTTATTATTTGGGAAAGAATTACGTACTAGATTTAAACTGTTGGACGTTAACAATCATGTAGGAGGGGGCGAAATAAAGGATAGAGTACAAAAACAACAACAGAAACAATGTGCTTATTTTAAAGGTAACCGTAAAATTGAATTTTTACCAGGGCACAGAGTATTAACAAAAGATTATCGTTTTCTAAACCAAGTAAAATGGATCAAGGGAATAATTAATAAAAAATTAGGTAAAAACACTTATATGGTGCACATTCCAGAGCTAGGTAAAACATGGAAGAGACATAGCAATCAGCTTTTAAAACTTTCATCATTTACTTCTGATTTCCCTCAGAAAACTCACAATTCTGAGAATAATACCGAGTCAGCGGTAGAGGAAAATAGTTCGCAAAATTCAAAAGAAACTAGACCAAAACGCATTGTAAAAAGTCCCCAACGTCTGGCATACGATGAGAATTTTGAAATTGTAAAATAATCTTTTGTTCATTTATTATTATTATTGTATATATTGTTAATTAAGTGTATATTAAAGGTAGGGGTATGTAATGTATTTATAGACGTTAACCTGGTTGCCTATTGTAAATATATTTTTGAGAATATCTTTTATTTAAGAAAGGTTTAAGTTTGTAATAAGCAGTTGAATTCGGTCTGTCGTTTGTAAAACATTAAATATATGGGATTAATAAATTACTAGTGAAACTATATTAAATCTATAAATCTAAATCCTAACTCCTAAACACAACATTACCTGTTTTGTTTCCTTTCGTTACATTTAATTTTATATCATTTAACTGTTTTTTAAATGATATATTTTGTAAAACACTTCTAATTTAATGTATTTATGAAGCCAATTTTGAGAATATAATGAAAAACCATGTGATTAAACATTTTTGTCGGATTAATGAACAAATTAGCGTCACTGGTAATCCCGACAAAGTTAAATGCCACACATCCAATTGCCACATCGCGTTTGCAACTTTGCAATATGGCAATATGACATTTCTCCCAACCAGCAGTGCGTCAGCCGCGTAGACAAAAGCGAATGTGGTCAAATTCAAAACTCAGTGGTACGACAGCGACAACGGTCCGAATTTACAGAATTGTATTAAAGCAGTACTTGTCAATTTACATAGTAATATTTTGTGCAGAAGAGAATACGATGTCAGATGTTTGTAACTACACTAGTAGCGTATAACTTTGTATGTACAATATATTTCGTCGAAATAGTTACACATATTAATCTATTTCACACATATTAAATTTCTGTATTAATTATGATAATATTTACTCGCATTGTTCATTATCCAATAATTTTTAATATACAAAGCAAGACAACGAGTTGAAATATTTCATTAGGTGTTTGGGGCAAAAAAATAAATTGTTTACAAATACTTTGTTGGGATGTCGCCAGTAATAAAATATTGCATTTGCCGCTTCTTTTATTCTTGAGACATGTTTTCTATTGAATAGTTACAAATTTATAACACAAATTATAAATTGGACTGACATGACACTGGCACGTAACGTAACACATTTTAAATTTTCTTGTTGAAATAAATATGTGCTATTTGGTTGTCAAGAATATCCAAAGCACCGCTACCTTCATTAATTATTGCTATTCGGTTTCAAATGCTTGCAGCACCTCGAACCTACCTCGAACGAAACACTGCACCTACGACTTTTGGTACCTTTAAATAACTATGTATTTGTTTTCGAGAATGATATAAATAAACTTTTTTAAAGAACTATAAAATATATTAGGATTTGGAAATTTATTCAAATGGAAAAATAATTTATTTAAATTTATACTTCTGTTTCATTGTGTGAATATATACACCTATCCTCGTATCATCATAGCTATTATGTATCAAATTATGTGCACAGTAACACACAGAATATTTGTATACTTATATAAAATTCTGTTCACAAAATTGTTCAAAAAAACTTTGTTCAGTATTATGTCCATAAATCTGTCCAAAATTATAGATCTTGACAAACAGGCTTAACTCATAAATCATTATAATTTGATACCAAAAACTGGCCTAGTACGTTAATCAACACATGCGCACGCGTGAATGGCAACGTGAGTTCGCATGCACATAACACCGGAAGTTTTAAACTCGGCAACACGTATCCTGAAGTGTTTAAACTAATTGTAAATTTGTAATTGAATTTTACCATGTTAATGTCCAGTAGAAGTTACGGTGGAACTGAAAACGTGGCGTAGTAAGTTCTCATTACATGTAATATTGGATATTCGATGCATGCTTGGCCTAGGGACGCGAACTAAAGTAAAAACTTCGTTACTAGCTAAATACAATTATTTTGTATAGTGAAGTTATAAATAGCAACTTTTATTATAAAAAGTTTAAATTAGTTTATATTTATTTGTCACATTTACAGTACTTTTTTTTTAGTTCACACTCGTTCATATTATGTAAGGCACGGAGATAATTTAATTCATACATAAATGATAGTAATAATTACCTACGTTTTCAAGTTCTCACATTTTATTTTTTTCAATAAATGAATTAATTATATTAATACAAAATTGAATAAATTTCATGAGTAGTTTATGGGACCAAAATATTATATAATTTATATGTATTTTTGTCTTTCTATTGATACCACAACCATAATTCTGGTTAAGACGGCAGGGGGAGGGGGGCTGGGCTGGCAACGATGTGCAAAAAGCTAATTTCTCATGTTAATCTCCTATGTGCACCTTTAAAAAAATCTGATATGGCCAACGTAATATCTCCCGTTTAATTTAATTTATATTCATGTAAATACTTAAAATTAAATCTCAACCGACGCCAAATATTTCGAATTTTAAATGGCATAAAAATTACTCCTGTGGTGCACTCTTCACGCCAGCAATAAGTGCTCGTGAGGTGACACCTGGTAAACGCCCGTACGTTACAAATATGTCATCATCGTTTAATTAAAAAATAATAATAATTGATGAAATATACCTCGTGTTATTGTCTAAAAGCAGAATGTTACAATAATTTTCCGTAATTTTAGAAACGTCAAAATCATTATAATTCTCATATGAAAAACAAGAATATTCAAACAATTCAAATATTTGAAAATAATATCTGTTACTGCGGTTAAACTAGTTACTATTATTTCTGTTTCATTTTTTGCCATTGGTTGGGCAGGATAGTATCCATTTATAAAGTTCACCTATACAAGGTGTTCATTTTAAATGCGCCACTATTGCTATTTCGAGAACTATAAGATCTACAAAAACGGATAAATGGACCAACAATTTATATTATAGAAGACAAATTTTATTCTTTAAAGAATTTAATTCTGTATTCAGTGATATAATATTTATATAAATATATATATATATATATATATATATATAGTCTGCTCCTCTTCTACCCTTTGGGTGTAGAGGTGTGTTTCTTCAGGTTTCTAGGACAAACGTTTTCCATCTCCTGTGCTTTTCTAGCATTTTTTTATCTAATATTTCTTTTATATTGTCATCCCATGTTTTTTGTGGTCTTCCTGTACTTCTTTTTCCGTTTGTTCTGGTTTTCCAAATTTCTTTAACAGACCTATCCATCGGTAATATTGCAATTGCAATTTATCTCTAATTGTGTCATTTCTGATTTTATCCATTTTGGTCACTCCTTCAATTTTCCTAAGGCATTTCATCTGCATTGCATTTATTTTACTCTCTTTGTCGGTTGCTTGTTACCCATGTTTCGCATCAGTATATTAAAGTGGGTAGGAATATTGTTTTGTATATTGTTAATTTTGTGCCTTTATTGATAATTTTTTGTCCTAATAGTGTAGTTATAGAATGGTATACTTTGACAGAGGCCTGTATTCTATTATTAATTTCCCCTTCATATCCTCTCTTGCTGTCTATAATAGATCCAAGGTATTTAAAACTTTGAACTTGTTCTAGATGATGATCGTTTAGTGTTATATTTACTGCTTTTTGTTCCTTTGCTATCAGCATTACTTTTGTCTTTGCTTCGTTTATCTTCATATTCGCATCTTTTAGTATTTTATTCCAGAGATCCAGATTTTCTTGCATTTGTTTTCCTGTCTCAGCAAATATTACCATATCATCGGCAAATGCACAGTCCGTTATTGTAACTCTTTTCATATTTAAGTAGCCTATTTCTGTTTTCTTGGTGTTCTCGTTCGCTTTCTGTGTTTGTTATTAAGTGTTTGTTTTCGTAATTGTTTAATTACTTATTAATAAATAACGTAAGTAACAAAACTATCTGTCACCTGTATCATTTGTTTGCATTTGTTTATTGCATAGCCTACTTTAATATTGTAGAATTATTACTGATTTTTAATATCATTTTCCTCGAAATAATTGTTATACAACCCCATATCATATTTATATCGTTGAAATCAGAAAAATTTATATAGGTTGCCATTTATATAATTTTATTCTACCGTTTGAGAACCACTGGTTGATTTTTTTATTTATTATTCCTCATAAATTAAGCCCTTTTTCCTGGTAATTTTTTGTATATAACATTTTTCTCTAAAGTTATTAATTCGCCCAAAAAAGCGCTGGTTGTTTTAAAGGAAACACCCTGTATATATAAGAGTGCCACGAATGAAAAAAATGAATACATGTTATTTATTTTACATAGAATTAGAGTGCACCGACAGAAAGAAGTGAATATCTTGTTCTTTTAATTGATCATAAATGTTAGCTTAAACAAAACGTTCATGTATGTCACTCAATGCATGTCTGTTTGTATGCCCACGATAATATAAATTATTGAAATCATAAATTAATGATTTATAATAGATTTAATTTCGTTAGATATGTAATATAATTCCAATTTTATCATAAATATGGAGTTGCTGCTATCAACTAATTGAACAATGCTTGTGAATTTTAATTGATAAAAATATAATACAATAGTATTTATTAATAATAGTGAAGTGATCAATGAAATAATGTTATCATTGTGTATAATAGAATTAAAATATTTTTTTCTATTTCGCGTTTCAAATGTGAATTTTTATCAAAAATAGTGTCACAATGAATAATTTTGTGCAAATAATTATAATTGTGAAATTGGTAACTTATTCTAAGTGTCAATTAAATATATTTCATTTTAGTTGTCATTACCTGTCATTACTCATAGAATATTACTGAAATTAGATTTTTTATAGTAAAATATTTACATCAAACAGTAAAACACTTTTTTAAATTAAAATTCAATGCAAAATAGGAAAAATAGTATGACAAACACGTATTACAATATGCATTTGGAATACTCGTACATTGCATAATTCGCGTACGCGTATTATATAATGTATATTGCAATAATGTAGATTATTATTCGTATTTAAAATATATTACAAATATTGAAAAACTGATTTTTAAATAAATAATCATTTTTCATAATCAAAATACACCAGATATGCATATGTATCAAAAAATTAATTTGTAAATATCTTGCATTAAATAATAGATAAATTAAAATGCTCTATTAAAATTAAGTTAACGTATTCATTCATAGTTCTCATTTAAAATTGTTATAAATCAGGGCATTCAAACGATTTTAAACTAGTCGGAATAATAATTGCTAAAACTATGAACAAAAAAACATATAATATACGACAAAATCTATATTGAATGCAGTAAAGCGATTATTCCTTATTACATTTATTAGCATTGAAACAAATTTTATGAGTCCTTCTGTTCACGTATTATAGATTTTTAAATCTGTAAATAATATATATATATATATATATATATATATATATATATATATATATATATATATATATATATATATATATATATATGGGAAGCACATAATCTAATTTACCATGTTAAATGCCTATGTAACGGATATCGAGCTTCACCCGGTATATCTATGTAAATGAATAAAAATAAATTGGCAGGAGGTATTGTACTGACTATATTAAGGTTTTTTTTTTACTTTATGAACTGATAATTCATATGTTAAGTATGGGCAGATATATAATCAATTAATAAGAATGATACAACCTTTTTTAGTTTAAATTCTGTTATATTTATTTAAATAACGACGTTTCGGCAATGTAAACTATTGCCTTCTTCAGGAATGAACATGAACAACAAATCAACAAATACAAATAAATAAATAACAAAACATTAGCAACAGGTAACTAAGGTGACAATTACAACATATTTAAAATAGGAAGCCATGCACGATTTGTTGTTCATGTTCATTCCTGAAGAAGGCAATAGTTTATATTGCCGAAACGTCGTTATTTAAATAAATATAACAGAATTTAAACTAAAAAAGGTTGTATCATTCTTATTAAAATATGAGTTCTGAAAGATTTTTACCTTTCGTCACCTTTAGGTAAGGAAGGTATTGTCTTTGGTCAAAAAATTCAATGATGAGTTTTTACTGAATAAGCACGTTTTAGGGTCCATATAATACGATTTTTACCTTTTTTACGATGATGTCTGTATGTATGTGTGTCTGTGTGTCTGTGTGTCTGTGTGTCTGTGTGTCTGTGTGTGTGTGTGTGTGACAAAAGTTCCGGATTCCATAAATTCAATACCACGATTCCAAAAATTATAATTTTTTCGTATTCCTCAAGTTTACATCCAGTAGAACAACTGATTAGATTTTGGTTATAATTGGTGAACCGGAAGTTGCCACATTTGAAGATTTAACAGTTAAATTTGATTTTTTGACATTTAACGTTATTATAACTTAAAGAATATATTATTCTCTATACGATTTGATTACAATTTATACTTCATATTCAATAGATACAGAGTTAAAGAATTTTAAAGAAATTAAATTTTATAATTCAGTCAGCTATGCCAAACTTGGGAACTAGTAATATATTCATATAATTCAAATTGACAGATGTCATTATCAATAAAAAGTAAATTAATGTGGCAGATATGAGGATGTTGAAGTAGATATTGGGGAATACACGGAAAGATACGGTAAGAAAATAACTCTAGTGTTACAAGTTTTTAGAAAGATACAAGAAAGACGATTACATTGGTTTGAACATGTCATGAGGAGAAATGAAGAATTATATTGGAACAAGAATGAATAGTTTAGTAATAGGACGTTAAAGGAACAGAGGAAGACCAAAGATAAGATGGAAGGACTGTATTGCGGAAGATTTGAGAGAAAAGGAACTGAATGAGAACGACATGCAAAAATAGCGACCCCTAACGAATGGGAAAAGCTAAAGAAGAAGAAGATGCCAGTGTCAAGTGCAATTTGAATAGTTTGTTTATGAAATAATTTTACTGGAAACTTAGAATCTTATATAAAATTATGGAATTTATACATTATACACAAGAATGACGGAAGGTATTGTGCTGGCCACAACAGATTTTTTAATAATATAATCAATTGCTTTTCGTCTCCAATAACACTTTAAATGGTATAATAAATGAGTTTCAAACCAATGACATGCCTTTCACACGAATCATTGATTTGTACAGTTTCAAATGATGGTTATTAAAATATCATGTTTCATGACTTTTAATTACTTGTTCCAATTGTTTTATTGACGCCGTGGCATTTATTTTCTTGATTGCAGTTTCATAATTGAATTACTGCTCTACCTAGATAAACCAAAATAATATTTTATCCAGTAATGAGCTATAAATTTTTGAATTTTGAAATAAATTCACAATTGATTGCTAGTTTAGTTTGTTGATTAATTACATTATTCTGCGTTATGTACGATTCACTAAATCACACGACATGAGATTTTACTGCAGTAAGTTATTCTATCATTACCGAAATCTGCGTACAAAACAGATTGGCATACTCAACAATGGGTAATATGCCGTGATGATATATTTATTTATTTATTTAAATTAATCTAAAAAGCAAATAGGTACCTATTGATTAATATTTCATAAAGTATAAGTTTGTTTTACAAAATTTTGTTGATGTATAATAAATTTCTCTTCGATTTATCGGATATTATTATTAAATGAAATAAAATCAGTCTTAATATTTTATTCGTAAAACTTTTTTGTCAAGAATGTTCCGTCTTTCATGAAATATGTCTGAGGCAATTAACCTTACCTTTTGTAATGAAATGTTTCGTTTATTTTCATTATTATATGTTTCCGAACACTTACAAATTACTGTTTTTTATGAAATTGAAACATACTATTTTATCTTTATTTCATAACAAATTCAAAATATATAATTATTTCTAATGGAAAATATAAATACATTTCGAACGATGTTAATAGTTATTTAACTATCATCTATAATGTGTGTTAATAAAGGCGATTAATAATCGAGACATGTTTGATATTAAAAACCAGTTTAAGTGTTAGTTATAATATTTTTCCGGTTCAATGTATCATATTAAATTGAAGAAAATCTAATTCTTTTTCATTTTAAATTATTAGGTTAGTACTTGCTTAAACTAAAATTAATTAATGGCAAATGAATCATTAATATTAGTAAACGATTTTGTGAAATCATTTATTTAAAGGGGTCATTAAAAAAATTTTTTTTTACACCAATGAAACCCTAGAAACGATCAGCGGAAAATAAATTTAAACTTCATCTTCGTAGTATATGAGCCCAAACTCATATTATTTCGGCCAGTTAACATTTTAAAAAAAAAAAAATGTAAAACTTACGCAAATGATGAGAAATTTCTACTAGTTTAAAATATAAATTTTAAAACAAAAACTGAATGATATTCAAGGATTCCACCATTTAATATTGGGTTATATTGCCTTTATTAGTAATTAGGTTAATTTACCTTTAATTTTATTAGGCATTATATCCCTAAATCCTGCACATTTTCCTGTGAATATTGCCAAATATGTCTTGCAGGGTAGGTTTTACTGTACGCATTGGATTTCTATGAAGTTGTTTTTCATAGGGCCAAAAATAAAGAGTCTCAGTTGAAACTAAATCTGGACTAGAAGATGACCCTTAAAATGCCGACCGAACTATAATCACCAGTCATTTGGCTTACAGGTTTTTAAAGTTTTACGTCTATATTTAAAGTAGTTGAAAGAATTTTGTACAAATTTCTAATCATTTGTGTAGATTTTATAATTTGTTCATAATCTAAACCGGCCGAATTACCATGAATTTGGGCCTGTATATTAATAGTTAATTGTTTAATTCAGGGATGTGCGTCTACGCGTATACGAACAATTTTTTATCAGTTTCCATATGTTCTTGTGATATTAAATTCATTGCTGTAAAAAAACCGCGTGGCATATTTTTTAAATTTACATTGCAAGTAAAATTTAATCATAGACTTTTTATGAAACAGGTCCTTTTTAATTTTCTATTAATAAATGATTAGTAAAACTACTCGGTAACCATAGATATACCAACCACTGCGAAGTAATATTAATTTAGTTTAATTCTCGAAAGATGACTATTCGAGGTCACTTGTTCGAAGAAAGCATATGCTGCCCTTTATAAAGCAGTAGCTGAACAACATTTCATGTTAGAAAGAGAAAGATTATTTGACGAATGTGTGCGTTATTTATGTTGTATGACAGATATGTGTAAAAATTGTTGACATTACTTTCTATAACACTACAAATATTAATGAAGTTTGTCGTAGAGGTACATATATCTAATTATCTATTACACTGCCATCTATGCTAATGTTTACCCGGTGACGTTGACGTTTAAATTAAATTATTCCATGGTTTATATCAAGTCTATGTTTTTTTATGTTTTGCAAAAACAAAGATGAAGAATAAATATTTGAGAAAAGCATTATTTATAAAGAAATAAAAAAAATCAAATAAATTACACTTATTTTTTTTTTAGTTAAAATGTATACATAAATATTTCATGCTGCACGCCTATGCATACGAAATGTAGTAAAATTATCTGCAAGTAATATTATGACAGACGGCTTATACGTGACCTTGAATAGTCATCTTTCGCGAACCAAACTATATCAATACTTGTTAAATGTTACTAACAAGATAAATAAATATCATAAAGCAAAATTAGATTTTCTCTAATTTAGTAAGAAGAAATCAACGAAAAAATATTGTAATTAACGCGTGTTAATCGATGTTAATAATCTCAACAATGCGCTCATGTGTTGCAATGTCACGATTATTAATTATCTTTATTAACGTATTGGATATATAAATAACTTTTACCATGGCTATGTGAAACGGTTTTAATTATAATGTAATTCAATTACAGTATTATTCATAAAATATTTCATTAAAAAATAAGTATCATAAAGCACTCGGTGCTTTGTAAAACTCGCCGTAAAGCGTCTCGTTTTCCGACATGGACTTGTACGTTAACTTGTCTTGTGAAACATTTTTTTATACTATTTTTTATATGGAGGTAATTTAATATTATTATTAGATTTTTTTTTTAAATGCGACTTTTCAAAAATATGACATAGTGTTTATCAGTTATGTTGGCAACGCTTTCTGCTAAAAATTAACTTCACAGATGAAAATTCATTGTTGACTGAAAGAAATTTGAGAATATATATTATTCATCTATGAGTTTTGAAACCTAGTAAACAAAAATCGCCAAAAACAATGCGTTTATAGATCACCTTAAAGACGTGTTTTCAGTGCGTTTATAGACTCACAACACAATTAAATATATTTTAATAAAATACATTCAAATTACATATAAATCCATACCATGGCATGTATACTGTAATTTTTATTCTTTAACTGAAACTAGTTCTACAATTTAATATTGAAAAGTGTGATTTTATCTTCAAATGAATATGAAACTGGCAAGAACGACATGGAATCAGCATTTACAATTCCATTTCGCACGCCACCATGAGAATTCATTTGCGTTGACCATCTGTTCTCACTGTGTCATTCAAAACACTTTAATTTATTTAAACATCATTGTGTGACATTAATTTTCAATTCTCGGAATAATTATTTATCCCCCAAATTATTATGTTCATTCCAATTCATGACGAAATGATTACCCTCCGAATTTTCCAATCACTGGCCGTGTATATTAATTCGAATCGGCATTTCGCGTATTCATGTGCGCAGTAGGGGCACGCGGCTTCCGGCGTATTAAATATATAATCATGGCGCACTTCCGGCCTAGCTTCTGCGACTGCGCATCAAGGGATCATTGTGGGAGAGGGTATCTATAGTGATATTTCAATGCTTTCATCTTGTTTTGTAGTACAAAATATGAGACATGTGCTTTGTTATATGTTATTTCGACTTAATAAAGACGCAGAATTTGTAATACAGGGTGATTTATAACAAGGGTAAAAAACTTTAGCAGTTTGTTAAAGATGTCGTTTCAAGTGAAAGATAGGTCCTATTCTTTTTAGTTACCAATATACAGAACGTTCAAATTTTATAAATAACAGTAAATTATGAAACTTTGTTAATGACGACCTTATGTTTCTTAAATTAACATTATTGCACATTAATTATATCCCTATTTCTCATGAGTTGTTTTAATATTGCTGAATATGCAGATATGGTTTTGTTTTTGAACTTTGTAATGAGAAATGAATGCAAATGCAAGTACCCAACAACTACAACCCGGAAACTATGAGTACGTGTATTTAGAGACCAGTTTAAACATAATTTTCAATACTCACTTGGTCCACGTACCATAATGGTACGCACGGTGTAGACCAAGATATTGCCATAATTATGTCCTCGTTTATAATTTTTCCGCCAGTTATTTCATGAAATTTGTTTATCGTTATGTCTTAATATTAATATGAATAATAATGTATTGTGACGTGCGCCCCTGAGTTAAGAGTATACGAGCGCCGCTACTGAAAGAATGTTTCCGAGCGATGACGTAATCCCCTCGCCGGAATTACCCAGATGACGCAACCCCCGGCGGCGGAACGGCAAGACATGTTAATTACACCGTTGACCTAAATCTATTGTATTCGGTATCATTGTGGCATCAGAAGGTTCCAGAAGGAAACTAAGCTGTATAAATACCGTCGGAACGACAGCGAATGGATATATCATATAGAAGCAACGAGCAATGTAGTCGGTGAAATAAATAAATAGTCTACGAGTTGTTAACATAAATAACTGTAGTTATATAAATAAATATAGTGATATAAATATTGTTTAAATAAATAATCTTAGTGTTTAAGCATTTAATAATATTCTTAGTCTTAAGTTAGTGTTTATATTTATTTAATCATAGTGTTAGTTGCTTTGATTATCTTTTTAATATTTAGCCTAATTATTTATTTAATAAACGTATTCTTTAAATTTATAATATATCTCTGATTTTTACACTTCACCCATATAAATAAAACGTTACAGTATGTATCGCCTACTACATATTTTTCATTCAATATATCGTATGATTTTGAAAACGATATAATTTTAATTGTACTGATCTAAAATATTTGACCGATATCAAAGCAGTAAATTACAATGCACATTGTCATAATGTTTAGCGTTTAACACTGTATCGGTTGAACATAGATTATGAACATATTTTTTTGTTTGAATATTGAACTGACAGCTATATAATTTTTAAGGTTAGTACAATAAAAATCACAATGGATTTCATACCAGAAACAATATGATGCATTGGCTTGTGTACTACGGGATTTATGTATTATGTATAATTTTAAACTTTTACAACAATGAATATATTAAGTATTTTTTTATTGACAAAATATCACAATTTTTGACAAATAAACTTTGTATACAAACTACAAACCTATTTTATATCAATCTGCAATGAAATTGTTCTTTCCTCCATTAAATCTAATAAATAAAAGCTAGTCGAAAACAAATAAATTGTAGTATTTAAGGTACTATGTGTCCGTGTGTATGTAATACGGGCCCAACCCTAAATGTATTCGTACCCTCTGAAAGAAATATATTAACAGCAAGAAGAAATAAATTTTTGATTACAATAGTTAAGACTATATTTGAGCAAGTTATTATTTTATGTATTAATAAAGTGTACTGGATTTAAATATGTTATTACCTAAATTTATCATTTTAACAATAATCTACGGCAAATATATGACAACAGACACGTGCTAATTTTTTTAGTTCCAACAGTAAATGATACAATATGTATGTTAGTATTATTTATAAAACTGAAGGTAAAGGAAACTGACAATATATTCAATTAATTACTATATTAAATTTTATTTGCAAAGTGATATTTATTTATTAAAGTACCACCTAAATTATATTAAAAACAAGAATAAATAAACTTCTGGATGCTATGATTATTACTCCAATTCAGCAAATTTTGATATGATGTATTAATAGAGTGTATAGAACTTGAATACATTGCTTATAATAAAATTTCTTAGGTGACAAATGTTTTCGTCTTTAATAATTCGCAAATAATTTTTATTAAAGTAATAAAATTTAAGATGGCAATTAATTGAGTATATTGTCAGTTACCTTTACCCTGAGGTTTATAGATAATACTAACATAAATATTGTATTATTTACTGTTGGAACGAAAAATTTTGGGACTTGTCTTTTGTCATATATTTGGGCGTAGAGTATTGTTTAAATGAGAAATTTAGTTAATAACATTGTATTTAAATCCAGTACACTTTACTAATACATAGGATAAAAAGATGCCCAAATATAGTCCTAACTATTGTAACCTAAAAAAAATATTTTTTATTGCTGTTAATATATTTATTTCAGAGGGTACGAATACATTTGGGGTTGGGCTGGTATACTTTCGTGCATATAGAAATCGATCACTTTGCAGTTTTGAATTAATAGACCTCAGATTACTTATACTTTTCGAAATATTGTTTAATACACTTTAACATAAGCCTACATTAATTAGAATTCCTTAGTGTTTTCAAACGAATTTTTTTTAATTGAAATGCATGAAACAAATTAACATATACACTTAAAAACTGATACAACACTGAAAAACTAATTATGTGCAAATTAATGCAAAGACAATAATTGCAATCTGTCAAAACTGTGTTTGACTGTGTTATACCCGTGATAACCACCACAGCAACTACGTAAATAAGCGCAGTTTTTTATATAGGTTTCTGCACTTAATGAAAATTAGCAGTCTGGATAATGTATGCTCATGTTAAATCGTCATAAATGATCTTTCAAACAGCATACGTTTTATTTTAATCTATGAGGTCTAGTTTGTAAACAAAATAATTAAATTCAAAACAGAAAAATGGTCGATTTCTATGCACGTAAGTGTATAATGTTTATTGCACATATTAGGCCTTATAACAGCAAATATATCAAGCGAAATTGAAGCAAAATGGAAGAGGGGCGGTCTGATGGACGAAAGCTTTTTGTACACTCATTTATTTTGCTCCTGCTCTATTCATTCGTTTGACCTACTTGTCCATCTTATCTTCTTAAATACTTCGATCCTACTTCTCCCATTCTCTTAATATCTTCCATTTTTATAAAGGTAATGTATGGCTTCTCGTCTACATTATAATACAAGTTTAATTAATTTACTCTCAATAGGAATTAAATGAAGCACTTAATTGCTGAAATAAATTAACTTAAGATGAGAATTACTGCTTCATGCTATTGTTTCGTGAACAATGCACTTATTATTTTGAAATGTATTGTGTACCTAATTAACGAGTAGCTGCAGTTTTTTGTGCCATGCACAAATGATTTTAATTTCAGAATTTATATGCGACAAGTGAAATAATAGCAATAGGAATTTATAGTATGCCTTTTTCTATTTTAGTTTCATTATACTGTACGTATTAACTTTATTACTTCTTTTCGTTACATTAAAATGAACAAAGGGAAGATTTTAACCTTTCAGTAGTCGCGTCGTTAGAACTTGCGAGCTTATATTAACTATTAAATCAAAATTTTCTTTTAGAATTCATTGAAAAAGGTCTACACATGTAACAAAACACTAGTTAATAAATAATTAAAAGACAAAACAAAGAAAAAATATAATGAAAGAAATATCAAATTTGTTATTTATTACACTGACTCAATAATAAGCCACGCGACTACTTAAGAGTCAAAACTTCTAGATTATATTCTGGACCAAAAACTCTCGTATCTGTAGGCGATGATCATGAGAAATGTTAGATATATATATATATATATATATATATATATATATATATATATATATATATATATTCATCAGTCTAACAACCGAACGTCCGTACATTGCCAGATCCCCAACAATTTGACGTCCTTCGTAAAGTGACGTCCGAATATGGACGCCAAATTATAAATCAGTTTTTCTCACATTTTTAGCATCTACGTGATGTGGGGAGTCTACCTGCAAATTTTAATTTTGGACGCCAAATGACTGTTTTGTTGTTAACAGCCGTATATTTAGTTCATCGAAATTCCGTGTGTGGCGCTTTCGTCGCATCATAATATACGCCGCCGTATATTGAAAACCGAAAATCACCGCCAATTTGACGTCCATACACTTGGCAACATTGCATGTGTAACTCGTGCGTTTAGTTTTCAGTATTTCTTCACTTTAAATGTTTAAAGACTATGAATCCGATTTGGTTATGATACCATAATCAAATATTATATTGAGAAATTATTATTTTTAAAGAATTTACTCACTGAGTAAAATTATAAAGATGTCTATTATTTTCCATATTATTTTGTTTATTTTATAAAGATAATTTGCAGAAATAATGTATTTTTATAAAATAATTATTTTTTGAGAACTCGTATTTTCTCAATTAAAAAAAATCTTTTCCACATATAAACGACGAAAGTTTATTCATTAAAACATGAAAAATAGTTTCATATTTATTTATTGTTCCGATATTTTGTTACTGTGTCATATAGGAATGCAATAACTTCTTTGATAATAACATTTTATGACAATGACAAATTTTAAATGAATTATTTTTTCTACGTTCCGTTAATAAGAAAGATAAGAAAGATATTGTTTTTGGTCAAAAAATTCATAGTCCGTTTTTAACGAATAAGCACATTTTAGAGTCCCTAGAATACAATTTTACTACTTTTACGATGATGTCTGTACATGTGTGTGTGTGTGTGTGACAATCGTTATTCGATAACTGCAAACTCCAAAAATTACAATTTTTTACGTACTTCTCATTTGTATACCCTTAAGAGCTGATTCGATTTTGGTTATAATTGGTCAACCCGACCGGAAGTACCCAAATTTTTATTATAACATTACAGAATATTATATTACATGATTACAATTTTCATTATATTTGCTATAGTTGGAAGAGAAAAATAATTATAAAGAAATTAAGTTTCATAAATCTTGCAGTCTATGCAGCATCACAATGGAAACAATTTGGATATTCAAATTATACTAATTGACAGATGTCAGGGTCAAAATATGTTCGTGAAATATTTTTACTCAAAATATAATCTTTTGCAAGAAGGATTTAAAAATATATAAAATTGACGGCATGTAATGTGTTGGCCACATTAGATTTTCTTCATTCAGTATATGAAACTTTGTAAACGCGAAATAGGAAATTAGTTTTGGATCTTAAAAAATACTAAATAATTCAAACAATTTTTAATTAATTTTCATTATGCTGGAAAGTAATTTTGAGTTTTTCAGTTTAACAGATGTAAAATAATTATTAGACTGATTAAATTATTGTCCGAATTCTCAAATCAGGTATAAATATGCAGGTATAAGAAAATAGCGTATAATATACGGGCATAAGTTCTTACAAAGCATAAATGACGTAAAAAAAACACTACGCTTCGTGTCGTGCTTTTAAGATCGTTACACGTAGGTACTTTAAATACCAAATCATCATAGCCAGGTAGCTTTGCTTCCTTTGTTGCTATGGTAGATTAATTGAAAAAATGAAAATAGTAAGTATTGGCAATTGAAACAAAATTCTTGAAAATACTGTATTTTTATAATCGTCTAAAAAATATCTCGCTCGAAAGTAATATCGTATTGCTCGTGCATTCCCATTCGCACGTTATTATACTGTTATAAGTATTTTGTGAATGCGTGACTTGTAAAATTTAAAATTATTTTTTATTACATATTATGTATTAAAATACATCTACACCTGCTACTACAATGATTTTATAAATATCTCGATAAACATTTATAAAAAATAATCATAAGCATTTATTACTGATAAAGAAAAACCTCGCCCAAATTTTTTTATATATTATTATGAACCTGAGTGAAGAAAATTTATTGATATTACACCAACATTTCTGTCATTACAATTACCATCTTCAAGATTAATCAATGTCTCTTTAGGATGTCATTACATAGAAAACACAATATATTAAATTATAGATAAAACATTCCTCAGAATTGAATAGAAGAATAAATGAGATAAAATAAATAATGACATACAATTAGGTTAAAATAAATTTAAAATAGACAAGAATATAAAACAATGGTTAACAACTTTAGAACACTATCGGATAAAAACTGAAAATTACTTAAATATAAAATTTTAAAATACGGTATTTATAGTTTCGGGGATATTATTGGAAGAGCGCCCCCCCAGCCGACTTATCTCTGTAAAATGTTATAAGACCTCAATTAAATAAAACTTTTGGAGGTAAATTCAATATTGCTCCTATGTGAAGCCAAGGTGTTTCACTAGTTTTATACTATGTAGAGATGTACATAGCACTTCGCAACATTATTGCTGCTTAAATTTTATTGGTGTATAATGAAATAAAAAGTTCAGTATTTTAAAAATTCAAAATCAGTATTGTAATTTGTATCAAAAATAAACTTGAAAATTTATTTCTGTCTTTTGAACTGCGATCATATAAGTTAAGGTGTAGCAAAAACAGCGTTAAATATTACATGTGATACACATATACATTTCATTAAAAAATACTGTTATTATAGGATAGACAAACTTAATTTAACAAAACAAATATTTAATATGATCAAAATGCTTGAAATATGGATGGTAGTTTTCTTACTTGCAAATGACACATATATGTATCTATGTGAATAATGTTTTTGAGATATGGAAAAAAAATATTTCTTTTATATCTTATACGCTGAGGTACATATAAACAAGTTTATGAAAGATGTGAGAAAACTAGTAGGTAATTATTAAATAAAAATAATGATTGTTATTCCGATCATCCAAATTTACAAGCGATTACTTGCGCAAATATGCTAATATAATGTATAAGTACTTCAGTCTTCTTAGTTGGGTGCTCAGAGAGCCAGTCAATATTTTTAATTTATTAGAAAATCAATTTCATACTTTTTTGGTCTAGGCGTCAGATGTTGCGATACATATATTAAATAGTCCTTATATCATAATATTTATTTAATAATTCATGTACCTACGGTTAAACTTTGTTTCAAAAGGAACCTTGTAACTTGTATATATTTAGGAACACCTAAACTAAAAATTTAATTTGTGGCTGTAAAACAATCGAAAAATATGCTAAATCATCTAAACCCCAGTGCAAGTATGTTTACCTATTCTAAAAGCATTTGGTTACTTTAATTCAAATTTTCAATATGTCGGAAGCAGACATAAATTTGTATAAAATCTGATGTGGCCAACACATGACCTTCCGTCTTTTCTATGTATTTTATATAAATTACTCACAGATAAGGTAGTGTCCTGCAAAAGATTATATATTTCCAGTAAAATTATTTCACAAACTATGCAAATTATACTTGACACAGAAATCTGTCAATTACTAAAATATACTGTTTCTATTTGATTTACATTGTGCTTACAGCAACGTAGGTTGCAAGATTTATGAATATTAATTTCTTTATAATTTTTCATCTCCAAATACTTTGAATATAAAGAAAAAAAAATAATCAAATCGTACAGAGAATAACATATATTTGTGATAACAAAATGTCAAAAAGAGATATTTAACTTAAAAATAAAAACTGTTAAGAACTGCAAATAAGAGTACTTCCGGTGTGCCAACTATAGCCAAAATTTAATCAAGTCTTTATACGGACGTACAAAAGAATGAAAGAATTATAATTTTTGGAATTGTAGTTGTTGGAGTTATCGGAAAACTTTTTTCACACACACAATCAAACACACACACACACATAAACACACACACACAGAGTGAGAGATGCACACACATACATACGAGTATATACAGACATCATCGTAAAAATAGTAAAACGAAATTTTTGACCAAAGACAATACCTTCCTTACCTAAGGTAACGGAAGATAAAAAAACAAAACCACAGAGAGGAAGAACAAAATTATTTATTTTAATAAAATTACAAATAAATGTGACATTTACGTAGCAATGTTAAAATATTTTGCACATAAGGCGTATAAATATACATATCTGCAGACCCATTTTATTAAACATGCAGAACGAATTTTGTTTTTTTTTGATTTAATTGAAGAATTGCATGTAAACCAAATTTAAACAAATAGTTTTCAAAATATTAGTAAAAAAATATAATTAAAAAAAAATCATGATCCCATGTTAGACGACTATGTTCGTAATCCATGTTAGTGCTACAGTACATAATATTTGGCAACAGTGCAGGATGCCCGATTGATAGCTTTTTGTAAACGTATATTAATTTTGGACGCCAAATTGTCAGTAATACGTACAAAAATATACGCGGGACGGCAAAAACCCGTATAAAGTACGGAAGTCAAATATACGTGTATATTGTTTTCTTTAAATACGAGTTTTTCGAAATATCCTTATGCTCACATTATTAGGTGGGGTGAAACATTCTATATACTCGAAGAAGTAGACGCCTAGGACCAGTATTTCCCATAGACGCTAAATGCAGGTTTCTATGTACGGAAGTCAAATTGATAGAGAGATGTATATATATATATATATATATATATATATATATATATATATATATATATATATATATATATATATCACTGGAAGTTTAAATTTAGTAGCCTTGCCTAGGTAGCTTTTTATAAATTACATATTGCATATGATTTTGAATCTTTTTAAAGTAAATTTAAATAGGCGACTAAATAAGGACTGGCCACAGTTGTGGTGTAGCGGATCTAATGCATTTGCTCGGGCCTATACGAGAGCCCCAAACAAAAATCAAACTTTTTTTTTTAATTAATTAAAATTTATTTTATTTTATATACTCGATCAGGAGCCACGAATATAAATACGTTAATATTCGAAGACTTGAAGTAAATAATGATGTAAGTGCAATATATCCGAGAACAACGAAAAATTGAAAAAAGATAGTAAACGAACAAAATTTTGTCTGTCATTCAATAAACTATAAAAAACAATCAAATTTTATATGAAACACTTTCCAGTTTCGAATAGTTATGGAGTCTTTTGAAAATTAAATATTGGCTAAGGTCGCCATATTTAACTTAGTACAATTTTTTTATTTAAAAAAAACAAAAGCCCATCTAAGATGATCCTTGAAAGGTAAACAAAAAGTCTCATTTACTCGAAGTCGTAACTCAGTTTTCGAGGTAGCAGATGTAAACCACGTAAAAACTCATTTTTCACTGCATTATATCTCGGAAACTATTGAAGATTGGACCTATGTTGGTTGAGTTTTTTACTCATTTTGTTCAGCACCACATGCTCGTAAAATAATTTACCTTATAACATGATGTTGTGTTATATTACGTGGATTCTGGCCTGATATTATCAAGAAAACTAAACTACGTAGAAATCAGTTTATATTTCAAAATGTCAACGTTTTTGTATTACAAAACACATATTAACATGAACATACTATGATTCTATATAATGTCATCAAAACATACTATGATAATATGCTTCTTGTTATATACTCCCCCTCTGGTTTATGTTAACGCCCCCGTACATAAACTAGTTATTCATTTCCACCATTTTAACGAGGTCTTCCCCGTTTTCTTTTGGGAAGTAGTGGTTGTACTAACTTTTCAGATTTGTTCGGCGTAACATACGGCGTTAACTGCGAAGTGTGGACCTTGCAGATTGGTTCTTTCGGTCGTTTTGGGTCAGCAATTTCATATGTTACTGGCCCAAGTTAACCGTATAATTATGTATGGTCCATCTCTTCAAGGTAATAGCTTCTGGCCTGGCTATGTAACCGATGTACTTTCATGAGTACTAGATCTCCAGGCGAATAGGCAGGAGCTGGCTGACGATGCTTATCGCTGTACCTTTTCTGTCGATCTTGTTATTTCTTAAATATTTCTTTTGCTTCTTGTATCTTGTCGTTCAACTTAAACAAATATTGAGTAATTAAAGGTACAAAATTATCACTTTCTATTATTGGACGAAGATCTTTGTGCACATCCAGAAGTGTTCGCATTTCTCGTCCAAATGTGAGAAAAGCGGGCGAATGACCAGTATTTTGACAGGGCCCACTGTTTAGTACAAAACACATAGAAAGCAAATGAAGATCCCAATCCTCATGATGATTTTGTACAAGAATTAATATAATAATAATAATCTTTATTGTATTTAAAGTTATGTACAACTTATTACAATTGGTGATTAAATGGGGGTGAGTCAACTTTCTTTAACAATTTTTTGTAACCTCACAGTTTTATTATTCGTTGTGCTGATGGAGATGAGATGAGAAAGACGCCACAAACATCCAAGCCCTTGTTGGGAATCGAACCCACGACCCCGGGATCCGAACGGTGATGGTCTCTTAGAGCGCTGTCTGAACCCGCTGCCTCAACACGCTCGGCCACCGAGGCGGCTTTGTGCACATCCAGAAGTGTTCGCATTTCTCGTCCAAATGTGAGAAAAGCGGGCGAATGACCAGTATTTTGACAGGGCCCACTGTTTAGTACAAAACACATAGAAAGCAAATGAAGATCCCAATCCTCATGATGATTTTGTACAAGAATTGCAAGCTGTGGTTTTATTTCTCTGTTCTTCCTTTCAGTTGGGTTGACCACAGGATGGTAGAAAGATGTTAAAATTTGTTCTATTCCGAGGATATGTGTTAGCTGTTGCATAATGGCGCTAGTGAATTGTACACCATTATCACTGATAAGTCTTCGAGGTAATCAATATCTAAGGAATATTTCTTCTATTAAAATTTTGGCAGTTTCGAAAGCAGTTGCTGCTGGCATAGAAAACAACTCTACCCATCGAGTTGCTACATCTTCTACGACGAGAATTCACACATTCCTTCTTCTAGTAGTAGGGAGTGGACCAAAGAAATCAATGGATATCACTTCCATTCGTTTAGCAAAGACAGGTGTTTGTAGAAGACCTACGGGCTTACAATTCAATGCTTTGTATCTCCGACATTCTATACATTTACTTAAATAGTCTGCAACGAATCTTCGAAGACAAGGCCAATAATATTTACGGCGAATTCTTTGAACTGTACGATCAACACCGTTATGTCCTGTTGTCGGAGAGTTATGGAATTCTTTCAGTACTTTCTTTCGTTCACTGTTTGGTACTACTAATTGTGGCTCCTCATTATCTTCTTCAGTTTCGTAATGAAGGAGAACTCCATTTGACATAATATATCCCCGATCAGTCCATCTCTGTTCTCGTGCAGTTTCATGGGGTAGATCTGCAATAACTAGATTTATTTCTTCTTTTACAGGTGGTCGCGAAAGAGTATCGGCTACCACATTATTTCTTCCTGGAGTATATGTTATTTTTAAATCATATCCTTGTACTTCCAATGCCCATCGAGCCAGACGTCCTGTTGGTGTTTTCAAACTCATCAACCAACGCAATGGTTGATGATCAGTTGTTAAATATATATTTGAGCATTCTACGTAGCCACGGAACCTTGTTAGTCCCATACCAAAGCCAAAGCTTCTCGTTCTGTTGTGGTATGATTTCTTTCGAAAGAAGATAGTAAGCGGTTAGCATATTCAACTGGCCTTTCTTCCGAACCATCTCTTTGGCATAACGTAGCCCCAATTGCGTAGTCACTTGCATCTGTTTGAATCTTATATGGAAAAGACGTACCAGCTTGTCTCAGAATAGGTGCACTTGTTAATAACTCCATTAAATGATCATAGGCTATTTGTTGTTCAGTTTCCCATTTCCATGGAACTGTTTTCTTAGTTAAATTTGTTAATGGCCTTACCACTTCAGCGTAGTTTTGAATAAATCGTCGGTACCAAGAGCTGGTTTGCAAAATAGTGACTAATTCCTTCAAATTCTTTGGAACTGGACGTTTTTTCAGTGCTGCTACCTTTTCCATATTGGTTTTAATTCCTTCAGGTGTTATTATATGTAACGTACTTCGGATTTTACAAAATGACACTTGATACGATTGGCACGTAAACCAAATAATTTTAGGCGAGTAAATACTTCATTCAAATCACGCAAATGATTTTCAAAAGTATCTGACAATACAATTAAATCGTCCAAATGAGCAAGTATATGAACACTATGCAAACCTACTTTAAACTTATCCATCATTCTCTGGAATGTTGCTGGCGCATTCTTTAGTCCAAACGGCATTCTTGTATAATGAAATGTACCAAAAGGAGTGATGAAAGCGGTCTTGTCTTTGTCCATATCACGAACACGAATTTGATGGTAAAAACTTAGCAGATCTATAGTTGACATAAATCGAATTTGTTTTGCTTCATATAGGAGATCATCAATTCTGGGCAAAAGATACGAATCGCTTACAGTGACTGCACTTAGTTTTCTATAATCGACGCATAGACGTATATCACCATTGCTTTTTGGGATTAAAACTACGGGTGCAGCCCATGGTGAGTCGCATTCTTCTATAGTTTTAGCTTCAAATAGTTTATCGAGTTCGCTTCGTAACAGTTCTTTCTTGACAGACGAAAGACGATATGGTGGTACTGCTATGGGTATTTGGTTTACATCGGTTACAATACAGTGCTCTACGAAAGATGTTGGCGCTCTCCCTAGAGCAAAGATATCTCCGTGGTCGTTTATTAACTCATTTATCTTCTTCCTTTGATCAGGACTAAGATTTGTTCCCTCATCTTCTCGTAAGTTGAGTTCTTTGCTGTTTTCCAAACATGCAGCTATTTCGATGCATTTATGTTTTCCAATTTCTTCAAAGGAATATGTTCTATCTGGCATATCTGTAAAGTACCAAAATTCTCCTGTAATATCAGCCACAATGCCAAATTTTCAAAGAACATCTAGCCCGAATAACGTATAATTTTCTCTTTCCCCTGGGAATGCGAGTAATTCAATTTCTTCTAATCTTCCC
This sequence comes from Harpalus rufipes, assembly GCA_951394225.1. Taxonomy (NCBI): domain Eukaryota; kingdom Metazoa; phylum Arthropoda; class Insecta; order Coleoptera; family Carabidae; genus Harpalus; species Harpalus rufipes. Next base: position 66,341,542 of record OX596274.1, read on the forward strand.
TTAATTTCTACTGGTATGCTTGTAACTCTGACTTTAAAATTTGTTGTAGTACCATCAGCTAGGGTAATGTCTATACTTTTAGTTTTAAATATACATTTATTTTGTGTAAGTTCGTATAATCTTTGTCCCATAACGCTTTTGGTTGCTCCAGTATCAACAGTTACGACTCCATTAAATTCTAATATTTTAACCGGAATCAATGGACGTTTAATTGTTGCAAGGGATTCTTGAGTTTCTAAAGACTGGAATTGCACATTTTCGGAACTCTGATTAGATTTACAGCATGGACAATGGGCTTTAATTACACCGGGTTTTCCACAACCGTAGCATGATATTTCTGACTTCTGCTTAGTTCAAGATTTCTCAACAGACTTAGCTTTTTCTTCAAATGTTGATTTTTCTTTCTTCTGCAGGAATACTCTACATTCTTCAATATGATGACCAGGTTTCTTATAATAATGGCAATGTATTTTCAACTTTGGTGTTACTTGATTTTCTGATTTTTCTTCTTTCTTTGAAACTTTGTCTTCCATTTCTTCTAAAACCTGTTCTGCAAAGCGAGCCAAAGTAGTTAATCCGTCGAACGTGGTGAATGATTCACGAGTAACCCTGTTTCGTATTCTTCTATGAAGGAGACCATATAACATGTCAATCTTCACTTTTTCTGTCAGTTGGTCTGGTATTCCTGCAAGGAGAGCTCTGACTTCACTAATAAATATGTCAGTTGGCATGCTGTCTTCTTGCTTCATACTGAAGAGTTGCTGATAAATTTGATAAGTAGCTAACTGTCTACCATACGCAGCTCTTAATGCAGTTACAGCTTCTTTCCAGGTTTTGAAAGTTGATTTAACACCAATCCACCAAGTAGCGGCAGAATCTGTCAATAAGATAGGCAAACCTTTCAATGCATTTTCATAACTGACGTTTGCACATTCCATGTAGATTTCAACTGCATTGATGAACGTTTCTACGTCACTAGGCTCTGGCGGCAATGGTTGATAGACCTTTACACGAGCATCAGGCATTACGCTCGCGGTCACTCCTATTCTTGCCTAAAATAAAATAAAACCAGCAAAAACTACCTGGACAGTTACACAGAGGCCTGAAGGACTGAATAAAGTACTGACAGGAAACTTGAGTATTGTAATAAAATACATTTACCAAAATTGACAGTTTTATTTTAATCAACTCGCAAATTACATTCTATTAGTTTTTATATCAAACTTAACTATGGTTACAATATTTCAAACAATATTTATATGGATCTGTCTTCGACTTCCAACTGATAGGACCTCCTGATAATGTCAAAATATTACCTGAACATGATCTACGGTCACATATGTTTTGCCGCGCCACTGTCAAGGTATCAAACTCGTGATTTTTGAACAAGTTCGGTATTACAAGCAATTGTAATCATCGCGTCACTCATTTTGTTTGATTCGTTAATTTTAGATTTTAATCTGCAATTATGACTTATGTGTCCGATTTTATTACAATTAAAGCATTTCCCGTTAAATTTGCGAGTGCTATATTTCACATTTTTCTCTTTCGGTTTCGTACTGTTCGTATATGATTGTTTTGACTGTCCGTTCGAAAATAATGCGCCATTTTTATTTCCGGCATTAGTTTTCGCGACTCGGTCACTTTGTCTTAAATTTTCGAGCGTTGGTATTACATCGCGGGACTCTATAGCAACACAGAAATTATCAAAATCGTCAGGCAAAGAACTTAACAACATTATTAATAAGAATTCGTTCGGTATCTGGATTCCGGTTTCTTCAAGTTGCTCCGCCTTATGCGTAAATTCGAATACGTATTGTGAAATCGTAATTTCTGATGTCTTTTCCATTCGAAGCAATTGTTTATACAAAGTCGCTTTTCTCACTGGACCCCGAGATTCGTAAACTGCTTTTAATCCATCCCAGGCTTCTTTCGATGTTGTAGCTTTCTTTATGTGACTGAGCTGACTGTGCGTGATACACAAATTTATTAACGCCAGTGCTTTTGAGTCTTTCTTTAACCATTCTTGTGCGTTTACTTCCTGTTTAATTTCTGTGCCGTCGACGTATTGCCACAAATCGTTGAAAACAAGTACACTTTTCATTTGTACTTTCCATAATTCGTAATTCCCTTCTTTCAATTTTTCAATATTTGCAAAACCGGTTGCAGTAGCCATATCGCTCTTATCCCTACAACTATTATTTCGTTAATAATTTAACTAGAAGCTCCTGGGCCCATAACCTGACAGGAAACTTGAGTATTGTAATAAAATACGTTTACCAAAATTGACAGTTTTATTTTAATCAACTCGCAAATTACATTCTATTATTTTTATATCAAACAACTATGGTTACAATATTTCAAACAATATTTATATGGATGTCATTATGACAATTATTATGACAGTTTGTCATTGTGACTTTTCCAATACATATCGATTATCGATCTATCTATCTTTAACAAGTACAATAAATATTAACAATATTCCTGACTCTGTGGGAACCGAAAACTCTCATAGAGTGAAATTTATAAACTCCCTTCGTTCTAAATAATTCAATAAAAATAGAAATAATGCAAAAAATCATTACTGTAGTTTCGGAGACCTGTAAACTTAAGAGCACACACCGAAAATTTAACCGAAAAACAATCCCAAAAATATGCTCAAATTTTTACAAAATTAACTAAATAAAATAAGATCCCAGGTCTGAATCGCGTAATGGAAAAAATACTTCAGGTCCCTAAACTTTGGCGTCATTTGGCAGGTATTCCACGACGCAAAAACTGTAAATCACTATAAATTTGGAGAAAATAAATAAATCAAATAGTAAAAATACTTTTGCCACTGTAATAAAAAGTGAATTTTTCGGGCCGTAATTAATTTTAAACAAAATTTATAAAAGTGAATACAGCGCGCATCGCAAACAGAAAGATACCAAATTAGTTACAAATGTCAAACCCGCAAATAACCCTCAAAGTGGGAATAAGTTTTTCAATTAGGGATGCGCAAAATTATTAAAACATCGATGTTAAAATCGGATCGATTACTCGATTTTTTGAAAAAAAAAATGTATTTATCTTCGACTTATTTATTCTTTAAACATGAAAATTTAAATAATAAAATTGGAAAAATGTAATAGAAATTACAATATGAAAATAATAAATATATACTTAATAATAAGCTGCCATATTTAATGAATAGTAAAACAATAAAAATATGGGTACATAACACACTATACAAAAAGTAAAATAACTCCGAATCGCAACTATGTAAAAATAATCATTTTGACAATCGCTTTCCTTTTAATTTATTACGTTGCTGTGTTAAAATCAGTCCCGCTTTAGAAAGTAGCCTTTCCGAGGGCACCGATGTAGCGAATACACTCAAATATTTTGTGGCTATTTTGGCCAAAGTGGAGTAAACGTCTTTCATGTTTTCCCACAGCATCAACGGATGTTCATCAAATTTTCGCAAAGGGCACTGAAAATATTTCTGAAGATTTATCCACGTCTTAGAAATATATTTTTAAAAACATCGATGTCGACCGATGTTATCGAAAAAAAATCAAGGTAAACATCGAACATCAAAAGCTAAATATCGATGTTTCCAAAACCGATGTATTGTACGCATCCTTACTTTCAATAATTTGAGTGACAAAAAGATATTTTTGTCATAGTATGTTTTCAAATTTGATTATGGTCAAATATGTCATTCCTCATGAAGCATCTAAAAAAAATGACTTATACTATACAAACACCTTCCGAAAATCCATATCTCAAAAAATTGACGAAATCGCAGAACCATTTATAAAATATACAATTTATAAGATAAAGTGTAGTCTTAGATGTTGCAAATATTTATTGAAATATACTGTTACTGGATTCTTTTTGTATATCTAAAAAATAAATGAAATTTCTTTATTGTTGATTTAATTGTATTCGATAAATGGTTTCCATTAAACACTTATTAAGAGCAGTCAGTAATAATCAGAGTGACTGCGCTTGACTAATTGTTTGTGTTAAATTGTAATTTCGGTAAATAGAAAACAAAACCTGTGTAGGAGTATATATTGATAGTCACGGTCTGCAAGCAGATCGAGAACTTCGATGTAGAAGCATTTTCCCTAAAAGGTTCGCGTTCCATTGATGATAATGATAACATTGTATACTAAACACTATCAATATCACATAAACATACATATGATATAAAATATAATGAAAAAGTTGCATTACCTATTGCTTTATGATATTCAACTATTGTTACAAAGTTCATGAATAGTTTATACAAAATCTATATAATCATAAAAATGATTCGTTAAAAACATCAAGCTGGTGTGTAAATAACACATTTTTATTATTTCTGTAAAAAAATCTTTCATGATATTATGTAAACATTTTTTTTTAATTTACATTTTGAGTAATTCTTTCATTGCATACCTGAAAAGTAAATCTAAAACTATGTAGATAGTATATACCGCGCAAAAGCAATCTTTTGCTGAAAATCTTTAAAACTTGCTTAGTTCAGAATAGTCCAGTCAATCGAGGTTTTTACCCTAAAAAAGGTGGGGTAGAAACACATGTTGTTTATATTACGACGGGGATGAAAAATTCAAATTTTCGACACTTTGGGGAGGATCGGCGCGAGGTGCCATCTTGGATGAAAGGTGCGAAATATTGTTACGTTTAAATTTTATTGTTGGCACTATTTTGCGTTCCTTTGTATTTTCTTACCCCTTATGACTACTTCCCACTATTCGTATATGTTGCTGTAGTAAAATAAACAATTTAATAACTATAAAACAGAGATAGCGTCAATTTTTGCCTGGCTAGACTTTTTCTGTCGGCACATTCTTGTCTGTGAGTTCCTCGTGCAATGAGCAATTTTTTTGTGTTGAAGTATATTTGGCTTATTGGAAGTTTTGAATCAAATTTATATTTGGATACTGCTGGCGTTGCGCGGCGCATAAAAATTATTTTGATATATAATTTTATCGAGGATTTTTCTCGGATCTAAAAGGACTCACTTTTCAACTACTTAACAGCCGCCTTCCAACTCAGTTATAATTAATTTCAGTTCTCAATTTTTATTTTATTAAATGTTAGTATACATATTTTAGTTCTTTTGTTTGAAAATAATGTTGAATAAATATAACATGAATTTGTATTTATACATATAAATTTAAAATGAAACTTTCATGACCCATAAGGTCAGCGGCATATCATTTTTTATTATCATTACTAAAGTACCCTCTTTCAGGCTGTTTTTTTTTCTTGCTACTATTCTTGTTACTATCATTAGTACTGGCACGGTTATTGCTACCGTTGTTTGAGAAAAGTACTATTTCTCTACCTTTCGTTTTACACCATACGCCGTGACGAGCAAACCATTTAAATTTTGGGGGCAAAATTTTGGAGACGACCATCCGCCAAGTGGACAATTTGAGTTCTGAGGGAATAAGCGGCCGATAGACGCCATTTTCTTCGTCGCCTTATGGACTAGTACATGCAACCACCGGCTACAACCCTATAGATCCAGTTACGGACAGGAGAACTCACGTTAGGGACGTAAGCTTATTTTTTCCCCTTTTTTTATTGTTCGCATTTTGTATTTGATTCAAACTTTTTTATATGATTGAATGATCCAAAATTTACCTTTTTTTGAATGCTGTAATTTTGTCGCCGACACTCAGTAAACTTTTTGTTAGGTCTGATCACCTCTACTAAATTTAATTTTATTTTGTACAAGTTTGTACTTTTTATTTTGCGCTGCGCATTGTTTAGCGTGTTGTGCGCCGCTTTAGCTTTAGGACAGGTTTTTTCTTATTTTACATGGTTACGACAGAGAATGTCAAAAAAATTGACGTAAGCGCTGGTATACCAACGGTTCACGCGGTTCGTATTTTCGTTTACCTTTTGGTAACGCCTCGTCCTGAACGCTCGACTAGCGCCGGCGGGCTAGTGCTCTACGCGGCGTCTTTTATTGCCTTGTTATATTTTTGCTTTATCTATATTTATATTTTTTTGCCTGCAAATTTTTTGCATATATTTTGGGTTGATCCGACTACTATCTTGTGTAAAACATTAGGTTGTGTCGAACGTAGATTTCGCCGTTTTTCTTTGTAAATGATTTTTTTTTTAATATAGTGCCAACTCAAATTTCATTGATTTGTTTTTGTTCGTATTTCCAAATTTTTGTGCATGCCTTGTTGCCTTCCTCTTTATCCTTCTCTCCGCAGGCTTGTTGACCAGCCCTGGTTGAGCGTCCATTGGTCAGCTGGCGCCCTCCCGATTTTATTAGGTACTAATCCCAGAGGAAAACTTACGCCCACACCCTCCTCCACTGTTGTTAGTCCGGAGCCCAACCTTGCGCGGAATTTTTGCCACCCGAGGTGCAGATCTTGTGACAATATTAAAGCTCGTAATTTTTTCTGCATAAAAGAGTTTTTACATTTTTTGCCTAGGTTAAACTCTCAAAGAGATATGTTAAAAAATAGTTAACCAGATTAACAATTTATGAAAAAAAATTACTAAATAAGTAACAATATTAGGTATTTAATACTTAGTCTAATAAATTTTACTATTTATAACAGTTTACATTCATCCTGGAATAAAAAGAAGTGAATTATCCATGATTTTGAAGTATTTTTTGTAAACGCTTAAATTTTGTATTCTTGTAAAATTTTGATACGGTCTACTGTTTTGGCAAGAAACCCAAAAAAAAAATTTTTGTACCTTTGATCCAAGATGGCGGCTCGCGCCGTTTCTCCTCAAAATCAAAAACTTGCATCCCCGTTCTGACCTAATCTACATATATGATAAAATAGTTTTTCTTCAAACGTCATAAAAGTAGCATCTTTTGTGACTTGATTCACAAGGTAGAAGTTTAATTTCTACGCCGCCGGAGTAGAATTAGCTAATTTCTACGCCGCCGGCGTAGAAATAAAATAAATAAATATCCATAGAAACTATACAGAATCAACGAATAAGAAGTAACTTCTATAAAAGAAACCTGTAATATCGCCTTAAATGTCACAATAATAGCCTATGAATTGAAATATAAACAGAGTTTACTTTTGAAGAACTTACAGATTACAATTACAGGGACGGTAATTAACATAAGAATACTTAGATTAAAATTGATAAGAAAAGTTTATATTTTTTTTTGCAGTGATTCCTGGACATATCTTTCAGCCACACAGTTAGATTTCCAATAACTTTAGGGGGCGTACATTATAATACTTCAAATTCTGACATAATTGCACACAAGGAGTATATAAAATTCCATAGTTTTTATTTAAACGTTTTCTTTAAATATCTACGTTTGAAGAAAAAATATGTGTCATTCGGAGTAAAAGTGTCATCATCAAAAGTATCACCTATACTCCTAATAACACAATATACTATTGTACACCACGTTTTACAAGGCAACGGTCTTTTTTGTTCTCCATTGACTGGGGTAGAATATGTTTAGGCAGAGACATATAATATGGAACATTAACACAAAAATAAAACAATCAACTTTTAATAAATCATTTTCAGGAAGAGATATATTTAAAAAATTATAAATACCTGCAAAAAATAGCTAAACCTAATTTAATGAAATGCATATAATTAATGTTCCCAAAACGCGGGTCAAATTTTGTGCATGTCCATTTATTCAACATATTGATATGACACAGACATAAGCTATGTGAACGGGCCTTTAGATTATGTTAAGGTATTTTTCGAGATATATTCAAGCTAATTAAGAACACACATCAACATTAGGGATACCTACTTTTGATACTGAACTTAATTAAAAAAATAAATATTAAAATTTATTAATATTTTAATAATACTTGTTTTCAAATGAAGTGTATAATGAAGTAGATATCCCTAATGTAGATTTTATTTAAAAAATATTAATAGTTCTAGTACTAGAACAAGTTATTTGAATTTTCGCGTCATATTTTAATACTGGTGTACACAATGCTCTTAAGTACAAACTTATCATTTTACAATGTGCCCAGCTATTATGAAAATCACTATGCATTTTATACGAGGACTGTTTTTATATTTCGCCTATGCCGTAAAAATATATGAAATTCAGTGAAACAATATGTGGTTACTACATCTTAATTTAATTTGAACATTTGTTTGACAGCCGAATCAAAATACATAGGTATCTAATTAAATGTTTCCTGAATAAAATTCGACCTTGAAAAAATATGGTATGTGACGTTTACAAAAGTCATTTCTTATACATATTACCTACACAAGTATATATAGTTTACACTAAGGGCAATCAAAGAACTCCTTTAGTTTTTATAATATAAGAAAAATATAACCTAACTCTCTTAATTGAAAAGAAAAGTGGCCAGCACACACATAACTGCACACACAAAGCGATCCTAAGAAACCAAAATAAAGTTTAATGTAAGAAAATAATAAAATATTAGTTGTTGGTTTTCACTGTTGTCGAAACATTTGTGCTCATTTAGCGTTGTTGTTCCAGTTCCCTCAGCGCGGCGGCTACCCCAGCGACGGAGGGAACTACTCACCCAGGGCACGGACGAGGGTGAGTACCTACTCTACTACACTGGCTTTATCTCTCTCGCAGTCCGCAGTCGTCAGACGACAATGCTGCTCCGTACTGCCTCCGGCAATGATATCGGCCTGAAAGCCCACATAAATGATTATTATTGTTAGTTTATTCATGAAACTCGCTCCGTTCAGCGTTTGGCGGATTCGATTTCCGAAATTGCCGGTGCCTCTGAGTCGTTTGGCCGGATGTGCTCGTCTCTCTTGCGCTAATTTGGCCCTCTTTACGATACCAGCGGTTTTTGATATGTCTTTACTTGCCTTTGTTTGCAGCTTCCTTTCATCATCTATTGAATAATGGATGTTCTTCATGTTTAAACTGATTCGTTTTATATTAATACTTCCTCAATTTACGATACATTATTCACAACCAGTCCAGGTTATGAAAATATGTTTACATATACATAATTGTATTCACCCAAGAAGACTCCATTTATTCCATTATATGAATCGGTACAATGATACCCGTATTAAAATAATTTAAATAGTACAACATCTGTATAGGGTAAGTCCGAGAAAGATGGCTCACCGGGTGAGATGACTATTATGCCAAAATCTAAATAATAATAGAGCACATATCGTTATACTATTGTTTGGATTTTGGCACAAAAGTCATCTCACACGGTAAGCCATCTCTCCTGGATACCGATTCTTGTAACGGTGAGAAATTCGTATCGTGAGGTGAGAAATATTTCTCACTTTCTTCTCATCACGCATACGATCGATAATTTCGATTCTTGAAACTATGTAAGATTTTCTTGCCGACCATTTAGGTCATGATTATGCAGTGAGATGAGAGTGATATATTTATATGCACGCGCAACTGGTTAATGTCAAAATATTTCAAGATGTCTACGAACGTTTACTAGCCAGTTCATTATTGTGTTAAATTAAAACGAAATGGAGGAAAAAATAAATATGCCACGAATGAGCAGAAATCGGCTCTGGTTGATTTTAAAGAATCAAACCCGAAACTTATAAAAACTAAATTTGACTCTCAATTTACGTACAAAGATAGCAAACTTCTAAAAGCGGTACCTGTATTAAATTCAGTTGGTCGTTCATTAAATGTTGCTTATCTTTAGGGTTTCCTAATTTCAAAAGCTTCTAGGAATAATAATCTTCGGGTTTTCTTTTAATGGTGTAGAACTTCTATGCTAGATCTATCAAAAGTATGATTGTTTACTAACATGTGGCTAGCTACATTAGAATTGATTTTTCGAATTAGACATGTTCTTTATATCTTATGTTTATATTTCTTTTATTTGTCGTATGTATTTGTAATCACCAGTTTTGACAAGAAATTTTGTAAATTCCTACATTATTAAAGGGGTCTCTCTATCAACATTCTTATTTTTAATTAAACATTTTTTTAAGGTACATGTATAGTATGGGCCTGGAATATTTTTTTTTTTTAATTCGGGGGGTTAAACTGGTTCAAATGTATTTCAGTTTTTTATAAATAAATCCTGATGAATTTGGTTTTTGTATGTCACTATCATAAAACTGTTTATAGAGAACACTTTTTTATTTCTTATTAAGTAATTTATGTATAATATACAAAAAAAAGTGTTCTCTCTAAAGAGTTTTATAAAGTGACATACAAAAACCAAATTCAACAGAATTTATTTATAAAATCTTGAATATATTCCTAACATTTCAACCAGTTTAATCCCCCGAATTTAAAACAATTAATATTATTCCAGGCCTGTACAACTCATGTACTTTAAAAAATTGTTTAATAAACAATAAGATTGTTCATATAGATTTAACAATGCAGGAATTTAAAAAAACTCTTGTCAAAACTGGTGATTATAAATATTAACCAATGTCTATTTTCAAAAATCAAAAAAACCAATTCTAATATAACTAAACACATGTTAGTAAACAATCATACTTTTGATAAATCTAGCTTAGAAGTTATATTTTTCTCTATCTCACTAGACAAACACTGGCGAGAAATGTTGTACGTGATGAGAACTGTATGAGACAAAATTAAGTGAGAATTGTGTTCAAGAATACAACTTGCATCTTACTCGGCGAGAAATGAGTCACGTGACCTTTTTTCTCATCTCACACCATATCTCATATTTCAAGAATCGATCCCGTGGACTTGTCCTATACATATTGGCATGTTCGTTCCTTATTGGGACATGAGACAGTACAAGTGAGTCAGGAGAAATAATTTGCCAAATTTCGGAAGTGTCTGTATACTACTTTCGCATAAATGTTACTAAAATAAAAAAGTCTAATACGATTTTTATTTATTTTCGAGTTACAGTGACGTAAATGTTTAATCTATAGTAAATTTTCAAAGATATTTCTGTGAATCTCCAAACATTTTCTATACCTTTTCGCTTACTTAACAGCGCGTGTTGCTTTCTCGAATTTATCTTGACGTTCCTTTATGCAAGCCGCAACATTCAAAATAACAATGAATTTATTTATCTCGATTGTTTACTTCTGTCACACCTCATTGTTCAACCAGCCCCATATAGGTACCAAGGTTTAATATAGCGAGTTGATATAGGGCATTGTTTTAAACAGTCAATAATGATTGACAGATTATTGTTTGACAACTAAAATGTGCTATCCTATTACATTGACCTTAAACTTTTAAGACACTATAAAAAATATGTACATGTGGATTGTTTTTTGTGATACAAAGTAATAAACAGAGAGTTTTTGTAAAAGCTAATTTTACGATACCCTTATTTTTTTGTAAGTACAATACGTATTTTAAGTTTATTATAAATAATTTTTCTGAATTCTTGAAACGGTAAATTTGACTTTTGATTTTACTCTTACTGAATATAAGGTGAACTCGCCGAAGTGCATAAGTCGGATAAGTGGGTTCATTCCCTGTAGTTCTTTCATTTTTGTATGTATCAATACGGTGAGCACCCTCACTTCAACAAGTTTCTACTACCCATACATAAATGGTATCGCTCAGAGCCATCTAGAGTAAGAACTCACATCAGATTTAATACGATGATAAATAAAGACATGGTGTAAGTTTTTCGTTTTTGTTTGATGCTCAATCATCTACATATATTTATGTATTTCTATGAGTGATTATAAATTCTTAATTACTTTTGATTGACGTATCCAACCACACACTTATTTTTATATTTTAACTTTTTGAAAAAAAGCATACCCTACACACTTGCTCTATAAAAATGCAAGAGTGGGAAAGTGCATACATGACAATTTTTGTGAGTATGCAATTCCCGCTATTCCACTTATTCCAGCTCAATCGAATTAAGAGAAATTAGAAATTCGTCCTATAACTTTCAGTAGTGTTTTTATTTCATTATCCTTATGTTACCTTTTGGTTTTCGTGTCAGTTAAATTTTGTTTATTTTGTAAAATTTGAGAGAATAAAGATATATATTTTCCATAAAATTCTAATACCATAGAATTTATTGAAATTTTCTGCACATACATCACCGATCATATTGGACGTTTTAGTATGAAAGTACGGATGTGTTACACATTTACCCTCCATCAGAGTGGAAGTGCGTTCAAGTGACCGACATTTAAAAAAAAACACACACAAACACACAAAATTAGTGAATCCAATTAAAAATACAAATAGTTTAATACAACTGATAAAGTTCAACAAGAAATACAAGCCAGCCCACACAACTACAACTTTTAGTAGATTCCAGAACAGTTGGGCATTGTAGTATGTTTTAGTTAATAGTTTTGTAGCTTGCGGGAATCATACCTTGATCTCTGGTTCAGAACACAAAGTAACAAACTATACCCTGTTTTTAAACTAGGAGGAGTTATTTCAAAAGTCAGATTTACAGCGATAAAATATTATAATAACATATAAAGAAGTTTTTGTCAGAACTGTCGGTTTTTGTATAAAAGATGTTATGGGTTAATAACTAAATGTCAAAATGAAAAAAAAAATGTTTCGGTGTCAAGATGGCTATATGGAGCAACCATTTTGTTTGCTGCTTTCCATTATCACTTACAAAGTGAATAATTTTATTTTTGTGTTAATACATCCTCATTTTATATATGTATTATTCACATCAATTCCAACTTATGAAAATGTGTACATAGTGTGTAACATAATTAATATAGTAAGGCATACTATATTTATGTTATATGTAAATTAATTTAAGTTTAACGTCGTGCTTAACATAACGGCTTTGATAGAAGTACATTTGGTATCTGCGATGTATTGTTGGAAAAGCTATCAAATATCCAATGTTTGTAAACAAAATTAATTTGAAATGTGTATTATAACTTTGTCTCATATTGCTCTTATGATCTTGTTTCGGTAATGTTTTATCCTACCAATATTACTTTTAAATTCTTTGATGATACAAATTATATTTTTTGCGAAGAAATAACAATTTTAATTAGATATTTTCAATTATTTCATTCTTTTTCCTGAATAAAATGAAAGATCAAAGACGCCATTACATATAATTAATTATACATTTTAATTATATACGCATATTTCTACTGAAAAAAGGAATTCTACAGTGTGTTTCTATACCTCTACTCGAAACTTTAATGACATATAATTTGATATATTGATTATAGAACAAAAAGTTTTTTTTAAAATACGCAAAAATAAGGGTAGTTTATACCTAGTGAACATTTTTAGTGCCACTGGTTTCATAGTACATTTAATTGCCTACATAATAACTAATTAATAAATGATTATTTGTAGGCAGTGTTTACACGTTAATTTCATTAATAACATATTTGTAAATAATTAAATGTCTAAAACCAGTGACACTAAAAATGTTCGCTAGGAACGAACTACCATTATTTTTGCGAATTTAAAAAAAAATATTTTTGTTCTATTATCAGTATATCAAATTATATATGTCTGAAGTTTCGTGCAGAGGTATAGAAACACCCTGTATAATTTTTAATATAGATTGTGACCATCACGTTAATTCAAATTTCGCCATAGATTCACAAACTGGTGTTGTTGATTGTTTTTATTCTTTAATACATGTGTCAAAAAATGATAAAATGGCAAATTTATGAATAGTTTTTAAATAAATAAGTAATTTCGGGAATTTTTTATACGTATTAGGTCAGAAAAGTGTCTCACAGGACTCACAGGTTTCCAGTCCTCGCCTATATGCCTACTAATTCTGTAAATTTTGCGACTTATAACGTAAATTAATATTTCCCACAGTCAATGCATATTTACATTCGAGAGAACCAATTTTCAAAACTTTTTTTATATTTCTAGAGGTATGTCATTTGTCTCTTTTGAAAATAAAGACAGCTTTATTAGCCGATGTAAAACGCATTTTCCGCAATTTATTTTTGACCTGTGGAAATGAAAAAAATCGTTTGATGCCAAGTCGGGATTATACGGTGGATTATCTATCAATTTAATATTTTGATCGGATTAATTCAATAATGTTCAAGTGGCTTTAAGTAGACTCACGTTATCATGATTCAATATTGCTTTTTCTCTTTTTCGATAATGAGGGATCTTTGATGACTGCAGGAAAGTACCGTGCTATAATCATTCTGTAGTTGAAACATATCTAGTAATACAAAAAAAAAATATCGACTAACTTTTTGTTACAGCTTTTTTCGAGAACAACTTTTGTTGGATCTGACTCCTTCTGGAAGACCCAAACAGCTTACTGTTTCCTTGTCTGTCATAAAGTTCTAAACTATGTGAAAGAATCCGTCAGCCTAGCGTGCGAGAGTGACTGCACCAATTTACACAATCTGCCTTTTTAGCTGGTGTTAAATCATAGGGACTAACGAGCATATAGCTTCCATTTATCCAAATGATTATTGATTATGCAAGAAGTTGATCACTTTCACGTCAAGTACAGGGTTGTTTGAATCGAATGAATAGTAACTTAAAGTATACAATCGCAATATTTTTTTTGTCACGGAAGCTTTTTTTAAATGCCGTATAAGAAGCTCATTCTTTATATATTTACGGCCAACACGTAGTACATTGTACCAACGTTTTACTGCAGTTAATGAACACAACTCACACCCAAACACCTTATTCATTTAAACATGCCCTTTAAAATGTAGAAAAATACAGCTCAAAAATACTAGTTGAATTTCATAATTTTTCACGTGTTGTGTACTATGTTTAGTTTCAATATCTTATATTCAAATTACCACAATAAATTGAACTGACATAAAATGAAGTTAAAATATCACAATAAAATGTATGTCAAAATTGTCAAACCAGTCTAAACATTAAAGAAACAGTCCTCGTATATAGGTGTCCGGATTTTGTTTGCCACCATTGGGATCTCGGAAACTTCAAAATTCAAATTCAATTACTATAATGACGTCACGACAGGAATGAAATTAGCGTCTGTCGTGTTTGTGTTGCCGTTGCAAACATTGGCAGATATTAAAAATAAATTTTGTGGTAAAAATAGTAGTATTTATTTAACCGATAGTAATATTCCAAGGATGTGATGAAGTGAATTACATTTAGAATAATACAACCTTTTTAGTTAAATTCTGTTTGTATTTATCTAAATTACAACGTTTCGACAATATAGACTATTGCCTTCTTCAGGTAAAAACATGAACTACAAAACAACAAATACAAAAAAATAAATAACAAAACATAGCAACAGGTAACTAGGTGACAATTACAACAAATTTAAAATAGAACCATTTCTACAAGATTGAATGAACACCAGCGTTCGATCAGGTTGAACCAGCCAGAAAAATCTTCAGTTGCAGAGCATGCCCTGGAAGAATTCCACCGTATCAAATTTGAAGATACAAAAATACTGGCGAGACCTACACACCTAAACAACAGGTTAATTAGAGAAGCCATTGAGATTTACAAAACGAAGAGTAATAATCTCAATCATTATGACGGTCTAGATCTTAGTCGTGCATGGCTTCCTATTTTAAATTTGTTGTAATTGTCACCTAGTTACCTGTTGCTATGTTTTGTTATTTATTTTTTTGTATTTGTTGTTTTGTAGTTCATGTTTTTACCTGAAGAAGGCAATAGTCTATATTGTCGAAACGTTGTAATTTAAATAAATACAAACAGAATTTAACTAAAAAGGTTGTATTATTCTATTGAAATATGAGTTCTGAAAGATTTTATAATAATTTGAATTACATTTATTTTTTTGAAAAATAGTTTTGTATAGTTAGAAATATAAAAATGCAAGTCTATTTTTACCTTCCGTCACCTCTAGGTTAGGAAGGTATTGTCTTTGGTCAAAAAATTCGGTGGTGAGTTTTCATTGAATAAACACGTTTTAGGGTCTTTACAATACGATTTTACTATTTTTACGATGATGTCTGTATGTGTGTGTGTGTGTGTGTGTGTGTGTGTGTGTGTGTGTGTGTGTGTGTGTATGTGTGTGTGTGTGTGTGTGTGTGTGTGTGTGTGTGTGTATGTGACCGCCGTTTCGTGGACGATATCTCCAATACTGAATTCCAAAAATTACAATTCCTCTTCCTTACAACCATATGCAGACTTGATTAGATTTTGGTTATAATTGGTCAACCGGAAGTACCCTCATTTGAAGATTTTAACAGTTTTTCTTGAAAAACTCAGTTAAATGTTATTATAACTTAAAGAATATATTATTCTCTATACGATTTGATTGCATTTTATATTTGATATTGATATTCAACAGATATAGAGTTAA
This sequence comes from Harpalus rufipes, assembly GCA_951394225.1. Taxonomy (NCBI): domain Eukaryota; kingdom Metazoa; phylum Arthropoda; class Insecta; order Coleoptera; family Carabidae; genus Harpalus; species Harpalus rufipes. The sequence continues at coordinate 66,357,771 of OX596274.1, forward strand.
AGAATAATAAAGATAAAAAATTCGTATAAATTTCATAATTCAGCCAGCTATGCTAACATAACCATGGAAACTGCTAATATATTCAGGTAATTCAAATTGATAGATGTCAGTATCAATAAAAAGCAAGTAATTGAATGAAAAAATAAGGGAAGTAACTCTAGTGTTAGAAATTTTTAGATATAATAGAGACGATTACATTGGTTTGAACATGTCATGAGGAGAGATGAATAAATTAATAGAAGGTGGAAGAAACATAGGAAGACCAAATATAAGATGAAAAGACTGTATTGCAGAAGACTTGAGAGAAAAGGAACTAAATGAGGACGACACGCAAAACAAAAATTAGTGGAAGAAGAAAATAAAAAATAGCGACCCCCTAACGAATGGGCAAACTAAAGAAGAAAAAGATGTCAAGTGCAATTTGCATAGTTTGTTTATGAAATAACTTTACTGGAAATATAGGATCTTTTGCAAAAAAAATTATGTATAGGGCGCGTGCAGTGACATGACTTTGCTGCCTTTGGCAAGCAGATATGGGGACCCGTATCAAAATGACAGCAATTAATTATGTCCATAACTGACAAGTGTCATAATTTTTCATTCAAAATTTCATGATTTTCTTATTTCATGTGATTTGTTTGTTATCAGGAGTATGGAATTCCGTTGCCGAGAAAGGGAATCATAAAATACCAAAAATTTAGAATCTTTTGCAAGAAAATTTATGTATGGAATTTGTACATAATACACAGGATTGACGGAAGGCATTGTACTGGCCACATCAGATTTTTTTATATTATGAAATTATAATTTAAAGAATACTTTAAATATTTATGTGCACAACATAATTCAAAATGTGTGAAGGTGAAGAAATAATTAATGTATGGTACATAATATACTGTCATATATTTCTATTCCATTTACATCAACATTGACATCTGTCATATCTCATATCATTGCAGTTTCCATTTCCTTTTTCTCGTATTCTAAATCTAAACTTCATCCTTGTGTAAATATAGTCTAGATTATCATTATATGCATGTTAAATAGCATACTATATTTCAAACAATATAGTTAAAACAATAAAACAAAACACTTGTAAATTATACATACATATATTATATCTAGGAGTTAGATTTTATCCTTGTCGTCACAGTCATAATTCAAAATTTAGTCGCTTGGCGCATATCGCTTAGCTTGCATCGCGAATAAGAAATACGACTTCAGTTAAATAAGATATCTGATGCCCCTTTAGCCAGCTTATTCCCATAGGCTACTAGATAATGACATAAAACTGATTTTGGTCGAAATATTTATTTTAAAATATCTACATAACTTTTAAATTATTGGTGCCTCATCAAGAAAAATATTTGAAATAAAAAAGATGCCTGGACAATTTTTCCTGATCTACATTTGTGTCCAACTCTTCCCCTGAAAATTCTTATTCCTCCGCGCCTGACGTTAAATTCACAACATCTGAGAATATATGTGCGCTCGTCCTAAACATTCACAGAAGTATCTATGTTAATAATAACAAGGATGATAAACATGACGGTAGAAACGCAGCAACAGCGTAATAATATTAAGATGAATTTTGTCCGTTTCTCATTAAGCATGAAGACAACAAGGCTTTGTACTATACGGTAGTCTCTCCATGTGCAAGAGCTTCACAAAATTCGCATGTCAGATTGACGGTTTCTTCCAGCCAGCAGCAAGTGAAGCAACTCATTACGTATTAAAAGAGCTATTAACTAAACGGTGATAAATTAAGATGTGTGCGCATAGTGAGTGTTTGCGCAACAGGGGATAATATGATTACATTATAATTCTCCGACGTATTATGAATTTAGCACCTGATAGTACAGGCGAAACCGGAGCCGACGGTCACGAACTCCGTTTTAAACAAACTACTGTTTAATTAAAATGCTAATAAGGGGGATTATACTGAGTATCATATTATGTACTGTTTGAATATGAGCACATGACTACCTTTTAATAATAGGTCATTCTATACATTCTCTATATAGAAACTAAAGTTATACATCTCAGACTGTTACATGTGGAGTACTTCAGCCCTACATTATTCATCTTATATATCAATGCCATAAGAAGAGTTTTAGAATAGCACAATTTTGTTGCCTATGCAGATGACGTAACTATTTTATTATTTATGTTAATGTAATATCAAAAATAGCCACAAGTTTGTTGTCTTGGTCCGCTTCTTTAAATTTATCAGTAAATATTAGTAAATCTTCTGTTAGGGGTTTTTCAAACTGAAAGAAAGATAAACAAATATATATTTATTGTAATGGTCAACCGTTACCTCAAGTGCAGAGTACCTTGGGCCTTAACATCCATTAAAATTTATTTTGGCATCCGAATCTTGTTATGTGTAAATACACTTGCCTCCTTATGTTAGGCTAAGGCTACTTTCTGATGTATTTACCGCAAAAACCTTTTATTATGGTAAATTTCATTCCATAATAAGTTACGGCATAATTTTCTGGGGGTGCTCACCCATGGCAAAACGCATTTTTAAACTACAAAAAACTGCAGTACGTAACATACATGATGAACACTGAAAACCGTGACTAGGCGTTTATGATGTAAAACAGTTTTTTAAAATACCATCTGTCCCGTGAGACTATATTGGGAGTTTTTGATATAGCTAGAAAGAATATTTAATTTAACATCGAAGATTATCTAAATACTCCTAATTAATGCCTTATAATTGAAATATTTACAAAAGTATAATGCTATTTGACAGTTATTACTTACAGTTTATTAAAAACAGTAATTATGTGGGTGACAACGAAAAGAGAGTTTTTCAAAAGATTTCAAATGGAATTTATTGTACTTTTACAAAGATGTAAAGTTATAATGGCAAAATACAAATAAAGACAAGAATTACATTAAATGATAAGCTTATATACTAGATTTATGCTGATATGCATAAGGTGTCTTCTTCCTGCAGAATAGACAAGACCGGACTCATAACTCAGTAATCATAGAAACGCAATCAGTACCTGTGTTGGATAGATCAAGACACCGTAATAATTATTCACGGGATCAAATGGTACATGGGAACAAATATGTTGCCTTTTAAATATAAACGTACATATTTTTATCAATAAAAATAAACGACGGTCACGAGTTATTGAGACTAAGAAACATGATTAATATTTTTTAGAATTTTATTTTAAAGAGGTTAAAAGTAGTTCCCTTCAGCAATAATACAATTCACCATTCTTTATTTCTATTTCTTCCTATGAAATGTTTTCAAGTTTATTTCTTTATGGTTAATTTCATCAACGTAACTTGGCTTAAATTGACAATATTGCATGAAAATGAAATGTAAAATTAATTATAATATATTACTTTCAAAATTTCAATTAGCATTTTTGTGTTTAAGGTAAGCTTAAAATTGAAGCCTTGTTGGTGCAACTGGGTATAATACTTAAAAACTGTCTAACCTGCAAATTAATTTCCGGAGACTTAAAATCTGCCTAAGCTTTCAAATTAGTTACAGGGAGTTTAAAAACTGTCAAATTAATTTAAGGCTGACAATACTGTGAAATCAAAATAATAATTCGACAATATTCTTTGGTTTATTCTCTATTTTCTTTCACAATGATACTTTAAAAATTCCAGCGTGACCGCCATAAAATGTTACATCGTACTTCAAATTTATTGCCATAATTAATAAATTGAAATATGAAAACAATAAGTAAATTACGTAAATGAAGTATAATAAAAAAAAAAAAATACACCGAAAAAAAAAACACTAATCCCACAGGAGAACAACGCAAAAGATGTTGTCACAGCAAGAGAGAGGCGAATTATTGAGCATATAGGACCGTCTTGGACATTTTTCACTCTCTCGAATGCGAACTTTGGCGCAAAATTAAATGAAGAAGACAGGACCGGGCATCTTTCATCTTGCTAAAAGTATGTGTTACATGATAAAAGTTAGGGTAAAAAGAGAAAAATTAAGTAATTTTCTTCTGTGTAAATAAGGCTTTGTAACGAATATACTACAAAAATACATAAATAAAGATTTTAAAATGTAAGTATGAAAAATTCCTGTCATTGAAGATTCATTGAAGGTGAGAAAGTGAGTTGCCTACCAGCGCCTCTACCGAGAATAAAAGTGCACTAAGGCTCCCATTTAGCGTTCATACTCTGGATCATACGAAGTACGAGGCTACACTATATTCACATCTCACGTAAGACAGGTGAAACATCGTACTAAAAATTCCATATTGAGATTTTTCTAAATTACAATACTTATGTAATGTAAAATGGAAATGGCAAGAAGTATTTGTTATAAGACCTTTTCATGGCCGGCAGAAATTTTTGAAACGTGTTGCATTGCAATAAGATCCACTTTAATTTAACATGAAATATTTTGGATAATAATGAATCTTTATTGAAAAAGCTTTGTTCATGTAATATTTTGTTTCATTATAAATCAAAAGAAGTTTACAAATCACAATTTTATAAACTAATTTTCACATAATAATACATTCTTAAAAAAAAAAAATTTGGGCCTTATTGAACTATGATAATAAACTAAGGACACAGAACATTTTCAAAAATAAAAAAGTATTAATACTCTTTTACAGAGGAGCTAGATTTACATAAACTTTTTACATAATTTTAACCATCTGGGCATACAATTTTTCCCATAATCCCCAACATATTTCATTGTGCAATTTAAGGCACCTTGTGCATTGAATTTTAGCTATGGCAAAACCATGTCTCCGATTTTCTATCAGATTTTTTTTAGATTAATTCATGTTTTTGGTACCGCATTTACTGGGCTTTATTTGCCCCGGGGTAGTAAGACAAATAAAGCTTATGTTTATTAAATATTTTCTTTTCAAAACAATAAAAATGATCTTGTTTCATAAATTATAAGGTTCAAAGTGTAATTAAAGCACATAAATAACATAAAATTTCAAAAAAATACGGTATTTTTATCGGAAGTTTTTAGAAAATGAAATTTCCGCAACTTCCCACAACAAACTTGAAGCTACGATAATAGAGCAGTGCAAACGGGATGACACTTCTGATTTAACTTTATATTACCGTTATCTACGACACGAGTGTGCAGAAAACCACATCGGGGCAACTAATATAAATGTGATTTTCTACACACGCTGGGCCTTATTGGTTTCATGTACCTTACATTTGCGATAAAAACGCGATCGAAAATGTTTATATTTGACACATTCGACAAAGTTACAATGTAAATCGGTCGTAACCTCAAAGTATTGTCATTACGTTCTGTTTATAGAATTTATCAATGATGATACAACTTCAAATAAAGTATCTAACAAGAAATAATAATTTATTTCTAAATTCAAGGGTGGTGCAAATGCTCTACTCTGCACTATGCTGCCGGCGCCCATAGATTTTTTATAACACGTCTATGATTAAAAACAATATTTAATAACATTTTAATAAAGTTCAGTTGAACTGTTCGTGTGTGTGTGTGGTTGTAATTTTTTTTATACCTACGGGTATGCAAAGATATATATATATATATATATATATATATATATATATATATATATATATATATATATTAAATAATACACAAGACATTTTCATATTAACTGTAGAAGTTATAAACACAGGTGGACGTCCGAATGTTGTATAGCAATGTTCAAAAATCAGTGTAGATGGGCCTTAGGGAGATTATCTAAGTCTCCGGTACTGCTAACCTACTAGCCATTTGAATGATGATTATATTTTCGAAGATTATAGACGACATTTAATAGTAATTTAATGTAACTATCAAGTGTGTTAATGAATGCGATTAATGATCGAGTCATTGTTGAGATCATTAATCGCCAATTAACACACTTGTTAGTTACAACATTTTTTCGTTGACCGTATCTTACTTAAATGGAAAATCTAATTTTATTCCATGACAATTTTTTTTAGGTTAGTAATGGTTGACCGGACGTCAAATTTTACATCAGAAAATCAATAAGTTTTGTCATCAATTGTTTTCAGTGGGTGCGTTCAGTTTACTTAATGCTAGACAACACAAACGGTTTTTTATGTTATGTGGGGAATTTTATTCTTTCAAATTCAATTTAAAGGTATGCTACGTGAATATACCTAGCTAGTAAGTGTCAAAAGCATGACTTTTAATTCTGTCTACCTTTTTGCTACAACTTAGCGTTAGCAATACATGCTGTGTACCATGTGGTGAACGCACCCAATAAATCGTTTATTAATAAAAAAATCATGCATTAATAGGGGTCATTAATGAATGATTTTCTATATATTAAGATAGTCTATTAATAAACGGTCGACGGAAAATATAATTATGCATGTTATTCTAGCTTGAATCAAAATATATACATGCAAATTTAGTTGAATTGTCCTGTAAACCAGCAGACTGTAGGTATATGTTGAATATAACCTTGTAAATTATTGATATGCCGATTACCCAAAGAAATTCCGAGGGGATATTAGTATATCCGCTTGTATATTAGCATCTAGTTACCCCTCAAGGTTTTCAGATATTTCGAAACTTTGTGATGGGCTCTGTTTTAATTGATTACAAATATTTACATCATTTGTAAATCAATACTGTCTCACATTAAACTGACATTTATGTTTATGTATTACCAACAGTATCATCAATTTTGTATAGTGTATTAAAACTAGCATTCCTTCTAAAATTTCTATTCATTTTTCTTAATAACATGAAATTATTAAAATGATCTCCTAATGGGGCAACGTTCGTCTAAGTTAACTGACTTTGTATCTTTTATAATTCTCGAATTCGAGAAATGATTTCTTTGGGTTGCAAACGCGTCATTTGGCATATCCTAAATACCGTCAATAAATGACTATAGGTATATAAAACTAATGAAAAGATTTAATTGGGTATACTCGTACTTAGTTAATACAGTGGAATGATTTCACGTTACATAATATACAGTCTGATTGATTTGGTTGCTGCGTATGGAAACTTTTTAATAACTAATCTGACAACATTTTAATCTTGTCATCATAATAATTTGTTATAATTATCGAAAATAATTAAATAAAAAGATTGACACCAAAAGTAATCATGAAAAACAACCCCCACTCCGTTTACGTCGGGTAAATACAGCACGTCATTTATAGCCAATAGGAAAACAGTTTGTACATCACCTACTTTTTAAAAAGGCGATAATTTGTCACATGTACTCCGACATCGCAGTTTGTTTCAGACCACGTGACATGTTTAAAATATTACACAAATTTTAATAATTAATTGTAAAATATCTAATGGATATTTCATAATATTTCACATTTTAAAAAACAATATTTTGTAAAATTAGTACTTGGAAGTCATGGAAAAATTCTTGCAACAGCCCTATTAGAATAGAATAGAATAGAATAACTTTATTGATCAAAATCAAATAGCAAGAGTTCAGTAATCACTGTTCTTCCACTCTGCTAATACAAAATAATAATTACAAATTACAAATAGTTACAATGATGACAGTACAGTATTTATAATATTATGAAATCATAGTAAAAAATACCTTTTTTATTTTTAAGCATTTTCTTATAACCAAATGTTTAAAATTAACTAAAAATATGCAATTGAAACTCTGCGGATTTTTTAAACACGTATACACGATACAAGGTATTGACAATTTATTACCATTAACGGCAACATTTGCCCGTATGTTGACAAAACGTTGCGCTGCTAGGTCACAGGTCACAAAAGTAACCAAAAATAATTAATGTTTGAAACATCCATATACCTATTAGATGTAATAGATATATGGAAGCATCAGATGATTGCGCAGACGTCACTAATGTCAAAATCATACAGTGACAAGACGTGAATCGAGCGAACGAAATCAGAGAAGACAGGGGGTACATTTTTCTAAGTCAGCGAAATTACTGAAACTAGAACCTAGAACTGCGAGGATATCGCAGAGAACAATGAGCTCACTGCTGTCTTCACGCCAATCCGCGCTATTTGATGTCATAACGCCCCCTCGTATAAGTAATTATTACGTACGAATTTAGTATTCACAGTGTTAATCTATATATTTATTCATCCTAGTTAAATTTAATATGGCAATATAAAATTAATCCGGTGTTGATAATTTTTGGAACATACCTTATTCACTAGCGTAGTGGCAGATCCAATGGTCTCGGTCAGCAGACCCTTGTCTGTCACGGGGTAAGTAAAATTATCCTTATTTCGCCCGCTCCCATTTCGGTTCAAGCTGTACGTCAAGCAATAGGTGATTGTGGAACGCCCTTTTACCCATCTTTAACCACCGGAACATAGATAATATAATCTTTCCTTTGCTACATTGACCTGTTTACTAAATTTAAATGCTACAATTGGCAGCAAACGTGAGGAAGATAATTATCATTGCTAAATCTGTCACATTGACGAAGTGGCAGTCTGTAGGATTCTTCTCTGTTACAATACTTGTTTGATAATAAATTTGTCATAACTACTCGCGCGTGTGTTACATATTTACAATAATGAAGACATATATTTTAAATAACAAACATATAGAAGTAGAATTAATTAAATTAATGAAAAATTGAAACAACGTAATTTCTTAGATTTTAAGGTAACGTTAAACCCGTGGGATAGAATAATCGTCATATTACCAATATCGACAAATTAAAGTTGCTCGTACTTTTCATCGTGGGATACAGTCTTTAAAATTTGAACTGAGAATAAATTCTAAATAAATTTTCAAAATAACATTTTTAAATAGAAGTATTTTACTAAAAACTAAAAATATGAACATCGACATTTTGGCCATTCCGGGTAGTACGGGAAATATATCTGCGCATTTTTAGTAGTTTTAAGACATTAAAAAATAGAATACTTTGTCAAATTAATAATAAAAAATCTGATGTGGCCAGCACATAACCTCTCGCCGTATATTTTACCTGGCTGTATGCATAAAGCAAAGAATATTTTTATAAATACAAATAATATATTCATATAAATCTATGACGTATAAACTTCTTTATTATTCAATAATAGCATGTCTCAACATGAAGATATTTACCATAAATTATGTTACAATAAATTACAAAGTAGAGTTTACCATATATAAATATTAGGCTGGTAACTGCAATTTTCAATTCGAACAACGTTGTTTACTTTCTCTTCATATTCTTCTAGTAAAAACATTAATTTTGGGCGGTCTAAAATGTATATATGGATTGTGCATCTATTCTTACATATCTTCTTTTACATTTTATTTTTTCATACATGTTATATCTAAATAACACTAATTCCCTTTAATAAAGTGACGGATAGATTGCACTCCGATTATTCTTATATCGATGTGTAATTTTGTCAATATTTACAACTTACTTGAGAAGAATTTGATAGCTTTTTCGCAATTCAAAGTTACTCTAGTCTATAGTACTGGTGTACATTGTCCCATAATGTTTGAAACAAATTTAAGTCCTTCAACCTAGACTTGTCATCTCCCTAATAGTCACAGATCAAGAACTAAGGGATTCTCCAAGTACATTTTTCTTTCATCACTCATTATTTCTGACACTGACATTTATCTGTCAGTTACAAATAATTTAAATTATCAACTATTTTTCATGGCATTCTTTCGGCTGTCAAATTTATTACAACAGATTATTTTATATATTATACTTCTTTTATCTCTAAATCTATGGAATATATAATAAAATATTTAAATGTATCAGATAGAGAATTTAATTTTCTTTAATATTACCACGAAAATTTTTCAAAAAATAATATTTAGAAGATTTTTTTTCAAGAATCTTCTACTTCCGGTTGTCCAATTATTACCAAAACCTTTTCAGATCTTCCCATGAATGTCCGATTGGGAAATACGTTGTTAAACAAATTTTAAGTCTTATAGTTTTTGAGTAACCGTCCTTCCAACATCCCACACACACACACACACACACACACACACACACACACACACACATCCACACACACACACACACACACACAGACATCATCGTAAAAATGTTAAAATCGGATTGTAGGGACCTTAAAACGTGCTTATTCAATAAAATCTGGATATGCGATTTTTAGCATGAATGCAATACCTCTCTTAGCGAGAGGTAAAAAGGTTTTCATATGCAGCAACAAAAATCAATTACATATATGCTCGTAGTTCATCAGGTTTTCTAAATAAATTATTACATTTTGTTCTTATTTTTTATTATGTTACATAAGGTGAAGTGACTGTACCAGGTGGTTTATAAATGATATTGAATATCCATCTTTTGTGTCGTGAACGGAATATGTATGGCACTAAACATATTTCTCTACATTACTTCAGTCAATAATCATTATACCAGCTAGTCAGATGATTTGGAATATAATTGTATTTTCCAACTCCAGGCGGTTGGTTCCATTTCTTGCCACCAACTGCCATAATATTGTCGCTGTAAAGTATCGAATTCCGGGTGGGCCAGGTTTTGATATTTGATTATCAACAGAAACCAATTAGATGGTTGTTTATTTAACGGAAAGTCTACAAAACTAAACTAACCGTTACAATGCTGGTCGCATTTCTTGAAGTCCCTCTCATTTTCGCTGAATGCGCACATTTTCTTCCCACCTACCCCACAAGAATCTCAACTTTGAAATTGATCCATAGTATTTTGCATTAAAAGCCAAGTAAAACATTTATGAAATGAAGAAATGATTGTCACCTCTTTGAGGCAGTAAAAACAATTATATGCCGTGTATTGTACAATATTTTATTTGCAATTAACACTTATTTTCAATATATCTGTTGCGACACTTGTGCTGATATCTAGTGATATCAGATATAGTTCACTTTTCTGGTTAGATCTTTTCCTGCAATTATTTATAAACCGTAGGATCCACCCTACAAGTCTTACTATTTGCTGGTATTTCGAAAAGTAGTGATTATACCATGGCTCACCTTGAGTGATTGTCAGAGCTGAAATCACTCCTTTCATTTTCTCCATATTTACCTCTACTTCATCTACATTTTCTTCAGTTTTCGGCCAGCAATTGGGTGGCTTGTACAAACACGAAGGCCCCTCCCACCATCTAGATTCCAAAAGTTGTTTTGGCATGCATCCTCGAGATGGCAGATCTGCTGGATTCAACTCTCCTGGTATATGATGCCAGTCTTCCATTTTAGATAGCAATCTTATTTCTCGTGTGCGATTCCATACGAATGTGGACCATTTATCTTCTCTTTTGATCCAAGAAATGACTGTACTACAATCACTCCAAAAGTAACTTTCGATTTTTGGTTCATCGAAGTTTTCTTTGATTGAAAAATAAATACGAGCAGCAATTGTAGCCGCTAGTAATTCAAGACGGGGAATTGACATCTTTTTCAATGGGGCTACTCTCGTTTTTGCTTGTAATAAATGTACGTATACTGCACCTTCACTTTCAATTCTTAAAAAGACAACTGCAGCATAAGCATCTTGACTAGCGTCACAGAACGTGTGTAAACTCCATTCATTCTCCTTCTTAGAATTGCAGTGAATCCACCTGGGAACCTTTATTTCATATAAATAAAGTAATTGTCTAATCCATTTTCGAAACGCAATTTTTATTTCCTCTTCGACTTCTTCATCCCATTTAATTTTACTTTTCTTCAATTTTTCTATAATTTCAGAATTTTGTCCAGATGAAAAATACATTTGCGTTAAATGATACTGAATAGTAGCTCCGAGAAGAAATGGACTGCTACATATTCCAAATACAACTCTTCTGTGTCGGTATATCAGCTGAGATCCATCTTCTCTAAACCAGATAAATCGAAGGAAATCTCTATCTCTTTTATTTAGCCCAATCTGTAAAAATGCCTTTTTTATATCTGATACTACACCAATTTTATATTTTCGAAAGCCTAATAGAAGGGACGGTATCAGTTCGATCAAATTAGGGCCTTTCTCTAAGCAATCATTTAATGAAGGTTGATTTTTCTCGTGCGCTGACGCATCGAACACGGGTCGTATTTTCGTTGTAGCACTGCTCATTTTGATAACAGGCCGATGTGGTAGATAATGAGCAGAGTGCGTTTTCTCTTCTGAAGGAACCTCCTCTATAATTTCTTCTTTCAACCAATCATCGAACACTGCCTTGTATTCATCATACAGCTTGGAAGATTTTAGTTTTTTCTTAGTATTTTCAAGCCTTTTTTGAGCTATCTTGTAGTTGTCAGGAAGTGGAGGATGTCCCTCAAGCCAGGGCATGTTTACTTCATATCTTCCACTCGTATCAACAACAACTGTCTGCTTGAAATGTTCTAAAGCTGCCTTTTGTAACTCTTGTTTAGACTTTTCTTCTAATGGATCTTTTATCCCAAGAGTATCTAACTGCCATAAGTCAGTAATAGTAGAATTGTTTGAGAACAATGCAAGAACATTCATTGTTGTATTTCTATATCCAGAAAATTCTGGAACTTTTCCTTGCAGTGTCCATCCTAACAGAGTGTGCATTGCTACAAGACCGCATTCTAGATCTCTCTTTGTACCTGTAAACAATTTCCCGGAAACATCGGCTCCTAGCAACAGTTCAACACAAAACAATAAGGTAAACGAGAAGTGCAAGTCAATGTATCAAGTGGGCAGCACGGAACTATTGCCCTCTGAGTGTCATTGGGTACACTACTTTTGACATATGTCAAGTACATGTCAAGTAAATGTTAAATATATGTCATATGAACCTGTCAACGTTCATTTGTTTAATATACAGTGATTACTTAATTTTTATAATTTCGTTATATTCAAATAAAAAATTATTTATTTTTATTATATGTAAAAAATACATTATTTAAATCCAATATTTTATAATAAAAGCATTTTCTTCTCATTCTTGATTACTTGGTATAGCCGGGTGAGTTCTTCTTCATATTGATTACCCATTATTTCAACATGGTCTCCTTATGAACGTTGTTCTGCGTGGATTTTTCAAATGATCGTATGCATTTTCGGGATGTAGGTTCTTCTATTTTCTACCTGCTCTGATTTTGTCTTGCCAGCCGTACTTTGGTCTTCCGCCGAGATGTCGACTTCTAAGACAGATGCAATACGGCATACGTACTGTACCACTCGAGTTGCTTTTCTCACATTTTTTCATTGATCATGTTGTTGCTTATAATTAGCAAGAAGATGTCCTCGTGGAAGCGACGCTCAGCAAATTTAGTGATTGACCATAAATCCTTGAAATTTTGTATTCTTCCTGTTGTCAATGTCCGTGAAGAGATTCCTTGAAATAATCCTTTAACGTAAGCTTGTCTCTTCCATAACGGCCGTAGGTCCAATTGATAACAAATGACCTTTTTGTTGATTTTTTTAAAAATTAAAATCAATGAAACAACACAAAATAGCAAAACCCAACTGGGACCATACATACACATACAAATACGCACAGAAACATACATCACAAAGATAAATGCATTTATAGATTCCTCAAAGACATTGCGCTCAATGTATTTGGGGGAAAAATCATCATACTCTATTAAGTGAATATTATTTTGCCAAGTTCTTTAAATAACAAATAAAACATCGTCTAATACATAATGGGGCACCAATAATTAATTCTGGCGAATTCTCAGTCTGTTTAAGTTCTATTACGATTCTTGAAACTTTTAGGCCTACCGACAACATAAACGGATATTAACAATTGAGGAGCTTTTGCAAAAACAACCATATTCCATTTTCTTGAATTTGAGATAATCAAATAAAAAAATTCTACCTTTCTTATTGTTTAAAATTTCTGTATTTTAATTTAACTCAAGATCATGTTGAAATATTCAAAAATTATTACTGGGTGTTAAGTAATAGAAAAATAAACGTTGGTGAGCAATTACATAAGTCATTTTTATAGAACATTATTGTAGAAACACTTAAACCTAAATGTAAATTATTTGAAACTAAGATACTTTTTGCGAGAAACAGTTTTACCAAACTGTTTGGCATCCTCGATTGTAGATGTAGCTCTAGATAAACTCAAATTTACAATATTTGGAGTATGGTTGTTTGTGCCCAAAAGCTCCTCAATTTTAACTTTTATATATTTATTCATATAAATCTAAATTACATGAACCATTTAAAACCATTAACATTATAAAAATGAAGAAAGCCAAAGAAAACTAATAAAAAAAAATTCTTCATTTGTAAAATAAGTTTGTTGAGTATGCATATTATGAACATCCTACAATAACATTAAAGGTTAACGAATTTATAGTAAGCTAACAAAATTAACGCAACCATGATTACTATTTAAAGGAAGATTATATACAAATGATCTTCGCAAATGAAGGAATATGACAAATTTTCATCTGAGTTAATATTACAATTTTTTTTCCATATATCATATAGGGCAGTATTTTTTAAAGGAAATCTATAGATGTGTTTAATCTGTGAATCACTTACAACATTTATATATTTATTCTCGCAGTTGGGTTGCCGACATTTAAATTTATAACGACGATTAAAGCTGAAAATGTTAGTTAGATTAGAAGAAATAAACTAAAATAAAATTATTAAATTATTACTTATCATAAGCCATAATATATATTTTTTAAACCATCGATTTATACTTGACAATGCAGCAATGACAATATCTTCGAACAATATTTTTTACTGTTGACAAATAATTTTATAAATTTTTATTTTTTATTTCATAGATTACTTAATTCATTTCAAACTATAGCAGCGACATGAACCGTTTAGTGACATCTCTGTTACATTGGGTACACTACTCTCACTGCCTACTGTTTGCTGCCAGTTTACCAATACAAGTTGCACCGGGGTGCAGTTCAATTCTTCCTGACTTCTGTATGTCACTTATGTCAATATTCATATCTTGAAGTTCAGTATACCAAATGCCCTTGTGTATCGTTGGAATATTGCTACAGATGTTCGTTTGATCCAAAACTTCCATTCGGCATGTATACCTTTCATCTAGAGTACATATTTTAATATCATAACAACCGTGAAGTTGTTCTACTGTATTTACTCCACCGAAAAGTGAATGAATGATTCTTTCATTTCTTTTTACAGGAAACTGTAGATCTTCAGCAGTCGACTTTAGAATATAGGATCGCTGCGACCCGCTATCAATAAGAGCTCGAACCTCTTTCTTTCTATTCTTGCCGATTACCAAAACTCTAAGTGTTTGTAAGAAAACTTGCGTGTCAGAACGATTTGCTAAAGAGTGTTCTGATTTTTCCATTGCTGCCTTTTTCTTCTCTATAGTTTGGTTTTCTGCTGAATTTTTGTAAATCTTCAGTTCCGGATCTTTTTTATTGACTGTTATTTCGGGACACATGAGAACCATATGCCTTCCGGAACAAACTAAGCATTTCATTTTTTCACGGCATCTTTTGCTTATGTGTCCATGTCTAAAACACAAGAAACATGCCTTTTTATTATTTAATATCTTACGCTTCTCAGTTAATGTTAGCTTCTGCGCCTTGAAACATTCATTGCTTCTGTGTGAGCCATCGCAAAACACACATTGCGTAGTATTACTGTTTATCAGTGCAGAAGCAGTAGGAACACTTTTCTCAAACTCTTTCTTCGGTTTATCAGGGGTTTTAATCAAACCAAATCCTTCTCTAGCAAGCGAAATTCTTTCTTCGTTTTCTACTTCTAGCTTTAAGAACTTCATCAAACCATTTAACCGATTATCCATTGTAGTAACATCAGTACCCTGTGAAAAACTCGCAGATCGCTGCCAGACTCGTAGTAATTCCTCCGGCAGACAGGATTCTACTAACGGATACAACATAGAGGCGCATTTGTCAGTTGTCACCCCGAGAGTATCCAGAGCGTTTAACTGTGTTTCAATTCTATCATAAAGTGTAGAAATTCCTACCTTTCTGGTATCACTTAATACAAGCTTTAAAAGTTCACGAACATAGACCTCTACCAATAATTCTTCGCGTCCAAACCTGGCCTGTAAGCTGTCTATGACTTTCTGATAATTTTCCTTAATTGGAGGAAAACTATCCACTAATTGTCGTGCTCGTGTGCCGGGTATGATAGCCTGCATCAAATATTGGAATTTATCTTCTTCGTCTAAATCTTTATCTTCGTGAATTTTTTTAAACTGTCCCCAGAATGACAGCCAGTGACATATGTCACCCCCGAACTTCTTAAACTCGATGTTCGGCAGCTTGTATCTACGTTTTGTGGTACCTCCTTGGGAATTAATAGTCAGAGTACTAACACGAGAATGTGCGTATTGGGAATTAACATTTGGATTATTAACACAAGAATTTTCATCATTAATTTTTAAGCTTTCATAACTGAGTTTTAATTTTAAAAATCGCATTGTATACTCATCTGCATCCAGTATTTCCTTCGTAAGGTCCTGCTCCGTGGCCTAACTGTTGAGCATCTGCATGTAAATATCTTTGTCAGATTCTTGGAGTGAATCTTCTTTCAGTTGAATTATTTGCCACGTCGAGTGAATTTCTTGTAAATCTGCTGCCTCAGTTGACAACAGTTCTTCTAACTTCTTTGCTCTCTCCGTAAACACTGCTCTCAAAGCCGATCGCGACCGTTTTGCTGCATCCATAGCCAAAATACGCGTCGAATCTATGTTTACGCACTATTTTATCAAACAAAGGTAGTTCTCACGAAATGTCGACGGCAAGTTTTTACAATTTATACTTGTTATATCACGCACAAAGAACCAACCGGGTCCTGTCACGGTCGCCACAATGTTACAGAATAGACAAATAAAACTACCCGTCTTAAACTGTCTATCACAGATTCTTTTATTATAACGCGGTTAGTTCACAAAATACAGACACAGGATATAACAAACATATATTCAATCAATTTAATTCAATAATTATGTCACAAAATCAAAATCGGAAAACAAAACGTGAAGTACTATTTTTTACATATTAATATCTAGGATTCAAGGAGAAACATTTGTTGGCGTAGAAGATAAACAAATTTCTTCATTAAGACCATTTATCGACGAAGGCGGAATATTTCGATTACGAAGCAGAATATCTAACAAATCAGATATTAGAGATTTTCGACATCCAATCGTTTTACCTGCGCAACATCCAGTAATTACAAAATTAATTCAAGAAAAACACGTCCAAGCATGTCATGTTGGAATTCAAGGTTTAATGAGTATCTTGCGTGAACGATACTGGATTTTAAATGGTCGAAGAACAATAAGAAAAGTTTTGACTAAATGCGTCATTTGTAGAAGACAAAATGCAAGGAATTTGGAAGTATTGGCACCGCCGTTGCCAAGCGACCGAGTAAGAGAAGCTATAGCCTTCGAAATAACAGGAGTTGATCTAGCTGGCCCTGTTTTCTTGCGAAATAATCAAAAAGCCTGGATTGTACTATTTACATGTGGCGTTTATCGTGCAGTACATTTTGAATTGGTTACAAGCATAACTACTGCGAGTTTTATACAAGCTTTCCGACGGTTTATTGCTCGACGTGGTCGTCCAAATATCGTGTACAGTGACAACGGAACTAATTTTGTCGGTACTGCGAACGCTTTCAATCATCTGAATTGGAATGCAATCGAAAGATATAGTTCTGTACACAAAATTCAATGGAAGTTTAATCCTCCAACTGCTGCCTGGTGGGGCGGATGGTGGGAGAGACTGGTCCGTCTCCTGAAACAGCTGCTGAGAAGAGTGTTGGGACGAGCCTGCCTGAACTACGAAGAGTTTACAACCATCATGTGCGCCTGTGAAGCAGTTGTCAACGCAAGACCATTAACCTATATAACTAATGACTCTTCTGATTTAGTTGCGTTAACTCCATCTATGTTTCTTAGGGAACAACAAGAAATTGGTGTACCAGATTGCGACGCCGTCAATGTTTCCGATCTCAATAAAAGATTGAGATACCGACAGAGACTGCTGGAAGATCTACGTTCCCGTTTCCGGAGCGAGTATTTGGGGCAACTAGCTTATACTAGTTCCAGGCAGAAAAATAAACATTCACTATCCATTGGTGAGGTAGTGTTAATAGGGAGCGACAACAACAAGCGGCTTGACTGGCCGTTAGGTCGAATTGAAGAGCTGATTCCTGGTAAGGATGGCGAAGTTTGTTTGGTCCGGTTGAAGACAGCCAACGGACAACTTTTGCGTCCCATACAAAGGATCTACCCATTAGAGAGTACCACGGACATCGACTTCGGCGAGTTGTCGATATTCAGAGTTCCTGAAGGTGATCAGCACATCAGTGTTCATGAAAGTGATATGAATGAAGGTGTTCTAATCACGCGTAGTGGACGTAAAATAAGAAAGCCCATTAGATATCCGCACGTGTCTTAATTTTTGAATTGAGTCTCTCACTTTATATCGTTCCTCAAAGTGGGAGTATGTTGCGACACTTGTGCTGATATCTAGTGATATCGGATATAGAGTCCTAGATATTAATATGTAAAAAATAGTACTTCACGTTTTGTTTTCCGATTTTGATTTTGTGACATAATTATTGAATTAAATTGATTGATTATATGTTTGTTATATCCTGTATTTGTATTTTGTGAACTAACCGCGGTATAATAAAAGAATCTGTGATAGACAGTTTAAGACGGGTAGTTTTATTTGTCTATTCTGTAACAATATCTATGACAGTCAGAAAACACAGTTTTCTCATGTCACTAACTAAAATTTTTAACGAGTTAACTAGCAATTTTACAAGTTATAGTTGCCGTCAAATATATAGACAGAAGATTTATAAACTGTTGCCAATTCAGTGGTTATACTAAAAATGCTAAGTTATGAAGAAGCGACAACACCGCAGGGAAACGGACAGGGTGCGGAGAAGGAAAGAAAATAAGCATCAGTTCAGAATCATTTGACGGCGACTATAGTAACTAGTAAAGATAAATTTTTAAAAGTAGTAGGCGGTATCAATGAATGAAGTTTACCGATTTCAGGATATTAAGCTTTTGTTTACATACATAAAAGTAGGCTGGTAAGTATGTAATAAATGTATCTGTATGGTAATATTATTACTATATTGACATGTCATCAACAGTCTATAAAATAAAAGTAAAATAAAATATAGTATAATACTCTTCATTAATACATAGATAACGTTAATGTATCGTTCTTAACACGGTTTGCTATATTATAAAATAATAAAGATGAGGACTAAAGCACATAATTTGAATATTTGTCATATTAACATAATGTCAAAATAATTGTTCTATTTATCATAGCATTCTGAAAGTAGTATTAACAAAAGAATTTCAAAAAAAATATCTATTAATAATGTCTTCATTTTCTGAAACCGATAAACTATTGAACAAACCACGGATTTTATGAATCATAACAAACCTGAGATGTCTTAAATTGCTCGCTCTACAAGCTCGGATTTCAAACCAACTTTCAACTACTCATAATAATCCTAGGTATGTTAATTGCTATTACACGTGAGTAACAAATAAAAATATAAACACGTTTTAAATCAGATTTTATCTTTTTAATATAAAATATCTCTCCGCAAATACATACTAGTTTATATCAAAGACTGATTAATTATTACAAATCTTTTACACTGACACAAATCTAAGGTAGGCCATCAGAATGTATTGCATTATTCGAGAGTTAAAATAGGTTTTCTTAAAAAAAAATATTTTACAATCTGTGCTACATAATAAAAATTCAATAACTTTGCACAATATTTGTTATAGAACAAAATTATTGATCTTATGAAGAATGTATTTGAATAAGCGTACAATATTTTTTTCCTATTTCTGGTTTACAATAGCTATTTACGATTTTAGCCTGGAAAAAGTCGGAAATAGTCATTTAGGCGAAAACAAATATAGCTGAAAACATTCAGTTTTTTCTCAAAATAAATTTCGGTTAACGAATTTTGTAGTTGCCTAAATACAGAACAAAAAGCTCTAGTCATTAGAACGTAGACATTCACGGTCATTTTTTCCATAAAATAATTTCAGCGAAATAGGTCATAATAACACGTGTCACGTAAGTTTTCGGAAAAAAAATTAATGGAAGATTATGCGGTTTCAGGAAAATATATTGAATCCGCTTATTACTACCATAATACTATTTTCAATGATGCAAGTACTAGAATTGATATTGATATATTTGCAGACTCTTTTTCTAAATTTATACGTTTGTTAGCTACTATTTTTCTACCTGTTGTACCTCACTTGTAATTTTACTGTATTGCAATGATTTTGTTTATGATGCTGTAAATCATCTAGATATGCTTTGTAAAGGTTTCTTCTTTTTCATTGTTGTAATATTAGTATATATGTGTAATATTACCTATTCTTTTTTGTCTAATTTGTGTCTACACAATAAGTTTGTAATATATTTTTCATTCATCCCCCTGTAATTGGGACTTCTGTCCTGTTGGGTGGATTATAAATAAATAAATAAATAAATAAAAATAAAAATAAAAAAATAATGAACATAGCTGAACCTTTAACACTCATATTTACTACAGAACTAGTTACCCGTTTTCTTCTACACGACGAAAATTAATTTTGACTTGCCCCATGAATTTCCGAAAATCCTTATCTTTAATTGTTTTTATTTTGTACAGATTGTTGTATATCTTTCTTGTAAGTGACTATCATTATAGAATTTAAAGTGAAAGCAAAGTTTTGAGATAAAATAATGGTATGTGTTACAGATTTATATCAGGTGTCTTATCTTCGTTTACAAGATTCAAATTGGTGAAATCAAGAAAATTCGGCAGGCAATTTCATATACCGGGTGTCTACTTTTATACGGACCATATAGGAAATACAATGGTAAACTTTTCATATAATAGTAAATTCTACCCTATAAAATTTAGAACAAAAGTATAAATACAAAAAATGTTCAGAATTAAATAATGCACCAAATTTATTGATGTAATAGGTTCTTGTCATGAGATTAATGGAAAATGAAATATCCGTTTTTAAACTTTTTACAGAGCGCCATGCAGGACAAAACATACAATTCAAATAGTCGTATTGTTTGACTTTGACAGATAAAAGTTTATTAATAGATATTTCATTGTTAATATTGTTCATTTATGTATTTTCTGCGATGGTAATGTATCCATGCTTACGAATAAATAAATTAATGAATTCAATAATTATTAAAACTTTATGACAGATATCATCGGCCAAACTCAAGCAATACAACAATTTAAAATTTTGTGCTATTGCTGTTTTTTTTTTTGTTTAAACGAAGCTTAAAATTTAAGTCTTGTTGATACAACTGACCCTAAGTCGTTAGACAGTTGACAACTCGCAATTATTTGCTGTTGCAAAATCTTTGCGTGTTTTGACCATTCTTACAGAAATAAACTTTTGAAGGTATCTATATTTCTTGAATAAATGATCAAAAATAACATGTTCCATTATTGATAGCAAGGTTTTATTTACTTAGCAAACTTATTAAAGTAAGTTATATCTCTCCCTTTGCTTACTGTAATTAAAGAACTCAAATTTTGCTGACACATTTAAACATTATGTTTACTTAAGAAAGAAAATCTATTAAAATTGAAGTTCTATGCAAAGAAAAACGTGAAATTTTAATGCATAGTTTGACATTTGTCAACAGTTTACCAAAGCTGAGCTTGCAAAAAAATTTGAATTCCTCTCTTCTTCTACTTCCGCTTCTATCAATGCCATTCGTAACAGCTTTCAAATTTTATTGACACAGTATAAAGGTTGCTAGAAAGTAAAATATCCTGTAAATCTTTTAGCAATTTTGTCTGTCCACTTGAGAATTTTTTTGCTTCCTCTCAATCTCCAGACGTAACTTTTTTACCTACAAGTGATTTCCTATGTTCATACTGGAATAGTATACAGTGTGATTGATTCAGACGCAGCAAATAAGATTTTTTTTTAATGTTAACCTAACAAATAAATTTTGCAGAAGGCAGATTTTTTTTCTTCTCATGAAAGTCAAAACTTAATTGAACTATTTACGTATCATTTTTATACTTTGTTTAACAAAAAGTGTTTTCAACGAATTATTAATGATAAATCTTCTATCAACCTCCTTATCCATTGTCTTCAATACATGACATACAGAGAAAATAATATATCATCTTGGCATATTACCCACTGCTGGGTGTACCAATCTACTTTGTACACAGATTTTGGTAATGATGATGATATGTTTGTACCGTGCGGGCGTTTACCAGGCGTCACCTCACGGGCACTGATACAGTATCGGAATAAATAGTGCGACTTCGTAGGAACTAATGAAAAACACTCTCTCCTATTTTAATTATTCAATCTATTTTCAAACTTCTTATATAATGTAATGGTGACTTATTCATAAAACCTTATGGATGTTAAATAAGTAATTCAAAAGTACCATACTAGCTTTCATACGTTCTTATGTTTTTAAATGAAAATGTGAGGTGAAGGTGAAACAAAAATAGAGCGACTGTTTGAAAATCTTATATTTACTTTAGAAATATTAACCAGAGAAAAATAATTTATGAAAGACACTTAAATTAGACAAAAAATAAACAATGTTACATATTTAATACTTTAATAATTATTTTTTATAAATTGCATTCGTCGTGGCATCGAATTAAGTAAATTATCGATGTTTTTGTGGTTTATAGATTTTCATACATCTGATATAATTTTAAATAATTGCTCGGAATTATTAATATTATTCATTGCAATTCTTTTGTCAATGGTTTTCAACAGATTTTCAATTGTATTAAATATTAAGTTGACTATTTGCGAGTTATAGACACATATTCAAATCGGATCTCACACGCTTAAAAATATGATAACGCGGTTTCAAAATATGAAATTTTAGCGAATGAATAAAACATACTACTCTGACAGGTGCGTGAACTTGGCACATAAACTGTGGGTGCAAATTCTGAAATTTTGCAAATATTTTGCACCTAATTTGCACCTATTTGCACCCTAAAAAATGTTTAACTACCTTTATTAGTTCAAAAGTTATAAACAATTAAACTTTTTTGTGCCAACTTCACGCCAGCACAAAAAAATATTCGGAATCAAACTTTTATTTACCAATAATTTGCACCCAATTTGCACCCATTTGCACCATCAACATTTTTTTGTTATCTTTTTAAATAATAAAGTTATTAACAATTACTTTTTTAATTGCCAGCACAGAAAGTGTTCACATTTGATAATTTTTTACGGGAATAATTTGCACCCAGTACAACAAAATTTGCACCCTAAAAATTATTTTCCTATCTTTATTATTTCTAAAGTTATAGACAATTACATTATTTTTGTGATAACTTCACACGAACGTCCATCAAAGTCATTAATTACGGTTATAAGGGTGCAAATTACGAAAGTTATTTATTATTATTAATTAGGGTAGGGTACAATTTGCACCCTAAAAATAATGTCATTTTAACACGTATTTATTTAAATAATAGCGTTCAAACGTAGGAGTATGATTTATATCGGTATATATTGCAACAAGTCATTAATTATGGATTGTTATGAAGGTGCAAATTGCTGAAGTTATTTATTATTATTAACTAGGGTAGGGTACAATTTGCACCCTGAAAATAATGTCATTTTAACACGTATTTATTTAAATAATAGCGTTCAAACATAGGAGTATGATTTATATCGGTATATATTGCAACAAGTCATTAATTATGGATTGTTATGAAGGTGCAAATTGCTGAAGTTATTTATTATTATTAACTAGGGTAGGGTACAATTTGCACCCTGAAAATAATGTCATTTTAACATGTATTTATTTAAATAATAGCGTTCAAATGTAGGAGTATGAATTACATCGGTATATATATTGCAACAACGTCATTTATTATGGATTGTTATGAGGGTGCAAATTACGAAATTTAATTATTATTATTAAATAGGGTAGGGTACAATTTGCACCCTGAAAATAATGTCATTTTAACATGTATTTATTTAAATAATAGCGTTCAAATGTAGGAGTATTAATTACATCGGTATATATATTGCAACAATGTCATTTATTATGGATTGTTATGAGGGTACAAATTACGAAATTTATTTATTACTATTAACTAGGTTAGGGTACAATTTGCACCCTAAAAATAATGTCATTTTAACATGTATTTATTTAAATAATAGCGTTCAAATGTAGGAGTATGAATTTTATCGGTATATATATTGCAACAATGTCATTTATTATGGATTGTTATGAGGGTGCAAACTACGGAATTTATTTATTATTATTAAATAGGGTTGGGTACAATTTGCACCCTATAAATAATGTCATTTTAACATGTATTTATTTAAATAATAGCGTTCAAATGTAGGAGTATGAATTACATCGGTATATATATTGCAACAATGTCATTTATTATGGATTGTTATGAGGGTGCAAATTACGAAATTTATTTATTATTATTAAATAGGGTTGGGTACAATTTGCACCCTATAAATAATGTCATTTTAACATGTATTTATTTAAATAATAGCGTTCAAATGTAGGAGTATGAATTACATCGGTATATATATTGCAACAATGTCATTTATTATGGATTGTTATGAGGGTGCAAATTACGAAATTTATTTATTATTATTAAATAGGGTTGGGTACAATTCGCACCCTATAAATAATGTCATTTTAACATGTATTTATTTAAATAATAGCGTTCAAATGTAGGAGTATGAATTACATCGGTATATATATTGCAACAATGTCATTAATTATGGATTGTTATAAGGGTGCAAATTATGAAAGTTATTTATTATTATTAACTAGGTTAGGGTACAATTTGCACCCTAAAAATAATGTCATTTTAACATGTATTTATTTAAATAATAGTGTTCAAATGTAGGAATATGAATTACATCGGTATATATTGCATCATTGTCATTTATTATGGATTGTTATGAGGGTGCAAATTACGATATTTATTTATTATTATTAACTAGGGTAGGGTACAATTTGCACTATAAAAATAATGTCATTTCAACATGTATTTATTTAAATAATAGCGTTCAAATGTAGGAGTATGAATTACATCGGTATATATATTGCAACAATGTCATTTATTATGGATTGTTATGAGGGTGCAAACTACGAAATTTATTTATTATTATTAAATAGGGTTGGGTACAATTTGCACCCTATAAATAATGTCATTTTAACATGTATTTATTTAAATAATAGCGTTCAAATGTAGGAGTATGAATTACATCGGTATATATATTGCAACAATGTCATTTATTATGGATTGTTATGAGGGTGCAAATTACGAAATTTATTTATTATTATTAAATAGGGTTGGGTACAATTTGCACCCTATAAATAATGTCATTTTAACATGTATTTATTTAAATAATAGCGTTCAAATGTAGGAGTATGAATTACATCGGTATATATATTGCAACAATGTCATTTATTATGGATTGTTATGAGGGTGCAAATTACGAAATTTATTTATTATTATTAAATAGGATAGGGTACAATTTGCACCCTAAAAATAATGTCATTTTAACATGTATTTATTTAAATAATAGCGTTCAAATGTAGGAGTATGAATTACATCGGTATATATATTGCAACAATGTCATTTATTATGGATTGGTATGAGGGTGCAAATTACAAAATTTATTTATTATTATTAACTATGATAGGGTACAATTTGCACCCTAAAAATAATGTCATTTTAACATGTATTTATTTAAATAATAGTGTTCAAATGTAGGAATATGAATTACATCGGTATATATTGCATCATTGTCATTTATTATGGATTGTTATGAGGGTGCAAATTACGATATTTATTTATTATTATTAACTAGGGTAGGGTACAATTTGCACTATAAAAATAATGTCATTTCAACATGTATTTATTTAAATTATTAATAGAGTTGAAGGTCAAACACATTTTTTATATTAAATTAAATCTTTTTTATTGAACATATGTCTAATGATAACAATAATTGTGAAATAAATATGTTTCTCTGTACCTACCAAATTATATATACTTAACGCTTTTGTAATTGTGTGTAAAGGTATGTTTTATTAGGTAAAAAATGAAAATAAACAGAAACAAAATAAATAGAATATTTATTAAATTTCAAATTCAATTTACAAAAACATACATATGTTAATTACAAAGTGTATATTAATAAATGAGCTGTTACACTACAGTCTTTTTTAACATTTTTATATTGATCACACTGGTCATCATACAACTCCCACATCAAATCTAGACAATAAACATAGTTCTAATATTTAAAGCTCATTTATTGCTAATTTATTGCTCATGTTTAAAATGTATTGCTCTTGCCCGATTCGGAGAAAATTGATGTGAGCTAGATTAAAGACAAGCTGCTCACAACCAAAAATTAAAGAAAAACCTGTCGCAAGACAGAATACGATCTGTTATAATTTATTGCTCTAATTAAAAAATTATTACTTGCAAATAATCAAGGTTTTCGTTACACAAATCGCATGCAAGACGTTTTAGCCTACTAAATGAATATCTGACTTCAAAAATTGATTTTCTACGGAAATTATACTTTATCTCCAGGTCATTATTACTTTTCAATAATATTTACGCGTGTGAGCTGGAGCAATAAATTATTTAAGGGGCGCATTTAACTAAAACTCCAATTTTACAGGATTATCTCGCAACAAAAACTATCTGTCGCTAAAGGGCACTTCAAAAACTGTTTTTCTACGGAAATTATACTTTCTCGCGGGTCACAAATTATTTTTTAACGATATACACGCGTGTGAACAGGAGCAATAAATTATTTTAGCCGCGAATTTAGCTTAAACTCGAGTTTTACACAAATATTTCGCAACAAAATCTATCTGTCGCTATAGGGCACTTCAAAAATGTTTTTCTATGGACATTATACCTTCTCGCAGGTCACAAATTATTTATCAACAATATACACGTGTGTGAGCTGGAGTAATAAATTATTTTAGCCGCGCATTTAGCTTAAACTCGAATTTTACACAAATATTTCGCAACAAAAACTATCTGTCGCTATAGGGCACTCCAAAAATGTTTTTCTATAGAAATTATACTTTTACGCAGGTCACAAATTTAATTATCAACAATATTAACGTGTGTGAGCTGGAGCAATAAATTATTTAAGTTTCGCATTTAGCTAAAACTCCAATTTTAGATTATCTCGCAACAAAAAATATCTGTCGCTATAAGGCACTTCAAAAATGTTTTTCTACAGAAATTATACTTTATCGCAGGTTACGAATTAGTTTTCAATAATATACAAGTGTGTAAGCTGGAGCAATAAATTATTTTAGCCGCGCATTTAGCTTAAACTAGATTTTTACAGTTTGTTACGTGCCAAACCGCTGCGTGAGCGATTGGAATGCACTTACGCACCCTAGCTGGTTTGGTGTGCGGCCGCCAGCTTTTAAGCAGTGGAGACGGGAGCGGGTTGAAATGAAGTGGACAACCCCCGAAAGGGGTTGAATGGGCGCCACGTAATTCTTAACCGGAGAATTACGAAAAGGGCGGCGGCAACGATATATAAAGATGATGATACCTACCGTAATTCAGTGTGTCCCTGTAAACGACTGAGGGTTGTTAACAAAAAGAAATAAATTATTTGGTAAAACAGAGTTTAATAAAAGCAGGCTAAAACGTGCTGAAGGCACGAACAAAGTTGACAAGAAATTATGAAGTGTACAACAAAGTAGAATTGAATAATTAATTAAAGTATAAGGTAATGTGACACCCTGAACTCATAACCCAGTTTCGACTACCAACAATACAGCTACAACAATGCGAAGTGGATCCATTTCATAAAGTGGGCAAACATGCCAGTTGACGCGGTAGACGTCGCGAGATTACAAGTTACTACAATGGGCAATGCAGTTAAATAAAACATCAAAAAAACTTGAGCTGAAGGCTCCATTTGATAGTTAAACTAAAATACTCAACCATAAATGACGCTCTACAAAACTTCAGTAAATTCTAAATAACACAAAACAATGATATCACTAAAACAACAATAAGGAGGCGTCAAATAAAACTTAACAGTAAGGACTAACAGTCCTCCAAGGCCACACTAAATTTAAAATATACTCTAGGTCTTCCTCGCAACAATAAGCATAACCAGAAAGACGATGTTAAAAACAGAATAGAGTACTTATCTCACGAAGCACGCACAGTGCAGTAGGGCTACGGAGTCAGGCGATGTCGACGGATAGAACTTCCGGTGGTAGATGTCCCAAACAATGAATGACGTCACGGTAGAGTGGCCAAATCCGCCCATGGCGATATGACTTCCAGGAACCAAATGCAGTGCTCGTGATCACACACGCAACACTACCGAAAAACACCAAAACTGGACAGTCAACAAAAGCACCCCAACGTTGTCAAAATCCGCACAATAGCGACACCAACAAATATTGGCTCTAAACGACAACAATCGAGCACTCTACCTTACGTCAACACACAAAAAAAAAACTATACCAAAAATCTACGTCGAACAGCAGCCATGTGCCAAAATGCGCTCGTAAAAAAAGTACGTGCGGTCCACACCGCGTGAGATACTAGAGTCCTCCCGGTTGAAAACTTCTTCCGGCACCCCAAAGTTTTGCCGGAACAAGAGGGCGCTTAATACAACAAAATAAAAAGAAGAAATGCAGTGAAGAAAAAAACGAAGCTCCACGCCACTGGTAAACTCGACAAATAGTAACATGTCCAACAAGTAAACAATAATTTAACCTCGTATGATCGCCAAAGAATAATATATTGAATACATTTAGAAATAGGGCGAAAATAGCCAGAAAAGGGATTTAGGTAAGTTACAGATTCGAAGTGAAACATATTTTACATAAATGACACTATAGGAACACTTGAAGTATAATTACAACCAAAAAAGAAAAACGGAGACGAGAAGCAGCAGAAAGAATTCAT
Source organism: Harpalus rufipes (assembly GCA_951394225.1). Lineage (NCBI taxonomy): Eukaryota > Metazoa > Arthropoda > Insecta > Coleoptera > Carabidae > Harpalus > Harpalus rufipes. The sequence continues at coordinate 66,386,661 of OX596274.1, forward strand.
TGGACGAAACACTATAAATATACAAAGATACACGAATGCTGAACAGAGTAATAGGAACAATACGACAAGGGAAACTAGATTTAGACGACAGGAAGGTACGTATATCTAGGGCAATAATATATTGGAGCAAAATGTTCTAGAGTCAATTTTAGACCGTAACAACTCCTCCCTTTCTTCCTGAGGAAATTTTCATCAAAAATTTCCGATAACTGCGTCAAAAAAAATACTGATCAAAACGGCGACACACGAAACTATAGTAACTCTAAGGATCCACAAAAAAAAGAAAACGTCCGTAATCGATGGAAAACTAAAACGCGAGCTTTTGAGCATTAAGTGAATGTGCGAAGATACGAACAGACGAGGCAAACGACAACACGTCAGTAGAAAACGTTCATAAGTGTTAGACGAAGTGAGTAGAACCAAATCCTCCGAAGAGATAGACGCCTATCCAAAAAATGAATGTCCACTACGGACCACGTGAATTCCGTAGGACACCCCAAACCAAAATGATAGAACCGTCAACGGGTTTCGACACTACAAATCCGCAAACGCGAAACCCAAACATAGGGTTATAACTAGTATACGAAACCTCCCCTCATAAGTCTAAAATTTAATGTAACCCGCAACTACAACTAACATTACTGCAAATGCACAAAATCAGCGAAACGGAACATCCACGAATCTATTCTTAACATACGGCAACAATGGCGACACGGGCGAAACGGAAGAAACAAAACTCCACGAGAAATACGCGAAACTAACAATAATAATCCGGACTAAACGAGACGGACAAAACGGTGCGAGACTTACACGAAACTACAATACAATAAAACAACAATGTAAAGGTCTAAAACGACGACGCAAAACATTTAATTTAAAACAAATAAAGAGAAAATCACGTCTTGACACAACGAACCCAAAAAAAGCTAAATGGCCCAAAGAAACGATACGGCCCTAAACAAGCGATATGGCCCAAAAAAAACGACATGGTCCTTGAATCGCGACGCTAAATTCCCTACGATAACGGCACCTAACAATGAAAATATCAAACGACCTATGTTTGTCGAAATGACCCCAACAACAGTTCGACCTGAAACGCTATGACCTTGAACGACATGGCCGGAACAATTGTGCCCACACTGACTGTAACAATAAAGTCAACAATAACGACAACAATGGGCACAACAATGAAGGCAACAATAAAAATTAACAAGGCCCTCTTATGTTTAAGGCCCTACGTTTATGGCCACCTAACGTTTATGGCCCCACGTTGGGCGCCAAAATTTGTTACGTGCCAAACCGCTGCGTGAGCGATTGGAATGCACTTACGCACCCTAGCTGGTTTGGTGTGCGGCCGCCAGCTTTTAAGCAGTGGAGACGGGAGCGGGTTGAAATGAAGTGGACAACCCCCGAAAGGGGTTGAATGGGCGCCACGTAATTCTTAACCGGAGAATTACGAAAAGGGCGGCGGCAACGATATATAAAGATGATGATACCTACCGTAATTCAGTGTGTCCCTGTAAACGACTGAGGGTTGTTAACAAAAAGAAATAAATTATTTGGTAAAACAGAGTTTAATAAAAGCAGGCTAAAACGTGCTGAAGGCACGAACAAAGTTGACAAGAAATTATGAAGTGTACAACAAAGTAGAATTGAATAATTAATTAAAGTATAAGGTAATGTGACACCCTGAACTCATAACCCAGTTTCGACTACCAACAATACAGCTACAACAATGCGAAGTGGATCCATTTCATAAAGTGGGCAAACATGCCAGTTGACGCGGTAGACGTCGCGAGATTACAAGTTACTACAATGGGCAATGCAGTTAAATAAAACATCAAAAAAACTTGAGCTGAAGGCTCCATTTGATAGTTAAACTAAAATACTCAACCATAAATGACGCTCTACAAAACTTCAGTAAATTCTAAATAACACAAAACAATGATATCACTAAAACAACAATAAGGAGGCGTCAAATAAAACTTAACAGTAAGGACTAACAGTCCTCCAAGGCCACACTAAATTTAAAATATACTCTAGGTCTTCCTCGCAACAATAAGCATAACCAGAAAGACGATGTTAAAAACAGAATAGAGTACTTATCTCACGAAGCACGCACAGTGCAGTAGGGCTACGGAGTCAGGCGATGTCGACGGATAGAACTTCCGGTGGTAGATGTCCCAAACAATGAATGACGTCACGGTAGAGTGGCCAAATCCGCCCATGGCGATATGACTTCCAGGAACCAAATGCAGTGCTCGTGATCACACACGCAACACTACCGAAAAACACCAAAACTGGACAGTCAACAAAAGCACCCCAACGTTGTCAAAATCCGCACAATAGCGACACCAACAAATATTGGCTCTAAACGACAACAATCGAGCACTCTACCTTACGTCAACACACAAAAAAAAAACTATACCAAAAATCTACGTCGAACAGCAGCCATGTGCCAAAATGCGCTCGTAAAAAAAGTACGTGCGGTCCACACCGCGTGAGATACTAGAGTCCTCCCGGTTGAAAACTTCTTCCGGCACCCCAAAGTTTTGCCGGAACAAGAGGGCGCTTAATACAACAAAATAAAAAGAAGAAATGCAGTGAAGAAAAAAACGAAGCTCCACGCCACTGGTAAACTCGACAAATAGTAACATGTCCAACAAGTAAACAATAATTTAACCTCGTATGATCGCCAAAGAATAATATATTGAATACATTTAGAAATAGGGCGAAAATAGCCAGAAAAGGGATTTAGGTAAGTTACAGATTCGAAGTGAAACATATTTTACATAAATGACACTATAGGAACACTTGAAGTATAATTACAACCAAAAAAGAAAAACGGAGACGAGAAGCAGCAGAAAGAATTCATTGGACGAAACACTATAAATATACAAAGATACACGAATGCTGAACAGAGTAATAGGAACAATACGACAAGGGAAACTAGATTTAGACGACAGGAAGGTACGTATATCTAGGGCAATAATATATTGGAGCAAAATGTTCTAGAGTCAATTTTAGACCGTAACAAGTTTTAGCTAAATGCGCGGCTAAAATAATTTATTGCTCAGTTCACATGCGTGTATATTGTTGATAACTAATTTGTGACCTGCAAGAAAGTATAATTTCCGTAGAAAAACATTTTTGAAGTGCCCTATAGCGACAGATAGTATTTGTTGCGAAATATTTGTGTAAACGTCGAGTTTAAGCTAAATGCTGCGCTAAACTAATTTATTGCTCCAGCTCACACACTTGTATATTGTCGAAAACTAATTTGAGATCTGCGAGAAAGTATAATTTCTATAGAAAAACATTTTTGGAGTGCCCTATAGCGACAGATAATTTTCGTTGCGAAATATTTGTGTAAAAGTCAAGTTTAAGCTAAATTCGGGGTTAAAATAATTTATTGCTCGAGTTCAAACACGTGTATATTATTGATAACTAATTTGTGACCTTCGAGAAAGTATAATTTCTGTAGAAAAACATTTTTGAAGTGCCCTATAGCGACAGATAGTTTTAGTTGGGAAATATTTCTGTAAAAGTCGAGTTTAAGCTAAATTCACGGTAAAAATAATTTATTGCTCCAGCTCACACGCGTGTATATTGTTAAAAATTAATTTGTGACCCGCGAGAAAGTATAATTTTCGTAGAAAAACAGTTTTTGAAATGCTCTATAACGACAGATAGTTTTTGTTGCGAAATATTTCTGCAAGAGTCGAGTTTAAGCTAAATCGCGGTTAAAATAATTTATTGCTCCAGCTCACACACGTGTATATTGTTGAAAACTAATATGTGACCCGCGAGAAAGTATAATTTCCGTAGGCAAACATTTTTAAAATGCTCTATAGCGACAGATAGATTTTGTTGCGAGGTAATCCCGTAAAATTGGAGTTTTAGCTAAACGCGCCCCTTAAATAATTTATTGCTCCAGCGTAAATATTATTGAAAACTAATAATGACATACGATAAAGTATAATTTCCGTAGAAAAACAGTTTTGAAGTGCCCTTTAGCGACAGATAGTTTTTGTTGCGAGATAATCCTGTAAAATTGGAGTTTTAGTTAAATGCGCCCCTTAAATAATTTATTGCTCCAGCTCACACGCGTAAATATTATTGAAAAGTAATAATGACCTGGAGATAAAGTATAATTTCCGTAGAAAATCAATTTTTGAAGTCAGATATTCATTTAGTAGGCTAAAACGTCTTGCATGCGATTTGTGTAACGAAAACCTTGATTATTTGCAAGTAATAATTTTTTAATTAGAGCAATAAATTATAACAGATCGTATTCTGTCTTGCGACAGGTTTTTCTTTAATTTTTGGTTGTGAGCAGCTTGTCTTTAATCTAGCTCACATCAATTTTCTCCGAATCGGGCAAGAGCAATACATTTTAAACATGAGCAATAAATTAGCAATAAATGAGCTTTAAATATTAGAACTATGTTTATTGTCTAGATTCGATGTGGGAGTTGTATGATGACCAGTGTGATCAATATAAAAATGTTAAAAAAGACTGTAGTGTAACAGCTCATTTATTAATATACACTTTGTAATTAACATATGTATGTTTTTGTAAATTGAATTTGAAATTTAATAAATATTCTATTTATTTTGTTTTTGTTTATTTTCATTTTTTACCTAATAAAACATACCTTTACACACAATTACAAAAGCGTTAAGTATATATAATTTGGTAGGTACAGAGAAACATATTTATTTCACAATTATTGTTATCATTAGACATTTGTTCAATAAAAAAGATTTAATTTAATATAAAAAATATGTTTGACCTTCAACCCTATTAATAATTTAAATAAATACATGTTGAAATGACATTATTTTTATAGTGCAAATTGTACCCTACCCTAGTTAATAATAATAAATAAATATCGTAATTTGCACCCTCATAACAATCCATAATAAATGACATTGATGCAATATATACCGATGTAATTCATATTCCTACATTTGAACACTATTATTTAAATAAATACATGTTAAAATGACATTATTTTTAGGGTGCAAATTTTACCTTATCCTAGTCAATAATAATAAATAAATGTTGTAAGTTGCACCCTCATAACAATCCATAATAAATGACATTGTTGCAATATATATACCGATGTAATTCATACTCCTACATTTGAACGCTATTATTTAAATAAATACATGTTAAAATGACATTATTTTCAGGGTGCAAATTGTACCCTACCCTATTTAATAATAATAAATAAATTTCGTAATTTGCACCCTCATAACAATCCATAATAAATGACATTGTTGCAATATATATACCGATGTAATTCATACTCCTACATTTGAACGCTATTATTTAAATAAATACATGTTAAAATGACATTATTTTTAGGGTGCAAATTGTACCCTAACCTAGTTAATAATAATAAATAACTTTCATAATTTGCACCCTTATAACAATCCATAATTAATGACTTTGATGTACGTTCGTGTGAAGTTATCACAAAAATAATGTAATTGTCTATAACTTTAGAAATAATAAAGATAGGGAAATAATTTTTAGGGTGCAAATTTTGTTGTACTGGGTGCAAATTATTCCCGTAAAAAATTATCAAATGTGAACACTTTCTGTGCTGGCAATTAAAAAAGTAATTGTTAATAACTTTATAATTTAAAAAGATAACAAAAAAATGTTGATGGTGCAAATGGGTGCAAATTGGGTGCAAATTATTGGTAAATAAAAGTTTGATTCCGAATATTTTTTTGTGCTGGCGTGAAGTTGGCACAAAAAAGTTTAATTGTTTATAACTTTTGAACTAATAAAGATAGTTAAACATTTTTTAGGGTGCAAATAGGTGCAAATTAGGTGCAAAATATTTGCAAAATTTCAGAATTTGCACCCACAGTTTATGTGCCAAGTTCACGCACCTTACTCAGACGCCATTAAAAATATTATACCGCGGTTGAATTCGACATGAATTTTTCTTTCCTATCATGTATTTGCACGATTATTGCCGAGGAGTGGTTAGTAGGTTTGAAGATGTTCAATATATATTACAGATATTTCTTTGGAATTTCATGCTGAATTCATATTTTAAAACGGCGTTGTCCTATTTGTAACCTTGTGAGAGTGGTGAATGAAAAAAGAGTAATGAACCGAAAGGAATACGTGTTTATAACTCGCAAATAGTCACCTGATCTATAACATAATTGAAAAATTTTTGGAAACAATTGACAAAAATACTAAAAGGAATAATATTAATAATTCCAAGCAATTATTTAAAATTATATTTAAAGTACCTAATATGAATGTATCGTTATTATGGTTAATTTTTCAAAGTTATACAGGAAACTTATATAGTTCTACGCCTGCATTTATAGGACAAAATATATTACGAGTGGAAATATATATGCCAAATACTTGTGCTTTATAAGCCAAGTGACTGTGTACTTTGTAAAATAAAAATAAATTTTGCATACCACAGTGATTTACATAAAATAAAATAAGAATTATATTCATAAAGGCGAACACGTTAATTGTTCAGATTAACACAGGCGTTAGTTACAATATTTTTATGTTAATTGTATTTTATTAAAAGATTTAACTTTTCGTGTCTTTTTGAATTATTTGAAAAGTCTTTCGTAAACTTTAACTAATACCACATAGAAGTCACCTGCAATATATTGACGTTCATCCTTACTAATAATAAAATAATCGTACATCACCATTCCCGTTAAAATTTCATTAGTCTTTAAATGTGCAAGATTGCGCGATCATTTTATCATCATCAAAAACAAAAGATTACGGTTACATTACATTACTGAAGATATAATTACCATTTTAGCCTCCTTTAATTTTATGGTGCAATCTGCAATGTAATAAAAGATAATCGTAGCTCCTACTATTCCCAGTCATGTGTAGTACGAGAGCACTGAATCCCGCTTTTATCCTTGTAAGAAACCATCAAGAAAAAATAACTCTATATATCTTCCTAAAAAATTAAAATATCTTGCGAACAATTATTTAGCAAATAACAAGGAATATGTAATTATTGTACCAACTACTAATAATACTTTTACACTTTGATGTAACCGTTACACTATGAACTTATACCTCTTAGGGTCAGTTTCGCCGCTTATAGTTAAATTTTAACTTTTGGTTAAACTGACAATATCGTTAAATATTAATGTCACAATTTCGATATGCACTTTTTTTGACAACCTGCAGTTAAGGCTATAAGCGGTGCAACCGGCCATTAGTTAATACTTTACATATATTTCTGAAAGAAAATATTTATACACAAGTGTGTTATCAAAAAAAAAAACATGTTAAATGTGACACTTAAAAAGTTCACTGCCTTCACTGCTCTTCATATCATAATTTGAAAATTTCATTTTAGTAAGTTGAATATATTCAGTCCCCAAAAAGTTGTTTTTATTAATAGGTTTGTTCATAGAACGATTTGAAACCGTCAGCAACCGTCAGAGGTATGCGCAGTTGCATAAAAGCGTTCGCAGAGTCACAAATTTCCAACTCTAATTATTAGTTCAATGTTCATAGAAACTTTCTGACTGGTTGCTGATCGGTTGCCAACTATCAGAATAATTTCCAACTCGGTCGGAAATTTTAAATTTGAGGCATGCGCACTTACACTGTTTTGACAAGACATTTGTACTTGTTTTGATTAAAGGTTTTGATTTCATTTAATGTTTGGTTATATACTTACAAATAAATTAAATTAGTGAAATAAATATTTTACGGTAAGTAAATCATTGTAAATTAATAAATAAAATAATAAAAGACTGACTCACTGACAAGTGTCACTACAGTGATCGATAATATCGATATATTTATTACCAAAATTAAGCAGAGACATTTATTATTCATTTTAAAAAGTTAAGTGACATAATGCTGTTCACAGAAGAATTCAAACAGTTTGATTTGCAACCAGTTTGAAACCACGCATGCGCACTCAAACTCAAACTCCAACCGTTGGAAATATGTTCTATGAACAAACCTATTGTGTAGAACTTTATTAACTTATATTATACAACTGTGCCGCACGGATTTTCTGTTATGAATTTCATATAAACAAAATACCGAAACAGGCTAGAAAATGAACACTTGGGTGACCTTATGAGAATTATATTACATTTAGCCAATGGTTAAGAAGTAAATACAAATGAAGTTTACAAAGAATGGATTTCTATGAAAGACAGAAGACAAAAAGTTTGGAAAAATGTTAATCAAAACACAGTTACCTAATTGCTTTTGTATGTACATATATTGTATAAATGAAAAATAAAAAATTGAACTAATTGATTTTTGTATAATTTTTTTGCCACAATTGATTTTTGTGCGCGCAGCTCTGATAAAAATTAGAGAGAACTTTGATCAGTGTAAGATTTTACGAATACGTAAAAAAAATTATGTACACATAATGATGATGAATGAAGATTTAAGTACATATACATATAACGAAACGTCGGTTGAGATTTCGAGTAATTGTTAACACCATAGGCGAGAAATTAACTCATATTTTGTTGTATATTACTATACACTTTGTGTTGTGTTTAATAGTTGAAGGGTAATATTGAAAACAAATAAGAGCCAACAATTGTAATAAGAAAAATTAATAATCTAACTCGATTGTCTGTTCCATTTACTTTAATTAAAAGGTATTTAGTTTTTACTTCCACATAAAAAAAATATTAAAAAACTTTACCAAAGTGAAATTTTTAAATTTACGCTTTTGGTGCCCAAATAAACTTAATTTAAAGACGTAGTAAAAATGGATTTAGTCTATACGCGTATTGCAAAAAATGAACGACATATAAACCACATGTAAACTGTCAAACCAAGTAACCTGTCAAAAATAAGTATCTGACAGTTTGTCAACGCTCATTTCTAAAAATAACGCATACTAAATCTGTTTTCACCATGATTAAATTAAATATACTTGGGCATCAAAAGTGAAAATTTATAAATAAATGAACAGAATATTAGGAAAAAACTGTTTCCTCAAGTTAAATAAGCATTTTACGGTTTCTAGTATTCAGCCTGTATATAAAAAACAAATTCTAATAATAATTAACAAGGTGGGCATAAAACGCAAAATTGTATTATTACAGATATTTATACACTAAAGTCAGTTAAGATAATGTTAATCATGAAATGACTAAATTCTTTGAGTGAATAAAAATTCGTAACTCACGTGAATTACACAATATTTTATTCAATTTTGTTAATAATATTGATTTTATTTTCGTAGATCAAGATTGTTTTCAGACTTGAAAAAAAAAAATTAGTCGAGATCGAGATAATGCAAAATCTCAACAAATCTCGACTCGCGGCAAAACTAATTCGAACTGTCTAAAATTCAATAAAGAATAATATTAAATTAAATTTAAATGACAAATGTCACCCACAAATGTGGGATATATATATATATATATATATATATATATATATATATATATATATATATACATTTACCAAATTAATATGCGAATTTTAGCACGATCTCTATATCTCTCTTACCTTATGTGGCGACAGGTAAAATAGTAAAAAAAAGGTAAAATGTATGTAAATGTTGAAAAAATATGTATGCCACTGGAGAGTAGACATTTTGTCTACGTGCTGAAACCTGAAACTAAAACACCACGTATTGATAAAATATACTCATATGTTTACTCATTTGTATCATAAATAACTAAAGAGATGTATTTTTTATATTCATTTTGATATGAATTTATTCGGATTTCCAGTAATTTTGAAATACATATAATGATTTATATTCATAATTTTTTTTCTTCATATCTCAGTTAAAATTGCATTAAGTACTATAATTTATAATGAAATGAAAAATCAAAATATTTATTAACCTTTTATATAATGAAAATTGTCATCGATCGGATTCAAATTCGAATTATATGATACACACATTCATTCATTCAGCCAAACTCTTTTTAATGTCTTCATATAATGTAATTATTTATAATTATAGAATGTACTTTTTAATCGCTATCCCTCAATTATACTCGTATATACATATATTTGTAATGTTGATATCATAATGTATTTGTACATATGTGTGAATATTTGTATATCTATCCACACAATATAACAACGAAGAGGTCAAACTTTTCCTGATGAAGACTCATGTGACCAACACCGGAAAACTAATTAATAACTTTATTAATGAGTTTCGTGTATCTAATATGTTTCATGTTAAGTTGGTTTTGACGTTTGCTACACGCTCTTAATATACCTGACAACCCCCAGGGTATTTATATTCTAACCCCTTTCTGAATACGAATGTGCCGAGTTAGATAAGGGTAGTAAATATATAGATTTACTACAACTTCTTTACGCAACGCCCCAGGATATATACATACTGTGGTGTTGCACTTAGTTTACGCGAAAACATATCTTTCTTCCCTGGAATAATGTAAAAATACGTTTGATTTAAGAGAATATATTATTCATTCATTAAGTTGAGGGCTTTAAGCGCTAACCGCTTTTCTCACTGCGACCTGTAAGATCTGTTGTAACATGGCCCTATCTTAGTTTTGTACAAGTAGTTCCAGAGTTCTTATGAAGCCAATTACTGCTCCAGGCGTCAGTTTCCCGATCTCATTTTCCGCGAGGTACCTTTTACCAAGATGGTTAAGTCTACGAGCACAGCTGGACATTCACATACAATGTGTTCCGAAGTTTCTTCGTCCTCTTCACAGAATCGACAGATATTGTCTTCAGCTATACCAATCTTACATACATGGTATTTCAGAGGCAATGACCAGTAAAGGTACCTGTCATAGTTCTAAGGTCCTTCTTGCTGAGAGCTAATAGCTCTTTGGCGTTTGTCAACGTGGGTGAAATGAATTTCTTCGACTGACAAAGGACCGGGATGTCTCTCCAATATGAGGCTATGGCTGCTTCCTCCCAGTTTTTGATTTCCTTCTTTATATGGCTTTTCAAGAGTCCACAAGAAGGTTCAGGCCCGTAAAACGGTAGTTTAACTCCCTTTTTTAGCGAGCTCTTCTGGTTTTTCATTGCCTAGAACTCTTTCATGCCCCGGTACCCACCACGAAGTGACCTGGTTATCTTTGGCCATTTATTGTAGGGTGTTCACGCAATTCTAGACTAGCTTTGATTCACAAGTGAAGGCACTTAGTGCCTTTAAAGCAGCCTGGCTATCTGACAATATGTTGATTGTTGATTCTTTGTGTCCTTTGTTTAGATGCATTTGAGAACAGAAATTTATTGCGTAGATCTCTGCTTGAAATATGGTAGGAATGGTGCCTGTGGATTCCTTTATTTGGTAATCTGGACCAAGTATATACACTCCAGTTTCTCCTGACCCTAGTTTTTGAACCATCCGTAATCCAAGACAAAGAGTCCCTTGGGAAGTGTGGCCATCCTACTGTCCACTGAAGGCGATCACCAATAATTACCTTATACGTCTGGTCAACATTGTATCTTGTCATTGTATCACAAACAGACATGGCCATTTCATCTAGGCGTATCTCCCATAGAATTTCTAAGTGACCTACGAGATCCCCAGGTTTGAACTGTTTTGTCCTACTGAGTGCGAGCGCCTGGAGCATCGCCTCTTTCTTCACTTGAAGGTACAGAGGCGTTAGTCCCAGAATCACTTCCAGTGCTGCAATTGGACAGGTACTCATAGCACCTGTAGTACATAGACAGGCTAATCGTTATATTTTCCGCAACAACGCTTGTGCTGTATTTTGGTTAACTTTTGGCCACCATACTAATAATGCGTAAGTAATCATGGGTCTGACTATAGTGATGTATAACCAGTAGGTCATTTTTGGCTACAGCTCCCAGTTTTTACTAAGAAGACGGTGGCATGTGTTCAGAGCCACAGCAGATTTCTTAATAATTTTGTTAATGTATGAGTTCCTGGTTAGTTTTTGGTCTAGAATTATTCCTAAATACTTAACTTCCTTTAAAAGAGAGAATATATTAAGATGAGGGTTAATTTTGAAGAATTTTTTTATATTAAACTTAAAGTATATATTTTATATATTTCAAATTTTTGTACTATTTGGCGATCTATTTCATCAATTTCTCATCTTCAGACATACATCTGAAAGTTTTATAAATTATTATAACAAATAAATACATATTAAATAGTTGTATAAGTAAAATATTTTTTGAAAGATTATCGAACACAGAAGTAAATATAAATACAAATTGATTTAAATTTAAAGTTAGGTTACAGAAGGTGCCTGTAACAATCACAAAAAAAAAAATTGTATTTAAATATCAAAATGTACTGACCGTTAGGAAAAGTTAATAGCTGGATACTCGTATATCATAATATTAAATTATTTGAAGAATTTTATTTAAACTCGAAATTTAATAGTTGTCTTCATACTAGTACGTCTTTACAACCAAAGATATGAGAGACATGTGACAATTTTCGAAAAGTGGTAAATTTGGGGGAGCATAGTATATTTTTTTATATGTTCTGGAAAAGATGAGTTTTCGTTTAATAAAGTTTTGTTTTGTTTGATATGAGTTGTTATTTCTAATTTTTCTAGGAGCAACATTTTACTGACTTTTTTTCGAGATAGATTAGTTTGCTATTGTGATATTATTGTTGGTCTCTAGTATGTAATATATGATTTCCAATAGCTGAAGGAGGATTATTTTGATATGTTCGTTATATCTTGTTTTTGTGTTTCTTATTGCGAACGTACGTATGAACCATTGCAGTCGTTACATTCTATTTTATATATACCACTTTTTCCTAATTTTATATCGGCCCAAATTTTGTAAATTTGAGTTGCATTAGCTTAGGGTTTATTATAAAAAATCGCGAATGTAATTAAAAAATCTGATGTTACCAGCACATTACCTACCGTAAGTTCTATGTATTTTGTACAAATTCCATACAGAAAGTTTCTTTCAGTAAAATTATAACACAAACATACTACGAGCCCAAGCTTATATTAATTCGGCCGGTTTACATTTTCAACAAACAAATTATAAAACCTACGCAAATGATGAGAAATTTCTACAAATTTCTTTCGATTAGTTTTAATTATATACATTAAGCTTACCAAAACTGAGTATGCTATTCAAGTATTCCGCCATTTAATATTAGGTTACATCGCCTTTTTTAGTAATACCAGCTTTAATTCTATCAGGTATTATATCCCTAAGCCCTGTACATTTTCCTGTGTGTATTGTCCTATGTCTTGCAAGGTAGGTTTTACTGTACGCACTGGGTTTTTACAATAGAAGATGACCATTGAAATGCCGATCTAATTATAGTTTTAAGTCTACATTTAATAAAGTAGCCGAAAGAATTTTGTATTAATATCTTACCATTTGTGTAGATTTTATAATTTGTTGAATATATAAACTAACCGAATTATTATGAGTTTGGGCTCGTATATCAATTGCACTCGACACTGACATCTGTCAATAAGAATTTTCTTAATATAGTATCTAGCTGCTTCCATGGTTATAGCATAACTGGCTGATTTATGAAATATAATTTTTTCATAATTATTTAACTCTAAATCCATTGAATATGAAGCACAAAATGCAATCAAATCGTATAGAGAATAAGATATTCATTAATATTTATAATAACATTAAATGTGAAAAATTATATTTAACAGCGTTATTTCAAAAATCATTGCTAAAATCTTTAAATGAAAGCATTTTCGGTTAACCAATTATAACCAAAATCTAATCACGTTTGCATATGAATATAAGGAAGAGGAATACGAACAATTGTATTTTTTTGAAATGTAGTATTATATATATATATATATATATATATATATATATATATATATATATATATATATGTGTGTGTGTGTGTGTGTATGTGTGTATGTGTGTGTGTGTGTGTGTGTGTGTGCGTGTGTGTGTGTGACGATTATTTCGGATCCGATAACTCCAATACCACATTTCAAAAAATAACAATTTTTCGTATTCCTCTTCCTATATATATATATATATATATATATATATATATATATATATATATATATATATATATATATATATATATATACAGGGTGTTCCACGACTCGACCGACAAAATTTTACCATATATTCCAGGGGTCATTACGATCAAAAAATGTTATATGACCTATAGTTGAATTCCTCTTTGTTTCGGAGATATCGAAGAAATAAAAAAAAAATGATAATTGAGTTAGCCTTGACGGATTTGTTTAACAAAGCAACGAAAAACGTTTGAAAAAGTTGTATGGTGAGGAACAATGCGATCTGGGTATCGCCTAAGGTACTCCGCAGCTGCAGCACGTCTACTTCCATTGCAAAAACCATACACGAAAACCATATCGGCATATTCTGCATTAGTAAAATGCGGCATAATGGCTTAAATAAGACAGCACAAAAATCATTCAGCATTAACTACGATAGTAAACACGTCATTAAACTGTTTTTTTTTTGTTAAACAAATCCGTCAAGGCTAACTCAATTATCATTTTTACCTCTCGCTAAGAGAGGTATTGCATTCATGCTAAAAATCGCATATCCAGATTTTATTGAATAAGCACGTTTTAAGGTCCCTACAATCCGATTTTAACATTTTTACGATGATGTCTGTGTGTGTGTGTGTGTGTGTGTGTGGATGTGTGTGTGTGTGTGTGTGTGTGTGTGTGTGGGATGTTGGAAGGACGGTTACTCAAAAACTATAAGACTTAAAATTTGTTTAACAACGTATTTCCCAATCGGACATTCATGGGAAGATCTGAAAAGGTTTTGGTAATAATTGGACAACCGGAAGTAGAAGATTCTTGAAAAAAAATCTTCTAAATATTATTTTTTGAAAAATTTTCGTGGTAATATTAAAGAAAATTAAATTCTCTATCTGATACATTTAAATATTTTATTATATATTCCATAGATTTAGAGATAAAAGAAGTATAATATATAAAATAATCTCTTGTAATAAATTTGACATCCGAAAGAATGCCATGAAAAATAGTTGATAATTTAAATTATTTGTAACTGACAGATAAATGTCAGTGTCAGAAATAATGAGTGATGAAAGAAAAATGTACTTGGAGAATCCCTTAGTTCTTGATCTGTGACTATTATGGAGATGACAAGTCTAGGTTGAAGGACTTAAATTTGTTTCAAACATTATGGGACAATGTACACCAGTACTATAGACTAGAGTAACTTTGAATTGCGAAAAAGCTATCAAATTCTTCTCAAGTAAGTTGTAAATATTGACAAAATTACACATCGATATAAGAATAATCGGAGTGCAATCTATCCGTCACTTTATTAAAGGGAATTAGTGTTATTTAGATATAACATGTATGAAAAAATAAAATGTAAAAGAAGATATGTAAGAATAGATGCACAATCCATATATACATTTTAGACCGCCCAAAATTAATGTTTTTACTAGAAGAATATGAAGAGAAAGTAAACAACGTTGTTCGAATTGAAAATTGCAGTTACCAGCCTAATATTTATATATGGTAAACTCTACTTTGTAATTTATTGTAACATAATTTATGGTAAAATATCTTCATGTTGAGACATGCTATTATTGAATAATAAAGAAGTTTATACGTCATAGATTTATATGAATATATTATTTGTATTTATAAAAATATTCTTTGCTTTATGCATACAGCCAGGTAAAATATACAGCGAGAGGTTATGTGCTGGCCACATCAGATTTTTTTTTAATTTCTTCGATATCTCCGAAACAAAGAGGAATTCAACTATAGGTCATATAACATTTTTTGATCGTAATGACCCCTGGAATATATGGTAAAAGTTTGTCGGTCGAGTCGTGGAACACCCTGTATGTATATATATATATATATATATATATATATATATATATATATATATATATATATATGTATATCATCGTAAAAATAGAAAAATTGTATTCTAAGGACCCTAAAACGTGCTTATTCGTTGAAAACTCACCACCATTTTTTTTGTTCAAGACAGTGTCCTCCTTACCTAAAAGTGACGAAAACTGTCCCAGTTTTGTGGACGTGGTTTTGTGCGTAAGTCCATATAGCACATACTGATGGAAAGAGTCATCGAAAATTTTTAAACTTCAATAAATATTATATAATATATAATTAAGTCAATTTTCTATATAGCAGAATTGTTTATTCAAATTTATAAGTTTATTTTCACCCCCAATTCTGTAACGAAATTATTAACTCTTAGCAGCAGAGTATCCGGATTTAGAAGGCCAGCAAAACCATTTTTTTTAAAAAAATATATGAAACTTCGTGCAATGTTATGACCAATAATGAAACCACGTCATGAAAATTTCTTATATTAAGCAAGATATGATTTTAAAGTTTTGCGATGAGTTTGTGACGTCACCAGCGTCAGACAATGAAACAACATTTTTTCATGTTAGTTTCAACATCTTTACGAGATGTAAAAAACTTATTTTTTAATGGAACCCACAGGTGGTACATATCTGAATTTTACTTTAGTATATATGTATATATATATATATATGTTTTTCATACATGCCTACTGAAAAATAACAATAAAAATTAAATTTATTTAAATTTCTATTGAATTTTTCTCATTAATTTTCTTATGTAAGAATATAAAATAACCACATAGGTAGTTGAATTCAGAAAAAATACTCTATCGAATGGATCTAAATACAGGGTGTTTGGCGTAAGTCCGGCACCACGAATATTTCGTTTATTTTGAGAGATACAAAAAAATGTTAATAAGCAAAGTTAAACTAGACAAAGGGGCTCATAAGATGATCATAGCAGAAATTTTGTATCACTTCCGGTTTTAGCGGAAATGGGTACAACTTTAAAACTAGCATAGGGCATTGGTATTTTTATATATTTTTTCAGAATGTACATAAAATTTGCTTCACAATGATACCAAATTATCATAGTTTTACTTTCACCATTTCAAAATGGCAACCATCTATTCTCAAAATATGTATTAATAAAATTCCATACAAAATAAAACATAGCAAGCTATGAAAACAATTTTATTATCTTATAACAAAAGAAAAGAAGAAATTAAAAAAAAATTAGGCGTGAGGTATTATTTTTTTATTTTTTAGCATGTTCACAACGATACCAAAACAGAAATAGTAAATGTGAAAAACTACAAATGCGCAATATGGCCGCCGTTATTTTCTATACATTTTCTTATACATAACAAAAACTAGGATATTCTCATTAATTTCTCTAACAGCCGCTCTAACTTCTATTTCTAAATTTGCCAAAGTAGTTGGAGGTGTTCGGTATGCTTTATCTTTCAAATAACCCCAAAGAAAGTAGTGCAGTGGCGTAAGGTCAGGAGATCGTGCCGGCCAAGGATTTGGAGAATTTGTTCCAATCCAATTATCTTCATATTTTTCATTTAAATAGGCCACTACATTTCTTGCATTATGAGCTGGCGCTCCATCTTGTTGGAACCACATGCCAATGGTATTGACAATAGGTAAGTCGTCCAGTAGATCTTCCACTTCATTTTGTAAAAATAGTAAATATTTTTCCGCTGTCAGAGTACCTTGAAATATAATAGGGCCAACAATTCTGGTCCCAATTATTCCCAGCCAAACATTAAAACCAAATCTTTCTTGATGCCTGGATGTTCTCAGTATTCTGGGATTTTCGGTTACCCAACGTCTTACATTATTTCTGTTAAAAAGCCCATTGTTCGAAAAATATGATTCATCAGAAAATAAAATTTTATGATGAAATCTGTTATCATTCTGCCACATTTGTAAAAACCAATTGTAAAAATTTATTCTACGATAATAGTCATATTCCCTAAGAAATTGACTAATGTTCATCTTATAAGAATTAAAACTATGTTTTTTTTTAATTTTGAATGCTCTCCAACATGATACCGCGCATACTCTACTTAATTCCCTCACCGACACTTCAGGATTGTAATTAATGTAAGCTAATATTCTTTCTTCTTCTTCATCTCGATGATTATCTACTTCATTTCCTCTTCTTGCACGTCGATTTTTCAGTTTAAATGATCCATGTGTTTTTAATTTATTAACAACTTCATTAAAATATTGTCTTCTCGGTTGTCGTCGGTGAGGATACCTCTCTCCATAAAGTTGAAGTGCTCTAACAGAATTTCTTTGACATTCTCCGAATATTAAAATCATATCAACCATTTCTTCATTTGTGTAATTGAGCCATAATGATTTAATTATTACAAGAAATTGTCACTATCACAAAAAAATGTAGGTAAATTTTTTTCTTTTATTATAAGATAATAAAATTGTTTTCATAGCTTGCTATGTTTTATTTTGTATGGAATTTTATTAATACATATTTTAAGAATAAATGGTCGCCATTTTGAAATGCTTAAAGTAAAACTATGATAATTTGGTATCATTGTGAAGCTAATTTTATGTACATTCTGAAAAAATATATAAAAAATACCGATTCCCTATGCTAGTTTTAAAGTTGTACCCATTTTCGCTAAAACCGGAAGTGATACAATTTTTTTTTTGCTATGATCATCTTATGAGCCCCTTTGTCTAGTTTAACTTTGCTTATTAACGTTTTTTTGTATCTCTCAAAATAAACGAAATATTCGTGGTGCCGGACTTACGCCAAACACCCTGTATACATAAATAAATACATAAATTAATGAAAAAATATCATGATATCTATGATCATACGCTGCGCAGTAAGTATTCATACCATTCTCACTCCTGAGAAATACATTTTCTTAACTTATAAGTACTCTTTTGCCCACGTACCAGGAAATTATGAAATTACTTTAATATTACTTTAGTAATATTTAACTTCTATAGGCACTGGCAGTAAAGTATCGACTGATAACTCGAGCGCTGTGAAAATTACATTATGAAGAAATTGAATTATAGGTTCATTTCCTTAAAGGAGGAACGCAAATTCGGTAATATATTCTAAATGAACTACAATAAAAATTAATATCTATCTACATGAGCGAACAACAGAGCGGTATTTTTTCTATACCCGATTCTTATTATCATTCTACAAAGAATGTCTGAAATGAAGTCATGAAAAATCAACATCAAGTGTTCATATTATGTCACATTCATATTCTCCTTGGTAACCAGCTTCTCATACCTTGTTTTTCGATTCTTTTAATTTACTTCAAGATGTTTCGAAGTGTATTCTTGTGTTACGATCGTTATATCTTTTTCTGTAATAATGAAAGTATAGAATAAAAATGAGAGACTCCACTTTCTGCATTTAATTCATATTTGAAAATGTTACTTCATTTTTAGCTTTTATATTAATATCCAGGTAAAAGACTCACATTTAATTTCACGTAGTGAGACTGAAAAATTTTAGAATTCGCGTTTGAAACAGTATATTAATAAAGACCGTAGATTTTTTATTAAATACTGCAAACATTCAATGTCATATGTAAATAAGTATCTGAAAATATAAAAAAATTATAATTTGTGCAAAGCAATTATTTTAGATTGTACCTATTGCATAAATTAACGAGTAATATAATATATTTTTTCTCTTTCATTCCTGTTCTAATGTGACTCAACGTACTGGTTTCCATGGCGCTAAACATCTTAAGTACAAATCACAACTTGATAAGCTTTTGTTTTCAATTTCCAATCGTGGAAAAAGTATACTTATGTGATTCGTTTTATATACTCTTTATTTATAAGTTTTATTTTCATCTCTGGTTAATCTGTATTATGTTATGTTATTTATTTGTTAAATGAAAAATATAGAATCAGTATTAAAGCATAAGTTGTTCGTATAACTTACAGTTAAACTCTCTGTTAACTTCACCGTCAGCCTGTCAATTAAAATTAAGATTGTTTGTTTCGCTACTTTGCGTGTACTATATAACTGCCGCGCCCATACATACATAGACATACACAAGTTGTAAAAATTTACACATGTCAATTGTTTTTTGCGACATTTAACACTTTGGCTAGAATATGTTGTACCACCATTGATACACAACTATGGTTTATCAAAAAATTATGTGGCTACACTTGGTCACAGGGCGCGGATTCGTTTCATTCATTGTATACCTACGTTCAAGGGACTCAGTTTGTATAGCTTTATATGAGAATCAGTGACATTGATTATGATTTTAAAACGGGTGATTCAATTATCTTCAAAACAAAAGTTAAAAGGAACGGAAAGAAATATACAATAACGAATACTTTACGATTGAGCATGACGATCCAGGCTTGTAATGACAAGTATGTGTACATGAAATGATTTTTCTGTATCATTCCCGTGTTATAAACCAACAGAATTATGTATAGTTTTTCTTTACATAATAATTCCATTAGAGTACTCAAATTCATATAATGTCATAACAGGACAGTGTATAAATATAAATAAATATTTATCTCTCCAATGGAAATTTAATAGAGAAATTTATATATACTTAGAAATGAAATAGTTTGGAAAAATCAGGATTCGAAGGATATACAAGTGTCCCAAATTAAGTGGCCTACCATTGGAAACTCGGAATCTATAAGAGTTACGACTTCTGTTAATAGGACATGTAGTGCGCCTTTGGGGGGCCATCTTAATCGTGCTTTTGTTTTGCCAAAAAATCTCATAGGTTATTGCTATTAGATAATGGCGGAAAACTGAATTTGGTCGATTTTTTCATTTTAAAATTACTTCTGAACTATCTTTAATCGAGAAAAATGTTTCAAATAAAAAAGTTAGATATTTTTATTTTCTATCCAATGGCGTACGAAAATCAATAAATTTTCGCAATATAACAAACTTTTTTTTAATGGAACTATAAAAAAATAATTATTTTTTTTCTTTCTTGGCAAAATAAAAACACATCTAGAATGCCCCCCCCAAAGACGCAACACATGTCCTATTTAACCGATGTCGTATACTCTTACAGTTTCCGAGATCCCAATGGTGAAATCCGGACACCTGTAAATTCTTGTTCAATTTTTTAATTCAGAACAATAAAGTAAGCAAAATGATTTGGATTGGATTTTAAAGAGAGTCAAAGGGCCTGACGAAGGTTCTGAAAGATCTAATGATGAGCTTCCATTGATTTTCTTAGTTTAGGTTAACTATTATTTAGAGAAGTATTATTTTATTCATTTTATTCAAGGGATTAATATTTTGTTTCAACTTTTGTAAATACTAATTATTAAAATACAAGTACATAATGGTATATTTTTGATATATCATTTACTTGTATATAATTCTGAAATTCTGATCTAGTTGCCATGATCGCGTCTTTTGTTTGGTAATACTTGAACATCGGTTTTAACAAATTATTGTTTGTAACTTGTCAGTTTATTACTGTGATACTGATTGTTCATGCAAATGAATTACACACGGTCCACGATAGAAGAATTACGCCAAAGAAGGCAGGCTGCCGATATTATTAGGAATAGTAATGGAAATAACTCAACAACCATATTAAGAACGCAGCAATCTCTTCTACGAATGCGACTTTATGTATTGATCACAATGGAGGCAATTTTTAACATTTCTTGTAAATAAAATAATAAAGATATATTAAAAAAATCTGTTGTGACCAGCACAATACCTTCCGCCATTCTCGTGTATAATGTATAAATTCCATAATTTTTCTTACAAAAGATTCTAAATTTCCAGTAAAATTATTTCATAAACAAACTATTCAAATTGCACTTGACACTGGCACCTTCTTCTTCTTTAGCTTTTCCCATTCGTTAGGGGTCGCTATTTTTGCATGACGTTTTCATTCAGTTCCTTTTCTCTCAAATCTTCCGCAATACAGTCCTTCCATCTTATCTTTGGTCTTCCTCTGTTCCTTTAACGTCCTATTACTAAACTATTCATTCTTGTTCCAATATAATTCTTCATTTCTCCTCATGACATGTTCAAACCAATGTAATCGTCTTTCTTGTATCTTTCTAAAAACTTGTAACACTAGAGTTATTTTCTTACCGTATCTTTCCGTGTATTCCCCAATATCTACTTCAACGTCCTCATCTCTGCCACATTAATTTATTTTTATTGATACTGACATCTGTCAATTTGAATTATATGAATATATTACTAGTTCCCAAGTTTGGCATAGCTGGCTGAATTATAAAATTTAATTTCTTTAAATTTCTTTAACTCTGTATCTATTGAATATGAAGTATAAATTGTAATCAAATCGTATAGAGAATAATATATTCTTTAAGTTATAATAACGTTAAATGTCAATAAATCAAATTTAACTGTTAAATCTTCAAATGAGACTACTTCCGGTTGACCAATTATAAGCAAAATCTAATCAGTTGTTGTTCTGGATGTAGGAATACGAAAAAAATATAATTTTTGGAATCATGGTATTGAAGTTATGGGATCCGGAACTTTTGTCACACACACACACAGACACACATACATACAGACATCATCGTAAAAAAGGTAAAATCGTATTATATGGACCCTAAAACGTGCTTATTCAGTAAAAATTCATCATTGAATTTTTTGACCAAAGACAATACCTTCCTTACCTAAATGTGACGGAAGGTAAAAAGATAAAATTCATAGAACTAAAATTTTAGCCACATAAATTATAAAATAAACTATAACTCGATAACGGTTACGTTTAAGATATATGTTTATATGAATTTTTGGACTCAAAATAAATTCTAGAATTCATCTTTGAAATATTGCCGGTACATTTCGGGACACCTGAATAAATATTATATTTTACAATCCTAGGAAAAATGTATAATCAAATTTATGTGTGAATATTTTGGAGCAATTAAGTATATATTACAAAAAAAGCAAAGAATTGAAATAATGCTATATCAGATATTTTTTGGGGTCACAATTCCGCTACTTAATGTTTTAGAAACCCACCATTGTTAATATTCCTTATATAAATTCTTATATAATGTAGAACGAACCATTTCTAAAGAATCAGTATATCCAGTAAATTACATTATCTCCGTTGCAAAAAGATATCCAGCTAGAGTTTACATCTAATTTCAATTAAGTCCCTTTATTGCTTCCGCTCTTGTCCGTCTCTTTCCATCGTACTTGGCTGCGAATAAATTAGTCAGAGCAACGAGGACAGTCTCGGGTCGAATTCCTGTCAAGTTAAAAACGTCCCGTGTTGCCTTGGTGATAGGTCCATTGTCTTCTACTCGTCCGCTTTTCTAATTCGCAGACTTCTAAATTGGATTGTCCTTTTCCAGACTTTGTTACGACGGTGATATTGTTAATTACATACTATACTGTCGATAATTTGAGTATTATATATTTGCTCTAATTTTTAAGAAATATCTCTCTTTATTCTGTTAGTGTTTAAAACTCTAAAAAATTAATTTTGGTGTTTAAATTAGCAGTAGAATTTTAAAGGAATGCTATTTATTTCACATCATACTGAATCAGTTTTTTAAAGAGTATGTTTTTGTGTGAACACAAATGAATTGTAAGTAACTAGTTTTGTGACAAAAGTAAATACGTCCCTTTTTGAAACTTTTCCAGTCATCGTCAGAAGCTGACCAGTACAAATAACCACAGACGCGTTTCGCACTACTTGATGCTCCTTAGTGTGGTGCAACCTGTGGTCTCTGCCCGGTCCACTTATTACTCATTTCTAAGTATGTCAGTCTGGTTTAATTTTGCAGAGTTCTGTAATGAACAGTGAAAATGCACGATAGAGGACGCTTACTGCGTTTATTTCGTCCCTTGTTATACATTCTCATTGCGATTTTACCAGAAAATTTAATTTCAGTAATTGCATGGGAATTTATAGTAAAAAGTACAATTTGAAGATTAAAGGGAGAATACGTTATTAAAGTTCACTTTGTTTAAAGCGTTAACCCCTAACGCATGTTATGACAAATATAAATCATATACAATAGGCCCACCGTATCCGCGGTTCGGAAAAAGCGCGTGATACGATCGAGCGTTGGTAGAAATATACATACAAGGAAACTTATTTATTTAATTTTGTCGTTGTACATACGTATATGACATGTCATTTAATAAATTAAGTACTTGTATCATAAGTAGAACTTTACACATATATGTTAGCGAAGTTTATGCATTACATGTTCCATTCAAGCATTCTTTTATACTGTAAAAACAGTGTTCTAGAAGATATAGTATTAATATTTTTTAAACTTTTTAATGGCAGATTCCTAATAATTTTTGATAAATGGTTCTATAAATTTAGCTGCAACGAATTTTTACTGATTTTGTCCACCTATACCTATTCACTCGTAGCAAGTCTGCAGATCGTGTACAATATTCATAGTGATTGGTGGTCGCTGTTCTTCGAGAGATCTTTATTGTTTTGTATTTCTAAGACTGTTTTATATATTAACAACGCCGGTAACGGCATAATTGCAAGGTCTTTTAAAATTTGTCTTTAACTTTTTCTAGGATTTTTTTTGTTATAATTCTTAATATTTTTTTTTTTGTAATTTAAATAACATATCGGCGTGAAAGGAATTGCCCCATAGTAAAATGGCGTACAATATTTGTGAGTAGAATAGAGCAAAATAAATATTACTTAATTTTTCCGGCGGTACATATTCAGTTAGTTGTATATAAAGAAAAATTATATTAGCTAATTTTTTGGATAAGATAATATGAGAATACCAAGTCAAGCCAGGATCTAAGTGAGCACCAACAATTTTACGCTTACGGTGTTTTGCGTTTTAACTTTGGTAGACCTTGCGTTTTATTTTCATGTAAAATTAAATTATTACAATTAAACCAAAGTTCGGCTTTAGTGATCATGTTCTGTTTGCTATTCATGAGGTTCTCTATGTTGTTACCATTACTTAAGAGAGTAGTATCGTCGGCAAAAAGTATGCTTTTAAATGATTGCATATAATTGCTGAAGTTATTCACATATATTAAAAATAAAACCGGTCCAAAGACGCTGCCTTGTCGTACACCATATTTAACTTTCATGGAATCAGAACATTGGTCATGAGCAACTACGCATTGTTTTCTATCATACAGATAAGATAGAAACTTGTGCGCTATACCTCTGATACCGTAATTTTCAAATTTTCTCAATAATAAATTGAAAGAAACGCAACTGAATGCCTTTGATAAATCACACAGTGCTATTATTGCACTGTCGCCCTTCTTAAGGCATTCGATTACTTCATTGATTATTTTTAATTGTGCCTTTATCGTAGATGAATTTCTTTTGAGACCATATTGAAATGACTTAGTATATCGAAAGTTTCAAGATAGCTCACAAATCTTGTCTTTATTATTTTTTCCATTATTTTGACCAAAATAGGAATAATTGATGTCGGCCGATAAGGTCTTGAGGTGTCGCTCGTTTTTACCTTCCGTCACCTCTAGGTAAGGAAGGTATTGTCTTTGGTCAAAAAATTCGGTGGTGAGTTTTCATTGAATAAGCACGTTTTAGGGTCTTTACAATACGATTTTACTATTTTTACGATGATGTCTGTATGTGTGTGTATGTGTGCGTGTGTGCGTGTGTGTGTGTATGTATGTGTGTGTGTGTGGACGCCGTTTCGTGCACGATATCTCCAATTCTAGAATTCCAAAAATTACAATTCTTGCGTATTCCTCTTCCTTACAACCATATGCAGACCTGTTTAGATTTTGGTTATAATTGGTCAACCGGAAGTACCCTCATTTGAAGATTTTAACAGTTTTTCTTGAAAAAATCAGTTAAATGTTATTATAACTTAAAGAATATATTATTGTCTATACGATTTGATTGCATTTTATATTTGATATTCAACAGATATAGAGTTAAAAAATCTGTTGTGGCCAGCACAATACCTTCCGTCATTCTCGTGTATAATGTATAAATTCCATACATAAATTTTCTTGCAAAAGATTATAAATTTTTGGTATTATGTGATTCCCTTTCTCGGCAACTGAATTCCATACTCCTGATAACAAACAAACCACATGAAATAAGAAAATTATGAAATTTTGATTGAAAAATTATAACACTTGTCAGTTATGGACATAATTAATTGCTGTCATTTTGACACGGGTCAAAGTCATGTTACTGCACGCGCCCCATACATAAATTTTCTTGCAAAAGATCCTATATTTCCAGTAAAGTTATTTCATTAACAAACTATGCAAATTGCACTTGACACTGACATCTTCTTTTTTAGTTTTTCCCATTCGTTAGGGGGTCGCTATTTTTTATTTTCTTCTTCCACTCATTTTTGTTTTGCGTGTCGTCCTCATTCAGTTCCTTTTCTTTCAATTCTTCTACAATACAGTCTTTTCATCTTATATTTGGTCTTCCTATGTTTCTTCCACCTTCTATTAATATATTCATCTCTCCTCATAACATGTTCAAACCAATGTAATCGTCTCTCTTATATCTAGAAACTTCTAACACTAGAATTACTTCCCTTTTTCTTTCATTGATTTACATTTTATTGATACTGACATCTATCAATTTGAATTTCCTGAATATATTAGCAGTTTCCATGGTTATGTTAGCATAGCTGGCTGAATTATGAAATTTATATCAAATTTATTATCTTGATTCTTCTTTAACTCTATATTTGTTGAATAACAAATATAAAATGCAATCAAATCGTATAGATAATAATATATTCTTTAAGTTATAATAACATTTAACTGAGTTTTCCATGAAAAACTATTAAAATCTTCAAATGAGGGTACTTCCGGTTGACCAATTATAACCAAAATCTAAACAGATCTGCATATGGTTGTAAGGAAGAGGAATACGCAAGAATTGTAATTTTTGGAATTCTAGTATTGGAGATATCGTGTCCGAAACGGCGGGGACACACACACACACACATACACACACACATACACACACACACACACACACACACACACACGCACACACGAACACACACACACACATACAGACATCATCGTAAAAATAGTAAAATCGTATTGTAAAGACCCTAAAACGTGCTTATTCAATGAAAACTAACCACCGAATTTTTTGACCAAATACAATACCTTCCTTACCTAGAGCTGACGGAAGGTAAAAAGAATTAGAGATGCGCATTTTTCGTAAAAATGAAACCCGACCCGAACGGTTCCCGACAATGGACCATCCCAACCCGACCTGAACAGAATCAGACCCGAACCCGACCCGACCCGAACTGAACCAACCCGACCCGAACTGAACCAACCCAACCCGAACTGAACCAACCCGACCTGAACTGAACCAACCCGACCCGAACTGATCCAACCCGACCCGAACCCGACCCGAACCCGACCCGAACCCGACCCGAACCCGAACCCGACCCGAACCCGAACGCAACTCTAACCCGGAATTGAAACAATCCTTTGTTTGTCTGGAGGTAATGATTAATTATTATTAATTTATATTTCAATTAGTCTATTTGAGTAAATATTATAATTATAATTATAAAATTATGCCTTCTATCAGTATAAATGAGTTTGAAAGGAAAATGTACGTTCAACCTAGCAAGAAGTTACAGCAAGGACGTATTTAAATTTAGCTTGAATCCAAATCAACATTATCCTCAACATTGCCATTTAATATTTTATTTTCTGCTTTTTAAAATCAAACTATATTTCTCTTTAAAATGTGCTGCACTAATAAACTAGTTCTTCGAACATATTCCAGTGGCGCTACAGTAATTATTTGCGAAGGGATAGTTGAAAAGACTGAATTCGATCTACCATTTCAGTTCTCGATTAATTTTTCGAGATCAGCTGAATTCCCATTATATTGAAATAAATATAAATGCTGATAGAGAACTTTTATTTTTGGATAATAAGCATATGTAAATACATAAACAAATCCCTCCGAAAACTTCTCTCTACGCCTATGCAAGTTTTCAGAAGGGATTATCGAAAGGTTTATTGAGGTCTTTCTGTTGTTAGCTATTGTTAGAGAAGTAAATTTTGTTCCAGGTACAAAGCGTGCAGCATTCTATGAGCACTTTAGTAAAGTTACTTATATCGTTGAGTGAATAATATATATTACACTACATACATTATTCACTCAACGGTTATATCTAATTTTTCTAGCGGATTTATTTGCCGCATCCTTGACAATCCAACACTATTCTTGTAAATTTTGATTTATTACTCCAGCTCATTCCGAAACGAAGTATAATGAGAAATTATACAAAATTTAAACCAAATGGAGGTAGAAATTATCTGGGATTGGGTAAATTCTATAATACGAGTAAAACTAGAAAATATCGGGCAAAGTAAATACAAATTACATACAGCACCCATCACCCAAGGAGGTCACCCGGCTGAACACATTAATTTATTATAATCTCTTCTTCAATGGGGAATGGGAAAATTCTTTGATAAAAGGAAAATAAATACCTGGTAATCAAAAATTACACATATCATTCTAAGTGGTCATCTGGCTTTGGCTTAACATAAAAAATACTATAATCTCTTCTTCAACAAAGTACGGTACGCACGACTGTATTTCTTTGAAGTCACATTTTAAAATTACCAGTTGTATAAAATTCGGAAAATATGTAGGTACATGTACATACTCATATTATTTAGCATATGCAATATTTGATTTTCTCAAAAAATAAATATGTAAGCTTGCACTTATTATGTATGTTTCGTATTTTCCGACCTTTGCGTAATAATACAAAGTAGTTGTATTTACATATGTATTTGGAATGGATATTGACATTTGTATAATTTTTTAAAATATAATATATGTATACGAAAAGTGTAGCTTAAAACTTTTCAGTCATCTTCCGTTAGTAGAAATAAAAAAATAAATTATGGTAAATGGTATCCTATGAACTAGCGGTTGGCCGTCGGCACGATTAGAAGTAAAAGTAAACCGAGATGAACCAACCCGACCCGAGCTAAACCAGAGCCGAACCCGAGCCGAACCCGACCCGAACCCGACACAACCCGTACTGAACCATCCCGACCCGACCGGTTCCTGACCCGAACTGAACCAACCCGACCCGAACTGAACCAACCCGACCTGAACTGAACCAACCCGACCCGAACGGTTTCTGACCCGAACCCGACCCGACCCGAACTGAATCAACCCGACTCGAACCCGAAATGAACCAGCCCGACCCGAACTGTAACCAACCCGAACTGAACCAGCACGACCCGAACCCGACCCGAACTATTTATCTTGATCACAAACGTGACCCGAAACCCGACGGTGGTTCGGGTCGGATCGGGTCGGGTTTCGGGTTCGGGTCGAAAATGCGCGTCTCTAGCGTGCAGTAACATGACTTTGACCCGTGTCAAAATGACAGCAATTAATTATGTCCATAACTGACAAGTGTTATAATTTTTCAATCAAAATTTCATAATTTTGTTTGTTATCAGGATAATTTTACAAAGTGGATATGAATTGTGACTAGAGAACTTAGTTTATCTGTTTTGCTAGATTGTTTACAACAATATTTCAATTGCAAAATCCCCAATCTATAGTAGAAAGAATATCATTAATGGCAGTTATATCGTTTTTACCTTCCGTCGCCTTTAGGTAAGGAAGGTATTGTCTTTGGTCAAAAATGAGTTTTTAGTGAATAAGCATGTTTAGGGTCCCTATAATACAATTTTACCATTTTTACGATAATGTCTGTATGTATGTATGTATGTATGTGTGTGTGTGTGTGTGTGTGTGTGTGTGTGTGTGTGTGTGTGTGTGTGTGTGTGTGTGTGTCTGTGTGTGTCTGTGTGTGTGTGTGTGTGTGTGTGTGTGTGTGTGTGTGTGTCTGTGTGTGTGTGACGAAAGTTTCGGATCGCATAACTTCAATACCACGATTCCAAAAATTATATTTTTTTCGTACTCAAGTTTACCATCCAGAAAAACAACTGATTAGGTTTTGGTTATAATTGGTGGACCGGAAGTAGCCTCATTTGAAGATTTAACAATTAAATTTAATTTTTTGAAATTTAACGTTATTATAACTTAAAGAATATATTATTCTCTATACGATTTGATTGCATTTTATACTTCATATTCAATAGATATAGAGTTAAAGAATTTTAAAGAAATTAAATTTTATAAATCAGCCAGCTATGATAAACATGGAAACTACTAATATATTCATATAATTCAAATTGACAGATGTCAGTATCAATAAAAAGTAAATTAATGTGGCAGAGATGAGGATGTTGAAGTAGATGTTGGGGAAGACACGGAAAGATAGGTAAGGAAATAACTCTCTTGCTACAAGTTTCTAGAAAGATACAAGAAAGATAATTACATTGGTTTGAAAATGTCATGAGGAGAAATGACGAATATATTGGATGAATGCTTAGTAATAGAAGGTTGAAGAAACAGAGGAAGACCAAAGACAATACCAAAAAAGGAACATGTACAGCGCAGAATTCTATTCGACACCAAAATCTGATAGGTCTAAAGGACTGAATTTTATATGATTTTTTTTATATTATTTACTAATCCACCATGCGTACTTACGCTCCTGCAGAAGTGACTTGCCAGAGTGTACTCAGAAAAGATTACAAATTTTAATTTATCTGCCTGTAGCCAATGTTCAGAAATATAGAGTATGCCACAATTAAATTTGTCTAGAAATAAACATATTTCATTATTTTTGTTTGGCATACTTAGAATGTTAACATGGAATGCACTTACTATGCAGTTTTATTTATGAACAAATTTTTTTGTCCTTGCTTGTTTTTCTTCTTGCTGGTCTGGTGAAAAAAGAAACGATTTACTAGCCATATTAATGGATCCTTGACTTTCTTTAAATTTGTTGCATCAAAATAACCTTAAATGATAAAAATAGATCTGCGGGTGTTTTGCTGTCAGCTGCTCGACCTGAACCACTTTAAACTGCTTTTTAAGATAATTTAATACCCCTTCGGTAGTAGTTTGAGGTTCTAGTCTGTATACGTGAAGATATACTTATTTAGGAACTGCTTTGAGTGCAGATGCCCCCGTATTTTTGATCATTTGTCCCGTAATGGCAGTATTTCGTCCATTATTATTTGCTGCTATATTTCCGTATGAGCTTGATCCTGTAGATTCGCCGTTTGTTTTTTACATCTCGCTAAGAGAGGTATTAGATTCATGCTAAAAATCGCATATCCAGATTTAAATGAATAAGGTCCCTACAATTCGATTTTAATTTTTTTACGTTGATGTCACTCTCTGTGTGTGTGTTTGTGTGTGTGTGTGTGTGTGTGTGCGTGTGTGTGTGTGCGTGTGTGTGTATGTATGTATGTATGTGTGTGTATGTGTGTGGATGTTGATAGGACGATTTCTCAAACACTATAATACTTAATATCTATTTAACTACATATTTCTTAATCGGATATTACTGGGAAGAGTTGAAAAGGTTTTAGTAATAATTGGACAACCGGAAGTAACAGATTGTTTAAAAAAAATTTCTAAATATTATTTATTGAAATTTTTTGATATTGGAAGTATGAAAGAACATTCAATTCTCTATCTAATATATAAATATGTAAAATGTCAATGTCAAAAACCAACAGTAGTTCATAAACCTATTTGGGCGGTATTGGCAGCTCAATTCCAAAACTTATTTATTTTAACTAAACACATGACAATGGATAAGAACCGATTCAAAATTTATCATAGTACATATATGGTTTTATGTAGATTTTAGCTGAAACTAAATCTTAGAAATTTTTTTTGGCAACAGTAGTAAAACGTCAAATTACGCTTTTACGTTAAATGAAGAATTTTAACTGACATTATTGAAGAATTTTTCTGTGATATTGGTAAGTTAACTATTTCTTGTTGTATAACAATAATAAAAATTAAATATTTAAAATTATAGCTATATACATATACCCATCAGAAATCCCGTCAAGAAGTTGGAAAATATTCGAACATTTAGAAGTGTAGGAGAAAACATCCTCAAAAAATAAATTTAAAATTATAAAAATAATCTAAACATAAAGAAAAGACAAGAGAAATTTATTAGGCGCGAGCAGTCATGTGAGTTTGTTGGACTTGACAAGCAAATATGGGAGCCCGAGTTAGAATGACAGCTAATTATGTACATAGATGTCAAGTGTCAATTTTTTCCATCCCAAATTTCATGATATTCCAATTCCATGTGGTTTATTTTCCTCGACATGTAAATTCCACATTCCCGGTGACAAATTAACCACGTGCAAAATTATGACATTCGACATTTATGTAAATAATTACTAACTGTCATTTTGACAAGGGCCTCCATATCTGCTTGTCTAGGCTAACTAACAATAACTACTTGAAATTTTTAATGAAAAATTCTGACATTTCACATCTATGTACAAAATTATTAATTGTCATTCTGACTCGGGCCCCCATATCTGCTTGTTAGGGCCATTAATGTCATATGACTACTCGCGCCCTACACTTATGTAACCAAAAACGGAAGTGGTGAGAGGTATTGTGCTGACCACAACAAATTTTTTTTTCTTACATGAAAAGCGCGTGAGGTTGTGGTTACTTGTCATCTTGAATAGTCAGACACTGGAATAATATTTTTACCTTAATTTATGATTAAATATCCCATTTTACTTAATTACATATCTCCTGTTTACTACGAAATGACTAA
Organism: Harpalus rufipes; assembly: GCA_951394225.1. Taxonomy (NCBI): domain Eukaryota; kingdom Metazoa; phylum Arthropoda; class Insecta; order Coleoptera; family Carabidae; genus Harpalus; species Harpalus rufipes. The sequence continues at coordinate 66,419,174 of OX596274.1, forward strand.
TAAGTAAAATAAGTACTTAGGTAAGGTAAAATGTAATATATTATCACTTTAATTTCACACAAGAATTCAGCATTTTGGAAAAACAGATGAATTCAGTGTAGCAATAAATCAAGAGTGATATTTAGTAGTTAATAATGAGAGGATCTCAAAGTGAAGGTAAAATTTCATCATGCGTATATTAAACCACAAACGGAGCAGGCCAAAAAGGCAGGCAGGATACAAAGTTTCTCGTCAGCAGGCGAGGCGCTTTGACGACGGCTCCCCGGGAATCGTTATTGCCAACAGCGAATATTTATGACGCCGGCATCATAAAAGACCAGCGACAAAATAAAAAATAACTGTGTAGGTATGTTTTGTATTTGGCGCTTATGGCGGGGGGCGTGGAGAGCACGCGCGGAAGTCGCGGTTCATTTGTTCTCGTCATGTTTGCAGTTAGTGTCACCGGTGGCGCACGTTGGCAATATATGGCGGCCGGCGCGGTATTGTTAGCGTCCTTTATACTGTGCGTACGACGCCCACTGCGCCACGAATTTGTATCGCGCCATAAACACAAGTAGCTCAGTGGCAGTAATGCAATCTCTAAAGCCTGTGAAACGGTCAGTTATTCCATTAAAATTTCACTACGATGAATGTACAATCATTAATGTAATATAACATCAGTATAGATGATAAAAAAATTTAAATAAGAAAGTTCCAATTCCTAATTGTGTTATTCAAAAGTAACGCTGTTTGTTTATTGACATTTAATTGAGATTGAATTTGTATAATAATATAAGTTTATATAACAAGTTTTTTGACAAGAACAGTGCATGTATATAAAGAACGAATCACATACTATACTTTTTCAACGACTGTATTATTGAAGTCATATCAATCCCGAATAACAAGATAATATGTTATTCTAATTCTGAAACAGAAAAACACAATTTTTAGGTTACTTATTTTTACACATATTCTCTACCTCATTCGTTATTTTTTAAAAAGTGGTTAAAAAAATAACCAATCAAGTATGTTGATATATAACAAAAAATGAAATTTTTAATAGTCAAATCAATATCTTTTGGATAATTTTTTTAACCAGTTGTTAAAAATTAACCACTGAGTTACAGAATAGACCAGAATGGCAGCTATAAGCTTCTGTCGGAGTTGTATTTGTATACACTAGTGAAGCTAAACTTCAGCTCGTGCGTAATGCACCGACAGTTAATGGTTACTAATTTCAATTTGTCCAATAAGTACGAAACTACAGCTTGACAAGTTGTGTTTAAGATGTAGTATAGTACCGTGTTATAGAAATAATGAATATAGGAATATGAATGGGGATTAGGAACATCCAAAATAAAAAAAGTATTGATTTTTGTTTTTTCAAAAATCAAAAATCTATATATATATATATATATATATATATATATATATATATATATATATATATATTTATAATAGTATACGATTCTATAATGGATGCACTATAATAGTCATTATAGCGAGTTGTATACTGTACTTTATCAACTATTAATGTATAAAGTACAAGATTTTTTTATAATTTCGTTTCATAACCCCAAACTAAATATTCTATATAACGTATTTTTAATTGAAATTAGGTTATCATTGCAATGTACTGTAATGCAACATTTATTTTACTAAAAATATTCTAATTAATGCATCAGACGGAATAATGATTATTATTCCCCGCGGGATTAATATGTCATTATACGAGGTGTGTTCAAAAACTATCGCGAATTTTGAATTTTCGCGGGTTACGTATATTCGAATTTCGATCTTTTTGTGGCTTTATGTTGGTACTCATGTCTCTCACTTATGTCGACAAGCTCGGCCATTTTGAATGTTCACTTACTTGTTGACAGCTGCTTTGCTTGCACGTGTTTTGGATCGTCTTCGATTTTTACCTAATGTGCTTATTCGTTAAAAACTGACTATGAATTTTTTGACCAAGACAATATCTTTCTTATCTAAAGGCGACGGAACGTAGAAAAAAATAATCATTTAAAATTTGTCATTGTCATAAAATGTTTTTATCAAAGAAGTTATTTCATTTCTACGAGTAGAAAATTCAAAATTCGCGATAGTTTTTGAACACACCTCGTATAGCAAAAACCACATATTTAATATATTATTAATTAGTCATAGTCGTAGATAAAAATTATTTAAAAGTACTCGTATTATACTTTTAATTAATAATTTCCTTCACAAACATCTAATTCTGTGACTTTATAGTTTCATACTCGTACACACATACAATGCTAGTCACGTACACACATACTATATGTGAAATTTCAGCGCAGAGCCTAGGTATATTCAAATTCAGAGCTATCGCTATTCTGCTAACATAACCTACGTAGCCTACAATTTTGAAACTTACGCTAACCTTGCAATATGCGGTTTTTATTTTACAAATAATGACATTCTAAGTTAACAATATAAAGCAGGAGGGACAAAACGACTAGTTGCTGTCAAATGTAGATTCATTTTTATTCAATGGAGAGAGAGGAAAAGAGAAAGATAATTGCTCGTATTACTAGCTCACTTTTATAATAGCTAATAGTGACTCTTCTTATTTGACTGAAAAGTTGTGATGTAGTTTTGGTAATATTGATTGTAGGAAGAGTTTACAAATCTTCTGTTACCTGCCTCATATACAGTACTTAATTTTACGCTTGCACTATGCTATATAAGTTATTTTTTAATAAAACCCAGCTTTGTGCTTCCCAAATCCAGGCAAAATTAGCTTTAAAACTTACTGCTTCATGCCTTTTTGTTGTATTTCAATAATTATCTATCGGTTGGAATTTTGTGAGACGGTTTGCTATTTAGAACTAGTAATTATTTGTAACATATTTTGGGATATCTGTCTTCTGGCATAAGTAAAATTTTCTTCCAAAAACTAAGAGTTTTCTCCACATAACCCAAAAGATTTAAATGTTTGGTTCCCTTTACTTATTGGTCCAAACTGGTCCAGTAATCAAACTAAAATAATGACACACTTTTATAATAAAAGCGTTTTTATGGGGCGCGCTTTTATATTATATTCTTATTGGGAGTATGCTCCATATATGCGCTTTTATTATAAAAATGCGCTAATGTCATGAAACTATGATATTTTATGTAACTATGATTTTTTTAAAACTTTACTCCCGTACCCTAATATAATTTTAGATGTTATCCATACTTACTGAAGTTTGTATGAACTATAATTATACCATAATGCAGTGTGTAATGTTATTTGTACTATATATTCATATTTCTGATATACTTAGAACCAAGAGCATCTCGGCTACTTCGTGCTTTATATTATAATAAATAGGCGTTGTGTAGTTACGCCAATGCCCCAGTTTCTGCTCCTAAAACAACGGTACGGCCCCGGCACCCCATTCTCCAAGGGCCCCATGACGCTCTTAACGGATCCATTCCGTGTCGGACTGCCAATTGAACTCTCTGGGATAAACTACCTGTTCAACACTCCTCTGAAATTAGAATGCTGCTTTCGTTCATGCAGCCGCTCAATACCCCTAACACTGAAAGGGTTATGAATGTTGATCAAGGCAAGGAACAAGGAACCTATATAAATTACGCCTTCCTAAAGCAAAGAAATTAGATTTGGAATTTATTTGCCTTACTGGCAAATTAAATGAGCAATTTATATATTTAGTTAAGAAGATTTCATTTTGATTACGTCCCTAGCAATATTTGTTCTTCTAGAGTTTCGATGTCCATGTAAATAATTCTTAGGGAGACATTACTTTTCTTAGTGCGAAATAAAGCACATAAGTCTCAGTGTTAGAAAAAAAGCTTGTACTTATCTTTCTCACTAGTTTTTCCAATATTTATTGTATTTTATAGCTCATTTTCTATACTTCAATATACTACTATTTCAAAAAAGTACTGAGAATTGGTCAATAAAGCACAAAATATGCATTATTCATCCAAATTTATTTTATCGCCTTCAAAGTCGGCCCCTTCCGAAATAATTCACTTATGCCAAGGAATAATCCAATCATCAAAACATTTTTAAACGCATTTTCAAGATCGACTTCAGTACTCGCCGCGAATACTCTTTTATGCCTTCTATTGCCTGAAAACGGGTGCCTCGAAGTGGTAATTTGAGTTATGGAAAGAGGAAAAAGTCGGCCCGAGCCATATCAGGGGAATACGGTGGTTGTTCGATAAGATATGTTGAGTTTATGGCCGGTAATTCGTTCACAATGATAGCCTTGTGAGATGGTGCGTTATCGTGGTGCAAAATCCATGTTTTCTTTCCACAGATCTGGTCTTTTTCGACGAATTTGCTCTCTCAAACGCCGGATAACACTCAGATAACATTCTTTAATTACTGTCTCATATTGTAGCAAAAATTCCTAGTGCACAACACCGAGATAATTGGAAACAAACTGTCAACATCACCTTCACATCTCGACCGCTTTTGAATGCCTTTAATGTAGTACCTTGTTGTGTGATTGTAGGAATGCTAACCGCAATCACACACACTGTACCATTCATACGCGCGTGTTTTTGATAAAGTCGATTCACCGTAAGCCTTATGCAACATTTTCAGCGCTTCGGCACACGAAATTCTATTTGCAATGCCTTTAAGCAGGCTTTTTTAATATACAATTCCCGGTATTGCCAGAATGTACTATTTTAAGACATATAATCAAAAATATTAAAGATGGGTAAGAGTTCAAAATTTTAATATTTTAATTTGAGATAGATGGTCAACATTTTTTCACACTACTTTACTTATAGCGTATGAAGATAATGTGGCTACTAGGGCTGTGCGATCTTAAATCGATTTTCAATCTTTTGATAAAATCGATTTGTCGCGAATGATCGATGAATCGCAAAAAATTAATATTTTTTTAATATGACCCCGAAACACAATTCACGAATAACACTTAACACGCGTGAAAGCCAAATACTGTTGAAATCAAGAGATTTTTTCATCGATCTTGGAATAAAGATTTTTTTAGAAATCCGATCTTTCATAATCGGATATTGTTTTTTTAAATGATCAATTTAAAAAAAAAAATCCATGGCTATTGCTATATTTGAGGTGATATTCGAGATTTTAATAACTAATTTCTGCCGTTTCAAAGGATACAAAATTAATTTTGCTTATTGATTCAGATGCATAATTTTATGCTCTACAACTTTTATTTGAAGCTTTTTTACCTAAAATAATTAGGGAAGCAGGAAACTAAGAAAGTCTGATTTTACTTGTTAAAGTCCTATGTTCGGCTGTGCTGGTCACCATCCTATACACGCAGATAATATTTTAATGAAATATATTTATTCCGAAAAAATGTACCACGAAACTATATTATCGATAATGGAAAACTACAGTCTTTCTTTTCTTTGTATGGAACATAAAATCATCGTATTTTATTTCATTGCACCCTCATTTATTATTACAAGTGAACAACAATATTATCATGCAAAACAAAAAAATATCAGATCTAAATCTAAATAATACAAGAAAAATTCAAAATTACTTTCCAAGTATTTTTTTTAAAACGCTACATCATTTTTTGTACATTATGCCCATATGTATTTATATTTTATTATTTTTTCTATAAAAATATATTAATAAATTAAATAGTTTTTTTTAAATTGCGAATTATGGGTACATCGACAACTCTTAGTTATTAGGAATAAATAGTTTAATTTTGTATTATTCCCAAATATTCATAATATTACAGTGATCTATATCACAATCTGTACTTATAATCTGTCTCTAATCACATTTAATAGCCATATTGGAATACGAGTGTACGAATCATAGCAACGTACATAACCTGCCGTCTATCTTGACTTAACTCCTTACAAAATCATAAACGTGTGAGCAAAATTCTTAGTTTCTTCCATAGTTTTTTCATGTGGTTAAAAAAAATACATGTCCAGTATTTTTAAAATCAAGATAAACCTAAAAATACTTACACTCTACGAGACAAATAAGAAATGATTACGACAATTCTTTAGTCCTTTGTCATACAAATTTGTTCTATTTTGTTACAAATATAATAATGTTTATTTATGTTTACTGATACGAATGAGTCGGGTTTAAGGTAAATCTGCTTCACGATCTACTCTTTCACTACCATAGTTCACTTTGTATCCACCCCAACCGTTCAACTCGAAAAACAGGCTGGCTACGAGAAGTACATTAAATCTTTTTACGAAATCCACTAAAGCTATACTGTTAACATCTCCGTTATTTTTTTCCAAGACCGAAAAAGATTCTAGATAAAGATAATGTTCTTGTATCATGCAATATCATACAGCTTGTTCGCTAGTGAGTTATGTACCTATCCACCATTTCTCTTTTCAACACAATATACTGAGACTTATTGGATTATCACTCAAGTACCTCGGAGAATTGATATGTGATAAGTTATTTACCATGTGCTAAATAATACATAAATAGTCCCAGGGAACTATAATAATAAATTTTCCTCGATAATTTCAACGATGCTTTTACCCTACCTTGGCTCCTACCACGATGTATAAATACCCCAACTATAAGTATGCCAACTCATCATAAATATAATGTTTATCCGCCACATGTCTCCGCGTCTAAAGTGAGAAATGTTCCCAGCACATAACTGTCATTATTAACTCTCGCTAAGAGAGGTGTTGGATTTATGCTAAAAATCGCATATTCAGATTTTAATGTATAAACACGTTTTAAGGTCCCTACAATCCAGTTTTAACATTTTTCCGATGATGTGTATGTATGCGTATGTATGTATATATATGTATGTGTGTGTTGTTGGAAAGACGTTTTCTAAAAAACTATAATACTTAATATCTGTTTAACTACGTATTTCTCAATCGGACATTACTGGTTTGATTTGAAAAGGTTTTGGAGAACCGGAAGTTGCAGATTCTTAAAAAAATCTTTAAGTTTTTTTTTTAATTTTTTGTTCTTGCAGGCATAAAAGAACATTAAATTCTCTATCTGATACATATAAATATTCTATTATATCTTTTATAGATTTAGAGATAAAGATATATAATATATAAAATATGTTGTAATAAATCTGACAACGCAAATAATGTCATAGAAATCAATTGAAAAATTAAAATATTGTTACTGACAGATAAATGCCAGTGTCAAAAATCCAGAGACATTACTAAAGACTTTTTCTAGGAAGTGCATACATCATATAATTTCTTATTGTATTAATAGTAAATATTTACAATTTATATATTTACAATAGGTATCTTCAGAAATACTGTCATTCCCGACCGAATTGGAAACATGTCGAAAAATTAGAAGAGTAGGACAAAATTTCTTCATAGAGTGCGAGCAGTCTTGTGACTTTGTTGGCTTTGACAAGCAGATATGAGGGCCCATATCAGAAATATAGCTACATTGATGTATAATTTCATAATTTTCTTTTGCAAATTTCATAATTTTCCAATTCCATATGGTTTGTTTTCATCGACAAGTAAATTCTACACTCCTGGTGACAAATTACGCACTTGAACTCAGAAAATCTTAAAATTTGGAATGAAAAATTATGACATTTGTAATAGCTGTCATTTTAACACGGGCCCCCATATCTGCTAGTCAAGGCAAACAATTACATGACTGCACGCATTCTATAGAATGAATTTAAAAATCTAAATATAAAAAATAGATATAAGTACAAATTTTGGTGTAGAGTACATGCAAGATATGTTAAATACAATACTTATATAACTAAACATTAAAGTGGCGAGAGGTATTGTGCTGACCACAACAGATTTTTATTATTGTAATCGAAATTATTTTTTAAATTATTCTAAAGAGATATAATCAGAAAATAAGAATTGTTTTTGTTATAATCAATTGTGGCTTAATTATCACCGACACTAATATGTCAAAAAATGGGAGGTGTCACACCAATAGTATTTTTACAGCATGCGTTATACATAGCATATTACATCTGAGGTGGAATATGTTTCATTACAGCCGAGGGCTTATGTAGTTTATCGAGGGGCGATACAGTTCGAGGCTGTGATGAAACTTCCACTGTGGTACGTATACTATTTTATTCAGAATCATCCTCTGTTTATTTAAATAAATCATTGAGTTGTAACATTTAGGTCAGGTTTCATAAAGTTTTACTTCCAAAGTAAATTTAAACAATTGAACAAATGCAATGGAAATTTTTGATAGCAATAAAACATGAAAACTGATTCGAATTTGTTCATACAATTAAATTTACTTTGGAAATAAATTTTACTGAACGTTTATGAAACCGAATCTTAATTTTAATATTTTTTTGACAGCTCTATTCAAATTTGTTTAGCCCACTTTATTATACAGATCTATGACAGTGTTACTAGGCAACTTTACATAAACATTTCGCAACCGTGGGTTGGAAGAGTGATCTCACATTTCCCACCTATGACATTGTCATTTCAGTTAGGAATGACGTGTTTTCCAACTTGTAAAATGTTAGTAATCGACATATTATTATAATAATTATAAATTTGTTTCTTTACTATCTGGCCAATTTATATTCTCCATTGCAACTAGGTAATATAAATCATTTTTTTTAAAACAAATGCTTTCTACATCCCTCACCTACAATACAACCAAAAATTACAATTTTTCGTATTTCACGTTCATATAAAAGCTGATTAGATTTTGATTATAATTAGTCCACCGGAAGTAGTAATTCATTTTGTAAATATTAATAATATTCTATTCTCTATATGTTTTGTTAGCATTTGAGCAATTAAATAAATTCATTTTCTATTGAGATTACAGGTACATTGCTAAATACTGTGAGAATTCAGTTTGAAAGGTAATTTCATATATCAATATTTCAGTACTAAAAATTTTAAATCACAAAGTCAGTTCCGGAATTGTGGCAAATTAAATACAGGGAATAAAACTGTGGGTTTAAATTCCGTTTGATGATTAACTCTCAAGGGTATGTATTGCTGAAAATTTGGTTTATGGATTATTATTGTTACGTTATCTGCGTTAATGTGTTCATGTAAATCCTTTTCCCATGGAAAATTTGTAGAGACGTAATAAAAATACTGAAAACGAGAAACCTGATGTTTCTAAAATCCAATGATTTTATTTACCTCATGAATCAAAAGAATTAAATTAAAATGTTAATAAAACCTTAAAAGAGTAAAATCACGAGTTTCACATGGAAAGAACTTCTCGTTTTACAAAAGTTCCATATTCATTGGTATAAAACATGTGCGGTTCAAGGTGCACTTTCAGAGTATTCCTACAAAACAAAAATGTGATGTAGGCCAGAAGAAAAACCAGAAAAATAATATTAAAAATTAGAAACATTAAAATATTGAAATAGGCTATGCAATACACAACTATTGACACAACTGTTGCCTAGTTACACTAGTAGTCATGTCATTTTTTATTACATTATTTCTAATTTTTAATATCATTTTTTTCGAAATTAATGTTATACAACCCTATACAATATTTACATCTTGATATCAGAAAAAAAATCTCTACCTAATCGTCCAAAAAATTATATCGGGTATCATTTTGTTCTACCGTTGGGGATTAACTGGTTGAATTTTCGGTTTGTTATTACTGATATATTGGCTCCTTATTCTTGATGATTTTTACCTTCCGTCAGTCACCTATAGGTAAGGAAGGTATTGTCTTTGGTCAAAAAATTCAATGATGAGTTTTTAGTGAATAAGCACGTTTTAGGGTCCATATAATACGATTTTACCATTTTTACGATGAAAACTGTATGTATGTATGTGTGTCTGTGTGTGTGTATGTGTGTGTGTATGTGTATGTCTTTGTGGGTGTGTCGGAGGTTTCGGATTGCATAACTTCAATACCATGATTCCAAAAATTCTAATTTTTCCGTATTCCTCAAGTTTACATCCAGAAGAAGAGGTGTTTAGATTTTGATTATATTTGGTCAACCGGAAGTTCCCTCATTTGAAGATTTTAACAGTTTTTCTTGAAAAAACGCAGTTAAATATTATTTATTGACATTTAACGTTATTATAACTTAAAGAATATATTATTCTCTATACGATTTCATTGCATTTTATACTTCATGTTCAATAGATATAGAGTAAAAGAATTATAAAGATATTAAATTTTATAAATCAGTTAGCTATGTTAACCATGGAAACTGCTAATATATTCAGATAATTCAAATTGACAGATATGGGTATCAATGAAAAGTAAATGAATTTAACATAGATGCGGATGTTGAGATAGATGAAGAAGAATGAATAGCTTAGTAATAGATGGTTAAATAGAAGGACTGTATTGCATAAGCTTTTGCAACAATGTATAATTTCCATTGAGATTTAAAAAACCAAGAGTATTAATCTCAATCATTGTGACGATCTAGACCTTAGTCGTGCATGGCTTCCTATTTTAAATATGTTGTAATTGTCGCCTTAGTTACCTGTTGCTAATGTTTTGTTATTTATTTATTTGTATTTGTTGATTTGTTGTTCATGTTCATTCCTGAAGAAGGCAATAGTGTATATTGCCGAAACGTCGTTAATTAAATAAACATAACAGAATCTAAACTAAAAAAGGTTGTATTATTCTTATTCTCTATGTTCATTTGATAATATTAATTATATTCAATTGTTTCAAATAGCAAAAATGCAACAATTTTTAAATTTTTATGATAAAAGCAAGGGTTGTAGCTATGTAACAAAAGAAATTATTAGTTAGATATTATAATCGGTTTATTTTCAAGTTTGTTTCTTCAGTTGCATTAATATTTTTACATTATTCAACACTGGAACACTTTTACCAAATTTCATTTTCGTCGTATAGTATGAGTTTCACATAAATAAATATTACCATTAATTGAATGTAATTTTGAGTACTAAATTAGGATATTAGCAATAAGGAAAACGGGCATCTTCTATATTGTACGTATAGAGCGTTACATTTCCATTCTTTTATAAATATGTATTTATAAACATTTCACAAAAAAAGAACAATACAATACATTTATTTTTATTTATTTCCTTTAGTTAGCAAAAGTATGTATAATCCTTCTATTTTTAAAAGTTTTGCATATATAAATGTATTGTTTATTATTGTTATTAAAATATTTTATTTGTTTAAATTCATTTGAATTATAAACAAGGAAATACATATAATTTAATATAATATTGTTTCAAATATACAAAAAAGTACAAATAATTAAACAAGTGTATGAATTACTACTAATTATATTCTTTGTTAAATAATACAAAAAATAATATAATACGTACATATTATTGTGATGCCGAATGTTTAACAATACAAGCTGTATTAGAAAGGCAAATAGAGTAATTACAGAGATATTATCGGCACAAAGAGGTGTAAAACAAGCACATTATTGTCTACGCCTGATTATAAAGCATCATACAACACGCATAGCAAGTACGTAAATTAAGTTGTTTTACGACTTACACTCAAATAATGGTGTTGTCAAGATAAACTACTTTGATAATTATTTTAACTACTCATAATTGCTTCCATTATCATGACATGTCGCATTTGTTCTTACTTGAATATGATAATATGTTTATAAAACTATAATTACATATTTTATCATTTGTTTATTGACGAACGTTTCAGTGGTTCGACGCTACCACCATTATCAGCTACAATGTTTGTATTAGCTAAATTTGAATTCCTGTTTTAATAAAAATTTAAAAAAATTATAGCTGATGATGATGACGTCGAACCACCGAAAAAATTGTCAATAAATATTTAACAAATGAAGATCTATGTACGATTGTCAAAGTCGTCTTTATTTACCTACTTCTTTATTTTAATTTTGTTTATATACCTAAATGAAATAAAAATTATGTAAACTAGTTATAAGTTAATTTATCCATATTTTTTTTTCAAAAAGTATGTAATAAATAAATTATTGTAAATTAAATTTTAATGGCGCCAAATTCACGCTAGCACCAAAGTATTTGTTTAAATTTTAGTACTCAAATAAGATATTACGTTTTACTTATTTAGAGCGTGAAATTAGCACCACTCATATTAAAATAAAACGTTTTCGAATTTTATTTGGTATTTAGTACTTATTAGATACTTCTCAAAAATGTAAAATTTATTCTGTCAACGCACCTGTAAAATTTTCATATGGCTGTAATTTCTGCCCTATTTATTTTACAAAATTATTGTTACATACTTTTCAATCGTAAAAGAGAAGCAAAATATTTTTTTAGCTTAAGCTGCCATGAGAAATAGAACAAAAATATTAAACAGTTGTGATTTTAATTTAATTCAGAATTATTGTAATCAAATCAACAATTAGGACTTTATGACATATGTCATCTGTTATACTCAAAAATTATAACTGTTTAACATTTTTATTCTATTTTTCATGGCGGTTTGTAAATAGCAAAAAAATACAACTTTTATTCTACCTCTCTCTTGCAAACGATACGCATTTAAACTAACTTATTAGACGCAGTTATTAGTTCTGAATATTTCTTGCATTTACACTTTTGTAGTAGTAAGTATATGGATGAATAAGGAAATTAATAAATTATCATGGCTTATTACCCATTTGGATTTGTCAATCTTCTTTTTATTCGCATATTTCGGTAGGTAATGACGATATACTCATATCTGAAACGATAAGAGCGCTTCCCAGAAGTCATCTCAGCTTTTTAAACTCCACCAAGGGTTCACTTTTATACTACTTAAAAATCTGATGTGGCCAGCACATAACCTCTCGCCGTATATTTTACCTGGCTGTATGCATAAAGCAAAGAATATTTTTATAAATACAAATAATATATTCATATAAATCTATGACGTATAAACTTCTTTATTATTCAATAATAGCATGTCTCAACATGAAGATATTTTACCATAAATTATGTTACAATAAATTACAAAGTAGAGTTTACCATATATAAATATTAGGCTGGTAACTGCAATTTTCAATTCGAACAACGTTGTTTACTTTCTCTTCATATTCTTCTAGTAAAAACATTAATTTTGGGCGGTCTAAAATGTATATATGGATTGTGCATCTATTCTTACATATCTTCTTTTACATTTTATTTTTTCATACATGTTATATCTAAATAACACTAATTCCCTTTAATAAAGTGACGGATAGATTGCACTCCGATTATTCTTATATCGATGTGTAATTTTGTCAATATTTACAACTTACTTGAGAAGAATTTGATAGCTTTTTCGCAATTCAAAGTTACTCTAGTCTATAGTACTGGTGTACATTGTCCCATAATGTTTGAAACAAATTTAAGTCCTTCAACCTAGACTTGTCATCTCCATAATAGTCACAGATCAAGAACTAAGGGATTCTCCAAGTACATTTTTCTTTCATTACTCATTATTTCTGACACTGACATTTATCTGTCAGTTACAAATAATTTAAATTATCAACTATTTTTCATGGCATCCTTTCGGTTGTAAAATTAATTACAACATTATTTTATATATTATATTCCTTTTATCTCTAAATCTATAAAATATGTATAAAAATATTTAAATGTATCAGAAAGAGAATTTATTTTTCTTTAATATTATCAAGAAAAATTTTCAAAAAATAATATTTAGAAGATTTTTTTTCAAGAATCTTCTACTTCCGGTTGTCCAATTATTACCAAAACCTTTTCAGATCTTCCCATGAATGTCCGATTGGGAAATACGTTGTTAAACAAATTTTAAGTCTTATAGTTTTTGAGTAACCGTCCTTCCAACATCCCACACACACACATCCACACACACACACACACACACACACACACACACACACACACACAGACATCATCGTAAAAATGTTAAAATCGGATTGTAGGGACCTTAAAACGTGCTTATTCAATAAAATCTGGATATGCGATTTTTAGCATGAATCCAATACCTCTCTTAGCGAGAGGAAAAAATTAGAATTAATTTTATAGTTTCACTTGGTGGAAATCGAACCCAATCACAAAGAGTAAAATCACATCCGATCTTATAACGCATTCAGCCACATGGCCAAATGATTATAAATTTGCAACATAAATTATTATAGACCTAGCTGAGTGACATTGTTTAATAAGTATGGGTCCACAAATTAACCACTACAGAAATTTTGTTACTTTTGCCCATACTTGCACATAAAATTAGTTTTATTTGTGGCTTCACATTTTATAAGATTTCTGGAATTTTATGGCTCTTCTAATATTTTTGAAACATATTCATATTTACCTAAATAAATGTAACATTGCAATTATTTCGCTAAATGCCAAATGCAACAATCACGCTTTTGACCAGAAAGGTTAATAATTTTAATTTGTCAATAACTGCAATTAATTTTGCCAAAGCGAAATATTTTATCTAGTTTGTTACAGTACCTAGCTTTTATAATTTACCCTTTGTGGTTGATTTTTTTTATATTCCTACTCCACTAATTTTAGTGTATATTTTAAATTTTAAAAAAACATTTAGTTTATTTGTGTAGAAAATATTTGGAATGGTCTTTTTTGTTCAGTATTTATTTTTCATTGTTCATAAATAAAATCAAGTCGGTGTATGCCGTTTGATCCCAATTGGAATTATACTATCAGTGAAGCACACCCGGTCTCACAAATTGCATTTTTGCAATTGGGGAACAAATACACAAAATTATCCACGCTGCTATAATCTGTGATTATTCGCTTGCGCATACCCGTGCCGATAAAAAATTAAAAACTCTGCTGCAGTTATTTCCGTGTTTACATTTGCTATAAAAACAGCACTCATTTCATTGCCTGTTACACGTTCTATTGTATTTATTTTACAGCCGTTTTGTCACCACTGAGTGAAGAGTGCACAGCTCCACTGCTAATACTGGCCCTCGCGTTTTCATAATAAAAAGACTCAATTCACTCCTCAATTAAATTGCTAATTAACGTGAATGTAATTCCAGTCATTTGAATTGACATTAACATGTCATGATGATGATGATGATGATCGCATTTGACTAGCCAGCAGCCCTAATCGTTTGGTATTCAGTATCGGAATACGTTTCATCTCGTTTGATGATTTCATTGTTTTATAATGTACAATTATGATGATGTTATTGTTACCGCAGTAACGTAATTAACAACAAAATTATAACCACTAACCACGAGTTGACCAACCTTCATTTCAAATCCATGAATTAATTAAATGGTTAACTGTTCCTTTTAAAATGGATTTAAAATTTTAAAATCTGCCATAAAGATAACAATGATTTAAATTATAATTGATTTTACCTTATTTTTTAAAATCTGCTATATAATATTTTACAAATAACTAACCTGGAAAAGGCACATAACAGAACTAAGTAAAGAATGATGTAGAATATTAAACATTCATAATGTAACACGAAGGGGGTGGGAGGAAGCTCTAATGATTGTGGTCTTACTGCTTTTCCAACGATGACCACTTTTTCTAACTGGTGGGCGCTGGATGTTCGACCACCGCTTGTTTAAGGAGGACGGAACACCGACACAATTGCACTTAACTTTGATGGCCGATGAACACTTGAACACACTTATATTATGGACACAGACATTATTAATATTACTAACTACTTTCTTTATTTACATGATCTTATTTACACTTACACTAAACTTATTATTAATGATTACACTAAACATGATTAAACACATAAACTAAATAGTTACGTTTTACATTGTAACTGTGTAGTAGCGTCTACTACGCGCTCAAACTAAAACCCGAGGCTGCATCTCTTCTCACTGAGTTTCTAAGACAGACTCCATGTCTTGTCAACATGAGTATCTAAAACCAACTACTCTAAACAAATCGTTACTTTCGTGACAGGCTTATTTGTGAGGAGTTGAAGGGGGTATCATATGGCACCCATACCAAAATATCAGCCCTGCACGTAGGCTTGCAATAGCTTCTAAAATTAATTGTCAACAAATAACTCTGACAGCTAGACTAAACAGTCAGTTAATAAAAGATAACTATTTCTAAACAGAATTTTGACTAACAAAGATAACAAGTTGAAATATTATTTCTGAAACTATAATTTAAAAAAGATTATAAAAAATTACTTATTTGTTATTGCTCGCCTTGTTACAATAAAATATTAGCACATCATGACTGGGAAGCCTACAGAAAATACTTGCATCTCATATATAAATCATAAGTTACTTATTTGTTATTGCTCGCCTTGTTACAATAAAATATTAGTACATCAAGACTGGGAAGCCTACAGAAAATACTTGCATCTCATATATAAATCATTAATGCGAAGCAAATTAGATAACGAAGCAACGATATATTCGACAACAAAAAAATAACCTTCGAATACTAGACACCATACACCACACTACATTGAGGATTACAAGTGGAGCACTTAGAATCAGCCCAATAGAAATATTGCGAAGTAATTGAACCATACTTACAGGATAGAAGGTAATGCTTAACTGTCATACATTGTCAAAATCTCAAACCTACCAACCATCCTACATATGAATACATCATCAACCCCTCTAATTATGTCAGTACCATATTACACTCTCTCTATCAAACTCATATACATAAACTGCTGAACTCCCTCAACCTCCCATTAATACAACAAAACAAAATATCCCAATATCCTCCATGGCTATCGAAATACCAAATGCCAACTTCGAACTACATAAATTTGATAAACGAAACACCAACCATAACGTAATTAAAAACCACTTTAATGAGTTAAAAGAAAGAAAAACTGATGTGACCGGCACATTACCTTCCGTGAATCCTGTGTAATATGTACAAATTCCATACATACATTTTCTTGCAAAAAATCCTATATTTCCTGTAAAATTATTTTATAAACACTGACATATTCTTCTTCTTTAGCGTTTCTCGTTCGTTAGGGGTCGCTATTTTTTATTTTCTTCTTCCACTCATTTCTGTTTTGCGTGTCGTCCTCATTCAGTTCCTTTTCTCTCAAGTCTTCCGCAATACAGTCCATCTTATCTTTGGTTCCTCTGTTTCTTCTACCTTCTACTACTAACCTATTCATTCTTCTTCCAATATATCGTCTCTCTTGTATCTATCTAGAAACTTCTATCACTCGAGCCATTTTCCTTATCCTTTAAATCCTTACCCTATCTTTCTGTGTCTTCCCAACATCTATCTCAACATCCTCATCTCGGCCACATTCATTTTATTTTCATTGATACTGACATCTGTCAATTTCAATTATCTGAACACACACACATACATACACACATATAGACATCATCGTAAAAATAGTAAATTCATAATCACAGATAAATATTTCATATATATGGATGCATCTAAAATAGTAAATAAAATAGGAGCAGCCTTCATTACTGACAATGAAATAATATTATATCAAATACAAAACGATAAATTTAGCTATCGTCTTTTGAAAAATAATTCACGGGTCATTCATCACGATTGAATTAACACTTTTCTCTCGTCGATAAAATAGAATATGATCATCTTGTATGAAAATAACTGTTTATAACGAGACATAATTATTGGTTTTATGTTATCATTAAACGATATTATATTAATTTGTATGTATGAGTGTATCCTTGTGCCGAACATCTAAAACTAATGAGATATACTGGCCCAAGGAAAAATAGGATAGTGTTCTTAAATAAATAATCATAATAAAGAAGTAATCATCTTAGATATACTTAAAATGTAAAATATAACTTTACAAAATAAAAATTCGTTCCATAAAGTATAATGTAATAACAAAATGCAACCAAAAATCATTTAAGAGCATTCTGTACTCCTGTAGTAAAATATCAAGCGAAAATTCAAATAAATTGTTCCTGTACTAGAACTATTAACATTTTTAAAAAATCAACATTAGATAAACATACTTCTGATATGAACCTGCATTTAAAAAGAAATATATTGAAATCTATTAATACTGGACTTTAATGGGAAACCCAAAATTTAGTAGCATCTCTTGCTTTCCCATTAAAATCAAAGTCAAATACTGATAGATTTTAATAATACTTTTTTTAAAGCAGGTTCATATCAGAAGTATGTTTGTCTAATATTGTTTTTTTTTTAAATATTGATAGTTTTACTACAGGAACAATTTATATGAATTTTCGCTTCATATTTTAGTATAGGAGTACACAATGCTCTTAAGAATGAAGTTCATTCTAGCATCATCTAGCGTGCTAGAATATGTAAATCTTATTCCGAAACTGAGAAATAATACACGCGTATAGATAATGTGTAAAATATTTGTACTAAGAGAAAGTAGTAAATTGTTGGAAATACACGAAAATACCGTGCGTTGAAAAACTGTTCTTTTTTAGTAAAAGAAAAGCTAAATGCTTTTTTGTAGAAGCATTAAATGAACTTTCTGATGTAAGAAAACAATGGATTTTTTTTTAGATTTCACTTAAAGAAAGGATATTATTAGTTCGGAATTTTTCAGAATATTCCATTTAAAACTACCACAGATGTAATTTTGTTCTCCCAAATATTATATTAATGACGAAAAACTGATTTTACTCGACTTCTAAACAAATCGAGAAAATGTTTCAAATAATAAATATAGATATTTTTATTGTGTGAATATACAAACTAAAATACTAACATATTCTCGTTTAAATGAAATTTATACTTTCCCTTTTGCCATTGGGGATATATCTTGAATAGTTGGACTTAGTAATACGCCAGCTGGACCAAAGTTAATTATCTGGTTTATAAACTTTTTTAACACGTTCACTGCGGAGATTTAGTTTTCGACTTTTACTGTAACGAGTGTAATGCGCTAGTGCGATTATAAATTAACGGACCCTAATGTACGAAGTCCAATTTTAAGGTGAGAGTTTTTTTTTTCCTAAATTTTTATTTTATATATTTCCATCTTACTACTAATTATAAAAATGGTTTGAAAAATATGGGAACTATTCTATACGTTCAGATCAGATTTTACGTATTTTATCGTCGCCGAGAGACATTAGGTCTCTTTTTTACCGTATACATTAGAATTAGATACTCATATAAGATATATTGTTTAGTCTTGTTCCTACCACGGCAAGAGACGGACATGTTTGAATGAGGTCCGTAGTGATATGATAGTAAAGTGATGTGAAGTAAAAATTTGTAATAATTAGCATATATATATGAAGGAATTATTAAAGATCTACCCGAAATAAGGAATTTAGATGAAGTTTCTAAGCAAATAGGATAGGATTCATTTCCAGACGGTAAATCGAAATTGGATAATAGAATACATAGGAACACTTCACCTTAATATAAGATGATTGAAATGATCGGCATTAAATTCATAATAATTAAAGACAACATTAATTTAATATTGTAGGTATTGTACATTTTATCTACAGTTCTTTTAAGGACTTTTTCGCTTTCGGGTTTAATTTTCATTTCAGCTTTACTATCTAATTGTACCATATTCAACAATATGAAAGGAAATCAATAATAATGTAAAGTCGGACTACACCAAAAATGCAAGGAGGAATGAGAAGAACAGTTCTGAAATAAAAGTGGCAATCATACTTCATGTAGATGTCGAAGGACAACTTTAAAATTAAGAAGGTCATCCGGGATATGGAATTGAACTAGATATCTGTTAAATTCGCCTCCATTTTTAAGGGCAATACTTAGAATATGAAGAGTAAGACAACATATTCACAGTATTCAAATGCATACATGTGGTAGAATCCTACGTTAAAAAAGTCACCCAATATAGATTTCCATTTAAAAAGTTGAGGAGTCTACTGGATGTTAAATATTTTTTATGTTCTATGTATTTGTTGACTAATGTGTTCTTCTCTAGTCCGCGTCGTGCCCTGAACATGGCCGCCTGCTAGTATGGGTGTGTTCAAAATACCTCTGGCTGGGTAGGCCTGGAGTATCCAGGATTAAGTACTACGGGCTAGTCGACACGGCAAGAGTTTCAAGTCAAGTCAAGTTTTTCTACTCTCGCTGTTAAAATGTGATTCAAAGTAGTGGTTGACTTGACAAGCTGTTTCTTTTATCTTTTTGGGCAAGTTTCTAGATAATTTTTACTAACATGGATGAAGGTAGTTACTGGAGGTGACAGCTGTCATTTAAAAAAAGATTAACCAAAAAATTGTATTTCTTTATTTCTGCTGTTTTAATATGCAAAAAGTATAGTATGTGATCTGTTTTATAAACTTTTTATATACTCACTTTGCTCTTATCAAAAAACGACATTTATAAAACGTGTTTCATAATATACTATTTTATATTTCCTGCTAAAAGCATAATCGTTTTCGTCTTATTACCCATCTTGTAAAATTATGGATTTCAATTGACAACAAAATAAACAAACTAATAGTGCATAGCCGCATGTATAATTTATAATTTTTTAAATATACGTTAAGAGATTAAACGCTTCAGAGTAAACAAAAAACGTATTCTCCATTTCATAAGCTTTACTGCCTTGTACTATTAATTCATATAGAAATTATTGAAATTTCAGTATTACAGTTTTCGCAATATAGTGAGCAAGCATTAGATATTTGCGTTCTATAGAAATGTGTAGAAATAGACAAAAGACCCTTAAACGCATAGTGATCCTGTTAAAAAGTAATATTTATTTTCCATACAAAAATAAAATTTATAGGCTATACCATACAGTAAAATTTATTCTGTATCGTTAATTTGAAAATTAACAAATTTCACTTAAAAAAAATCATATATTCCCCTTTATATACCTTATTTATATTGTTTGTGTTCATGTTAAATATCTTGATACAAATAATAAATAACTCAAAATCACAGTTTTCAGTTAAGCCACCGAGAAACCAAACAATGATTCGTGCAACTGACGATTTATCACGCCATAACCGAATAACCAAATTTAATCGCTCATACGGGAAAACTGAGCAATTAATCTACACGGCCGAATTTGTAACTGGTGTTGTTGCCCTGTATTGTTCTGCGCGCACGCAACCGGAGCAGACCGACTGAGACTGGCCAGAGAATCGCCTTTTTTTAATCTGCCACAGATCAATTTTCGATCACCAGAAAATGCTCTGATTACGAAAACCAATGTATATCTATAGTGAGATCCGTGGAATTGCTGATATTATAAATGATTCTCGGCTTACAATTTATTTTCTGGTGATTTGGTTCAACGTTAATCAAGTGGAAAATGAATTGTTTTCTGCTTTAAAATTCATCTTTTCTTTTTTATATAAATTATGAAACAACTGAAAATGAATTCATTTTGGATTGGTATTGTAGCGTAGATTCAGGTTCGAATTCAGGTCAGGGTATTAATGTTTGCTTGCGTCTTAATGATCTCATTTCCCGTATAGGATCAACTCACTTTTTTTTTGTTTCGAAAAACTTTCGTAAGAAATTTAATTATGTAATATTTTTGAAGAATTTTTCATAAATTATTTAAAATTGGAAATATAATTTAAGGGTTAATGAGAAAAACAGTAAAAGTCCATATTGGCTAGTTTCACAGGAGAGTAAAATAAAGTTTCAAGTCTGCAAAAAAGTTTGTGTTTTGGAAAATATTAAAAAAATACACTTGCACCTTCAATAACTTTCACTTTAATAAGTTTTTCACAAAAAAAAATATAAAAAGACATTTCAGTTTGAGTGTACTACCGCAGTATCTAAAAAAATGCGTCAAAATTTATCGAAAATCGTCTTTCTAAAAATAGTCTGTTGTAACCAACAAAACACCTGCTGCCAATTCCATTTTACATAAGTATTGTATGTAACATTAAAAATCAGTTGTAACCAGCACAATACCTCTCGCCACTTCCGTTTTTGGTTTCATAAGTATAGGGCGCGAGCAGTCATGTGACATTGTTAGCCTTGGCAAGCAGATATGGGGGCTCGGGTCAAAATGACAATTAGTAATTATGAACATAGATGTCAAATGTCAGAATTTTTCATTAAAAATTTCAAGATTTTCTAAATTCACGAGCAAAATAAACCACATGGAATTGGAAAATCACTAAATTTAGAATGAAAAATTATGATATTTGATATCTATGTACATAATTATTAGCTATCATTCTGACACGGGCCGCAATATCTGCTTGGCAAGGCCAACAAAGTGACATGACTGCTCGCGCCGTATTATATTTAACATTTCTTGTATACCTACACTCTACACCAAAAATTCTACTTACATCTATTCTTTATATTTAGATATTTTAATTTTAAATTCATTTTATGAATAAATTTTGTCCTCTTCTAATTTTTCGAAATGTTGCCAATTCATTGTCGGGATTGACAGTATTTTTGAAGGGTACAAGTAGTATACCTATAATTTTAAATATTTAACTATTAAAACAATAAGAAATAATATAATGTATATGTTACAGTTAAAGTATACATTTCAGTCAGTGCATACACTGTCTAGTTGATGTATGCTTCCACTAGCTGTTTTTGTGAAAGTATAAATTATTGCGTTACCCACGCAACATGACCACCCAAATGCCCACCCAACAATCTAGGCGTATAAATTTTATAATAAAAAAAAAAACAAACAGAAACAATACCTAACGCACAGAACTCGGATTTAGGTATACAGTGACAAAAGAAGGTGTATACACTAACTAGTCAATGAATACATTAACTAGATAAAGTATGCACTATATAAAATAATGTATACTTTCACTAAAACAGCTAGTGGAAGCATACATCAACTAGACAGTGTATGCACTGACTAAGTTGATATTTTAACTGTAACATATGTACTTCCCAGAAAAACATCTTCAGTTGACATTTATCTGTCAGTTACAAACATTTTTTATTTTTCATTTGGTTTCCATGACATTATTTGGGTTGTGAGATTTATTACAACAAATTATTATATACTGTATATTTCCTTATTTCTAAATCTATAAAAGATATAACAAAATATTTATATGTATCAGATAGAGAATTTACTCTTATTTTACTAGCAAGAAAAAATTAAAATTAAAAAAATAATATTTAGAAGATTTTTTTTTTAAGAATCTGCTACTTCCGGTTGTGCAATTATTACCAAAACCTTTTCAGCTCTTTCCAGTAATGTTCGATTGAGAAATACGTAGTTAAACAGATATTAAGTATTATAGTTTTTTAGAAATCATCCTTCCAACGGACACACATACACACACACACACACATACATCCATACAAACACACACACACACACACACACACACAAACAGCATCGTAAAAATATTAAAATCGGATAGGGACCTTAAAACGTGCTTAATCATTAAAATCTGGGTATACAATTTTTAGCATGAATCCAATACCTCTCTTAGCGAGAGGTAAAAATGAGGTATGTTATGATCGTATTAACCTTTTTTTTTCAACAAAATAATACCTCGAATTTAATCCTACTTAGTTATAAACTACTCTTGATTTTTAATTTTTGACATTGATATTTAATTCTTCTTTCCCGGTAGGCTAATGCCCGGTTACAGAAACGTTCATCAACACTTTGTTTAATTAACAGATCATCAAAACAAACATATGCAACGCGATTTTTTGACAGCAATGATTTATATATAATAAGAACAAGGAAACTGATTCGAATTTGTTCATTTTGATGGTCCGTTATTAAATAAAGTGTTCATGAACGTTTCTACAGCCGGGCACATATTTTTTACCTTTAATAATCTTAGTACCTACTTTCAATGTTTTTTTCGCTTGTTGATCACAACAATTTGGAATTATATTGTTTTTCCCCTGGACTCTTTATATGTAAAGAGGAAATACAACGGTTTATAATTATTGTTTTGCAAAATATAATAGAAAATAATAGTTTGTTATTTGTCTTTATATTAAAATATTATAGCAGGGGATATCCGGATATCTACATATTTGTTATTCATTTGACGTAAAATATAAACATTTATGTATACATATGTTTGTACATTTATTTGAACTTTGGCATTATAATTGAAAATAAATAAATTAAATCAGAGTATTCATAGTAGATTTTTTTATAAATTCAAAATCAACACAGAACAATTATATATTGTAAATAAATAACTAAAATAAAACATTTTAAATAGAAACACAAAAATTTCTGCTTTCACAGAAAACATTTTAATTAGTTTATCAAAGTCGTTAATCATTTTAGAATTAATTAAACTAATGACGTCGCAATCAGTTTTTCATTTTCCACGTATGTCAGAATTTAAAAGTAATTAAAATGATGTTTTTAACAGAACAATGATCTGGAAACCATAACGGCCAAAACTACATGATCAGCAGATCTACGTGGAGAATTGCAGTTGTTAATTCAGAGCAATCCTGCGTTCGATTAGAATCGTGGAAACCGCGAGTCGCGCATTGCAATGGATCGAGGCGTAGCCCAGCGCCCGGTCAAACCGCTGCTGTTGACAATTCCAAAATGAATCATCAGAGCGCGATTGTTGATTGTTGGCAAACACCAACTCCCGGCCTGATTGGACGCTGTTTTATTTGGACTTGCAGTTGCATCACTGCAACAAATATGAAAAAATACTCTGATTACTTCAATTACTCACAGGATTTTCTGGATTATTTGTTCAACAAATTTGATTTTTTCAAATTATTTCATCATCAACATTGATTGTTCCTCTCAATTAAGGATATTAATTTTGAACTATAATTTCTCTTGTAAACCAATTTAGGATTTATGTTTGCTTTTTCATTTACAAAAAGGAGAATTCCGTAAATCCATTCATGTGGCTGCGTACTTAAGTGACGGCCTCAGATAAAATTCGACTGTACTCATGCAATCAAATGCGTTGTGTCGCGTCGCCTAAGCAACGTCCGAAACATCAATTTTCCAGGTCTCCACCAGATAAGTAACCGGGAAATTTTGGAAAAACACTCTCCTATTTCTAAAGCATTTTTTAAATAACATTTATAATAAAAATAATATCTTTTGTGGCCAGCACAATACCTCTCGCCATTTTCATTTTATGTTGTATAGGGCGCGAGCGGTCATGTGACTTTGTTGGCCTTGGCAAGCAGATATGGAGGCCTGTGTTAGAATGACATCTAATAATAATGTACATATAGGTGTCAAGTATCATAATTTTTCATTTAAAACATCATGATTTTTCAAATCCATGTGGATTATTTTCCTCGACAAGTATATTCCATACTATTGATGACAAATAAACATCAGAATATTTTTAAATTTTGAATGAAAAATTATAACAACTGTGATATCTACGTAAATAACTACTACCCGTCATTCTGACACGGATCCTCATATCTGCGTGCCAAAGCCAACACAGTCACATGACTGCTCGCGCCCTATAAGTAACGAATTTAACATTTCTTGTACACATAATAATTGAAATTGTATCTTCTTACGTTCTATGAGGAATTTTGTCCTACTCTTCTAATATTTTCAAAATTCTTCAAATTCATTGACAGTATTAGCGGTATTTCTTAAGGATATATGTAATATTAACACCTATAATTTAAATATATATTTAATTAATAATACAATAATATATATTAAATGTACTCGTACCTCCCAGAAAAATCTGATTTTTGACACTGACATTTTGCATTTATTTGTCAATTATAAACGTTTAAATATCTCAACTGTTTTTTAGGCAACGAGATTATTTTTGTACAACAGATTATTCTATATTATTATATACTATATCTCCAAACCTATACGAGATATATTATAAAATTTAAATGTGTCAGATTGAGAATTTAATTTTCTTTAATATTTCCAAGAAAATTTTTGAAAAAATAGTGGTTAGAAGATTTTTTTTTCAAGAATCTGCTACTTTCGGTTGTCCAATTGTTACCAAAACCTTTTCAGATCTTCCCGCGAATGTCCGATTGGGAAATACGTAGTTAAACAAATATTAAGTCTTATAGTTTTTGAGTAAGCGTCTTTCCAACATCCCACATACATACACACATACATCCACACACACACACACACACACACACACACACACACACACACACACACACACACACACACACACACACACACACACACACAAAGACATCATCGTAAAAATATTAAAATCGGATTGTACAGACCTTAAAACGTACTTATTCATTGAAATCTGGATATGTGATTTTTAGCATGAATCCAATACCTCTCTTAGCGAGAGGTAAAAAGTTAGTTTCTCAAACACTCACTCGCTTAATAATAATAAGAGAAAATGGTGGAATATTGATTGAAATTTAATTTTAAAATAATGAATTTAATGCATTTGGTTCAGAATGTTGGCAACAATTTCTGCTTGGTGGGAGTCGGTAAAACTCGGGTAAAACAGAGCACTCGGGATGTCGGCAACACATAACCAGCAAATGTAATGTAAATTGTAACAAAACAATAAGAAATTTAACAAGATTATTAAGTTTCAATTTACTATATACTACAAGTAAGTTTTCGATCTATGGTAATCACTATAAAAATTTCAGTACGATATTTTAGCATGATCTTACTTACACCGCCCAATGTACAGTAAGCTGAAAAGAATAATAAAATATTTATAAATAATTGTATTTTTACCATCGTCAAAACAAAATTATCCCAGAAATAAAACCTATTGCCGCTAGGGAAAATAGATGGCAAAAATAAACAGTATATAGAAAATTTAACTTAAAAGTCTGTAATTAAGGGTGTGAATCTCATAGGCTATTAGTTATTTCCTAAATTCATTTTTAATTACCAAAGATGACAGTTGAATTTGTCATAAGCTTTTAATTATTAAAAAAAATGAATTTTTGTGGTATTCAAGTATATTGAATTTGCTTATTATTACAACAATTAGCATAGCTTAAGATTTAACATTCATGTTTAATATAGAGATAGTTGGCCATTTTCTTCTATACGCAAAATAAATTTTAAAACCCTTCAAAGACTCTTGGGCAGGTCAGAAATAAGCTTCATCGTATAGAAGAAAATGGACCAGTAGCTTTATATTAAACATGAATATTAAAGCTTAAGCTATGTTAATTTTTGTAGTAATATGCAGATTCAATATACTTAAACCTCAGTATCGTTCATTCAAATATTTTCCGAAAACGTATGTGACATATGTTATGCAAAATTAGTTCACAAAATTAAAATCAATTTCGCATTATCAGTAGGTACACTATACTACTTTATAGCAATACCTCGTATCTGCAATGTGCAATGTAGTACGCATTCTCTCATTAACCAGCACCAACAGCGGTTTTTGGCGTACTACTACATCCATATTCGCGTGTGCTTAACGAGACTACATAAAAATGATCGTAATTTAAAAAAATTGCGAGCCAAGCACATATGTAAAACGAATTTATGCAAAACACAGGTGCATAGAACGTGCAGTTTTTCTCTTGTAAAGCTGTTTCATTTTGCATATAGATCGGATTTTATAATGGGTGCGTTAAGTACTCTCCGAAAACAGTTGCGTTCAAAAACAGATTTCATTGGGATATGACTGTGTTTAAAATTCAATTTGCAAGAATGCTCTTGAATCAAAAACAAAACAGCTTTAATCAAATCGTGTAATCGGTAAACAGATAGTTGTTTCTCTAATGGCATTACGAGTTAATGCATTGCTCTCCACCAGCTTCCTAACTACTCGTATGTGCTACCATTGAATAAAGAGTAAGGGCCGGAATTTTCACATCTAGTTAAACTATTTGTTAACTTAAATTGTCAGTTAAAACGAAAAATATAGCATCGATATTATAGCATAAATTAATGTAAAAATGAAACGTGCCTCAATTTTTGAATGCCAATTTTTCGTTTTAACTGACAATTAATTTTGAAGTGCATGTTTTAAGGCTACGTATTGCGAAACTCTACAGAATTAACTAATAGACACTTACAGAATTAACGTCACACGCAAGAGAGGGATATAAAATCTCGATACAAACAAACCCCCTCCCGTTGCCTTCTCCATTTGTCATTCAGGGTTATAACTTAGCTTTATATTCCGATTTATTTTATTGCATTAAAAATTAGTCTGAAACCAGAAGATGTGCCTGGAGCAATTAAAGGTAAGAGTACACAAATCTGCTGTGGCCAGCACAATACCTCTCGCCATTTTCATTTTATGATGCATAGGGCACGAGTAGTTATGTGACTTTGTTGGCCTTGTCAAGCAGTATGGGGGCTCGTGTCAAAATGACTGCTAGTAATATACATAGGTGTCAAGTATCATAAGTTTTTATTAAAAACATTATGATTTTCCAAATCCGTGTGGATTATTTTCCTCGACAAGTATATTCCATAATGGATGACAAATAAACATTAGAATATTTTGAAATTTTGAATGAAAAATTATGACATGACAATTGTGACATCTATGTAAATAACTACTAGCCGTCATTCTGACACGGATTCTCATATCTGCTTGCCAAGGCCAAAAAAGTCATATGACTGCTCGCGCCCTATAAGTAACGAATTTAACATTTCTTGTACACACAAATAATTGAAATTGTATCTCTTCTTTCGTTCTATGAGAAATTTTGTCCTACTACTCTAAAATGTTCAAAATTCTTCAAATTCATTGACGGTATTAAGGATATATGTAATGTTAACATACCTATAATTTAAATACATATTTAATTAATAATACAATAATATATATATATATATATATATATATATATATATATATATATATATATATATATATATATATATATATATATTAAATGTACTCGTACCTCCCAGAAAAATCTTCTAGTAATTTTATTAAAACTGCTGATTTTTGACATTGACATTTTGTCAATTAAAAACATTTAAATATTTCAACTGTTTTTTTGGGCAACGAGATTTATTACAACAGATTATTCTATATTATTATATCTTATATATCCAAACCTATACGAGATATAATAAAAAAAATGTGTCAGATTGAGAATTTAATTATCTTTATTATTTGTATTAACAAATTTTAAAAAAATAATATTTAGAATTTTTTTTAGAAACTACCACGGTTGTCCAATTTTTACCAGAACCTCTTCAACTCTTCCCATTACTGTTAGATTGAGGAATCCGTAGTTACATAGGTGTTTAGTCTTAAAATTTGAGAAATCGTACCTCCAACAACCTCACACACACAGACATCATTGTAAAAATGTTATAATCGGATTCTAGGGACTTCAAACCTGCTTATTCACTAAAATCTGGATATGAGATTTTTAGCATGAATCCAATACCTCTCTTAGCACATTGGTTAATTTTAACCCATTTAAAATTTGAAGTAATTTCAGCGTCGGTCAGCATCGAACTCGGGTGCCCAAATTCGCGACCAGATACTCAGGCTCACGGCCACTAGACCCCATATAATTTTTATATTATTTATAATTATATTTTTGTATAACTTTTCATCTCCTGGGCGTAACTCTTGCAGCAAGTTGTCAAGAACTTCAGAGTTTTTTTTTGATTTCTAATCTATTCTCTAATCCTAAAAAAAACCATTTTTAGTGTAAATACGATAGAATATTTAATACAGATTTTTATACGTTGTCATAATTCCTTGGAGATATACGTAATTTAATTAACCTAGAAAGTTTATAAATTATTATTTTCAACAGCTGTGCAGAAAAATCTTATTTCCTAATAGCACATTTGCGAACATCCTCCGATATTTATCTTATATTACACCAAAGCACAACATGCAACGTTTACAATTAACTTATACAAGAACATGTTTTATAATATCTTTGTATCTGCTACATTCTAATTATACATATAAACAACATGTATTAATCTAGCTCTTTACTTCATTTTGTATGCAAAACCCAAATTTTGTGAACATAAACAAGAGACAGAAACTATTAAATGCACAATAAGTTCGGAGATTACTCAAACATTTTCGGTTTAAAATTTTAAGTACAACTACATCAGCGCGGGCCACGCTGGTTCAGTTTGAAATTTCCACTAACAGAACCTAACCTAATTTAACGTAACCTAATTTATCATACTTTATTCAATAGTATATAGCTTGCTCGTTTTTTGGCTCTTACCATTAAGATCTCGGAAATTATAGAAGACCTGTAAAAATAGGGAAAAGTTGTCCCATTAGTAGACCATTTTAAAATAGTTATTTATGTACCAAGAGTCGTACGTGCAGTTTTTCGGTCGAGAATGCAGTTTGCAACCAAGGTCCGTAGGATGAAGTACCATATGAGATTCTTCGTCATATACAGTATTTTTGAAAAAGTGGATACACTCTTTTTTACCTTCCGTCACCTATAGGTAAGGAAGGTATTGTCTTTGGTCAAAAAATTCGGTGGTGAGTTTTCATTGAATAAGCACGTTTTAGAGTTTTGCAATACGATTTTACTATTTTTACGATGATGTCTGTATGTGTGTGTGTGTGTGTGTGTGTGTGTGTGTGTTTGTGTGTGTGTGTGTGTGTGTGTGTGTGTGTGTCTATGTGTGTGTGTGTGTGTGTGTGTGTGTGTGTGTGTGTGACCGCGGTTTCGTCAACGATATTTATAATATATATTATATATATAAAAATTATAATTCTTGCCTATTCCTCTTCCTTACAACCATATGCAGATTTGATTAGATTTAGGTTATAATTGGTCAACCGGAAGTACCCTCATTTGAAGATTTTAGCAGTTTTTCTTGAAAAACTCAGTTAAATGTTATTATAGCTTAAAGAATATATTATTGTCTATACGATTTGATTGCATTTTATATTTCATATTCAACAGATATAGAGTTAAAGAATAATAAAGATAAAAAAAATCATATAAATTTCATAATTCAGCCAGCTATGCTAACTTAACCATGGAAACTGCTAATATATTCAGGTAATTCAAATTGACAGTATCAATAAAATGTAAATCAATGAAAGAATAAGTAATCTAGTGTTAGAAGTTTCTAGATATAAGAGAGACGATTACATTGGTTTGAACATGTCATGAGGAGAGATAAATATATTAATAGAAGGTGGAAGAAACATAGGAAGACCAAATATAAGATGAAAAGACTGTATTGCAGAAGATTTGAGAGAAAAGAAACTGAATGAGAACGACACGCAAAACAAAAATGAGTGGAAGAAGAAAATAAAAAATAGCGACCCCCTAACGAATGGGAAAAATTAAAGAAGAAGAAGAAGAAGATGTCAGTGTCAAGTGCAATTTGCATAATTTGTTTATGAAATAACTTTACTGGAAATATAGGATCTTTTGCAAGAAAATTTATGTGTAGGGCGCGTGCAGTGACATGACTTTGCTGACTTTGGCAAGCAGATATGGAGACACGTGTCAAAATGACAGCAATTAATTATGTCCATAACTGACAAGTGTTATAATTTATTAATTCAAAATTTCATAATTTTCTTATTTCATGTGGTTTGATTGTTATCAGGAGTATGGAATTCAGTTGCCGAGAAAGGGAATTACATAATACCAAAAATTTAGAATCTTTTGCAAGAAAATTTATGTATGGAATTTGTACATAATAGGATTGACGGAAGGTATTGTGCTGGCCACATCAGATTTTTCTCGGTTATTATTGCAGATACATACATATATTGCTTATAGGACATAATTAAACAGTGCAATATTTGTGATTGAATTGTGTGAAAATTTTAATTATGAAACTTCCGGTATAACCGGAAGTGACATCAACTATGTAAATTTAAATACAACTTATATTATTTTTTTTATAAATTTGGATTGCATTTTTTGTTTTCTTTGTGACCATGCCAAATTTAATAGTATTAACGTTATTTATTTCCTATAAATAATTATTTTCTTTCGCTCGATTTGTATCGTTAATTTAATACGTAACAGGGCTATGACAATATTGAAGAACCGAAGAACGTATAATACGCAATGCCGTGTTAGAAACTAAGAGCAGTTCCACAATTACAATTTTTACACAGTTCAATCACAAATATTGCACTGATTAAATCATGTCCTATAAGCAATATGTGTATCTGTAATAATAAGCGAGAAAAAAGGGTGTATCCACTTTTTCAAACACACTGTATATTAAATATAAATTTACATGAAATAATCAGAAATATATTTCGTTTTTATACACATCTGCCATATTAATAATTAATGAACGTAGCGGTGCTTTGGATATCCTTTTCAATCAAATAGCACATATTTATTCCAACAAGAAAATTTCAAATGTGCTACTATTTAATCGAAAACATGTCTCAAGAATATAACATAATGTCATATTTTTGTAGTAGGTATGAAGAAAATGTATTTTTAGACGACTACTTAAGAAAATAAAACATATCGCTACAGTAGCCTACTTAAGAAAGTTGAAGATATCGTACACCACATGTACACCACCATATACGATATGGTTATATCGCAGTGATGAGACCAAATCAACATAGCCAAGCAGCTTTGCTTTGTTTGAGCAGGTAATGTTGTTTGAAATAAAATTCTTGAAAATACGTACAATTTTTTATAGTGGTCTAAAAAATAGTGTTCATAACTCGCTCGAAAGTAATATCGTATTGCTCTTGTGTGGACAAACTCTGTTGCACCTTGTTCGTCAAACTTCACACTCGCACGATATTTCTAACTTTCGATACTCGTTATGAAATATACCTTTGTTTTTCTCAAAAAATGCTATAGAATTTAAATTTTGCTGATTTTTTTTGCAAATTACTTTCATCTATGAAATAATACTGGATTTTGGTTTGCAGTTGTAAGGCACTTTTCACGCTCAAATAGCGATTCTCACAGCTTCACATCACTGTTGGTTTTTACCATAGACGAAAGTTATATGATTGGCTTTCTAAGCGATGTCCAACATAACTATATTTATTTAATAGTATTCTTTCTTACCTAACAGCGATAAAAAGAGCATCGTCTTTTAAAAGAAAGTGTCTTAAAGAAGTGCGAACCACAATGCCGCTTTATTTCTTATTTATAAGTTATTTGTGAGGATACTGTCAACCGAGCCGGCTTTTAGTTCGTACGATTTTTCAAACCTATATTATTTGATAGTGATTGTCGATGGCGCAACGTTTTCAGGACAAATATACATATATATTCACATAAATTTTATATTTTGGACATAATATTTAACTTAGAATTGCTCTGAGATATATGGAACGAAATAGGACGTCGTTACACCCCCATATGATAAATAAAAGCGATTATATTCGCTGTTGTAAACAGTTCCTTGTTGTGGAAATTTCATAGACGCTGTAGGCGTTGTTAACTTTCCGTATATTTCCGCTTAAATATTTATTTCTTTCCCTCTGATTTCGTTCAACTCTATCTGCTGCACTAGTTCGTATATCTCTTTATCCTGCTTTCTTTTCCTGTGGGTGTATCCCGAATGAATTAAGCTTGTCTTCGTATACCGCACGATCAATCCCCTGTCTTGGTTTTTACAAGGCTTATGTTACTTTCCTTGCGCTGTTTCATTGCAATTCTTTTCGTTTTTCCCATGTTTGCCCTGTACACACTACTTCACAATGTCTAGTAGTTGGAATTGCTACTATATAACAATCTCTGATATTTTTAATTTGATCCTATTGCAGTGTCTTCCAATTACTCTTATTTGGAAGTATTTTTGTGGAAAAACTTAAAAATGGAAGAAGTTTTGTACTAGTTTTTATTTTATTTTAAAAACACACTATCCAACAGAAAACATTTTATAAATGTCCGTTTCACTTAGAATTATCATCCGGAAATGAGATGAAATATTGTGGTAGAATATTTAAATTTATTTTAATAATAAAATATAAATATTTACACCACTACTAAATATGAAAATAATATTTATAATCACATCAAAATAATTTACATAACAAATATATATTTTATTTAACTTCATTACATATCATGCATAAATATGAATTGAGGGCACTTTATTTCAACAACATAAAATTCTTTATCTGACCGGTACACTACAACTGGGAGATTTACACTGGGCGATAGGTAATTGTAAGTGTTTCGATTGTTCTAAACATACTATTATTCGGACGCGCACTTGCCTATCGCCCATTAGACCACCGCTCAGTCGTTCTCGTTCAGTTGACCGTGTCCGGCATTTGACTCATCTGTATTACGGAAAACTAAACTAGAGATACGATCTTTATTTTTAAGAATTAAGCAAAACTAGAATTATTACTGGTCAAATAGCTATACGAAGTCTATTTTAAAAAAAAACGACCATTTTGAATTACGCGCTAACGGAGATATTTAGTAACATGCGTTGAGCATAACCTCCTCTGTAACCACATGGTTATTATAGCCTGCTGATTTATGAAATTTAATATCTTTATAATTATTTAACTCTATATCTATTGAATATGAAGTATAAAATGCAATAAAATCGTATAGAGAATAATATATTCTTTAAGTTATAATAACGTTAAATGTCAATAAATGATATTTAACTGTATTTAATCTTCAAATGTGAGTATTTCTGGTTAACCAATTATAACCAAAATCTAATAAGCTCTTCTTCTGGATGTAAATTTGAGGAATACGAAAAAATTATAATTTTTGGAATCGTGGTATTAAAGTTATGCGATCCGAAATATTCGTCTCACACACACAGACACACACATACACACACATACACACACACACACACACACACACACACACACACACACACAGGCACATATATACATACAGACATCATCGTAAAAATGGTAAATTTGTATTATACGGGCCGTAAAACGTGCTTATTCACTAAAAACTAATCATTGAATTTTTTGACCAAAGATAATTCCTTCCTTACCTAAAGGTGACGGAAGGTAAAAATAATCAGATAGAAATTTGTACCTCAAATTTTTCACATCTTTCATGGGATATAAAAATAATGTATTAATTTTTAATAATAAAACATGAAAATAATAAATTTATGCGCTACAAATAATAATAAAACAATTTTTAAGAAAACACAGTCATTTAAAGAACACATAAGTAACAAAAATAATAAATTTCGTCATTGCAACAAAATCTAATTTAATTTTAATATTGTTCTATACATATAGCATATTTGGTCATGCTTAGTCGTTACAGTCTTCATTGTTTTCAAAACATTCCGCTTCTCGGCGCTAATTTTTGAATATATTTTTTTTTTAGTTTCTTTGCCTCAGGATAGATAGACCCAAAAATGTGCAGTTACAACCTGTTATTGTAGACTCGAGTATTTCGTACAACGGAATGTATGAAATATTTTTAGATGGATTCAACAATAGGTATTACTGGAATTCTGTTATAACGACTATATCAATTTGCTTTGAAATGGTAACAAATTCCTTTATCGCAATAGGACTTGAATTCTTTCTGCGTTGCTAGAGAAATTTATTCAGTCAAAAAGTATACTAAATAAAACAATACACCATCAGAATTCTCGTCAGAGCACGAGTTTCGTACACTCTACAACCCTCAGCATGCTGCGCTCGACGCACTAACAGCCGAGAGCTCCCAGACCTTGCTGTTATCTCCCAACGACAAGCCTCATTGGTAATTCTCTCACATGCTTGTCTACACGCATAATCCACGCACTTGAATCGAATTATTGTTCCTCAAGATAAATTTCTTTACGATTTCCTCTATATCTACAGATATGTTTGCCGGGAGCTTAATAATAAATATTTTAAAAAGTGAAGTGATATTTTTCACCTATGAAAAGAAAGATGTATATGATTTTCATGAGGTCGCCTAGCTGTGTATGTTAACTGATTGGTTGTGATTCGGACAAACTTTAAATTTAAATTATTACTAATTTTCATACAGATTCACCCGCCGTCACTCGCGTTGTTATTATGGCTCCAGCAATGCCTCAGTCGGGGACGTAGTCTTATCTGTTACTATTTGCTTAGTTGTACCCTAAGTAATATTGTTCAAATTAGTCATTGTTAGGTAAATGCTGACACGCGAATGATGTAGTTATTTATTTTTACCTTCCGTTACTCTTGGTAATGGAGGTATAGAGATCGTGCTAAAAATCGTATATCGAGATTTTGGCAAATGAACACGTTTTAAGGACCTTA
Source organism: Harpalus rufipes (assembly GCA_951394225.1). NCBI lineage: Eukaryota > Metazoa > Arthropoda > Insecta > Coleoptera > Carabidae > Harpalus > Harpalus rufipes. The sequence goes on from OX596274.1 coordinate 66,455,102, forward strand.
ATACGTGGTCAAAATATTTGTGGGCGTGTATGTATACGTGTATGTATGTGTGTGAGTGTGGAACTCTGGGCGCTCTAACTCAAATACTATCATTCAGAAAATTTTGAAATCATGTATTTCTACCTTATTCTAATATGGAAAGAAGCCATTAGATTTTGGTGTAAATCGGATAACCGGAAATGGCACATTACTTGGAAGCTCAAAATAGTATTTTATCAAAATATTCCTTTAAATGTTATTTTTCGTAATTTATGTTTTTATAAGAATTAAAGATTATTAATTATTTTCTATGTATGCATTAATACTTTTCATATATATTTTGTAGATAAATTTATAAAATAATATAAAAACTAAATCCCGGAGACTATGCTTTAAACACAACTCCATGATTACACAGTTCAGCTCACATGTACGTTATTGATAGATAAATGTCACTGTCAAAAAAATAATCATATCAAATTAATAATAGTAACGGTTTAAAGTGAACATTATAAATGAAACAATAGTTATATGGAAAGGAACTTAATATAGTTTTCAGCATTAGTAAATATGTAGTAGGTACGTATTTAAATAAAAAAAATTATATATCATCACGGCTTATTACCCATTGGGTGTGCAACTCTGCTTTGTACACAGATTTTGGTAATGATTATGTCCTATTTGTACCGTGCGGGCCTTTACCAGGCGTCATATCATGGGCACACATTGCTGGCGTGGAGAGGGCACCCCACGGGTCAATTTTGTGACATTTAAAACTTTAAACTTCGAAATATTTGGCGTCGGCCGGGATAGTACCCGGTTCCCCAGATTCGCGGACAGACACTCAGGCACGCGAACAGGAGACCCCATAGGTATGTATTTAATAATAATAATTAATAAAAATTAAATAACGAAAGGTATTGTGTTGGCCATATCTGATTTTTTTTCATACGAAAATGAGCAATAACGCCTTACACCTTTAAAACATTGTCTAATTTTGAAAGTAATAAATCAGAAGAATATATTCCATCAAAACATAGCCTGCCTATATAACACGGATACCGACCAGTCAAGTTCAGAATGTGATGAATTTCAATTTTTCTGAACTATTTAGGTACAAGGAATATCAGGAAATGAAATTTCAGATGACAAAATTACATTTTCCATATTAATATTATTTTTTTTCGTATATTTCTTCTTCTTAGTTTACATAAAATATTTTTGACGTATCTATTTTTTCCTCATTGTTTACCCTATCATTGTGTTATTTTAAAACATTGGTAACCACATTTACGTATTGTTAAAAAACGTTATATATAATCCAACACATAGCGCGAATGACGGCGTGTTAAAAGAGACGCCTGTGGTGCTCTCTCCACGATAGCATTACGAGCGCGTGAGGTAACGCCTGGGAAACGCCCTCAACGGTACAGATATGTCGTCATCACTGAAATCTGCTAATAGAAGTAGATTGGCACACCTAGAAACTGGTAGTAAGCCGTGATGACATATAAGTATTTGATATAAAACATCTAATGGCGCGCTTATACGGGACTGTCAGCCTCATGACTCGTCGCAGAATGTCATTTCGAGCAATAATATTTCAATAAAAATAAATTTCAATGTTTTACATCTGCTAGGCGTCCCGTGACGGTTCACTTTTTTTAAATTTTCATGTGTATATTCACATACAATATTCATTATTCATATCCTGTTTGGAATAATATTAAAATTATAAAATAGTTAAAAGAAAATGCTTAGCACATAAAAAATATAAAATGCAAATATAATTCAGCCTACAGCCACTTTTCAGAATTACAAAAACGAGCAAAAATACTGGCAAATAATTGTGAATGATTACATCAAAAATATAAAACTGCAAATTCCAGGAATAGTAAAAATAGACTTTTATTAAATCTATTAAAAATAGTAACAATAATATTACGACTGTGAATAGTAATATAAATGACCTTAAATTAAGTTGCAATTCTAATATTTATTTTAAAGAGCATGAGGTATTTGATACTCTGTCTGAACTTGATATAAATAAGGGTGCCGGTCCGGATAACATTCCTAGTTACTTTATCAAAAATTATTGTGAGTCACTGTATTATCCCCTTATGTTAATATTTAATAAATCTTTAACGGACACTGTCCAACAATATGGAAGAAGGCGTATATTGTTTCTATTTTTAAAGAGGGAAATAAAAACTGTACAGAGAACTATCGTTCTGTATCCAAGCTCTGTATTTTTGAAAAAAATTTCGAAAAACTTATTTTAAAGTAGTATTTTCTACAGTAAAAATCTGTTGTGGCCAGCACAATACCTCTCGCCACTTCCTTTTTTTGTTACATAAGTATAGGGCGCGAACAGTTATGTTACATTGTTGGCCTTGACAAGCAGATGTGGGGGCCCGTTTCAGAATGATAATTAGTAATTATGTACATGGATGTCAATTGTCAATTTTTCATTCAGTATTTCAAGATTTTCTAAATACACGTAGTTAATTTGTCACCAGGAGTGTGGAATTTACTTGTCGAGGAAAATAAACCACATGGAATTTGAAAATCACTAAATTTAGAATGAGAAATTTTAATACTTGACATCTATATACATAATTACTAGCTATCATTCTGACATGGGCCCACATATCTGCTTGTCAAGGCCAACAAAATCACATGACTACTCGCGCCCTTTATTTAACATTTCTTGTATACCTACACGCTACACGAAAAATTCTACTTACGTATATCTATTCCTTATATTTAGATTGTTCAATTTTAAATTCATTTTATGAAGAAAGTTTGTCTTCTAATATTTCGAAATGTTTCCAATTCATTGTCAGGATTGACAGTATTTTTGAAGGATATATGTAGTATACCTTTTATTTTTTAATTTTTAACTATTAATACATTAAGAAATAATATAGGTAATGTATGTACTTCCCAGAAAAAGTCTTCAGGAATGTCTTCGGATTTCTGACACTGACATTTATCTGTCAGTTACAATTTAAATTTTCCATGGCATTCTTTCGGCTATAAAATTTATTATAACAGATTATTTTATATATTATATTTCTTTTATCTCTAAATCTATAGAATGTATAATAAAATATTTAAATGTATCAGATAGAGAATTTAATTTTCTTTAATATTACCAAGAAAAATTTTCAAAAAATATTATTTAGAAGATTTTTGCCAATTGTTACCAAAACCTTTTCAGATCTTCCCATGAATGTCCGATTGGGAAATACGAAGTTAAACAAATTTAAAGTCTTATAGTTTTTGAGTAATCGTCCTTCCAACATCCTACATACATACACACACACACACACACATACATCCACACACACACACACACACACACACACACACAGACATCATCGTAAAAATGTTAAAATCGGATTGTAGGGATCTTAAAACGTGCTTATTCAATAAAATCTAGATATGCGATTTTTAGCATGAATGCAATACCTCTCTTAGCGAGAGGTAAAAAGTGAAATGTTTTTTTAACAACAAGTTTTTTCCTCTGATTAATCAGTTGAGATTAATTTACGTATTTATACTGACTACATGTTAGTATCGATAGATGAATGGATTCAAATGGCCTCTATATACAATGACTTCAGCAAGGCTTTTGACGAGATCGATCATATTATTTTAATAAGAAAACTTGCTGATGTTGATATTTGCGGCAGTTTACTATATTGGTTCGTCATATTTAACGGGAAGGAGTCAGTGTGTTAATCTTAATGGTTTTCAGTTACAATTTGAAGACATTGCCTCCGGAGTTCCTTACGGATCACATCTAGTCTCATTTCTTTTCAACATATTTGTTAATAATATATCTCAGTGCTTCAAATATTCCAATTCTTTATTATACGCGGATGACCTAAAAATTTATCATACTATCGCAAATTTGGAGACTGCATAGCTATTCAATATGATTTGGACCGCTTTCTTCTATATACTGTGGACAATAATTTAACATTAAATATATCAAAATGTTGCCATACTACCTTCATTAGAAGTAGGAATATCATCGTAAGGTTTTCTTATAATTTAAACAGATCAAATATAAAAACAGGTAGTCAGATAAAAAATCTAGGAATTATCTTAGACCCTAAATTAATTTTTGATATTCATGCTGATAGCATAATTAGGAAATCATATAGAATATTGGGATTTTTAATTCGATCTTCGCGATGTTTCAAAAACCCTCAAACAATAAATATTTTATTTGTATCGTTGGTGTGCTCACAAATGAACATCTAAGAAAAATCTGATGTGGCCAGCCTAATATCTTCCATCAATCCTGTGTATTATGTATAAATTCCATACAAAAATTTTCTTGCAAAAGATTCCAAATTTCCCGTAAAATTATTTCATAAACAAACTATGCAAATTGCACTTGACACTGACATCTTCTTCTTTAGTTTTTCCCATTTGTTACGGGCCGCTATTTTTTATTTTCTTCTTCCACTCATTTCTGTTTTACGTGCCGTTCTTATTCGGTTCCTTTCGCAATACAGTCCTTCCATCTTATCTTTGGTCTTTCTCTGTTTCTTCAACCTTCTATTACTATGCAATTCATTCTTCTTCCAATATATTTTTTATCTCCTCGTGATATGTTCAAACCAATGTAATCGTCTCTCTCGTATCTTTCGAGAAACTTCTAATACTAGAGTTATTTCCCTTATTCTTTCATTCCTTACCGTATCGAAAACAAGCAATCGGAAGTAAAATTTGTTGAACGACTTTGCTAGCCTAGAATTTGCTTGATTTGCTGTCTTGCTAATTTATGAAATATAATGGCGGTAAATGCAAATTATACATACATTAATTTAACTTGTACTGTTGCTATCTCATTTTATAGTGTGATTATATCAATTACATGTCAAAAAAACTTTCAAAGTTTTGTGATGAATGTTCATAACATTGTTAAATTTGAAATATTTTCTTATACCTAAAAAAACGTTCAAAATTAATTCCACTATCTGCAGATAACTGTACCTATCTATAAATTCATTTTGTATAACTTTCCAGACCAATAAAAGGGACATGTTATATTTGACAACTGTATAACTTTCTCGATGACATTTGTGAATATCAGTTCGTCATATAGTTAGCAAATCTTTCAGGGTATTAAGCAACAACTCTCGTTTGCTTACCTAGCATTTGCTTGAACTGCTTAATTCATTGAACGCACCTATTGATGCTTACATCTGTCAATTTGTATTATATGAATATAGTGGCAGTTTCCATGGTTAGCTTATCTGGCTAATTTATGAAACTTAATATATTTATAATTCTTTAACTCTATATCTATTGAATATAAAGTATAAAATACGATCAAATCGTATAAAGAATAACATATTCTTTAAGTTATAATAACGTTAAATGTCAATAAATGATATTTAACTGCGTTTTTTCAAGAAAAACTGTTAAAATCTTCAAATAAGGGTACTTTCGGTTGACCATTTATAACCAAAATCCAATCACTTGTTCTTCTGGATGTAAACTTGAGAAATATGAAAAAATTATAACTTTTGGAATCGTGGTATTGAAGTTATGCGATCCGAAACTTTCGTCACACACAAACAGACACACATACTTACATACATACATACATACAGACGTCATCGTAAAAATGGTAAAAACGTATTATATGGACCGTAAAACGTACTTGTTCACTAAAAACTCATTATTAAATATTTTGACCAAAGACAATACCTTCCTTACCTAAAGGTGACGGAAGGTAATAATTTATAAAATATATGAATATTAGATTCTCAAGTTATATACCTAATTTGATAATCTTAGAAAAAAGGAAATTGTTTTTGGATTTGTCCATTTTCTTCAAAATGATTAATAATTACTTTAAATATTGAAAGAAGCTTTCAGAACTCATAATAATGAAATAAATAAAATATTTGGGTTTAGTTCCGTATATTTATTTATATTTAACGACGTTTCTTATGTTATTACATAATATATATTTTCGTGTACCAAATTATGCTACTAGACTAGAGCTTCTGATCTATTTACACTGGAATTTAATAAGACTAATTCAGCTGTAAATGCCCCATTAACTCGTCTTCCACTTTTATATAAAAAAATTTCTAAATCAGATAATTTTCCCAATATATTTATGTATAGTCTAAATAATCATTATGATTTTTGTTTGGAAATATGAGTATGCTTATGTATGTTTGTTTACATACTCATATTCATTTATAATAAGTATTAATATTATTGTAATTTGTTATAGTAATCTTTACCTGTTAACCATAACTACTATTTTTTTAATTCTGCATTTGTTAAATTAATGTTATACTGTAATTTGGATATTATGTTCTGTTGAATAGCCAATAAATAAATAAAAATTATTACCAATTTAATTAATGATTGAAATCAAGAATCAGTGTTAAAAATGCAAAAGTACCTATCTATGAGACTTGGTATTCAGTACTAGTAATGTTCATAGCAAATGTCATTAATACTGTGAACTGTCATAGCCGAGAGCATTAAGCCCTTTGTGATTTTTATTTACATTTTTTATTCAAGCAATCCGATGTTCTTTCATATTAATAAATCTGTTATATCATCGTAACATTTTTTTTCTTTTTTGGCAAGTCTATTAACAATTTCTTTTTCTATAGAAATTAATGCTGGAATGGCAGACTAGACGCTAGACAATGCTACTGAGTTCTATTGAGTTTGCTATTTTGTGCTTGTAAGATTATATTTTTACCTCTCGCTAAGAGAGGTATTGGATTCATGCTAAAAATTGCATATCCAGATTTTATTGAATAAGCACGTTTTAAGGTCCCTACAATCCGAATTTAACATTTTTACGATGATGTCTGTCTGTGCGCGTGTGTGTGTGTGTGTGTGTGTGTGTGTGTGTGTGTATGTGGGATGTTGGAAGGATAATTACTCAAAAACTACAAACGTTAAATTTGTTTAACTACGTATTTCCCAATCGGACATGCATGGGAAGATCTGAAAAGGTTTTGGTAACAATTGGACAACCGGAAGTAGCAGATTCTTGAAAAAATATCTTCTAAATACTATTTTTTGAATTTTTTTTCATGGAAATATTAATGAAAATTAAATTCTCAATCTGACACATTTCATTTTTTTATTATATCTCGTATAGGTTTTGAGATTAGTATATAATAATATAGAATAATCTGTTGTAAACAAATAATCTCGTTGCCTAAAAAACAGTTGAAATATTTAAATGTTTGTAATTGACAGATAAATGCAAAATGTCAATGTTAAAAATCAGATTTTTCTGGGAAGTAAGAATACATTTAATATATATTATTGTATTATTAATTAAATATGTATTTAAATTATAGGTATGTTAATATTACATATATTATTAAGAAAGACCGCTAATACTATCAATGAATTTGAAGAATTTTGAACATATTAGAAGAGTAGGACAAAATTCCTCATAGAACGAAAGAAGATATACAATTTCAATTATTTGTATTGTAACGTTTTTATTTATATGGGTGAAGTGTAAAACACAGACAAATATTATTAAATGCTTAAACACTGCGATTATTTATCTATACAATATTTATATCACTACACTTATTTATATAACTACATTTATTTATGTTAACAACTGGTAAACCGTATATTTATATCACCAAGTTCATTGCTCGTTGCTTATATATATCAGACTGTCTCTCCGCTTTCTTTCCGCCGGTATTTATACAGCTTATATCATTCTAGAACCCTATGAAGCGACAATGACCTGTATACAAAAGAATTAGGTCACGGCGTAATTAACCTCTAGCCGGCGCGTCGCGAGGATTGCGACATCTGGGAAATTCCGGGATTACGTCATCGCTCTGGTACATTCTTTCAGTGGCGCGCACGTATACTCTTCTCTCAGGGGCGCACGTCACAGTATGTAAAAGAAATATTAAATTCGTTACTTACAGTTTGTCATCAAAAGTATGGAATTTACTTGTCGAGGAAAAAAATCAACATGGATTTGGAAAATAATGTTTTGAATAAAAAATTATGATACTTGACACCTATGTACATTATTAATAGCTGTCATTCTAACACGGGCCTCTATATCTGCTTGCCAAGGCCAACAAAGTTACATGACTGCTCTCGCCCTATCTAACATAAAATGAAAATGGCGAGAGGTATTGTGCAGGCCACAACAGATTTTTTTATATTTAAATAATTTAAATGAACTAATAATGAAAATATTAGTTGCAAAAGTAATGATTTATTTATTTAACTTTTTTCTTAAAATATATCAGTTCAGTTAAATTATTCTCATTATTGTAAAGAGTTATTACTGTTATTAAATTTGTTTCTTCTTGGTTATTGGTATTCAATTTATTTATTAACACTATATATTGTTTATAAATGTTTAGTTTAAATAACTGTGACAACTAACATTACAATTAAAATTAAAATAAATAATAGTTTTAAATTTATAAACATATAAAAATAACAGTAACAATAAATAGTAATTATTAAATTGTTTATACAAAAACTAATTGAAAATACTATATACTTGCTTGAAGCAAACATTTTCTTTTGTAGCGCTATATATTGCCCATGAGTACAGCATAATTTGTGTGAAAATAGCAATATTTGAATGGCTATTTGGCACATTATAGTAACAATAATTGATTTTAATAAAAATTATAAATTTTTACAAATGTTGTGAATTTAAGGGGTGAGGCCTGGTTTCACCTGCCTCATTTGACGTACCGCCACTAATTTCATCTTATTTTCAACTAATTTGGTGTAAAATCACATAAAACTTACTTCATTTCGAAAACTCAGACTTGGACAGGTATTTTTAAAATTAATAAACCTTGATCCGTGATATATTTATTTACTTTTATTAATCATTTATAATGTTGTAATTTAGTGAATTATTTAATATAAGCGTTTCACTTTTTTTAAGTAAAGTAATAAATCGTTACATTAATAATCTAAAAATATAAAGAATTTTTAATTTCTTACATCATTAAAATTAGAATTTCTCAACAATATAAACATTTATTGTGGCCCAACAAACTCTAAGGCAATCCATATACTCCACCACTTTCTTTTTCGTCAGATTCCTCATCTTCATAATATACTTCGCCGACCGGTGTGTCAAATAGTCCCGTCTTTATATCAATTTTCCTCACAACGGTGGTCATACGGAAAAGTTTATCATCCATGATTTTCTTGGGGCAATGCAGGTTTTCCTCCTTGCACCTAACCCGGCATTCCTCGATACTGATGCAAGGGCCATTGTGGTGCTTGTAACGCACATAGTTCTGCTTACAAATACAGCCCTTGTATATGCGGTTCCCGAGACAGTAGCGTATCTTACCCCCGCATTGAGCTTGCTCACATTTGCGTCTGATTCCAATCCTCACGTTCATATGGGAGTTGCACATGACCGGAAACAGACATAGAGTTTCTAAAATAAAAATATAAGTCGATTAAGAATAAAAAGATGGGCACAGGGTTTCTTCATAGTGAAATTTTACATGACTATAATCTATTCACTCTCGGCATAGTCAAGTCATTCTATTGAGTCGGCTCAAAATTTATTATCTCCCGACCAATATAATGACTTAGCTATGGCAGCGAGTTAGTTCAAAATTCTGTCGCTATCGTGAATGGATTATAGTACATCAAATATGAACATTTAAAACAAGATAGCCATGATAATTAATTTTTCTTTAGAGTTCCAGGAAAAATATTTTTTGTACTAATGCATTGAAATGTGTTGTTCGCGTCATCTAAACAACATCCAAAACGTCAATTTCCCAGGTTTCCACCAAATAAGTCATCGGGAAATTTTGGAAACAACACTCTCCTATTTTTAAAGCATTTTTTAAGAACTATATAATAAAAAAGATTAGTTTCTCAAACACTCCCTCGCTTAATAATAATAATAAGAAAAAAATGGTGGAATATTAAATAAAATTCAATTTTAAAATAATGAATTTAGTGCATTTGGTTCATAATGTTGGGAACAATTTCTGTTCGGCGAGAGTCGGCAAGACAGAGAATTCGGGAAGTCGGTAACACATAACCAACAACGTAATGTGAATTGTTATAAAACCATAAGAAATTTAATATGTTTATTAAGTTTTAATTTGCTATATACTGCAAGTGAAATACTTGGTAATAAATAGTTATTTATACACCATGATTCACAATACATTACATAAAAATGAATATTAAAATAGTTGGAATTTAAATTTGACATAAAGTTATGTATATGTCATAATGTAATGAAGTTTTAATAAATAAAATTATTTGTATAAAAGTTGTTAATTATTAAGTTTTATATTTAGCCGCGTGCGTGAACCTGGTATGGTATGTGAATAACTATTTTTTCGCGATCGTCCAGAAAATGAGTTGTTCCTGATCACTTTTTACATGGAAAACACTTCTTTATTGAGCTAGCTCGGAAAATTGTCTACATGAATGTTTCCATGGCGATCATTTGTTTATTTATTTCATATTTCCCCGCAATATAAAATAAAATAATGCAAAGCTACAGATTTTTATTTATTCTTTTTTTCAGGACCCCGAAAAAAATATTGTGCGCAAATTGATATGAAAGTGTCTTTACTGGGCTCGCAAGCTTCTGAAGCTCGTATACGGCTCGCTCTGGAATATACTTCCTCACCCAATACAATATCACTCTCAGATCTTTTACTTTCCGAACCCTTGTAGACAAATTACGAGCTAGCTCAGTAACGTAGGATTTCATGATCGAAAAAGTGATCAGAAACAGCTCATTTTCTGAACAGTCGCGAAAAAATTACTATTACAATTTCAATAAATTTAGTTAAACGTTCATAAAACGGCCATTTTCACATACATAACTATTCTGTAACAAAGCGTTTAATTTTTAGAAAATAGTTAAAACCGGAGCCCAATAGAAATAGATTTCACAATAAAAATTCCAAGTTTTTTGGTGTATGTATATTTATTTTATTGATCAATTTTTTAGCTAAAAATTAACCACTAAGTTAAAGAATAACCCCAATTGACAATTAATAATATACAAGTAATATAAGTAATCTGATCGAATACTTTTGTTTGATATTTTTAAACACGTTATAAACTGGAAATGCACAATCGGTTTTTTGACTAAAGACAATATCTGCATCTGCCTAACTTATATATATATGTATATACATACACGAGTAGTAGTTCTAATATAATAATTTAGCTATACTTACTTGTAATAAACAACGATATCAGTAGAAAAATAATTAACAATTTCATTGTACACCGTTTGCTGAGCCTGATATTGAATAAAGAAATACGAATGTTTAAAATGAAATGTTATTGATACCTATCACATGTTATACATCCTGTATTTAATGTGCGTATTTTAAATAAATAAATTTGTTTGTTTGTTTATTGACATAATTATATTATTAATATGATTAATATAATCAGTATATTATTCAATAAGCTTGTAATGACAGATGTAACTTAGAAGGTGAAGTTTACAGCACGAGTCGCATGTGAGTTTTGTTATTTATCCGAACGAATTACAAAAATTACGAGCAACTGGAATGAGTACTATTTTTTACCTCTCGCTAAGAGAGGTATTGGATTCATGCTAAAAATCGCATATCCAGATTTTATTGAATAAGCACGTTTTAAGGTCCCTACAATCCGATTTTAACATTTTTACGATGATGTCTGTGTGTGTGTGTGTGTGTGTGTGGATGTGTGTGTGTGTGTGTATGTGTGTGTGTGGGATGTTGGAAGGACGGTTACTCAAAAACTATAAGACTTAAAATTTGTTTAACAACGTATTTCCCAATCGGACATTCATGGGAAGATCTGAAAAGGTTTTGGTAATAATTGGACAACCGGAAGTAGACGATTCTTGAAAAAAAATCTTCTAAATATTATTTTTTGAAAATTTTTCATGGTAATATTAAAGAAAATTAAATTCTCTATCTGATACATTTAAATATTTTATTATATATTCCATAGATTTAGAGATAAAAGAAGTATAATATATAAAATAATCTGTTGTAATAAATTTGACAGCCGAAAGAATGCCATGAAAATTGAAATTGTTTGTAACTGACAGATAAATGTCAGTGTCAGAAATCCGGAGACATTACTAAACACTTTTTCTGGTAAGTACATACATTATATTATTTCTAAATGCATTAATAGTTAAATATTTATAGGTATATTACACATACCCTTCATATATACTGTTATTTCTGACAATGATTTGGAATCATCTCGAGAAAGAAAGGTTGGACAAAATTTCTTCATAGAATGACTTTAAATTTAAAAAATCTAAATATATGGAATAATTTAAAAAATCTAAATATATGGAATACATATAAGTAGAATTTTTGATGTAGACTGTAAGTATACAAGAAATGTTAAATACATTAGGGCGCGAGCAGTCATGTGACTTTGTTGGCCTTGACAAGCAGATATGGGAGCCCATGTCAGAATTATAGCTAGTAATTATGTACATAGATGTCATATATCATAATTTCACATTCTAAATTTAATGATTTTCCAATTCCATGTGGTTTATTTTCCTCGACAAGTAAATTCCACACTCCTGATGACAAATTAACTACGTGAATTTAGAAAATCTTGAAATTTTTAATGAAAAGTTCTGACATTTATGTACATAATTAATAATTATCATTCTGAAACGGGCCCCCACGTCTGCTTGTCAAGGCCATCAATGAAACATGACTGTTCGCGACCTATACTTATGTAATCAAAAAAAGACAGTGGCGAGAGGTATTGTGCTGGCCACAACAGATTTTTTTTCTACGACGTTTCAACAAATTTCACTTCTCGGTCTCGACAAATTCTTAACTTTTGACATTTTAAAATAAATATGACAATGTAAGTATGGCATTTTTCGGGAGCATTTAGCAGTGCATAGTTGTATTTTTCGAGTCATCTTACCAGTGGCGGCTTGTCAGGGTAGGCAGGTGAGGCAGTGCCTCACCGGAAAAGAAATAAAGCTGTAAATAATGTAAAGTAGTATGTAAATTAAAATTTAACTTATTCCGCTAATGCTTGTCTTTATAAATATCAAAAGAATTTAAGCCACCACCATAACTAATATGTAATGCAGTTCACCTAATTTACACCCTATAAAGTGCTTCTCGAAATGATAGTATACTGCCTAATGTTTTTGATCCAGTTAGTAATTCCGATAAGAAATACGTGTGCTAGAGAAAGAGCTGGTTTTGCGGCATGCCTAAATGAGAAATGCAATCAGTGCTTAAAGGATAAAAGATAGCCACTTTAATTTCCACGCGATCCTACAGAGGCCGTTACCATACTTTCAAGACATCTATCATCTACTTCATTTTGCATTAATTGTATATTCTTGCAAATAAGATTGAAGATTGAATAATAATTAATACTAATATTATTTACTGCATTATGAATTCAAATTCAACAATGAACAAACAACTTGCATTGCAGTAAGTATTTAATTCTTTTATTTTTTTCGTTGTTTTTATGTTTTACGTACGTAGTGTTTTTGTATTTTAAATTTTAGTTAAAACAAATAAAATGGCTTCAACTTTGACTGGAACTTCTGATACTGCTTATATAAGGCATTCCGATGACATTATTAACTTCGTAATTCACAAAAATCCATTTAGTAAATTATTGTACGAAGATAAACTATATAAAGCAAAATATTTCTACCGCTATTGATAGTGCAAGAAAAATTGAAATTCAAAATTTAAATTTGAAAGTGGAAGAAAATAGGAAAATTCTGAAAAGACTAATTGATATTTCAATTTTTTTATGTACACAAGAATTACCATTTAGAGGTCATAATGAAACCGAAGAATCTTGTAATAAAGGTCATTTTAAAGAATTAGTTTTACTAATGAGTAAACGAGATGATAAATTAAAAATATTTTTGAAGAAAGATATCAATAATAAATCGGTATTTTGTGGTACCTCCAAAACTATTCAAAATGATTTAATAGATTGCATTCATTTTGTTATAAATAAAAAAAATAGACTACGAAATTATTAAATCCCCTTTTATTTCTTGGCAAGTAGACGAAACTATATACCGATATTAGTTGTAAATCACAATTATCAGTAATTTTACGTTATGTAAATGTAAATCCCGGTAATGTGAATGTGGTAGAGAGATTCATAGGATTTTTTGACGTAAGTGCCGGACGCTCTTTCCTAAAATGTTCTGTGATCAGGCAATTTATTTTTGTACATGAAAGGGGATAAATACGCATTTGCACATCCCTTGAAAAATGTAACTTTCAATTATAAAGCATTTGGCCTTGAATGAAAAAAAAATTGCCTCACCAAAATTTTAGTGCACGAGCCGCCACTGCATCTTACATATATGTATTTGTACCTAAGGTAAAGAATTATATGTCCATTATTACAAATTTTAACAAAGATAACAGAATTTAATTTAAGATTTACTAATATTCTATCTTTTAATGTTTCTTTGCTCCAAACACTTCATAAAGTTTTACGGGACAGATAATATTTGAAGAAAACTGATTTTCCATGTATAACGCCCATGTCACTGATTCTTGTATTCACTCTGTGTAATAGTTGAGCAATATACTACGAGAGTCACATACTTGTGGTTCATATTTGTCCCGACATCTAACCGCTTGTTTGTATATTATTAATATTATTATACTTGGCGTTGAATCGTCAAGGACGTTGATGTTTATATTTATTACTGATATTCTAATAATATATATATATATATATTAGATAATAAGTTGTTAATTTTTGTATGTTCAGTGTTTTTTGTATTAAAGTTAAATTAAAAGTATATTACCGTCTTATATTTTGTATTTTATGTTTTCTCTTCTATCTTCTCTTTAATTTCGACATATTTTTTAGAAAATTATTGTAAATATGTTCAAACTACAGTTTATTTTTTAAAGATGTTTGAGTAAGGGCATATATACGATGTTTGAATTAACAAGTTGCCATAAATTTATCTCTCTCATATTGCATTGACAAGAAGGGCGCGCGATAATTACGGATATAACACGCTTGTCTTTCAAAAATTTATATTGTTTTGAGTAAGTTACGACATGCCATTTTACGAGACACGTCCAGAAAATAAGAGCACTGAACCTCAAAGGGGTTTTTTTATGACTACTTTAGCAGCACTACTTTTAAAGTCAAACACTTGGGAATATAATGTGGGTTCGTTCATCTCACTCAGTTCAAAACTATCTTTGTCGTGCCGTCTTGAGAGGAAAGGAGAGTAATCCGTTAATTGAAAACCCTGAAAAGAAACTATGTGGAACTATACAAACAAAGCAGGAGGAATGCTAATGAGGGAAATGAGTTTGTTGCATGACAATGTCCCGTTTCCACGCAGCCCGTGTCAAAACGCAACTATTGGACTCATTCGGTTGGGACATCAACCATCCAGCTTACAGTCCAGATCTGGCGCCTTTAGATTTTTATCTCACCTTTCTGAAGCTGTTTATCGGTGGAAAAATGTTTTCAACCGACGACGATGTCAACAATGCCATCGAACAATGGCCCAGAGAGTTGGCGGGAAACGTCTTCAACGCAGGTATCAAAAAGCTCGTCCCTCGATCCACAAGTGTATCAACCTGGAAAAATATTGTGAACGGCAACCTCTATAATTCTGTAATTTTTAAAATTTATTGATTTTTCTAATTTTAAAAAATTGAGTAGATACCCTTTTACCTGGACTAAAATTTTAACTCATACAACTCGAAGTTGACCTTGATCAGGCTCTTTAAAAAATTAACATGTAGTTGTCTTAAAAACTGAAGAAAATTCTCCGTTTAATTTCATATTTATCATTCACAATGGTACTAAAATTGATTAACTAAGTTCTATCTAATTTAAATTTTTAAACTTAATTTCAAACGACAAATAGTAAATAGCTGTTTAAAATGATATAAATTTAGTTTAGCACGATCTAAGTACCTAATATGCTTATTCTCAATAGTTCTAGCCCAGCCCTTGTATTATTTATTAATGTTTTAATGAAATTTACTATAAAACCTTACAATAAACTATATTTTACTAAATACTTCTTCCACAACACAAATATTTAGATACATATATACCAACATGAAATTATCTCCTCTTCGAACAAATATGCAGCAATTACAAGAGTTTCCATAATTAACGGACAACTAAGTTGCAATTTGAATGACATCATTCACTCCAGTTTGCTCATTTGTCAAAACATTTATCATTAGAGAGTCTGAATAGCAAGTGTATCATCCTACAACAAGAATGCACCTGCAAACGTGGAGTGGGACTGGAGGGTGTACGTCAATACTAAGATAAACTTGTCGCGCATTAGCGTTCCAACATTCGTTAATCCGTCATTTGTAATGGAAATCTCGTACAAACAGCCCCAGACGACCAAGACGCCGTTGATTTTCTCTGCAATCGCAATTAAATTTACACAAAGATTGCTACGTCTGACAGGACTGAACCGAATGCAACTGCCATCTGCTGGATAGTGACAACATTAAAGAGATGATTAATTTTCTAATTACATGTGATTCTCTAAGAACAAAAGCGTGTAATGTGTAATTGTTGTCTTGACATTACATATTCAACAGAATAATGTTGCAATAATTACATTTCTGAGAAAGTCTAACTACACATTTTATTAGATAAATTGTATAGGTACTGTAGACTACAATTCACAATTTTCATATAAAATAATCTAAGAATTTATTAATATTTTACCAGCGTATCTCCTTCGCTCATGTTGCTTATATTATTCCGTAGCGGTGACATGACACTCATAACGCGGTTGGCAGATTTCACTTTTTTTGATTTGACCCACAGCTTACACTCACATGAAATTCCTCTAAAATTTTAAACATCTGAAATCGGCTCATTTCTTTATGGAACCCAAACACAAGAACAACAAAACTACATAGTAAATTTTATATTTTTACAACTTTTGCGATTAGCAATTTAGATTTGAACACATGCATATTATATAGTTTATTCAATAATTTTATAAAAATACCTTCGAAATAACTCGCAGCAAATTTACCTGCACACTCTACGCAAAGAAGTTAACCTAAAAGTTATACGAACTTACCACACCCTATGTAAGTTATTCTGAAACGCAAATCACAGAACTTGTAATAAATAGTAGTACAAAATACTGCAGTGGTTGAAAGTTCTCACGAGAACTCATCAAACACGGTTTGTGCAGCCGAAGCCATGCATTTCATGCACCGAGAAACTTAGTTTCCACTCGTAACTTGCACTAATATGCGGAAACATCGCACTATTATTCATATCCCGACTGCTCAGAACACAACTTGTAGCTCTTTACGGTTCTTTTCGAGCCCTACACTTTAAATATTATGATTTAATTAGTATCATACACAAATATTTAATTATATACAGAAGTTTGTTAAGTAATAAAATAAAATGGGATATGTGAAAATATTTTTTTCTACTACCACTACTGTAAGAGGATCATTACTGAACAGACTACTAACAATGTAAGTTCGTTCTTATGAATAGTGTTACGTAATGAAATTTCATTACGTAACACTGTTACGTAATGAACAGCAAATTTAAGTTGGCAGGACTGATTGTCAAACTGTAAAAAATGATTAAAATTTGATATATAAAATTTAAGATTTAAATATAATAGAATGAAATTTATCTGACATACATATAAATACATATTTTTTTGGGTTATTATATTAATATTATATTATATCAACAATACATATTTCATTTCAATCAAATTTGTAGTAGAGAACTATTTTTCATCGTATATCCCTACACATAGCAGTAACCATGTTAACATCGTTGCGAAGTTTTATTTTTGTAAATAAAACGTTTCGAAGTGCTGCTTTTTTGTGTGATTACAAAAACATATACTGAGGTAATAATTATTATTATAAACAAAATTAGTTGATAATATGATTTGTAATTTGTAAGTAATGCAATAAAAAAATAATTAATTTATAACTATGTATCTGAATTTTGCTTCAATTTAGAAATATTAATGAGTGGTCGTAGAAAAAGTATAGTACATAATTCGAGATGTAAAGCAATTACTCACTCGTAAAATTACAAACTCGACGCTACGCGTCTCGTGTGTCAATCATTTTACTCGTACGTAATCTGCTTCTTACATCTCTCATTACGTAATATACTATTATTTAGTCTATTTCATTTTAGTTAAAAATGTATTTTTTGCTGGCTTGACATTAAAAGTGCGAATTTTTGACAGCTAGCAATCTGTAAAAATGTCACTTTTACTCCCTATTGTTGCTATTTACATATAGCACCCGCTCAACAAACGCATAGCACTATAATTTGATGGCGATAATTTTCAAAATAGGTACTTATTAGTAAGAGTAGTGAAAAATATCAGTAAAGTAAAAGAAGAATGAGCTAGTAAACAAAGTAGGGTAATGGTATACCGTATGGCCTGATTCATACCTACCGTATTTAGATATTTGAGTTATAATGTGATCTACTATAACCCGCAAAGAATTTCAATATTTACTCAAAAACGCTGAAATCTAAACTTGAAATCCCCAAAACACTTTAAACTTAAAAAAAATCTGATGTGACCAACACAATATCTCCCGATTAATTTAATTTTTATTCATGTAAATACTTAAAATTAGATTAATTTTAAATACCGGATTCGATCCCGACCGACGCCAAATATTTCGAATTTTAAATGGCACAATAACTCCTGTGGTGAACTCTCCACGCCAGCAATAAGTTCTCGTGAGATAACACCTGGTAAACGCCCGCACGGTACAAATATGTCATCATCGGTACCGAAATCTGTGTACAAAGCAAATTGGCAGACCCAGCAATGGGTAATATGCCGTGATGATATATTTATTTTATTTATTTATATACTTACCTATATTCATTGCTGGCGAGGAGAGTGCATCCGAGGGGTCAATTTTGTGCCATTTAAAATTCTAAAATATTTGGCGTCGGTCGGTATCGTACCCGTTCTCCTGATTCGCGTGAAGTGACGCCTGGTGTAAACGCCCGCACGGAACAAATATGTCATCATTATCACCGACATCTGCTTACAAAGCAAATTGGCTCACCCAGCAATGGGTATTATGCCGTGACGATATATTATATATTTTTATTATCTTACCTATAATCCTACATATTTACTTATGCTGGAAACTGTATTAAGTTCCTTTCCATATAATTATTGTTCCGTTTTAAAACGTTAATATTATTATTTGAAATGATTACTTTGTTGACAGTGACATATATCTGTCAGTTATAAATATTTGAGATCTGAATTGTGTAACCATGTGTATGAGTTGTGTTTAAAGCGTAGGATCCGGGATTAAAATTATAGATAGTTTTATAAAATTATCCATAAAATATATAGAAAAAGTATTAATGCAAACCTGTAGAAAAGCCAGATTTATATATAACATAAATCTCGAAAAAATAACATTTAAAGGTATTTTTCGAAGAAAAACTATTTTGAGCTTCGAGTAAAGTGCCATTTTTGGTTATCTGATTTACTCCAAAATCGAATGGCATCTTTCCATATAAGAGTAAGGTAGAAATACAAGGTTTAAAATTTTTCTGAACGACAGTATTTGAGTTAGAGCGTAAAGAGGATCCACACACACACACACACACACACACACACACACATACACACACACATACACACACACACACACACACACACACACACACATGCGCACACACACACATACATACACACAGACATCATGGTGAAAATGTTAAAATTGGATTGTAGGGACCTTAAAACGTGGTTATTTACCAAAATCTCTATATGCGATTTTTAGCACGATCCCTATACCTCCCTTACCAAGGTTAGCGGAAGGTAAAAACAATACGAGTATTTACATAACCTCACCCATTTCTTAGAGCCAGACCTGTTCACAGTGCTAACATCAAACAATTACTATGGTAATATTTTAATAAAAATTACAGCTATCAATAAGTAGTTATTTAATTATCAAGTTTGTGAATATAATAAAGACGTTTTGACAACAGAAGAGTGAGTTAAAATATTTTTCTATTGATCATAAATTGTTAAATTTGAGAAAATCTAATTTTATTCCATGACATTTGTTTAGGTTAGTATTGTTCGACACAAAGTTTTGAGATTGTTTATCAGTGGTCCAAGGTACCATAGCAACATTACTTATTCTAAAATTGTTCATTATCAGAAAATCATACATTAATAGGAGTCATTAATATGTCATTTTGTATACATTAGTGAAACACAAATAAATGATAAATGGAAAACACAAGGGGTGAAAATTATTTAATCATTGTTTCATAGTTATAATTATTATATTTGCCTTCTACATTTAATTACTGTATTTTAACAGTAAGAGAACATAGACAAGAAACTATACATCAATAATAAATTTAACAATTATCTCTTTATTGATGTTATTATCTTCCATTTTTTTCAAAAAAATCTATCTTGACAGTGCACACCAAAATTAAGTATTATATCATACATGGAAGTTATTTGCAAAAATTAAAATCACCAAAATGTAGCTTTTTACCAATATCTAGTAATTTGTATATATTTCCGGTAAAACAAATACATCATTAGTGGTCTCCTAATCAATCAACTTTTGTCTAAATTCGTATATCTTATAGTTCTAGAAATCCCTATGTTAATCGTTGACGGGACACTATAAATATTTTCTTTATATTTTATAACGTCACATTGGTACTACATTAAAAATAAAATCTGATGTGGCCAGCACAATACCTTCCGTCAATCCTGTGTATTATGTACAAATTCCATACATAAATTTTCTTGCAAAAGATTATAAATTTTTGGTATTATGTGATTCCCTTTCTCGGCAACTGAATTCCATACTCCTGATAACAAACAAACCACATGAAATAAGAAAATTATGAAATTTTGATTGAAAAATTATAACACTTGTCAGTTATGGACATAATTAATTGCTGTCATTTTGACACGGGTCAAAGTCATGTTACTGCACGCGCCCCATACATAAATTTTCTTGCAAAAGATCCTATATTTCCAGTAAAGTTATTTCATTATCAAACTATGCAAATTGCACTTGACACTGACATCTTCTTCTTCTTCTTTAGTTTTTCCCATTCGTTAGGGGGTCGCTATTTTTTATTTTCTTCTTCCACTCATTTTTGTTGCGTGTCGTCCTCATTCAGTTCCTTTTCTCTCAAGTCTTCTACAATACAGTCTTTTCATCTTATATTTGGTCTTCCTATGTTTCTTCCACCTTCTATTAATATATTCATCTCTCCTCATGACATGTTCAAACCAATATGTAATCGTCTCTCTTATATCTAGAAACTTCTAACACTAGAGTTACTTCCCTTATTCTTTCATTGATTTCATTTTATTGATACTGACATCTGTCAATTTGAATTACCTGAATATATTAGCAGTTTCCATGGTTAAGTTAGCATAGCTGGCTGAATTATGAAATTTATATAAAATTTATTATCGTTATGCTTCTTTAACTCTATATCTGTTGAATATCAAATATAAAATGCAATCAAATCGTATAGACAATAATATATTCTTTAAGTTATAATAACATTTAACTGATTTTTTCAAGAAAAACTGTTAAAATCTTCAAATAAGGGTACTTCCGGTTGACTAATTATAACCAAAATCTAAACAGGTCTGCATATGGTTGTAAGGAAGAGGAATACGCAAGAATTGTAATTTTTGGAACTCTAGTATTGGAGATATCGTGCCCGAAAACGCGGTCCCACACATACACATACACACACACACACACACATACACACACACACGCACACACGAACACACACACACACATACAGACATCATCGTAAAAATAGTAAAATCGTATTGTAAAGACCCTAAAACGTGCTTATTCAATGAAAACTCACCACCGAATTTTTTGACCAAAGACAATACCTTCCTTACCTAGAGGTGACGGAAGGTAATAAATCTGTATTTAATAGTTTTTATATACCAAATAAGATAAGGTTTATGTCCATGTAATACGCATTTATCATCGTCAAATATAAAAGTATTAAAATTATATCTGTTGTTTTTTGTCACAAAGTAAAACTAAAATTTACAAACTTTCGCCACGTAAATATATATTGATCTATTTTTTTATTGTTCGCAATAAAATTTATTGCATGTCATGTAAATAAAAAGTTTATGACTAATGTATAACATTTTCCATATATTTCTTTCAAAATATGCATAAACATTTTATGTGCTTTATAAATCTGTACTACTATAGATAAAATAGTAATTTTTAAGCGAATGGCGTAAACAAGAGTAAATAACACTTTAGGTAGAGAATAAAATCAGATAACATAAATAAATTCTTCTTTCTGCTTAGGATCTTAAATAAAAAGAAACTCCACGTGTAGTTTGTAGCAAATAATTTAGATACATTGTTTTGGAGAAATGGGTAAACAAAGCTTGAAGTTTTTTTTTGCTAACTATTTATTGCTGAATTCTCAGCACTTATAGTTCGTAAGGGCAATGGAACGAGCAGAACTAAAAGCCGTTTAATCCAGTTAATTTATAGTTAGTTTCGTCAGGGACAAAAACATTGGAACACTTAAATTTCCATTGTTGAAAACGTATTACTGGCATGCAAAATGAAAAACAAAACACAAAAAGCAAAGGAAGCGCACTGAACAAAAAACGCGCTGTAAATCGTGCGTGGTGTAACTGGCCATACTTCCGGTGGACAGTAATTTGATTAGGCGGACGCAGATGGCCTAAGCCGGACCGGAGTCGAGCCTTGCCGTTCCGGTTCCGGTAATTGCTCTGCATTTAACGGTCCGCAGACTCCGGAACGACGTAAAAATGTTAGTTATTTACTACCCCGCTGCCTGTAATTCGCGAAAATTACATGTAAATTATAAAGTGCAACTTCGACCATATTTTAAACATTACGAGCACAGAAATGAATTCCGCTTTTACTTATAACTTTGCTGCAATTCCAACTGCATTGCATTGCAATGTTGTTGCGCCGATCTTTAATTAAAAAACTTCAACATTTTTCTAAAGTTTCTTCTCAATATCCAATCTCTTCAAAACAACAATAAAAAAAATTAATATTACGGGTACTTGCATTGCACATCTCTGATATTATAATTTCATATTTTTACATCTCACATTTTGTACTGTTCAACGACCAAGCAAAGTAACATTTTATTAAAAAAAGATTTGTGAACACAAACAGATATTTTGATACAACACAAACCTGATCATAAAATATTTTTTTGTTGTTTGATACTCCTATAATAATTAATTTATTGTTATATTTATATTTTTTCCAGTACCTACTTTCAAAGCGATAACTTTATCTACTGATATCTCTTTAATTAACACTACAGGAGGCGCGCAAAATATTAGAACGCAAGAGGACGCGTCGGTCTGAGAGGCCGAATAAATGATCTTAATTTTGCATTTGTTCATAACAATTATCCCATGACATAATTATTTACGAAAACAGTGTACACTCAAATCGGACATGCAGCCAATGCACGTCATTAATAAAAGTAACTAGATGTGTGACATCATGAACTGGTACGTTTACATAGGTTTGAGAATCGTAATGAAAAAAGTTATACAGGTTGTATACAATTGTATTTCAAACTGTCATGATATTTTCAAAAAATAATTTTGTTTCACACTGTAATAAATACGACATATTAACGAAATTGTCAATAAATGTTCATAATATGATTAAGAATAAAAGTAAAATAAAGATAACATTACTAATATCAAGCTTTTATTTATAATACAATAGTTGAAGTCTAACCAAAGGGGGGTGATTTAGTTCAATATTGTATCATTCATATAATATTTTTCAATTGAACTGAAAGTTGACATCTTATGTTTGGTTATTTATAAATTACTAACGTGTTACTATATATTCATGAGCTTATTTGGCAATTTAAAAAATAACAATAGTTTATTTAACTAAAACAGTATATAAATACGAGCACAAAAAATATACAAAATTGAACTATAATATATAATACTGTATAAATATTGAATTGAAAAATATATTTAATATACCGCTTTCCACCTTCAGTTTTACGTTTTACACTTCTTGTATCAGAATCTTGCCATGATGTGCCACCCGATACTTTTTGTAGTCTTGAAAAAGATTGATTTATAATAAGCAAGAATGGAAATAAAATGTCACAACGATGAAAAATATTTCAAACACGATGCAATTCATATTGTCAAATAATAACCTTGAAAGTATAAATCAAGGAGGAACGTATAAACATACTAATTATCAATGTTGCCAAGTGTAGCAACAAATAAACGAATAATATAAGGTAGATGTACATTATTTATATATTATTCATATCATATATGACAAATTATTAACTCTACTATACATCCTAATAATAATTCTACAAGCCCATATACTTTTTAACAATTAAAAATGACTGAATTTTTTTCAATTTTCCATATTAGTGATTTTAATGTAGTCAGGTTTTCCCCTGAAGTAATGACGTGCATTGGCTACATGTCCGATTTGAGTATACTTATATGATTTTTATTAATGGCAATATATATTTTGACAAAATTTAAGATGAATAATCAATTAAAAAAAATATACAAAAGATTTTTAACTTATAATAATTATAATTTGAAAATTAACTTAAAAATTAATAACTATATCTAAATGAAGAGTTAAATAATATAATCGATAAAAAAATCTCTGAATCACACAGATTAATTTTGAACAAGCACAGCAATAATAACATATTTTTCTGTTCATTTTTAAAATGCACGAGAAATATCTAATCAATCTTTCCTTTTATACATACATAATTTTAAGCATATTTAGTGTTCTCGACATATTTTCCGTATCTGCTCGTACACATAAGAAGTTCATGTAACATGTCTTCTAAAAGTATAATATTAAACTGTTAAATGATATAGAACAATATAAGGATCACGAAACCAAGCTTTTTTATGTATTTCAGAACAGTAAGGATAAGCGAATTATGATTTGCAAGGGCTCCCCGGTCTCTCGCACCAAAAACAGCTAAAAAATTGTTATGTTTATTCGCACTGACGTGCTACAATGTAATGAAGCATAGACTAACAATCAGGCAGCTACTGAAAATTACAGGTCAATACAAGAACAGAAACAATTGAAATAAATAAAAATATATGTTGCGTCGGTCTAGGTCAGTGGTTCCCAACTGATGGTACGCGAGAACATTTTGTGTGGTATGCAGAACGATTCAATAATAATACAAAACAAAAAATACTGGGTTAAAACTTACAACTTTTCAGAAAAAGGCGTGCCAGAAGATGTGGAAGCAAAGGAATGTTTCTTAAAATAATCAGCGACAACTCAATGAAAAACTTTTTTCAGTTTTTAGTTAAGCAGTAAATTTTTTAACTCCATTTGTAACAACTTATTTATGTGAATAGAATTTATTTGACCCCCCTTAAAAAGTTATAAAAACCAGTGGTATGCCACGACCCTAAAAAATCTCAGGTGGTACGTAAGTATAAAAATCTGATGTGGCCAACATATTATCTTCCCTCAATCCTGTGTATTACGTATAAATCCCATATGGCGCGAGCAGTCACGTGATATGCTGACCTTGGCAATCAGATATGGGGGCCCGTATCAGAATGACAGCTATTAATTATGTCCATAAATGACAAATGTCATAATTTTTCATTCAAAATTTCATTTTTTGGTATTTTATTATTCCTTTTCTCGGCAACTGAATTCCACACTCCTGATAACAAATAAACCACATGAAATAAGAAAATCAGGATATTTTTAATGAAAAATTAGGACATTTATCAGTTATGGACGTAATTAATAGCTGTCATTTGGATAAGGGTTCCCATATTTATAGTCAGCAAAGTCACGTTACTGCACGCGCCGTATACATAATTTTTCTTGCAAAAGATCCTATATTTCCAGTAAAATTATTTCATAAACAAACTATGCAAATTGCACTTGACACTTACATCTTCTTCTTTAGTTTTTCCCATTCGTTAGGGGTCGCTATTTTTTATTTTCGTCTTCCACTCAATTCTGCTTGGTGTGTCGTCTTCATTCAGTTCCTTTTCTTTCAAATCTTCCGCAATACAGTCCTTTCATCTTATCTTTGGTTTTCCTCTGTTTCTTGAACCTTCTATTACATGTTCAAACCAATGTAATCGTCTCTCTTGTATCTTTCTATAGGAACTTGTAACACTAGAGTTATTTCCCTTATTCTTTCATTCCTTACCCTATCTTTCCGTGTCTTCCCCGACAACTATTTCAACATCCTCATCTCTGCCATATTCATATACTTTTCATTGATACTGACATCTGTCAATTTGAATTATCTGAATATATTAGCAGTTTCCATGGTTAGCATAGCTGGCTGATTTACGAAATTTAATATCTTTATAATTCTTTAACTCTATATCTGTTGGATTTGAAGTATAAAATGCAATCAAATCGTATAAAAAATAATATATTCTTTAAGTTATAATAATATATAATTGCGTTTTTTCAAGAAAAACTGTTAAAATCTTCAAATGGGGGTACTCCCGGTTGACCAATTATAACCAAAATCTAATCTCTTCTTCTTTTGGATGTAAACTTGAGGAATATGAAAAATATATAATTTTTGGAATCGCGGTATTGCAGTTATGCGAGCCGAAACTTTCGTCACACACACACAGACACACATAATACATACAGACATAATCGTAAAAATGGTACAATCGTATTATATGGACCCTAAAACATGCTTATTCACCAAAAACTCATGATTGATTTTTTTTACCAAAGACAATACCTTCCTTACCTGAAGGTAACATAAGGTAAAAAGTTGGGAATCACTGGTCTAGGTGTCTACGAAATCTCGCGCGCTCCCACCCCCTGTAAGGTTAAGCAACACTTTAATTATGAAATCACGAAATTCTCGTTAATAACTACAAAAATGTAATGTAAATGTCATTCACATTTAGCTTCTTGGCTGGAGAACACCGAAACTGGTCACAAACACCGGAGTATAGATTAATTTAGAGCGATGAAGCAAAATTTGACATTTGTGTAGGTTGCACGCGCAAATTAGTTTTGTATACATCTTCAGAGGCTTAATTCAGCGGCCTAGCGTCGCCGGGGCAAAGGGGGCATTTTGCTAGAGGTGGCATATTCCCTACATTGAATTAATATTACGGAGACTAGAGAAGATCCAACACCGCAAAACGTCCGAAACAATTCACGGCGCAGTGGCTACTGCGTAGAGTATATGCTCGCACAAAAAAATATACTGGAACAGTCAGTAGTTTTTTGAATAATATTTATTATAATTTTCAATTAACAATAAATTTTCTTAAATACTGTTTTTAGATAATAATTGATTAATATTAGATTTCAAAACATGTTTTCGCAATTCAATTTTGTTTCCTAGTTTGTAAGAATTTTAAATTTTGGAGAAAAAAATCTCTGCAGCTTAATATTTTCTTCACTCTAGAATTTTTTTCTTTGTAATAATATCATTATTTTGTAGGAGGGAGGGACGGCACACTTGACATTTGCCCTGAGGATAGAAACCTACGCTACGCCACTGAGGCTTGGTAAAAAAGTCAATTTACGAACGTCTGTTAGGGATGTGTATTTAGAAAAGATGTGAGTAAATTATATTTTATTGATGGCATTAGGTAACTCGTGGAAGCACAAAGACATTCTTGAAGATTTATTTTTTCTGTGAAACGGCTGAAGGCGACTCTATCGTCCAGTAGGACGGTATACCATGTCAGACGGCAAAAATTATTCGAACAGGAACATGAAATATTAATATTATGAAAAAACCACTCCATAAAAATTACGCGTATGGTACTTTAATTAAAAACTTCCTTACAGGACATATGAGACAATACTCTACAAGAAGAATGTGCAGCACGGTATTTGATTTTCTCCAAACTATAGGCCTATCTTATTATCAAGGAATGGTTGTTCTACAACATACCGAAACAACTTAAAACACCTCCCCTGTCTCCTGATTTCAATTCCATTGAGAATTTATGGTCAGAACTAGATAGACAACCCTGCAAAAATTATTTTCCACTATTTAGCAACTCCGGGAGAATTTGACTGAAAAATGGCAAAAAATACCACCTTCCATACCATCTAGTTTAATAAAATCAATGCCTATGCTACTGGAAGTTGTAATTAAAGCCAATGAGTTTCCCACTAAATATTAAAATGTAGTATTATACGTATATGTTAAATAACTTTATAACTATAGGTGTACGAATAATATTGTCTCAATTTTTGTATATAAATTGTTTTTAGCACTATTACATAGAGTAATTTTTTTATTTTTATGACAATCATTTGATTCTGATATACCGAAAGAAGACTATGATTTTTTGATGAATATCTCTTTTGCGAACCCTTCTTATTTTACATTTTACTGATAAAAGTATACGAATAATTTTGTGAGCCACTATAATTTTTAATCGACCCAGATGTTCAAATCTCTGATAAGGCATGGCTCTTGTGTGTCTTTTATTATTTCATATTCATTAACATCGTATATAAAATGCAACAATACAAATAATTTCGAAGAAAACTGTCTCGTACCCATCAATATCAACGCTGATGTATAATAATAATAAAAGTGTGTAATACTAATTAAATTAAATAAATATAATTTGTTAATGTCTCTACTTAAAAATGTCGGCCGGCCGAATGGGTATGGGCTCGTGTAAGCAGTAAGTTCGGCGACTCTAAATTAAGTATAAGTTTACATACATATAAGACCTAAACATGTACAACAGTTTCCATTTTTAAAACCATTCTTCTAGCAATGCAGATACCATTATATGAAAATATTTAAAACATAAATAAATGGTTTGTCATGCCAGAGCTGTTATTCCAAATTTGCTAAGATTCGCTACACATGGGTCATACCATGACTGTCAGTCTACTACATTTTGAGCCGATAATTTTGTGTATACGGAAATTTGCCGTTGATTATCACTTTACAGAAACGTGCAACGATAATAATTATATTATGAGAAGACAATGAAGATGTTCCAAAAAAGACAACATCGTTTTATAAAATCAATATTTGCGCCTTCGTCTACGGTTTTTGTAAAGTGAACCATTTCCTGGAAGCATCTCATTTCTTGAATTTGTATTCTTTAATTTTATTTACCACATAACCTGGCAGAGATTTATATAAATTTATAAGCTCTGTCATAAATCCTACTAAATTTAATTTTGAATTGGAAGACATTATTTATTTCTCTAATCAACCCAAGTGTTGCGTTTGCGTACTAGCACACGAACATGTTGGTGAAGGCTTAGTACGCATACGCTCGAGCAGGATGATAATTGCTAACCCACACACGATCAGTTTTGACATATCAGTCTAGGCTTGGCATTAAAAATCCAACAAGCTATCATGCTTAACTTGAATGTCCCATACACGGTCAATTTTGACATGAGCAGTTTAACTGACAAGCCCGCCATCACACCGGGCATGGTCGTGTACGGGCAGCATAAAACTAAAAAAAATACCTAATGAACGTGTTAGTAGTAATAATAATTTCATATTGTAGAACAAGAAAAAAGGTTAAGCAAAATGTAATTAATAGTAGCTTTATGATTTCCCCATAAAGTTATGTAATCCTAAGATGAATGTAAAATTATATCCGTACACAACGCGTTTCATTTGACATTGTTTAATATCAATATATTTACATATTGTGCAATTAATTTTTGATTATTGATCTCATATTATGAGTAGAGATTATTTTAATCAAAATATTCTTAAAATAACTACTTCTGTGTAAATAATCCTCAAATAATTTTGTAAAATCCCATTAAAAAAAAACTGTTACGGATTGTAGTTCAAACACTTGGTTTCTTCATATTTGAACAAAAAAGATGTAACATCAATTTTCAATACATACATACATACATACATACATAAAATCACGCGTGTCCCACTTAGTGGGTTCGCACAAACCCGATAACAATAAGAACAACATCAACATCATACAATTTTCAATATATTTTTATTAATAATAGCAAGGTTAAAGGCATCGTCCTCAAAATGTTAATATCGAATTCCGAGAATATTTCAAAGTGCTTATATATTAAAAAAAATTATACATCTTTAGCAAAGACTACTTTCCTTCTCTTTCTTATGATATTACGATTACTTGAGTCAACCTCTACTACACCGAATCCAACAATTTCTTTTGTAAATTTCTGCTTGAGAAGCCATACAGAATGGATATCAAACTTTGAAATTTATTTCAAAAATATATGCTTTTTCAATATTTCAACAGAATATATAAAACTCAACAGTATAATATGAATTTATAGTCAATTCATCGTTGAATAAAAGTGTACGCATGTTTCGACATTCACATCTTTTCAGTGGCACATCAGCTTGCATTAAAAATTCCGTAAGCGTGTTGCAGGTCTAGTGTGAATTTGAAATTGTCCTTTTCTCCACCCTCGACCATGTCGTTTCGTGTCACTCTCACATCGTTACCGAAAGCTAACAACCTTGGAATATGACGTCACACATTGACATAGTAACGGGCGCTAGTGTAATTGAATTTCGGGTATGTACCGCGCGAGTATAACGCATAGCTGGTATTTGAGTTTGCTGCCATCTATGTTTATACACTACTGTTCCTTTATACAATTTCTACTGTTGTATACTACTCTGTCTTACCTCTTGCCGTTGCAGGCAACTTCCTAACTCCAAGGCGGAGGCGGAGCAGGCTTTGTATACTGTAATTGAAGCCCTCTGACATTGTAATTGTCATTTTGACGTCGTATTGTTTGCCGCTGAAGCTGACGTTGCGTCTTTTGCTTTTTTGCTCGTCTCTGACTGTCTGTTATTGTGCTAAACATTGAAAGCGCTGCAATACTATCAAACACTGAGTATCAATTATCCACGGATTTCTTTGTTGTTTGTTTTACTGTTTTTGTATCTCACATGTATCTTCTTCGTCACTTTGAAATTTATATTAAAGTTTTCTGTTACAATAATATTGTATTACTGTGTAAATATATGAGAAATGTATACAGAGTATAATACGAAATCCAGAGTATAGATGTTAAATAGGACTACAGTTTTTTAGTACCTACGTTACTGCATGGAAATTATTTTACACAAAATAACTAATACGAGTATGTATAACAACTACAAAAAAGAAAAAATAATTTTTGTACAATCGATTTTTTTAAATATTTACTGATTGGATTTCTAAGGCAGTATGTAATCTTTAGAAATTCCTGATCGGTAATTACTTAGCGACTCGAAAGCGGTAAGTAAATAAAAAATAAACGATGACAACACTCAAAGCTTACATTGAAAATGACAATTAGTTTTTTTTTTAATTTCTAATATTGTTAAATTTTAACTTTGTTATTGCGGCGATCGTGCAATAAAAAACGTATTAAGCATTTTGGCCAGTAAGTGCTTCTGACCGGTATCAGATATATTAGAGATCGAGAATACTTAAAAAACTAGTGTTTTGAACTTCTCGTGGCCGCGTGCCTGAATGTCTGGTCGCGAATCTGGGGAACCGGGTTCAATCCCGATCGACGCCAATTATTTCAAATTTTAAATGGCACAAAATCGATTCCTGTGGTGCACTCTCCACGCCAGCAATGAGTGCCCGTGAGGTGACGTTTGGTAAACGCTCGCACGGTACAAATATGTCATCATCATTACCGAAATCTGTGTACAAAGCATATTGGCACACCCAGCAACATGTTGACAACATGGTTGCTAACTATGTTAATACATAATAAAAAAAATTGTGATCACTCTGGAGACGGTCTAGATTAGATAAAAGGATATTTATTTATAACAAATGTTAGTAACAAGTTATTTATAGTGGTAACAGTGTTAATATCATTCAATTGATAGATCACGTTCCCATCGAACTGAAAAAGCTATCAGTAATACTGTTAATATCAAAATAAATTCAGCTATTTACTTACTGACAACAATAACTTCCCTAGCAACTTTTATTTTGTCCGAAATTCTGCATTTGTTTTAAATTCAATATTATAAAATTTGGAAAAAAAATAATTTCTAAAATATATTGTTCTGGGTATCATTCTGAATTGGATAATAATTTTATAACACGAGTATTTGTTCCATTATTTTATACTATAATTGAAGAATTGTTAAGGAACTTGAAAGCTAATATATGTTTATATTTTCTAGAGTTTATGCTTTTACTACAATATACTTTATAAGATAAATTTATATTTTGAATAAACGAAAAGCAGTTTCCGAAGCACAAAGAACAAAAGTTATAACGTTAACATATTATTTTGGATATTATCTTGTTGATCAAAGACCATTTCACAAGTGACGGTTACCTGAATAAATCGATCGAATAATTTTATATAGGTTTCCGAAAAAGGTTATCAGGGTTTTAATAAGAAATATTTCAATATTATCATATTTTTCTTAATTGTAATAATTAATTTTGGGAGCCCTAATTATTGTAGGCTACTTATAAAATTAGCGTAGCGATATCGTTGCCGCTTCGTGTACCGAAGGTCTCGGGTTCAAATCCCGACTAGGGTGTGGATATTTGAATGCGTCTTTATTATTTCTTCTCCACCAACAAAAACTAAGAAGAGTGTCTATGCCCAACTAAAGTAGCAGTACAGTAGAGATAAAACATTATAGCTTAGTACTTAGTGTGATATTGTGAGGACGTTAATAGCGAGGTTACTACTGGTATAGACATAGCCCAAATAATAATTATTGCAGGCTACGACGAATAATGGAATTTCTTTGGCCTCGGATACATATGAGTGATAAATTTAAAGTTTTATTAAATGTTTTGGGTTTCCAGATGATTTTTTTATCTTTCCACAAAATCCGTCCCCTTGGTATGTAGTACTTTCAGTTAATCTTAAAACGCACGCGGTCTTTTCTTGGATTGTTGTCGTTGTTAGACACATATCCACTGGAGAGTAACTTTAAAAGAATAAACATCAAAATATAACGTTGAATTTAAAGTAACAATCAATCTCCTAAATTAAAACCCAAGCAATATTTCTCAAAAATCCTGTATCTCTGATAACACCCATATAATAAGTATAATGGAGTATGTGAGAAAAATTTGAATTTTACATTATATAATGACACTAGACAAAAAATAAAATATTCGTACTTTTTAAATCGATTAATTATTTGTGTAGTTTATAGGAAAGTAATTACAAAAAATCTGTTGTGGCCAGCACAATACCTCTCGCCACTTCCTTTTTTGGTTACATAAGTTTAGGGCGCGAACAGTCATGTTACATTGTTGGCCTTAACAAGCAGATGTGGGGGCCTGTTTCAGAATGATAATTAGTAATTATGTACATGGATGTCAATTGTCAATTTTTCATTCAGAACTTCAAGATTTTCTAAATTCACGTAGTTAATTTGTCACCAGGAGTGTGGAATTTACTTGTCGAGGAAAATAAACCACATGGAATTGGAAAATTACTAAATTTAGAATGAGAAATTATGATACTTGACATCTATATACATAATTACTAGCTATCATTCTGTCATGGGCCCCCATATCTGCTTGTCAAGGTTAACAAAATCATATGACTGCTCGCGCCCTATTGTATTTAACATTTCTTGTATACTACACTCTACACCAAAAATTCTACTTACATATATCTATTTCTTATATTTAGATTGATTAATTTTAAATTCATTTTATGAAGATATTTTGTCCTCTTTCTGAAGGGTATGTGTAATATACCTATAATATTAAATATTTAGCTATTAATACTTTAAGAAATAATATAATGTATGTACCTACTTCCCAGAAAAAGTCTTCGGTAATGTCTCCGGATTTCTGACACTGACATTTATCTGTCATTTACAAACAATTTAAATTTGCAACTATTTTCCATGGCATTCTTTCGGCTGTAAAATTTATTATAACAGATTATTTTATATATTATATTTCTTTTATCTCTAAATCTATAGAATATATAATAAAATATTTAAATGTATCAGATAGAGAATTTAATTTTCTTTAATATTACCAAGAAAAAATTTCAAAAAATAATAATTAGAAGATTTTTTTTCAAGAATCTTCTACTTCCGGTTGTCAAATTGTTACCAAAACCTTTTCAGATCATCCCAGAATGTCCGATTAGGAAATACGTAGTTAAACAAATTTAAAGTCTTATAGTTTTTGAGTAATCGTCCTTCCAACATCCCACACACATACACACACACAAACACACACACACACACACACACACACACACACACACAGACATCATCGTAAAAATGTTAAAATCGGATTGTATAGGGACCTTAAAACGTGCTTATTCAATAAAATCTGGATATGCGATTTTTAGTATGAATCCAATACCTCTCTTAGCGAGAGGTAAAAAATTGGAGAAAGGGTATTTGACATTGATGATAAACACAGGCCGTCACCATACCTCTTCTCCAAAACATTTATTTGCAAATAAGTATACGTATTATTATGAAATAATGTTTGAAGCCCATTTGACACGATTATAATTTTGTGATGCAATAGAAAATCCTATTTGTCATAACATTTTGTTACCAAAATTTATTACCAAATTTGTTAACAAATTTAATAACAAGTTTAATAATGAGAAGCTATAATGGTTAATTTTAATATTTCAAAACAACCCATATATTGAAATTTCTTTATGGTCTCATACCCCATTATGCAAATTACAGAACCATATTTTTTTTGGTGAAAGTGTTTCTTTTTTACAAGATTAAAAATAACTTGGATTATTTAAAACATAGCGTAACATGAGCTCAAAAAATGTAGGGAGAGTAATAAATTATAGAAGTACATTGAGTCTGTTGTTTTACTTTCTTTTGTTTCAACAATACATCAGTGCGGAAGAAGTATAAAGTTGCGGTACACGAAAGCCGAATTTAGCGGCGCTGTAGCCGTGTTCCGCCGTGTCTACCTGTGGTTCCACCTCCACGCCCCGCAACCCTTCGCGACCAACCTCTTAAACCCGGCGTCGGCAACGTGGTGAGCAGCGACGGCGGGCGTCGCTTACATTAAACACGCTTTAAACAAAGACACGCTCATGTCCGCCTGTGCGTAATGTATTGTCTCGTTTTCGTTTTTCTCTTTCTTCGTCTTGAAGCAGAACCGGCGCCAGCAAAAGAATAAATGGTCACCACAAGTATCTAAAAGCAAAAAAGTTATTGCCAGTAAATTATTTTTTTGCACTCATGAGAGTTAAAATATTATTGCAATTATTCTTTCGAAGACTAAAATGTCATTATTATGACTAAAATGCAAAACTAGGTATAACAAGAAAATTAATTCATCCTACTCATATTTTATATTTTGTATGTAATAATTTTTCTGTACTTTTTTAGTGATCAAAATGAAACCAACAAAACTTTAAAAAATTAAATAACTTTCTTTAATAAATAATAAGGAACTAGTAGTTTGAAATATATGTTTTTTAGAGGTTTTAACACGTTTATACAGAAACAAAAATTTAAACAATATGTTTAAGCTAAACTGTTTAATTTTGACATTTCTTTCATTTTTGTATTCAGTAACAATTTTTTTTATACATTGTTTAAATATGTAAACACTGTTTTAATTTAGACAGTGTTTATCGTTAGTAACCCTGTTTAAACGCATTTACTCATTCATAGACTCTTTTTCCTCGTAACTAAACAGCAATTTAAACATGCATATTTAAACAAGATGTAGGGGTTGTTTACATTTTTTAAAATGAATGGCACGTCCGTGAATTAGACTTACATTGGCTGTTTTACATAATATAGCTAAAATTATTAAATAAAGAAGAGAACTGGAATGATGAGGAACACTCGGAAATAAATCGTATTAGAAATGCACCCGCAATGACCAAAATTTAGAAGCGATATCTATAGAAACACAGTATATTAATTATACTTTAATTAATGTTAGAAATAAATCTTGTTTAAAGTTCTATGAATTATTGTATTTCTTCCTGTTACATATTTTTTAAACAAAATTATGTTTAATTTGTTTACATAAAATCTTTTAGTGGTCGAAATAGTTTCATTGTTTGCCAGAGTATTAGTTTGCAGTTCGTTGTCTATGTCTACTCGTATATCGTCCTTATAATAATTTGTGTCTTTCGTAAATTTGTTTTTTGAAATATCCTTAATTTGCCAGTCTGTGATCTCGCCTGTCGATTGTACCGCCACCGATTATTTTTTTTTATTATATTTATCCTGAAATATGTTCCCTATGTATAATAATATATTTTTAAATGTAATTTCTATGTAATTTCCCAATTTTATTTTCCTTCATTCTTCCTTTATTTATCTCAGTGTTCTTTTGAAATCAAATTTAGATAAATTAATTCCCAGAATGAACTTTTCTTTTTGTTGATATTACGACTGCCCACATTTTTATCTTCAATAACTAATAAGTTTTCTTTCATAATTCTAATAAAAAAATCTGTTGTGGCCAGCACAATACCTCTCGCCACTTCCGTTTTTGGTTACATAAGTATAGGGCGCGATGTCATGTGACATTGTTGGCCCCGACAAGCAGATATGGGGGATCGTGTCAAAAACATAGATATCAAATGTCAGAATTTTTCATCAAAAATTTCAAGATTTTCTAAATTTATGTAGTTTGTCATACTTGACGTAGACAAGCAAATATGGAGGCTCTTGTCAAAATGACAGTAATTATTTACATAAATGTCAAATGTCATAATTTTACACGTGGTTAATTTGTCACCAAGAATATGGAATTTACTTGTCGAGGAAAATAAACCACATGGAATTGGAATATCATGAAATATTGGATGGAAAATTGGCATTTGACATATATGTACATAATTACTAGCTGTCATTCTAACTCGGGCCCCCAAATTTGCTTGTCAAGTCCAACAAAGTCACATGACTGCTCGCTTCCTATAAATTTCTTATGTCTTTTCTTTATGTTTAGATTATTTGGCTAAATTCTAGAATAACGAGAATCGCGAATATTGCTTTGATGGTTATATA
The DNA here is from genome assembly GCA_951394225.1 of Harpalus rufipes. NCBI lineage: Eukaryota > Metazoa > Arthropoda > Insecta > Coleoptera > Carabidae > Harpalus > Harpalus rufipes. Next base: position 66,492,206 of record OX596274.1, read on the forward strand.
TAGTTACTTAACCTAAAATTATTACCAAACCAAATAACACGAACATAGTTCAAATTGAAAGTCGGTAATATAGGGTAAACCAGTGTTACTAAAACAGTGGCTTTATTTGTAAAATTGTATGTTTTTGTGAAAACTATTTGAAAAAAACTATCGCTTGTAAATTTAAAAAAATACTTTAATGTCACTGTAACCTAACGCACAGAACTCAATTTGGCAAAAGCCGAGTGGTTGCGTTATTCATTTTTATGTGATTTAATAAAAAAATATAGACAATAACGATACCTAACGCAAAGAACTCAATTTGGCAATAGCCGAGTGGTTGCGTTATTCAGTTTTATGTGATTTTATAAAAAAATATAGACAATAACGATACCTAACGCGAACAACTCAATTTGGCAAAAGCCGAGTGGTTGCGTTATACACTTTTATGTGATTTTATAAAAAAATATAAACAATAACGATACCTAACGCAAAGAACTCAATTTGGCAAAAGCCGAGTGGTTGCATTATACACTTTTATGTGATTTTATAAAAAAATATGGACAATAACGATACCTAACGCAAACAACTCAATTTGGCAAAAGCCGAGTGGTTGCGTTATTCAGTTTTATGTGATTTTATAAAAAAATATAGCTAAAATCTACATAAAACCATATTCGTACTATGGAAAATTCTAAATCGGTTCTTATCCACTGTTATGTGTTTAGTTAAAATTAGTGATGCCGCGAGACGAGAAACGGCGAGAAACAGTTCACTCTCGTCTCGTCTCGAATTTTCGAGACGAGATTTGTTTTCGTCTCGTCTCGTCATATTTTTCATCCTCTATTCTCGATCTCGACTCGAGAGTCTCGAATTTCTCGAATTTATAATTAGCTGTATGGATGTTCCATAAGTTGGCATATCAGAGCGTGTTTGTATGGTTGAAGGTAGCAAGCAGTGACGCTCTAATTATTTATTATTTGTATATGAATACATATAAAATAAATTCATAAAATATTACCCTTACATGTTATAAATTTTGTATACTTACATCTATCAGGAAAATAAATTAACATCAACTTGGACGTAATAAAGGAGTAAGTAGATAATACTGATTAAAACTTTATTTTTACTAAGTCTGGCATTTAACAGGTAAGTAAAAAAAATACTGAACAAATATTACTCGCAGCAAGGGCATTTAATACTAGCATGAAGAGTACATCACAGGGAACATTCTTATTCCTATTCTTTATACTAAAACCCTATAAATTTAAAATGAATAAATAAATAATTAACAGGCAATGAAAATATTTGTACTGATAATTATTTTTCTTATTGTATATCTTTAATTATATACATATTAAAAAAAAATACGTGCAATCGAGATCTCGAATACCTACTCTCGTCTCGAGCAAATCTCGAGGGCATTCCTCTCGTCTCGTCTCGATTTTTCGAGACGAGACTTATAATAGTCTCGTCTCGAAATTTCTCGATTTTCGAGACGAGATCTCGAACACGCGAGATCCCACGGCATCACTAGTTAAAATAGCTTGACCTTAAGGTCAAGCTTCAGAATTCAGCTGCCAATACCGCTCAAATACGTTTACGAACTACTGTTGGTTTTTGACAATGACATTTTTCTGTCAATTACAAACATCTGATGGTTACCATAGAGTTGTTTAGGCTCTGAAATACGACAGATTATTTTATATATTACATTACTTTTTTATCTCAATATATGGAAGATATAATAAAATTTTAAAATGTATCGAATAGAGAATTTTATGTTCTTTAATACTAATAATAAAAAATTTCAAAAAAATAATATTTAAATTATTTTTTTTAAGATACTACTACTTCCGGTTCTCCAATTGATACCAAAACCTATTCAACTCTTCCCATTATTGTTAGATTGAGGAATCCGTTGTCAAAAAGGTCTTTAGTCGTATAGAATTTGAGAAATCGTGTCTCCAACAACCTAACACACACACATCCACACACACACACACACACACACACACACACACACACACACACACACACACACACACACACACAGACATCATTGTAAAAATGTTAAAATCGAAGATATGGACCTTAAATCGTGCTTATTCAATAAAATCTGGATATGCGATTTTTAGCATGAATCCAATACCTCTCTTAGCGAGAGGTAAAAATATTTGTGTCCCAATTTTTGATTTTGTAAACAGTGTTTATTTTAAACAATGTTTAAATATTCAGTTACCGTGTTTCTGAATGCACAAAATTATAATCAACCTTGACCATTTTAAACATTGTTTAAATTTGTGTTTCTGATTAGGCGTGTAAAAGTTTTTCCTTAATTTTCAATCTTTATTTCAAATAACGGAAATATTTTTATGTAGATAAAGCCCGATCCTATTACCTCTAATTAAAGTGACTATTTTTTAACCATTAACCAAAAGTGGTAAGAATTTTGTAACATAATTATTGGTTAACACTAACTGTCACTTAAACTAGAGGTGGTAGGAGCGGGTCTATATATATACTAACACGTTCTGTGTCCAGTTATTAAACACACGTTTAGTAATGTTTTTATCATTGCATGGCTGTATTTATTTATGACTTGTAATTAAGTTTTACTTTCTCGAATTCATTCATCTGAACTTGTTAATATATTCAGATTGACAGATGTCAGTATCAATAAAAAGTAAATTAATTTGGCAGAGATGAGGATGTTGAAGTAGATGTTGGGGAAGACACGGAAAGATAGGTAAGGAAATAAGTGTTACAAGTTTCTAGAAAGATACAAGAGAGATGATTACATTGGTTTGAAAATGTCATGAGGAGAAATGAAGAATATATTGGATGAAGAATGAATAGCTTAGTAATAGAAGGTTGAAAAAACAGAGGAAGACCAAAGATAAAATGGAAGGAGTGTATTGCGGAAGACTTGAGAGGAAAGAAACTGAATGAGAACGACACGTAAAACAGAAATGAGTGGAAGAAGAAAATCAAAAATAGCGACCCCTAACGAATGAGAAAAGCTAAAGAAGAAAAAGAAGAAGAAGAAGAATATGTTAGTGTCAATTGCAATTTGTATAATTTGTTTATGAAATAATTTTACTGGAAATTTAGAATCGTTTGCAAGAAAATTTATGTATGGAATTTATACATGTTACACAGGATTGACGGAAGGTATTGTGCTGGCCACAACAGATTTTTTTATTTTATATCTTGAGGAGTTAAATGAAGATAACAGATAGTAAGAATTAATCGTCGGAATCGGAATGAGATATTTCGGTGGTACCGCCCGCAATAAAGACATTGATTTCGCCATGGAATATACATACGGAATTTGTTTTTGTGGGCGCACTTATAAAAGCGCTTTTATAGAGCGCGCTTTTACATTATATTCATATAAGAAGTAGGAGTGTGCTTCATAAAAGCCTTTTTATTATAAAAGTGGGCTCGTAATACGGGCCTTTGTCGGTTTATCCGTAGCTTGCATTTATTCGTACTTATATGAAACATGTTTAAGTATTATTTTACTTTGTACTGTATGCATTCAATTATCACACATGTTATCTGACGTCTTCACAGTGTATTCATTTAATGGATGATAAAATAATAAATAAATAAAATAGAAATATTCTGTGATGGTACAAGAAACAAGGTATGACAGGACACGCTAGATTCATTTAGATTAGGTCGCTCCGAAACGTCTTAGCCCGAAATTTCTCTTCTTGATGACATCGTAAACTTTCCGACAAACGTTTGTCATTTCTCGTTTAGTCTTATTGAAAGTTGTCAAAGTATGAGCGACTCATAAAAACATACATTCAACAAATTTGTCTTTATTGTCTAGAAATGTCTATAATTACATGAAATGAAAAAAAAATTCTGTATGGCTGGATCCCAAAAAAAAAAATTCATTTCATCAACTACACCCAGCCAAGAAATAACCCTTATCCCGTCTATAATTACATTTGACATTTAATAATTTTAAACGTGACGTCATACTCCGTAGGGACGCCCCAAACCTACTAATGCGTTATTACCGTGAAATTTCGGATGAATTCAGGCGAACTGGACCTACTATTCGTTGTTTTTGTTTGAATTCAAATTAAGAACTATAGCAACACTACTGTAATCGTAATGATATTGTCAAAATGTTTCACGAAATACATTGAAATAATATTTATTTTAAACATTTTTCTTTAATTCTGTATTCAATTAACTGTTTGAGACGCATAACCAACTCACGACTATGACGTCACAAATGATTTCAGACATCCAAAAATTCATATCTCGCTCACTAATTCTAATTTGAATATCGAATTTTCACCAATACTCTCGGAATTTTATATATTATAAAAAAAAATCAATAAAATACCCTATTCAATTGGAAAAATATTTTCGTTGCAATAACTTTTATTCGCACATATTCATAACAAATGTAAATAAATTTAACTTGATTTACATTTCGCCATTACCTTGATTCATAACGCAATAAAATGACTGAAGAAATATCCAATGCCGGATCTGTTTGAAGTAGTGTAAATGTGTAAAAGACCATTTCCAAACGACCAGAATGATTTATGTTGGTGTTGCGAAGTTCGCATTCAGCACACATTGTATGTGCTGGCAACGATTTCAACTCCACGAGGCTGCTTAGCGTGCTCCGCGGCTATAAGTCTTGCGGGACGTCCCTCCTCTGCCACGCACTCTGCCCGCCAAAAGTGCTCCGCACTCAGCGCCGGAAACGCGACAAACTAATGTTGCCGCTAGAGACAAAACAGACCTAAAAATTATACATATTTTCTTTCCCATGTGAAACTAGAATCCAATCAAACAATTTTTCTATAAGTATATTGTAAGGCGGTGATCGTATTTACGTAAACTGCTTGTACGAAAGTCATACTAAAATTATGGACAATAAGAACATCTGGTATATTGTGGAAAATAAAATTTGCACTATCATTTTAAATAGTTATTGTTATTTAAAATTAAGTTACGAAAATTATACATTTTTTAAATAACATTGTGAAAATATGGACTTAACCAGAATTTTCAAATAATGATTTATAATTATCTTTCTCATTTCCAGATAATGGACCGTACAATAATTTGCTAAAGAACTTCAACATTATTAAGTAGTAGCGAACACTTTTTTTTTAAATTGTGACAGTTGACGAAACTTATACTCTCATTTCGACGTGCTTGCCCGCTAAGATGGATGCATTTGTAAAGATGTTGAAATGAAATACCAACAATAAGAAGTAACAAACCTTGGAAAAATGTATGCAGTATTATTTACGGGTAGTTTAGAGTTCCGAAGACAGGAATTATGTTACATCATAATAGTGCAGATTCACATAGGGCAGTTTAATACTATAGTTTTTGGTGAAACAAAGAAACTAATAAAACAACCGCTATGCTCACCTGATTTGCTAATGTGAGATATTTGGCGCTGTCTTTTGGAAATAAAAAGTAAGAAGGTTTTTGTCTGAAGAAGAGATTGATGCTGCAATTCATATTTTGAATGTACATTTATTGTTGAAGGGAATTACTTTAAACATATGAGTATTTAAAATAAAATTCTAAAAAATATAAACCATGTGCCTTATTCGCAATAATTCTAGTGTGACTCTTGTACTAATGTACCTGAAAACCAAGCAAAAACATTAACCTGCATCAACATGCTGTACTATTACTATCTGAAATCAAACATCTCCTCTATTTCAGAATTTTCAGTGACCTCTACATTATCTTTTGAACTAAAATACTTAGTGCCGTTAAATGGCGGCATTTCAAAATTATACGCAACCCTGGAATGTGGTTGTAGAATTATACAGAAGTTGTTAAAAGGAATTTCAGTATAAGGTATAGTTTAAATTCTTATGTTACAACTTATTTTAGTTTGTGAAAAAGTGAAGTATACGAGCCCAAGATCATAATAGTTCGATCGGCATAATATTTTAACTTAATGGCATTTCATATATTACAGAAAACTCTGTAAATATTTTATTTTTGCAAAATTTATATTATTACCGGAAAATATACAATTTCAGCTTAATTTGAAAAAAAAAATAAAAAAAAATCGATAACAATTACGTTTTGAACTAAATTATATTAACTTTAACACACGAATCAGAATAGTTCGGCCACTACTTTAATATTGCGTTGCGCCTCCTTTATTGAATATAATGGCTTTAATTCTGCTAGGCATTGTATCCAACTAACTTGGCACATTCATCAGGTTTAATAGTATCCCATACTTGTTGCAATTTTACTTTTAATTCGTTCACTATGCATGCCGGATCTTACCAATTCTTTTTACGCCAAAGGGACTCAAGTGGCGGCAAATCTGGACTACTTGAAATCCATTTTAGAATAGAAATATTATGATTTTCAAGCCAGGTTTTAACGGTTTTTGCCGAATGACACGGGACACTGTCCTATTGAAAAACATAGCTCCCCTTCGACGGACTAGCATTAAGAAATCGATGATAAAAAACATCTATAAGTATATCTTTATATTTATCAGCGTCAACAGTACCATTTATAAAATGCAGCTTACCCACCACCCTTCCAGACATACAACCCCATACCATAACGCTTGCAGGAAATTTCACTTTTTTAACCAAACAGTCCGTCTGGTATGTCTCGGAAAAAGTACGCAATGCCATTGTTCTTGAGTCCAATTTTTGTGATCCTTAGCCCGTTTCAACTGATTATGCTGTTTACAATTTTGTAAGCAAAGGCTTTTCTTTGGCCTAGTGAAACATACAAAATACCTAATAATAATCATTTTTACCAAAGAAATCACAAAAATAAATTACCTTATAAAACTTGTATCCTATTTGTTTAATTTTTCTTGTTGTGGTAGATACCGAAATTTGTTTTCCGATCATTTCACACCATTGTACGGTAATGCCTCGAGCATTTGATCGGCGATTTTGTTTCAAAATCTTACTTAAAAACTCGATAATATCAACATTAGAAGTTGACGATGGACGACCAGTTTTTTTCTTTCCATAACATTTCCAATTTCTTTAAACAAATTAATAATACATTGTACATTGTACTGTCGATCGCAGAATCGAATGTGAAATCGAAATTTGTCATGCCGAAATGCCGTTTATATGGGCACTAATTCTGGATTTTCTTAAATCTTGACTATATGGTTTAACACGAGTCATTTTAGTGTAAAAACTTATCACTTACAATAAATATCAAGCACTTTATTGATTTCAAAAATGTATCCATTGTTTTGTCTACAGCTAAATCATGTACCGCCTACTATTTGCAGAATTTGTAAATGGCCGAACTATTCTCATTTGTGTGTTCAAGTTAATTTAATTTAGTTTAAACTAAAGGCGTATTCACACTCGCGAAACCACCAGCTTGAAACTACAAATTCAACTCTGTGCAATGCCTTTATACAACACTTTCGCGCAATAAATTCAAACGCGTTCACGGTACCTAAATCACAATTTTACAATTTCCGATATTGATGATGGCGCGATCTATTTAGGCTTCCTAAAATTAAACTTATAAACTGTCAAATTTGTAAACGACATTTGACTACGTCTATTTAACAAAAGTTCGCTCCACAGTAGTTATGCAGGACACATTATTCTTTGCCTCATTATAACCGCGACAAATTCATTATTCATTTTATTTCCAACTTTGAAAATAAGGTTATTTGCGGAATTGTCAACAGAAACATGTAATTCTCACTACAAGACTACAATTGTATTCTGATTGGTGCAATCAGTGACAAGAGTGTTGCACAAGATTGAAATGTTATCGAAACTCTTTCCCTTACTCTTTCCTTTTTGTTGTTAATTTAAGCTGAAATTGTATATTTTACAAATATAATTTTTGAAAGAATAAAATATTTATTGAGGTTTTTGAAATAAAATAAAATGAAATGTCATTAAGGTAAAATATTGTGCCTGCCGATCTAATATGATTTTGGACTCATTCAACAATCAGTTATAAAAAATTGTATTATACTATTACTTATACTTTCAAAAATAGAATCCCACTTTTTATTCTCCAAACCAGACAAAACATTTCAAATAGCAGTATTTTGTGGACCAGAAGTTTAGTATCCATCATAATTATTTGAAAAACGAACCCAACAAAACAATAAAAAAAACTGTGAAACAGACAGAATTGTTATAAAAACAAGGATGGGTATACGCCAAATGGCACTAATATTTTGTTGCAGTCTAACACTTGGCGCATGCGCTATGAATTTCTGAAAAGGTCTCTATGGCAATACGCGTCCACAAATCACTGTGCAAGCAATGGCAGTTTTTTCTTATCGTGTTTCTGATGTAACGTATTGTTGACTTGTTTGAATTAGTAAACAGGTTTGATTTACGCAAACCGTATGTTATTTATTAGCCTAGTCAAGGCAGATTCAATGGTTACATATGATTATGTTTACATTTTCTAATGTAAAGTAGGTATACATCACTGGTAATTGTTAAAAGTTAGTTAGCTTTTTGGCCGATACTATTAGATATAACCAGTAAACCAGTCATGCTTCTGTAAAACTTCATGCAGTGTAACCATTTATGAAAATTCATGGTCGGCAAACACTTACGTACACTCTTAGAACAATTACATTGGCCCAACCTGATTCCTTTTCAAACAAAAATATTTTCTATTCCATATTTGCCCAAAAGTATTTTCTTTTATGATAAATGGTAATCGTTTCGATAAAAATAATTTCATTGACTAAAACAATGACAATCACAGAAAAATTTTGGAATCGTATTTTGGTAACATAAAAAATGATCATGCACAATAACAATAATGCTATTATTTAAGGTAGATGCACAATAGTCCGGAAACAAAAACGAGAACGGCAAGGGATATTTTGTCAACACATCTATTTAGCGACAAAAGTGGCTAAAATTTATACAAAACGTGTAAGACTATTGCGCCAGTAACTTTTGCCACTGCGATCTATAAGATCTTGATCTATTGTATCTTAAAAAATAGAAACAGTTCCAGAGTTTTCATGCAGCTAATTCCTGCTCCAGTAGTCAGTTTCCCGAACCCCTTTTACCTAGATGGTCAAAATGTACTTACAGCCACAGCTGGACATTCACATACAATTTGCTCCGAAGTTTATTCATTCTCTTCGCAGAGTCGACAGATACTGTTTTCAGCTATACTAATCTTAAGTATATACATAGTATTTCAGACGACAATGACTAGTCATAATTCTAAAGTCCTTTTTGCTGAGAGCTAATAGCTCTTAGCCGTTTGTGGAAAAGGATAAAATAAATTCCTTCCACTGACCAAGCCGCGAAAAGTCTCTCTAATATGAGGCTATAAGCTGACTCCTCCCCGTTTTTGATCTCGTTTTTTATATGGCTTATCAAGAGTCGACAAGAAGGTACTGGCTTATTTGACGGAAACTATAACAAATAATATATTTTCGGTGATTTACATGTGAATGAATAAATTGTTATTTTGTTTTATTACACATTATTTACGACATTTACAGTTAATTTTGAGTATAAAAATAAGTAATAACAATAATTCAAACTCCGAAATATTAAATAAAACTCATAAGTACCATATTTTAATACAATATGAATATGTATATCAAAAGTTAGGTTATCAGCACATACAATGTGTTACAAAAATTCATTATATTCTCTCATTAAATATAAGCTTGTGATTTGAAACCGAAACAGCACATTTCACTCGTCAATAAATAATAACAATAATTCAAACTCCGAAATATTAAATAAAACTCATAAGTACCATATTTTAATACAATATGAATATGTATATCAATAGTTAGGTTATCAGCACATACAATGTGTTACAAAAATTCATTATATTCTCTCATTAAATATAAGCTTGTGATTTGATTAATAATCGAAGATCATATCCGAAGCGTTAATCCCGCGGGGGTGGGGGCAGGGTCCGCTATTTTTATAGCTTTCCTCCATTTGGATCTATTCTTGGCATCCTCAGGGCTGACATTCGCCAGATTCATGTCGTCCTTTATTGTGTCCATCCAGCGTTTTTTTGGGCGACTACGTGGACGTTGACCATGTAACTCAAGTCGCAGGGCTATCTTGGCTATTGAGTCTTCTTTGCTGCGCATCACGTGACCATACCATCGTAGACGTGCTTCACGCATTTTGTCCGTGATTGGTGCCACGCCCATAATTTTTCTTATATGAACATTTGATATATGGTCAAAACGAGTGATCCCCAGAGCCCAACGAAGCATCCTCATTTCCATACCATGAAGAATCCGCTCATGCTGCGTTGTAGTTGGCCAACATTCAGCTCCGTATAGGGCAACTGTTTCACTCGAGAATATCATCGATGATAATCATAACTTGTTATATTACGTATGATAATGGATGATGATATTATATTATTTCTACTAGCCGAAGAAAATCCAGTAAATTTAAATATTACGCGTGTGAACAAGTAACCAGGAACATCTGACCCTACTTTTTTACGATTAGCTGAAAGCGCTCATTGATTGTTCCTCCTTTGAGACTTCCTTTTAGGTTTATTTGAGCATAGAGACTAACTAAAATCATTTATAATCACAATATGTGTAAAACATTAATTTTTAAATGAAAATATTTGTTTGACATCTAAAAATTGAGGTTAATAGTATCCTCTTCTCATTCTTGTTCCCGAGCTATTGTGCAGCCGGCTTTGGAGCGTAAATGATTAATTTTGATATAGAATGATGTAATTTCTTTTCCAACAAACGTGGACATTTAGTAAATCTTTTTAAGAGTGTGTATTTAATAGCCATAAACTGGAATTTATTATAGTTTCGGTTGAGTTTAAACTTGGCACAAAATTTTCAGTTTTATTTTAAGTTGTAATAACAATATGGCTTTGGAAACTAAAATTTTATTAGAGTTGTTCGGATTCACGAAAAATATCGAGAGTAGTATTTTTTACAACGGATGTACAACGAAATTTAAACAATGGAAATTCTTATTACTGACTAAATGCTAAAATATTTGTCTTAAAAAATTTCATATGCTTGTAAAACATTTTGTTCAAATTTCGTACACATTTTTTAAAGTAATAATATATTCATGTCACATAGCTTGAACTTTATCCCATAATTAAAATGTTTCATGACTTCATATTAACATTATTACTTCATATAATCACAATCTTCATATTCTATAAATTCCGATACATTCGCCTGTTGTCTGTAGATCCTGCATTACATCCAGAAAGTGTTTCGGAAAAAAAAAATTTCAATTTATTCTCAGTACATTTCCTCGCATTATAAAAAAAATCTTGCAATAACTTTGTTGCTGTTGGCGCAGTTACGCCCGTTGAAAGCTGTTACCGACCCTGGGGTAATATCAAACTAGCGGGCTCCTCTATGGTTACCATGATTGAAAAGTTGTGTACCAGAGGCAAAAACAAAATTCCTACAAAAGGAACTTGGTTGAATTTTTAATTATTAGCACAAATAGTACAAATACTATAGATATTGGCAAAAAAAATATCAGTTACAAAACGGATCTAGGAAAAAACAACTTTACTGGTTAATTAAATAAAATAAAATAAATTATATTTTGATTAAAAATATCACAACTGATTAACACGAAAATCACAACTTTATTATACAGGGTGTAACAGAAATAAGTACATTAAATTTAACCAGTGATAGAACTCATCGAGTGCAACAATATTTCTTAATAATGTAACGATTTATTTATATGGGTGAAGTGTAAATAATCAGACAAATATTATTACTCAAAATAATACGTTTATTAAACGATAAATAATTAGATTAAATATTAACAAGATGATAAAAGTAACTAACACTATGATTAAGTAATTATAAACACTAAGAATATTATTAAACGCTTAAACACTAATATTATTTATTTAACCAATATTTATATCACTACATTTATTTCTATAACTACCTACATTTATTTATGTTAACAACTCGTAGACTACTTATTTATATCACCGACTTCATTACTCGTTGCTTCTATATCACAGACTATCTCTTCGCTTTCTTTCGGCCGGTATTTATACAGCTCATATCCTTCTAGAATTCTCGGGCGCCACAGCGATACCGAGTACAAAAGAATTAGGTTACGGCGTAATTAACCTCTAGTCGGCGCGTCGCCGGGGATTGCGACATCTAGGAAATTCCGGTATTAAGTCATCGCTCTGGTACATTCTTTCAGCAGCGCACGTATACTCTTCTCTCAGGGGCGCACGCCACAATAACTTATTCTTGTAAACCTTCTAGATATTGAGTTAAATTCTTTAAAGTTTAGTCACAAATTTCATTACTCGGCTATGGTTGAATAAAATAACAACTGCATGTCTGGAAAGTACAGCGCGTTGCATAATTCCAAAATTCAAAATGGGACTATTCTGCGCGTGCGTATGGCGTGCGTCTACGAACAGCTGTTTCTGGTTTGTTTCCGTTGTGACTGTGACTGAATATAATGAAAGAAAGATTACAAACTGGTGAATAGATTGATGGACACATCAGAATATGAAACTATACACAAATCGGGAAAGATAAGAGATAGAATAGAATACCTCGACTAAGGTAACAAAAAAAGCATACGTCAAATTTTTATATTACAACAGGTTAGACAATTCAAAAATGGTAGGATGCAGTCGACCAAGAATAACTCTACAATTGACGGAACAAGAAAACGCAAAAAGATGATGAAAAGTGATGCAGACTTAAATGAAATCACAATAAATGGCCACCGTCATTGTCAATACAGTACTGCAGCCGTCGACGAAATTGTGTAACTGTTGTTGTTTCACTATCCTCTAAATTGTCATATGTGACATTCTGTGTTGTCGAGTACTAGACTCTGGTTGAGTCCAAAACATGCTCTTCAATATTCTCTATATGATCAAGGCGAGTTCTACCACGATCTTGAGCAGCAGGATTCATGATCTCGAAGATTTATTTATTTTATTTACATACATGTACAAAAGTGCGAACCTTTAGATGACAATTCGGAAAACGTTGTAAATAAATTTGCTGACCTTGGGCTGCGATTCCCTAAGCTTCACCATAGGCCAGCACAATATCTGTGTACTCGCTATCAATTTATTTGTCAAAATTTATTCGAAAAAGTTGACAACTCACATTTGTCAAAAACAGTTGTTTCATTGTTATTGCTACTGGATCATATGATTAAGAAAATACCTAAACGACTCGTTAATGGGGGGTAAAAATTAAAAAAAAAAGAAATTTCGAAAAAAGTTATTAAGAAATATTGTTGCTCTCGAAGAGTTCTATCACTGGTTAAATTTAATGTACTTATTTCTGTTATACCCTGTATAATGACGCCAATCCATCCAATGGCAGATGAATAAAATATTTTGATTTTAAGTTTTAAGTATATTTCTCTGATCCTCCAATTTGTTATAAAAATCTTTACAATTTTCACATAAATATTGTTTAAAATTAAATTGAAATATTGATGTACGTAATATTGATATATTTAATCTATTTCTTTCGTCTGTCTACTGGGTATTCATTAGTGAAAACCTCGGTTAAAACACCGTTTCAATGTTAGTGTTGTGACCAGGGATAGCAAAAAATAATTCACATATTTTTAATATATGAATACATGTCAAATATAAAATTTTAGTATATAATATATTTTGGATTTGAAAAAAGAGGACAAATGCATTGAAAATGAAAAAAAGATGCCAGACCTTCACCCCAAAATAGAGGGCATGTCCGGTGAGGACGTCTAGTAATCTTAGGCCCGTCAGCTTCAATGATGGGATAAATAAAAGAGTACTATACTCTTCAATTTGTAAAATATTTCCAAAATATTTTATTATTTAACAAATAAATAAATCTTCACTATCATAAGGATTAACTCCCATTTTCAGGGTAATATAAAATTATAAATGAAATATAAACAAAAATACATGTATTAATATAGACTATATTATTCATTAAGTTATATACCAATAAGAATGCGTAATTTTCCTTAGTTACCACGTATTACAGCGGTTATTATTAAGTAACCATGGTGAACGAATATACGAACCTTTGTATATTCGAATATACCTACCTTCGTATATTCACTTATAGGTACGTTTGGTTATTTTGTTCTATGTACTCAGAATTGGCAATGCCATTTTTAGTTATATTTACGGACATGATCTTCAAACACAGTATCGAGATATAAATGAATCTGTAATTAGACTCTGAGGAGGAAAATCGTGCGTTGTATGCTTTAAGTAGACATTTAAAATCACACTGACAGCTCCAAATGCACCGAAACAATAATAATTGAACGCAAGGCATTATTGAAGTAAAAATTTGACAAGTAAACAAATAATTATTTGGATCACAAATCTAGAAACTGCACTGTTGCTAGTTTATTTGAAATACAAGCATTCATTTTAAAATACGAGCATTTCAATGTATTATTACATACTACTACAACTATATTCAAAAGGATAGGTTATGTAGCATACAGTTTGACATTTCTGTCAAAATCAAATAGACTACAGGTCTACGTTAAATTTACTATTTACTTTTTAATTTATTTTTTATTCATGATATAGTCTGCTTGTATACAACTCGACAATAGAAAATTCTCGAAATACTCAACGAGTTGCCTATTGGAAGTACCACTCGACCTTCGGTCTCGTGATGTTTCCAGGCAACACGTTTCGTATAATCGAGAATTTTCAATCGTCTTGTTGTATAATATTTGACTATATCATTCATTAAGTTATATACCAATAAGAATGCGTAATTTTCCTTAGTTACCACGTATTACAGCGGTTATTATTAAGTAACCATGGTGAACGAATATACGAACCTTTGTATATTCGAATATACCTACCTTCGTATATTCACTTATAGGTGCGTTTGGTTATTTTGTTCTATATACTTAGAACTGTCAATGTCATTTTTAATTATATTTACGAATATGATATTTTTCATTCGACCACAGTATCGAGTATATAAATGAATCTGTAGTTAGACTTTAAGGAGGAAAATCGTGCGTTGTATGCTTTAAGTAGACATTTAAAATCACACTGACTACTCCAAGTGCACTCAACGAGTTGCCTATTGGAAATACCACTCGACCTTCGGTCTCGTGATGTTTCCAGGTGACACATTTCGTATAATCGAGAATTTTCAAGCGTCTTGTTGTATAATGTATGACTATATCTTTCATTAAGATGTAAACCAATAAGAATGCGTGATTTTCCTTAGTTACCACGTATTACTTCGGTTATTATTAAGTAACCATGGTGAACGAATATACGAACCTTTATATATTCGAATATACTTACCTTCGTATATTCACTTATAGGTGCGTTTGGTTATTTTGTTCTATGTACTCAGAACTGTCAATGTAATTTTTAATTATATTTACAGAGCATAAAGTATGATCTTTTTCCTTCGAATACAGTATCGAGTACATAAATGAATCTGTAGTTAGACTCCGAGGAGAAAAATTGTGCTTTGTATGCTTAAGTAGACATCTTAAATGACACTGACAGCTCCAAATGTACCGAAACAAATAATTAAACGCACCTATTATTTGACAGCAAGGCATTATTGAAGTAAAAATTTGACAATTAAAGACAATTATTTGCATCCCAAGTCTAGAGAGCACTGTTGCTAGTTTATTTGAAATTCGAGCATTTATTTTGACATACAAGCATTTCAATGTCATTTTACATACAACTACAGCTATATTTAAAAAAAGGTTATGTAGCTTGGTGTGTAGCATACAGTTTGACGTTTCGGTCAAAATAAAATTATATTTTATTCATGATACCTGTATACAACTCAACAATAGAAAATTCTCGACATACTCAACAAGTTGCACATTGGAATAATATATGATTATTCAATATAAAAATAAAATAACGTACCGGTTTGCGGTTGCATCCGTAACTTAATGTGCTTTATTATTTATTTTTGTTAATTGATATTTTTATTTATAATAGGTAACTATAAAAGTAATAGTGCCGGGCCCTGGTGTTATTTCCCGTCTGCCCTCCTTCCTCTCGACAGCCCAGGAAGCAGATAATTATGTATTGACGTACTGCAACTTCATCTAATAATAATTTAGTTCACACCAACGTCATAATAATCACTAAAAATATCACATTAATAACTTCATATTAATAGGTATGTTACGGTATTAGACTATTCTAACTATAGAATTCTCATTAATATTTAAAACCCGATATCTAGCTATTTCAACATCAGTAAATAGTTTACTATATTTATTGACAAATTTATAAAGGAAGGCAAATTAATGCCCCAATTGATTTGAGTCAACCCTTTTTAATTAGCTTTGTCCAGGATTCGAATTCTGATTACTCTAACTACATAACCTTTCATTGCTCATATATACTACAAATTTCATTGCAATTTATAATTGAACTGAAATATAAGTACGCATTTATGAAGTTTATTCAATATTTTTTAATCTTTTGTGCAATATATTTAAAATTTAATAAGCGTACCACTCAGCGTAGTTCAGATTTTTATAAACTTTGCAATAATTATCTACTTCATATTTTATAATTTTCGTTTGCGCAACCCACTTGGTTTAACTATACTATAAACTTCTCAATAGATGCAGCCAAGTATAACTTTTACTCGGATTTTAGATTCTCCAAAAATGTTTTTTTTTCTACAAATCTACTAAAAGTAGGCTTTTTAATGTTTTTTTTAGGGTTAAAAGTATCATTTTATGATACCAGTGTTAAAGGTGACAAATCAAATAATCTGATGTGGCCAGCCATAACCTCTCGCCGTATATTTTACCTGGCTGTATGCATAAAGCAAAGAATATTTTTAGAAATACAAATAATATATTCATATAAGTCTATGACGTATAAACTTCTTTATTATTCAATACGAGCATGTCTCAACATAAAACAATTTTCACATATATTTACAAAATCTATAAGATATTTTACCATAAATTATGTACAATAAATTACAAAGTAGAGTTTACCATATATAAATTTTAGGTTGGTACCAGGGATTTTCAATTCGAACAACGTTCTTGTTTACTTTCTCTTCATATTCTTCTAGTAAAAACATTAATTTTGTGCGGTATAAAATGTACATATCTGGATATGTGCATCTATTCTTACATATCTTCTTTAACATTTTATTTTTTCATACATGTTATATCTAAATAACACATTAATTCCCTTTAATAAAGTGATGGATAGATTACACTCCGATTATTCTTATAACGATGTGTAATTTTGTCAATATTTACAACTTACTTGAGAAGAATTTGATAGCTTTTTCGCAGTGCAATGTTACTCTAGTCTACAGTGTTGGTGTACATTGTCATCGACTTTAATGGGGCGGGATCTTGTGGCTCAGTTGGTTAGAGCGTCTCACTAGATATGAGAAGATCCAGGGTTCAAATCCCTGCGAGGTCCATGAATTTTTCACAAATTCTTTCTTCGTTTATTATAATAATTCCTCGACCATACGGCCTACTTCTATGTTTAAATTGCCCCATAATGTTTGAAACAAATTTAAGTTCTTTAACCTATACTTGTCACCTCCATAATAGTCACAGATCAAGAATTAAGAGATTCTCCAAGTATATTTTTCTTTCATTACTCATTATTTCGATGAGATACAATTTTTCTGTATTTTACGTTACAGAGTGGAGACCATCTTCACTTTCATCTTGTGTTTATAACATTTAAATATCGTCTTCCTTCGAGCTGTATTCTCGCTTATATCTATTCTTAACATATATATATATATATATATATATATATATATATATATATATATATATATATATATATATAAAAATTCATTCAAAAAGATCAAAAGAAAATGTTAGTCACGAATGTCTAGAAAGGTTGTTATGTGTAAATGTATGTAAGTATTGCTAGTCATTCGTTCAGAAACGTTTCCGATAATGTCCGCACACGAGCAGAAATGATAGCAAAGCAAACTAATGGCAACGTTTGTCAGATGTATTCCCGGCTTACAAAAACTCTTGATATTCACTTTTCCTTCTAACGGACAAATACTTAGAATTTACAGTTCTGCACCAAAGTTCTAACCTTGAGACTTTTGTAACATTCGCCTGGAAATATAACTTTACCATCTGTCACATAAATATTTCAACCTAAAGAAAACTCAAACTACAATTTTAACTGAAAAAATCCAAAGCAATAAATACGTAATAGTCGTTAGGCCGGACTATTACAGTATATTTAGAGAAATATCCATGCTAATTCATTGTTTTACAATCTACCTCGGCATTTTGAAAGAGCGTAGGCGCATTATAAAAAGATTGATTTTTACAATCTGCCTACTACATATAAATTTTAACTGAGTGCATTTAGATACAAAAAATGCGAACATTTCAACAACACGATTATTAAATTTGTTCATTGGACCCTTTTATCAACATACTAGTTAAAAGGCAAAAGCCATAAGTTCGGGAGTAATTGATATTTGTGGCATAAGTCGAGAATTCCGACATCGAACTGCACAGTTTCACACATGTTTACTCTACACATCTTCCTTGGTAGGGTACTTTTTGTTACTGAGTTTCCTCGTCATCCTGCTCTTGAAAAAAGTCGTCTTTATTCTGATTTGGGTGCAAAAAAATGCATTGTACAATAACGCCTAAAAACCAACAATAATATTCCTGTCATTTGGTCACAATAAACGTATACATGAACGTATTATCCGACGAAAAACACATAACAAAAGTATATTTTGTGTTGGATTCTCAGGGTTTCATCGCAACAGGCGACTGATCACATTCTAATGAACGCATTACACAACGACCAATGCAGTTTAAAAAAAAGAGAATAGAAGGAGAGCACGAGCCTTGTAAAATTTGAACGTAATCAATGACTGTATTTCATTAATGGTCAGCCTTTATAAATTTTTTTTTTTGTTTCTCTGGCGCAAAACAGATTAGATACCAATAGCGATGATATTCTCATTACCTATCGTACAAATACACTTCAGATTTTACATTTTGCCCCTGGAGTGTAGTTAGTAAAACTTGATGGAGAAAACTCATCAAATCTCAATTTCATCATCCGTATATATTCCAACAAGAAGCATAAATGTCTGTAGCACAGTTAGTTAGTGCTTAATTAGAGTGCTCACATGGCGAAGTTGGGTTGACTGGCGACGACGCGCGCTACATCCGAAACGGTTCGCTCAACACGCTGATGGATTTCACACTGGCCTCTGATTTATCGACTCTTCATGATACAGTCCCTAGTCCGCCTAATTTACCCCGGAGCTATGCGCTAAGGAAAATTAACTTTGCTCTCCATTTGAGGAAAGATGCTTCAAGAGGGGACTTATTTAAACCATTTCACTCTAAGAGAAAATACTAGGATAAAATATCTAAATATATTTGTATGTAGAGTGTTTGAAAAAAGTATTAACAAATAGATATATTCCAATTAAAAAGATTTTCACAGAAATACTCTAGATACGCCTAAAGTCTAAAATATAATATAATTATCTTTTTTTTTCTTTCATAACTGAATAGTACTACAACTAACTTAAACGATGCTTTAGATACAAAGTGATCAAAAATGGCTGAAGGTCAAAGGTTCCAAAACAATGTTAAAATTATATTTCAATTTTCTACATTTCATGAAACCTATGTATATTTCACA
The DNA here is from genome assembly GCA_951394225.1 of Harpalus rufipes. Taxonomy (NCBI): domain Eukaryota; kingdom Metazoa; phylum Arthropoda; class Insecta; order Coleoptera; family Carabidae; genus Harpalus; species Harpalus rufipes. Next base: position 66,511,877 of record OX596274.1, read on the forward strand.
CATGACAAGTGCATGACATTTGATTAAATCATTGCCGTACGTTGATTCATTTGATATTTGTTTCGCATACCTTCCTGAAAAAAAATTCTTTTCTTTGTGGCTTTTAATAGTGTGACAAATTTCTTCTTGAAGCAATTTTCGTTCGGGTGAACATAAAGAAGAAGGTCGTTAGGATTATTTTTATGGTGGCTAGCAAAATTCGAAAGGAGCGTCCATGGATATAGTAATGCTGTCATACTAAGTAAGCGACAAATGTCAAAATCGTATGGAGCGGCACGTCTTTACGACCTAGGTCGGTAACGTTTGACAACATACGAGTAATATAATATTAACAAATTTTAGACTTTGGTAATATTCAAGAGTATTTCTGTGAAGATTTTTTTGATTGTAATTATAAGAATAAAGTTTCCATTTAATTGAGACTTCTTTGAATCCCACTGTGTGGAAATTTGTATAATAATATCCGATTAATTTTTATTTCATATAAAATCATTTAACAATATTGGCAAATATATAAAGCTTCTTTCCATGTATTATTCCAATTTAACATTAAGTTACAATGACAATGTCACTGAAACATTTATTTATTAATCACAATTGAATAATCCATACCCAAAATGAGCAAATCCGTAAAGCATAGGCTGCGACTGCTGCGAAATTTGTAAAAAAATATTTATTTAATATATTTACACGTAACATATGGAGGAAAAGTATAAACGCAAACCTGTAAAGAAATCTTTATTCACAAAATATTTTGATAACATTGTTTTTTATGTCGTTAATATTATACCAACAAATTGTACAATAGAAATATATCTCTATATTATAAATTTTGCTGCTTATGTTATTCCAAAAGAAACGCTAGGTATGTATATGCAAGAAGGATCCTCATTGTTCATATATTTATAGTACATATCAATGTCAAAAAAGAAATCACATTGCGTTTTATATACGGTTACTGGTTCCTAATGGAAATAGTTTTATTTTGCAAGGAACGTCATATTTATGACAAAATAAAAACTGAAAAGATATTTTCAAAAGTAGGATTTAGATAAACCCACGATGTCTTGCTTACTAAAAAATAAAACAATTATGAGTATGTCCATCATGTCATAAAGAGAATTTCTGAATTTCTCTTGTTTTCAGTACGTATTGTTGTATGAAAATAAATGTGACCCTACTTTGATGTTTTAAGTGCGTTCTTTCTACATTTGTTACATCATTTAACAACAGCGCTTTGACAACCATAACTCATTAATATTTCCACAATTCATTAATAAGTAATATCTGACAATGAACGATATACGTATGTAAGTATATGTATGAAATTAATTATTGAGTTAATTTTCAAATTAAGCAAAAGTGCCTCCCGGTGGTGCCTTCTCCACAACTTTGATGATGTTTTTATTTTTCTTTTTCAAAAATTTGGGGTATCACTAATATTTTTGACCGGAGGCCCCGCAAAACCTACAACCGGCATTTTTTTGTAAAGGAAAAGTGAAAATCCAAAACGCTGTTGTTAGTTCACAATTTAATAAAATCTTTTTTTGCTTTCTACTCATTTTACATCAAATCAATAGAAAAATAGTTAAAAGTGGAGCACTGACATTTTTAAATATATGTTAACATAACCTAACATAATGCACAAAAGTTTTCTCCTGCATGTTTTTGTATTTATTTCATTTTAGCCTATTAACCTTCAATCTACATAAAATTAACAAGTGTATTTGATAGCGATTCACTATAAAATTTCTTTAATTTATTTCTCACTTTCCTTGTTTTTTGGATCTTATTAAAACATGTTATGCCTGTTCTGGGGTCTCGTTCTAAAAGCGTGTCTTCTATTCATTTTTCCCTTTCAATCTCTCTGCATGAAAATCTGAGATGTTCCAGGATTTCTTCATCTCTCCCGCATAATTGGCACATATGCTCATCTTCGTTTAACCGATATTTATTATACTTCTCGTCATTTCCGCAGCGGAATCGTTCTACTAATTTGTATCCTATAAAATGTAATATAGTATGTATACCTGTTGTATATTTTTAAAAAAAATCTTTTTATCTAGATTCCATTATTTTGTTGCATTGTAACTGCATTTGAGTTTCCCAATCTCTTATCTGCAATTCTTGCCACACATTTTCTCCATTTCGTCGCTTATTTTCCATTTTTTGCTATTTAAATACCTTTTGTTTTCTTTTTTTTTTTCTTATTTTCCCTCATTTTGTTAATTTATTTTTCTCTTCATCTCTTCTTCTATTGTTAGCCTAGAATTTATATTTCTACTTTTATTATTCTTTTCACATTCTGTCACCTTTAGGTAAGGAAGGTATTGTCTTCAATGATGAGTTTTTACTGAATAAGCACGTTTTAGGGTCCATATAATACGATTTTACCATTTTTACGATGATGTCTGTATGTATGTGTGTCTGTGTGTGCGTGACAAAAGTTACGGATTCCGTAACTTCAATACCACGATTCCAAAAATTATATTTTTTTCGTATTCCTCAAGTTTACATCCAGAAGAACAACTGATTAGATTTTGGTTATAATTGGGCAACCGGAAGTAGTCTCATTTGAAGATTTAACAGTTAAATTTGATTTATTGGCATTTAACGTTATTATAACTTAAAGAATATATTATTCTCTATACGATTTGATTACAATTTATACTTCATATTCAATAGATACAGAGTTAAAGAATTTTAAAGAAATTAAATTTTATAATTCAGCCAGCTATGCTAAACATGGAAACTATTTATCATATAATTCAAATTGACAGATGTCAGTATCAATAAAAAGTAAATTAATGTGGCAGATATGAGGATGTTGAAGTAGATATTGGGGAATACACGGAAAGATACGGTAAGAAAATAACTCTAGTGTTACAAGTTTTTAGAAAGATACAAGAAAGACGATTACATTGGTTTGAACATGTCATGAGGAGAAATGAAGAATTATATTGGAACAAGAATGAATAGTTTAGTAATAGGACGTTAAAGAAACAGAGGAAGACCAAAGATAAGATGGAAGGACTGTATTGCGGAAGATTTGAGAGAAAAGGAACTGAATGAGAACGACATGCAAAAATAGCGACCCCTAACGAATGGGAAAAGCTAAAGAAGAAGAAGATGCCAGTGTCAAGTGCAATTTGAATAGTTTGTTTATGAAATAATTTTACTGGAAATTTAGAGTCTTTTGTAAGAAAAATTATGGAATTTATACATTATACACGAGAATGACGGAAGGTATTGGGCTGGCCACAACAGATTTTTTTCAAATGTGACTGTACTCTTTTTGATTTCTATGCTTAATTTAAATCTTTTCATTTCTTCTAAAACTGTATAGCTAACTGTCTAATCCTAAAATCCATTTTGCATATCTTCTAATTTTTAACTGTTAATCAGTCGTCATTCTTCGCACTGTAACTTCAGTTGTATAACAATAATGGAGCATATGTTATTATTATTATACAACTGTTTAATTTCATTGGGTCATGTGTATTTATTCATCTTGTTGTAAAGATATGTTTCAATAAAAATAAACTTCTTATAGCAAATATATAATGTAACGAAATACGCAATTAATTTTTTTATATAAAATTGAACAATTTATATTTACAAGAGACTAATAATATAACAAAGCTGTGAACAAAGGAAATCAAAGAACATCAAATTGTGTTTTCATTGCCAATTAAATAATCGTGATATCATTTGAGAAGTTTCCTAAAATATCAAACATTTTTTCTTCGTCCGTGGAACTCAGTGACGCAACGCACAAAACCAGAATAATAGTAACCAGTACTTCAGAGGACCTTGTGTCTGTACACGTCGCGAAACTCCAGACATCCATAGCAACGCTGCCGCTGTTTTTGTTGCTGTTTATGTCATATGATTCAATGGATAAAAGCAATTTACTGACTACAACTACCTATCCCCTTTGAAAACAAGCGTAAAAACCTACTTATACCAAACAAAGAATTTTTGAATTTGCTTTACATTCTTTTACGTGCTTTCAGAATTTTCCTTTTCATTTTATTGTTGTGTACGTTCACGTAAACAACTACTGCTATTCAAGTGTATGTACAAGGTAAAATAAATATTGTGGTGTGTTTGTATTTATACATATATTCATACTGACATACATACATACATACATACATACATACATACATACATACATACATACATACATACATACATACATAAATACAAAAAATTGTGTCAATTTACAGTTACTATTTTAGATTCAAATATACTATATATAACGTTTTACTCTTAAAATTATAATAAATTAATAATATAGTTCAAATGACAACAATAATTTTATCACAGTTATTAATAATATTAAATATCCTTAATCCCAATTATTATACAACACTATTCTAATTAATAATTAATCTTATAACTAAATAAATTTATATTGAAAATTGAAATATAAAATTACTGACACAATTCTTTATTTATTTTCTCTGAAATTCCCTGGAGTATGGACATTAAAATAGCATCATTCTTTTGAGAACCAGCTCAGTAGGGGGTAAAAAAAACTTGGTTCAAAATTAATCAAAATTTCTCCATGGCGATAAGTTGTTAATTTATTTATTTCATATTTTTCCGCAATAAAAAATCAAATAATGCATAGCTATAAATGTTTATTTATTCTTTTTTCTTCAGACGTCATAAAAGTAGCATCTTTTATGACTTGGGTCACAAGGTAAAAGTATAATTTCTACGCCGCCGGAGTATAAGTAGCTAATTTTTACGCCGACGGCGTAGAAACAAAAAAAAATATCCCCTGACTAAAGAGTATACGAGCGCCGCTACTGGTAGAATATTCCCAAGCGATGACGTAATACCCGGCGGCGGAACGGCTAGACGTGTTAATGACACCGGTGACCTAAATCTATTGTATTCAATATCATTGTGGCGTCAGAAAGTTTCAGAAGAACACTGGGCTGTATAAATACCGTCCGAACGACAGCGAGTCTGATATATAGAAGCAACGAGCAATGGAGTTGGTGATATAAATAAACAATCTATAAGGTGTGAACATAAATAAATGTAGTTATATAAATAAATATAGTGATATAAATATCGTTTAAATAAATAATCTTAGTATTTAAGCATTTAATAGTATTTTTAGTCTTAAATTAGTGTTTATAATTATTTAATCATAGTGTTAGTTATTTTTATTATCTTTTTAATATTTATCCTAATTATTTATCGTTTAATAAACGTATTATTTTAATTAATAATATTTCTCTGATTTTACACTTCACCCATATAAATAAAACGTCACAATAGAAACCCGAATCAACCAATAAGAAGTAACTTGTACAATAGGAACCTGTAATATCGCCCTAAGTGTCACTATAAAGTTGCTAAATACCATCAACAGCTGTCAAATTAAAAACAAAATAACTTATGAATTGAAATATAAACATAGTTTACTTTTAAAGAAATAAAATATTAAAGAATAGCAGAATTACATATTACAATTACAGGGACGTTAATAAACATAAGAATACTTAAAATTAATAGTTATTTACATACCAAGTGCGGGAATCAAGTTCACGCACGCGGTCTGTACAATTTTTTTTCTACGAAAAGTATAAAATAATAATTAATATTTTTTGTACAAATAATTTTATTTATTTATTAACTACACTAGATATTTACACTGCTTTGTAGCTAATTTCAGAGTGATGTGTCAAATTCAAATTCCGATTATTTTGATGTTTATTTTTATGTAATGTAGTGTTAATCATGGTATCTAAATAACTATTTATTACTTACTTGTAGTATAAAGCAAATTTAAACTTAATAATATATATATTTTAAAAAATGAACCGTTGACCTAACCTAACCTCAAACGAGCCAAACTAATCATAAAGTATGTATGTCATTTGTTTATGTACATGAACATTATTATGTGAATAGAACCACTCTTTTGTTATATTGTTCAACAAGCTTTCCGATATTCGTACATAATAAATTATTAATTTAATTAATGTCAATTTCTTAAAATATTGATATTGGATATGACCAAGGTATGTATAATACACAAATTAAATTTATAAAAAATGAATATCACAAACTTCTTAGTTGTTAAAAAGACTTAAAAAAATCAAGCAATTGATTTATTTTAATTATTTATGGTTCTTCAAGCTTTTTTTAATCAGACCGCTGAATGAGAAAAATAAAAGGTTTGTTTGTTCCGGTTCGTCAAACAAAACTAAAAACAACAAAAAATAAAAGGAGAAGCGAATGAGGAGTAGAAGCCACTGATAATTAAAGGCCATACAAATAAAGCAGAACTCGAAATTACTGCCGAAGCATGTCGGCATCCCCTCTTCTGTCTAGATTTCTCTTCAGTGATGAATTGGGATACCTTTCGCGATAGGAATTTCATTCCACCAGAACTCGCTTCAATATACACCCTTATTTATTGATAATTTTACAAAATAACGCTAATGAATACATTTTATTTTATTACCTTAAATGCAGCAATTTATGTTAAAATATTTTAATTTTATTACTTCCATTACTGGTATATCATTATCATACGCTATATTAGTTATGTCGTTAAACGCTCATAATTCAAACTTTTACGTAGTAAATTACTCATATGCAGTGTTGAAGGTCTAATTTTATACTTATCTATATGAAATATAATATGTAGTCATAATAGCAAATGTCAACAATGTAAACATTTCCAGATGGCAATTCGTTTGTAGCATTGTAGCTATATATTTAATAAACTAAAATTGTTTTTGTTACTAATGTGCCTGTTTTATTTATTTGTAATGTCTGGACTGGACGAGCAAATGGAAATTTTAATTAATAGAGAAGGCTGAAAATTAATTAATTTTTACTTAAATGGCGAGGCCCACAAGATCCTAAAATGTGCCCCGTGGCCCAGAATTTGAACGAATATAATATGCATTTTTAAAAGTATAATTCTATGACGCAAAGGTATGGAGATGGTAATAAAATAGAAAGTTGGAGCAAATACATGCACCTAAATTAAATGGACCGAAGAATTTGAAACAAACACACCACACTATATTGTGTTAGCAAACCAACAGAGGCAAACAACGAATTGCAGCTGGACTAAGAGCATCAAAGTACTAACTGAAAATTAGAAATAATATCCAAACATAATTATTTACTCATATTGAAAGGTAATAACAAAAATAAAGATACCACTGAACGAACAACTGGGAAAACTGAAGAAAGGAGTACCTATGTACTGCAAAAGAAATGGCTCCTCTCCTATTGAAGCTGAAAGAAGGAATAACTAAAAGAGGCCAAGTTAAGCAGATTCAAGAACAAGACAAGAATTTCCACCTATAACATAACATACAGGATGATTCAACTGATTACGATACGAAACGATTTTGTCAAAATCCACAAAATTAGGGGTAGTTGCATTTAACGGTTTCTTTAGAATGAATAAACGAAGGAAATATATTTTATACATTATTACTTCTAAGATTAAAAATTAAAAACACTATTAAATATATAGACCATTTCCATGTTTAATTGAATATATTATACAAATATTATGTACAGAACATTTATATCAACTTTCATGAACTGCCGAGACTGAAGTAATAAATGTGGCTGAATCCCAGAAACTTTTCATTTCATCAACTACACAGCCAAGAAACAAGCCTCGCCCCAATATTAAAATCACCTATATCATACCAGTTTACACAACCGTGATATAAAATTTTCGAATTTTGATGAAAATATCTTTTCCTACCCAGATCAATACTCCTATATTAAATACTATATACCGTTAAAGTAAATGCCTGAAATTAAAATGAAATTAACGTAGAATTAACAGTCTATATGTTCGAAATAAATTATGAAAGTGTGAAAAGATAATGTCAGCCACATGGATTTGAACCATGGACAGTTACTTCGACAAAGTAATCGTCCATGGTTCAAATCCATGTGGCTGACATCTTTTCACACTTTCATACATGCCTAAATTTCTGAATCAACCTGTATAATCGTAGACCTGTAAGCATGCCACCAACAAAAAATTGAAAGCAAATTACTTTTCAAAGGTGATGTTAATGGTAACCTAAGAGATCCTTGGCATTAGTCCTGGTTAAGAACAATATCAATATCAGAACATAATTCAAAAGAATGTGTTTATTAGATCGTTAAGGTTGTTTCTTGCCTCATTTACAACAAAAAGAAAAACTAGTTCCGCCCCTGTATTTTGACCCAGTTTATGTATTTTCATTTTATACGTTTTTCAATAAAATATGTAACAAATTATAAGGAAGAGTATTTAATCCCAAAGGAACGTGACTTTCCGGTTATATCTTCATTCGCCGGCGGACATCGGACGAAATGCAGACATTTTAATCAAAATACATTTCACGGTGCGGTCGGCCGGTTTTGTAGACAGGTCCCGCGGGGCTCCACAGCGCTATTTTTCTTTTCAATGCGGCCCTGACGAACCGTTTTAGCTTGAATGCTTCTATATTATATTCTCTAAATAAGTACATGTGACGTAAACTTTGAAATATGAAATATTCAACTTCCAAATTCACAGACATGTCCACGCATCAAACTTTTTATATCTTCAAAAATATGAGTTTTATTAACTTCGCAATAAAAAATTACTATCAATATGAAATACATCTAGCGTAAAGTCATGAAAACACAGTACAACAGTGATAAAGTTGTCACATAAACGTTTAATTTTCCAAAACAATTTATGATGTACAGGAATTGAAATAAAATGTGTCGTTATTAAATGATACAGTCACTCCATCTTCAAAAATCAAATAAAATCTGTTGTTAATGTTTATATTTAATAAATAATTTCAAGAAATTAACGAGTCGTTTAGGTATTTTCATACGTAATATAACAAGTGATATGATTATCATCGATGATATTCTCGAGTGAAACCGAGCTGCAGATTTCACGAGTTCGAAGGACGAGTTGAAATGTGCTGTTTCGGTTTCACGAGCAATATCTTCTATTATTAATCATATCACGAGCTTATATTTAATGAGAGAATATAATGAATTTTTGCAACCTAACCTAACTTTTGATATACATATTTATATTGTATTAAAACATGGTACTTACGAGTTTTATTTAATATTTCGGAGTTTGAATTATTGTTATTATTTATTTTTATACTCAAAATTAACTGTCAATGTCATAAATAAAGAAAACAAATCCCTTAGTAACGACTATAAATAACGGTGATAATTTCCTTGTTTTTTATCATCGCTGTGATAAACGCGTAGCTAGGGAGATTCTGAATGTTGATTGGCGGAAAACATGTCACGTGACTAAGGAATTATATTATCATACGTAATATAACAAGTGATATGATTATCATCGATGATATTCTCGAGTGAAACCGAGCTGCAGATTTCACGAGTCCGAAGGACGAGCTGAAATGTGCTGCTCCGGTTTCACGAGCAATATCTTCGATTATTAATCATATCACGAGCTTATATTTAATGAGAGAATATAATGAATTTTTGTAATCTAACCTAACCTAACTTTTGATATACATATTCATATTGCATTAAAACATAGTACTTACATGTTTTATTTAATATTTCGGAGTTTGAATTATTGTTATTATTTATTTTTATACTCAAAATTAACTGTCAATGTCATAAATAAAGAAAACAAATCCCTTAGTAACGACTATAAATACGGTGTTTATTTCTTTGTTTTTTATCATCGCTGTGATAAACGCGTAGCTAGGGAGATTCTGAATGTTGATTGGCGGAAAACATGTCATGTTACTAAGGAATTATATTCTCATAATAATATAATCCAGTAGCAATAACAATGAAACAATTGTTTTTGACAAATGTGTTGGCAACTTTTTCAAATAAAGTTTGACAAATAAATCGATTAATAGATGGCTGCCTTTACGGATAGTAAGTATGCAGACATTATGCTGGCCTATGGTAAAGCTCAGAGAAACGCTGCCAAAGCCCAGCGAATTTATTTGAAACGTTTTCCGAATTGTCATCTTCCAAACGTGCACACCTTCGTACATGTATGTAAATAAAATAAATGTTGAGGCCCAACCAGGTTCTAGTACTTGAAGAATAGCTCTACAACACAAAATGTCACATATGACAATTTGGAGGATATTGAAAGAACAACAGTTACATCATGTCGTCGACGCCTTCAGTGTTGTATTGACAATGACGGTGAACATTTTGAACATTTATTGTGATTTCATTTAGGCCTGCATCACTTTTAATTATCTTTATGGGTTTTCTTGTTCCAGTTTTGGATTGTCCAACCTGTTGTAAAATAAAAATTTGACGTATGTTTTTTTTTGTTACTTTAGTCGAGGTATTCTTTTATCTTAACCGATTTGTGTATAGTTTCATCTTCTGGTGTATTTGTCAATCTATTCACCAGTTTCTAACCTTTCTTTTGTGTTGACACATTCATTCAATCTTTCATTGTATTCATTCACAGTAACAACGGAAACAACTGCTTGTAGACGCATGCGCAGAATAGTGCCATTTTGAATTCAACCGTAGGTGGGGAATGAAATATGTGACAAAACTTTGTAGAATTTTAACTCAATATCTAGAACGTTCACAACAAAAAGTTATTAAGAAATATTGTTGCACTCGACGAGTTCTATCACTGGTTAAATTTAATGTACTTATCTCTGTAACACCCTGTTTATATATATATATATATGAAATAGCGAGTCATAATGATGTAAGCATATGCAATAGTACTGCTCGATGGCAACTGAAGTAAACGAAATAACACTTATTCTTGTCAAATTGACATTTTCTAAGCATCTCTAGCTGTTGTGTTGTTTTATTATTAATTCCAATTTGGATTCATGTACTAATGCTCCTCTATTTAGTAATGTTAAATCATAATAATGTAAAATACTATTATTCTGTGGCGCCATTACACGAAACGTTTTACAACTATATTAATTTTAATTGCAATTTAAAAAGTATCACACACATTTTTATTACAGAATGCAAGTTTTAATAAATAAACTTAACCAAAAAATGTAAAATTGCATTTGTGCCAAATTTGATCATTATAAATAATAGTCTCTATATAATATAGAATGCTATAGGCGATTGAAAATAAAATCGTACCGCCAAATTATTTTGAAAAGGATCTAACGTTAATTAACATTTCTAAAAGTAAATAATATAAATATAATGAATAACACCTATGTTTAAACAACCAAACTAACGTTACATAATATTAACCAGCCCTACCAACGATAGTACTGCAAAATACCATTAGATGTCATATTTCTTATTTACAATCGCTTATAATGAAACCAAGAAAATTGAATAATCCTCACATTCGACGAACAACAAAGTACCGCAGAATTTTTGATGACATTCATACATAAAACAAATAATATAAATAAACATACGTAAAAAAAATATTATTTACAGCAATACCACAGTTAGTTTTCGAGATACTTTCCAGGAATACAATGCGTTAAACGAAACGGCGTTAAGTGGGATCACTTTAACATATACGGATAGGGTAACATGAACATGTGAATAGACATAACAATTGTTTTTTGTAGCCAATCCCAAAATAATACCTATCGACGATTACAACGCTAAATATGAAATGTTTGACGTTTCGCTAACAAACGTAGCTGTGTGCGAAGAAATATACCCAGAAAAATACTGCAGAAAATTTCAGTAGTACAAGATATATGCTAATTGAAAAATGCATTCTTTCGTTCAAAGGAGGTGTGCCTGGCGTTCTTCGGCACCTAGTGCCCCAGAGCTGTTCAATGGTTAAGGTGGTCGAGTTTCCACTGATACATTTGAATCAGGGAAAAACTATATTATAATGACCAATCAATTATGATGTTTGATTATATTATAAGAATCAAGAAAAATGCTCCTTTCTAATTTCTAGCGTTTAGTAGAGCCACGTTCTAACGAGTCACCGTAACATTAGAATCTTTTTAGGATTCGGAAAAAGAGGTTATGTTTTTACAAATAGATCGAATCGAATGGTACTATTAAATTACCCAACAGTTTTCAACAATGAAATAAATAAAACACAACGAAGAAAACAACATTAGGAAGTGATGTCCCGTTGAAATGGGATAGAAGGAAATTGAAAATAAATGAAAGTCGTTTAAAGCCATTTGAAACGCAAGTTCTCGCACAACGCGTGCGAATCTCCCCAGTGGATACCGGCGTCAGCGTCGTGCCGCCTGTCGCGTCGCGTGCCAGCCCAAGACGGCAGGGCGGCCTTGCCAGGTGCCCAGCATCCCAACTGTTCCAAAGGGACTTGGGTGCGGTCCTCTTTATTGATTCGTCATCAGGTTGGTTTTCAATTAAGAGCAAGTGGTTACCGTGGTAACCGACATGAGCGCCGCAAACGCCAAACTGCTGAAGCTGGCACCAGCACATTATGTGATGCCATGCCGTCGCGCGCGCAAACACATTCATGTTTCGAGAGCTCAATCAGTAACTCAACACTTCAAATAAATTGCAACCTACAAATTCCACATGCATTTATAGCACAATTTCATTACAATATATACGTATCTACCAAAATTAAAACTTGTTTCCTGCTTCGAGGCTACTAGAGTTAATGAGAAATACCATACATTATTGCTACATTCTCGTACATACAACGTAAAAAATCTGATGTGACCAGCACATGACCTCCCGCCAATTCTATGCTTAAAATAGCAATGAGCTTTTGGATTATATTTTATTATGCTTTTCCTCGAAAATCTGTTAAGAGCTCCAAATTAAGGACCACTTCCGATTTATCATATATAGTCCAAATCTAATATGTTGTTTCAAATTATATACGAGTTTTAAATACCAAATTTGAGAAGTTTTGGATCATATTTTATCATATAGAAAATCTGTATACAGCTTCCAGTAAAGTACCACTTCCGGAATATCAATTTTGGAAAAAATATAATGTTTTCATTAACACAAAAGTCGTAAATACCAAATATAAAATGTTTTGGATTATATCATAATATATTTTTCACGAAAATCTATTCAGAGCTTCAAATAAAGTATGGCTTCTGGTTTATCAATTTTAGCCAAATTCTAATATGTTGTTCCCCTTGATATAAAAGTCTTAAATACTAAAATTGAAAAGTTTTCATTAAAAAACTGTTATTTGTAAAGTATCTCTTCCGGTTATCCAATATTATCCAAAATCTATTCAACTATTTATATGAATGTAGAAAGCTTAAATACGGAAAATAGAAAGTTTAATATAAGAGTTATCGTTTAGGAAAAAATCGTCACATACACACACACACACACACACACACACACACACACACATTGTAAAAATAGTAAAAACGTGTTGTGGGACCCTAATTCGTGCTTATTCACTGAAAACTCACTATCGAATTTTTGAACCGAAAACATTACCTCCCTTACCTAAGGTATGGCGGGAGGTAAAAAGTGAACCTGTATACACATGTATATTTTAAGTAAAGCCAGGAGCGCATTTTACTGTAGGCTTACGCTCAATAGATGATGCGGTCGTAGTAACATGTCATACGATGTTTGCTATACTTCATTTCACGTAAGAAAATAGCGTTGGTTTAGATTAGGATGTAAATTCTGGTAAATTTGGTTTGATTGGTCACAATGCAAACCAAATTCACAAAAACGGAAGTCAGTTGTCAGTTATCAAATATAATCTACAGAATTAAGTGATATTTTAACCATGTTTTGTTGTAATTTTTAATATTCAGGTCTTATACATTTTTATAGATAAAAATATTTATTATTAACAAAATTTGGTTCCACGAATTTAAATTATTTATTTAACGCATGTACAAACGGTCGGCTCTCAAGCGCCATCCATTTTCGTAAGTGAAAAAAAATATAATAGTTTAAAATTCAGTTCTGTAATTCTAAGTAATGGAGTAGATGTGCTTAAAATCGTCTTGTACTCGTTCATAGTGAAGATATTGAAATTATTTGATATACAGGCTGTAACAGAAATAACTACATTAAATTTAATCAGTGATAGAACTCGTCGAGTGCAACAATATTTCTTAACTTTTTCTTGTAAACCTTCTAGATATTGAGTTAAAAACTCTTCAAAGTTTTGCTACAAATTTCATTACCCGCCTATGGTTGAATAAAATAACAACTGCAAACTGCCTGTTTGAAAAGTAGAGCGTGTTGCATAATGCCAAAATTCAAAATGCGACTATTCTACGCGTGCGTATGTCGTACGTCTACAAACAGCTGGTTTGTTTCCATTGTGACTTGTGACTGTGACTGAATACGATGAAAGAATGATTGCAAACTGGTGAATAGATTGATAGATACACCAGAAGATGAAACTATACACAAATCGGGAAAGATAAGAAATAGAATAGAATACCTCAACTAAGGTAACAAAAAGAAACATACGTCAAATTTCTATGCTACAACAGGTTAGACAATCCAAAAATAGTAGGACATTTATAAGATGCAGACGACCAAGGACAAATCTACAATTAACGGAACAAGAAAACGCATAAAGATGATGAAATGTAATGTAGGCTTAAATGAAATCACAATAAATGTTCAAAATGACCACCGTCATTGTCAATACAATACTGAAATGATGGAACTCTAAATTGTCATATGTGACACTATGCATTATAGTGCTATTCTTCTAGTACTAGAGCCTGGTTGAGTACAAAACATCCTCTTCAATATTATCTATGTGATCAGAGCGAGTTCTACCCCGATCTTGAGCAGTAGGCTTAAAGAACTTATGATCTCGGAGATTTATTTTATTTACATACATGTACAAAAGTGCGAACGTTTAGAAGATGACGATTCGGAAAACATTCAAAATAAATTTGCCGACCTTGGACAGCGTTTCCCTAAGCTTCACTATAGGCCAGCACAATGTCTGTATACTCGCTATCCGTAAAGGCAGGCATTTTTACTGATTATAACTTTTATAATAATTATTAATCGATTTATGTGTCAAAATTTATTTGAAAAAGTTGACAACTTACATTTGTCAAAAACAATTGTTTCATTGTTACTGCTGCTGGATCATATTATTATGAAAATACCTAAACGACTCGTTACTTTATGGAGGGGTAAAAATGCGAAAAAAAATATTAAGAACAATTGTTGCTCTCGACGAGTTCTATCATTGGTTAAATTTAATGTACTTATTTCTGTTACACCCTGTATGTACGTATATTATTTTAAATGACTCCTTATATTGAAAAGTAAAACAGAAAACTGTAAACTCAATCCCGCGTATAATGTCATAGTCCGGTCTACAATCCGCGCGTTTTGAACGCGGTGTGATGTTTTCACGATTTTAATAAAAAATATATATATGTAACTATTTAGATAGTGTTTTTATAAATGTTCTACTATATATTTATGTGCAACAGTCATTTTTCACTATTTCGATTATGGTGGAATTTCCATTGGTGGCGGCACCAACTTGTAAGGATGGACGACAAGAAAAGAAGCTACTCCGGTTAAATAACATGTTGACTGTAATGGCTTTTAACATACATAAGATTGTTATGAGTATCATAACTGCCGCAGAGAGCGTGCATTTTAATACATCTTATAGATTTAATAATAACATGAAACATATGTTTTTGAAGAAATACTTTTGTGAACAATAAAATATGTAGTAGTAAATATAATAATGTCTACAAATACACATATATCACAAACACGTCAGTGTATTATTTACATTTAATGCGAGGTTTGCGAACAATAGAGCAGGTAGCACCGTAGCACGCATCCCACACACGCGATCCGATCTTCCACCCTCGCTAGCTATCGAAGTCGGAGCCAAACTGTAATCACTCACGCTTCGCCAGCACCAGCCTCCGTTTCAGAGCCCCCGCAACCACACTTGTCTCCCGAAACATGTGTAGTTCAATGAGAATCTTCACCCAACTTGTGTTTAATTTTCTAACATTCCTAAGGCAGCCAAACTCGAAACTTACTAGGTTATAAAGTGAGATACTTAATTACCTACAAAGTTTTCGTCGCGCCAAATAACACTGCGACGGGAAATCTTTGAAAATACTCCAGTGTCTTTCGTCTTTCAATTAGATTAAATTACGTTTTGTAAGTTATACTTTGAACTCCAATAGTATGGTGAAATTAATAATTATATTAAAGTGATCTCGAGTAAATTGGAAAGAGCATGCAGGAGCGCTTGCCAGTTGCTAGAAGCAGTGTGGCTAGCGAGATAATAAGAGACTTAGGAATTCTTATTTCTAGCGATATTAACAGACTACAAAGGGGCTCATTTTTCTTCGCTTCTTTAGTTAAAAGATGAGAGTTCATTAAATTTACTTTACGTAAATACTTGATAGTTAGTGTGCCTCATTTGTAACCTTTCTTAACAGCCGTTTGCTTAAACGAGTTTGTAATAAAGATGTCAGCCTTATTTTTCATTCTGTAATACTACACCCCAGCACAATTATCTGTTCATTTTAGAGTATCAACGTCGCGATTAAAGTACATAAAAAAACCTTCTCTTGCAAATGCATAGTTAAAATGTATCGAGTTCAGAATAATTGATCTGTTTTATTTGAAAAAGTAAATTGAAATGACCATAAACATTTACTTTTTCCATCTTACAACTAATAATATTTTTTATTTGGAATCATTATAGTAATATGTCGATTCCTAACCTTTAGAGATCGGAAAATACTTCATTCCTAACTACAATGAAAATCTCATGTGTGGGAAATGATAGACCACGCTTGCACCCCACGGATTGAAAATGTTTATGTAGGGTTGCCTAGCAACCTAGATCCCTATAATAAAGTAGGCTAAACAAATTTTTATAGAGCTGTCAAAAAATTCAATAACATCAATAGTTATTTAACTATCAAGTGTGTTAATGAGGGCGATTAATGATCGAGACATTTTAACGCGTGAACGTAGCGATTGAGATCATTAATCGCCAATTAACACACTTGTTAGTCACAATATTTTTTCGTTGACCGTATCTTACTTAAATGGAAAATCTAATTTTATTCCATGACAATTTTTTTTAGGTTAGTAATGGTTGACCGAACGTCAAATTTTACGTCAGAAAATCAATAAGTTTTGTCATCAATTGTTTTCAGTGGGTGCGTTCAGTTTACTTAATGCTAGACAACACAAGCGGTTTTTTTATGTTATTTGAGGAATTTTATTCTTTCAAATTCATTTTAAAGGCATGCTATACGTGAATATACCTAGCTAGTAAGTGTCAAAAGCATGTCTTTTAATTCTGTCTACCTTTTTGCTACAACTTAGCGTTAGCAATACATGCTGTGTTCCATGTGGTGAACGCACCCAATAAATCGTTTATTAATAAAAAATCATGCATTAATAGGGGTCATTAATGAATGATTTTCTATACATTAAGATAGCCTATTAATAAACGGTCCACAGAAAAGGTTATAACTCAATGATTTATTTTGATTAGTCATGCCGCGAGATCTCGCATTTTCGAATTCTTGTCTCGAATTATCGAAGCGAAATTAAACTTATTCTCGTGGCGATAATTCGAGACGAGACGCGAGTAATGCCCTCGAGATTTGCTCGAGATGAGAGTAAAAATTCGAGCTCTCGATTTTTCGATTATTTATATTAAAAATATCTAATTAAATATACAAAAATTTAATCGGTATAAATATTTTAATTGCCTGTTCATTTTCATTAATATTTATTTATTTTTGATTAATTGGGTTTTAGTAAAAAGAAAATGCACAAAATTGACACCTATGGTTATACTCTTCACGCCGCACTACGAACCCCTTCGCACGTTGGTTGGTCCACCTATTTTAATTTCAATTCATTTAGTTAATATATGATACAAATAATAACTAACAAATTATCCCCATTTTTATCAATTATACAGATATTTTGTCGTTCTAATGACACACTACAAGATTTTTTATTGTTTATTTTGTTACAACTTAATATGAAATAAAATCAACAATTCAAGAAAAACTGAAACAAGTTAAATGAGTGCAAGTTGTAAGATTGTGAGGTTTTATTAAATAAAGTATCTAAAAGACACAGTAGTAATTTACAATAAAAAGCGATGGTAGTCAATATTGATAAATAATTAATACATTCATTTGTGTTATATCGTTAAATTTATAACCAAAAAATTAATTTAAAATTGAGATCGAGAGAAGGTGAGAAAAAAAATTACGATATCTGCGTTTTCTCCATGGATCGCCATATCTTTTCCTTTACAAATTTTGATATTTTCAATGGCTGGTACCACAAGCCTTGTTTTAACTAAAACGATGTTTTAAGTAATGTCAAATTTCTTTATTTAATATTAATAATAAATAATATTAAATTCATCAAAATATGATTTTAAAGCAGAACATAGTTTATATTCAAACAAATATTTAAAAAAAAGTCGCTCTTTAAACGTAAGGGTGAAATTAAATATTGAAATTTGAATTTGACATTTCTTAAAACAGCGTTTTAGTTAAAACCAGACTTGTGGTACCAGCCAATGTGTTTCCGCTTGTTGAATGCGGAAATTGAAACTTTACCTAACAAAGCACTACATATTCAAAATTGAAAAAATGTAATATTACTGCTTTTCCCCTGGACCCTTCATCAGTGTTTGCAGCTCGAACCCCAATCTTAAAATACAAAAGCAGCCATGATAACCAGTAGTTCACAGAGACATTTGAAGATACCTCGAGGATCGGGGTCAGTTTTGTGTTTATGAATTAAATTAAATAATTTGTAAACAAAAAAATATATAAATAAATTGACTAATACTTGTTGGAAAGCAGTATAGTTAGAATCGTCGCAAACTTCGCGAATATCCAAAACTGATTCAAACCCTACTTCAAATGAAAATATTTGCAATATTATATAGGGTATAGGTATACAAAATAAAAGCAATACCTAATAAACATGTTAAAATAATAAGTGTTTATATTTTAACAAGCTTGCTTTGTGTGATTATTTTTAACAGATAGAAAAACGATAGAAGAAATATTGCTATAAATTGAAAATGTATTCGTATTGGTATCTAAAAATCTCCCATCTTTTGCAAATAAGTAACTCGATAGAGGACTCTTCATAGTTTAATCGAATATTATAAATAATATATTATTAAATGATTTAACGCATGATGAACATAATAATAATTGATATAATATTTTGCGAACGCATTTAACGCTAAAAAAATATTACTGGCCTATAAAGATTGAAAACCACGTTAGTAAAACTAGTGGTCTCAAACATACTCGGTTAACGCATTATCCGTTTATTCGTTTACTACGATTACAAGATATAAAAAATCGGTAGACGGTTAATCGAGTTAACCGGTTATTTTGATTAATCTAGCTAATTTTTACGAATAACCGTATAGTTGGCTATTATCAATAGTCACATAAGCTAAGCTACAATATGAATAACCGGCTTTTGCTGCGATTAATTGGTTGGCCCTGTTAGCTAGATTTCGTTGTTAAACCGGTAAATTACGGTTACAGCGTATAAAAATAGTTTTCAAATCATATCAGTACATTGCCATAAAACAAATGATTACAAGAATTTAGGAGAGATTTAACGCAAAAAGTAGTATATAGTATATAAAGGGAGAAAAATGCATAATTTTTCTCTATGTCATTTGAAAGCACCGAGGAAAAATAGCATCTCTCTTAAGAGCATTGTGTACACTTTGCTCTAGTACTGCGCTCATCGGTGGGGTACGAGAGGGGTAGACCGCGTGGACATAATAGGCGTGGTCTATTATGGAAATTAAACGAACAGCACAGTCAAATATTCCATATGGTTCAGAGCATTGAGCGTTCTGTTCACAGACCAAAAGTGCCCGTTTAGAAACAGAGTGAAGCGCTCGGAAGTCGTCGAAATATCCTCTCGAGGTTGGGAAAATAACACTAAAGGCTAGAAAGTAACATAATAGATTGAAAAATTTCTGCTACATCGAAATATGAAGAAAAATATTTAATCAAGAAATGAAAAGTACAGTAAAAATACAATATTCATCACCCTTTTCTTTTCGGTGGAAAAGTTAAACATTTTTATTGTGTATCCAGTGATGTAAGATTTTTTTAGAGTTCATAAAGACAAATAAAGAAGAACTTATAAAAAATATACAAGTGTCCTATCTTAAAAGAACCAATTAATATCTCGCTTATTTATCCATTTATTTACATAACTTGATTTATACAAAAACAGATATTAAATAATTGTGGTTGCTATTTTATGATATCAATGTCGGTTGTAGAGTAATTAATAACAACTTTGTAATTTCAAAAAATGTAACGTACCTACTATTTTTTCATAAATTTGAAAAATAAGCTAAATTTACATTCCAATGATGCTACTAAACAAAAAAAAATCCATATTTAAATAATAAAAAAATGGCAGGCATTTGACATAATGGTTCGAAGAACGCTAAAATAGTAGGTCATGTACAAAATAATAATTAATAATAGTTAAGCTACTGTTATTATGCTGTTATTACAATTTTAAGAAAAGTTAAACTGTCATTTCTAATTTAAGGAAAGTCATTCTGAGGAAAGTTTAATATAAAAATAAAACAAGTATTTTTACCTCTCGCTAAGAGAGGTATTGGATTCATGCTAAAAATCGCATATCCAGTTTACAGTGAATAAGCACGTTTTAAGGTCCCTAGAATCCGATAATAACATTTTTACGATGATATCTGTGTGTGTGTGTGTGTGTGTGTGTGTGTGTGTGTGTGTGTGTGTGTGGGGTTGTTGGAGGCACATTTTCTCAAATTCTATATCTTATAGAATTTGAGAAAATGTTTTTAATCTTTAAAGTTTAAAGACCTGTGTAACTACGGATTCCTCAATCTAACAGTAATGGGAAGAGTTGAATAGATTCTTGTAACAATTGGATAACCGGAAGTAGTAGTGTTTTAACAAAAATCTTCTAAATATTATTTTTTGAAAATTTATACTATTGCAAATATTAAAAAACAAAATTCTCTATCCGACACATTTAAAGTTTTTATTATATCTTCTATAGATTTAAAGATATATAAATATAAACTATAAAATAATCTGGTGTAGTAAATCTCACAGCCTGCTCACATCGCAAACATTTCCATGGTAACTACTTGAGAAATTTAAATGTGTGTAATTGACAGATAAATGTTACTAATGTCAGTGTCAAAGATGTCAGAGATAGTACTAAAAGCTTTTTTCTGGGAACGATATTTAATATTTATTATTGTATTTTTAATCAGATATTTAAAATTATAGGTATATTACATGAGAACCCTTCAGAAATACCGCCAATCTCGTTAATGAATTGGAAAAAACTCGAGCATTTAGAAGAAATGGAGAAAACTTGCTCATAGAATGAATTTAAAATTATAGAAAATACGTAAATATTAAGATTAGGTGTAATTAGAATTTTTTGTGTGTACAAGAAATGTTAAATATAATACTTATATACAGGGTGATTCATCGGTCTGTCCTCTCTTTATAACTCTTTTATTTTAAGTCAGATAGAAAAACTCTTCAGATAAAATTTATATGATATATTATTGTCTATCTACCTACTATATGCACTTGTATACAGGGTACTCCGTTGAAGCGCAACAATATGTAACTTTATATTTCTTAATGGAACAGCCTATATATATTTATTTATTTTGATAGTAAATTAGATTCTCTTTAAAAAACTATTAAGTAATAAGGGGTCTAAAATTATAAATTAAGAAGACATATTTCAAATAGCCGTCATGAGTCAAACTAAAAAAACAAATCTTTTAAAAACAATAAGGAAACAGTTACATAAAACAATTTTCTTGCGCAATTTTTGGATATTTTTTTTCTCGATTGTATCTAATATGTATTTTAGTTTACGTACAGACAAAGATCTTGTATGTCTTGGGGAAGTAAACAATTTATATAAAAAAAATCTAGTTTTGATACTATTTCATTCCAGAAATCATCTTCGTTTTTATGTTTGTTAGCGAACAACCAAATTGAGGAGCATGATTTGATATTTTATAAAGTTTTTGTAACATATATGTAGCTTAAATTTACAATTTTTCTACCGCTCATCTCAAATTTAAAATCACTATTTGATGTTTGAATATTCGTTTCGGCTACATTTTCCTGCAAAATTAAGTATGTATGTATATACTGCCGAATATATGGCGGAAGAAATTAATAAAAACAAAAAACTAGTTCATTATCTACATATGTTTTGCAGTCTTCGCCTTCATTGTAATTTCGAATACTCAAAAGTATTGCATTCTGCAATACTTTCCTCAACCATGCCTTCGCCTTCAATGTAATTTTGAATACTCAAAATATTGCATTCTGCAGTACTTCCCTAAACCATGCCTTCGCCTTCATTGTAATTTCGAATATTCGAATACTCAAAATATTGCATTCTGCTGTACTTTCCTCAACCATGCCCTCAACTGTTTCATTTCGAGTAAAAGGAATATTTTAGCTTTTGGTGTCAAAAAATATAGAGAAACAAAAAAAATGTAACAATAAAAATTTTCCGCCCGAAATTAAATTTGACTTGTTTTTGCTCTAATCTTATGTAATTTTAGTTGCCGAATTATTCGTAATAACTAGTTTTTAAATGAATGCATTACTTATATAAAGTTTGTATATACTCATATATCAATTTACCCTATATTCGTATCCTGAAATTTCTTGAGGAATATTTGAAGATAAAATATTCCAAGAGCTTTTTTAACCATATGTGGTAAATTCAGTTTTCTACATCTAAGAAAAAAAAATGATTATACATTATAAAATTAACTTTAATAAATATCTAGACGCATGCAAATACCGAAAATCGGTCACTTTAATATGTTGGAGTGAAGATTTATTGTATGATGTAGATGTTGTTAGTATTTTCGGGTTTTTGCTACCTAAGTGGGACATGTGTGATTTTATGTATGTATTTTCTAAATTTTTAGATTTTTTACGTTTTGCACTTAATTGCATACGCTTTTTAGTTCCGAAACGTTTACCCATTGTTGCGACTGCGAGAAGCTACCACTGTCGCACAAAACATGCATATTTGATACACATCAATTTATTTGATCCACTGTAAATCTGAAGGACAGCTCAATGTTTCTCAAACACTCCGCTAGGGGCAGTAGTGCACGAGACAAAAATCTTTCCAATTTACGCCATGTAGGACATTC
The DNA here is from genome assembly GCA_951394225.1 of Harpalus rufipes. NCBI lineage: Eukaryota > Metazoa > Arthropoda > Insecta > Coleoptera > Carabidae > Harpalus > Harpalus rufipes. The sequence goes on from OX596274.1 coordinate 66,535,077, forward strand.
GTTGTACCATTAAATTTTTGAAACTAAAAGCATTAATAAATTTTTCAAATACATGTACATATTGACGAAGGTTCATTTTATGTTGATGTTATGTTATTTTTCCAAAAAAGTTTACAAATTGTGCAGAAATGCACATTAAATATGCACAAATTGAATTGATTATAATATTGCAAAAATTTAATAATTCAAAATTATATTATTGAACTAACATAGAGCCAATCTTTATCTTTTAATTACGCTTTGGTTTATTATTTTATTTATTATAGTTTTTGTGTAAAATGGGTTCGCGTACACCATGTTTTCAACGTTCACGGCAGATGTACACAATGCTCTTAAGATGTACTCGTATATACTATTTCACTACGAAAAGTAGAAACATCCCAAAAATTCAATTTTTTATTTTTAATTAAAAGCTTGTAACCAATTTGATTGTCGTCTTTCATAATTCAATGAATAGTCTATTAATAGTCTATTTCCGTATTCATAACCGTCTGTAATAAGGATAACCCTTCGTTAAAGCCCATACCCACTGTATAACAAGTAATATATGTTAAATAACATTTTTTAACATAATTGTACAACGTCTTCTTATAACTTTTACAGTTAACATGAAGACTTTGTGTAATTATTTCAAATAAAAGTGAAAAACGCAGAAAGTGGAGGTTTTGAGTATCAAGCCTCATATTTGCGGTAGCGAATCTTGAAATCTTTGTTTTCCGTGTTCCACATCTCTTTTTCTTTAAATAAGTCTATAAGTAGAATAGTATATTTCTTTGGCTACTCTATTTCTTTGTATGCACGTAGGTATATCCAAAGAAACAGTACTACCACACACTCAAGAACAGTTCAACTGAACTTTATTTATTCTTTACCGCTCCCAAAGCGATAACATATAACATTGTTATAAACGCCAAATTTTGCTATATTATGTTGAAATTTCTGTAACATGTTATTTACCATGGGTATATTACCATTTTATATAGCATATGTGAACGGGCCTTTATATTCATACCGCCCGTAATATAGCATTTTTTTATTCATAAACATGCGTTAGCTATAACAACCGTAAAATCCATTGTAATACATATTTAACGACTCGAATTTCGGCCGTAATATGTATAACGGCTCGTTAAATAAGAATATTTTCTTTTGTTGAATTTCGGGACTTGTAATTTTGACATTAGCTTTGTTCCAGCCAGTAGTTTTGGACAAGTTTGCAACATGTATCTGATTTTTTTAATGCGCATGCGAGTACATAAACTAGTTACTGATAAGTTTGAAACACCTAAGTGCAGACACACTACATGAGACGGTGATGGCACAAGAGGAATATAACAAATAACAAATGTCTTCATCGGTCATTTCCCTAAAAATGCACTAAAATAATGTTTAAGAAAAATATAATATTAGATATAATAATATGAAATACGTTTTATATCCAATAATCTAATTCTAATACATATAAAATTCATCTTCCCTTGACAGATGAAAATATGAATGAAACTGAATTAGCAATAATTACACAGGCTCCGACCCTTAGTCATCAGAAAGAGTTCTGATTTTTTTGACTATCAGCAACTAGTTTGTGACAGTCAAACAGTACGCGCTGGAACACCTAACCAGTAGTTTCAAACTTGTTTGTTGGTACGGCTGGAACGGTATTTTGGTACTGTGCATGTATCTGGCAGTCACAAACTATCAGCAATGGCAGGCTGGAACAAAGCTATTGTCATGTCAATTGTACATTTTCATTTATTATAATTGTCATAATTTTAATTGTAATATAATTTGAGAATATTATTAAATTACATAAATACGAGTATTGGAAAATGTAATCTTTCTTATTTATATTATAAGCATAATTATCTGCTCCTTCAATATTTTTATCACCTTGACTATTTACATTTTATAGCATTGATGTTTTTGTGATTTTTCCGTCATCATTTTACTGTTTCACATCTTCTTCATCAGTTTTTACATTATCTATTAACATTTTCTTTTACCAAAACTGGTAGAATTTCAATTTCTGCATCAGAAATGTTTTCCCTTTGTCCTTTTCTTCTTCTGATTCATCGTTACAACCGCAAAATGTACAAAATATTGTCAAACTAGTGCAGTTAAACAAGGGTCAGTGTCAAATTTGAAATTTTCACATATATTTTTTTGTATTTGTTTGACCTGATGTTAGTCTTTAGGTAATATCAAATATCGCTAAGAATATTTGCAGTCGGTCGTTACAAAGCGAAGCGTTATATTTTGTTTTTAATTTTTGCGAATACTCTATTACATATATTTAGCGAGCGTTAAATTATTACGATTCGTTTTGTTACGAAGCGTTATATTGATTTTTATGAATAAGAGCATAAGTTTCACACGTTCTAAAATGAAAATGGATGCCATCATGAACACAGCGAATAACCCTCGATAGAATCCCAAGAAATTATTGATGCAGGTTTTGCTGCAAACTTATTACTAACGAAATCTAGAATGTTGCACGATACAGCCTATAACCTACACGAGACAACTGAACTATTTCGGTGGTGAAAAAATGTGTTCTATTTATTTATAACCTCACTTTATATGAAATTTGTCAACAAAACAAATTTTTATTCAGACTGTACCAAACAAAGACGGAAGGTTATTGAATACATGGGTGGGAGGGGGTTGACATGTGTAGAACTACTCACAATACAAATATGAGACAAAATATATATATTTTTAAATTGAACCAATATTTTTTTTATTCTTTTGTCGGAAAGAGAATGGCCCATATTCCGAGCGCACTTTTATAATAAAATCCCTTTTATGGAGCACACTCTTTATAAGAATATAATGTAAAAGCGCGCTCCATAAAAGCGGTTTTAATACAAAAGTGCACTATATTTTTCTCTTTTCAATTAGGTAATGTTGTTTATGTACATTTTTTAACAAATAAACGAGTTATTAACATTTAAAAATCAAAATGTGTAGTTTTTACTTAATTTACCCAAGTAGGCCATGAAAACATTTTTTTTATAAACTTATAATTTTATTAACTTACTTTACTATAATAATAAAATAATCAAAGTAACTATTTAAAGTAAGAGCTATAATTTCTTAGGCTCATTTCAACTCTTTTGGGAATGGTTCCGACCGTTCTGCTGTTCTACGTAAATGATAACGAATTACATATGGGCAAGCCTGTAATTTTTTTCTTGCAAGTTTTCAACAATCTTACTGCAAATTAGTTAATAAAATAATAAATTTATAAAAAAACAATTGTTTCCATGGCTCACATGGCTAAATTAACTAAAAACAGTACACATTTTTTTTTTCATCTTTAAACGTACATAACTCGTTTATAAGAAAAAATTGTACATAAACAACATTACCTTATTGAAAAGAGAAAAAATACTTTTTCCAATAAAAAAATAAAAAATATGCGTATCCATTTAATAAAATATATTTTGGGAACCGCTGATACAATTTTTTGCCGATATCGCTAATTTTCTTATTCAAAAGGCTACAATTTTGCTCATTTAACCAACCTCGTACCTCTTTAAATAAAAAAAGTTATCAATAGTGAGCAAGCTTAATGAAATACCCGGTATCGAGCCCTGTATATTAAGTTCAGTGTCCACAACGGACTTAATAGACAAGCGTGTATTGAACGTTGAACCTTGCGATATAATTAAATTTGATAATAATGTCGGCCATCAAATTGCAAGCCGTCCATGAAATGTGCAAATGACGTGCAAGATTACATGAGTTGTTGATTGTTGCAGACTGGGAAACACTTCCACCGAACGTCACTTCTCATCAAAGCCTTCAACCACAAGTTTCGCCTGGACCTGGAGCTCAACACGTAAGTACACCATCGATATAACACCAACTCATCGTGCGAGCTACGTTAAGATTTACCACTATACTGTTGGATAGTTTAAGTTTGTGGCTAGCAGTAGCAGTACTTTATACTCTGGACAAATTTAGGTCCAGACTTTATTGATGTGGTTTCCTTGTAACTGTCAATATGATCAAACAATTCTCATTACAGTTATTAATGTGAATAGGTCACGTGATAACTGCGGATATGAAATAGAATATACAGAGCACTTTAAAATTTACATTTGAGATCTTTTGAGTAATAATTAGTGTTATAAAATGTAAATTAATATAAATATATAATATATAAAGGTGTATTTTCAATATATTCAATTTATTACTTTAATTTAAGAAATGTATGTGTATTCACAAACGTAAACTTACTCTTTAGTTCAAGTACAAATCGCACCGATATAATTCTGACTTTATAAACTTCATGAACTTCGGAACAATATTATAGGTAACGTATTTCAACTTTTCATTTAATTTTAAGCACGTGCTATAACAAAATGGTTAGTTTTAGCAAATGGTAAAAATTGTTACCGAATAGATATCAATTTTATAACTAAAAATCCATATTTTTTTTTGTTATACATTAACATATTAATAGAGTTTTCATATGATGTCAAAATAGATAGCGTGAACGTTAAAATTCCAGATAACGAGAACGTTATTCTGTACATCAATATATTTTCACATACCGTACACGTTATTTTATCTAACTAAAACGTTGTAGCTATCTTTGTCTAAAAGTTAGGTTATGTCTGCTTTAACGTCAAATATATAGTAGTTTCCGACGGACGCTATATATGGTCAAATAAGAAAGGAGAGTGAGTATTCAATGCTAGGATACCACAACCGTCATTGCAACAAGGTTTGATGTAGTTTGTTCCGATTCCGCAATACCCTTTCAGAGCGCTGGTGTTCATATTTTACATATAAAATTTAATTTATCAAATACTTTTAAAATAATACAAAGTATTTAAGCACAAAATAGTATATTATGTTATTAGGAGTAGAAAGCAGTCTTTTTGTGTTGAACCCAGCTATTGCGACCGAGGCGATAGCCGAGGCCAGGCAAGCTGGGTAAAACACAAAAAGGGCGTTCTGCTCCGAGTAACATATACTATTTTTTCTTCAAATGTTTCAAAGAAAACTGGAGATTTTTTAAATATTTTTCTAAAATTGCTTTAATAGCGTTTGTAATTTCAGCCATAGTTGGCTGTGTACACCACAAAACACAAACGATACAACTGTCAAATAACAATTTTTCAATATTGTCTGTGCTGCTGTGACGACTGCTGCCGCCAGCGGTGAACTAAGAAGCTAAAATTTTTTTACTAGTACAAAAATGATCAACATTGTTGTACTAGTAATAAAATGAATATCTTCTATAGTGTGTGTATAGTAGGATAATATGAATATTATTGTACACTTGAAGAAAAAAATATTTATTTAGATAAAATATAATACAATATGTGTAGAAACGTTTAAACATTAGTAATTACATTAAAAGCATACTTTGAGATAAAGATTACTTATTTAACGAATTATATTTTATTATCCCTAACTCGTACTTTCTCATAAATTAAAATAATCATTTAATCAATCGTGACATCACCTCCCGCGTATGACCCTCAATGGTACTCAGGTGCAAAAGTAGTTCTATGCAACAATCGTCGAAGTGTAGATTTACTTGGAAACGTGAAATATCGTTAAAATTTTCTTTGTCTTCGAAGCGCATTTCAGTTTTCTTCTTATTTCCTTCTCTTATTTGTGAAAATAAGGTGTGCTCAACTCAGTTCATCAGAGGCTAGACTTTTCTTCAAAATGGATCAAACATATACTTCATTTCTCCATAAATTTTAGGTATATACATGCTAAACAAGACTGATTGCAACAATACATGCCTGCAATTGCTCACAACACTTCCTTGGGTTTGGAAACTATACTGTTTTATTCAATGAAAAGCAATATTTTATGCAGGATTTTATTGGCATCTGCAAATGAGTAAATAAATAATACATTGTACCTCAGAGTAATAATAATTAATAACTTACCTCATATCTATATTCCGAAATAAGTTATAAAATTGAACAGAAATTAAAATTCTAAATTCAGAATACGGACGAATTATTCACAAAACAAGGTAACTAAGGTAAACAAACAAATCACTATGAAAATGAAGGATTATGCGCATTCTACCTTACCGATAGGCGATAGAGTCATAAATAAGTTTGTTCCGATTCTGTTTTTTGGCGCTGTACGATATCACGTCGGGATATATAAGTGATTTCTCCTGGTCCTCCTTTTAAATAAGGTTAAACGTCATACAAAGTGCTCATTTTTAAGTGGCTACCATTGCGATCTTGAGAACTATAAGAAATACGAAGTTAGTTAAATAAGCAAAGAATCTCTATTTTACACGGGTATTTCAATGATAAATTGAAAAAAAATTCAACCACTGGTTCTCAACGTATGGATACAATTTTTTTAAAATTTAAATAGAAACATATCCTTTTTATTTGCTTATTCAATAGAGCTATTTATTCTGAATCCAACGATGTACAATATTCATAGCCATATATAACAAAAAAAATTAAATATATTAACTTTTTTCAGTCATGGCACACTTATTAATATTAATTCAAAACTTTATAATTTTTTCGAAAATTTTGTTATGTAAGGCTATGAAAATTGTATATCGTTGGATTCAAAATAAAGTGCTCTATGAATGAGCAAATAAAAAGTATATGTTTCTATTTAAAATAAAAAAGTTGGTATCCATATTTTGAAAACCACTGGTTGATTTTTTTTTCAGTTTATCATTGAAATACCCATGTAAAATAGAGATTTTTTGCTAATTTAACCAACTTCGTATTTCTTATAGATCTTGAGATCGCAATGGTAGCCAGTTAAAAATGAACACTATATACTTTCGGTAAAAAAATTACGTACGCATGCGCATTGAAGCCAAATAAACTGCAACGTTCACGCTATTTATTTTGACGTTATGTGAAAACTCTAATGACACGAAGTTTTACATTAATTCGTTTATTTGTGACTTATTTGGTATTAGTTATGGGATCTCGTAGCCATGTGCTTATTTAGTCACGAATATGGGTGCCCAGGTTTGATCTCGATCGACGCCAAAATTATTTCTAATTTTAAATGACAAAAGTGACCCCTGTGGGGCACTTCCACGCCAACAATGGATGTCCGGAAGATGACGCCTGGTAAACGCCCGCACGGTTCGAATACGTCATCACCGACATCTGTGTACAAAGCAGATTGGTATACCCAGCAATGAGTAATATGCCGTGTTAATAGGTATATTTATTTATTTGTTGATATTTGTTGAACCGTCAGATGCCGGGAGATCCACCTCGCAAATATTTTTATCATTCCTAGGTGGTCAGAATGTTTTGAACCCCTTCATAGGATATGCCACCACTCTCTGCCATTTCTTGAATTTTGATACGTCGATCTGACTTGACCATGAATCAAATTAATATTTTTTTCACTGGATATAGTTAGACGCCTTCCACTGCGAGGATCATCTTCAATGTTTTCTTACCCACATTTAAATTACTATTATCATAGCTTCCTATACTTTCCTAGCCGTGTAGTAACATAGACAACATCGCATTTTCTGTTTGAGGTAGTCCTGCATTGCCCTTTGTATATTATTATAAATTACAAAAAAAAATATTCTTAATTACCTATTATAAATCAATATAATAATAATAATTACTATAGCTTAATATTTCAAGTTTAGTTACAAAATCACTTTTATTTTCTTTATTTTCATCGTCAAAATCGGCTAAAGCTGTTTAAATTGTACTGTTAACTTTTTAATGTCCCAATTAGTTTCAATAATTAAATAATAGGGAAACTATACCTTGACAGCCATATTCATAACAACTTCATTATTCCACACTTATTGCCGGTATAACTATTCCACCTAGTTTAAATTTAAAACTGGTTTCATACTTCAGTATTCGTAGCAACATTATATATTTTAAACTTATTAGTTTAACTATTCCAGATAAAACATTTGGCAACATTGTACGGTTATTCTCTTTGGCGTTTATGCATGAGCAAAAATAATAATTAATTTGTTTTTGTGAAGAACAGGTACGAGTAACAGGTAAGTTTCGAACTTATAATTGAAGACCCAAGTGGATGAAGGTGATATGTAACATTTTGTATAAATTGAGATTTTTACGTGGTATGAAATGAAGCAATGGCACAAAACTCCTTCATTCACGTAAAAACCTCAATTATATAGAAAATGTTACATATCACCTTCATCCACTTAGGTCTTCAATTACAATTTGCTATCTTATATTAAATATTAAGCTAAATTTTAAAATTTTGGTGGAATTATGAAATGACAGTAAAAAAAGATCCGAAAATTGGACGGAAGAGAAATAGAATTCGTTATTTGAATTAATTCAAATATACAGCATGCACATAGTATGTAGATAAAAGTCAAATAAAAAGGAAAATGATAAACCCTGAAATCAAGTTTATCTTGGCATGCCATAATCATTCTCACTTTCGTAAAAATCTGAAAATTATAAAAAAAAATGTAGATTGAATCCTTTAAAATAAATTTTACTTAGCTATATTTAACAATATATACCCATAATCAATCTTGCTGAAATTAGGCTGTCTGTATGCTTTGACTACGCCTAGCTGGAGCTTTACGAGCGCACTATACTAATCACGCGCAGAATAACGCGGAAAATTTAAAATTAACAGGTATTAAACCAACTAGTTTAACGATTTATACTTGTCCCTCTTGGTGTAAATACCTGTTGGTATAAGCTAAACCTAAACATAAAAGTGTTATGAATACGATTATTTGCTAAACCTGGTATAAAAAACAAGTTTAAAGTTATACTATTGCTATAAATACGGCTGTGAAAATATATTTTCTCTTTGATATCATCGGCTTAAAAACTTGCCGTCATGTAAAATTCAATCTAAATTATGTCGGTACAATAATTCATAACCTTATGTGAATACAGTATCATTAAAACTTTGACTTCACTTATACTAGAAAACATTGTCACTTTATCATAATTAGCACAGTTTAAAATGTAAAAATATACACAATATTTTTTATGTTCTTGTTCTTGTAATTCCACTTGGTTGTAGACAACATTTTCATGCCCACAGTTTTCAAAATTATTAAAAAAAATTAGTTTAGTCCTCACACAAAAAATGTTCTATATCATTCAATTTTTTTCATAAAACTTTATTTTTGCCTTCTTGCGGATCACCAGGAGTTACAACTTATGATTTAGTTTAGAAAAATACTTTGTTTGATTGGGGATTAATTGCTCCTTCGTTTAATCGGAGATATGTCAGTTTTGTTTGACGAATATTACCTTGACTTATATATTTCATAAGTGATAATATCACTTTCCTCAAAATGTTTTCTTCAAACTCCTGAATGTTTGCTCAAAGTATAATCTTTCTGGTAAATTTGCAGTGAGCCACAAATTTTGTAGCCTTTCTTCTTATGAGAAGGAAAAAGTACTTTGAGAAGCTTCTGTTTAGCATAATTCGATGTACATCCAGATACACAGCAAAGTCTAGGCATCTAGAATAATAAAAAAATTATGAAAAGGATTTGTACACAAAATTTACTCACATAACCTAACTTTCTACAAGTCTCTTACCCTGCTTAAATATGTGGTAAAATAATTTATTTATTACACCAAAATGACATTTGCAAGAAAAAAATCAAAGACAGTCTTGTTTTGGACCCCGCCCACGAGATAATAATCGAGTATAAGTTTACTGTGTATTCACGAATTTGTTTCGGTATTAAGCTGTTTTTGTGCAAGTATTAAATCATTGTACGGTGTTTAATTTTTTAATTTTTTTTAATAAAGTCAATGCACACGTTAATTAAAAAAATTCAAATAATTCACATATTAGCGGGTTAAAGTAAAACTTGACAGAGAAACTAAACAGCGTAATTCTTAAGATAGCAGTGGGCCTATTTAAAATGAACAACCTGTATATTGTTGTTGAAATACTACTGTATTAAATTAGCGGTTGTATAACTAATGTTAAGTTTCCAATATGTATTAATTGAAATTAGTCAATTTTTCGTGGAATTGTATGACCAAAACCCAATTCGCTGGAGTGATAATATTATTTCCTGTAATTCACATTGGCGCCGGCAACATTTACCCTGTGCTACATCCGGAATTTACAGTTTCCGTGTGCACGATCACGTAAACACAAACAGATCATTTCACGATGTGTCTGTTTGTCTCTGAACCTGAGAGATATTAGTTATTATCTACTGCACCGTGTCACTAGATCTATACACATAGAATATTAGTACTTACACAAGGGACCAAGTAGGAGTACAAACTAGTTTTCGTTTTGATTTCATGCGCAAAAGTGATGCCGCGGGATCTCGCCGTATCGAACTTTCAATACAAAATTTTAAGATAAAGCGAGAATAATAAATACTATGGAGAAATTTGAGATCTCGATATGAACATATATATGATCCAGACTGAATCTCGGCCATCATAATCATAATATTTTCGAAATATTTTTCATAAATTATAGATACACATATATACCCTAACCGTACTCTGTATCATCCTTCACAATATACCTTGTGTTAAAAAAGGGGTTAAAAAATTAAAGGTACGAGTACATTTTAATGTGCTGATTCTTAATCAAAAATAAATTTTTCTACAGTCTATATAGAAAGTAGCCATTTGCGCTCTCTTTTGTCAACGCAAAATGTCACTTTGTCGCTCTAGCGCGACAAAGTAGAAAAAACGCTCGCTGTCCAAATTTCTAACTATACAATGTTGAGAAATGTCACTTCTTAACGTTTAGTCAGGAACTAATGGCACTGTAGTGACACATTTACCACCTTTACAAATCAATCTGACATATAACTGCTCTGTCGGTATGTTGCATAACCAAAAAAAATGCCGCACTATTGTGAAAATAAAATAGGGCATTCATTTACAAAAACGAAAGTATAAAATGTTTAGATTAGATTGAAGCAATAGATCAAGAAGAATGGGAAATGACGATAAATTAAAATTAAATATAAAAGAGGTTTTTTCTTTATATTAATCCTTATTAAGTGAGTAGTAGTGTAAGTACAAAGTGTACATTTTATTATTTTTTGTTATGGTAGCGACTGTAGAAAAAATCTTGTGTGTGTTTCGAGCGCAAATGGACATTGTCGATCTAGAGAGAATGCCGCGCTCCTGCGTCGCGCGGCAACAACCTCTCAGTCGACAATGTCCTATTTTGCGCTCTTAATACACAAATAGCTATTTTATCCACGATAGTGCGTAAAATTGACGTGCGTAACACGATTGTTTAGTAACAAGGTTTCATTAGTCATGAGTTGCCGAGCAACGAATGATTAAAGTTTAAATACGCTAAATTTGCAAAACCAAGGTGAATATTTTATCATGGCAAACTTCTGATTTAAAATTGTGATCCTAATTCATAAATAAAAATATTTTTTTATATTTATTGAGTTATTAGATTCTATCGTATATAAAATCGTGTCGTAAAGCTTCTTTGTCACTCTTGCGGATCTTAAAATCCTCGTTGCGCTCGTATTAAATCTGACCCATGCATAGCTAAAGAGCAGCTTTAGGTACTTGTATCGCAAATAACTATTCACACTTCGCAAAATTAAAGCCATGATTTATGAAGTGTACACTTGTAGTGCTAAAAAAATAATGAATTATTTAATCAAATAGCAAATAAATTAATTCAATATTATTTGTATTAAAAATTGTGCGTCAGCCAGTGATTCTTAAAATGTATGTTTCAAGAACCATACCTTTAATATTGAGAATTAAAAAAAAAAAATCTTTAACAGAATTGCATATTCCTTTCATTTTTTTACCCTTTATGACTTGTATATTTTTTAGTAACGGAGAAATATATATATTTTCATATAAATTTTCTATTTGTATAATTTTCTTCAGTTAGGATAGATGGCTAGATGACTGCATTTGACGGTTGATCATTCCTGTGTTGTTTAGTGTTCGATTTTAATATATTTATTTATTTTGTAATAAATTTAACATTGATGCAGTTTTCTATAAAAATTAGACAATAATATTCAAAATTCCTCATCAAATAATTAACAATAAAATCTTATTCCACTGCTACTGTGAGAGATTTATGGTAGTTCTGTATTTTTTTATTTGTGAAAATATTTTGAAATTTGATTTAGGAGCCTCAGCCAATCATTGAAGGTTTTACAGTTTCTGTTTCCAATATAAAGTTAACTGGAGTGAATTGTAAATTGCAGATAGGCCCGTGGTATTTTCGTCTCTGATTAAACTGTTCCTTAACTTAACTGTCGGTTAAAACGAAAAATATCGCATCGAAAAATTAACACCTGTACTGTTTACAACTTATGCTAAAATGTGGATGCTATATTTTTCGGTTTTACTGCATTTAACAGACAGTTTTTTACCAGATGAAAATACCGGGCCTTAAAGTTACTATTAATTAATTAATTGTTAGTATGTTATGAGACACTTTATTGCTTTCAGCTCTAAATTAATTATTTATTATTAACTGAGTACTGTGTTAAATAATTAATCAAAGTTCACTCTATGTATTTAAAAAAGCAGCGGTTGGATAGTTTTAAAAAATCAGTGTAGAAGAGCACCAAGCATTGAAAATACAGAGAATTTATAATTTAAAATCATTACCCCAATTGTTTGTTGCAAATATTTGCAACGGGTACAGCTAGTGCTTTATACATACGTAAATAATTAATATTTCGTCTAGCTTTCAAGGACTTACTACGGCGCACTGAAATAACAATTTCTGAAAAATAATTAATGGTATTGGCAAAAATATCTTAATGAATTTTTAGTATTTTGTATTAATATTGTGAACTAATGAGTTTTATTATTATAAACAATAAATGTATTTAAGGTTAATGCCCCATGATATATATGTATTACTCGTATCTCGTATGTATTTTGAGAATTCATTTTCTTGTTACTATTTATTAAATGTTCTAATAATCGACAGTACTGATCGTAATCTATCATTTTCACTACGAAAGGAAATCGCGATAGACCACGAATACATACATGAATTCAGTTACTTCTCCGCATTTAGTTGTAGAACTGCAACTAGTTTCCAAAAAAAATGTAAAACTAGTTGCAAAAAATTTATCACGCTTTCACATTTTTGAAATCGTGGTATTGAAGTTATGCGATCCGAAACTTTCGTCACACACACACAGACACACGGACACACAGACACACACACACACACACACACACACATATATCGCTCATGGGCAGGAAAAATGACACAATACAAAATCAACAAAATGTTCAGTAGAGCGATTTGAAATTTAACATTTTAATATAATTGTCATTGTTATTTATAATGGATGAATGCATTATTTCCAACAACTTCACTGTAATCTAGGTGTCATTATCAATCGTCCCGTGTATTTGGAAGCTGACTACGAATCTCTAAAGTTATTTAAAATCATCATCATTTTGACTTGTGTCATTTTTCTTAATTGAATTAAGGTACTTTCTTAAAATAATTATATATAAGCAATATAGTAATTTTACAAAGTTTTTATTCAAATTGTAAAAAATCAACTTTTTATAATACAAAGACATTAGTGTTTTTTAAAACAAATATTTAAATAAACATATAATTAAAGGTCATGGTAGTAACTTAAATTATTACAAATTTTCGAAATAGGATGCATAGAAGGGAGGTATAGTTTTAGCTTAAATCAAATCTAGCAAATCCTTTTTCTTCTTTTCTGGAAAATCTGGCTTTTTATAGTAGGCAGGTTTTAAAAGAATATCAGCAGAATTTTTTATTAGATTTTGAATTTTCTTTCTACTGGCAGTGCGACTGTTAGTTTGATTAATTTCTTTAAATTCTTCCTGGCTATAAGAAGTTTTATAAAATATTGAAAATGGGTGTTTTTTCTCAACCCTTGCAATTTTAAGTTGATTAAAAATTGATTATAAATTAAATTACCATCACTTCAAAAGTGACACAACTCAAAAAGTGGCACTTTTCCACACACTTTCAATTCTCAACTCGGATTTATGACGTTTTTCTTGATGATAGTACGTGTAATCGCTAAAAGAGACGCAACACAACTAAGAAGTGTCACTTTTCATACAATGAGTACTAACAAAACAGATCAAATGAAAAATGACACAACGACCATCTAACGAGAAGTACTCGCAAATGACTTATGACACTTTTCTAGACTAAAGAGCATGCAAATAGGAAACCATTGCTACAGTTAACTGAAATTAGATTTTTTTTGAGTTGTGTCATTTTTTCTGCCCATGAGCGATATATATATATATATATATATATATATATATATATATATATATATATATATATATATATATATATATATTATATACATATATATTATATACATACATACAGACATCATCGTAAAAATGGTAAAATCGTATTATAGAGACCCTAAAAAATGTTTATTCACTAAAACCTCATCATTGAATTTTTTGACCAAAGACAATACCTTCCTTACCTAAAGGTGACGGAAAGTAATAAGAACTACTGTGGATATTTCGAAAGAAATTCGAACAGAAAATCTTGTCAATGTGAGCCGAAATACTGTGTCTCGACGTCTTAAAGAAGTAGAATATATTTGACGTGTTAAAAAAACCTTTAGTAATACAAGAAATGAAAAGACGAGACTAAATTATGCAAAACATCAATACATGAATGTAGTCGACTAGTTAAAAATACTACTTTCGGATGAATTAATTTTTTTTATGTTGTGCATGTTCTCATGACGGTATAGGTCGATTAGTCGAGATAAAGAATACTATGGATTCTCAATGTATAGACATATTTTAGCAAAGCATATACTTCCTTAGGCCACAAAAAATGGAGTGGGAATATGTTTTTCAACAGAACAGCCATCCTAAATATACTTCCAAAATTTTTAGAACAAAAATCCGAATTCTTGTCTGACCACCAATTTGTACATTTAAAATGGACATTTGTAACCTGACTAACGGACCGCATGTGATTACAAAAATTGTCTCCTTCCAAGGAAAAATGAAAATCTTGGACGTACAAAATCATCGTAAAAATAGTCAAATTGTATTCTAGAGATCCTAAAACGTGCTCATTCATTAAGAACTGCACCATCGAATTTTTTGACCAAATCCAATAACTTCTTTACCTAAAGGCGACAAAAGGTTAAAAGTTGATTTTGACAATAAAGTCAGAACGTGTAAAAATGCTATTTCTAGCATAAAAATTATCATTAAAAAAAATAATTTTACAATAAAGTTAAAACATAATAAATAGGATTTACACAAAAAACAACAAATAAAAGTTAGGTTACGTTATGGTATGATAGTTTATTAAATTTTGTATTATTTTTTTATACAATATTTAAATTCTTCTTTATTTATTGTACAGATAAAATTTTCATTCTATGAATTATCATCCTTTATATATTTTTTTTGTAAAATACATTTTTTTTTGTACGCATTAAACCCCAGCTTTTAAAAATTAGCGCATTCTAATGAATATTCATAGTATCATTGTTTTAATATTTATTTTCAATAAAAAGAACTTAAATACTGCATATCCATTTCAAGAACAATTTATGCATAAATACCATTTTATGTATGTAGAATGAAAACAAATATAATATGATAGAAAGTTGAAGTCCTTTTGTAAAAACGATTCATTGTTTGAAAAACTGTAATAACACCAGTGGATTTGTTAAACAAACAGAGCCAGTAAATTTCCATTTCTATAATTTCACTTTCGTTTAAGCCACTGAATTTTAAACAAGTAGGTACATTCAAATATTTATCTTACGAAGATAATATTTTTCTTCCAAACAAATCAGAGCGTGTATTTTGCTCATTCAAATCTGTTATATTTATTTAAACACTTAATATCTTGTCCATTTCGTAGCTTAGCGAGTTGTGGTTGGAAGAGCAATTGAACTCCATTTAGTAAAGTAGGTGAAACTTTCATGATAGACGATGATTTTATTATTAAGTCGAGAAACCCGAAACCCATTATACTGGTAAACAACAATCACTCAGTTAAACCAACCGTGTTCTGTATAAGTCTGGCATCGTCAAAGGCAGGGGGCCGGACACTGATTGATCGTGGGCGACGTCCGCGAAAGAACGGTCTTTAGACTTCGGCTTCACCTGCGACAAACGACGACAGCCTACTACCCT
This sequence comes from Harpalus rufipes, assembly GCA_951394225.1. Lineage (NCBI taxonomy): Eukaryota > Metazoa > Arthropoda > Insecta > Coleoptera > Carabidae > Harpalus > Harpalus rufipes. The sequence goes on from OX596274.1 coordinate 66,551,213, forward strand.
CCGTCCTCTATTTTCTGTGAGTGTGTAGGTGTTTCTACGACTGTTTACCCTGGTATTCTATTCACGTGAGGAATACGACGTGATTGATTCAGACCTGACTTGACGTTCTGTTGTTTGCGAATGTCGTTCGTGCCGAATGCTTCTGTCGTTAAGGGAACTACTTTTGTTTTCATTGCCAAAAACAACAAACGTTATTTTTAGACAATAGAGATATTTTCAATGTTATATAATTTCAATAACGGAATACATGTTCGTAAATTTTGTGTTCCTGTTTACTAGAACATTGTAGGAAAACTCAATAAGAAAGTCGATATAAAACTTTTATTGAAATAAAATTTTACAAAACTAAACAAATTCGAGAAATGAAACAAAAACTAAGAAATATGAAACATTATTAAAAGTAGACTTCCTAACTTTTGTTTTTAGAGTTAGAAATGTCGTTGGCAATAGTGTTAAAAGTAAATTAGTTTCCTTGGTAATGAAGAATCTAGCAACATATCGATTTTCAACATAATAATGAAAATTATTATAAATATATATTCAAATGAACATATCTGATTTGCATATTACTTTCGGCTATTTAATTTTTATGCATTTCAATAAATACATTTATCAATATTGGTAAATGTATTGTTTTTTTTTTATTTCTACCAATTTTCATAATATTCGTAATATGTATTACAATTATTAAAAATATACAAAAACTTTTTTTTCTATAATAGATTTTTAATTGTGCTTATACCAGAGTGGCTTTCTTTCGGTCACTGAAATCCGATTTAAGCGATCCCAATCAGATCATACATGTTCTTTTGCTCTAGGATCAAGTTCTCCCACCACCGAATTTTGGATTGCAATCACTTATCCCCTTGCCCTCCTGAATCGCTGTTTTACAGCGATCCGACTGATCGGATTGCTACTATACTATAAGCACAGTATAAATAAATTCCCTGCTATCATCGCTTTCAGATTCAGAAAATTCTGTCAATGAACTTGCAGATGACGAAGAAGTTAACTGTTAGGTTAATTTATCTTAAAATGTAGAAATAGTAATGAAAATTATATGTAGGGTAATTAACATTTATCTGATACTTAAATAACTACATATTTAATAATTACAATTAACAATTCGTTAATATTCATCTTGAATACAAAACAAGAATCATTTCTGGTCCTTGGCAAAAATAATTATCACCATATCAAAACAAAAAAAAAATGTTCTTTTGCTGTACGGATTGCAATCACTTTTGACGTCATCAATCAGATCACGCCAATCCGATCGGATGTGATAGTGGACCGAAAGAAAGCCACACAGGTGAATACTTGAAACCAGAACATAGCCCGTTAACACAGGAAAATCGTTTTTCGCAGACTGTTGCTCGCCGTATGTACTCTAAAGAAGTATCGACTACCGACTATTATAGTCGGTTAAGACGACTATTCGGCCATATTTCTAGTCGGCGATTAGTCGGCTTAGTAATTGATAAAGTATAATAAGGCCTGTGCTTTATATAGGTACAATTTTTATGAGTAAATAAGTTTATCTGATATAACAAAAAAAAAACTACAATACAAAAGAAATAAGACAATTTTCCTTTTTATCTCTCACTAAGAGAGGTATTGAAATCATGCTAAAAATGGCATATCCTGATTTTAGTTAATAAGCACGTTCTAAGTTCCCTAGAATCCGATAGTAACATTTTTACGATGATGTCTGTGTGTGTGTGTGTGTGTGTGTGTGTATGTGTGTGTGTGTGTGTATGTGTGTTAGGTTGTTGGAGGTACGATTTCTCAAATTCTATAAGATTAAATACATGTGTAACTACGGATTCCTCAATCTAACAGTAATGGGAAGAGTTGAATAGATTCTGGTAACAATTGGATTACCGGAAGCAGTAGTATTTTAACAAAAAAAATCTAAATATTATTTTTTGAATATTTATGTAATTACAAATACGTAGTCGGTACATCACTAGTCTACTCAAAATAATATATCAAATGAAACTTTACCAGCAAGGGTAGATAAAGTACTTTAGTTTTTATATGAATTAAAATATTTTTTTTATAAACTTGGACTCTGCGTTAACAACTTCAATTGTGCAATTACCGTTATCAGAAAAATCTAAACTTATATTACTATTTAAAATTGTGCTTAAATAATAATTCAATTTATAGTTGTGAAATAGTAATTTTACATAAAAATCACGATAAAATTGTAATTTAATCAAATTAAACATTTAGACCTTAGAAAATAAATGCTTTTTTCTTTGTTTTGTTAAAAGAAGGAGCTACGATTGTAAGGTAGAGAAAATTATATGCACGTATGGAGGCGAATTACGTTAAACGGGTGAATTACTGTTAAATTGTGTCTAAAACCGGAGAATTAAATGGGGACCCAAATACGTAGCGAAGCTTCCCATTTCAAGCAAACCTCTGACCGACTGCAACCGCTCTTGTTTAGTAAATAACATCCACTCGCAGATAGTAAATTGCACTACTCACAACCACATGCTCATATAGTCATACACTAGCACTATTGATTGCATTCTGCATTACAAAATGAGAGGAATGGAAACTATTTCATAAATTAATGACATCATAAATATTTTTTTGCAGTCAATATGCACAGTAGGCGTTTGCGTGTATATTTGTCAACGCAAAATATCACTTTCCCGCTCATGCGCAACAAAACATAAAAACGCTCACTATAATGGTCAGTTGCAGCGCTTATAGTTAAAGCCTTAACTAAAGTTAACAAAAAAAAGTGCATATCGAAATTTTTAACAAGTCATTTGACATTTCATTTTGATACGATATTATCAATTTAACCAAAAGTTAAAATTTAATTATAAACAATGCAACTGACCATAAATCAATTATTTCGAAAGGACAGTTACTTATCAAACTGAATAAAGGTGCTTTTCTTTTATATGCACAAAAATGGTGAGCAGCACTGAAATGAACTGATCCACAACTCCCCCTGGACAAAATTAGAGGAAATATTAGATGCTTGTTGACTGTTAGTGAATGATTTTGACAAAATTATTTTTATTTTGTTGTGTTTTATGTTTATTTATTTATTTAACATACACTGCTCAACAGATAAATCCAATTACAGAGCAGGATACAAAACATCAAATACAAATTATGATAAAGAAAACAATAACAGAAAAAATACATTTAAATACGACAAAATGAGAATTAATAATTAATAAATAAAGAACCGCTAATCTCACAAAACATCAAAATCAAATAACGCAAACAACCACATGTAAAAATATGGAGGCGTGACCAGTTCACTCGAAAATTTTCTTGGTTTTTTGCAGGGCCAGTGACAAGGAAAACGAATAGAAAGTGTAGTCTACCGCATTTAAAAGGAACAACGATAGGGGAGATAGGGGCTGCATAGTGCTACATCCATATGTAAAAGGAAAGCGCGTTGCTATTTGCACTGCAAGAAGTACCATAGTTTCTAAACATTTACCTAACCTGAAAATATGTTGAATACTTCAGAAAATATTTTGACAATTTATCATTTATAAAATGTCATAAAAATTAAACATTGCGAAGCGAAATAGGAAAGTGAATTCGCTAGTTAGAAATTTTGTGTAATTTTTAAGGAAAAATACAGATTTGTTAGTTACATTAAATATATTTTTCAATAAAAGCAAGAATAAAATAATTTACAAGATACATACAATAGTAAAATTAGAAGCAAGTTATAATTTAGTATGTTATAATTTTTTTACATTTAATAAAGCATTTGTTTAATTCGACGTACCTAGGTGTACGGACTACCTATACAGAGTAACATAAAATACTAATACACTACCGATCAAAGTGTTTCAGTATAGTGCAGCTTATAACTACCACACGAGAATCTTTCTAGTTAGCGAATATATAAAACACATCTTGAAACTATAGTTTGAGACTCCTAACGTTTCAGTGTGAATCATATAGTATTATTTGTTTTATCTGGAATCTTTGACCTCTTTTTTATGACTTCGGTTTGTTTGGTATCTAATACGCCTCCCCCCCCCAAACATCTTTATTATAAGCAATAGAAAAAATCTGCTGTGGCCAGCACAATACCTCTCGCCACTTCTGTTTTTGGTTACATAAGTATAGGAGGCGAGCAGTCATGTGACATTGTTGGCCTCGACAAGCAGATATGGAGGCCCGTGCCAGAATAATAATTAGTAATTATGTACATAGATGTCAAATCTCAGAATTTTTCATTGAAAATTTCAAGATTTTCTAAATTCATGTAATTAATTTGTCACCATGAGTGTGGAATTTACGTGTGAAGGAAAATAAACCACATGGAATCGGCAACTCACGAAATTTAGAATGAAAAATTATGATATTTGACATCTATGTATATAATTAATAGCTATCATTCTGTCACGGCTCCCCGTATCTGTTGGTCAAGGACAACAACGTCACATGACTGTTCGCGCCCTATTGTATTTAACATTTCTTGTATACCTACACTCTTCACCAAAAATTCTACATACTTCTATTCTTTTATATTTATTTTTTTTAATTTTAAATTCATTCTATGACGAAATTTTGTCCTCTTTAAATTTTTCGAAATGTTTCCAATTCATTGTCGGGATTGACAGTATTTTTGAAGGATATATGTAATATATAATTTTAATTATTTAACTACTAATATAATAAGAAATAATATAATGTATGTACTTCCCACAAAAACCTTCAGTAATGTCTCTGGATTTTTGACACTGATATTTATCTGTCAGTGACAAACATGTTAATATTTCAATTGGTTTCCATGACATTGTTTGGGCTGTGAGATTTATTGCAACAGATTATTATTTACCTTATATTTCTTTATCACTAAATCTATAAAAGATATAATAAAATATTTATATGTATCAGATAGAAAATTTACTCTTCTTTTACTAGCAAGAATAAAATTTATCATAAAATAATATTTAGAAGATTTTTTTTAAGAATCTGCAACTTCCGGTTGTCCAATTATTACCAAAATCTTTTCAGCTCTTCCCAGTAATGTTCGATTGAAAATACGTAAACAGATATTAAGTATTATAGTTTTTGAGAAATCGGCCTTTCAACGTCCCCACACACATACACACATACACACATACACACACACATACATCCACACATACACAGACATCGTCGTAAAAATATTAAAATCGGATTTTAGGGACCTTAAAACGTGCTTAATCATTAAAATCTGGATATACGATTTTTAGCATGAATCCAATACCTCTCTTTGCGACAGGTAAAAATGGCTCATTAAAAAGTTTTATTATTTTAAATATACTATTTGAAGGCAGATGTAGATATTTTTTATAAAGTCAGGTATACAAGATACGACTATCAACTTTTTTTTTTAAATAGTAATCTATAATTATTTTATTAAAATATAAAACGCCATATTTTTCTCTTTTCAACGATGTATTAGTTTTAATGAATATATTTGAAAAAAACTGAAAAAAATAAGATAATTGAGATATATTGGGAAATATTTTTTATTCAAATATTATAGTGAAAAAAAAAAAAATTTCATCACGGCATATTACCCATTGCTGGGTGTGCCAGTCTGCTTCGTATATTATAGGTGGCTATATAAAAATAAACAAACTAAACCGAAAATTAAAAATGTATTCCCACCACCGATACAGGAAATAGGCTATTTTTATTTATTTTTAGGATGCAGAACAACGTGATTAATTTGATTTTTGTACCCCATTGGTTGCAATAACTTTTACATTTTATTTTATTCCAAAATAAAGTGTATTAAAATTATCGTGATTTATGTATTTGGGCGGTGAGCAAATTACGCCACTTTAAAATATGACAAAGTGTGTGGTACACAAAAAGGTTGAAAAACCCTGGTCTAATAAATCCGGTTTGTATTAATAGTTACCGGAAATTATTAACACTAACCCAGAATATTATTAATACTAACCAAACCTAACCTACCGTTTATATTAATAATACCCGGTAATTATTACTAAAAACCAAATAATTACTTGGACCGTAACAAATACACGCTTGTTTGCAATGTATCCTGGTCTGTGTTGAGATATCCAACCAGAACCAAGGGTGTCTAAACTGTCACCACAAACTTTGTAATCACTGCTAAAACAACATTAAGTGCGCTGGGGAAAATTAGGTTAAACAAAAACGAATATCCCTATCCCTTCCCTCCAGCCTCCGGCGGTAGTGGCCTGCATATTCCGCATCCACTGGATTACACTGTGGCCGATGATCGGGGAGGTCCGAAATAGAATTACGGCCACGCCAAGATCGCGTAAAAAATCCGCTGACTTTCACGTTTCCGCCTAAAACAAAACGGGTTTTTCTTCGCAGAGGAAAAAAAAACGGCCAGTTGGCTATCGTCGGCCGATCAACTTTTTGTCGAACCAGACCGACAGAGGCAGATTTTCAACATACGTAGCTTTTGAAGTGATCGTGAGAAATATTAAACTGAAACTGAATTACATGGACCGTATCAGTATAATAGAATTCTTGGAATGTAATTTAGTAATGGAAATGCTCACTGTATCATACTTTAAAGTGGTAACGTTGTGTTTACAAAGAGACTAATCTCCTTTATGTGCCATACTACTGGCATGAAAACTGAACACTAGAACGAGATACAAACAAATATACACATACATACTCTCATGTATAAATTAAATAAATGTGGACAACATATTCACAAATAATGTACAAATACTCAAAAAAATATTAATTTTAATTCATTAAGGTCCGCTAATGTCTGGTTAAATTATCTGTTAACTATCTGTCATTTATAAGAAAAATATCGCACCGATAAATTTATATAAATGTAATTTTTAAAACTTATGCTATAATATCGATGCCATATTTTTCATTTCAACAGGTTGTTTAATCAAAGATGAACTACTAGATCTTTTAGTCATTATTACAAACGTCCAGTTATTTAGTTCCATAGTAAATTTCATTAAACGGACAAATTCAACACGAATTTTTGACAGTAATGTTTTAATTTTCATAAGAACGTGAATATTTATTGAATTTGTTCATTTTTACCTTCCGTCACCTTTAGATCAGGAAGGTATTGTCTTTGGTCAAAAAATTTGATAGTGAGTTTCTAATGAATAAGCACGTTTTGAGGTCCATCGAATACGAATTTATAATTTTTAATATATCTATATATATATATGTGTGTGTGTGTGTATGTGTGTGTGTGTATATGACGATCGTTTCGGATCGCATAACTCCAATACCACGATTCCAAAAATTATATTTTTTTCGTATTCCTCAAGTTTAATATACAGACATGATTAGCTTCAAGTTATAATTGGTCCACCGGAAATACCCTCAATTGCAACTTTTAACAGTTTTTCTTTAAGAAAAATAGTTAAACATCATTTATTGACATTTAACGTTATTATAACTTAAAAATATATTATTCTCTATACGATTGAATTGCATTTTATACATCATATTCAATATACATATATAGAGTTAAAGAATTATGAAACTATTAAATTCCATAAATCAGCCAGCTATGCTAACCATGGAAACTGCTAATATATTCAGATAATTCAAATTGACAGGTGGCAGTGTCAATGAAAAGAAAATGAATGCAGCAGAGATGAGGATGTTGAGATAGATTTTGGGGAAGACACGAAAATATAGGGTAAGAAATTAAAAGAAAGTGAAATAGCTCGAGTGATAGATGTTTCCAGAAAGATATGAGACGATTACATTGGTTTGAACATGTCATGAGGCACGATGAAGAATATATTGGAAGAATGAATAGCTTAGTAGTAGAATGAAGAAGAAACAGTGGAAGGCCAAAGATAAGATGGGAGGACTGTATTGCGGAAGACTTGAGAGAAAAGCAACTGAATGAGGACGACACGCAAAACAGAAGTAAGGGACAGTATGGTACAAATGTACAGCTTTTTTTAATCTCTAATAATTTTTGTATATCAAGTATTCTGAATATTTTTTCTGCAATATTCATTCCTTAGGAAATAATTTTATAGGGTTTATTTTTCATTAAAATAAAATACAAGAAGGAATAAAAAGGATATGCTGGGACAGATATAGAAAGAATATATTATTCATGACAAAAACAGGAAAACATCAGTATAAATTTTGAGTATTATAATAGTACATTAAGATACAAGTTTCATAAGACATGATTTTAGCGCACGCGTCTTTGTTAGAAACGAGCGGCTTGCCGCGAGTTTTCTAACGGGACAAGTGCGCTGAAATGTCTTATGAAACGTGTATTTTATACTATTTTTTTTCTATTTTGGTTCTTTTGTCAAAAAAATATTTACAAATAAACGTGATTTCATTTTTAGGAATATTTTAATTTTTATTTGATTGTTGGTAACCATACTTACCACGAAACTGATTATAACAATTAAAAACTTATTTGCATCCGAAGTTCCTACAGTCATCTGCGAAAAGGTTATGTTTACAGGATAGTATAAACCATTCTTATTTAAAATATAATATTAATATATTTAAAATATAACAAAATAATTATTAATATATTTACTTATATGTATTATTACTTCATTTCAATAGTGGGATCTTCTAGGCTAGAAATAATATTTACTTTCAAATGACAAATGTCTAGAAATGTAGGTACTACGTACCAACCTAACAGAAATTAGGTTTGAGTTATTTTAAGAAGTACTTTATGACATGCAAATGGGTTTCATAAAGTACATATTAAAGAACCAAAATAGAAAAAGTAATTTTATATTTAGAGGTACTATTAAAAAATCCAAATTGTCGACCTTGGTGCACTTACGGAAGCACCACCATCTTGGGAAAATGATGCAAATATATATTTTTATATATCCCCTCACCCTGGGCCAGATATGAGACGAATGCACGAAATCGAGCCTCGCGCTTGTTGGAGCCCTGCGTTTTTAATGTTTATGTAATTAAGAATTGTATTAAGAAAATATATTTAAAATAATATATCTCGTTTTTTCATTATACGAGGAACATATAAATGATATGTTATAATGAAAAAGAATCCGAAAACGTCAATATATTCAATTACTTTTTTCTCATTGAGCCCTATCACAATATTTTAGATACAGGTTTCTTTAGCCTGTTGACTAACTGCATTGCTGTTTCGGCCAACTATCGCAGCGCGTAGTATAAAATCATGGTTTCACAATGTCTCAGTGGCAAAAAATAAAGATATGCGCTACTGTTACCTTTGAAAAAGTACATTTTTCAAAATTATCAGTTTGTCATGAAATTTGTGTCTTCTTTGTTTCAAGACATTTTTTGATGTTTACCTGATTATTTCGTACAATGAGGTGTTGCACGATTTTTTTCTTTGATTTAATCAAAATAATAAGAAAAAAATATTTTTCCCGTATTATTTATTTTCTTTCACATTACTCTTTATTCTTGAGAAAATTGTCTGAAAATACAATATATAAATTGCCGCCTTTTCTGTCGCCTGATTACATCAGAAAACTACTAACCAATAAGAGAGTGGCTTACATTTGCCGCCGACAGAATTTGAACGAGTGACAGCCATGACAGCTGTCAATTATATACTCTACTAGTTCTAACCATATTACTGATTTTTATATTTTGTAAAGACACAAACATGGTTATAGAAAACAGTTTTGTGCTAGTGTGCCCAAATAGAATAATAGTAAAAAAAAAGTTTTAGTAGTGCCTCAAAACGAAGAAAGAAGAATGAAATGGTTATCTCAAGTAAACATAAAACCACTTACAAAATCAAAGTTTCATTCTGTGTAGATCATTTTGCTGTAAGCATAAATATTTTTATAATTTAGTAAGAAATATTAAATATTTTTAAATTATTTTCTTTCCAGTTCTGTCATTTGCTAGAATTTCTTGAACGTCACAAGCAGTATAATTTGGCCCAATTCAAGCATAGTATACTTTTAAATTGCTACTGTGTTTAATATGTACAGAAATTTGAACAGAAAATCATATTTACTAATACTATAGATGGTACTTATTCGAATTACAGAATAAAAAAATATATGTTCAATTTTTTGCAACACCTCAGTCGAATTCTAAAAAGAGTAAAATTTAATTTAACAAAGAAGACGTAAATGTCATGGCAATCTGATAATACATTAAAATGTAATTTAAAAAAATAATAACGACTATTTTTTAATGAAAATACAAGTACATATTTCGCATTGACATTACTGTCAATACATAACTATTAAAATACTTTCTGAAAATATAAAAACCTACCATTCTGTTTCGGTTGCGGCGACATGGGAAGTAGAATGCCGGATATTTTCACAAAAAAGTGGCATATTGGTCTTCGCCTTTCAACTTTGTAATTTAAAATTTAGGTCTAAAAATAATAATAAATAAACAAAAAATAGTCGTTATTTTTTAATTATATTTTAATGTATTGTCATATTGCCATGACATTTATGCATACATGAGAGTAAGTATCTGTATAAGTCATATGTTGAGGGCCCCGCGAAAAATATCTAATCGGGCTCGCATTAACTGAATCCGGCCCTATCCTCACCAGTAGGTTTTAGAGCAAAAAAAAAAAATAGTTATCAGTTTTATTAATTGTAGAAAAAAAAAGTTTTAGATCAAAGTTATCGGAAATTTTGTCTTCTACAATTTTTTTTTTTTTTTTAGTTAAAAAATTATCAAATTGAATCCTTGTAATTCTGATCACATGTGCGAAAGTAACCAATCAAAACAAACTTACGCTGATAATTATCCTAATACAATTATCACTTATGTCACTAAGTTCCTAAGTAACAAACACGTTTTGACAGATAATTAAAAAATGATTGTTTTAATTTGAAAATGTCGTTGTCACGGTATGGCAGTGAAAATAACGATTCAATTAATAAAATTATTGAAAAAATACCCTCAAAAATACCGTTGTAAGTAAATAGTACGTATGGAAAACATTTATGGACTTTTGCGACACCAGAGAACACAAACTAGATATACATCGTACGGTAAATGAGTCACATTGATATTGAAGGATTGGGCGGTAAATATGAGACAACGTGATGGTACCGAATTTAAGGAAGCTAATATGAAAACTATATGGAATACAACAAGTATATTATTACAAGAAAAGTACTACAATGAATTCAATTCACTAATTGATAATATCAATCTTATTATCGTTACACACTTCACGCTGAACATTTTCATAGTTACTACTGACATCTATTAGATGATATTATAATTAAAAAAATTCTGCTTAATACAAATTCTTCATAAATTTAATTAAAATTGCAAAAAAAATCTCACCTCGATCATTGATAAATACTTATAATTTTATCACAATTTCCTCAAGCACATTGCTTTTAGGAACACTCCTCCGCCTTCGGCGTCGGGCTGTTACCAAGAAACGCGCTTTCGGCAACTGTCATAAAATTATTTCGTAATTAGCAATATCCTCGGGATATTATAGCTGATAATAACTATATTTGCTCTATTATCTACTGATGAGGAGATATTTTAAAAAAATGATTACTTGCATCACTTTTCTTCTGGAAGTGCACCATGGTCGAAAACTTGGATTTTTTAGGGCCTTTAAATATAAAGCGTATCCAAAAATAAAAAAATACCCGACCTTCTGCAGGTTAAATCTATTCCAGTACTGAACTATTAGGGGATCGGTTGTGATTCTAACGGCTCTATTTGGACTCCGTGCGATGTAAACCTTGAAATTTATATACCTATATGTGGGAAATTTCTCGACTGTGGTGTGGATAAGATATTAACAATACGCAAAATCTCACTCAAACAGCATTTATTCATACAACACCGACGTTTCGATGCACAATTGCATCTTCTTCAGGGTAGTAAGATTTTACAAATTATTACAAATCATGTACACAAAATACATTCGTACTTAACATTCAGTTTTAAATGTCGATTTAAAAGAGCAAATGGATGTGTATGTGCTTTGTAATGATAAAAGAATAACGTGAATTTTCATTTGTTTCAAAAAGCATTAATTTATTATCGCCTTCAAAGTATTCCCCATTAAATATAAAGCACTTATGGCAACGTTGTATGCAACCTGCAAAACACTTGTGCAATGCATTTTATGATATAATCTTCAGTTTCTTTAGCAATTTAGCCTTTATTCATGGACACAAAACTTTGTCCTTTCAATGTCTTTTGGCAAAAAATTACGTATGAATAGTGAGCTACTGTGAACTGGTACGGTACCTTGTTGCAAAATTTAGGCTCACAATTCTTTTCCAGTGAGCCGTATGAAATAATTCCAACTTCTTCAGCAACCTTCTTTAAAGTGATTGGGCGTTTACTATGCACAATATCTTCAATTTTTCCCACATTTTCATGTGTGATTGATATGTTAGGAAGCCCGGCTTTTTCTTATCATTTTCCACGTCTTCACGGCCCTCTTGAAAACGTTTGTACCATTCAACTCTTGGTTTGAACATAGGTTCTCGCCAAAGCTTTTACCAACAATTTCATCATTTTTTTGTAATTTTTAACACAAAATTTAATACAGAAACTTTATTCTGTCGTTTTTAAATAAAAAAAAAATCGCCGAGTGTATCAAAATGCTTCGACAATATGTAACTCTCAAACATAAACTGCATGTCCAATTCGAATGAAACCTGAACTTCACAAACAGTGTTACCAACAAAATTCAAAAAAAATTGCTTGGCCGAAATCGAAAAGACGCGAAATTAAAAAATTCTCTATACTTTTAAATTCTCTTTACTTTTTGATCAAACCTCGTAATTCACATGCATTTTTACCTCTCGCTAAGAGAGGTATTGGATTCATGCTAAAAATCGCATATCCAGATTTTATTGAATAAGCACGTTTTAAGGTCCCTACAATCCGATTTTAACATTTTTACGATGATGTCTGTGTGTGTGTGTGTGTGTGTGTGTGTGTGTGTGTGTGTGTGTGTGTGTGTGGATGTGTGTGTGTGTGTGGGATGTTGGAAGGACGGTTACTCAAAAACTATAAGACTTAAAATTTGTTTAACAACGTATTTCCCAATCGGACATTCATGGGAAGATCTGAAAAGGTTTTGGTAACAATTGGACAACCGGAAGTAGAAGATTCTTGAAAAAAAATCTTCTAAATATTATTTTTTGAAAATTTTTCTTGATAATATTAAAGAAAAATAAATTCTCTTTCTGATACATTTAAATATTTTTATACATATTTTATAGATTTAGAGATAAAAGGAATATAATATATAAAATAATGTTGTAATTAATTTTACAACCGAAAGGATGCCATGAAAAATAGTTGCAAATTTAAATTATTTGTAACTGACAGATAAATGTCAGTGTCAGAAATAATGAGTAATGAAAGAAAAATGTATTTGGAGAATCCCTTAATTCTTGATCTGTGACTATTATGGAGATGACAAGTCTAGGTTGAAGGACTTAAATTTGTTTCAAACATTATGGGACAATGTACACCAGTACTGTAGACTAGAGTAACTTTGAATTGCGAAAAAGCTATCAAATTCTTCTCAAGTAAGTTGTAAATATTGACAAAATTACACATCGATATAAGAATAATCGGAGTGCAATCTATCCGTCACTTTATTAAAGGGAATTAAGGTTATTTAGATATAACAAGTATGAAAAAATAAAATGTAAAAGAAGATATATAAGAATAGATGCACAATCCAGATATATACATTTTAGACCGCCCAAAATTAATGTTTTTACTAGAAGAATATGAAGAGAAAGTAAACAAAGTTGTTCGAATTGAAAATTGCTGTTACCAGCCTAATATTTATATATGGTAAACTCTACTTTGTAATTTATTGTAACATAATTTATGGTAAATATCTTTATGTTGAGACATGCTATTATTGAATAATAAAGAAGTTTATACGTCATAGATTTATATGAATATATTATTTGTATTTATAAAAATATTCTTTGCTTTATGCATACAGCCAGGTAAAATATACGGCGAGAGGTTATGTGCTGGCCACATCAGATTTTTTTCTGAGGTCTTACCGAAGTAAAATTAAACAGATCTAATAAAAACAAATTGTATAATACCTATCGTATACTTTGCTGGAGTTTTTAATAGTATAAATCCAACTGTTGAATTTACCCTTCGTAGTTTAAAAATGGACAACAGAAAAATAATAGAACAATAAACAAAAACAAAATGAGTTCACTAGGGGTATTTTCTTATTAATGTGAAAGCAGTTTATTCCGCACAAACAACTGTAGTTAGTACTTTAATTTGTTTTTCTTGTAGTATAATTTATTTCACATCCATATGTAAATCTTAAAAAATCGACTTGGGTTCATTTGCATGGTAACCCCTGTAGAGTAGATGTATCACTGTCGAGGCGAAAGCCGTTGCCGTTGTCCATAGCCGGAGGGTTCAGCCAAGCCGAGGAGAAAAAGCCAAATGCAGAAACAATATTGCAGCTGAAAGCAAGTGAACAAGAACGTGACAAGCATAAGGCAGTGTCAACCGTCAGTTACTGTGAACAGGTGACGCTGTCATCGAAATGAACATTGAACATGACATTTAAATAATCAAATGGGAAATATTAAAAGGTTTTCACTGTATTTATTACCATAACTTTTTCAATTAAAAACACATCAATTTGATAAAGTTTAAATTTTAAAACACCAAATTAAATCACAAAATTTCCTCTGTACTGAGATTTTGTGGATCATAAGAAATATAATGATAAAAAAATTATATTGCTGTAAATGCTGCCCTATTAATTTTAGAACAAAAGTGTAAATACAAAAAATGTGCAGAATTAAAAACTGCATCTAATAAGTCCAAAATTAATTTTTACATGCGTTTCATTTGCGAAAGAGAGGCAAAATAAAAATAATAATTTTGAACTATTTACAGAGTGCGATGAGTAATACCAAAAAATTTGAACAGTAGTTGTATTGCTTGAGTTTGGCAGATGATATCTGTCCATAAAGTTTTAGTAATTATTGAATTCATTAATTTATTTATCAGCAAGTATGGATACATGTGCCATCGCGGAAAAAACTCAATGAAATAATATTAACAATTAAATAGCAATTAATAAACTTTTATCTGTCAAAGTCAAAGAATACAACTATTTGAATTGTATGTTTAAAGACGGATATTTTATTTTACGTTTATCTCGTGACAAGAACCTATTATATCAATAAATTTAGCTCAGCGAATAAGATATCGTGGGTGATCTGCACCTCCTACGGCTTGATTTACATTAGCGGTACAATGACGGTACAATAACGGTACGATGACTGTACGATAATTCTTGCTGTATTTTAATGGACCCATTCACATTTACGTTCTCAGTACGATGTCAGTACGATGCCGGAACGCTGACGGCACATTGATATTCACTTATTTACATTAGCGATACGACCACAGTACAGTATAGTTTTGTTTCTATTGAATACTATATTGTTATTAGGAGTAGAAAGCGGTATTTTTGTGTTGAACCCAGCTATTGCGGCCGAAGTGGGTAAAACACGTTCTGCTCCGAATAACATATACTATTTTTTCTTCAAGTGTTTCAAAGAAATGGAGATTTTTTTAATATTTTTTTTGGAATTGTTTTTATTTCAGCCAAAGATGGCTGGGTACACTACAAAACACAAACGATACAACTGTCAAATAACAATTTTGTTGCTGTAACGACTACTGCCGCCAGCGGTGTACTAAGAAGCTAATATTTTTTTACAGTACAATATTGAACAACATTGTTGTACTAGTATGAAAATGAATATCTTCTATAGTGTGTGTACAGTAGCATAATATGAATATTATAATACACTTGAAGAAAAAAAATATTGTATCATAGTGACTGCGAGTATATGAATGCAACGTGGAGTGGAAGGTTGCGTTTGAAGAGTACGTGATTGACATCTGACATGTTTCTGACTTTTTGATATTTGTGTTTTAGTTAAACCAAAATGTAGCAAGACATGAGAAATAATTGTATACATTATTGAACAAAAGTTCTCTGCTTATGACATAAACATAAAATATACATCATAGATTATCACAGTAAGTACAAAACAGTATCGTTTTGTAAAATTTTCTGGATTTTCTTCATTTTCTTCTTCATCGTCAATAGTAAGGGCAGTTATAGAAAAGTCGGTATTTGATAATTTTTTAAACATTTCACGATATTTTCTGTTTTTGATAGACACATGACATACCGTCATAATACATAAAAGACAAAATTATATTGTCATTGTATTTTATTATGTTCGTACCGTCGTGGTACCGTCTAATGTAAATGCCTCTCGTAATTGACATACCGTCATTGTACCGTTACATATTTTACCGGCATTGTACAGTCATTGTACCGCTTATGTAAATCAATCCTACCTATGTCATTTTAGCTTAATTTTACTGGAAATTTTTAAATTAAATTTGAAATGTCATGTACCTACTCGTAAAATCCAAATCTACTAATAATTAATTTTTCCTAAAATGGGAAGATAGGTGGCATTGCTTTTTAATTATAATGTAAATAGCAACTCAAAGTCCAAATCTACTGTTAACTTATTTTCACTGAACACGGCAGATAGGAAGTATTGCCATATCACCCGCGATATATCCTTATTTTTTCCAATATTTTTTAAATACGCTGTATTCAAATTTTGAAAATATACATACATAATATTATGCACATTTAAAATAAGAAAGTTGATGTTATTTCTGCCTAAAATGGAAAAAAAATCAGTGTCTTATGAAACATTTGTTTTACCTGTTAAACAAAAATATTAAACAGTTATTTATGCAACATACTCATGTTGCATACAATTTTTTTTTACTTCTAAAATAAAAGTTTGAAAAACGTGCTTTATAGTATTTCATTTTTTCACCCGTTTATGTTAAAAAAGTGTACGTTTTTCACACACAATCTACAGCAATACCTAAACTTCCGAGTAACTTAGGGCTCTGGCTGGCAATCAGTGAAGACGGGGTGGTCCTAACTACGCCGAAAGGGTTTATCAGGGCGCCAATTACTCTACGAGCATCCAAAAAGCTGAGTAATAAGACATCGGGAATGGGAAGACCTGATATGATATGATGTAGGGCAAAGACAAAAATCGAAACAATAAATAAATTCAGAACGTATACTATAGTGTCGTAACTATAGTACAGTGTTGAATATTCTGAAGCAATGACCCGCGCGAGATCTGTCAAACATATATCGAAACGCCAATTTTCTAAAATGCTCCCTGTAGAGAAGGCGCAGTGTGGTTGAAGGGTTCAGGACCGTTGGTACGTAGGTTTTTATTAAAAGCGCAAAACCCTAACATAAGACGCAATTTTATATACCAAACGCGAATAAAAAAAGTCTAAGGGGCAAATCCTTGTTATTTTCCCCTTAACGTGATCCGTACAATACAGCGTGGCGGCTACTAAAAGCTATTACCTGAAATACTCTCGCATGAGTCATTTATCTCAAAAGTATAAAATATTCGCAACAATATGACAAATAATATTTTCGGTATGTGCAGACATACGACATAAAAAAATAAAATCAACAATATAAATAGTGGATCGAAATAATAATGTTTGAGCTTATCTGCATAATAGGGCTGTGTCCTGTACAAAATTCATACAAGGCAAGATCATAGTATAAATAAGTGGTATGTCCAGTCGAAGGGTAGGTCAAAAAACTACGTGCATCTAACTTTGATGCTGATCTAATAAGAAGTAAGCTTCTTTTCTTTACGAATCTTGACAGATTAAATCAAAAGATTTCAATTACAGTCTAAGTAGGAAGTAGGAATAAGTAGATGAGATGTATATTTCAAAAAATAGCAAAAATCACCAACATAGCTTAACAGTATAGCGGGTCGCGTGGCTAAAAATGTTTGAAAACCGTGCCCGACACAGCGTCCCCGCATGCGCACTGGGCTATCGATCAAAACGCAAGATCTAATCGAAATGATAGATAAGAACAACAAAACCTAACATTTACCGAAAGGACGGTATTTGTACAATAGAATAGAAGAGGAAGAAAAATAGGCGAAATTAAGTACATACAGAAATGTAAAAGAACAAAACATAGATTTGTAACGTTACAGCTTTTGTTGTGTAAAAAAATACATACTTTATTAACCAATTTTATTGAAAAAAGTGTACTTTTTAATGGACATAAAAAAAGATATACGATGCATTTTATTTCGATCTCGTAAATATATGTTATAAGAACAATAAATATATAAAAACTACTATAAGAAAAAAGTTTGAAAGATTATTGAGTAGGTTATGACGGAAATAAAGTAACATGATTGAATTTCCTGCGAATGCTGTGTGTCTGTTGTTCATATTTCGCAGTTTCGATTTTATTGCGTTATTTTTGCTTAGTCACTTCCACACAATCAATATAGCGGCAATATCGAGACAAGGAGGGATCGAAGGACCTCCGCAACCTCCCAGCTAAGCAATAATGAAAAAGCTCAATGTGTAATAATGCCAGAACTGAAAACATGAAACGTTACTCAAAAGAAAATTTATTAACGATTGTTTTCTTTGAAGTCAAAACACTTTTAAAAGTGATTTATACATCGCCGCGAATAAAGAAAATTATATCAGATTTATTATTCTTTCTTCATCCACGCTGTCTAATCGTCGGCGCTTGCGTGCGTGATTTACGCGCGCTCTAATTCACGCGCGTTTTACGAAAAATTAACCGTATAGTTTTACGGCTGCGGGATAATTGCTCGACTAATGTGAACAGGCTTCGTAAATTTTCGGAGTTTCGAGGTTTTGAATACGCCAACTTGCTACGGTTTTATTATCATCTTTTGTGTGTATTTTTCAGTAGCAATTTTCGTTGTTTTGTCCTCATTTTATATTTCCGCAAACGAGCTTTTTGTAATTATGCGGATTTATTGTCAATGTTACCACACATAAACTAAAAGTAGGATTGTACTATTTTCTTTTCGCAAAAACGAAGCACATGTAGTATAATAAACAATGAAAAAAACAATATATTTTGAACAATAAATAATTTTTGTTACGGTAAAATTTAATTATTTCAGTCATTATTTTGCAAAAATAGAAATGTAACGTATATTTATTTGGGTGAAGTGTAAAAATTAGAGAAATATTATTAATTAATATAAAACGCTTATTAAACGATAAATAGTAAAAAGATAATAAAAATAACTAATACTATGATTAAATAATTATAAATACTAATTTAAGACTAAGAATATTATTAAATGCTTAAACTCTAAGATTATTTATTTATATCACTAAATTTATTTATATAACTACATTTATTTATGTCACCAACTGTTCATTTACAATGCGTGTCTTATAACAGAATGTGTTCGCTGGCTTTGGCGACGGGTTTATATAGCGCGATGTCCTTCTCGAACTTTTCGACGCCACAATGACATTGCATACAAAGGATCAGTCCAACGGATGTAATTAAACAGTCTAAACGCGTAAGGGTTTTCTCCCGCCGGGGATTACGTCATCGCTTGGGAATATTCTACCAGTAGCAGAGATTAAATACTCTTAAATCAGGGGCGCACGTTACAGAAAGATACAAAAAAATCATTGTTACACAAGAGATAGGATATTTAATTATTTTTTTCAACGTGTTTTAAAAATATCTACAAAGTAGTGGCCGTCATTAGTGTTACACTCTTCACTTTTCGAAGCGACTTTCATTCTCCTGTCATTTCTGGAGAAATAGCGGCGATTCCCTGGCGAATAGTATCCTTGAGGATTTCAAGATTTTAAGGTCCATGTGTGTATACCTGTGATTTTACTTAGACCTACAAGAAGAACGACGTCCGACAAGGACCAATAACTTGTCACTGCAAGTTTTGCGGGTAATGTTTTCGGGGAAGCTGATTTCCCTACACAGTGACGTCGGGTGACTAGGTCATTCCCCTCCCTAACCTTACATTCTACAATTTCTTCTCTGAAATCAAAGTAGTACATACGCCGCCCTTAAAACCTTGAAACCCTCAAACACACTTTTCGCCAGAAAAGTTTCGAAAAATTTCGATGCGGTGGGTTCCACACATATTGGTCTTAAAATTTCCACAGAAACTCAAGAAAAAATTGCGCAATGGAGATATCACACGACACACATTCTTCCTTCCAGTACTACATCTCTTTAGAAGAATACGAGTAGCTCAAAGAGAAAGTCAATTAAGTAGTACCATGCTTCATAGACTGATTTTAAGCAATATATAAATAGTCTTGGTGAACCTCTTCATTCTCTTCCCTTCTTAAAAAAGGCGTTTTCCTTTTATATATGGATGCAGCACCATGCAGCACTTACCTTCTTTATCGTTGTTCTTTTTAAATGAGGTATACTACTCTTGTCCACCCGTTTATCTCATCCTTGCCTCTGCAAAACACTCAGAATTTATTTGAGTGAACTAAACAATCTGTTATTTGGTATTGACGTTTTGTTAGACTAAGGTTTTTTTTTTTAATTATTAATCGCCATAAACATAAAACACGACGTAAAACAAAAATTTACTTTTCAAAATCATCCGCTGGCAGACAACAAGCACCTCTTTTTGTTCCTTTTATTTTATCCAGGGGGAGTTGCGGATCAGTTTAGTTCAGTGCTACTTATCCATTTTACCTTTTGTCCTAATCCGTTGTTGTTTTTTTGCCGTGGTATTTGACGGTTGTACATTGCACGAATAGTCAGTTTTAAACAATGAGTTTAACCGAAAATAATGATCTGAGATCGCTATTTGTGTTTGTTTATGCAATAAAAAATTGTTAGAATGTCGTGAACTACAGAAATCTGGGAACAAAAATTAATTAGTGAAGAGATATTGAATTTTTATTTAATTTTAAGTCTTAACTTTTGTGATTGTATGTAGTTCATCAGCTACATGTTTTATCAGCTGATGATAAACGTCAAATTCTAACAAAAATAAAAATAGTAATGTCGAAACACAAAACTCTCCTTCTGCTTTAAAATTGATCGACGAAGTAATAGTGATCCTTACATCTCACTTTGTGCTAGTTGTTCTTGTTTACAGACATAACTTCAGAACTTCAAAACTCAATAGATATCAACCATAAAATTCTAAAATCATCATCATCATCCAATGCATTGAACTTCCATAACAGCCCAGAATTTTCATTTTCTAAATAAGAAGTTTCATTACAGATAATCAGAATTTCCTATTATAAAGGAAACTTTGGAAATGTATAGTTATTCAAATAACATTTGTATTGAGTGATGGAATAATTCGAATTAAAAATAGCTTGTCATCCGAAATTTCTCCATGCTACAAAATTCAATAATTTGAATTAAAAATAATCGTCAACGCAGTTAGAAAAATAATGATATGTGATCTTGATCAAATTTAGAGAAAAAAATAATATATTATTAATATAGAATTAAAAATAACAAACCTGTATCTTTAAAATTTGTTAAAGAGTAATAGAATTTGAGAAAAACAGCATTTACATCACCTGTGTAAAGTAATACAAGGAACTATAGCGAAAGAGAAAAGTCTGTACCCCTCTCTTGCTCTCTTATTGCTTGTATTACGTACTTTTCACAGATCAAATTCCTTATTCTAGAGAAATCGGTGTGTTTAAATTAGTATCAAGACGAATATCGACATTATAATCGACGCAAGTAATTTTTAGTGCGACTATGTTCGAATCTTTAACCTAGCTACAACATAAGCGCAGTCAGCAAAACCGAATGAAAAATATTTCGAATTATCATCCGATTATTAAAATAAACGAATCTGTACAATTCGATAAGTGAAATAATCACTATTTGTATTACAAAAAATATAATATGTATTAAATATATAATTTTTATCTTTATGGTTCTGCACTAACAAAAATTTTGTTCGTTTATTTTTTAGATTATCTGAATATTAAAGTTAACGTATAGGATGATAAGCGACTGGAGTCAATATATTTTTTTTCCTTCAAGCGTATTATAATATTCATTTTATTCTACTGCACACTCACTATAAAAGATATTCATTATCTTACTAGCACATAAATGTTGTTCATAATTGTACCAGTAAAATAATGTTAGCTTCATAGTTCACCGCTTGCGGCAGCAGTCGCACCGCAGCAACAAAGATCATATTGTAAATTGTTATTTGACAGTTGCATGATTTGTTTTTTGTAGTTTACACAGCCAGCTTTGACTACACTTAAAATAATTCCAACAAAACATAAAAAAAAAATATTTAAAGTTTTCTTTCAAACGCTTGAAGAAAAAATCTGATGTGGCCAGCACAATACCTTCCGTCAATCCTGTGTATTATGTAAAATTCCATACATAAATTTTCTTGCAAAAGATTCTAAATTTCCAGTAAAATTATTTTATAAACAAACTATGAAAATTGCACTTGACACTGAGATCTTCTTCTTTAGCTTTTCCCATTCGTTACGGGCCGCTATTTTTATTTTCTTCTTCCACTCATTTCTGTTTTGCGTGTCGTTCTTATTCAGTTCCTTTTCTCTCAAGTCTTCCGCAATACAGTCCTTCCAACTTATCTTTGGTCTTCCTCTGTTTCTTCAACCTCCTATTTCTAAGCTATTCATTCTTTTTCCAATATATTCTTCATCTCTCCTCATGACATGTTCAAACCAATGTAATCGTCTCTCTTGTATCTTTCTAGAAACTTCTAACACTAGAGTTATTTCCCTTATTCTTTCAATCCTTACCGTATCTTTCCGTGTCTTCCCCAACATCTATCTCAACATCCTCATCTCTGCCACATTCATTAACTATTCTTTAGGTACGTTCAATAAGCCCCAGGAAAACAAGTAATCGGAAGTAAAATTTGTTGAACGACTTTGCTAGCCTAGCATTTGCTTGATTTGCTCGCAAACAAACTAAGCGCCAAATTTCTCGCTTATCTTACTAACTTATGAAATATAATGGCGGGAAATGCAAATTATACATACATGAATTTAACATGTACTGTTTCTATCTTATTTTATGGTGTGTTTATATCAATTACATGTCAAAAAGGCTTTCAAAGTTTTGTAATGAAAGTTCATAACATTGTCAAATTTGAAATATATATCATAGACCTAAAACAATGTTCAAAATTAATTCTACTATCTGTAAATAACTGTGCCTCTGTATAAATTCATTTTGTATAACTTTCCAGACCAATAAAAGGGATATGAGAGATACACATGTTATATTTGACAACTGTATAACTTTCTCGATGACATTTGTGTACTAAGAAACAAGTCTGGTTTGCTTACCTAGCATTTGCTGAACTGCTTACTTCATTGAACGAACCTATTGATACTGACACCTGTTAATTTGAATTATCTGAATATATTAGCAGTTTCCATGGTTAACATATCTGGCTAATTTATGAAATTTAGTATCTTTATAATTCTTTAACTCTATATCTATTGAATATGAAGAATAAAATGCGATCAAATCGTATAGAGAATAATATATTCTTCAAGTTATAATAACGTTAAATGTCAACAAATGATATTTAACTGCGTTTTTTCAAGAAAAACTGTTAAAATCTTCAAATGAGGGTACTTTCGGTTGAGCATTTATAACCAAAATCTAATCATTTGTTTGTCTGGATGTAAACTTGAGAAATATGAAAAAAATATTACTTTTGGAATCGTGATATTTAAGTTTTGCAATCCGAAACTTTTGTCACTCACACACACACACACACACACACACACACACACACACACACACACACGCACGCGCACACACACACACACACACACACACACACACACACACACACACACACACATACATACATACATACATACAGACATCATCGTAAAAATGGTAAAATCGTATTATATGGACCCTAAAACGTACTTATTCACTAAAAACTCATCATTGAATTTTTTGACCAAAGACAATACCTTCCTTACCTAAAGGTGACGGAAGGTAAAATTAGTATATGTCATTCGGAGTAGAACGTCCTTTTTGTGTTTCACCCAGTATGCCTGACCTCGGCTAGCGCATGCGTCAGCTTTTGACTAAATAAATTATATATTGGCTGCCTTCCTGCGTATTTCTTTTATCCATACAACTAATTGAATTTTCGGGTTAGATATTCAAACATATAACTGAACCTAATTGATTCTCTAATATAGTATTGAACAAGTTATACATATGTATGTCAATAGGATCTATTGAAAATACATTATTTTGCTTAAAGAATATTATGAATAGTACACATACATATGTTAATCAGTATTTGCATTCATTTGCGCAATCCAAAGTTCAACAAATATATCACAATATACATAATCGAGATATTAACACAAGCACTGGACTGCAATAATATGCGTATAATTTAATAATAGCTCTCACGGTCAAATGATTGTCGGAGCAATCTATTTGTGGGCAAGATCGCATTATGTTCAAGTCAGTGCCTAATTTGATTTTTAGCTCAAAGTTCAATGTCAATAAATATCGTCAATGACTTGCTGCGAGGCACAAATTACTCATGTAAGGATAATTGAACTAATGCAATTTTTTACAGATTACGGAACTTTCAATTTTCTGATACGATAATAAATGGATATTAAAATATAAAAAAATGAATTAACAAGAACAACCAAGTATTGATTTTAAATGGATTATAAATATCCATCAGCGTCCAGTACTTTATTTAATCTTAATGTTCTACTATTGATCTGATTGACCACCTCTCTTCTAACTTAGAAAGTATTACAACTTTTTCGTGTTCTGATAATTTTGGCATCTTAATTGACACTAATGACAATGACAAGTTAACAATCAAGACCGACTCAATGCAGCAAAAAACAGGTGTACGCGATTTTTTTGCAAGCCAGTGTACTATAAAATAAATACATTTTAAAAAGAATGAGTTAAGGTCGCCGTCGAATACAGTCCAATCTTAATTCAGTTTGTTTGATTGAAGGAATTCATTAAAACAAATGCAGTTTTGTTTATTGATTTTGAGAAATGTAAATCTAATGGATGAACTTATATTCATTTTTTTATTAACAATAATAATATTGTTTATAACATTAAATCACGTAATAAAATAAAAAAATGGGTCCAAAGTATGTTCGTCATATACAGATATTTTTTTTATAATGAATAATGAAAAAAAAAACTTAATGCAATAAGTAATTGTTATAAACCAATTGAATTACGATATTGCCCTATACTGTAATGTAAATTTAGTGCAGCGTTTTGTCGGAGCGCACTACTGGAGCTCTGCCGTCGCTCTCTCTACACCGCGCTCGCCACCACCCCTCCTCAGGTCATACCGACAAGCTAGAGAGAGGAGAGACAATGATTTCGCATGAAATCTTGTTGGCTCGGTCCAAATAGAGGCTAGCTGGCTAGCATCAGTTTTGAAATTTTATGCGCCAAGTTTATATACTCTTATTATAAAATGGTTAAAACTAAAAATTCAAATCAAAACAGGCCTTCAAAATCAAAGAAACGAACGGCTACTGCTTTAAGGAGGCGAAAAAATGCTCTTCTTCAACAAAAGAACTTGCAAACAAATATAAATTTGGCCAAAAAAGCAACTAGAAGAATTTTGTTGGATTCGTATGACGTTCCCAATCAAATGCCATAAAATTCTGAAGTACTAATTAGTTTGGAAGATGGCACACATATTTCAGATGATTTAATTAATTTCGAAGATGTTTGGTGCCAAAAAAATGTATACGAAAGGTTTGTTAATACTCCTTTTGTAAATGTTTATGTATATAGTTTATATAGTGTAGGGTTGGCAGATATGTACCAATAAAATGTTCTAAATGTTGATCAATTATAACCAAAATCTAATCAGCTCTTCATATGGATATAAATAAAAGGAAGACGAAATAATTATAATTTTTAGAATTGTAGTGTTCGTGTTATCGTCTCACACACACACACACACACACACGCACGCACTCACATACACACACGCACACATCATCGTAAAAAAATGCTAAAATCGTACTCTACGAACCCTAAAACGTGACGGAAAGTGAAAACTACTCTGATATTTACGGTTCTAATAAATAATTTATTTTTAATATAAAAAATTATAAATTATGTATTGAAAGTGATCCTAATCCTACGAGTGAATTTGATTTTGAGAAAACCATAACAGGTAATAGAATTGAGCAATTAGGATATGTTCTAAAATGGGCCATGAAATTACAACTGGATCATTCCAAAATTTGCACTATGGGTCACTTATATCCGAAACCTGCAGAGGATTAGGTCTAGTAAGCCTAACATGCTTCAAATTTTCAATGTATGATATTGAAATTTCTAAATACACCGAAGAAGCAAATAAAGAAAAATCACAAATAAATATTGGTTGCGTATGGGGCAATATAGCAACTGGTAGTATAAATTCGCACAAATAAGAATTGCTTTCTATCATGAACATTAAATCTCTGAATAAGGATACATTTTACAAAATTGAACATGATCTTGAAAAGGTATATCCACCTCCTAATAAATTCACTAATAAATTTATTTAGCTGATTAATAAAAAATATCTCGGAAACATAAACTTCTGTCACATATATCATAACATTGCTTTCATAAACGATATTTTATAAGCTGTGCCTAGCCTCCCACGTCGGTATCGGTATTAATCCCGGTTTTCTAATTATGTCTTAGTCAGATTGTAAAATTAGCCAAATTATAAAACACCTATGCATTTCACAATATGGATAGACGTTTTAATAAACGAAGAATAGCTTTCATACAAGCTAAGTGCACACGACTAGCCAGATTGTAAATCATTGTAGTCAACGAATATTTGACAATGTGGCGGTACGTTACAATCTCGCCACTTTTTATTTAGAATGCATGTTACCGGAAATCATGAACAGGAAAATTTCAAATGGGTTATTCTACAAAAGAGAAACAAGTCACTTGAGGGAATTAGATTTAGAATAAATTCAGAATAAAACTATCTATTGTTCTATGTAAAAGTATATGTTTTCATTTTAAAAAAAATACGTATTCCAATTTGAAGAACTATTTTCTTTTATAAGCTGTCACTTTTGGCTCCTACAACTTTATTATTTACATATATGCTTTTGCTCTTAAAATACTTGCACAAAATACCATAGTAAATACAGCAAAAAAAATTATGTTGCAAAATTTTATAGTCAGTCAGTCATATGGCATAATTTTCTGGGGCTGCTCTCCCAATGCCGTTCGCATTTTTATAATACAGAAACGAGCTACATATTAGAAATATTTATAACCTTAGCTACAGAAATACCTGTAAACATAGTTTTATAAAAGAAAAGTTTCTTACTCTGCCATGTTTGTATATTTTAAATGTCATTTTATTTATTAGAAAAAATTAAAAATAAAATTTTAAAATATAAGAATTGTCATAGTTATAATACTAGATGTAAAGAGAATTTAGTGCTTCCAAAACAAGTGACATTTAACTCTAAATAATTCTTTTGTAATAGGAATCAAATTATATAACCATTACCAAATCATATAAAGAACATTGATTCGTTTAATTTATTTAAAAGGGAACTAAAATATTTATTAATTGATAAATGTTACTACATTTAATGAATATTATACGGATAATTTTAACTAGGTACTTTGTTTATTGAAATATCATGAACACTATATTTGTGACATGTATGTATTTTTGACATTCCATATACCGATGCAATTTTGGTCTTACTTGAAGAATAAATTATTATTATTGTTATTAGTATTATTATTATTTTTAACTTGAATAATAGAGAAATTATAGAAAGCCGCGTTTTTTTCTAGATATGTTCTTTATGTACTCGTAGTATAAATTCAAACCCTAATTATATTTATAAAAATACAATTTTTCTTCAAACCAAAATTAAATACTTTTCGTTCTTGACGTATGAAAGAATGAAAATACTGCAGTGTAGAGATATTTCCCGTCCAGTACGTACTAGACTAGCCTCCAAGCGAGGTATCGCTCGCGCTGGCCGTAATTTTTAAATCTTGCTCTTTGAGATTTTGGCGCCTCTCCCTGCGATTGTAGCGCTAGAGATCCGCAGCGGATTAGTTTGTCAAGCCCAATTCGACGGCGACCTTAATGAGTACGCACCTTTAAAAAACCAGAAGATATAAAATGCTTTCAGTTTAATGCCCAGTTGCACCAAAAAGACTTAAATTTTAGGCTAGGCCTAAACAAAATTCTAATGTGACCAGCACAATACCTCTCGTCACTTCCGTTTTTTGTTACATAAGTACAAGGCGCGAGCAGTCATATGACTTTGTTGGCCTTAACAAGCAGACATGGGGGCCCGCGTTAAAATGACAACTAGTAATTATGTACATGAATGTTAAATGTCAGAATTTTTCATTCAAAATTTCAAGATTTTCTAAGTTCACGTTGTTAATTTGTCACCAGGAGTGTGGAAATTACTTGTCTATGAAAACTTACTACATGGAATTGGAAAATCACGAAATTTAGAATGAAAAATTATGATATTTGACATCTATGTACATGATTATTAGCTATCATTCTGACACGGACCCTCATATCTACTTGTCCAGGCTAACAAATTTGCATGACTGCTCGCGTTCTATTGTATTTAATATTTCTTGTATACCTACACTCTACATCAAAAATTCTAATTGTATCTATTCTTTATACCTATGTAATTTTTTTAAATTAAATTCTTTGAAGAAATTTTGTCCTACTCTTCTAATTTTTCGAGATGTTTCCAATTTATTGTCGGGATTAACAGTATTTCTGAAGGGTATGTGTAATATACCTATAATTTTAAATACTTAACTATTAATACAATAAGAAATAATATTTGTATGTACTGCCCAGAAAAAGTCTTCAGTAATGTCCCGGATTTCTGACATTGATATTTATCTGTTAGTTACAAACATTTTACCTTTTCAATTGGTTTCCATGTTATTATTTTAGCTATAAGATTTATTACAACAGATTATTTTATATATTACATTTAACTCTTATCGCCAAATCTATAGAAGATATAAGAAAATATTTAAATGTATCAGATAACAAAATTTATTTTTCTTTAATATTAGCAAGAATAAAAAATTTCAAAAAATAATAATTAGAAAATAAAAAAGAATCTGCTACGTCCGGTTGTCCAATTGTTACCAAAACCTTTTCAACTCACGTAGTTAAACACATATTAAGTCTTATAAAGAGTTTTTGAGAATTCGTCCTTTCAACACACACACACACACCCAGGCACACACACAAACACACACACACGCACACACAGACATACATACATACACACAAACACACACAGACAATCATCGTAAAAATGTTAAAATTGGATTATGAGGACCGTAAAACGTGCTTATTCATTAAAATCTAAATATGCGGTCCAATACCTCTCTTAGCGAGAAGTAAAAATGCAAATTGAAATTTTGACAGCAATATTTTATAATTTATATAACATTTTATTTCGATGCAATATTGTCAATTTAAGCCAAGTTTAATATTTAAGTTACGTTGGTGCAACCGGCCATAAGTCGCAAATATTTCCAAATGAAAGCATACCCGTAAAGCTGGAAATGTGAAATATTTTTATATTCTCTATGATCGAGTTTGTAACTTAATTTTATTACCTTTGCAACGTGTTCAGCACTTATGACATTAAATTTGGATAATATTAATAATTCATATTTCCAAATTCATTAATGTTCCTCAAACGACTTTTATTATATCAGTGCACAATATTTTTTATTATCGGAAAATATATATTATTTACTAAACAATTTATGTACCTAATCAACCAGCTGCAATCTCGGACTGAAATAGTTACAACATCCGGCTTGAAAACTAAAGCAAAACTTGATAGTTTTTTTTATCCAAAAATCAAACGTGCTAGTTGTTGTATTCGGAGAAATTTTATCCCACATTTCAGATTAATGTAGTTCAGATTACTGAATGTTCGAATTAACGTGGGTCTGTACTATAGTTATTTTTGTAACACGTGTGGGAAATTAATGATTCTGAAACGAGTGCGGCGAGTTTTAAAATTTGCATGCAGGTTCAAAATCATGAATCATGTGTTACAAACAATATTTTTTTCTGAAATCATCCGAGAATAAGAAAAATGGCAAAAATATACTAAATTTTGAACATATCTTGGGTGGCTATGCAAAGTACATACATACTTATATTTAAGCGATCTTGATAATTTGCTTTGATGACAACGAAACATTTTTTTTTTTTATTTTAATTATAAATATTATCTTTGAATATATAATACATATAAGAACGGCAACGCATATGGTCTACCAAGATACAATATCTGTCTCTTTTTATTCACAAAATTATTATAGATAGCTAGTGACTCCTACCACAAAACTGTGAACTACGATAAATCGTGCTGACAGCTTTGCCAAATATTATTTGTTAGAGGTATTCAATAATCAATAATTCAAAAATATTGTTTCATAATAACCAGATAATATATTTTGAATCTTCAATGTACATGTATACTTGTTTTACAGTAGCAAACTTAAAAACCTTTTTAAAATCTCATCTTGTTGTTCTAGCTACGTGGCAACACTGTGCAACATCCACCTATTATGTATTTTTTGAACTAACTCAGAAATAATTCGTATACGGAGGAATAGATGGCACCTTCTCTCGAAATATTTAATCTAAATACATTACGTTACCGTTCTTGTATTATATTATATATTCAAAGATATTATATTGAATTTTAGAACAATTTAAAATACCCTTTTTTGAATTAAATTCCAAACTTGTTAAAATTGACAGATAATGAGTATTCGAATAATTGTATATTGTGGAACAAGTGCGTGAGGCTGACTATGTTATATATGAAAACTATTTATGGGCTCGCGTGGCTACCACACGAGTGTAAAAAAGGCTTCACGCATGTATTTCACACTATACTTTTCCATAATCAATTTATTTATAATAATCTTTATTTCTTAACAGGTAAACCCAAAACAAGAAAATGTGAATTAAATATCAAAAACACCACAATATAAAAACAAAAAAATAATACATTAATGAAAACTTAATTAAAATTGTTGTACATTGTGCACATAACGATAACTGGAGACTTAACCAACGCATTTGTCCTGCAGTTAGGTAAATAAAATACTTTATTACTTCGTAAAACAGTGGAAGGTACATGAAATGGTAATTTCAAATGTAAAACTGGAGCGTAAATATTGTTACTTAGAATATTATTTATAAAAGCTAAAGCAATCTGGTTATGAAGTAACTGAACAGTTTCAAAGTTGAATTCCTGTAGCAGAGTATTCTGCTCAAAACCATGACTAGGATAAAATGAAAATTTTTTGAACCACATATACTTCAGAAATTTACGTGATACACTTTCAAGCGAATTTTTATGAATATTGAGCGGCGAAAACCAAATTAAAATACCATATTCAAGTTTCGGGCAAATAAAAGAAAAAATAATATTTAAGGGTTAATTCGTTATGAAAATTTCTACTATTTCTAACTATAAAACCTAATAATCTGTTGACTGATAATATTAAGTCAGTATTATGTAAAGCAAATTTCATCTATAGATCAAATGTGATGCCTAAGTCTCGGATTGAGTATGCACGGTATAACAATGTTCAATATGGTATGTGAAGTACACTGGACACCTCCTTCGACTGTATGACATAATTTTACATTTGTCAATATTTAATGGCAAATTATTATCTACACACCGTTTATAAAAGGAATTAATGTTATTTTGTAAGTCTATACAGTCTTGAATCGAATTTACTGTACAATTTTTTTTTGTCATCCACATACAAAATAATGTCACAGTTGACGGAAGAACAAACATCGTTTACAAAATAAACAATAAAAGGTCTAGATTCGATCCCTGAGGTACGTCAGATTTCGGGTGTATTCGTTGTATGACAGAAACATAGATCTACCCGTTAAATAATTCTTAAAAAATTAAGAATATTATCATTAAAACCAAATAATTTCAATTTCTGCCATAAAATATTGTGATCCAATTTATCAGCCTTAGAAAAATATATTATTAAAATTCGAAATGTTTTGCTAGTTAGTAAAACGTGTTACAAAATATATATTCATGTAATTAAAAAAAATCTGACGTGGACACCACACGTCTTCCTTGTACGATTGTTAAACTATACATATTTTTTTAATAAATAAATTACAAAATATTAATTTTAACTTCAAAACAGTAAGATATATAGCGACCATAATCTAACCCGGTTCTTTTTAAAGAGAGTTTTGATTACAACAAAGAAATATTTGATTACAATAATGAATATGACTAATTTCACAATAAAAATATAATATTTGTTATTGTACGAATCATAAAATTGCACGTATTTAACGTAATTTGACATGAACATTTTTTATGTTTTTGTCCTAATCTGTAGCAAGCTTTATTACAAAAACAAAAAAGTATATAATTTTTAAATTTACATATCTCGCTTATACAAAGGGCTAATTTAATAATATTTGATGTGCTAGACGCAGAAATTAATTCTCTAAAACTTTTATTTGAAGCATTTATTTCTAAAAACAAAATAAAATCATTTTATTCAAGAAAAACTAAAATCTATTATGTTATTATAAAGTCTTGTATACCAAATTTTAAAAGTTTTGGATTCTATTTTAAAACAGTTTTTCATTAAAATCTATTGTAGGCTTCATGTGAAGTGCCACTTCTGGAAATTGTGTAATAACCAGAAAGGGAGGTGCACAACTAGATGTTATAGGAGTCCTAAATACAAAATTTCAACTTTCTACGGCTTACCGTTTTTGAGTTATGCGAGATACGAACGTACGAACGTACGTACGTACAGACGTCACGACGAAATTAGTCAAAATGGATTCAGGGATGATCAAAATGGATATTTCCGCTGAAATCTGAAAACCGAATTTTTTCGCGATTACAATACTTCCTTTACTTACGTACAAGGAAGTAATAAGCCATGTACCTACGGGAAAATATACTTTTCCGACATGTTGCACACAAGATTTACTACCGTTTGGAATAATTGTAAAAATTATTCTATTAATATTTACAGTACAATAAAGCTATTTGTTACAAAAGTAAATAATAGTCCATTTTTCCGTACTCAATATTAAAAAATAATAATTTTCCGCACTGAAATACAGACAAATACATTCATTCGTTAAAGAAAGGATAAAGCATTTTTGAACCGATTTGTATATGAACTTTTGTTTAAACTTAAATTCCTATAAGTTCTCTTAAATTCCATCTTGTGATATTATCCTAATTTCTAAAACCATAATTCTTTCAACCTTTGCTGTATACACACATACCTGTGTTGTAGACATCTACTTTGACAGTTCTTGGTAGACTTATTTTAGTCGTGAAGAGTGATTACCAGAAGATTTCTCAAAAGCATTCACATCACGTCATCACGTATGAAATGGAGATGTATTACCCGAGTAAATGCATGCAATATACATAGATCTATATTTGCTTACTTCATATTGCAGTACGGAAGTAAAACAACTACGGCGCACCGAACGCTGAGCTTGAATTAAGTTTAATTATGAAATATAATTGGTCAGCGATAGGAAGCACGCAGTGCAGCAGACAGGAGATTCCACAGCAGCAGCAAATAACGCGTTAATACGAAAATTACATGCCAAAGTCATATCCCATACAGTAAGAATAGGAATTAGATGCATCTTCCCGATCAAAAAGATCAATTAGTTCCGTTAATTACGTACTTATTTAACTACAACAATAAAACTATTTAGTACTAAGGGATCTTGGAAAGAAAAACTAAATTGAATGCAATGCTATTCCAGATTTTTATTATTATTATTAGTATTATTATTATTATTTATTAACTACATCGCTTTTAAATCCGACCGACGTCATACTTGAAAAGTATTTACAATTTTCAAACAACAGAAAGTGATATCTATGATACCCTTTCCAGAATATCGGCATAAACTGAAGATTTACATATCCACCAATAGATAATAAGCCTTGATGATATACCTATTCATTTTATTTATTTATTTGTTTATTATTATGATCAATTTTTATTAATTTCACGAACTTGTAATTCTACTTGAAACAGATTATAATTTTAAAAATCTGAGCAGAAGCCAGAACATACCTAGCAATTCTATTTTTATTTTAATACCATAAATAAATAATTTCTTCTAATATATAGAGATACAGATAGTTTCTTGGGAAAGGTTCTATATTTCCAGCAAAATTATAACACGAACTTCTTCTTTAGCTTTTTCCATTCGTTAAGGGTCGCCATTCTTGATTTTCTTCTGCCACTTATTTCTATTTTACGTGTCATTCTAATTCAATTCTTCCACTGTAGTCCTTCCATCTTCTCTTCGATCTTCCTCTGTTTCTCTTGTATATTCATTGAAACTTTAATCACTCGGGCCATTTCCCTTATTCTCTCATTCCTTATCCTATCTTTCCGCGTCTTATGAACATACCATGTAAATTTCACTTGACACTGACGTATGTCAATTAGAATTATTTGAATTTGATTTTATCAGCTGTTTCCATGGTTATATGGTTATAGCATAACTGGCTGACTCATGAAATTTTAATCTTCCTCGCTAAGAGAGATTGGATTCATGTGTATGGATGTTGGAAGTATATTAATATTACATATATTCTTAAGAAATACCGTTAATACCGTCAGTGAATTTGAAGAATTTTAAACATTAGATTAGGATAAAATTCCTCATAGAACGAAAGAAGAGATACAATTTGATTTATTTATTTATATAAAAAATGTTAAATTCGTTATTTAAGTAACATAAAATGGAAATAGCGAGAGTTCTTGTGCTAGGCACATCAGATTTTTTTTGTAACTCTATATCTGTTGAATATGACGGAAAAAGTGTAATCAAACCGTAGAGAGAAAAAAAATCTTTAATATTTATAATAACAAAATGTTAAAAAATTATATTTAACTACATTTCTTCAAATAAAACTGCTAAGAACTGAAAATTAGGGTTCTTCCGGTTGACCAATTATAATCTAAATCTAATCTACTCTTCATGTGGATGTAACGAAGAAGTATACGAAAGAATTATAATTTTTAGAATTATAGTGTGGGAGTTATGGACGGACAAAATTTCGTCACACACATACACACATTCATACATCCACACATATACACACGCATACACACACACACAAACACAGAGAGATAGACAAAGAGAGACAGACATCATCGTAAAAATAGTAAAATGGTACTCTAGGGACCCTAAAACGTGCTTATAAATTAAAAACTCACCCTCGAATATTTCGACCAAAGACATACAGACGTCGTAAAAATAGTAAAATTGTATTCTAGGGATCCTAAAACGTGTTTATTCATTAAAAACTCACCACCGATTTTTTCGACCAAAGACAATAGCTGCCTTAGCTAAAGGTGACGGAAGGTAATTACAAACAAATGGCAACTTATTTTCTTTATTATTAATTTTAGGCATATAACTTAATTTACTAAGTTATGGGCGAACTAAATACCACCTTTTGATGTGAAGAGGTTCTAAATTTTACTTCCAGTTTCGTCGAAATATTTTATAATTTTAAATAACGCATTGAAGATATAGAAAAAATCGTCATTAAAAGTTCAGAAATCGGCACTGAAGTAATCCATTATACGACGATTTTATGCGAATGCAATGGTGCCAACCTTATGATAATTATTGTTCATATAAAATACTTTGGTAAGGTGTACGATGTACAATAGTAAAAACTGACAAAATATGTGCAAGAAGAACGAATTAAATAATTCCGGTGTAGAAATTCCAGATAACACCCATAATTTGGAGTGTTCGTTACGATAACTTCAATATCTGAAGGTTCGCAACACTGAACATAAGTTCTTTTGTTTTTCTGACAGCAACTGACAGATATATGAACACAATCTATAAAAATAAATATTCCTTTCATTTTCACATATTTTTTTCAAGTACTTGAAGGACATTAACATTGGGTTTGACATATAAGACTTTTAATGTTAAAATCTTATATATTTTTTTATATTTCTTTTGAACTTAAATACTTAAATTACGGTGGCATTCCTATTGTGCTATTTATCCTAATTAAAGTGCATAAAGCAAACATGGACAGCGATCACTAACATGGATGCCCGTTGTCGCCTGCGGTTATAGGTAGGTAATACGTCATGATGCGGCTGTAAGGGCGAGCTGCAGTTGCAGAAACTGCACACTGCATAGGGCCGACCCGATTCTGATTCCACTTGGCATCCTTAGTCCTTGCTCCGCAGTCACACTGCGAGTTTGCATATTAATGTTGGGATAACAAGCACGCGCTGTGCTGTGTCGCTGACTGGACCAAAGGACAGTTCGATGCAGCTGCCGACAGAGATGCGATGTACGGCACCAAGTCCTTGCAAACAAAAAATTTCAAGTTCTATATTCAGGTTTACTAACAAGTGTTCATATTTTCAACATCAAAACTCTCTTCAATATTCAATGTATGCGTTGCTGTCATAGAATGTAAAATGAAAAATGGCTGGCATATTATCTCTCAGCTCACTATTTCGAATTTCATTGAAATAGTACATGAGGCGATTTCGAGCGACATATCCGTTCACTTGGTAGGATTAGTTACGGTAGGATGTGGTCAGTGGTGTCGCTAAAAATCGTTTGGTTCACTTGTTGGTTATGCAGATTCTAATTAATTTAAAACTGTCTATTTCTATTTTCATTAAAATAGTATATATAAGTCAGAAAATTATATGCGAGATACTGTTACTACAAATGACACATTATATTTTTTCTTTAAATGTAGATATTTTTAAAAAATTATGTATTACTTGATGTTATAATAATTTTAAAAAAAGTACGTTTACAGATTTCAACTGAGCTCTTGCTATGGATACTTTCGTATTTGTTCACTTTTTACCTCTCGCTAAGAGAGGTATTGGATTCATGCTAAAAATCGCATATCCAGATTTTATTGAATAAGCACGATTTAAGGTCCATAGAATCCGATTTTAACATTTTTACAATGATGTCTGTGTGTGTGTGTGTGTGTGTGTATGTGTGTGTGTGTGTGAAGTTGTTGGAGACACGATTTCTCAAATTCTATAAGACTATAAAGACCTGTATAACTACGGATTCCTCAATCTAACAGTAATGGGAAGAGTTGAATAGGTTCTGTTAACAATTGGACAACCGGAAGTGGTAGTTTCTAGAAAGAAAAATTCTAAATATTATTTTTTGAAAATTTGTTACTATAAATATAAAGATAATTAAATTATCAATCTGACACATTTAATTTTTTTTATTATATCTCGTATAGGTTTGGAGATATAGTATATAATAATATAGAATATTCTGTTGTAATAAATCTCGTTGCCCGAAAAACAGTTGCGATATTCAAATTTTTGTAATTGACAAATAAATGCAAAATGTCAGTGTCAGATTTCTGGGAGGTATGAGTACATTTAATATATATATATATATATATATATATATATATATATATATATATATATATATATATATATATATTATTGTATGTATTACAGGTATGTTAATATTACATATATCCTTAAGAAAAACTGCTAATACCGTCAATGAATTTGAAGAATTTTGAACATATTAGAATAGTAAGATAAAATTTCTCATAGAACGAAAGAAGAGAAACAATTTCAATTATTTGTGTGTATACAAGAAATGTTAAATTCGTTACGTATAGGGCGCGAGCAGCATTGTGACTTTGTTAGCCTTAGCAAGCAGATATGAGGATCAGTGTCAGAATGACGGCTAGTAGTTATTTACATAGATGTCACAATTGTCACATGTCATAATTTTTCATTCAAAATTTCAAAATATTCTGATGTTTATTTGTCATCCATTGTCGAGGAAAATAATCCACATGGATTTGGAAAATCATAATGTTTCGGATGAAAACTTATGATACTGGACACCTATGTATATTACTAGCTCTCATTCTGACACGGGCCCCCATATCTGCATGCCAAGGCCACCAACACTTACATAACTGCTCGCGCCCTATACAACATAAAATGAAAATGGCGAGAGGTATTGTGCTGGCCACAACAGATTTTTATTACAAACATTCAGGGAAAAAATTACGTTTTAATGTTTAAATAAAAACTGTACAATTTTATATCCTCCTTGTGTGTAATTATGTCGGAATTTAAAGTATTTATAACGTACGCACCCTGAAGTTGTTCACTCGGATATTGTGGCTGAAGTATATGTGTAATTCTAAGTATTCTTATGTTCATTTCCATTGTTATTTCATTAAAAGTAAACTCTGTTTATACTTAAATTTGAAGATTATAATTTAAAATTTACCAGCTGTTAATGATTTTCAATAACTTTATTCTTAGGTTATCTAATGTGTTGTAGTAACAATATTTCAGATTTCTATTATACACCTTCTTATTCACTGATTATGCATAGTTTTTATACATATTTTACTTCTACGCCGCCGGTGTAAAAATTAGCCACTTCTACTCCGGTGGCGTAGAAATAAAGCTTCTACCTTATGAATTAAGTCACAATAGATGCTACTTTTATGACGTTTGAAGAAAAATAAATATAATAACACTTCTGATAAACAGATAAATACACTACTTATTTATTTTGAAATTAATTAATCTAATTATGGAAGAATGAAATTAATTATTAAAATACCCAAACGTTTGAAATGTTTTAAAACTTTGACATTTAAATTTACGTTTAGTATGTACTTTATGAAATAAAATCGTATAGTGTATTAGTATATAACATCCGAGGTGGGATATGTTTCATTATACAGACAACGGCATGTGTATATTACCGAGAGGCAAAGCCTCGAGGTGAGATACAGCGCGAGGCTGTAATGAAACTCCCACCGAGGTATATATACTATTTTATTTACAATCATCCTCTTTTTAAATCAATAATTTTCAAAATGAATCATTGAGTTATAACCTTTAATTTTGTTAATGTTTTTTGACAGTTCTATTAAAATTTGTTTAGCCTACTTTATTATGGAGATCTATGACAATGTTGCTAGGCAACCCCTACATAAACATTTCCAACCCGTGGGCTGGAAGTGAAATCTGTTATTTCCAACCCAAGAGATTGTCATAGCAGTTAGGAATGACGTATTTCCCAACCTCTAAAAGGTTAGGAATCGACATATTACTATAATGATTGTGAATAAAAAACTTTATTCGATTATTGGTTAAATATATTTTTCTTTTTTATGCTTCTCTCAGTAACACATGATTGACAATTTGATTATATGTTTACAT
Organism: Harpalus rufipes; assembly: GCA_951394225.1. Classification (NCBI taxonomy): domain Eukaryota; kingdom Metazoa; phylum Arthropoda; class Insecta; order Coleoptera; family Carabidae; genus Harpalus; species Harpalus rufipes. The sequence goes on from OX596274.1 coordinate 66,590,508, forward strand.
TGATTTTTGATTGAAATCGGTGTCTTTGAAGAAAAAAAGAAGATTTTGTAATATTTTCGTGTTAATTTGGATAATTTGAGTACTGAAACTATCCCGCAGGCGTTATCTCGGCACATGCAGTCAGGAATTAGTGATTAATTTGATAGCACACTTCGAAACAGAAAAACAAAATAATGGTCCTTTTTACCGTTACAATGAAGAGTTTTTTTATAGCACATAATTGTTATACATATATTTATATACAGTGCAGTGCCATAACTAGAACTCTTGAGCCCCTATGCGAAATATTTTCTGGGTCCCCACTGATTAACACTCTATGGAAAAAATTAAAAGCAATAAAAATACTATTTTTTATAATATACCGTGACAATAATTATAATCTCTCTTTTACATAATTAGTCATTTTCATTATTGTAATCAAATTTTCTTTGTTGTATTAAAACATATTATTATGTATTTATGAATCACCCTGTATACAAGTAAATACTAATTTTTATGACTTAATGTAAAACAACCAATGGCAATTTCTGACCAAAATGGGATTAGTTGTATGATCGGCTTAAAAAAAACATATTTTAATATATAGCAGAACAACTATAATTGTAAAAGAACAGGAACCGGCATTCGGCAACGCGATTAATTACTTAACGCACCCTAGATAGTTCGGTGTGCGGCCGCTAGCTTTTATACAGTGGAGACGGGCAGGGTTGAAACCGTATAAGGGTTAAAAAGGGATGAAGGGCGCCACGTAATTTTTGTCCGAAAAATTACGAAAAGGACGGTACCAAAACTATATGTAAAGATAAGATTACCTACCTTAATAGTTGCCTGAAAACGACTGATGAATCATAAAATAAAAAATCTGATGTGGCCAGCACATAACCTCTCGCCGTATATTTTACCTGGCTGTATGCATAAAGCAAAGATTATTTTTATAAATACAAATAATATATTCATATAAATCTATGACGTATAAACTTCTTTATTATTCAATAATAGCATGTCTCAACATGAAGATATTTTACCATAAATTATGTTACAATAAATTACAAAGTGGAGTTTACCATATATAAATATTAGGCTGGTAACAGCAATTTTCAATTCGAACAACTTTGTTTACTTTCTCTTCATATTCTTCTAGTAAAAACATTAATTTTGGGCGGTCTAAAATGTATATATCTGGGTTGTGCATCTATTCTTATATATCTTCTTTTACATTTTATTTTTTCATACTTGTTACATCTAAATAACCTTAATTCCCTTTAATAAAGTGACGGATAGATTGCACTCCGATTTTGTCAATATTTACAACTTACTTGAGAAGAATTTGATAGCTTTTTCGCAATTCAAAGTTACTCTAGTCTATAGTACTGGTGTACATTGTCCCATAATGTTTGAAACAAATTTAAGTCCTTCAACCTAGACTTGTCATCTCCATAATAGTCACAGATCAAGAACTAAGGGATTCTCCAAGTACATTTTTAATTCATTACTCATTATTTCTGACACTGACATTTATCTGTCAGTTACAAATAATTTAAATTATCAACTATTTTTCATGGCATTCTTTCGGCTGTCAAATTTATTACAACAGATTATTTTATATATTATACTTCTTTTATCTCTAAATCTATAAAATATGTATAAAAATATTTAAATGTATCAGAAAGAGAATTTATTTTTCTTTAATATTATCAAGAAAAATTTTCAAAAAATAATATTTAGAAGATTTTTTTTTCAAGAATCTTCTACTTCCGGTTGTCCAATTGTTACCAAAACCTTTTCAGATCTTCCCATGAATGTCCGATTGGGAAATACGTTGTTAAACAAATTTTAAGTCTTATAGTTTTTGAGTAACCGTCCTTCCAACATCCCACACACACACATCCACACACACACACACACACACACACACACACACACACACACACACACACACACACACACACAGACATCATCGTAAAAATGTTAAAATCGGATTGTAGGGACCTTAAAACGTGCTTATTCAATAAAATCTGGATATGCGATTTTTAGCATGAATCCAATACCTCTCTTAGCGAGAGGTAAAAAGGGAAATTTAATAAAATATAATTTAATGAATGTAAAATGTTATGTGCAGAAGGCACTGTAAAATTTATAAAAAATCTTGTAGAACAAAGCAAGCATGTAAATGGTAAATGTACAAAAAAAAATTGTTATACCCGGAGTCCTATAACTCAGTCTCGGGCGCAAGCATTACATTCTACGCAGCGTGAAATTGATCAACTTCGTAGCGCGGGCAGATACATGCCAGTTGGAGCGCACGCACGTTCCAGAGTTACAAGTCCTGACAATGGGCAACAATGCAACAAATATAATATCGAAAAATACAACTTTACAATACCTACAATAGTACGAAATATTTAAATTCTAAATTGACTATAAAAAAAAAACATGAATACAATCAATCAAAGAATTACATAAAACAATACTACTTCAACAATGAAGCGCCAAATAAAGTTTTACAGTGAGGACATTGACACTGTAACAACAGTCCTCCTAAGCAACAATTAAACTTTAAGTTCTTTCCTCGCAACACAAAAATAAACCAAAAAGAGGAAGAACGATATTAAATAATGGTACTTATCTATATGGCGTGTTTGGGGGAATTGTAGGCGGCGATGAAGTAGGGCGATGGTGACGGCGGAGAGACAGCAACTGGCCACAATGTAGAAGGTGTCCACAACAATGGTGACGCTGGCGGTAGAGTCGCAAATCCTCCGAAGAGAGATGACTTCCAGAACTCGAAAAAGAGATGCTCGTGACACCACACGAAGCACCCACCAAAATACACAACACTGGAAAGTCATTCGAGCACCCCCGATGTCGTACAAATCCGCAACAATGGCGAAACCAAAAACTGGTCCAAAACAACAATCGGGTACTCCACTCGCGTCAAAACTAAGTCACGCCGACCATCAACCACGTGCCAACGCACTCGTAAAAAAACACATCTACCCCATAAGACAGCCTGTACCAGAATCCCTGAGACTCAAAACTTTTTCCGGAACCAAGAAGTTTTTGCCGGATGAAGATGGCGCAAAAAAACAACCTCAAAATAAAAAGAAGAAATACAATAAAAACAATTCACCCACGCCACTGGCGCAATTCTACAATTAAAAACATGTCAAGCGATGTAAACAAATAACCTCGTGGGTCGTCAAAGAACAAACTATTGAAACAAACACGAAATAGATTAGAAATAGGTCGAAAATAATCAGAAAAATGAATTTAGGTAAGTTATTAATACAAAGTGAAACATATTTTACATAAATAAACACTATAGGAACATTTTAAATATAATTACAATCAAAAGGCAAAGAACTGAAACAGCAGAGAGAAATTATTGGGCGAAACACTATAAAAATATAAAGATACACGAAGGATGGACAAAATAATAATAACAATACGACGAGGGAAACCAGATTTAGGGCAATAAAATTCTGGAGCAAAATGTTCTAAAGTGAATTTTATACCGTAACAACCGGTAAAATTTCAAAGCACTTTATTGACGACTATTATCGACATTAATATTACAGAATGTAAAGTGTCACAGAAAAGTACACTTCGTATTATTATTAAAAGTTTATTATTGATTTTGAATCAATCATTACCAAAAGTATGAAATAGTGAATTTGGTTTGTTCTTGTATTAAGCCACTAATTTAGTATATCCACACTTTTCTTTTATTAAATAAAATGTTTTTATTTTGTTTGATTTATTTTTACAAATATAGAACACGCACGATATGCTATCTTTTAATAAATCCTGCAAAATCACGTTTACGGATCTGAGTTTTAAATTTACGCACCCAACTAGCAGAAATTAGTACAACAGATTTTATTGTTCCCAACAGCTAGTTCACTGTTCCATTAGCATGGTAATAATATTAGCCTACCACAGTCTGACATGGATAATTAAGATGCGGTAAAAATATTTACGATGGATAAACATGCAGACATAACTTCATGGATGTTTACAACTTGAGAACAATTCATTTCAAAATGCCATAATAAAGTTAAAATATCTACATCAGCGAAGCATAAAAGCAAATTTCCTTTGTTTAGTATCATTGACCAGAACAGGAATCGGAAATAAAACTTTGTTAAAGATTACAGATTCTGTGAGCAGGCAAAATCTATGTTATTGTGGATGTCGTGTCTTGCTTTCGCCACAAACTTGAAATTCTAAAGCGTGAAATATGAGTTGAACGTTCGTAGACAGATTCATGAATTGCAGTTGTTTTCAAGTATAAGTGAAATATTTATTGTTTGTTGCAGGCAACTACTGGCGCCGAATCTGATGCAGAAGCATTACCTCGCGAGCGGAGCGGAGCAGATCTCTAAACAGGTAGATAAATTGTTGCTCTTTCTTCTTCACATTTCATCCAATACATGTGCTCAAATGCCCACATTACTTTTATTTTACACTATTCAATGTAAAGTACCCTGTTATCCGATACAAACGACATCAACGGGTGGTCAGATAAACAAAGGATCAGTTTTGAGAAATAGGTGGTAAATTACTTCCGTCAGATACAAACAACAGTTTTCTGAAAATGACAACTCGGATTTTAGTACAGAATTCTTTAGTATGTTAGAATGTACATGTCAAAAAGAAATTTCTGTAAAAAAAATAGTTATTTGGTTAACAAGAAAAAAAAGTAGCAGATTGACTGCCGCGGTAGAGTTTTATGGTCGTGGCAAAGTCGTCTTTGAATTTAGTATAGACAATAAATATGCATTATTGTTATGTTGAATACATATTTTTTTTGTCCGATAAATTAGAATTATTAATATTAATTTTATAATTATTTTAAAGTTACTCGTATTTCCATCGACGTTGTTATTATTTTGCATAGGGTTGCTATGGAAAACAAATTTGAATGATTTTATAAACAGTAATTAGGCAATAAATTCATAATTCCTTAGCCGGTGCCAATAAACCTTTTAAATGTCAATAAAATAATACTTTTAATTTTAACCCACGAAAAAAATTTGTGTATATATATTTTGTATGACTGCGATATTTTGTATTCTCAAATATCAGCAAAGGCAGACTTAGAATATGAAGAACGGTGTATTTCTGAAATTTAACTTCAAAATTACTTAATTTCATAATAATTTGTGTTTACTTTAGATTTTATTATTCAATAATACAATAAATAAATAATCAAACAATACAACAAAACGTAGTGACAAAGACAGAACTGTTCGCAGTTATCAGTTAGGGTTGCCACACTGCTGAAGATTATGCATCTCTTTTTATTTACCACCAAACAATACTTTATTTTAACTTAAACTTAATATAATTTACAATCATATCGCACTTAAAGAAATTATATTATAATTATAATAATAGTCTAATCATTGTCGATTTCAGCTTACAAAATTTATGTAAATGACACTAGCTACAATTCACTTACTCATTTACTCTTTCTAGAATAGACCGTAAAGAAAAACATGTTTACTTATCAGGACTGAACAAAAGGGAACTTGTACGTGACGTTTCAACATGGCGGCTGACAGTTGATACTGGACAAATAAATCTACAGTTAACTTGCGTCTTACGCAGAAATTTCACCTTGTATTCTTATATTGTTACTGTTATTTTATAGCACTTATTATTTTCTCTTAAGAAAAGGAGTAAAGAGTATGAATTTGAGTGTATGAACAGCATTTTCCGTAAAAAAGTGTAACTGTTATTATTATTATTATTATTATTATTATTATTATTATTATTTAGCAGGGTCGAACGTATTAAATTAAAACTAACTTAATCATAGTGTAGTAAACTCAGCCCTGCTAACAAATATAATAATCTATCCCATCGATGTTACCAAATGTAATACAATCACTGATCCCAACGCTGATTATTAAATGTAAGAAAATCAATTTTATACTATCTCCTAAGCTGCCACCAAATGTGACAACCCTTCTAGTTATTATCAAAATTTATCTACCTTGGTAGCAGGGGTAAGACTTTATCTTACCGTTAACAATGAATTGATTTTCAATTCTGAACCGGCGGTGACAAAATTAATAAGAAATTAAATTTAATACAAATGTAACTCAAACAAAATATAATTAAAAATAGAAAAGATGTATATATGAAAATGTTAGATTAAACCTTAAAATAAAAATAGATGTTAAACTTGAAATATTAAATTCTTACATAAATGTTATAAATATTGCAACTGTTACTTAATAGTTACACAATATATTAACAATAAAAATGGTAAAAATATACAAAAGAAGAAAACCTACCGTGAGTAGATTCTAAGAGTGAAAGAAGTCTACCTGGGACAATTCTTATTCACAGGGATTCGGTTTCACTTGAAAGTAATTTCTTCTTATAGAATTTTGAACTTTGAAGACTCTTAGACCCGACCCAACCAAGTCTTGAATACTAACCGCGCCCCGGTGATCTCGTGAGACGTTCAGATTAAGTACAGTCGTATGATCAAATATTAAGTTCGAAATAATAAAACATTTATGTTCATTACATTAGTTATTTGTATAAACTAATCATTATATAAAAATAATTTAAATATAATTGAATTAGTATATTCTGTACGAATACTTAAATGTTATGTAATTTTCTCTAATCACATGTAAAAAAAAAACATAAAAAATAGTATTTTTGTAAAAATAACATCCATTAACTACGATTATAAAAATTATATACATGGTGTTAAAAAAAAGAATAAACAAATTTTTGTGCCTCCGCCCGGCATAAGTAGTATTACATAACTCCAAATCTTCCGGAAACACTTATTTACAATGTCTAGGCCGGCAAAAGAAATTGCTATTACTGTTCTGGTGATATATCAATTTAGGACTATTTTCAATACATTAAAAAATCGATAAAAAAAAATTGTTGATTTTTCAGGTTGTATTTGTAAATTCCTACATGTCATTTAAATATCAAATCTTCTGATGTTACCAACATGAAATATCCCTAGTAGGTATTTCATATTTGGACAATATATCAAAAATCAAACTCATTTAATAAATTTAAGGAGAAATCGGCAAAAAAATCTTTTGAATTACACGCCCAGAAACTGCTTTGGGAGTGATCATATTTAAAGGCTTCGCCTCACTCGTAAAAATGCAGTTTCTACTAGTGAAAGTCATGCAAATAACTATAAATGTATACTTAACATTTCGATGTTCTGATTCTTAATGAAGAAGAATTTTTCATAATTCACAAAATTGAGTAGGTGTGATTTGTGAAATATACAAAAATACATTCGAAAATTAAATTTACTATTTCTGAAATTGAATTTACTTTTTCTGAAATTGATATTATTTTTTCTGATATTGAATTTACTTTTTCTGATATTGAAATTGACAAGTTATAGAGCCAGTTGCATAAAACGTGATAAGCTGATCATGTATTTAACTGCACATTGTACCCATGGATACGTATCAAAAATACTTTGGAAAAAAATCTGTTGTGGCTATCACAATACCTCTCGCGCCCTTTCCATTGTGGTATATATAAGTATTGTATTTAACATTTCTTGTACACACAAAAAATTCTAATTGCACCTAGTCTTAATATTTACGTATTTTCTATCATTTTAAATTCATTATATGAGCTAGTTTTCTCCATTTCTTCTAAATGTTCGAGGTTTTTTCCAATTCATTAACGGGATTGGCGGTATTTCTTAAGGGTTCATGTAATATACCTATAATTTTAAATATATAATTAAAATACAATAAGAAATATTAAATAACTTTCCCAGGAAAAGCCTTCAGTACTATCTCTGAATTTTTGACACTGACATTAGTGACATTTATCTGTCAATTACAAACATTTTAATTTCTCAAGTAGTTCCCGTGGAGATGTTTGGTCTGTGAGCAGGCTATGAGATTTACTACAACAGCTTATTTTATAGATTATATATATATATATATATATATATATATATATATATATATATATATATATATATATATCTATATCTTTAAATTTATAGAAGTTATAATAAAAAATTTAAATGTGTCGAATAGAGAATTTTGTTTTCTAATATTCTAATAACATAAATATTCAAAAAATAATAATATTTAGAAGATTTTTGTTAAAATACTACTTCCGGTTGTCCAATTGTTACCAGAATCTATTCAACTCTTCCCATTACTGTTAGATTGAAGAATCCGTAGTTAGACTGGTCTTTAGTCTTATAGCATTTGAGAAATCGTACCTCCAACAACCTCACACACACACACACACACACACACACACACACACACACACACACATCCACACACACACACACACACACACACACACACACACACACAGACATCATCGTAAAAATGTTATTATCGGGTTCTAGGGACCTTGAAACGTGCTTATTCACTAAAATCTGGATATGCGATTTTAGCATGATTCCAATACCTTTCTTAGCGAGAGGTAAAAAGCCTTACCAAACTTAACAATGTAAATAAAGTTAAAAAGTTTTATTGCAATTGGGCCATACTCTGCATAATTCATGTACCATGTACTCACATATTTTTAATAATTATCGCCAGTTACATTTTTTTTTTTTTAATTGAACAATGCTAAATTGAAATTTCTTTATTCAGAGTCTGCTGATCAACCGCCATATTATTGACTTTGAGTAACGTGAATATAAGTGTCCAGCATCTATTTTCATTTTTCTGTCAAAATGAATTAATTTATGCAATGAATAGTTTTCTCGTCAATGTTTAAGGTTAAATTAAATACATCTGTGGCTGAATCTCAGTAAGATATTTCCAGGCAGTACAAGTTATTTTTTAGGAAATTTAATTACGTACGAGTATATAATTTTATTTTGTAAAACATACCCACATACATAGGCGTATGTATATGACATTTCGTGTTAATATTATAATATATATTTATATATTATACATAAACGTTGCTTCTTTTATATTTCGATATGGAAAATTAATAATTATAGGTAAATTACACAGAATATTATACGTATAGATTTTCTAACTTTAAAAATAAAAATGTTATATTTGCAAAAGAAATTAAAATTCAAATGTTTATTAGCGGCAAACGACAACTTTAAAAACATGAATATTTTGAACCGCGAAAATTAAAAGGGAAAAAGGTTTGGAAAATCCCTCGAGGTACCAAAATTGTAATATCCGGTGAAATCTAATTAAAACCAGATCAAAAAGATACTCATTTCCTGTAATCTTTTTAGCAGAACCGGCCACTAAAAAAACGGACAAATTTAACTTGTGCAAATACCACATAAATCAGTAGAATTGCATTTTATTTTTTACGCAAATTTGCATATTTTCTAAAAAAAAATCATCGCAGTCTCTTGCATTTTTCATGACATTTAAATTTTAAAATTACATTAAAATTATCTCGAGTACTTGTACTGTACATGTTATAGATAAGTCTGAAAAATGTGAGCATTTTTCGCACAAATAGCCATAAATGTACATATCATTGGCTTCTCTAGGGGCGACTAAAATAGAAATTTTAGAGTGTCGACAATAAAACGAAATGAAACACGAAGTATAAAACCTTCTGTTAGATATTTGATGGACTTTTTTAGACATGTAGGTATTAATACATTTTTATTTCATAACAAAATGTGAACTTAAGGGCGTATCTATAGAACTGATATAAATTGAACTTATTATAAAAATATTTAAAAGTTTGTATATTATGAAAATATTTTTTCTACGTCCATTTATGTTTCATTAAAGAATATTCTTAAATAGTAATTTTTATATAATACAATCAACAATTTTATTCATTTTATGTTGTGTCAAAAGTTCGATGGTCATTTAAAGGAATAAATTTTATTTACCTTGGAAATAAATTTAGTTTACTCATTTGTTAGATGTTACACAATTAACTATTAATACCTTTTTTTAAAGAAATTATTTTGTTTATTGCGAAATTCAGTTTGACCACATTCAATATATAAACAACTACATGTCACAGATTCCATCATATGATAAGATCAACTAACATCCTCAATTCTAATTAATGCAATTATACATATGAATTAATAATTTGAATATATATGTTCTTCATTTTGTTTAAACGTTAATGTTAATGTTATTTTATTAATAACAAAGTAAACATTAATTGAAATTCAACACCATTAAACACGCACGATACACGATACGAATATTTTGAGAAAGCCCAGTAAAATATGGGATATGTGATTTATATGGTATCTAAATTCTGAACAATACTAAAATATACGTCGTAGACAAACACACAACAGAGTAATACGAACATAATAGAAGAAATATGATAAGTTAAGATCCCATTACAATTACGATACGAGTTATAGAAATATCAAACGTATTACTTCATACAAGGACACCATTGTGTATTATTATACAATAACACAATCATAGAGCAGTGGTCAACCTATTGATTGCGAAGCGATTTCTAGTCGATATCAATTTCAGTTTCACTCCAAAATGGCAGACCACAAAATATTAACATAAAATTTTAATATTAATAATTTTCTAAACAGAGAAATAATTCGTAATTGCGAGGCCTGGGCGTAAAAATAGGGTAGATAATAACAAAATTACTCATATAATGCAAAAGGTTGATCATCAATGCGATGGAACATTCGGTTCTATCCTGTTGGATTATCTTTGCACTTATATTTACTTGTACAGCGTGGCAAAGAATGCAGCCGTCTCCGGTCTCCGGGTCCAGGCGTCCAGGGCTCCATAGTACTAGGAGACACGATCAAAATAGAGAAAATAGTTTTGACAAATAAATAAATAAATATTTGTACAATAATTCTAAATATACATACATCATCGCTTCCTTTGTTTAAATAAAGTAATAGTCTTCTTCTCCAGAAATAATTAAAATTAGTATTCTTCAAAATTTACATTATATTTTTCGGAAATGGTTCTGTTTTGTTATATCCGAATATTATGTCTTTTAATGTGCCAAGACGACGAATTAATAGGACTATTTTTACTGGTCATTAACAAGACAAGTTCTTGATCGTAGAGCATTCTATTTATCTATAACTTAAAAAAAAACGCGTAAATTTATCCTACCCTGTTTATACCAACCTAAAAAATTAAATCCCTAAAATCTGATGTCATTAATAGAGAAAGAGACAGTCTGTAGTCTCTAAATGAATTAGAATCGGTCCCCTATACTTGTTTCGTGATATATTTATACTAACCCAAAATGATAATTTTTAATTTGTAAAACTACCATTGATATTCTAATCAAAGCGACGATGTAGATATTCGTATGCAATCAACACTATATACAGTGTCTCACTAAAATTAAAACTGCAATCATTAGAATCTTAAAAATTAAATGCAACAGTGGCAGACTAATTATCGTGTCAGCTTGCCCAAAATATTAAAATTGTTAATGATCTTTAAGGCCGATATTATAAACATCCTTTTAAATTTAGTCCCACAGTAAATTTAATAAAATGAACAAATTCTAATCAATTTCCATGTTCTTATGACATAACAACTAAATTTAACTCGGCGTTTATAATATCGGCCCTAAGTAACTTTAAAATATAATAGAAGTTTCAATGTTGTGTTTATACCTAATAGTTGTGGGTGGATCCTCTTTGTATCCTGGCAACCGGTATTTTTAGGCCCAGTCCAATTATAGGGTGTATAGGGTCAAGTGCACCCGACAAATTATTATTCAACTATCAAATACCTGATAACCTTTTTGGAAATTCTATATAAAATTTTTCTAAAGATTCGAACCAAGGTACCTCAAGTCCCATCAGATCATACAGAATTCTAATACTTTAACAACCTAGCGCAGGTTTCTAAAATTAATCCTAATAACTAAATATAAATTTGGAACTTTAGTGCAGTTGAAACATTTAATCTAGAAGCATAATATTTTGCTTGATAATATATGTTTGACAAATTGAAAGTAACAAACCCCGAAGCTGAACTAAAATTTAAATTAATCGTTGAGATGTCTTGAGTGCTCAACGCATTAATTCATTTTGGCGAAAAGCGAACGCTGAAGGAATATCCGTCGTCAGTGCATCGCGTCACTGCGTTAATTTCTCAACTTCCGCTAGTTTGTTTGTTCTCAATTGCAATTGTTCCAAAGTAACGAAAACGCCAGCGTAACTGTACGAGTGTGACGTCATGAATGCGCAGTGAACTGAATGGGACACAGCGCGCGACTAAATAGTAATTTGTTAAAACATTTGTTCTCATCTTGTTTTCTATCCAATTTCGACCTGTTTCTCTTCTTTCCTGTCCTGTACTTATCTCGATAATGTGTTAATTGTTTTGATTGTCAGCGTGCATTGTGAGAAGGTGACTTGTTTTTACTCAATTATATTAATTAAAAGTTATTTCCTGAACAAATATTTCCTTTAAACTGTTCCAGCTTTTATTATTCCGAGAGAACTAATTATCTCACTTCAAACATAACACGTTAATCAACTGTTTGTCTTTTATTTTGTTTCTGTAATAACAATCAAGATTGGCTGATCACGGATCACCTACTCTACAAATAAGACTTTTTTTTAATATAATAGTTATTTATGCAACAAGAGTGTAAACACGATCTTTATGACATGAGGTCAAGTATTTCGTGACAAGGCTTGCCGAATAACGAAAATTATTGACCGAATGTCATAAAAATTGTTTATACTTGAGTTGCATACAATATTTTTTATGACCTTAAATAAAATTCCTGAAACAAATTAGAAATTTGAAAGACGAGCAGACGACAATTTTTACACACCAAATACCGAGTTAATAGATCTGAAGTTGAATACTGCAGTTCTGGCTTCTCTAATTAACTTGTTGTTTAGGTGTGTTGGTCTCGCCAGAATTTTTGTATCTTCGAATTTTATATGGTGGAATTCTTCCAGGGCATGCTTTGCAACTGAAGATTTTTCTGGCTGGTTCAATCTGATCGAACGCTGGTGTTCATTCAATCTTATATAAATGGTTCTACCAGTCTGGCTAATGTAAACTTTCCCGCAGACGCATGGAATCTGGTAAATCCCTGATGACTGAAGAGGGATGACGTCGTTAACTTGTCTCATCATATGTCGAATTTTAATATATAGAGAAAACGAAATCTTCATGTTCTTCTTACGAAGAATTCTACCAATCTTGTCCGTGACATTTTTGACATAAGGAAGTGAAGTAAACAATACGTCTCTTTCATTAGCATTGTTAATAGGTCTTTTCGGTTTCAGGCATTTTTCGATAGATGATTTAGAAAAACCATTCTTCATAAAAATATTCTTAATTTCTTTCATTTCTTCTTCCAATTTCTCTGAATGATAAATTTCTGAAGCTCTTCGCATTAGGCATTTAATTGTACCATATTTCTGAGAAGAATGATGATGTGAATTGGCATTAATATATTGATTAGTGTGCGTAGGCTTCCTGTAGTGTAGACTGAATGTAATAAAGAACCATCTTCTTTTCTCTCTAGTAACACATCCAGGAAGGGAATAATGCCATTTTCTTCAACTTCTACGGTGAACTTAAATAAATAAACAGAAATAAAACTAAAAGGTTGTATCATTTTAATGTTAACGTATAGTTGCTTCTATTGCAATATACCTTGTTTGAGAGTCACGCTAGAATTTTTGGAAATAAGAAAATTAGGTAGGCCGTGAAAAACAAACTTTACACTATCTTTTTAAACAGTTAATATTTATCTATTATTTTGAATTATCCACATTTTGTCGAAAAAAAGTAGTAGAACACTCACCATACATCATTATTTTTTAAAGCATTCCAAAAGAAAATTGGTTGAGAGCTTTTAAAAAGTGGAAGAAAAGGAATGGTGAAGTGCATTATTGATAAAGGGAACAATGAATATATTTAAAATAAAATTCTAAAAAAAAAATAAACCATGTGTATTTTTCAATAGTCTACCGTGACCCTTGTGTTATATGTATAACAGTGAATGGACATGTATTTCTGTGTATTAAGTGATGATGTCCAAGATAATACGCATTTAAATACAAAAATTTATATTCAATAAATACACTAGTTAAGACACAGTATCTGTTGTTAAATTTTTGCCATAGTTTTGTGTTACGTTACGAAATAGTGTTATATTTTTAACCAATTTAGTATGAGGTTTTCTACCAAATCCCGCCTTACATACCCACATACATCACGTAAATACCTTATATCTCTGGTTGTCACTCTCGTTTTATACCTTACTTTCACCATCCATGTCCAACATTTACTTCTGTACATCAAAGCAAAGCCCTCAATTATAGACACTTAACCAACCATCTCCAAAAAAAATTACATTTCTAGCAAACATACTCAGGCCACCCAATAACTTAAATCTCGTAAATATTATAATTGTGTATTGAGGAACACTTTTTTCAATATCTGTAAATAGGAAACATGTCACTACATGGCCTATTTTAATTAGAACGGTTCAGTTACAAGTATATTGAGTCCAATGATTGAAAATAAATTGGCAATCCGTATCAACTTGCCATTAAAACAACACAAAAGACAGACATGAATCATGGCGAACATAAATGAAAAATATTGAATTCCGTAATCTCCGTTGAGATTCATAGACAAGCATTGTTGGGCAAAAACCCAATAACTTTAATATCCAGGCGTCGATAAATCGGACGCATCGACACTTTGAAACATTGCCGTGTGAAAATCGCTGCGAATATTCCATTTAATCTTTTCCAAAGGGCAGTGGATGGGGCGTCATAAATTCCACGAAAACAAGAACATAATGCGGGCGGAGCGCTTACACTTCGCTGGCAGATCTAGTGTTATTGCTCGCTGAATAATCCTGTCTCGGAACTGCCATTGTTTCACGTGTAGATATACTTGTAGCTAGCTACTAAAGCTGCCATCAGCCCAACGCCGTTGCACCCTGTATTTCCGCGGTTCTTTCATTCTTGTTCGCACCACACCGCACAGATGCGGCACAATCATTTTCTAACGGAAACTACTGCCTCCATTGGGAACTTGAAAACTATGAGATGTACGACTTCTATCCAATAGAGCTTACTGTGCATAGGGTTACCAAACGTTCGGATTTTTAGGCTCTTGTCAGGATTCTGCTCGGACTTTGGAATCGTCCGAACTTTTTAGATATTTACGAAAAAAATTGAATCATGTGTATATTACAATTTTATTTAACAATCGAACAATATGTTCAACATTATCCGAAGTAAATTAGGTTATCAATCAACTGAAAAATGAATCTTTATCAATCTTTGATGCATAATCAAACTCAAACTAAAAATAATCTTTGTTACTCTCTTTCGTTCATAATCTTTTTCAATTTTAAACTAAAGTAATTTATTAAGTTATATTTAAACTCTCTTTGGTACATACAGTGCCGGCTTAACCGGGGGGGGGGGGGACTTTTGGGGTCTATAGTCCATAGGTAGGTACACCGAGTAGAGCACATTCTTAAATAATTTGTTTAATAGAAATTTGAAATGAAGCATATTATAAACTGATTACAACAGAAATGTATGGAAAAATAATTTAATTTAGTGTTTTAGTGTTTTCTTGTTTCTAAAATGGATACTACGGTACGCTGCTATGTTATGAGAGTACGAGAAGGATACCTTATCTCTTTTGTCTTTTCTATTTAGATACAGTACTCTATTGCTTTATATTCGTATTTCACATTATGAATTTTTCGTAATACGACACCGGTACTATGATTTAACAAAACTAAAAATAAAAGTTAGATAAAATGTAACATTTTAACAATTTGACTTTTACCTCCCTTTACCAAGGGTAGGGATCATGCTAAAAATCTCATATCAAGATTTTGGTAAATCAACACCTTTTAAGGTCCTTAGAATAAGATTTTAACATTTTCACGATGATGTCTGTGGGTGTGGGTGTGTGTGTGGATCTTCTTACGCTGTAACTTAAATACTATCATTCTGAAAATTTTGAAACCGTGTATTCTTACTCTAATAAAGAAAGAAGCGATTAGATTTTGGTTTAAATCAGATAACTGAAAATGGCACTTTACTAAACATACGTCCTTACACAATTCAGATCTCAAATTTATGTAAATGACAGATGAATGTCACTCTCAATAAATTAATCATTTCAAATTAAAAATGATAATATTTATAAGATAATAAAATTGTTTTCATAGCTTGCTATGTTTTATTTTGTATGAAATTTTATAATACATATTTTAAGAATAAATGGTCGCCATTTTGAAATGGTTAAAGTAAAATTATGATAATTTGGTATCATTGTGAAGCTAATTTTATGTATATTCTGAAAAAAATATAAAAATACCGATTCCCTATGCTAGATTTAAAGTTGTACCCATTTCCGCTAAAACCGGAAGTGATACAAAATTTCTGCTATGATCATCTTATGAGCCCCTTTGTCTAGTTTAACTTTGCTTATTAACATTTTTTGTATCTCTCAAAATAAACGAAATATTCGTGGTGCCGGACTTACGCCAAATACCCTGTATAAAATATTGTACACATATATAACACGGGAGTAAAATGTAATTATTTGCCTGAAGCGATTGCATTTCTCGGACTACGCCCTCAGGATTAAATCTTCGCTCTCGACAAGTAATAACAAACTTTACTCCCTTGATATATAAACTACTATTCTTTTATTCTAAAAACAATAATAACTATACTAAAAATTATATATTAGCAACGTAAACGACAAAATATTGCCGCGGCAATACTACAACTTCATAATATTGCCACTGTAATACGACTGCGATTAGTTCAGAACAGTAAAATACATCATTTTCATTGGATGGCTGATCATGAATGGAATTGTCAAAAAAATTCGGAGGTATAGCCGGTTTTCATGGAAATAGTCCATGTTATAAATACAACTTTTTGTTCATATTTATTTCCTGCTACTAAAATTGAAAATCTGGTAAAAAAACGCATTCCTGGAATGAAATTTAATTAACAAACGAACAAAAAAGTAACACTTATATTTTCTTTTTCATTGTCTACAAATACGTTATTTCAAATACCTGGCTCTTGTTCCGAACTGCGTGTATATATTTTTTGGAATAACCGAGAGTAGGTAACTCCTATGTTTCATAATTTTTATAAATTTGATGCATTCAATGAAATATAATAACGCTGTATCTGTAGATTAATAAAATATTGAATGAATTTTGAAATATTAAATCAAAATAAATTCAGTATTCATTAACGTGGAAAGTTCAATTTGGGTATATCCAATTCCAATTATTTCTTTTTATTTGTTTATATAATTTGCTTCAGATTTTAATTTCTTCCATTTATTGAATCTATTTTTTTTTCTACTTATGGTAATAAATATCAAAATATCGGGATAAAAAAGGAAAATACACATTTAACAAAGTAAAATATTTTCAGTACAAAAATTATATTAACAGTATTTACAAAATGTATCCTCATTATATGAAATAAATTCACAGTATACACAGTACAAGTTTAGGTTATGTTAATTCTTATTAAACTTTGAAAAAAATATTTTTATTCACAATCATTGTAGTAGTATTTCGATTCCTAACCTTTTAGAGGTTGAGAAATACGTCCTAAATGCTATGACAGTCTCATGGATGGGAAATGAGAAAGCACGCTTCTACATTATATAAACATTTCCCACCCGTGGGGGGTGGGAAATGTTTATATGGGGTTGCCTAGCAATATCATCATAGATCCCTATAATAAAGACTGAACAAATTTTAATAGAGCTGTCAAGAAATATTAATAAAATTAAATTAAATTTATTTTCATAATTATTGATTTAAAACAAGGAAGATTATAAATAAAATGCATAGTACACAATTAAAAATACCTCGGTGAGAATTTCATTACAGCCTCGCGCTGTTTCTAAAATCCATCATTGTAGAAATTTTACTTTGCATTGTTGTTTCTTTTATTTATTTTATTAAAATATTAAAAATATTCTGATTGGAACATCAGACGGAATAATGACTATTATGACTGTGAGATTTATATATGGCATTATATACCGAAACCCACATATTCAATACATATTTATATTATTCACTTGTCTTATAATTTTATTTTATATGCAAGAGATCTCAAGAAATATAAAAGATATACAATTAGTTAATTTGACAAAGATTGCCTTATTAGAAGTCCATTTTAAGAGTGTGTCGTTATTCGGAAATAATACATAGGTTATATGAAATATAAACAAAAATATTTTCCATTTATTTTTATAAATAATATCCAAAAGATTTGGTTTAAGGATTTTTTTATGTTCTTCAGAAAGGTGATGCTTATTTTTTTATCATTTTTAAATGTTAAAGTTTTAATTCTTATACAGTTGTCGTAGTAAAAATAACATCATTGGATGGAGAGATTTTTTTGCGTTCCAACGATGCATAATTTATTTATGTTTATAATTTTCAAGCAGCAAAATGCAACAATTATTTATTAAATTAATACGGCAAAAACAATAGTTTTTCATCAGTTCGTAATAGCAAAATGGTTGAGAAACAATATCCTTGAAGATTGCGTAATAACTGGTATTAAAATAAAATTACAAATAAACTAGCGGTTAAAAATAAAAAATAAAAATGTTAAGATGCATAACCTAGAAGCAACGCGTATTTTTTTTTTGTTTGTTGTAATTCAGTACGCTGGAGACGTATTCAATTTGCGCTGTGCTCTGAATCATTTACCTGGCACGCTCGCGTCGCGGTGCAATTCTCGCCCCCGGTCGACCAGCGGAAAGAGACGCTAAATTTCCAAGAGTGATGCCGGAAGTCGTAAAAGCAATCATAAGATTTTTAACATCCTCCGCTGTCAGGAAAGGGAGTGACAGGGGAGAAAGCAAAGCGCTGCTCCTGTTACTCAGTGGCGGCAGGACGATTTTTTATCTCATAACTGCAAATTATGTAGCAATTTATTTTCTAATTAAATTTAATGGCTTTCTTATTTTTTTACTAAGTAATATTGTGTAATTGAATTTTCAATGACTTTTATATAAAACGGCGTTCTCTTTTTAAATTAAAAGTAATTTTGAATGTTAATTTCAGAAGTATTTTGTCATAATGATTGTATGTTAATTAGCATTGGAATTTTGCATGTTATGGAATACAAGCTCACCCGTGACCCCTTTTGGTTAAGCCAATGAGGTACTTGCATGTGACGTTTTATTATGGCGGATATGTCAGTTTAACAACTGATGGCTGGCAATATACAGTTGCGTGCGAAAGTATTGCGCCAAACAATTTTTTACACAATATCATACATTGTAAAGATGATAAAGAAATGAAACATTTATATTAATAAACATATGTATTTGTGCATAAAACATATTCAAATTATAATCCAATAACTACATAAATAAACTTATGTCATAACAAAATTATTAATTATGCTGTTCAAAAGAATTGCGCCAAAACTATACGTACTTTAATTTAAAAGTAGTAAAAGAATTGGTGCAATCTTTTTGAACTTGCTATTTCGTATTCTTTATTTAATACTTCGTCGACATTCCTCTTGAAGCAATCACTGCATCACACCGTCGAGACATGGATTTGATTAAATATGTTATAGAATCTTGTGGTGAATTTTGCCATTCATTTTCCAAATGGTTCCATAATTTGTCCTTGTTGAAGTGTTTTTCTTAACCGACACGTACTTTTAACTCTTACCATAAATTCTCTATTGGATTTAAATCCGGAGACTGGGATGGCCAGTCAAGAATTCGGACTTTTTTCTGACTTAAAAACTCCTTTACAAGCTTTGAAATTTGTTAAAATATCCCTATACATTACAGCATCCATTGTACTTTTAATCTGAACTAATGGACCTACACCGTCATAAGAAAATGCTCCCCAAACCATCACATTGCCTCCGCCATGCTTAACATTAGAAATTTGGTACCTAGAATCAAACCTTGTATTCACTGGTCGTCGAACATACTTTTTGCCATCACTTCCAAATAAATCAAATTTTGATTCATCCGTAAACAGAATTTTTCGCCAATCGGCTTCAGTCCAATGTTGATATTTCTTGGCAAAGTTTAGTCTCGCCTTCTTATTTTTTGTACTAATCAAAGGTTTCTTAACACCGACCCGTCCTATAAGCCCTACTTCTTTAAGACGTCGAGACGCAGTACTTCGGCTCACATCAGCAACATTTTCAATTAGAAGTTCTTTCGATATATCCTTAGCAGTTTTTTTTGAATCTGCTACAGATTTTCGTTTTATTATTTTATCTGTCCGCTTTGTTGTTTTTCGGGGTCTACCACATTTTGGCTTGTCAGCTAATGAATTTCTTAACTTATATCTACCAATAATTCTATTTACCATGCTCTTATCAATCTTTAGCAAGCCAGCTATCTCGCGAGAAACCTTCCCTTGTCGAGAAAGGTTTATGACGGCTTCTCGTAACTGAAGGTGGGTGTATTTTGCCATATTGTTAGACAATAGCCTAAATTTAATTTAATGTCGGCTCACATCAGCAACATTTTCAATTAGAAGTTCTTTCGATATATCCTTAGCAGTTTTTTTTGGATCTGCTACAGATTTTCGTTTTATTATTTTATCTGTCCGCTTTGTTGTTTTTCGGGGTCTACCACATTTTGGCTTGTCAGCTAATGAATTTCTTAACTTATATCTACCAATAATTCTATTTACCGTGCTCTTATCAATCTTTAGCAAGCCAGCTATCTCGCGAGAAACCTTCCCTTGTCGAGAAAGGTTTATGACGGCTTCTCGTAACTGAAGGTGGGTGTATTTTGCCATATTGTTAGACAATAGCCTAAATTTAATTTAATGTCGGAATTTGATGAAAAATTTCAATAAAAAAGGTATAAAACTGTCAGCAACAACTTGGCGCAATACTTATGAAAACGAAAAATTTCGTTTGAGCGTATAAAATACAATGAACATAAATTTTAAAATTTGTTAACTACACTAATTAGCAGGTATTAACATTCCTAACAGTTGTGTAATGTATAAAAGAATTACAAAAATGAATAATATTTTAAAAGAAATAAAATATGTTTGGCGCAATACTTTTTTTTGCACGCCACTGTATATATATAACGTTTTATTTGGATTTTATGCGTATTACTTCCATGCCAAGTCATGATAGAAAAACTAAAAAATCTGATGTGGCCAGCACATTACTTACCTTCCGTCAATTCTATGCAATAAGCGGTGGCGGTGGTCAAGTCGTATCGTGTAATGTAGAATCGACATAATGTCGTTTCGTATAAAAACTGATGGTTCGGTCTCACTGATCGAGTTCCATACATCGTTTAGTGTCGAGTAAATCTAAATATATTAATTTAAATTAATAAATTAATTTCACTCGTGCTCCACTCTTCCTTAATAACCTTTGTTGTTTTCATTTCCACGAAAACTTCTGTTTGTCAATGACAAATCAAATGAAATGTAAATGATATCTTAACCAAATTAAGAGGATATGTACATTTACACAAGCGTCACGGCACCGAATGGAATCGAGCAAAATTCAAACCAACTTGAAAATCAAATAAGTCGACAACACTCTATAGAAAACGATGACCCAATGCGACATACGACATTAGAATACACGTATTTGAAATATACACGACAACACACGATTGATGGTACTTGGTCAGTGAGACCGCCGACTTATGTACAAATTCCACAAATAAATTTTCTTGCAAAATATTCTACATGTCCAGTAAAATCATTTCATAAACAAACTAAGTAAATTGCACTTGACACTGAGAACTTCATCTTTAGCTTTTTCCATTCGTTAGGCGTCGCTATTCTTGATTTTCTCCTTCCACTCATTTCTATTTTCGTGTCGCCCTCATTCAATTCCTTTTCTCTCAAGGCTTCCGCAACACAGTCCTTCCATCTTTTCTTTGGTCGTCTCCTGTTTCTCTACCTTCTATTACTAAGCTGTTCATTCTTCTGCCAATATATTCTTAATCTCTCCTTATGACATATTCATATATATCTATTTTATTATTTTATATGATTTGTTTTTGCCATATTAAATTATTTTACATTTTTATATTTCCAGTAAAATCATTTCACAAAGATATTATGTAAATTTTATAACACTGTCGTCTATACATACATACATACATACATACATAAAATCACGCGTGTCCCACTAGTAATATTTGGATATTCTAATTGTTTCCATGCTGCAGTTTTTAGCAGTATAGGTTGCAAAATATTTCTTTATCTCTTTATTCATTCAATATGAAGACAAAAATATAATTAAATCTAATAGAGAATAAAGATTTTTAATATGTATAATTACATAAAATGTCAAAAAATGATAATTAACAGCTTTTTTTCAACGAAAACTGTTAAAAATCTTCAAATTAGGATACTTTCGGTTGGCCAAATATAATCAAAATCTAATCATGTCAGCGTCAAATGCAATTTACATACTTTGTTTATGATATAATTTTACTGGAAATATAGAATCGTTTGCAAGAAAATTTACTTATGGAATTTGTACATAATAATTTTTTTTTTTGTACATAGATGAAAACTAAATTTAATTCTATATAATGTTTAGAAGAAAATCCATTAAAAACTAAGGCTTACTATTTTATTTAAAAATATATATAGATGTCAGATTCAAAATCTATATAATAGTATATTATGTTATTAGGAGTAGAAAGCGGTCTTTTTGTGTTGAACCCAGCTATTGCGGCCGAGGCGCTAGCCGAGGTCAGGCAAGCTGGGTAAAACACAAAAAGGGCATTCTGCTCCGAATAACATATACTATTTTTTCTTCAAGTGTTTTAAATAAAACTGGGGATTTTTTATATATTTTTTGGAATTGTTTTAATTACAGAATTTGCAATTTCAGCCAAAGTTGGCTGTGTTCACTACAAAATACAAATGATACAACTGTCAAATAACAATTTTCAATATGGTCTATGTTGTTGTGACGAATACTGCCGCCAGCGGTGAACTAAGAAACTAACATTTTTTTACTAGTACAATAATGAATAACATTGTTGTACTAGTAAGAAAATGAATATCTTCTATAGTGTGTGTACAGTAGCATAATATGAATATTATAATACACTTGAAGAAAAACAAATTTTCGGAAAAAAATATTCAACAACGAGTACTAAACAAGCATATATTCACCATAAACATACATATATGATTTGTTTATTTTGCAATTAAATATCAAAATATCTAAAATAAATAGTTATGGTGAATGTTCTTGTTCAATTCCCCAAATATTCAATGCGTATACAACTCGAGTATGAAAAAATTTGTTATTTTGGAATCATAAACTTGTTTATTCGCCCTCAATAACAGGCCCAATTTAACTTTTATTGCCCGAGGGCCTATAAAGTTGTCAGGCTACAGCTATTCAAATATATCAAAATCGTGGTTTTTGGGTCAGACAACACAACAAATTTGATTAATCACATTTTTTTAACACCATTACCCGCAAAACTTTCGTATTATTTTTCGTATAAGTCTTTTTACTTCTGTGGAACTAAATTACCCTATGCAGCCTCAAATTCATTCGATATTTCGTTGGAATAATCGATATCTGTCATCTTCATTTGACACTAAATTATTATTTTTTATATAAATCAACATGCAAATTACGTAGAAACCACAGCATACAACGCCAGCACAACGATAACGGATATAAAAATATACCTATTGAATCCTTGAATTTTGAGAACCAAAATAAAATAAAACGGTGTATGTCGGGAAAATTAAAATCTCCGCTACGCGTCGAGCTTTAAACTTTCCCCCGTGCTAGAACCTTGTAATCATACCCTAATACATAAATAACTGTAATATTGAAACAGATCTTAATACTATAGTCTATTGCTGTCATGACAATAAACTGGAACTCAATATTTCGAAATGTCAAGTGATGACGTACACCAGAAAACATAAACGTGTTACATATAACTACTCAATTAACAATACCACTATCTGTCCTTGATCTGGGTGTGAAGTTTGACACCAAATTGACGTTCTCTGAACATATTGATAATAAAGTATCATGTGCTGTTAAAAATCTAGGATTTATAGTTAGAAATGCTAGACAATTTAATATAGACATATTGAAATTACTGTTTGTAATACTTGTGCGCCCTCACATTGAGTATAGCTCCATTGTTTGGAATCCTATATATTCCGATCATACAAATTTAATTGAAAAAGTACAAAGAAAATTCCTAAAATCCGCTACTTTCTTTACTGATGGATCTTACCCCGCTAAAGGTACGCCACAAGAAACACTACTTGCGAAGTTCAATTTTAATTTTTTGCAATACCGGCGAAATATGCATGCTGTTACAATTCTTTATAAAATTGTGAATAATATAATTGACAGCCCTCATTTACTATCCAAAATAAATTTCATTATTCCACGATTGTCCTCTCGTCATAGTAATATATTTTATTTGAAAACAGGCAGATCGAACACCCTAATGAAATCGCCCCTGCACTATATGATTAGTTCTTGCCATGCGGTTGACGATAACTTCGATATATTTTCTTGTAAACTTAAAGAGATTAAATGTTTATTTGGTCATCTCTGAATATATACTGTTAATACACTAATTTTACTTTCCTCCCCTGTAATTGAGCTTTGGCTTGTTGGGGAAGGTATTAAATAATAATATTGCCTCCTGAATCTACGCATTGTCCAAACAGTGTTCCTGTAGTAAGGTCTTGTGATATAATAACTGTCTATAAACAAGAGCAACATTGTATTGTATTGCATAAACAGTTTTGTTTAAATCATGTCATTTTATCTAATATTAGGTAATTATTAACATTAAAATTGAATTTAAACTGTTTTCCATAATATCTGGTCAAATATTTTGTGCTGCCACGCAGGTATTATCGCTGTAAAATGCAATTATCTATGATTACACTAACCAGTTTGAAACAGGGCGTAATTGAAACTTGGTGCCAATATCAGGGCCGTACTGCAGTCTAATTACTGCACACATTCATGAGAAGTGTTCAAGTGGGAACCTAATCGGAATCGCCAAGTGTAATTGGATTTCTACCATACACAATGTACTTTGTGTTCCTATCCTCCCTATACCACACTGCCCATAACCTTCAATCTGTTAAACATGACTATATTTATATAATCTTCTCATTTCTAGTAATTATGAGGCGTGATCGGAAAGTTTCCGGAGTTTTTATTTATTTAAATAATATTTATTTATTCGCAAATATTGATTTGAAGCTTGGGGTTCTGCAACTTTCACGAATTGTTTTTTACTTTTCTGATCGTTTGTTTCGGATTTCCTCACCCGAACCACTTAAACTTCAGGTAACTCTCTTAACAGTGATTCGATATTTATCAAGAACAACTGTCTTTCTTCATTTTCATCAGTTGATGTGCTAGACCACAGCCTTCTCTAATATACAAGCCGTGCTGCTGAAACTTGACAACGCTATTGAGAGTCCTACTGTCGAAAATTTGCGCGCGTCGACTCGTATGTGCACTGTATTTTTGTATTTATTTTTGAGAAAAACCCAAAAAGGTATGTTTTTGTTCAATTGTATAATTTCCAATTTTTAATTAAATAACATAAATTTAGAGCGAAAAACATAACTTTCAATAACATATTAACAACAACAAGTTTCTAAAGGATTTTATTTACTTAAGAATTAAACAAAACTTGTAAAGTAATCTTTGTTGATCGTAAAATGCATACTGTGAGTTACAATGTCTAATATTAAAATAGTTACATATTAATAATGAAAAATAAAGGAAAATAACTTTAGTTTCTGTTAGTGTTTAATTACATCTTTTGTCTTTTGGAATTATTTTATAGCTAAATGCCTCATCACTGATGTGTACCAGGTTGTAAATCGAACTACAGTTCGCAATTAAAGAAAGAAGATTATTAAACTACTTTTAGTTTTCCAAAGAATCCTGAATTATACAAAAAATGGATTAAAGCTATTCCAGGAAAACAATGAACCCCTACGTCTACATCAGTAGTGTGTGCAAAACATTTTTCAGAAAGTGATATTATTAAATATGATAAATTATTGAATAATAGTGATGGAACATAATCAACAATTGTTGCTTAGACAACCAAAGCTGGTGGAAAATGCAGTACCGTCCATGGATAATGAATATTTTTAATAATTTGCAAAAAGGAGGATTGTCAATTCCTACAGAGGCTGTAATGATAATTAGGTGTTAACAATTACTCGAAAGTTCCATCAAACAGCATTTATTCTTACTAAACTAACGTTTCGTTGTACCCTTGCACCTTTTTCAGGGTAGTAAGATCTTACAAATTGTTACAAATCATGTACACAAAATACATTCGTGCAAAACATTCAGTTAATTTTTTGTATGATGTTTAATAAATTAATTGAATGTTTTGTACGAATGTATTTTATGTCCATGATTTGTAACAATTTGTTAGATCTTACTACCCTGAAGAAGACGCAAGGTGCACCGAAACGTTGGTTTAGTAAGAATAAATGCTGTTTGACTGAACTTTCCAGTAATTGTTAACACCTAATCCACATCACAGTCGAGAAATTACCCACAATTGTAATGATAATATTTATATACATGTATGCTATCTTGCAATACATTATTAATGATAATGATTTAGAGTATAAATTTCTTAGATGTAAGCATCAACAAAATTTATTATGTGAACTGAGCATTTTCAAGCTAAAAAATGATTCTTTCTCTGACGATTTTCGCAATATTTGTGTTTTTGGTGAGGACTATATACATATTATGAATATGTTAAGTAGTGTTTTTGCTAACGTAACAATTATGTAAAAAATAAAAATAATTGCAAAACAACGAAAAAATATAGTCATGTCCAAAAAATAAGAAAAAAAAACTATATACTTTTAAAAAAAATTGTAATTTTAATACAAATAATATTTTTTTGTAAACTACATTATTAAAATTAAATGTAGGATTTGGTACATAATAAATATGTGTAACATAATTATATGTATTTGTTTCTATAAATACAAGTGTAAACGATAGAGCGGTGATTCAGTTGACGGTAGGACCACCGAGAACAGAATGTGCGCCGTTGCCATTGGAACAGCATGGCTTGTATATTAGA
Organism: Harpalus rufipes; assembly: GCA_951394225.1. Taxonomy (NCBI): domain Eukaryota; kingdom Metazoa; phylum Arthropoda; class Insecta; order Coleoptera; family Carabidae; genus Harpalus; species Harpalus rufipes. The sequence continues at coordinate 66,617,621 of OX596274.1, forward strand.
GAAGGCTGTGGCTAGACTATTGAATTCTCTCATCTACGCATCTACGGCATCATCATAACTCTTCGCAATTCTTGTACCACTCAGACTAGCAACAAATTTATGCAACATTTTCAACACGTTATTGCACTTTATTTCATTTTAAACACAAAATTTAATGCAAATTCTTTGTTTCCGAATTTAAAAATTCGCCATGCAGCATGCACACCAACGTCCTAATTACTTACCTACTATGCATTCAATAAGGCTGAAAACTGAATACATACTCGTATGTTGTGAACATATATACCAATATTAGGAAAAACAAATGATTTCAATCGGGTACATATATCAATATATTTTTTTAATATTCCGTAACGTAGATATACAGATTTTGTTCTCAAACGGTAAACTTCACTAATAATTGGAATCATATAAATTGATATTTTTCAACACTTACAAAAATATATAAATATGTTAAAATAATTTTTGTGGTCAATAATTAAAAATATGCTTGGATAATAAGCAATTTAGTAAAATAATTATTAAAAAAAAAACTACGTAAGTACCTATATTAGTCCAAGGTTTAAGTACCACCGATAGCCTATGCCATTCAATATATCTTTCAGTTTCATACCAACGCATGGAATATAGTGGGGCATCATAAATTTAAACAAGTGTTTACTTACATTATTTTCCTGTTGTTATTTTCTGCATTTATATACTTGAAAATGGATTACGTATTTAAAAATACGATATCAAAAGACTTGAAAGTATTGATAATTTGGAAAAGAGTAAATGTGTGACGTAGATATAGTGATGAAATGGTATTAAAAACTCGATTATTTTAAAAACCAATAACTTTTTTTAAACTTTTATAGTGATTAATTAACATATTGTTTTAAGGTATAGTTTTTATATAAATGACTCATATTCTAATTTGGTACAGAGGACTCCATTTTTACCTTCATCACCTTTAGGTAAGGAAGGTATGTCTTTGGTCAAAAAATTCCATAGTGAGTTTCTAATGAATAAGCACGTTTTGGGGTCCCTAGAATACGAATTTACTATTTTTACTATGATGTCTCTATGTAAATGTGTGTGCGTCTGTGTATGCATGTATGTGACGATTGATTCGGATCGCATAACTCCAATACCACGATTCCAAATATTATATATTTTTCGTATTCCTCGAGTTTAGATCCATATGCACACATGATTAGATATTAATTATAATTGATCCACAGAAAATACCCTCAACTGTAAAAAACGAAATAGAAATGATATTTGTCAACACGGTAACGAATGTGGTTTTCAAATATTTGATTTTTTTTAATATTCATGTCATTCTGTCATTCATGTAATTAAGATGATTTTGGCGTTGATAATTTGGGTTTTATTATGTATTGGAAGTTTCGTTAATTCTTGGTGTTATATTGTGCATTTTTCGATTGTAAAGACAGCGTTTCTAAGATTGCTGACAATTTTTGCAACATTTTACTTTTAGACAATAGGAAGAGGTATATTCCATCCATTACATTTATATCGTATTTATTCAATTGCTTTATAATTGCGAGATAACTCTTCGAATTTTGAATAGGTTACATTTATTATAATACTGCCAGTTGTCAATTTTGATTTGACATGACGTCATCAATTCCCTCCCGTTCCTAGCGATTTGAACCATATGCTTACGATTGATGACGTGGCGATCAAGTCGTAGAAACGGACTTTACATAATTAGAGATAAAAAAAAAAATAATAAGTTTCAGCAATCTATGTAGCTACGATGTTCAAATATTATAATAGACAGATGTCAGTGTCAAATACAATTTACATAAGGCGATTTCGGGCGACAATCGTTCACTTGCGGTATATTGCGTTCACACATTCAGGCGCTGTGAACGGCTGACCCGGTGTGCTTGGCTCATGATCACAGCTGAACGGGTTTGCGAGCCGAGTCAGCTCTCTGTTCATTATTTCTATTTCTTTCTATTATATTATTCTCCTTTTCTTTCGGAATGTGGAAATCAGAATATTTATAAAATAATATAAATAATTTATTATAATATAATACTGGAATGTTTCATTCACCCGCCAGTGCTAAATATAAACACAATGTTTTTTTTTTATTATGTACATTCATTTTGACTGTCGAAGAAACTGTTTGTGACAATTTTAAATTAGGCAGAATCTGTCAGAACCAACAAGTGAACCAGACGATTTTTAGCGACACCACTGACCACATCATACCGTAACTAATCCTACGAAGTGAATGGATATGTCGCTCGAAATCACCTATAATTTGTTCGTGAAATAATTTTACCGAAAACATATGCGAGTAGACTAGTAGTAGGCAATTACTCATAATCAGGTTTGATTAATCTTCGAGTACAATAAATTTATTTGTTTTTTAAACTAAAATTTTGAGTATGTAAATATGTACTAATGGATTTCGGGCGACAACCGTTCACTTGCGGTATGTTGCGTGGTGCGTTCACACATTCGGCCGCTAGGAACAGCTTATCCGTTATGTTCACTATTTCTATCTCTTTTTATTACGTCATTTTCTTTTAAAATGTCAAAAGTCAGAACAGTCGGTGTCGTAGTCTTTATGTCAAAAAGGAATTTTTTCGTTGCCTTTTTTTGGACATTTCAAATATGGATAAACTATCTTTCTCTGTTAATTAAGATATTGTAGAAATATGCGATACTATGGATGTAACGAATTTATTACGAAAATGTAAGTACAAAATAAAGTTTTAAAAATGAATTAAAATAATTAATATGTTTGTAGATGATACTTATGCTATAAAATGTATTATGGAAAACCTCTAAGAATAATGAAGCATGTTGAAGATTCAGCAATTTAAATCTATCGCTTGTTGTAAATTAACGTGTCGCCTTTAGCCAGATAACAGTGGTTTTTCTAAAGGAATCGGAATAAAACCGCTACTATATTTTTTAATGTGTATTAATGTTCCTAGTTCTTTTGGCAATGCTTTGCTTGAAAAATAACACATACGAAAATGTAAAAGAAATCAAAATTAGATACATTACAGAACAACACAGTATAATTATTTTTATTAAAGAATATAAATAATCCACTATTATTTAACTGGGGTATTTATTTCATCCTCCAGTGCTGAATATAAGCACAATTTAATTTTCTTATTGACATGCATTTTAACTGCCAGACACTATTTTTGACAGTTTTATATGTCGCAGAATATACATAACCATCAAGCACGGTGCCAACGAATGAACCAGACGATTTTTGGCGCCGCCACTAACCATATACCGTAACTGACCATGACTAATCCTAGCAAGTGAACGGGTATGTCGAAATCGCCTTAAATATGTACACAGAATTGACAGAAGATAAGGTCATAGGCGATTTCGGGTGACAATCGTTCACTTGCGGTATGTTGCATGGTGCGTTAACACATTCGGGCGCTGGGATAAGCTTACCTTGTGTGTTTGGATCAGTGATGACAGTTGACCGGGTTTGAGAGCTGGGGGTCACCTCTCTGTTCACTATTTCTTTTCACTATGTTGTTCTCCTTGTCTTTTGAAATGCCAAAATTAGAATAATTTGATTTTCTTGACAGTTTTAATCTGTTTTAATGACACCACTGACCACATCATATCGTAATAATCCTACCTAGTTTACGGGTGTGTTGATCGAAATTGCCTAATGTAGGTTATATGTTGCCGCATGAGATTTTTTCCATAAAATTAGAGTGAAATGATATATGTACATTTAATGTACTTTATAATACTCAATGATAACAGATGGAGAACAGTACCATAATCATTGTCATGTTAAAAGTAAACAAAAGTAAAGATCATGGTGTTGATTATGAATTATAAATTTAAATATATTTGTTGGCGTGAAAATGTTTTTTTTTTTTTTGTTTTTGTAACTTGGCTCCTAGATGTGAGCGAGTTATTTTGAAATTCAGTTGTTGTATGTCAAAAAGATTGACAGATCAATTTTGTAAAATATTCCATGCAATAAAGTATCATAAAATATAGAACTGCTTCCTCATTGAAAATTAATAATTCTGAATGAAGAAATTTTTTATTTTATTTTCATGTATTTATTCATTTATGAATTCATATGCAGTATAGAATTTATAAAATACAATAGACATGGCCTGAAATAATAAACGTTTTTATTTCGAACTTTATTCATAACGAAATTTATATATTACATTTTAGTGGAACATTTAAGTGTTTCATATATTTTTAAAAACCTTTTTGTTTCGTGATTGAAAAATGTCAATGCCTTGACATATGTCATTTTAAACAGATGTAGTATTGAAAATTGAGTAAAGTAGATAAATAAAGAACTTTATGCAGTAAAAAAAATCAGTCAAATATATAAGAAACACAAAATTAAATTTATAATCGTGGGAGGTAATGTATTGGTACATCAAAATTTTTGCCAATATGTGAAACATTTCTGTAATCATGCCATTGACGTTTAAGGACCAAGAAGGAGTGTGTTACGTTCGAAATAATTCGGAATCAGAAGTAATAGGTAGTAATAATTAAAAACATAAAACATTTTCTATAATCATACCATTGACATGCATTTAAGGAGGACCGACCAGAGTGTTTTGTGCGAAAAAAAACAGAAGTAACAGTAATAATTAGAAACGAAAATTACGTTGTTGTATCTGTACGAGACGGGCAGAAAATATTTTGTTATAAATATAACTTACCATTAGAAGGAGAAGGAGAAGATGAAGGAGAAGGAGAAGAAGATGATGATGATGAGGAAGACGATGACGACGACGAAAAATCATCAAAGTAATGGAGAAAAGAAATATCCTATTTGATTGCACTATTTTTCATTTGCCATTATAAATCCAATTAATATACGATTATCAATTTTCATACCGAAAATGGAATCTAAAGATGAAGAAAAGTCAAAATTAATAAAAATGCGAATATCAATCATGTTCCATTTCTAGAGTTACAACGTGCATTTTTTTCTATAAGTCTGTATTAACTTACAAAATATATGTACCTTCTAAAAATTATTTCTTACTAATTTACAATATCTAAAACATTTCTTATTTCAGCTAATTTAAAACCTTTTTGACCTGCGCCATGGTTCACATTGTAGGAAATCAACCTATTTGGTATTTTCGGTAGCTCGAATTTTCAATCTGATATTTTGAAAACATTCAATTGTAATGCAATCATCTGGGCTATTTTTGTATATGAGTACGTGAGTATTATATATTTTAACAGAATTTTTCTGAACACCAATAGATTTAGTTCAGAGAAATTCTGGTTCTTATACACAATTTTAAAAGAACAATTTTTAAAAAACTAAAAATATTTAAAGTTTTGATATGTGTTACAAAAAAAAATTAAATATCTTTTTTATTTTGAAATTCGAATAAGTACTTTCTATAGTATTAGTAAATATGATTTTCTGCTCAAATTTCTGTATTAAACACAGTTGCAATTTAAAAGTATACTGTTTGAATTGGAGCCAAATTATATTGCTTGTGACGTCCAAGAAATACTAGCCACTGACAGAACTGAAAAGATAAAAATTAAAAAATATTTAATATTTCTTAGGTATTTAATTATAAAAATATTAATACTAACATCAAAATAATCTACACACAATGTAACTTTGATTTTGTAAAGGTTTATATATTTACTTAAGATAACCATTTCATTCTTCTTTCTTCGTTTTGAAGCACTACTAAAACTCTTTTTTAACTATTATTACTTGTATTTGGGCACACTAGCACAAAACTCTTTTCTACAACCATGTTTGAGTCTTTACAAAATATACCAGGAAATGATACCGCAGACAAAGCAGCCAATAGTGGACATAGAACTGGGCAGACTATTAATATAAAATTAACTTATCCCGATGCGATCAATTTACTCAAAAGAAGAATGTTTGACGAATGGCAATCTTGGTATAACCATAAATCTGTAAATACAGGAAAACTATTTTTCGAATATAATAAAAGTATCCCAAAGACTACCTGGTTTAACAAAGATATGAGCAGAAGTTACATTACAACCAGTGTTAGGCTAAGATGTGGCCACAATAAAAATCCAGTCTACTTACATAAGATAGGTGTACAACAATCGGATAAATGCGACTGTGGACAAACAGGAGATATTAACCACCTGATATTCAACTGCGACCGATTCATAAGAGCTCAACAAATACTATATAAGGAAATAATAAAAACTCATCAAACCCTACCAGTCAACATAGCATATGTAACTTCTAATCCCAAGAATCGATTATGCCGATCATTATTTACTTATATTTCTAAATGTCAAATAGAATTATAAACAAAACCAAAATATAGAAACTATGGCGAGAGTGTCCTCTGAGGACGCAAAGCCAATCAAGCTTAAATAAAAAAAAAGTATCTAGTATATAATTGACAGCTGTCACGGCTGTCACTCATTTAAATTATATCGGCGGGAAATGTAAGCCACTCCCTCATTGGTTATTATCTGTCTGATGTCATCAGGCAACCGAAATAGCGGCAATTTAAATAATGTATTTTCAGAAACAATGTTCTAATGAATAGAGTAATATGAAGGAAAAAAAATACGAGTTAAATATTTTTATCTTATTCTTTCGATTTTACTTTTCTTGACATATTATTATGCAGCATGCAGCACTTTCACAATGTGCTCTATCATATAACATTCTGGAACTAATATGGCAATTTTAATATCATTATATAATCCAATTCTATGAACGATATTTGAATATAGAAGATGTAACAACTCATCAACTTTTGTTGGCATATTGATATCAGCGGTCAGTAGGCAAAGATTATAACCTTACATGTAGCGCCTCCACAATGTGCTCTGCCATTCTTCTGAAACTAACATGATAAATGACAAGTTAAATGTCATTGTATAATTGCATCAAAATTACAAGTAATTTATTGATATTTACTCGTATTATACAAGACAATGAAGATATACTCGTATTTTATCGGCAAGTGGAAGGTGTTAGTTCAGTAGCGAAAGCGAGTAAGGTATAATTGACAAGTCGATAAAGACTGTTTATCGTCGTGTATATTATTTTATTTTGTACCTGATGTTTTTGATATTAAAATGTCCAACCGCAATTTTGTTCCTAAACTTACCTATCAGTAACTTTACGCGGTTTTGTCAAAATTATAAATTATAACTTCTTTACATTATGCGTTATTATTATTATTTTTATAAAGTGTAGATAAAAATTCAAAGTGTAGATAAAAAGGCAAATTGTAAATAAAAAATTACTTTATCTACTGTTGATGTTAAATTGTTACTTTATCAACAAAGTCTGCTTATAACATCAGGTACAAAATAAATATATTATGTCTCTCTAATGACGTCCATTTAATTTTTGCAGCTCCTAAGCAATGCCTGAGTTGCCTAATGTGTTACAGCGGCACAATTCAAAAAAATAAAAATAATAAAATAATCAACAATAATTTATTTACACTTGATACAAAACATATTTAACAACATAATAATAATAATACTAATAATAATAATTTTAAATGTTGTCGCGTAACTGTGCGCGTTAGGTGATTGGTTGTGTTTCGGGCGGGCAGAGTTCGATTCCGACCGACATCAAACTTGAAATTTGAAATAATTTTCAAATAGCACAAAATAACCCCTGTGGTACACTCTTAACGGCAGCTTTGAGATCCCGTGCAGTAACGTTTGGTAAACGTTCTCAGCTGCAATTACAGATATATCGTTATTACCGAAATCTGTGAATAGAAGCAGATTGGTATACCCAGAAATGGGTAATAAACCATGATGATATATTTAATTATTTAAAATACGTACATCCCCATATTCCCATTTTTGTAAAATATCTTCATTTTTAAAATCCTTTTGGCAAATAACATCTTTAGCACCAAGGATTTTATTAACTGCGGACATTTATAATGTTTTGCGAAGGATGGCAAATCAGATTTTTTTCTTTGTTGAATATTCTTCCTGATCTACAACTACAACCTTCAACGAAACAGTATTTTCGACATTTATACATTGTATAACATGTACATAAAATTAATTAATGTATGTCAATTTCAATTCAAATTGACAGATGACAGTCATGTGTCGGAAACATATTTCTTACCTTACACGCTGAGACATCTGGCGGATGTCAACTTCGTAAACACTATTTTGAGTTGTCCCACCTTCTATATTTATACATCGTGGTAATTGTATCAATACTACAACGTGGCTACAGCTAATTTAGCGAATATTATGTCCATTTAGTTTATTAAAATAAATTACTGCATAAACAACAACGCTTAATTTATTATTATACACAAACATTGATGATAATAACTGTTTCTGTATGTTTTTATGCTAATCCGGGCATATGTGCATATGCATACCGGGTGTTTACTTTTTTATTGACCATAAGAAATACAATGGTAAAATGTTCATATTGCTGTAAATTCTGCCCTATTAATTTTAGAACAAAAGTATAAATTCAAAATATGTTTACAATTAAAAATTGCATTTAATAAATCCAAAATTATTGTTTACATGCATTTTGTTCCCATGAGAGATATAAAATAAAAGTTATAATTTTTAGCTATTAACAGACTGCTATGAGAAATAGAACAAAAAGGTTAAATAGTTATATTGTTTGAGTTTGACAAATAACATGCCATAAAGTTTTAATAATAAAAAATAATTAGGCACCCGGTATATGTATCACGGCTGCAGATAATTTATCGAGATAATTCCACTACTATATAAAAAAATCGGATGTGACTAGTACATTACCTTCCGTCAATCCTGTGTATTATGAACAAATTCCATACATAAATTATCTTGCAAAGGATTCTATATTTCCAGTAAAATTATATCATAAACAAGCTACGCAAATTGCACTTGACACTTGCATCTTCTTCTTCTTTAGCTTTTCTCATTAATTAGGGGTCGTTTTTTATTTTCTTCTTCCATTCTTTTCTGTTTTGTCTGTCGTCCTCATTCAGTTCCTTTTCTCTCAAGTCTTCCGCAATACAGTGCTTCCATCTTACCTTTGGTCTTCCTCTGTTTCGTCTGCCTTCCATTACTAAGCTATTCATTCTTCTAATATACTTTTCATCTCTCGTCATGACATGTACAAACCAATGTAATCGTCTCTCTTGAATCTTTCTAGAAACTTCTATCACTCGAGCCATTACCCTTATTCTTTCATTCCTTATCCTATCTTTTCATGTTTTCCCCAACATATATCCCAACTTCCTCGTTTCTGCCACATTCACTTTCTTTTCATTGGCACTGACTTCTGTCAATTAGAATTTTCTTAATATAGTAGTTGTTTCCATCGTTGTAGCACATATGGTTTTTTTATTTACATTTATTACACACACACACACACACACGAACACACACACATACACACACGTACACACACACGCACACACACACATACACACACAAGCACACACACGAACACACACACATACACACACACACACACACACACACACACACACACACACACACACACACACACACATACACATACAGACGTCATCGTAAAAATAGTAAAATCGTATTGTAGGGACCCTAAAACGTGCTTATTCATTGAAAACTCAACACCGAATTTTTGAACCAAAGACAATACCTTCCTTACCAAGCAGTGATGGAAGGTAAAAGACATTTAAAAACGTTAAAAATCGCAGTTTGCTATCGATAAAATAGGAAGGAAGACAAAATGCAAGTGGATAAATTGGATATTTTTTTATTTACCTTCTCCATGGTAACGCATTGTTTTCAATATGTTTGATATGTCAAATATATAAATTTATTTCAATTATGATTATTTACTTGAAGAAGAAATGAATAATTCTCGATTTTGACAAATATCTCAAGACAAAATTTTAAGTGAAATTGAAAATACGGTTCCGATAAACACCAGGAAAAGTAAAAATTGTATTTGGAATCAATTCTCAGATAATTCTGCACAATCGGTTGAAAACGTGGATTTTTTTTTATTGGATTGGGCTTTTAATGTGAAAAAAAAGAAATGGAGACGAATACAAAGAGTACGTTGTAAAAACTATGTGGAATACAACAGCCAAGATGATACAAAGTATGTTTTTCAAAAATTCAATATTTCTTTTGATCCGTTTTCAGATATTTTATTTAAACAAGCTCGTGCAGCACGTGATTCAAAGCGCAAACAATTAGAGAGTAGTTTAGAAATAAGAAGAGAAAGTTCAGTTGCGTTAAAAAACGAAATTCATAAAATGGCAATATTATGGAATGAGAATACTCCGATAGAACTGTTGAAAACGTTTTTCCATATTGCAACAAACTGTAAAATTGATTATTTCAAAGAAGAAAAATCTAATGATAGTACTATAACGGGTCGTATTGAATACAATACTGTGTTCTCCAATACTTGCCAAGGTGGCTCGGGAAAATCTGCGGTAATAAATGGCTAATTAAAAATGAAGAAAATAAAGATCTGTGCCCCGTTATATTATTACATAAAATAATTATGCACAGAAAATCGCATATTACGACAGATTGTTCCTTACTCCTAATCCCTTTTCGGAAAACAACGTTCAAAGATTTGTCCTCGCCACCGTCCTGGCAAAATCACTCGAGCTACGTACAAATCTTTTCAACAAATTGCCAAGCAACCTAGTGTTCATATAAACAAAAAAAAATATCCGGCCAAATCAAACCTCTAGTGGTATTACTATCGTATATATTTTTCATTTAGTTTCTTAAAAAAAGATTTTTAATTACAACAAAGAAAATTTGATTACAATAATGAAAATGACTAAACAATACCTTTGAAATGGTAAAATAAGAAAAATTGGTTAAACCAATATTTCAGTTCAAATTCATGGCAGTTAAGTGCCGGGAATATTTCTAACTGTACAAAACTCAAGCTGTTATAGACATTGTATAGATCAAAACATCATTTTTTTATATCAATCTATGTAAATCACTGTGATATTACAAATGTTGATATACAAAATTCCTGGAATCATATTTCAATTTGCAAAATATCGCAAATGCTTGTATGAATTGCTGAAGTACTATGGTGAAAATTATTAGGCAGAAGACTCACGGCATCAACCTGAAAAAACCTTTTAAAAATAAATATAACTTGTAGAAATTATTAGTTATTTATTTAAAAAAAAAAGAAAAAATATACTAGTATTAAAGACACATACAGGGTGTTTGGCGTAAGTCCGGCACCAGGAATATTTCGTTTATTTTGAGAGATACAAAAAAATGTTAATAAGCAAAGTTAAACTAGACAAAGGGGCTCATAAGATGATCACAGCAGAAATTTTGTATCACGTCCGGTTTTAGCGGAAATGGGTACAACTTTAAAACTAGCATAGGGAATCGGTATTTTCTGTCAGAGTCACTGACACTGACATTGTGTCATTATATTATTTTTAACATATTTGGTTTTACATTTGTATATAAACTTACCAGTTCACTTATTTTTGAATTTTGAATGTTTTTACTGCAATATATATTTTTATAATAATAAAATAACAGTAGTATCTTACGTACCCTCATAAAAACTAAGCAAACGACACTACTGAATTTGTCATAATGGGCGGAGCAAAAATCTGAATTCATTCAATTCGTAGACGACCTTGATCAGACATCTTTCAAAATTTTTACTGTAAAAGACATTTAAAAACGTCAAAAATCGCAGTTTGCTATCGATAAAATAGGAAGGAGGACAAAATGCAAGTGGATAAATTGGATATTTTTTTATTTACCTTCTCCATGGTGACACATTGTTTTCAATATGTTTGATATGTCAAATAATAGTATATTAAAGAACGAATGTCATAATTGTCATTTTATTTTGTGAGAAGGAAGTTTGGGTAACGACGCGTAGCGGAGTTGCCCAAACCTTCGAACAAAATAATCAACAATTATGACTTGAGTTCTTTATACTATTTTTTCTATTTTGCGCTTTTTATGATCTTTTAAATAAAAAATCGTAAATTCAAAATTTAGGGAATTTTGTGTTAGTTGGTAATAATGTGACATTTGAAAATTCAATTGTTTGCATTTAAAATTGTCTCGTGTTGTTTACAACCAAATTCATATCAAATTAAAAATGAATACGGACGATTTTTTGTGTACTCCACCTGAAATACGTGAAATTACGGAAAATACATTTTATATTCCAAAAACAAACAATGAAAAAAGTCAGGTTTCATTGTCATAATGAAATATAAAATTTTTACAAGTTACTTACATTTTATTGTATAAAATTAACTGAAAAGGATGTGGAAAGTGTAAAACTATATAATTATACACATCTTATATTTAAAACACTATTTTCTTATAAATAAACAACTTAATTCTTGTTGACATTTCCCTCCGCCGCCAGTTTGCTTTTGTCTGAACTACTGCACAACCTGCGTAACTTTGGCTATGACATCAGCGCCAAAAAGCTCGAACTAATTTACCGACAGAGTTCACAAATAAATTACATATTTTAAATATCAACAATTAATAGTGTTTTGAACTATTTATGCCCTAAATATATATAAACAAAAATAAAAACCTTAACAATCGTTAGTATCGTTTATTCAGTGAGGTTTGACATTTGATATTTTTTGACATAACATTTCAGCTATGCTACCAACTTTATAAAAATAAATTGTACTAGGCTGTTACAACACTCAAACGAGCTATTAACGAACTCCTTTGGGGTGCTGTAATAGCGTTGTTACAGATGCAAAATAGAAAATAGTATATTAAAGAACGAATGTCATAATTGTCATTTTATTTTGTGAGAAGGAAGTTTAGGTAACGACGCGTAGCGGAGTTGCCCAAACCTTCGAATATTAATTAATATATATATATATATATATATATATATATATATATATATATATATATATATATATATATATAATATATTAATAAATTTATAATTATTTCTAAGTCAATCCTTATTCCTTTTACGGAATATAAAATTATTTGACACAACACACTAATTTTATATTCCGTAAAAGGAATTACGATTGACTTAAAAATAATTGCAAATATCATTAATATGTACATACATTAATTAATACTAGTACTTATTTTAAAAATAAATAACACCCAAAAAATTCTACAAGTTATATTTCATTTTATGAGGTTTTTTTCAGGCTGATGACGTGAGTCTTCTGCGTAATCATTTTCACTATACTAACAGAAAATGTATATATTTAGTTTAGAAAATGAAACAAATTAGTATTATTATTCAAATGATTCAAATATGGAACGTATGTATAAAAGATTCAAATATGAAACATCTGGATGAGAAATGAACATGTGTCCGTAAATAAAGTAAAAGAGTATTTCTATTGTACTTAGTTCATGTGGAATTAATGGAATCTTCTTGCAGTGAATTCAACTGTAACTTTCCTTGACAAAGATTTATATTGAAGATCGAGTATATTTTATTCCACTCATGTATAATTATTTAATTATGTAACATGTTTTATTTGTCTAATATAAAAGAAATAACATTGTTCGCGCAAGTTAACATTTGCTCCGTAATTACATAATCAGTAAAAGATGCATTTAAACATTATAAACGTATTTCCACTATTTTAATCTAATTACTTTTGCAATTACACTTGTGCTTTGCGCTTTCAAACTATTCCTACAGGGCAGAAATATTTAACGACCGTTATAGATGCAGTCATGGAATACGTAATTACGTATTACTTTTATCTTTATTCATTTCTCTAACTAGAATACTTTGTGCCAAGAAAATCTGATTAATTACTTATTCTCTTTGAAGTTAATGGTATATGAAACTTACATAAATTATTCTATCATTCATATTTTATTCTGGATAAACAATTATATTTACAAACAAACTGTTAGTTTACTACACCATTAAACTATCGCAGTGTAATTTTAAGTGCAGGAAAATAACATTGCATTATTCATGAAGTTCATAAAACGCTTTTTGTTTTATTAGCATTCATAAATTTGTTCTCATTCAAATTTCACGTCTCTTTAATAACACTAACAAGCAATGTAAATTAAAGGGTTATATAAATTCATTTTAAATATTATATTCCAATAAAAATATAAGTCCCCACGAAATGTTTAGAGTTTCACGGCTTGACTTGATATTCAAGTTACTTGACTTGAGATTGGCTTGATTTCAAGTCAAGTCAAGTCAAGTCAAGTAGTTACAATTTCAAGTACTTGAAAAATCAAGTAGTTATTTTTCAATTACTTGAAAAAATCAAGTAATAATTTTTTTAATTACCAGAAAAAGTTCTTCAAGACAACATTTCATTTTCATATAGTTCTTTATGTTTTATAACAATATCAATACTATACCTTGAAATATAAACTTATATTCATAAAAATAAATCATACATTCAAATTTAAAAATTAAAAAAAAGATTTAAAAGTATATATGAATTAACAAACTATTTATAGTATATGTATTATGGTGGATCTTAAAAGGGGGCAAGTCGAATTTTAACTGGACCACCCTCTAAAATGGTTCCAAAAGAATAAAAAAAATGCACTTGATTTTTTCCCTTTTAAATAACATTCGGTTTTGGCAAATTTTGGAACTTTATTTTTCTCCGAGATATTAAGAGGTTTAAAAAACCCATTCATTATAGGAATATATACTAGAATGAGTCAAGAATATGTGGACAAAATCTGAAGTCCCAATTATTCTTATTTCGAATGGAGTATAGCTTTTTGGGCTTTTGTGCGATAGTTTAACCATCTACAATTAACTTAATAATAATGATTAGGACTTCAAATTTTGTTGACATATTCTCGGGTCATTCTAGTATATATTCCAATATTGACTGAATTTTTTAAACCTCTGCTCAGATTTTAACTTGCAGTTGTGAATCAGCACAGCATAATATGGCACAACACACCGTACCACACACAGCTAGGTTATGATTCTACTGATTCGCTCGTTTTCGTACATAATCGGTTCGTTATCAAGTAGCGTGAATTTGCTTGAAATTGCTTGACCAAGTCAAGTAGTATCGATAGAAAATCAAGTCGTCAAGTAATGAATTTTTGAAAAGCTTGATTTTCAAGTCGAGTCAAGTAATTTACAAAAATATCAAGCTACTTAAGTCAAGTCGATGAAACCCTAGAAATGTTATTTTTCAAAGCACTATTTTACTTTCTTTTTTTTTGTCCTGTCTGTCCGTAGGAAAAGAATATAAATGAATGGTGCTAAAAACGTGGTATTTAAGATTTCCACATATAATCACAACGATAATTAGGTGTTAATAATACTAGGTCACTCTAATTTTCATTATTCCTTATTTACGTTATCCCATTAATATTATTACACGCACCGGTACTTTGGTCTCACCGGAAGCCTGATAAAACGAATGCGTATGCATGTGAATATAAATATAAAGGGAATAAATACTGAATATGAATGCACTTTCGTCTCTGCCTACAATTTTATAGGAACGGTATCTAATATTTTGTAATTGGGCTGTATATCCGTCCTGCTAAGGACTGGACAAATAGTTATTTTTGTATCTGTCATATTTCATTTATTTTACAAAGTCGACCAATGGCAGGGGTAAAAGAACCTGCGCTGTTAATGTGACTAATGCAATAGCATCTTCAGAGCATCGTAGTGGAGTTGGTGGCGAATAGGGAGTGGCGTCTGAGCCGTGGGCAACCTTGAACCAAGACACCCAGATAAGGCGTGTATTACGGCTTGCGTTTTGAGCTAAAAACCTCAATAATAGTCTACTTTTGTTATCAGTATCATAATTTCATAATCATAATCATAAAATAATGTATATATGTTACAGTTAAAGTATACATTTCAGTAAGTGCATACACTATCTAGTTGATGTATGCTTCCACTAGCTGTTTTAGTGAAAGTATAAATTATTGCGTTGCCCACGCAACATGCCCACCCAAACTGCCCACCCAACAATCTAGGCGTATAAATTTTATAAAAAAAAAAAAAAACAGAAACAATACCTAACGCACAGAACTCGGATTTAGGTAGACAGTGACAAAAGAAAGTGTATACACTAACTAGTCAATGAATACATTAACTAGATAAAGTATGCACTATATAAAATAATGTATACTTTCACTAAAACAGCTGGTGGAAGCATACATCAACTAGACAGTGTATGCACTGACTAAGTTGATACTTTAACTGTAACATATACAAATACACTCTACTCTATATCTCCGAGTTGATCACCATATCATCAATTTCTGATGCAAGAATTACTAAACTTTTATCTAGCATCTTTGTCGTACACACATGACATATATGAGACTTTTATTCGCTATCTTATTATCGTGGGTGTTCCAGAGGGGTATATGCTATCTCCGTCCAACCAACGGCAAAAAATGAAATAGAAACGGTATTGTAACCGCGGTAACAAATGTCATTTTCAAATATTGAAATTATTTGAATATTCATGTTATTCTGTCAATTTGTCATTTCGTTGTGTGTTGATAATTTTGTTAATTCATGGCATTATACTGTGCATTTTGCTATTGCAAAGACACGTTTCTTATTGCCGATAATCGGTAATTATTGCATCATATTACTTTTGGACAATAAAAGAGGTACATTTCTTCTATTATATGTACTTATATCGTATTTATTCAATTCGCTTATTATTACTATTATTATTAAATGACCATTTATACTTCGAATTGTGCTTCGAATTTTGATGAATAACAAAATTAACACAATATAGATTATATTATAAACATTGCGTCATAATTCCTCAAATGCTTTATTATTGCGAAATTAATGTGTAACTTCAAATTTTGATGGCTCACACGATTTCACCCGATTTTACCCGACAACATGACGTCATCAATTCCTTCTCCCTCCCCCTGTGGCGATTTGCACCAAATATTACGTTTGATGACATGGGGATCAAGTCGTGGAAATGGACCTTACATTCGTTATACATTCAGTCTGCCCTTTTTCGAGTAATTGCAGTTAATAATTACGCCAACAGAGAAGAAATTTGCCATTATTTATATGCTCATTTGTTGCAAATAATTATTAAATTTATAAACAATGAGTGGTAGCATGAATTGTGATTACGAGATGACTAGAGAGATGACTATCAATGTTTTAACTCTACCAAACGTTTATGGTTTATTTTAGAGAATATACCATTCTAAAGAAAATGAGCCCATCACAACGCTTGAAAATGTTGTACCAATAAGTGAAAATATATATTACCGCGATATTTTGTTTTCCCATAGCAACGCTAGGTACCACGTAAACATAACATATAAAAAAATATTTGACAGTTGAAAAAACTGTAAGACCGATTAGTAAAAAATGTATTCTAAACGCTGGGGAAATTGCTCAGATGAACTCATTATAATAATAATAATACCCCAATAAACACTAAAATAAATAAAGAAAAGTATATGGAGACAATTTAGTGAGTAATTATTGTACTATCTTCCTCAATATAATTTCTGATTCACTTAAAAATCGATAATATTTAGAAAATGTTACTCATGTTAAACCCAATCTTTGGAAAACTCGTCGCTGGGATTAACATTCATGACATTTTGAAAATATCGGCATATTAAAAAAAAATTAAATAAGGCATAGAAAAATTATTTGCACGCAACTTTTAATTGAAGTATTTTTCTCTAAAATAAACCATAAACGACTGACAGAGTTAAAACACTGCTAGTCATCTCCTCCCTAGTCATCTTCTAATCACCATTTTTATACCAACCAATGTGTTTTGATCATCGTCAAGCTGGACACTAAAAAAATATTTCCAATTTTCAAATAGCACAAAACTGATCTCTGTATTACTCTTCCCGCGACAGCTTTGATAGCTCGAGAAATGACGTCTGGTAAACATCCACAACGATACAGATATATCGTCATTAATGAAATTTGTGGAAATAAACAAAGCAGATTTGCACACCCAGAAATGGGTAGGTGTGATAACTGTGATAATATAACTACCTATTTTTATTCTTATAGTTGTCGAATCTCCATGTTTCTGTTATCCAAGACATTTTATATTTGTTAGACAAGAGAGTAATTTAAAAAAATCTATTATGTACAATTTTGAAAATAAAATAAGTTTTACGAGCTACAAAATTAGTTTTTCTCAACTTATCTTAAGAAAGCTAGTTAAGTTATAAAAAGCAAGAAATTAAATGAATTTGTAATGAAACAATTGTCACGTGTAAACATAATTCTGTTATTGCCGGCAACAAATAAAGCAGGATCCAAGGCGCCAAGTTTCATTTTTAGAATGCATACAACGTCTGTGCGTTAACAGTCGACCTAAATTCTTAACGAAATTTAATCTTTACGGATCATTATTGCATTAAAACCGTCGGACTTGGCGTCGGGGTTATCTGGTCTCGCGCGCCGCGGCGCTATACAAAACATTGGACTGTCGCCACCATCACGACTCTTGAATGAGATGTACAGCAAATACAATTAAACTACTTTGCCATATATATTTATCTCTTCAATATTTGGAAGAATTTTTAATGTATAATTTCATTACCGTATGTAGTAGTTCAATTTTTGATTATCGGCAGGTTGAAATACCAGGTTTAAATTCGGGTAGGACATAGATGTTTGTGAGTGTTTCTACTTTATATACTTACACAAAAATCTAATGTGGTCAATACATTGCTTCCCGCCATTAAATTTTTATTAATAAATAAATACAACCGGGAGTTTATTAATGAACATGGGCGTATGTCATTATCAAAATTACATTTAAAATGATTGACATCAGTGTACAGAGTGATAAAAAAAACTAATTCAGATAGAATAGAATTCTGGAGATATTTTTATTGTAGTTTATGCAATACTAGACGGGCTGAAAAAATAGTTGACATGTCATTTTTACAATAAATACAAATAGGTTATGTCAGAGCAAGAGGCAAGAGCCTGATAGCAAATAGGATTTTAAGTGATTGACATACTTTAGATTATTTATTTATTTATTAAGAGAACCAACAGTCAATGCCCAATAATAGGTTCCCACGAAAAAAATAACAAACATAGGTAACAGACAGTTAAACATACATAAATAAGAACAATAAAAATAAATAGTGTTTAGCAAGTGAAAAACTAATAACCAACATTATTCAAGAGAGTTCCTCAATAATATTAGTTTTGAATTTATTAAATGAAAGATGGAGCATGTCCACATGCAAAAATTTTGAGTTATATATACATACTCATAATTCTGTTTATTGCTCTATTGGTAATGTCATAAAAAGGATGTGGATTAGTGTAACAACGGCCATTTTAATAAAAAAAAATCTAAATGTATTCATTTTAAATTTTCAAATGTCACTGTCAACAGTGTCAGCAACAGGAAGTAAATTTATGTATCAGTCTTACCAATTTCAAGTATTTTTTTATTGCCAACTGAATCAGTTATTTTTGATCACTCTATATTATGGCGCATTTTTAATTGAACATAGAGTTGTCAAAGTAGTCAAAGTCATCAAACTGTAATCTGTCAATTTCAGAAATTCTTTTTATCGAAAAGGTATTGACATTTTCATTTAATTGTATAATATAAAGTTTCTATTTATTTAATTACCTTACTTATTTTGATTTTCTTTTAATGCTGTGCATTTACGCTTCCTGCAGTTCTATAATTATTATGTATTTTTCTAATAGTTGTTGGACTGGGTCGCTTATTAAAAATAGCAGCAAATAAATCGGAAATTAGTCCATATTGGACATATATACCATATTATAATTTGTACTTTTTCTTCAATTGTGTATAATT
Source organism: Harpalus rufipes (assembly GCA_951394225.1). Lineage (NCBI taxonomy): Eukaryota > Metazoa > Arthropoda > Insecta > Coleoptera > Carabidae > Harpalus > Harpalus rufipes. Next base: position 66,637,423 of record OX596274.1, read on the forward strand.
TTGAAAGATGACAGGTTGATGTCTTTGACAACTCCCTTAGTTTAAGAAAAAACGCGATAATACATTGCTGTCAATCTTTTTACATGTAACTATAGGCGATTTCGGGCGACATACCCGTTCACTTACTTGGATTAGTTACGGTCAGTTACGGTATGATATGGTCAGTGGTGGCACCAAAAATCGTCTGGTTCACTTGTTGACACTGTGCTTGGAGGTTATGTATATTCTGCGAGATTTAAAACTGTCAAAAATAGTGTCTGACAGTTAAAGTGCATATCAATAAGAAAATGAAATTTTATTTATACGTATATTTAGCACTGGAGGACGCATTAAATACTTCAGTGTTAAATAATAGTAAATTATTTATATTCTTTAATAAAAAGAATGATACTGTTGTTCTGTAATGTATCTAATATACTGAAGAATAAACATAATAGAATACGAGACATTTACGTAAAGTGGATATTTAATCATTTAAATTATGATTTTTTTTACATACTAGCAAAGCATTGCTTAAAGAACTAGGAACATTAATACACATTAAAAAATCTAGTGGAAGTTTTATTTCGGTTTCTTTAGATAAAGCAATGTTATCTGGCTAAAGGCGACACGTTAATATCAACAAGCGATGGATTTAAATTGCTGAATCTTCAACAATCAACAACACGTTATTTTCTACAAACAAATCATTATTATTTTAATTCATTTTTTAAACTTTCGTTAAATTAAATTTTCGTAATAAATTCGTTACTTCCACAATATCGCATATTTCTACAATATCTCAACATAGAAAGATAATTTATCCATATTTGAAATGTCCCAAAAAAAAAATCCTTTTTGACATAAAGACCACGACACCGACTGTTCTGACTTTTGACATTTCAAAAGAAAATGACAATAAAAAGAGATAGAAATAGTGAACCGGGAGCTGACCCGGCTCGCAAACCCGTTCAGCTGTGAACACTGATCCAAGCATACCGGGTAAGCTGTTCCTAGCGCCCGAATGTGTGAACGCACCTGAACGCAACATACCGCAAGTGAACGATTGTCGCCCGAAATCGCCTTATGATAATGACACATACCCATGTTAATTGATAAAAATAAAACCCACGGTACATATTTACAAATCCTGACAAATGTGTTATGTTTCTATGCATAGAAACGTTTATATAAATTAGATATTTTTATAAAGTACTCGTATATATTTTCTTCTTAAAATTCTGACATAATTAATTTAAAATGATTAGTGTTTCAACAGTGAAATTTATCTGTCAACGCGGTCAACATTTGAATAGATATTTATACTGTATAATCAAGAATCAATGAGTTGATTATATCTTCAAAGTATAGGCTGCTGAATTTATAAAATGAATTACTTTATGAATTGACAAAAAACGTAAAAACACTTTAGTAACAGTTTTATAATAAAAGAGATATTAATTTTTTTAGGTTTTATTTTTATGGGATCAAAAGAAAACAATAAGCGTTTTTACATCAGATGTACCAAAATTATCACCCTACTGTATGTAATTAAGAACTGATAGTGCACAATTAAATGATAACGAACTACAACTAACAGATAAACAAATTAAAAAACAAAAGAAAAACAAATGACATTTGTTAGTTCGCCGGTTACTATTACTTTTTCTAACATTAATTTATCGCCCCCTTATAAAAACTAAAAAAATAATCTTTTTATTATGGTTTTTTTAAAGTTTTTCACCTTCTTTTTACCTGTAGTATCACCCATTAAAAAAATAAGACTGTATCAATGCAGATATATAGAAAAGTTAATAACCTTAACTTTCTATAAAATATTTTTCTAAGAAAAACTACTCAGACCTTCATATAAACTGTCATTTCCGGTTTGTCAATTAACATGGAAATCTAATGAGAGTAGGGATACCAGTATTCAAAAAAAAAAATTGAGTCAGAGCGCACACAGGATTGACACATACCCCCACACCCACATGTTATCATAAAAATATTAAAATCGGAATCTAGAGACCTGAAAATGCATGTTATAGCACAATCGCTATACCTCTGTCACCTACGGTAACGTGAGATAGAAAACGATTATTTTCATTTATTTGGAATAGATACGATACACTAGTTTATGAGAATTATGTTCTCTTTTGTTTTTGCTTCTACAAGTATTTTGCATTTTAAATCATTCTCTATTGATTGCTGGCCTCATCGAATTTTTTTGCACGAAAATCACAGTAATTTGACAGCAAAAAAAATATATAACTTTTTATACTGATCCTTTGAAGTTGAAGAAATCAACTATACCAGAAGACTAGAGCTTACGTTGTCTAGTAAATACAAAACTTCTAAAATTTATTTCTAATTTGCTGGCACTTGCTAAATAACCGACTCGAAGTCTAAGAAATTAAAAGCTAACAAAAACAAATTTCTCCTCGACTGAAACGATAGTATGAGAGTACAGGTTTAAGTTTCATTAGCTGAATTCTAGATTTCGTCCCGGTCTCCGATGTGTATGCATGGCGCGTCGCAGTGCGAAATACTCAACGTCGTCGCCTGTGAGGATCATAAAAACTTTCAGCTAAATTAACTCCTGTTTATAATGCAAATGATAATTGCTGAAAGGTATAATGAAATATAATTAATTTAATTACAAAAATAGGTAATACGTAACATAATAATATAAAATAAATATATACATAATAAAAAAAATTGATTACAAATTCATAATATAGTTTTATTGGAAAATAAACTAGTTTATAAGAAAGGATTTATAAAATTCATACCTTTTATCCCTACAAAATGGATTATGAAAAATAATTAAAATTTAAATTAGTTTGTGAAATGAAATAGCACTTAAAACTTTCAATATAGTCTACTGTGAAACTTATGAAACTATCAGAAGTATTATTTTTACCTTTAGCTATCCTATGTAAGAAAGATACCAGCATCGCCCTAAAATTGAATATTGAAATTTTGATACAAATGTCCCTAATATAATATGCAATGTGTCCCATTTAAAGCTACCACTATTGGGATTTCGAGAACTATAAGAGATACAATGTCAGTTAAAAAGCTTATGTTTTTTCAAAACTTGTCATAGGGCACTAGATAATGACAAAATCTGAATTTTGTTGATTTTTTCTTTTTCAAATAACTTCTAAACTATTAGTAATCCAGAAAAATAGTTTAACTAAAGAAGTTAGATATTTTTTTCCTAATCAGTGACATAAGAAATAAATTTTTATATCCGTATATTTCCGAGATATAACACAGTTTTTTTTAATGAAACCCGTATTCGATTTTAGTGTCAAAAAATGTTTATTTTTTTCTCTATTCAATGATAGGTGTACAAAAAGTTCCATTTAACCGACATTGTACCTCTTATAGTTCTCGAGGTCTCAATGGTGGCAGCTATAAAAAGGACACACTGCATTACGAAGAAGTCTGTAGATGTGTCTGCATGTATGTACAAAACAACAATAATATATTTTAATATTTAAAATTTAAACATTTAATGAATCAGAGAAAATTTGATAAGATTTTGTTAAATATTTCAAATCAGAAATATGCATTGTATTCAAGTTTTTGTAAAAGAAAACCGCCTCTAATACGCGGTTTCATAAAAGCGAATTAAATTTTTATTCAGGATTATGAAATCCGAGATTAAGTTTTGTTTATAAAACCGGGCACAAAATTTTGGGAATTAAAGAATAGGTATGAGTATTTATTTATTTAATTACAGTAGGTTGAACTTTCTATACAATTAGGCAGTAGGTACCTATATAAATATCATAAAGAAAATAAAGAAAATAAACAAAGGCATTAAAACTATTAAAAAATATATTAGTACTTAAAGAGTATTATTCTGTAGCGGAATCTGTCAATGATTGTAGAGTCAAGCACTTACAAATACAAACTGCATTTATTATTATTTTAAATCATGAAATTTGACATTTTTAAAAAAGCGTTTTAGTTAAAACAAGGCTTGTGGTACCAGCCATTGTGTTTTTATATTTTCTGATATTTTTCTTGAAATGTAAAATTAACTGATTCATTGATACTGTCACACAATAAAATGAAAATAAAAATAACTGAAAGCACATCGGAAAGAACATTGTGTGGAAGATAGGTGGCGTGTCATGTCATCTTGCATCTGCTCCACGTTGTACTTTATCAGATTTTCTTTTCCCACCGAATCACGTCATCTTATTACAGTTGACGCCACAACACAATAACCATGAAAACGTGCAGACAATGAAATTTCACTTTGTATTATACGTTGAACTGCACTTAAATATTAAAAATTCAATTATCTTTTAAAATATCTTAAAATATGCCAGAATCAATTACCTATTAAATATTAAAAGAGTATTGATATTTTAATACACTGCCCCAAACAAACAACAGAAAGACCGAAACAAAATATTCCTCCATTACTAGAAGATGCCCTTGGGAACAACATGAACCATCTGACCCACGTAATCAACTTCTTCAAACATACTAACTTATTCCAATACATACTTGAGCCCTGCACGGGCCGGGCCCAGACCAGATTACGTAAAATATATTCGGGCACGGGCCGAGTTCAAGTTCAATTATTTCATTTCGCTCTGTATTTAGCGGATCAAATATACATAATTTCATTTTTTTATGTATCTAGGACGAAAAGTAAATCTTTAAGGTATAAGCAAGTTGTTTACGTCCTAGGCGAGCAGCCGAAGCCATGCCAAGGCCGTAATTACTTGTGAGTACCTTAAAGACACTTTCCGTCTGAGGTGCATACATAATTTTATGTCATTCTAGATTCTAGTTATTAAATTATTAAAAGAAAAATGTAGAAATTTGTAACAGTTTGAGTTTTATATAAGTAGGCTAAGTCGCAATTGTTCGAAAAACCTAGAAAAATTTTGACTGATTAAGGATTGAAATTAATTTTTTTCTAGTTTCGTTAACATTCTTATTCACTATAATTCTTGGAAAATATATTCCTGGAGATATTTTGGACTAATCTGCTGAGGTGAAGAACAGTTTAATGCCGCATAAATAAAGGACTCAGTATGAAGGTATTTTTTAAATCATAGAAATTTAAAATGATACTTTAAAGTTCTAGGACTTTAATGTTTCACTTTTTATTTTATAAATCGTTCAAAAAACGTTGCTTCAGAAAACCAATATGACATAAAATACTATTATTATTGTATTTATAATAATTGTATTTATAATAATTGTGATTTCACTTGTTTATCATTTTCATATTATTATTTCAAGTAGGGCTTTATTTTGGTCGAATTAAAATTTATTCGGGTTCAGCCCGGGTTTTAAAAATGTTTCGGGCTCGGGCCGGGCCGAATCTTAAACACAATGGGTCGAGACGGGTAGAATTGAAAAAATTAGGCCCGTGCAATATATAAAAGTTGTGGAGCTTAAAATTCTACATTTGAACCAATAAGCAAAAATACTCTTACATGTTTTATAACGGCAGAAATTAGATATGAAAATGTCGAAAATCACCCCAAAAATAGCGATAGCCATGAAATTGAAGCAGATAATTCAACAAATATTTAACGTGGCAACACCACAGGGAAAAGTACAGAGGAATAAGTTGAGCATCAGTCCATACTTATTTAATGGCGTGTAACAATTGTTAATTTTTAGTTTCAATTCCATGACTATCGCTATTTTTGGGCTGATTTTTGTCCTTTTTTACCTGATTATTGCCGTTATAAAACATGCAAAATTAATTTTACTTATTAACTCAGACACAGAAATTTAAACTACAACTTTTATTTGAAACTTTTCTACCTAGGGAAGCAGTAAATTACTACTGTATGATTTTACATGTTAAAGTACTATGTTCTGGTGTCGCCGTCAATACTCTGCATATACAAGGTGTTATGTAAGTAAGTGTATAATGCTCAACCCATGGTAGAATTGACCCCGTAGATAGTAAATTTGGCAATAATGTTTGTTTAACATGCTTTCTAAAAGAACAGGAGCTTTTTAAAACTGACCAATCACGTCATAGTTCAAAATTTTGTAAAAAAAAAAAATCAATGTGTTCTCTGAAAAAATGTTGATTGTCAAAACTGACGCTAAACTTTTTTTGCATAGGCTTACAATTTACAGTAAAATTTTTGAAAGATGTCCGATCAAGGTCGTCTACGACCGATGAATTCAGATTTTTGCTCCGCCCATTCTGACAAATTCAGTAGTGTCGTTTGCTTAGTTTTTATGAGGGTACATAAGATACTACTGTTATTTTATTATTATAAAATTATATGTTACAATAACAGCATTCAAAATTCAAAAATAAATCAACTGGTAAATTTGTTAACAAATGTAAAACCAAATTGTGAAAAATAAGATACTGACACAATGTCAGTGTCAGTGACTCTGACACAAAATAACGTTATTCGTGGGACTATGAATTAAGGTAATGTATCTGAATTAATAAATAAACTTACGTTACAGCGAAAGTATTATCAACAACGAGCATTCTTTTAAATGGAATGTCCTAACTTAATCGAAACAATATGAATTTTTGAAAGACAAGCGTGTTATATCCATCCTTATCGCACATGCTTATAGTCTTTGCAAAGAAAAGAGATAAATGTATGCCAATTTGTTAATTCGTTCATGATACAAATGACCTTGATCGGACATCTTTCAAAAATTTTACTGTACATTGTTTTTTTGATGTTTTCAAAATGCCATTTATCTAGTCTAGTCATGCTGTTGCAAGATGGCACAGAGACTTATTTCCAAATAGACGTATACCGCATCACTCTGTTCTTATCCGAACTCATCAACATCAACGTGAATTTGGAACCTTCCAGCAAAACACTTGGGATCTGAACAGGAAACCTGATGCCAATACTGTTGATCGTAATGAAGGAATTTTGGAATTGATTCTTGAAAATCTCAATATGTTATTATCGGGTTTATGCTAACCCACAAAGTTGAATATGCGTGATTCTTACGTATACATGTATGTATGTACAATGTCAGTCACCTTTTTCTTTGTCAAAAATTAGAAAATATTTTTTGATTTTTTGTTGTACTCGTACATCTTTTAAAACAACACTTTTTAATGTACATTACGTTCATTTTTATTAATTCGCTTATTTTTAATACATTTTCAAATGAAATTATAAAATTAAACCATGGGAACTTCTTTTGCCGTTAAACAAAACAATAGTTTGAGACGTTTACATATTTGACAGAACCCACTAACCGCCATTAATAAAAATAAAATAAAAGTAGTTACTATCAGATGGTATTTTAAGGATACCAAAGCGGTCGGTTCTGTCTGAACATGTCAATTTTTTGTTAATTATTTTTTCGCCCTAATTTTTTTTTTTAATTTGAATTAATATTATCCATAGATTTTCTAATATTACCTTTTCCGGTATATATTAAATTGAATGTGATGAACATAAAATATTACATTTATTTGAAACATTCTAAGTTGAAGGTAATGAGAAAAGTAATATCAAAAGAAATGAATTTTCTATATTAAAAATTATGTACAGCGTATAGGTATCTCTTCAAAAGAGACTGGAGTTTATTAAGCTATGTTTTTAACTATTAACGTTCAGGGAAAAGACATTAATAATAATATACACTTAATATTTAATGTAGTACTCATAAAAGTTTTTAAAAAATCCTAATAGAAAGTATATGTACCATACAGTGAATTTTACTGAATTTTTTTCCATACAGTTCTAAATAGTTATATATGACATAAGTGTTAAAAGTGACATTTCATTTTGTGAGAAGAAAGTTTGGAACACAACGCGAAGCGAAGTGGTCCAAAACTTCGAAAAAAAAACACTTTTACCAAAAACAATATTTCTTTCTACAAGCATTATTTTTTCATTTAAATTTATATTGCTAATAATTTTTTGACATATGTCTAAAAATGTCAATTTGTTGTCCCATTCGCCATTATCAAGACACCTCGTAATACATTTTTAACATTAATGTTAAAAGTAGCAATGATCTGTCACTTTATGAAACTTTATAATATTGAAAAAAAAACCGACATTAATATTTAATATTAGCAGCAACAGACACTTAATTTTAAATAAATAAAAAATTCACATCAACGTTTTGACACCAATGTTAAAAATATTGTAGAATATTCCTCTCAATATGCCTTTATTCGTTGATTTATGCTAGTGATGCCAACGGGCAACGACTGTTACGCTCTCCCGTGAAGAAGTGCCTGATGAACGTATATCTTTATAACTGAAACAATTTAAAAAAAAAACAGACTAACATACCTTACAGTTGGTAATAAGCCGGGAAGATACACATATTTATTTATTTATGATTATTATGATATACGGAATAGAATAAAATTATGGGGTCTCGTGGCCGTGTGCCTGAGTATCTGTTCGTAAATCTGTAACCTAGGTTTTTATTTGTACCTCCCATCACAATAGGTAATCATTCTAAACATCGCATATCCAGATTTTAGTGAATAAGCATATTTTAAGATTGTTATGGCCAGTTGCACTAAGGCTTAAATTTTAAACTAGATTTAAACAGAAACCGCAAATAGAAATTTTGACAGCAATATATTATAATTCATTTGACATTTCATTTCGATGCAATATTGTCGATTTAAACCCAATTTAATATTTAAGTTACATTGGTGCAACCGTCTATCCAATTTTTACATTTTTATGATGATGTTTTTGTGTGTGAATACTGACTATAATTAAAATTATTTCTGAGATACTATAAGACTAAACTTTAAAAAAATATCCTTGTTAGGATTGTTGGGAAAAGCTAATTAGTTTGATACAAAATAATCTATTGTAATAAATCTTGCAGACCAACTAAGAAATTGAAATGTTTGTAATTGACAGAAAAATGTCTATGTTAAAAATCGAGGGTAGTTTGTCAATAAATTTTGTAGGAATAGATACGATTTTTACGTAAAATAAAATAGGAATTGGTATTGTGTTGACCACAACAAATTTTATATTTAATTAGTTGATATAAGACGATTAGGGACTCGATTATAAACTATCACTTCATTTCATAAATATAATATCACAATGATGATAAATTCATATGAGTAAATATTGTGGATCTTCACGTTGTTCAAAAAATCTGCAATAAACATAGTGAATATAGGAACTAAAAAAATATAGTTACAAGTTACATTTCAGTATAAAGCTATTGTTTTAGAAAATATATTTATACTATAACAGTTAATTTAAGTTTTGATATGAATCAAGAATTATTCAAAACATTGTAATAAATTCTTCATAATTCACGAAAAATTTGCTTATCGATTAGTTTTGTTGAAACATTATATCCCACAATTACTCTTCCTATTTTTAGTCGCCGGAGATATGTATCAGTATCACATGTTGGAGAACAGTAATAATGGGCACAGAAATTTCGCGCAAACTTTTACTATGGAATTTTCTGAGTCGCAAAATTGTTGCTTTCTGCTAACTCAACTTTGTGATTTTGTATTCATGCCGTTTTATCGAAAAGTTGTGCTTTCCAGGGGCATTCAACTTTCATGATATTGTCGGCTTCATATCGTTTAATTATTTGTTTATGACATTTCTAGAGCTTTCATTTGTAAAAAGCATTTTGAATGTTTGCGGTTTATCATCTAAATTTTTTAATTGAAACAACAGATTGAATTGATATCAATGAAAAATAGATGCGGTCAAATTAATAATCTATAAACGAAATTGGCAAGCAAATTAATTACTTTAATTGAATGGCTCCAATATTTAATAGTTACCTCGTACCATATATTGAAAAGCAATAAGAAAATATTTAATACTTTTGCTACTGCTTTTAAACTCTCGCTAACAGAGGTATTGGATTCATGCTAAAAATCGTATATCGAGATTTTAATGATTAAGCACGTTTTAATGTCCCTACAATACGATTTTAATATTTTTACGATGATGTCTGTGTGTGTGTGTATGTGTATGTGAGTGGGGAGGTTGGAAGGACGATTTCTCAAAAACTATAATACTTAATACCTGTTTAACTACTCAATCGGACATTACTGGGAACAACTGAAAAGGTTTTGGTAATAATTGGACAACCGGAAGTAGCAGATTCTAGTCTGATACATATAAATATTTTATTATATCTTTTATAGATTTAGAGATAAAGAAATGTAAGGTATATAATAATCTGTTGTAATAAATCTCACTGCCCAAATCATGTCATGGAAACCAATTGAAATATTAAAATGTTTGTAACTGACAAATAAATGTCAGTGTCAAACATCCAGATACATTACTGAAGATTTTTTCTAACAAGTACATGCATTATATTATTTCTTATTGTATTAATGGTTAACGATTTAAAATTATAGGTATATTACATATACCCTTCAAAAATACTGTCAATCACGACAATGAATTGGAAACATTTCGAAGAATAGGACAAAATATCTTCATAGAATTAATTTAAAATTAAATTAAAATCTAAATATAAAGAATAGATGTAAGTATAGAATTTTTGATGTATAGAGTGTAGGTATACAAGAAATGTTAAATACAATAGGATGAGGGTCTATGTCAGAATGATACGAGTAGCTAGTAATTATGTACATAGATGTCAAATATCATAATTTGTCATTCTAAATTTAATGATTTCCAATTCCATGTGGTTTATTTTCCTCGACAAGTAAATTCCACACTCGGTGACAAATTAACTACGTAAAATTAGAAAATCTTGAAATTTTTAATGAAAAATTCTGACATTTGACGTCTATGTAATAATTACTAATTGTCATTCTGACACGGCCCCTCCATATCTGTTTGTCAAGGCCAAAAATGTCACATGACTTCTCGCGTCCTATATTTATGTAACCAAAAACAGAAGTGGCGAGAGGTATTGTGCTGGCCACAACAGATTTTTTATTTTCTAATTCATTTCAAAACAAACATTACAATGGGGTATGTGACCAATGTGATCATAATAGAATTTCATTGTACATACGTATTACCGTTCCCCTAAAATCTGCTTGTATACTTGGACTTGACTATTTCTCTAAATATTCCTTAATCTAACAAAACGTACAGAACTTGCGAGCATGAGTTTTGTGCATTATCTTATACCTTCATTGCTTACCGAATGCGGGCGTCTCATCCGGAAGTCCACGAAGGAGATACTTCACCTTATCACCAAAACAGGCGACTATTTTGTTTATGCCAAACCAACCAAAGCCTTCGTCGAACGAATCTCCAAACACGCTCCTCCACTGCCCAAGCGTTAAAGCTCTCTCGGTCCTTGAGGAACTCCTGTATTCACATCTACCAACCTCGAAACTACCACCCAGGGCTGCCACATGAAGTGTCCCCCACCCCATCGCTCTTTTAATTTTTTCTTGCAGTATTTTCTAATCCATTACACAAAACATGTTCATAAATGCTGTGATCTTTTCTTTCCTCCTGGCCAGATAACATTATAGACCAAAATGCGTTTTTTGTACTTTCTAATTGATCAATAAACATTTAAATAAATTTAAAAACATTGTAAGTGAAGATATCCAAATACTGATTTAGAAAATAAATAGGTGTTTTATAAATTGTTAATTATTGGTATTATATTTTCTTGTAATAATTTTAACGTGGGAGGAGTAGCTTTATATATCTTTTTTGTACAAGTTTCCTCATTTTCTTAATGGCGCTTGATAAAGTTAAGAAAAGAGAAATTAAAACGGTGGATAAAAAAATGTTATTACTGCAATTTCTAGTTAACGATGATAATACACTTTTAATGGCCTAGTTTACACCGTAGACCTATTCGACCTATACCCCAAATTCGACCTAAATGTATTTGGGCCGCCTGGTGTAAACACCTAAAATATGGAGTGGCCTGGCTTAGGTCAGGCCACTTTTTCATGTGACCTGACCTATACTAGGCCTCGGCCTAAATGTATTTATTGCGGTGTAAACAGCTAATACCTAAAATAGTCCAAAATTTGTATGGGTAGAGTAGATGTCGGTAATGTTGAGAACAGTGATACTGATTTACATATATTGTGACAGTTTTGTTTGACAGTACGAGTAAGTACCTTTGACACTGTGTTCACTTCTTTTTTCAATTTTTTTATTCTTGGTTTATTTTTTTAACTTTATTTATTTCATTACCAGGCATCACTTCATGGGCACTCATTGCTGGCGTGGAGAGTACACCACAAATATTTCATCATTACCGATATCTGTGTACTGGCACACCCAGCAATGGGTAATATATAACCAAAACACGAGATGAAAATTTTTCTTTGCATTTTTGTTACCCAAATTGAGGTTTAAGAAAATATGATAATACGGATAATTTATTTTTTTGAACTTCAAATTAAACCGCTAGATGGTACAAACTAGTACCTATATTCTGTCTATATCCCACCTATCCTAGGCTCTAAATTATGCGGTGTAAACAACTCGATATTTTTTTTGACTTTGTCCTAATATAGGTCACATATTATTAAAAAACTTAGTGCCCGTAAATGGCGGCATTTCAAAATTATACGCAACCCCGGATGTAGTTTAAAAGTTGTTAAAACGATTTTGATCCAAGGTATATTTTAATTTCTTATGTTACAAATAAAAACTTATTTTATTATGTGAAAAAGTGAAGTATATTCATCAATCAATTATAAAATATTGTATTATTATACTTTCAAAAATATATCCTCACTTTTTTATTTTCCAAACCAGACAGAACATTTCAAATGGCAGTATTTTGTGGACCAGAAGTTTAGTATCCATAATAATTATTATTTGAATAACGAAACTAACAAAACGAAACAAAAACTGTGAAACAGACAGAACTGTCATATAAACAAGGATGGGTATACGGCAAACGGCACTAATATTTTATTGCAGTCCAACACCTGGCACATACGTTTTGAATTTCTGAAATTTCTATAAACAAATATCAACAATGAAAAGCAAATAAATAATATTTACAATTTAATAAATTATGTAAATATAAAAAATAAATAAAAAAATTATATAACATATTTATAATTTTTAATTCACATTTATTTTTATATCGAAATATTTCAATTTAACAAAAATTTAAAATAAATATTTTTTAGTTTCCAAATCATTCATAATCAATCATATTTATACATATATATGAATAAAAATATAGTTTATTGTATGAGCGAATATAAATTAAATTACATATAAAAATAATTACGTATTATTACAATATTTACAAAAATAAATTTATCGTTACCAAACATATCTTATATATATAATATAAAATGAATTTTTTATATATCATATCTAGCATAACATTGCATTTAATTTAAATTAATAATTTTTGTATTACAATTACGAAATTATGGAAACAAAAATTAATTATCGCAAAAAAATTAATGAATAGTATCGGACATTTTATTTATAAAACAATGCACAATACATTTTAATTAAATTGCTTGTATTACATGCACACGCTTAGAATAACAAATAGTAAAAATAATTATCATGCAATATATTAATTAAAATTAAAATGTTAATATTGTGAAATTATATCATTCGCAATTGAATAAATAAAACATAAACACACATGACAACATATTTGTTGAAAAAACATGTAGTTGTTAAAGTATTAAAATTGATTATCGTCAGTGAGATATGGTACTATAAATAAATATTAAAATAAAATAACTATTTACGTACAGAGTGTCAGTGAAAAACGGGCCACTCAAAATAACTTTTTTATTTATAATATTTTTTAATTTTCTTGCTATATTTGAAAACTAGACTTAAAGGCTCACAAATTATGGTATTTGCTATGATGAAGTGCCTCCGATATAACTGGAAGTGACATTAACTTTCATATTTCAAATGGGACATCTATATATTTTTATATATTTGGAATCTAAGTAAAATTACGAATTCACCGAGATGGTTGAAGTGCATTTTTATTGAAGAAATAAAAAACGAAAGAGAAAGTGAATAATTAACCTGCTCTGGTAAGCCATATCAAGGGTAGGATTCTGTAACTCATCCATTATCAAACGCTACCGTTATTACGATAGCAACATATATTTTATAAGCTGATTGGCATACTTACGTCATAGTTGTCAAATAAGATGTAGATTTCTATGTAACCATAGTGATAACAGTACCGTTTGATAACGGACAAGTTACAGAATCCTACTCCAGGTAGGCTGTGATAACAAATTGATAATTGTTTTGTAACAAAATACGGAATCTTACAAAAATAAGTTACTATTAAAACAATTAACTTAAATATAACTCAATATTATTTCAACTGTTTTCACAGCCTACCTGGTATTATGGACTAATGAATTAATTATACATTATTTTCTCTTACGTTTTTGTAATTTATTTCTTCAATAAAAATGCACTTCACTGTCACCTTGTATATGTTTCATTGCAAAATGATTGTGTTTTTCTCACTAGGCGTGAAGATGTGCGAAAAATACTATTTTTCAACGAATCACATTCAAGACTTTATCCTAATTCGGTTTAGATTCAATATTTGCAAGAAAAACAAATAAAGAATAGAAGAATAATTTTCCATTTTATGTTTACAAAGTCAATTTTGTGACAGTGTTGTAGTAAATAAATTGCATGCATAGGTCAACTTTTACAATTGTTTTAAAGGATATTTTTATTTGTGAAGTTGGTAACTTCGCCGGATTTGGTTACTATGAAAATGAAAAAGATTTTTTTTAATTTCATATCAAAATTTCAACTTTTTTTGTCATTTCACATGCAAAAAAAAAACTGACAAATAAAGTCTGATACAATTCATTCTTTTTTTTCTTGTAACTGCTCCTGAAGCTACCAGGAAATAGAAGCTCAGAGGCTGGCAGTATCACACTATGCAAAGGAAAATTTGCACATTTACCAATACTCATGTCTCAAGTTGTACAGAAATGCCAACCGCTACTGGACCCCTATTCTATAACTTTTCACCGATTTAAGGTGTTATTTTAATGACGTCAGATCACATTTCATCGGGGTGATATAAGGCGGTGCTGTTTTAGTAATATTCACTTGCTTATGTTCTCACATAAATATTTGTATGTTGGTACTATGAAGAAAATTTCAAATTTCGTTTACATCATCTGTCAAGTTGACATTAGGAGGTTGTTTATTATGGCGACAAAGTTCGAAAAATTTACTCGTACAAGCATGCATCCTTATTCAAACGAAAAGTAGCAACACATTCTACATCACTGATGCTGAATGGGTCTTGCATGTATCTAATTCGCCTCCGATTCAAACGTTCTTCAGCATCTTCTTCCTCTAATTCTAATTATTCAACAACTCTCAGTTGAGTGTATAAAAAAGTCATACATAACAAAATACCACAAATAAAAATTATGCATAACACTGTACCATTTCAAAAAAATGTCAAACCAAGATAACATCGGTGATATAAATATAACACCACCTCTTCATGAGGTGATATCAAGTATGACGTCATATGGCCATGTTTGGAAATATTCCGCAAGATGGCTGTCCGAAATATATAACCTAGAGACGCGTATCACCGGTGATAAAAGTTATAGAATAGGGGTCCTGCCGACGATGCCCGTGAAACCATACAGCGAGGTGATTGAATTGGTGAAAAGTTAGCTGCGAACTAGACCAAAGATTTTATTTCAAGACAGAATTCAAAAGAAAAAGCTTGTTAATAGGGGACTGGGGTCTAAATGCAGAAGATTAGGGGGTATTATGTAGAAAAATGTTACAAATTTTAACCATTTTTGACTTTCTCTTGTAGATTTCATTTATAAAGCCAACAATTTGGCGTGCAATACATTACATTACAATGTATTAGTTGTTTAGTGGCGTGGTTGGCTTGACTGATGTGTTGTTGCAGGAGATCGAGCACTGCTACTACCACGGCACCGTGAAGGATTACCCGGGGGCCAGCGCAGCCTTCCACACGTGCAACGGCGTCAGCGGGGTGATCCACGTGGGCAACGAGACCTTCGTCATACACCCATTCTACGGCGGCGACTTGTCGGTCAGTAATCTCACTATTGCATTTCTCAAATATTACTAAAAGCAAATATCATCATTTCATTCTCATGCATATACATCATGATGGGAAACTATTTTAATATGCAAGGAAGAATATTATTCATAGAAAAATGTTCAGAATAATCCATTTTAAGAATCGACTGATGAATCAGCCAGTATATATGATTATTAAAAAATGTTAAACCACCCTATTATTGTCCGAGTACGATATACAATAGAATGACTACACATCAGGATCAGATTGTACAGTAGTATTAGCCGCGTAGCAACGCATTCAAATCCCATTGTAAATTGTTAATGACAAGAGCGGTTTGAACCGACAACCATCGACAATCGGTGAGCGTTAAACGGAGTGGGAACGGTTAGTGCTCGTCACGTGACTACTCACTTTACCCCTCGTTTAATGTCTTTCCACGATCAGTGTTCAACTTGTAATTACAGCGACCACTCTCCCACTCCACCAGCAAATTCCAACGCACACCACAACTATGTTGTTCCAAAAGTAAAATGCCACGTTTAAGGACGATATCCTTCGTGGCGATTTGGATTCATACTCGCAAACAAGTTGGTGCATAAACGGATTCATTCAAGGATTATTTCAACCTGTAAACCTTATTTTATTTTTATTATTACTTAATAAATATGCTATTCAATTGAAAAAAAATCTGATGTAGCCAACACAATACCTCCCGCCATTTAATTGTTATTAATTTAAATACATACCTATGGTGTCTGGTGGTCGCGTGCCTAAGTGTTTGGTCGCGAATCTGGGGAACCGAATTCGATCCTGACCGACGCCTAATATTTCGAATTTTAAATGTACAAAAATGGCCCCCGTGGTGCACTCTCTACGCCAGCAATGAGTGCCCGTGAGGTGACGTCCGCACGGTACAAATATGTCGTTATCATTACCGAAATCTGTGTATAAAATAGATTAGCACACCAAGCACTGGGTAATATGCCATGATGATATATTTATTTGTTTTATGTAATACAAACCTACATATTTACTAATGCTGGAAACTATATTCAGTTCCTGTCCATATAACTGTTCTATTTACAATTTTATTTTTAAACCGTTACTATTATTAATTTGAAATGATTTTTTTTTTAGAAGTGACATTTATGTCAGTTACATACATTTGAGCTGACCCAAGCTGAACTGTGCAACTATGGAGTTGTGTTTAAAACATAGGCTCCGGGACATAATTTTTATATTATTTTATATATTTATGTATAAAATATATAGAAAAGGTATTAATGCAGACCTGTATAAAATTTAATAATATTTAATTTTTATAATAACATAAATTGCCAAAAATAACATTTAAATGCATTTTTTGACGAAAACCTATTTTGAGTTTCAAGTAAAGTGCCATTTTCGGTTATCCGATGGATATCAAAATCTAATGGTTTCTTTCCACATTAAAGGTAAAAATACATGGTTTCAGAATTTTCTGAATGACAGTATTTGAGTTAGAGCGCCCAGAGGATCCACACTCACACACATATACACACACATCATCATCATCATCATCGTGAAAATATTAAAATCGGAATCTAGGGACCTTAAAACGTGGTCATTTACCAAATACTCGATATGCGATTTTTAGCACGATCTCTATACCTCCCTTGGCAAAGGTAGCGAGAGGTACAAAGTAGCAAAATAGATATTAATAAAGAAAATAGGAATCTGAAAATAGCAGTTTTATGAATTAGAATATTTTCAAAAACTACATTTTAATATCAATAAGACTACATCGTTACAGTAATGTTCGTTGGTAGAGACTAATAGAAAATAAGAATTTACCTCCAAATATGACAAATATAATTAACATAAAATCTACGGTTATCACAAAACTGACAGAATATCTCTTGTATATAGGCGTACGAACAAAAATTTACTTACAGGTGATGAAATTCTTTTAACTTTACTTGGAATTTTACAATATTTTCTGTATCTATAGTAGCTTTCACTATAGTATTATTTACGTATATTATTATGTCGTATTATGATTAAAAATTGTAAATTTATATTACCGAATACAATACATTTCACACCTATGCAATTCCAGAGAAACAGATAGACAAGAAAAAATAGTTCTATGTAAACTTTCGCGAGATTTCGACCAATCAGATTCCAAGTTTTAGAACGCCTATGTTAGCCCACACTGCCTTCTTAACTGAAATAAAGTTTAGTTCCTTAATATGTGGATACAGGCCCCCAGTATAACGGGTCCAATATGTGGATCTTGTGCACTATAAGAGATACGAAGTCGATTAATTTAGACAATTGTTATCCTCCTATTGGGAGGCAAGTTAACGGTCATTTATCCAGAAAAAACCTTGATTACTAGATATAGGGGAAAGTATAAATTTATTTACAAATTACTTCCAATTATGAAGTAATAAAAAGACTTTGGTCTGCATTTCTCAAGGGCACGTTCTGTGTGAATGGCGATATTCAAATTTTTTATTAATAAAACAAATGAAGTCATCAGTATCAAGTATTCAATCAGTACGAACCTCGGTACGAACACACATTTCGTTTTGAATATGTCATTTCATTTATTTAAAAATATTGATATTAATTATTAGACTAAATGAAATTTTGAGAATTAAATTAGAAAATTAGCAATAAAATAAAACAATTATGATGGATAATTGTTTTCATTTTTTTAATTGTCACAAACATTATACCCTTTAAATTTAGTAATTGTTGCATATTTTTAAATAAATAAACGTAAATAAATTTTATATCTGTGGAAAGGAAAATAAATGATCTTTGCGATAGTGTAAAGAAGTACAAATCAAAATAATTTCATAGTTGGAAGTTATTTGCAAAAATAAAAACTACAAAATTTACTTTTTTGGCAACTCTTATCTGACATATCCTTCTTCGTAGCTCTTATACTTCTCGAGATTATTACATTATCCTAGATAACCTGAATAGACAAGTTGTGTCCAATAGTAAAAAAATATAATTACATGCATGTACATTATTAAATAATTCAATGAAATGGATGAAATCTCTTTTGTGTTGTATTAAAAAAATCAAAATACAATCAAATGGACTCACGTGAATGGTATTCTGAATGTATACCAATAAAGGGATTTTTTGTCTGCGTTACATAAATTTATTAAAATACAATCAACCAATTTTCAAAACAATACCGTTTTCTATGAAAGTATGTATATGTATTTATTATAAAATATTCTGTATATTTCTGTATCATAGATTCTTGGGCTGAATACCGCCAATGTGAATAATGTTGGCAATGTTTCCATAACTCATCTATTCATCAAAAATACATACATAAATCTTAAGAAAGGAAACCCTCTATGAAAAAATATTTGAATAACCGTTCGGCGAATCGAAATGAAAGCAGTAACACGTTTTCTTCAGCCCGAGTAACAACTCCCAATACGAGCGGCTGTGTCTTATCAACCAAAATAGCTGGGATAGGGCGGGTTGGATCGCCGATTCCGAGCCGAGTCGGGATCGGAATCGGTTCTGCTGAACCAGAATAAGCCTCTACGAGCTGCCCTGGAAGAGATTACACCCGCTCCTGTTCGCTTCAGTTTAAAATCTCCGATTACTCCGGTATTATTACGACTGCCGGACGCGGCTGCAGATAGATTCTTCCGGTGCTTGCGGTTCGCTCTTCCGCCGCATGTGCTCCCCACCAACAATGAATTATTCCAGTTGGTCACTCAAAATAAATTTCATTCTTGCTTTTCATGTGACAGAAACTAGTTATGAACTTTATTCACTTGACAAACTACAAGAACATCCTAAGATAGTGTCATCACCGTACCGTACCGTCCGTACAATGCTTCGTGTAGATCCTACTTTTATATATAAAAAATCTGATGTGGACACCACACGACTTCCTTGTAATGTACGATTATTAAACTATACATATTATTTTAATAAATAAATTACAAAATATTAATTTTAACTTCAAAACAGTAAGATATATAGCGACCATAAAGGGAGTTTTTAAAGAGAGTTTTGATTACAACAAAGAAATATTTGGTTACAACAATGAATATGACTAATTTCACAATAAAAATATAATATTTGTTATTGTACGAATCATAAAATTGCACGTATGTAACGTAATTTGACATGAACATATTTTTTTATTTTTTTGTCCTAATCCATAGCAAGCTTTATTACAAAAACAAAAAATCTGATGTGGACACCACACGACTTTCTTGTACGATTATTAAACTATACATAATTTTTTAATAAATAAATTACAAAATATTAATTTTAACTTCAAAACAGTAAGATATATAGCGACCATAAAGTATGTTTTTAAAGAGAGTTTTGATTACAACAAAGAAATATTTGATTACAACAATGAATATGACTAATTTCACAATAAAAATATAATATATGTTATTGTACGAATCATAAAATTGCACGTATTTAACGTAATTTGACATGAACATTCTTTTATATATTTGTCCTAATCCATAGCAAGCTTTATTACAAAAACAAAAAAGTATATAATTTTTAAATTTACATATCTCGCTTATACAAAGGGCTAATTTAATAATACTTGATGTGCTAGACGCAGAAATTAATTCTCTTTATTTGAAGCATTTATTTCTAAAATCAAAATATAATCATTTTATTCAAGAAAAACTGTTAACAACTTCAAGTAATGTACCACTTCCGGTTAGCCTATTTGAACCAAAATCTATTATGTTATTTCGATTGACATAAAAGTCTTGTATACCAAATTTGAAAAGTTTCGGATTATATTTTAAAACAGTTTTTCATTAAAATCTATTATAGGCTTCATGTAAAGTGCCACTTCTGGAAATTGTGTAATAACCAGAAAGGGAGGTGCACAACTAGATGTTATAGGAGTCCTAAATACAAAATTTCAACTTTCTACGGCTTACCGTTTTTGAGTTATGCGAGATACGTACGTACGGACGTACGTACGTACAGACGTCACGACGAAATTAGTCAAAATGGATTCAGGGATGATCAAAATGGATATTTCCGTTGAAATCTGAAAACCGAAATTTTTCGCGATTACAATACTTCCTTTACTTACGTACAAGGAAGTAAAAAGCTAAATTATAAATACTTATTCTTCTGCATCAGTATCTATAGCACTCAGCAGTGTCGAATTCGTTTGTCATATTGCTGAATGCCCATTCCACCAACGATGCCTAAATTTTAAGCATTATTTATCACACACCACCACTCTGAAAGATGTGAAAGTCGCATTGGGTATAAATAATAATTAAAGAATGAAGGGAAGGGCTAGTACTTATAGAAATTTATATTTTACAGGTACAGTATATTAAAAAAAATATCCTAACTCAAGAGTAGTCTGTGAACAAGAAGTCATTTTAAAACTATTTAATTAAATGTCAATTTGACACGAGATATTGTTAAAAATGTTATCAAAAGAAATGAAAGCTTTTTTTCTTGAATCTTATTTTAGAAATGGAAATAAATTAGAAAATGGCAAATGGCAATATACTATATCATTCTTTATCTTTTCTCCTTAAAATTACATTTCAAGATCAATTTTGACAATTTGACTTTTGTAATTGAATAAAGATCAGACATACATTTCTCTATTCATATCATAGCCTACTTCGAGTTAGGTTTTTGTTTTATGAACACACTGTATTACAAATTAACAACTGTGTTGTTCAGTTGAGGGTTTTCCCTGCAGAATCAAACAAGTCTATATATTGAAGTTTCCAGTTTATGGCGGCATATCGTTCGATTCCGGTCGCGTCACATTGTGAGCAACGAATTTTTGTAAAAAAATTAAGCAAAACCCGAAAAATGTACGGGTATGCGTTTGTAATTCTACAAGAACTAAATAATAAAAAGATGAAAAGTGTACCTAACCTCAAATTTAAACACGATTATCTACCTTCTTTATTTTCATAATTTACATAGAATACATACAAAATCCAAGCAAATACAAATTAATTTTATAAGAAATGATAAATCCATAATATAAAATTTTAAAATGTTTTTATGCTTATTATATGTACAGAAAAAAGTGTCACAGTCATAGAATGTACAAAAACAAATGTGCGTCTCGGGAAGCCCAGCAGAAGTGATAAATTTGTCCCGATTATTTTAAGGTAAAGTAATTTTATCGTTTAACTATTAGTAGAATAAATTTAATGATTTAGTAAAACGTTTGAATTAAATAAATAATTGTTTTGTAAATAGTTATATTTGTGGAGAGAACGAGAGTTGCGCGCGCACTGGCTAGCCATCTCTCAGCGACAGCTTGGATGCTGGAGCGGTTTACCCTCCCATAAGAAGTTTTCAGTTCAAAAATATTTAGTATATTGTATATGTTTATACGTACATATGTCATTCCTAGTATAACATTGGCATTACATACTTAGCTTAAAATCATCTATCATCTCCAGGCTCCTCAAAAAATATCTAAAAATGTTAGATATTTTAAATTATTAAAAAATCTTTCACAACTCATAATCCAATTAAAATGATACAGAGCATACCCTGGAAGAATTCCACCGTATGAAATTCGAAGAAATAAAAATACTAGCGAGACCAACACACCTAAACAACAGCTTAATTAGAGAAGCCATTGAAATTTTTAAAACCAAGAATAATAATCTCAATCATTGTGACGGTTTAGATATTAGTCGAGCTTGGCTTCCTACATTAAATATGTTGTAATTTGTCACCACGGTTACCTGTTGCTAATGTTTTTGTTATTATTTATTTATATATTTGTTGATTTGTTGTTTATTCCCTGAAGAAGGCAGTAGTTCATGTTGCCGAAACGTCGGTTTTTATAACAATAAACAGAACTAAAACTAAAAAGGTTGTATCATTTTAGTTAGATATTTTATTTTATTCGATTTAAAAATTCTAAACATATTTTTATACTTGTCTTAAACTTAAGACTTTTCAGATTGAGGACTGTTTTATTTCATTCTTTGAAAGACGAAGGATTGAAAAGGAATAGAGATCGATAATTCCATTTACAGTTTACCGATAACTCCAAACTAAAAGAATTTTGTAAAAAGCTCTTGAATCAAAAATAACACTCTCCACAAAATATATTCGCAACACATGTCGTAGAATTCGAATCCAGTCATTGAATAAGCTCCGTGAGCTTGAGCTACGCTGCGCTTGCTTGGCTGCAGAGTGTGAAGGGCGAGGGCGCCACGAACAGTTGTTTTCGATTTACCATGGATTGAAGTTGTCCGCAAGCGTGACGTGTTTGTTTCCCGTTCTGCCAGGGACGACGAAGCGCTGAACGTAAACCCAAGGCACCGAAGCAAGATGAATTCGGACTCTGCCAAAAATAATTCCAACTTGTGCCGCGGAATATATTCGCAGGATTGCAGCTAATGGAGATTTGAATGTTTGCCGCGAAGCCTCCTACCCAAATGTTAATGTGGCTGCATACATTACACGGATTTTACTACTTCAAAAACAAAGACATTCGCTCGGCACTGTATTTGACTATCGTCAATGTGCTAATCTTATTCCATGCTCGCGGTTTTCTATCATTACCATACTTTAAATCCATCTGCTCCTAGCAAATATCTATTTACATCCCTATTCTTAACGTAGATATTCTCACTTCATACTTATAGGATTACTGGGTAATCCACTTGTTTAGTAACCAATAAATTAAAGCTGGAATTATAATACATCAATTCATCACGAACCGAGTTTACTCAGCAAAACGAACTACTCTTAGCGTCATTAACTTACAAATTAAAGTTTTAAAATCTTGTCTGTTTTATTTTTTTAACACAACAAGTGGGAATAACTACGTGCTAAGTTTGTTTCTGTAATTGAAATCCAGGATAGGCACCAAAATTTGAATTCTTTATTTCAGGCATGTAAAATCGGCCGCACTCGAAGCGCTATCTACTGTATAGCTAAAACGGATAGAGTACCTATAGTAACTATAAAATTTTGTTGTGTGTAATAATTTGGAGAATAGAAGGGAATATCTTCAATGCCCGAATATTCAAAACCAAAAATGCATATACAGAATCATTCAAATTCCGAATATTCAAAAACAGAATCGCGCATCACCAGAAAGTGGGCGTGGCCAAGCGGAGGTCACTTTAGGTTAGGTGATTCTGTCGACTATCGATATGCTTTCGTAAAATGCGCGATTCTATATTTGAATGATTCTGTGCCTACATATTCTGGTTTTGAATAATCTGAGGTTGAGTATGCACCCAAGATAGAATTTATTTTAGTTTTTTTAATTTAAACCAAAAAAATGTGAAACAGGTTAAAAGTTACTGCATACTTCAACACCAAAAAGTCTCATTCTAAACTTGTTTTAGGGACTAAACTTTCTTCCACCATATTTTAATTTGACTACCTAGTTACCAAGTTTTTTTTCGACAAAACACCGTGACACAAATTTTTTTGTATCCTTCAAGCCAATAAGATACTGTATTTTTACAAGTAAGTGAATTTTGATAAACGATATTTTTTTCTTGACGTTTTAAGAGTACCTTGAAACATTGTTTATATATCTGTCAAAATGCATATATTTTAAAAATTAATCGATTCGGACAGGAATCTGTTCAAAATATTGAAAAATCAATCTCAAATATAACACCTAAAACACAATAAAAAAATATAGATTTTTGTCAAAAAACTAAATAATTACCTAATTTTTATTTTCGAAATAGTCATCGGAATACCATTCGTGGTTAAATTTTATCCTAGCAAAATTTTCCGATTGCTAGGCATCCAGCTCTCATAATTATCTGAAAAATGTTCCGGCAAAAATTTACCACATGATATTATATATGAAAAAAAATAGATTAAAATAAATTTTGATAATCGGAGCAAGTCTATAAAGCGTGCATTACATGATGAAGTTTTTCTTGTCAAGTAACTATATTTTCTCTCTCGCACATTGACGTAAGTGCAAGGGAGATAGATGATTCGGCTTATAACGAAAAACTAACAACAAAAAACTGCAACATGCGCTAGTTTTTCTTAAAAATCCTTAGATCACATCATATAACTCAATTATATACGCGAAATGTGTTATGCGTAGGATAGAGGCAATGGTAAACACCACACTGCGCAAGCGCAAACTCGTAACACGACACCGCACAATTTTTCAATTCAAATTTGAAATGCTCAATCTAAAAAAAGTTTGAAAAATATTACGAAATATTCAAGTAAATTTAGTTCCAAAAAAATTTAATTTAATTTTTAGAACTAAATGTACTTGAACATGTAAACCGGGTCTAAGAACATAAATAAAAAAATAAATGTAAGAAATAGTAAATGACAGGGAGAAGAAAATAATTCAATGATTTTTACACTTATGGTGATTACTAGTTTTTCATCTCATATTTTTACAAATAAAATGTATTCAATTTTATAATATAATTTATATACACTTTTAATATTAATTTTATTAGGTCTAATCTGTAGGATAACAATTTATTTTCGTTTATATTATTAATTAACATTTGTAAATTAACATCATGCCCAGTAATATTAAGAAATACACGCTCATTGTTATCATACACTTCTAAATTATTGTGTTTATAATACTTTATAAAAAGCAATGCCAAGGAAGCTTTACTTCGGCAGCAAGACGCACAATTCATTTTGTAAAACAAATCGCACAATCGACAAATTTAAATTATCGTAGTGGTGTCACCAATGTCTCAAATTTAAATGAGGCAGATTTACAAATTTCCCACATCACGTGCAAAGAAAATGAAGCGTTATGTTGTGAGTCTGTGCACTGTGGTTCTTGTTCTTACCTTTACTCCCTAATTCACTCGCTCTTATACAAATCTTTTTAATCCTTTACATAACACAAACTTGCATTATGCTTTCGCAGTTAAAGATATATGATTTAAGTAAAAATCCCTACAAATTAGACCGTGAAGTAACTGCCAAATGTCTTATATATCTATATTTTTGGTGCGTACAACTGTGGTATTTTAATTGATATTACTGAAAAATGGCATAAATAGGTAGAAAAATAATTAAAATCTTGATCATGTGCCTTATATATGTACTTTTAAGGTCTAACTATTAAAGTTACTTGAAAAAAAAAACTTCATCGTGTAATGCACGTTTGCCAATGCTGGTGCCATTTTGCTTTGCTCAGTATAAAAAGGTATGTTTACTGAAAATCCGCCCTCGTAAGTGAAATATATTCAATGGATATTTCCACAATTTATTGACTTTGTACCTCCCACCTAACTATAAAGAAGATTTTTCTTTGATCAAGAAATTCGATGGTGTTTTAATAAATAAGAACGTTTTACGGACCCTAGAATACAATTTTACTATTTTACGTTGATGTATGTATATATGTATGTGTGTGTGTGACTATGTTTTCCTCTCCGATAACTCCAATAGGTACTACAATTTCAAAATTTACAATTTTTCAACAAACAAAATCGTTTACAATCGTATAAGTCGAACAAGTTATTTCTTATCTAGGATACGGGCATACTGTGAAAAAGTAATACATAGGTACAATACATTACAAATTACTAAGATATAAATGTAATGAAAATAGCATTACAAAATTACTTATTAGAATAAAATGTAATGAAATTACATAATGTCATTACATGTAATACATTACTACCCACCTCTGATTTAATTGCTTCTGATATTCTCATATTACAAATATTGGCAATCACTGAAACTTTCATCTTTCTTTCTTTCATTCACCTTTTTAATGTTCTACTTCGTATTCGAGTACTGTAATAGACTAATACAATTTAGTTTTCCTGCTTGGAAAACACAATTTTCTGGTATGTTTTTCATGCGGAAAGCGACTCTTTTCAGCACGCTTCGATTTCCTAGCAATGAATTATACTTATAAATGTTGTACATAATATTTGTTGTTGTCATAGACACGCATCACTAATACAGAAATTGATAATAAATGTCAAATAGGGCTGTTGCAAGAATTTTACCATGATTTCTAAGTACTAAATTAAAAAAAAAAATGTCTTTAAAGATCCTCAAATGTGAAAATATTACGAAATATCTATTAGATATTTTACAATTAGTTCTTAAAATTATTATAATATTTTGAATAAGTCACGTGATCTGAAACAGAATGTGACATCGGAGAGTACATACAGTTTAACATGTGACAAACTATCGCCTTTTATAACGTAGGTGATGGACAAACTGTTTTCGTATTGGCCATAAATGACGTGCAACATAAAAGGAGTGGGAGGTTGTTTTTCATGACTATTTTTCGCGCCAATATTTTTATTTAATTATTTACGAAAATTCCAACAAATTGTTATGATTTTTGTTATAACTATGAAAAATATTGCATAAACTTTCATTTAAAATACTTTTTAAAAAATGTAAACCCGGCTCATTATTTTAAAAATAATCTTTAGTTCCTTTTTTATCCTGCTGGAGTAGAAAAAAATAGTGCGTATAACATGTGTTGAAAGTCCTTTGTCGAACACAAACGATTGCAGCCTGGTTCGACAAAAAAACAGTTTCAGCACTTGAATATACAAATAACTATTTCAAAGGTTGGTGTCTTTGAATTTAAAATTTAAAATGTCAAATCTCGCTGAATAAACGAACATACAATTTTATTTTTATATAACTTAGAATTTAAAAATAGTAATAAAAAGAAGAGAATAAATAGAGTAGTAAAGTTAGAAAGAAATAGAAAAAATCGTAGGCAATTGGTTACACAAATAAGGGGTTATGGTTATGTTTCAAACGTCACATTAGTATTATCAACAACAAAATTCCCTACGTTTTGAAACTACAATTTTTTATTTAAAAACGATATAAAAGGCGCAAAATAGAAATAATAGTATATCACAACCCCAAAAGAGGATATACTATTTTTCCACTGCGAGGCAATAGAAATGACAAAAAAGTAGAATAAGAATAGAAGTATTTCTTCAAATTTTACAATTTTGGTTGTATTCATTTAATTGCCGGTCCCAAGGTTCAATGGTTGGCACAACGGCACATAGTCATGAACACACTAGGGATCCTGGGTTCAAATCCTGTTAAGGCATGGATGTCAATCTCAATCCACTCTGTAACTGGGATTTAATCCTGTTGACTGGTTATAAAATAAAACTATGACGGTATATGTAATAACAGTAAATTCTTATATTAAAAAATAATTCCGCTACAACCATAAAATTGTAAGGAGGCAGTGCCTCACCGGAAAAGAAATAAAGCTGTAAATAATGTAAAGTAGTATGTAAATTAAAATTTAACTTATTCCGCTAATGCTTGTCTTTATAGATATCAAAAGAATTTAAGCCACCACCATAACTAATATGTAATGCAGTTCACCTAATTTACACCCTATAAAGTGCTTCTGGAAATGATAGTATACTGCCTAATGTTTTTGATCCAGTTAGTAATTCCGATAAGAAATACGTGTGCTAGAGAAAGAGCTGGTTTTGCGGCATGCCTAAATAAGAAATGCAATGAGTGCGTAAAGGATAAAAGATAGCCACTTTAATTTCCATGCGAGCCTACAGAGGCAGGCCGTTGCCATACGTTCAAGACATCTATCATCTATTGCATTAATTGTATATTCTATAATATTCTTGCAAATAAGATTGAAGATTGAATAATAATTAATACTAATATTATTTACTGCATTGTGAATTCAAATTCAACAATATGTAGTGTTTTTGTATTTTAAATTTTAGTTAAAACAAATAAAATGGCTTCAACTTTGACTGGAACTTCTGATACTGATAATATAAGGCATTCCGATGACATTATTAACTTCTTAATTCACAAAAATCCATTTAGTAAATTATCGTACGAAGATAAACTATATGAAGCAAAATATTTCTACCGCTATTGATAGTGCAAGAAAAATTGAAATTCAAAATTTAAATTTGAAAGTGGAAGAAAATAGGGAAATTCTGAAAAGATTAATTGATATTTCAATTTTTTTATGTACACAAGAATTACCATTTAGAGGTCATAATGAAACCGAAGAATCTTGTAATAAAGGTCATTTTAAAGAATTAGTTTTACTAATGAGTAAACGAGATGATAAATTAAAAATATTTTTGAAGAAAGATATCAATAATAAATCGGTATTTTGTGGTACCTCCAAAACTATTCAAAATGATTTAATAGGTTGCATTCATTTTGTTATAAATAAAAAAATAGACTACGAAATTATTAAAACCCCTTATATTTCTTGGCAAGTAGACGAAACTACCGATATTAGTTGTAAATCACAATTATCAGTAATTTTACGTTATGTAAATGTAAATTCCGGTAATGTGAATGTGGTAGAAAGATTCATAGGAATTTTTGACGTAAGCGCCGGACGCTCTTTCCTAAAATTTTCTGTGATCAGGCAATTTATTTTTGTACATGAAAGGGGAAAAATACACATTTGCACATCCCTTGAAAAATGTAACTTTCAATTATAAGGCATTTGACCTTGA
The DNA here is from genome assembly GCA_951394225.1 of Harpalus rufipes. NCBI lineage: Eukaryota > Metazoa > Arthropoda > Insecta > Coleoptera > Carabidae > Harpalus > Harpalus rufipes. The sequence goes on from OX596274.1 coordinate 66,666,915, forward strand.
ATGAAAAAAAAATTTTTTTCACCAAAATTTTAATGCACGAGCCGCCACTGATGCAGCAGCTATTCAAACATATCAAAATCGTGGTCTATGAATAAACACACCAAATTTGATAAATTATATTTTTTGAACACCGCCACTCGCAAATCTTTCACACACAACGATAACGAATATACAAATACACATATTGAATCTTTGAATTTCGAGAACCAAAATAAAATAAAACATTGTATGTACCATGGGCATAATCAAGATTATAGCACTTGGGAAAATTAAAGCCCTCGTACGCATCGAGTTTCAAACATTCCCCCGTGCTACAATCTTTTAATTATGCCTTTAATACATAAATAACTGTAATGTAGGCAATCCGTAATATGGATTTTAAAATTTATGTTCAACGTCCATTTATTGTAAACTATGTTTCTTGATCAATGTATTATAAATTATTTTAAATACTATTATAATAAAACGATAAATTAACATGAATTTAACAAACTTATGTTTAAAAATAAATAAAATAATAATAATAACACAATAGTTGAGGGTTACGTTTTACTTAAATAAACAGAACTTAATCCAAATATTGTGTTATTATTATGATTTCTGATATCTTTTTTTCAATATTTAAAATAACAATTCCTCATTTTTAAAACAATATATTTTAATTTTTTTTGGCAGTTAATTACCCCCTTTATCCCCCCCATAGATCTGCTACTAAAACTGTAGTGATAAATAATGTAAAAATTAATTTTAGTGGAGTTAATTACTTTACTGTAAACTTACAAGCTATTTTAAAATTAACACCTACAATACCTACAATAAGTCAAGCACTTCATGAAAGCGTGAAGATTTAAAAAGGAACTCACCTTCTTTATGCGAAATATCTTTAGAATCGCCGGTGGGTACCTACAAATTTCTACTTTTCTTAAACTTTCGCAGTATAAATTGTTCTGAACGAAAACTTAAACTGCATGAAGTTAAAATAGTAAAGATCGTACGTGTCTACAACAAATTTATCTCACAAATTTAATAAAATTTTCACATTTACTTGAAAACTCTGCAACATTTAGGTAGCCCATTGCAAACTTTCTTTCAATATAAAATTGACATATTTCTCAGTCAGAAACTCACAGCGAAAGTTCAAACTATTTTAGCAAAAGTGCAGCATTCATGTACTTCAAAATAACCAAACGATAAAAGCAATAGCACACAAAATACAAACGGAGTGACAAGAGAAGTTTTTCATTTCCGCCATCTTGGAATGGATCGAAGGCGGACGTAAATAAAAACAAAATCAAATATGCATAACAAAGGAACGACTCTACTTCTGCAACTAGCGAACAATACTCTGGCAGCAGCCAACTTTGATCTAAAGTATCGAATATGACGCCTGCCTATTACTTTCCTCGTCTTTCATGCCATTATATATAGCAAACAGTGGTGCAGGCAGCAAGTTTTTAAGATCTAAGGCACAAACCTTTTCCAAAAGAAGGAACGATATTTAAATGATTAAAAAAAATGATGCTTGTTTGTTTAAAAGCCAAAATATGGATATCTACACAATTCTGTAGTGATTAGTGATGTCTGTAATTCTCTATTACGCGCGATGGAAATGAAAATATTTTAATGGTGACTTGGTCTCACGCAACTTGACCACACTATGAACACAGATGTACTCAAGTAGTATATGGGTATTCGGTGTTAAATACATAGTAAATAACATCCGAAAAACAAGACTTAGGTGGTGGTATGGTAATGTATAGAGAAGAAACGAAGACTTAGTAGTGAACCAACGAAAACAACACTGCATTTTATTTTTCCGGCACGACGGTCACGCAGGCGAGCAGAGACGGTGACTCGACCGAATAAAAAAGATAATATTCAACATGTCAGTGTTACGCATTACCCCAGAAAACTCCTTAGATGCGTATATTTCATATGGGGACGGGCATTGCACAAAAGCGGACCCTGAATTGATGCAGGATAAATGCAGAAAAAAATAGAAGAAATTAAAATTTAAAAAGACCATGGCACCGAATCTTAAAATGACATGTTTAGACTAGTGGTACGATGCGACGAGTTCTTCTCGAAGACGAGGGTACGAAACCTTATGATAAAAAATATTAATTAATTATTGTAAACTACAAGATAGTTTATGCCTATTGTACGTATTTAATGCTGCAATTTTATACCCATATTCAAAATAATTTTATATAAAATCTATTTACATAATTTCTTGCAATAGATGATGTATTTCCAGTAAAATTATTTCACAACGTCCTATGCAAATTGTACTGGACGTTGACTTCTATGAGTTACTAATATTTGTACACCTTAACTATTTCCAAAGTATAACATAAGTTGCAATATTTATGAAACTTAATTTCTTTATAATTTTTTATCTCGGTGTGCGTTCTGTTCAAGGGACAGTTGTTTGGGAACCTAACGAGCACGACTTTGTTGAACTGCAGTTTATCATAGACTATGGTTTAATGGTTTCCACACGTCCAGTACTTATTCATAAAATATCAGCAATAGTTCCTACGGTTATTCGTCGATTTTCACGAATTAACGGTCAACACATTCAATATTATTTTCATTCACAGAAGTGAAGATACGCAGAATAAGTGGCGCATTAGTTACACATTCTATTTCTCTCTTTTTTGAATATTTCGAACCAGTCTTGGAAAAATATGCAAAATCAATGCGATTCTGAAAAAAAAAATTGTTTTTAAAATTGCGTCTCAAATTCGTCAAAAGCTCCAAAAATTAAAATTAAATAAGAAATTTTTGTTTAATTTTATTTATTGTATCCTTTTTATTTCATTTCTGACTTGGTATATTGTTTTTGAATTTGATAAGTAATTTTTTTTAGCATTGTATTTATTTTGACCAAGAATGAAATCTGCTTTGGGGGCCACAAACTCTTAGGTCGACCCTGTGCGTCCAATATGAATGAAACTGACATACTCCTACTCGTACATATATACAAAAATTGCAGATAGAGTTCGAAAGTAATACAGCAGGTAAACATCCTTTTTACACATTTTTCTTCACTGTCATAAAATAATTAAATAGCAAACATATAATACTATTATTATTATTAATATATTCAATACATATATTAATGTCGTATTATGAATTATAAATTACTGTCATAAAATATATATTATTGTTACCAATTGTGGAAAATTTAAATAACGTAAATTAAATAGAATTATATTCTGATACATTTGCTGAATTCATGAATTTTTATTGACGTTGTAAACAAATATAATGTTATGAATATGTAATTGATTTCACTGTTATAAATCACTATTGCCTTTAATTAATGTAATTATTTTTGAATTTGTAAATTACATATTTAAATATAATTCATTATTGAGAATATTTCCAATATACATTTTAATGCTTACTTACTTTTTGTAAACAATTTCATCTTTATTCCTAATTTACGACGACATCACAACATAACGTCATAATTTATTATGTCGTTTTCCAAAAAATCCATATTTACCAAACATTTGTTTTCTTATGATAGCTCTAAAGTTTTGACAAATTCCTTGCAGTACACAAAAATTACGTCTGTTTGTATACGTTCCAATTAATTGCTTAAATCTGCTATAAGTGAATAAGAGAAAGATATCAGAGTACTCCTATGTTTAAAGGAAGACAAACGAACAGACCTTTATTCTATTGAATATGAAGAATAAAATGCAATCAAATCGTATAGAGAATAGTTTATTCTTTAAAATTTATAATAACATTAATTGTCAATAAATGACATTTAACTGCTTTTTTTCAAGAAAAACTATTAAAAGTTGCAAATGAGGGTACTTCCGGTGGACCAATTATAACCAATATCTAATCATGTGTGTATATGGATCTAAACTCGAGGAATACGAAAAAAATATAATTTTTGAAATCGTGGTATTGGAATTATGTGATCCGAAACGATCGTCACATACACACTCACACACACAGATGCACACACATACATACAGACATAATTGTAAAAATAGTAAATTTGTATTCTGGGGACCCCAAAACGTGCTTGTTCATTAGAAACTCACTATCGATTTTTTTAACAAAGATAATACCTTCCTTATGTACCTAAAGGTGACGGAAGGTAAAAACATTAAATTGTCTGTCTGTTATATTTAATTTCTTTATTATACTTTTTTGGTAATCATAAAACAAATTTATTCTTGGAAAACTCAAGAAATCACTATGAAAGACAATAAATACTTACCCAGGCGATAGATGTAAAAACAATCAAGTTTCTATAAAATAAATAGAAGTTTTATACCTTCTCTTATATTACATCTAATTAAGTTCACAAGTAAACTTTAAAACTTTGTCTCCTAGAATGATATGACATTTGATAATATTTCTGATTATCTGCATGTACAACTGTCTTCGTAATTTACGATTCTTTGTAAGAAGTTCATAAATACAAGCAAGCCTTTGCAAAAGTTCATAAATAACTTGAAAAATAAGAGAAATATAAGTTCATATTCTCTGCATTAAACTCTTCTAAATAAGATGTTCCCGTAAACGACTTATAGAATATGAAGCATCTTACTTCTGTAATTGCAAAGATGTGCAGCAATCAAACATAACAGTGCACTCATTGTATTCTGCGAGCAAAGGTTTACATCTAATTAAAATTAATTGGTACAAGTTTTAATGAACACGTCTATCTGGCTCTGGCAGCCAGTAGGTATGAATTGTCTTGTTACAAGAGTTGACAATCAATTATTGTCCACCGGCATCGAACCTTGTTGGATAACTTCTTGTTAACTTTACCAACTTTTGATTAATTTTAAAAGATCACAAGTTATTAATATCGTGTTACAATAAAGAAAATGTTTTCTTATATTTTCTATTTATAAAATGATGAGCAGATTCCATCAAAAAACAACAACCAAAATCGGTGCTTTTAATTCAAAGTAAATTCAATATCGTAAACTAAAGTTTGTGTATTGTATGTATTATGTTACAAAAACTTCACATTTAGAATAACTTTCCATTTATGGTTTGAAGAAATTAAAACTTTTTTTTGAACAAATATTTCATTATTTATTGCATAAATATTAAACGTTGTTAGTATTGCAATTTTTACCTGTCACTAAGACAGGTATTGGATTCATGCTAAAAATCGTATATTCAGATTTTAATGATTAAGCACGTTTTAAGGTCCCTACAATATGATTTTAATATTTTTACGATGATGTCTGTGTGTGTATGTCGGTGGATGTATGCGTGTGTGTGTGTGCGTGTGTGTGTGCGTATGTGTGTGCGTGTATGTGTGTGTGTTTGTATGTGGGTAGGTTGTAAGGACGATTTCTCAAAAACTATAATACTTAATATCTGTTTAACTACATATTTCTCAATCGAACAATACTGAGAAGAACTGAAAAGGTTTTGGTAATAATTGGACAACCGGAAGTAACAGATTCTTAAAAAAATCTTCTAAATATTTTTTTTTTAATTATTCTTGCTAGTATTAAAGAATAGTAAATTCTCTATCTGATACATATAAATATTCTATTATATCTCTTATAGATTTAGAGATAAAGAATTATAAGGTATATAATAATATATTGTAATAAATCTCACAGCCCAAATAATGTCATAGAAAACAATTGAATAAATTAAAATGTTTGTACCTGACATATAAATGACAGTGTCAAAAATCCAGAGACATTACTGAAGATTTTTTCTGGGAAGTACATAAATTACATTATTTCTTATTGTATTAATTGTTAAATATTTAAATTTATAGGTATATTACATATACCCTTCAAAAATACTCTCAATCCCGACAATGAATTGGAAACATTTCTAAAAATTAGAAGAGTAGGACAAAATTTCTTTATAGAATGAATTTAAAATTAAACAATCTAAATAGAAGGAACAGATATAAGTAGAATTTTTGGTGTAGCGTGTAGGTATACAAGAAATGTTAAATACAACAGGGCGCGAGCAGTCATGTGACTTTGTTGGTCTTGACAAGCAGATATGGTGGTCCGTGTCAGAATGATAACTAGTAATTATGTACATAGATGTCAAATATCATAATTTCTCATTCTAAATTTAGTGATTTTCCAATTCCATGTGGTTTATTTTCCTTGACAAGTAAATTCAACACTCCTGGTGACAATTTAACTACGTGAATTTTGAAAATCTTGAAATTTTTAATGGAAAATTCTGACATTTGACATCTATGTACATAATTACTAATTATCATTCTGAAACGGGCCCCCATATCTGCTTATCAAGGCCAATAATGTCGCATGACTGCTCGCGCCCTAACTTATGTAACCAAAAACGGAAGTGGCGATAGGTATTGTGCTGGCCGCAACAATTTTTTTTACTGCTTGTGTAGGTGTAATAATTGAAGTTGGATAAATTTAATGTAACTGAAATAATTGTAATATAAATAAAAAAATAATAATAATATAACGTAAAAAGTTAATATATACATAATATACAAAAGACATATTTTATTAAAATGATGATATTGAAGATTTCCCACCTTCAAATGATGTGTCTGAATGCAGTGGCTTCATGGGTGCACTTACAGTTCATTGTACGTAATATACAATATTTTTTCTTTATTTTTCACATTTGTTATTACATTTTTCTTCATTCACATTTAATTTCAGATTTCTCAGAAAATAGAATATAGAATACTAGGTACTTTTTACCTCCCGCTACCCTTGGTAAGGGAGGTATAGGGATCGTGCTAAAAATCGCATATCCAGATTTTGGTAAATGACCACGTTTTAAGGTCCCTAGAATCCATTTTTAACATTTTCACGATGATGTCTGTGTGTATGTATGTATGTCTGTATTTATGTACGTATGTGTGTGTGTGTGGATCCTCTTTACGCTCTAACTCAAATACTATCATTCAGAAAGTTTTGAAACCGTGTATTTCTACCTTATTCTAATATGGAAAGAACTGATTAGATTTTGGTGGCAATCGGATAACCGGAAATGGCAGTTTACTTGAAGCTCAAGATAGTTTTTCTTCAAAAAATACCTTTAAATGTAATTTTTTCTCAATTTGTTATTATAAAAATTAAAGATTATTCCATTTTCTACAAGTTTGCTTTAATACTTTATCTATATATTGTATGGATAAATTTATAAAATAATATAAAAATTATATACATAGGTAAATGGCGGGGGGTACTGTGTTGGTCACATCAGATTGTTAGGTTTTGAATTTCCGACAGAAATATAAAAATCGGTGCCAGTGTCTGAATGTTTCAATTATTTAGACTACATTTAACTTGAAAATGTTGCTGCGTAAAGTGGTCTCGTTAAGCTTCACCCATCACTACAATTTTAAATCAATTACAGTATTGGATTGTGCGTTAGGTTATGTTCAAATTTGTTTTAAACAATCAGAGCGTTGCTTTAAATTATTTTTCATGTTGTAAAAAAATCCACGAAATGGGGAAGTATATTGTATTTTTTTTATTTTATTAAGAATGTATTCAAAATTGATATTCTATATTGTATTTCACTCAAAGATACCTAGATTTCTCAAAAAATGAAATTTTCTAAAATAATGACGTCACAGAAGTTCACGGAGATCGTATAGTCTACTTTAAGCAGGTGCGCGCTGGATTCACACGGCAACAGGAAATTTTAAAAATGACATCCACTTGTTTTGACGTTTATAAGCAGTGACAGTTCTGTGTTGTGATTATTATAGTTTTGTTGTTTTTCTTGCACAAACGACTGGTTCTACTTATTTCATTTAGTGTATGATTGTATTCAATATTAAAAATTAAGTATCGTATACTAGTTTTGAAAACAAATACAATTCCAATTCGATCTAAAAACTCATAACCTCACTCCGCGAAAACGTAAACAAACCCAACGAGACCTATGCAGCAGTATGTAGTATATTGCCTCAACATACGTTCAACAAGTCAGGTTTCACTATCCTTTCTAAGCATGTGCATAAGTCACTTGTGACGTCACAAAAGTTCGTTGATATCGGCACATAATTTTAACTTTCAATTACATTTTAAGTTATAATTATTCATATATTTACGATTAAAAAATATTTCACATGTAATTTCAATCACGCTAAACTTCCCCATTGTATGGCTGTTAAGCGTGCTAATTTTTTAAGTTTCTGTTGCTCAGATTACCTTAACTATCGCCCACTTGATTTATCGCTCATTTGTCCGTCATCTATTTGTCGCGTACCGATAAGTGTTTACCGAAATGTCGATTTTGCAAGAACAAATGTTGTATGACTGATATTTCGAGCATTTGTTAACACCGAATTTACAAAGTCGAGAAATTTGCCCACAATAACATAACCTAACGCACCAAACTCACATCCCAGAAGCCTGGTTTATAAATTGCACAGAATAGAAAAAGGAATGGAATAGAATAGGAATAGAAATTTTTAAGATGATTTATAGATTGCATTGAAAAGAATAGTTTGGAATAGAATAAAATCACTTTTACACTAAATTAACTAATTTATTGTTTATTTTTTTCTTTTACTAATTTCATTTAGAACCGAGTAAATAATATCATTGTTTGTTTTTGCTAAAAAAAACATAGTATTTCTGCAGAAAATTTGTTGTCCACAGTAAGTTTCTAGGTTAGGGGATGCGCCAAAAGCAACGAAGTCACACCAGTCACACGAATATTATCAGAGCAAACCGAATGGTATAAAATAGAATAAGAAATAAAATTTGCTAATTTCCTATTCTATTCCATTCCAGAGCAAACCGAATGGTATAAAATAGAATAAGAAATAAAATTTGCTAATTTCCTATTCTATTCCATTCTGTGCAATTATAAAAGGTTCCATGCAGTTACATTGGTTTATATTTCTATTCCCCGTGCTATTCTGTTCTATTTTATTCCATTCCATTATATTACATTACATTATATGTAATCTATAAATCAGGCTTAAAACTTGGGCAGTTAAACTGATTGTTGAATTAAGTTAAGTGTTGTCAAAACCAAAACGAATTTGAAGAGTTCACAAACATGCCGCTTGATGGTTATAGGTTAATTTCAGTAGCGAATTAACATTGCATAACAATTTCAAACTACGTATACGTATAAAATAACCTAACTACGAACATTACATATTGTAATTAAATATTTCTTCAATGCACTAATACAGATGTATCAGCTATTAACGAAAATACGTGTTTTATATTTCGAACAAGTCAACAGGAAACCATAATGCTTAAAGCAAGATCGATGTCGATGTTTACACATAAGATAATTATAGCTTTGTTTTTGTTTCCAATCGATGATTATCGTTCACTGGGACCTTCAACTTGCTACTCGTACGTCCATGCCATCGTGGGTATAACAATTGTTCTGCAAACTATAATGTAATATGTACGAGTACAAGTACGTTGAGTAATATTATCATATAGCAATCTACTTCCATTAATTCATCTATACATAGTTCGGGATCGAAACGTATTAATGCAGCTTATAGTACATAGGTAATCTGTGTTCCTGTGCAACAATAAGCTTTGATAACCGAACTACACATAATCACTTTGTGATCATGAAATATTGTAAATACACAACATATTAAGCCAAGGACAAAACAATCAGTGTGACGTGACGTACCTACCTAACTCTTGTACCAAAAATATCGTTTAATGGAAATTGTCAACTATTTTTATGAATAAACACTCGTTACAGAAAGCTATTCAAGCACTCGGTCATTCACCCACTTGTCTCAGCGACTCGTGTCCAAATTTCTAACTCGTGCTAGAATCGGTTGCCAAGTGAAAGTTTCAACACAAAATTTATTTAATTTATTTTTTAAATTAAATTCATAAGGAATTATATTTCCTATTAAACTCATATCATCTTAGGAAAAAAATATAATTTTATATTTTTATTTTTCATAATCATTTGAGATTTTATGTTCAAGTTTAGTAATTGTAGTAGTGTTTCATTGTACACATCAGTCACATCAGGGTTATCTTGTTACACGTTTTTATTTTTGTAATTAACATCTTTACTCGTTTTATCAATATGTTTAATCATTATTTAAAAGCAACATCCAACTGGATGATTATAATATTCTTCTTTGAATTCAATGCTTTCCTTATTTGTAAACCTGTAAATTTTTCTTCTCTATCTCTTGTGAGATGTCCATACCTATAATAATACTGCATTTTAGATAAGAGATGTAGAATTAATTTAAAAATTCAATCATTTTCATATTTAGGTTTGAAAAAATAATCTATTAAGAATGTATGCAATTAATACAAAATATCTCGTTAATTATTTTTGCTTAATATTAATAATAATCTTACCATATGTGATTAATTAATTAATTATTGCATTTATTAATTTTGTAAGGCAAAATTTCATACGTAGTATTTAACTGTAAGTTAACATATTTATATGCCATTGAAACTGACGGATAATTTTTTGCCGATTTTATCTGACAGTTTACGTTAACTTTTGTTCAAAAGTTATCTGCCAGTTAAATTATTTAACCTTGCATTGATAAACCGGCCCTTATAGTATATTTAAAATAGTAAAACTTTTATATGAACCATTTTTTTCTATTATAATAAAATAAAGGCGGGGGGGGGGGACGTCTTCCCAGACTCACCCTGTATAGGTGACACTGAAAAACGGGCCACTCAAAATAACTTTCTTATTTAGAATTTTTTTTTTAAAACTCTTTATATATTTTTAAACTAGGCATAGAGAATCACAAATCATGATATTTGGCACGATAGTAGCGCCTTCCGGTTCAACCGGAAGTGATATTAACTTGCATATTTCAAATGAGACATTCTATGTATTTGTATTTTTATATATTTGGAAATTACGAATTCAACGATATGCTTGAAGTGAATTTGTATTGAGAAAATAAATTACAAAAAAGTAAGAGAAAATTATGAATAATTAACCTGGTAAGCCATATCAGGTAGGCTGTGTTAATAAATTCATTATTTTTTTGCAACAGCTTATGGAATCTTACAAAAATAACTATTTAAGCAATTAACTTAATATTACCTAATATTATTTAAATTTCTTCATAGCTTGCCTGGTATCAAATATGTAAAGAGAATTATAAAATAATTATAAATAAAAAAGTTATTTTAAGTGGCCCGTTTTTCAGTGTCACCCTATATATATCCTCAAAAAGGTATACTCTTTTTTACACCCCGAATAAAATTGGTACTGTATATTACAACTTTTATTATTTAACAAACATTGAAAAGTAATAATGAAAACGCTACAGACTAATACTATTCAAAAGCAAGTGAAAAATATTATATATGAGTATATCCATAGAAGAAATTAGTTCCTTACGGAGGTAAGTATATAGCTCGGTACATAGTATGAAGAATGTTGCTACATTTTACCAATTTTTAAAAACATGGTTTATTTCAAATTTTAAATCGAAAATCTATAAAATAGAATAATAATGTTAATATTTTTTTACAAATCTGTTTTCATTGAATTTCTCTATTTTTACAAATTTACTACACCAATTATAAAGCTATTGATCAATGTTTTTATTTGTTAACTTGTTATATCTATTTTAAAAAATAAAAATATTCAATTTATAGCTATACATATACGTAGTTACAAAAATAGAATTTGCAATACATATCATACAATCACATATAAATAATTTGCAAAACAGGAGAAGCGTAAAACGGGAATAAACAAAAAGCAATATTTTTGATATCCATGTTTTGCGGCATATGTATCACACTCATAAATTTCGCATTTTTACGCATGCTGGAGGAATTTCCGCCTAGTTCTCGTTCGCTCAGGGGTTGGCGATGGTCCGGCAGACATTTCTTTCAAATTAAACTGACGGGTCACATTATTTGTGGACTAACTTTTCATTCTTCTCTGCTTACATTTGTGGCTAGATAGATTTATGAACTGAATTTTTATTCTTCGCTAGTCTAAAGCAATAAAATGTTACACTCGAGGTACTTCTTCATCTGCGTATTAAAAGATAAAAGAAATAAGAATCACTGTTCTTGTAACAATAATTTTAAAATGTTGAAGATTTATTATTATAAAAAATATAGATTTTAATAAGAGAGATACTTTGATTATTGCCCTGTTACTGAATTAACCAATCGCTTACTAACCAATAGAATAAATAACTATTACTTCTGCATAAAGTATATCGGCATAAGTATGAATGGCGTCATGTAAAAAAAAATGCTCCTTTTTTGTTTAAATCTAACAAGCATAGTATAATTTGTTCTGTATGATTAAATTATTTTTATTTACATTTTTTGTTGTATAAAATTGTTGAAAGCATATTTTTAAAAAGTTGCAAAAACCAGCTATGTTGTGACATCAGCGGTTTAGAACTTCAAGTTCAGACTCAATTTCATAGAGACTCCTCATACGCACTCAAGAACACAGAATTTCTAAACAAAAAATCTGTTGTGGCCAGCACAATACCTCTCGCCAATTTCATTTCATGTTGCATAGAGCGCGAGCAGTTATGTGACTTTGTTGGCCTTGGCAAGCAGATATGCAGCCCATGTCAGAATGACAGCTAGTAATGTACATAGGTGTTAAGTATCTTAAGTTTTCATTCAAAACATTATGATTTTGCAAATCCATGTGGATTTTTTCCTCGACAAGTATATTCCATACTATGACAAATAAACGTCAGAATATTTTAAAATTTTGAATGAAAAGTTATGACAAGTGTGACATGCATATAACTACTAGACGTCATTCTGACACTGATCCTCATATCTGCTTGCCAAGGCCAACAAAGACACATGACTGCTCTTGCCGTATAAATAACAAATTTAACATTTCTTGTACACACAAATAATAGAAATTTTATCTCTTCTTTCGTTCTATGAGAAATTTTGTCCTACTATTCGAATATGTTCAAAATTCTTCAAATTCATTGACGGTATTAGCGGTATTTCTTAAGGATATATGTAATATTCCCATACCTATAATTAAATACATATATAATTAATAACACAATAATATATATTAAATGTACTTGTACGTCCCAGAAAAATCTTCCAGTAATGTTGATGCTGATTTTTGACACTCACATTTTGCATTTATCTGTCAATTACAAACATTTAAATATCTTAACTGTTTATTGGGCAACGAGATTTATTACAACAGATTATTTTACATTATTATATCCTATATCTCCAAACCTATACGTGATATAACAAAAAATTTAAATGTGTCAGATTGAGAATTTAATTATCTTTAATATTTGTAGTAACAATTTTTCAAAAAATAATATATAGAATTTTTTTTAGAAACTACCACTTCCGGTTGTCCAATTGTTACCAGAACCTATTCAACTCTTCCCATTACTGTTATATTGAGGAATCCGTAGTCAAACAGGTCCTTAGTCTTATAGAATTTGAGAAATCGTACCTCGAACAACCTAACACACACACATTCACACACACATACACACACACATCATTGTAAAAATGTTAAAATCGGATTCTCTGGACCTTAAATCGTGCTTATTCAATAAAATCTGGAGATACGATTTTTAGCATGAATCCAATACCTCTCTTAGCAAGAGGTAAAAAAACATTTACACTATAAATTGAAAATAACATATCTAATATTTGAAAGCAATGCTGTAAGTAATATATTCATATAACATCATTCTCTTCCTTTTATAAATACAATTTTCATTTGGCCTGAAGTTATCCACGCGTCACATCAGCTGTGCTTCTTTGTAAAGGTTTGAGATTACACGCTGGAAGTTTGTTTAGCTATAGAAACGCACGCGAGACATTGAATTGAATATATTTTCGCTAGTACTTTGGCACGATGGCACAAACAACGTTTCACCGATATGTCTACTGTCGTAAATTTCAGGTTATCTTTAAATGTCACTTTGACGTTTAGAACCTATTGTGAAAATCAAAATGGCCGTTGATAAACTGTATACGTCACTAGGCAAGGGACGAGGCGGGAGAAATCAGCCGCGTTTTGAGCAATGTTATTTTTATTTGAATTTTTTTCATTATTAAATAGTAAAAAATACGGGTTCAGTCAATAGAGGTTTTTACCCTGTGGGGTAGAAACGATTTTAACATATGCACGCCTATTCATAAACAAAAATTTAAACAGTGTTTAAGCTAAACACTGTTTAATTTTGACATTTCGTTCATTTTTGTATTCAGAGACTACTTTTTTAGACAGTGTTTAAATATTTAAACACTGTTTAAATTTACACAGTGTTTATCCTTAGTAACCCTGTTTAAACGCTTTTTTCTCATTCATAGACACGTTTTCATCGTAGTCATCGTAACTAAACAGCAATTTAAACATACAAATTTAAACAAGGTGTAGGGGTAGTTTATATTTGTCAAAATGAGTGACATTGACGAAGTTTTTGAAAATATTGAAGAAGTTAGAGAGATAAATGAATATGAACGTTCACGAATTCAATTATATTTAAATAGGAAAGATCTGTTTCGAAATTATACTGATGTAGACTTCAGAGAAAAAATATAGATTTTCAAAATTTGGCGTAAATTTTATATGTGATGTAATAAGAAATAAAGCCGACTACATTTAGAGAAAGACCTGTAAGTACAGAACTGCAAGTACTCTCAGTTCTGCGATACTTTGGAAGAGGTCAGTTTCAAGATGATGCGGGAGACCTGCATAGATTTTCTCAACCAACAATTACGCGTATCATTAGAAAAGTATGTAGCGCATTGGCAGGTAAACGTGAGAGGTTTATTAAATTTCCTATTTCACGGCAAGACCAAGAAAGAGACATGCGTAACTTTTATAATATTGAGGGTTGTTCATCCATTGTCGGTGCAATAGATTGTACGCATATAAAAATAAAGAAGCCAGTAGGACCAAATGCTGCACTGTATATTAACCGAAAAGGCTACTACAGTATAAATGTGCAGGCTATTTGTTCTAGTAACTGCAAATTTACAAACATAGTGGCTCGGTGGAGGGGTAGCGCGCACGATTCTCGTATTTGGAATGAATGCGTATTACGCAGAAAATTTGAAAATGGGGAAGTAGAAGGAATTTTATTAGGCGACAGTGGTTATGCATGTACACATTATTTATTGACACCGGTGTTGCAGCCAACATCAGCAGCACAAGAGAGGTATAACACAGCGCATATACGCACAAGAAATTTAATAGAACGAACATTTAGCCAGTGGAAATCAAGATTTAGAATTTTAAATAGAGGGTTTACAATTTCATTGGATACATCAAAAATTGCAATTGTTGCTTTGGCAGTATTACATAATATAGCCAAATTACTGAATGAAGAAGAGCAGTGGAATGATGAAGAACCCTTAGATGTAAATCATATTAGAAATGCTCCCCAACAAACAAATTTAAGAGGCGATATTTTTAGATCACAATATATTAATTTAAAATGTAATTAATATTAGAAATAAATGGTATTATTTAACGATTTATGAATGATTTTATTTCTTTAAGTTACATATTTTTAAAAATAAATATTATGTTTATTTAAATTAGTTTACATTTTAAATTCTTTTTCTATTTTTAGTTCCCAATATTTTCTTTGCGTCTGAAGCAATTTTATTTCCTCTTCATGTTTCCTTTCTTCATACCTTAATCTAACTTCATGAAGTTCCTTGGTAAAATTCATATTTTCTTCAATTTTGTTAACATTCCACTCCAATAATTTTGATTCATACTCCGAGAGGTCTTAACATTTCCGTTTTTTTTTTACTACCCGTTCCCTGCGGTGGTTCATTTGCACTGTAATTATCTATTAAATTTATGTCATTATTTATTTCCAAATATGAGGTCGGTTCGCAATTTTCGTGTTCTTCATTACTAGAATTTACTATTAAATTTATAGTAGTGTCCGAAATCGTGTCATTGTTTGTCAGTGTATTAGTCAGGGGTTCGTTGTCTATATCGTCCATTTTATCGTCATCATAATGATTTATGTTTTTTGTAAATTGGTCTTTTAATATGTCATAAATTTGCCAGTCAATTTCTGTGGTCTCGTCCGTCGATGTACCGCCACCGGTTTTTTTCTTATTATTTTTATCCTAAAATTTAATTATTAGGAATAGCACATTTGTAAATGTAAATTCTGTATTACATACTTTATTCCCTCTTCTAATTGCTCCTGTTTTAATTCTCCTCCACTCGTCCTTAATTTGTCCCAGTGTCCGTTTTTGACCAAATTTAGATGAAAATTTTTGATATATTAAGTCCCAGCATGAATTTTTCTTTTTATTTATATAACTCCCCACATTTTTATCTTTAATTATCAATACTTTATCTTTGCACAATGAGGTGTTGCACGAATTTTTTTTCTTTGCTTTAATCGAAAGAATAAGAAAAAATATTTTACCCGTATTTTTTTATTTTGTTCATATTGCTCTCTATTCATGAGAAAAATGTCGATGAAAATATAATGTTTAAATTTCCCGCTCTCCTTCGCGGGTGACGAAACTAAGTCACTAACCAATGAGGGTGTGGCTTACATTTGCCGCTAACGGAATTTAAATGAGTGACAGTCGTGACAGCTGTCAACTATTACAACTGATTTTTGTATTTGGAAATAATCAAACATAGTTGTAAAAAAGTGTTTTGTGCCAAGATGCTCAAATAAAACTGATAATAGTGAAAACATATTTCTAGTAGTGCCTCAAAACGAAGAAAGAAGACTGTAATGGTTGTCATTAAAGCAATTATTGACGTTGATATTTTTGTTTTTTTTTTTCATCATCTTATCAGTTCTATCATTGGTTAGTAACTTTTAAACCTCACAGGCAGAGTAATTTGGCGCCAATTCAAAAAGTATACTTTCAAATTGCTACTGCACTTAATATATACAGAAATATGAACAGAAAATCATATTTAATAATACTGTAGAAGGTACTTATTTGAATTTCAGAAGAAAAAAGATATGTTAATTTTTTTTGCAACACCTCATTCCAATAAAAAGTTTTTTCTTCCGTTTTCCAATTTTCAGACCGTTTCCTTTTTTTAGCAACATCCATTTCAAATTTCAACATGTAGCTGTCAAATTGTGACATATATAATAATTGAATCTGTGTCCCAATTCGTAATATTGCAGTCTTGATTTTTTAAACAGTGTTTATTTTAAACACTGTTTAAATATTTAGTTACCATGTTTCTGAATGAATAAAATTTTAATAAACGTTGTCTATTTTAAACAGTGTTTAATTTAAACACTGTTTAAATTTTTGTTTATGAATAGGCGTGATGTTGTTTAGATCGAGACGGGGATGTAAAATTCAAGATTTCGACCTTGGGGAGGATCACGACGAGCCGCCATCTTGGGTTTTTAGCCATTCTATTGAAAACAGTAGTCCGTATGAAAATTTTACAAGAATACAAAATTAAAGCTCGTAATTTTTTGTACAAAAAAGGTTTCTTACATTTTTTGCCTAGGTTGAACTCTCAATGAGATATCAAAAAATAGTTAATAGTTAACAATTTATATATATATATATATATATATATATATATATATATATATATATATATATATATATATATATAATTAAATACGAGTATAATGCGAACAGACAACAGACGGAACGTTACTTTATTTTATTCTAAGATAATAAACATGAGGATTAAAGCACATAACTTGAATATTTGCCATAGGTATATCAAAATAATTGTTCTGAAGGTAGCATAAAAATACAGACGTTATTAATAAGAAAATATCAAACAATAATACATAGAAGTATATTTATTAATAACGTATTATTTTTCTGAACCCAATAAACCATTGAACAAACCACGGATGTTACGAATCATAACAGGCCTTAGATGTCTTAAAGTGACATCTGCGGCAGTTGTGATACTCATAATAATCCTAGATATGTTCATATTATGCTAATAGCTATTATACAAATTTCCATAGGTTCAATTTTTTACAAAAACTTTTTAAATTTACGAAAATATATCAAGAATTCTATTTTGGAAACAAATCTTCAATAATTATTCACTTTTTGAATTTACATACAATAACTAAATACATATAAAAATCAATTGATATAATAATTATCAGTTTCTAATATAACAAAAATTATTCTTGTTCTGCAACATAATATATGCAATAAACTTTTATTTTTCCCGTAAAATAAAACTGACTGATCTATTAGTTACTTTTTGTAAACACCATACTCATATTACAAAAAAGAAGAAGTGGTTTGGACTTTAAAATACAAGTTCCTAGTTTCATATTCGGTTCAAGAACCTAGTAGACGCGCGCCGTGTAGCAGATACCCAGTTTCCAAGCAATCCCTTGATTAGAAACACAGGCACACAAATGGTTGCCAACATCGCCATTAAAAGAGGATTAACTACGTTAATTCAGCTTTTGCTATCCAAACAGAGCTCGCCTCATCTTTGAATTTTCAGCCGTTCCCATAGCCAGCATTTAATCGCTCCTTCCGCCCTTTACCGATTAAGTACATGTAGCTACCGCAGCAACTAATGGCGCTACGATGCTGCTTGCTATAACCTAACCTAACCTCACTTCGAAACAACTTGGTGTAAATGCAGTTTGCAGCTTTTTCCTGTTGCCATTAGTGTGTGGCTTATTCGCTGCTAGTTGGTACTTTTCACTTTCGTAATACAAAGAAAACCTTAGTTTAAAGCACTTAAACTTGACTATTGTCACTGTAGGAGCTGAATCGGTCTAGAATTTATTATGTTAACTAGTTCACCCTTTCTTTCTGACAACTAATTTACTAAATAAAGCTAAAATGAAATACCTAAATGTTCAATGAAATATAAATTAACAGGAATTTCCACCATTATTACCAATATTAGAAATTTATAAAAAATATTAAAGGAGAAAGGAAAAAATGTAAACGACAATTTTTTTTTTATTTCCCCAATATTATTTTACAATCTGTCTATTTTGACAATAAGTAAATATTATAACAATTAGAAAATATCATGTAGCGTAAATGTCCAGTGACATTCACACTCTGTACAATTTGTTTTACATTTATGTTATGTATTGAATTTAAAGGGTAACTCTAATGGTTTGTGTCGTTTGAGTCTATAGTTGGTCGTACTGTTGTCCAGTAGGTTCACTGCACTGTGATTAGGATGCACTTCTAGTCTTTTTAGGTACTTTGCACTACACTTATTAACAAAAAAATAAAACAAAATTTAAAAATTGTCGTCTGCAAAAAAAATGTAGCACATTTTAAAGCCAATGGGAGACCATTTAAAATACCTAACATCCCTGTTGTCAACGAAGTATAAATGTAAAATTATTTCGATATACAAACAAGATATTTTTAAATAACTCACTTAAAATTAATAATTAATTTAACCTAATCTACCATAGTCTAACCTTTTTACCTCTCGCTAAGAGAGGTATTGGATTCATGCTAAAAATCGCATATCCAGATTTTATTGAATAAGCACGATTTATTACCTCTCGCTAAGAGAGGTATTGGATTCATGCTAAAAATCGCATATCCAGATTTTATTGAATAAGCACGATTTAAGGTCCATAGAATCCGATTTTAACATTTTTATAATGATGTCTGTGTGTGTGTGTGTGGATGTGTGTGTGTGTGTGTGGATGTGTGTGTGTATGTGTGAGGTTGTTGGAGACACGATTTCTCAAATTCTATAAGACTAAAGACCTGTTTGACTAAGGATTCCTCAATCTAACATTAATGGAAAGAGTTGAATAGATTCTGGTAACAATTGGACAAACGGAAGTGATAGTTTCTAAAAAAAAATTTTCTAAATATAATTTCTTGAAAATTTGTTACTACAAATATTAAAGATAATTAAATTCTCAATCTGACACCTTTAATTTTTTTGTTATATCTCGTATAGGTTTGGAGATATAGTATATAATAATATAGAATAATCTGTTGTAATAAATCTCGTTGCCCGAAAAACAGTTGCGATATTTAAATTTTTGTAATTGAGAAATAAATGAAAAATGTCAGTGTCCGATTTTTATGGGAGGTTTGAGTACATTTAATATATATTATTGTATTATTAATTAATTATGTATTTAAATTACAGGTGTGTTAATATTACATATATCCTTAAGAAATACCGCTAATACCGTCAACGAATTTGAAGAATTTTGAACATGTTAGAATAGTAGGATAAAATTTCTCATAGAACGAAAGAAGAGAAACAATTTCAATTATTTGTGTGTACCTATAGGGCGCGAGCAGTCATGTGACTTTGTAGGCCTTCGCAAGCTGATATGAGGATGCGTGTCAGAATGACGGCTAGTAGTTATTTACATAGATGTCACAATTGTCATATGTCATAATTTTTCATTCAAAATTTCAAAATATTCTGATGTTTATTTGTCATCCATTAGTATGGAATATACTTGTCGAGGAAAATAATCCACATGGATTTGGCCCCCACAAAGTCACATAACTGCTCGCGCCCTATGCAACATAAAATGAAAATTGCGAGAGGTATTGTGCTGGCCACAACAGATTTTTATAGTAGATTTTTTGATGTATACATTCTATATTTATACATATTAACTTTATTACAAAAATCAACCTTTTAGTCCTATTTTTTTTTAGTACAAACCACGTTACTATTACAGGCAATAATTTTAGCCATTTATATATCATAAAAATGAGTATTAATATTGTAAAAAACCTCATTGCGTTTACTTAGCATTTTTATTATTAAAAATGTTAATATTTAAATTTTCTTCAAAAAATAATTAAATTATAATATTGATTGTATTAATTTGTAACTCGTATTCTCTGAAATGAATAATCCGTTTATTGCGTTTAATAGTTCATTATTATTTCAAATTTGTAAACCTATTTTAATTATATAATA
This sequence comes from Harpalus rufipes, assembly GCA_951394225.1. Lineage (NCBI taxonomy): Eukaryota > Metazoa > Arthropoda > Insecta > Coleoptera > Carabidae > Harpalus > Harpalus rufipes. Next base: position 66,687,789 of record OX596274.1, read on the forward strand.
ATTATACAGTATACAGTCAAAATATCATTAACTAGAATGTTCAATGAGTTTGCTATTCAGTAAATTTTCTGTAAATTTGAAATTGGTAAATTTATCTTTTAATTAGTATAATACCTACTGCATTTTCAGTATAATTATTACACTCAATTATAATATTTATTAATTTTATTAATTATTCTCATATCTCTGCAATTACGGATACATATTCAAAATTTCAAAGAAGGATATCTATCTATTCATTTAAAGAAAATTATAACTTTTATTTTTTGATTAAATAATTTTTGTAAACTAAAGCAAAAAGTTTACTTTTTCTGCACGTATAGTAAAAGAGTACACTATTTACAGCTGATATACAACAAATATCTTCATTATTCTTTGTGACGAATATTCGCTTTTGTACTCACGATATGCAATGTTTTGTTCAATGTTCATTACAAACCACATTTCTTGTCAATCTATTTAGCGGCGTATTAAATGGCGGGCGCGCCCTAGGCCCCGACCCCCGACTTCTGAAGGGCCCCGCAAAACCTAAGTTTTACACTTTTTTCTAATGACACCAAGTTTGGTTTCATATGTCCAATTAGATTTGAAAGCAACTTTTGCAAACGTGGAAATTATTTTGAAAAGTTTGTTAACTACGCCAATTTCAAACGTATCGGGGCAACGTTTATTTTCTTATTTAAAAAGAGTAAAAAATTATTAAAGAAATTTAAGGTCAAAGGAAAGACTAAATAATATGGCTATTTTATATATAGAGAGCGATTTACTTAAAATTATTAATTGTGATGAAATAGTGAATAAGTTTTCAAAACGAAAAGCAATAAAAAAAATCTGATGTGGCGAACATAAAACCTCCCACCATTTAATTTTTATTAATTTAAATACATATTTACACGTACTTATGCTGGGAACTGTATTAAGTTCCTTTCCATATAATTATTGCTCTATTTACTATTTTCTTTTTAAAACGTTACTGTTATTAAATAGAAATGATTAGTTTTTTTGATAGTGACATATATCTGTCAGTAACATACATTTGAGATCTGTGTAACCAAGGAGTTATGTCTAAAGCGTAGGCTACAGGATTTAAATTATAGATAATTGTATCAATTTACCCATAAAATATATAGAAAAAGTATTAATGCAAACCTGTAGAATATTGAATAACGTTTAATTTTATAATAACATAAATCTCGAAAAAATAATATGTAATAGCTATTTGTGTATTAAGAGCGCAAAAAAGGACATTGTCGATTGAGAGGTTGTTGCCGCGCGACGCAGGAGCGTGGCATTCTCTCAAAATCGACAATGTCCATTTGCGCTCGAAACACACACAAGATTTTTTCTACAGTCGCTACCTAAAAAATAATAAGATGTACATTTTGTACTTCCACTACTACTCAATAAGGATTAATATAAAGAAAAAACGTCTTTTATATTTAATTTTAATTTATCGTTATTTCCCATTCTTCTTGACCTATTGCTTCAATCTATTCTAAACATTTTATATTTTCGTTTTTGTAAATGAATGCCCTATTTTATTTTCACAATAGTGCTTTTTTTTGGTTATGTAACATACCGACAGAGCAGTTATATGTCAGATTGTTTTGTAAAGGTGGTAAATGTGTCACTACAGTGCCATTAGTTCCTGACTAAACGTTTTCATTAAGAATGACATTTCTCAACATTGTGTATACTTAGAAATTTGGACAGCGAGCGTTTTTTCTAGCTAGAGCGGCAAAGTGACATTTTGCGTTGACAAAAGAGAGCGCAAATGGCTACTTTCTATGTAGACTGTAGAAAATAGCTATTTGTGTATTAAGAGCGAAAAGTAGGACATTGTCGATTGAGAGGTTGTTGCCGCGCGACGCAGGAGCGCGGCATTCCCTCGAAATCGACAATGTCCATTTGCGCTCGAAACACACACAAGATTTTTTTACAGTCGCTACCATAACAAAAAATAATAAAATGTACACTGTGTACTTACACTACTACTCAATTAATAAGGGTTAATATAAAGAAAAAACGTCTTTTATATTTAATTTTAATTTATCGTTATTTCCCATTCTTCTTGACATATTGCTTCAATCTAATCTAAACATTTTATACTTTCGTTTTTGTAAATGAATGCCCTATTTTATTTTCACAATAGTGCGGCATTTTTTTTGGTTATGCAACATACCGACAGAGCAGTTATATGTCAGATTGATTTGTAAAGGTGGTAAATGTGTCACTACAGTGCCATTAGTTCCTGACTAAACGTTTCCATTAAGAAGTGACATTTCTCAACCATTGTTATAGTTAGAAATTTGGACAGCGAGCGTTTTTTCTACTTTGTCGCGCTAGAGCGGCAAAGTGACATTTTGCGTTGACAAAAGAGAGCGTAAATGGCTACTTTCTATGTAGACTGTAGAAAAAGGTATTTTTCATCAAACGTCATAAAAGTAGCAGCTTTTGTGACTTGATACACAAGGTAGAAATAAAATAAACAAATATCCATAGAAACTGTACAGAATCAACGAATAAGAAGTAACTTGTATAAAAGAAACCTGTAATATCGCCCTAAATGTCACTATAACACACTAGGTAACCTAAGAATAAAGTTACTAAATACCATCAATAGCTGTCAAATTTAAATAAATAACCTATGAATTGAAATATAAACAGAGTTTACTTTTGAAGAAATAGCATATTAAAGAATAGCAGACTTACATTATTACAATTACAGGGACGGTAATGAACATACTTAGATTTAAATTGATAAGAAAAGTTTATATTTTTTGCAGTGATTCCTGGACATATCTTTCAGCCACACAGTTAGATTTCCAGCTAATTGAACAACTTCAGGGGGCGTACATTATAATACACTATAATACTTCCGACATAATTGCACACAAGGAGGATATAAAATTGCACAGTTTTTCTTTTATTTATTTAAACGTCAAAACGTGAAAATTTTCACTTCAATGTTTATAACAAGAAGTGAACAAATAAGTATCCATAGCTATAGGGCAATTGAAATCGCAAACGTAATTTACGTAAAATGTAACGTCAGTAGTAGATATTTTTCTTTAAATATCTACGTTTGAAGAAAAAATATAATGTGTCATTCGGAGAAAAACTGGGAAATATTCACAGTAAAAATCAAATGTAGGTTTCATTAAAATTTTGTTTAAACCTCGTACAAAGCGACATAAAAATTATTTTCCTATGAAGTTGAATAAACAATAAAAATATTTGATACATTATATTTCATTGTTCAAAACTTTAAAAGATATGTAATTTTTTTTATGTGGCCAGCACATGTTTTATTTTCTTCTTCCACCCATTTCTGTTTTGCGTGTCTTCCTCATTTAGTTCCTTTTCTCTCAAGTCTTCCGCAATACAGTCATTCCATCTTATCTTTGGTCTTCCTCTGTTTCTTCAACCTTCTATTACTGACCTATTCATTTTTCCAATATATTCTTCATCTCTCGTCATGATATGTTCAAATCAATGTAATCGTCTCTCTTGTATCTTTATATACACTTCTTACTTTTCATTGATACTGACATCTGCCAATTTGAATTATCTGAATATATTAGCAGTTTCCATGGTTAGCATAGCTGGCTGATTTATGAAATTTAATATCTTTATAATTCTTTAAGTCTATATCTATTGAATATGAATTATAAAAAGCAATCAAATCGTATAGAGAATAATATATTCTTTAAATTATAATAACGTTAAATGTCAATAAATGATATTTAACTGCGTTAGAAAAACTGTAAAAAAAATCAAATGAGGGTACTTCTGGTTGACTAATTATAACCAAAATTTAATCACCTCTTCTTCTGGATATAAACTTGAGGAATCCAAAAAATTATAATTTTTGGAATCGTGGTATTGCAGTTATGCGATCCGAAACTTTCGTCACAAAGATACACAGACACACTCACACAAACACACACATAAACACACACACACACACATATATACACACACACACACACACACACACACACACACACACACACACATACATACAGATAATAATCGTAAAAATGGTAAAATCGTATTATATGGACCATATAATACGATTTTACCATTTTAAAAAACGTGCTTATTCACTAAAAACTCATCATTGAATTTTTTGACCAAAGACAATACCTTCATTACCTAAAGGTGACGGAAGGTAAAAAGAACAAGAAAAATACCAAAAACAATTTTTTGTGATTATCTAATAGCCTGAGTGGCAGGGATCGTAAACTAAACCTGAATCGAAAACCGGAATTAACTCGAATTTTTGATGAACCTGAGCCCGCACTGAACCTTTATTTGTCAAAGTCAATGAACCTGAATCGAATTTAAATCGTTTTAAATTCAGATTCTGTTCAGATCAGTTAATTAATAATTAAGAAAAAAAAATTAATATGATTTTAAATTTAATAAATATAGTTACCTTTTTGTGCTTGTAATTATTTACTGCTCTAAACCGAAATTCAAACCCGGACCCAAAACTGATAAACCATTATAATTTTCATTTCCTTGAACCGAAACTGTACCTACCTGAATCGTCATTATTTTCTGAACCTGAACAATAAATACATTTCGGTTCAGGGGCCTGCTGAGAGGTACAATGGGGTGCTCCACTATTTATTTTTTCTATTTTTCATGAAACTTCATCTAAACTGAAAGCGATTTGTAATTTTACAAAGTATTTATTGGTATTCGTTAAGCCATACTTTTTTTTAAATTTTCTGTAATGTAGAGATGATTTTGTTCTTCGCAATGTCTCAGTCGCATTTCGCATTAACGTATTTAAGTCGTAAGTCCTTGCCCTTGTGCTTATGGTTTCCAAGATCCCAACGGGGCCAGCTGAAATTGTAACAAACTATAACAGACTCTGCTTTTAATTTGAAACATGAACAATATCATTCATGAATCAATAAAAAACCAATATAGATATCATAGCGTTTCAACTAGTCACCCTCTCGGGACATGCTATGACTGCACAGCTTCACTCTTTTTTAGCAGAAACACCCTCACGTGATCTTCGAAGCGCGGACGAAGGCAAACAAGGGGTGTGCGAACACAGGGAACTTGGAATGGAGGATGAAGAACAACCGGAGGCAGAAGCACCTATCGGGCATGGACGACACGGAGGCGACACCGCGGTCCAAACGAGACGTACGAGAGGCAACCAAGTACATCGAGACAGCCATAGTCATCGACAAGGCGATGTTTGAGAAGAGAAATGGAAGCACGAGAGCAGAGGTGGTCCACGACGCTATACAGGTTGCTAACATCGCTGACCTGGTGAGTAGAACTACATATCTTCGTAGTGATAATAGGCAGGACCGACTGTAATCATGTGTAAAAAGACTTAAGGTTTATCTTCATATTCCACGATTGGTAAATAACGTCAAATTTGCGCACAATAGAAATACAATACTCGTATTTTAAACAGTATTTTATTCAAACAATAATTGTTTATTGATTCTTGCAATATTCAAATATTCATAACGTTACTTTATAAAAAAAAAATAAGTACATTTATGTTATAAAAAAAATATTTTTAGACTCTGCGATAATATCTTCTACATCGATCCGTAAAATATCAAGCAGGCCCTTTTTGTAATACTGTCTTTACTCATATCGAATACCTTTTCTAATTAAATTTGATAGAAGCCAAGAAAATAATTACTATACTTTTTACCTCCACTACTCTATATCTGAATATGTATTCCCTCATCAATACATCCAGTCAAGCAGCTTTTTCTCTTATAAAATAATGTTAATGTTTCTTCATTTAATAAAAAAATTCAAACTATAAGCCAAAGTATAAACTTTTGAAGTTATCTTCAAGGGGTTAAGTGTTATGTTACAATACAAAATCGGATATACCTTTTCAAATGACCTGATATTATTCCGCAAAACGAATTTATATCATGTACATATATTAAACTAGTACAGTAGTTTTTAAAACTCTTTTGTATTTAATTTTAATTGTACATTTTATTATTTTTAAATTAAACTAAATTTTACATTTCCATTCTTCCGAAATTAATATTGCACTACCTATAAAAATAATGTTACATTTATATGTACTATTATACATATAGTGGTTGAAAGCGTAAATATATTCCCCATGGATATAAAAATTTGCCTTTACGCTGCTATTACGAAACCTTCGTTTAGCTAATTTTAATCTTAAATTTGCGGTAAAATGCTGACTCGCCCCGTCAACATAATTTGAAGCACAATTTAAAGATGAAGTAAAAGAACATTTCAAATTTGTATCCAGCTGCTAACAAGCTACAAAATTAAACATTAATATTACTAATTATAAAATGTCTGATCTTTTAATTTTCGCTTCTATCAAATTAGCGAACATAAAAGAAATGACCGTTGATCCTTGATACGCCGAATAATTTATTCTATTTGAGTTTCTCTCATTTATTCCGTCTTTAAATTAAAATTCGCTTGCAGAATATTTTCGTAATCGCCTGAATGTTTCTTATCTCGTTTCTCATATATTTTCTTAGAATTTAATTGCTGGTTCGTTTCAGTATTTCCGTACCCTGAACACCCGGGTCTCGGTGGTATACATTGAAACGTGGCAAGGGACAAATCAAGCACAAATTCTAAAGACCGAAGACATCAGCAGGTCTTTGATGAACTTCAACGACTACACATCACGAAAGCTGTTTAAAGTTGACAAAGACACCACTCAGCTACTCACGTAAGGATTTCCAGCAAAGCATGAATCTTGGTTATCTCAGATTTGTGCTTTCTCTAAGCAAACACAACCTTACATTTCAAATTAACTCATTATAAAGTTGCAGTCTTTTGATTCTTGCTCTAAGGCAAATATTAATTTTGCCTTTATTTCCAACAATTTCATTTGCCCTGCCTCTATGAATAATAACGTTATTAACTTTTTCAGTAAATTGAAATTGTAAAGTAATAGATACACACAATACATATCATTATATTAGTTTTATTCTGTTTGTATTGAACTTAAACCACTATAGAGGCAAAAAAAATAATACTATTATATTATCGTTTTTATGGAACTTTTAATATAGGAAGTAGATTAGTAATTGTACCAAAATCCATTAACAAAATATAATATCTATAACAATGAATGTATGCAAAGGTTTGTTGGAAAATATCATTATCATTATACACTTTTATTGTAAATGGGTATAAATGTAATGATTAATCATCTAAACAAATGGACAGAGTAGAAATACTTTTGGAACAATTTTAATAACAATTCTGATTCAAATTTTATTTGCAAAAATATTGCTAGATATTCAACCTCTAGTTGAAAATATTGCTACCAGTTTAATTCAAAATTGTAATACGCGCGTATAACAATGTTATCATTTCCAATTTGAATACATTATTCAAACACACGTTAATCACAAAATAACACTTTTCATTCTCTATCACGTTTTCCAAATTCGTCAAAACAGAATGATTGTATATTATCATGTTTCATAGCATGAACAATTCATAGCAGTCATCGGCAAGCTTTAACAATGCAGTAACATAAATATTTAATGATTTTTCAGGGGGGAGACGTTTCAAGGCGGCGAAGCAGGAATGGCACTACCAGAGACAGTTTGCACTAGCAAATCGGTGGGAATCAGTGTGGACATCAACACCTACGAGCCGCATCTGCTGGCCGGTACCATGGCTCACATGATTGGACATAACATCGGCATGGGCCACGACGATGGACGTAAGTCAAACGAAAATTTGTAGTTGCTCTCTTAACACTTAAAATACATGTAGAACCAAACATCAGCCCAACACAATTTTACTTTCGCTTAAAGTTTTATGTTCAGAAGAGGTATTCCACTGTCATTATTTATAACAAAAATCCATACTTGAAACACTTCAACTTCGAAGTGCAAATCATATTGAGACGAGCTCAACATTTGTATATTTTTTTACGAATTTGACTCTTCTAGAAGTTTCAATAAGAAATACAAATGTCAAGATTACAATAATCAATGAAAAAAAATTAAATATGATTGTGATGACGTCTCGTTTGGGGAAGCACGTATATTTGCGAGTCATTTTTATTTAGTATGAAACAGGGCTGGCAAAAAACCCAGTTTTTTTTTAAAAAAAAAAAGCCCGGCTCAGTGGGTTTTTTGTGTTATTGGGGTTTTTTTGGGTATAATTGGGCTTTTTTGGGCTCTAGTAGATATTTATTATAAACTTAATGTTATTACATATTTTTTATACTTTGCAATCACAATCGGCTCATTATTATACCGATAACAGTTTAACAATAAAAGTAATAATTAAACTAGTTTTGGTAACTATTTATTTTGTAAGATTGGTACTCCATGTTAAATGTCATTATGTACCCAACTTCACACTGATATAACCTCAAACATTCATACAATTTGAAATTATTTCCACCGTCAGATAATTATTTTTATTAAGAAAAGCCAATAAGAAAGTCAGTTTAAAATAATATCACAATCTGGTAAAGATAAGCTGTTACATGAAAATTTGTAAATCAACAAAATAATAAAGCGAAATAAAGAAACCAAACAAAGTACTTTATTTTCATTGCACCATGAATTAAAAATGCGATTTTCTTTTTCGTACACTGCTTTTGATTTTATAGGCAGCAAATTAATGATTGCTTCTTGAGCAATTTCTCTTATATCTGGAGGTGTACAACTCAACTCTTGTTCCTCCGCTATTTTTATACAATAGTTATTTGTATATCAAGGCCGCGAAATCACTCTTTAGCGTACCGAGAGAAAAATTGTCGCCGAGGCCGCTTGTGGCCGAGGCAAGACAATCTCGAGGACGCTAAAGGATTTCGCGGACAAGGTGTACACAATATTTTTTGTGCAACCGTTAAAAATTTTATTAATTTTAAACAGTTTCACTGTAAATTGAAAGTTGGCTTTCAAGGTAGCTATGGAATTGACATTTGATAAACAAAACAATTGTCATAGTGATTATTTACTCAATTTCGCGATCGGTTGCACAAAAAATAATTTAAAATTCAGTTTGTTTAAAACAGTTGAAATTCCAAAACGTCAAAACTACAGATAACTTTATTCGACATAGTTATCAAGTTTAAAATAAATCCCTAGAATTTCGTGGCCTATATTGCGGCTGCGAAATGCCTATTTCGCGGTCGGTTGCATAAAAAAATAATTTAAAATGCAGTTTGTTTCAAACAGTTGAAATTCTAAAACGTCAAACTACAGATAACTTTATTCGACATGGTTACCAAGTTTAAAATAAATCCCTAGAATTTAGTTTGATATTTTTCGTAAACAACATTTCAAAAATTCTATAAAATAAATGACGCAAAGTATAAAAAATCGTGTATTATACTCGTTTCATACGACGTATTGTTCCACTCGTTTCTTTGGAGCACTCCTCCCTCCGCTCCAAACAACTCGTGGAACAATTCATCGTCTTATGAAACTCGTATAATAATATACTATTTTAATACTATTATACATTACAAATTAAATATGATATTCAAAATGACATTCTTTTACGCATTAGTGCATTCATCCGTAACTTTTTCACGCAAAAAGAGCCAGCTGCCTCCAATTTATGATATTTCATTATTTACTTACAGAATTAGAAAAAACCTAGCGATTTCATTGCAAAATCATGTTTTTCGCACATGGCAAAAGCATTAAAAACGGCATCATTTTGCAACTAAACATATATATAACTAATCTAATTGGGTTTTTTTTTTAAAACCCGGGTGATTTTTTTGGGTTGGGGAAAATAAGACCAGTCCTGGTATGAAACAAACAAAATTAAAACAACTATTTCCAATAAGCTTCTTGCAAATAATCCTTCGCATCGCTGCTACCTTTATCAAACATACACATAAAATACAGGGTGTATCAAGATAATGCAACATTGCCTTTTATTCATGTATATAAAAAGTTGCACAAAAAAGTGCACGTCGAAATTTTGTCATTTGTACTTTAAATTAAAATTTATGAAATCAGCATACCAGTGCCTTTAATAATATAATTAAATATCTATATATTTAATGAAAGCGATTTCATTTTATTGTACAAATGATAATAAAGATATTTTAAATCAAAATTAAAATTTCGTATTGCACAAACTAATTAATCAGAATGGAAAATTTAAAATTACATCCATATAACAGTCAATTACCATTTCAATCATAATATAATGCTGGTATTTTATGTTTATTTATTAAATTTATTTTATTGATATGTAGTAATCAACATTTTGAAATATTTTATATTGAAATTAGCAATGAGTTCACTGAAACGTTTAAATCATTTTCGCTTGATTAAAAAAATGTCAAATTCATTGGAAAATTCATTTCGAAACGTGTGGCAGTACTGTTGGACAAAGAGAAATGGAGAAACATAATTCTTTATCCTTCTAATTCGGTAATTGCATTCAGTGGCCACCATTTATTTCGACCAATGGTCATAACAGTCACGTCGTGTGTGTGCGGATGCACAACCATTATAATTTACTTTGTTGTGATGCAGACGTGGCGCCATCATTAGAGCATGTAAATCAAATTTATTGAACAATTATTTTAAACGGAATTATAAGGTCCGTAATACAGTTAATGTATGAAGACTGCGTTATCGAGACTATAAAAAGTTGCACGATAAATTGAGTTTTATGTAGGTAATAGCATCACCGTGTAACAAATTGAGTTGCCGCCTATTTAAAATCGTTTAAAAATGTCGTACGTTTCATTGTTATTTTCATTTTACCACTGATGCAATTATGCCATAATTTGCGTAATAAAATTCTTTGTTTATTAAGTAAATATTAATCTACTGGTAATTTTAAAAATCCATATCTTTTTACGGTTTTAAAATGAAGGTTATCATTAAATTGATTATCTATTTACTCGTTAAATTTTATAGACGATTATTTATTCAATTAAATTTAATAAAGCTATATTTTATGATTGCAACCTAATCCTCGGGCTAGATATGCAGCGTCATAAGGTTTCATGGGTTTATACATCGCCCTGTTCATTTCTTGTTTCGTTGAGTTTCCTAGCGTTCAAATCTTGACCATAAAATAATTTTCGCGTACATTTTGTACATCTCCGGAGTGTACTTTTTAAACAGTGAGCGCGCGATGTTCATCTGCGCCAACTTCATGGTCAAGATTTGAACGTTAGGAAACTCAACGACGAAATATAACTAGACAATACTTCACATGGTTTGTATTGACAGACAGAGACAACTAGAGATAGAGACATATTTAGTCTCGTTTGAGCACTGCTCACTAGAGATGCAAGTGTTCTTAATAATAATATTCTTTGGAAATAAAAAATAAAACTTCTAAATTATGATTAAAACCAACAAGCGAATTATAATCCAACATATTTTAAGTCGATTAATTCAGTACATATCTACCTTAGTAAATAAGATATCGGAATAAAAATACTTCTTATTCTTGTTACATTGTTTACAAAAACTTTCGTTTCGTGGTGTATCCTAGTTTTAAAATAAATATCTAAAATTAAATTTAATAATTGTGTTTTGTGTTCCGTGATTGTTCATAGAGTCTTAATCAAGTATATAATCCTGCAAAATTTGGAGCCAAATGGCGAACTGCTAGTAGATCTCGTCACTTAGAAAATGTATTTAAAAATGCTTACTTGTTGCAAGAATAGGTCTGAACTGAAAAGGGTTTTCGACTATTTAGAATACTATGTGAAAGAAAAAGAAAAGAAATTTAGTCTAACTTTATAAGAAGTGATTTGTCGGTTGTGAGGTTAGTTTGTTTTCGTACCTATTTATTGTTCAGAAAAGTTAATAATTTTGTATTTTATAATTATAATATATAATTAATAAATATTTTACGTTGATTTATTATTATAACGATAAACCTATTTTTTATTGTATTGGCGCTTAAATTTTGACTTTAACACTGGATGACATCTAGTGAGAAATGCTCGAACGAGACTAAATAGATCTCTATCTCTAGTTGTCTCTTTCTGGCCAGCCGAAATCAAAACATTCAGTGAGGAGGGAGGGATAAGGAATGTTTTGTCTAGTTATATTTCGTCGTTGAGGAAACTGAACGAAACAAGAAATGAACGGGGCGATGTATGAACATTAGGACGATACACGTATTCCCTAATCCTCATGCAACTAACAACCTATTTGAAATAGAGAAAGAATTTTGAAAGAAAGATTCTTGTGTTTCTATTATTTGCTGTAGTCAAGCGCGATTTACACAAACAAAATTCAAATATTACGTTAATTCTGATATCATTCTTTCTCAAGTTTTACCGGACTATTTGTCTGTATTTATTCTTTTACTGTTTTGTGCAATGAGAGCTTTAGCACATTATTTCTCCCGATATGTTCGCTAGTCAGCTAGTTACTTTTAACCTTCAAAAGACTTTGAAACGTCAAACGATGGTCAAACATAACCATTAATTAAAATAGAAATAATAATTTTAAACTTTACGTGTTTGATAAATTATATAAACGTTTGTTTTATTGTATCTATAGTATATTATTCTATATTTGTGTTTATATATTGTACCACAACCATGAAAAGTCATGATTACACACCTGTGTATTACAAAAGTTTGTACCTTGTAATACGTACTTAGGATGGCCTGCTGCCAACTACACTAAGCTTTGCGCCCTTTACGCTAAGGGTCTCATTGGCTTTTCTTCATCAAAAATATTTTGGTGTAAAACAGTCTCGTAAATCACGCCCCTATTAACTGTCAAAATTCTTTCAATATTTCAATGCAGTATAATTGCGTTTTTTGTACACAAATAACTATTAATGCATTTAAATTTAATTATAGGGTATTGTTGGAATCCCTATCACGCGAATATTTTTTTTTTTCAAGCTGTTCACAATCACTAGTAATGGTTATAAGAATATTATTTATTAAGCCGGTATTTTCACTTGCGAATAAAGTTTTAGATAAATTTAACCTTCGGACAAATATGAGGGGTGTAGATGCAAAACCGGCAATGTCCACTTTTTTGGCAAAATGAGTTAAGTTAGGATTTTGTTGCTTAAAATATTTTGTAATCCGTGTATGAAATTATTTTGTTGCAAACTCGGTAAAATCCTGCTTATTTTGATGTTTATAAATCAGGGTTAGTTGCAAAGTCGGCAATATCCATGTTGTATTAAGTTGCAAAAGTGGCAATCTCCATTTCAACCAATCACAGACAAGCTTGCGCGTCACATGATGTTTCGTTTGAATCTTGCGATCTAGAACTTGTTATTCTGAATTATGTGTTTGATACTTGCACAGTTTTAAATGTTTATGTGATAAATAAATAAATACTATGGACATCAGTGTAGAATCTGTTTCGCCCAGTAAGGCTAGGAAGAGAATGAAACAAGAAGCAAATTGGAAAAGGAACATTGCAAAGCAAAAGAGGTGACGTTCTTTTTAAATATGTTTTGGTTCCATGGAAATTAATGATTTAATTGTTTAAATGGTTTCTTTTATGTGAATAGTTAATATTTTTTTATTATAATAATAATTTAGATATTAAACGGTTTCAATTACTTTCATTGTGTTTATTTCCCCATTATTTAGTTGCAAAACCGGAAATCTCTACTAAATGTTAGGTGCAAAACCGGGAATCTCCATAGGTTAGATTCAAAACCGGCAAAATCCAATTTTTATTGTCTCATTATTTAAATGTTATTGTAGTTACAGGTATATACATGCATTTAAGATAATCCGTAAGCAAATATCTTTCTTTTAAAAAAAGCACAGTTAAACTATTGCGCTTTGTTCCGGAGATATAAGAAATTTGACTCTCCTGGAAAATTAGGTCAAGTGGACATTGCCGGTTTTGCATCTAGACCCCTCATATTTTTGTTGTCTTTTCACTTCTAAATAAATTTATTCGAAAGAATAATATCTGTTATTCGCAGAATAAATTATTCGGTATATGGGTAACGAATAAATGGTTTATTCGTACGTTCATTACATTTCTACAAAGTACAGATATATCAACAAAATGGATATATTAAATATTTTTGATGCGTATGATGATATTTTAATTTTGAATTATAAATTAATAAATAATGTGATAATTTTAAACACACCATCAGACTATCAGACAGCGATCTAACCATACTCACATCAAGGAATTTTTGACAGATTCCGATTATAGAACAAACCGTTTTTAATTTATTATTACAAATTGGGGTTCGTATTCGATCTCAAATAGTGAATAGGCAAATTATTATAAAGAACCTGACATTTGATGTTGGTAAAATATTTTTGGATAATTTTGTTGAATACCATGACATTCATTTACCTCGAACTGAAAGGAATACACAAAAAATATAAGGACAATTTTACAATATACATAATTTTGTTTACTGTTTATGATTACTGTAATAGATAGTACAGTTGTTAAGGTACAATCTCCCAAGGCTAAAAATGCAGAAGAACATATATGACATTAAGGATGGCAAACAAAATTTTGACAAGTACGGATTCAAAAAAAAATTGACACATTTCATCCTTATCTGCTTAACATGGCTACGCAAAACTCCATCCTTCTCTGCTGACACAAATTCACTCTGCAAGGTTACCAATTTACAAACGTTAAAATTATTCGACAAATAACTATTTGTTTTTATCAAATGTGTGAAAAGACTCAATGGAATTATTCGTTGAATAAATATATATAGAATAAATTTATTTAACGAATACTTATCCGAAACTTTATTCGGAAGTGAAAATACCGGACCTAAATAAATTTAATAAAATTTAATTAATTATCGACTCGCGAAAAATAATTCACTGTTTCCGCTCGTTGATAAAATGTAATTTTATCGTCTTGTATAAAAAATAACTAGTCTTATATTTTAAATATGCCATATTTAGTTTATTCTAAGATCTTTAAACAAATTTCATAATTCCTGCGAAAAAAAGTTATTTACAATATGGTCCGGAAATTAAAACTGTTGGCCACGTCTGCATTAGCTCAAACTACGCACGCACATTCTTATTCGAATTGCCCACACAATCACTCACACATTGGCCAGGTACATTGATACCTAATAGTGTATTCCAAAATTGAACCACACTAACCGCGGTTACTTTTTCAGTAACCGGTTGTAATTTCGGAACGCGGTTACTGAAAGATCTGGTAACTTTTCCGTAACTAAGCTACCGCGCTAGATCGGCGGTTGTGGTGCAGTTACATTTTGGGGATGACAGATGAACACATAGAAAATATAAAATATTCGAATTACAAACTTATGAGCCAAAGAGAATCGTATGAGCACTTGAGTGTACGTGTCACATGTTAAAATTTAGTTTGTCTTCATAGATTTCAACTACTTATCTCAAATTTTACAAACTGAAGTTAGCTGGTTACTAAATGTTAAAAGAAAAGCGTAACTTTTTTCCAGCCCGGTGCCGGTAACATAGTAACCGCAGTTAAACCGTAACAATTATCAGTGGTTACCGTAGTTCAATTTCGAAATACACTATTATAGTGTATTCCGAAATTGATTTCATAGGATTCCAATGTGACGTCACTAACAATGGATACGTTGTTGGCTCGCCAAAAATTTACTAATTTTTAAATATACAAACAAAAATTACAATTTTAGATTTTTAATTATATGATATGATATATTACGATATTATAAAGCACGAGAATACTACCAGTTTAAAATATTTTATTTTAAAAGCAAACTTTAAGATGGTACTATAATGACAGTGTCATACAAAAGTTCCACTAATTAAACGATTTTTTTAAAATAGATATTCTAAAAAACGTCCTATTTTGACTAATTATTTAAAATGGGTTTATTAATCTTACCCATAGCAGAATAAATTTATTTAAATTAACAAATTCTAATCAATTTTATTGCATATATAACATTACTGTCAAAAGTTCGACTGTCATTTGAAGGAATAAATTTTATTTACTTTGAAATTAAATATATTTGTCGTTTATAAAACCGACCATAACAAAATTAATAAATCTTGTTCATTATTATTTATCACTAAATTTGGCTTTCCAAATAATCTCAAATATCCTATGTGTCCGGATTTTCACCACACGTCAGCAAAGTGACATTCCCAGTTGGCAACCTAGAGAACTTAAACCTGCGCTAACAAAAACAAACGCCGTGACCATTTCGAATAGTCCTGGTCTAGTCCTGACACAGATTCGGTGTATAAGATTGATGCACCATACCTAGCTTCTCATATACGTATAGAGAGTATTAAAATTTAATGTGAATTTTGTTTTTTCTATGCAAAACCCACACAAAAAAAAGGTGATCATTGACGCGCATGGGTCAACAATATTCGGCTTTTCTATACATAAATTAGTATAGTATATTTAATTTAGGTTTGCATAGATGCCTGCAGGTATTGAAAAATAAAAAAAATGTGCAACTTGTTTATTTTTTCATGACATCATGACATTTATTAGTTATTTGCGTACCAAGTAAGGTAAGTGAACTTTTCTTCGGTGGTTTATGGACCTCAGCTTCGCTTCGGTCCACAAACTACCACCTCAGACAGAAAATAAACTTACCTAACGCGTTACGCATAAAAAAATTCTCGCTACCACGAAAGAATATCCATTTGAATTCGTAATTATTTTTGACATTTTCATTTGTGACAAGTCAAATAAATGTATGTGCTTAATGCCCAAAGTTGACGATGCGCAGAAACAAAACTAATTGATTAAAACAATAATATAGTGTCATTGTATAATTGTGAACCAAGATTGTGAATGTTATTGTAATTAATTGATTCTGCTATAAAATGAGCGACTTCAAAGAATTTACGGAAATTGAAAGCGCTGCCAATGATGCGCGAGCTTTTTTATTGCCGGAAAAATCGAAGACAAGGTATGAAAGAACATACAGAATATTTAAAGAGTGGTATCTCTCCAAAAAAGTAGTCGATATTAACGAAACTGTATTGCTCGCGTATTTTTTAATGAAAGATCGAGGATAATTAAGTCACCGAATAGCTTATGGTGCGAATATTCATTTTTAAAATTAACAATGTGCGTTCAGGACAATATAGACGTAACGAAATTCAAGCAACTTATATCATTTCTAAAGAGGAAAAATGATGGTTGCCTTCCAAAAAAAGCAAAAATATTCACAAAAAAAATTGACAGATTCCTTAGTTGTGCCCCCGACGAGAAATATCTTCTGTGGAAAGTTGCAATGATATTTGGTATTGCTGGGGCATGTCGGATTGCAAATGGAATTGCTGAAAACCTTATTCAAGACAAAGAATTTAGTAATAGCTTTGAATATATAATACATATAAGAACGGCAACGTAATGTATTTAGATTAAATATTTCGAGAGAAGGTGCCATCTATCCCTCCGTATACGAATTATTTCTGAGTTAGTTCAAAAAATACATAATAGGTGGATGTTGCACAGTGTTGCCACGTAGCTAGAACAGCAAGTTAAGATTTTATAAAGGTTTTTAAGTTTGCTACTGTAAAACAAGTATACATGTACATTGAAGATTCAAAATATATTATCTGGTTATTATGAAACAATATTTTTGAATTATTGATTATTGAATACCTCTAACAAATAGTATCTGGCAATGCTGTCAGCACGATTTACCGTAGTTCATAGTTTTATGGTAGGAGTCACTAGCTATCTATAATAATTTTGTGAATAAAAAAGAGACAGATATAGTATCTTGCTAGGCCATATGCGTTGCCGTTCTTATATGTATTATATATTCAAAGGTAATAGTAATGCAGTAAACGTCCCGAATATTGTTAATTCACCCAAAATTAACATTGAAAACCTCGATCAAGACATAGAATTTACTAATACAGTAAACATTCCGAATATTGTTAATCCACCTTTAATTAACGTTCAAAATTGTTCAAATTGTACCATTAATGTTAGGAGTTAGGGTATTTGACAATGTGCGGTAAGTGACCTAATGCGGTAAGTCGACTTTACTGTCCTTGGTTACGATTTGTTTATATTCAATTCAAAGTGTTGCTATCGTTAGTGGATAAATTACTTTCTACTACTGTCGACTTTTTTATAGGGTAATACTATTTTACCAATGTGGTAGCGAAAAAAAAATATTTTACATAAAACAAAAAAATAATTATACGACAGTAAAATTTTATGATAGTTCGCTTATTTATTAAAATGAATAATCTACTACATTTTTATATATTTATTTATTTTTTCAGAAACTATTACTTGTTTGCATTGTAAATGCAATTTTAAAATGTTTTTAAATATATTTAAGCGGGATTATTAGTTTTTAATTTTTACCATTTTAAATTCAACAAATATAATACAGATCTTCCTGATGACATTTAGAAATGCTGAAATTGAATTAATTATTAATATTATATTAATTAATATTAATGTTCAGTTAGTTTTTACAGTAGGTACATAATTGTTTGTTTTTGATTTAAGAAATATCACAGAAAGAAACTTATATATGTGAATAATTTGTTAATAGAAGATATTGGTCCCTGTGAATAAAAGAAGTAATAAAGCATCACTAATAATATTGTGTAGATGGAATAACAAACAGCAATAAAAATGTTTTACTATATTTTAATTAGGAAATGGGGCATATCAATATTTATTACAAAAACAATATGGTATATCAATCATTATTTGTCTATAAGACTCCTCGAACAAATTATAAGCTCAAATCTCCTGCAGTTGTGTAACATATATGACGATATTTGTACTAATTTCATCGTGTCAAGACATTTTTGCTGACTCGTGTTGCGGGAATGGGGCTTAAGTCTGAGTTTTTACTTAATAAAACACTTAGTTTCAATGTACTTTTCGTTTTATTTTACGATGAAGCAAGATTTACAAAAATATATCGTTCAGCACAAAAAATACAGACACATCTCTCCCTTTTTTCCGTTTCTCCCCTTCTTCTTGCAACCCCAAAAAACCATTTTTCCCCAGTTCTCTCTATCCCGTAATTTTTGGCGGTAAATTTGAATGGACTTGCTTCGTGATCACCTTTAACTCGCTCTCTAAATTTAAGAAAAACCTATACCAAGTTTATTACTGAGTCTCTTGCATTAATAAAAATAATATCAGTATACCAGAGTATATAAATATGTGACTATCTTATACCTTCTTATATAAATTTTGTATTCTTTTTCTATTTTTTTGTGTTACACCAACACACAACGAAACACAAATTAACGATGCCAAAATTAAAAAAAAACATCTTCATCACATGATTGACAGAGTGTCATGAATATTCAAATATTTGAAAATTACATTTTCTGTTACCGCGGTTACAATACAGTTTCTATTTCATTTTGTGCCGTCGGTTGGACGGAGATAGCGTATACCCCTTCGAAACACCTACGATAATGAGATAGCGAATAAAAGCCTCATATAAGTCATGTGTGTACGACAAAGATACTAGTTCAGCAATTCTTGCATCAGAAATTAATGACGTGGGGATCAACTCGGAGATACAGAGTGTATAAAAAATAATTTAAAAAGTTTTCATTTATTGTTCAATATTTATGCTTATACGGCGCAGAGCAACACTACAATCCTTTTGAACATACAAACCAAAAACAAAAACCGATACACCACCTTTTTAGATTGGGAGAACATTTCTAGCCCAGTTAATTTCAGCACAGCTGCCTCACCTACACTTGCAAAACCTTAGATGGTATATAGGACTGTAAGAGGAACATAATTATTGTTAATTAGTGTTAAATTTAATATAATTTCATTTAAATTTGTAAAATATCACTCAGTTATATCATAAATATAAAAATTAGTTGACAGCTCATTTATGGGTGCCATCTAATTTCCGTTTGCAGTAAACTAATGTGTGAAATTTATTAGGAACGTCAGTTTTGGAATCTGCGTCACAAGCAGCGACGCACTCAAGGAGGGGGGGGAGGTCAAGGAGTCATGGCATCCCCCAAAGTAACCATTTTTATTAATCTTGTTCTATTATTCTTAACAATATGTTATAAATATTATTTATTTTTCAATTTTTTAAATTTAAAAAATAAAAATAAATTGGATTGATTGGAAAATAATAAAAAATAAATTGTATTATTTAATATTTTATTACACTTTATATGTATAATTTTATTATCCCGAGCACTACAGTTGAAAGTTATTGCACTCTGAGTAAGAAACACATCTGACACTACATGTTAATTGTTGCCGGTTATAATATGCAAAAAATACCTGACATCTAAGCTACTACATGATTTATTTTATTATTATAATATAATCACATCAGGTAAATTAAATTTAAGTAAAATTTAGGGCGAGGCGCGTATCTAATTTATATAACGTATAAAGGTTTTCTTTTTAAGCTGATGACCCCTCCCCCCCTAAAATTTACAAATATTTGCTTTTTTTTGGTCCCTAATATACCGTCGTTTTTTGTTGCGCTACTGGTCACAAGTGTTACAGAGCCAAGGTCGGACTGGCCATTGTGAAAAAAGAGAATTTTCCCTAGGCCCAAATCAGTTTGGGGACCATATTGGGCATGTCTTTAAAAAGATAAAGTTTCACGGAAACATTAGACGGGGTTAAAAATGCATTTTTCGTCTGGGCCAAATACTCCCAGTACTACCCTGTTCAGAGCTGCACTAATAAACAAAAAAAAATATATTATACAGGATATTTCAAAAAACCAAACTTCCAAGAGTTGTAGAGGACATTAAAATAATATATTTTTAATAAATCCATGTTCGCAAATAAACTGTTTTAGCAGTAAAAAGATAAAAAAAAATCTAGAAAAAAATATTTTCATATTTTGTCTGTTTGAATTTACAATAGTTATTGAAAATAACCAACATTCGCTTCAGTACAAAGATTACACAAGGATTTACGAATCCTGCAAAATATTCCCTACATAGCTTACGTAAAAGCGGCCATGACTCTTGTAAAAAGATCTTCACAAAGTACAGGAATCTCATACTTCACCAATGACTGAATTAACCAGTTAACAATAAATCATAGTTGCCGTCAAATAAGTATGGAAAGGAGAATTCTACACTGTTACCAATTTATGGGTAATGTTGAAAATGCTAAGTTATGAAGAAGAGACAACACCGCAGAGCAAGGGATAGGGCACGGAGAAGGGAAAAGTTGAACATCAATCCATACTTATTTGACGGCGAGTATAACTGTTTGATAAGTTGCAGCACCTAAATTTCTCTGAATTGTTTTTCGGCTGCAACTTAATCTCAAAATATTTATCTTTAGAAATCTTTTTTCTTGCTCTACTGCTAAAACAGCACATTTTGAGACATAGGTTTATTCGTTTATTAATAAAAAAATGATTGTTTTGATATCTTCTACAGCTCTTGAAAAATTATTTATATGTTTTTGTATATTTATTAGAGATATACCGACTATAGTATAAGTTACCAGAAGTCGAGGGATCGCAATAAACCGTTTAAACACCCATCAAATATAAAAATACAAAAGAGCTTTTCAATGCTGATATCGCAAATTTCTGTATGTCAGAATACTTCCTATACCCAGAGTCGGATTCATAGAAAAATTATTCTTGTTTTTACAATACACGTTTTTTTTTTCAATTTTAACATTGATGTTAGTTGTATATACTGTACTTATAGTAAACATTTTAATTGCATTGTATAATTCGGATTAAATAAATACAGATTACGTAAATATAATAGGTTCTTAACCTTGTATTATCAAGTTATCATAATTCGAATGTTAAGAATTGATCCTGGATTAAAATTACCAATTTGACACATACAATTTTCAATATAAAATTACTGGAAAAACTAATCTGGATTAGAGCATCCCGTTAGTATTTCATTTCTTCCCATATATTATAACATTTGTGCTTCAACTTTTGTATAGCAATATTCAAAATATTGTAACTGTGTGGCAGCTGTGGGTTTCCAACGATGGTAAAGTTGCTGATGGAAGTAATAATATTTACTCGTGATAATGTGACAAAAGTGGATCGAAATCAAGAAGCAAGTAGTAATAAATATGTACAAAAAGTGAGTTCAGAAGAATTTCAACCCATAAAGAAAACATATGAGTTTTTTAAAGTAGGTATCGAAATATCGTGTTCTAACAATAGTACATGAGGAAAAGCAGTAAAAAGAAAACGTGCACGTTGAGAAAGCTTTTCTGAATTTGATTCATTTTCGAAGATATCGTGAACAAAACATTTACAATTTATTCACTGAAAACAAATCACCAAGTGTTGAGTTCATAATAAAAAGTATAATGGAGTCAGACTACATTTTGTAGATACTTAAGGTCACTTCGTTTCAAATTAAAAAAAAAATAGACGACAGAAAAAGCATTATAAATTCTCCACGAAAATAAAAGAATCGTTTTATCAACGAAACTTGGTATGATACTGATGATGTAGTGCAGAAAGGATGGGTTGACGATTCCAGTAAATGTCATTTCAACACACCTGTTTCGCGTGGTAAGCGGATTATATACTGTATCGATGGGATTTATCGAGGGATTTATTGAAAATTCGTTAGTACTATTAGCAAAAAAAATTGCTTCTGTCAGTACTGATTATCATTCGACATGAATTCTTCGAAAATTGGTTTGAAAATCAATCCCAAATATATTTTTTATATAAATTATGTATGTATAGCTAACATTATTGTTAATGTTAAATATCGTATACATATATACAAATATAATAGCAACTGATACCAAGACTAAATAAATATTGTTTAATTTAATTCCTATTTTATTTTTTATTTTTGTTAGGACACAGCCCAACTCTGCAAAACTTGAGAACCACTGACACTATTTACATTTTATTTAGGGCACATAGAATTTCTGGTTTCTTTGTAATTTGTAATTGAGGAGTGTTTAAACGGTTTATTGCGATCCCTCAATTTCTGCTGACATACTATATCGACTATTAATCGGGTAACCCGGCTATCCGGACACTTTTTTTAGTTGGCAAAAATTAGTCGACCGGGCCGACTAATCGGCTTCTAAAATGGCCGAATAGTCGGATAATAATCGGCCAAAGCCGGTAGTTAGATCAATTTGGTTTTTTATCTTAAATCTCATTATCTCAGTTCATGAAAAGTATAGAAATTTGAATAAATGAGAAAAAATAGATGAAATATTTAGTTTTGTCTTAAATAATTTCTTTTGTATGTTTGTCAGGGGACGAATGCGTTTGTCGAGATTGGCACGGCTGCATCATGGCGCAGTCCATCGTCGGCCTGGAGAATGTGCAGCCGTATAAGTTCTCCGAGTGCAGCTTGTCTGATTACATCGATGCCTTGAGGATAGGACACGGCATCTGTCTTCTCAACAAACCCAATGAGGTAATTGCACTGCTAACTTCACAAAAACCTACCCTACGTTGCTACGTTCGACTGCCAAACTAATACGTTTTCACATTGTGATATTGATATAGACTCGGCTAGATTCTGATTGCAGCAGCCCTATTCAATCAAGACAAATTATTTATAGTGTTCTTCGAATACAGTCAATAGAACCAGTAATGGACATTCATTTGATTAGGTTTGGTGGAATATGTCAAAAGTAATGCACAATCTACATTCTGGCCCGATGAGAAGGGTGGGGGGGGGGCAGGGGAGGGGACAAAATTCCCGGGCCCCGAAACTGGGAGTATTTTATTTCAAATGATCAAATGTTTATTTTTATTCTTCAAACCATTTGTTACTTTGTATTATACCATATGCCTAACAAAAATGATTATTTTTTCATTTCACATTTAAAAAATGGAAGGAGCCCCAAAAAATGTTATGCCCCGGGCTCTCGGCGCCCCTGCCTACATCAAATATAATTTTGCAATTACTGTAATGGTTTGTTATTTACGAGTATTTAAAGAAAAAAAAATTTTTTTAACACAAATAATAATATAACACTAAATACAAGGCCGGTTTATTCTAGTGGCACCTATGGCACGTCATATGCCACGGATCCCGCGCTCATTATTTTATTTTTTAAGAACAAATGAACTATTTTCATTGTTTTAGTGGGATCCAGTACTCATTTTCCATTTTTTACACTTACTAATTGTGAATGTTTGTTGTAAAATATTTTTTTAAATATTTTAAAGTTATAAATTTTAATAAAATTTTAGTACAAAATCATTTAAAATTAGTCATATTGATAATTTGGTAAAATACATGCAACTTTTTTAAATAGCGGACCCCATTGTATTTTTATTTCTTACATAACACATGGAATTTTATATTGATATTTTGTAGTATTTTGGAATTACTAATAATCCATGGAATTTACGATTTAACGTCAAAGCTTGTTTTACGAAACTCTGTACAGAAAAATGCACTAATTATCAAAAGTTTCCAAACATCATAGTATGGAAACCTGCCACCAATTTGGAAAAATGGCGACATATTTAGGTTTTGACCATTTTCTCGAAAACAAGGGCCCATATCAAAATTTTACAAGAATACAAAATTAAAACTCGTATTTTTTGTATAAAAAAGGATTCTTACATTTTATACTTAATATAGTTTTTCAGAGTTGTTAATAGATATTTATACACTACGGGCCTATTTTGTAACTCAGTGGTTATTTTTTAACAACTGGTTAAAAAAATAACCAATAAATTATATTGGTATATTAAAAAAATTGAATTTTTAGTTGTCAAATCAATATCTATTGGATAAAAAATTTAACCAGTCGTTAAAAAATCAAGTATGTTGATATATTACATACATAAAATCACGCGTGTCCCACTTAGTGGGTTCGCACAAACCCGAAAACAATAAGAACAACATCAACATCATACAACAAATCCTTACTCTTAAACATATTAAAGTAACCGATTTTTTTTCTATTGATACATAACAAAAAATTGGATTTTTATTTGTCAATCAATATCCCCGGGCAAAGCTCAACGTAGATGGAAACATGCTAGCTATGTACTGTTGCCGCCGATAATTTTGAATGATTTCACTAACAGTGACAATTTTTGTTGTGTATCTGTTCTAAAAGTGGAATTAAAGTCAAATCAAAATGAAACAATGTTAATTATTATGATTTTTATCAGTTGTATAACTAAAAATTCATTTTTCTCAAAATTATCTGCACAAACAAATACTTGTTTTGTATTCGGACTTAAATTTTACTATTCTTTCTTCTTTCATTTTTTGCTAAACTATAAAGTTACTTACACTTTTGCATGTACCAATACAAGAACGCATTTTTTAAAAGAAGAATTCAAATAACAAACTTTCTGTCATTTTTAATAACGGATTCGGATTCTCCAAATATCAGCACTTCGAGCTAGCGCGCGCCTCTAAAGTGCACAAATTTTATTACGTTAGTTACACTATATCAGCAATGCCTGCTCCCATTGGACAATTTTTTTAACCAGTCGTTAAAAATTAACCATTGAGTACAGAATAGATCCACAAGTGAGTTAAGATATCGTTTATTCATGAAAAGAATATTTAAGCCACGAGCCCGTAGTTATAATTATAATATTTAATTTTGACAAAATTACAAACTAATAAATTAGTAGGCTGTGTATTAAAATAGATAGATAGACGTCAAGTCGTTTATTTCTAAATAATAAACAAGCTTTATTTTCTGTCATTTGTGTCGTGAAAAATAATTAAAATGATAAAATGGCTGATCTGTGTGATAAAGACTGTGGTACGAGTAAAAGTGTCATTTTCGTGCATGATGTTATTATAAATGCATTATCTGTTGCAGAGTGAGTTAAAATTCTGTGAGAGCGACTTAATTTTTTTTAATTTTCTAGCAAATAAACAGTAGCTTATAGTTGTTGCTATGGAGTTAATTGTCAGTTTAAAACGTCAAAATTAATTACAAAATACGGAGTGATCAAAAATAACTGATTCAGTTGGCCATAAAAAAATATATGAAATTGGCAAGACTGATACATAAATTTACTTCCTGCTTGATACTGTTGAAAGTAACATTTGAAAATTTAAATTAGAGTGCATTTACAATTTGTTTATTAAAATAGTCGTTGTTTCCTTTATCCACATCCTTTTTTTTGTTGCATTACCCACAGAATATTAATCTAAAGTATTTCAACCACTAAAAATCCTATTAGCTGTCAGGCTCTTGCTCTGACATAACCTATTTGTATTTACTGTAAAAATGACATGTCATAGTAATTAACGTATCAAGGGTGTTATAAGGACAATAACGCCTGAGGTCAACAGTGTGCTTTCCGAGGGCCTCCGGCCCGAGGTGTGTACGTTATTATCCGTTTAACGCCCGTGGTACGTTCAACGGTTAATGTCCGACCGATATATTATTTTATTAAAGATTTTTTCGATTTTTGTTAGAGATATTAATCTATTTGCTTGCAAACGCTGTAACTAGGTAACGCGATATTCTTATTTGTATACAATACCGATTTGTTTATTTCAATATTTCTATCTGTCATAAAATTGCGAAAGAATTCTTGTTTAGTGGCTGGCGTGAAATCAAATACAAGTACACCAACACCTCGACCACCACTGTAAACAAATTTACTGTTCAGATAATGTCACTACGAATACTGAACAACATGCTAACCTAGAATTATTTGTCGATTTGAAAATTGCATTTTTCATATAAATAAGTAATCCTACTGTAATACTCGTAATAACCTTGTATTCTAAATTAACAAAAAAAATTACGTTGATTTCGTTAGTTATTGATTTGTATTATTTATAATATGGGGATTGTAAATTAGCATATGACATCTGGTGCTATTTTGCGGAACTATCGTTGATAATGTTATGTGACATTAGTTTGGTTAGGTTATATATAAGCATAAATCTGATCCATTATATTTATATTACTTACTTTTAAACACAGTACTTCTTAATAATACACATTTAAGTATAAAATAAATTATGAAATGCCAATTATCAACGTTAGATCCTTTTAAAGCCGTTTTGGCGCTGCGATCTTATTTTCAATAGGGTACCTATATACTCAGGGCACGGACCACCCCTCTCCAGACGGGACACTAAGGGTTATTTCCGGCAACCCAAGTTACTAGCGACATCTAGCGATGCTCGGACGAACTAAATTTACAGCGCCTATTTGATCCAATTATGTACTTTTATTTTGTTTTATAATTATATATTTATTTCTTATTTTATAAATGAAGACAACATTTATCGTGATTATTTTTATTAAGTATGTAAATATTACAATATGTATTTAATAATACAATGATGACATTTTGGTCAATATTCCTTTTTCTTGGTGATAGTTTTCTCTCGTAACGGCAAGTTTCTTCAGATGTAATCATATGATTAATACTAGAAAGAAAATTAGTTTTAAAAATTGAATAAAGTTTTATTTATTACAAAAAATAACCCTAAAAGAATATTAAAAGTACAAAAACCCACATTTTTACCGAGTGTTTAAAATTAATCAATTACATTGTTGTAATCAATCAATTTCTTTGTATCAATCAAACAATTTTTGTTGTAATCAATTGTTAAACGTTGTCTATTTAATTATTTTTTAATAATGAAGCATTAAAGAATATTTGCAAACCTAAATTAACTTTCAATTTTTCCATGATACTGGGAAAACGACTGATTGTTAAAACTTCTACATGTTTATTTTAATGAAATCTTAGGTAAATCATAAAAGTATTTAATTTCAATAAAATTAATACTTAATTACGAAAAAAATACAAGGCTACTACGAAGAATTTTTTTGATTACAACAAAGAAAATGTTAAATTGTTTGATTGCATATTCGAAATGTTGTAATTTTTACAATATATCAGAAAAGTATAAAAATCACTATACTTAATTATCATGGTACTATAATAATTCTAATTGGTTGGTGGTGCTAAATTATTTAAGTAATAGAAATGAACAAAATGCAATAATTGCTGTGAGTACTCGTGATTAGTACTAAACTTAAGATATTATTGACAGTAATGCAAAGGTTGCAAAATTTACCTTGATACGTTATTTCCTTTATAATAGGTTGAAGTTCTGGATTCTGGTTGAGCAGTGCATGTACTACTTGTACTTGTAGTTTCTAGAAAATTGTATTTGGAACTTAATATTTAAAACATACATGAAATTTAACTTATAATTACGTACGTTCCTCAGAGAGCAGGTCACAAATGATTGGGAAGTATAGATTGCGGCACTTGACAAAAATTTAGTTCCTTTTTTCTGCCGTTTGCAACTGGGTTTAATAACAATCAGTCTTAGTTGTTCGGGAAACAAAACATTGAAGAATTTCTGTAAAATTAATGAAATTTATTTAATTATTACGAGTTACAAATATCTATTGTAGGTTATTAGATACATAAGTATTTTTGCTTACCGTTTGTATAATGTTTAAAAGAAATATATATTCATTTAACGACGAAAATAAGAGTTTGTCCGTGATGTCCGACAAGATGATGATTATTCTTGCAGATTATAATTCTTTACTCCAACTCCAAACAAAATGGATGACAAGCAAAACGTGATTTTTAAACATAACAACGCAAAACAAACACAAATTCAAAGCCCGCTTTGCTCCCAAAATGAAAAAATATCGTACGCAGCGCCTCTAACAGCGCTCGGACGTACTAGTAATGAGGAAAGCGCGCGCTGATTAGACTGTCAGGCCCCTGACTCAGGGTATGGCCATGACGTGCTCGCGTTTCGTCCGCCATTAGAGGGCCACTGTCATATTCGTTGTTGTTGCGCAAATTATTATGTATTTTCGTGGCTACTTGCTTTATTTTAATGCAAAACACATTTAAATATACTTCTAATATTTATTTAAAGTGTAAGTAATACTTTTATTTTATTTATTTGTATATTTTCTTGAGATACTGAGTACGATGACTGGCAATATTGAAAACACATAAAAATGTCCAATATTAAGCACAAACATTTAATTTTTTAAAAGGTAAGTTTAAAATATATACTTATTATATAAATAATAACCACAGTTATTAAATTTGATGTGATAATAACAAACTATATCATATGCTATACATAACCTCCAAATCTGTGTCATAATAATAATTGTGTATCTCTTAAATAAATGAATTTTTATTACCTTTTTAGATTCATAGTGTGATTATTTAATATTCCTTTGTAATATAATATCACATTTCTTACAAATAAATAAGAAAATGAATACTTGGTGTGTTTGACATTGTCTCGCTAATGGCGGCGATCTTGCCCCATGGCCATACCCTGTATATAAAGGTACCCTAATTTTCAATAGGGTACCTATATACTCAGGGTATGGCCATGACGTGGCTCGCGTTTCGTCCGCCATTAGAGGGCCACTGTCATATTCGTTGTTGTTTCGCAAATTATTATGTATTTTCGTGGCTACTTGCTTTATTTTAATGCAAAACACATTTAAATATACTTCTAATATTTATTTAAAGTGTAAGTAATACTTTTATTTTATTTATTTGTGTATTTTCTTGAGATACTGACTACGATGACTGGCAATATTGAAAACACATAAAAATTACCAATATTAAGCACAAACATTTAATTTTTTAAAAGGTAAGTTTAAAATATATACTTATTATATAAATAATAACCACAGTTATTAAATTTGATGTGATAATAACAAACTATATCATATGCTATACATAACCTCCAAATCTGTGTCATAATAATAATTGTGTATCTCTTAAATAAATGAATTTTTATTACCTTTTTAGATTCATAGTGTGATTATTTAATATTCCTTTGTAATATAATATCACATTTCTTACAAATAAATAAGAAAATGAATACTTGGTGTGTTTGACATTGTCTCGCTAATGGCGGCGATCTTGCCCCATGGCCATACCCTGTATATAAAGGTACCCTAATTTTCAATAGGGTACCTATATACTCAGGGTATGGCCATGACGTGGCTCGCGTTTCGTCCGCCATTAGAGGGCCACTGTCATATTCGTTGTTGTTTCGCAAATTATTATGTATTTTCGTGGCTACTTGCTTTATTTTAATGCAAAACACATTTAAATATACTTCTAATATTTATTTAAAGTGTAAGTAATACTTTTATTTTATTTATTTGTGTATTTTCTTGAGATACTGACTACGATGACTGGCAATATTGAAAACACATAAAAATTACCAATATTAAGCACAAACATTTAATTTTTTAAAAGGTAAGTTTAAAATATATACTTATTATGTAAATAATAACTACAGTTATTAAATTTGATGTGATAATAACAACCTATATCCTATGCGCTACATAACCTTTAAATCTATGTCATAATAATAATTGTGTATCTCTTAAATAAATGAATTTTTATTACCTTTTTAGATTCGTAGTGTGATTATTTAATATTCCTGTATAATATAATATCACATTTCTTACAAATAAATAGGGAAATGAATTATCAATATGTTTGACATTGGCTCGCTTATGGCGGCGATCTTGCCTCATGGCCATACCCTGTATATAAAGGTACCCTAATTTTCAATCCCCAGAGTTTCTGTATTCTGTACCCAATAGCAACAACGTCAAATTTATAACACACCCTAGAGTGTTATTTGGTATATAACAACCCTGAAAGCAGGGTTGTTATGATAACAATAACGTAACGGTCGGACATTAAATAGTATTTCCGCCCGCCTAGTGTTGTATAAACTATGGAAGAAAATGATACCCAGAATTTTATTGCCAACTGAATCAGTTATTTTTGATCATCTGTATTTTACCAGAATAACAATTTATGAAAGAAATCTATATCATTCAAAAAATAATCAATTTTACGTATTTAACAGTTAATCAATGCATTTTCCTGTATAGGATGCCATAAAAAAAACTTTTCTTGCAATTTCTTAAAGGTTGGGGATATTTTTTCAGTAGATTCCCTGGACCATAAATATCTAATTTGTTATCAAAATTAAAATATATTGAACTTCCGGTTCCAGAGTATGTTACAATAACTTTGAAATTTCAAATGGAATATACTATATTTTTTTTACATTTTTGACAAATAGGTACACAAAATTTTCTTAACAATAGTGTTAAATAAGAATTATATTGTAATATAAAAAAGTAAAATGGCGGAATTTATGGAAGAGTATAAATAAAACACAAACACGAATATAGACCAGTTTTTGCGGGCGTGATTTTTGGACATTAGGTTCAGCTACGTATGTTTAGAAAAGTTGTATGTTATATGTTCTTATGTTAAAAATGTCCAAATTTTTAAGAAACGTACAAAATGAAATCTAATAACGTTTTGTAATGCTGACAAATCAGTTTAGCACATCTTGCGAACTTTGCACGTAACATGTAGGTACATTCTGAACTGTAATTTCAGTTTATTTTACAACTTTTCAAGAATCTTACAACCTGTGTTATTCGTAAATAATATGGGTTGCCTACTTTTTAGGCATAGCTCACTTATTCACATACAATATACATACGAACATACTGTAAAAAAGAGATCACTAGCGTAGCCATTATAAAACAATAATATTAACACGATAGTCTAAAAGCACTTGATAAATGTGTCATTAGAGGCGAACTTAGCTGTCACAATTGAATCTTTAATTACTTTTCGTTATTTTTTATATCGCCTGTTTTTCAACTTAATAAAATATTCACGAAAAAATATTATATTATTTAGCTTTTAATGTGGAATATTACATTTAACAATTTGAGACATTATTATGTAAATTTAACTTTATAAAATAAGAAAGAAACATGGAGTCACATAGTTCAATGTAAAGTAGAGTTCTTTGCAAAAGTTTATGTAACAGGATTAAGTCAAAGGTAATAAAACATCGAAGAGCAAAGTCTGGTAATCTTAAAAGCAGTGCCGTGTATTCTTCACAGATCTCATTTAAGTATTAATAAATTATGGAAGGGAAACATAGAACTATCTTTGCAACAAAGACTTTCCTTAGTATCACCATAAAAACATTAAACTTTTTATTTTTAAAAATCATTATGAAAATTAATAAGAACATTTTTATGTATAATATATGTAGTATAAATTGACAATTAACACATACAATTTGTACTAAATTTCATATTGCATTGTTATATTCAAACTGATCAGTGATCATGCATCTATTATTTATTTTAGAGAACAGAAAATATTATTAAACCATTGTATTTTACATAATTATTGTTACAAATATAGATTATCATTTAAACTCATTTACAGTGTATTTATAATCATTAAATAACTAAAATTTCGAGATAAAGTGTTCAAACTATTTATAGTCCCCAAATCACCTGTTCTCAATTTACTTTCCTTCCTATTAATTGCACAAAATTAACAAGCAATTGGCTTGGCGCTTGTCGGTGAGATGACCGGAAACTCTTGTGTATTGTTGGGACTGAGAACGAGGCTCGAGGTTGTAATTGGCGCTGAACATTCATGTAATGAATTCTGTATGCGCAGTTGGAGGTGCGCCGGACCTGTGGCAACGGTATCGTAGAGGAAGGCGAGGACTGCGATTGCGGGACTATTGATGAATGTCACGAGATGGATCCTTGCTGCGATCCTATCACATGTAAACTCACTAAGGAATCCGAATGCTCCACAGGACCATGTTGTGACAATTGTAAGGTCAGTCTACTTAGTTCATTTTCATCTTTACATTATGCCTAGGTCACACCTGTATGATTCTGTACGATGTACGATGAAACTTGTCTTGTACGATGAAAAATAGAAGCGTTTCTATTTTCGTCGTACAGAATCATGAAATATTTGCTACTAATTTCACAACTATGCATTTCAATACTAGTGGATCTCAATTCACTGTATTGTTTGACATTTGAGAATTTTAGGTTAATGTTTTTTTAAATCTTGATTTTTCTTATCTTTGTTTATAATCTGTTTAGTTTTTTGTGTTGCTTTTTTGCATTAGTATTGTAGCTTTTATTATTAATTTTCTTTTCTTGTAGTAAACTGGTAATTTAGTAATATAATTTCCTTTATTTTATATAATATTTCATATATTTATACTTAAGCCTGGTTTATAGATTGCACAGAATAGAATGGAATAGAATAGAATAAGGAATGGAATAGAATAGGAATAGAAATTTTTAAGACCATTTATAGATTGCATAGAGTAGAATAGTTTGGAATAGAATGACGTCACTTTTGTGTTACTTTTACACTAAATTAACTGAATTATTGGTTATTTTTTTCTTTCACTAATTACATTTAGAATCGAGTAAATGATATCATTGTTTGTTTTTACTAAAAAAGAAAGAATTTCTGCAGAAAAACTGTTGTTCACAGTAAGTTTTTAGGTTAGGGGATCGGCCAAAAGCATAGGCGTATATAAGGGGGGAGAGGCCGAAGAGAAATTATAATTATTTTTTCAAGGAAAAAACGAATACTACATTTTGTTATGTAATTAAATATTACCACCTATACTTAATTAATTTGATATACTTTTAGTTATATATTAAGATTATTTTATACAATCTGAGCCCCCACCAAAATATAAATCTATATACGCCACTGGCTAAATGCAACGAAGTTACACCATTCACACGAATATTAACGAAGCAAGCCGAATGGAATAAGAATAGAATAAGAAATAAAATTTGGTTATTTCCTATTCTATTCCATTCTATTCTATTCCATTCTGTGCAAGTATAAATGGTTCCATGCATTTACATTGGTTTATATTTCTATTCCCTGTGCTATTCTGTTCTATTCTATTCCATTCTATTCTATGCAATCTATAAATCAGGCTTTATACCTATATTATATTTTTCTTCGGGATAATTAGTTTTTGAATGTGTTTATTTTGAATCAAGCAAATAGTTATTTTATAAACAATTTTTACATTGACGAACATGATATCGAGTAGTAGTTCCGACGAAACCATAATTTTAATGTCTGCGTGTATGTTTATTAACAAAATAAAAAAGAAAAAGGTTTAAGAAGCGAAGATCTGTGTGACTGTGTTGACCAACAATTGGTTGAAAAAAAATTATAAAACCAAGCGTCTCAAACATCCAAACAATAAACATGAATGAACAAAGGTTTAACAGTGTTCGAAGTTCGAAAGCTTCGTCGTGAAATGAGTAATACATGGTATCATGTTGAATAATCTAAAGAAGATAACTTTTTCATATGGTTTTTGTCATACAAGTGTGACACCGTGCCTATAGTTTTTCATCGTACATTTCGATTTTCATCGTACATCGTACAGAATCATACAGGTGTGACCTAGGCATTAAACATTCAGCAGACAGGTGGTTATTGAACATATTTATCATTTTTCTGCTGAATGTACTATTCACTAGAGACCGTTCACTGAACGGTCACCTTCCAGCTGACCGTAAAAAAGTTTCTTTGGCTAGTATAAATAATTTAATATTGTAATCCATTATTTGTGCAGTAAAACAAAATAACAATTTGTACACATGTAAAGCACCCGAAAATATATTATTTATTATTAAATTTAAGGTTATGACTATTTGACGTTTCAACCACGTGATTGTGAAAAGTGCATTCAGCAGACACCTCGTTGTTCGGTGACCGTTCGGTCAGGGGGTCTATTGTATTTCGTAGCCACATGCGCTATCCGCTATAATGGCAGACTTCTGATGTTTTCGGTATGTGTTATTCTGAAGTTAATGAGATGATTATTTACAGTAAATTTATTTTTATATGTTGGTATTTTACAAGCGAGTTGCGTGGCAATTGGCAGTACATGGAACATTCAATTTGAATTTAAATCTGACAGGTTTCACTTTGGCTTTTTATTTAGGTTTGTTGTACGATTAATTTAATAATTTTGTTTTAGTTCTTTTCTTTTTTATAATAGAGTGTTAGAAGTTGTATTACATAATTTAGTTAATAGTTTTATTTATATATTACATTTTTTAATTTAATTTTAGATTTAGTTTATTTTTCATAATTTTACTTTTAGTTTTTTCCCGTCTTTCCTCTTCCAAATAATGATACAAGGAAGAAGTTGAATAAGAAACTATTATATTTATTGTAATTTTTTCTTATGCCGCCAAATTATAAAGCAAAATAATAATATCAAAAAGAAAAATTCGAATAAAAAACAAAAGTTACGTCGCCGTCACTGGCGCAAGTATTCCTCAGTTTGCGCAGTACGCGTAATTTTCTGTCTCTCTCAATCCTAAACGTTTCTTATATCTTACATCCAGTCCGTAAGCTATCGGGGATTGTAAATAAGCATATATCTATAGGTAGTAGGTATATATATAAATAAGCAATATGACATCTGGTGCTATTTCGCGGAACTATCGTTGATAGGATTGTGATGTGACTTTTGTTTGGTTGTTTGGTTGTATAAACATAAATCTTATCCATTATATGTATATTACTTGCCTTTAGAAATACAGTACTTAATAATACACAATTAAGTACAAAAGAAATTATATGTAAATTTATCCTATCAACGTTAGTTCCTTTTAAAGCCATTTTGGCATTGCGATCTTATTTTCAATCCCCTCTTGTCAAGTGAAGCGCACACAAATACACAAATCAGCTTATTTCAGGCTGTGGGGTAGCCCGGATAGGCGCCAAGATGTTTTAATGGATTTATTAAAATAATTAATATCTAAAGTGTAGATATATTAATCATTTTATTATAATTTTTATCAAAATTAAAAATAAACATGGTATTGTTAATCCAACAATTTTTGTTGTCAGATACTGAGCGTCAAAGATCAAAACATTGCCTAACCCCTACTTGCCTGTACCAAGAATTTGAAGGTCGTTCGAGTCACGTGCTTGCTTGTATGCCTTATGTGTTTATGTTTTTTTTATATATAATGAATGAACATTTCTATTGAAATAATATTTTATTAATAATAATTTCAATGTTTAACACATATGGCCGTGACCATTACGGTATTTTTTTATAATAATCCACTAAAAATGATATTTGTTGTTTAGCTCCGCACTCGCGGCGTGATATGCCGCGATGCTCGGAACGAATGCGACCTTCCAGAACATTGCTCTGGGGAGCACGGTCAGTGCCCACAGGACATCTACAAGAAGAACGGCATGTCATGTGCGTCCGGTACAGGCAACTGCTTCAACGGAGTGTGCCCCACGCTTCACGTGCAATGCGAGCAGATTTGGGGTACGGGAGGGATCTCAGCTGACCAACGATGCTTTGAACAGTTCAATTCTAAAGGTTCTATCAATGGGCACTGCGGGATTGATACTAGCACTGGACATTACATCAAGTGCTCTAAGGAGTAAGTATTACAATTCGGTGAATGAAATGACAACAACATTTATTCATTTCGTTTCTATACCTGTTCATTTCTATTAAGCAATAAACTGTCTGTCTAAGTGCCGTAGTAACAATACACAATATAATTCTCAAAAAAAAATTATATACTAGTTTGTTATTTTAGTATCAATTTCTTGTTACACATTCCAATGTTTAAATTTTCTTTTATATTAATAAATAATATACTGTATGATTGATTTCAGTTGCAACACACCATGGGTGCAACATATGGAAAACTTTTTTACTGTTAATCTGACAAGAAATTTTACTCGTTATAATTTTTTTTGGTATCTTCAAACCACCTTCAAACTTCAAGCTACCAACATTGCACAGATATAACTACACAGGGTGACCAGAATCTTGTATTTTCAATTAGTAAAGTACCTTCAAATTAAAAAGAAACAAAAAAATATTTTAAAAAAATTGTGTAGAATATAATTTTTTATTGCGTTTTATAAAACTTTATAAAAAGATATGACAATTAATAAAAAACCCTACGTAAAAATTCATAATATTAAAAAAGATATGATTTTTTAAAGTCGTGCTATGAGTACGTGACGTCACTTGTGTCCGTTCCAGTGCCATTGAAACAGTTTTTAATGAGAGCAGTTGTGATATTTTTTAATATAAAAATAATATTTTACATATTATAAGTCATGAAATTCTTCATTTGTATTTTGTTAATATTTGTGTTCCAGTAATTTGTCCTGTAATTGGTTTGTAAAACTGTTGGGCAATAAATTAATTATTATTATTATTATTATGAAATGTGACTGACAAATGTGACAGACAGTTCATAGTTATTTTGCCAATGCGCACTATGGAATTATACGCGAGATTCGCAGCTATTCATACTTCTCGCCAATAGAATCAAATGGGATACACCTGACGTCACAAAATATTTAATTCTGAAGAATGTTCTCTAAGAAAATGTTGCTTTACTACTTATTACTTAGCAAGTATTTCACGATTTTAATATAAATTTGTTGTATTTCGATTATGCTTTGTGTAACAATTTAAAAAATTGCTCATAAAATCGTATTGTTCGGTAGTTTAAATTTAAAATATTTTCAATCTTGTTTTAAAGTCTGTTCCTATATGCACCGATTGATATAAAATTATAAATTTAAACTAAAATTCTAATTCTTTGCAAGTTATAAGTAACATTTTTTTAAGTAATACAACATTATATAGTCAATGGTAATACGCTTTTTAATTCGAGCTTATATTTAAATTCTAAAATAACTTTTTTTTTATGTATTTTTAAATTTAAACGTACTGTAACTTTAAAATTCAAAAAATTTAAACCTAAAAGTTTTCCATATGTTTGTAACCAAAATCAATTGTATAAGGTTAAAGTTCTTCATTGAAATTGATCTTCATAATGAAAATGATACTAGTAATAATAAAATTATATTCTCTATTGTCGGTTTGTACAATTAATTATATGTCAAAATTCTTATATTTCCATTCCCGTATTATCTTTGCACATTATTTGAGCATTGCTACATTTGATGAGCATTGATTGCTCATCAAAAACGAAATCCTAGAACTTGAGATTATTAATTGTTATGCTTACAGGAACGAGAAATGCGGCTCACTTCAATGCCAGCTCGGCAACCGATACCCGGTCATCCAGGGTATGGACGGGATGTTCTCGAGAACAATCATCTCCATTAAGGGCATAGAATATGAATGCAAGTGAGTGAGACGTAATTTGTCTTAGTGAGCAGAATAGTAGTGGTTTTGTTTTGTTGTCAGAGCTACGAACGGAACACTGGACCGCAGCGAAATCCCTGAGCTGGGCCTTGTGCGCGACGGCACGCCGTGCGGAGAGAATATGATCTGCGTTAATCAAACCTGCACGAGCATAACTCCTCATATGGATCAGGACAAGTGTCCGACCAGTCACAACGATCGAGAGTGTTCTGGACATGGCGTGAGTACTGATGTTTCTGCTTCCACACATGATCTTACTACCTCTGTCTTTGTTCATGCTGAATGGGGTTCTATACCAAATTTTTTTATTTATTTTTTCTGTAAGATCAAGATGAACTAATTTTTTTATTGCAAATGCGACTTACAATATTTACGTGATAAGTGAGGTATGAATTTCTAAAGTTCAGAATTTGACGTGTGATGAAGAAATTATTATTAAGCGTATATAAATAATATAAATAAAACAAATTTGTTCCCTAATAAATTATAGAACATTGAAACAGTTTGACAATACCATTGGTTATATATACTAACGTTAGTATACTCAATGACAATACTGTGAAACAAACGCAGGTGGTGCTAGTGGGCTAGTGTTTGTTTGGAAGTTTTAAATTTCAAATAGCGACGACGACACGAGTTTTATAAATATACATTATTATTGTTCATATTACAAGACATTTTAAACAAATTCATAATTGTTAACACTTTTGTTAGGGAGGATGAAAGTGACAGTTTATAGTCTCCTTAGGGCGGGCGGCCTTGGCCGTGCACACAATACGCGCGAGTCTCGCGTCTCGCTTTTAAAATCAGACAACCAATTAAATTGCTTAGGACATGGTATGTTATATTAATTATTAATCGACTTCAATCGCTTATAGGTTGCGAACTAATTAATATTTATATTAAAAAAATCACTAATACTCTTTAATTTACCTACAGTATTTTTTTTTAAAATGTCCGATCAAGGTTATCTATATCATGAACAAGTTGGCATACATTTATCTCTCTCCTTTGTAAATGCTATAAACGTGTGCGATAAGGATGGATAAAACACGCTTGTCTTTCAAAATTTCATATTGTTTCGACTAAGGACATTCAACTTTAAGACGATATTCGTTGTTGATAATACTTTCGCTGTAAAGTAAGTTTATTTATTAATTCAGGTACATTACCTTGATTCATAGCCGTACGAATAACGTTATTTTCTGTCAGTGTCACTGAAACTGGCACTGTCAGTATCTTATCTTTCACATATTTGATTTTAGATTTGCTAATAAACTTACCAGCTAATTTATTTTTGAATTTTGAATGCTTTTCAGTAGTATCTTATGTACCCTCATAAAGACAGCAAACGACATTACTGAATTTGTCAGAATGAACGAAGCAAAAATCTAAATTTACACAATTCGTAGATGAACTTGATCGGACATCTTTAAAAAAATTTGCTTTATATTTTTTCATTCTTATCTTAGATTGTTAAAATTTGACTATGGTCAATTGAAATTATCTTCCGCATTCTTATTACATAACATTTTTACCTATCACGATATTCCAGCTAAATTTTTCTGCTTATTACTCATATTAATAACATTCTAGAACATTTTTTTAAAATTAAATATAATTTTCTTGAAATAATGGATTTTCCAATAGAGACGATAGATCTTTCAATGTCCCTACCGGCTAAGTTCACAGAGATTTTGTTGTCTCGTTTGACAGACTACATCAGTTAAGTTTACCAAAATATCATGGAAAGGTATATAATGGACCTTTTACAATGTTATTGCACTGTTACGTTATTTTTCAATGCGCCGCGTAGTGATATCCTTATGAACTAGAGATGGGAAAACACCATATATCTGGCCGAGGTCACACGGGAATACAGGCCTGAATACTCATTTCGTGACGTCACAGCGAGCCTCTCGTAATTTAACATTTAATAATATTGATTGCTTTAACTTATAATTTGCAAAATGTAAACAGCTGAGGAATTTGTGATCTTATAAGTTGATCAATGTATTGCATTTTCCCATTTATTTACATCTCACTATCGGGTGGATATTTAAAAACATTAATAAATGTAGCCGTTTTATTGTAATTGCTACTGTACATTGGCACAAACCATTTTTGCAATTTTCTTTAATTAAGAACAATCAACAAAGACCAAGAAAAACTGGTATGAGAGCGCAGAGAAAAATAACAGAAAAAACGAGCCAGAGAAGAAGAAAAATATAAATGAAAAAAAGGAAACAGAAACAAGCAACAATGATTTTGCTTGATAGAAGACTCAACCCTAAATCGAACGGTATAAGAGTTTATATCCCACAATATAGAATTATTTATTTTATAATAATTATAACAAAAATCGCTACAATATATTGCACAAGTAAAACCGTACAATAACACTCTATTCACAGATTCACACTGACTGCTGCAATGGTTTAATGTTTTCTCAGCGCAAGGTTAGTCTCACGTTGTGACGTCACGCATGGAGAGGGGATAAGCATTCAGGCCTGTATTCTCGTGTGGCCTCGATCTGGCGTCCCCAATACGCTAACAACCTACTGCGTTATTTTTGTCTCTTTTGATGTAAAAAGGTTCATTGCACAACGCATTGAAATTTTTCGGTATCATAAAAATTCGCTTTCTATTCAATAAATGTTTCCTAATTTCCGTAACATTCACGGTAGGCATAATTGACCAATTAAAGCCATTATTATTGAGCTCTGTGGTGGATCAACCACCGTCGATGCGTTGTTATAACGCTTTATCAAATGAAAACATGGCCACCGTTCGCAAAAGTTTGCATGAGAGCCCAAATTTCTCATTTCCTCGGAGTTCCCCAGAACTGGGCCTTTCGCAAACTTCCACTTGGAAAATTTAGCGCAAAGGCCTTAACCCTTAACTTGTATAAGATCCAGTTGATGCAAGAACTTAAGCCGAACGACCACATTGTGCGCCGACAGTCGATTTATTGGCAGAAAACTTCAAAGGTGCCACAATTTCGTGAAATAGTGACATCAGTTAGCCGATTAGCCCACAAGGTTGTGACTTGACGCCGTTACACTTCTTCTTGTGGGGTTATGAGAAATTACTCGTCTACATCAATAAACCAACAACATTTGGAGAGTTTAATTACTATCATCATACGCGTATTCGTGAAATTTTGCCCCATTTATGTGGAAAAGTAATCGAAAATTGGACAAAACTATAGCCTCATCTTTTTCCTTATTTTATAAGCTATTCAACGATGTATAATAACAAGTCTACATTCTTTTGTTTTAAACATGAATAAAAGATGAAGTTATTGGGGTGGAAAAATTAAAATTATTGAGAAACAGGCGAAAAAAATCAATTATAGATCATCATTTGTTTATTTTAATTCTGTGTCTATTAATTAAGTTCTCAAAATTATTTTTAGTCAATTATTTTCGGATTAGTTAATTTATTTTTTATCCGCGTTATAGCTGGCTTCGACAAAATTCGAAAAATGTTATGCAATATGTTTTCTGACGTATATAAATTAGCAAAATGGGTATAAATAAAAATAACATTAGAAATAAACAATTGATGATCTGTAATTGATTTTTCATTTGTTTCTTAATAGTTTTCACTTTTTTCACCCCAATAAATGAATAATTCATCTTTTATTCATGTTTGAAACATGAGAATGTAGACTTGTTATACATCGTTGAAAAGCTTAAAAAAATAAGGAAAAAAATGAGATTATTTTCAACATATGTTCCCATTTAAAAAATATTATGTTCGTGTTATATCTCGAGAATTAATAAGTTTTGATAAAATCCAATTACACTACGATATTATACGTAAAAAACCATACATAAATTATTTAAACATTTTTTCATTATCTCTCGTAATAAGCGAGATACGAAGTATTTTCAAAATAAGCGAAAATCAAGTTTTAGCCTGTAGCTCAAACAAAAGACGATAGAAAATTCCTGTGGTGCGTATTAAAACATCCCAAAAAGTTGGCCAACTTTTTAAAGACCTACAGCTGGATTCAGAGATTGCGTAGTAAACACAGCATAGGAATACACAACACAGGAAAACATAGAAACTTAAACTCAATTCAGAGATTGTACAGAAAACATAGAACTTTT
Source organism: Harpalus rufipes (assembly GCA_951394225.1). Classification (NCBI taxonomy): domain Eukaryota; kingdom Metazoa; phylum Arthropoda; class Insecta; order Coleoptera; family Carabidae; genus Harpalus; species Harpalus rufipes. Next base: position 66,729,882 of record OX596274.1, read on the forward strand.
GTATGTAGATAACTTCATGTCAGTATTTGTTGCTGATTTCACAAGTTTTATTTAGCTGTCACTTCTTGAATAATTATAATAAACACAACTGTAATACAAAATAACTTATAAGTTGTCTTAACCAAACTTCAAAATAAATGTAAGCAAGTTGCCAACATTAACGTGCTATAGTAGTAGGCGTGGTGTAACTACGGATACTCACGAAACATAGCGCACAAGGCCGAACATGGCAATACATAGCTTCGAAATAAAATATGACCAATGGACCTTTTACATTTTTATTGCACCGTAACGTAATTTTTCAATACACCACGTAGTGAAATTTTTATGAACTAGAGATGAGTCAGCATGTTGTCAAGTAAAATGATTAAAAGGACAAGCATTTATTTTTGATAAAAAAATATTTAAATAACACAAAAACTGAAATTATTTTGACTTTGATTGTAAAGAAATTATTTATAAAGACAAAATAATTTATTTAAAAATAATAACAATAGTTTTATTCTTGTTTGTAACTTTCTTAATAACAAACTGGCAACTACGCAATTATCTGTCACTTTATGTGGTGTTTATTTCCGCGTCTTTAGAACATATAACCACGTTTCTGATTCCCATTTACCCGTCCTCTCGTGTTGAAATATTTATCATCACAAACGCTTTGTGGGGATCTATTTAATATAGTTACATTCTTATTTCCGCCATTTCAAATTTTGTTTGAAATATATCTGACCTCCTCTATGCGCAAACAAACTACTGCGCACTACATATATGTCATTTTTTCTCTATCTCTCTCTTTTCATGTAAATGATCCATTCCCCATGTTTTGTTGTGTTGTGCTATGCTATGTCTGTAACTCTGAATCAGTACACGCTTTTCAGTATGTTCATTTTCTACGTTTTTCTGTGCTATTCTATGCTATGTTTACTACGCAATCTCTAAATCCAGCTTACATCAATTTACTGTAGCGTGCATAATAAGAAAGTTTTTCATATAAGGAACCCGAATTTGATCCACTGTACTTTCGCATTCTCATTAAATAAAATAAATACGTATCAAATATTCATGATACCTCTACGCGATCATTTCCCTGCTAATTGTCCATAACATTCCTTTGTTTTACAGACGAACATCGAGAACCTGTTTAAATTAAATAATTGTTCTATTAAATAATTCTAAGCAATTTAGAATTTGTATAAACTCAATTCATAATTACAAATTTGTGTTTCGTTACAGTATTGCACAAATATCAATAAGTGCTACTGCGAGATGGGATGGACTGGTCCAGATTGTTCCATTCAATCAGAAATAACACTCGCACCCGTGCACAGCACTGTATCTCCTGCTACTTCGGATCCCAACAAAAGCTCGAATAACATGGCAGGGTACATGAAAAAGAATATGGTCTCCTACGGTACGTTTTAATATTATTGTTATATAGTGTGTAATCATGCTGTACAAATATCTAAAAGAAATAATTAGTAATTATTCACTATATTCTGATATAATGGGGTCATCATTTTCTGATTTATTTTTTTCTTGAAAAACTAGGTCAAATTAAATATGTTCGTGTATGTTTTACTCTACAAGTCATTAGAATCAGAGATATGATTTTTTAATAGTTGCCTTTAATTTCAAATATTTCAACGCTGAAAACACAGCTTCACAGATACGACAGTCGAGCTCTGCCGGCTTAGTTTGGAACTATGATCATTTGGCTTGGTATTTATTTAAAATAAATGGGCGCGTTCAGCACCTTTCACTAGCAGCGATGCCAACCACTGAGTACTACTGACTGCCCTGAACGCAATCGCTGGACGCATCGCTGCCAGCAACTATCTAGCGGAGTTTAAGACCGCTGTCGGCTGGCAGCATACTATCAACTGTCAGTTTAAACACAAAATGGCGGCACCTAACTACATCTCCGTTAACTATGATTATGAAAATTTAGTGATATCTGTCACTGATTCGGCAGAGTTATTTTCAATCACTAATTGTAAATCAGCCAGCAATACCAACAAGTAATAATAGGTTTCTTTGACTAGTTAATTGATTAATTATTACGCAAAATAACATCATTAATCATATTGTCGTTTTCGAAAAGAGCTAAAATATTGTCAATTTCAATGTCCATTATCGACTACTAATAAAATTAACTGTCAAATTCAAATTGAATTTACGTTTACTGTTGCTATGGATACAACAGCGTGCCGTTCAAACGGAACTAAACATCGCTGCCAGCGATGAAAGGTGCTGAACGCGCCCAATAAATATTTTTGTGTGCGAATGAAGCCGTAACGTAACAAATTTAGTTGCGTGTTTATAACCGCGAAAGTTTATTAGCAAATTTATGAAAGAAAAGTCGCATATTTCAAATTATTTTATATTACTATATTTATTAATTGAGATGGACTTTTTTTTAAATGACACCCCATTGATACTATATTGATTAGAATTCAGTGCACATTGTTCATTAAAAAATAATTCTAATGTAGTATACACTAACTTAATTAAGAACATTTAGATATTTGCATAGATTTACAATTTATAATCTGAATTTATTTTAAACAAAACTACTAAATTTATTTGAATTACATCTAATGATTTTACTTCTTTTTCTCTAAAATCTTATTTTTCGCGAGGCGATAATTAAATCAAAATTTAATTCATGTATAAAAATAAATATTTTTGACGGACGTACAAGAAATAAGAGTTTTTTTAATGCCATTAATGATTTTATTAACTGGTTAATCGAATCGGTTTTGGCTTACATTTTTTTTTGTTTTTTTGCTAAATTTAAATTTATTTGTGAATTTATTAGATGAATTCAAAGTAAATATTTTATACAGATTCATAGATTATCTCTTGTTTGTATTATAAGAAACGATGTAATTCAAACGTAGGTATATTTTCTATAGTTCACCATATTATTAAAATGAACTTAAACATGAATTACATCGTCTCTTGTATATGGATTTATGCAAGTAGAACATGGTGAGAAGCTGTCGACGCTGCATCAAAACGATGTAAAATGTGACTCTTTGAGTTCAATATCGAATTATTCTTGTGTAACTATTATGAGTGGCCACATTTCAGACCAAGCCAACACATCAGATAATCTGAGTACTCTTTCAATGGTGTTTATCATGGTGGGCGTGGTGAAAGGCGTCTTCATATGTTTTGCACTAATGGCTGTTTGCTACAGGTATTGTACATCGCGTGTGACCGCCTACTGTTGTACGAGCACGCCAGACGCACTTATTCTCTGTGGACGTCTGTCTCTCTGTCCGTATCTAACTTTCTCTGTGTGTTTGTTTACTATCCTTGAACGCCTGTCTATCTGTACGTATGTACTGTAATCCGTTTCTTTGGTTTTTATTACGATGTGTCTTTGCTCACTGTACTCTGTATACGGTACTAACGCTAAGACTACTCCGACTCAGTTCCTTTCCGTACCGCGTACTGATCCTTAACTTCCGCTGGGTGAATGTCAGGGTGCGTGCAATGCAGTGAATGTTTTGATGTTTCTGTGTTGTAAACTGTACCACCGTCGAGCCGACGACTTTGTTGCAGCTCCTGTACATGGCTGGCGCTGGACATCAGTCGTCGCAACTACGTCGTACAAGTACATAGTACACGAATTTTTTAACATTGTACTACTAGATGTTATGTTAATGAGCTAATGTATAAATTACATTATAAATATCCGTATTATGACCATCATTCTGATACAAGCTTTTCTGTTTTGTTTTGTTTTCATTTTTGGTTGTTTTCTCTCCGTCTGTAACTCTGTCTGCATGCTGTTGGACGTCGATGGCCGCCATCGCCATCTCACCTCACGCCGTGGTGACCTTCCCCGCCCCGCTCCGCTCCGCTCGTCCTCGTCGCCGCTCGTTCGTTGCGCTGCCCCACAGAGAACTATCACGGTTCAAATACTGTGTTTCTCGTGATAACACTCATGTCAGTGGTAGGGGGTGTTTTCATTGTATTTGCGATGATGGCTCTCTGCTACAGGTCAGTTGTAGTACACAAAAACTTCTCCCTGTGCCTCAGGTTAGTGTGCAGATCAAATATCAGGTAGATTACACTGTTCTGTTTGTTAATGATACTCATACTATTGATTCTTTGCTTCCTTCGTTTGACATGACGATATATAGTTACAAGCATCTAACGTTTGCTCGATGATGCTTGTTACTCGCCTGTATCTATCATTGTGCTCTGACTTTAGTGACGTCAGGACAGAAATTTTTATTTCACAGTTGCACGCGTTTCAGAACTGTGGACTAGAATTAATAAATTAGTATCGGTAGGAATTACAAACATTTACTGCAAAACCAGCTAGCGCTTAATCGTGAATCCTTATCCTGAATATTAAAGCATAGTCGGTTGAAATCCTTTTGTATAATATTACAGCGGCAAGCATCTGCTATGACGTCATTATACTTGCAGTAGAACAGTCACTTGGTAGTTTTCACAATGCATTTTTTATAAAGCACGGCTTTTATTAATAGTTTTGATTTTATTCAGAGAGATTTATTTCTTCATTCTTCATTATTAGAATAATGCATGATCATAAAGCACTTTACTCTATATACTTCTCTACATTTATAAACTATCTTTGCTTCTATAAATGTAGCTGTTAATTCTTACGCATAATTTTTAAACATTTGAGTATCACACTGGTAGTGTGACTTGTATTTTGTAAAATAAACATATCTTCATCATGAATTCTGTGTTCCATGTACATTCTTATGGAACGTAATAACATATATGAGCTTATTTAAGTATTTAGAAAAGAAATAATGTATTTGGAACATGGTAGCATAATGCATTAAGGCTGTGCAATGTTGTCGATGTGCGAATGTGTGGTAGAGAGAGAGTGAGTTACCTTTCCCGCCCACTACCAGCCATGGACACCTTCTCACAGGAGCAAGCGAACTAACCATCCTCCACGATCAGCCATATAATTTGCATTGGCAGCAACAACTGATACCGAACATAACAAATCTTTGAAATACCGGCACATTTTTTTCATTTTTTTATGTAACATCAGTAAACCCGACTATTCGGAACATGGTGACGGGTTTAATGAATATGTAGAAATTGAGATTAATTGAATTTTGCAAATGGAAATGGAATGTTGTCTGCGAGCATGTTATTTTCTCTAAAATGTATTTTGCATATATGTCAGTCTTTGGGAAATTTGTGCACGATATACTTTTATATATTGTATCATCAATTTATTTTCAAAATTTAACTATGTAGAATTTGTAAGTGTAAATTTGAAAATTTGTTTCAGTGTGTATATAATTCCATCACTTCATTTTTACATATAATAAATAGCACATTGCAAATCAAATGTAAATAATATCTCTCTGATCAAACACGTAACAATTCAAAATATATCCACTCTACGTGCATGGCAATATAAATGTTTTATCACTTTTTGCACAAGTAATTTGGTTATTAATGAAAGGTTTTTAACTGATACATTATTTCTTCGTTCATCAACGAAGGAGGAGTACTATACCTAAATATGAACCTCCGTACGTGAAAAAACCAATTTCGAAGAAATATACACCATCAGCATCAAATCACCAAGATGACGTCATGGATGCTAACAAGATTATGCCTTTCGGAACGGCTTCATACAGGTAAGCGAACCAGGATTTTTACTGGGAGAAACTGACACCATCTGCACAGCAGCGATTGAAGGCAACGATTTTTTGTATTCGTTTTTATTTACGTGGAAAATGATGACAAGGCGTACTTTATTCCCGAATGTGTGAATGACTAGCTCTTATATACATTTAAATATTTATTTGCAACGCTTAAATATTTGACAAACTTTGACTTACGAAAATTTGTAGACCTAATCTGTAGGCTGCTTTTTACTTTGAGTTCTATTTTGAAGACTGTTTTAGTTTTTTTTCTGATTTGAATAACAATAAGTTTGACAAAGTTTATATTAAGCAATATACTTTCAAGATTATAATTACTTGTGATGACTTGAAAGTTTTGAATCTTTGTCAAACGTGTAGCGTAAGTTTTGCAACATTGAGCTTATTATAAAGTTGCTTTGTTCTTCTTTGAACAGTCGAGCCGACTCGCAGCGAGTGTTATTTGGGCGAGCGAACCACATGTCAGCAGCGCCAGCCGGTCCTCATTTCCAGTTAGTTGAAAATATTTTTTTCGCCAAAGTAGTATTTGTAACTGTTGATAATGTTGACATGTTTTATTTTGGTGAAACTCCAGACATTTTAACATCACTTATCAACCTTAACTATTTTACACTGCAAAAGTATTTATAAATTATTATTGTAGTTGCAAATTACGGCAAGACAGTGTGATACTCATTTTAGTTGCAGTGATATTTAGAAGCATGATTGGCCTTAGCAGTAACAAATTATAGTAGTGCATGAACAAAAGTAATGTAGATGTATATTTTCGAACTTTACAAATTAAAAAAAAAAAACAGAAATACATACATGCAATTGTTTTATGTAAGGGTTGCGTGCTCCTGTTGAATATTTTTACAGGGAGCATAAGATGCAACAACTCAAACGAATGGGAGTCGCTTCAGGGAGCGAGGACGATCCTACCCACTCAGGTACTTTATACAACCGAATTACAAAGATACTCGTGTAAAACAATATCTACTAATTGATACACCACGTTTCAATGCACACCAAACAAACATTGTTATTCAATAGTATATTGAAATATAAATAATCATACAATATTTTATCATGTATAGGAGAAGAGGAGACGGTGTCTTTCATTGATCTACAGCACAACAACCTGTCAAAGCTACCCGAGAAAAAGGGCATCCTGAAGAAGCACGGCTACGGACTGGTAATGGTCGACGACAAAGATAATTGGGGTGAGGGCTCGCAATCTGACAACCTTGAAATCATGTCTCAGTCCGATAACAACATCGGCGAGATGATGAACCCGGGCAGCGGAGGCGGCGGCAGTAGTGGCGCGACCATGTCAGAAGTGGAGCGCACGTTGAAGAGCCTGAACGGGTACCACGAGGACATCCTGGAGGCGTTGAGGAACGCAGCATCGCATCGAGGAGCCTCGGCTACTCCCTCTGGCAGCAGTACCATGCTCAGCGAGGAGATACTGCGCAAGACCCTCCAAGACTGCAGTAACGCGGCCGCCAGTGGTTACAACGATTATGGCAAGCGCACTGCTAGTCAGGAGAAAATCTGTGAATTACCACAGACTCACACTGTCATGGTGGAGGGGTCTCCGTCTCGACTGCACCTGCACCCGCACCAGCATCCGGCACAGGCGGATGAGGACGAAGATGACGAAGTACCACCGTGTGGTCCTATTCGTATTCGCAACCTAGAAGATTTAATCCGACAATTAGAACATCACACGCGACATATGAGTCCCAATGGCTCAGAAGATATCCGAATGTCAGAGACTGAAGCAGATCGACATTATAGACTCGACTCGTCCTCCGCCTGTAGCGAATCATCTCAGTCTCAGAGGTAAATACCATTTACAATAAGATAGATGTCAATTGCGACACTTTTATGAACTTGTATATGTAAACCAACAAGCAGCAGGTGCCGCGGCCGAGGGGATGACGAAACGCGATTCGTATATGGGCGCTACCGACATCCGACGGCCGGACGACACCAATACCCGCACCCGCATCACCAACATCATGCCCACCAGCACATGGCGGAGGAGGAAAGCATCTACGAAACGGCGGACCACGATCGAGGAGCGGATCAGTGCGGTGATACACCAGACAGCGAGAGGTAAGACGGCCGGGTCCTAGGCTGGGGAACTGGGAAAAAGTTTGACACACGAGTGTCTGTGTGCCAACTGACGAGAGACTACCAGCGTAGCTGTCCTGGTAGTGTCGTTATGATTGTTATTTTCTAGTGATGAATTTATTCAAGCTCAACAACAGTTAGTCCGGTGGGCGAGTGAGGAAGCTGTGAGCAAGGCGGGGCCAAGCAGCACAGGAGGCATCATCGGCTCGAATGGAGTATGCAGCGCCGCCGCCGGGCAACGCGAGTACTTCCCGTCTCCCGTCAGCTCGGAGAGCGAAGAATCGGGAGGCGAAGGCAACAGCATTGCTCGAGCGCCACCGTCGCATCGGCACCCTCGAGGCACCGACAACGATTCACCCATGGCCGGCCCATCCGCCTCCCCTGCCGAACAGACAGCCTTGCTCAGCAGACCCAACAAGCGCTACCCGGAATACAAGCACTGATAGTGTGATTCCGCGAAACCGCGGACTCAATTTTCCTCGCCCTCGTCACTACCCTCTTTGTCTCTGCCAATACTCATCATCAGTGTCAATAATAAAATATACCTTTCATTTAAATACATACATCCAACTCGAAACGAAATTTCTACTATGAGTTTATCATTTATTTGTCTATAGTTATATAACTGTCATTTATTTATTATTATCAATACTAACCTATTTAAAATAATAAAAATATCAAATGCACAGAATACATTTAAATGCACTCATGAATAATCTTATGCACAAATTCAACACTAGTATACACGTATATTTTTTATGTAAGTAATATTGTAAAATATTAATTTTGTCTACAGGAAAGAATATTTCGTTTCGAGTTACAAAAGTGAAAAACAAGTAACATATTGAACTGTAAAGTATAAAATGAATTAAGCGGAGCCCTCCCCGTACCCCGCGCACTTTCGTACACGCCGATATTGCACGCGACGTCCAGAGCGGTGGCAGGGCCTGCTCGTCCTCGACCTCATCAACATCGACCCCAAGTCACATCACATCATCACCAGCTCTATATTTCTTGTTACTAGTTAAGTTAGCAAACACGTGAGCACGAACCGTTTATGACGTCGTTAACGTTAATCAATAGTTATAAATACTAAACAATATTATGTAATGTGACAACGGACACTCAGCAGCGGACCTACGACTAACTACGTAAATAAGACTCGATTTACGGTATCTAGATAGAATATAGTGCGTTTGTTGTTGACACGTGCAATATGTGCATCGTGGAACCGACCTCCGACCTCTCCTCACCGCCCACCGCCACGTATGTTGTACATCGGGACGGATTGTAGTTCACCGTCGCCGTCCCTCCTTCAGCATTCAATCAAGTCAGCCACCAGTCCACCATTACCACATCGCACCACCGTCACTTAATACAGATGTCTTGTGTGGTTATAATAACGACTAATTGTCAACGTAACGTATGGTACCTATATCAGTTTGCCGATGGTAATCACTGTAAATGTAGATATTCGTTTTGTTACTTATACCTTATCAACAGATCCCCAAAAGGTTGTTATTAAAAATATATAAAAAAATAATTATCGTAAATGAAGAATTTATCAATATTGTACATAATATAATCAGAGATGATTTCAAAAATACGTATTTCTGTCTGAGCGATGTTGAATTTCGTTACAAATAACCCGTCGGGCTCATCATAATAAATGAATATGTCATATTATGTAAATACATTATTATATATGAAATAATTCTAAATCGACTGTGTGAACTGTAGAACCGTATTTGGCGTTAACAAACTGTGTATCCCGGTTAAACCTTAGTTGATATAACAATAAATAGAGGTGGTGGTGTAGATATAAAGCAGCATGCAGGTCGCAGTCAATCCGTGAGTGTTAATTGTAGTCCTAGCACAGCGTGTATTGCTGATGCTCTTTTAATGGCTGACGAGCAGCAAGCTCTTACGTCTAGAACACCACTATCTCTGCAGTGTGTTTTTAAAAACCGTCATATTGTGACTTAACACTCGAAACTTTTCATTTAACTACGCGGAAACGATTTTTTAAAAAGTACATCTAAGAATTTCAACAAAATTAGGTAATATGAAATATTTAAATTATCACATCAAACTAATTTTTGTTTTTTGTATTCCATGTTTAGTCTTTTTGTTGTTGTATGGAATTGGGGCGACATAGGCCTAAGAATAATATGAGGGTGTGTTGCATCATAACTATAGTACGCCAGCATCCACCACATGATTAATTAGTTCATTGTTGAATTTTAATATTTTTATGCTCTCCATCCATAATAAACATGTACCTATAATTTGTATTTATATTTAAACAAGTAGTCCATGGTAAAATGAGTAACAAAGTGTAATTTAGCAGCCTCTTTGTTACTCAGAATACTCTGGTCGAAACCAAAGTTCTAAATGCTCAGTAGCACGAAGTCTGCAGAAATTTTATGATATTGTAATGAAACTAGTGCAGTGCAGTAGTGTTGATCTAGAATGCAAGTGTATATACTAAGAAATTAAGCAGAGATTGTACGAATAGCGAGACAAAATGTGACTTGTTAAGTTGAAATCAAGCTGTAGGATATGTTCTAAAAACAGACAAACATCGGTAATTTAGGAAATTAAGTAAAATTCATTCCTGAATCAAATACAAAAATTGTACTATCATATGTATTCAATTCACGGCAAGTAATTTTATATCAATATTATTTTCATTTAAATTTTTCTTTAAATTCATATGTATGTCAATTAAAACGTCCAAATGCAGTTTAATTGTTGAAATTGTGAATCAGGTTTGAACCAAATTAATTCCTAATCGTATTATTAAATTTATATAAAATGCCATCACGAAGGCCTTTCATATTATGCGTTGTGTGAGACGAGATATAGGGAAATGTTGCAAGATTGTATAATTTAACATTTATGTACTTACTTAGTACTCGAAAAAATATTACCATTTTAAAAAATTCAAATCACTACACAAATTTTTAGAATGTTTCACGAATTCACTGATACATTAATTTAAAAATAAACATCAAATTCAATCAATTTTTACTTTATCTGTCCCCCCATAACAACAATGTGTGTTTATCCAAAAACTAATTTGAAACACTTTGGATGCTTTTAAGGAATCGTGCCAAAGGACAGAATATTGTGTAAACGAATTAAAATTATAATGAAATAATTACACATTTGTTTTACATAATTTATTCCTTGTTATTTGCTTATACACTGCATTAGTTCGCACACATTTTGGATATTTACACATAGCGGTGAAATATACAATACATTCGGTACTACTCACATTGGTACACAATTAGTAAACAGGCTATTATTCAATGTGAAATATTGCTCATCTTAAGAGTGCAGTCTATTATCTAAGTGAATAGTTTAAATTAATATCCTGTTCCGCCGGTACGTTGGAAGGTGTAACGGGTGGAACAGAATGTACCATCATTCGTGTCAGCTATTCTTCAAATAACTCGATTTATTAGATTCAAGTTTCATTTACTTTATTTATATTCATAGTTTTGCCATTTTTGAACTATTTCACAGTGCTGACTTGTGTGATGGAAAAGGGTAAAGAATGAGTAATAAGTACTACATAATGGAAATTTTCTATAAAATTTTAAAATCAGGAATTGGGAGACGGATGTAAATATAGTGTTATGATAAAAACCACTGCCTAAATAAATGAATTATTACCTAACATCGATTGAACCAGATCACTTTTTATTTATTATTTAATTAAGTATGTATAATTTGAGTAATTAAATTATTTGATTATAAACTTTGCATAACAATCTTCTTTTGGATTAAAAGGTAGTTCTGTTACATTTTCAATCACCTTTATTTTCTCTGTTATTTTATTTGCATATTCATTTAACTGTTCATTTCTATTCGTAGGTATGTAATTCACATTTTCTATAAACAATAAACTTTTTAATCTTGAAATTGTATTTATTATATTAAAATCTATTCTTTCAATTAATAAGTTTGAAATGTAAATTAAGTTGAATAAGTTCCTATATTTCTTTTTGTGAATTATTTTGTCTAATAGTGAATACGACAGAAAGTTTATCGTTACATTTTCAATAGTGATGCATTCTGGTTTAGCATCAGTAGATTCTTTTATTTCCAAATCTTTAAAACTTACTTCTTCAACTATCCGTTCATTAGGTAGATCTACTACAACGGTACCTAATTTTAAATTACATATGTTGTGATATGGACACTCTTCTTTATTAGAAATTTCGTAAAACATCTGTGTTAAATTATACTCAGTTACATCTGTTGATCTATTTATGTTCATATGATTTTCTTTTTTCAGTATATCCTTATTTTTACAGTGCAAACCGTAAGCGAAATAGGGTCCTGAAAGTATGTCACCTAAGTAACCGTGATGCAAATATTTTTCTCCAGATGGTACAACTCCAGCAACAAAGGTACGATTTGGTTTAGATACTTCACTTTCCAACCAGGTGAATGCAACGCCCGTTTCTCGCCAATGCTTATATTCTTGAACCCCTATTTGTTTAGCTCCTGCCGGATGTAGTCGCATATGCAAATCCCAATCGAAGACTCCTTGCCTTGTGTCGTATCTCACGCCTAGAGATTGCCGTACACGTCTATTCCATAATTTACAAATCAAGAATGGGTCACTTCCACACCAATATTTGAATAAATTTTCTAAATAATCTCTTTCTTTATATTTTAGCTCATCAATGTTCACATTTTTCATAATATAATAAAAGTATTCTAAATTTGTTACCATATCTACCAAATGTCTTCCTTTTAATGTTAAATACTTTCCTACTTCTGGCCTTACAACTGAATTACCATATAATTCCATGAATATTTTTGTTTTTAGTCTTAAACCCATTTGTTCTGGTGGCTGTAATGCAATGTTTAATAACAGTATTTGGCGAGCAACTAACTCCATACATAGTTCCACACAATAAAAATTTATCTTAATTGATTCATGTTGATAATATTGACTGATAGTTTTTAATATATGTCTTGCATCGGAGCCACCAACAATCAAAATATTAAGTTCTTCAGGCATTTTAAAATTGGCTTTGTACTCTTCCTGAAAATCTAACGCTGGTGTAACACCCCAATACATTTTTGTTAAAAATAATTCACAAGAATGAAAGAACTGAATTAATTGATATGTATCAAATATGTTATGTATGCAAACATTCTACACGTATCTTTGGTAACAAATATATTGATCAAACAACATTCTAAACAATAGGTACATTAAAAATATAAAACAATAAGGCCGGGCACAAACACACGACATCAGGAAAATACCGCGCGTATGCTTATACCGCTAAATGCTATAGAAATACATAGATATCGACCGTTTAAACCCTCATATACCATTTATCTCATATTGCATGTATCCTTGGTGTATGATGGTTTCGACGATGTCTATGCATTTCTATAACTTTTATGCAGCACAAGCATACGCGCAGTATTTACCTTATATTGCATGTTGTGTGTTTGATGTATCTTTGGTGTACGTCCGGCTTAAGGAAAAAAATATAGATTTACAAATGTTAAAACTATTTATTTATAACTTTAGTTACAATTATAAAAATATATTAAACAAATGTCAAACTTATAATAAGTTATTAACTAAAATCCCTTTAAATTTCTTCTTGGTATTCTTGGAGTTCCTATTTTCTATACCAATTTGCTTCTTAACTTCACCTGTATTACTTTTAGCTTTCTTGTTTTTGTTTTTCTTATTTGTACTTGTTTTCTCTTGTGGCACATCATCAATAGTATTTGATCGGTTCAATGATTCTGAATTGATTTTATTTAAGTTAGTTTTCTTTTTATTAGGTTTATTTACTTCCTTTTGTTTTACTGGAATATTTATTTCATTATCTATATTTTTTCCATTATTAACCTTCTTAACGGTGTATGTAGATTCTTGCGTTTTAACTTTATTATTACTTGCCTGTTCTTTTTTTATTTTCGCGGTTGTTATACTCATTTCTTTTAATTTAATTTTTTTCTGCAATATTCTATTCTTACCCCCAATAATTGGTTCTTGATTTAATATCTTTTGGCTTTTTGTGTCATTATTTTTTTGATTTACATTCACTTTATTTTTCTTTTGTTGGTTTGGTAAATGTTTTTTATTTGTTTGTTTATTTATATTTTCGCCATTTATCGCAAATTGTTTTTTAACTTGCTTTAAAACTGGTTTGTTTTGTTTAATACTAACAATGTTTTGTTTCTTTTTCTTTTCTGGTATTTCCCTTTTTTTGTTTTGCATTAGTTTTTTATCTTTATTAATTAATTTAGGTTTCTTGATGTTATCCTGATTTTCTTCTACAGTAATTTTCCTTTTTTGACCTTTCTTTTCTTCAGATGAATTTTCACTCGTTATAGCATCGTCTAAAATTGTAGTATCAATTTCCTCTTCCTTTTCTATAGATTTAGGGATCGCATTGGAGAATTTTTTAAGTTTTGCTACAAAAAATCCGTCCATATTGTGGGTATGTGGATAAAATCGTCTAGTTACATTCATTGTTGGATGAAATCTATGTTGTCTGTAATTTACAAATCCTTCTGTACCAAAATCTAATCCAGTAGAAACGAGTTTAACATTTCTTTTTCTCAGAGCATAATCAACTACCCATTCATTTTCTTCTGGTAAGATAGAGCATGTGGAATAAACTATATATCCTCCTGTTGGAGATTTGGCGTTCACACAATCTATAGCAGCCAAAATAAGTTGAGATTGTAAAGTAAAACATCTTTGTATGTCAACCTTATCTTTATTTGTTTTAACGCTCGGATCTTTAGAAATTACACCTGTTCCAGAACAAGGTGCATCTAATAGGACACGATCGAAGCCTGTCATAACTTTTGGTAACTGTCTACCATCATGTGAACATATAACGGAATTAAGTATTCCTAAGCGATGAAAGTTTCCTACAATAGCTTTAATACGATCTTTGTTCACATCATTTGCAAAAAGAACTCCTGTGTTCTTCATTGTTGCTGCAATATAACTCGATTTTCCTCCAGGAGCAGAGCACATATCTAATATCCTCTCGTTTTCTTGGGGAGCCAATGCCATAACAGGTAAGAAACTAGATGCACCTTGAATTAAGTAGTGTCCTGCAAGATATTCTGGAGTTGCACCTATCGGTACTTGCGAGGAAAAAACTACCAAACCAACTTTTGTCCACTTTCCAATTGGATCTAAATTTACTCCTCTATTAATTAAAGCTTGAGCTAAATCTCGACGACGAGTTTTAAGACTGTTTGTACGAATTGTTAAAGGACGCTGGATCTCGCTAGATTCTAAAAATTCTAAAAGTTCTGTCAGTGGAAATAGTTGCATCAGACGTTCCATTAAAAATTCATTGTAGCTATAATAAGTACATAAATCACTCCGTAATAATTCTATATATTCAGAGCGTGATCTATTTTCCTCGCGTAATTTTTTGAAATCTGATAACACCATAACTACGTCTCTTATTCTTTGTTGTACATCTTGTAAACTCATAGTTTCTTGTGATTCTTCTTCAGTAGGAAATGTAAAGACATCTTGACTTGCAATATTTAATTGCATTTCTTCCTCCGCTAATTGTTTTTCCTCTTCCTGTTGTTTCTTAAGTTTAATATTATCCTTTTCAATAGGTAACATGTCATTTTCGTTATCATCATCAGCTTCATTTTCATTATCTGAATCCTCAGCATCGGTAGTGTTATACTCATCATCTTCATCCTCCACATCATCTAATGTACCTACTTCACAGTTCTCATTTTCAGCATCTGAATCCTGTTGTTCGTCGTCGTCGTGTTCTTCCTCCTCAGAAGAGTCATCATCATTTTCATCCGAAGAGACATCCTTAATGGATTTTCTTGGTTTGAGTTTTAACCATGAACTATTATCATCTGTGAATTCTGTTGTTCCATTTTGTGAATCAAATTCTTCATCAATTTCAGATGTAGAATTATTTTCTGATTCGTCAGAATCATTCTCGCTTTCACTTTTATATTCTATAACTTTTTTAGGCTTTTGCTTTTGTTTTGGAACTTTTCGATTCACTACTTGTTGTTTTTTCAGCCGATTCTTAGCTCTTTGAATCTGTCGGTGGCTTAAGCTTTTTTCTGTCTTGTTTTCTGAAAAAGTAATCATGAATCACATTTCATCTTTTAGATAAAAATACCACTTACCTAATAATTTTTTTGAGATGACAGGATCCTTTTGTTTCTTAGTTTTCTTCCCAGGTCCCCTTCGTTCTTGTTTTTCTTCAATAAATTTAGCTTTTCGTCCCATGTTTAAACTCACGTGGAAAGTATGCACCAAAATTGTAGGTTAGCAATCAGTTGTCACCCTGGTTGTCACTTCTAGGGACATTTCAAATTGTTACAAATTATACTGCAAATAATAAAAATATTTTTTAATATAGGAAATAATTGTTTATAATAATAAAATAGTAAATATAAATTGTAGATAATAATAAATTTCTTAACATGTGTTATATCTTGTACACATATAAAGTCACGTTTACACGTCACTTCCATAAAATTTAAAAGATGCCAGTTCATCAGAAAAAAAGTAAAACGACACATAGTTCTATTATTCTTTATTGTGAAAGATATATTTATTATTAGTAAGAAACGATCATCAAATAAATAAATTCTTATTTTTATGGATTACATATGAGTGTACATAAAACTTTAGATTTTGAATAAACAAGAAACAAGTCGGTAAAACAGGTGGTACTCTTGTTTTTGATTTGAAATGACAGTTGGTTGAAAAGGTTGATCGCTAAGCAAAGCAAACTGTCACAAAGGATCTAAAAGTATTTACAATTTGTCATGTGTGTGTGTAGTGTTTGATACTTGGACATATTTTATATAATAACTTATTAACATTAATATTATTGTATGTAAGTAAGATTATGACTATTTATATAGAATAATACTGTAGGAATCAATTTCATAAAGTAAAAATAATTTATATGAATTACATTTTTTATTTTATGTTCTGTTTATATTCTATTTTAAAATTTGGAGATTTAACTTTTTTTTTTTGCAGTACTTTTCTAATATTGCTATAAGTGTAGAACTCAATGAAACATGTTTTGTTTTGCAAGAGATTCGTAATAAACAATATAAAGCCTGATTTATGTTGTATAAAATATACATGCTTTTTTAATGAATACGTGTTACAAATTTATAAGCTATGCAAAATAGACTAACTTTTTCTAATAAACTCATATCCGGAAACGTTTCGTTTTCGAGCTACAGACTCTTAAATGTGTAATTATCTACCTTAATTTTAGTTAGCTTGACCTGTCACTCCAGTTATTATTTTGTTTATTTTAAATTTAAAATAATTAAAATTAATAACTGATATGGTGGTCACAGCCAACTAAAATTAATCATCGGAATGCATACATATTTTCTGGTACATAATATGCATAGTGGGGTCAATTTGACCTAAAAAAAAAAAACTTTAAAATTGGGTACTATAAAAATTATTTTCACAATTTTTATTTAATGTAATATTGCAACATTCATTTTATTACAATTGTGGCAAAGAACATGATTCGTAATAATTGCCACACATTGTAACTGAATAGTTTTTACAAACATGTTTTTAACATTCTGTTTAGTTACACGGATCTGAAGTCTTCTTATCAGTGCTTTTTGGACCGATTATACAAAGTTATCGTTGGTGTGGACTGCTAAGGTCTATGTGTTTGCAAGCTGCAGTTCGAATATTTACGTGGGGTCAAAATGACCTCAATGTCAAATGACTTCTATTTCCTTTAATGTAATTAATAAAAAATATTTAAACGCGGCACGTTATTACTAATGTATAAGTACAGGAATACATACGTAATATTTTAAATTAAAAATGTACATTTTTTAAAAAAAGAAAAATGTAAGTATAGGATTAAAATGACCCCAATAATGCATTCCGAAGGTTAAGGTAGATAATTATTCATTTAAGAGCCTGTATATAGAAAACGGTACATTTCCAGATATGAGTTTATTAGTAAAAAATAGTCTATTTTGCATTCCGTACCTACATACCCTTATAAATTTGTAACACGTATTCATTAACACCTGTATATATCATTTTTAGAAACTACCAAAACCTCATTATTATTTTATTATTATAGGTATGATGGATAAAAGCAGTCTAATTGATTTTAATAATGAAAAATGTTATAAAATTTCTTCACCACTCATACCTCCTCCACAATCTTCTGAACCAAGATTATCAATATTGGACAATAATCCTTTTGATAAAGTCCTAAAGATAATTGCGAATAAAGATGATCCATTTGAATATAATCCAGATGCTCCAATTATAAATAAAAGTGGAATTAATTCTAATGACATCGAAAATAAAGAAAATATTGGGCATCTAGTATCACCAATTCAAACTCCAGTCAAATTAAAAAGACATAAAAAATTGTCATCAACTCCGTTATTTATTTCTTCGAATTCTAAAGAAAATCAGGGTGCTTCAACAAGTCAATTACCATCAATTTCAGAAGTACATAATTTAAGTGTAGATTGTAACGAGACGGATACATCTTTACACATTTTAAGCGAATCATTTCTTAATAATGTAGAGGGTGATATGTCAAACTCATTTATGGTAGCTTGTAATTTACCTTTGCCAAGTTCTCCAGATGAAGAGACTTCCAATATAAATGAAAACGAAAAGTTTCATAGAGATATTCCTACTATATCTATAAAGGATGAAAGTAGAAATTCTGTGAATAATAGCACGTACAATGTTTTAAATAATGGATTTATTGATACTACGGATAATTTGAAGAAGTTGTCAGTAGGATCATCACTTGGTTCGAAATGTAGTTTTAATCCAAATTCATTTCGTAGTGGGAGCTTAGGTTCTACAGAAATTTCTGATGTTAATCCTAATGTTTCAAGTATAACTTCTAAAGAAAATTCTAGTTTTAACAACCCGTTTGATAATGCGTTTATAGAAGATAAAAACTCTCATCGAATTCCTTCAACTAATATGTTTAGAGACAGAGAAAATGTAAAATTTAATAACAGCTTTGGAGGCTTTAATTATCCTGATCGAAGATTAACATATGCGAAAGGCAGCTATTTAGATAATGTAGATGATTCAGTATTTTTGGAAGCTATTAGATTGGCCGATGTTTTTCATAAATCTGCCATGTGTGAAGATTTTGGTAAGTAACTACAAAATGTGAACGACGAGCTTACGCGACCTTTATTTTAAAAACTACTTAATATATATTATATCACAAAAATTTGTATCTATGGGTTTTCCGAAATGCCTATGTTAAATAAAATATTTTCAAAGCAGTGGCACTTGCGGCTTAACCGGAGACGGCCATAACTTTTTATGAAATGCTAATGCTATATTTTTTCTTTACTATAGAATTCAGCAGAGAAATTTTCATATCAAATAATAAAACAATTTTATTCAC
Organism: Harpalus rufipes; assembly: GCA_951394225.1. Taxonomy (NCBI): domain Eukaryota; kingdom Metazoa; phylum Arthropoda; class Insecta; order Coleoptera; family Carabidae; genus Harpalus; species Harpalus rufipes. The sequence continues at coordinate 66,749,137 of OX596274.1, forward strand.
AATCGGTTAATTGACATGTATTTTTTAGGATACCGTTATATACAGGGTATGGCCATGAGGCAAGATCGCCGTCATAAGCGAGCCAATGCCAAACATACTGATAATTCATTTCCCTATTTATTTGTAAGAAATGTGATATTATATTATACAGGAATATTAAATAATCACACTATGAATCTAAAAAGGTAATAAAAATTCATTTATTTAAGAGATACACAATTATTATTATAATATAGATTTAGAGGTTATGTACAGCATAGGATATAGGTTGTTATTATCACATCTAATTTAATAATTATAGTTATTATTTACATAATAAGTATATATTCTAAACTTACCTTTTAAAAATATTAAATGTATGTGCTTAATATTGGTAATTTTTATGTGTTTTCAGTATTGCTAGTCATCGTAGTCAGTATCTCAAGAAAATATACAAATAAATAAAATAAAAGTATTACTTACACTTTAAATAAATATTAGAAGTATTTTTAAATGTGTTTTGCATTAAAATAAAACAAATAACCACGAAAATACATAATAATTTGCGCAACAACAACGAATTTGACAGCGGCTCGCTAATGGCGGACGAAACGTGAGCCACGTCATGGCCATACCCTGAGTATATATAGGTACCCTAGTATTTTTTAGGGTACCTTTATACTCAGGGTATGGCCATGACGTGGCTCGCGTTTCGTCCGCCATTAGAGGGCCACTGTCATATTCGTTCTTGTTGCGCAAATTATTATGTATTTTCGTGACTACTTGCTTTATTTTAATGCAAAACACATTTAAATATACTTCTAATATTTATTTATAGTGTAAGTAATACTTTTATTTTATTTATTTGTGTATTTTCTTGAGATACTGACAACGATGACTGGCAATATTGAAAACACATAAAAATGACCAATATTAAGCACAAACATTTAATTTTTTAAAAGGTAAGTTTAAAATATATACTTATTATGTAAATCATAACCACAGTTATTAAATTTGATGTGATAATAACAACCTATATCATATGCGTTACATAACCTCTAAATCTATGTTATAATAATAATTGTGTATCTCTTAAATAAATGAATTTTTATTACCTTTATAGATTCATTGTGTGATTATGTAATATTCCTGTACAATATAATATCACATTTCTTACAAATAAATATGGAAATGAATTATCAATATGTTTGACATTGGCTCGCTTATGGCGGCGATCTTGCCCCATGGCCATATCCTGTATATAAAGGTACCCTAGTATTTTTAAGATCGCAGCGCTGGGGTGGCAAGTTTTGAACTACAGGTTGAATGAGATATGAGGTTAACCAACTGTCAAATGGGCAAACACATAACTTATAGAATTGTGTATTTCGCAGAGTACTGTATTATATTTAATTTTCTTTTTATATTATTTTGTAGTAGGTTTTATATTATCCATTCAGGGTAAATTAATGTAAATTCCCAGTACATTTTTATAAAATTTTAACTTAAATTGTATAACCACTTCTGTTTTAGATGATATTTTCAAAGAAATAATTAAAATAGCAAAATTTCATGATTATATTTCGCATTCACTTGTGAACGTTAGTATAGGATGTATTCGTGGAAGTGAAGATAACTTAAATGATATTTTGTGAACATTTATAAAACTAACCTCGTTTTGAAACAACGTTTTCTTTGAAATATAATGAATAAATCTTCAAAGTATACAAGACGGATATATTAATTTATAATTTTCTGATTACACACACTGTATTACTATCTTTTTTCATCTTGTCAACCATATTTTTAATGTAAATACGAACTTTTCGTTTACGCGGGAATTCGTGACAACATAATTTATTGCCTTTCTAACGGGACAATGTGCACTCAAGTAAGCAGCAATATTTGTTACTATTACAATATATACATGTCAATTTAGATACACAAATACGTATAATATTTAACAAATTTTTAATATTATACTTTTAATACCAAGTCAACCTGTAGTTCATTATTTTGCCACCAGATGTCATATCGCTTAGCAATACTTGCCAATAATGACGATTTCTGACTTTTAAAAAGTTAGTTATTGTTAATCTCATTTTCCATGAGGTTTGAGAGGACGGGAAGATGCTACATCCCAATTTCAGGACTATTTCCCTTTCCACCCTGAGAGATCAGTGATAGGTGATATAACAGCATTAATATTTTTTTAAATTAATTTAACTACCATAATAATGTTAAAGGAACTATGTACATAATATATGGAGAAAAGTTTTATTATGACACCATATTTTAAAACAAATTAATACATTTATACATATTTAGTTCCATAGATATATAATATAAATTGCAATATACAACAGGATGTTGAGAAGCGAAATCATTAATAATTAATATATTTTGAGAATTTTTACTAAATAATCCTAATTCTGTTATAATATTGTATGCTAACAAATAACAATTTAATATTACAAATGTAAATGCTTCCACATTCTAGCTCTAGCCTACTTTGTAACTCAGTGGTTAATTTTTGGCAAATCGTTCTAATTTTTCACTATTCAAGTATTTTGACGTACGAGTATATTCGCAAAGTTAGTTATAGTGAAAGTGACTAGGAAGACGATGCACGTCATTAACCTGAAAAAACCTTATAAAATGAAATATAACTTCTATAAAAATATAAAAAATATGCTAGTATTAAAAAAACGTATATATTAATTAATTTACAATTATTTCTAAGTCAATTAATCCTTATTCCTTTTACGGAATATAAAATTATTTGACATAACATGGTTATTCTAAATAGTGCCAACGTATGATACGAAAATAAACTACAATTATTTCAAATAATTTTATATTCTCTAAAAGGAATAACGATTGACTTAGAAATAATTGTAAATATTATTAATATATACATTACTTAATAGTAGTACTTTTTTTCTTTTTTAAAAAAATAAATAACACCCAATAATTTCTACAAGTTCTATTTCATTTTATAAGGTTTTTTCAGATTAATGACGTGGGTGTTCTACTTATTCATTTTTACTAGAGACACTAAAATTAGAATCTGGGCCCTTATTCTTGAGCGTTCGTAATTACATTCGTATTCGCTTTCGTTTTCATGTTAGTAGTCTGTGTTTCAAAAATAATATTATATATGTCAGTGTCAATTGTATTGTCACATTTATTCAGATCACTTACAAGTTAAGAGTTCGCTTTTATCGTATATAATTTATTAACGATTAATAAATATTTAACTTGTAAATGATGAGAATAAATGCTGCAATACAGTTGACACTGACAATGACATATCCAATATTGTTTTTCAAACACAGACTACTGTGATTACTAACATGAAAACGAACGCAAAATACGAATACGAACGAAATGACGTAATGACGAACGCTCAAGAATACGGACCCTGGACACGATGCGGTACTTGTGATTGGCTGGGGGATCGGTCTGCCATGTTTACGCGCGTCCTGAATATCTGACATATTATAAGAAATCAATCATCAGCTTTATTTACTATACAAAAAATAAATTCAGTGGTGCGAAAATACAATAAAATATACCATATTTATTAATTAAATAGAACATTTATACTTTTCAAATATATTGGCACACCTGAAATTTAACGTTTGGCGTAATATGAACTGTTCGTTTTTGTTGCCTGTAAAATGTTCACAAAAGAAAGAATTATAGCTGGAAATTACAAATAATACGAAAATATAAATAAAATATTTCTTTATAAACATATTTTTAGAGATTATAGATATTCGATTCCATTAAAAATAAGAAAATAAGAGACTACTTCCGGCTAAAGTGCCACTGCTTTTAAAATATTTTAGTGGCAATAAACATGTTGTAAACCCCCTAGATATTCAATTTTGTAAAATAATATTAAATAGTTATTAAAATAAAGATCGCGTAAGCTCCTCGCAGGGCACCTGTATATTAATATCATTTAATTTCTCTAAAAAAAAATTTTTTGTAGATGAAAATATATTTGAATGCGCTCCTCCCTGGCTGGAGGAAGATATAGTGTTCCTTGATGTTGAAGAAAATAACATTGACGATAACGATGTTTCCTTAAAAAATTCCGTCAATGTCGATGCAAAGAATGAAGAAATGCAGTCTAAAATAGAATGCAATGATCAGAGCAGTGAAACTGCACAAGAGTTACACAAGAAAGAAACTGTTGTAGTAACTATAAATGATAATCACGAAGAGAGATCAGAATCTCCTAAAAATATTGAAACAAGTGATACTGAATTAAAAAATGCGAAAGATTTACTTAATAATTTAACTGCTCTTCTAAATAACAGTGGCACTAATAAAGTTGATCAAAGAAAGTTAGGAGAAAGTTTAATAAATAGTTTAGCACTTGCTTTAAATATAGAAAATCCTACTGTAAATTGTAGTAATGAACAAAGTCCATCAATTAATAAACTTCAGAGATCGAAATCTGATAGTCGAGTTAGTGATAAAATAAAATCAATGGAAAAACAAGAAAATAAATTTACAGTTCCTAAACTGAAATCAAAACCACCTGCTCCAGTTGATAAAAATTTAAAAGTTAAGAATGAAAAGGAAAAAGCGAGGGAAAAAGTTACTGGCAAAGGTCCTCTTAAAGCTTTTATTCCTTTAACAAACATGGCAAAGAATAAGAAAGGTAATTATGTTTTAAAAAAATAATATTTATTAATTATTCGTATTTTGATTTAGGTAGTATCCAGAAACAAAATTTAGCTACTCCCCCAAAACAGTTTCTACAGACATCATTTCATATTAAAAAGACTAGTACTCCCAACGTAAGTAAAAATGTATTCTTTCATTAAAATATATTTTTTCTACAATGGTGCAGGAAATATATACTTTCAATTTTCAAATTTACAAAAATAACTATTTTGTAACAAGTGCGGGCAAATAGTTATTCTGAAGCGAATGCAACTTTTTCGAAACGCACACAGCGAGTTTATAAATTTGTATGGAACTTCAGAATCACGTTTTCCGCATGTGTTGCAAACAATGATGGCCCACAAAAAATAAGAAAAATTACAAAGTGTACAGTGTATATGTATAATTAAATTATTTTATTCAATTTTGACGTTTTAAACTGTCATTATTAACTCCATAGCAACAACTATAAATAAGTTTATTTGCTAGAGAATTAAAAAAAAATTAAATCACAACAGAATTTTAACTCACTCTGCAACAAATCATGCATTTAAAACAGCAGGCACGAAAATAATACTTTCACTACAGTTTATAAATAAAAATAAAATAAATATATCATCACGGCATATTACCCATTGCTGGGTGTGCCAATCTGCTTTGTATACACAGATATCGATAATGATGAAATATTTGTACCGTGCGAGCGCTTACCAGGCGTCAACTCACGAGCACTCAATGCTGGCGTGGAGAGTGCACCACAGGGGTCAATTTAGTGCCATTAAAATCCGAAGTAATTTTTGGTGTCGGTCGGGATCGAACCCGGGTCCCAAGATTCGCGACCAGACACTCAGGCACACGGCCACGAGACCCCACTACAGTTTATCAGACAGATTAACCATTTTCATTATTTTTCACGACACAAATGACAAAATAAAGCTTGTTTATAATTTATAAATAAACGACTTGACGTGTATCAACGACGATTGTTACTAATTGATTAGTTTTTTTTATTTTGACAAAATTAAATATACTGGTTTTTATTATTATTGTTATTATTTCGTTAAAATTGAATAAAATATTGTATAAACTACGGGAGTTAAGAATCAGCCACGTAGCCAGGGGAGGGGCTCGAGGGGCTGAAGCCCCCCCCCCGAAATTCTTATAAATTTCGTTTACATCTATCCAAAGGTATCTATCATACTATCTAAATTTGAAAAAGTGAAATTTCACTTTTCCGTAGTACACGACTTATAACTGTTTGAAACAGTGAATATTCACTACGAGAAAGTGAATATTAGCTTTTTGAAAACGTGAATTTTCACTTTGGAAAAAAGTCAATTTTCTTAACACGCGCGGGATAAAGCCCACTTTTCCAGCCCTTCGGGCTGCAAAAATGGCCTTCTCCCGCGTTTGTCACGAAAAATTACGTTCGTTACACGACGGAAAAGTCGATTCCTCACGAGTGTCATTTAGAACTCAGCTTCGCCTCGCTCCGAAAGTACACTCGTTTCGGAATACGAACTTTGCCGTCCTAGTAACGAAAATACCTATTCAAATTATTTGAATCACGCGCGAAAAGAATTTTCGTAATTACTTTAAAGAGATATGATATAGCGTTCCCATATGAGAAAGTACTATAAGAAAGTGTCAGTTGCTATTATAGTTATGAAGTTATGTGCCTAACTTCACTGTCTAAAGCGTACTATACTCGAGCCGCTTTTGAACGCCTGTGTTAATCGTATTTGAAGAGGTTGAAATGAAGCGATCTAAAACGAGTCAATTAAGCATCGTTTCTTTTTTTAAGAAACCTAAATTTGACTTAGATTCTAATCGTGAGTAGAGGTTATGTTGTTATGTCTTTGTTGTTTCGCATTGCAAACGTTTACTGTTTTATTTGCCAATTTATAAAAATACAGATTATTACATTTACATAAAATTCCACATGATTATTTAATAACTATTGTGTTGAGAAAAGAAAACATTGCTACTTGGATAGAAATTTGATAGAGGAAAATTAATTAATCCCTCCCCACCATTTCCTAAAATCTCGAAGCCCCCCCCGAGAAAAAATCCTGGCTACGGGCCTGTTAAGAATGTTTATTCACTCAAGGAATTTAATCCACTCGCCCAACGGGCTCGTGTCTTAAACTTTCTTTTCATGAATAAACATTATCCTAATTCACTTGGTGTATAAATATCTATTTCATTTACATTTTTTTGTTCTATAAAATTGTTTTAAAATATGATATTTTTAAAAGTTGCAAAAACCAGCCATGGTGTGACGTCACGTTCTAGAACTGCAAGTTCAGACTCATTTCATAGAGAATTTCTAAAAGAAAAAAATATATAGACTATAAATTGAAAATTACATTATCTAAATATGCTATAATATATATAATAACATTCTTTTCATTTTTATAAATATAATTTTTATTTGGTCTGAAGTTATCCACGCGTCACATCACCTATGCTTCTTTGTAAAGATTTGAGATTAGACGCTACAAGTTTGTTTAGCTATAGAAACACACGCGAGCCATTGAATTGAATATATTTTCGCTAGTATTTTGGCACGATAGCACAAAACAACGTTTCACCGATATATTTACTTTCGTAAATTTCAGGTTATCTTTAAATGTCACTTTGACGTTTAGAACCTGCTGTGAAAATCAAAATGGCCGTTGATAATGAAATGTGACGTCACATGCCGAGAGACGAGTCGGGGAAAATCAGCCACTTTTTGAACAATGTCATTTTTAATTGTAATTTTCTCATTATTAAAGATCGATTTGAGGAAAAATAAAAAATACGGGTCTATTATTTTTCATTACTCTATCGATTTTTAAAAGGTTATGACAATTGCATTCATGATATGACAATATACCGGGTGTTAAACGAAAACCGGGCCATAGGCGTTGAGCTTGGGAAACAGATTTTCCTTGCACAAAATGCCCTATTAATTTTAGACAATAATGCTGTAAATAAATGTTGTAGGGAATTAAATTCTGCATCTAAATCAATAATCACATTTTTTTGCACGCTTCGTAACCGAACAAATTGAATTTAAATTTTTATGAAAGTTACATCTGTATAGTAAGGTATTGGAATAAAATCTCAGACAAATGTTATTACTTTTTACCTATCAGATATTATAAAACAGTACTACTTCATAATTTGTACCTGCTCACCTGCTCTTGAATAATAGACCTTTTCAATTGAATATATGCAACAACTGGTGGCAGTCATGGTTATGCGCTTGTCATATGAGATCTATGGCGTTTTTTTTTTATTTTGACAATATGTGAGAAAACTCGTTGATAACTTTAAAAAAGTTCACAAAATAAGTTACAGAAGCTTTTATTGGAGCTAACATGCTAAATGATGCAAATTTTCACTGAAAATACAGGTATTTTAGTGACTGTAATATTTTTGACGTTTCATTGGACAACCCAGCTGGCAGTTGCAGGCGCCATTTTACTTACTATGTGCAGAGATAGAAAAAGTTAACTCTTAAATTGAAAAGGTCTATTCTCCATTTTCAATAATGATGATTCAAACAGAGCGTTTCTGCCAGGTAAAATATGTCATAATCTGACTGATAAAAAGTCATTAAATTTGTTTTACTATTTCGTGTTCACAAAGTGAATTTTGTACAACTATTTTTGCCAAAAACTGTGTTACAATGTACAATTTAATACAAAAGTTTTTGGGGATTTTTAAAAATGTGAAATTGGTAACTTAAAGTGTCAAATAAATATCTTTCATGTTAGTTGTCATTACCTGTCATTGCTCATGGAAAATTACTGAAATTAGATTTTTTATAGTAAAATATTTAAAATTCAAGGTATTTATTTTTAGGTTCATAACATAATAAATATAAATTTGAACTCTAACCTAACTTGTAAGTAACTGTTGTCAAAATGTCAAAATAAATTAAATTTCAAATTTTATTGAAACTGTCAATGGGCGCCTTCGGCACCCTGACAGCGCTGGCAGCGATGAGTACCGCTGAGCGCCTGCTGAACCAATTGCATTCGTCCATTCATTGCATTCGGGAAACTTCGATGCTCAACGATGCCATCGATGAGACATGCTGAACGCGACCAATATTACCAACCTTGATATTTTAATATTTCTTTCAGCAATAATTTTGAAATAAAACTAAATTAACGCGAAATAGGAAAAATAGTATGAAAAACACGTATTGCAATGTCCATTTGTTATACTTGTCTTTCAATACACTATTGTGATTTATGGCTAATATTATAAAGAAGTATTTTTTATAAAATTTTGAATTCAAATTACTCGGTTATTTGAAACATTACTGCCTATTAATAGGCCATTTTTGCTCAAGGAAAAACTATTTTCCGATGTTAAACACCTATGGCAAGCTTTTCGTGTTATACCCGGTATAAATAAAACAAAACTTTTTTTTGTTTTAATTATTTTCCGCATTAGTACGGGAATTAACAATTTCCCGTACTTATTTTATATATGTTTGAGAACATATTTGCAATAAATTTGGATAACGTGATTCTGAACCTCGATTTCCAGTACTTGTTAAAAAATAATTTGCATTTATCACTTATTATATTCTTTGGAAAACGAAACGAATTGAAGTTTTGCAATGGCAAATTAATGGACAACGTATTACCTTTTTATTAGAAATTGAAATTGATACGTGATTTATTTTTGTAAAATGCATGGTTTTAATGAAATATGAGTTTTATTTATCGCCAATAACACTTTTCAGTTGTACAGTAATATTCATTCGTTAAATAGTAACTTGCTTGATAATAGTTTCTATTATTATTATCATCGCTAAAACCTAAAGCCTTTGTAATTCCGTTACCGAAATTTCTTAATTTTTATTTTACACCACTCATGAATCACCTTTTCTATAACAATATTAACACTGTTTTAGGAGCATAAAATGAAGCCAATTGCGCAATCTACGCCAGAAGTATCAAAATTACAAGGCTTAGATGTAAACAATGCAACACCATTATCGAAAAAACATTTCGGTTTTTCTGTGTCTCCTTTGGCGAGACCAACTAGCACCAATGATATTAGGTATTAAAAATTCAAATAAAGACCTTATATGGGCTAATATTTTTTTAAAATTTTATTTTAGTATTGGATGTCAAAATAGTTCATTATCGCCAAAAGGTTCTGGGTCAATACCAAATTTGAATAAATCAAATTCAAAACTTCCAACAATAAAATATACAACTCGAAGGAATTCTGCTAGTGATATGTCGACTTCCAGATCGAATTCATTAAATAGAAGCTATGACAGTAATCATACTGCTCGCCCTCCTATACAGCTTAAGAGAAGTTCGTCTTTTCAAAATAAAAGCACAACGGCAACTCAAAAAAGTAGTGCCGACAACAATAATTCTGTGAAAAAGTATGGGATGCCTGGCACATTAAAATCTCTAAAATTGGTAAGTAAATTTTTAAAATTTAAAGTGTGTTTTTATTTGTTTTGTTTTTTCAGGTGCCTAAGGATAAAAGAATCAATAAAATTTAAATTTATTTATTGTGAATGTTTATAATTTTGTGATATATTTTTTATAATAAAATTTATTTGCTTAATAAATGCTTAATATATTTTTTCGCGATCGTCCAGATAATAAGCTGTTTCTGATCACTTTTTACATAGGAAAATCCTTCTTTAATGAGCTAGCTCGGAAAATTGTCTATAAGGCATCGGAAAGTGACTTTCCGATCCCTACATGAATGTTTCTATGCCGATCAGTTGATTATTTATTTCTTATTTCCTCGCAATAAAAATTAAAATAATGTATAGCTATAGATTTTTATTTATTCTTTTTTTCAAGACTGCGAAAAATGTGAAAGTGTGTTTACTGGGCTCACAAGCTTCCAAAAAGCCCGCCTACAGCTCGCACTGGAATTTGCTTACTCTCCCAATAAAATATCACTTTCAATTTGTTACGTAAATTATTATTGATTTTTTGATTTGATTTTCCCGCGCAATTTGTATTCACATATAGGCCGATAATACAGAGATAGAAGTTACTCACGTGTGCAACTGACAGTTCTATGTTTGTAGTGCTAAATATTCAAAAGATTAGTTTTTTAAATCGTACTGTAATTGAAAAATAGCAACATGACTCCAAAGCGGAGGGTAAGTATTTAATATTTTTCATGTTGTCATTTATATTTAAGCGTAATTTTAGGTCCCAAGTAGAAGTACGTCGGAATCTTCGTCTGGTTCATCCTCCGACAGTTCAAGTAGTAGTTCATCTTCTACAGGATCTGGATCTGGCTCGTCTTCTTCAAGTGACAGTGACTCTTCTACATCGCAAGATGGTTCTCGACCTGCACAGAAACAATCCACTAATGAAACTAAAAAAAGTGCGCCAGTTAAACATAACCAAAGAAAAAGTACTGATAGCACTACAAAGTCTTCGGCTAGTAAATCAGACGACAAAAATGCTACAAAAGGATCAAAGCACGCGTCAAATAAAACACATAAAAGTAAGAGCATGGTGTATTCTTCAGAAGATGACGATTCATCAACAAAAAATATGAAACCTATTCCTAAACGAAAAGTTACAGCAAAGCCTAAAAATTCTGCAACTGTGACTCCTAAAGTGCCTCCATCAACCAAACCTCTTCCAACAAAAGCTGCAAAACAGGCTACAGTTAATAAGAATACATCAAAAACACCACCTAAAAGTAATGACTCCAAAACTACTAATAAAATATCTGATAAATCTGAAAAGAAAGCAAAGAAAAAAAGTATTTTCTCACCAGAAAATAGTTCTGAATCGGATTCACCGCCACATTCTAAACTGGCTGCTATGAAAAGCCAAGCAAAAATTGTATCGACTCAAAAACCAAGACCGAAAGCTACTCCTAGAGTAGTAGAAAAACCAAAACCGACAGAAAAAATCAAACCGGTTGTGAAGGAAGATAAAAAATCCAGTTCAGTTATAAAATCTAAACCTACAGTTAGTTCTGCTAGTTCAGCCTCAAGTGAAACTTCAGATTCTAGTTCCAGTTCAGATTCTGATTCAAGTGCTGACGATTCCGAAGCAGCAAGTAGCAAAAACCAAAAAAAATCTACACCTCTCAAAAAAGTTGCTCAACGACCGACTTCTAAATCATCTTCTAAAGAAAATCCTGCTTCAGAATCAGATGCAGAATCAAGTAGCAAAAGCAAAACTGTTACAAGAAAGTTAACTCGTTCTGCCAGTACTCGTAAATCTAAACATTTGCTTGGTAAAAACACCTTCAGCGATACTGATTCAGATACTGAAAGTACTAAACGATCGTTAAGTCGAAGTCCAGTAAAACGTTCAACCACATCTACAAAAGGGAAAACTAAAAATTCAAAGCGAAACGATGCAAAGTCGCGAGGAGTGGAATCAGCAGTCATAGAAGAACGAAAATGTCCTTTAGAAAACTGTGACAGCGTGGGACATCTTGGCGGAAGACAAGACAAACATTTCACAGTTGAAGCTTGCCCTCTTTATCATAATGTTTCAACTGCAATGTGTAAAGATCAGTGCACAGATCGCAAAAAAAGAGATGACAATAGAAAAAAGGCTTTGGAAGCTTTAAAAAAATCACCTAAAGCAGCTCCAACTGGAGAACATAAGCAATTTATTCAGAAAATCAAAGATATTAGAACCAAATTTAAACCAGATCCATCGGAAAACGACAAAGACATAATCGCTGATAAAAGTAGAGAACCGGATCTTTCTAATGTAGCGTCAGATTATGATTTGAAACTATTTCGTGATGCTCAAGCTCTAGGCAGTGAAAAAATAGAAGATGACTTGAAAACATTACCCTACACAAAAGGAACGAAGTATATAGAAATGGGAAAATTTGAAATGGAAGTTTGGTATCAAAGTCCATATCCTGAAGATTACGCTCGTCTTCCAAAACTCTATCTTTGTGAATATTGTTTACGTTACATGAAATCGCGGACAATTTTGCAAAGACATGTTACTAAGTGTGTGTGGAGACATCCTCCTGGTGAAGAAGTGTATAGAAAAGATAAAATTTGTGTTTGGGAAGTAGACGGAAAGAGGTATAAACAGTATTGCCAGAACTTATGTTTGTTAGCAAAATTTTTCTTGGACCATAAAACGTTATATTATGATGTAGAACCGTTCTTGTTTTACGTTATGACTATTGTCGATTCAGAGGGATGTCACACCGTGGGATACTTTAGTAAGGTGAGTTTGTTTTCTTTTCTTATAAGTATTGATACTTTAATACATATTAATCTATGTGCAGTGTGATTATACTTAACTCACATGAAACAATTATTTATATCAAAATTGCTGGATTCCGGGCTATGTGGCCGTAGTCGATTCGGTGTATAATTAATTACTTGACGTTTCGCCCAAAACTGTGCTGGGCGAAACGTCAAACCAAATCGACCACGGCCTGATAGCTGGGAATCCAGAAATTTTGATATTGATACCGGCCATTACTTATAATAAATAATAAGACTATTTTTATTCATATTTGAAAAGTTAATATAAGAACTTACTTACTTAATTGGAATACTATGAAAAGAAAAAGAAAATTTTCATCATTATTTTTGTTTCAATTACAAAAAATATTTGATATAGTTTTTAAAATTTCCATTCGGAAAAAAGTTATAGCCGAGAATATAGCAAAAATTTAAGATAATCAAATTTACGATTTTTGTTCGTACCCTAAAAACAAATAAAAATATTTGAAATGCTTTTACGCCATTGAATTTGTCACAACAAGTTGGTCCCATAAACACCTACATCAATTTTCTGTCGTGTGCATAATAAAAAATTGTTTTTTACGAAGTCGAATTTGTTCCATTCTGTAATCGAATGAAAAAAATAATATGCCAGTCTTTAATAACGTTACTTGTTGTATGGAATACGTTAAAATTTTATAATTTAAAGAAAAATACTTCAAGTAATAGTTATAGAAAAATCGAGAGAAAAATTAATTGTACATATTTTTAATTTAAAGAATTTTTCTCCAAAATAATCTATAAACCAGGGGTGCGCAAGTGTGGCCCCGAGGGTCATTTTGTGGCCCTTTGGATGTTGGAAGGTGGCCCTTTTTAAAAACGATATAATACAGTAATTTCAAATTTTTCTTTATCGACAAGTACTGTAATTTTAAATTCAACAACACACAAAACTCTGCGTGATTTTTGTGCATTAGGTCAGGTTATGGTTATATTTAGAGATATATACAAGCTAAGTAAGCTGTTAATCTTTTTACAAAATTAGACGACTAACCAGATTGTAAAACATCACTAAATAACAAAGGTTTGACAATCTGGCTACATTTCATACGTGTTTTATAAAATTCCTAGGGACACATACACATATATTGGTGCTTTGAACTACGTATATATAAATTTCATATATTAATGTTATTTATCATATAAATGCCGAAGTGCCCCTTGAGAAATACAAAGAATAAAATTTGGCCCTTCTTTATAAAAAGCTGCGCACTCCTGCAATAAATGATTGACGGAGAGCAATCAAATCTGTTTTCCATACTTGCTATTCCACTGTTTTGAAATATAAACCCGAATGTAAACCATTAAATTTGTCTGTTAAAATAGTGTATTTTTCCAATTTAATTGTATTTGTATCTCTTCAAATAAAGAACACATTAAAATCATGGTTGTTTCGAACATTTTGTATGTTTAAAAATATTTGTGGAAATAATTTGTATTTGTGCGCCAGAACGATCGCGACCTCATGTTTCTGGAGGACTAAATATAATTAAAATATATACTAGCGTCGTATGCGTTTGTTTTTCGAACTTGTTGTTGGCGCTATCTGAAATAGATGGCGCATGTGTTTCAATTTCAAATTAGTTTGCTTTTAAAATAATATAAATTTTATTAGAAATTTAATAGCAAATAATTTTATATTATTAATTTTTGTTATAAAATTGAAAAAAATGTTTACTTAATGGTGTATAGTACGTATAAGAATTTGTGTAACGATATTGAACACACGTTGACGTCGGTATCCCCACCACCGACGCGTTACCGTCTGGGCGCCCTTGCGTCACTACCCCGCGAGTGGCCGCGACCCTGGCCAGACGTCTAGGTCGACGACCTGTCCACATTAATAATCGCGTTGCTTGAGCGTCACGGCGCTCCACCGGACAGCGGATTGTATACCTCGTCGTCAATTGTAAAATAATATCCATTGCCAGCTCACTGTGATCGGGATTTAATCACAGATATTTGATTCACGACAAAAATTGTGAATGATTGTAACAAATGATTCTCTAATTATTGTTTTATTTATAAGTCAACTACTAAATATAAACTAGTATAATTTAAAATAGTGTTTCACAACCTTTTTCTTATCACGGACCGGTAAAGTTATAAATAAATTTACGAGGATAAGTAATTATATATGAATGACATTTTGAAATTACGAGATTATTACTGTCAATTGTGCATTGTATATTTTTTGTACGTGTACGTGTGTTGAAGAAGTGTTTGCTATTTGCGACTTTTTGATATATTTCATATTGGATTTTCTTCAGATGTATATTGAATCCCTACTACAGTGTGTAGTACTACAGTACCTGCGTCCGTCCTCACCGGGTTACATTCCCTATGTTCAAGTTTATACTTTCTCCATATTATTCCTACATCCATGGCCTTTGTATAATCATCCATTGCAAATAATAAACAAGAGAGATAGAGGGAGAGAAAAATGAATTAATGTCAAATTTAAATTAAAGCTTTCTCGCACGCCATCTACAGGTTCCATTCTTAAATATACTTCTCCTTCTCCTGTTCAAAATAATGACGTCATAGAAAATATTCTTCCTAAATTTACTAAAAAAACGAATTAACAAATTGACATATTTATCTCTCTCATTTGCAAAGGCTATAAGCGTGTGCGATAAGGATGAATATAACACGCTTGTCTTTCAAAAATTCATATTATTTCGACTAAGTTAGGACATTCCACTTTAAAACGATGCTCGTTGTTGATACTTCCGCTTTCCGCTGTAACGTAAGTTTATTAATTAATTTAGATACATTACCTTGATTCATAGCCGTACGAATAACGTTATTTTGTGTGTCACTGACACTGACATTGTATCAGTACCTTATTTTTCACATATTTGGTTTTAAATTTGCTAATAAACTTACCAGTTGACTTTTTTTGAATGCTTTTATTGTAACATATATTTTTATAATAATAAAATAATAGTAGTATCCTATGTACCCTCACAAAAACTAAGCAAACGACACTACTGAATTTGTCAGAATGGGCGGAACAAAAATCTGAATTCATACAATTCGTAGATAACCTTGATCGGACATCTTTCAAAAATTTTACTGTATATACGATAGTACATACATAGTGATAGAAATAGGATTTTCAGTACCCCGCAAGTAACCCATATTAAGGTCGCCGTCGAATTGGGCTTGACAAACTAATCCGCTGCGGATCTCTAGCGCTACAATCGCAAGGAGAGGCGCCAAAATCTCAAAGAGCAAGATTTAAAAATTACGGCTAGCGCGAGCGATAATACCTCGCTTGGAGGCTAGTCAAGTACGTACTGGCCGGGAAATATCTTTACACTGCAGTATTTTTATTCTTCCATACTTCAAGAACTAAAAGTATTTAATTTTGGTTTCAAGAAAAATTGTATTTTTATAAATATAATTAGGGTTATATTTATACTACGAGTACATAAAGAACATATCTAGAAAAAAACGCGGCTCCCTATAATTTCTATTATTCAAGTTAAAAAATAATTCTATAATATTAATAGTAATAACAATAATAACAATTTATTCTTCAAGTAAGACCAAAATTGCATCGGTATATGGAATGTCAAAAATACATACATGTCACAAATATAGTGTTCATGATATTTCAATAAACAAAGTACCTACTTAAAATTATCCGTATAATATTCATTAATGTAGTAACATTTATCAATTAATAAATATTTTAGTTTCCTTTTAAATAAATTAAACGAATCAATGTTCTTTATATGTTTTGGTAATGGTTATATAATTTGATTCCTATTACAAAAGGATTATTTAGAGTTAAATTTCACTTGTTTTGGAAGCACTAAATTCTCTTTATCTCTAGTATTATAACTATGACAATTTTTATATTTTAAAATTAGATTTTTATTTTTTCTAATAAATAAAATGACATTTAAAATATACAAACATGGCAGAGTAAGAAACTTTTCTTTTATAAAACTATGTTTAAAGGTACTTCTTTAACTAAGGTTATAAATATTTCTAATATGTAGCTCGTTTCTGTATTATAAAAATGCGAACGGCATTGGGAGATCAGCCCCAGAAAATTATGCCATATGACTGACTATAAAATTGTGCAACATAATTTTTTTTTGCTGTATTTACTATGGTATTTTGTGCAAGGTATTTTAAGAGCAAAGCATATATGTAAATAATAAAGTTGTAGGAGCCAAAAGTGACAGCTACTTATAAAAGAAAATGGTTTTTCAAGTTGGAATACGTATATTTTTTTTAAAATGGAAACATACTTTTACATAGAACGATAGATAATTTTATTCTGAATTTATTCTAAATATAATTCCCTCAAGTGACATATCTCTTTTGCAGAATAACCCATTTGAAATTTTCCTGTTCGTGATTTCCGGTAACATGCATTCTAAATAAAAAGTGGCGAGATTGTAAAGTACCGCCACATTGTCAAATATTCGTTGACTACAATGATTTACAATCTGGCTAGTCGTGTGCACTTAGCTTGTATGAAAGCTATTCTTCGTTTATTAAAACGTCTATCCATATTGTGAAATGCATAGGTGTTTTATAATTTGGCTAATTTTACAATCTGGCTAAGACATAATTAGCAAACCGGGATTAATACCAATACTGACGCTGGGAGGCTAGGCACAGCTTATAAAATATCGTTTATGAAAGCAATGTTGATATATGTGACAGAAGTTTATGTTTCCGAGATATTTTTTATTAATCAGCTAAATAAATTTATTAGTGAATTTATTAGGAGGTGGATATACCTTTTCAAGATCATGTTCAATTTTGTAAAATGTATCCTTATTCAGAGATTTAATGTTCATGATAGAAAGCAATTCTTCTTTGTGCGAATTTGTACTACCAGTTGCTATATTGCCCCATACGCAACCAATATTTATTTCCGATTTTTCTTTATTTGATTCCTCGGTGTATTTAGAAATTTCAATATCATACATTGAACATTTGAAGCATGTTAGGCTTATTAGACCTAATCCTCTGCAGGTTTCGGATATAAGTGACCCATAGTGCAAATTTTAGAATGATCCAGTTGTAATTTCATGGCCCATTTTAGAACATATCCTAATTGCACAATTCTATTACCTGTTATGGTTTTCTCAAAAGCAAATTCACTCGTAGGATTAGGATCACTTGCAATACATAATTTATAATTTTTTATATTAAAAATAAATTATTTATTAGAATCGTAAATATCAGAGTAGTTTTCACCTTCCGTCACGTTTTAGGGTCCGTACAGTACGATTTTAGCATTTTTTTACGATGATGTGTGCGTGTGTGTATGTGAGTGCGTGCGTGCGTGTGTGTGTGTGTGACGATAACACGAACACTACAATTCTAAAAATTATAATTATTTCGTATACCTTTTATTTATATCCATATGAAGAGCTGATTAGATTTTGGTTATAATTGATCAACATTTAGAACATTTTATTGGTACATATCTGCCAACCCTACACTATATAAACTATATTCATAAACATTTACAAAAGGAGTATTAACAAACCTTTCGTATACATTTTTTTGGCACAAAACATCTTCGAAATTAATTAAATCATCTGAAATATGTGTGCCATCTTCCAAACTAATTAGTACTTCAGAATTTTATGGCATTTGATTGGGAACGTCATACGAATCCAACAAAATTCTTCTAGTTGCTTTTTTGGCCAAATTTATATTTGTTTGCAAGTTCTTTTGTTGAAGAAGTGCATTTTTTCGCCTTCTTAAAGCAGTAGCCGTTCGTTTCTTTGATTTTGAAGGCCTGTTTTGATTTGAATTTTTAGTTTTAACCATTTTATAATAAAAGTATATAAACTTGCCGCATAAAATTTCAAAACTGATGCCAGCCAGCTAACCTCTATTCGGACCGAGCCAACAAGATTTCATGCGAAATCGTTGTCTCTCCTCTCTCTAGCTTGTGGGTATGACCTGAGGAGGGGTGGTGGCGAGCGCGGTGTAGAGAGAGCGACGGCAGAGCTCCAGTAGTGCGCTCCGACAAAACGCTGCACTAAATTTACATTACAGTATAGGGCAATATCGTAATTCAATTGGTTTATAACAATTACTTATTGCATTAAATTTTTTTTTTCATTATTCATTATAAAAAAAATATCTGCATATGACGAACATACTTTGGACCCATTTTTTTTATTTTATTACGTAATTTAATGTTATAAACAATATTATTATTGTTAATAAAAAAATGAATATAAGTTCAACCATTAGATTTACATTTCTCAAAATCAATAAACAAAACTGCATTTGTTTTAATGAATTCCTTCAATCAAACAAACTGAATTAAGATTGGACTGTATTCGACGGCGACCTTAACGGAAACGAGACTACATACACATACTACTTTGTTCTTTCATTTTCATTGAAGAACTTGCTCCACAGTAGATAAAATAGTGACAACTCCAATTTATATTTTAATTTAACACGTTCACTGCCAAAGCAGATTTCGGCAAGTGTATTGCAGTTGCCCACTACGAGTTATCTTGTATTTGGCAGTTCAGCTTGTGACGCCAGCCACGAAGTAACTCGTGCCGCACAATATAATTTTTGAAGCTAGCTACGATTGTTCTCGTTCAATATAATGATGTTTCACAAAGCTAAGCGTGTGAGGTAGGAATTGGAGAAATAGGATTGGCGTATGGATACAGATTTGGTTCAATTATTTAATTATTATACATATTTTTTGGGCAATACTTACCAAATCTAAATTTTTAATGTAAGGCTTGGGTATTTATATAACATAATTATTTTATATATTTATTTCGGCATTATATGCAATAAAAAAATAAAACGGTCTCTGGCGTCAGGGAAAAGCATATCAAAAATAGGTTCGGCTTCACTGTGACAAAAGCCAAGTACGGGAAAGTTCGTAGTTGGCAGTGAACGTGTTAAAATTACGTGAATTAGATTTACTCGATTACCAAAGATATAAATTCATATAATTTTTAAGCCAAAACTTTTGAATTTACGTTTTTGTTGAACGAGTAAACTTAATTTAAAGGTGTGTATGTGTTATTTCAAAAAATGAAAGATATCCACTTCGTTTGAGAGATAGCGACGT
Source organism: Harpalus rufipes (assembly GCA_951394225.1). Lineage (NCBI taxonomy): Eukaryota > Metazoa > Arthropoda > Insecta > Coleoptera > Carabidae > Harpalus > Harpalus rufipes. Next base: position 66,769,170 of record OX596274.1, read on the forward strand.
TCATTTCTTAAAATAATCGGAAAATCACATACATACTTTAACGAGTTAAGACGTTATAGGTAATATTGGAAGTTAGTACAATACAGAAGGTGATTTGAAAGCAATTAAACTGTATATTAAAGAATTAAATTTGAAAGAACTTTATATTATATTATAAAAATTGAAACTTGTTTAAATAGAGAATAACCTCATGTTGCAAGTCTATTCCCTCTAATTTTACTGTAATCGGGTAGGCTTGCTGCAACTTCATTTATTTTAATTATGTGTTTGAATTAAGTTTACTCGAGTACCGAAGATGTAAATTCAATAATTTTGGCATTAAAAGATTCAATATTTTATGTTCTGTGAAATTCTATGCATAAATCACCCCTTAAAATTTACGGGACAGATAATATATATAAAAGGATTGTGATGTTTAAATATACGTATGTCACGAATTCTCGTGTTGTATCTACATAGTAGTAATACAATTTTTAGTTAGTTGTTAGTTTAATGTTAAATACTTTTTTTTTTCATTCGTTTTAAACTTTAAATCATACTCTTGATATGAATAAAAAATATATCTCTAGAGTACTTAAATACACTAGAGTTTGCATTATTTGCGGCAAAGTCAAATACAGTGTCGGTTTTAAAAATTTGAAAGCTTAAGGCGGAAGGATATTAGAGGCCAAAATAATAATGTATATTTAAATAAAAAAATCTCAAAATTGAAGTGAAGGAAAGAAAAGAAAATGCACATACACAGGATTAGCAAAAGTAGTGATTATTTAGTACACGTGGATAAAATCACATTCTTTATCCTTGTAACAAATTGATAATTGATTATAAAATACGAAATTGGATACACTTTTTTCTCGGAAGTTATTATAGATACTGAAAAATTGTTTAAATAAAGTTTTTAATTCTTTTACTAAGCTAACTAAATCTGTATAAATTTGGTAAAAAAAGTTTAATTTTCGTAGATATTGCCATATTTGTACTTTTTTAAAATGGAATATCTTGTATATTATTGACTAATTAATAGACAATATTTTTTGCCTGAGTGTCTGGTCGCGAATCTGGGGACCCGGGTTCGATCCCGACTGGCATAAAATTAACCCCTGTGGCGCACTCTCCACGCCAGCAATGAGTGCCCGTGAGGTGACGCCTGGTAAGCGCCCGCACGGTACAAATATTCCATCATTACCGATATCTGTGTATGAAGCAGATTGGCACACCCAGCAATGGGTAATATGCCGTGATGAAATATATATTTTATTTTATTTAAAAGTTTAAGGGTTCTTACCTTCTAAACTTTATAGTTTTTGAGATATTAATGAAAATATTTAAATGTTTCTTCTCAAAATTAAGTGTGCGTTGAAAACAAAATTTGTTGTAATCTTCTTACATCATCGCCAGGATGAAGATTATGAATTTTGTGTATATAGGCTTTGTACTTATGCTTCTTCAAAATCTTAAGAACCTTCGTATGTCGTAAATTGTCGCCTTTAACATATAATTACTCCATTCGAGATGTTTCCTTATCACGATCATATAAAGTAAAAGATCTAGGTGTTATTTTTGATTCAAAATTCACTTTTTCAGATCATATACAGGACACTTGCAATGGGGCTATGAGGATGCTAGGATTTGTTATTAGAAATTATGTATTAGTAAAAAGTTTCGCGCTTTTTTTGCTATATCTCTTAAACAAAATGGTCAAATAAAATTATTTGTCATTTATGTATCTCTGTTACAGTTAAAGTATACATTTCAGTCAGAGCATACACTGTCTAGTTGATATATGCTTCCACTAGCTGTTTTAGTGAAAGTATAAATTATTGCGTTGCCCACGCAACATGCCCACCCAAACTGCCCACCCAACAATCTAGGCGTATAAATTTTATAAAAAAACAAACAAACAGAAACAATACCTAACGCACAGAACTCGGATTTAGGTAGACAGTGACAAAAGAAGGTATATACACTAACTAGTCAATGAATACATTAACTAGATAAAGTATGCACTATATAAAATAATGTATACTTTCACTAAAACAGCTAGTGGAAGCATACATCAACTAGACAGTGTATGCACTGACTAAGTTGATACTTTAACTGTAACATCTCTATATAGTAAGATGTTTTTCAATAAAATAGGACGCACTGTTTTCAAGTTACAGTGAAAAATATTTCATTTACTATAGCTATGTACAACAAGTGCTTTCTTTGACTGAATTTATCTCAAGTTTGAAAAATTATCGTAGATGGCAGCAGTGGACTAGCGTACTATGCCGGGGAATATTTTGAACTGGTATCATCGAACTTTTAACTTTATAACATGTGAACTATATCATATATAACTTAAAAAAAGATTTATATTGTGTATTTAGTTCATAAATAATATTAATTTTAATAAATATATTGTTCAATATTATCTTTTTAGTTTAATTAGTTTGTAATCGTAATATTGCAAAATTACTTTTATAATAGTCCGACTTCGTTCGTTTATATATAAACTTCTGTTTTGAGGTTATTGTTTTGTTGCAAATTTAGAATTGTTGAGAATGTCGGACAAAGATAATTATAAATTAATTTATTATAATTGTAGAGTTTTGAGGATATTTTATTAATTTTAATACGTTTAACCATAAACATTTTTTTTTATTTTATCATTTGGCAAACGATGCAAGTTTAATTTGCTCTTGCATATACAACAGGAACGCATTTATTTATTTAGGATTAGACCTAACTTGTTACTTGTGTTGACACGAACTGTCAATTTTCATAACGAATTTTGCAAATTTAGATACACTTTATGCTACGCGCTATAGTACGTGTACCAGTAAAAATTTTGAAAGATGTCCGATCAAGGTCGTCTACGAATTGTATGAATTCAGATTTTTGCTCCGCCCATTATGACAAATTCAGTAGTGTCGTTTGCTTAGTTTTTATGAGGGTGTGAGATACTACTGGTATTTTATTATTATAAAAATATATGTTGCAGTAAAAGCATTCAAAATTCAAAAATAAGTCAACTGGTAAGTTTATAAACAAATGTAAAATCAAATATGTTAAAAATAAGATACTGACACAATGTCAGTGTCAGTGACACTGATCAGTGATCAAGGTAATGTATCTAAATTAATAAATAAACTTACGTTACAGCAGAAGTATTATCAATAACGAGCATCGTTTTAAAGTGGAATGTCCTAACTTGTCGAAACAATATGAATTTTTGAAAGACAAGCGTGTTATATCCATCCTTATCGCATACGCTTAAAGCCTTTGTAAAGGAAAGAGATAAATGTATGCCAATTTGTTAATTCGTTCATGATACAGATAACCTTGATCGGACATCTTTCAAAAATTTTACTGTACGTGTACGTATTTCACTACGTACTTCCAGAAAGTACGTTAGTCCAGTGCTGCCACTATAATTCGCACAGTAGCCATTCGCACGAATACTACCTTAGTCATATTATGTATATTTTTATGATTTGAAAGGATAAATAATACCTTGAATAAGATTATTTGTATAAATAGGTAAATAAAATTCTGCATGACCTATGCAAAAAAAAACAATATTTGAAATTTCATATATTATAAAAAAATTAAATGAAAATAATAACGGTACATATTTTAATAATGATAATTTTAGTTATTTCATTTCACTGATTAAAATATCGTTAATTAATTTTACATTAAAAATAATAATTTGAATTTTGTTCCCAAAAGACCTTTTCTAGAATCAATTATTTTTGGAAATGTTTATATTAAAAGAAAATTGGCAACCAGTAATGAAATATATATAATTATAATTAATCTGGAAATGTATACATTTTTTGGTTTGTTGATGATATCACCGCGTGTAATTAAAAATAGATGTGACAAATATGTTCCAAGAATAATTTAATATTTCCAAAATTCAATTGTCAGTTTACAAGAGCAAAAATGTCAAGATATATCACTATGACCTTGACCCGTCTTTACGGAGAATTTCTTTATCGTGTTAGTGAACTTCAGTCTGCTTCTTGCATTTTTTGATTTTTATGTTAAGATGGTAACGCTGTCATTTAAATATATTACTTTTGTGTATAATGACAATTTTATAATATTTATGATACTTTGTTCTTCGCTTTGTTTTCTTTGTTATGCAAATCTTGTTTTTAACAGTTTTAAATTGTGAAATAGGTACATCTTATTGTTGGCCAATATTTTTAAAATGAAGGTTATTAAATGATGTCTTTTTAATAATAAAAATAAAAGTTAATTACTATTTATTTGTGATAATATTTTCGAAAATTTAAATGCTATATTTATAAATTGAAAAAAAATCTAAAACTTCAATTGTGGATGCTCGTAAAACTTGGAAAATGTACTTTTTTTTAACTGTACGACTTCTGTTATAATACAAGTGGCCAAAGTCGTATGGTGTTCCAAAGCGGTTGTCCATTCAAGTAAAGTAATAATCGTGATCACACTTTCTTGACTCTGTAGATTACATAATAGCAGTGAGTATAAAGTATACATTACTGATAATAGTCTACTTTTTCACGTAGACACGATGATTAACAATACCTAAAATATTATTAATATGCTTGAATTCGACTGGCGTTAATTATTTCAATATTTAACAAAAGTTAAGATCTGAATACCATTCTCTACTTTAAATATACATATAAAACAAATTAATATTTCCAGAAACAGCTAGCAGCTACGTACAAACTGGAATACTGATGATACTTGTATTATGATTACCAGTTTTATGATTAAATAGAATTTCTGTAATTTAGCTTTATATTCAGTATGTATATTTTCGATTTTTTCTTTCTTATATGTATACTGTCAATTGCTTGATATATAGTTTTTATGTCTACTCTATTTCATATTGTTATTTTATATGTATTGTTTATATACCCTCTGTAATTGGGATTACATATCCTTTAGAGTGGTTAATAAATAAACAAATAAATAAATAAATATATGTTTAAATTTGAGGGGTTTGGGTTTCCCACAAGAATCGAAGAAGTCCATATATTGAAGTTTCCATATTGTTTAATTTCGGTTGCGTCACATTGTGAGCAATAAAGTTTTTTAAAAACACCAAGAAAAATAAAAATATAAGGGTGAATCTATGTTTGTAATTTCACAAGGACCAAATTAGTACCCTCTGTATTTGAAAATATTTTTGTAAATTATGTTTTTGTGATTTTCATTGATTAAATGCAAAATTGCTACAAAAATCAAACAAGTGCAATTTTTTATTATTTTGTAATAAATAAATGATGGATCCGTAAAATAAAATTTCCAACTGAGCACCTTATTCTTATACTTATGGGAAATTCGAATTTGTGGACACTTTTTGTTTTTCAAAAGGGTTATTTTAAATAAAAAGTTTGAATAAACTTTTTCCCGATTTCGTCTCGTACAGGAGTACCATTTTCAACTTCTTGTTGACGCTACAGGTTTGTTGTTTTCTAATTTGAAAACTGTTACAGATAAAATTATGAAACTTGATATATTTGGTTTATCATATAAGAACATAGGATAATTATTTAATTTTTTATTTATAATTTAAATTTAAAAAACATATTAAAGTTAAAGGAATAATTTTTAAATTAGAATTTACTCGTCGTTTTTTCAAATGCTATGATTAACCTACGAGTACTTGGATGTGTTTATTGAATAATAGATGTAATATTAATTTAGGAAATTGACGTAATGAGCTTCCTATTACCGGAACTTTATCTAATCGAAGCGGTTAACTACGTTCTTAGATATATAGATAAACCTCGACTATGTACAAATAGTTAGCTTACTATTAGCATAGGCTACCACTTTATGAAGTAGACAGTGCATCCGATATATTTTTCTAACCACTGTATTACTAAGTATACTTAAGAAAATAGAAGATTGCGCTTGAGAACTGACCGTTTTATATGCATTAAATAAATAATTTAAATTCGTAAAACAAAACTTTTTCAATAGGTACTATATATTTGTATCTGGAAAAATATACCACGCACCACACATTTTTCCCTTTTGTGAACTATACATCGTTTAACGAGAGATCGTGTTGTATATTTATTATTTTTAGATTTATACAGGGTGTAACAGAAAGAAGTACATTAAATTTAACCAGTGATAGAACTCGTTGAGTGCAACAATATTTCTTAATAACTTTTTCTTGTAAAACTTCTAGATATGATATTGGGTTAAAATTCTTCAAAGTTTTGTCACAAATTTCATTACCCGCCTATAGTTGAATAAAGTAACAACTGCATGATGGAAAAGTAGCATAATGCTAAAATTCAAAATAGGATTATTCTGCGCGTGCATATGGTGTACGTCTACGAACAGCTGTTTCTGGTTTGTTTCCCTTGTGACTTACAACTGTGAATACAATGAAAAAATGAATTATCGAATTGTTAACACAAAATAAATATTACAAACTGGTGAATAGCTTAATAGATACAACAGAAGATGAAATTATACACAAATCGGGAAATATGAGATAGAATAGAATACCTCGACTGAGGTAACAAAAAAATCTTACGTTAAATTTTTATGTTATAACAGGTTGGACAATCAAAAAATGGTGGGACTTTTATAGAATGCAGTCGACCAAGAACAACTCTACAATTGACGAAACAAGAAAGCGCATAAAGACGATTAAAAGTGATGCAGACTTAAATGAAATCACAATAAATGTTCAAAATGGCCACCGCTATTCTCAATATAACACTGAAGGCGTCGACGAAATTATGTAACTGTTATTCTTTCAATATCCTCCAAACTTTCATATGTGACACACTGTGTTGTAGTGCTCTTCTTCGAGTACTAGATCCTGGTTGAGCCTCAACATTGTCCAAAACATCCTCTTCAATATTCTCTATGTGGTCAAGGTTTGTTCTAACACTATCTTGAGCAGCAGGCTTGAAGGACTCATGATCTCGGAGATTTATTTATTTTATTTACATACATTGTACAAAGATGCGAACGTTTAGAAGAAGACGATTCGGAAAACGTTCCAAATAAATTTGCTGGGCTTTGGCAGCGTTTCTCCGAGCTTCACCATAGGCCAGCACAATGTGTATACTCACTATCCGTAAAAGCAGGTATTTTTACTGATTATAACTTTTATAATAATTATTAATTGATTTATTTGACAAAATTTATTTGAAAAAGTTGACAACTCACATTTGTCAAAAACAATTGTTTCATTGTTACTGCTACTGGATCATGTTATTATGAAAATACCTAAACGACTCGCTAATTTATGGGGGGGGGAGGCTAAAATTTTGTTCGTAACCGGGTACGTTCTCTCGTTGAACAAGGTATAGGTGTGCATTCTGACTAATTAGAGGACAGAATTTATATCCCTAACCTAACCAATGCTATTTTCTTACGTGAAACGAATTATAATTTGTAAGTGATATACACTGATTTGCAAAAATTGCGTACACCTGTTTTTGTTGTATTGAGTCGATCTTGATTTTTGGCTTTTTGTCAATGTCGCTAGCGAAGTCGCACCAGGATGTCAAAATTAACAGATATTCAATTTTTTAATTTTACATAGCTAAATAATGGTATAAACTCGGTTGCTTGATTTTTAAGGTGTACGCGATTTTTTTGCAAGCCATTGTACATATTCACATATTGTATTTCTGTAAGATAATTTTATTTGCTATCGACTGGAAAATAGGTATTTATTAGACAGTTTTTATTGAGAAAGTAAGACTTTTCGGATCTAGTACAGATTGCTGCGTCCGTAAACCTGTCTCGTCAAGCTCCGTCCACCACTGCATCTGAACCAAAACATTGTTATATTTCAATAAGTATGCGAACCTGACGGCGAAAATTGGAACTAAAACAAGGGACAAATTTTAATTTATTCATATATTTTTACATATGCGCGTACAGTTGATATAGGGGAAAATATATAGTAAAACTAATTAAACTATTATTATTTAATATTTATTGTAAATCCCTAAGAAAAAATTTAACGGTGAAGCTAACCTAACAACTATTAAATAAAGTATTTAAAATGAAGTATAATAATTAATCTAGTGCAACAACTAATAAAACAGGAAACAAGGAAATATACTTTTACCTAAAATAAGTAATAAAAAACACTGAAAGAAAAGTCAAAATACAAGAAAAATCAAAGAAAAACTACTGAAGCAATGTTACGCGTATTATGCTCCCTTGTCGAAGGTCTGACGTTGATGCACAACGCCATCTGTACGTAGTGAAATATTCCAGTCATTTAAAATCTCAAACAAAACAATGTTTGTTGCTATGGCAACGTGGCAGTAAAGTGCATAGATTTTAACATTTTCAATTGCTTGTGGTATTTCAGTATTTTTTACCTCCCGCTACCCTTGGCAAGGGAGGTATAGGGATCGTGCTAAAAATCGAATATCGAGATTTTGGTAAATGACCAAGTTTTAAGGTCCCTAGAATCCATTTTTACATTTTCACGATGATGTCTGTGTGTATGTATGTATGTATATGTGTGTGTGTGTGTGTGTGTGTGTGTGAATCCTCTTTACGCTCTAACTCACTCAAATACTATCATTCAGAAAGTTTTGAAACCATGTATTTCTACCTTATTCTAATATGGAAAGAATCCATTAGATTTTGGAGGCAATCGGATAACAGGAAATGGCAGTTTACTTGAAGCTCAAGATAGTTTTTCTTCAAAAATACCTTTAAATGTATTTTTTTCTCAATTTATTATTATAAAAATTAAAGATTATTCCATTTTCTACGAGTTTGCTTTAATACTTTTTCTATATATTTTATGGATAAATTTATAAAGTAATATAAAAATTATATCTCGGAGCTTATGCTTTAAACACATCTCCGTGGTTACATAGTTCAGCTCGAATGTATGTAACTGACAGATAAATGTCACTGTCAAAAAAATAATCATTTCAAATTAATAATAGTAACGTTTTAAAAGGAAAATTATAAATAGAACAATAGTTTTATGGAAAGGAATTTAAAATACATAATTTCTAGCATTAGTAAATATATATGTATGTATATAAATAAAGAAACAAATAAATATATTATCACGGCATATTATCCATTGCTGGGTGTGCTAATCTGATTAATACACACATTTCGGTAATGATGATGACATATTTGTATTATGCGGGATCGAGATCGAATCGGATACCCCAGATTCGCGAAGACTACGTAGTTCATTCTGTAAAATGGTACCTACTTTCCAGATTTTATACGAAATATATTATTAACGGCAACGGCTATATCCCTATTAACTTTAAATGTTACTTTACCTACTGGATCCCACGGAACGGAAGGATAGGAACGGATGAACTAACCGTTGCTGCTGGTCGTTATGCCGTTGCCGCGCCATGACCACGCTCTAGCAAGTCATCACACGTCATGTCACGCCACGCGACGCGCCACTACGCTGGGGATGGATGAGTTACTGCCAGATAAGTCAAATGGTTGCATATGTGGGGATGAAATATTTAAACACTTTTTTTTACATGCAAGGGTTGTGCTTGAACCTATACATTATATTCAGATGGAAAACTATTTTTTTATGTTTCCATGTGTCTTTTACTTTTTTACGTTAGTATAAAGACCACATATTGAAATCGAAAAAAAAAAAACAAATGCAGAAAATAAATCTCTGCCTGTTTTAAAAATAAATTGCTCAATCTAATTCAATTTGAAACCAAGCTTATTTCAGAAACAAACTATCTTGTGGCAAAAGTTTATTGGGATTTGTTTTTTTTTCTCATATTTGTTCCGTGAAGTCACAAAACAAAGCAAAAGATCATCATACATAATCGATTTTTTTTCAGTATAATTTTGTTCTTTAATAATTTTTAATTTTTTTAATCTTCTGAATTTGTAATTTGTCTCGGAATTTTCTTTAAAAATATATTTATTTGTTAATTTTATTTCTCGCATTATGCAGCATTCTACATTTTTTTTTCTGAAATTACTAGTTTAAATGTTATTGTGTTATGTATTTGTTTTACTTCGAAATTTTATTTTTTCCCCTTATTTTATAGTAAATGTAGTATTATTTTGGAAATATTTGTAAGAATTGTTTTGAGAAATATTCGTTTTATTTAAATAATTTATTTTGTTAGAAACTTTTGTCCAAAAATTAATCAAATTTAAATATTTTTTTTTTTATTAGGTCGCCCTTGAAATGTTATAAATTATGAGTTTAAAATAAAAACATTAAGCATGATGTTTTCTGTGAAATAATTACAAAATGCGGGAAGAATAATGTGAAAAATTAATTTTTGAAGCTAAAATAAATACGAATCACAATAACCATTACATTATTGAAAAGAGAAAAAAATAAGTATTTTTTTGAGACTAAAATCAGATATGAGTTCCATTTAAAAAAATATAACTGTGATATATCAAAAATTTACGAATATAAAAACATATTTCGTACGCCACTAATTAGGCAATAAAAATATCTAACTTCTTTATTTGTAACATTTTTCTCATTTTCTAATAGTTTAGAAGTTATTTGCAATAGAAAAATCAACAAAATTCAGTTTTTCGTTATTATCTAGTGCCCTATGAGAATTTTTTGAAAAACAAAATCACATCTGCGATGGCCCCCTATAGATGGACAAAAAGTTCCATTGTATCTCTTCTTCCCAATGGTGTAGCTCTAAATGGGACACTTTGTATAACCTGTATTAAGTTAAACACTATTGCGTCTGACAGATGAAAGGGGAACTTTGGAATTATATATAAATTTTATACATAACTTTTATACTATAAAAACATTGATGTTGGGATTTTTTCTTTGCAAAAAACAATGTTTAGTATAATTTGCGCCAAAGTAGCATAAATACTCAATAGACAAGACCAAACGTACATAAAGATCAGCATTAGCTGACAGTTCTTTTAAGGTTGCCATTTATCTCCGACAGAAAAAATGTGATTAGAATGTGAATATTTTTTTTTACATTAGTGCATTTTGGTTTTAAATTACATTACAGAGTACCCCATTAAATCCTTGATGCGGAATTGATTAGCGTCCAGTAAGTCCAGTCGTGTTGCGTCGGTTATCCTTGGAGTGAATTTCCTTGTGCGTCAGGGCCTAACGGCGCCTGGATGTCGCGTCGGCAGTGGCGGCATGGCATAATGAGTACAGAGTAGAGTAACGAGCCCAATCGATGCAGAGTACAGGTGATGTGAGTGCACTGCATGCGAGCTGCCGTGTGACGCCTCACGCCTTTCGTCGACGCCTGACGCCTAGGGCCTCGTGCCGCACGCGCGACTCTCCACGCCGCTTCAAATCATTGCCGCTGCTTGGATTCACACAACCATTCAATATTAATATTCATATGCAAATCTAAAATAATTTTTCTGCAATATCTCCTTCTTTTTTGAATTAAGAGGAGTAAATTCAAGATAGTATAATCTATCAATGCCTCTGATTTGCTATTTTGACAACCTTGTTTAACACGTTATGTACTAGTGTATACAGGGTGTTTCCTTTAAAACAACCAGCGCTTTTTTTAAAAATCAGAAATAATTTTACAATATTGAAGTAGGCTATGCAATAAACAACTATTAATACGACTATTGCCTAGGTTACGATAGTATATTATTTTCTTATATCTAAAATAACTTGTTTTACTTAAGAAATTCATAATAACAAATGAACTACATAACGAAGATAAAGCCGTGAAAATCTTCGTATCGTAGAATTTAAATTTCTTTCACACTCTCCATACATAACAGTAAGATTAAAATAGTCTAAATTTGTTAATTCTTGCAACTGCAAAGCCATTTTTTATTAATAAGTAATTAAACAATTACGAAAACAAACACTTAATAACGTAAGTAACAAAACTATCTGTCACCTGTATCATTTGTTTGCATTTGTTTATTGCATAGCCTACTTCAATATTGTAGAATTATTTCTGATTTTTAATATCATTTTTCTCGAAATAATTGTTATACAACCCCATATCATATTTATATCGTTGAAATCAGAAAAAAATTCTCTATCTAATGGACAAAAAATTTATATAGGTTGCCATTTAAAAAAATATAATTTTATTCTACCGTTTGAGAACCACTGGTTGAATTTTTTATTTATTATTCCTCATAAATTAAGCCCTTTTTCCTGGTAATTTTTTGAATATAACATTTTTCTCTAAAGTCATTAGTTCGCCCAAAAAAGCGCTGGTTGTTTTAAAGGAAACACCCTGTATATTTCTTTCTATGGTATTACTAACGTGAAAAACAAACAGTTCCAGTAAAAACTAATTCTACGTTATCACCAGCTTCCGTTTTTAAAGTACAAAAATCTGTATTTAGAGCAATGGTTGGTGTTAAATCTAACACTTCCTGCAGAGGTTTATTCCAAAGCTTCCAGATCCTCCCGTCCTTTGTATCGGTGAAAGTCCTGCACGAAAAATATTTCGTTTATTTTGAAAGATAAAAAAAATGTTAATAAGCAAAGTTTAAAAAGGGAATTTATAAGGATCGTAGTAAGATTCAGGGCCGGTTTTGCCATAAGGCGGGTGAGGCGACCGCCTCAGGCCTCCGATTTTTACCGGCCTCATAAAAATTCGGCCTCATACAAATTAGATTTTTACTTACTTGTACGTAAGTAAAGGAAGTATTGTAATCGCGAAAAATTTCGGTTTTCAGATTTCAGCGGCAATATCCATTTTGATCATCCCTGAATCCAGTTTGACTAATTTCGTCGTGACTTCTGTACGTACGTACGTACGTTCGTACGTATCTCGCATAACTCAAAAACGGTAAGCCGTAGAAAGTTGAAATTTTGTATTTAGGACTCCTATAACATCTAGTTGTGCACCTCCCTTTCTGGTTATTACACAATTCCCAGAAGTGGCACTTTACATGAAGCCTATAATAGATTTTAATGAAAAACTGTTTTAAAATATAATCCAAAACTTTTCAAATTTGGTATACAAGACTTTTATGTCAATCGAAATAACATAATATATTTTGGTTAAAATAGGCTAACCGGAAGTGGTACATTACTTGAAGTTGTTAACAGTTTTTCTTGAATAAAATGATTTTATTTTGATTTTAAAAATAAATGCTTCAAATAAAAGTTTTAGAGAATTAATTTCTGCGTCTATCACATCAAGTATTATTAAATTAGCCCTTTGTATAAGCGAGATATGTAAATTTAAAAATTATATATTTTTTTGTTTTTGTAATAAAGCTTGCTATGGATTAGGACAAGAACATAAAAAAAATGTTCATGTCAAATTACGTTAAATACGTGCAATTTTATGATTCGTACAATAACAAATATATTATATTTTTATTGTGAAATTAGTCATATTCATTGTTGTAATCAAGTATTTCTTTGTTGTAATCAAAACTCTCTTTAAAAACTCCCTTTATGGTCGCCATATATCTTTCTGTTTTGAAGTTAAAATTAATATTTTGTAATTTATTTATTAAAAAAATATGTATAGTTTAATAATCGTACAAGGAAGTCGTGTGGTGTCCACATCAGATTTTTTTATACATAAGAAATTAATATGCAGTTACTAAGGAAAATAAAAAAGTAAAAAAAGAATATAAATGCTATTTTCCGCAATGAATTGTTTTGTATTTTAGGTATATATTGTACCTAAGTACATGTGGCAGCACTGTGTAGTCGCGTTGTGACAGTAGGAGTAGTACTTAGCGTCGTCGCATAGCGCAAAATGCACAGGCTACTCCATACAATCCCGCAGCACCAGTAACGGTCGATCAACCTTTAATGTTTAATCTTCTTTTGACTTAAATACAATAATTCTATATTTATAAAAAATATTAAAAGGTACATGATAAATTACTAAAAAATCTTTCAGAACCCATAATACGTATATAACAATAAACCGTGAATACATTCAACACTGCGTAAAAATGTTCTGTGATCTGGAAATTTATTTTTGTACCTACATGAAAGGGGAAAAACATACAGCTTCACATCCATTGAAAAAATGTAACTTTCAATAATAAGGCATTTGACCTATGGCGCTATTTTTCTACTGGATACCTTTATATGGCATATACTCTAAACCTTCCACTGGCCACTCATTTCCTTCCGCCTTAGGCCTCCAAATTTGTAAAACCGGCACTGGTAAGATTTTTGTATCACTTCCGGTTTTAGCGGAAATGAGTAGGTACAACTTTAAATCTGGCATCGGTATTTTTATATTTTTTTCAGAATGTACGTAAAATTGCCTTCGCAACGGTACCAAAATAACATAGTTGTACTTCAACCGTTTCAAAATAAGATCATTTATTTTCAAAATAATATATTAATATAATTTCATGCAAAATAACACAGCAAGGTATGAAAACAATTTTAACTTAAAACACAAGAAAAGTATTTACTTACAGTTTTGTTATTTAACAGTAACAATAATTATTTTTATAATAATTATGGGCCAAGTGTGTTATACAAATGAAGAAATGGTTGATATGATTTTAATATTCAGAGAATGTCAAAGAAATTCTATTAAGAGCCCTTCAACTTTATGGAGAGAGGTATCTTCACTTTTCTTTTGTTTTAAAGTAATAAAATTGTTTTATTTTGTATGCATGGAATTTTATTAATACCTACATATTTTGAAAATAAATGGTCGCCATTTGGAAATGGTTGAAGTAAAAACTATGATATTTTGGTATCGTTGTGAAGATAACTTTATGTACAAAAAAGCCGATTCCCTATGATAGATTTAATGGTCTACCTACTTCCACTAAAACCGTAAGTGATATAAAATTCTTGCTACGATCATCGTATGAACTCCTTTGTCTAGTGAAACTTTGCTTATTAAGTGTTTTTGTATCTTCCTGTATATCCTTTCGTATGTTAAGTTTGTTAAACGCATAACTCTTCACTGTTCACCGTATCCACTGGACATTATGACATGTCAAAAAATCTGATGTGGACACCACACGACTTCCTTGTCCGATTATTAAACTATACATATTTTTTTTAATAACTAAATTACAAAATATTAATTTTAACTTCAAAACGGTAAGATATATAGCGACCATAAAGGGAGGTGCACAACTAAACCCGGTTCTTTTTAAAGAGAGTTTTGATTACACCAAAGAAATATTTGATTACAACAATGAATATGACTAATTTCACAATAAAAATATAGTATTTGTTATTGTACGAATCATAAAATTGCACGTATTTAACGTAATTTGACATGAACATTTTTTTTATGTTCTTGTCCTAATCCATAGCAAGCTTTATTACAAAAACAAAAAAATATATAATTTTTAAATTTACATATCTCGCTTATACAAAGGGCTAATTTAATAATACTTGATGTGCTAGACGCAGAAATTAATTCTCTAAAACTTTTATTTGAAGCATTTATTTCTAAAATCAAAATAAAATCATTTTATTCAAGAAAAACTGTTAACAACTTCAAGTAATGTACCACTTCCGGTTAGCCTATTTTAACCAAAATATATTATGTTATTTCGATTGACATAAAAGTCTTGTATACCAAATTTGAAAAGTTTTGGATTATATTTTAAAACAGTTTTTCATTAAAATCTATTATAGGCTTCATGTAAAGTGCCACTTCTGGGAATTGTGTAATAACCAGAAAGGGAGGTGCACAACTAGATGTTATAGGAGTCCTAAATACAAAATTTCAATTTTCTACGGCTTACCGTTTTTGCGTTATGCGAGATACGTACGTACGTACGGACGTACGTACAGACGTCACGACGAAATTAGTCAAAATGAATTCAGGGATGATCAAAATGGATATTTCCGCTGAAATCTGAAAACCGAAATTTTTCGCGATTACAATACTTCCTTTACTTACGCACAAGGAAGTAAAAATCAATCCAACATTCCAAAACACAAAAGTCCTTGGGTAGGATTCTGTAAATCGTCCGTTATCAAATGGTACCGTTATCACTATAGCAACGTATTTTTTATGAGATGATTGGCATATTAACGTCATAGTAGTCAAATAAAATGTCATTTTCTATGTAACAATAGTGATAACGGTCGTTTGATAACAACGAGTTACAGAATCCTACCCCATGTCCATCAAAATTTACAATCATATATCCTCGCATTTAAAGCAATTCTGAGTAGGTACTAAAACTTTTAAAATATTTTTTTTTCTCTTTCAGTGTCTTTATGAGCATAAAAGCACTAAAAACATGTCGTTAAACTTACTGTATTTGGCGCTTTTCGTTTTCTAGAGTTGGTATGACTTCTTTCAAAACTGACATACGAAAGACATATAACCTCAAATTGTTGTTAATTAACAATGTATTTTCTTCTCTGAATCTAATTTTTTTTGTGAAAATGGAAAAAATCGAGTATCGAGCTGTCATAAAATATTTGTTTCTGAAAGGTAATACGCCTATTCAAATCAAAGATGAGTTGGACTCTGTGTACGGGGACTCTGCACCATCATTTACCACAGTGAAATGAGTGAAATTTTGGGCAGCTGAATTTAAACGTGGCTGTAAGAGCTTGGGAGACGATGAACGTTCGGGACGTCCAAAAACTGTAACTACTGACGATAACATCGCTAAAGTTCACCAAATGGTGCTAGACGACTGCCGAATTAAAGTGAGCGAGATAGCAGAGGCTATGAAAATGTCCAAAGAACGTGTTTGGCACATATTAAACCAACATTTAGGCATGAGAAAGTTGTCCGCGCGTTGGGTGCCGCGTTTGCTGACGTTAGACCAAAAACGTGTTCGAATGAACATTTCCAACGCTCTGTTGGCGCAGTTTAGGCGCAATAAATCCGAGTTTTGGCGCCGACTAATTACTGTAGATGAAACTTGGATACACCATTATACGCCTGAAACAAAAATACAGTCAAAACAGTGGACTGCAAAGGGGGAACCGGCTCCAAAAAAAGCAAAAACTGTTTTTTCGGCTGGGAAAGTGATGGCGACTGTTTTTGAATTTTTTGACCAAAGACAATACCTTCCTTACATAAAGGTGACGGAAGGTATTGTCTTTGGTCAAAAAATTCAATGATGAGTTTTTACTGAATAAGCACGTTTTAGGGTCCATATAATACGATTTTACCATTTTTACGATGATGTCTGTATGTATGTGTGTCTGTGTGTGTGTGTGTGTGTGTGTGACAAAAGTTCCGGATTCCATAACTTCAATACCACGTTTCCAAAAATTATAATTTTTTCGCATTCCTCAAGTTTACATCCAGAAGAACAACTGATTAGATTTTGATTATAATTGGTCAACCGGAAGTAGTCTCATTTGAATATTTAACAGTTAAATTTGATTTATTGACATTTAACGTTATTATAACTTAAAGAATATATTATTCTCTATACGATTTGATTACAATTTATACTTCATATTCAATAGATACAGAGTTAAAGAATTTTAAAGAAATTAAATTTTATAATTCAGCCAGCTATGCCAAACTTGGGAACTAGTAATATATTCATATAATTCAAATTGACAGATGTCAGTATCAATAAAAAGTAAATTAATGTGGCAGATATGAGGATGTTGAAGTAGATATTGGGGAATACACGGAAAGATACGGTAAGAAAATAACTCTAGTGTTACAAGTTTTTAGAAAGATACAAGAAAGACGATTACATTGGTTTGAACATGTCATGAGGAGAAATGAAGAATTATATTGGAACAAGAATGAATAGTTTAGTAATAGGACGTTAAAGAAACAGAGGAAGACCAAAGATAAGATGGAAGGACTGTATTGCGGAAGATTTGAGAGAAAAGGAACTGAATGACAACGACATGCAAAAATAGCGACCCCTAACGAATGGGAAAAGCTAAAGAAGAAGAAGATGCCAGTGTCAAGTGCAATTTGAATAGTTTGTTTATGAAATAATTTTACTGGAAATTTAGAATCTTTTGTAAGAAAAATTATGGAATTTATACATTATACACGAGAATGACGGAAGGTATTGTGCTGGCCACAACAGATTTTTTGGGATAGTCATGGAGTTATCTTAATCGATTATCTTCAAAAAGGGAAAACTATTACAGGAGCATACTACGCATCATTACTTGACAAGCTGAAGGCAGAAATTGCGGAAAAACGGCCACATTTGCAGAAGAAGAAAATCCTGTTTCACCAAGACAACGCGCCGTCTCACACCTCAGCGGTTGCCATGGCGAAAATCCACGAATTACGGTTACCTCTCGCCACTTCCTTTTTTGGTTACATAAGTATAGGGCACGAACAGTCATGTTACATTGTTGGCCTTGACAAGCAGATGTGGGGGCCCGTTTCAGAATGATAATTAGTAATTATGTACATAGAAATCAAATGTCAGAATTTTTCATTAAAAATTTCAAGATTTTCTAAATTCACGTAGTTAATTTGTCACCAGGAGTGTGGAAATTACTGGTCGAGGAAAATAAACCACATGGAATTGGAAAATCACTAAATTTAGAATGAGAAATTATGATATTTGACATCTATATACATAATTACTAGCTAAAGGGTTTTCCAATAAGAGGTGTTATTTTGATATCCAAAGAAAAATGCCATTTTTTAATATAAATGATCGGATGTTTATTTCATTATAAAGAGGAAGGTATGCCGTTAATAGTGGAAAATAACATCAGGCAAATGACCACCACGACCACGCTGACAGGACAATATCCTTTTCATGAAATTTTCCATAACCAAATCGCAAAGTGGCTGTCCTATGTCCTCGATAGCCTCACGAATTCCATCTTTGAGGTCTTGAGTCGACGCTGGGCAGTTGGCGTAGACCTTCTCTTTCACGTGGCCCCAAAGAAATAAGTCGCAAGGTGTTAAATCACAAGATCTCGGTGGCCAATTGTGATCACCTCTTCGAGAGATAACACGGTCCGGAAACTTTTCCCGTAAAAGATCAATGGTTTCGTTGCTTGTGTGGCACGTAGCGCCGTCTTGTTGAAAGTAAACGTTGTCCAGATCAATACCATCCAATTCCGGCCATAAAAAATCGTTAATCATCTCTCGATAGCGCAATCCATTCACCGTAACTGTTGCTCCAGCCTCATTTTCGAAAAAGTAAGGTCCAATGACTCCGCCGGACTATAAACCGCACCAAACAGTCACACGTTGAGGATAGAGAGGCTTTTCAACAATAACTCTTGGGTTTTCTGAGCCCCAGATGCGACAATTTTGTTTGTTGACGAAGCCACCGAGGTGGAAATGGGCCTCATCACTCAAGATGATTTTTCGATGGAATTCCGGATCATTTTCATGCATTTCAACGACCCAATCAGCAAAGACACGACGTTGTTGATGATCGGCCGGCTTGAGTTCTTGTGTTAACTGGACTTTATAAGCCTTAAGACCCAAATCTTTATGCGAAATACGGTGTAATGACGTTTGTGGAATGCCTAATTCCAAAGAACGACGAGGAATGGACAAACCTGGGTTTTCTTCAACACTTTCGGCTACAGCAGCAATATTCTCGGCTGTTCTTGAGTGACGTGCACGGGTTTTATTCTTCACATCACTAACTTGTCCCAACAGCTCGAATTTTTCCACCAATTTCTGTATTGCGGTCCGACAAGGTGCTTCACGACGACCCAAAAATTGTCGAGTTTTACGAACCGTCTCTGCCAAATTTTCACCATTTTTATAGTGAATTTTAATAATTTCAATGCGTTGTTGAAGCGTGTATCGTTCCATTTTTATTAATGGCGTAGTTTCTACTTGTCAAATGTCAAAAAATGACAGCTTCAAAAGCGACATCTACCGAAATAGCGGGCTATTCAAAATAACACCTCTTATTGGAAAACCCTTTATCATTCTGACATGGGCCCCATATCTGCTTGTCAAGGCCAACAAAGTCTCATGACTGCTCGCGCCTTATTGTATTTAATATTTCTTGTATACCTACACTCTACACCAAAAATTCTACTTATATCTATTCCTTATATTTAGATTGTTTAATTTTAAATTCATTCCATGAAGAAATTTTGTCCTCTTCTAATTTTTCGAAATGATTCCAATTCATTGTCAGGATTGACAGTATTTTTTGAAGGATTTATGTAATATACCTATAATTTTAAATATTTAACTGTTAATACAATAAGAAATAAAATGTATGTACTTCCCAGAAAAAAACTTCAGTAATGTCTCCGGATTTCTGACACGGAGATTTATCTGTCAGTTAGAAACATTAAATTTTCAACTATTTTCCATGGCATTCTTTCGGCTGTAAAATTTATTATAACAGATTATTTTATATATTATATTTCTTTTATCTCTAAATCTATAGAATATATAATAAAATATTTAAATGTATCAGATAGAGAATTTAAAATATTACCACGAAAAAATTTCTTCTACTTTCGGTTGTCCAATTGTTACCAAAACGTTTTCAGATCTTCCCATGAATGTCCGATTGGGAAATACGTAGTTAAATAAATGTAAAGTCTTATAGTTTTTGAGTAATCGTCCTTCCAACATCCCACATACATACACACACACACACACATATGCATACATCCACACATATACACAAACACACACAGACAATCGTAAAAATGTTAAAATCAGATTGTAGGGACCTTAAAACATGCTTATTCAATAAAATCTGGATATGCGATTTTTAGCATGAATCCTCTTAGCGAGAGGTAAAAAAACCCTCAACAGGATTAAATCCCAATTACAGAGTGGGTTACATAAACAAACATCCATGCCTTGGTGGGATTCGAACCTAAAACCCGTGCGCACTCATGACTAAGAGGCGTTGGCTCTATAAAATTAGTATAATATTAATAGCTAGTATAAAAGATACTAACAGTGCCGGATTAAGGAAATATGGGGTCCTAGGGAAAGAGTTTAGTTGGGCCCCTACCCCCCCATATTTTTTTTATCTAAAAAAGTTAAAAATGTGAATACGTACAATATTGAAATTTTGTTTATATTGTAAGTCATATACAAAATTCAAACAATAAAAAATAAAATATAACTTGTACATAACTTTACAACATAAGTTAGAAAATTATAAATGTAAAATAAACTACATATAAATAAGTTCTATTATATAAACAATAGTATAAAGTATAATTTTTTTTTCGTACTTTCAATTCAGTGAATTGAGTAATCAAAGCTTCATAATTTAAAAACTCGTTTAAAGCATCATTTCAATAAACAACATAGATGAACTATTTAATTTTTGTTATCCTATAAAGTACTTCTCAAATAATATTTTACTCTTCTGAGAACTGAAAATGCCCTCTCTCCACCTACATTGCTTATTGGCAAAGTTATATATGTATTCTTATGGGGTCTCGAGGCCGTGTGTCTGAGTGTCTGGTCGCGAATTTTGGGTACCCGGGTTCGATCCTGACCGACGCCAAAAATTACTTCGAATTTTAATGGCACAAAATTGACTCCTGTGGTGCACTCTCCACGCCATCAATGAGTGCCCGTGAGATGACGCCTAGTAAGCGCCCGCACGGTACAAATATTTCATATATATATATATATATATATATATATATATATATATATATATATATATATATATATATCAGCAGGGTTCCTACAGCTTCTGCCGCATCCCGCATTTCGATCGCCACATATCTCTGTTTCGCCAGTCTTCTTCATCTATAGCTCGGTCAATCATATTTTGTTGGACTCCTTGTATCCACGATGTTGTGGGTCTTCCTCTTTTCCTTCTATTTGGTGGTGTATATTGCAGGGCTCTTTTTGGCCAACGGTCTTCTCCCATTCTCATCACGTGGCCATACCATATTAATTGTCTAGTTTCTTTTCTTTCTGCGCTTGTAAACACGCTTTTTGTCCGACGTCTGATTTCTTCATTTTTCACATGTTCTATTCTGGACAGTTTGCATGCTCGTCTTTTACAATCCATCTCTACTGTCTCAATCAACTTCTTGTCTTTGGCAGAAAGTTGCCAGCATTCAGCACCATACGTTAAAATTGGCTCTACAATCGCTGTGTAGATTGTCATTTTTGTTTTCAATTTTATCTGATTTGACCATAATACCGAGTTAAGAACTCTAATACTTTTTCGACCTTGTTGTACTCTGTTTTGTATGTCTTTTTTTGATGTTCCTTCTTTTGATATGATACTGCCTAGATATTTGTATTCCTCACACTTTTTAATGTTTTCATTTATTTGCAGTTCTGTATCTGACGTTCCTGTGTCATTCCCAACTACAAGGTATTCTGTCTTAGTTATATTCATGTTTAAGCCCCATTTTTTATATTCTTCTACTAGTTTTCTGAACATATACGAGTAGTCCATATCGTCTTCATCATTTGCTATGATTATCTGATCATCGGCAAATAAGAGGGTCGTCAAGCAGTGATCATCCATTTCGATTCCCATCCTTGTCACTTTGCGTTTCCAATCGTTCAATGCTTCTTGAATGTATATTTTGAATAGGGTAGGCGATAAACTACAACCTTGTTTAAGACCCTTTGTAATCGAGAAAGGTTTCGAAATTGAATTTCCTATTTTAACTGCACTCTCGGCGTTTCGGTAAATATTCCATATGGAGCGAACATACGTCTTATTAAGGCCAATCTTTGTCAATATTTCAAAAAGCTTTTTTAATGGAACCGTGTCATACGCTTTTTCTAAATCTACAAATATGAGATATGTGGGTAGATTTCTAGCTCTTCGTTTTTCTATTGTTTGTTGTAGTACAAAGATATTGTCAAGACATGATCTTCCGGCACGAAAACCACTTTGCTCTTCTATATCTTGAATTTCTGCTTCAATTCTTTTCTTTAAAATTCTGCCGTACAACCTCCCTAATGCACTAGTAACACTTATGCCTCTGTAATTATTGCACAATTTTTTGTTTCCTTTTTTATAAATTGAGCTGATGTAAGCTAAATTCCAGTCTTGTGGTATATCGTCTCCTTCTACCATGCATTTATTAAACAATGTTGCTATAATCTCATGTAAAACGTCTGGCCCATATTTTACTAGTTCAATAGGGATGTTTCCAGGCCCCGCTGCTTTTCCATTCTTTGAGTGCCTCAAAGCCTCTTGAATTTCTTTCTTCGTTATTTTTTCCACATTTCTATTTTCCGGTATCTCCATATTTATGTCATGTGTTTTGTACTCTTCTCTATCTTCGTTTAGTAGTAACTTATAATATTCTCTCCATTGGTTCATGTTTATTAGTTGAATATTATTTGATTGTTTTCCTTCCGTTCTTAAATTTTTTATAGTTTTCCACGCTTCCGTCACTTTCGTACCACCCACACATCTTTCTAATTTTTCACATCTTTTCTCCCACATTTTATTTTTGCTTTTTATAACTTCTTGTTTTACTGTTCTGTTCCAATACGTGTAATCTTGTCTATCTTTAGCTTCATGTGTTTTTAACCATTTTTGGTATGCTCTTTTTTTGGTTTCTATTAGATTTTTTAACTTTTCTGATAGCCATTCTGGATCCTTTTCACGTATCTTTTCACTGTATCCTACAGATTCTCTTGCTGCTTCTTCTATGCATCCTTTAATTTTTTGGTATATCTCTTCAGCGTTAGCGTTTTCTATACAGATTTCATTTAGCTTATTTGATAGTCTCAGTTTATATAAGAATTTAACCATGTTCGAAACTTCCTAGGTTGTATTTTTTTCATCACTTGTTGATTTTTATCTTCCGACTGTTCACCTAGTTCTTTTTTTTAACGGTTTTCCTGTAATTAATTATTAATTTGGCTATTACTAAATGATGATCTGTTCCACACTCCGGTCCACGATATGCCCTTACGTCTGTAGTCTTTAATTTTGAATTTTGTCGTTGAATGATGTAGTCAATTATTGAGCGCAGTCCTTTAGTTGGCTGTACCCACGTGTATTTATGGTTGTCTTTGTGCTGGAAGAATCCATTCATTATTTTTAGACTCATGCTTTCGCACAAACTCCTCAAATACATTCCATTTTCATTCAAAATCGGCTCGCCATATCTTCCTACCACAGGGTTATTCTGTTCTACTCCAACCCTGCCATTCAGGTCTCCTAAAATAACTACCTCCTTATTGTTTTTGATGTCTGAGAGTATATCAAACAGTTTTCCATAAAACTCTTCTTTTATCGTCTTATCTGCATCGTCACTAGGACCGTATACTCCAATAATGATGATATTTTGGCCATTTTTGCATAATTCAAGTATTATAATTTGTTCATCGACTTCTTCCCAGCTTCTTATGTTGTTTCTTAGGTCTTTATGAATTGCTATTGAAACGCCTCTTTTGGCTCTTGAGTCCTTACTAACACCACTGTAAATATGAATGTATTCTTCTACTTTTTCGTTTCCTTTTCCCTTCTTTTTTGTTTCTGTTAGAACACATATGTCGATTTTCATTGTTCTTAATTCTTTGAAGACTTCTGTTTGTTTCTTTCTGAGTCCCTGTATGTTCCAGGTAGCCATTCTCATAGTCCGTTTTCTTTGCGTTCTTCGTAATTTTGATCCGTCCTTCCTAGGCGAAGTATCGAAATTTTTAGCATTTAATTTTTTTTCCAAATGGCGAGTTGCTAGCCCGTCGATTTAACCCCCAACTTGGAGGACCAGGATTTTCTGTTGGGGTTTTCTCCCCTAGCCAAGATGTTTCGGTTTTAAGGCGCCGAAGTTTCGCCTTTCACCCTCTCCCGTCAGTTCCCTCACGACCATCCATTGGCCGCTCGGTATCCAGAGGTTACGCAGCAATCTTGCTTTCGAGGACGTGGGAGTAGGATTTTCCGGTAGAGCTGACTCAGTTGTTCCGAGCATGTCTCATGACAAAAGCAGTAGGTATATTTTGGGTTTTAGTGGATATAACTACTTGGCATCATCATATCCCCCAAAGCCAATACCGGATTTAACCTCCACAAATATTTCATCATTACCGATATCTGTGTACACAGCAGATTGGCACACCCAGCAATGGGTAATTTGCTGTGATGATATCTTTATTTATTTATTTATTTATATATATATATATATATATATATATATATATATATATATATTATTAAAATAATATCAAAATTTGGGAATGTTGCTATTATATTATTTTGTTGAATAAATGAATACATTAGTGCCGGTGTTGATAAATTTTCGTTTTTCTTGCATGTTTTAAATTGTTCCAATTCATTTTTCAATTCTCCTAAATTTATGCCACTGAAATAGAATTTTTCTAATTCTTCAAATTCTGCAGTGCCGCTATTACCGTTTATATTTGGAATAAACTTTTTTGAAACATTTTCATAAGATTCAGATATTTTTTTGATATTACTTATTATGGAATCGCATATAACAAAAAATACATTAATTTTTAAATTTTCACTTTCACATAATATGTCACTTATATTGTTAATGATGCATTTTTTATTTAGAGGCCTTCGTAATTTCCGGGCCCTATTTATTGCAGGCCCTAGGCAGTTGTCTAGTTTGCCTATATAGTGGTTAATCCGGGCCTGGTACTGATGATGACTATTTAAGTAGAAATAATTGAAAATATATCATGTATTCTATTTAAGCTTAATTTTTTTATCTAAACAGAATCAGCATGCAATTAAAAAAAATCAGGTTACTTATAATTTTTTTTATCATATTATAATGATCAATTATTTTGAATTATGTTCAATTCAAATTGGCACATTTGTTAATGTTTGTGCATATAACCTTTTCTCTCCTTTGAAATAAAAAAACAGTCATTAATGGCCCACTTACTTTAGACAATTGTTGAAATGTTTATTTCTCTGATTTCGATGGATTTGCACATTGCATTTAAAGCAAGCAAGAATCTTCCCTTTCTGGAGGAGGTTAATAGCTACTTTATTCGTGCATTTCTTGTAGCCTGATAAATAATTTTATTATACAGCAAACATTGTTTTCGTGGAATTAAGGTTTTTTTTTATGAGTGGGGAATTAGTCTTATTGTTCATTTATTTAAATGTCATATGTTATAAGAATATGTATCAATTATTAACATATTCGGGTTATTAGTTTTCGAAATATCACCAAAAAGGAATTCATTGTTTAGATAAACTGCAAGTATGGAAAAAATAGACTTACTCACAAGATAGGCAAAATCATCTAAAATCCTTTTTGAAGAAATGGACACTTTTATAGAGATTATCAAAAAACTTGAAAATTTTATAGTGGAAAATGCTTGGATGAAGAAAAAACAGCTTGCAGAAATGGTTGGTGTATTACCTACCATACAATTTTTTTGAGTATCCTTCATCAATATCTAGCGATATCAATCAAAAGTGAGTGTAATATGAGTGCTGAAAATGTCCACGTTCCACACCGCTTCAAAATCGCCAGCGTATCGAATGTTTTCGTCTGTTTTTAAAATTCTGCACTGGCCCGGATTGTCACTGGAGATGAAGTTTAGGTTTATCGTCATGAGTTCAAGGTGAAGCAGAAGTCCACCTAGTGGCATAAAAAGGACTCACTAAGAAGTTTAACAATTAAAATAAGCCATTAAGGAAAAAGGAAGAGGGAATTGCTTTTGCATTACAACACACTCGTACACGACAGCAATGTTACATTCGTTGTTACTGCGCGTGCAGCTGAGTAAACAGATAGCGAGATAAATTTAATTACATGCGCTCGCTTGATCCTTTTGTATTCAATGTCATTATTGCATCGAAGTTACTAGAAATGTATCGACGGCGATGAGAGCGGGTATAAAAGGCGGTTACCAGCTCTGTATGAGATTGAAGTTAGAGAGTTGAGTGGTGTGAAATAAATGGTGATATAAATAAATAGTTTACAAGTTAGTCGACAACGATTTTATGCGCTTAGTGCAATATACAGGGTGTAACAGAAATAAGTACATTAAATTTAACCAGTGATAGAACTGGTCGAGTGCAACAATATTCCTTAATAACTTTTTCTTGTAAGCCTTCTAGATATTGAGTTAAAATTCTTCAAAATTTTGTTACATGTTCCACTACCCGCCTATGGTTGATTTCAAAATGGACGCATGCCCAAAATACTGCGCGTGCGTCTACGAGCAATTACTGCCGTTGTGACTGCGAAAAAATACAATGAGAGGTTCATGAATTTGTCAACACAAAAGAAAGGTTAGAAACTGGTGAATATATTAATCGATACACCAGATGGTAAAACTATACACAAATCGGGAAAGATAAGAGATAGAATAGAATACCTCAACTAAGGTAACAAAAACAATCATGCATCAAATTTTTATGTTACAGCAGGTTGGACAATCCAAAAATTGTAGGACATTTATTTACGATGTATTCAACCAAGAACAACTCTACAATTGACGGAACAAGAAAACGCATAAAGATGATTAAAAGTGATGCAGGCCTAGTGATGTGCAAATTTCAGAAACTTTCGTTTTTGAAAGTTTCATTGAAAGTTTCCTAAAATGTTTCACTATAAATTTCAATGAGTTTCAGAAAAAAAATTAAATGAAACTGAATGAAAATTTCATGAAAAATTTCAAGAAAATTAACGATAGTCAATTAAATTTGAAATACTTGGACGTTTTTATAACAAAATGACACAAATACTCTTAAACTGTACTGAATTTTATAATCAACAAAGTATACATTTAATATGTCGATTTACTGAACATATCTGCCTGATCAAACGTCAAAATTATACAAATACATGCATGTTGATCTGCGAAAGTCTAGAGTGGTGCACGGCGCATGTGCATTGTAGCTTTTGAAAGTTTCATGAAATCTAAAACTTGAAACTTTCAATTTTGGGAGTATAAAATTTAAACTTTAAATGTGAAACTTTCCAATGGTACCTACATCACTATGGAGGCCTAAATGAAATCACAATAAATGTTCAAAATGGCCACCGTGATTGTCAATCCACTCTGAAGCCGTCGACGAAATGATGTAACTATTGTTCTTTCAATATATATAAAAATGCTAAAAAAGATTTGAGATTTCGAAAAAAGTTAAGAAATATTGTTGCTCTCGACGAGTTCTATCACTGGTTAAATTTAATGTACTTATTTCTGTTACATCCTGTATAATTTAGTAATATAAATAAATAGTAAAATAAATAATTTTAGTGTTTAAGTATTTAATAATATTTTTAATTAGTGTTTATAATTGTTTATTAATAGTTTTCGTTATTATCTTTTTCTTATTTTCTTATTGTTTAATAAACATTTAATTTTAATTGTTAATATTTCTCTGATAAACGTTGCAATAATGAAACGAAAAAATAATATCTTGTATAAATTTACACTTAATTCCTTTCATTCCACGATTTTTTTGTCTTGCCCTCGTATTTGAACGATGCAATATTGAATATTTAGGATGCACCGAGTATATCTACGAATTAAGATTATTGTAATAATGTAAAAAAAAATATTACAAAAGCATTTGCAGTCAGAAATTTGTATATATATTTAAGACATGAATGCTCTGGCATATTTATGATGAAAATTCCGATGCATTGGAAAATGAAAATTTATTACAATTATCGCAATGTAATCATCAATAATTTACTCAGATGACTGGTTATATTTTCAGTATAAAGTTTAATATTATTAAATATTTTTCTAAAAAAAAATAAAAAGTAGGAAGTATTGAATACGGTTCTGTGCGTCTGCTTGTTACATTTGATCGTTGGTACACCTGGACCTTGATTAAAATTTCACAGCGAGCTCGTTTAATCATTGGCCAATGCATTCATGCTGTTTGCATTTGTCTTGCTTAAACGAATAGATGTTGGAGAACAGACAGAACAGACAAAATGAAACAGGAATTATAACGGTGCATTTTTATTTCTTTGCTCTAGTTTTTAAGATGAGAAGATTGTAAGTTTCTTAGCACATTTTTTATTAAACATGACATATTTTACTAGATTTTTGATTTCTAGATAACACTGCTACGTAATAACATTTTATTCAGTGCTAGTAAAAAGTTGTACATACTTTCATTAAGTGTCGACTTTGCAAGAAGTCATACTATAATTGTAAGTACGGTAATTGCAATTTATAAAACAATTAATCATTTTATAGTAGCAATTATTTATAGCAATTTAAATGTTTTTACCTTCCGTTACTTGTAAATAAGGTATTGTCTTTGGTAAAATAATGCGACGATGAGTTTTTAATGAATAAACATGTTTTACTATTATTGCGATGACGCCTATAATGTGTATCAGAAACCATTTTTTTTATTGCTTTTTATGAAACTTTATAAAAAGATATGACGATTAATAAAAACCCTATGTGAAAATTCCTTAAACTAAACTTGATTTTTTTAAAGTCGTGCTATGAGTTTGTGACGTCAGGTGTATCCATTCCAGTGGCACTGAAACTGTTTTTTCATGAGAGCAGATGACATATTTTTTAATGTAAAAATAATATTTTACATATTGTTAAGTCCTAATGTATAATATTTAAACTTAATACAAACGCAGTTATAATTCTTTGGTAATTTTAAAATATTTATTTCGAGTAAATATAACCTTAAATACTAACCAACAAATGAAATGTGACAGTTTATAGTTATTTTTCCAATGCACACTGTAGAATTATTATTCGCAGCTTTTCATATTCTTCTGGCAAATGGAATCAAATGGGATACACTGACGTCATAAAATATTTAATTCGTTATAACTCTTTACTGAGAAAAGTTTTTAAAGGAAATGTTGCTTTACTACTTTACCTAGCAAGTATTTTACGATTTTAATATAAATTTGTTGTATTTAGATTATGGTGTAAGAGCCCATTTCATGTATTTCATGTTTTTACATCTATATGAAGAGCTGGTTATATTTTGGTCATAATTTGTCAACTGGAAGTGGCACTGCTGTAGTTAATATGCAGCCTCGGCTCACTCATTTTTCGATGTTAGGCTACAGCATGTAGTTTTTCTTAGTGATCATCTATCCAATTACTAAACTGCTGTGTACGTTGCTTATATATATTATCGAGGTGGCCAGTACCAATACTGCCGGACCATAGTCTTTATGATTTATTATAAATATTAAAGAATATTTAATTCTCTAGATTTTTATTGTACTTGTTGTTCTTCATGTTCAATGAATTTGTGTTTGATTACAGTTGATTTCAACTAGATTTTTTTTCATTTCTGCATTTATGAAGTAGCCAAAATGAATTTTTTTTATTGATTCGGATGTAGAAATTTTTGCTTTACAACATTGAAACTTTGACACAGAAACATCATCGTGAAAATGTTAAAATCGGATTGTAGGGACCTGAAAACGAGCTTATTCACTAAAATTTGGATATGCGATTTTTAGGATAAATCCAGTACCCCTCTTAGCCAGTGGTAAAAAGTAATACATCGTGGAAAAGACAAGAAAATGACGGTTTAAATATATTAAATATGGAACGTGTATAAACACAGCAAAAATAAATATACGTACGTATATCGTCGGGACGAGATATGAATATGCGAATAAAGAAAACATTTTTTTTATCTAAATGTATTTTTGAACTTTGTGAAATAAGCAAATGCTGAGTATCAGCTGCTAAAAAGTTTTATTATACAGTATTAATAGATTACTTTAATACTTATAGGGACATGCTTTATTTTTTGCATTTCTTTTTTTTTCTCGTAATTATTTCTCTCCTAAACCTAATAGAATCATATTACTCATTAAATCTAAACAACAAAAGTTTTAAATAAAAAAATTAAATACAATGACCGGTAGTATTTACTCTTAACAGCATTGTGTACACCTGGACTAAAATATGAAGCGAAAATTCAAATAAATTGTTCCTGTATTAGAACTATTAACATTTTAAAAAATTCAATATTAGACAAACATACTTCTGTTATGAACAAGCATTTTAAAAAAATAATTATAGAAATCTATTAATACTGGACTTTAATTTTAATGGTAAAACCAAAATTCTGTAGGATTTCTCGTTTTCCCATTAAAATCAAAGTCAAATAATAGATTTCAATAATACTTTTTTTAAATGAAGGTCCATATCAGAAGTATGTTTGTCTAATGTTGATTTTTTAAAAATGTTCATAGTTCTAGTACAGGAACAATTTATTTGAATTTACGCTTCATATTTTAGTCCAGGTGTACACAATGCTCTTAACAGGAGTGATTAAGCGTTGATTAAAGTAACAAATTTAGTTGTTTTTTAATCACCCCAATGTAATTCTAAAATGGTAGTCAAGGTAATTAGCTAGTCAGGTGACTAAAATTTTGAGTAAATACTACCGGTCATTGTTATTATTAGAAATAATGTACATTTTTTTGTTTTTTATACAGGGTGTTTCTATATTTATGGATCAAACTTTAAGGGCTGTATTGCGGAAGACTTGAGAGAAAAGGGACTGAATGAGAACCACACGCAAAACAGAAATGAGTGGAAGAAGAAAATAAAAAATAGCGACCCCTAACGAATGGGAAAAGCTAAAGAAGAACACGAAGAAGAACTCAGTGTAAAGTGCACTTTGCATAGTTTGTTTATGAAATAATTTTACTGGAAATTTAGAATCTTTTGTAAGAAAATTTATGTATGGAATTTATACAAATATACAGAATTGACGGAAGGTATTGTGCTGGCCACAGCAGTTTTTTTTTTTTTTTTTAGAATTGTACTTTGCTGATTACGACATTTTGACTTACGTTTAGCTGTATTATCGTCCCTTAATATTTGATGCGTAAGTATAAAAACACCTGTATATTATAAAAATAATATTTTGATGTATCTACCTATACTCTAAAAAAATTATACATAAAAGTGCAAAATAACTGTTGCAATACCCAGATAGGTAGGCCAGGCCCGTGTAAACGGTTTGACAGTAAGCTTAGCCCAGTGGAGAGATAGGGCTGGGTGAATGTGAATAACTGTACGAAGCAATAGGTTATAAAGGGTACACGATAAAAATATATGTCCAATTTGAAATCAAAATATATTTAATATCGTATGTAGTACATATATGGATATAGTTCGCGGCATTATTTAAAGAAATAATAATTGATATAAATAAATAGCATGAAGACACGCTTTTGCGACGTGATATCTAGAAACGAAAAGTAACTAAAAATGTACGATTCGCGTATAACTTCACGCTGGCTAACGGAGAACGTGAGCGTACGCTTTATCATATGTAAACAAATAAATTAGGTTAAATTATGATTCGTCACAATAACGTCAATAGCCGCTGAATATAACAGTAATAAACGACCGCAAAGTGGATAGATAATCCAAAACATACATGTACGGTAAGTACGATAAAAATAACATATGATAATAATAATAATTTAATATAAACAATCGACTTGAAATTTTACATGAATAAAATAGAGAGACGATGCAAAAAATAAATAAATGTGAATTCATATCTGAACGTAGACTCTTGGAGGCAGGCCAAGGGGATGAGTATACTGCCGTGGTTCTCTGTCTCGATGAGTTGTGGTTCCCAAATATTTACAGGTCGCGTTAGATGAGAGATGAAGACGAAATGTGACGGTAATGGACGACGATAATAGCTATAGAACTCCAATCATATACGCACGTGTAACGGGTGTGCGTGTACGTAGGTTCACATTAATTACTTCACGCTTCAAAATATTTGCGATACGATAATACAATAACCCAATCGTGAACGTCGAGAAATACGGCACAAATAAGAATTATAATCCAAGTGTAAATCAGATTAAATCCGAGATATACGATAAACTAAAAGGTAAAAATAAAAGTCTGGAAAGATCAACTAGAATTAGTTCATGAGGCATTATAACCATATGTACATAGGTAAGTTTTAAAGAAAAAAATGCCCCTGTTTAAATTTTTGAATCTCCGGCGGAAACACATTTCCATACGAATTAGACGCGGCTCAAATACCTCCAACGAGGATAAAACCGATAAATCGGCACGAAAAACTGCTACGTCCGTTTCTAAAAGATCTCGGCACAGAAGGACGATTTTTTTTTTATCAAAAATCAGTTAAACCGAAGAAATCAGGTTTAACCTCGACGGAGAACGTCTCAAGAAGTCATTCAACTTGACTTTGAACTGAAAGACGGTAGTAGGACAAAGACACCATGACTAAAACTACTGGTTGTATAAGAGGGGCAGAAAGCTTTCACAATACACTGTTTTTAAGCATTTCAAGTTTGCTGGAGTCACGTGTTTGCTCGCATCCTTTATGGAAAAATACTGAAGAAAAAAATCTGTTGTGGCCAGCACAATACCTCTCGCCACTTTCTTTTTTTAGTTACATAAGTACAGGCAACGAACAGTCATGTTACATTATTGGCCTTGACAAGCAGATGTGGGGCCCGTTTCAGAATGATAATTAGTACATAAATGTCAAATGTCAGAATTTTTCATTAAAATTTCAAGATTTTCTAAATTCACGTAGTTAATTTGTCACCAGGAGTGTGGAATTTACTTGTCGAGGAAAATAAACCACATGGAAATGGAAAATCACTAAATTTAGAATGAGAAATTATGATATTTGACATCTATATACATAATTACTAGCTATCATTCTGACATGGGCCCCATATCTGCTTGTCAAGGCCAACAAAGTCTCATGACTGCTCGCGTCCTATTGTATTTAATATTTCTTGTATACCTACACTCTACACCAAAAATTCTACTTATATCTATTCCTTATATTTAGATTGTTTAATTTTAAATTCATATTATGAAGAAATTTTGTCCTCTTCTAATTTTTCGAAATGTTTCCAATTCATTGTCAGGATTGACAGTATTTTTGAAGGATATATGTAATATACCTATAATTTTAAATATTTAACTATTAATACAATAAGAAATAATATAATGTATGTACTTCCCAGAAAAAATCTTCAGTAATGTCTCCGGATTTCTGACACTGACATTTATCTGTCAGTTACAAACATTTTAAATTTTCAACTATTTTCCATGGCATTCTTCTGCTGTAAAATTTATTATAACAGATTATTTTATATATTATATTTATTTTATCTGTAAATCTATAGAATTTATAATAAAATATTTAAATGTATTAGTTAGAGAATTTAATTTTGTTTAATATTAACAAGAAAAATTTTCAAATTTATAAGTTTTTTTTTCAAGAATCTTCTACTTCCGGTTGTCCAATTGTTACCAAAACGTTTTCAGATCTTCCCATGAATGTCCGATTGGGAAATACGTAGTTAAACAAATATAAAGTCTTATAGTTTTTGAGTAATCGTCCTTCCAACATCCCACATACATACACACACACACACACGCACACACACACACGCACACACATACATACATCCACACACACACACACACACACACACACACACACACACACACAGACATCATCGTAAAAATGTTAAAATCGGATTGCAGGGACCTTAAAACGTGCTTATTCAATAAAATCTGGATATGCGATTTTTAGCATGAATCCAATACCTTTCTTAGCGAGAGGTAAAAAATGATTTAGTTGGTGTAATAACTAAATAAGACTCATTTCTTTGATTTTTACCTCTCGCTAAGAGAGGTATTGGATTCATGCTAAAAATTGCATATCCAGATTTTAATGATTAAGCACGTGTTAAGGTCCCTACAATCCGATTTTAATATTTTTACGATGATGTCTGTATGTGTGTGTGGATTATAATGTGTATGTGTCTATGTGTGTGTATGTGTGTGGGAAGATTGGAAGGACGATTTCTCAAAAACTATAATACTTAATATCTGTTTAACTACGTATTTCTCAATCGGACATTACTGGGAAGAGCTGAGAAGGTTTTGGTAATAATTGGACAACCGGAAGTAGCAGATTCTTAAAAAAATCTTCTAAATATTATTTTTTGAAAATTTTTGTTCTTGTTTGTATCAAGAAGAGTAAATTCTCTATCTGATACATATAATTTTTTTATGATATCTTTTATTGATTTAGAGTTAAAGAAATATAAGGTATATAATAATCTGTTGTAATAAATCTCACAGCCCAAATAATG
This sequence comes from Harpalus rufipes, assembly GCA_951394225.1. NCBI lineage: Eukaryota > Metazoa > Arthropoda > Insecta > Coleoptera > Carabidae > Harpalus > Harpalus rufipes. The sequence goes on from OX596274.1 coordinate 66,804,082, forward strand.
TCATGGAAACCAATTGAAAAAATAAAATGTTTGTAACTGACATAAATTCCGGTGTCAAAAATCCAAAGACATTACTGAAGATTTTTTCTGGGAAGTACATACTACATTTCGAAAAATTAGAAGACAGCAAAATTTCTTCATAGAATGAATTTAAAATTTAAAAATCTAAATATAAAGAATAGATTTTTGGTGTAGAGTGTAGTATATAAGAAATGTTAAACACAATAGGACGCGAGCAGTTATATCACTTTGTTGGCCTTGATAAGTAGATATGGGGGCCCGTGTCAGAATGATAGCTAGTAATTATGTACATATATGTCAAATATCATAATTTTTCATTCTAAATTTAGTGATTTTCCAATTCCATGTGGTTTATTTTCCGCAACAAGTAAATTTCACACTCTTGGTGACAAATTAACTACGTGAATTTAGAAAATCTTGAAATTTTTAATGAAAATTTCTGACATTTGATATCTATGTACATAATTACTAATTGTCATTCTGACACGGGTCCTCATGTCAAGGCCAACAATGTTACATGACTGCTCGCGCCCTACTTATGTAACCAAAAACGGAAGTGGTGAGAGGCATTGTGCTGACCACAGCAGATTTTTTTTTCTGTTCATGTGCATGTAGGTATGAAAAACTCTAAGATATTTGAATGAGAAATGATCAGTTAGTTGCTATAAATAATAATGAATAATATGGACGTTAGTAATAGTCGAGTAATAGCATTCATTCATCTAATCTGTTAGAGATGCTTGAGGTTATTTATGGAGCCAGACATTTTTGTATCGCGTAATATTCTATTTCTGTCATTCACTATTCACTATTCAAATATTCGTTCACGCAAGTATTTAGTAGTTCCGCGTAAGAAATTATTGTTGAGTAAATAAAAGCTTCCTTTTATATTATTACGCAGAATTATTGAAAAAAATGTTTTTATTTTGTATTTCCATTTTTCTGCGAAGATAACTACTATAATTACTTAATGCTTTCTTGGTTTTAATATGTGTTATGATAAATTTTAGATTTGGAAAACAAAACAAGTTAATGTACAGATTTGAATATCATTGATATTAGTAAATTGAAGAAAATATAATATTCAAGTAAAAAATCTACATAATTTAAATTTGAAAGAACTATAAAATGTTGATGTAATTGTTATGACACTCAGTTACACTTCATTTATAAACTAAGGCCCGGTATTTTCATCTCTTGTTAAACTGTCTGTTAAATACATGTGCAATTTTTACAACTATATTTTTCGTTTTAACTAACAGTTAACAGACAGTTTAACCAGAAATGAAAATAGGAGCATGATACAGGACTAAGGAGTAAATTCAAAATTTCCCTAGCACAATCTATACATTGATTGGCCACTGCTTAACCAAAACACAAATATTTTTTTCCATTTTGACATTTAGTCATTTTCCCATAACATCTTTTATTTAAAAACAAGACAGTTCTTATAACTCATTATACTTACACGAGTATGTGTAGTATCATATTAATTACGCTGTACGTTCAATAATTTAATTTTTTTGTAAATATTCTAGTTTTTTTATTGGTGTAAATCAGGCTTTTGAAGTAATTCGTACTAGTTCAGAACTTGTGATATTGAAATAACCTATACAATTCGATTATAAAATTCAATAATTCGAATTCAAAATAATCGTCAATACAGTTGGAAAAATAAGGATAGGGTATGTGATCTTCATATAAAAATATTTTATTTATTTATTTTATTTACAACCTCCCAACAGGATACGAAGTATCCCAATAACAGGGGGATTGGATACACCAACACATCACAATAACATGAATAGACCCACATGCAAAAATATACATTCTATACAAGTACAACAGCAAAAGTAGAAATTAATTTTTGTACATTACAATAATTTTTTACATAAAATAATTAATATATTATTAATATAGATTAATATAGAATTAAAAATAACAAACCTGTATTCTTCAAAGTTGTTAAATATTTGAGAAAAACAGCATTAAAACTTCTGTGACTTCATCTATGTGAAGTAATACAAGGAACGATAGCGAAAGAGGAAAGTCTATACCCATCTCTTTCTCTCTCATTGCTTGTATTACCTACTTGACGTTAAAGGCCTATTTATATCAACGCAACCCAAGACGCGAAGCAAGCATGCAAAGTTTGCTGCTTGTAACCAATCAGAAAGCAAACCAGGACTTCTTTTTGAAATTTGACGTTTACATAACCTCTACCGTGCAAGGCATCACGCAGAAAGTTGAAAATTGGCCATCTCTTGCTTGTCGTTCATTGCGTTACCTACTGCATTGCGGTGATATAAATAGCCCGTATTACAAGCATGTGTTTTAACTCCTTACGTTACCTATTGCGTTTGCGTCACGTCTTGCGTTGCGTTGTTATAAATAGGCCTTAAGAAAAAAATGCTCATATATCCCATTCTAGAGAAATCGGTGTATTAAGATTAGTATCAAGTTTTTAGATTCAAAATTCAAGAAAAAAAAATTGATTACTGAAATTTCAGTGAAACGCTCCTCAGACGTGTGACGACAAACATAATAGAGATGAGTAATTTTTAGATTGGCTATGTTCAAATCTTTAATTTAGCTACAGCGCAAGGACTGACTTAGACCGAATGAAAAATAATTCGAATTATCATTCGTTTATTAAATAATCGAATCGGTAGAATTCGATTATTGAAATAATCCGATTATGCACTATTTAAAACTGGGTATATTAATGATGGGTAAATTGTACTATCTAGCCTAGCCTAGCCGACTTATATTAAATATGTTTTCCGCTTAAATGTGAATTCAATTCATATTGAGTGGCGACTCGTGGAACATTTTGATGGTAGAGCCACTCAGTATAAAATATATGCCCCCCCCCCCTAATGCGAATGCAGTTTATATTTGCAATAACATATTTTTTAACATTATATTATATACGCAGATTGTGCAAAAATAGTTGAAAGCTAATTACAAACACTGTAACAGATGAATTTTCTTAATTTTTCCGTAGAAAAGTTTTTTTTTTGAACTGTACCACTCGACACAAGTCTCGTATTCGGATATACTCACACTAAAGTATGAATTTTGAAGAATAACTGTGGTAACGTCGCACTTAGAGAAGGACAGAAATATTTTAATATTTAGTTTGTGTTGAGAACTTCAATTTTCATTTTGATATTTGTAATCGGCAGCAATAAACTACGTGCAACTAAAAACAAAAGAGTTTTAGAGAAAATTGTTGAATATTTAAGTAAAAATTAATAATTAAATAAATAAAATAAAATAAATATTTCATCACGGCATATTACCCATTGCTGGGTGTGCCAATCTGCTTCGTACACAGATATCGGTAATGATGGAATATTTGTACCGTGTGGGCGCTTACCAGGCGTCACCCCACGGGCACTCATTGCTGGCGTGGAGAGTGCGCCACAGGGGTCAATTTTGTGCCATTAAAATGCGATGTAATTTTTGGCGTTGGTCGGGATCGAACCCGGGTCCCCAGATTCGCGACCAGACACTCAGGCACACGGCCACGAGACCCCATAAAAAAAATAAAAAAAAAAAATAATAATAAATAATTAATAATTTAGTCTAAAATTCAATTTTCTCAAACTCTTAAACTAAATAAATATTGTTTTTTGAAATGTGATTTTTGTTTTATATTCACAATACCTTTGTGTTAAAAAAATACATAAATATTTATATATCTTTTATTATTTTCATTCATGAGTTATTTTATTTTTCATTTATTTCATTTATCATCATTATTTCAAAGGAAGGGCGGGGAAATATTTTGCTTCTATATTTATATTGTTATTAGTTGCCTAGTCAATCTCATCTTTTTCTAGAGAAACGCTTAAAAAATAATTTGATTTTTGAAGTTTTCCCGTATTTATTGGTACAGGGTATAAAAGTTATAAGATATTTATTTTGAGATATAATACTAGTTCTCAACTACAAATCTGCAAAACAAATATATTTCTTTCTTAAAATTACAAAAGTAGTATTATACTGTTTAAACTTTTCATACTTTTCACGTAAATAACCCATTTAAAAAATATTTCCTTCAAATGTACATTTGAAATTCCTTTAACCAAAGAACACCTCTTATTCGCTAATATCACACTGGACGTTGTTAACTGATACTCAATCTGGAACGCTTATATATGATCTTTTTATAGTATCTTCAGATTATAATTTTCTAGAGGCAATAAAATTAAATCTGGGTGGTAAATAAATTTTTATAAAAAATTCGTTAATTAGTCTTCTATAACATACTCGTTTTTCGACTAAATGTCGGTATGGATATAAAAGTTATAATTTAAAATGTTGTGTTTATTTAGCCATTTCGTATTCTTCATGTGTTAAAAGGTCAAATTTAATTGTAAATATTTCAGCTACCGCGTGGTTAATTGTTTTAAAATTTGGAGAGGAGTAGGTAGATTATATTTCAGTTGAGATATACTTAAAATTTCAATTAATTCTGGGCAAAATGGTTCCATGATATAACTACCTTAAGGAAACGCCGAGCCAGAAGTAAACAGGCACCGTTATCGACATTGAGATGGGGAACAAATGCGTTGCGATTTTTCTCTACTAATTAAACTTACGCAGGCATTGTTTAACATTTAAAATGACGAAAATGCATTTTTAGAATTAATTAAAAATTCTTGCTGAGGTTGAAACTACAGGTAGTGCCAGGGCTGCTTGGCTCTATACGTATAACGAGCCGCATCTGAATTATATAATAATATAATATATATATTTAAATGCGTATTTATTAAAAATATTTATAATAAAATTGTAGTGAGTGAGGCACGTATATACTTAGTATCTACAGTAAAATTTTTGAAAGATGTCCGATCAAGGTAGTCTACGAATTGTATGAATTCAGATTTTTGCTCCGCCCATTATGACATATGACATAGTGTCGTTTGCTTAGTTTTTATGAGGGTACATAAGATACTACTGTTATTTTATTATTATAAAAATATATATTACAGTAAAAGTATTCAAAATTCAAAAATAAGTCAACTCTGGTAAGTTTATAACCATATGTAAAACCAAATATATTAAAAATAAGATAATGACACAATGTCAGTGTCAGTGACTCTGACAGAAAATAACGTTATTCGTACGGCTATGAATCAAGGTAATGTATCTGAATTAATAAATAAACTTACGTTACAGCGAAAGTATTATCAACAACGAGCATCGTTTTAAAGTGGAATGTCCTAACTTAGTCGAAACAATATGAATTTTTGAAAGACAAGCGTGTTATATCCATACTTATCGCACACTCTTATAGACTTTGCAAAAGACAGAGATAAATGTATGCCTATTTGTTAATTCGTTCGTGATATAGATGACCTTGATCGGACATCTTTCAAAAATTTTACTGTAGGTAGATGGCTCACACATTTTGCGAATAAATCAGTAAACTGTGCTACGCTAATTTACTATAGCGATTCCAATATTCGTACATTTTATTATTTAATTTATGCTAGTCTATCTATACGTTATATTCATGAAAAAAATATTATTAAGCCTAAATAAAATTTAAAAAAAAAATCTTGTAAATTATAACACATTGATATACATAGTTCGACATGATATGCCAGTGAATCATAGTGGCTCTGTATATATTATACATATGTGCGAGTCACGTTCTTAAAATCAGGCAATTGGTGAAATTTCTTGGATATATGTCGTCACATTCGGCTATATTTTATGAACGAAGTTTTTTCAATAATACTCGTACGGGTACCTACTCATTAATTACTGTATATTTTCCCGTTATTATCTAAAATGGTTAAATTTTGTCTAGTTTATGAGCCTGTTGCAGTCATTTACCAGCTTGTACGAAATAAATTGATTTGTGTTGTATAGTACATCGTTTTTAACAATTTGATAAGCGAAAGGTAACCCTGTTGCAAATATTGTACATTTGCCCGCTTCTGCTATTTCGATTACTTTTTCCACGACTGGCCAAAATAATTTACAATACAACAATAAACCACATGGAAGTAGACTTCTTGGACGACCTCCAAAAAATGGAGACAGCTGGCAATCCACATCCCGAGAATTAGTACTTTTTTGCTGCACCAGTTTGTTGGTTGACCGAAGAAAATAAAAGGTTGAATATTATTGTATTTTTAATTTGCTTAATAAAGTTACTGACAAATTGGTTTTGAGAGACTCTTTGAGGAAGATTGTATAGACAGACTATAGAGATAGAGGAATTTTGTGGATGTTAAGAGTAGCTGGTAGAGATTTGGAAAATAAGAATCACAGAAAAATAGAAATAAAATTTAGATAAGAATGAAATGACCTCGGGAATTATACGAATATAGCTAACATCCAGTTACCAGTGACGTACATATAGGGGAGGGGTTTAACCCACTCCTCTGAAATCTTCGAATAAACAAAATCTATTTAAATCCAACGTTGTCAAAGCTAATTAAAAAATATATTTATTCTTTAAATTAAAATATACGAGTACACTTATAATCGCTTATAGAAAATAATTGTATTAATCTAAATCTTTATTCAAACAATAATATACAAATACTTTACACATATGAATAATATGTTACAATATGTTATGAATATGACTAAACGTCAAAATTGTAAATATAATTATTTCTATTTGGGAGTAAACAAGGTTGAGCGCTAACCAATCAGCAACATATATCGTACTAGCAGGGTAATTTTAGATATACTCCTTTAATTTAAAACGGACTATATTTCAATATGTAATTCATAAAACTAATCGTATTTGCAATACATTTATAATTTCAAGCACTATTCTGACGTCATCACGTTATCGTGTTCGGTGAATTCAATGGGGTATGTGACTATAATGGAATTTCAATATACAGAGTGTTAATGAATACGTGTTACAAATATGTAGGGGATGCTAAGTAGATTAACTTTTATTAATAAAATCATATCCGGCAAAACACCGCTTTTGAGTTACAGGCTCTTAAACAGTAATTACCTACCTTAATTTTAGTACCGTCAATCAATAAATAAACGTGAAGGAAGACTATTTTATTCTTTTATTATTCATACCTCTTCACGTTGGGTTGATCTTCTTTTCAATTTTTAATTTTAGTTGGCTGTGACCTGTATTTGCAGTTATTAATATTGTTTATTTTAATTTTGTAAATAATTTTATACATTTTTGTAATACATTATAATTATTGCTCTAGATGACGACCACCAACTGCAATGCAAGCATTGCAGCTTCGGATCCTATTTTCATACATTCGTTCAAAAATGCCAAGATTTGTTCGAATTTCTTTTGCTGCCGTCTGCCGTACCCTCGGCCGTACATTAGTACCATATTTATTCATACTGCGTCTGCATTTCGATGTTAAAAGTAAAAATAAACAAAATAGTAACCGAAGTGATAGGTGACCAGCCAAGTAAAATTAAGGTAGATAATTATTCTTTTAAGAACCTCTAGCTCGAAAATGGTGGGTTTCCGGATATGAGTTTATTAGTAAAATTTGCATCTTCCACATGCCCTATAAATTTGTAATACGTATTCATTAACACTCTGTATGGATCCTAATACAGTCAAACTTGTCTAAGACGGCATCCTGCCAATTGCGGAATTATTGAAAAGTCCCGCGATATTGAATACGAATTACAATGTAATGTGATCTGTACAAACCGGAAACTGATTAACCCGAATCGCGGAGATAAAAACAAACCTGTACAAAACGGAAGCGAGGTGCAAAACATCACGTGGTGTTTGAGCAACGATGATTGGTGAAACTGCATCGCTATTGGGTACATTATATTTTTCGTAGTCAAAAGAAAATTGTCAGCATGTCTCCTGTCATTAAAATCGACGGCATTAAAAAAAGCCTTCTGCATTTAATGAAAATGCAAAATTTGAACAGCCCCCCATTGTATTTTTTTAATAATATAAAATATAACATACGTATGAATATTTTTATATTAATGGAGAGCAAATTTCATGTCCTTTTCAAATTTGAATATATACATAGGCTGTTTCATTTGAAATTATCAACTGAAAAAGCGTGAAAAATGGAACATTTAGTAGAAAAATCGCCACTGTAGATTTATAGGCATTTTACATTTTAATTTAGAATGAACTTTATTTGAAAATATTTTCCATAACATTTAAAATAATTAAAATTAAAACAAACCTTATATAAATATTACATTATTATTATGTATTGCATTATTACGTTATTATTCTTATTACTACAGTATTATGTTTATAAAAATATTATTGTTCTAATTTATAATTAAAATTTGAATATAATAAAAATTATTTCCTTTTTGTAGCGATTTGATTCCGTATTGTAAAAGCCAGAAACTTGCTATTTTGGTCCCTCAGGATTCCGGCTTAGGCAGGTTCGTCTGTATATATATATATATATATATATATATATATATATATATATATATATATATATATATGTTACAGTTAAAGTATACATTTCAGTCAGTACATACACTGTCTAGTTGATGTATGCTTCCACTAGCTGTTTTAGTGAAAGTATAAATTATTGCGTTGCCCACGCAACATGCCCACTCAAACTGCCCACCCAACAACCTTGGCGTATAAATTTTACCTAACGCGCAGAACTCGGATTTAGGTAGACAGTGACAAAAGAAGGTGTATACACTAACTAGTCAATGAATACGTTAACTAGATAAAGTATGCACTATATAAAATAATGTATACTTTCACTAAAACAGCTAGTGGAAGCATACATCAACTAGACAGTGTATGCATGACTAAGTTGATACTTTATCTGTAACCTGTAACATTTATATACTGCCTGTCGCGCTCCGTATAATATGATGTCACGATACCCGTTCTCTAAAACTATAATAATTTAATTCTAGTAAACTACAAATAGTTAATCCATTTAAAAAAATACGGGTATTTTATTTTTTGTCTAGTATGTAAAAATTAAAATTTAGTTACATACCTCATTATACATAATAATCAAACTGTATAGAATTTATACATATTTCATTTGTTTCAATTTTTACATTTATAAATAATAAAAAGAAACTAAAGCTTCGCACTGTCAAATATTGTATGCATTGAACTATTTTCAATACAGAGGAAGATTAAAAATATATCTCAATAAAAAAACACATGCGAGTATATTGCCAAGTACAATAAACAATATTCGATTGTTTGGCGCTAAATCTTTGAGTGTAATGAATGCTAGTGATAGAAAAATATTTTATCGTTGGTATGTCCGCAGCTGGAGCTATCCTAGCGCCTAGCTGTATCGGCATCAGCGTGCACGCTCCACGTTGTCGGTGTCGCAGTGCAGCAGGCACGCGTGTATTATTCAGAGTAATGCAGTATCGACCCGCTGGTGGCGCACGCGTGCATGTATGCACTTCCTTCGCTGCTACTGCTGCTACCCCTGCTGGTTCTTGTTACAGAAAAGAAGCTGTAATTATAAATATTATTCCGTCCAACAAAAATACAAAAATTAATCAGGTCTATTTAATTCTTTAGATGCGATGCAACCGGAGAGCAGGAGTAAATACAAAATTTCCCTATAATATCAAAGGCGTTTCTGTTTGGCTAGCGCTGAATCATATTTAATTTACACCAAACATTTTTTTTTTTTTAGTAATTTTGTTTCAACTTCGTCAAAATAATCACATAACGGATGTTTGTTTTTCGACCTTCACCATTGGAATCTCAAAGTATGAAATAATATGGAATTTTGGTTTGCACTTCTTTAGGGCACTTTTAATGTTCTTTCGATTGGCGCTGCTCATATCACTTTTGGATTTCAACTATGATGCTAAAATTGTAAATTCTATATGGACGCTATAGTGGAAAGTTTCATAATTGAAAAGGAAATTATTTTTAGCCTTCCAAACTATGATAAAAACAATGTGAAAATGTTGATTAATAAAAATTAAGATAATAAACAAATGATATTACCTAACTAATGATTTCATTTGTTTCATTGTCGCAACAAAATGTGGCAACTTCACAACTTCATCCTAATTTAACCGATTTTGTATCTTTCAATCCCAATGGTCCCAATGGTGCGAGGGTCGAAAAACAGGCAGCCTATATTCAACACCGATTTAGTAATTAATACACAGTATAGTATCATCTCGGGTATCATCATATTATTATTGATCACCCGAAAGAGGAGATCAGTATTATGTATTATTTATTTTTACGAGTATTATTGAGACTGAAAATAATACAACTCTAAGGACCTATAAGGCCCATGGCTTTATTACATAGTTTCCTTCACTCTATTTTATTGGTCTTTTCTCTCCAGTTATTGATTTTCAGTTTTTTTTTAGGTCTCTTTCAACTGCTTATAGCCATCTGGTTTTTGGTCTCCATCTTCTTCTTCTGCCCTCTTCTCCATTGTGCAGTACCTTTTTAGTTGCCCTTTCTTCTGGTAGTCTACTGAGGTGACCTAGCCAGCGTAACCTTTGTGCCCTAATGGTTCCAGTACTAGTTGGTTTCCCGTATAGTTCGTATAGTCCTGCATTTGTTCTTCTGAACCACTCCTCTTCAATTTTTCTGCCTCCGTAAATTTTTCTTACTGGTATTTTCCTTTCCCAAATTTCTCGGGCATCCGTTTATTTTCTATTTAATTTCCATAGTTCGCTTCCATACATAACTGTTGGTTTTATCACAGTTTTATATACATATTCTTTCCTTTGTTCTTCTAGATATTGTTATTTGTTTAGTACTGTGTTAAGTGCTCCCGCGTATTTTAAGCAGTTAGTGATTCTTTCTTTTATTTCTCAGAACATTTTGAAGTCTATGTCTACAAATAATACAATATTTTTAAATGAATAAAAAAGCTTTTTGACAAATTGAAAAATTGGTTTATCATGATAAACAAATCTTCTACTCAGATAATTTTACCTTGACTTTAGCATTGAATTAAAAAACTATATATTAAAATGAATATTTATTTTAACTGATAATTAAGTAGTGATAATTTCTTAATTCTTTGTAAAATCTTATTTTTCACAACAGGTGATTTTCTTGTAAACCTGTAAAATTAAATTTAAATGATAATTTCATACAAGAGATCTTAATCACACTAATTAGAACTGTTTCTTCTTCGTTTTGGTTCCCCAAAATTTCACCGATAACAATCAACACATTAATTAATTCTTTACTGTACAGATGTTACCAATACTGAGCATATGAAATTGTAATAATATTACTATATTTTACATTAAAATAAGTTGAGGTGTCTTGCTCGAACTATCGCGAACCGCGATGTATTTTAATATGTGGATAATTGTGAAGATCTTCATCACTTTCATAAGTTCATATCTCCTTAGGTTTTTAATGAAAATACAAGATTTTTTTATACTTTTAATTAAAAAGATCGCCAATATTGAATATTTATTAGGTTAAAATATTTAAAAAATCATACTTGCCCACTCAATCAGAAACGTTTCAAGTCTCTGAAAAAAACCGAGATGTTGATTCATATTATATTAAAACAGTTTCACCAAGTATCGTACTTGTACTTTGTACATTTATTATTTTTTATTATTAAGCTTAGCTTAAAAAAAAAGTTTCTAACCTCTCAACAAATTTAAAAATTTGTTACATAAGTAAAAAGGATATATTAGCAATACACTAATAATACTGCGAACAATATTGACAAAAATTCCATTTTGCAAAGCTGATTATTGTACAGTTACAACTATTAATTTTATTTTATAATTTAAGTTGTATATTATTTAAACGAAATAAAATATGAAGATATGTCAGCCGTCAAGATTTGAACCCGAGCCCTTAATATGCTGGAATAACGCTCTAACATTCTAAGTTCTAAGCCAGTGGTGCAGAACGTTTTTAAATCGCGAGCCAAAAAAAAAATCCCTTACTTAGATAAGATAGCAAAAATTTTGTTTCAGAAGTTGTTAATAAAAGTGGACTGGTACATAGTCAATTATAATAAATAATTAACCTATTATTATTGTATTATTCCAAACACATATAATAACAAAAATTACATATCGTTGTGCAAATTGTCTTATCTTCGGAAAATTTTGGTGTGGCAATAATTTCTAAAAATTTATAATTTCACCTTCATATAATAATTTACAAAATTTATCGTATTTGTTTTTTAGTGCAGTATTAACATCCATTATATCTAACTGCAACTCAGTATCAATTTGTTTTATTTATACTGTTCAGTTAATGAAAATATTAATAAAGAGCTATATTCTTCTCTTCGGCGGTAAATTCGGAGAAGTGAGAATCAAATTATTGTTTGAATAATTTAAGTTTGTCTTTATATCTGTTGTAAATAAACAAAAAAAAATACATTACGTTTAAGGTAGTATTTCATTTAATCATCAAAAATAATATAAATTATAATTTTCTATTCTTGTGTATAAAATTATAATAGATATGGTTATAGATTAAAAATAGATTTTAAAATTAGAAAAATTATATATAAATTTTTTTTAATTTCATAAAGGGCCACCCAAAAATCGTAAAAGGGCCACAAGTGGCCCATACTCATTTGACGGCGACTATAGTACGATCTGTGTTGTTGATTGGCTAGTGGTCAACCTTGTTTACCCCCAAAGTAAGAAAAAGTTTTGTTTTTTAATTCAAAATAGTCTGGAATCAACAGAAAGATAAAAAAAACTGACACCAAATACATGTAAATTACGTAATATTTTAGTCCCATAAATTAATTATAAAATTTATTCAATTTCTTATTCATATCAATAGCCATGGCATTTTAACAAAAAGACAAGAAATGTTTAACATTTGATCTGTCAGAAATCTTCCTATTGATACCACAACCATTGTTAGTTGAAACGGGGAGCAACAGTCTATGAAAAAGGATTTTTTCGTTTCGTGTTTTTTCGGTCCAAAAATTTGATAGTGAGTTTTCAGTGAATAAGCACGAATTAGGGTGTGTGTGTGTGCGAGTGTATGATACTTTACTTGAAGCCCAGATCCAAAACTTTGCAATTGTAGTATTTAAGACTTTTATATCAACGGAAATAACATATTAGATTTTAGCTAAAATTGATAAACCGGGAGTGATACTTTACTTGAAGCTCTGAACAGATTTTTGCGAAAAATATAATATAATCCAAAACCTTTCAAATTTGGTATTTAAGACTTTTGTATTAATGAGAACAACATATTAGATTTTTTCTAAAATTGATACACCGGAAGTAGTACTTTACTGGAAGTTCTAAACAGATTTTCATGAAAAAATATATTAAAATATTATCCAATACTTCTTAATTTTGGTATTTGAAACTCGTATACAATTTAAAACAACATATTAGATTTGAGCTATATATGCTAAACCGCAAGTGGTACTTAATTTGGAGCTCTTAACAGATTTTCGAGGAAAAACATAATAAAATATAATCCAAAATTTCGTAATACAGACTTTTCTATTTATCAACCGGAAGTGATACTTTACTTAAAGCTCATTGCTATTTTAAACATGGAATTGGCGGGAGGTCATGTGCTGACCATATCATATTTTTTGTTGTTATAAAGAGTGGTTATCAAACGGATAAAGAACATTTAACTGTAACTGTATTGACACGAATTGGTAACGAAGCATGTACCTTCGGAATTCAAGTCTTGGTCCTGCAAGGTTTGTTGCACCATTGATGATGATGATGATGGAAACGATATTGGCTTTTTTACGACTACGACTTCACATTTAGTTGGCGGTATATTCAGAACATGCGCTTTATTGCTGCGGCAATTTGCATTTAAATTTTTCATTTCACAACAAAAACGATCTTGCATTAACATTGGGAATTAGTTTATAATTTTTATAGTGGTATTTAGTCACTGCAATTATTGTTTTCAAATAATTTGACGAATGAGAGGGGATTTATTTAACAATGTGAAGTTGTAGTATGGCTTTTGTACGAGAGCGGAAGGAAATTGCTGCTACCGCTATTATCATACATTAGAATCAGCGCGGTTGTGAAATTCCTCTGCCTCCGGGCTTCCACGTTTCGGTTACTGTGCGGAAGAGTAACGTAGGTCAAGGGTTCATTATCTGCCTGGATTACTCGTGGAATATCAAAAACTTATATCTCAAATTAAAATAAATATACGGGTGTGTATCAAAGAGTTTTTATGAATTTTCCTCTTTCTTTATTCTTTTTCTTATGGATCTACTAATTTTCAATTTTTTCAAATATTAAAATGCTTGCGCTACGTGACCGGTCAAGGTTCGAACGTTTATTCTCTAATTTTATACTTTATATACAGGTAAGTGAAAAAAGTTTGTCAACTTTTATATGTATTATTATTTTGATAAAAAAATTCTTCAAATCTTTTCTTAAACTCTTCAAAATAATGATTTTCAATTTTTTATTCCATTTGTAACTAAAATTCGTAAAAAATTAAAACTTATACAAAAGTAAAGTACTTTTTTCTACAACTGTCAAAAAAAGTTGTTTGTGCATTGATACCAGTATGCGAACTATGTATGTCATTATTTTATTAAGTACGTAACCATAACAATGAGTATTTCACACACAGTGCCACATTATTTCGTGCACTGTGGACATTACTTCACGCATTAATCTAGCGCACACTTTCAAAATCAGTCAAAACGAGTAAAAAATTACATTTTAAAATGTGAAGATGTTTTTAATATTAACAAAATGAATGTGTATAATTTAATAAATTTTATATTAAACTTGTGTAAGAATTCAAAATTAAAAGTTTCAAAAATTATAGGAAAATTCAACTGTTATCTGTTATTGACAAGATCTTAGAGGTTGTTTTTAAAAAATAATTTTACCTGTTTTCTAAATATTAAATGTACTTGTAGAAAAAATATTCTATGCACCGTGTGCACGAAATATGTTTGGTGCTCTCGAGTGATTTTTTGACTCTACTATAGCCTCATAAACAAACTTATACTTTCGTGCATTTAATATATATTTCGTCCACATGGTGCATAAATAACTATTAATTTTGAAGATGAAAAAGAAACTTATTCTGAAATATTTTTTGAAATAGATTCTTGATTCAGATTATGAAATGACATATACCTACAACAAAAGTTTAGAAATAATTTGTTATTGAAAAGTTGACGTTGACATAATCGGTTCTTCCTATAAACTACAACAGTGATAGGAAACCATTATCTTTAATATGACGCAGTTTTTTAACACCTTGTCTCATTTGTCCCTGGACGATAGCCGATCTACTTCCCGGATCGTCAGAAATATTCTTATCTGTAACTGTTGTTCGTTTTGATATTCCCAGCCATTATTGTATACTTTTCTCAGGGACGTAGCCAGGGATGGGCCAGGGTGGTCCAGGCCCACCGTGCAAAAACTCTGGCCCACCCATTGGTCCACCCTTTTAAAAGTCAAATGAGAGAAAACAGTTCACGCACATTATTTGAACTGCATTCCAAAATAATAATGGCATTTATGGTAAAGAAACAGTAAAGCTGGATTCAGAGATTGCGCAGTAAACATAGCATAGAATAGCACAGAAAAACATAGAAAATGAACATACGGAAAAACGTGTACTGATTCCGAGTTACAGACATAGCATAGCACAACACAGCAAAACATGGCGAATTGGTCATATTTTATTTCGAAGCTATGTTTTGCCATGTTCGGCTATGTGCGCTATGTTTCGTGAGTATTCGTAGTTACACCACGCCTACTTCTACAGCGCGTTAATGTTGACAACTTGCTGACATTTGTTTTGAAGTTTGGTTAAGACAACTTTTAAGTTTTTTTGTATTGCAGTTGTGTTTATTATAATTATTTAAGAAGTGACAGCTAAATAAAACTTCTATACAATCTCTGAATTGGTTTTAAGTTTCTATGTTTTCCTGTGTTGTGTATTCCTATGCTGTGTTTACTACGCTATCTCTGAATCTAGCTTAACATTATTTTATTCACAATCATTATAGTAATATGTCGATTCCTAACCTTTTAGGGGGTAGGGAAATACGATATACCTAACTGCTATGACAATCTCTTGGGTGGGAAAAATAGATTTCACTTCCACCCCGCGTGTTGAAAATGTTTATGTAAGGGTTGCCTAGTAACATTGTTATATATCCGTATCCGTATAATAAAGTAGACTAAACAAATTTTAATAGAGCTGTCAAAAAATATGAATAAAATTAAAGGTTATAACTCACTGATTTATTTTGAAAATTATTAATTTAAAAAGAGGATGATTGTGAATAAAGTAGTAAACATACCTCGGAGGGAGTTTCATCACAGCCTCGCGCTGTATATAAGCTCGAGATTTCGCCTCTGGATAATAGACATAAACCCTCGGCTGTAATGAAACATATCCCACCTCGGATGTAATATACTATTACTGTACAGTACAGAGTAGATAGAATATCTGTATTCAATTTATTTCAACAGAAGGGACGAGGTAGTCTTAATTTTAAGGATATTTGAAACTGACTTATGTCTGTTTTATAACTTTTTATTGTGGGTTGGGTAGTGCAAGTAACTATCCGTCTGTTTTTTTACAAAACATCCTTCATTACATATGGTGTATGTTTAATAATATTAAATAAACAATCCTACAAATTAATATCTGTTTAAATTTAAATACGTATGTATATGCTTCACAAATTGTATGATTAAAATCAAATTTTTGTTATTTGTGTTCTAATGAAAAAGGTAAGTAGCAGTACAAAACTTTCTTAGTGGCCCGCCTAAAAAAATTTGGCTTACCGCTAGCCCACCCTGCAAAAATATCCTGGCTACGTCCCTGACTTTTCTGCTAAGAAATGCCCAAAAGTCTTCAATCGGTCGCGCCTGAGAAACATTTGTGGGATTATACTCTCTCTCTGATTTCTATAAAATATTGGCTGTTTAATGCATCTGAATATTCGCTCAAGCTAGGTCGCAGTCAATTTGATTCTCTTATTTCCTTTTCGGAATTATAAATCATTTCTGAACAAGTTCTGCTAACAATCATTAAAAAAATCTAAATTGGAGAGTTAATTTGCGCGATGACGTTCTAACTTTGTCTTGAGCGCTTGAAATGAGTCTACTGGTTCGATTTGGGGGCAAAAATACAGGTCGCCCACTTTTTTGGTTAATTAACACATACAACACCTTCACATTCCCGTATAGTACGGTAAATAGTCGTCTGACCAATACTTTGATCCCCAAAAAGTTAACAATTTCAATTTTCGGCTATCTATCCAACTAAACTGTAGATAGAGTTGCTTATTTCAAGTTTGTATAATATCTTTCAAAACTTTTTCTGGCAATTTTACCACGATACATTTTAAAACAACTACTCGTATTATGTATTCATTACGTCCAGTGACAACTAGATTACGCCTTATTTATTAATAAAATTGGAGCGTAATATTCTTCTAAAAACATTTGTATACATACGTTATTAAGATGAGCGACATTTTTTTAATTTTTGTTCTTTATTGTATTTGTTTCATATTTTCAACTACATATAAGAATGCTATTTAACGTATTTATTAGACCGTGAAATTATATGTTTTTATTTTAATTTAATTATGTAGTTAGAGTACAGAATAATCTACATAAACATTTTGAATAATCTAAAATTTCTTCATATCATCTGGCTTCTTTTACAATTTTTCTGTTCATATTTTATAATAAGACCGGTTTACAATTTGAACAAATTATAACGTAAATGGTTAAAAATTTCTAAAAAATTCTTTCGTCTATTTTAAATATAGACTTATTAAAACTGTGGGCCAAATGCCCGGTAAAAATAGTTCAACCTGTATTTTAGTCCAGATTTAGCTTCTACCGAGATACTTTTCTATGGTACAATGAAAAACTAAGTTTAAATATGAAATTTCATTTCGATTTTATAATTTTTTTTTTACAAATATATGTATAATACATGAAATTCATATTATAGTAAAAGAAAATATTTTTCTAAAGTGTATTCCCGTTGTTAAAATGTAACTTAACGTACTTGTTTTCATGTTGCTATTCTAAATATCTTAATCACAATTTGACAAGCCTTGGTTTCGTATTGGACACGGCGTGAAACTAGCTCCTATTACAACTGATTCATTAAGCATTGGCTGAAGCAAGTTGCTGCAGTTGAAAACTTTTCTGAAAGCTATTCTGAAAAAATAACACCTGCCTGCGGTCGTAGAAAAAGTATATTATGTAACTCCTTCAGACACTAGTTTTTCAAAGGTATCTCGCACCGCTCATAAAAAAACTCGTGACTAAAGCGTCGTTTATAAAACTTGTTACATAACTTACTATTAAATAAGAGCAGTTTAGCTCTATTTACCTTATCGTCACGTTTCTAGAATATTTTAGAGTAATACAACCCGCGTCACTTGAGCACAATGTGGGTTGCTTACCCCGTAAGCACAACTGTACAATCTCCGGAAGCGGTTCGTAAAAAATATTATAATTTAATGTATTCGATATATACGAGTCCAACCCTAAATGTATTCGTACCACCTGTGAAATATACCTTGAGTATAAAAAATGATTTGTGTACTATAATTGTCGAATAAATCCGAATAATTTTTTACATTATATTTCGTTAAGAGTGTATTGAACGTAAAAATATTATTTTATATTTAATTGCCTATTATAACAATAATTTACGAATACATTTGGGGTTGGGCTTGGGCTCGTAGTTTGATATCAATACAAATTTAACTGTTACATTGAAGAGTCATGAAAAGAATATGCGTTTGCTGAGATTTTATTACTTATATACAAACTTAGAAATATTTAGTTTTGTTTATTATTATTTGACAGATTATAAATATTTTGTCAATATTGCTATTTTTATTAGTTTTTTATTCTTTTTAATTGGATTGAAGACTGTTCATTTTTCTGTTTTCATGTGGCATTAAAATAAACAATAACAAAAAACTATAGTGTATTTCGGAGTATTTGATAATATGGTATAGAATCACGTCCACGCTATATATATCTAGAATCTTGAAGCAATCATTCCTGGAAAAATCAGTAGCTGTAGGCGTCGCCTGAACCGGCGTCATGAGAGTAAACAGGCCGTCCATGTGGGAGGAGTATGTGTCGTGCAATCGACAATAACTCCATCGAATAGCCTTCATCGAAAACCGCTATATCGATAAATTCCAACAATTTAAAACGCGTGGCTACCCGCCAAGGCGTTTGCTTCGTTTGATATGAAATCCACGAATCACAAATCACGTAAGTCCTGTAATTTGAGAATTCAAGTTGTCATTTAAATGGATAAATTTTCATTATAAAGAGAGATTTCATTAATTTGATATTTAACTGAATTGCTTTTCTAATTATTTTAGGTAGAAAAACTTCAAAGTAATGTTTAAAGTATAAAATAAAATTATTTTGCATGCTTTATAACGACAGAAATTACTAATTATATATGAAAATGTCGAAAATCACCCCAAAAATAGCGAAAGCCATTGAATTGAAATTACAATTTAAAAAAGGTGATTTATTTGTCAAAGTAAGTTCTGCTTATTGTTTGTAATGCAAAATTTAATGTCTACTACAACTTTTAATTTGAAGCTTTTTTCCTTATAATAATTAGGGAAGCAGGAAATAATGAAAGTATGATTTTACATGTAAAGTTCTTATGATCCGTTTTCTCGATGATAAGTCTTTTCGATGGAGAGGTTGTCGACTGCATGACATGTATCGCTTTTGCGTCACGTTTCGGTGGCGACGTAATGCAACCTCCGGCAACCCCTCCGCCCCATGACGATGCCGGTCACGTCCACGCGCAACTTTCCAAAGTCTCTACTCAAGCTTTTTGTCAATTCTATGGAAAATTGGCCACTTCCGGCTGATTTTAAGATTTTCACATTTCTTTTCGTAACTTTGGTAGATGCTTGGGTTTTCACAAAAATATTTTTACAATTAAATTTGCTCTGCTGTATTGAAAAAAATCCGATAAAATCGGTACATATGTCATAGCTAAATTGTAAAATCCGTTTTTTTTTATAAAACGCCCGCACATTTTATGAAACGCGGCTAGATTGTCAAATTTTCGTTGATTTAGCTTTACTTCACTTTTGATTTATAAAACTTTTAGGTCCAAGCGTTTTATAAAACGTAATTTTTTTAAAATAATATAACGAAATAACCTAACACCTAACCTAACGCAAAAAACTCGGCCCGAGTTTTCCAAGCGTAATAGTCAACGAAAATGGCAAAATATTTATTTTACAATGTGACCGTAAGCTGTTCGTCGTTTTATAAATACTGGAATTGGCCAATAACTGGAGTCACATAAATTGATCTGTTTTAATACTTACAAAAATATGTAAATAGGTATGTTTAAAATAACTTTCGTGGTCAATATTTGAAAATATGCATGGATAATAAGCTATTTAATAAAATATCTAGCTATACCCGTTGCAAATATATCCAATAATAGTACATTAAAACACAAGTATCATAAGGCAATCTGTTAACGTACGAGTCCAAGTTTATTTAATTGCGACGTCAAATTATGACTAGGTATTTTTTTGTTAGTTATGTTTATGTTGGTAACGCTTCTCGCTAACAATTGAAATTTCATATTTTGTCAACTATTGATTAATTAGTGTATTGCAAGGTGTATTGTATTTATGATTCAAGGTCTGATTCTGGTTGTGAAATTAATATTATATTTTTTTCTAGTCCTATCACCTAAAGAATGTATAAAAATCCACAATTAAAAGTAATATGTTGAAATATTATCAACAACTTACCATTTTGAGGTTACCTGTCATCTGTCAGTTATGAAAGCATGACTACCAACTCGAGAACATGAAAGGCGCCAAAAATAGTACGCTTATAGATCTTCTAAACGTCGTGTTTGCAGTACAAAACAGTGCGTTTATAGAAACATAAGAACACCAAAATAGAAAAACAATATTATGGGCTTATTAAATTATATTTTTTGTGTATATTCAATGTTTGGTATTCTTCTACACTTCTTTATCTTCCGTCTTCTTTAGGTAAGGAAAGCATTGTCTTTGGTCAAAAAAATCGATAGTGAGTTTCTAATGAATAAGCACGTTTTGGGGTCCTTAGAATACGAATTTACTAATTTTACGATGATGTCTGTATGTATGTGTATGCGTGTGTATGTGAGTGTGTATATGACAATCGTTTCGGATCGCATAACTTCAATACCACGATTCCAAAAATTATAATTTTCTCGTATTCCTCGAGTTTAGATCCATATCCAGACGTGATTAGATTTTGGTTATAATTGGTCCACCGGAAGTACCCTCATTTGCAACTTTTAACAGTTTTTCTTAAAAAAAAACGCATTTAAATATCATTTATTGACATTAGTGTTCTTATAAATTTTAAAGAATATATTATTCTTTATACGATTTGATTGCATTTTATACTTCATATTCAATAGATATAGACTTATAGATTTAAAGAATTATAAAGATATTAAATTTCATAAATCATCCAGCTATGCTATCAATGAAAAGAAAACGATTATGGCAGACACGAGGATATTGAGATAGATGTTGGGAAAGACACGGAAAGATAGGGTAAGGAATGAAAGGTAAGGAAAATGGTAGAAGAAACTGAGAAAAACCAAATATAAGATGGAATGAGTGTATTGCGGAAGACTTGAGAGAAAAGGAACTGAATGAGGACCACACGCAAAATAGAAATGAGTGCATAAAATAAAAAAAACAGCGACTCCTAAGGAATGAGAAAAGCTGAAAAAAGAGATGTCAGTGTCAAGTGCAAGTTGCATAGTTTATTTATGAAATAATTTTATTGGAAATATAGGACCTTTTGCAAGAAAATTTATGTATGGAATTTGTACATAATACACAGGATTGGCGGAAGATAATGTGCTGGCCACATGAGATTTGTTTTATTATTTTAAACAGATTGGCACAACCACCAAGGGTAATATGCCCTTATGATATATTTTTTTTATTTTTTTATTTATCCCACCGGTTATAGGGTAATTGAAATCGAGAACGTAATTTTCAAAATAGTACTTGTTCAATCCGTTTACTCTTTATTTAAACGGTTATGAAAACGTATATATTAACCGGTTAACAAAATGAAAATCATTCAGGTACATAAATCTTTTATTTGTTATTTTTCCTACACTCGTTAAATGTGCTTTTTGTATTTATTACAATTAAAAAGTTAGAAAGAGTGAATAACAGTGTACGTTTATCTGTTTTTGGTAACATTTAAAAAAAACTTGTTTTAATTTATTTTAGTTAAAAGTTACCGGTTTTTTCGTAAATAAAAATATTTGTTTCAGTTTTGGTTAATAATTACAGGAGTTAAAATCAGTTAACCAATTTTATAAATCGGCTTAAAATCGGTTTCTTGCCCTGGTTAAAAGTGAAGTAATAGTCAGGGTTGGACTGGATATAGTATTAGGCTCGAGGAAAGTTATAGGATAGGCGTGGGCATTTCATCCCAAAACTCATTAATAAATAAGGCGAAATGCAAATTTTGTTGTTTGAGCATAGATTTCATGGAACACCACATTTCTAATAATAGTATAAAACCTATAAAATTGAACGCAATAAAAAATTATCCACTAGCAAAAACACAAACCAGCCATAAGTAACACAAAATATTTACATGATGTACTTATTCACTCTACTCCATTATTTCTTCCCGGTCGATGCTGCCATCTATCGCTTCACTTGCGGTACTTAATTGAATACTTTTAAGGCCTTCTAAAAAATAGACGGAATCGAAAATCGTAACAATTGTGTGCATATTTACATAGTCACAGCTTTCATTTAAAAAAAAAATCATAATCGGTCCGGTGGAATTCCCATAACTCAGGCCCTATACAGGCTGGTGACCGGCACAGCCGAACATAGGCGTTTAACATGTAAAATCATACTTTCGTAATTTCCTGTTTCCCTAATTTTTTTAGATAAAAAAGCCCGTTCTAATTTGTTACTATAGGGGAGGACTCCAGTGTCCTGTTAAGAATTTTGTGATTGCGAAATAATTTTAGTGACAATTCGTTTGTTAATTCGTGCTTAGTTGAGTACTTATAAATCAGGTAATTACAATTGAATTCCTACGCTCCTTCACATTGTTTCATGTTTCACTGATATATAACAATGTTATTGTAGGTACTGCAAATTGCTTAGTGCAGACATGTACTCATGTCATCTAGGAATGGGTATAATATCTGTTACTTTGAATTTGAAATGATTGGTATGTTTAGTTTCAAAACAAATGGATATGTCCAATAAAGTTTAATTTCACAGGAATTTAATGTGAATTAATGCAGAAGTAATATCATATTTTTATTTTAGAAATAAGTTAAACTATGTAATTCAAGATTTTATACTTACCAGCATTCGTTAGAAATAATCAGTAAAAATAAATAATATAATAAAAGATAAAGAAATAGCATAATCGCAACGTGTAAGCGATGTCGTCACTACGACGCGACATGCTTGACGTATAGGCGCCTATATTCCTTTACGACGTTATTTAACGTGACGTCGATCGTCATTGCTAGTGGTTATACGATCGTTGCTTTTCCAACCTTTCCCCTTGTTTTAATGTTTAAGGATGATGACGTAACAGGTCTTTAAATTTATATTCGTATACATTGTTTCTAATGTGGGTTTCCACTATTTTTCAATTTTTTTAATGTTATTCTTCATGAAAATTATGTATTACAATACGTCAAACATTTTTATTATAACAGGTTTTCTGTAAAAAAATATTGAAAACAGTATTTTTTGTAGCTTGTTTAAACGGCCAATTTTTATAACCGCGACAGTACGTCATAGCGTCATTGGCAGCAGGTCTTCTAACGCTCAATAGATGGTGCGGTTTTAGCGTCATTGTCATATATTTACTGAGAGTTTAGCTTTATAATTTTAAGAAATGGAGTAGGAATACTTAAAATCAACTCGCCTTCATTAGAGATATTGAAATTATTTGATAAATGTATGTAAAACAGAGGTTTGTAATGTTGGAAACTATTTCTATGTTGAGAGGTATAACAGAAAACTGTAAACTCGGTCTGACATATTACGTCATAGCCCGATATTCAATCGGCGGGTTTCGTACGCAGTGTATAATGTTTGCACCCAATAAAAAAAGGTAGTGTTTTTATAAATGTTTTATAATATATTTTAGTATAACAGTGTTGTTTTTCACTATTTTGATTATGGTGGAAACCTCCATTCTGTGGTAACCTATATATTTATAAGTACTACCCGCAAAAGGCGAAATATTATGAAAAATCAACATGCATAAAAAATACCGTATGTATGCGGGTCATGTTAGAATTATTGAGAATAAGTTAAACGCAGTTATTTATCTGTCATTAATCTAAGTTGGAATATAGTTTTTTTAAGTGACGTAATATGGAATTTTTTGATAAAAAATTAATAGAACACCCGCCATATTCACCTGATTTGGTAGTGTGCGACGCTTGGCTATTTTTTAAAATAAAAATGTGTCTTAAAGAAATGCGAACCAAAATTCCATATTATTTCATACTTAAAGTTATTTGTAAAAAATAAAATTAGTAAAATTTGTTTTTTTTTGAGTGATTTGTGTACAGTTTTTGGAAGAAATTATTAAGTACGTCTTTAAAATGTTCTACTAATGAAACAACTTTGTCATAATTTAATCGACGAGAAGATCCAAATAGTGAGCCTTGAACAACGGGCACCCTCTAAAGAAATATGTTTTTTAATTATTTTTCTAAAGATATGTATATATTTTGGAATGTTTAACTTCATGGGTATATTAACGGTTAGTATAACGTATTCTTGAAATAACGGAAGTATTGTTACTAATTTATTCAGTTCTCCGTCTTCCTTATAGTCTTCATTAATATTTTATATGAAGTAATTTCATTCTATTCACCGTGAATAAAGTTGGTTTTGGTTTTATGATGTTATAATTAAATTATACATAACTTCATTAGCTGCGATCTTCAGTAAATAAAAATGTATAGGATGAAAGGTGGGTAATTAAATGTTGATGATTTTTTTTATCAGTATAGATTAACTGTAGTGCAAATGTGATTGAAAATAAAAAAAAAGTAATTATTTTTAGTAAGATTTATATGTACGAGTATATGTAGGTATTTAGAAATAAAATAAAACGCGTGTGATTCATATAACTTATGAATTTTGATATTAACATTTTAATAACTTTTTGCTATTTAATTGTAGAAATAATTTTTTGAAGAGAAAAAAGTACTGTGCTGCCGTACAACCCAGTTTACAGATCGTACACGAAGACATTAAGTATTATTATTTTGATACAAATTATATTTTATAATTTCTGGCAGGTAAAATATCATAACATTTGTTTGAGATTTTATTTCTGTACCATGGCTAACAAATTTTACCTTCAATTTTCTAGGTTATGAAACTTGAAAAATAAAATGTGATTATTGTATTAAATGCAGAATTTAATTTCCTACAACATTTATTTGAAGTTACTAAAATTCGAAATATTTAGCTTTGATCGGGATCGAGTCGTGTTCCCCAGATTCGCAACCAGACATCAGGCAAAGGTATGTATTTAAATTAATAAAAATTATATAGCGGGATGTATGGTGTTGGTCACATCAGATTTTTTAGTTTTAGTTTTGTTTATTTATATAAAAACCGACGTTTCGGCAGCATGAATTACTCCTTCTTCAGGGAATGAACAAATCAACAAACATATAAATACATAATAACAAAAAAAAAACAATAGTAACAGGTAACCATGGTTACCTGTTGCTGATGTTTTTGTTATTATTCCCTGAAGAAGGCAGTAGTTCATGCTGCCGAAACGTCGGTTTTTATATAAATAAACAGAACTAAAACTAAAATAGGTTGTATCATTTTAATTTATTTGAAGCATTATTGTCTAAAATTAATCGACCATTTTTGCACAAGGATTATTTTTTTCATGTTAAACGTCTTTTCGTGTTAAACCCCCGCGTTATATACGTATAAGATAGACTTTTTGAGATCTAGCTAATCCAACGCATATATAAAGAAACCTCAAAAATAAAATAAAAAAGAATTAGTACTTTAAACCGTGATTTTATAGCATAGAAAAGGCTTTCGAGGAAGGTGTTTTAAAAACATTGTATGCTACTTCAGAGTAAAAACATTTTATCAGTTAGTGGAAATAATCAGAATCGGTTAATATCTCGACTACTAAATTTTCCTCCTATATTGATAAAAAATATGTTTATTAATTTCTTCACTTTCAAATGACATACATATTTTTCTGCAGATAAGACAAAATAAAATTGCCATGTGTGATTTCCATGTCATTTTTTTAAATTTTATAGCAGTAGTTATCAAGTCAATTTTTATTGGTTGCTATAAATACTTATTTATTTTAAGTCACTAGTGGTTAACGAACTTTTTACATCCTCATCATTAAAGTGTTACTTAGTAACGAAATTCAGTAGATAAAGTAGGTATTGGAAAATAACTATTATTAGTTTCTTTTACAAATTCTATACATCTTGCACTTCTTACAATGATAGTCAGCCAGTATGTTATTAATAATTGACATAATTGATTTTATCATCGACTGGGAATGCTGATCTTTAATAAACATTATGGTATAATTTATTCGGGCGTATGTGATCACGTGAAGGAAGTAATATGTCAAGCTATTTTATTATTTTAGCAAAAAACACGTCATTGTATCCCAGATGCGTCATTGCGAATGATATAAACTTTTCCTGTTTCAAGTGGCGGATGTAATTTAATTGCTACCAAGAAGTTTCCTGTCCCAACAAAATAAAATCTTTGCTTGTAATAATAATAATAATAATAACAAAAATTGGGAACAAACAAGTTATTATCTCTTTTGTACTTTATGAATTAACAATTGTAAATGGAAGATAGGAGACAGGAAATGGTTCTGAGAGAAAGTAATTGTCTATTATTCCATTATGATTTTTGTAGAAGCTAATTCCATTAATATCTGATTTATTGTTTATTTTCTGTTGCTTATACAATGTATATGTGCAAACCTATATCTAGAGAACAACTATAAAATAAATATTATAGGTTACATAAGATAAAATTTCTCATATTGCTAGATTATTTTAGTAAGTAATGTACATATTTGTTTTTCAACAAAACTACAATCACTAGATAAATAAGATATTGATATTATTCCGTGTTTTTTCGTTGTCATATAATGTCCAATTATTGTAAACGTAAATAATGTGCATATTCTGTTCCGGAAGATTGTGAATTAAGTTATATGATTAGAATAACGCATACAACATGTATAGATCTCGAGATCTACGAAGATAGTTTAATTAGATATACAAATTGCTCCATTACGAAGCTATTATAGCGGTGAATTGTTTGAAAAAAATGCAAGTGCAATGTTAATTATTTGTGTATTTTCCGTTTCTTCGTTCGTAAATCGTAAGTATGTTTTTAAATTTGAATAAGAAATTATAAAATTTTCTCTTTTGAAAATGTAAAATATAACATTGTTTTTTAAAAATGAAACGAAGTATAATGGTGCATCAACAAAGCTTAAATTTTAAGCTACGCTTAAATAAAAAAATGCAAATCGAAATTTTAACAGCATTATATAATTCATTTGACATTTCATTTTGATACAATATAGTCAATTTAAGCCAATTTTAATATTTAAGTTTCGTTGGTATAAGTACAATCGGCTCTAAGAGAAGTTGTTAGTTTTATAGGTCAAACAATTAAAATGACTGCAAGCAATAGCCAATATCAGGACTAGTGCGGGGCATAATTAAAAGTATAATATTTTTTTTACATACATACATATCCGCTCTAGTAGCAGATGATATGTTAGAAATTTAGAATATATTCTTTAATTCTTCTTATGTTTTTGGACGAATGTACAGCGAACTTTCATTCGTTTTTGAATTACTAATATCTCCCATAAGTTACAAAAATGATTGTAGCGCGCGCCCATCACGAGCCGGAATGCGAGCGCCGCCACTAGTAGAATGTTCAGAACAATATGTTCTCGAGCGATGACGTAATCTTCGAAATGATAAACACACCCGTCTAGACACGCATAATTACATTCGATGTGCTGATTCTTTGTATTCGATGTTATTTTCGCGTTTCAGAAGGACATTGCGCTATATAAACCCGTTGCCAAAACCAGCCGAGACATTCTGTTATACATATAGAAGCAACGAGCAATGCACAGTGGGTGATATAAATAGTCTACGAGTTGTGAACATATAATAGTATATTATTCAACGAGCGTATTATGATGGCTATTATTTTAGAACACGAGCCGTAGGCGAGTGTGGCAATTCATCCGGGTGAATAATAGCCATTATACGCGAGTAGAATACGATATTTTATCTACACCTGCCATTGAAATCGTATTATACCCGGTGACACTAAAACATGGTCCACTCAAAATAACTTTCTTATTTATATTTTTTTTTATTTATTTTTTATATATTTGTAAACTAAGCTTAAGGGCTCACAAATCATTGTTTTTGGCATGATGGTAGCGCTTCCGGTTTAACCGGAAGTGACATTAAATTTCATATTTCAAATGAGATATCCTATACATATATTTTTAAATATTGAGAATCTACGTAATATTATGAATTCAATGATATGCTTGAAGTTAATTTTTAATGAAGAAATAAATTACAAAAACGGAAGAGAAAATTATGAATAATTCATCTGGTAAGCCATGATAACAGATGGGTTGTGAAAACAATTTGATCATTTTTTTTAGTAACAAAATATAGAAAAAATGACTCATAATCCACGGGGTGTGGATTTTGAGTTATAATTCACGGGGGGGTGGTTAATGAAAGGTATTATGTATCCATGATTACGTACATAATCGATGTATTACTAAACAGGTGTAGATAAATGTAGTTATATAAATAAATACAGTGATATAAATATTGTTTAAATAAATAATCTTAGTGTTTAAGTATTTAATAATATTATTAGTCTTAAATTATTGTTTATATTTGTTTAATTCATGGTGTTAGTTATTTTTATTATCTTTTTAATATTTATCCTAATTATTTTTCGTTTAATAAACGTATTATTTTAACTAATAATATTTCTCTGATTTTTACACTTTACCCAAATAAATAAACGTTACATAACTATTTTGTTTGAGTTGCTTAAACTTGGCATTTTCTAATTTTACATAGATATGATGACAAACGAAAAATGATACATTGTGTAAAAATATACATATTTCTTTTAAATTGTTTACTCTATAAGCATATATAGGTTTTCCTTTTTGTAAATCGTTTTAACATTGTTTGTAGATTTATTGTAAATTATTTTATTATCTCGTAATAAAATCTATAAGTAAGAAATCGAGGAAATGACAGAGCAGTTCATATATCGATGACTTGTTCTTGCACTACATTACTAGTGCCAGTTCCGGCACTCGCCATTAAATTGGCGAACAAAGACATAGTAATCGTAAATGCAAAAGAAAAAGATTATTTAATTGGTTGTGCACTGATTCAGGTTGTTCACAGTTAATTACTTGCCGTCATTTAATTATAATGAGATAAACGTGTACCGCGCATTCATGTATGCAGGACAAACTATTCGGAATTCAACATGAAGTTCCAACTCCACTCAAAAATTGCACATTTCACGGTTCAATCGGAAGCACACGCTCCACACTATACCAGAGGCGTCTAGTTATCATTTTGATCTCGGGTGCGCAAGTAGAACTGAAAAATATGAACTAATTTTAATACCTCATATTTATATGTACCTATATTATTAAAATATAACCTTTTCGAAATTATGAACAGTTTAAAGGCAATTGATAAAAGAAATTAAACTAAAGGCCCCATAAAAAATACTGAATCAGACTGTACACTAGCTAGTGAACCATCAGATCCACACTATTTTTTGTGTTAAATATAAAATTTATTTGAATGTTCCACTGTGATAAATTAGTGAAAATATTATTATCACTTCGTATAAAAATTATACACTAAAAATATAATATGGGTACTGCCCTACGTAGAGCTCTCTATTAGAAGTCTAGAAGTGTACACAGTACATAGAACTCTCAAGTGGAAGACACTTCAAGCCCTAGCTAGAGCAAGAACGCTATACCCTAACTAGATTACTCTAGATTTATTAGTTCTGCTAAATTGACTTCGCACTCTAGGGTTTGTTTATATTTGCATAAATTTAAGTTATATAAAATTGTACTGTACGTATTCTGTACTAAATTTGAAATTATAAGCAAGAAATTAGAAAGATGTGGTGTGATATTTGGGAAAAATATCTTATCAATTGACAGAAATGGTTGAGCTTATTAATAACTTTGTCTAACTAGAAGAATGCGAGTTTAGGTAGATTTTTCTTTACAGTAAGGAAGTGGTCACACTGGACAAGTGAGATCAACTGACGCCGATTGATTGCGATCAATTAAAAATTAAACTAACACTAGCTTATGGGAATGGTCACACTTCATGCATCCACTATGATCGAACGATGTCGAACATCGACGAGTGGTTTGATCAAATATGTTTCATTTTCTAGTCGATCGACAGCGGTTGATGTGTTTACGCATGCTCAGTTTTCTCATATTTTTCATACCAACTTACCTGTTTCGACATTTGTGTACAGGTAAAAAAAAATGATTAGAATATTACAGCAATATTATTAGTGTCATGACGGAAATGTGGACAGTTACCGAAATAGACAATAGTTGAAAAAACTGAGTAATAATGTACAATTATATGATCAAAGCACATCAGTATACAGTAATAATTATTGTATTACAATGGATAAATTATGGAAGCAAATTTCTCTAATTTTAAAAACAAAAACTCATAAGGTTTGTCATTTATTTAAATATTTGAGTCGATCTTGGTTGATGGATTGCATTCTACTTAGTGTGCCACTGTCTAAAGCACCAAAAGCTCAGATAGACCCACACTACAAGTTTCAAATGCCCTACGCCATACCGTTCTCCTACTTTGTTTACTTTCTCCATCTTCTTTTTATGTTGTGACGCCACTTCTGTTGGTGGTGAGGTCATGGTGGCGACGTCCTCTCTGTCCGCGGGGGTCGGTTGCTCGGGCACCTTCGGCGGCGGTTTGCTGAAAAGAGAAGACTGCGGGGTAGCTTTGCGCGGAGGGAGGTCAGGATTTTTCTTAGAAAAGCACGTATTGATCTTAACTAACTAGTTTATTATGCCCAAATTGTGTAAATATAAGATAAATAAATAAAGAATGAAAACCCTTTCTACAAACTGTGACAGAGCTGCGATGAATCTACCATGAAACTGTGCTCCCATGATACGGCAATAGGCACAAGATTTGACGTCGGTAAGTAAAACAAATGAAAGTATCTAATGAAAGATAAAGTACGGCCGGACTCCTCTACGGTAGGTATCGGAGATACAGACGACGGTTTGCCTCGGCGAGCGGCGAAATACACTCACCAAACTCGACATAGAATATCGGCGGCTAGTTACGTTGCTGCCACCTCTCGTATTAAGGACTCTTTGACAAGTCCGACTCAGGAGAAGTTCTCGACCAAGGTGTCCAGATGCTCAGCTCGTCTCGGAAGAACTCATTTATCTAGACGTTGTATGGCTATTTATACCCGAGATTTTGCAAATTAGAGTAAAATCTCGCACAATTTCAAGAGGGCTGATAATTTAAACTCTGATGGTGTGTGGTGACACTGCTGACGACCACTGGACGACAAGCTTTATCAAAAATCGTAACATTCGCAGAGAGTCACAGTTTGCTCTACAATACATGAAAAATGTGATAACAGATATTATAAAATAATATTTTGTAATAACAATATTTGAACACGCCATTGAAAAGCGCTGCTCACTTCTCGGCGATAAAACATAACAGCATCCTTTTGAATCATTATTTAAAAATTATATTAAGAAAACAACTCGAATAATATAAAGACCATCTACCGTCAAATATCATATGCAGACCAATGCAAACTATTTTTTTTTTTTAATAATCTGCTGTCAAGTGTTATAGTCAGCACATTAAAATTGGATCATATAGAAGTAAAAAAAATGTATGTTAACTTAAAACAAATCATTTATTTGTAAAATGTTTTCTTTGTTATCAAAGTTTGATGGGTTATTGTCATTACATGCTTTTGTAGGAAAATCATATTTTCTTTAATGCAACAAACCCCACATTTATAAATTTCTACGTTCGAAAACATATTGTCGTTAGCCATTTTTAAATTTGCTCTGAAATGAATCCGTGTGATCACTCAAAAACCAAAAAGGATGATTCAGAAGGGAAAGGGGAAGGTTGTCTAGTGATCATAAAATGAGAAAATGGGGATAATGAATAGGAAACGAAAAAAAAAACTTCTTCTTTATCATGATCACTTTGATGATTTAGTTTGCGAATCACAGCCGGAAGGAACACGGCTATGACTTAATGTAATTAGATATTTTTGGTTTAATTCTCACAGTATTAAATTGCTGTTATACTCGTATTTAAGAGAATTTGACTGCTGTATTATCAGCTATACATATGTAGTTACGTGTTTACGTGAAAATATGGAAATAGATAGTCGGCGCCTGTGCACTTAAACTAACTCCTTCACTGCATTCAGCGACAGTCATTCGACACCGCGCAACTAGCGCCACTTCACTGCGCTGAGGATTACAAGAGCAAATACTGCCACTCTTCCTATCTCAAGCAGTATGTTACAGCGCAGCCACAAAGCAATTGTTTTGGTTGCGAAACATTTTCACTTAACAAGTTTATTATTTCAAAGCTC
Source organism: Harpalus rufipes (assembly GCA_951394225.1). Lineage (NCBI taxonomy): Eukaryota > Metazoa > Arthropoda > Insecta > Coleoptera > Carabidae > Harpalus > Harpalus rufipes. Next base: position 66,836,883 of record OX596274.1, read on the forward strand.
TTATGTTATCAGAATCAGAGATCGTCAACTTCCTTGTCAAGTAAAAAAAAAAAAATAGAAAAATAAGGAAAACTTACAGATCACGAGTTTGTCCATTATAAAAATCTGATGTGGATAACATGTTAGCTTCTACCATTCCAATTTTTTTTATAAATCTTGTGCTCGTAATAAAAATTAATATAATGTTTCGTTTTGAAACATATCGTTTCATGGTGATTTTTAATTAAATCATTAGTTAATTTCTAGTTACTTTTCGATGCTACACTAATTTCGTGATGATGATATAAACTGTGAAATATGTTATGAAAGTTTTCGATACCGTCAAGTGATAAACACTGGACGAAATAGTTTTCATTTTAAAAATAAATATTTGTAGGAAAAGAACAAAAGAAAAAAAATAGTACTTAAATACAATGGCTTGCAAAAAAATCACATACACCAATTTTTTGCTGTATTGAGTGGGTCTTGAATATTAATTTGTCAATGTCACTCGTGTGAATTATGATGCCAAAGTTAACAGAAAATGAGAATACACAAAGAAGAATTTGTTCTATAATAGATAAAATTAGTGACGTGATAGTGATAACAGTGAAAAGTCCATTGACAGTTGATTAAAAAATCCTATTTACATAACTAAAAAAAAAATATCCTGCCATTCAATTTTTGTTAATTTGAATACATACTTACATATTTACTAATACTGGCTACTGCATTAAGTTCATTTGCATGATATAACAATTTTTCCAATTTATTATATGTATTGTAACGTTTATTTATTTGGGTGAAGTGTAATAATCAAAGAATTATTTTAATTAATTTAAATGTTTAATAAACGATAATTAATTAAGATAAATATTATAAGAATAACGATTACTATGATTAAATAAATATTAAATACTATTTAAGACTAAGAATATTATTAAAATAACACTTGGATTATATATTTAAACAATAACATAAGACTATTTCCACGATATTTATTTCACCATGCGTTCCAATCTGAGACTGCCGGTCGGCTGCAGACTGTAGTAGATTGTCTACCAACTATTTAGACTATTTATTTATATCACTATTTATTTCACACCACCATTTGAACTGTCCAACTTCACTAACAGAACTGCAATGACCAACTTTCTCGAATCACTGCTCTTGTGAACTCTATACTGGTCTCCACTGAACTACCTGCCCGCACAGAACTGCGTCGCTTTTTGTATCCCTCCATTATTCTGGAACATTCCAGTATATTACCAGAACAATTCAACAAAAGGATTGTCGAGCGAGAGTGATTAAGCTTATCTCCCCCTTTGTTTACGCTCACGGCAGCCGCCTGAGGCGCGGCAATTTTCGCCATTGGAGAAACGATTATGTTCTCGAGCGTTCGATCACTGGCGTCGGTCTCGGTCGCTTGCGCGCTAGACTCAGTAGCGTCGGGTGCAGGCACGCTATAGTATTGGCCGTATTTTCTTCTCCAGAATCTTACTATAATTTTATTTATGCCGCGAATTTCTTTTCAATTACAAACATGAAAAATAATTTATTGATTAGATATTTTATAAATTCATATATTAACATTTTCTTCCGAAAATACTACCATTAAGCCTGTTTCATAGATTGCATAGAATAGAATGGAATAAAATAGGATAAGGAATGGAATAGAAATTTTTAAGACCATTTGTAGTTTGTATGGAATGGAATAAAATGTCACTTTTACAGTGAGTTGAATATTCATTCTTGTGCGCTAATTTCACTGTTATGAAGCAGATATGTCATTTTAACAATTGTATGGTTTGCGATTAATAAATATTAATTATTTATATCTGCGAGATGGACAGCCAATTGTTTAGAACTGATGAGAGTTTGATTCTTTAGGAATTTAACTTAAAAGTATTGAATGTCGGTGTAGAAGTCATCGTTGACGGATTTGTGAAATAAATAAAAATACAAAAAAAAAGTATTTAAAAAAATGAAAAGTATGGATAGCAATCAGTTTTTAAATACACTCATTTACGAACTTACTACAAAAAATTACTCCGAAATTCTATGCAAGTATAAATAGTTCCGTGCATGTACACTGGTTTATATTTCTATTCCCTGTGCTATTTTATTCTATGCTATTCCATGCTATTCTATCCAATCTATAAAGCCTGCTTTATTAATTTGAAATGATTAATTTATAGATAGTGACATTTGTCTGTGAGTTACATAAATATGAGATCTGAACTGTGTAACCAAGGAGATTTATTTATTTTAGCATAGATTCCGGGATTTTTAAAAGAAATTATTTTATAAATTTATTCATAAAATAAATGCCACTATGTTTATTTATATAACTATATTTATTTATGTTCACCACTCGTAGACTATTTATTTATATCACCAACTGTTCATTTCACGATGCGTGTCTATATCTGAATGCCCGGTTGGCTTCCCTGACTGGGGTTTATATAGTCCAAAGTCGTTTTACTAGAATGTGCTCCACTATTTTGTACGATAATAACATCAAATACAAAGGCATCAGCCAACCGTACATAAATAAACAGGTCGAGACTTGTTTGTTTACTCCGCGACGATTACGTCAACGCTCAGGTTAGGCGCTCAGCGTGCCGGCCATTCTAGAAACGTTCGACTAGCGGTTTCGGTCGCGTCGGGTGCACGCACGCTACACTATTTATTCGAGTTTAAAAAGCAAAGACAATGATTCAGACAATCCAGACTCCAATTCTGACCCAATTTTCTGATATTATGTGCTGGGGCCAGCAAGCAAAGAGCAATCATTGTCTGTCTAAAATATTAAATATTTCTTTAGATTTATTTCAAAGTATTTCCATAATACAATGTCTTTAATAATTTATCATCGTTTCAATCTTTCAATACGTTTTAATATTTGTTGTGGCATTGTTGCAAGCAGTCGTTTATTATTGTACACTTACGAACAATATATATTAGTTTTGAACACGATGGAATGTATACTAAAATTTTAAATAAATATCAGTAGAAAAAAGATAAAAATCTGGTTATAAAGAAAAGTTGTGTGCATGCACGATAACGCATTGACCTACAAAACAACAGTCGTGCGTCAATATCTGTCCTCCAAAAATGTTACTCTGTTGCATCATCCTTCGTATGCTTTTGATTTTGCCTCGGCTGACTATTTTCCTTCCTCAAAATAAAATTGAAGCTGAACGGTATCCATTACAACGATGTAATACACACTTAAACCATCGTGACGAAGGTATTGAACAGCATCACAGTTTTAGTCTTCCACTCGGACTTCTAGAACGCCATGAATGGACTGGACGACCCTGCCAAGCACTGTGTAGATTTAGAAAGAATGTACATATATAAGGGAAGTCCTAAAACTTTATGTTTATTTGTTGCATCAAGAATATTACAGGCAAGGCCCAAATAATACATTTAACAAGTATATGTATATTGCTCATTTCGTTAAAAATATGTGATATGAATTCAAAATTAATATTTAGTAAAAGTAAATTATAACTTATTATAACTAAGGATATCAAATTAAAATTTAATTTTAATATAATACAATTTTTTTAATATAATACAAAACAAAATGATCAACAACATATTCAAAGTAATATTAAATATATTAAAGTTTGAGGATACCTCATGTAAGTTTCTGGACAACCTATTAACTTAGGAATGCTGACCATATACAGTACGATTGAAGTTGATATTAAATATATGATGCGATCTTGATCTAAACTGAGGTATTTTGAAATAAAATAAACTTATAAGTTCAGAGGCCTGTTAAGCACTTTAAAAGTAAATATAATTTCTGCATTTATAGCTACACTGTGTAAGGTGCCGGTTGCATCAAATCACAGTGAGATGTTATATCTGTTCTGCTCGGACATATTTTTCTTTTTCTACTACCACTACTGTAAGAGGGTCATTACTGAACAGACTACTAACAATGTAAGTTCGTGCTTATGAATAGTGTTACGTAATGAACAGCAAATTTAAGTTGGCAGGACTGATTGTCAAACTGTAAGAAATGATTAAAATTTGATAAATAAAATTTAAGATTTAAATATAATAGAATGAAATTTATCTGACATGACATATAAATACATACATATTTTTTTGGGTTATTAATTAATATTATATTGTCAGCAATACATATTTCATTTCAATCAAATTTGCAGTAGGGAACTATTTTTCATCGTATATCCCTACGCTTAGAAGTAACCATGGTAATATCGTTTTATTTTTGTAAATAAAACCCACCAAACTTTTTGACGTTTCGAACTGCTGCTTTTTTGTGTGATTACAAATACATTTACTGAGGTAATAATTATTATTATAAACAAAATTAGTTGATATTATTATTTGTAATTTGTAAGTAATGCAATAAAAAATAATTAATTTATAACTATGTATCTGAATTTTGCTTCAATTTAGAAATATTAATGAGTGGTCGTAGAAAAAGTATAGTACATAATTCGAGATGTAAAGCAATTACTCACTTGTAAAATTACAAACTCGACGCTCCGCGTCTCGTGTGTCAATCATTTTACTCGTAAGTAATCTGCTTCTTACATCTCTCATTACGTAATATACTATTATAGTTCATTTTTAAACTAGAAGTAAATTAAAAATTTCTCTAGTACCTAACCTACCATCATTTGCTTCTTATTGAATATGGTTCAGCTGTATTTCAAGTTATTCACGAACAAGTTTCTGCTAGCATTAAACGTTATGTAAAAAAAAATAATTAAATAAGTAATAGGTTATGTTGGGATAATACACTATTTTCTTTAACTTTGAAAAGAAAACACTTGAGTATAATACATATTCAAATAACGTAACGAAACAAGAATAATTAATTAGAAATTAGCATATTAATTATAAATTTCCTTACATATTGGCAAAATTCACTTCCTCATGTCGATAACATATAACATATACGGTAAGATTGTTGAATCTGCTAAGCACTTGAGACGCAAAAACTCATCAATTAATTCTCAGTCGGAGATAAAAAGGGAAAACTTCGTCACACCTCAGACAATCAAAATAAACCCTGAAATATCCCGTGTGCGTCAACCACCGTGCAAGGAAGACAAGAGACGTGGGAAGATGTACGCAAGAGTGAGAGAGAACTAGGGTAAGAGTTCGGTGATCGTGACGTCAGTCCAACGACCTCCAGACGTCTGCCGTTGGTGCCCCAGGGCTCGTCTCGGCGCCCTCATCCCCTGCGTCCCGATACTCTCTCAACAACCCGAATTTGAACCCGGAAATCACCGTGGGATGTATACTTACTGCTCCTTTTGTGTTCTATTTATTTTTTATTACACAATATTTGAGTATAATTATTTGAAGTAAATGTGAAAATGGTTATTTGTGCGGAAATATTCTGTTCTTTTATTTAAAAAAACGTGTATACATGTACAATATACATGGTTGAAATAAAAATGAATAACGGCATAAAAAACATGCTATTTTATTCTTTTGTTGGTTCACAGTTCGTAACTTAGTTCATAATTAAATAATAATATTAACAACATTTTATGATCGTTATGGTTTTGTTTCCGGACAATGGTATATTAGAATTGATTTCTTGTCTTTAAGTTGCATTGTTGAAGTTAACGAATGATCTTTAAGAAATTGTTGATATGTAAGACGTATAGTGATTTTGGAATTACTTTTTCCCAAATATTATGTAATATAAAAATGTATCATTACTGCGTACTGCGTATTACTAATTTCTGAGTGTACCAATCTGCCAATTTGCTTCTATTCGCAGGTGGTAATGGTAATATCTATACCGTTGAGGGTATTTGTTAGGCGTCACCTTATGGGCCGTGGAGAGAGAAAGAGATAAATAATAATTTCATAAATATGGTGTCAGTCGGAATCACTTATCAGTTGTTCATTTCTGGTTAAATAATTTGAACGTTTCATTACAAGAAACGCACCTAAAAATCGACAGAAAAGTTATGTTTCTAGAGGTATTGCAAAGAATTAAATTGTTAGCTTAAATTTAAAATTTTACACAATTATCATTTTTTACTTGTCTCTTTATTTTCGAATGTAAACAATTGCCAATCCGTGGAAAGTTTTAAATTTAAACTAAGATTTTTTTTGCATTTTTTTAAGTAATCTAATTTTAATGTTATTATTTTAACGGGTTTAACTTTTAAGAACGTCTTTTAAACATTTTAGTTGAAGTATGAGTTCGTTAATTTATAACCAATAATTCTTTAATGCTTAAGTTTATAGTACTTTTATGCAAAATTTTGTGACATTTGAGGTTATCTGTTAGTGTGTGACCGGATATATGGATTTATTATTAATAATAATTTATTATTGTGCTTTAAAAATGATTAAAATAAGAGTTAAAGCTTTACAGAAGGGGAGAATGAAATGTTTTTAGACATTGTTCGCAGTTAGATTTTAGTGACATTTAAGTTTTATAATAATTAAGGTTGGCAACACAAAACAGTAATACGAAACCAAGCAACGATGTAAACACTAATAAATTTGATGATGTATTGTATTCAAGATTGTATTATTATAATTATGAAATAAAAAGGGTAATAACTAAAACATGGCGCAGTCGTAAGTCGAAGAAAAGACTAAAAAGCAAGAAAAACCACATAACCTAAAAAAGAAAAAAAAACGCGCAAAAAAAAATCCGAGGAATGGAGTTCAACAAGCCAGCAGTGTTGAATTTGACAGGAAATATGGCCAGCAATTTTAAATCAGAAATAAAAATATATTTCATTGCAATAGAAGCCGAAAAGAAAAGTCGTGAAGTACAGGTAGCAATGCTAAAAAATTTAATGGGAACAGAAGCCCTAAGGTTATATGAAACTATAACAACATTAAGTGAAAAAGAAGAAACTGTCGAAAAACTATTAGAAGTTCTAGAAAAACACTGCATTCCTAAGAAGAATGAAATCATGGAAATATACAAGTTCTTCAACAGAAAACAAAGCCAAGACGAACCGTTCGAAAAGTTTCATGCAGATATACAACGTCTCATAAAAACTTGCGAATTTGGTGTAGAAGAAAACAAGATAATGAAGGCACAAATTGTTCTGGGGGTAAATTCGAGAAACGTGCAAGAACGTTTACTAAGAGAAGATGCTTCGCTAGAAAAAACTGTGGCTTTCTGCAAGTCGGTGGAATTAGCAGATCTCTATGAGGTGAAACAACGTCAAAATATTGATAAGTATAGATTATATCAAAATAAATATAAAAATAAAGAAAAGACTTATAATACTAATTTAAAATGTAAAAAATGTGGTAGAAATCATACTAGTGAACAAATATGTCCAGCAAAAGGCAAAACATGTCTTTATTGTAACAAACTTAATCATTTTGCTACTGTATGTAGATATAGAGATAATTCAAAATATGTTAATAATAAACCTAAGCATTTAAAAAATTATGAATTAGTAAAGGATAATGAAAATATTGAATTCAGTAAGGACAAAATTAGTATTGAATCAGTAAATAGTTCAAATCAAAAACCATGGTTTAAAGAATTAAAAGTAATTGATAAATTTGTGAAGTTTAAACTAGATACTGGAGCAGATGTTACCACTATTCCAATAAATATAGTTCAAAAATTTAACTGGACTGATAAAATTAAAAAAAAACAAATTGTAAATTAGGAGCATTTGGGGGCTCTATGGTAGTACCTGTTGGAATAATTTCTGCAGTAGTGTCAACTAAATTTGAAAAAATTAATACTCAAATATTTGTAACGGCAGGTGAAACTGAAACACCTATTTTAAGTCGTGTAGCTTGTGAAAGTTTAAATCTAATTAAAAGAGTAGCTAACTTAAATAAAATGACAGATAAGGAAAAATTTATTGAAAACAATAAAGATATTTTTGAAGGTTTAGGTCACTTTCCAGACACGTGTAGCATTCAAATTAAAGAAAATGCAATTCCTAAGGCAATGCCACCAAGACGTGTACCTTTAAAAATTAAAGAAAAACTGAAAGAAACTTTAAATTCCTTACAAGATAGAGGTGTAATTAAGCCAGTACAAAATCCATCAGAATGGGTTAGTAATATAGTAATAGTTGAAAAGCCAAATGGAACTTTAAGAGTTTCTATTGATCCAGTTGAATTAAACAAAAACATAAATAAATAAATAAAATAAATATTTCATCATGGCATATTACCCAATGCTGGGTGTGCCAATCTGCTTCGTACACAGATATCGGTAATGATGGAATATTTGTACCGTGTGGGCGCTTACCAGGCGTCACCTCACGGGCACTCATTGCTGGCGTGGAGAGTGCACCACAGGGGTCAATTTTGTGCCATTAAAAACATAGTTAGAGAATATTATGCAATACCATCAATACAAGAAATTATACCGAATTTGTCTAATAAAAAATTATTTTGTGTGTTCGATAAAGGATGGCTTTCATCAAATAAAACTTGATGAAAAGTCGAGTAATTTATGTACCTTCAGTACACCATTTGGATGTTATGAATATACTAGAGCACCTTTCGGTCTATGTACAATACCTGAAATTTTTCAAAGACTAACTCAAAAATATTTTGGCGATATACCTGGTGTAACAGTATACTTTGACGATATATTATGTGCAGCTCAAAGTGAAATTGAGTTAAATGAAATAATTAGTCGAGTAGTTCAAAGAGCAAGAAAATATAATATTAAATTTAACCCCAATAAATTACAATATTTTGTAAAAGAGGTGAAATATTTCGGATTAACTTTTAATGAGCAAGGCGTAAAACCAGATAAAGAAATAATTAAGGCAATACAGGATTTAAACGCGCCAAAAGATAAAAAAAGTTTACAAAAAATATTAGGTGTAATCAATTATTTAAGAAGTTTTATACCGAACCTATCAGATATAATTTCTCCGTTCAGAGAATTATTAAAGAATGAAACTGAGTGGATGTGGAATGAGACGCATGACAAGTTATTAAGTGAAATTAAAAAATTAATTAGTGATGCAACTATGTTACTGCCCTTTGATCCAACTAAAGAAATAGACATTCAATGTGATGCATCAAAGGATGCTTTAGGATGCTGTTTAATGCAAAATGGCAAGCCAGTAATGTATGCATCTCGTTCCATGACACAGAGTGTAATTATGCACAAATTGAAAAGGAACTACTTTCTATATGTTTTGCATGCTCCAAATTTCATTATTATATATACGGCCATAAAGTAAATATTTACAATGATCACCAACCGTTAATAGCTTTAATCAAAAAAGATTTACACCAAATAAAAAATAATAGATTACGTACATTACGAATTAAACTGTTGATATATGACTTTAATTTGTATTATCTGCAGGGTTCAAAATTGTATATTGCAGATTTACTGTCGCGCAATTTTGTAAAAACTAATGTTGAAGATGATATTGTAATGAAAGATGTTGTGCATACAATTGAAGGTGATTACAATATGTCTGTAAATAAAACACATGAATTTCAAGTAGAAACTTCAAAAGATGAAAGTTTAAAGGAAATTATTGAATATTTTCAAAATGGTTGGCCATCTAAATGTAAATCCGAAGGTGAATTGCAACATTTCTATAAAATTAGAAATGATATTACCGTTGATAATAATTTAGTGTATTATAATAATAAATTAGTAGTACCAAAAAACTTAAGAAAATACTCATTAAATGTCTTACATGAAACTCATTTAGGAAAAGAAAAAATAAAAACATTAGCAAAAAATAATTTCTACTGGCCAGGAATGAATTCAGATATTGAATCATTTGTTCACAAATGTGAAATTTGTAATAAATATAGTAGATCAAAAATACGTGAACCATTAATAAATCATCATATACCAGATCTACCATTTTATAAAATTGGTGCAGATATTGCTGAATATGCTGGGACAAGCTATTTAGTGATATTTGACTATTACTCAAGATCAGGGACTGAGAACGAAATGAGAACGAAAATGAAATAACGAAATAAACCGAAATTTTTATAAGAACGAAAACTGAAACGAAAACGCAATATATTTTTTTCGTTCATGATTGAAAACGAAATAATTTATATCGGTTACCGGTTTTAACCGTTATTTTATTTAATATTTTATTTTATTTACAGCAAATATTTTACAGGCAAATATTATTGAATTTTCAGATATTTGATTTGCAAACAAGCAGATTTTCAAAGTAGCGCTCCAGTAGCTAACCCTGTTACGTGTTAGGTTAAACGGTATACTCGTAGTTTCGTCTATTGAACACTGACTGCGATAATTTTCATTTGCACACATTGTCGGTATTCGTTTTATTAGTTATGTTAAGTACTTATATAAAAGAACTAACATAAAGGATGATTTGCTTGAAAACATACTATTAGTTAGGTGAAATAAAATGTAATTAATGTTTTATTCTTTATCGTAAAAAATTCAGGCCATAGCATAAACTTTTCTTCTTATTTTTATATATGTATTATCTTTCCTTTATATGTATGTTTTATTTTCATGTTTAATAATAAACAAACTTATTATATTTCTATATTTTCATCAATTGTTACTCATTAATAGTTATAACCGGTATTTAACTACTGTGAACGAAAACGAAAACGGAAATATTTAGGTGGGAACATTAAGAACGGAAACGAAATTTTTCGGTTTCGTTCGGATAAGAACTGAACGAAATATTTTTCGTTTTTAGTCCCTGCTCAAGATGGGTAGAACTAATAAAATTAAATAATAAAAATAGCACTACTGTAATTAGTAAATTTAAAGAAGTTTTTAGCCGAAACGGTATTCCTAGTATTGTTGTTGTTGATAATATGCCATTCAATAGCTATGAAATGCAAAACTTTGCAAAAAACTGGAATTTTACAATAACGCCATCCAGCCCCTATTATCCAAAAAGCAATGGCCTTGCTGAAAAGGCTGTAGGCCTAGTTAAATTAATGCTTAAAAAAGCAAATGAACAAAATCAGGATATTGAACTATATTTACTAAATTATAGAAATGCTCCAGTGGCTAATTTAAATTATTCTCCATCTCAACTTATGTCAAATAGAAAGTTAAGATCGAAATTGCCTATGAGTAATAATAGTTTAAAACCATGTAACATAAATAGAGATGAAATTTATAATGATATGTTAAAAAATCAAGAAAAGCAAAGGAAAAATTATGATAAAAAAGCTGTACAAAGTGAACAAACTTATCAAAGTGGAGAAAAGGTGTGGCTTCAGAATGTTAAAACTAAATTGTGGGAAAAAGCAGTTGTTGTTAAATCTTTAAAATATCCTCGTTCTTATTTAGTAAGGACAGATAAAAATAAGTATTACAGGAGAAATTCAATTTTTATGAAAAAATGCTTTGATGACTTTGAACACTTTAATGAAACATTTGTAGAAAAGGAGGAAAAAAAAGATTGTAATAATGATTCTAACAATGTTCAAATTAGAAGATCAACTAGGCAGCGTAGACCGCCCACTAGATTAAATTTATATAAAAAAAAGAGGAACGTGTTTGCAGTTAGATTTTAGTGACATTTAAGTTTTATAATAATTAAGGTTGGCAACACAAAACAGTAATACGAAACCAAGCAACGATGTAAACACTAATAAATTTGATGATGTATTGTATTCAAGATTGTATTATTATAATTATGAAATAAAAAGGGTAATAACTAAAACAGACATTGTTTACCAATATTCAAATGAAATGAGCCACAGGCAAAAAATCGAAGAGCAATTGATAAATGATTCATAGCTTACAAGGGCTTATTTCTAACGCATCAATTGTTGTTTATCGTCTTTTATAATATTTGAAACGTAAACAACTGCTTTTTGTGTTAATCGAAATCTGTTACTGAACTCCAAATTATCAAATGAGTTGAACACGGGGATCCTTTCACGGAAATATCTTTGTTGTTTTGATACTCTGGGTTCTTCCTCATCCTTATTATTCATCCTAGAATGAAATCACGTAAGTCGTGTAACGGTACAAATATCACATTTGACATTTCAATGTTGTCATTTAGATTTAGATGGAAATATTTTCATTATAAAAGGAGATATGAATAGTTTAATAATATTTACCTGCATTATACTATGAATTAATAGATTAGATTAGTATTAAAAAAAAAACACATAAAAATGAGAACATTATGAAATGTCATATATTACAAGTCAATGTTATCCTTTTTAGATTTGGTAATAATTACAGAACATAAAAGAAGAGTATGAAATATTTAATATTTAAATGAAGTGTAATCCTATGGTAAATTCAAATTAAATTAGAAAAATTGTAAGTATTAGGTATGTAAAAACATTATATATATATATAAAATGAAATATAATTTTAATAACAAATGCCATTAAGAAAGCCTAGGAAGACAAGTATATAAAATGACATTAAAATTAATAATGTTCAATAAAATTTCAAATTTCTACAGTTCGTATTTTCCTTCGCCTAACTTTATCCTCATGCGATATGGACATCATATCCACTCTTGTTATACCAACTAAAATTTTACTAGCTAGAAAATCTACGAAGTAAATAACTTCTTTGATTTAATAGTTTACTTAAATTATTTAGCTTTTGTGATACACAAATCTTCCAAGTAAAGTAAATTACTGTACTAATTAATTTTAGTGGTATAGTAGTAAATAACTTTGTTTCGCAAAAGTATAATAATCCCCCACAATAGTTGATGTAGGTTGATATCACATAACATCTCACTTCTCACATATTTATTCGATATGTATTATCATTTGATATTTGTAATCTTAACCGATCTCACTTTTCTCATATTTATTCGATATGTATCGACATTTGACATTAGTAATCTTAATCAATTGACTTTCTAGTTAAATCTACATTTTTTTTTTCAAGGTGTATGCTCCCCGTTTAAACTGAAAACGATGATGTGGTAACAATAAAAAGATTTAAAAAATCTGCATCAAATGACATCAAATACATGTAAATTATGTATGTCATATTAATTAATTATTAAATTTATTCAATTTTGTATTAACAGCTATAGCACTGGCATTTATAAAAAAGTAAAACAAATGTTGAACGTTCTTTCTATTAGAATTTGTTAGCTATCATTTTTTTGTATTTATAAAAAAAATCGTTACATAATGTTATAAATAACTTAATAAAAAACAAAATAACGATATGTAACGTTATAATAATGTTATTTTTGTTTCGTTATTATAACGCTACAATAATCGTATTTTTCTTAAGTTTGTAATAGAAATTCATTAAAAATTAAAATTAAAAAAAATATATTAAAAAAACTTACATCTTATTCTAGAAATGGATTAGTGTTCAACATTTGTATTTGACCATTAATGATATCTATTTATTATAAAACACGAAAAAATTATTAGGAAATTATACTTTCAAACGGCAAAAATCTTATAAAATTTGTAAACTTGGATAACTTTATAGCGAAACATTATTTTTTATGTTACGGTTATTTTGTAATAACGTTATTAAAAAAAATAGTAAATGAAAGAACGAAAACTGAAACGAAAACGCAATATATTTTTTTCGTTCATGATTGAAAACGAAATAATTTATATCGGTTACCGGTTTTAACCGTTATTTTATTTAATATTTTATTTTATTTACAGCAAATATTTTACAGGCAAATATTATTGAATTTTCAGATATTTGATTTGCAAACAAGCAGATTTTCAAAGTAGCGCTCCAGTAGCTAACCCTGTTACGTGTTAGGTTAAACGGTATACTCGTAGTTTCGTCTATTGAACACTGACTGCGATAATTTTCATTTGCACACATTGTCGGTATTCGTTTTATTAGTTATGTTAAGTACTTATATAAAAGAACTAACATAAAGGATGATTTGCTTGAAAACATACTATTAGTTAGGTGAAATAAAATGTAATTAATGTTTTATTCTTTATCGTAAAAAATTCAGGCCATAGCATAAACTTTTCTTCTTATTTTTATATATGTATTATCTTTCCTTTATATGTATGTTTTATTTTCATGTTTAATAATAAACAAACTTATTATATTTCTATATTTTCATCAATTGTTACTCATTAATAGTTATAACCGGTATTTAACTACTGTGAACGAAAACGAAAACGGAAATATTTAGGTGGGAACATTAAGAACGGAAACGAAATTTTTCGGTTTCGTTCGGATAAGAACTGAACGAAATATTTTTCGTTTTTAGTCCCTGCTCAAGATGGGTAGAACTAATAAAATTAAATAATAAAAATAGCACTACTGTAATTAGTAAATTTAAAGAAGTTTTTAGCCGAAACGGTATTCCTAGTATTGTTGTTGTTGATAATATGCCATTCAATAGCTATGAAATGCAAAACTTTGCAAAAAACTGGAATTTTACAATAACGCCATCCAGCCCCTATTATCCAAAAAGCAATGGCCTTGCTGAAAAGGCTGTAGGCCTAGTTAAATTAATGCTTAAAAAAGCAAATGAACAAAATCAGGATATTGAACTATATTTACTAAATTATAGAAATGCTCCAGTGGCTAATTTAAATTATTCTCCATCTCAACTTATGTCAAATAGAAAGTTAAGATCGAAATTGCCTATGAGTAATAATAGTTTAAAACCATGTAACATAAATAGAGATGAAATTTATAATGATATGTTAAAAAATCAAGAAAAGCAAAGGAAAAATTATGATAAAAAAGCTGTACAAAGTGAACAAACTTATCAAAGTGGAGAAAAGGTGTGGCTTCAGAATGTTAAAACTAAATTGTGGGAAAAAGCAGTTGTTGTTAAATCTTTAAAATATCCTCGTTCTTATTTAGTAAGGACAGATAAAAATAAGTATTACAGGAGAAATTCAATTTTTATGAAAAAATGCTTTGATGACTTTGAACACTTTAATGAAACATTTGTAGAAAAGGAGGAAAAAAAAGATTGTAATAATGATTCTAACAATGTTCAAATTAGAAGATCAACTAGGCAGCGTAGACCGCCCACTAGATTAAATTTATATAAAAAAAAGAGGAACGTGTTTGCAGTTAGATTTTAGTGACATTTAAGTTTTATAATAATTAAGGTTGGCAACACAAAACAGTAATACGAAACCAAGCAACGATGTAAACACTAATAAATTTGATGATGTATTGTATTCAAGATTGTATTATTATAATTATGAAATAAAAAGGGTAATAACTAAAACAGACATTGTTTACCAATATTCAAATGAAATGAGCCACAGGCAAAAAATCGAAGAGCAATTGATAAATGATTCATAGCTTACAAGGGCTTATTTCTAACGCATCAATTGTTGTTTATCGTCTTTTATAATATTTGAAACGTAAACAACTGCTTTTTGTGTTAATCGAAATCTGTTACTGAACTCCAAATTATCAAATGAGTTGAACACGGGGATCCTTTCACGGAAATATCTTTGTTGTTTTGATACTCTGGGTTCTTCCTCATCCTTATTATTCATCCTAGAATGAAATCACGTAAGTCGTGTAACGGTACAAATATCACATTTGACATTTCAATGTTGTCATTTAGATTTAGATGGAAATATTTTCATTATAAAAGGAGATATGAATAGTTTAATAATATTTACCTGCATTATACTATGAATTAATAGATTAGATTAGTATTAAAAAAAAAACACATAAAAATGAGAACATTATGAAATGTCATATATTACAAGTCAATGTTATCCTTTTTAGATTTGGTAATAATTACAGAACATAAAAGAAGAGTATGAAATATTTAATATTTAAATGAAGTGTAATCCTATGGTAAATTCAAATTAAATTAGAAAAATTGTAAGTATTAGGTATGTAAAAACATTATATATATATATAAAATGAAATATAATTTTAATAACAAATGCCATTAAGAAAGCCTAGGAAGACAAGTATATAAAATGACATTAAAATTAATAATGTTCAATAAAATTTCAAATTTCTACAGTTCGTATTTTCCTTCGCCTAACTTTATCCTCATGCGATATGGACATCATATCCACTCTTGTTATACCAACTAAAATTTTACTAGCTAGAAAATCTACGAAGTAAATAACTTCTTTGATTTAATAGTTTACTTAAATTATTTAGCTTTTGTGATACACAAATCTTCCAAGTAAAGTAAATTACTGTACTAATTAATTTTAGTGGTATAGTAGTAAATAACTTTGTTTCGCAAAAGTATAATAATCCCCCACAATAGTTGATGTAGGTTGATATCACATAACATCTCACTTCTCACATATTTATTCGATATGTATTATCATTTGATATTTGTAATCTTAACCGATCTCACTTTTCTCATATTTATTCGATATGTATCGACATTTGACATTAGTAATCTTAATCAATTGACTTTCTAGTTAAATCTACATTTTTTTTTTCAAGGTGTATGCTCCCCGTTTAAACTGAAAACGATGATGTGGTAACAATAAAAAGATTTAAAAAATCTGCATCAAATGACATCAAATACATGTAAATTATGTATGTCATATTAATTAATTATTAAATTTATTCAATTTTGTATTAACAGCTATAGCACTGGCATTTATAAAAAAGTAAAACAAATGTTGAACGTTCTTTCTATTAGAATTTGTTAGCTATCATTTTTTTGTATTTATAAAAAAAATCGTTACATAATGTTATAAATAACTTAATAAAAAACAAAATAACGATATGTAACGTTATAATAATGTTATTTTTGTTTCGTTATTATAACGCTACAATAATCGTATTTTTCTTAAGTTTGTAATAGAAATTCATTAAAAATTAAAATTAAAAAAAATATATTAAAAAAACTTACATCTTATTCTAGAAATGGATTAGTGTTCAACATTTGTATTTGACCATTAATGATATCTATTTATTATAAAACACGAAAAAATTATTAGGAAATTATACTTTCAAACGGCAAAAATCTTATAAAATTTGTAAACTTGGATAACTTTATAGCGAAACATTATTTTTTATGTTACGGTTATTTTGTAATAACGTTATTAAAAAAAATAGTAAATGAAACGTTACTATAACGTTATCGGGTATCGTTACGTTACGTTTTCCATCTTTGTTTAAACAGATTAAAAAATAAATTAAGAAAATTATGAAATAAAATATACACAAATTATAGATTATAACAAATTTTGACGCATAAAATGTTATACATTTTTTTAACTTTTTGTTCAAATGCCATGATTATTGTTATTAATACGAAATTGAATAAATATAATAATTAATTTATGGTTCTAAAATATCACATAATTTACAAGTATTTGATGTCATATGATGCAGAATATATTATTTTTCAAAAACAGGGGGAAACTGATTTCCTATATTACTTTCATATGGACACATTGAAAAAAAAACCCGGTGTATACAACATATCCTTAGTGAATAATGTTTATTACATTTTAATTGAATCTAGCATAGTGAAACTTTCATAATACATTATGTACAATATCTTTAGTTTACAAGTATTCTGAAAATTATAAAAATATTAATTATGTTTTTCTTTGTTACAGGTAAGCACAAACATCAACAGGCAATAAAATAAACACCGTATCTTCAATTAGGTAATATTTATAAATTGGCGAATCACTCTGCATAGTTATGTATTATACTGCCATCTTTGATTATTTTAATATTTTTTAACCATACAGGGTGTTGACCGCTACACCGGAACATAGGACTTTAACATGTAAAATCATATTTTCGTAATTTTCTACTTCCGTAATTATTTTAGGTAAAATCGCTTCAAATAAAAGTTGTAGAGCTGAATTAATAAGCAAAATTAATTTTTACATTCCTAGTAATGGCAGAAATTAGGTATGAAAATGTCGAAAATCACCCTAAAAATAGCGACAGCCATTGAATTCAAACCGATAAATTAACAAATGTTAACAAATATATATGTTTAACGTTTTACCTATCAAGTTAGGTTAATATATTTTTATGAGGTATTATTTGTAACATCTGTTCAAGTGAACGATTATCTATTAATTTAAATAAATAGTTTGTCACCTTAACAGAAATTACAAATAATAATAATAAAAATAAATTAAGCTAGCTTGACAGACAAAGTCGCTAACATTTGTTAATTTTTAGTTTTAATTCCATGGCTATGGCTATTTTTGGAGTGATTTTTGACATTTTCATACCTAATTAATTTTCGTGTTCCAGAATTCAACTCCAGAAATCATAATTCCTACTTACCTACTCGAGCTCACAAAAACATCCTTTTACATTCGCCTCTACACCACATGTACACCCTTCATAAAAACATCGAGTCAAAAATTGTCATTTTTCATGTCTCCCTTAATAAATTTCAATCTTTTTTATGCAGTAGGCGATGGGAAATAAGCAATGTGATATCTGGTGAAATTTTGCAGAACTATAGTTGATGGGATAAATTATACACGTGACATTTTCTTGATTGTATAAACACAAGTTGTATCTAGTATGTTTATAATATTTACGTTTACATATGTAATATCTCTTAATATTATACACTTCATGTATAACTAAGATTAGTAAATATCAAATTATCCCGTTAACATTAGTTCAACTTTGGCGCTGCGATCTTATTTCCCATCGCCTATACAAGTAATTCAGGCTGATTTTGAGTTAAATATTTTTTTTATGTTTTTCTATATACATATAATTTATAACTACATTTTTATTTTTTATGTTTAGTTACATACATATATTCTTTTTCTGTATTTTTGTACATCTATTCCTGTCCAAATAACTGGGTTCGCCTGTCTGGACATGGCATAATAAATAAATAAAAAATTATGCATTTTTTTTATATTGATTTATTTATTTGAAGCATTTTTTACCCAAAGTAGTATGATTTTACATATTGAAATCCTATGTCCCGGTGTCGCGGTGAACACTTTACTAAGAGTCATCGTTCATCATTTCTCGCTTAAATGACAACTGAATTTTTATCAGATATATTAAACAAGTTACAAAATATTTTAACGCTCATTTAATAAAAATAAATTTGTAATTAAATTAAATGCCAGCGACTGTGATACGTGTGTATAATTCAATTACAGAGATGACGCTCTCTTTTTCGGAATAAAACTGTGCTACTAATATTTACTTTAGTGTTGCGAGTATTCGTTATTGTCATTCGGATTAGCATTCGTTTAAGACGAATAACTATATTTGGCACAAATTTTATAAAATTTATAAAATATTTAAGAATAATATAAAACATACAGTGGAAAACTACTTCTAAATATATAAATAGTAGATTAGAACTGTCAAAAAGTAGTGAAACGAAAGACTTTCACTATTCGTTACGAGTCGAATGAAATTTTTATTCGTTTCAAGCGAATTCGAAATAAGCGAATGGCCAAGAATACCGCTACTATGATTTTCGTTCGTATTAGCGCGAATACGAGTAACCTAGACAAATATGAATGCTCAAAGAATAGAGGCCATGGAAAGATTATATTATATTTGAAAACATTTAAATACCTCTGGTCGAGATTTTAATGAAAAAATATGGGACATAGTAGAGGCGGTTTCACATTCTGATTCATCCGCTTACATCTCCACGTTTTATTTCCGGGTTTCCAAGTTAAAATGTACTTCATCTCCCAGAGGTAATGTCCTACATTTCACCTGGAAATTGATGTATTTATAGATACATTTTGTGATGGAGAGTAGTTCATACATACTGCTTTTGAAAAGTATATGCTCACCTGCATTTATTTTTTCTTGTTTTTTTATGTGTTCCTCTTTACAAAAAATAGTATGTTTTTTTTTTTGTTCATGGAATGATCCACTATTTTTCCATCAAATAACTTCAAACTACTTATTCCATTACTATTACTAGATTTAACTATAAGTAGAGATAAAACAGTCTGATTCGATCTAAAAATATTTAAGCCTCTTTTCCACCGATTGTCCGCGTAAGAGCTATAATTAATAACTAAGCGCAATACATAAAAAAGTTTTTAGGCAGCTGTTACATAAATAGTTGCTGTACATATTCTTTGACAACCGTAAAGTATCACTTTTAGTTTGATATCGGTCAAAGACTACTTTGTGGCCGGTTTTACTGTACGGACGCATTTTCATTACGAACTGAATTGTTAAACGTTTGTTTAAATAGAAAATATTTATATTTTTTTATATTACATGTAGCTTCATAAATTTTAAGCGGGAGTAATTGGAAAATCGTTGACGCTAGTCGCTGTCGCTCATTTCCTTTATCAACAAATTAATTATTGTAATTATTTTCTTTTTCTTTTTAGGTTGTAAATATTTTGACAGTACGTAAGCAAATTGTTTTGTGAATTGCCAAGATAACAGCATGGCATTACAAAGTACATGAATCAATTAGATATGAAATATATTTTTAAATAAAAATTTATATGTAAAATGAATTTAACTTAGTAGCCGGAGTAACGTTCTACCAACTGAGCTATGACCGATCTATCCGATGGCTGACATTATCTTCCACTTTAACCGCTAATGTATCTCTCTTTGGAGAATACAGTTTTTATGTATTGATGTGGGGTTGGATTACCACTACTTTTAAACATCATTATGGACATGTAAGAAATTATCTTAGCCCTGTCGGTCGTTTTTTTACCTTCCGTCACCTATAGGTAAGGAAGGTATTGTCTTTGGTCAAAAAATTCGGTGGTGAGTTTTCATTGAATAACCACGTTTTAGGGTCTTTACAATACGATTTTACTATTTTTACGATGATTTCTGTATGTGTGTGTGTTCGTGTGTGTGTATGTGTGTGTGTGACCGCGGTTTGGTCAACGATATCTCCAATACTAGAATTCCAAAAATTAAAATTCTTGCGTATTACTTTTCCTTACAACCATATGCAGACTTGATTAAATTTTGGTTATAATTGGTCAACTGGAAGTATCCTCATTTAAAGATTTTAACAGTTTTTCTTGAAAAATTCAGTTAAATTTTATTATAACTTAAAGAATATATTATTGTCCATACGATTTGATTGCATTTTATATTTGATATTTAACAGATATAGAGTTAAAGAAGAATAAAGATAATAAATTTGATATAAATTTCATAATTCAGCCAGCTATGCTAACATAACCATGGAAACTGCTAATATATTCAGGTAATGCAAATTGACAGATGTCAGTATCAATAAAATGTAAATGACAGAAAGAATAAGGGATGTAACTCTAGTGTTAGAAGTTTCTAGATATAAGAGAGACGATTACATTGGTTTGAACATGTCGTGAGGAAAAATGAATATATTAATAGAAGTTGGAAGAAACATAGGAAGACCAAATATAAGATGAAAAGACTGTATTGCAGTCAGAAGACTTGAGAGAAAAGGAACTGAATGAGGACGACACGCAAAACAAAAATGAGTGGAAGAAGAAAATAAAAAATAGCGACCCCCTAACGAATGGGAAAAACTAAAGAAGAAGAAGAAGATGTCAGTGTCAAGTGCAATTTGCATAGTTTGTTTATGAAATAACTTTACTGGAAATATAGGATCTTTTGCAAGAAAATTTATGTATGGGGCGCGTGCAGTAACATGACTGACCCGTGTCAAAATGACAGCAATTAATTATGTCCATAACTGACAAGTGTTATAATTTTTCATTCAAAATTTTATAATTTTCTTATTTCTTGTGGTTTGTTTGAGGAGTATGGAATTCAGTTGCCGAGAAAGGGAATCACATAATACCAAAAATTTAGAATCTTTTGCACGAAAATTTATGTATGGAATTTGTATATAATACACAGGATTGACGGAAGGTATTGTGCTGGCCACATCAGATTTTTTTTTAATTAACAGACTGTTAACTCCACACATACAATTATATGTTTATCTTGAAAATGTTAATATCAAAGTATTCTTCAGAATGTAAAAATTATGTATAATTTTTAGTGCGATTACAATACATGCCTTTCTTGTATATAAATACTATAACTTACAGCATTTTTTTTTTAACATGTCGGACCAAGATCATCTGTATCATGAACGAATTAGCATAAATTTATCTCTTTCATTTGCCATAACACGAAGCGTGTGCGATAACTTACACTTGTCTTTCACAAAATTCATACACTTTCGACTAAATTCGGATATTCCATTGTAAAACGATGCTCGTTGTTGACAATACTTTCGCTGTAACGAAGTTTATTTATTAATTCAGATATATTACCTTGATTCATACCCGTACGAATATTGTTATTTTCTGTCAGTGTCAGTATCTTATTTTTCACATACTTGGTTTTACATTTATCAGTTGACTTCCGTTTTGAATTTTGAATGCTATTGCTTTAACATATTGTTATAATAATAAAATAACAGTAGTATTTTATGGACCTTCATAAAAAAACTAAGTGAACGACACTACTGTATTTGTTGGAATAGGCGGAGCTAAAATCTTAATTCATACAATTCGTATATGACCTTGATATGACATCTTTAAAAAAAATTACTGTACCTACATCTGTATTTGTTTATTATATGTGTAAACCGTTATCTTCAATCAGTATGTAATTTCGAATTCTTATTATTAATTTATATTTATGTATATGAATATGTAACTGCTGGTTTAACATGGGGTCTCATGGCCGTGTGCCTGAGTGTCTGGTCGCGAATCTGGGGACCCGGGTTCGATCCCGACCGACGCCAAAAATTACATCGCATTTTAATGGCACAAAATTGACCCCTGTGGCGCACTCTCCACGCCAGCAATGAGTGTCCGTGAGGTGACGCCTGGTAAGCGCCCACACGGTACAAATATTCCATCATTACCGATATCTGTGTACGATGCAGATTGGCATACTCAGCAATGGGTAATATGCCGTGATGAAATATTTATTTATTTTATTTTTTATTTGGTTTAACATAACATATGAATTTAAATATTAAATATTAAAATCCTTATGAAGTGTATTGCAGAATGAAATAAAAAATAGTGTCTTTACGTATCAAGTTCGCAAACATACCAACCTAGTAGTGGTTTTTTTTCTGGACATGGACCCGTTCACTCTTTTTATCAACTTTCGATAGTTTATTGAAAAGATTACTGAAATAAAATTTGCAGCCCTTGCAACGTACATTGGACGTACTAATGGATCTATTCTGTTCACACCTTTTACAGATCTGTAAATATGTTATGAACAAAACCGGTAACGAAAGCTGCCACTCTTATGTATAATTTTATATTAATCTACAAGATAGATGTGTTTTTGTTACTTTTTTATAGATTTACAGATCTATAAGACTTACAGGTGTGAACAGAAAACCCATAAGACGAATAAATACTTACAAAAGTCGGATTTACAGTACTTAAAAAAATAGAAATAGTTCCGCAATTCCAAGAATAAAATAAAAACACTTTTAATACGTGTTTCAATACACTTTTTTTCCTTCGACCGTAATTTCAAAATCGCAAAGAATAAAAAAAAGTTTAATTCATACCATTTATAATTTATTAAATCATTTGCTATTTGTTTGCAGATAACTATATTAATGCCATAAAGATGAATTTCAGAGTACCTAGATCTACTGGTGAGAAAGAAAATAAATTATTAAGCAAGAAGCAACGAATGCCGTACTAGTCAACGTGAATCTAAATATCTATGTATGTGCGCATTGTGTGTGGTGTAGTGTGATTTTTATATTGCTGAAGAGTGCTCCGGGAAGGATTAATGACCCTGATTAGGCGCAAGTTGCAGAGGTCGCCTTTGGAATGCGTCACATGGACTGCAGTGCACAGCCGCTGCATGCGCTGATTACTACAAATTCTTACACTGTCACGTTTCCCACATATATGCATTCTCCGACTACATATTCATACGTCTCCTAAATATTTACTTTAATTAAATTGTTTTAATTTTTAGCTTCATATGCTACTTTTTGGATGTTTTCAAGTTATGAGGTCGACTCAGGGCAGGCGCTACCGTTACGGCTAACTATAGGTAACCGCCTATATGGCGCAAACCATAAGAGGGCGCAAAAATCTAAACCACCCTTACTGAATATTTTGTTTAACATAATGAGTATTAAAAATTTCATGTCGGCCAGTGGTAGTAAAAAGGTATACTTCAAGAACAATACCTTAATTATGCAAATTTTTAAATAAAGCTTTTTCGTTGATCGAAATATTGTACATGTGTCTCAAAAAATGTGCTCTACATGGGGATCTCGAGAACTAAGAGATAAAAATTCGGTTAATTAGACAAAAGTTGCCATATTAGGAGACCATTTTAGTGGTGTTTTGTTATTTGAGAAAAAATGCATTCCGCAGTAAAAAGTTATAACGAATTAAACTTTTCATGACCATCACGCGTATCGATTTAATTATATTGGCCAGGAAATATGAAAGTTGAGAACCCCGCTTATAATTTCACAGTGTCCCACCCACAGACTATCCATTTACCATTTCCATTGGTGAGTAAAGATGTTAAAACTCTCATGAAAAAATGCTGTTTCAATGTCGTCACAAACTTATCGCAAAACTGAGGAATTTTCAGGTCGGGTTTTATTAATGGTCATTCTTTGAACAAAGTTACATAAAAAAAATTAAAAAAATGGTTTATGAAATGAGTTCTTCTATTTTGCGCCTTTTATACCATTTTTAAATAAAAAAATGACGTGATGTGACCAACACAATATCTCCCGTCATTTACCTATGGGGTCTCATTGCCGCGTGCCTGGTCGCGAATCTGGGGAATCCGATTCGATCCCGATCAACGCCAAATAATTCGAATTATAAATGGCATCAAATTAACCATTATGATAAACACCCGCACAATACAAATATGTCATCGTCATTACCGAAATGTGTGTGCAAATCAGATTAGCACACGCAGCAATGGATAATATGCCGTGATAATATATTTATTTATTTATATACATACCTGCATAATGCTAGAAATTATGTATATTAAGTTTCTTTCCATATAACTTGTTTCATTTGCAATTTTCCTTTTAAAACGGTATTATTATTAATTTGAAATGATTATTTTTTTGACATTGACATTTATCTGCCAGTTACATACATTTGAGCTGAACTATGTAACCATTGAGATGTGTTTAAACCATAAGCTCCGCGATATAATTTTTATATTATTTTATAAATTTATCCATAAAATATATAGAAAAAGTATTAAAGCAAACCTGTAGAAAATGGAATAATCTTTAATTTTTATAATAACAAATTGTGAAAAAAATACATTTAAAGGTATGTTTTGAAGAAAAACTATCTTGAGCTTCAAGTAAACTGCCATTTCCGGTTATCCGATTGCCACCAAAATCTAATGGCTTATTTCCATATTAGAATAAGGTAGAAATACATGGCTTCAAAACTTTCTGAATGATAGTTAGAGCGTAAAGAGGATCCACACGCACGCACACACACACACACACACACACACACACACACACACACACACATACACACACACATACACACACACAAACACACACACACATACATACAGACATCATCGTGCAAATGTTAAAATTGGATTCTAGGGACCTTAAAACGTGGTTATTTACCAAAATCTCGATATGCGATTTTTAGCACCTCCCTTACCTAGGGTAGCGGGAGGTAAAAATCGTAGTTTCAAAATTTTTATTAGATATTGTTTCTAATTTCTGTTTCAATTAAGAATTATCTGTTAATTTAAATTGGTATTTGTTCACTTGAACAGATTTTACAAATAATAATGAAATTAAATTACTCTAACGTGACAGATAAACCGTTAGACATTTGTTATTTATTTTGTCTCAATTCCATGGTTATTGCTATTTTGGAGGTGCCTTTCAACATTTTCATACCTAATTTCTGCCGTTACGAGGCATACAAAATTATTGTTGTTGATTCAGATGCAGAATCTTATGCCCTACAACTTTTATTTGAAGTTTTTTTACCTAAAATAATTAGGGAAGCAAGAACGAAAATCTAATTTTACATGTTAAAGTCCTATGTTCCGGGGTCGCGGTCACCACCCTGTATATACAACATACAGACATCATCGTAAAAATAGTAAAATTGTATTGTAGGGATCCTAAAACGTGCTTATTAAAAAGTATTATGATTCTTAAAAATTATGAAGCACAAAGCACAAGTCATTTGGAGACATGAAACGTAAAAATATAACTTATTTATATATAAATACAATCTAAATCTATTTTCATGAAAACCAAGCAGTCCACTTTTTGTCCTGTCGGTAGTAGAAAATTACATATTTCGTCGTGCTGTTATGAGCAACATTTATGCTGTAATATTGTTTATCACAGTCATAATCACAAAGCGTAGTCAAAGCATGTGAAATGTTTATATAATAGTTATTTTTGTAAAGCTTGTAATCGGTCATCGCGAATTTAAAATTATTTTAGTGTAATTGACAGCTTTGTGAAATACCATGATTAAATATTGTTATAATTATAATCGTAAAATGAAAGGTCAGTTAGTTTGAAATTTGTTTACCAATTATAAAATTATCTTTGATTTTAGATATACATGTACCTACCTCGAACGAGAGAACGGACCCGATCACGAACCAATTTTGTATTATTATTTCAATCTTACTATTATTATATTGCTTATTTCTGTTATATTTGCAGTACTTTAATTATATGAATCTAAAAATAATAACAATACATCTCTGGTAAGACATCCCCCGCCTAATTCTTATAGTTCCCCAGGTCCGTGCTCTCATTGAACAATGTATAGTCATATAGGTATTACACTACAACATTGCTACATTTGGTTGAGTTTTCAGTAATCATTTAATCATTAGTACTAGAAAGCTTCACCTCTACCATTTCTCCAATAACCCACTCCGACTAAATTGTCATCATAATTTCCTACATACGCTTTTCTGCTAGTTCTCCCTCATCATTCTACTCATTTTCCTCAATCCTTTTTCCATAATTTTATTATGGATATTAGCCATAAGCCGTTTTCTTTCGGTAAGGAATCCAATCCGATCTGATTGAACAGATCCGATTGTATGACGTCACAATCATGTCGCAAAAGAACTAGCCATAATGATAACAATCATAACGTATTTTTATACTGTCATTTTTCTGTCAACCTTTCTGTGAAGAAAAATAAATTCAGGAAATTGGTTATTTGTTGTAATTAATCGAGTATTGTCAACATAAATTAATGTATACGGCTCGTCCCTCGGTATTTTCCATTATAAGTACATCGCAAACAAAATTAAAGAAAACTTTTTATATTTATTTTGTGTACAGCCTGTACAAACACAATACATAAACATTAATACCAGCGGTCCTCCATGTAACTAGCAATCGGAGCAATCCGATTGACATAGTAATAAAATAAATAAATATATCATCACTGCATATTACCCATAGCGTCTGCTTTGTACACAGATTTTGGTAATGATGATGACATATTTGTACCATGCGGATGTTTACCAGGCGTCAGAGTTTTAAAGTGATTCGAAATTCAGATCGCAATCAATAATTGTGTGATGGGGGGTATATGATCAAAAACTGAAAGAATGTGTACGATCCGATTTGGATTGCTCAATCCAATTTTTCCGTTGTTCTCTATTTCATGAAATAATTCAACTTTAAGTATGATTATTATTTACATACAAATATTATGGTTATCTATGTCAATAAATTTATGTTTTGAATGTTTATTATCACCATTAGCTGCGACTAAATTCAAATACACCGCCTGACAGTGAATGGGGACGTACCTATACAATCTTTGGAGAAGCTTACGAAATCATTGTTAGTATGTATAACGTATTATTTATTGTTGGTAATATTTGGGGTTCTTTTTATAAACGTATTTAAGAGGCGTTTCATCGTTTTATAACAACCCTTTACATTAAAAATCTGATGTGACCAACACAGTACCTCCCGCCATTTACCTATGTATAAAAAATTTATATTACTTTATAAATTTATCCATACAATATATAGAAAAAGTATTAAAGCAAACTTGTAGAAAATGAAATAATCTTTAATTTTTATAGTAACAAATTGAGAAAAAAATACATTTAAAGGTATTTTTTGAAGAAAAACTATCTTGAGCTTCAAGTAAACTGCCATTTTCGGTTATCCGATTGCCACCAAAATCTAATCAGATATTTCCATATTAGAATGAGGTAGAAATACATGGTTTCAAAACTTTCTGAATGATAGTATTTGAGTTAGAGCGTATACACTATACAGGATCCACACATACATACATACATACATACATACACACAGACATCATCGTAAAAATGTTAAAAATGGATTCTAGGGACCTTAAAACGTGGTCATTTACCAAAATCTCGATATGCGATTTTTAGCACGATCCCTATACCTCCCTTACCAAGGGTAGCGGGAGGTAAAAAAAGGACTATACCATTACGAGACAAAAATCATGTTAGTCCGGCTGGCATAATATTTTACTTTAATGACATTTCATATATTACAAAACTCAACAAATATTTTTTTTCTAGAAAATAGTTATTTATGTATCAAGGTTATAAAAGTGATCTTGTTTGGCCGAATCTGAAGTTTGCAGCCTAGGCGAAGACCGGGGCCAGCAAATCAGATGAGGCTGAAAAAAAGAACTTATAAGCCGAGGTGCACAGACATACAAAAACTTAAACGTAAACATAATTGTACACCTTAAAATTAATTGCGTATGGGAATGTACCTTTACCGTTCATATCAACCAGAGAACGATACTTACAAAGATCATTAAAATATGCACTCATTCACTAATAATATTTAAATTCACTTTGTAAAACTAGTTGAAACTGGTTGTTATTCAATTCAAAATCGAATACCGAAAATAGAGACCGGTTTTTGACTGATGTATTATTTAGTTCCGACTTGTGAAAATATTTTGAAGGATAGATATTTAATAATTTTTAATATTTGTTTTAAACCATACTATTAATCGTTTGGTGGGTAAGTATATTAAATGTTCCTGCAATATATGTTTAAAATCTTTACAGTATATGTGAAGTATTGATTGGTCTATAAATATTATTTAGAAATATTGTGATATATAAATTTTGTCATTGAGAACATGGTAATAGGAAACAGTGTTATTAAAAAACAAGTCCGGGTAGTAAAAGAATAAAGAATGAACTGAATTACTTGCTGCACAATTCAATTCAGTTTATTGAACTGTGGAGGGAAAGCATTAATCTTATTGGACTATTACTATTAACATAGGGGTTGCTTTATGATATTATTTCTAAAAGGAAGACAAAATTACAATATTTTCATACTTCTGAAGAAAATTATAATTAACAGTTTTTTTTTTATAAATATGCAAATTTTAATACATTATAAAGCATCATGTTTAATAAATGCATATTTAAATACGCTTTTCTTAAATATAACTGGTGCAAAAATTTATTTTAAATCATTTAAATTATAAATTAATTGAATGATGTGTTATAACTTAAATAAAGTACGAGTATGTCAGAAATACTCGTATCATTTTCTTTTTTATATCCTGGAATTTTATATTTTTAAATATGCTATTATATTTAAGAGTTAAATCAGTATCTGACATTTGTTGCTTTTGATAATTATATAAAATTATATTATATTATCAATGGGGTGTTAAATTATATTTCATTCCTGTTGTTATATTCCGATTAGAAACAATATCTTTTTAATTCATAGTATCATAAGGCAATCTGTTAACGTAAGTATCCAAATATGAGTAGGTAATAAATTTAAAATTTCTGTGGTAAGTACCACCTATGCTTCTTAATGGTTAATGCTCAAATATATTTTTATGAAATTTAGTCATTTTCACATAGGTACTCTTTTTTTAACAAAATAGTCTTCCTGTTATGTTCAACGCGAAAAACTGCAAACTGGAAAAAAGAACATATCATATTATTAGGACTGAAAGTTCAATGATTAAATTTGTTTTAAATATAGTTTTAAATACTGTAATCTGACTTGTGAATTTTCTCCTTCTAGTTCAGATACAAGGAATAGTAGATAATACATTACATTAATATGTTCTTAGTAGATGCGAACTCGGCACAATAAGGAACTGATTTAGTTGTCAAATGACAAAACAAATACCTTTCAAATTTAGAGAGGGGGAAAAGGGGAAAGGATTTTGTTGTAGTATTTTACATTGTACCTTGTGGTATTTTACATTGTACGAGAAACAAGGAAAAGCGAACGAGGAAAATAAACCACCTACAGTTCGGTAATATAAATATCGGCATAATCGTCTCAGCTGTTGACAATTTCAAAATCCAACAAATCTGATTTACCTTAATTTTATCTAGAAAATAACCCAATGTAATTGAATGTAGCCTAATCGTATCTAAAACCGGTGCCAGGTGTCTAGTTCTATCATTTTTATTTGTCTAAACATTGAATGATAACATATGTAAGTGAATTTGAAGATTCTTGTTTGAAGTATTTGTTACACAGGTGATCATTTTTTTCACTGATATAGTTCCTACAATTATTGTTCGAAGGCAGCACTAATTTAGGAGAAAATAGCCTTTTATCTATTGAAATCTATGATAAAATTGGAGCATATGTTTGACAGTATTTGATTCTGTTTTGCTTTAAGTCATGACTCATGACATTGTTTGTCTTGTGCTTAACAATCCAGCGCAGAGTAATGCAGTACCGAGTTCGCGATGCTAAGTCATCCGTCTCCGCTAGATTCTCACCGGATTCATTTAGATTATTTATGCAAAATTTCACAAACTTTGAGAGATTTACACGTGTTAGTAGATCAGACAGACAGACGTCATTTCACCCTTATTATCATAGATATGTAAGATAGATGAATAAATAATTCCAACGACGGTGAAGTTGGCAGACGATTCATAGCAGACGATTCAAAATTTCAGCCAGTGTGTGGCAGCCTTACGCTGTGTTAAACCATGGCCCACTGTATAGGTGTTAAAATATTATTTCTTAATAAATATCATATTTATACGCTATAAAGGTACAGAATTATAAAATTCTGACAATAGATGTTCAGATTAGTAACATCCTATAAAAATAATAATAATTCAACGGATATCCTCCTGGACAATAAGAACAAATTAAAAATAATATTATAAGACCACTTATCAATGAATTAATGTTTATAAGTTTGTTAATATTAAGCTCGAGCAATTCAAATCTCATACATAGAACAACAAATATGAATTCAAAGTCTTATATTATTGTCTCTTCTGTATAAACTATTGCTTATAAGTTTGTTAATAGGATAGAGAAGTAGTTTTAATTTGCAGGGGACATTGTTTATAACATTATTAATAATTTGCGGTGACCAAATTCCACAGACATCCTTCAGGACAATAAGGATAAATTAAAAAATATATTAAAGTGATTTCCGTATAAATAATTGTTTATAACCTTGTTAGTAAGATACCGAAGTAGTTCAAATTTGCAGGGAACACTATCTTTTACAATATTAATCATTTGCAATGACCAAATTCCACAGACATCCGTCGGGACAATGAAGATAAATTAAAAATCTAAAAGTAATTTCGGTGTAAATAATTGTTTATAACTTTGTTAATAGGACAGCGAAGTAGTTTAAATTTGCAGGGAACATTGTTTATAATAATATTAATAATATGCAATTATCAAATTCCACAGACATCCTTTAGGACAATGAGGATAAATTAACAATCTTATATTAAAGTGACTTCTGTATAAATAATGTTTTATAACTTTGTTAATATGTGAGCGAAGTAGTTCATATTTGCAGAGAACATTGTTTATAATAATATTAATAATTTGCAAGTATCAAATTCCACAGACATCTTTCAGGACAATGAGGATAAATTAACAATCTTTATTAAAGTGACTTCTGTATAAATAATTGTTTATAACTTTGTTAATAGGATAACGAAGTTGTTCAAATTTGTAGAGAACATTATTTATAATAATATTAATAATTTGAAATTATCAAATTTCACAGACATCCTTCAGGACACTGAGGATAAATTAACAATCTTTATTAAAGTGACTTCTGTATAAATAATTGTTATAACTTTGTTAATAGGATAACGAAGTTGTTCAAATTTGTAGAGAACATTGTTTATAATAATATTAATAATTTGCAAGTATCAAATTTCACAGACATCCTTCAGGACACTGAGGATAAATTAACAATCTGTATTAAAGTGACTTCTATATAAATAATTGTTTATAACATTGTTAATAAAATAGCGAAGTTGTTCAAATTTGCACAGAACATTGTTTATAATAATATTAATAGTTTGAAATTATCATATTTTACAGACATCCTTCAGGACAATGAGGATAAATTAACAATCTTTATTAAAGTGACTTCTATGTAAATAATTGTTTATAACATTGTTAATAGGATAGCGAAGTTGTTCAAATTTGCACAGAACATTGTTTATAATAATATTAATAGTTTGAAATTATCAAATTTTACAGACATCCGTCAGGACAATGAGGATAAATTAACAATCTTTATTAAAGTGACTTCTGTATAAATAATTGTTTATAACAATGTTAATAGGATAGCGAAGTTGTTCAAATTTGCACAGAACATTGTTTATAATAATATTAATAGTTTGAAATTACCAAATTTTACAGACATCCTTCAGGACAATGAGGATAAATTAACAATCTTTATTAAAGTGACTTCTATGTAAATAATTGTTTATAGCTTTGTTAATAGGATAACGAAGTTATTCAAATTTGTAGAGAACATTGTTCATAATAATATTAATAATTTGAAATTATCAAACTCCACAGACATCCTTCAGGACACTGAGGATAAATTAACAATCTTTATTAAAGTGATTTCTGATAAGTTAACAAGCTTTATTAAAGTGATTCTATACAGGGTGTTTCCTTTAAAACAACCAGCGCTTTTTTGGGCGAACTAATGATTTTAGAGAAAAACGTTATATACAAAAAAATACCAGGAAAAAGTGCTTAATTTATGAGGAATAATAAATAAAAAATTCAATCAGTGGTTCTCAAACGGTAGAATAAAATTATATTTATTTAAATGGCAACCTATATAAATTTTTTGTCCATTAGATAGAGAATTTTTTTCTGATTTCAACGATATAAATATGATATGGGGTTGTATAACAATTATTTCGAGAAAAATGATATTAAAAATCAGAAATAATTTTACAATATTGAAGTAGGCTATGCAATAAACATCTATTAATACGACTATTGCCTAGGTTACGATAGTATATTATTTTCTTATATCTAAAATAACTTGTTTTATTAAGAAATTCATAATAACAAATGAACTACATAACGAAGAAATATCAAAAAATAATAGTACTAACATAAAAAGAAAAACAATATGATGGAAATTATTTACAAATTTATGCAACCTTAGGTATTTTTGCACTTAAGAGTACTAATTTTTATTATAATTTGTGCTCGAAAACACCTCCGTGAAAATCTTCGTATCGTAGAATTTAAATTTCTTTCACACTCTCCATACATAACAGTAAGATTAAAATAGTCTAAATTTGTTAATTCTTGCAACTGCAAAGCCATTTTTTATTAAATAAGTAATTAAACAATTACGAAAACAAACACTTAATAACGTAAGTAACAAAACTATCTGTCACCTGTATCATTTGTTTGCATTTGTTTATTGCATAGCCTACTTCAATATTGTAGAATTATTTCTGATTTTTAATATCATTTTTCTCGAAATAATTATTATACAACCCCATCATATTTATATCGTTGAAATCAGAAAAAAATTCTCTATCTAATGGACAAAAAATTTATATAGTTGCCATTTAAAAAATATAATTTTATTCTACCGTTTGAGAACCACTGGTTGAATTTTTTATTTATTATTCCTCATAAATTAAGCCCTTTTTCCTGGTAATTTTTTGTATATAACATTTTTCTCTAAAGTGATTAGTTCGCCCAAAAAAGCGCTGGTTGTTTTAAAGGAAACACTCTGTATAAATGTTTATAACTTTGTTAATAGGATAGAGAAGTTGTTCAAATTTGCACAGAACATTGTTTATAATAATATTAATAATTTGCATTTATCAAATTTTACAGACATCCTTCAGGACACTGAGGATAAATTAACAATCTTTATTAATGTGACATCTGTATAAATAATTGTTTAAAACTTTGTTAATAGGATAACTAAGGTGTTCAAATTTGTAGAGAATACCGTTTATAATAATATTAATAATTTGCAATTATCAAATTTCACAGACATCCTTTAGGACACTGAGGATAAGTTCACAATCTTTATTAAAGTGACTTCTATATAAATAATTGTTTATAACATTGTTAATAGGATAGCGAAGTTGTTCAAATTTGTAAAGAACATTGTTTATAATAATATTAATAATTTGCAAGTATCAAATTTCACAGACATCCTTCAGGACAATGAGGATAAATTAACAATCTTTATTAAAGTGACTTCTGTATAAATAACTGTTTATAACTTTGTTAATAGGATAGCGAAGTTGATCAAATTTGTAGAGAACACTGTTTATAATAATATTAATAATTTGCACGTATCAAATTTCACAGACATCCTTCAGAACAATGAGGATAAATTAACAATCTTTATTAAAGTGACTTCTGTATAAATAATTGTTATAACTTTGTTAATAGGATAACGAAGTTGTTCAAATTTGTAGAGAACATTGTTTATAATAATATTAATAATTTGCAAGTATCAAATTTCACAGACATCCTTCAGGACACTGAGGATAAATTAACAATCTGTATTAAAGTGACTTCTATATAAATAATTGTTTATAACATTGTTAATAAAATAGCGAAGTTGTTCAAATTTGCACAGAACATTGTTTATAATAATATTAATAGTTTGAAATTATCATATTTTACAGACATCCTTCAGGACAATGAGGATAAATTAACAATCTTTATTAAAGTGACTTCTATGTAAATAATTGTTTATAACATTGTTAATAGGATAGCGAAGTTGTTCAAATTTGCACAGAACATTGTTTATAATAATATTAATAGTTTGAAATTATCAAATTTTACAGACATCCGTCAGGACAATGAGGATAAATTAACAATCTTTATTAAAGTGACTTCTGTATAAATAATTGTTTATAACAATGTTAATAGGATAGCGAAGTTGTTCAAATTTGCACAGAACATTGTTTATAATAATATTAATAGTTTGAAATTACCAAATTTTACAGACATCCTTCAGGACAATGAGGATAAATTAACAATCTTTATTAAAGTGACTTCTGTATAAATAATGTTTTATAACTTTGTTAATATGTGAGCGAAGTAGTTCATATTTGCAGAGAACATTGTTTATAATAATATTAATAATTTGCAAGTATCAAATTCCACAGACATCTTTCAGGACAATGAGGATAAATTAACAATCTTTATTAAAGTGACTTCTATATAAATAATTTATTATAACTTTGTTAATAGGATAACGAAGTTGTTCAAATTTGTAGAGAACATTGTTTATAATAATATTAATAATTTGAAATTATCAAATTCCACAGACATCCTTCAGGACAATGAGGATAAATTAACAATCTTTATTAAAGTGACTTCTGGATAAATAATTGTTTATAACTTTGTTAATAGGATAGCGAAGTTGTTCAAATTTGCATAGAACATTATTTGTAATAATATTAATAATTTGCAATTATCAAATTTTACAGACATCCTTCAGGACCATAAGGATAAATTAACAATCTTTTATTAAAGTGACTTCTGTATAAATAATTTATTATAACTTTGTTAATAGGATAACGAAGTTGTTCAAATTTGCACAGAACATTGTTTATAATAATATTAATAATTTACAATTATCAAATTTCACAGACATCCTTCAGGACACTGAGGAAAAATTAACAATCTTTATTAAAGTGACTTCTATATAAATAATTTATTATAACTTTGTTAATAGGATAACGAAGTTGTTCAAATTTGCACAGAACATTGTTTATAATAATATTAATAATTTGAAATTATCAAATTCCACAGACATCCTTCAGGACAATGAGGATAAATTAACAATCTTTATTAAAGTGACTTCTGGATAAATAATTGTTTATAACTTTGTTAATAGGATAGCGAAGTTGTTCAAATTTGCATAGAACATTATTTGTAATAATATTAATAATTTGCAATTATCAAATTTTACAGACATCCTTCAGGACCATAAGGATAAATTAACAATCTTTTATTAAAGTGACTTCTGTATAAATAATTGTTTATAACTTCGTTAATAGGATAGCCAAGTAGTTCAAATTTGCAGGAAACATTTTTTATAACGATATGAAGATTTTGCGATGACACTAGTCACATCCTTCAGGATAATAAGGATAAATAAAAATTACTTATAATTATTTATTCAGTCACCTTAATGTTTTTAATTTATCCTTATTGTCCTGAAGGATGTCTGTGAAATATGGTCATCGAAAATTATTAATATTATTATAAACAATGTTCTCTGCAAATTTGAACTACTTCGCTATCCTATTAACAAAGTTATAAACAATTATTTATACAGAAGTCACTTTAATAAAGATTGTTAATTTATCCTCATTGTTCTGAAGGATGTCTGTGAAATTTGATACGTGCAAATTATTAATATTATTATAAACAGTGTTCTCTACAAATTTGATCAACTTCGCTATCCTATTAACAAAGTTATAAACAGTTATTTATACAGAAGTCACTTTAATAAAGATTGTTAATTTATCCTCATTGTCCTGAAGGATGTCTGTGAAATTTGATACTTGCAAATTATTAATATTATTATAAACAATGTTCTTTACAAATTTGAACAACTTCGCTATCCTATTAACAATGTTATAAACAATTATTTATATAGAAGTCACTTTAATAAAGATTGTGAACTTATCCTCAGTGTCCTAAAGGATGTCTGTGAAATTTGATAATTGCAAATTATTAATATTATTATAAACGGTATTCTCTACAAATTTGAACACCTTAGTTATCCTATTAACAAAGTTTTAAACAATTATTTATACAGATGTCACATTAATAAAGATTGTTAATTTATCCTCAGTGTCCTGAAGGATGTCTGTAAAATTTGATAAATGCAAATTATTAATATTATTATAAACAATGTTCTGTGCAAATTTGAACAACTTCTCTATCCTATTAACAAAGTTATAAACATTTATACAGAGTGTTTCCTTTAAAACAACCAGCGCTTTTTTGGGCGAACTAATCACTTTAGAGAAAAATGTTATATACAAAAAATTACCAGGAAAAAGGGCTTAATTTATGAGGAATAATAAATAAAAAATTCAACCAGTGGTTCTCAAACGGTAGAATAAAATTATATTTTTTAAATGGCAACTATATAAATTTTTTGTCCATTAGATAGAGAATTTTTTTCTGATTTCAACGATATAAATATGATGGGGTTGTATAATAATTATTTCGAGAAAAATGATATTAAAAATCAGAAATAATTCTACAATATTGAAGTAGGCTATGCAATAAACAAATGCAAACAAATGATACAGGTGACAGATAGTTTTGTTACTTACGTTATTAAGTGTTTGTTTTCGTAATTGTTTAATTACTTATTTAATAAAAAATGGCTTTGCAGTTGCAAGAATTAACAAATTTAGACTATTTTAATCTTACTGTTATGTATGGAGAGTGTGAAAGAAATTTAAATTCTACGATACGAAGATTTTCACGGAGGTGTTTTCGAGCACAAATTATAATAAAAATTAGTACTCTTAAGTGCAAAAATACCTAAGGTTGCATAAATTTGTAAATAATTTCCATCATATTGTTTTTCTTTTTATGTTAGTACTATTATTTTTTGATATTTCTTCGTTATGTAGTTCATTTGTTATTATGAATTTCTTAATAAAACAAGTTATTTTAGATATAAGAAAATAATATACTATCGTAACCTAGGCAATAGTCGTATTAATAGATGTTTATTGCATAGCCTACTTCAATATTGTAAAATTATTTCTGATTTTTAATATCATTTTTCTCGAAATAATTGTTATACAACCCCATATCATATTTATATCGTTGAAATCAGAAAAAAATTCTCTATCTAATGGACAAAAAATTTATATAGGTTGCCATTTAAATAAATATAATTTTATTCTACCGTTTGAGAACCACTGATTGAATTTTTTATTTATTATTCCTCATAAATTAAGCACTTTTTCCTGGTATTTTTTTGTATATAACGTTTTTCTCTAAAATCATTAGTTCGCCCAAAAAAGCGCTGGTTGTTTTAAAGGAAACACCCTGTATAGAATCACTTTAATAAAGCTTGTTAACTTATCAGAAATCACTTTAATAAAGATTGTTAATTTATCCTCAGTGTCCTGAAGGATGTCTGTGGAGTTTGATAATTTCAAATTATTAATATTATTATGAACAATGTTCTCTACAAATTTGAATAACTTCGTTATCCTATTAACAAAGCTATAAACAATTATTTACATAGAAGTCACTTTAATAAAGATTGTTAATTTATCCTCATTGTCCTGAAGGATGTCTGTAAAATTTGATAATTTCAAACTATTAATATTATTATAAACAATGTTCTGTGCAAATTTGAACAACTTCGCTATCCTATTAACAATGTTATAAACAATTATTTACATAGAAGTCACTTTAATAAAGATTGTTAATTTATCCTCATTGTCCTGAAGGATGTCTGTAAAATATGATAATTTCAAACTATTAATATTATTATAAACAATGTTCTGTGCAAATTTGAACAACTTCGCTATTTTATTAACAATGTTATAAACAATTATTTATATAGAAGTCACTTTAATACAGATTGTTAATTTATCCTCAGTGTCCTGAAGGATGTCTGTGAAATTTGATACTTGCAAATTATTAATATTATTATAAACAATGTTCTCTACAAATTTGAACAACTTCGTTATCCTATTAACAAAGTTATAACAATTATTTATACAGAAGTCACTTTAATAAAGATTGTTAATTTATCCTCAGTGTCCTGAAGGATGTCTGTGAAATTTGATAATTTCAAATTATTAATATTATTATAAATAATGTTTTCTACAAATTTGAACAACTTCGTTATCCTATTAACAAAGTTATAAACAATTATTTATACAGAAGTCACTTTAATAAAGATTGTTAATTTATCCTCATTGTCCTGAAAGATGTCTGTGGAATTTGATACTTGCAAATTATTAATATTATTATAAACAATGTTCTCTGCAAATATGAACTACTTCGCTCACATATTAACAAAGTTATAAAACATTATTTATACAGAAGTCACTTTAATATAAGATTGTTAATTTATCCTCATTGTCCTAAAGGATGTCTGTGGAATTTGATAATTGCATATTATTAATATTATTATAAACAATGTTCCCTGCAAATTTAAACTACTTCGCTGTCCTATTAACAAAGTTATAAACAATTATTTACACCGAAATTACTTTTAGATTTTTAATTTATCTTCATTGTCCCGACGGATGTCTGTGGAATTTGGTCATTGCAAATGATTAATATTGTAAAAGATAGTGTTCCCTGCAAATTTGAACTACTTCGGTATCTTACTAACAAGGTTATAAACAATTATTTATACGGAAATCACTTTAATATATTTTTTAATTTATCCTTATTGTCCTGAAGGATGTCTGTGGAATTTGGTCACCGCAAATTATTAATAATGTTATAAACAATGTCCCCTGCAAATTAAAACTACTTCTCTATCCTATTAACAAACTTATAAGCAATAGTTTATACAGAAGAGACAATAATATAAGACTTTGAATTCATATTTGTTGTTCTATGTATGAGATTTGAATTGCTCGAGCTTAATATTAACAAACTTATAAACATTAATTCATTGATAAGTGGTCTTATAATATTATTTTTAATTTGTTCTTATTGTCCAGGAGGATATCCGTTGAATTATTATTATTTTTATAGGATGTTACTAATCTGAACATCTATTGTCAGAATTTTATAATTCTGTACCTTTATAGCGTATAAATATGATATTTATTAAGAAATAATATTTTAACACCTATACAGTGGGCCATGGTTTAACACAGCGTAAGGCTGCCACACACTGGCTGAAATTTTGAATCGTCTGCTATGAATCGTCTGCCAACTTCACCGTCGTATAATTCCATGGCACCAGCACGTATAAAGTAGTCGGCAGTGCATTACACCTACTGTCTGCTCGACCTCGCGGGATGTGTTGGTTTGTTCTCATGACGTAAATCGCAATAGTCGCTTTTTATGGTTGTTATTCTTGTCCACGAGCGCACGTCATCGCAAGTCACACATAGCTCATGTGCTCTGTGCCGGCATCCAAAGCACTCGCTTCATTCATGGTCTCTATCTGTCTCGAAGCCGCAAATATTTGTTTCTTTAGCACTCGTTTCCGGTTGGTCTCCGCTAATCGTTTATGTACGTATGATTGCAGACGTGTGAACGGACGAGATCTTCACATTGCTGCCCTTTTTGTTGAATCTGTGACACACCGTGGTTGGGAATTACTGAGGAATTGTATACATAAAATTATTTATTAATCGTAATTTGATATTATTGGCATTGACATTAAAAATAATTATTTGCTGATTTGAATCATTTGAAGCGATTCATACATATACAGAAGCGGTTAAATGTTTAATAAACAATTTTTCTGTTATAATTTAATAGGGGAGTATCATATTTTTTGAAAGTTTTATATATTAATGAGAAAATATAAGATAGGTATTTTTTATTTTTTCTATAAAGTATCATTTACCGCGAAAAAAACTAATTAAATATTAAACACTACCGGAAGTATGACATATGGGGCCCTAGAATATGCATGTGATTGTAGCATGACAAGTGTTAGCGATTAAACAGAGATAGTTATAGCATGTTTCTATGGCGCAGAAAGAGACAAAATATAATTGGAGCGTTTAACAAATATCATATTGACATCTGTCATATGTCACTCAAAGTGTCAGTTTACTATTATTTTATTTTGTTGTGAGTCAATGTACAGTCCACGATTCTGTTATTCGAATTTTTTTTTGCTACTTTGTCAGTGTGTAAACTTTACGTAAATATAAATTTGGAATTTCTTTAAGTGGTAAGTTTTTTTGCGTTAATATAATTTTACACTAAAATGCATGTTTTTATTTTACAGCAAAATGATTAAATATTGCTTTGTACCTGGTTGTACAAAAACATCTGAACAAAATAGTTAATACATCCTTGTATGTTTTTGATTCGCCTGTATATTGAAATATATTTGGTGCTACATAATAGTTTAAAAAGTTGCAATTTGACCTCATTCCACGTTTATTCAATACACCGTCAATATAATTTAAGAAGTTTTTGATCGTTTTCTTCCAATGTAGTCAATGTTTGTCAGCCGACGTAGTAGTTATAGCTCCACATCGAATCCTTTCTGGTCTCAAATAGTTATCTATATTTCACTAATAGAATATTATATTAATAGTTGATTAAATTCTAATAAATAAAACACAAATTGAAACTTGATTCAAGCTTTAATCAAATAAAATACAACTGACATACAGGATGTTATATTTTAATGGACCCAGCAAATATCTCGCTTATTTATTAAGTTAGCAATTTCTTTCATATAACATGATTTATACAGCAACATGTACGCTACTTGATGACGGATGTACATTCATGATACCACTCCGGTTTATTAGTAATTAATATCAACTTTGAAATTTCAAATGGAACATACTATATTTTTTTACAAATTTGAAAAGTACATCAAATTTGCTTTACATTCATGTAAAATAATCCATATGTTACATTATTAAAAAGTAAAATGGCGGGCACTTTTTTATACACCTAGTTGAAAAGAGAATAATGAGCCATGACTATTCAGTGTTCCTTATTATTATTTTCTGTATTATTATGACAAAAAAAAATATAACAGCCTGCATGTATAAACAGCTGTCAGCCGTGTTTGCAGTCATTTTTCACTTTTGAAGGAAAGAAATTCAACCACTAATTACAATTAGCAAGAATATATAATTTTTTAGTAATAGTAAATAATAATACATTAATTAATAATCTTATTCCACGTCTAGTGTCTACTGAATGCCGATCGAGAGTATGTGGTCCCTCTGAAAAGTTCCTCCGTCGCGGTCTTTATCTTCGCTTACGGATGCAGTATTTGATACATAAACAACCCTACAATAATACTGTTTTCTTACAATAACAGGGCCGCCTACACTTTTAACTTCTAATCAGACACATGCGATGTAATGTCATCTAGCGTCCATCTTGAGAGATAACCAGGGCCGGATACGTCATAATCGGATTTTTATGTGGCAACTGTTTTGAACATGTGATACTTTTATTTCCGATTTTTAATTGCAACATAATATAAATTTGACTTTTATATTTACTATTAGGCTATTTATATGATATACTTCTAGTATATATTACCAAAACATTTAAATTTCTCTTAGTGATACTCCCCTGTTATAATTAAATGTAATAAGTATTTGTGTATCAAGGCAGTGGAAGTGATCTATTTTTGTCGAATCTGAAGTTGTGTCTAAAAAAGAACTTTTAAGCCGAGGTGCGTATATATTTTTGGCAACTATTACGAAAAAATAATAAATTTTTATTTAAAAATAAATTTTGTACCTGTTCGATTCATGTCACTTGAAGAGTGCTTTGTTGTCATCTGCATCTGAACTCACAAAACAATCTGCCCATTGTGAGAATATAACTTATATGTAAAAATAAATTAACGACATTATCTAATAAATTTGCTTTGTAGGGAAATGAGCGATAGCGATAACGATTTTTCCAATACTCTGCCTGAAGTTTATGAAGTTGCATGTAGTAGGTACAATACTAATTTTATTTGCTATTTTAAGCAAATGAGTGAGTATATGAGCAGTGGCCATAAAGTAAATGCGACCGAGAAATAAAAGCGGCCTTGAAGTAAAAGCTGTTGTAAAGTAGTTTTTAATAGAAGTCAAAATAGTGATACTATTATGTGATAGCCGCTCAATAATATATATTTTTTTAATAATAGATTGTAATATACAGGGTGTTATTTAAGTATGCATACAACGCTTAACCAATGGTAGAACTAATCCCATAGATACTAAATCTGGCAATTTTTGCTTTACATGTTTTCTATAAGAACTGCAGTCCTTAAAAACTGACCAATTACGTCATAGTTCATTTTGTAAAAAAAAGTAAAAATCTTTCTGTTCTCTGGAAAAATGTCACTCCTGTCTGAGTTGACATATAAGATCATTGGTGTCGCGGCAGATAATGGGTATTTGAGATCAGGAACCTGAAACTTAACCGAAAATCCGAATTAACCCGAATTTTTTATGAACATATACCAGAACCAAATCTTTATTTGTCAAGGTCAATAAACATCTGAATCGAATAGGGTATTCTCTCATGATTACAAATATTAAAAAGTTATTTAAAATACTAAAGTTGATTGGTAAACGAGAGAGAAAAAGCAAAAAAACATGTTATAAATTGATTGTTGCAAAAGATATAAAGCATTAAAATTTTGATGATGTACTAGTTGTACTACCAATGGGAGATCAGTTGATATCCCCTACTACATGCTTGAATATGATAACACGTCGCATCTTAGGTACGTACATGCTCGGGTCTACTTCGGTTCGTTCGGGAGTATTCGTAGTACAGCTGTAGGGATGGTCTGTATTTTTTTGGTGTTATTCGCTGTCATTTGACGTCCATTATCGAATCGTTGCTTTGTGCTTTGTGTTTTATTTCATTTTTCATCATAACTTTAATTATTGTTTAAATATGAAAACTGCAAGTGAAAGAATTAAGAAATGTTTCGGGTGCTTTACAGGATTTTTCCGACATATAAATCATAATCATTTACATATCAACTTTGGGCAAATTGCTTGAATCTGCTTGAATGAATCCTGCTACTAGAAAATATTTATTAGTAAAGTATTTGTTGTACGATTGTGAAAGATGAATAAAGGTATGAGTTGTAGTATTTATAATATAATATAAGAATTACTGTGATAAAATTATTTAGAAAAATCTGACCATTAATAAAGTGCAATACAATTTTATCAGAATTTGATAAATGATTTGAATGTGTACTTACCACAAAGAATTAAGCAGCACAGGAGTATTTCAGTAAGAAATAATAGCAATAGAACTCCACGAACAGAAGAAACAAAGCAACAAACATAAGAAATAAACTCGAACTAATTCAAACAAATTCAAAATTTCTGAGTTAACTTTTACGATACAAGCGCCACCTAGTGGCCACCAATATAGTTTGAGAATGTCAAACTGTTTTTGCAGTACAAGAAAATAAATGTAATCATTTACTTAAAATGGTTTAAAATGGTTTTCTTATAATTATCTTTACTTTAGTAATAATATGTAAGATTACAATTAAATATATTTGATTTCCTACCTTTTGCAATACTTACTAAATACCATC
Organism: Harpalus rufipes; assembly: GCA_951394225.1. NCBI lineage: Eukaryota > Metazoa > Arthropoda > Insecta > Coleoptera > Carabidae > Harpalus > Harpalus rufipes. The sequence continues at coordinate 66,881,310 of OX596274.1, forward strand.
TCGAAAACTCATGAACCACTGATTGTACACCGCTGGTACGTACAACTAGTACGTCACGTATCACGTGACCCACCAAAATTAAATTTTAAAAATTAATATCTCGCTTATTAAAAGGAATTTTTAACTCGAGTTTTCACAGGTACTCTTAGAAATACCTGTTCTTTAAAAAAAAAAAAAAATATGCGAGAATACCCTATTTAAACTGTTTTAAATTCAGATTCGGTTCATGTAATTAAAAATTGTAAATTAAAATTAAATTATTAATGTGATTTTAAAAATAATAAATATTACAATCTTTTTGTGCTTGTACTCTGAACCGAAATTCGAACCAGAACAAAAACCTATTAACCGTTATAATTTTCCTTCTCTCGAACCGAAACTAGTTTTTATAGAAAGCATGTAAAACAAAAATTATTGCCAGATTTACTATCTATGGGCTTAAGAGTTCTACCATCGGTTAAGCGTTATATGCTTACTTAAATAACAGCCTGTGTATTTAACTATGTAAAAGTATGTTTTAAATATGACGTCAACAAAACCAACTTTCAAAATATTTTACGAAAACTGTTGTTTGGTTCCTCTCCCCAGGGTGCGTGAAGTTGGCATAACGAAGTTGGGCACAAATTATGAGATTAGTATAAATAATTTGTGCTCAATTTGTGCCAATTTGTGCCCCCAATATTATTTTCGAAATATAACATGGTTACGAAATAAGAGACTTTTAAAAATTTTATGCTAACTTCACGCCAGCATAATAAAAATAAAAAGTTATAACTTTTATTATTTAAATAATTTGTGCTTAATTTGTACCAATTTGTGCCCATGGTTTGAATAATTTATTATAACTGGTTCAGGAGTTATTGACTTTTAAATTTTTTTAGGCCAACTTCACGCCAGCATAAAAAAAATTGAAATTTGAATTTTTTATTATTGAAATAATTTGTGCCTAATTTGTGCTAATTTGTGCTAAATAAATGAATGTGATATAATAATTATTATCAGAGATATTAACAATTATTTTTATGGAAGTGTGAAGTTGGCATAAAAAATATTTTATTTTCAATTTATTTTTACAGCAAATGAAAGCTTATAATTTGTGCCTATTTGTGCCCATACTATTTTTCATTGATTTATATTATCAGATTTATTAACTATTATTTTGTGGAAGTGGGAAGTTGATAAAAAATGTTACATTTTCAATTTATTTTTGCAGTATTAAAAAGCTTATAATTTGTGCCAAATTGTGCCCATGGAATGAATAATTAATTACAATTGATTCATGAGTTATTAACTTAAAAAAAAATATGCCTACTACACGCTAGCACAAAAAATATTGAAACTTGAATTTTTTATTATTGAAATAATTTGTGCCTAATTTGTACTAATTTGTGCCAAATAAATGAATATGATATAATAATTATTATCAGAGATATTGACAATTGTTTTTGTGTAAGTGAGAAGTTGGCATAAAAAATATTTTATTTTAAATATATTTTTACGGCAAATAAAAGCTTATAATTTGTGCCTATTTGTGCCCATACTATTTTTACCTTCCGTCACCTCTAGGTAAGGAAGGTATTGCCTGGTCAAAAAATTCGGTGGTGAGTTTTCAATGAATAAGCACGTTTTAGAGTCTTTACAGTACGATTTTACTATTTTTACAATGATGTATGTGTGTGTGCGTGGACGTGTGTTCGTGTGTGTGTGTGTGTGTGTGTATGTATGTGACCGCGGTTTCGGCGGCGATATCTCCAATACTAGAATTCCAAAAATTAAAATTCTTGCGTATTCCTTTTCCTTACAACCATATGCAGACTTGATTAGATTTTGGTTATAATTGATCAACCGGAAGTAACCTCATTTGAAGATTTTAACAGTTTTTCTTGAAAAACTCAGTTAAATTTTATTATAGCTTGAAGAATATATTATTGTCTATACAATTTGATTGCATTTTATATTTGATATTCAACAGATATAGAGTTAAAGAAGAATAAAGATAATAAATTTCATATAAATTTCATAATTCAGCCAGCTATGCTAACTTAACCATGGAAACTGCTAATATATTCAGGTAATTCAAATTGACAGATGTCAGTATCAATAAAATGTAAATCAATGAAAGAATAAGGGAAGTAACTCTAGTGTTAGAAGTTTCTAGATATAAGAGAGACGATTACATTGGTTTGAACATGTCATGAGGAGAGATGAATATATTAATAGAAGGTGCAAGAAACATAGGAAGACCAAATATAAGATGAAAAGACTGTATTGCAGAGGACTTGAGAGAAAAGGAACTGAATGAGGACGACACGCAAAACAAAAGTGAGTGGAAGAAGAAAATAAAAAATAGCGACCCCCTAACGAATGGGAAAAACTAAAGAAGAAGAAGATGTCAGTGTCAAGTGCAATTTGCATAGTTTGTTTATGAAATAACTTGACTGGAAATATAGGATCTTTTGCAAGAAAATTTATGTATAGGGCGCGTGCAGTAACATGACTTTGCTAACTTTGGCAAGCAGATATGGGGACCCGTGTCAAAATGACAGCAATTAATTATGTCCATAACTGACAAGTGTTATAATTATTCATTCAAAATTTCATAATTTTCTTATTTCATGTGGTTTGTTTGTTATCAGGAGTATGGAATACAGTTGCCGAGAAAGGGAATCACATAATACCAAAAATTTAGAATCTTTTGCAAGAAAATGCATGTATGGAATTTGTGCATAATACACAGGATTGACGGAAGGTATTGTGCTGGCCACATCAGATTTTTTTTATTTGTATTTATTATCAGATGTATTAACAATTATTTTGTGAAAATGGGGAGTTGGCATGTTGATTTTCCCGCCAATTTTCTAAGTTTTGTACTTATTGCTTAAAGATTTTTTAAAAAATAGAATGGGCACAAATAGGCACAAATTATAAGCTTCCTTATGCTGCAAAAATTTAAAACTGAATAATTTTCATGCCAACTTCCCACTTTCACAAAATAATTGTTAATACATCTGATAATAAATACAAATAAAAAAAATAGTATGGGCACAAATTACAAGCTTTTATTTGCCGGAAAAATAAATTTAAAATAAAATATTTTTTATGCCAACTTCACACTTACACAAAAACAATTGTCAATATCTCTGACAATAATTATTATATCATATTCATTTATTTGGCACAAATTAGTACAAATTAGGCACAAATTATTTCAATAATAAAAAATTCAAGTTTCAATATTTTTTGTGCTAGCGTGAAGTAGGCATTTTTTTTTTAAGTTAATAACTCATGAATCAAATGTAATTAATTATTCATTCCATGGGCACAAATTGGCACAAATTATAAGCTTTCTAATACTGCAAAAGTAAATTGAAAATAAAATATTTTTTATGCCAACTTCACACTTAAACAAAAACAATTGTCAATATCTCTAATAATAATTATTATATCATATTCATTTATTTGGCACAAATTAGTACAAATTAGGCACAAATTATTTCAATAATAAAAAATTCAAGTTTCAATATTTTTTGTGCTAGCGTGAAGCAGGCATATTTTTTTTTTTAAGTTAATAACTCATGAATCAATTATAATTAATTATTCATTCTATGGGCACAATTTGGCGCAAATTATAAGCTTTCTAATACTGCAAAAATAAATTGAAAATGTAATATTTTTTTATGCCAACTTCACACTTCCACAAAATAATAGTTAATAAATCAGATAATATAAATCAATGAAAAATAGTATGGGCACAAATAGGCACAAATTATAAGCTTTCATTTGCTGTAAAAGTAAATTGAAAATAAAATATTTTTTATGCCAACTTCACACTTCCATAAAAATAATTGTTAATATCTCTGATAATAATTATTATATCACATTCATTTATTTAGCACAAATTAGCACAAATTAAGCACAAATTATTTCAATAATAAAAAATTCAAATTTCAATTTTTTTATGCTGGCGTGAAGTTGGCCTAAAAAATTTAAAAGTCAATAACTCCTGAACCAGTTATAATAAATTATTCAAACCATGGGCACAAATTGGTACAAATTAAGCACAAATTATTTAAATAATAAAAGTTATAACTTTTTATTTTTATTATGCTGGCGTGAAGTTAGCATAAAAATTTTAAAAGTCTCTTATTTCGTAACCATGTTATATTTCGAAAATAATATTGGGGGCACAAATTGGCACAAATTGAGCACAAATTATTTATACTAGTCTCATAATTTGTGCCCAACTTCGTTATGCCAACTTCACGCACCCCCCTCCCCACAATATCTTTGAGAGTATGGGATGTATTGCCTGGTAAGCGCCCCTCATGGATACGTACGGTTATAAGTATATCGTCATTACTGAAATCTGCAATTACGGGCAAGAGCAGAAAGGAATAACAAATAATAGATTTATTTTTTAAACGTTTCAACAAAAACATTTTAACTGGAAACTTTTGATTGTCCCCGTACGCAATACACCTGAAGTTAAAAGATATTTATATCCGACTGCCATACATGAAAAACAAAGGCGCCTCTATTTTTATCGACGACGTGTGTGTTAATTTCAGTATGAATACATTGATTGATATGTCGCAGGCATTATTTCTTCAAAATTTGTTTTTTAAGTACGTATTTGAGATATATACAGGGTGTTTATTAAACATAGGGCAAAAATTGAAGGGATTATTCCCTGGACCATTCTAAGATGATTTTGTCCTTTGATGATTTTTGAAAAGCCGCTTTGTTTCGAAGATACAGGGCAAAAAAAAATTCGACAAAACCAATTTTGATATTTTTCAAATTATTAATCTAGTAAGAGCAGGCAAGTTATGTGTCAAATTTGTTGAGACGTTTGGCTGTTTGACGTGTATTTTCTGTCTATAATACTTAAACTTTTGTTAGTGAAGTCCTCTTATCATGAATAGCTATACGAACGCCGAGATGTCTGACATGCATTTCATTTATGGACTTGCTGATGGCAATTCATCAAAGGAAAGCATCAATATAAAATTAAGTGGAGAAAATGTCAAAAATCACGTGTCAACTCTATATAATTTAGAGATGATTAAGACTAATTTTTAATATAAGGCTTTTAAACATCTCAGGCCCAGTTTTAAAATAGTGTTTTATATACTACTATCATCGTATATTAATGTCCTCGTATAAAAATAAACACAACTCACAGGATCACTGTAAGTCTTGCATTAAGATTGCTGTCACAGCCAGCTCTATATAAATACATATGATGTTTTGATCAGTTTTGACGTTTGTCGTATATTAATGTAACTTTATGTCTTCCTCCTTCTATCAATAATATTTTTTTCGTGTTGTTAATGAAAAAAAAATGTGTAAAAAAATGATGTGGTCAGCACATGACCTCTCGCCAATTCCATGTTTAAAATAACAATGAACTTTAAGGAAAGTATCACTTTTGGTTGATCGTTTGTAAACAAAATCAAATTTGTTGTTCCAATAAATAGAAAAGTCTGTAATACAAAATTTTGGATTATATTTTATTGTTTTTCATCGAAAATATGTTAAAAGATCCAAGTTAAGTACCACATCCGGTGTATCATATAGTCAAAATCTAATATTTTAAATACCAAATTTGAGGTTGGTTATGCAGTATATAAGTATTGATACGTCTGTTGCCTAGGTTAGTAGTTCAGCCATTTTTACCTCCCACTACTCATGGTAAGGAAGGTATAGGCATCGTGCTAAAAATCGCATATCGAGATTTTTGGTAAATGACCACGTTTTAACGTCCGTAGAATTCAATTATAAAATTTTCACGCTGATGTGTGTGTGTGTGTGTGTGTGTGTGTGTGTGTGTGTGTGTGTGTGTGTGTGTGTGTGTGTGTGTGTGTGTGTGTGTGTGTGTGTGTGTGTGTGTGTGTGTGTGTGTGTGTGTGTGTGTGTGTGTGTGTGTGTGTGTGTGTGTGTGTGTGTGTGTGTGTGTGTGTGTGTGTGTGTGTGTGTGTGTGTGTGTGTGTGTGTGTGTGTGTGTGTGTGTGTGTGTGTGTGTGTGTGTGTGTGTGTGTGTGTGTGTGTGTGTGTGTGTGTGTGTGTGTGTGTGTGTGTGTGTGTGTGTGTGTGTGTGTGTGTGTGTGTGTGTGTGTGTGTGTGTGTGTGTGTGTGTGTGTGTGTGTGTGTGTGTGTGTGTGTGTGTGTGTGTGTGTGTGTGTGTGTGTGTGTGTGTGTGTGTGTGTGTGTGTGTGTGTGTGTGTGTGTGTGTGTGTGTGTGTGTGTGTGTGTGTGTGTGTGTGTGTGTGTGTGTGTGTGTGTGTGTGTGTGTGTGTGTGTGTGTGTGTGTGTGTGTGTGTGTGTGTGTGTGTGTGTGTGTGTGTGTGTGTGTGTGTGTGTGTGTGTGTGTGTGTGTGTGTGTGTGTGTGTGTGTGTGTGTGTGTGTGTGTGTGTGTGTGTGTGTGTGTGTGTGTGTGTGTGTGTGTGTGTGTGTGTGTGTGTGTGTGTGTGTGTGTGTGTGTGTGTGTGTGTGTGTGTGTGTGTGTGTGTGTGTGTGTGTGTGTGTGTGTGTGTGTGTGTGTGTGTGAGTGTGTGTGTGTGAGTGTGTGTGTGTGAGTGTGTGTGTGTGTGTGTGTGTGTGTGTGTGTGTGTGTGTGTGTGTGTGTGTGTGTGTGTGTGTGTGTGTGTGTGTGTGTGTGTGTGTGTGTGTGTGTGTGTGTGTGTGTGTGTGTGTGTGTGTGTGTGTGTGTGTGTGTGTGTGTGTGTGTGTGTGTGTGTGTGTGTGTGTGTGTGTGTGTGTGTGTGTGTGTGTGTGTGTGTGTGTGTGTGTGTGTGTGTGTGTGTGTGTGTGTGTGTGTGTGTGTTTTAAACACAACAGATCTCAAATGTATGTAACTGACAGATAAATGTCACTAATTTCACATTAATATCGTACGTATTTAAATTAATAAAAATTAAATGGCGGGAGGTGTTGTGTTGGCCACATCAGATTTTTTATTACTTTATTTCCAATTTTATTTTCGGTTTGTTATTACTTGTATATAATATTTTTCTCTAAAGTTATTAGTTCGCTCAAAAAATGAAATACCCTGCACAGTAATGATAAATTTTAAATTTATTACTTTTTTTCATGAAGTACACGAAAAATAGCACGTACACCGTGTAAAGAAAGGAGTGCTTTGAAGCTCGTGTAAAATTCCAATGTTTCCCTGGAAAAATACCACTTGTTAAATAATCTACTGTTCTTTATTTCTATTTTCTAGTCTTTATACAAATACAATTTTTAAAATTAATTGGTGGATTCTCTTTACATCTGAAAGTCTTACAGATATGTAAATCTGTAAATAATGAATTTAATTATTAATTAATTATAATTTTATATTAATCAACAAAAATAGATGTATTTTTGTCATTTTTTACAGATTTACAGATTTGTAAGACATAGATGTGAACAGAATCGACCCATAAAATCTTTTTCTAGATATCAAAATATTTTTGAAATAGGACTTTTTAACTTCAAACACGCTAATACAACCTACTGAATTCCATCTTATAGGTTAATACTTGTGTTAATTAAAAATAATGGATGCTGAAGGCGATTCAGTAAGTTGTTATAATTATAAGCTGTTTTTAAGTCTACATTATATTAGCCGATTTAGTGGTCTGATACATAACCATCGTAATTATTTCAAGATTCTTATTAGGGTTCATTCGCAGCTCGAAGTTATTTTTTTTTAAATTTACTGTTATATAAACATTGTTCTAGTCTACAAATTGGCAGTAAATAATAATAGTTTGGGTAACTGACTTTACAGTAGACTCCATGCATCAGGTATTTTGCTGTATTTATTAAACTTCAAATTCGATTTCACAAGTTATAAAACGTACAAAATTAAATTTAGGTGTAGAATTTAGTTATATACAACTTTTATTTGAAATAATTTTTGTCTAAAATAAAGAGGTAAATTACTACAGCAAAATAAAAAAAATCGCATTGTATAAGTTACAGTAAATGTACATAGTGGGATAATGTGTACATTGCCGGAAAAATGTAGAGACTTGCCCAAAAACTGTTTTTGTTTGCAATTCAACCAAATACAACATCAATAACCTCACCTAACGCACAAAAATCAATCTAAGAAAACCCATTGCGAGTTTTGTGCGTTAGGTGAATTTATTGTTATATTTAGTTGAATTGCAAGCGAAATAGCTATTTGCGTATAAGGAGGGCCGAAAGAAAAGATTTACGCCTGTGGACGAAAGCGGAGGGCTCTTATTCGCCCAAGGGTGTAATTTCTTTTCGGCCTGCGGAATGTAGAACGTTTTCGCACAACTGCAATCAAATGAAATGTTATTTTTGAAATACATTTTCAATTTTTGACGTTGTATTTAGGTACCAGTCGCCAAGCTTTTGCTTACCGCCCACATGGGTTAATTTACCGCCCGCATGTGTTACTTTACCGCCCGCGTGTGCTACTTTAGCGCCCGCATTTGCTATTTTACCGCCTGCAGGGTGTAATCTTTCAGTTGCCGCCATGGTAACTAAGATGTAAACAAACAATGTTAATGCAATTGTGCGTAAGTAATTGTAAGCGAATCTTTACTTTTTCGGGCAATATGCACAGCACCCCACTATGTACTTTTACTGTAACATGTACACTAACAGACTTCAAGTAAGCACCCGAAATAAGTAGAAATGCACCCATTATAAAAATAAGTGTTGTTATAATATTTTGGGAAGGAATAGTTTTAACTTAAATCTCTTTAATACAATGTGTTTCAATTAGCTTGCTCAGTGTGGGTAACTTTTTTATTTGAAGATATACAAATATAGTTAAATGAGGAAAACTGTGCCATTTAAATTTAGAAAGTTGGTGAGCAGCAAAAAATTGTATCAGCGGTTCTCAAAATATAGGACCTATTTTTACCTTCCGTCACCTTTGGGTCAAAAATTTCGATAGTGAGTTTCTAATGAATAAGCACGGTTTCGGGTCCATAGAATATGAATTTACTATTTTTACGATGACGTCTGCATATGTGTATGCGTCTGTTTGTGTGTGTGTGTGTGTGTGTGTGTGCGTATGTGTGTGTGTATGTATGTATGTGTGGGTGTATGTATGTGACGATCATGTCGGATCGCATAACTCCAATGCCACGATTCCAAAAATTATAATTTTTCGTATTCCGGTTTAGATCCATATGCAGACATGATTAGATTTTGGTTATAATTGGTCCACCAGAAATACCTACATTTCCAACTTTTAACAGTTTTTCTTGAAAAGAAGCAGTTAAATATCATTTATTGACATTTAATGTTATTATAAATTTTAAAGAATACGTTGTTCTCTATACGATGTGATTGCATTATATACTTTATATTCAATAGATATAGAGTTGAAGAATTATAAAGATATTAAATTTCATAAATCAGCCAGCTATACTAACCATGGAAACTGCTAATATATTCAGATAATTCAAATTGACAGACGTCAGTATCAATGAAAAGAAAATTGATATGGCAGAGTTGAGGATATTGAGTTAGATGTGAAAAACACTGAAAGATAGGGTAAGGAATTAAAAGATAAGGGAAATGGCTCGAGTATTAGAAGTTAGTAACATACATTTTTTATTTACTTATGCGCTAAAGAATTTAATTCATTGATATAATATTATCATAACTTCAAGTTTTTTTTCAAAAAATGTAGTATAAATTTTACACACTTTAATTTAAATTTAAATATGATTATAATAAGAGTACCACTACTGGAAAAAATGAATTCATATTCCTTTTTTTTCGCGTAAAATTAGAATGCCATGAAAGAAGTTGACGAATATTTTGTATGTGTTAACATTTAACAAAAAAAATGTGGACAATTAATGATACAAAATAGTCTTATTCCAATCGTGGCACTCTTATTATAGTCATATTTTAATAAAATTAATGATAAATTTTATATGTATTTTGTCTCAAAAAAAATCGTTACGGGAGGGAAAATATTGTATCATTGAATTAAGAATTAAATTCTCCAGCGAATAAGTAAATAAAAAAATATACGTGCATATATTCCTATTTAAAATAAAGAAATTGTGAGAACCGTTGATATATTTTTTTTACTGATATAAATTTTCTTATTTAAATATGCACAATTTTGCTCATTTAATCAATCTCGTATCTCTTCAAATAAAAAAGTTACCAATTGTGAATAGTAAGCGAGCTTATTAAAACACATACTGAGTGATTCACAACTTCGTGCACAAACTTTAAGGGCATATAGTACTGAGTAAAATGGGTAAAAAAAAGCTTAATCGACATGTGTCCGATCTTCAATAGTTTCCTAGATATAAGGCAGTGAAAAATGAGTTTTTACGGGGTTTACCTATGTCATTTCGTTACTACTTCGATGGTTTGAGATGGCATGTGTTTTTGTTTTTTTAAAAAAATCAAATAAATGTAATTTTTTTAATTTTCAAATAACTTAACTTGAAATTGAGAAAAATGTTTCATATTAAATTTTGTTACATTTTCATAGTCTTTTTACTGGCAAAGACAAAATTTTATTTCATCAGTATCTTTGTCAGTTTTTCTTTGCTTCTAATACAAAATAACCTCTTTCTCGGAAACAGCTGAAGATCAGCAGACCTATGTACAGTGCTCGTCATGAGTGATGGTGAGAGGAATATTTGCGCAAAAGAGAAAATTGCGACCATGCCCCCCTTACCCTTACTTCAGGTGGCTAAACAAAACATTAGCGTCGAGTCAGTGGCGTATTAATCATTTTTATGTTTACACTCTACTTCAAATTAAATATCTTGCACGCTACTGCAATTTTTCGCACCATTCGTTTTTAAGTAAGGCCTGATCTAGTATGCGCGGCTGCTCGCCATCACTCAGGACGAGCACTGTATGTTGATTAAGCTTTTTTTACTCATATTAGTGAGTACTATAAGTTTATGCACGAAGTTGTGAATCACTCTGTATTGTCCAATAAATTTCACCCATTGTTTTTATTTTGAATACAACGCGTTACAATGCTACCTCCGCGTTTCGAATGTAGGTATCACACGTATACGACTATATTAATTTGCAATTTTGATGTTGATACGATTTTTTAAATTTATTAATTATTTTATAGAATTTATTTTTGATTGTTTTTTTCCTTTAATTTGAAAAACATGTGAAACAGTTGCACAAAAATCGTCGAGTTATGCATGTGAAAAATTGTAAGAATCATGTGAAGTAGTGATGTTGAAGACAATCTGTGACAAGTTGCAGATACGTGCTTATTACGTGCGTGATTACGTGTGTGGTTACGTGTGAAATCACTGGTATCCCCTTAGATATTTTAAATATTTACATTATTCCCTCATCGTTTTTCATTCATTTTATTTTACTAGGTATATGATATGCGAAAATATAGTTAAGTCTGGTATGCGTTAGCAATTTTTTTCGGGTATTGTACTAATAAATTCCTCAGTTTATAACTTACATTTATGAGTTATAAATGTCATTTTTTTAACGTAGATTGTTTTGATTACCTATACCTACGTTAGAAAAGATCTGTTCTGATTTCCGGTTTTATAATTATATTTTCATATTATTTGTATTTATTATGTTGTGATTGGCGTGAGAAATTTTACACTTTTACGAAGGAAATTAAAAATTACAAGTCAGCATGTGTTGTTATTATTGCATTTGAAAGACCAATATTCTTTAGAAATTATTTTATAAAAGCGAAATGATAAAATTTTTGTATTTTGTACATATAATAAAACAAAGAAAATATGTGCATCACTTATACATATATTATTCATTAATACAATACATATATGTATGAATGTATATTATTATATTAATTATTATAATTTCTTTTCTTTTTCATTATAGCACGCACTTGGACAGAATGTAAGTAATACGTCTGTGTTAAGTGTTGAGTGTTCAAATATTTATAAAGGGCAATATACAAATGAAAAAATGATTTAAATAGAATTAGAAAAAGTGCTTGGTGTGACAAATTTATTAGCAACAATGAAAAAATAGAAAATAATTTATTAGCAACAATGAAAAAATAGAAAATAATTTAAAAGATAAGCAAAAATAAGTAAATAACAAATATCAGTTCCATACAGCATTTTTTCATTTGTATGCCTACAACAAATTTATTGTACTAAACGAAATAATTCTAAATAATAAAAAATAAGTACCTCATCCTAGAATTTATTATGATTATATATTCATATTAAATGTTCATGACTTCCTCTGATTAATTAAAAAAAATATATTTGTCAAACTGTGAAATTCAGTTCAAAATTATAATAGGCCCGTCGAAGTTTACGGTTTTTTATAAATTACATATTGCATATATGAAAAAAATATTTTTTTTTTGTATTTTTATATGCATAATAAGGCATTTTTCACATCAACCAGTAATGCTGACGTCACTACAGTACGAATAAAGACGCAACTGACGTTTGCAATTACTGACAATTGATATTGTGATGGCATCAGATTTAAATGATAACAAAGTTAATATAACTTCCAGAAAATGTAGTTAATAAGGAAATTAGTCGGATTTGGTCAGGAGCGAAAAAATTCAAATTCGAATGACGCTAACGATTCGGAATGTAACTGTAACAGCATCTTCCTTTTGCAATAATACTGTTCTTGTGATGTTCCACAATTTAAATTCAATATTTTTTTAACAATAAATTTTCAGTAATTTAATAAATTAAATGTTTCAACGTTTTCTCTGAGGATAGATTAATATATTCCGAAAAGTAATCGACATTCGAATTTGATGTCCAAATTCCGAATAATTTCTTTCAACGGTAACATATTTAGTTTTTTTTTTCATATGTCGCACTCACGTTGACAAAGAATAAAAATTATGGAGTTTCTGTTTTAAAAATTCTAATAACATTATGTATAAAATAAATTTAAACAAACTTGGACGGGCACATTTAGTAGACATCTCAATCATTTTCGTATCACAATTAAAATTAACTGCGTAGTTTGAGAAATTTAATACATGATTGCGAGATATTCATTTCTTGCCTTAAAAAAGAAATGAGTTTTCTAGAAATCGAGTGAGATCGAGGCGTGTAAAAATGTACGCAAACCGTTGTAAATTCTGTCTTTCTGACACATTATCATACGATAAACGGTTGCAAGACATGTATATTATCATGGCCAATATATCACACATTTTATCTTGCAAGTATTATCATCACATGTTTTTTTACATTGACCAAATAATTAAATAATAAACTAAACTAGCTTAAATCTGTGGCTTAATGTAAGAACAACCAATGCAAATTTTTCACCATAATTTGAGATATAAATATTTCAGTAAAATTTTGAAGAACTGTAGTGCCCATAGTTTGGCATTTCTCAACCAATTTATTATGGTAAATGGAACCGCGACCAAAATGTTCATAAAAAAATGTATAATGTAAATAATACGAGAATTCATATCATGGTAAAGCAGTTTCATCTGTTTTAAATGCTAAGGTTAGCAAATTAATTTATTTGATCAACAGATGATGACAGATATTTCGTCACTTTAATAGCGATGAGAACGAATGAAATAAATGAGAATATACATAAATATTCGAATGTATGTAATCTGATAATCATTGATGAATTCTTTGATGAAACCATTTTCGAATGTGCCGGTTCTTTGCTTTGAAGTAAGTTAATATATATCATTTCGCGACTTACAGGTTGAAAAACGCTACTACAGGCAGTTTAAATCACAGAATTAGTAACATGTTATTCATCGATAATAGAACAGGTACTCTCAAAATTTTCATTAATTTCTCAGTTCGAGAAATACGAATTTTTGACATTTATTATTTTTGCATTAAAAATGCGACACATGAAATTATACCTGACACTATTAAAAATTGAAAATAGAAAAATTTATAAAATGAAAGACAATAAATAATGGTAAAGATGTAAAAAATAATTTATTTTTCAAAATTACTTTTAAACAGATTATTTATCCTGCGTCCTCTATTTTTTCTTAGTAATATTCATTGAAGAATCTAAATTTAAAAAGATCTAAATCTCAAAAATTTTATGGACAAAGGATTGTAGTAGTATTGGTAAATAAGTATTTATAGGTATTCATACAACCATTTTTATTTATGTGTATTACATTAAGTTAATATTTTTTTACCCATTTATAAACATGTACGTTTGATTTTTCGACTAGAAATAAAGATGAATACAGGATTTTATTTAAGTAAACCTACAACGTTTAACCGATAATAGAACTAACCCCATAGATAGTAAATCAGGCAATAATTTTTGTTTTATATTTTCTATAAGAACTGGGGCCCTTTAAAACTGACCAAATTATGTTATAGTTCGAAATTTTGCAAAAAAATAAATAAAAATCAATATGTTCTCTGGAAAAAATGTTTCACCTGTCACAATTGACATATAAGATCATAGACTATTTTGTAATACCTCACAATAAACCAAATGCATGGCTGCATACTTTTGATGAGTGAAGATAATTGGGATTTTGACAATATCAAATAAACAGAATTTAAATTGTAGGCCTATGCATACAACGTTTAACATCAGTTTTGAGAATCAACATTTTTTTCAGAGATTTTTTTTACAAAATTTTGAACTATGGCGGAATTGGTCAGTTTTATGGGGTTCCAGTTGATATTAGAAAGCTTGAAAAACAAAAATTATTGCCAGATTTACTGTCTATGGAGTTCTACCGTCGGTGAAGCATTGTATGCTTACTTAAATAACAGCCTGTATATTATTGTGTTTTATCGTAAATTCACAAAAAATACTACATAAACCTAAATTTTCATTTTGATTCAAAATTAAGATTTATTGAGCAATTTTCTTTGAAAATTACCCAGAAAACTTTCCAGAAATTTTTGCATATCATTCTATTTCAGAAATTAGTATGTATGGAAAATGGATAAGAAAATAATATTAATAGAAACGGAAGTATCAGTTATTGCAATTATTTCCTGCGTTACACTTTTGAATTAATAGTTTTTTTTGCATGATCTGTTTTTTTTTATGTTTACCGATGGGGTTTCTAAGGCAGTAGGTTTTAGTTACAAATTACTGACCGGTAAGTAATGTGAGTCACTTACCGGTCGGGAGGCGGTGGCGGTAAGTAAAAAAAAACGATTAAAGCTTACTTTCAAAATGACAACCAAAAATTTTTAATATATCAAAATAATTTTCAAATTTTATTTTTTTAAAATTTTGTACGTCGATCGTGCAAAAGCATTCCGGTCAGTAGGTAAGTACTCTTCTACCGATATTGGATGTATCTCCAAAATTATCCTCAACCGGTAGGAAGCACCTACTGACCTTAATACTTAAATAACTATTTTGCACGATCGGTTTTTTTTAATGTTCACCGTTAGGGTTTCCAACACAGTAGACTTATTTACAAATAACTAATCCGGTAAGTGATGTGAATCGCTTACTGATCAGAAGGCGAGGCGGTAAGTAAATAACAACAACGATCATAGCTTACTTTCAAAATGACAACCAAAAATTTTTAATATGTCAAAATAATTTTCAAATCTTATTTTTTAATTTTGTGCATCGACCGTTCAAAAAACGTAATAAGTATTGCGGTCAGTAAGTGCTATTCTACCGGTATCGGATGTATTATTCTCAATCGGTAGAAAGCACTTACTGACCTTAATACTTAAATAACTATAAAACGTAAAAATGACACTTAAATCTTATTGAATTTAATGCTTGTAGAATCTGAAGATGTACGAATAATAGACTATTACTACATGCAGTTTTGAAAATGGTTTCAATTATCAGTTAAAATTACGTGAAAATCTGTTTACATGCAATTTCCAAAACAAGTCTACATATTGATTTGAAAACAGTTTCGGATTATATGCATTTAGCTGATATGTAAATGACATATCCGCTTCTCTCTAAATACTTCGTTTTGCCATTGTTCCAATTTTTTTTAACTTCGTACCACTCGCACTAAAACTATACAACTGTCAGTTTATTTGTAGGTTAGAAACACAAAGCAGCAGAAATGTCATGCTATGTATGCATGCGCAATATCGAAACTGAATGTAAAATTTTTATGAATGATTTTGAAACTAGTTTTTAAGTCAAACCCATGAATTTTAGTTTTTATTTGAGATAACTCAAAACCGTTTGACATTTGACACTGTACGAGTATACAAGGCGTTTTCGAAAATTAAAAACGTTTTGAAAACAGTCTCAAAACTACATGTAAACTCATTATATGTATGTATATGTATGACATCGATGTCACGTATCATTGATTGCAACCGTTATTGTCGCACATGTTTTGTAAATCTTTTCCTTTATTTTTCCATTAACTATGCATTATGTAATACACAGATGATCTCTTAGTCGATAATTTATTATTTAATTTGGTAAAGCGTTTATAATAATCCATTAAAATAATAAGCAACTTTAGCAGGTGAGTTATTTGAAAATAACAAAAAATACAGATGAAACAAATTAAATACGAGGTATAAAAAGCAAGAATCAATTTATTTTATATTGTTCCGTAATTACATGGTTGTGGGTAAGGCATATAAAATATTAAGAGGACTTCAATTGTGATACGTGTGAAATGAGTATTGACGCATTGGAGTTTATGAACATTACGAGTTCATTCTCATTTTAACTGTCGCCATTAAAAAGAGAATGCATTCTTCTAGCGGGGCCGCATTGCCTTTCATATCATCACATATCGTGAATTCCGAGCCGACAGCCTAAGATAAATCATTGCTGTGTTCTGTTCTGTGAGCATGTACATTGATGGTAAACAGAACAATTCCTTGCTCTAACTAACTTCTCGACACTGCACAGAATTCATCAAAGATGCAAGTGACCCGTGTAGCTCCTGATAAGCGCTATGACTCAAGGCTCACTTCTACTAATTCATTATGAGATGCATTTTCCTCTCTTCCTCGAACACTCTTGTTTGAATAAACAATCAAACTTAATAGGCAAATTAAAGCATATTTTTCTTAGTAGTCTGTAGTCACGTAGATTATATTGAAATTAGTATGTTACATATCAGGCTGTCAACCTTTTTGGCCAACTGCTAATATGTAACTAGACATGAAGATTTGTAATGACTGTGAAAACTACCATAAAAATTAAACAGATTCATTTCATAGTTATTTATGTATCAAGGTACTGAAGTTCTACTTTTTATCACGAATATGTAATTAAGTTGCTGAGGCCGCAAGGTCGAGAAAAATAAACCATATGAGTGTTAAATACGATCTTCAGTGCCGAGATACATATTAAATTTTATTTGAAATAGAAATTTTGTGAAAATGTAATTATTATATTTATAGGTTATGTATATTATATCAGTCTGATACTCAAGTTGGAATGTTGCTAACTTTCGGATACTGAGGTTATCGCAAAGAATACTCAAAATTATGTGCTTCATCTCAAACTTCTTCATCAGAACTATTTAGTTCGTTATTTTTGCACATATTTTTTGTCATTTTAGGTACGTACAAATTATCTATTGTACATCGTACAGCTACCCAAATTATCATACATGCACAATAATTATCATAAGATTGGCAACACTATGTTTGTATGAAATCGTCGTACTTTAGTGCCGGTTTTTGAACTTTTAATAACGATTTTTATGCTCTTTAGCTACAATTTCAAATAAATATTTTTTAAATAGATGAAGATTTTTTTTTGAAACATGTTCAAAATTTATATTTTTAGAAATAAAGAAGAAAAACTTTATAGTTATTTTGGTATGTATCAAGGCACTGAAGTTCTACTTTTTATCACAAACGTGGAATTTATTTGCCGAAGTCCGTATATAGGGTCGTGGAACATTAACCATGAGTGATAAAAAGGAACTTCAGTGATGAAATGCATTTTAATTTTTTTTGATATCGAAAAATTGTGAAAATGAAAAGAATATTCATTTTTATATAGGTTATGTTTACGTACCTGTCAGTTTAACATTGAAGTTATCGTAAAGAACACTCAAAATTATGTATTTTATCTCAAACTTCTTCATCAGGATTATTTAGTGCTTCCTGCACATATTTCTTCTCAATGTACATACAAATTTACTATTGTACATCGTACATCTGGCCAAATTATTTTACATGTGCAATTATAATTATCAAAAGGTTGGCAACTCTGTATTTGCACGAAATCTTCGTTTAATGGTTATTTAAGTGCCGATTTTTGAAGTGTTAATGACGATTTTTCTGCACTTTAGTGACAATTTCAAATAATATTTTATTTTACGTATCAGTGGTACAGGGGCACAAATGCATTAAAATTATTTGTTTCAGGGACTAAGAACGAAACGAAAACGAAAACGAAATAACGAAATAAACCGAAATTTTTATAAGAACGAAAACGGAAACGAAAACGCAATAATTTTTTTTCGTTCATGATTGAAAACGAAATAATTTATATCGGTTACCGGTTTTAACCGTTATTTTATTTAATATTTTATTTTATTTACAGCAAATATTTTACAGGCAAATATTATTGAATTTTCAGATATTTGATTTGCATACAAGCAGATTTTCAAAGTAGCTCTCCAGTAGCTAACCCTGTTACGTGTTAGGTTAAACGGTATACTCGTAGTTTCATCTATTGAACACTGACTGCGATAATTTTCATTTGCACACACTGTCGGTATACGTTTTATTAGTTATGTTAAGTACTTATATAAGAGAACTAACATAAAGGAAGATTTGCTTGAAAACATACTATTAGTTAGGTGAAATAAAATGTAATTAATGTTTTATTCTTTATCGTAAAAAAATCAGGCCATAGCATAAGCTTTTCTTATTTTTATATATGTATTATCTTTCCTTTATATGTATGTTTTATTTTCATGTTTAATAAAAAAAAACTTATTATATTTCTATATTTTCATCAATTGTTACTCATTAATAGTTATAACCGGTATTTAACTACTGTGAAAGAAAACGAAAACGAAAATATTTAGGTGGGAACATTAAGAACGGAAACGAAATTTTTCGGTTTCGTTCGGATAAGAACTGAACGAAATATTTTTCGTTTTTAGTCCCTGATTTGTTTACATCTTAGTTACCATGGCAGAAACTAACACATTACACTCGGCGGGCGGTAAGGTGTCACATGCAAAATATAATTAAAAATGTATTTAAAAAATAATTTAAAAACATTTCATTTAATTGTCCTTGGACGAATAAATATTTCGTTCACTGGCGTAAACCTTTTCTTTCAAGCCTCTATAGATGTAAATTAACCATTAGTTTTGCGTTCGACTGGTAGATCACGGCGACGGTTTGGATACCACTTATATTTACAGGATGAATAAATAGCTAAAATTATTATGAGTTACGACCACATTACAAGGAAAACAAAACAAATATGTTTCAGCGTGACTGTTTCAATGTGAACCTAACCAAACATGTCATTGGAGAACGAAATGTGCAGTGAGAGAAAAATATTTTGTGAGACGTATGGTCGTAAATGTTTCGTTTAGTAGAATTTCCTTTTGTTAGTGAGGAATGAATCTATTTTTTTTTTTTTTTTGAGATTATCTACCTTAGGTAAATATTAACTTAAAGCAAAACTGTTTGCACATTTCATGGTCAATTTTTTTATGAAAGTCTAAAGGAAATTACTATCGTCTTTTGTTTTTAAGCTACAGACTAACACTTGTTTTCTCTTATTTTGAAAATACATACCTCATATCCCGTTTATTATGAGCAAAATAAAGAAAAAGAGTTGAGATAATTTTTTTATGGATTTTACGTAGAATAACGTCGTGTAATTAGATTTGAAAAAAAAAATACTCGATATACCTATTAAAATAGTTTAATATATAATATATAATAATATTTTTTAAGTGAAAACCAATGTTGAAAATAGCCTTATGTTTTTTTTTCTTATTTTATAAGCTTTCCAACGAAACATGACTATATTATTTTGTTTAAACCAGGATGTGGAAAAAAATCTATATTTTGATTTAAATCATATTGTACCACAGACTGGAAAATGGAATATGTTTAATAAAAAAATATTTTTTTTATTAAATATTTAATTTTTTAAATAATTTCTAATCAACAGGTTATTTTTAAATGGTTTTTTTTAACAAAAATGAAACATATAATGTATCTTAATATAACGTAGATTAATTATTAATACGAAAAAATAATCAGCATAATTATTTAACACTTAAAAAGAAAAACCAATTTATCTGGTTCTAGTGTGCCCCGCTGATCCCTCAATTTGGAATGATTTAAATTAAATGAAGAATAATAACCCTACCTAAGAATTAGTTGCAGTTGTCACATGTGAATAATTTTTATTTCTTATGTGATAAAAATTCTTATTTCTACAAATGTATTAAAAGTAGGCTTTTTAATGTTTGTTTTTATGGATAAAATTGTCATTTTAAGACACCAGTGTTAAAAAAGACAGATCATTATTACTTTTAACAATGGAACAACAAATTTACATTTTTGACACATGTGTTAGATTTACTTTTAATAAAAATAAAAGTGGTTTCAATTTCAAAGTAACAAATTTATTTACTTTGCAATAATTAATATGAGTTTAAATATTACAATTAATTAATAATCTATTTTGGTCAATTTAGGTCTTGTTGCAAGCGTGTCGCATACTCGAGTGTCCCAAATCTCTATTGCCATTCTGGAATACCCGCCTCGCCTCCTCTGCCAGGCATTTCCTATGAATATGTCTTTTTAGAGACGCACACGATGTTGATATAAGGCGATTTGGTTTATTAATTGGTTACACATGTCAAAAAAATATTAGAAACACAAATTTAAATGAAAAAATAGTGTTTGTAGAAAAATAGTGCATGAATACGAGTTAGAAGTGATTTTATTTTGTTCGAAGGTATGGATCATTCCGCTTCGCGTCGTATTCCAAACTTCGTTCTCACAAAATAAAATGTCACTCTTAACACTTATATCATAAATAACTATTATTTTAGTATTATATTTATATTCTTCCTTGAATCAAAATGTTCACTTTTAATTTGATATTTCAAAATTTGAAAAATACGAAGTTTCAAAGATGATAATTAAAAAAAAAACATTGATTTTTATCAAAAAAATCAAGTTATTAAACTTTATTGGAATATTAATTAGGAGAATTTAAATTATCTGTTTGGATGTGTTTTAATATAATCAAGTATCATAACAAGTATTTATTCCTGCCTGTAACTTCTGAAATCAATATTTCCTAAATGAAACATTTAGCGTACACCACTATTTTATTTTTTTATTTTTAAATTTATATTTTAAATATGGCCGGATAATTTGAAAACACTTTTCATATATTCTATTATAAATTTTTGTCATAATAATGTTATCAAAAATTTTATTTAGCCAATTCTAAAGATCAAAGTTATTGGACAAAGCATATTGTATTTTGAGTGACTATTTTCGTCCATTGCCCAGTTCTTGAAATGGCATTCAAAGTTATGTTATGAAGTTTGTTCAAAATCTATGTTCATATTTTATTATTTTATGTAAAAAATAATTTCCTGCATACATATTCTACTGCTTGTCTGCATATATTTTCCGCATTCGTAACCAAAATACCTATTTTAAAAGTTTGGCAGGCTATACTCGTGTAATAAAACTTTATTTATTTACATATATATTTGCGGTATGTGAAAGCTAACCATTTGTGAATTGCAGGTGTTCTTCCACCATACGTAAAGAAAATATTTGTGCATTCTGAGAGTGGTTGAAATAATAACCAAGTATGGAGCAATTCAGTGACTCGTCTCCATTAAACAAGACATTTTATATGAGTTTGCGTGGAAGTGCGCAATAAATCTCTCGATATGGTGGAACCTTCACCATAAGTTATTGTACCTAGTTATTAGGAATGCAAGTGATCGCACAGCGCAGTATGTATCTTTATTCGTTGAGCTTCGGTAATCGGCATCTCGTCGCGGCCGTTATAATATCCTGGCACTCATTCTTGGAATTCCGATTCATGTTATGCGTGACGTCAGTACGCCGTCATTGCCAGTCACTGAGTCATGCGATTGGGAATAGCGCGACTGCACCAGCTGTTGACAGCCACTGGAGAGCATAACCTTGTGCATATTTTTGTTTTGTATTATAAACTCGTGCTAATCAATATAAATAAAAACAAGATTTGTGTCTGTGTAGCTGTAGCCGCTTGAAGTAACGTTCGTTCATTTTTAAATTTTGTTATGATAGGTCTTCACGTTTTCAGATATCTTTGTTCAAATACCACTTATAATAGCTAGTTCGTAAGCCGCAAAACTGCCAAAAATTTCATAGGATAGAATTTTTAATATTGCCATCCTAGTTGGCTTTACATCATTCAAAGAAGGTATTTAAATGAAGTAAAAAAAAACAATGAATAAATACTTATACACTAAGATGCTATAAGCTGGCCACTTATACATACATCTTAAATAAATGCATAGTACAGCCAGTGGCGGATCCAGAAAATCTCTCAGGGGGGGGGCGAACTACTTTTTTTTTAGTTAGTGGAAGTCATCCCTGCAAGGCATTAAAATGACCGAAAAATATGGGCTTAATGACCACATGCAACTAACTTCACGCCATGTGAATGACAATACGTTTTAAAATTTCGTAACAGATGTTGCTAGTCGCTAGAAATTCAACAATGACACCTGTTATGGCGCCAAAACTGAATTTTATTTAAATATTGTGGGAAAATTTCTCGACTGTAATGTGGATTAGGTTTTAACAATTACTCGAAAGTTCAGTCAAACAGCATTTATTCTTACTATAACAACGTTTCGGTGCACCATTGCACCTTCTTCAGGGTGTACAATGATTGCAATAACATCAATGCAAGGACTGATATTCAAGAACTTAACAGCGTATATTTTGGTGTATTGGAAAAGTTCAAAAAGGAAAAGACAAATTTTAGTCCAAACTGAGTTTCATTAATTTATTTACATTTTATTTAAATTCCTACAACTTGCTACATTATTATTGGTGTACAGACGACCAATAGAAGTCCGTTTCAATGAAGTCACCAGAATCCTTACACAGGATATTTCCGGCTATTTTCCGTATTATTCGGTTGTCGGTTTTTAGAGCAAATGGGTGTGTGTATACTCTTTGATTTTTTGGTACGATTTTTAATAGATTAAATAGATATTTTGTACGAATGTATTTTGTGTACATGAATTGTAACAATTTGTAAGAACTTACTGTAATTGTGATAATGTCCATGTTATTTTGTATGTATTAAATTCTTGTTGTATAATTGTTGTAGACCGTGAAGAAGGTGCAAGGTTGCACCGAAACGTTGGTAGTAAGAATAAATGCTGTTTGACTGAACTGACGAGTAATTATTAACATCTAATTTATTTAAATATCTATAAACTTTTTCTTGGTTCATGTTGAGTTTTTATACAACAAAACAAAATAATAATTCTTTATTTATTGATCTGACAAGGAAGACATATTAAAATTTTGAAGAAAAAATCTCTCAGGGGGGGGGCGATCGCCCCATCGCCCCCCCCCCCCTTGGATCCGCCACTGAGTACAGCAGTGATGGCCCGGTGAGTCGGTTAGGAAGGGTAAGCGGAGAATGCTATGCACAAGGTTTAGTTATATTTATTTGAAAAAAATGAAAATATGCATAATTTACATTTTCGCATTTTTAGTGCCCGAAGCATTTTTACCGGAAAAAACAAATACGTCACTAAAAATAGCTTAATAGGGCAATTGGTTTAATTTAATCGATTTTGTATTTCTTAAGTATTTGTTCCACATTTAATGATGACACGTAACATGATTGAATTTGAATATTCTTGTTTAAAGAAAAATGTGCCAAATGATCATTCTTTTCATTAATGTAGGTCTTACAGCCAGTGGCGTAGCCAGAAAAAAATTACAGGGGGGTTTTTAGGATAATAAATTTTAAATAAATATGAGGTTAAACAGGCTTAATAATAAAAATCAACAAAAACAATATTTTTATAAATATCATTTTTATTAGTAGGCATTGTTTTTTAAATCAATAGGTAAATAACAACAATGCTAAATTATGCAGTGAATTTCAAACCACTCACCTAAATATGTTTATACAAACCGCAGTATAAACACAAGAAAAGTTGTAGTAACACTAATAAATTAAATTAACGTAGGTATTCTACTTAAGAACAAGAACATAGCGCATGAGATTCACTGTTAGCTGTCGGTAAATTTTGGTAAAGCTCGGCATTTTCACGAGGACATGGCGCGAAAGGGCATCTGTAGGCTACAGACTGTAGCTAATAATTGCGTGTAAACAGATATCTGCGAAAATTAATATTCTTTTACAATGTTAGTAAGAGAGTTGGTGTGAGTTAGTTGAGACGGTTTGGGCATGTGGAGAGAATGGCGAGTGAATGGCTTGTTAAGCGTATATATCTTGGTGAAGTTGAGGGTTTTCGATTGCGTGGCCGAGAGAAAGTTTCCAAGTAAGTAAGAAGAGAAGAAGAGCATGGATGAATGCGATTATGACTGTGGCCGGGGCGAAAGAAGTGTGCTTAGACAGGAATGTGTGGTAAAGGATGATTGTTGCGTAACTATTATTGTGATCCGAATGCGGTATTTCGCTACCGAAAATCAGTCACTTTAATATGTTTAAGAGTAAGAATTTGTTGTATGATGTTGATGTTGTTATTATTGTTTTCGGATTTGTGCGAACCCAGTAAGGGGGACACGCGTGATTTTATGTATCTATGTATGTATGCAAAATTAATTAGTTTTTGCTTCAGATCATATTATATATGAACAACAAAGGAATATATTTTTAAATTAGTGTTAAAATCGGCCTGCCATGGTCTCACAGGTGGGGTTCTAACCCCTAAAACTCCCCCTATGGCTACGCCACTGCTTACAGCAGGCGGTGGTGCCACACTAGTCATGTACTTTCTGGAACTATGTTGTGCACTTTAGTATGCGCGCGCTAGGATAAAGTCCTCATAATTGGTGAATCCGGTATTAAAAGTGACAGATAGTTTAATTTACTTGAATTCTTCTTTAAAAAAGGCTTCTTGTAGTAAGTTCAGTATGACCTCTTCAATCCGAACATGCTCTAATCCGAACCTTCAGTAATCTGAACAGCGACAACTCGGAGCCATAATCCGAACATCAAAGTGATTCCTGCTACCTAAATGAGGGAATCACTTGGTTTCACGTTCTCTGTTACCTAAAAGAGGGAATCCCGTAGATTCATGTATTCTGCTACCTAAATGAGGGAATTCCTTGGTTTCATATTCTCTTATTCTGCTACCTAAATGAGGGAATCCCTTGATTTCATATTCTGTAAGAACTGCTCTGTTTACTGTTCATTAGACCTTTGTCTGAGTTAAGTTTGCACTGCAATTTAAAGCTAAAATGACTTTCAAAAGAAAACACGTTACTTTATCTATTAAAGAAAAGATCTAGAGCATTAAGAGTTTAGAGGCGGGTACCACAGTGACCAACGATTTGCGACATAAAAAAAAGACGAGTATTCTATCGTATGGTACCACAGCCAGTTCTTTCATCAATAAACGAAGAACGTTAAAAATAAGTGCATATTGCTTTTCAGCAAAGATCTAAAGGTAAAAAGATGATTGAGTATGTACATATGTATGATTTTTTAACACAAAATTGAATTATTTTAGGTGTACCCATATCGGGAGAATATGTGAAAGGGCACTATTCTTCGACAACTATCAATTACAGGAGAATAATTATCAAGTGATGAGGCTGCTGTTGAGCCATTTAAAAACGCGCTTCGAAATTAAATAGCAGAAATGCAGTTGAGTCCAGATCAGATTTACAATTCCGACGAAAGCGGACTTTTCTGGAAATTACTTCCTCAAAAAACACTTGCTCATCAAGCTGAAATATCAGCTCCAGGTAGAAAAATGAGCAAGGAACGAGTTACATTTATGCCCTGCTGTAATATCTCCGGCACACATAAAATGAGATTGTTTGTAGTGGGCAAATCTCAAAAGCCACGAGCTTTTGGAAATGAACCGCTGCCGGTAAGGTACCAAGGACAGAAAAGAACCTGGGTTACCAAAGAAATTTTCAAGAACTAGTTTTACACAGATTTTGTTCCAGCAGTGCGAAAAAAATGCAACAGCTGAATTTAGAAGCCAATGCACTTTTGATTTTAGACAATGCCCCAGGACACCCAGAAGACTTATGTTTTGAAGATAAAAATAATTATTGTAATGTTTTTGCCGCCAAATGTAATTCCTTTAGTGCAACCGATGGACCAAATGTGATTCAAGCGATCAAGTTAAATTACCGCAAGAGGCTTTTAAAAAAATTGTTGCTTCCGAAGGTGCAGATATTTCTGCAGAACTGAAGAAAGTTAATTTGAAAGATGTTGTTATTGGATTATCAAGAGGATGGTTGGACTGAAGACGATAATCTTCCACTATTACAGTGGAGGGACAGAATGGAGTTGGAGGGTATAGAAAGACAAATAAGCGAGGTTACTGCGCTAATAAACCAAGTTACTGAAGATGTTACACGACAAGAAGCTCTTGAGTAGGCTATCGGACATGAAGAATGTTGTGAATCTACAAATGATATGGTATTTTGGAACATATTCAGAATGAATCAAACTATGACTAAGAAGTAGAAATAATACCAGGACATATAAAGCACAAAGAGGCAGTCAGCAATTTTGAAACGTGTTTGAAGTGGGCTGAAGAAAATGATGAATTAGAACACCACATTCTAATTCTATTGGAAATGAGAAAAACGAGCCAAAAAGGTAGAAGAAGCAAACATTAAACAGAGCAAAATCACCGAATTTTTCACAGTTTCTTAGATTTACTATTGACTTTAGTATAGATTTATGTAATATGCCTATATTTACATTATTTTGTTATTCATATGTAGTAAGGACAGTTGTTTTTTTAATTTTATATTGTGAGAATGTGGAAATTCCTAGAGAATTAAGAAAATGGATATTTTCTGTCATTTGTTCGATAATCCGGATCAACCTGTGCAATTATTAGTTTAAAGAGGTCCAACTGTATATACCAAAGTGTAAGTAATCATTATAGTTTACCAAAAGATAAAAGAAGAAAAGAATAATAAAATTTAAATCCAAATACAAGACAAGTATTTGTTTGTGCACATCATTTTGAGAAAAAATAATTTTTAGTTATACAACTGGTAAAAATATAAGAATAATAACATTGTTTGATGTATATTTGTTCTTATAATTGTACTTTTAGGACAGAAACAATAAAAAAATTGTCACTGTCAGTGAATTCCTGAAGTTATTCAAAATTATCCGCGGCAACAGCACAGGCTAGCACCCATTATTGTTTGAGGGTAGCACTGATTTTCGAGAAAATCTACCGAAAAGCTTGAAACATATGTTTGGCAATATTTGAAACTTTTACTTTAATCTCCAACTTAGTTGTTTTAATTTATTATAGAATCCTATAAATTTGTATTTAAGAAATTTATTTTTAAATAATAATAATAAAAAAAACTATAATAATCTATAAAATAATGAAACGAAATCCAACATATAAATTTTCTATTAGGTACCTATTTATTAGTTATTTTTGTATTTTGATTTTTATTTGTAATATTTACTATTTTTTTTTTATAAAAAGCCTTGGTTTTTATAGAAAATTCGCCAGTAAGACCGAAAATTTCAAGATTCTCCATGTTTTTATACAAATATCAAATTGTATTAATGTTCCATATCTTTATCATTTACTTACTCATTTATTTACTTATTTAATCTGTCACAAATGTCAATGTAGAAACTGTGTCTGGTTTGAATTATTAGCTACCCTATTTAATAAAATTGATCATATTCGCTTATGTGACGTCAAGTCAAATGGTTATGATATTCAAATCAGTGATGATTTGTTGGAAAAAAACTGAATACCTGATACGGGCTATAGTTTTTGAGATCCTAATGCACACACACACACACATTCACATGATCTGGTGACATTTTAAACTTTTAACAATTTCTTGCTCGTACATCATTCTTAAACATTGAATCGAAACGCTTATACATTATATACGATACACGTGACAAATATTCTTATCTTAGATATGAATATCGGGTGTATAAAAGGTTTGAAAATAAAGCTTTTTTGGATAAATACGTGTGAAAGGAAAGGAGTCACAGTTTATGGATTGTCGTATCAAATGTAGAGTATAGAGTGCGTACGTCAGTCATGCTGTTCAGGCGAAGAATTAAAAGTGTTAAAACATTATAGAAATTGTACATTTTGTAAATTTATGTAGTATTTATACTATATACATGGTTATGTACCGGGTGGTGGTGGTAAGGGGTGAATATAGGGATTTAACATGGGATTATAGTTTTATACAATTTCCTGTAATTGCTACGAATTACAGATATTTTGAAATTTCTTTTTAAAATTGTGAAGAAAATAGAAACATAATAAAAATTACAAAAATAGTTTCGAATGCAACTTTTAATTTTACAATTTTTATCGTCAAATGAACAGGAGAGTAGGAAAATGTTTTAAATTTAATTTTAATCCCTATGTTCATCTCTAACCGTCACCACCTGCTATAAAATAATTAATAATAAATTAGAACAAAAATTTACTAAGAGTACACATCTTTTAATTCAGTTCTATAATTAAAACACTAATAATGTACTATTTATAAAATTGAATGTGGAAAAATAGTCTAATGACTTTTTATATATATAAATTACAAACTTTAACAGACTTACATATTTAAATTTAAAAAAATATTTTCTCGTTTTTAAATTTGCATTTAAACTTATCTATTCTTTTAACACTAGTGTTAAAAGTAAGAATGGTCTATCACTTTTTAACACTGGTGTGATAAAATGACATTTTTAATTCTAAAAACAAACATTTTATAGAAAATAGTTAATGTGTATTAAGGTTGTAAAAAATAACTTTTAAGCCGAGGTGCACATAACATTTTTTAGGCACACAAAGTTATAAATTAATATTTAAATATATATTTCAAATCTGATTGACTATTTTCTTTTGTAGAGTGTCATGCTGTCATCTTGACAACTCACAAAACAATTTGCTTACTGTCAAAATATTTTGCAACCTAAAAATGGAAATAAAATAACTACAATAATGAATTTGTTGAGCAAGGAAATAAGCGATAGCGACTAGCGACAACGATTTTTTCATTACTCCCGCTCAAAATTTATAAAGCTGCATGTAATACAACACCAAATTTATTTGCTATTTAAACGAACGTTTGACAGTTCAGTTCATAAAGTAAATGCGGCCGTAAAGCAGTCTTTGATAGATGTTAAAATAAAAGTACTTTACTAAGTGGAAAATAAAAGTAAACGCAAACAAAACTGAGGCCCTATTATGTACTAGACGTCGACCTAAAAACGTTGAAAATATAAAAATAGGCAACAATATCATAAAATGGTCACATTCTGTTAAATATTTAGGAATGAAACTAGACCCAGGTTTAAGACACACACAACACATAAACCAAAGCTGCCAAAAAGCAACAGGAGTAATGTGTTCCCTATTTCCACTTTTAAATAGAAACTCAAAAATAACTACATCAATCAAAACCCATATCTATAAACTATTCATAAGACCAATTATAACATACGCGTGTCCCGTGTGGAGCAATACAAGTGAAACAAATTACAATAAACTACAAGTGATTCAAAATAAGTGTCTCAGAATAATAACTAACTCCCCTCGATGGACTAAAATTAGTAAACTACATAGGATTGCAAACATTGCCACTATAAAAGAACATATTAAGAAAATCACTGTTAAATTTTTTAATAAGTGCGAAACACATGATAATGAACTAATTAATGCAATAGGCAACTACACTATAAATACGTTGATTTACAAAAAATATAGACACAAAAGGACTAAACATCTACTGCTATAATAATATGTTGTTAAATGGGATTTGTTGCATATTAATATAAACTGAAGCTAGTGAGTTTTTTTTTGTCTTTTTTTCTCATAATAAGAACTTAGGTAATAAAGGTTAAAGCTCAGATAAATAATAAACATCCTTATATTGTAAAGAGTTATCAACTCGAAACATTATATGCAAAAATGAAAGAATGTAAGATTATATGTATATTATATTGTTGACAATAAAACTTTTATATATAAAATAAAAGTTATACCTACTTTACGTTTACCAAAGGATACGTAATACAACTATTTTTGTAACAGTTGCCTAAAAATTATATTTCTAATATTTTATTACTAGGTACTAAATTTTCATAGAAAATCCTTCTGAAAAAGTAGATACGCAACCCGGCTTACCTGAATGTGATGTGAGTGTACCTAGAAAATTAACATTTGTTCAATTTTTATTAAATACAGATAATATACAACTTCATATTTCCTGTACAAATACTATATATTTATGGACAACTACAAGGATATTTTGTTTACAGATGGTATATGAGGAACAATGAATAAAATTTTCAATCTTTCAAATTTCGCTGAGGGTACCTTTCAATTTAAAATTTTAATTCACGTTGTAAAAGCCATAAAAAATGTTAAAATATTAATAGAATTAACACAATGGAAGTTTGAGAAAAACTATGAAGTAACGTATTGTATCTTAAATATTAAAATTCCCACGATTTAAATTTTTAAGGTTTCTTTTAGACATCATGGACATGTTTAAGAAATTCCGATCAGGCCGAATCGTGACTTAATCTATACATACTTATATTTCTAATAGAAATCAAACAGTGAAGAGCAAATATTTTATATTTTTTATTAATAATACATAATACGTATTTAAAATATTGTAAGCCTATTTATAAACATGTTAAAGTACATAACTAGAATACATTTGCTAATTTTACGTTACTTACTTGCTTGTTATGGTAAATATACATTGAATTTTATTTATTTTTATTCAAATACATATAACAGAAGATTTTAAAATAACAATTTAATATATGCTATTTTCTTCACAATGGTGTCGTTACTCATTGCAAGATGCGCTGCATATACCGGGTGAATACTTGAAACCCGAACATAGCTGGTTAACGCGCACTGAAAAAAGATAGGTTGCTTCTAGTAACGAAAAAGGTACTCTAATATCGTGACAGCTAAAATATTTCCTACGAAAATGAAATATTATTTCTATTGATTTTTGACTGTTTCAGAAACAAACATTTCTAATTAATTAGTAAAACTATTTACTAGTGTTACTGAAATAATTTCTGATATAACTGACTATAAATCGCTATTTCAGTGAATTTTTTTTACTGAAATAAATATCACAAATTCTAATTCAAGTAAACCGTATTCTTAAAATAACAAATACATTTACTATTCTAGTGAATTAAATTCAAATTATTAGGATTTAGTATATTAGTAACAGCAAAAATTTTGATTTAGTTCCATGATGTATACCTACGGGATAAGATATAAATAAAAGCATATTGAATAAAGAATATATTTTTTTATTAAAAAAATCTAGTTACATCCATTTTGATGGTACACATCTGAGTAAAATAACACTAATCAGTAACAGTAATAATAAATGATAAACAATCCTTCAGAGTATTTTATTACTTCTTCTTCAACATCCATTTCTCTTGAAAGGTTCTGTCCTCCCCATATTACATTGTTACCACCCTAAATCTATGACAAGTTGCTTACGATGTCATAGATTTAGGGTGTAATCTTTACTCTTACAGAAAATTTATTCGCTGTCATAAAAAAATATTAGTAAATGTAATATT
This sequence comes from Harpalus rufipes, assembly GCA_951394225.1. NCBI lineage: Eukaryota > Metazoa > Arthropoda > Insecta > Coleoptera > Carabidae > Harpalus > Harpalus rufipes. The sequence continues at coordinate 66,913,060 of OX596274.1, forward strand.
AATTTTTCTAAACCAAATATATATATATATATATATATATATATATATATATATATATATATATATATAAATAAAATGTTTTGTTAAATTTTTATTCTAAAACAGGGAATTTAATTTTTAAAATAGTAATAAATGTTTGTAATGTAATAATGTGGATAATATTATCTTCTAACTTAGAAAATTATTCGTTAGAAATAAAAATTTGTTCTCTGAGAAATCTACATAAAATGAGGTAAAGAAAAAAATTCTACTTGAGTAATTTTATTATCTGATTTTAATAAAAAAGTATTAGGGAGTAATTTTTAACTATAAATGTGACCTTAGTTTTTCCATTTAAATCGACAACAATGTTTGTGGCATCAATAGAAAGATAAAAAAATCAGTATTAAATAAAGTCAAATACATGTAAATTTGTAATATTTTAGACCCATAAATTAATTATTAAATTTATTCAATTTCTTATTAATATCGATAGCCATGGTGACATTTGAACAAAATAACAAACAAATGTTTGACATTTTATTTGTAAGAATTTGTTATAATATTTAGCTTGTACAATTTTTGTTATTCAATATTTTATTAATTTATTTTATTTCAAGCCATTTCTAATCTGTTACAAAATATTTAAAAAAAATCATAGCTAATTGACCAATGAAATGTCAAAAAATTATTTATTTTGTTCAAATGCTATCATGCGTATGGTATTAATAAGAAATTGAATAAATTTAATAATTTATGGATCTAAAATATTACAAATTTGCATGTATTTGGTGTCATTTGATGCAGAATTTATCTTTCTATTAATACCTTAAACATTGTTGTCAGTTGACACGACGAGCAACAGTCTGCGAAAAACGATTTTCCCGCAGGGCATCGAACTCGCCAAAAACTGAGTTCGGTTGAGGTTCAGGGTAATTTGTTTTTTGAGAGATGGATTCGGGTGCCGTTCTGGTTCAAACATTCATAAAATTTGCGGTTTTGTTCCGGGTTCAGGTATTGGGTTCGGTTCGACCTAATGAAAATTGAATTAATGTTTTTTATATAACAATCTTTATATAAAAATAATTTAAAATGCGAGCAGGGATTTACGCAAGACAAGAAACGAACACAATTTTCATGTAAAGTTAACACAGGCAGCAAAGCAGACGCCAAATGCATCAATTATCGGCTGTATTACGATTACGCTCATGTTTCGAACTGAAAATGAACCTAAACCGGAGTTGAACCCTGAACCCGAATTTTAATATCCGGTTCGGTTCCGACTGATTTAATTGAAAAATATATATGAGGTTCGGTTCTAGGTTTGGGTTCGCTAAAATCTTACGGTTTGGTTCCGGTTTTGGTTCGGTTCAGGTTCGGGTTCGATGCCCTGTTTTCCCGTGTTAACGGGCTATCTTCGGGTTTAAAGTATTCACTCGGTATATCTTTGACCTATAAGAACTTAAACTTACGTATGCTTGAGCACAATGCATTTCATTGTGGTGTCTATTTTCTACTAAAATAAGTAATCTACTACTCGCAATTCTATTAGTAACTGTCTATTAAAATAACCTATCTTTTGATATTCAATTAAGTTAAATGATGCATCTTAACATGAATTTGGAACAATAATATTATTTTATATGTACCAAGACCACACAGTAATTGCACTGGATGAGGTATGAATTTGAGGCTAGTTTGAAAACCCTCTGTATGTATTAGTATCAAGTAAAATTTAATTTCGGATGTGATGTACAGGGTGTCCAGGATAACGTGTCCAACATGAGGATTTCGAGAACTATAAGACAAAAGTTGCTCCATTAATAGACCATGTTAGTGGTGTACTGTTTATCTGGAAAAAATGCATAGGTCATTAGATGTAGACAAAATTTAGCAGTTTTTTATTTTTTGGTAAATATTTACAAATATGAAATAATAATGGATTTTCGTTTGTGTTTTTTTAGAACCCTTTTTTATGCCCTTTCGATTCTTTCGAATGGCGATGTTTAATTTTATTACTAGATTTTTAGTTCTGATGCCAAAGTTATAATTTTTATACGAACGTCATGTTAAGTTACACCATTGAAAAGAATTTTTTTTTGTTTTCAAAAATGTATAATTTAACCAGAAATATCTGTTAATTAGATAATTACTTATCGGTATCACGTCACATAATCCGAGACAAAGTACTGGCTACATATGTACGTATTATGATCATGTGGTATTTACAATCTCCCTGACCGTCAAATCTATAGATTAGTAATCTAAATTTGAGTGATACGTGTAAGGCAAAAGATTGTTATTGGTCCAAGGCCAGTCCGGGTACGAGCGCGAGCGTTATCGTGGGAGAACGTCCGGTAAGCCGCGATGAAATTACGAGCAGTTTGTCTTGCACCTGCGGTGGGTCTTTCCTAGGTCCGGTTTTTGTTGTTTTGACTGCCTGTGCCTGTGACTGCGGTGCGTTGTCTAATACCGACTTTTTTCTGCACTAGGTGCCGTACAGTTTCACTTCGTTTCTCTTTCTGGTTTCTCTTTTGATATTTGCCGAAATGTTTGCTTCTATCAAATTGGGCGCAAGCCTTTTAAATGCTTTACCCCTTTCGAAGTGGTTTGGTTACTGAAACCAATGGATATTGGTTTTAATATATTCATTGGTTGGCGGTTGAATTGAATTTTATTTGATTTTATTTTTAATGTTTCTTACGTAACTAAAAATTGAAAATTCTTATGAATAAACAGATTTCATGGTCCATGAATTCAAATATGTGGATTTAAAACAGAAAATTTGATAGTTTTATTATTTTTATACTATTTCTATTCTATTTAATTTTATAGGTTACAAAATGAGAAAAAATTAATACCTAGTTATTGAAGTGTTAGATTTAAAAAAAATCTGTGTAGTGATATAGGTGTAGAATTGAAATATTTGCACCTTTTTTTTAAAAAACCAAATTTTTGACAGTTATACGATACGCATTTCTCATTTCTTTGTAAGTTTGTTTCAATTCCATATTCCATGGCTACCGTTGCAAATGAGCAATATTTATGTAATTTGTTTACAAAGGAGTGATTCATAATTTAAATATTTACTTTAAATTTTGTCTTTAAATAGAAATAAAGAAATAATAATAATTTGTTCTTAGGTATGGTATATATATTTTATATAAACATAGTACCTAACAATTATATGAATGGTATTTCACAGTAAAAAAGTGACAGTACGATGTTTTAAAGCAGAGAAATGAAAGTGATTTTATATAACAATTATACTGACATCAAGAATGAATTTCTCTTGCTTCTTTTCATGAGATTTCTAGTAAAATAATTTAATTTCCTTCTGTACTAACCGGTAGAGTCGAACAAATATAGTTTTATTATATGTAGAAATATTAAATCACCGTAAAGATATGTTCAAAAATTTAATAAATTCATTGTACTTAATTGGGTATTTAGCTTTTGTATGTTTGAAACAATTATTGCTTTTCCGATTTTTGTTTTCACAAAAAAATATTTATTTCGTACATTTATGGATGTGTTTTTTAGTGTTAAATTATTATTCCATTATTTTGTTTTTTTAAATAACTATTTATGTTAGTACCTCAAAATTGTTATTTTTATTATTTGAATAAAACAACCCGTTCGTTCTACTAAAATATCTACACTTTCATTTTTCTACAAATTTCATGGTGTACAAATAAATAAGAATAAATTTGTAAGGTATATCGAGTGTAATATACAGGTTGTTTAAAAAATATTGTAAAAATATTAAGGGCATATAGTACTGATCAAAATGAGTAAAAAAGCTTAATCAACATATGTCCAATTATCAATAGTTTCCGAAATATAAGGCAGTGAAAAATGAGTTTTTACGTGGTTTACCTCTGCTATCTCGAAAACTATAAGAGTTACGACTTCGATTAAATGAGACTTTTTGTTTGCCTTTCAGAGGCCATCTTAGATGTGCTTTTGTTAAAAAAAAAAAAAAAATGTACTAAGTTAAATGCTGTGGCGACTTTGGTCAATATTTAATTTTCAAATAACTTGTAACTATTAGAAATTGAGAAAAATGTTACATACAAATCACTCATATCATACTCCATTGGGTTAGCATAAATCCGAAAAGAATAATAACATTAACAATAAGAGCTCAGGTGACTCACTGCATTCTTTTAACAATACCCCTATACTAACCGTACATCATCTACAGCAAATATTCCTCACTCCTTACATATTAAAGTGGCCGATTTTCGGTAGCGAAATACCGCATCCGGACCACAATAACAGTATCTCTTCGCCACACATTCCTGTCTAAACACACTTCATTCGCCTCGTCCACATTCATCATCGCATTCATATATAACAGCTTAGCTGACTCACTCCGCTCTCTTAACAATATTCTTACTTACCGTACAATTGCATACTCATACAGCAAATATTCGTCACTCCTTACATATTAAAGTGACCGATTTTCAGTAGCGAATTATCGCATCAAGATCATAATAATAGTTATTCATGCAAAAATCATCCTGCGCCACACATTCCTGTCCAAGCACACTTCTCTCCCTTGGGGCCCGATTCTTGAATTTTACGCATACGTAAGTGGGAGAGATGCGTATGCGAACTGCATATTGGTATTCTTGAATCGAAATCGTGTGGTCGTACGCGATAATTCCGTGTGTAATTACATCGCATGGGTATGAACTTGAAAGTATCATTCGCACACGAAACTGTGTCTGCCACATTGTCACTGTTACTTAAGTTTGGTGTATTAGTACTTTAATCAGGGCATATAATTAAATTATGTTTTTAAACAATTCCGGGTACGTTTCATGATCTTATATAATGACGCCAATTATAAATCTAGGGTCTCCATGCACTTTGAGTATCATTATTATAACATCCGACAAATGTGTGCTCCTGCATTGGATGCAATGGATTGTTAAAATATAATTTTAGGTGCCTTTTAACGAGTTCTGAAATACAAACCTGAAATGGTTTGCAAAATTATTAACGCATGTTAATGTTACATAGCACTTGAATATTAATATTGCCATATTGTGTACGTGCATACTATAACTATAGAAAAATAATACCTACTTAAAATAATATACGTATAATAAATTTTGAATATTGAAAAAACAATACTTATGATTTACGACAGATTCGCTGACAGCTTTGTTGACAGTGAGAGTTAAAAAACAATCAAATGATGAAACATTCACGTAATACAAATGTTTCGTTTTGATTGGCTGCAACATACTATACGTTCTTTTGCTTTCGAGAATCGTATATGTAGGTTTCGATCAAGTTTCGTTTGGTATTCAAGAATACCACTCACGCGTACAATACTGTTTGTGTACGAAACAAACCAAACGAATTTTGTCGTGTGCGGAAAATTCCGCATGATTTCAAGAATCTACTTTCTTTCGACTCGGAAATTTTCTCTCCCTTAGCACACTACAATACAACCATTCATTTACACACTGGATAGCCACGCAATCCAACACACTTAACTTCCCCAATATATACCAGTGTTCCATTTAAATGTACCATTACGAATAACTCGAGATATATGCATCGAATCAAAAAATGTTCCGAATCAGAAGTTTGTTGGTTCGGAAGGGGACATCCGATTCTGCCAAAATCCTCCGACCCCGTCGACCCCAGGGGGTGGGGAAGGGGGGCAACTTTGTAATCTTAAATGGGAACTCTCATTTTATATTGCAGATTCGGATATATTGTCAAAAATTAAGTAGGGCTTACCAGTGGCATAATTATATTTTTTTAAATGGAATCCATATCTGATTTTAGTCTTAAGGATTAGAATTAATTAAAATTTTTGAAGTATGTAATACAAATACGAAACACAATAGCATTTACATTATTAAAAAGAAAAAAATAACGTTTTTTGAGACCAAAATCAGATAGGGGTTCCATTTAAAAAATATGAGAGTGTTATAATTTAACCGATATCGTTTCTTTTATAGTTCTCTAATCGTAATGGTGGCAGTTCTAAATACGAAACACTGTGCATAAATTTAGAGCGGGGTTTCCACATTTTTTTATATTTTCATCTGAAAAAAAAAATCGGTACAAAAATTCTTATTAACAAGCGAATTATGGTCCCCCTAAGTTTGAAAAAAATAGATGTGACGTCACGAATGTAAGTTTCCATATCAACCTGCTTTCTTCATGGTCCTAAATGTTCAAGTATATCAATGCTACTTCTAAATTATATTTATAAAAATAAATGAATATTATATAACACTGTATAAGTCTACATACTTTATAATTATAAGTGTATTTAAATTATTAAGTTTAATGCAAGAAATTTATATTTCAATAAAAACTGTTTGAGAATTGCAGTGTTGGAGTGATGGTTATTCCTCCGTTATTTAAAATTCTACTTCCATTTGTAGTACCATTGCTGAATAAGCGAATAGGTTGACTAGGTTTCAGCCTAGGGTACATAGATTTTAGGGGGCGCCCAATTTAACATTATTAGCAATGTGGGGCATATTTATAAGAACTTAAGTAGCCTAGGGCACACGAAGACCTTAATTTGGCCGTGGGTAGTACGGACCTCCTCCTAACACGTTCTTCGTTATACATTTTTTATAGGCGGTCTATCTGTCGCTAATCAAAATTCGATAGCGTGCGTACCTCGATGCCACTGAGTCTACCGGAAACTCTACCGACGCCGCTGGTCGAACGTTTCTAGAACGGCCGCCGTGCTGATCGATGACATAATCGTCGCGAGAACCGGGGAAGTAAACAAACAAGTCTCGACCTGTGTCTTACGGTTGGCTGATCCCTTTGTATTCGATGTTATCATCGTATAGAATAGTGGAGAACATTTTAGTAAAACGACGCCGGACTATATAAACCCCGTCAGGGAAGCTAGCCGGGCATTCTGATATTTACACGCATCGTGAAATGAATGGTTGGTGATATAAATAAATAGTGTACGAGTTGTGAACAAAAATAAAAATAATTATATATATTCATATAGTGAAATAAGCATTGTTTAAATAAATAATCTTAGTGTTTAAGAATTTAATAATATTCCTAATTTTAAATTAGTGTTTATAATTGTTTAATCATAGTGTTAGTTATTTTTATTATCTTTATCTTAATTATTTATCATTTAATAAACTTTTATTTTAAATAATAATATTTCTCTGATTTTTACACTACACCCAAATAAATAAACGTTACAATACATTCGTATTCGTAACGCAGTATTTCAATTATATCATTTTATTTCTTTATTAATATAAATTATTAAGTATATACTTTCACTTTTTTTACTAATTTCTTTTAATTAGATTGAGCTGAAATAGCCCATTATTGTACTACACTTTTTAGTATTTTTATTAATTTAATTAATAAATGTTAACACCTAATCTTTACCACAGTCGAGAAATTGTTCACATCTAATTAATAATATTTAAATATTAAAAAAAAATGTTACTAAATAAAAATTGAGGAAACCCACATCTAGTTGACACATAATCTATTCATGGCAACCCTGTTACCCTGACATCCGGAGCGGGCCGCCCCCCACTTAGTCCGCCACTGGCTATACTGCTGACACGAGTCCGTTATAAGGAGAATAGAATAATATGAAATCGATATGTGATTTACACTGGATGCCAGTTAAGTGATGTGAAAAGTAAAATTAAAACGAAAACATCTTACACGTGTCAAATAACACAGAATTTGTCGTATGAAATACCTAGTGTTAGTTTATTTTCAATAATCTAAATAAGGTTGTAATTTCACATAATACATGTATATTTGTTTTATTATTTATACGATAACATTTGATAAATATTTCATGATAAACATTCATTATTATACATATTAACCATTCAATTTTATTAATAATATTTATAAAAATGGCAAATGTTTTGTCGAACATTTTCAATGTAGTGCATATGTTATGACTGTATGGAAACAATGTGCATATTTGTCGCGTTATTTCAATGATAATGGTTTCCAATTAAAAGTGATTGAATTAGCTTTTACTTTATCGATTATTTTGCGTTGTCGAAGAATTTTAATTTTTATTATTATATCCGGAGTGGGACGAAAACTGAAAAATAAATAGTACATTATTTAACAAACATGTAATGTAGATGCAGCCTTCAGTATTACACGTGGCTGAAGCTTAGAATACGAGCCGCTGTAGTCGAATAGTATATTTTACGAGTATTTACAACAATCAATTTCACAGATTATAAATATATGATACATATATTGTAATACAATAGTTGTAGGCAAACGTATTTTTTGATTGGTTTCACATTGCAAGTTCAATTATAATTACTTACATGAGCTAGTCCGACAAAAGAGTGATTCTGGACGATTTAGAGATATGCAAAACTAATTATATAAAATAGTATATTGGTACTGCACCGAAAAAAAATAGCAATTTTGTCACTGAATATTTTTAATGGTATAAAATTAACTAATTTCTTATAATTAATTTAATGTTTAAATATTTTAGCTATTAATTTACAAATCACCATAACCACGTTTCAGTTTGGTCTTCTTCAAGGTCTTGTTTTCCAGTGAGGACAGATAGTAAGTGAAATAATGAAAATAAAAAAATAGTAGAGGGCAGGTTATAGGATAAATATTAATGCAGTTTAGTTTACCAGAATAGGTAAGATATTTAACCTTTACATTCTTTGATCAACATTTCGGCCTAAATAGAGCTAACCTTCTAAAGCTCGGTTGCAGAATCAAAACAAACAAATGCAACGCGATTTTTTGACACCAGTGATTTAAGTGTCATAATAACAAGGAAACTGATTCGAGTTTGTTCATTTTGAAGGTGCGTTAATTAAACAAAGCGTCGATGAACGTTTCTGCAACCGAGTATAAGTCAAAAATTACGTAATTATGTAGTTGCAATAATGATGGTAATACAGACATTGATTTGTTGATGGGTTTCCTGGATGCAGTTTTACTAAATATGTGTACCTAACACTTATATATCTCTAAATATAACAATAACTTCACCCAGGGTCGTAGCGAGGGGTACGCCAGGGCAGGCGCAGCCTGCCCTGTGAAATTTTGCGCCTGCCCTGGACATACGACCCTGAGTATAGTCTTTATTAAGCCACAAGGGACGGGCTTTGAAAATAATTGAAAATACTGCCAGCTTATGAGACATATTCTCATAGAAATACTTCCGAGACCGTGGGTCGAGTGTTGTTTTACGGGAATACGTCAAATCATATAACCATGAAGGCAAAATGGAGTATGTGGCCAAATTTTGATTTTTACATATATGATACTAGACAAAAAATAAAATATCTGTATTTTTTATATCATTTAAGTATTTGTAATTTACGAGAAAGTAATTATTAAAATTTTAGAGAACGGATAGTTAAAACCAGCTGTCGGCAGCCATCACCTACCACAAAATAATCGCTACGCTGATTTATAACTATCTTTTTTCCTCCCGGCCTATCGGTCTTCTTCCACGATTCCACGTCACATATACGAGGGTCGTTCAATAAGTCCTTAGAAAAAGATAGAAAAAGAAATTATTTTGGGTTATTTTTTTTTTATTTATCAACATAATCTTCTTTTAGCTCTATACACTTTTCTACACGTTTCTCTAACTTTTTTAAGCCGTCCAAAAAATAGGATTTCGGAAGATCTTCAAAATAAGCATCTGTTTGAGCGATGACCTCCTCGTTCGATGTAAACCGTTGTCCACCGAGCCATTTTTTTAAGTTTGGAAGTAAAAAAAAAACACTAAGAGCCAAATCTGGTGAATACGGTCTATGTTGTAGTAATTCCAATTTTAGTTCCATAATTTTGGCCATCGAAACATCGCAGGTGCGCACCCGTGCATTGTCTTGATGAAAGAGAATTTTTTTCTTTTTCAAATGAGGACGTTTTTTCTTGATTTCTTCGCTTAACTTATGTAATAATGACGCATAATATTCTCCAGTTATTGTTTTTCCTTTTTCCAAGTAATCGATGAAGATTCCGCGTGCATCCCAAAAAACCGTGGCCATAATCTTGCCTGCCGATTTGACCGTCTTCGCCTTTTTCGGAGCTCGTTCGCTTTCAAAAACCCACTGTTTAGACTGTTCCTTGGTTTCTAGCGTGTAGTGGTGTATCCATGTTTCGTCTACTGTTACGTATCGACGCAAAAACTCATTAGGATTGCGATGAAAAAGCGCTAAAACAGCCTCAGAATCGACCAAATGATTGCGTTTATTCTCCACCGATAACAAACGCGGCACCCATCTCGCCGAGATTTTTTTCACACCCATTTTTCGTGCAAAATTGAAAACACTGGACCTTGCGATATGCCTGTGGCTTCAACTATATCGCGCACTTTGATTCGTCGATCACTCAAAATCATCGTGGATTTTATCCATCATTTCAGGAGTAGTGACTTCCACAGGACGTCCCGAACGATGTTCATCTTTTGTGGACATACGGCCACGTTTAAACTCATTTACCCAATTGTAAATAGTTTCAAATACAGGAACAGATGTACCATAAACTTCATCCAACTCAGCTTTGATCTTTTTCGGTGTTAAGCCTTTTAAATACAAGTGTTTAATCACCGCTCGAAACTCACTTTTTTCCGTTTTTTTAAATAAGCAAAAGTTTGTTGCTTCAATCGACAATAAAAGTGAAACCACGTGATGGATATAACTAAAACTTAGACAATTGTCGGGTGAGTGATGATGTTTAGTAAAAACAAAACGTTATCTATACTACGAGTGTCAACTTTTAGATTTTCTAAGGACTTATTGAACGACCCTCGTACCTTCTCCAAAACATTAAATTTTAAATTGCTAATAACAATATTATTACAAACTACTGTGTATGTTTAGTGTTTTACCATCCGTCACCTTTAGGTAAGGAAGGTATTGTCTTTGGTCAAAAGCATAAGCACGTTTTAGGGTCCTTAGAGTACGATTTTACTATTTTTACTACGATCATCAAAGACGATCACTCCAACACTGCACTTCTAAAAATTATATTTTTTTCGTATTGTTCTTCTTTACACCTATATAAAGAGCTGATTAGATTTTGGTTATAATTGGTAAACCGGAAATACCTTTAATTCAAGTTATTAAAAAAATTAAAAAGAAACGTAATTAAATATCATTTTTCGGTATTTTACGGTATTATTCATATTAAAGATTATATTATTCTCTATACGATTTGATAACATGTTTTTATTCATATTCAATAGATATAGAGTTAAAAAAAATATAAAAGTTATTAAATTTCATACATCTTGAGCTATGGTTATATAACCATGGAAACTGCTAATATATTCAAATAATTCTGACACATGTTAGTGACAATGAGAAGAAAATTAATGTGGCAGAGAGATCAGAATGTTGAGATCAATATTGGGGAAGACACGGAAACATAGGATAAAGAATGAGAGGATAAGAAAAATGACTCGTGTGATAGTTCTAGAATGATACAAGAGATAAGATTACATTGGTTTGGACATGTCATAAGGAGAGATGATTAATATATTGGAAAAAGAATGAACAGCTTATTATTGGTAGTAAAAGGTAGAAGAAACTGAGGAAGACCAAAGAGAAGATGGAAGGACTGTATAGCAGAAGACTTGAGAGAAAAGAACCTGAATGAGAACGACAAGCAAAATAGAAATCAGTGGAAGAAGAAAATCAAGAATAGCTGTGTTAACCTTCCATCATCCGAAGAAATTATTATAGTTAACAAGTTTATGCAAATCCAGAAAAGCGAATATCCAAATTTGACTTTTTTTAACGAAATTTTTAAGCAACGAGTATCTCATTAGATGTTTTTTTCATTCTGTTCATTTGTTGTTTTATTAGATAGTATTTTCATGTAGCAAGAAAATGTTCTTTTTAAAATACATTATTATTATTTAATAAATTAGTTAAATTTCAGCCTACCCTAAAATTTTGTGTGTGTGTTCGTATGTGCGTGTGTGTGTGTGTGTGTGTGTGTGTGTGTGTATATGTGTATGTGTGTATGTGTGTATGTGTGTATGTGTGTGTGTGTGTATGTGACCGGCTTTCATGCACGATATCTCCAATATTAGAATTCCAAAAATTACAATTCTTGCATATTCCTCTTCCTTACAACCATATGCTGACTTGATTAGATTTTGGTTATAATTGGTCAACCGGAAGTACCCTCATTTGAAAATTTTATTAGTTTTTCTTGAAAAACTCAGTTAAATGTTATTATAACTTAAAGAATATATTATTCTCTATACGATTTGATTGCATTTTATATTTCATATTCAACAGATATAGAGTTAAAGAAGAATAAAGATAATAAATTTGATATAAATTTCATAATTCAGCCAGCTATGCTAACTTAACCATGGAAACTGCTAATATATTCAGGTAATTCAAATTGACAGATGTCAGTATCTATAAAACGTAAATTAATGAAAGAATAAGGGAAATAACTCTAATGTTTCTAGAATGATGGAATTTGTACATAATATACAGAATTGACGAAAGATATTGTGCTGGCTACATCAGATTTTAATGATCTGGATCTCTTAATGTTTACGAAACTGGTATTATTTTATATTGACATATTCCTTTAATAATTTAATACTTATTTTAGTTCGTTTTCACTACCTGATTGTCAGATTCGTGGACAGCATATCTTCTAGGATGAGAGTGAAGATAAGTTTGATTGTAGACAATTCCGTTTCACGAAAATATGTTCATATAAAATGTGGCTAACTAATGAAGAATTCTTTAAAAAAATATATTATAGTCTATTCAGAACTTTTAGGTTATGACTTTGACTTTCTAGTGGATTGTGGATTGACCGCATCCTAACAGGGGTAGCAGTACGTGCTACTCAGCCGAAATATTCTTGTACGTTAGTGTACACTTTTTCTTTAATTGACGCATTATTATGATAATGAGAATTTTCTTAAATTACAGATTAAAGAATATGATTCTAATGCAAAACTTTGGAAATTCACTTCTAATATCTTATCTTTGGATTCGTATTACCTGTTTATATTGATGGTACTCATAACGTGTTCAAGTGTAATATCAAATTTGGCATGTGCAATTTTTAAATTGCAAACATTAAAAGTGTATAAAGGAATATATACAAAAATTCAAATGCAATCCTAATATTTTTGACCTTTTTGCTCTTATGAATTACATTTCATCTTAATAACAGCTACCTACTGCGAGGGTAATTATGGCCATAATCTTAGAGTGTTAGTTAGAGTATACCATCTACTGTATACCCAAGTCTTCCTTAAGAAAAGGTTGAGAATATCATAATAGATTATTGTAAAACATGACAAAACTACATATAAACTAGTTTTAAATATTCAGTGACACAAAATGAAAATAAAATAGATTAATTCTAAGTTTTATTCTTACACACAAACTGACGAACAGAGCAATATAGAATTACCAACCGTTCTCAAATTACAATATAGAAAAATAAATAATACATACATCTACTCATCTTTGTAGGTAATAAATTCCTTGTGGAATTCCTGGCAGCACACATACAAAACAAGAAAATTAAAAAAAATACTTTACAAATATCTACAACATATGAATAATTAAGTAAATTTTCCAAAGCAGGTATTTGTAAAATATATATATATATATATATATATATATATATAGAACATAAAGGGACCTGCCGATTATAATAAACTCGAAGATAATGAATGTTAAATAATGATTAATCTATTTCAAATATAATGTGATATCATTCTTAGTTTATTCGCATATATCTGTAATTGTACTTGAAAATGTTTACCAAGCGTACGGACTCCCAAATCTGCAGTGAAAAGTGTACCACAGGGGTTATTTCGTGCTATTTAAAAATTATTTCAAGTTTGGCGTCAGTAGGAATCGAACCCTTGCCGCACAAAACAATTACCTAACGCCCATAGTTACGCGACCCCATTTAAAATTATTATTATTATTATGTTGTTAAATATGTTTTATATCAAGTGTAAATAAACTATTGTTGATTATTTTGCTATTTTTATTTCTTTGAATTGTACCGCTGTAACACATTAGGCAACTAAGGTATTCTCTAGGGGCTGCAAAAATGAATGGATATCATCGGAGAGACAAAACATATCCATTAAATTAGTTGTAATTTTGATAGAATTATACAGTGACATTTAACTTGTCATTTAGGTATCATGCACGGGTATCATGTTAGTTTCAGAATGTTATGTGGTATAGCACATTATGGAGGCTCTACATGTTAGGTTAGAATCATGGCCTACTGATCGCCGACATTAATGAGCTAGTTTACACCCATCGTTTAGGCCGCGTCCTATACCCTATATTCGACGTATACCTTATAGGACGTCATGCTGTAAACACTTAGTAGTCGACCTGACCTAGCTTAGGTCAGGTCTCTTTTTCATGTGACCTGACCCAGTTTAGGCCACGTTTTAAACTGCGTGTAAACGCCTTAGTGACCTAAAGTGTTTGATAAAAACTCTGTAGGTGGCGGTTGATCCGTATTGTGATTTTGTTGACATCATATTTTGTAGGTTGTGTAAGTTAAATTAATTGAATTATTACGGAAAAAACTCATGTTCCGAAGCTGAATCTCCTGATCCTTGTGAAGTTCACAATGATGCAAACGAAAAAAGTCAATAAGAGCACGTATTTCACTAGTGACAGCGTAAACATACCAATAAAAAGAAATTAAAGATTGAATGATATTTGGTGATGCTGACATAACCTAAAATACTTTTATCAATCTGGGATATGAAACTGCAGTTTAAAAAAATTAAGTGCGATTGTATTTCAACAGATGGCATTGACTCGAGGACTATATTACACCTATAATAGACCTAAACTTATCATTAGTCCCCATGGTGTAAACGATTTGTAGAAGACCTATTATAGGACAAGGTATAAGCCAGGTCGCATGAATAGGATTGGGTGTAAACTAGCTCAATATGTCAACAAAAATTAATGAGTTGTCACACCTCTATTTATATGTTTATAGAGCATAGATTAAGGAAAATATATAGTAGAAGATTGGGTATCTCCCCTATAAACTGTGATAACAAGTTTTAGTGCCGTCTATGAAAAGGTTAGAGAACTAAACTTGACAGCCGAGAAAGTGGCGGGAAATATGAATTCATTTTGAATTATTCGAATCTTTAAATTTTATTTCTTGATAATGTAATTAATAAAAAATCTATCGAAAATAGATAATTTATTAAAGACATTATCAAGAAATGTGAAATATATCTTGAACTATAAAAAAAAATTACAGTACTTAATATGTTAATGTCTTTATTTTAAAATATATACATTACATTATTTAAATCAAATAATAAATAAATAACTACAAATCTCAAACTACACGGCGACAACTATTAAAATTTAAGAACATACTACTCAATCAATCAATAATTTGAATTATTATTATTACAAGAGATAATATTATTTCAAAAAAGGGATGTTACTTTAAATGTCTGCCAGAAATGCACTGCTTCATTGACCTCGTTATCGATGTTCGTCCACTTTTTAACAAATCTACCCTCTTCTATACTAATTTTTTCTTAAAACTGACACCATACTATTTCAACATTCTTTGATGAATCTTATGAAGCTTCACGTCCTTTCGCCTAATAATGTAATATTTTGCTGCTCTTCTACGGTGTAAATATCTAACAGCACCACCATGATGTAAATTCTCCTGGTCCACTTACATAAACCATTTCTTCTATTGGGCACTGTCAACTTCTGCAAGAATGTGTCTTCATTATGCAGGAGTTACAAATATTTCATGTGATTTTTTTCTGAAATATTATTAATTCGTTGTTGTATTTTATATCACCCCCGTATAATAATGCTAGTATGAAAACTAATATACTTACCGAGAATATATTGAATGATAAAGTAATATATTGCAATAAAGATACAAATTCACAAATAACAGTTTTAAATGTCAAATAATTTCGAACGATGTAATAGAGAATTGTGGGAAATTTACAGCAGTTCTCAAACATATGTTACCTTTTTATAGTATTTTGACATTAAAGTTTGAGAATCCCTGTAAAATCTGTACTACTAAAGCCATCTATGAAAGGGTCAGGAAGTATTTCCAAACGCTACTAGATTGAAAACTTGTTATCACGTTTCTGTATGCAGTTTCACCCCCCTACCCCTGAGTACGTGCATGTCACGTTGACGTCCACGCCAAACCAGTTTAATTTTCAGGTCTTGCATATTTTTAAAGATAAAAATATTTATTATTGACTAAGTTTGGTTTCACGAATTTAAATTATTTATTTAATGCATGTAAAAACGGTCAGCTCTCAAGCGTCATGAACTATTTTCTTACGTGAATGAAGTATAATAATTTTGTGACCGTGTCAAATAGATTATAATGAAAACGGTTCAGAAGTTCGAAACCACAAAACAATAACGTTCAAAAATTACTAATTGTAAGATATCTGTGTGAACTACAATTTATGTAATATATTCGTGATATAATTTTACTGGATATACATAATCTTTTAAAAGAGACTTTCTGTATGTATGAGATTTATATAAAATATATAAAAATGACGGAAGGTCATGTGCTGGCCACATCAGATTTTTTATATTATTGTATCATAGAGAGTGCTCCTCAGACTATATCTTATAGGTTCTCACAGGTTTAAACCCGAGCAGAACACCAATCAATTATTTGGCTATTATTATTTTATTGATAATTGTAATACATATTTTAAAAATTCTTTCAGCGATAATGCTTTATTGCATATTTAGCTTAAAATGTAACGAACGAATTAGAACATTTTTTTCATAATAAATCTTCCAATTCAAATTTGATTATACAGAGAATAGAGTAGATATTTCACATACATAAATCGAATTTTACAATTTTGATTATATTAAAACCTAAATGCACTTAATTTGTATTACAAATTGTGTTTGTGATATTTTAAATTACAGTTTTGAAACTGTCTTTGTAATAGCGCCACAAATAACGTTACTATGATGAAACGTCGCTAGATAGCAAAGTAACCATTTTTAATCCAATTACAGTGATATTCTAATTGAAATACCTTCAGACTCAAATAGGTAGAAACCGGTAGAAACAGTAGTGATGGTAGAGCCACTCAGCATAAAATATATCCCCCTCCCCTCGCCTCCTTTTTAAAGACAGAACGATTTATCTTCCTACTCCAAGATTATTTTGAATTGTAAAGTAAAGGTAATTTCAAATAGTTTTATTTACAGATGCATATTTAAAAAGCTGCAAAAGGCTTATTCCGCAATGAACTAATTGTATTCATTGTGTATGATGCGGAGCGAAGTCTTTCGTTCGTCGTAGTTTTGGCTTGGCGTTGGCAAAATACGATTAACAAGTGTACTTCGCACCAGATGAGCCAACAGGCGATTGGCTCCAAATGCACATTCAGAAAGAACACGATCTCCCCATTACTCTTCAGTCCCTTATCTAGCCGCGCAACACGGCGCGGCAGCTCACATTTAAGGAAATGCCGAACCATAAGTGTAAGTTGGCAACGTTAACAGCGTTGCGTTGGATAACGAATGCATTGCATTTTTTTTTTACTTATTAAACTTACGCAAGCATTGCTTAACATTTAAAATGACGAAAAAGCGTCTTTAGAATTAATTCAAAATTCTTGCCGAGGTTGAAACTACAAGCAATGTCATTGCTCCTTGGCTCTATATAACGAGCCGCACCTGGTGTAGAAATGGTTAGATCCATCTATTTTACAAGCATAAGCGTTAATACTCGATTGCCATATAGCGGTATTACCCTCTATTGCGTATGATTCTGTATTGTATTATTATGACGCCCCATAGTTCATGTTAGTTATTAATACTAAACAAATATAACTAACTTCTATAATTTAAATTCCCTTAGGTTTTGACTCTACAGTCCGGCCCTGGCGATGACTATTTTTTGGGTTTACACTGCTCGTTCCACTTTTAATTAATCAAATTTAATTTCTCATAGTTTTCCAGTAGTTTTATTAGAATGTTGCGTTTTATATTTAACACACAATATGTGTATTTTCAAACGAATTCCGAAACACCCACTCGCATTCACGAGGAAGTCATAGCTTCATAACGTTTACAAATGAAAAGAATTATTTTAACACTGCCAGTATTTCATTAAAGTAAATTTCCGTAACAATTAAAAGTAATTCTAAGGTCTTTACGTAAATCGTCGCTATCCACCTTACCGCTTAATTACTGTCAACACTCGGTGCTGGTGTTCGTCTAATAGAGCCTCTAAAACGTTAAAGAATGTCGTTATTCCAGTAGAGCTAAATTCCGCTATCTAAAAAAAAAGAATTTATCATTAACACATCAACTAATTAGATTTTCATACATGAATGAAGAAATACGTTTTCATACTTATCACAAATTGATATCTATTTAAACTCTAAAGTATTATTCACAATCAAAAAATAGTAACAACGGTAGAAGTTAAGGTAAGATTTAACGTTAATGGTAGAGGTAAAAATTTGACCCTATGTTTTTAATAGTAACCATTCATAGCAAAAATTAACTGTGGACTAGCGGCATCGGCAACGTAGCGGTGGTGGTGCATGTTTGCAAACTCCAAACTTTTACCGCTGCTTCGCCACTAATTCTACCATGAATGACAGAAAGAGAAAAATGTTTATGTTGTGTTTTTATAAATATTATTATTTCAATATTTTTCTTTAACATTCAATGACTTGCAAGTAACAATTGACAGCTTGACTGAGTTATTGTAACTAACTTTATAATTTTACACTAGAATGAATAAAATATCCCTATTTTTTACCATGTAATAACTTTTCTATTCTGAACGCAGAGTGGTAGTAAACATTAATTTTATTATTTTGTTACCATAGCCATTCTACAGTTACCATTAATTTAATTAATTGCTATTTATTCTTCTTATTCAATCTTCTTATTCAAATCTGACTTTTATGTATAAGACCTATGAATTATTCATAATATTTTACTGTAATATAGAATGTGTTTTCCATACAGTTACAAATGTATTAAACGTAAGTACACTTTTTTCAGTCTACATTTTCTAATGGACAATTTTAATCTCATATATTATACCGGTGTCTACATTTTTGTGGATCATACGAATTACAACGGTAAAATTTTCATATTACTGTAAATTCTGCCGTATTGTTTACATGCATTTCGTTTGTAAAAGAGAGGCAAAAGAAAAGTAATAAATTTTAGCTATTTACAGAGTTTTAATAATTATTGAATTCATTAATTTATTTATCAGTAAGCATGGATACATTTACCTGCAGAAAAAAATTAAATGGAATAATATTAACAATTAAATATAAATTGACAAACTTTTATCTTTTTAATGTAAGGCTCCAGTTCAGAGTGCATGATAAATGTTTGAAAGGTTGAAAAATATATGTAATAGCACACTGTTGTTTATAAAGTTTTTTATTTATAAAATCTTTTCAATTATCAATTTCGGCTATGGATGGCCATCCTCAGATAGAAAGCGTCAAGAAAATTTTTAGAATAAAGTTAACATTGTTAAATTTAGTTGGAAAATTAATGAAATTTAACAATGTTAATTTTATTCTAAAAAATTTCTTGACGCTTTCAATCTGAGGATGGCCATCCATAGCCGAAATCGATAACTGAAAATATTTTATAAATAAAAAACTTTATAAACAACAGTATGCTATTACATATATTTTTCAACCTTTCAAACTTTTATCTGTCAAAGTCAAACAGTACGGCTATTTGAAGAGTCTGTTTTGTGTTGCATGGCACACTATTATACGAGGGTCATTCAATAAGTAAAGAGACAAATGGCTATAGCTCAAAAACGGTTTATTTCAATCTTTCAAAATTAAGGCTATTTTTCAACATAATCACCCCCCACAGTTATGCACTTGTCCCATCTTTCTTGCAGCTTCCTAATTCCCTTGACGAAGAATTCTTTCGATTTACCCCGAAGCCACTTTTGCACCGCTTCCTTAACTTCCTCATTGTTAGCAAATCTTTTTCCACGTAGGGCGTCTTTGAGTGGTCCAAACAGGTAAAAATCAGATGGGGCGAGGTCGGGACTGTAGGCAGGATGAGGAAAGACCTCCCAACCCAATTCTTGAAGCTTATCACGGGTCAGCTGGGCTGTATGAGGGCGGGCGTTACCGTGCTGGAGAATGACTCCTTTTGACAAGAGTCCACGGCGTTTGCTCCTGATAGCTGGTCTAACTTTGTGTTCTAGCATCTCAGAGTAGTATTGGCTATTCTTCTGTTATCACGAATAAGTCCGTCAATCCTCGATTCCAACGAGGGACCAGAAACTTCCACTGGACGTCCACATCGGGGTTCATCACGTACACTTGTTCGGCCGATCAACCCACTTGTAAAAATTCGCACGGTTCATATAACTTTTACCGTACTGTATTAACATTCTAGAAAAAATTTCACTTGGTTTTACACCTTCTGCGACTAAAAATCTAATGACTGAGCGCTGCTCTTCTAAGGTGCAATCTTCTAGTGGACTTGCCATGGTGAACTGAACATTTTGAGGTTATGTTGACATAAAATGATGAAACAGCTGATCAGAGCATATCCCAAGGTTGCCAACTAACACCCCTGAAAAGATTGTACACATTCATTGAATAGTTTTAAAATTATAGAATTTGTCTCTTTACTTATTGAATGACCCTCGTATCAATAAATTCTGGCTCATTTGATGCAGTATTTAATTCTGAACATTTCTAGGAATTTACGCTTTAGTTCTAAAATTAATAGGGCATAATTTACCGCTATATGAAAATTTTACCATTTTACCATTGTATTTCATATGGTCCATAAAAAAAGTAGAAACCTGGTATAATATTTCTTTACGTAAATTTCTAGAATGTATATTCCAGGAATAATATCGGCTTACACTTTTGAGTTGACATACCAGGAACTTCAATATTGATACAAATAATTATCTGTTTTGTGGTGTAAACTATAATAAGTGTAATTATCAAGGTTGCTTTGACGCCAAGAATCTGATTTTCTCGGTACGCGACAGCTGGGCGACGGACAACTGGGCGAGTCACACTGGGCGATGGTCAACTGAACGATGGATAACTGGACACCCCGACATCTGGGAGATATAAACTTGAAAATTTTGCACGTTCAGCAGACATAAAATTTGTTGAATTTTTTGGCAACGGGAAAAATACATAGTTAAAAGTGACGCTCAGATTTTTCTAAACAAACATTCACGTAACCTAACGCACAATTGTGTAAAGTCCGTTTCCCCGACTTAATCCCCACGTTATCAATCCGTAACCATATGATTCAAATCGCTAGGGGATAAATATATTGAAATATGATCCAAAACTTCTCAAATTTGGTTTTTAAAACTCGTATATAATTGAAAATAATATAGGATGTCCAGGATAACTTGTTCAACATGGGGATATCGAGAACTACAAGAGATACGAGGTCGGTTAAATTAGACCAAAGTTGCCACATTGGGGGGCCATTTTAGGGGTGTTTCGTTTTTTCGGAAAAGATGCATAGGCCACTACATATGGACAAAAATGTAATTTTTTCCATTGTCGTTTTTTGCTTGTAACATTTTTAAGTTAATTTAAACTAAATTTTAACTTGCACTTTTTATAGGCACTTTTGTACGAGGAATTCATAGGCGTCCTCAGATTTTTTTTTTATCTCTTACCATTTTCGAGAAACTTATATAAACTTTCAATTTTCATATGAAACTCAGAATAGGTTTTGATACTATTGAATAGGCATTTTTTTTTCTCTTTTCAACGATGTGAAACACTTGTACTTTAATTTTTAAATTATGTAAGAAATTACAAAATTAATGATATTTCACAACTTTTTCCTGTATTCCTCGTACAAAAGTGCCTGTAGAAAGTGCAAGTTAAAATTTAGTTTGAAGTTACAAGTAACAAACTAAAATAGAAAAAAATATATTTTTGCCCACATATCTAGTAACCTATGCATTTTCCCGAACAAACAAAACACCACTGAAGTAGCCCCCCATGTTGAACAAGTTATCCTGGACACTCTGTATTATTTCCAAACACATACGAGTTTCAGTTACCAAATTTGAGAAGTTTTGGATCATATTTCAATATTATATTTTTTCAAAACAGTCTATTCAGAGCTCCAGGTAAAGTACTACTTCCGGTTTATGAATTTTCGCAAATATCTAATATGTCGTTCTTATTAATATAAAAGCCTTAAATACTAAATTTGAAAAGTTTTGGGTTATATTTTAATATAGTTTTTCATTAAAAATCATGGGCTTCAAGCTTCAAGTAAAGTAACACTTCCGGTATAACATATATAGTCAAAATCTAATATGAGTTTTAAATGCCAAATTTGAGAAGTTTTGGATTATATCAATAAATTTTGCACGAAAATCTGTTCAGAGCATTAAGTAAAGTATCACTTCCGGTTTATCAATTTTAGCCAAAATATGGTATGTTTTTCTCATTGATACAAAAGTTTTAACACACGCACGCACGCATACACACACACATCACTGTAAAAATAGTAAAAATATGAAGTTTGAAGTATGAATAAAATGAATGAAAAAATGAAGTGTACTCGTATGTAATTTTATTGTATATTGTTCAGAGATAGTATTTTTCGAGATAAATGCATTTAGCGTTACCTAGGCAACAAACCAATGAAACAAAATTTCACACTCTCTTGATTTTATATTCAAACGTCCGCCATTTTATTTTTTCACCCATTGTAATGCAAATTTTGTGTAATTTTCTAAAATATAAAATCATATATGTACTCGTAATATGTTCTATTTTAAATTTAAAAGTTGGTATCACTACTCCGGAATCGGAAGTAATAAAACGCTTTTTGATACATCTTATTGTCCATGTTGTGTATAGTATTTGAAGATAATTACTATCTCCATTAAAACAGAGAAGTTTTCTGGTTCATTCTCGTGTAATTATTTTATATATAGAATTTTTTGTTTCAATTAGTATTTTATTTGTTACTCATTTGTAAGCTTCATTTATTGATACCACCTACTACCTTTGAAAATTAATCTTACTAGTTACTAACTTGTAAAATTGACTGCTAACTTAATTGTTAACATTTTAAGTTCGTAATTAATTACGTTAGTAACTTTGTTGATATGTGTGAATTGTGTTTTGTTTCTGTCATCTTATACTAAAAATAAGTGTCAATTGTAACTGACAAATTTTGGTTATAATTTTAAATTTAATTAAAAGTGAGTAAAAATACTGTACAGTACGCGCCAGGTAACTCTTTTACTCCCTCAATGGGGATGTCAGGTTTACTTACGCGGCTCGCCAGTCATTTTCTCCTTTCAGCAGTAAAAACCGTTTTATCTGGCTTGTAATGTAAAATACTATTTCAATATGACAAAAATTAAATTAAGTTCAGTATAATTATTATTCAAACATTACATAATATTTTTTTAAAATATTAATAATTAGAGTATGTGAAGTACATTTAATCCACTGGCACTAAGAATGTATATTTCATGTGCAATACATTTTGTAAAAATAGTATGTTACATCCGAGGTGGGAAATGTTTCATTGCAGCCGAGGCCTTGTGTATATTACCGAGATGCGAAACCTCGAGATGAGATACTGCCATCGTTGTACATACTAACAGAAATAAGTACATTAAATTTAACCAGTTATAGAACTCGTCGAGTTCAACAATATTTCTTAATAACTTTTTCTTGTAAACCTTCTAGATATTGAATTAAAATTCTTCAAAGTTTGGTCACAAGTTTCATTACACGTCTATGGTATAATAAAATAACTGCCTGTCTGATCACTAGAGCGCGTTGCACAATCCCAAAATTCTGCGCGTGCGTATGGTGTGCGTTTTCGAACAGCTGTTTCTAGTTTGTTTCCGTTGTGACTTGTAACTGTGACTGGATACAATGAAAGAATGATTACAAACTGATAAATAGATTGATAGATACATCAGAATATGAAACTATACACAAATTGGGAAAGATAAGATAGAATAGAATATCCCGACTAAGGTAACAAAAAAAAAAAAAATCATACGTCAAATTTTTATGTTACAACAGGTTACACAATCCAAAAATGTTAGGATATTTATCGGATGCAGTCAACCAGGAACAATTGTACAATTGACGGAACAGGAAAACGCATAAAGATGATGAAAAGTGATGCAGACTTAAATGAAATCACAATATTTTCATTAATGATATTAGCAACATTTTCGAAAACTCCAATTTTATCATGTATGCTGACGATCTTAAGGTATACAGTAAAATAACTTGCATCTCAGATTGTATTGCTCTTCAAGCTGATCTTGGCAGGTTAAATAACTATCTAATAACTAATGATTTGTCTGTTAACCATAGTAAGTGCTCTTGCATTTCTTTTTCTCGAAATAGAAACAATTTCGAATTTCAATACAAAATTAGTGGAATTGTTATCAGTCGTGTATCTCAAGTAAAAGATCTTGGAATCATATTAGATAATAAACTTATATACGATATTCACATTGACATTGTTGTAAAGAAAGCATATAAAATGCTTGGATTTATACTACGGGTTGGGGCGCATTTCAAGAACTACAACACTCTCGTTCATCTCTATTACTCACTTGTACGGTCGCAATTAGAATTTGCTGTTGTATGTTGGTCCCCTCATTACCAAATTTATATTAACAGAATTGAAGGTATTCAACGTAAATTTATTTCAGCTTTAAATTGGAAATTCCCAAATAATGCTGTCTCTCTAGTTACTTTACAAAAACGTAGAGAAGTACTAGATATGACATTTTTATACAAAATTGTAAATAATTATATAGACAGTCCCATTCTTTTAAATAAAATGTCTTTGCGTGTACCTTCCTATTCCACTCGTTCTCTTGAAACGTTCTCTACCAAAAAATATAAAACCAACGCAGCTATGTTTTCTACTGTGAATCGATTAATGTGTACTTTTAATAATATGAGTGCTATTTATAATGTACCTGATATTTTTAACTGTTCGCTTTTTACGTTTAAATCTTTTCTAAAATATGTTTTTTCACGTTCCTTTTCTAATCGTTAGATTGTATTTTTTGAATTCTCCTTATGTTATTATATACTCTGTCTAGCTAGAAATTTCTATATGTCGTGTATATTGTTAATGTGCTGTACTATTATTGGGCCTTGGCCTGTTGTACAGCCTACTCTCAAAATAAATAAATAAATAAATAAAATATGTTCAAAATGGCCACCGTCATTGTCAATACAATACGGAACGGTCGTTGAAATGATGTAACTGTAGTTTAAATATCCTCTAAATTGGCATATGTGACACTATGTGTTGTAGTGCTATTCTTGGAGTACTAGACCCTGGTTGAGTCCACAACATCCTCTTCAATATTCTCTGTGATCTGGGCGAGTTCTAAAAAAAATAATTGAAATTTCGAAAAAAGTTATTAAGAAATATTGTTCTATCACTGGTTAAACTTAATGTACTTATTTCTGTTACACCCTGCATATATATATAAAGAGATATGTACAACTGTTTTTGTCAAAAATTTAGTCAAAATAGTGCCAAATAAAAATATTTAATTCTACTCATTACTCATGCAAAATTACTACTATTAGATTTTTTATAGTAAAATAATTACATCAAGTAAAGCACTCTTTTAAGTTAAGATTCCAAGTATTTATTTGTAGGTTCATAATATAATGAATATAAATTTTAACGGTAATCTAAGTTGTAAGTAACTGTTGTCAAAATGTCCAATGTCAGAATAAATTAAATTTCAAATGTTTATTGAAACTGCCAATGCGGTACATACCTTGATATTTTAATATTTCCTCCAATAATAATTTTGAAATAAAAGTAAATTAATGCGAAATAGGAAAAATAGTATGAAAAACTCAATGTCCATTTGTAATACTCGTACTTTCCGTAATTCGCCTACAGCTCGATTACGCAAACTGTACTCGTATTACAATAGGATCATTGAAATACTAGTCTTTCAATTTACTAATATTTACAATCATCCTCTTTTTAAAGCAATAATTTTCAAAATAAATCACGTTTAATTTTAAAATGATACAATCTTTTTAGTTTTAGTTCTGTTTATTGTTATAAAACTAAAAAGGTTGTATCGTTTTAACTGAATAATGAGTTCTGAAAGATTTTTTAATAACGTTTAATTTTATTAATATTTTTGACAGCTCTATTAAAATTTGTTTTTTAGTCTTCTTTATTATAGGGATGTATGACAATGTTGATAGGCAACATTTCCAACCAGGGATTTGTTAACAACTGAATAGAGCATGTTAATTTTCGCAAGTTTGACAGTTTTTAGGTTATTCTTGTTTTGTTCATCGAAATTTAATTATGTTAATTAGTTAATTGTCAAATTTATGTTTCCTATATGTATTCGAATTTAGCAACGTACTTGTACTTATGTCACGTTTCACGATTAAATGTATTTAAACACAATTTTTGACGTGAATTTGACATTATGTGAATTTGAGGTTATGTGAATATCAAATTCACTTGACTAAATGGGAATTACCTTATTCACACTTCCTGTTTCTCTCTTAATCTGGCCGGGTACATAAGAAATACATCGGTGGTGGAAGCGTGATCGGTCATTTCCCATCTAAAAGATGTTGTCATTGCAGTTAGGTGATATATTTCTCAACCTCTAAAAAGTTTGGAATCGGCATATTGATATGATTGTGAATAATATTTATTTACATATCAAATGCGGGAACGATTGGTTCCCGGATGAGTGTTTCGCAAGCTTGCGTCGCCATATAACGATTCCGGGACCAAGTTCACACACGCGGTTTGTACAATATTTTTTTTTACCAAAACCATAAAACTTAATAATTAGTAATTTTTGTACAAATAATTTTATTTATTAAAACTTTATCAGATATATACTGTTTGTAGCTAATTTCAGAGTAATATGTCAAATTTAAATTTCAATTATTTTTATGTAATATAATGTTAATCATGGTATGCAAATAACTATTTATTACTTATTTTACTTGTAGTATGTAGCAAATTAAAACTTAATTATCTTGTTAAATTTCTTATTGTTTTATTACAATTTACATCAAGTTGTTGGTTATGTGCAAGGTTATGTGTTACCGACTTCCCGCGTACTCTGTCTTGCCGACTTCCGCCGAGCAAAAATTGTTGCCAACATAGTGAACCAAATGCACTAAATTCATTATTTTAAAATTAAATTTCATTCAATATTCCACCATTTTCTCTTATTATTATTATTAAGCTAGAGAGTGTTTAAGAAACTATATTATTATAAATTTAGTTCTTTAAGAAATGCTTTAGAAATAGGAGAGTGTTTTACCAAATTTTCCCGGTTACTTATCTGATTGAGAACTGGGATATTGACGTTACGGACGTTGCTTAGATGACGCGAAACAACACATTTCAATGCATGAGTACAAAAAAATTGTTTCATGTTTCGTGATCATCAAAAAAATTAAATGGCAGATACCATTGCCATTTAATTTTTTTTTTCGTGAAGTATTGAAACATATTGTATAGGTATTGGAATAATTTTAGATTCAGACTCCTCGTAATAAAATTCTTGTTTGCTATCGATAATACAGACAATGGAGGTAAATTACTAGAAATCCCGATTAAAAAACCAGTTCGATTAAATGACTTTTTTCGTTTCTAATTAGGATTTCACGTGAATATTTGTGCAGTACCGCCTACGTTGAACGCAGATTGAAATCCATTCTCTTCATTGAGAACGGATTAGTGAGGTTATTTCAGGCATTTCCGGCGCAGGCGGCAGGCAGTTGACGCTGCGCTGTATTGGCTCTTGCTTTCACCGCCCACAGACCAACACTTGCGTTTACGTGGAACAATTATTATACTGATCCCGAACGTCTTGTTTCAAATTGATATTTTCAAGATAAAAATAATTGATCGTAGATTCGCTATACCAGGAATCAACGAATATTAATTTGTAATTAGTGTTGTAGGGAATTTGTTTACTGCCCCACTGCATATTATTATTGGATGCTCTTTTGCTATAAATGCGTAATTGTAAACATTGATATGTTTCAGTGAATATACCTACATAGTATACTAGTAGGTAGTTCATTTTATTTAAGAAGATTCAGTTTAGTTCTTTATATACAGCCAAACGATTTGAAACATTTGAGTTTAAATTAAAACGGAACATAAATATTTGTTAATAATTTTATAAAATAGTGTTCTATATGATTTTCATTGTAAATAATTCAAACTGTCAGATAGCAATTTTTGTTTTTCATACATAGTCTACTGAAAAATAACTATAAAATAGTACATTATTTTATTAGGAGTAGAAAGTGGTCTTTTTGTAATGAACCCAGCTATTGCGGCCAAGGCGCTAGCCGAGATCAGGCAATCTAGGTAAAAAATAAAAAGGACGTTCTACTCCGAATGACATATACCATTTTCTCTTCAAGAGTTTCAAAGAAAACTTTGGGGATTTTTATTTTGATATATTTTTGGAATTGTTGTAGAGTTTATAATTTCAGCTGGCTGTGTACACTACAAAACAAACGTTGCAACTGTCAAGTCAATTAACAATTTTCACTATGGTCTGTATTGCTGTGGCGACTGCTGCCGCCAGCGATGAACTAAGAAGCTAAAAAAATTTTACTAGTACAATAATGAACAACATTATTGTACTAGTGAGATAATGAATATCTTCTATAGTATGTGTACAGTAGCATAATATGAATAATACGCTTGAAGAAAAATAAAATTTATTTGAATATCAATTCAATATTTTTGTTACGTAAGAATATAAAACGATTACATGGTTGAATTGAGAAAAAAATACCGTATGAGATGGGCTTAAAAATAAATACCATCCTATTTAAAAAAATATAACTTTGTGTTGTAACGTGAGAACCACTGCTTTACAAAAGTATTTTCTTCTCTAATCGGATGGCCCTTTGATCTTCTATAAGATAAGATTGCCATATAGTATTTTATTGTATCTTTAATAATATAGAAATTATTTGAGGTAGCTGTTACCTTTCTGTAGATATATACCAAGCATAATGATTTTTTTTAAGTATGACACAACTTGTTTGTATGTACACATGTTCATTCCACATTGACATATTTGCGTCATTTAAATAGTCTTTGAGATATCGCCGAAACAAGAATTCAGTGTTCAGACAAACTGTAGATCGGAGAAAATTAAGTTTCAAGCTGTGATAAAATTTCTCACAAAACAAGGAAAATCCTTTTCAGATTATTTTTGAATAAATGCTAGCAATTTACGGGGACTATTAATCTATGAAAATTATAATAAACAAGAAAGAGAATCTATTGAATAGATTTCCGTTTAGGATGGCACGTTAGAAATTATTAAAAAGTTGAAAATCTTACAGTATGGAAAATGCTCGGCTAAAAAAAGGAACTTGTAAAAATGGTTGAACTTTTCGAATATCCTTCATCAACATCTAGGGATGTCAAAAGTGAGTGCCGAGAATGGTCACGCCGCTTTAAATGCGACAGCATATTGAATGTTTTCGACTGTTTTTGAACTTATGCGGAGACAACAAAGTTGAAGTTTTGATCCTATTGCCAGTATAGATAAAACTTGAGTTCATTATTATGAATCAGAGTTGAAGTAGGAGTTCATGAAGTGACACGAAAAGGACACTGCACTCATTAAGTTAAAGTCTAGCAAGGATAATAATGGATCAAAGGCTTGATCATACGTGTGCGACTTTTGCACAACAATGCACTAACGCATAACAGTAATGTTACATTGGTTGCTCTTCACGATCAGGGCTCCCAAACTTGGAACCATTCGTCGAGCAATCCAAACTGGCCCCATCGGAATATTATTTATTTATTACTAAACGGTTTCAGGGGAAGAAATTTAAGGAGGATGAATAAGTGTAAGCTGTAATTTTCGACTATTTCAAATCAATAAACAATTATTTTTTTCAAGGGTATAAAGAACTAAAAACTGTTTTAAGATTATGATTAAGCAGTACGAGTATCGTGGTCATATGTGACATGTATCGAGCAGTTAAACAAATAAGGTAGTTTACACATTATGCAGAACACGTTCGCTGCGGATGACATTGATGAACGTCATATGGCCGGTTGCGCCAACATAACTTAAATATTAAATCAGGCTTATTTCATCAAAATGAAATGTCAAATGAATTTATATTGCAGTCAAAATTTCGATTTACATTTTTTTGTCTTTAAACGTAGTTTAAAATTTAAGCTTGTCGGTAAAACTGGGCATTAATCTAACTATGTTTCGGTACTTATGATGTTTTCAGACGTCAAATAATGTCAAGCTGGACTAAGCAAAGCAATATTCTGCGAGTCCTGTGTGAGTATGCACGTTTTTGTTGTGAGAAAGCACTGGCAATAGCATTTTTGGTTGTCTTTTTAGCACCAGTGCGATTTAAAATGATGGCTGCATCTCTTCCATTTTATTTTTTTGATGTTATTTTTGTATACGCTTTGAATTTATAGATTTATTAATAAGTAATAATGCTTGTTTTCCTAAGAATATTTTTTTATTTATTGGAGTTCCTTTATGTTGTTTGTTTTGTTTTTATATCAAAATTTATGTTTAATTAAATTTGTATTATATATTTTTGGTTTTTATTATTAAAATATGTTTAGTTATATTATTTTCCTTTATCTGAGTTCAAAATTAAATTAATATCTCATGATGGTCATAGACGTCATGAGCACTGGGGCGTAATATTTAAGGTACGCTTGATGTCTAAAGACGTTATTGTTTTTTAGACCTAATTCCAACCACAAAAAAATACTTCTTACTACAAAAATAATCCAGCTCCCAGGTGCGGTAAGCCAATTTTTTTCAGCAGCGAATGTAGCATTCAGAAGAAATAATGAAGTATTGCGACCAGTGGCGGTGTCAGGGTGTGAATGTAGGTGGGCACAATAAAAAAAAAAAATTTGACAGGGTGGGCATCCATTTTTTTAAATAATAAAGATACTTATACCGAGCGTCAGAGCTGCGCAGTAATTAATTACTTTGTAAAAAAAGTAATTGAACTCAATTACTTTTGAACATTTGAAAAATAATTGAAAAAGTAATTGGTTTTTCAAATATTAATTACTATTTAAACAAAGAAGTGAGGGAATCCCCGGGAACGGGCGTAGCATAGTTTATCTGCATTGTAGGTGTAACGACAGGTTGCCATGCGCGTTGAGACGTACCACGTACTTTAAACTTTTATCTAAGTTATAATTTTTTTTTAATTCTAACAGTAATAATATACTTTTGAAGGAATTTGCAATGTCCTCATATGGGGTTTCATATAAATCACTATAAAGTATTTTATGATGTAGGTGTGTGGCAAATAGGATCAGTAGTTAATTTTTTTTTAATATATTTTTTTTATTAGGACGTTTCGATGCTGGTCCAGCATCATCTTCAGCTTCCTATACTATAATTATAAATTTAAAAAAATTGAAAAACAATAATTTTGACAATATAAAACATTATAAAACTATTTTTTTCATCTACGATTGATGCGTCAAGGACAGGTTGTGTTGTTTTGATGCTGGACCAGCATAATTTTTTTTTAAATTATTTAAAAAAAAATTACATACTGGTCATTTGCCACACACCTACATCCCGAATTTTTGTTGGATCGCTACTACACAACATATAAAGTATTTTAAATAATCATATAGGCATATGTACACTTCTGTACAATACAATTAAGCACAAGTTTTGCGACTATTTTGTCTCCAATTTTAGTTGTATATTTCTTGTTTATTTTAATTGCTTAGTATCAGTTTCAATGAATGACAGACACCATACTTGATCGCTATAAAATTGGTAAATAAATAGAAAAACTTACTTAGCACTTACCGTTCCTTAATTCTAAAGACGGGGTCTTTACTGATGTTCATCAGTCGAGCGATTTGTCTTATGGAGAAATCATCTTCTATTCTAATTATAATTCTAATCTTAGAATTACTGTCTAAATGACGCGGCATTTTGTCATTAATAAGAAAAATGGCAAATTTACATATTTTCGTTGCTAGGCATCTTATCATGTCCACTTAAAACTATAAAATATTTTGTGTTCTTAATTTTATTGCACAGAAGTGTACATGCAGGGTGAGTCTGAGAAGATGCCCCCCTCCTATCTTTTAACTTTTT
Source organism: Harpalus rufipes (assembly GCA_951394225.1). NCBI lineage: Eukaryota > Metazoa > Arthropoda > Insecta > Coleoptera > Carabidae > Harpalus > Harpalus rufipes. The sequence goes on from OX596274.1 coordinate 66,945,280, forward strand.
TGTTATAAGTAATAGAAATCTACTTATGTAGATATTTCAGGTTTACAAGATACGATTATCAATTTTTATTTTTTAAAGAGGAACCTGTAATTATTGTACTAAAATATAAACTGTCATTTTTTCTCTTTTCAGCAATGTAAAAGTTCGTACAGGGTGAAAATCAAAAAGTGCGTCATGGGCGTTTGACATCGGAAATCAGTTTTTCTTTGCGCAAACATTACCTAATTATTTTATGCATAAACAAACACTTCAAATAAAAGTTATAGAGATTTAAATTCTGCATCTAAATCATGTGAAACGAATATTTTCGCTCTTAGTATTAAACGTAAAAATTAATTATAAAATTATAGTTTTTATGAGCTTTTAGTCGAGGCAGCCATGGATTTATGACAAAAAATAAACAAATGCGTTGTTTTTAACTGTCCAAATAACTGTCAATTAGAATTAAAACAGTTTACCTTTTTGGGTTTTGTGATAATTTACTACTGTAATCCAAATTTAGTTCTAATTGACAGTTATAACGCAATTGTTTATTTTTTGTCATAAATCCATGGCTGCCTAAACTAAAAGTTCGTACAAAACTGTAAATTTTTACAATTATATGAAGAGTTAAAATAATCCTTTCACATGATTTAGATACAGAATCTATAACACTTATTTGAAGTATTTCTGCATAAAAGAAGGTAAGAAAAACTGATTTCATGTTAAACGGCTATGGCCCATTTTTCGATTTACTGTACATCAAAAACCGTGAAAATAATATAATTGAAAATATTAGAAATTATTTTTATTCATGTTAATTTACTTTAAAAAAATCGTTAAACAAATAAAATTTAAATGTCTATTTTATTTTGATGTTTCCCATAGTTATAATGTTTATTTTCACTTCTTTTTCAATTCTTATTTTTCTCGATTTTTTTTCATATTTTTGATATATAAACTTTTACCTCGTTGAAAAGAGAAAAAATGGCGGTTTATATTTTAGTTAAATAATTATAGGTTGCTATTTAAAAATAAAAGTTGATAGTCTTATCTTGTAAACCTGATTTTATAAAAAAATATCTACATCTGCCATCAAATAATCACTCATTTAACCATGAGTAATGTTTAAAAATGTTATGTTATAGAATAAGAATATAGTACTCACGAGTTCACCAATATTACATACATGTTTCTGTTGATAATCATAATGTATAACTCGTTTTCTATTACGGACAATACAATACACCATTATGAAAGTGAACATATTCTTTATGTATTCATTTAATATAAAGTGTTTATGAAGCTGAGTGAATTTGTTGAATTTCAATGAATTTCGCCACGGAAACAAAGGAAACTTATTGAATTATAAATGCAACGGAAAACTGCTATTGTCCGGATCGACAGATAAATTCGTTCATTGACTTCCCAACAGATACACAGACAAAAATAGTGGCTGGTAACAATGAACTCTGCACGGCAAATACGAAGTACGAGCACGCGCAAAAACTATTTGTAATGGCGCGTGGGACGGAAACTAGTTAAATATTGGCATTTGATCATTGTAGAAATCAGCGCAACTATCTACTTATTTTAGTAAAACACACCGAAAAATTCCAATACGTAATTGGAGTTTGTTCTTACCACTTGCTAACGTTATTTCCAATTCTGATCTGCAAAATACTTGTGGAATGCCTTTATCACCTCTATAATCGTGAAACTGTGTCCTCTTCAAGAAGATAAAATGTCATAGAGGCCATGTCTGGAGAATACGATGGCCGCGGCATTATGATGGTGTTGTTTTACACCAAAAAATCACTAATGGATAGTGCACGTGAGCCGGTGCGTTCTCATGTTGCAAAATCTAAGAGTTGTTTGTTTACAATTCTTTTCGCAGAAGCCATGTGAAATATTAACTTCTCAGGTTCTCAGCAACCTTTCTTAAAGATATTCGGCAATTACTAAGTCCAATATCTTTATTTTTAATAATGTTGAGAGATTGTAAGATGTAAGATTCTTGTATTATACTTCTGATGATGATCTAAGAAACCGAAATCGATAAAGTGTCTTAAATAAATATTTTGTGAAACTTACACCAAGTGTTTTTCTTTAACTAATTTCTCGTTATCTTTATTTTTGTCACATTTTTATTGGTAGTTGGTCCAGCTCTCTTGTCATCTTCCACGTCTTCACGGCTCCCATAAAAACGTTCGTATCATTTATAAACCCATGGTTTCGTTTCGACATAGCTTCCTCACCAAATGCCTTCTTCGACATTTGCACTACTTCAATGCATTTTATACCATTTTTAACACAAAAGTAACGCATGAAGTCTTTTCCGCTATTTTAAAATTTTAAAAAATCGCCTCGAGTATCAAAATAATCAAATACAAACTAAGTGGTCATGGTCAATATGAAACCAGTCATATACCTACTACTATGAATTCTGATATGTATCCTGCGGTTTCAAAATTTTGAATAAGATTTTCTAAACTAGAAAATAAGCTCGAAAATAAGAGTTTACCAACAAGAACAAGTAATACATCGTCCAGGGTTGTTTACACAACAATGTCAACGAATTTATGAATAAATAAATAAATAAAGAATTTAAATATTTGATTGTTTTGAAAATCATTTATTTTCAATCACATTTACTCGTAAATTAAATCTAATCATAGTTTTGACATCTTAACTATAGACCGCATAGTTTTTGATATCGTGACGTGGACTTATATTTTAATATGCTTCATTTTAATTACATTTATGAAATTATTTCCCACAATAACAAAACAAAATGACTATAATGAAAATTATTATTAAACTGAAAGCAAATAACTGCAGGCAAAATGCGGAAACATTATTACATGAACATTATAAAGTAACTATTAGTGATTTGATAAGAGTAAGTGAAACCTATTTATCTGATTTGAATTTAAAATTTAATAATAATTTTCAGTGTAATGTTTTTGTTTTGATATTGTGGGAAACAATTGCAGCAATGTAGGTAATTAAAATAATGCGTATCACGCATACGCATTAATTGTCTATGTGGGCACATCTTGAGCGACCTTGCATGCTTTGCTTATACCTCGCCGTAAAAACACTGCTCTCGCACTCAGGCTTTTGTCCGGCGCTGACGCTGACAAATCAACTGTTTTTACAACCGAAACGTCCTTCTCTAAATCGTGTTTGTGATGCGTTCTGACGGACAAAGACATTGCAAGCTGGAGACTCACTTTCCTCCAACATTTTCCACACTCCCGTTTGGTTTTCTCCTTGAAGACACGTTTATGCAAACAGTTTCTGACGTTTATTGATTTATTTGTGTAAGGAATGATATATTTTCTGTGTTTCTATTATTGAAAGAGTAGTTTGTGTTCATGTAGAAAGTTTTATTGTAATGTTACGTTATTATGTCGTAGTTTTCCTTGGCTAAATCTCTTTATATGATGTATAGGAAAATATAGAAGCAATTATAAAGTGTAGATGTTGCAAATGGCGTCCTTCACTACTTTTATTTATAAATTACACATCACCTAAACTGAAAGCAATTTGTAGTTTTAGAAAGTCTTTTTTACCTCTCGCTGAGAGAGGTATTGGAATCATGCTAATAATCGCATATCCATATTTTAGTGAATAAGCACAATTTAAGGTCCCTAGAATCCGATAATAACATTTTTACGATGATGTCTGTGTGTGTGTGTGTGTGTGTGTGTGTGTGTGTGTGTGTGTGTGTGTGTGTGTATGTGTGTATGTGTGTGTGTGTGTGTGAAATTCTTAGTTTCTTCACTCGTATTGTAATATACTATTGTTACATTAAATAGTTGTAAGATGCTTATTACGTAATTGCTTTACAACTCTAGTGATATAACTTTTTTTACGACCATAACAAAAAAATATAAAAAATACGTAATTAACATATTCCTCTACTAACTGTAATGCAATTACATTACATGGCAGTGATTCTAAATGAGACATTTTCATTCATGCACATCGTTTGTGGTCAGTTTATTATACGTATACTTACAAAGGATTAGAAAAAATAAAATGGAGCGCGCGGTTTTAGTGTTTGAATCTTATTGAAATCGAACTTTGAAAATGCTTTATAATTTGCAAATCACACAAACTGGTGTGTTCTTCACAACTAATTGTTCATGAAGTGACGTGTGATAAGTTCCTTTTATGGTACAATATTAGTACAATCATTACTGAAATCTGTGAGTAAAAGCACTTTGTCAGACTCTGCAATGTATAATAAAGCATGATGATATATTATTATATTATCATTATTATTTTCTTAATGTCATGCACAAATGTTATCTTTAATTTTAGTTGAGAAAGGCGAGTAGGTGTTGAAAAGCAATATATGCCGTACGAAAATAAAGACATTTTGCTCTGACGAAACTTTGCTCACTTATACCACTATAAATAATTATTATTCATTATAAATTTATTGAAGTATTACCAATAATGTTTTTCATTAATTTATTATTTTTTATATATTCATACGCAGATTTTTTTTAATAATGACCCATGAATTAGTGCGTCATAATGACGTATGCATATACGAGTACAATAGTAGTGGTAACAACACTAGATGGCAACCGAGTAGTAAACGAAGAAACACTTATGCTTATCAAGTTGACATTTTTTTAGAATTTCTTGCGTTTTGTGTTTGGAGGTTAGTTGTTTGACTTGGACTAGAATATCGTGACAACTACTTGTGCAAAATATTAGTTTGCAATACAAAATTCCGTTTAGTTAATTTTTATTTAAAGATGTATTGTATAAATTATATAATTTCTCAAAATTCTACCATTGTGGAATTTATATTATAGGTGATATAGGTATTATCTTTTTCAGTAGCATTGAGAAAAAGATAAATGAACGTGTATGTATGTATTCAGTGTTTATACGAAGAAAAAAGGATATCAATTTATTTATTATTTATTTACTTTACACATTGCAGCATTAATACACGTTGTGGCATTTACGTTGTCTTACCTAAATTTAGTTTTTTTTTTCTGTACATTTATGTTGATAATATTGACTTAGTATTATAGTATTCAACTTCAGAAATGTTATCAATCAAATGTCAACACGGTATTTAGTGTATTGTTTAAGGTCGTATGAAAAAAATTGTGTGCAATTCAAGTATAAACATGTTTTATAACATTCGGTCAATAATTTTCATGATTTGGCAAGCTACATCCAGGGCCGTGCCTGGGTATATGGCCGCCTGCGTGCCAGTCTGTATGGCCGCCCCCAGGATAACATTAAAAAAAACTACTTTAATTTTTAATGTTTATTATTATACACAGGGCATCAAACCGGGAAAAAAATCAGTTTTTGGTTAACCGAAATCGAGAACGAAAAAAAATATTGGTTTTGTTCCCAAAACCGGTTTCTGAAAAGAAAAACCGGCTAAAAACCGGTTTTATGAGATTTATATGTTTGGATGAAATTTAAGAAAAAAAAATGCACAAAATAAACATTTTTTTATTTAAAATTTAAACAAAAATAATAACATGAAAAAAATTATGGTATTGGTTTTATAAACACAGACAAAATTATCAAACATAAAGAACAAGGAATAACCCTTAAATCTATACTAACATATTAGGATAACAAAGCTCAGTGGCCAATGGCAGATCTGGGCTGACTTGCAACTTGGGAGGTATACAAAATAGAATTAATTTACTTACTTTAATAATAACATGAAAAAAAGTAATTATGGTATTGGTATTATAATCACAGACAAAATTATCAAACATAAAGAACATAGGAATACGATAATTTAAAATCCTAGGTGTCGCTCAGTGACAATTTAAAATTATTTGATTTTAAAAATCAAATCTTACGTATTATTTATTGATATTGAAAATAGTAAAGGTTTTTGGTTAATTAACCGGTTTCATAAAATTATTTCGGTTAGGTTACCGGTTAATTAGGGAAATCTTTCAATCTTTCAATTATCGCGATTGAAAGTGAAATTGCTGAATCTTCACGAAGCAATTATTAAATAAAGTACATATTAAAAGTTAATCCTACGGGATTTTTTACTGACAAAATCGTCAATTGCTTCGTGAATATTTAAAGATTCAGCAATTTCACTTTCAATCGCGATAATTGAAAGATTGCTCATACGTTCTTGCGTCATGGAAGTACGTAGGTAATTTTTTATGATTTTCAATTTAGAAAAACTACGTTCTCCAGACGCAACTGATACAGGCATGGTCAATAATAGTTTTAAGCTTGTAGATACATTTGGAAATGAATTTTGTAAATTGTGTTTGTACAAATACTTTAGGAGTTCTTCGGGTTGTTTCCTATCTTTTATAATTATTTTCAATGAAATTAACTCTTCGTATAATTCTGCTCCGTTTATGTCGCACGATTCGCCATCCTTGAATTTATTATGAAAGTCGAAGCAACTTTTTTTTATGTCGTCCTCTCCTATTTCAACAAATTTATATAAAAATCCGAAAGACTGTTCGAAATTGGATAATGTTTCAAATCGGGTAGTAACAGATGAAATGGCTGTATCCAATATTACATAGAAAAAATTAATTTTGAAATTTTCTTTAGCAGTTAACTGAATATCCTCATCTCCTTCATAGTCAAATTGTTTTCGCTTATGGCGTCGACGTAGATTAATTTCAACAGGAAATTCCGGTTGTATTTCAAGTGATTCACATAATTCATCAGCAATTTTCAAATACTTTTCGAAATTTTCATCATTTCTAATACTTTGGAAAAAAATTAAAATATTATTAATAGATTCAGCACATGAAGTAAGATTCCAAGAAACGGTCTGCATCATTTTACTAATAATATTTACTTTTTCTAAGATTTCGTACCATATTACTGTGGAACAAATAAATTTGTACGATTTAATTTTCATTGCCAAACATTTAGCTTCATGTTGACCTATTGGTGTTGAACATTCTTCCGCTAGTTCTATTAGGCTGTCATAAATTTCACCTAATTCATGACGCAGTGGTCTAATCGCCTTAATCCTTGATTCCCACCGGGTTACGCTAACTTGTTTTACTGTTAACGATTTTACATGTTTTTTTAAAATTTGCCATCGAAAAGGTGATCCGGAAAAGTAATTGTATATTGCTGACACATTACTAAAAAAATCCACAGTTGAAAAAGAAACTTTCGCTGCATCATTGACGACCAAATTTAATGTATGCGCGTTGCATGGCATAAACAAAGCTCGTGGATAATTGTCCAAAATTCGTTTCTGCAATCCAATATGTTTTCCAGCCATATTTGATCCATTATCATACCCCTGGCCTCTCATATCGTTAACATTTAATTTAAGAGAGCTTAATTTTTCAATTAAAAAGTCGTAAAAAGCTTCTCCAGTACTTTTTTGAGCTGGAGAAAAACCAACGAAATTTTCTCTCACTTCTACTTCGTCATTTTGAATATGCACATATCTCAAAATTATTGTAATTTGCTCGACATGTCCCATGTCCGGCGTACAATCCAAAATTACTGAAAAATATTTGGCGTCTTTTATTGCTGACAAAATATATTTTTGAATTTGCGCTGCAAGGATACTAATTATTTCATTTTGGAAGCGATTTCCCGCATAATGTGGCATATGGTTCTTTAAAGCAACTGATTGTTGAATGCGATTTATGTGATCTGCCATAACATCATCAAATTTTCCTATCATTTCAATTGCTTTTAGAAAATTTCCATTATTGTTTTCATACAATCTGCTCGAGCTACCTCTAAACGCTAAACCCTGTACTGCCAGAAATTGTACCACAGATATCATGCGTACGACAATTTGATACCATCGTTTTTTCTCTGCGTCATAATACCGTTGCAAATTTTTATCAATTGTAGCTTTGTTTTTTAAATTTAATTCCAAATTTTTCCAATTGGTGCAATTTCCGATATGCAGCGATGTTTTTTCATGACGAGATAAATTATCAGATGTGTGTTGCCAATCATTGAAGCCTTCATTAACTAATTTTATTTCTTGTTTGCCAAATAATTTACAACAGAAGCAAAATATGGAATCCGTTTTTGGAGAATAGATTAACCACTCACGATTAAATTTTTCACCATTTGGCATTTTTCTATAGAAATAAGTTGATGAAAATGATCTTCCCAATTCATTAATTGGATATGTAGATTGTTTATTTTGTATGGGTCCTTTTTCGATTAATATATCCAATATTTTAGTGGTAATTGTTAAAGGCCAGCAAGCTGGATCATTTAAATCCATACACATAGCAAAATATGCTTTATCAATTTCAGCGGTATCGGTATTGTATAGATCGATATCCTTATTATCTTCTGTTTCCATTTCGTCGGTACTACTAGTATTGTCATTAGCCTTTTCATTTTCGACAGATAATTCATTTTCATTTTTATCGCAAAACAAATCATCAATTGGATTTAATTGGCTACTACAACTACTTTCCGGTTCTGGCGATTTTACTAAAAACTTTGTTAATGAGCCAAACATTTTTTTAGCTTCATTTTGCTTTTCCTCTCGCTTTCTTTTATATTGCGCTCCAGACAATCTTTTCGTTTTCCTTTCAGACATTCGTAGGCCTTTAAAAATGTAAATGAGCAGTGATATTAAATTTTAGGGTAGACTTTCAATTTTGGGCCCGGGAAATTTTGGCGGGTCTTTTTGGAGGGAAAAGGCCTTTTGATATGAAATTCTTAAATAAATATTAAAAAATATTTAATAATATTAAAAAAAATTTAAAAAAAATAATTAAATAATAATTAAAATAAATAATAAAATAGCGCAATTTAATATTAAATTACTTAAAATCTATAATTAATGTATATTTTAATGCGCATAGGATGACACGATAAGAAAATCATTTATAAGCTTTTTAAGTAAAACATATTTTTAAACATAAATATGTCAAGATTTATTTTGAAAATGAAAACGGAGAGGAAAATTCAACCACATATAACTGTTTTCTAGTTCAATGTCAGGTAAATTTCTTCCATTTAATAACAATAACATTGCTATTATAAAAAGGAATCATAAGCTTAATTTAAAGAGTTGCTTTCGGCTACACAAGTTCAAATGCTTGATTTTCCATCGGCGGGTTGTGAGCGATTTAAACAGAGAATCTCGTATGCAAACAAACAACTTTTAATTATTATATAAATGCATTCAAAATGAGAAAGATATTCATTTTTTAGTATAAATTAAGGAAGATTTTAAGTAATTTAATATTAAATTGCACTATTTTATTATTTATTTTAATTATTATTTAATTTTTTTTTAATTTTTTTTAATATTATTAAATATTTATTTAAGAATTTCATATCAAAAGGCCTTTTCCCTCCAAAAAGACCCGCCAAAATTTCCCGGGCCCAAAAAGTGAAAGTCTACCCAAATTTTACATTTTTTGTGTATTACCTTTTTCAGTCTTTGTCGAGTAAATAAACTTTTTATTAAATTTCACCACACGAACACACAACTAAAAGTTTTCAGGAATTAAGCAATTTATTTTTATTCGTTAAATTAAAGACTTTAATAATATCGGATCACACACAGGACACAAATAACGATTTATCCTCGCTAGTCTATAGACTAATACGACTAATAAGACGAATAAGACCGCTTACGCGACGCCGGTCAATTGAAAAAACTATTTCGGCTCGTCGCTCGTGCAATGTTCGAAAAAATTCGGATTCGCTGCATGACTAGGTATATAAATACTACAACGACCTAATCAGTTTTTATACATTTCTTATTTCTGAGAAACTCTTTTTAGATAGATTAGATTAGAGAAACTGTTTTTACTTCGTATCTTAATGAAAACAAACCGATTGTATTTTTGCCCAGTAAACAACTTGTAACGATTTGGCCGCCTCTTAATTTCGGCCGCCTGCGTGCGGTGCACGCAATGAACGCCCGTCAGGCACGGCCCTGGCTACATCACGAAATATTTGACCTCATGTTATAAAGCTTGTGTTTACACTCTTGTTGCGTAAATAACTATTACTAGCAAATATCGGTTTTATTGTATTAGGCCTGTCGCACGCTTATATGAAATGTCGCAGCCTTTTTTTTTTGTTTTCGACATGTTTTCGTTGTAAACAAATCTTGATCTCGCACATCAATTCGACATTGATAAGTTGTGTCGTCGGAAGAAAATGATGTATGCATTAATGTTAACAATACTATTACGAAGCAAAAATAAGAAATATAATATAACGAAAATATTGGGTTTATCCATATAGTACTGCAAATCTTCATCATTGAAAGTTGGACCGACAAGTATCTTGCATTTTTGTAGGCATCCACTAGGCAAGAGACAAATGTCTTGTGAAAAGGAGTAAGCAATATCGTACAGTATTTGTTGTGGACATGTCCCTTTCTGCCTGCGACGTGTTTGTCTGGTGTGCAAATCGTCTAAGAAATCAACCTGTTTCAATTGAAAGAGATATACCGACGTATCAGAAACAAAAGTCTTATAAGTGTGCGGCCAGCCTTACTGAATTTTAGTCTAGTCGCACACTTATACGACATGTCATTGACTTTTTTGTTTTGGACATGTTTATGTCGCGTCTTGTTATAAATGTCGTAAACAAATTTTGGAGCTCACACATCAATTCGATAGTGATAAATTTTGTCGTCGGACGAAAACGATGTTTGTTATTAATACATACTATTGCGAATCAAAAATAAGAAAGATAATAAACGAAAATATTGGGTTTATCCGTACACTATTGCAAATCTTTATGGAAGTATACTTAAAAGTTGCAGTCGTGAGTAAAGACTGTGCCGTTAAATTTGGGACACCAAAAAACTCGAATAAAAAAAAGTTCAGTGCATCTACTGTAGCAAAATAACACCTAATAACTACCGAATCAAGCTTAATTGTTATTTTCATAAAATAACTGGATCCTACATTTAACTTTACCAATAAAATTTTGTACAGTAATTTCTGAAACTTGTTTTGTTGCAGAATTGCATCTTTTTTGTTGTCTAGAAGATCTCTGGCCACACTAATAGCCTTTTTTATTTTCCGCTTCACAATTGCCCAGTAAGTCCCTACCGAGCTTAATTTTGGGCAATTAAATGCACTTTACTTTTTGGGACCGTTAAATTGATTTTGGTTTCCTACCACTGAATGACAGATTTTGTATAATATGATATGAACCAAACCAAATCAGGCCAAAACACTATAGAAGTCTTGTTATTGGTAATAAATAGCCACACACGCATTGGAAGTCTCTTTTTCAAATAAATATTTTAAATTATGGTCCCGGTCGTAATGTAAGTCTGACTTTTTTCCACAATTATAAATTGCTTGCGTTTGCGTCACAAGAGATTGTTATAGAAATTATAACATTTATTAAATTTCTCCTAAACACTCAAATTGTCCTTTGAAATAAAGAAATATTGTCGTCGGAGTTGTTCTGAATCACATATCGTATATTTTGTCGTCCACAAGAATTTTTTGTCAAAATATTAGTGTTTAGTTTGCGATCTCGGATTTTAGCTGCCAAATTTTACTTTTCACTGCGGTTGCACACTAATTGAACTTTGTATATATTTAACTAGTCATATTTTATATTTTTCGCACATATTAAGAGGACACTTATTCGCAAACAAAGATTTGGATATTTTCAAAAATTCTTTCAACTTTTCGATCTGTCTTACAACTTAATGGCCAGAGATTTTTGCGTTTCAGGTCGTCTCGCTGTTGTTCAACGTACTTCAAAAGACTTCACAACATTATGAACTATAGGCTTCGGTAAACACAATGGCTGGTACCACAAGCCTCGTTTTAACTAAAACGATGTTTTAAGAAATGTCAAATTTCATTATTTAATATTAATAATAAATAATATTAAATTCGTCAAAATATGATTTTAAAGCAGAACATAGTTCATAATCAAACAAATAGTTTTTAAAAAATCGCTCTTTAAACGTAAGGGTGAAATTAAATATTGAAATTTGAATTTGACATTTCTTAAAACAGCGCTTTAGTTAAAACCAGGCTTGTGGTACCAGCCATTAGTTTTGCAAGTTCGTGAAAAACCAAATTTGGAATATTTTTTCGAATGTACAAAATTCCTTTGCGAACATCTTTTTCTTAGTTGATATTTTTTTAAAATTAAACAATTGATGTAAGTTATAGTATAAAAATATAAATAGGGATATTTTGATTGTATTTTAAGTGCAAACTGACAGATCTAGGTAGAACATTATAAAAGTTACAATAATATATAGGATGTCCAGAATTTATCGTGCACAACTGTTATCTTGCATTTTTGTAGCTTCCGACTAGGAATTGCAAGAGACAAATGTCATATGAAATGCAGCAAGCAGGGTCGTATGATGATTGTTGTGAACATGTTCTATGCTGTCTATGTCGTGGTTGTCTGGTGTGCGAATCGTCATAGAAATCAATGCTGCAGTTGAAGCGACATGTCGGGGAGTTGTCGCCGACGTATCAGCCTTAATGTTAAATCTGTATCATTTCCCTATTGAAATTATCGTGTGTTTGTGGATTACTCATAGTAACCTTGGATGCCAGAACTCGATATACTCGTAAGCTATAATTTTGTTTATATGCCCAGAGCTGCATCACGTTCCCAGCTTCTGTAATGCATGTACTTGCACTCTTGCATTAAATGGTCATCAACTGCAGTTGTGATTTATATTGCATTCCATTGAACCATTAAAGTGTTTTCCTTATGAGACCTTTAATTGTGTTTATTTTAAATGTTCTATTACTTTCTTGTATACTAGTTATATTATAAGCTTTAAAAACAACATTTAAATGTAAATGGTTAGATAATTTATTTTTTGTGACCATTCAAAAAAAGTAGCTTTTTTGAACTAGTGCAAATAATGATTTTTTTGTGCTTGCGTATCTTTTTGCGCTAACGTAAAAAAGCGTAGTAAATAGTAATGTGACACACATAAAACCAATGATTCATTTTTGTTAGTTTGTTGTGGTACAGCTTCTGACGATGCTAAAATATAAAAGTTTAAAGGTAAATCAAAAATGTTTTTGTGAATGGGTGGATGGGCGTGCGGATAGATGCCTGTGTGACGAATTTTTCGTATTCGATAATACAATTTCAAAAATTACATTTTTTTGTATTTGTCGTGTTTAAATCCATATACGAAGAGCTGATTAGATTTCGGTTATCTTTTCAACGGGAAGTACTCTTCACTTGAAGCTTTTGATAGTTTTTCTTGAAAAATCGCAGTTTAATATAACTTTTTGACATTTTATGTTATTATAAATATTAAAGCATATTTCATTTTTTTTGTGTTTTGTTTACAGCTTTTTCTTTGTATTTATTGGATTTAGATATAAAAAAAATATAATAAAATTACGTTTTATAAATCTTTCAATCTGTGTACACTATGGAAATAGTTAAGATGTGACTTAAAATATTTGACAGATGTCAGTGTCAAATACAAATTACATTATGTTGGTGAAATAATTTACTAGAAATTTATACGAATTTGAAAACAAATGATACTATTTTACATTATTTTTATGTTCGTATGAAACCGTCAGTAATGTAATAATTCTTCTTCCATCTATTGCTTTAGTACTGAAGAGTGTGTCCTTATTTAATATATAGATAGGCTGTTCTGCGCATTTCCGAATGACATCAAGGAAGATGGGGTCTCGTGGCCGTGTGCCTGAGTGTCTGGTCGCGAATCTGGGGACCCGGGTTCGATCCCGACCGACGCCAAAAATTACTTCGCATTTTAATGGCACAAAATTGACCCCTGTGGCGCACTCTCCACGCCAGCAATGAGTGCCCGTGAGGTGACGCCTGGTAAGCGCCCACACGGTACAAATATTCCATCATTACCGATATCTGTGTACGAAGCAGATTGGCACACCCATTAATGGGTAATATGCCGTGATGAAATATATATTTATTTATTTATTTATTTATTTATCAAGGAAGATGTCCTATCCGCTAAATTTAAAGTATATGTATGTAAGAATTTAAAAATGTGTGCTTCGCTTAAACCAAGTGAAAAACGACTGATACTCCTAATTTAAATTTATAATTCAAATAAGTAATAGGTACCTACTTTAAAAAATAAAGTGGATTAAAATGTTATAAAATACCGTACTCTATGTGATTCTTGATTATGCTTATACAAATGATATTCACTTATTTAATTATATGATGTAGTAAATCACCGAAGCACTAAAACTGTTTTTAACAATGTTTATAAAACCTCATTGTTCTGCAATCATTTCCATTATGCGTTTATAGCCGGTAAAGCCTCTTTGATCTGTTTGATTAAAATACATAAAGTTTTTTCATATACAAGTATGCTTTTATTTATATTCGTAAGATATTTAGTTTTTACTGTGTATTTTTTTTTATTTGCCTGTAATTATAATATTTTGTTTCTTATTTGCATGTATCAAAGTGTTCATAGTAATGCTGATATAAATTATGTGCAAATTAAAGAAGGAGATCAAATTGCGACCTTACCCCTACTCCAGATGGCTAAGCATAAAATAAGTTTCGAATCAGTGCGTAGCATTGTTAAGAAGTATTTCAATTTCCATATACTGGATTGAATTTCTGGTTGGCACTTGGTGAACATATTTTAACAATTGATGTATGGACTTTTGGTGTTCTTTAATTCTTTGTGTGAATTACTTTCCGCTTTGGCCATTACAAGTGTCACATTCAATTTGATACACGCCGGTAATTTAAACAAATAATTTTATAACATCAAAAGTCCATAAATAATAACAAATTTAGTATTGGTTTTCCCGCATATTGTGTAGAACAGAAACATACTTTAATGATAAAGGTGGATTTATAAATCGCACAGCGCACAGAAATAATTTAGCACAGCACAGCACAACACAGCATAGCATAGAATTTATTTAGGGGATTTATAAATCGCATAGAAAAATAGACTAAAGAAGTAGGTTATATATAGTTTTGTTAACATTTTTTTATTTGTAGAATTGTTAATGGACGTAGAAACTCATCTAAGGGCCAATCTTACAATCTCTGGTTAAAATTTTAACTTTCAGTTAAATAAACAACACTGAAACGAAAGAAACTGTCAAATGATAAATTTATATCGATATATTGTTCATTTATTTGGAAGTTACAATTTCAACTTGGCTTTGTAAAATTACCTAATTCTAATTTTATTTAATAATTAATATATTATTTATTAAATGCCTAATATGTTAAACGCTCTCGTGGCGCTTATTTCAAATACTAAGTCGAACTATCACGAAATACCACGAACATATCCGACGCACACACAACGCACAGGGAAATGAACATTGGTCAATTCCTGTGCTGTGCTAAATTATGTTTTGTGCGCCGCTGTGCGCTGTGCGAATTATAAATGGATGTACGTATTTCCACATGTTCAAATTCTGTGCTATGCTATGCTAAATTATTTCTGTGCGCTGTGCGATTTATAAATCCACCTTAACTTGAAAGTATTGCAACAAAAAAGATTAAAGTTAAACTGGAAAATTTAGAAACTCAAAAAGATAATAATAAGAAAAGACAACATTGTATGTACATTGTACATATTATGTTTTCTTTTTTATTCTCTATCTGATACATTTAAATATTTTATTATATAGTCTATAGATTTAGAGATAAAAAATATAATACATAAAATAATCTGTTGTAATAAATCTCACAGCCCAAATAACGCCATGGATACCAATTGAAAAATTAAAATGTTTTTAGTTGACAGTGTCAAAAATCCAGAAACATTACTGAAGACTTTTTCTGAGAAGTACATACATTTGTTATTTACTCGATTATTTTTAATATTATGGAAAAAAAATCAAACAGTTTGTTTTATATTAAAATGTCAATAAATTTGTAGTATAGATTTTTCTACTGGACTGTTTCATTTTTACGCAATGATATGTAACTTTGTATTTTCAAATGGAATACCCTATATATTTATTCAAATTTGAAAAGTAGATGCAATTTAAAAAACAATTATGTTATATTATTAAAAAAATACAATGGAGAATGATTAGAACATTATATTTTTATTAAATACAGAAGGCTTTGCAATACAATTTTTTGAATTAGACATCTAATAATATTATATGACAGGTGCGATAATGAAATATCGGATTAGAATAAATGAAATATTTATTTAATTAATTTTCTTTAAATTTGAAAGGCGTAATGTTAAAATAATGTAATGTAAAGCCTACTGTATTTAATAAAAATGTATTAATATTTAAATCATCGTCATTGTATTTTTTTATAACAAATGATTATTTTTATATGTACTATTGGATAACAAATTTCATGTAGTTTTCAAATTTGAATAAGTATATAGGGTGTTCTATTTGAAACTATAAAGTTACATACAATTTCGTAAAAGTGGAACATCCTGTAGAAAAAAAAACTATATTACAGATTTATAGACATTTTAATATAAAACAAACCTCGTTTGAATTTTTTTTCATAATATTTAAAATAATCGAGTTATTAAAAAATAACAAACCGTTGAATCAGCCGATATAGGATGTCAAGAGCCGCGGGAAATTATGAATTATTTATGATTTCGAATTATAACAGTGGTAATAATAAATAATTTCCAATTTCCAGATTAGGTATTCCGAGAATATCTCTTAAACCCTATGTTAAAATGACGTTTATGGAGGTTTTATTCTAGAGTTGTCTTATTCCATGTTTATTATTATATATTTGTGGGTTAAGCTCGTGATAAACTAGGAATAGCTATTCCTGTGTTAAAAAGAAGCTATTCTGAACTTAACCCTTGTTATTATTACCGCTGTAAGTGTTTTAAGTAGTCAAGTTCGACCGGAGTTACAATTCATTTCGCTAATTGGGCCTATTTTGAAAATCAGTTCTCAGTGGTTAATTTTTAACAAGTTGTTAACAAAATTACCAGTCAAGTATGTTGATAAATTACAAGAAAATTAAATTCTTATTGTAAAATCCATTTCATTGGACAACGGTTTTACCAAGTTACTAAATATTGACCATTTTGATACAGAATGAGCCTGAATGTTTATTATTACAAATATCAAATTTGCACAGATAACATCGTGAAATAAATTATATTGATTTCTGTTATACAACAAAGCAATGTTTAATAGTTTTCTTTTCGCCAATATTTATTAATTAACGTAACAGTCTTATTTAATAGTTATTTATTATACAAGACGATAAAGAGGTACTTTATTTACAAGTAGACTATCTTTCACGAGTCGATAAAGACTCCTTATCGTCGTATATAATATATTATTTTATTTTGTACCTGTTGTTTTCGATACTAAAATGCCAAACCGTAACTTTGTTCCTAAACTTACTATCACTACGCGGGTTTGTCAAAATTATAAATTACAACTTTTACATACATACATACATACATACATACATACCTAAAATCACGCGTGTCCCACTTAGTGGGTTCGCACAAACCCGATAACAATAAGAACAACATCAACATCATACAACAAATCCTTACTCTTAAACATATTAAAGTGACCGATTTTCGGTAGCGAAATACCGCATCCGGATCACAATAATAGTTAGGGAACAATCATCCTTCGCCACACATTCCTATCTAAGCAGACTTCTTTCGCCTCGGCTACACTCATAATCGCATTCATACATGCTCTTCTTCTCTTCACACTTGGAAACTCTCTCTCTTTAAGCACCCTACCAATCACATTATGCATTATTTTTTTTTTTATAAAATGTAAATAAAAATTCAAAGTGTATATAAAAAGTCAAAGTGTAGATAAAAAAATATTTTATCTACTGTTGATGTTAAATTGTTACTTTATCAACAAAAAATTAACGCACAAAGTCTACTTTTAACATCAGGTACAAAATAAAATTATTTTAATTTGTTTTGCATTTCGGCAAAACCTTTTATGAATGAAATTATTGTATCAAAAAATAAATAAATATGCGTCACATTCCCAGGTATTTAAGTTGTAGCAGTTGTTCTCAAGAGAAAACTTAAAAAATTAATGTTTTATTAATTTATAAATGCTACAATTACGACCAAATAAAATATCATTACGTATGAAGTTGTCGAAAAAAACTGTCAATTAAGAAGTACTTACATAATAGTGAAGTGAACAAATCCTGTATAAAGAAGCAATTAATTCCTTGTGACAAGAAAAAGTGGAATGGTGTGTTTTTGCGTGTTGTAGTTGCGAGTTTTTGTGAGCCAACTGTCATTCTTTCCATTACAGGAGAAAACGTCTTTCCTGAATTACAACGTGTCCTGCATCCTCACGCTTCCGCCGTACCAGCGTCAGGGCTACGGCCGTCTGCTCATCGACTTCAGTAAGTTGTTACAGTTTTTGCTTCTTTTACCCGATCGTGAGCTGAGAGATTGAATGACGTGTGTTCCAACCGTGTTGCAACCGGTGACATTGCATTTGTTAAGCTTCTCTTACTTTAATGCTTGCGCTCCCACTTTAGGTGATTGAACCGCCAAAGGATCATATGCACTCATTACTTGCATACCAATAAATTCTATAGAATATTTGAATTTCAGTGATTTAATGAATTTTAGCTTTAAAAGTACATACACTCCACTTATAAGTATTTACCTAGATACGTCCTTTGGAGTAGTACTTATTACATTTATGATAAATAATGTTTCATAATTCACTACTAATAGTATTAGATTCGATGGAAAAAATAATGATAAACGTTCAAAATCAATAAGGTGTTAACAATTAATCGAAATCTCAATCCAGTGGCGTATCTATAGGGGGGCGGGAGGGGTTATTTTTTTGCATTTGTCAGTGATAAATACTATTTATTTTCAAAACAAATATGTCACTGATGTTATTATTTGACCATTCTGGATAAAGTATTGTATTCCGGCTCTTAATGCAAACTTCATTCTCATGAGTAATAGTGTACATTACATGCTCATTGAATAATATACCATTAAACAGTTAATTTTACATTGTACAAGTACAAAAATTCGCAAAATACACATACACATCTATTTGCTCTTAAATTCGAGAACAAAATTATTTTTTTGTATGTACAAGTATTTATTTATGTGTACCTGATTTCGGTTATGGAACTTTAACTTTACAGTGATGAAGGTACGAGGGTCATTCAATAAGTAAAGAGACAAATGGCTATAGCTCAAAAACGGTTTATTTCAATCTTTCAAATTAAGGCTATTTTTCAACATAATCACCCCCCACAGTTATGCACTTGTCCCATCTTTCTTGCAACTTCCTAATTCCCTTGGCGAAGAATTCTTTCGATTTACCCCGAAGCCACTTTTGCACCGCTTCCTTAACCTCATTGTTAGCAAATCTTTTTCCACGTAGGGCGTCTTTGAGTGGTCCAAACAGGTAAAAATCAGATGGGGCGAGGTCGGGACTGTAGGCAGGATGAGGTAAGACCTCCCAACCCAATTTTTGAAGCTTATCACGGGTCAGCTGGGCTGTATGAGGGTGGGCGTTATCGTGCTGAAGAATGACTCCTTTTGACAAGAGTCCACGGCGTTTGCTCCTGATAGTTGGTCTAACTTTGTGTTCTAGCATCTCAGAGTAGTATTGGCTATTGATATTTCGCTGATCTTCAAGGAAATCGCAATAGACTGGACCCTGTGAGTCCCAAAAGATGGTCAGCATCACTTTACTGGCGGAAGGTTGAACCTTGATTTTTTTGCGAACTGGAGAGCTAGTGTGTTTCCACTCCATACTCTGCCTTTTGGTCTCAGGGTACTGTATTAACATTCTAGAGAAAATTTCACTTGGTTTTACACCTTCTGCGACTAAAAATCTAATGACTGAGCGCTGCTCTTCTAAGGTGCAATCTTCTAGTGGACTTGCCATGGTGAACTGAAAATTTTGAGGTTATGTTGACATAAAATGATGAAACAGCTGATCAGAGCATATCCCAAGGTTGCCAACTAATACCCCTGAAAAGATTCTATACATTCATTGAATAGTTTTAAAATTATAGAATTTGTCTCTTTACTTATTGAATGACCCTCGTATGTATACCGAAGCTTCGGTTTTGTAAAAATATGTACATACGACTGAGATTTTGATTAATTGTTAACACATAATCTGAATCGGTCTATAAACTTATCACGAAATTCAATGTATCCTCCATACAATCAATAATATATCTTCAATATCAAATATTGTCTAAAATTATTTATCTTAATAATGTCGTGTAAAGTCATAATTCGTAAATTGGTTAGGATCACAAAGTGAAATTTCTCCCCATAGGACGTCTTCAACTCTTCATTTTTTTGATGAAATAATATTTAAAAGTACAGTAAACCGAGGCATTGAGTCATCACATGAGTGGTGCCGAGGACGACCCAATACAACAAACGCAAAAATAATTTTTAATGGCATTAAGTTGTATTATGTAACCTTTCTCTCCCATACGTATTATCTACATATGTATTGTGTTTGTAATAACAAAAAGAAAAATGATGTTACATGTTGGTTTCCTGCATTTTTGTTCTCTATTAACCCTGTATTATCCGAGCTTTTTCGTATGCGAGGTAGTTTCGGTTCTAATTAGCTCGGATAATCGAGATTCTACTGTAATAGAACACCCGCCATATTCACCTGATTGTGATGTGTCAATTTTTACTATTTTGGAGTAATAATTTACGCTGTAGAAGGTTTTCGGCTGAAAAAGTGATTGATGCACGATTCATGATTATATTTTGATGATGGGTTGAGAGTTTTTAAGAAATGGAAAGAAATAATGGTGAAGTGTATGTTCAAGGGAACTGACCCTCGTATATTAATAATTATTTAATAACGTATAGAAATGTGAAAAATTATATTAAGTTTTTCTTGGTTTATAATATACTTACGATAAATATTGGATTTAGAACCATTCCGTATTTTTTATCACTAAGTTCTCAAAATTTTATGGAGAATCTAGAATCTACGTACATATATATTCTGCTACGGTGGTCTTTGTCCCCCCGAAACAAATTAGGGAGTGGGGGGGAGCAACTGTCTGTTCTTACGCCCCTACCCCTTGTTGATTATATTTAGGGTCGTACATCAGCGTGGATATCCGGCGTATAAGTAAATTGGTGTTATTAATTACGTGTTATGGAAAAAGTTTCCGAGTTGAAGGAAAGAAGAACTTGCATAAATAAACACGTAAATATTTTCCCAAATTAGCCAAATTTATCATGGGTGCTACCGTCATTTAAATATCTTAAACTTAATTACATGGCGAAATGAAATTAAATTCCGTATAAAACATTTATAACGTTCTGGGCAAGTACTCTTTTGAAATTTCGTACAGTGCGCTGGGTTGTCTAGCTGAGCACACCGTTCCGTCATATGTCTGCTATTGTTCTCAAATTACACAAACATGTTTAAAAAACAAGTCCATTAAACCCGTACAGGTGCTCTATTAATTACAGTATACGGACAGCATACACGTAAGTGCTCCTGCTGTTGTTACGGTTCCATGTTCGTCGGTTGCGTGATGACTCATAGGCGTGCGTGAAAAATCCGAAGATGGAAAAAATGGGTGGCGCCACCATGTAGAAATATATTCACTCACTAGAGGTTTTAATTTTATTTGCTATTAGCGTTGTTGTCAGCATTTAAATATTAACATACTTATTATGCTTTTCATTATGAAATACGTGGGAACGTCAAAAAATTCGCGGATTGAAAAGAAATAAGTGTAAATTGAACTGTTATTATTTTCCCTTTTCAATATGTTACATTGTTTGTTTTTTGATTCAAAATATGCAATCCGAAATTACAGTTTCCACATCTTCATCTTCATATTTCTTCCTCCGAAGCTGTTTTTTTTATGTTGGATATAAATAATAGTCAGACGAGCCAGGTCTATTTTGTCAGTAAAGGATGGTTTAATGTTTGAAACCAAGATTGTATAAAACAGCCAATGTAACAAGCAGTAGCCTTTTTTTTCCAGCCGATTGTGACATGAACATCTTTTTGTGTCAATGTGTGGATTCCTTGCTTCGACTCATAGCCATAATTATGAAGAATCCAAGTTTCATCTTCAGTACTATCCGGATCAAAACATCATCTTTATTGTGTATGCAGAAGTTCAAAAATATCCGACACGCTGTCGCTTTTGACACATCTTGCACCTTGCACTCACTTTTGTCAGCCCTAGAAGTTGTTGAAAGATATTAAAAAGGGTTGTAGGTGACACACCAATCATTTCTGCAATTAACCAAGATGCTTTTTTGAGTCGAGCATCTTCCACGATAAGCTTTTTCAGTTTCTTGTTAATTTCCGAAGAAGTTGCCCCATCGAGCCGGAAATAATAGTTACTCCAACCTTTTCCTTGTTTAAAAAGATTGTTAGTTATATATCCCTGGGAAAGTCTCCGTAAATTGCAGAGATTTCTTCAAAAATGATCTGAAAGGATTCTCCTTATCTTACGAAGACCTTAATCACAGCCCGAATAGCATTTTTTCCACACTTGCAGTTTTTCTAAACACTGAATAAATTAACAAAGACCAACAAAAAGAATCTCCTCCAAAATCTCTTTCATTTCGCTAACTTTTTGGCCCATCGTCGTATGAAATAATCGAAGGAGCAATTGGTAAAAATAAATTTATAATTAAATCAAATATCTCAAAATAATCCTATCATGCAACGAGTTCGACACGTATGAGTTTCTTAATAAAACTATGCTACGCAAATTTACCATAGCGTTACAAATCTTTCGACAGATACTCGTATTTAATAAATGATTAAAATGTAGTATGAATATACATTCCATAATTTCATACCACAGTACTGGAAGAGTTATCAAACTCTGTTAACGCCTTGTTTAACATATATCTCATCTTGTGTTGTAATGTTACGCTTTACGAAACTTATTGCGCAAATAAGTAATATGCAACGTAGTGATATTTTGCTTGAATGCATAAGGTTGCGTAGGACGAAGGTAATTTATATTTCTGTACAAATTAAATTTTATTTCTTATTGTATATTGAATACTATCTTATTCATAGATCTAATTGGTATTGCCAATTCAACCGTATACAAGAAAATACAAATTAAAATGCAATTCGCAGAAGCAATACTGTACATCGTACTAATGCAGTTTTGCAAAATTGCGCATTGTATTCTGGATAGACATAACAATTTTCAAGCACTAAACATTCTTAACGATAATTGAGCCGTCAAAATATAATCATTAAGCATAATAACTTAATTTAAAATATTGATAAACATTTGAAATGAAGTTTTGTAATTCTGCGTTCTAGAAATTCACGATGTTGTGGTGCGTTCATGTGTTGAACAATATTTTACAATAGAACAGAGTGTAAAGACAGGTTTCTGACGTGACGTACAACAAACGATATAGTGTTATACATGGTTTACTTCAGGAATGCAAACAATTACCGGATTCTTGTTTTAGGAAAATATTGCTCGTTTCATAGGGGGTATTTATAGTATGACGTATTGTGATAGGTACCACTTACAATAGATTATGTATTGGTTTACCACTCTGGAATTTCGCATTTTATAATCTTGCACCTCCTTATTACCTCCCACCTATTGTAGATAAGAAAGGAGTAGGGACTGTGCTAAAAATTATATTGTGTTTTTCTTAATGAGCACGTTTTAAAATTCTCAGAATATGATTTTAACATTTCGGGACGATGACTGTTCGTGGGTGTGTACAGTGGCGTCACAAGGGGGGTGTGTGGGATGCGGTCTGCACCGGGTGACTCCAAAATGAGTGGTTATAAAATTACTATGCATTTTCTCAAAATATTTTTAAAAAAATTATGCTAATAGTTAAATATATTAATAGTTATTTACGTAAGGGTCAGGAAAATAGTACATTACTGACGAGGAACCATATTGATATATGAGGCAAATACTGACATTTTACTGACTAGTCATGTATTATATATTTTTTGAAACCTGTGATTATAATAAAAATTAATTTTAAATTTAATAATTAAATCTGATGTTCTATACATATTTAGTAGTGCACTTTTTTCATTACTAAAAAAATTAGTACATAAACGAAAACTAATAAATTACTGTCAGTTTTGCATTTTTGGTGCATGCGGTTCTGTTCATTTGCAATATCTTGCGAAGCAAATAATAGCGATGAGGTTTCTTTAGACATTCTGTGATAATATATCCAATGTACAAAACATATCCATAAATATTAATATTCAATAATTTTTTAAATAAAACGTTTAAATGTTTTCGTGACTAGTCATGGAAATGTAACTTTCTCGCCGCATTTTTGACGCGATAATAGTACTTTCGCTCCGGTTTCAGAAAAAAAAAAACATTTTTCATGAGAAAATTTGTCATTATAACAATCTAATACATATCTATTTATCTTTAACACACCAAGTAGTTAAGTACCTGATTCAATAAACGTATGCGGATAAAACGCTCTGTAAATGTGCTTTTCAAACAATGAACAGTGACGCTTCGTACCAGGGTTCTAAAGTTTTCATTCCATTTTTATTTACTGATTGAAATTATGTATATGTGTTTAGTTGTAAAATGGTGGTGTTTTTCACTAGACGTGAAGATTGCAAACACGTTTTTGCAACAAATCACAGGTTTTTTTCTTAAGTGTGCATTGTGCTCTCCCATGTTAATTTTAACAAATTTATTACCTGTTAATTTTTTATTAGGATCTGCTATTGTTATTGGTTAAAAAATGTAGTATTCTGTTAAAGTTAACATAATACGAGTAGGATATATAACGCATCCTTTAACGTAAGGGCACACATAGCTACCTTTGTTCCGCAGTTTTTTTATTGCGGCTGCAAAAGTTGCATGTCGGGTTCATACACCGATCGAAAGTAGCGTATAGCGCGGTTGATTGAGCTCTTTAAATAAACGTAATTCAAATTATTGGCCTCGATCTGACGTTATTCTTAGCGGTACACCAAATCTGGCAATCCAGTTTGCAGTAAAAGTCTGTGCGATTGTTCCAGCTTCTATATCAGGTAGCGGAATAGCTTGAGCCCACCTGGTAAAATAATCAATGTACGTTAAACAATAACGAAAACCTCGTGAGGATGGCATTGGTCCAATTATGCCAATGTGATCATGATCGAAGTAGCTGGCAGCACCTATGAAAATCCAACAGGTGCCGTCATATGTCTTGTGATTTTCATTCGTTGATATTGAAGACAAGTTCGCGTCCACTCGCAACAGTCCTTCATTTCGGGCCATACGTAGCGTTGTGCTATCAACTTTTGCAAAGCACGAATTCCGAAATGCAACAGGCTGTGGAGATTATGGATTACTTGCTTGCGAAGTGATGCAGGAACATAGGGATGAACAGTGAATATGATGACCTGGAGATAGAATTTTCTATATCTGCAATTGATTGTATTAAGATTGTAATATATCGTTTAGTTTCTAGATCATTCGCCTGCGTCGTTGCTAATGTTGCGCTGTTAACTGTACTTGAAATATCTTCAATGTGAGCAAGTGCATCAGCAACGAAGTTTTCTTGTCCTTTGACGTGACGAATATCTGTTGTAAATTGGCCGATAAAATTCAGATAATGAAATTGCCTTCGATAATATTTATCTGGCTTCTGTTTAAAAGCGTTTTATCTTAGACATTATGACGAAAATGCTTTACTGACGTAGCTCCAATCACGTAGTCGGAAGCGTAAACCATTGTTGATATCTGGGCACCTGGAATTGGATGAGCTAGCAATGCTGCATTGGCCAAGTCTGATTCGAGAGCTGCGAATGCTTCCTTTGCTTCCGATGCACATCGGATTGGGTCGTTTCCTGTTCCATGTGTCGCGCTAAGCTGCGTGTTGAGCGGTGGTTGTAGGTGAGCGGCGCCTGGTATAAATCGACAATAGCAATTTTACCATACTTAGAAAACGACGTAATGCTTTGACAGTTTTAAGTTTTGGATATTTTAAAATCGCATCGACTGCTTTGTGCCGATTTTGCTCACTTCGTAACCAAGAAATTTTACTTTATTTAATCCAAAAACACATTTACTTTGATTGATGATGATGTCATAGTCTTTAAGTCGCGAAAATAACTGACATAAATGATTTTTTATGTTCATCAATGTTCGACGATGCTACCAGGATGTCATCTTAATAGATATAATAGAAACATAGACCACGTAAAACTTAATCAATAGTTTCGTAGCCCGAATGGCATGTGGGCAAATTCGTAAAGTCCAAATGGCGTAATAATTGCGGTTTTTCTCGACATCTTCCGGAGCTACTTGTATCTGATTGTAAGCACGCACGAGTTCAATAGTGCTAAAAATCTAATTTCCGACGAGCATCTGAGAAAAATCCTCGATATATGGAATAGGATAGCGATCCAGAATAGTACGGTTATTTAACGCGCGGTAATCACCACATGTCCGTATTTGATGCACGTATTATGCCTTCACGTAATATGAGTTCGAATTTCTGTTTCGCTATTCGTAGATGATCTGAAGCCAATCTTCGAGGTCTATAAAAGAGGTTCTGGAGTTGCTCTATATAATGAAACAATGTTGTGTTTGACAACACTTTCCGACAACCGAGTCAATTCCGAAAACTCGCGTAAAATATTTTCAAATGGAGAGTTACCGCATACTGTCTTTATGGAACCCATAGTTACTTTAACAATGATATACTGGTTTATAAAATAGATTTATTGTGTAAAGCGCTTATCTAATATCTACTAAAAGTTCAAAATATGATAAAAAGTCTACACCAATTATTGGCTTATCAATGCCCGCGACTACAAATCGCCACACAAAGACATATCTTAAACCTAAGTCTAACTTTAAAACAACCGTTCCGTATGTCGCGATAGGATTGATATTTGCTGCGTACAACTTATTTGAACTTTTTAATCTTCGTCCACTTGTTTTCTTGCGCGGAAAAACACAAATGAGCCGGTATCAATAAGGAACGAGATTTGGGTCGATTTGTCAACGACATATAGGCGGCTTTGTGTTGAACCGTCGTCAATACCAACACTTACGAGGTTTCCTCTGATCACCGTTGTTGGAGGAATTACGGTTGACATTTCGGTTTGACGGCGTACAATGGCGAATTTGATGAAGTCTGTCGCTTTATAGAACGGGAACGTTCTTGTCGTGCTTCAAGTCGCTCCAGACGTTGAACAATTTGTTTCAACATATCCTACAGCTCATTATCCCTGCTTGAAATTGCGGAACATTGAACGGTGGACATTGACTCTTGAATCTTGTCTGCAGTTTCGGCAACATTGTCTAACAGGCAATCTTCTGTTACTGTTATCCCTGCTAATCTTCGTAAATGCTTTATAAATTGAGATGGCATTTGATTTCGAATATCTTCTCTCTCGAGCAGTTACCTCAACCGTTGTTCTTGTTGGACAGACAAACGATTAATTAGCGCTGATTTAATAGTTGCGTATTTATTGACCTGTGCCGGTTGATCAGTATGTTCTCGATTTCCTCCAAATGTGGAATCTAAAGCCCCGATGACATAATTATATTTAGTTCAACCCGCCGTAATCCCTGCCTGCACGAATTGCGCCTCTAGTTGAATAAACCAGACCAGAGCATTGGTTTGGCGGCCCAAAATGGCGATACTTTAACGCCAATTCTAGACACCCTTTCCACAACAACTGTTTCCCGATTTTCTAAGGGCATTAATCAAAATAGGGGTCATCAATTACGTAGGTATTTGGGTCGAAATAGATAATCGCTGACAAGTCAAAATTAATCAATTTTATTTTTATTAAAAATATGACATGATTTTTACAAATAATTCGTAACTATATATTTTTTATGGCACCCATCTAAGTCAGCTATACCTAAATAAATCTTGATATGGTCGCTACAAGGTCTACTAGAAATACTTACTTCATGTTCTTAACTTCTTCGTTTTCCATGAGAGAATAAATAAACACCATTTTTGAGGAGGAGAGAAATTTATGTTATTTTGCTAGCTAGGAAAATGACAAGATACAATTACAATATTTTTGTGTCAAATTACACTGTACCATTATTTACTTTTTAATGAGATACTTGACGGAAGAGGATAATAGAACAAAAATTATTATCTATGAAATAGTAAAAGGGGATGGTGTGCCGTCATATTTCATAGTGAAGTGAAATTTTGTTACCGAGAATCGATGGTTGATGACCTGTGGAAGCAAGAACGAAGAAGAACATTAAAAAGGTGAATGAAAGAATGAAAGATGAAAGTTTCAGTGTTTGTAATATGAGAATATCAGAAGCAACTATACCAGAGGTGGGCAGTAATGTATTACATGTAATGACATTATGTAATTTCATTAGATTTTATTCTAAAAGTAATTTTGTAATGCTATTTTCATTACATTTATATCTTAGTAATTTGTAATGTATTGTACCTATGTATTACTTTTTCACAGTAATTTGTAATTGTACATTACAATTTCTAAAAATGCGCATGCTTGTATCCTAGATAAGAAATAACTTGTTCGACTTATACGTAAACGATTTTGTAGGAACAAGTACTCAGTAGAAGTACAATATTCGCGGTACAGTCCAGTAAAGTCACCAACACCGCTCCATGTTTTTATTTTGTTTTTGTATTGATGTGTTGTTTTGACCATTCTCTATATTTAGTTATATGTTAACAAACATCTATTATGGATACAACCTAAGTTTTTGAAAACCTTGTAATTAAATCAGATGATATTCTTTGATGATTTTACTTTTAACTTCTAGCTTATTGTGTTTACCACTAGTTAAAATTATATTAGGTCGGGTACTATGAAAAACACGACAAATTATTTTACAAGTCATTTAAAGGTAATATAATTATATAAGATTTGCCTGTCCAATATTTTTCCGTGTCTTCGACGGATTTAAAAATACAACAATATAAAATAATATTTGTTGACAAATCGGACATATTCAAATGTTTGTAGTTATTAGATATGCGATTCTTTTAACCTCAAAATAACAAGAAGTATGGTTTATTTAATTTTTTTAAATTTTTGAAATAATTTTGGCCAAATATTCTAATGTAACAGTTATACTTATCTGCTTGCTAGTCATCCAAATCTATCTTTCAAACTTAAACTCGGGTTTCCTTTATCATATTAATAAATTAAATTACAAGACCAGGTTCTCGATTAATCAAATGAAACACAATTATTAAACAACTTGGCGAGTATACATTTGTTAAATATTGGAGCCACAAGCGATGAATAGTTTAGTTTAGAAATATTTTCTAACTTAATTAATTTATAAAATTAACCTACTTTGTTATCCAATATTCATAGTAAAAGGGGATTTGTAAAGTCAAGAAGGGATAAAGGTTGTATAAGTATACTCGTAGATAATGCAGATGTTTTTCTTTCAAAGAAGTCGGTAATGAAAATCTTATTACTAAGCACTCATTAGATTCCCTAAAATACGATTTTGTTATTTTTATGATAATGTTTATTAAAAAGTAAATATATCATCACGGCATATTACACATTGCTGGGAGTGCCAATCTGGTTTGTACACGCAGATTTCGATAATAATGTTTATTAAGTAGTAAATATATTTTTATATCGATAATAATATATGAACGCTATACGATTTCAAAAATTCTGGTTTTATGTATTTTTATTTTTTTTATTTTCATAGGTGGAGTATTAGTTACTGATTATAATTATACATTCGGAAGCGGTAGTTTACTTGAAGCTTATATTTTAAATATGTTTACGATCATGTTATTACAAATATTAAAGTTTTTTTCTTCGAAATATTTTTTGATGTAATCATCGGATCATCGTTCTACGATATAATTTATTTCTCCAAGGAAAATTATTTTATGACGGTATACATATTAATTTTCCAAAGAATGTGAATATGATGTTAAAAATTCAAATATCAGGAATAAAAAATTCTCATTTCAAAAATGTTACACCCTTATATTTGCGTGCTTTTTGGTTATAACTGAAACTTTGTTGCTCACGATGTGATGCAACTGAATTTGAACGATGTAACGTGCCGTAATCTAGAAACTTCAATAAATAACTTGTTCAATTGTTGTGGAATATTCCTGAATTATACTTACTTAATCCTAAGCTTATCTACCTTTCGGTGTATGGCTATAAGTATAGGCTTCGTCTTTTGTATTCCTCTTCTATACATCTCTCCATTCTTTCCAATTCTCCATTATCTTCTTAGCTTCGTAACACTTAACAACTGTACATTCGATCGTATCTTTACTTTATCCCATGTTTTTCATTGGTCTGCCTCTTCTCTTAGCTTCGTTTAAGCATTTTGTTTTTCTGTTGTCTGTCATTCTGTGTACGTGCCCTTTCCACTTCAGCTAAAATCGATTTTTGTGTAAAACTCCTGATTTCTATTTCAGGTAAAATTATTACCCAATATTTTTGCTTATGTTGTAAAATCATCATTCTTTTGATGTGAAACATCTAATGGTGCGTTTATACGGGGGTGAGAACAGCTCCTATGACACGACGGTCATACCATTCGGCCAGTCTCGTGACTCGTCGGCTCTCTCCGCCCCGCCGTCACGACTCGGCGCTCCACGCTTGGTACTCACTCTACGTTAGTAACGGTATACCAGAGTCATTTTCTCTATTGACAACTGACGAGCTGCTACATGACATCTTGTGGGAAAAATATGAACTTTCCGATTTGGTACTATATTGTGACTGTATGCTTGAGTTACATGTGGTTTGATCTTTTGATGTGAATAAAAATGGGAAAAATCGTACAAATTGTTGTGTATTCTGATGTCACTCAAGATCTGGTCGAGACACAGGCATTGGGTTTTATAATTTTCCGAAACATGGCCAAAATAAAGTTAAAATTACTACAAGAGCAGGTGTTGAAATGCATGGGAATGTGTAATTCGTAGTGCAAAAAAATAACAAAACATATGAAAGTTTGTTGTCGTCATTTTAAATCGGATAATTACATATTTCCCCCGATTCTTGAAATCATGCGGAATTTTCCGCACGCGACATAATTCATTTGGTTTGTTCCGTGCACGAACAGTATTGTACGCGTGAGTGGTATTCTCGAATACCAAGCGAAACTCGGTAGAAGCCTACGTATACGATTCTCGAAAGCAAACGAACGTAGTATTTTGCAGCCAATCAAAACGAAACATTTGTATCACGTCAATGCTTCATCATTTGATTGTTTTTTAACTGTCACTGTCAACAGAGCTGTCAGCGAAGCTGTCATAAATCATAAGTATTGTAAATTCAATATTCAAATTTTTTTATACGTATATTATTTTATATTGGTATTATTTTTCTATGGTTATAGTATGCACGTACTCATTATGGTAATATTAATATGCAAGTGCTATGTCATATTAAACATGCATTAATAATTTTGCAAACCATTTCAGGTTTGGATTTCAGAACTCGTTAAAAGGCATCTAAAATTCTATTTTAACAATCCATTGCATCGTTCTAACAATGCAAGAGCACACATTTGTCGAATGTTATAATAATGATACTCAAAGTGCATGAAGACCCTAGATTTATAATTGGCGTCAATATATAAGATCATGAAACGTACCCGGAATTATTTAAAATGATAATTTGATTTATATGACCTGATTAAAATACTAATATACCAAATTCAAGTGACAGTGACAATGTGGCAGACACAGTTTCGTGTGCGAATGATACTTTCAAGTGATTCATATCCATGCGATGTAATTACACACGGAATTATCGCGTACGACCACACGATTTCGATTCAAGGATACCAATATGAAGTTCGCATACGCATCTCTCCCACTTACGTATGCGTGAAATTTCAAGAATCGGGCCCCTGGACTTTGTCCAGCTTTACACGTGCATTCTGCACTAATAGTTTTTAATTTTTCTCTAAATGTATGTTGATTTCATGTGGCTTTGCAGAAATTGCACTGGTTTGCAGACAAAGTGCAAATATTACCCACATTATACCGTCATTTTTTAAAACTCCACATAATATTATGTGGTTGGCGTTTGTAATTCGCTCACCTGCGATCATCAATTTCGATTGATTAAATATATATAAAATTATAAATACATTTTAACATACCTTCTATAATATATCTAGAAGAAGCTGTTGCTTCCAGAAATCTAAAATGTTCTGTGGTACCAAGCCCCATTTTAAGTGAAAAAAATTCTCTTGTTGTTTGTTTTCATATGTCACAACACTGCGAGTACCAATTCAGAAGCAGCTGATCGGTCCGATGGTGCTGCCGCCATCGAACATGTTAGTTCTCAATACTACACGCTCACCACCTTACTTAGGTATATATCGGTGTGTCGGAGCGAATTTGAAGAAGCAGTGTCGTTTTGAACAATAAATTCTTCGATAAAAATCAATTTCGATGTTTCACATGTGCCAGGCGTCCCGCAGCGGCTCACTTTTTTTAAATAAAATTTTCTCCGATATAATTCTGTTTCGGTAAGATTTTACTTATGAATACTTTGCTTTATCTATTTGTTTTGTTTTCATAACTTCATTTTCTGGATATCATAAAATAATTTTAATAGAAATATACACAATTATTTTGTAGGTAATGTTACATATATTGTATTTATACACTTTTTATATTTTAATATTACACTTATAATTTAAACTTAGGAGTTATGTATTCTTGATTGATCTTTCTTTTATTTTCAATGTTATAGAAACCATGATGGAACCAGTGTTGAGTCTTTGATATTTTACATGCATGTTGGGTGCAACTGTGAGATATAGAGGACGTGATAGTGTGTGAACACTCCAGGAATAGAAATAAATTGATATGCTTGAAATTTTATTCATCGAACGTTAACCATGAGAAGAAATCATGTATGGGAAGGGGAATGAAGTGAAAAATGTGATGGCACGATCCTTAACCTTTCCTAAAAATATTCTCTTCTGTGCCTTTCATTCTCATAAATCTCCTGATAATGTGTTTCATTTTGTGCGGTCTTTCTGCACTCTTAGTTTCAGTAATCTCATCAAAATAAAAGCATTTCACACCTTTTTCATTTATCTTGTGAAGTTAATATATCGAATCAATTATTTCCTTCCGGCAATTACTAATATTTAAAATTTTATGTGGAAAATAAAGACTACAACATTCTCATTAGCTTTTTACTTTGTATACTATTACTTGAAGGTATTTTTCCATCTGCATTTTATTACCTATTGTAACGTGCGCCACTGACTCTAGGGGTACACAACCGTCGCCACTGATCGAATATTTCCAGAACGCTGCCGCACTAGGCGATGAGGCAATCTTATAGTTATGCAAATAAATATAGTGATATAAACATTGTTTAAATAAATAATTTTAGTGTTTAAGTATTTAATAATATTCTTAGTCTTAAATTAGTTTATAATTGTTTAATCATAGTTGTAGTTATTTTTAATATCTATCTTAATTATTTATCGCTTAATAAACTTTTATTATATTTTAATAATATTCCTCTAATTTTTACACTTCACCTATATACATATATAAACGATACACTATAATAGTTTTTCTTGTGTTTTTATAATTTGAAGAAATTATTGCGTTTTTTGGTAACAAACTCCTTTACTATCGTTTTCTTTTTTCTAAAAATTATTACAGTTTTTTATTTTGATGTCTTCTATTTTTGATTAATTCATCCAATTTACAGTCGGGCCACGTACTTCTAACGTTCCAAAGTTCGAACACTAAATTCGACAAAAATTCGGTTCGGAGTTCGAACTGCGGGCACAGTGAGAATTACAAAAAATAGATGCCGTAAATGTCCAATTCGTTTTTAGCTCTTGTTGTGAAATAGTTATTTATGAAATGTGTTAAGAGTGACATTTGATCGTGTGAGAAGGAACTTTGGAACACTTTTAACCCGTATCATGCACTATTTTTTGTACAAATACTATTTTTTCATTTAAATTTATATTTCTAGTAATTTTTTAACATGTATCAAAAATGTCGACATGTTATTCCATTCGTCATTACCAAGGTAACTAATTTACTTTTAACACTAGTGCTCTCGTATGATTTTCGTGTTTTTTTTTATTATACAGTCTTTACGTAAATTAATGTTTTTATGTTTAAATTTAAGGAGTTTAATTGTGTTATTTTTGATGTTAATTTATATGTATATGCAGTTTAAATTTATCGAAATTAGTATTAGGGTCTAGGAATAAATTCATTCAATTTCTATAATATATAATATAAAAAACTATTTATACTTCGAAAATTTCCAACGGTCTCCTTAAATGGATTAAATTCGAAATACGAGACGCTACTACATTTCTATCAAAACAACCCTAACCATACAAAACTATTAACGAAATAATTTTAGTAATAGTAAAACATATTTAAGAAATGAATTTTCATGTTCGACTACAACTACATGTGCTACCATTGTTATCTTGAGAACTATAAGAGCTATAAATTAAATGGGTAAAAATAAATCTTTGCTCATTCATTAAAGAATTTAATTCTGAATTCAGTGATAATATTTTTATTTCTTTATATAAACAATTTTTTGAGAAAAATTGCATATAAAGTCTTTTATTAATTTGATTTAAATATGGCTAAAACTGCCATGAACGGAAAAAATATATATATGTTATTTTTTACATAGAATTAGAGTGCTCTGACAGAAAGCAGTGAATATTTTGTTCTTTTAATTGATCATAAAGGTCAACGCAAACAAAATATTTCCGTATTTCTTTCATGGCATGCCATTGTAGTTCTATGTAAAAAATTAACACGTATTCATTTTTTCCATTCGTGGTACTCTTATTAGCCACATTTTAATAAAATTAATATAAAACTTTACCTATATTCGGTATCGTTATATAAGGATGTAAAAATATTGTATCACTACATTCAGAATTCAATTCTCTAATGATTAAGCAAATAAAAAAGATGTTCTTATTTATAATAAAATAGTTCGGTTCTGTATTTTGGGAACCACTGATCGAAAAAAATATTTTCTTTAAATTTGTCTTTTATTGTAGAAATTATTTACCCATTTATTTGTAGCTCTGGAGAGAGCAATGGTGGCCCATTTAAAATGAACACCCTGTAATACCTTTTTTTCGAGCAAATAAATTCATTAAAATGACTAAAATACACCAGGTAACAACAAAACTAGTCCATATAAGACACGATTTTTGTTTCTAATAGACTCATTTTTTTTTCAAAGAAGAATCAGGAAAATATTCAATTTTATGTTGTCTTGATACAGAAAAATTATACAAGAATTGAAGTGATGGATTTATTTTCATGAAACTTAATTACCTAAATTGTTTACATAGTACTCGTAGTTTAAGGTTTTGTCCAAATAGAATATATTTTCACTGAGCATAATTCTGTAATGTCATATTATTATGATAGTTATAGTCATAACTGCGTAAATGAAAAAGTATGAATATAAACCATTATAATTTTATGCTTGACATATCTTTGTATAATGCACGCTGGTTTAATAATAAAATTGTATAGTATTACAAACATTCCGTTCTTTAATTTTACATTTTATTTTTTGTTTGAAATCTAATCATTGAAACGTGAATTTAAAGAATTTAATTAATATTGATTTCATTGTGTACGTTAGCGTTTTTCATTTATTAAGTAATGCTATAATCAGCCCTATTGTCGAATGAAGATGTTATGGTTATTATTATTATTTATTTATTCTTGCCAGATTGACTTACAACTTATAATTATATTTTTGTACTCACAACTTCGGAAGTGACAAATTACGCACGCTACTGACTACGGGAAATGTCAATTTACCTGTGTGGGTAATTGGGAAAATTTGCGAAAAATACTTACCAATATTTTTTTGTATAATGTTTGTCTATTTCGATGTGAGTCTATAAACAAACTGACGGATGAATGACATAAACTTCAGATTTCTGTCAGTGAACAATGAATTTTCGTCTGTTTTTTAAGATAGTATTTAAAACTATGCTCCTGTGGGAAGTATGTCTTCCCACACTTAGTTTGTAAATACTTATTTTTATAACAAGTGTAGAAAATGAGTAATACTGAAACGAATGTGTTCATTTCAAAAGTTGTATGAACTTTCAGAAGCATGTTTTTCCTAATATGACAATAGACATTTGCATTTCATGTAAAATCGTGACTAAAGTGTACAAAAATCGTCATTAAAAAAGTACAGAAATCGATTGAAGTAAGTCATTATATGACGATATCATTCACATGCAGTGTTGCCGACCTTTTGATAATTATTGTATATGGAAAATAATTGTATTAGGTCTACGATGTACAATAGTAAATTTGTATATAAAATATCAAAAGAAAAATATGTGCAAGTTTAACGAACTAAATAATTCTGGTGAAGAATATAATTTTAGTGTTCTTTACAATAACTTCAATATTTGAGATTAGCAACATTGAGTTTCAGACTGACAGATATGTGAATATAACCTATAAAAATAAATATTACTTTAATTTTACAATTTTTCGATTTCAAATAAAATTTAATATGCACCTCGGCACTGACGTTTCCTTTTATCACTTATGGATTATTTTCATGATAAAAATAAAATTTCAAAGTATTCATACATAAGTAACTATTTTCTGAAATCCTTTATATAAATTAGAGTAATTACAAAATGTATTCTAACTTTTTGATATATCATGGGCAACTAGCGGCTATACATTTTAAAGTGACCAAAACATTAAAATAAAATAAAAGTTTTATTTCCTGCTCTAAAGCGGGTATTTGTTATTTCCCGCGGTTCTTTTGAGGATGAGAACATATATATCCCGCATAATTGTATAATAATAAGAATTATTATAAATAAATATATCATCACGGTATATTACACACTGCTGGGTGTGCCAATCTGCTTTCTGTATACTGATGTCGGTAATAATGATGACATATTTGTACTGTGCGGGCGTTTACCAGACGTCATCTCACGGGCACTCATTGTGTGGAGAGTACACCACAGTGCTAAATTTTGTGCTATTTAATATTCGAAATATTTGGCGTCGGTCGGGATCGAATCCGGTTCCCCAGTTTCGAGCCTAGACACTCAGGCACGTGGCCAGGAGACCCAATTATATTATATTATAGTGATACAATTATAGATATTCAATATCAACTTTCCTGCATGATGTCCTTACATGCCTCAACGATTACTCGGGCATAGTCTGCACTTCCTTTTTTCTTTACTTGATAGCCAGTATATATTGCTTCTTTCTTTATGATCGCATCTGAACCTAGCTTACATCTTGATATTCTTCTCATATAGTAGGTATTATGGTATTGTACGTTGTTATAATTCGAATTTTTTATCTCAACCTCACGGGGTTGTTCTTGCTGTTGTATGTTCCAGTTTCTCAGTTGAAAGTCATAAAATATATTTTCTGTATTTATGCGTAGCTGCTCTATTTGTTCCACAGTGGATTCATTTCTCTCATAGCTTTTCTTCCTTGTCCCCCTTTTATTAATTTGTTCTTTTCTTTGCGCGCCAACATTATAGAAGCATTTAGGTTTCTGTATTTTTTTACTCGTTTCTCATATTTCTCTGTCTTTTTTCTTCTTCCACTCATTTTTAATGTTTTCATCTCTTCCACGACTATACAGGTGTTTCTGGTGTAGATTTCTATCATCCCGACCTAAAATCCACTTTATGTACGTAAGGGGCTGTCTCAGAAGTACTGAGACAAAATGTATTTGCAATTTAAATTTCCAACAAAAGAACATTTGAAACTTAATTTATATGTAAACAAAACAATGATCTAACAATATTATGTGCAAATTATAACATATTGGTTTCAGAAATTTCGAGAAAGGCTATTTTCAATTAAATTATGAATTAAAGAAATGAGAAATTATTTATTTATGTCTATACACTTAAGCACTACATTAAACTAATCAGGAATTTTTATTTTAATTTATCAAATGCTCAAAATCGGCACTATTCATATCTAAACAATATCCTAAACTATTATAAAAAGAATTAATTGCATTCGTTATTTGCTGGGGAGTAATATTTTGTGAAGCTGCACTAATTCTGTTTTTAATTGTTCAATGTTCATTCTCTCACCATTGTACACATTTTTTAAGTAACCTCAAAGAAAAAAAAAATAGTGCAAGCCATCTCAAACTAATCTTAGGCTCATATTTGAATTATACCATGTTATATCTACACTTTTTCTTCAATTTTATAAAAAAAAAAACCATTTTGAAATGTGACAGTTTGACGAGTCTGACAACTATTTACTATGTTTACTCATAAAATAAACGCTTCACATTGCTGTCATTTTATAAATATGGTAATGAAACTACTCTATGTTTATTACTGATAAAATAAACTCTCTGTATATACGCACACTATACGGGGCGCAGCGTAGCACGTTTTTTATCAATGGAATTATGATCAAATTATGTGTAAAAAATGTATGCCATTTTTTCAGACTCTGAAGAAATTATAATAATTGCTTAATGTTGTGAAAATAAAAGAAAAAACAAAAAAATGTGTTCATAACATTTGTAAAAAATGCCAAATTTAAGGTAAATTCATCAACAAGAGTTTTACCAGAGCAGTTACTCGTAATTCTTATTTAACTGAGGTCATTTTTACTACAATATTCTTCTACTCTCAGCCTAATCTCGTTGTTTGCTATACATTGGGAAACACGAACATTGCCATTCACACCATTCGAGTGTAAAAACGCGCGGTCGATCTATCGCATATCTGTCACAGCGCGGCATCGGCAGAAATATTCTCTCGATAGAAGTCCGAGCAGGCCGCTGCGCCGCGCAGTGCCGCGCAGTCGACAAGTGCATGATACTACATAAGTAATAATGCATTTTATATTTTACGGAAATGAGCGCAGCACATTAGTGCGCGTTGGCCTTATTGCTGCTCTTCGCATTACAACTTTTTCAGAGTGTACTTGTTTTTGAAAGCCCATGATTTTTTTTTTTTTAATCTGCTATTGCAGTATCTTCATATCTTTTTATTGTTCGGTATATGGTTGTTCTGATTCCTTCCTGTTGAAAATTACCTTTGCAGTGGTAGTAATGAACAACTAATTTGAAAAAAAAGTTTTCTCATTGTAGATAAAGCAAAAACACTATCAAAAATAGTTTTAAGTTGAGCAGAATGGACATTATCGAATGTCAATGCAGTGACTATTTTAAAAGTCACCTAAATGTTTTCACGTAAAATCGAATTTATCTCTACTTCAGACAGCTGTAACTTGTATATTATTTATTTGTTTGTATTCTGTCTATCCATATATTTCCGCACCGTAACGTAACAACTTTAAACTATGGCTTCTAACATCATCCATCTTACTTTGAGATTTCTTTGAAATATCCTTTTGCCTAAACTTCGTGTTCATATATGTTTAATAGAATGCTATTTTATAAATTATATGAATAAATTTAAATAGGTAAAGAGATGAATACAGCATTAATAATTCTTATATTAATTTGAAATAAACTAATTATGCATTGACGCCATCTGTGCACCTCTAACTTGGAAACATCATATCATGCTTAAGATGGAAGTGTTTTCTTTTTTTATTTCGGCTGCCCAGGTTTGAATAATTGTAAGGTATGTTTTTGTTTGAAAGTTGAGTTGACTCATACGTGAAATGATCAGTTCATATAATGTTTCATAATTAATGTTTAGTCATCCTTTTTGAATAGAGCTATTTAGAAAAGTAACATTCCTTTTATGTTGCTTTACGGATGTCATGATATGAGATTCTTTGTTGTAAGTTTCAGAAACATTTCTTGACTGGTAGTTAATACGCATGTTCTCATTATTCATTTACGGGTATTAAAATACTCATAGTGATTCAACAACCGAGAATTTATATGTATACTCAGGGCTGTTTAATAAAAAGATGATTCGTCGTGAAAATAAAGTATAAGTCAAAAGAATATAAAGAATAATCATGTTTTTGTAATGCGATACAATGTTCTTTAATTCTTTAATTTACAATGTTATTCAAGGAATACATAATATAAAACAAACATGTTACAAGTCTGGTAAAGCCAGGTATTTAAGCTCATTTTACACTTAAGACAAAAAAAGAAATGTTATTATAATTTGTAACACAGCGGAATTGTTTTTTTTTATAAATAAATATGTGTATCATCACGGCGTATTATTTATTTCTGCATATTTTGCAGATTTCGTTAATGGCGAAATACCTGTCTAGTCGAGGGCGCTTATACCCGGCACTTAAAACTACTGTTTTATATTTTAATAAAATTTTGAGTTTTCATAATTCAACTAATAATATTAAACATATAAAAATTGATGCAACAAAATGTGTACATTATTTATAAAATAGTAAATATTCATAGATACAAGCTTTAGCTTTCTCAAAAATAAAATTGCAGAAACAACCATACATTGTTAAAGAAAAAATGAGGATTATTAAACGTGATCGATTGCTTTCATTTGTTGATGAGATTGATTCTATATTTTTTATTGATTTATTATTGCAAAAACTCATAATTTGCGACGCAGCGAAATAATGACTAATGTTTATCAATGACATACGCCATATTACATTTTTGACACTAGTGTGATATTACTTCTCGTTATATAAATAAATATATAAAATAAATAAATACCACTGTCAAAAAATGGTATAGAATACGGGAATAGTATTTTACATTACAAGCCAGGTAAAACGGCTTTTATTGCTGAAAGGAGGAAATGACTGGCGAGCCTGTTACCTCCTTGAGGCAATAAAATAGTTACCTGGCGAGTATTCTACAATATTTTATTTGTTACTCACTTGCAAATCAAATTTAAATTTATTTATTGAACCTGTCAGTTGCAATTGACACTTAATTTTAATACGTATGACACTAACAAAACACAATTTTCATATGTCAACAACGTTACTAACGTGGTAACTAACTTGTAAAATTTTAACACGTTAGCAACCAATTTTACAAGTTAGTAACTAGTAAAGATTAATTTTCAAAAGTAGTAGGCGGTATCAATAAATGAAGTTTACAAGTGAGTAACAAATAAAAAACTTTTTTATTCTTGCGGAAAATAAGTGTTCTCCAATTTCAAATTGCGTGCGGGAAATAGACAATTTTCGCAGTAATGCGGGAAATAATTAAAAACAAGATTTTTAGTTTGTTGTCATGAAAGCAATGCTCATTATGCATAGCCGCCCAAGTAGTAGATGAAATGTAAAAAAAATATAATACATTTCGAAATTTTTCGTTATTTTTGTAGACGATTGCAGAACAGTTATTTTTTATAATAGTATGGAATGTTATTCTTTAGGGACTACGCATTTCATACGAGTGAAATAAAACGTTTTAACTTCTTAAATTATCTCTATATTTTCGTTCATTATATGTTTGACACTGATAAGTTATTTGAAAAACTATTTTAAATTACAGAGTAGCCATTGAATCTTCCATTGAATGGTTGTTATGGTATTACTTATGTGATATGTTTGTTATGTTATTGAGAAAAATTTCTGTAATAATTATTTTCTGATATTCGGTAGTAAAAATGCTTAAAAAATGAGATTTCGAAAAAAAGTTATTAAGAAATATTGTTACACTCGACAAGTTGTATACTGGTTAAATTTAATGTACAGTAGAATCTCGATTATCCAGGCTAGCCGGGACCGAGCCTTTGCCGGATAATTGAAAACACGAATAATCCAAACACCTCATTTTCCATTTTATAAATAATTTATTTGGGCAAATACATATGTCAGAGGAACAAAACAAACGTGATACGTGTAACAAAAAATAAGAAGTTTTAATATTTATACATATGTGTGAATGTACATTGTACAATATGCAATATGTACATAATTATGTACGTTTATGTATGTACATATGTGAATAAAATCATTTGAAAAAATCAATTATTTTTTTCTGTTTTTGGGCTTCGTAAATTTTACTCCTTATAAATTCCTTCATTTCTCTAAGCTGAAGTAACTGTAGATCAATGCTATCAGTTTCAGGTTGTTCTTCAAAATATTCGATGAGTACATTTACTGCATCTTAAAATACCGCACGGAAAATCCGCTGGCCGGATTAAACGCACACGGACAATCGGGGTTCTACTGTTCTGCTAAACCCTATATATTAAAAAAGGCAAAAACCAGTAATAATTCCTTTGTGATTTCTAGCACGGAGTGAGTACCTAACGTATACATTATTTGTTTCAAATTGTAAAATATATCTTTATATGAAAGAACAGTTTGTGTTAAATAAATAAAAGTTATTTTGGTAGTATCTACATCGATTTTGCGTTCAATAAACTCTATTGTAATACCTTTTAAATACAAGACATCGTGTAAGTTGTGTAACGTGTCTAAAACTCTTCCAACACAAACAAAAGGAGCATAAGCTCCTGCAGGAGCAGGGCTGCGGCTGCGGCGAGTTACATTGATCCTGCCAGCAGACAGACACTACGCCAGACGGAGTGAAATAAAGAAGCTATCGTCTCAACAAAGATACGCCGAGCATGAGAAGCAGATCTATCCCAGGTTTGGGGAGGAAAGTTCGCTTCTAGTATAGCATCAGCAATACAAAATTTGTGTACAGAGATGAACTCACTCGAAACTTTCCCATATACATGTTTATTTATTTACGGCCTAAGTTAACATTTATACTGCACAGCACTTTTCATTAAATACATGTTTAATATAAAGCTATATTGTGTAAAACAAAGGATACATAACGGAATTAAAATATAAACTCAAGCACAACTGAAGTTCTTACAAAACTTTAACATATTTTTTGCGTATATGCACTAATTTTAATACAAGCGTTTTTTATATCAGAATGAAAATTTTATGTAGTGGTTAAATATATTTATTCAATTTTGCCTTATAAAGTCATGTTTATTTCCTTGGATGCAGACCATTAAAGTTGTTAGTTTATAAACAATTTTATTTCGCTAGCGGTTTAAATTTTTTATTTCACTAGCGGTTTAAATTTTTTATTTCACTAGCGGTTTAAAAATGTCAAATATAATATCAACCAAAATTGTTGAAATAAATTCAAATATGTAACGTTTATCCGCCATTCCGACACAAGAAGAATGTTATAATTTTATATATAACGTATGTCTTTGATTCATTGTAATGTCATTAATTAACCTCTAAAACAATATTAGAAATACTTATTTTAATGTCTGTTATAATAAGGAGTTTATATTTATAATCAAAGTCTTAGTTGTGATTTGTGTCACCTAATAAATCAAAAATTTATTGAATTATACATACATTACAAGTATTGAAAAATTTAACTACGCATTTCGCATTTCATTTTCTCATTAACGAAATCAGGTCGTGCAAGGGTTCGCTTATGAAGAAACTGTTTTGAACATTGCCACTTTCAAAGTTTACACTTCTCGTAGCATTAATTAATTCGGCATCCACCAGCTATACCCATGACAAGTACTGTCTACAATGGATGAATTTTTTTTTTTCACTTATTACGTTTAGATTTTTAAAGAATTAATTGACCTAACGAATAAAAACACTTCGTCCAATGCTTCACTGAAAAATCTTAAGATATTATCATGGTCTATTACTTTTTTACTCCCAAAGTCTCTTGAATTTTATTCCAACAGACTTTTCACTTTAGGATATCTACAAAACAATAATGGAAACACATTTTTTTCTAGTTACCTCCCAATATCCACGTTCTCCAAAATAATGAGGCAGAACTTTATTGTAGAGAATTCACTGTCATTCTCGATTTGCGTTCTATTTTTTATCTGTCAACAATTAAATCCATGGCAACGCATCAAAAAACACACTCAGCGACTAGATAACCGTAAGCGATTAGTTACATTTCAAACTTCTTTATATATAAAAATCTTACATTCAAATTGGAGAAGATTATTAGGGAAAAATTGAATAAAATC
Source organism: Harpalus rufipes (assembly GCA_951394225.1). Lineage (NCBI taxonomy): Eukaryota > Metazoa > Arthropoda > Insecta > Coleoptera > Carabidae > Harpalus > Harpalus rufipes. The sequence goes on from OX596274.1 coordinate 66,989,158, forward strand.
GCGGTTAAAATGAATGTTTAACTCGTGGTATTAACGTTCTTGCGGCTTCGCCACTCGAGCGCTTGAACTTTTCATTACACATTCATTTAAAACGCTTGTATAATACAATAATAACTATTAAAAGGGTATAATGTTAACGAGATAATTTTAAACTAATTCGCGGGCAAAGTCAAGTCTCTATTGGTTCGACTCGAAAATTATCCAAATCCAACCAATAGAACGACTTGTCTATCATAAGACTTCAGTAACAACCGAATATTACGAATAAAATATGTTTATATGATTGAAGTTTGCTATGCTTCAATATCACTAGGCTGTCGTCTGTGGACAATCATCAAAAATGGTGATTCTCAATTTATCATCTTTAACTTTACCGGTTTATGAAAAATTTGAGAGTCAAATATAAGAGGTACCTATGCTTTAATTTAAATTATAAAAATCCATAGCCCCACCGAGGTCGAAACTCAGTTTATTTTTTATCTACAATGTTGTATTGAATTTATTGATCTTAATAGCCAAACTACAATCAATAATCATCATGACTATGATCTTTCAAAAAATAATGCCTGGAATATTATATAGTTAGTTTTATAAAATATAATAATTTTGCTCCGTTATAAATCGTATTTTTGTCTAAATATTTTATAATTTTTTGTTAAGAAGGAATAGGATGTTTGAAAATAAAAATAGATGATTAACATGTTTCAACTCTAATCTATCAGGGTCTGATTTGTATTTTAAATTTGTTTATAAACATTAGCGGATTAGTCGATAAAATTAAGCTGGGACGTTTTCTTATATGCTTCATAACAAATTTCTCAGACTTGTTCTGTAAGTAGACGTTGACAATAAGTTGGAGTTGCTTCTCGAAATTACGGTAAATTTCCCTGAAGAAGAATACACAAATTTGGATTTTTTGGTAATTGCAATAAAATATAAAAAAAAATATATCATTGCTGAGTGTGCGGTATGCCAATCTGCTTTGTACTACTCTGTCGGTAATGGTAATGACATATTCGTACCGTGCGGGTGTTTACCAGGCACCAACTCACTAACACATATTTCTGACGTAATTACTAAAGTAATTATACTTTCCGAATATGACGTTCAGACACGGATGAACAATGATGTGATCTCGATCGTCTAAATTCAAATGAGTTACAGACAGAAGCAGAACTAATGAAACATAGCCATGGTAATGTTGATGTAATTAGTGATGATTATTTATCTGATGTGATGAGCGCACTAAAAAAATTCTACTTCTGTGATCAGTAAAAATTCAAAATTGTCACAAACTCCTCGTAACTTAATTATTGGAGATTTAGTCTTCCGTACGAATCGTGACTAAATCATATTTTACTTGCAATATCTCTTAGTAAAGATAATCATTCTCTTGATTTTTCCCAACTTTATGGATTGAGGTACATACATTAGTTATGATGGTAGAAAGAACTGTACTGTAAGCAGCGTCTAAAAGTAAAGCTACATTCCCACCTATTTTTTTAACGCGTAGTGGATAGTGTATAACGCATAAACGCAAACGTAATTCATAGTGGTTAGTACAAAATTTTAAGACCATTCCCTCATAAGTTGATAGCGATGATATAGACAAACAATATTATTAATATTTTTCTACAATATCAGTAAACTTGTATGTACGCAAAATAATAGTTATTCTAGCTATCGGTGTTATTTTTTGAACGAAACAAATTAGTGCATAATAAATACTGAACTTCCATAGCAACTGCTTGTTTTCTGTCTTACAGCTCCATGTTCATTTCGCTTCTTGAATAGACAATCAAATTCACAGTCAAATTGTCAAATAATTATATATTACAGGTTAGAATTCTTTCATTTTTACAGTTCGCGGTTGAAAAACAAAGACAACTGTATAGCTCTATTTTACAATTACGCTTATGCATTGTGAATTATGACAAAAGCTTGAACCTTGCAAACATTTTTGCTTATGCATTACGCTTATGCACTACGCACTAATCATAAACAGGGGTGATGAATTTTCACTCTACAAACTTTTAAGCATTACGTACTATCTACTACGCGTTATTCACTATGCGTTAAAACGTTCAGTGGGAATGCAGCTTAAGACCATCATGCTGTTTAGTTTAGTGTTTGCTATTTTGTTTACTTTATTATTATTATTATTATTATTATTATTATTAATTATTATTATATTTATAAAAATACCAATTGTAAGCTACATTGTCACTTTATTACGCAATCATAGTTTATTTCCATTCAAGCATAACTACATACGCATTTTCTATAAATGGTTCTCAGTGGGTATAGTGAAAATGATTAGGCAGAAGACTCACGTCATCAACCTGAAAAAACCTTATAAAATGAAATATAACTTGTAGAAATTTCTGGGTGTTATTTATTTTTAAAAGAAGAAGAAAAAAGTATTAGTATTAAGTAATGTATATATTAATGATATGTATAATTATTTTTAAGTCAATCGTTATTCCTTTTACGGAATATAAAATTATTTGAAATAATTCTAGTTTATTTTCGTACCATACGTTGGCACTAGAATGACCATGTTGTGTCAAATAATTTTATATTACGTAAATGGAATAAGGATTGACTTAGAAATAATTGTAAATTTATTAATATGTACGTCTCTTTATTACTAGTGTGTGTTTTCTTCTTTTTTAAAAAATAAATAACTAATAATTTTTACAAGTTATATTTCATTTTATAAGGTTTTTTTCAGGTTGATGACGTCAGTCTTCTGCCTAATCATTTTCACTATAACAACGACTTACGTTGTTTCTAATGCCTTAATGCCCAAAGATTTTTTAAAACTTTTTTCTGGTGATAAAGAAGACTTATAGGCCTATTCTGTAAAATCGAATCGTTACCATAACGAAATCGTTATTATGAAAATCGTTATTTCTACTTAACGATAATCGTTATCTTCGTATTCGTATTATGTAACACATTTTGAAAAATAATTACCTTGGGATCAAGTTAAGAACTTTATTTCCTAAAATCAAAGTATAATTTTAAATGAAATATCTAAAATAATTCAATATCACACATAAAACTTCTAGGTTAGACTAGTCCTGGTTGGAGTCTCCTGTCAACCTTTCAGCTGTCGGACCATTCTTTTTCTTTTTGTAGGTTATGCTAGAGCAACTACTACCATCTGTAGACAAATTGGGAAGCTTGCGCTAGGCGCTACGAATAAAAACTTATTAAATTATTTTTCCGTCGACTGTTTATTAATAGGCTATCTTAATGTATAGAAAATCATTCATTAATGACCCCTATTAATGCATGATTTTTTATTAATAAACGATTTATTGGGTGCGTTCACCACATGGAACACAGCATATATTGCTAACGCTAAGTTGTAGCAAAAAGGTAGACAGAATTAAAAATCATGCTTTTGACACTTACTAGCTAGGTATATATTCACGTAGCATACCTTTAAAATGAATTTGAAAGAATAAAATTTCTCAAATAACATAAAAAACAGCTTGTGTCATCTAGGATTAAGTTAACTGAACGCACCCACTGAAAACAATTGATGACAAAACTTATTGATTTTCTGACGTAAAATTTGACGTTCGGTCAACCATTACTAACCTAAAAAAATTTTTCATGGAGTAAAATTAGATTTTCCATTTAAGTAAGATACGGTCAACGAAAAAATATTGTAACTAACACGTGTGTTAATTGGCGATTAATGTTAATTAACGTTAATCACCTCATTAACACACTTGATAGTTAAATAACTATTAATATTACCTTGCAGAAAACTGTAATATGACTGGTTTTTGAGATCACTATTCAACATAATAGCAATTTTATTTTGACATGAATAAACATACTGAATTATTGACAAAACGTTTAGATAACGAATGATTTTTCCAATCGTTAAGAAATAACGATATCGGTATCTTTTTTTCGTTATATAGAATTAAATTATTGTTTACAGAATACCACTTTAACGATTATCGTTATGATAACGATTTTACAATGAAAAATGTCATAACGATCGTTTACAGAATAAGCCTATTAAACGATTTTCATTATTACCATGACGATATAACGTTTTACCGATTCGTTATGTCATAACGATCTTACAGAATAGCCCTATAAAATATATAATAAATGTAAAAAAAATATTAAAATTATAAAAAATAATTACGGATTCAAATGTAAAAAAATCTTCTAATTAATATTCATTTGGAGTATATTTGTGTAGTAAGCCTTATCAAAATAACGACCACCTTTAAGTTAAGTTCGCGAAATGATATGTAGCAAGTGACATCCTCTTATGCATCGACAAATAATGCTTTATTTAAAAAATCTTCCGTAAGTATTTAATATTCCTGAATTATCTCTAATACCTCGAAAAATTTCTTTGGTTTGCCAATCATCGAGGTTCATGAACACAAACTTTTTCCTTCAAATATTCCCAAAAAAAGCAGGAACTGTGATTTCTGGGTATTTTGAGGTCCATCTCAAGTTTCCATTTTCGAAATTAGTCGGGAAATGGATAAAAAGTCAATAGGTGCGTTTAATGAACTAAGCATATCTAGCAAATACTAGATAAGCAAACAAGACTTGTTGCTTACTTCAATGAAGTATTTGTTACAAAAGACGATCTGTCATCGAAAAAGTTATACAACTGTCAAAACTAATTCTCGTATCTCTTTTGTTGGTTTGCAAAGGTATGGAAAATGAATTTATACATTTATTTGAAGATAATGGGATTAATTTTGAAGAAGCTATATTAAGTATAACAGAATATTTAAAATTAATAATGTTTTGAACATCCACCACAAAACTATCAAAGCGTTTTTGATACGTGGTTGACAAATAAAAAAATAGAAACAGTACAAGTTAACTTTATGTATGTATAATTTGTATTTCCCGCTATTATATTTGACAGTTAGCAAGACAAGAGAGAAATTTGTTACTTGGATTACTTGCGAGCAAATCAATTATCTATTCCGTAAAATTTTATTCAGTTTTTCATACATGAAAATTTAGAGAATTAAATTCTGAAATTTGAATGCCAAATTTTTAATTTAAAGTAGTAAATTAAAAATGATTATCAATAAAAAAGCAGAATTTTATTCTTTAAAACTATATGTTTAAATCATCCTATAAAGTTTTATGGGAGAGATAATATTAAAAGAAATGTTTTCCCATGTTATACGCTTATGTCACGGATTCTCTTCACTTTTTATTCTTTTCATTTAAATAATTATTTTAACATAAGGTATTTATTTTTCTGTAATTTTTACCTCCCGCAACCCTTGGTAAGGGAGGTATAGGGATCGTGCAAAAGATCGCATATCGGGATTTTGGTAAATGACCACGTTTTAAGGTCCCTAGAGTCCATTTTTAACATTTTCACGATGATGTCTGTGTGTATGTATGTATGTGTGTGTGGGTGTAGATCCTCTTTACGCTCTAACTCAAATACTATCGTTCAGAATATTTTGAAATCATGTATTTCTACCTTATTCTAATATGGAAAGAAGCCATTAGATTTTGGTGTCAATCGGATAACCGGAAATGGCAGTTTACTTGAAGCTCAAAATAGTTTTTCTTCAAAAAATACTTTTAAATGTTATTTTTTCGCAATTCGTTATTATAAAAATTAAAGATTATTTTATTCCATTTTCTACAAGTTTGCATTAATACTGTTTCTATATATTTTATGGATAAATTTATAAAATAATATAAAAATTATATCTCGGAGCTTATCTAACTCCCTGGTTACACAGTGCAGCTCAAATGTATGTAACTGACAGGTAAATGACACTGTCAAAAAAATAATCATTTCAAATTAATAACACTAACATTTTCAAAAGAAAATTGTAAATAGAACAAAAGTTACATGGAAAGGAACTTAATATACATAATTTCAAATTAATAATAATGTTTCAAAACGAAAATTGTGAATAGAACAATAGTTAAATGGAAAAGAACTTAACATACATAATTTCTAGTATTAGTAAATATGCAGGTATGTATTTAAATAAGAAAATAAATATATTATCACATTATTACCCATTTCTGGATGTGCTAATACACAGATTGTACACAGATTTCGGTAATGATGATGACATATTTGTATCGTGCGGGCGTTTACCATGCGTCACCTCACGGGTACTCATTTTTGTCGTGGAGTGTGCATCACAGGGGTTAGTTATGTGCCTTTTAAAATTTGAAATATTTGATAGTAGGAATTGAATCCGGTTCCCCAGATTCTCCACCAGACACGCGGCCATGAGACCCTATAGATATATGTATTTAAATTAATAAAAATTAAATGGCGGGAGGTTTTGTGTTGGCCACATCAGATTTTATACACTTATTATTGGAATAGGTTTATGGTACTATTATTTTTTATTGTTTCATCTAACAAGATAGTTTAAAACAAATAAAAAATTTAGTATTTTTCTGCAGAACATAATAAAAACAACAATGAAATGGGTAGTGACTCCTTATGAAAAATAAGTTATAAATTCGAGTGATAAGCTAGCACGGGACAGATGTGGAATCCCGGATCATGTGGCATCCCTCGAATCCGCTCGTTATCAGTGGGTTGGGGAGGTGAACGCTCTCTGTCTCCACCTCAGCTGAAGTCTTGAACTCGAGTTCGGCGCGGCGCGGTTCACAAATAAAATGATTCCATCCTCCGCCGCAGTCGTAACCGCCTCCGTTTTATTACTGTCGTCTGGCCGGAGTCTGGCGGGAATCCCTATCCGATCTGGGGGTGGGGCGGGTTAAAGTCCGGGCCGCGCGTGCGGTGCGTGAGCCCTGCAGTGCACTGCCTCTGCTCCACTGCGCCAGGGATGAACAAAATGTAATCACACAAGCTACGAGCGCAAGGGTAACAACCCTTTGTGTTTATGACTTGTTTGTCCGAAATGTGTTTACGTTGCACACAAGGATGATATGTGAATTTGTCGGATGTGGATGTGTTTTGCTTTCATGTCCATTCTATATAATGTATACTCTACTTCAATTAGCACCAAATACATCACGGATCTGGACAACCTGAAATTGACAGATTGTTGATACGTTCAATAATGTACCACCACCAACGTTACAAATGTGAAATATATTAGAGTTAATTAAATATAATAAATGCATATAATAGCTATTTATGACGTTAGCGGCTATCGGCTGTTAGTCGTATAAAGTTTTTTTATATACTGAACAAAACTCATTTTGAAAGCAATAATTTGGGATAATTTTCGTATCTGTTACATTGACATTTTTTATTAAAACATTTATAGACGACGTTGATGTCAGAAGATAATGTAAGAGGTATCCCTCCAGATGAGAAACTACCACCAGGTAATGACCAGAAATGGCCCATTTGTAAAACTCTAAATCGCCTACGAAGTCAAGTAGGAAAATGTGAATTAAACATGTTCAACCGAGATTACCAATAGAACCTGCTTCATGTCATTGTGGCCAAGAAGAAACAATGGCCTTCCTGGTCACGTACGACAACTTAGAAGAGGAGTGCACGAGAGAAGATCTGCCTAAGGCAACACCAGCTGCTCTAAACTGTGCAATTTTCTGGATGAACACAATTTAGGTAGGTCACTTCTCTGCCAGTGCTTGTTCTTGCGGAAGGTTTTTCGTCTGGCGTGAAGTTGGAATCTCCGGAGAAGATGCGTCCTCCCCATTCCAGTTAATACCGGGCGAGGGCGATGCGTGTCTACAGAAAACAGCAAGCTTCTGTTTTCTGTGATTAGGCCTAGTAAATTGTATGAATACCAAATTTGATGATGTTTATATTTTGTATTTTGTATATAATGCATACATAAAAATCACACATATCCAGCATAAACCAGAAAATAATAATAAAAGCAATAAGAGCGCAGCAGACTCACTCCTCTCTCATTATTGGAATGTGGTATTTCGCTACCGGATACAGTCACTTTAGTATGTAAGGAGTGGGGAACATTTGCTGTACAGTTACTGAATATTGTTACGTTTCTTTTTTTTTAATACTGTATGTAGTTTGAATACGAAAAATAAAATAAATTTGTAGATTTAATATTGGCACAAAAGTTGTTAAGTATTACTCCCCTAGATTATGTACCTACCGGACGCGTTGCTAGGCAGTTCAGTATACAAAAAATATAAGTTTTATATTTCACATATTTGGTTTTACATTTGCTAATAAACTTACCAGTTGACCTATTTCTCAATTTTGGATGCTGTTACTGTAACATATTGAAGGAGTTGAAGGGGAAGCAAGTAGGGATGAATGGTTACATTACACCTTCTACTACCATCTTTTAGACGGGGAAATAATCCTCTATTAACTTCGGAGACTCAGGACTGCAGAAGAGAAAGTAAGCAATAAATTGAAAGAAATAATTTTGGGAGAAAATAAATTGTGACTTTTATTTTCTAGTCATAAATAACAACTGATGTTTTTTAATACATAACAACAAAAAAAGTACATATAAATTCATAGGTTACTATCTAATAATAATTTGTAAACAAAATATAAATATGAACATGACTGTTTGATGTGTACCCTGTGTTGACAGGGGCAACGCGGTTCCAAATCCATATCATCGCGTTGCTTGCGACGGTATAATATATTTTTATAAAAATAAAATAACAGTAGTATATTATGTACCCTTCGGGCTCGTAACTTAAACATTCTTTTCATGAATAAACATTATCTTAACTCACTGGGTGTATAAATATATATAACACATAATACTACATTTTAATATTAAATAGGAAACTCATTGGATTTAATTACAGCATCCAGTAACCTAGGCATTAATTTTATTAAATTAGATTATATGGAAGGCGGAATTTTTCCCATTCTTTAGTCAGATTCGCCCGAAGTTACTAAATACTGGAAAGTGTTATTTTGCGGAGTCGCCTATCTAGTTCCAGCCATAAATTCTCAATAGAGTTGAAATCAAGAGACTGGGAAGGTGTTTTAAGTTGTTTCGGTATGTTGTAGAACAGCCATTCCTTAACAATAAGTGCTGTATGTTTGGGATCATTATCTTGCTAGAATATAAAATCTCCTTCCTTAAGTTTACCCGCAGAAGATTGCTTTTTTTAAAATTGATAAATAGTTATATTTATTCATAGTTTTATTAATAAAATATAAAATCCCCAACCCGTCAGCAGAGCCCCAAACAATAACGTTTACATATAGTGTTTTATCGTACCACACACGTTATTTGTATCTAACCGTTGCATTAATACTGTATTTTTAAATTTATTAGTACATATTTTTATTATTTTATTTATCTATTATGTATATAATACGTAAATGATGATAATAATAATTAATTTTTAAAATGAGTGGGGGGCACGTGTCCGAGTGCCCCCCCCCCCCTCAAAATCCGTCACTACGTACTAAACATTTTCTATTTTTGACAATACATAATACAATTTATTTATATTCTTCTTTCTTTCTTAGTACATATTTTTGCTCATGTTTCTCCCGAACCGGATTCATTTAGATCTAGAATGTGATATAGACATAGGTTACTGGCTTGTCTTAGGAGGTCTCTGCAATTATGTGTAACATGTGTATTAATGACTCTTCATGTTCACTGCAGGTCTTTATCTTACATCCAGTATTTATTTTATTTTCTTCGTTTCCGCATCTAAGTCTAGATACTAACTTCTGTCACTCCTGTCTTTATTAGATATTGTAGCATACCATACCAACCTGTCGTGTAGGTCAGATGTTTATATATACATATATATATATATATATATATATATATATATATATATATATATATATATATATATATATATATGCTTATTTTGTTGTAAGTGTATTCTTATATCTTCTTGTCTCTGATTATCTCGACATCTTCTAGTTTCTTTCGTATTAATATTGATTTTTTTCTCATCTTTTCATCATTAATCAGAGAAAATCCATTTCTTTTGTAGTAAGTAGGTATATAATTTCATACTTCTGATTTCCCAGCTGTTCAGTGGTGTCTTCATATATGCTTCCTTTTTAATTTCCTTTCTACTTTGATAAATAATTATGTTTGGATTGATTTTTTTCTTTGTGATTTAATCCAGCTGCAATTCGTGTTTTATCTTTATTTGTTTTTTCTTCTTTTGTGTTTTTTGAAAATTGGGCATAATTTTCCGGTTGGATTCGAACTCGGCTCGTCAGATTCACAGTCGGTTACGTGATCCTATAAATAACAATAATAAGTAAATTAAATATGTAATAACAAAATAATTAAAAGTCGACAAAATAAATGTATTATTATGGCTTAATCCTGGGAAACCAGCCCACGAAGCTTCATCGTACAGACCGATATTCTTGCTACCACAATTATCGAAACTGTTTGAAAAACTGTTGTTGACAAGGCTCAAAGACATAATAGACAACGAAAATCTAATTCCCTCTCACCAATTCGGATTTAGAGAGAAACATTCAACCATACAACAAGTACACAGGATAACAGATGAAATAGAAAACTGTCTACAGTGCCGCAAAATATGTGCTGCAGTTTTCATCGACATAAGCCAAGCATTTGACAGAGTCTGGCATACTGGCTTACTATATAAAATTTTAAAAAACCCTACCACACCAGTACTTGTTCCTGATTAAATCCTATCTAGAAGATCGGTATTTTCAAGTAAACTACGAAGGAAATAATTCCCAGCTATATAAAATTGGAGCTGGAGTACCCCAAGGTAGCGTACTTGGACCAGTACTCTACCAGCTCTACACAGCCGACCTACCCCACACCCTTGCACAGAACGTCATAATAGCAACTTATGCTGATGACACGGCAATTATTGCGAAACATGAAGACCCCACTGAAGCATCTACACTACTACAAGAATCACTCGATGAAACCCTAAACTGGGCCAGAAAATGGAAAATAAGAATTAATGAAAGTAAATCTACGTACGTCGTTTTCACAAACAAAAAAATAACATGCCCAAAAATTCAAATAAATAACAAACAACTGGACACATAGGACAAAGTAAAATATCTGGGAATGACTCTCGATAAAGGACTAGTATGGGAAAAACACCTAAATACCAAAAGAAAACAACTAAATATGATAGTAAGGAAAATGTACTGGCTCCTAGGACGCAAATCGCAACTATCTATAGAATATAAACTTTTGATCTACAAAGCCATAATTATTCCAATTTGGACTTATGGAATACAATTATGGGGATGCGCCAAGAAGTCCAATATAAACATAATCCAACGATTTCAAAACAAGACCTTACATATGATCTTAAACGCCCCCTGGTATGTGAACAATCATACAATACACAAGGATCTGAAAATAAAATACGTTCACGAACAAATAAAAATATACGCCTCCAAATACGAAGATAAGTTGTACGACCATCCAAATGAACTTGCACTGAATCTCCTAAAGAATGAAGATGACCCCAGACGCCTAAAAAGAACAAAACCCTTAGACCTAAAATACCAATAAAATGTCATAATTTTTTTGCAATTTAAAAGAGGAAATTCTACTGGGAATTACCTTCACACATGCTATGTATAACATTATTACATCAAATTTGCTGGTTGGCCTCTATCAGGCCAATTGTAAATGTAATAAATATATGAATAAAAAAAATATGGCTTAATATATTAAATCTTTATTCATATTTTACTTTAGTTAATAGCTATTTATGATGTAAGTGTTAAAAGTCTGATTTTATATTGTGAGAAAGGAGTTTGGGCACGATGTGCAGCGGGTGTGATTCAACACTTTCAACAAAATAAAAGCACTTTTAATACGTATACCAGACAATATTTTATCTAAGAACATTATTTTTTTATTTAAATTTGTACTTGTAATAATTTTTTAGCATGTGTCAAAAATGTCAATTTGTTGTTCCAATCGTCATTACCAGGGGAACTAATTCACTGGTCTCGTAAAATGACATTTTTAAGTCCAACAACAAACGTGAGAAAGCCTACTTTTAATAATGGTTGTAGAGTATATTATGTAACAAGTTTTGTGAATATCGTTTTAGTCACGAGTTTTTTTTGACAAAAGTGGAGCGAATGTATAAAAACTGAGTGTAAAAAAGTTTATAAAATGGGATACATACGAAATTTTTTCTATGACTGTAAATTAAGACAGCAGAAATAAAAAAAAAAATACATAGGGAAAAGTTGCGAAAATCGTACTACCTAAAGGCTCGTTCACAAATCGTATTTAGTGTTAGGTTCTAGTTTTGCGTTTTAATTTAGAAACCTTGAACTACGTATTGAAGTACAATCATTCAGATAAGTCTACTTAGTTTTCGGTTTTAGGGTATTAACAGAAAAGTTTGCAAGGTCCAAGTTTTTGGTTTTAGTATTACGGTGACGTCACGATTGAAACCAATGAGAAGCCGCGTAGAATGATGTAGCAATATATACTTTTCTTCATTCATTTGACATTTGTCAAATAATTTTAAAGTGGAATTTTATAGTGAGGTTCGATTTTTTTATTGGTTAAATGAATCGAGAACAAAAAATAATTTCTAGTATTTTCTAATACGTTGATCCTATTTTTGCCATGTTTTTTTCTCGCAGCTGTTTGTCTTTGAATTTAACATCTTTTTTATATAAAAAGGGATGTGATTCCACTTTACTTGCATAGATTTGTTTAAGGCTATGTAAAATCTGAAATAACCCTCCTGTTCTGATGATAACGGATGACGTTGAAGGCTTACAGTATATTATTTTATTTTAAATAACAGAAGTGCATTTTTTAATTTAATAAAATTATTATAAACAATATAAATGAAAGCAAAAAATAAACACCGAATAGTGTTGCCGCAAGACCAAGACCAGTCTTGGTCTTGTCTCGTCTCGTCTTGGTCTTGTCGAGACAAGACCACCATTTTGGTCTCGACTAAAAAGTCGAGACGAGACGAGACCAGTATCAAGTCTTGCCGAGAAAGTCTTGAAGTCTCGACAAGAGTCTCGACTTCAGTTCGTAGGTATTTTTTGAAATATATTTTCTAAAAGTTCTTCATGATTTAAGAGAAATGCTATAAATATTGTTTGAAAATTCATAAAAAAGAGATATTCATTTTAAAAAAAATTATAATTATGTATTTTTGTTGTGTTCCTAAAACATATAATTTCGATACTTTAAACTTGGCTTAAATTTCCAAAAATTGTAAATATTATAAAATAAGCATAATGCTCGTATAAATGATATATACGTACAGAAATAATGAAATAAATGTACATTAATTTAATAGATTTTAGTACCTATATAATAAAAAAATTAATAAACAATTAAACAGTTAAATCGGAGAGAAGAAATGACTCGTACAGAGCTGGAGAAAACACATTGTTGGGGTGTATGAATTCTCGGAAAACTTAAAAAAGACGAAATTTTGATGCCTGGAATTACCAAGGTAAAGCGTCTGTAAGGGATGTTGTACGCGAATTTGACAATGAACCGTAATGTTGGGAAGGGGAAATGAAAACAGCAACAAAATAACTACGTAACTATTTACACTGAAAACAATAATAAAATATACAATATAAGAATCAGCATATCAAAATATATACACTCTTAAAAAATTACCCTTTTTAACACATCCTGTAGACATACATGTATGTAAGTTATGTAAGCGATTATTCGTTTACTCAAAAAAATATTTATTTATTGAAACGGAAATACAGGTTTCAGAAATACAATGAATGTAATATCAGAAATATAAGTTTATTGTTTTAAGACTTGTCTGTAACTAACTCAAAGTTTACATTTTCCTACTATCTATAATTTTATGCTACATCTACATAGTCAGAAATTGGAGAATGCTTGGTTTACAGTTTTGTGGAAAGACGGATGTGTAACTCCTCCCTCCTTAGAATTGGGCACCTCCGGGTAGTTGGATGGTCGCTTGGGGTTGAAGTTCTTGGCCGGGATCTGGACTTCTACTTTGGCTGCGTTTCTGTTCAAATTTTCTTTTGCAATAAACTGAAATTATAATTATGCCAGTAATTAACAAAATAATATAGAGTATTATTATGGAATGATTTCTGGCAGGGGTATTGTAGTCTTCATTGATGTCTTCGAATTTTTGAAATGGGGTCTTCAAATCTTGAATGTTTTCTAGTTCGATGGAAAATTTTGAAATATTGTTATTGTTTATGTTAATTTCATAATTTTCTAGAACAACTGGTTTTCCAAATGTTCCTTCTTCAAATGTTAATTTTTGGTTCTTGAATGTGACGTCGCATTCGTTTTGATTTATAATGAATATTCCTTGTAATTTCTTTACTTCGTCCTTTTGTTTACAGGATGTGTGTAATTCTTCGATTTTGGGAAACACAGCTAGGTATTGGTTTATTTCTTCTACCTTTTCAACGTGGTTTTTCTTGATGTTTAGTTTAATATAGTCACAGTTTTTGTTGTTGTTATGTAATATGATATTCTTCTCACATGAGTCGTTTGTGACGTCGCTTATCTTGTTGGGACACTGATAGTTTATTCCTTTTGTACAAATGCCATTCAGTGATTTGATTTGGCCATCGTTTGATACTAGGAAATAATCTTTACTTGGTATGACTGTTACAAATTCAGAATTATGTAGGGTAGGAACCGGTAAGAGATGAAAGAGCTGGAAGGTTGTTTCGTAATTGATAGGGATTTCTAGGAAATAGATAATTTTGTTGGAATATACTTTACAATTAACAGTTATTAAATTTTCGAAATCGGGAATATTTTCTAATGTGGGTTCTAAAGGGAATTTATTATTATAGTGGTTATAAATTTTGTTTAGTTCTTCGTGGAGGTCATTAATTTTGATTATGCTTGGATGTAAGGTGTGTAGTTTGCAAAAAGTTAGCGAATTCTCAATGTCTTGTAATATGTTTAGTATTATAGTAAACAGGTGTGCCACTTGATTATAAATATCTGCAATATGTGCCTTATCATAATTTTGAATTTTGCTGATAACAATATGCGAGAGCTGTTCAATTTTTGTCTTGAGTATTAGCTCATTATTTTTTATAGTTTCAATATTTTTATTAAATTTTTCAATTATTTGGTGATTAATGGAGTATTGTTGTTTTAATTGGTTGTTTAGTTTGTGTTGGTTTTCTTGTAAATGGTTTAATATTTTTGAATATCTTATTTCATCTTCGGCGTCTAAGTTGCCGGTAATTGTTTTGATGATTGAGCCTAGGCCATTTACTATACCACGTTTCAATCTAGGTTTTTCGGGATGGATATTAAAATAGTTGAATTTATTGACTATTGAATTTTGAATAAATTTTATTATTTTATTGTTATTTTCATATTCTTTTAAAAGAGCTGGGTCATTTTTAAGAGTGTCTACTAGATGTTCGTGTTGCGCTTGCAGCGTCTTATACTGTGTGAGTACAGGTTGTAAATCATAATAATGAAGGAAGGTATGTTTGGATTTTTGTAATTTGGCTTGTCCAAGGTTTAGGGTCAGTAGTCCAGAGTTTTTTGTTATGTCCTTAATTTCTAGTCCGTGGGTTGTCGCGAACAAGATGGACCTGCAACATTTAAGTTTTCTTTGCTTAGTTTTCTTGGACGTTTTATATTTGCGAGGTGGATTTTTGATTGTTTTTTGGGATTAGATTCTGTGTCAATGACGGCAGTTTTTAAATTTTGATTGATATTTTTGATTTTTTCTTTATTAAATTTTGCTTTTCTTGTTTTATTTACCTTTTGTTTATTTATAACAAATATTGTTTCGGGTATATCAGGTAAATTTTCGCGGTTTTCGTTTAGTTTGTTTATTATTTTAGTTTTGTTAGTTTGTAGACGTTCATTAATGTTTTTGTATGCTAATTTGGTTTTCTCACGATGGTTCTGAACGTAGTTTTGTGTTATTTGTTTCTCTAAGTCTAATTCAATAGGTGAATTTGAGTCAAAATGTCCGTTTACTATTTCCGTGGGTTTAAGTCCAGTTGATGAGTGATTTGTGTTATTATAAGCTAACACTGCGTAGTGTACTTTGTTTTCTATTATTTCGTCTTTAAAATTTTCTTGTAAGTTGAAGAGTCTGATATGTTCAATGAGAGTGGAATGATATCGCTCTACGAGCCCGTTTGAGTCTGGGTGTTGTGAACTCGTGAAGTGTATGTCAACTTTATGCAAGCTCAACATTTCTTGCATAACAGTGTTTTTGAACTCTAGGCCGTTATCACAAATTATCTGTTTTGGAATACCATGGTGTGAAAAGAATTTTGTTAATTTATTTGTTACTTCGATAGCGTTTGTAGATTCTACCTTATATGCTTGTGCATATTTAGAAAAAGAATCTATTATGGTTAGAAATTTACAATTTTCCAAGGTTAAAGTATCAATGTGTAGGGTATCAAAAGGTTTATTTGGGGTCGGTGTAATATTATATTTTCATTTGAGGGGGTTACGTTCGTATTTTGCTTTTAAACAGATTTCGCATTGATTTATATAGTTATTAATAGTTTTTAATTGGTTTGGCCAGTAATATTTTTTCTTAATTTGGTTGTGAGTTTCGAATACGCGTCTATGGTTTGTTTTGCCCTCGTGATAGTTTCTTATCGTGTTTTGTATTTCATCTTTTTCTATGTCAATGAGTTTACTGTTGCATTTTACAAAATTGATTTCAGAGTTTTTAAAGTTTTTCTGTAAAATTTGACTAAATTTTTCATAAATAGGGTTTTCAAAATACAAATGATATTTAATTTTTGGTACTATATATTCTTTTACAAAATCAATTACGTCATTTTCAAAATTATTTTGGGATAATTGAAGGGTAATTCTCATTTTGTCTTCGTGTAATTTTGTCACTTTTGGTTTTGCGGCTGAGTGCATGACTTCGCTTATTATTATCTGATTTTTTCCTACGTTAACGGGTGATTCGATAATTGAGATACCAACTATGGGGTTTTCAGGGTTAGAGTGTATTGTATCGCCTGCATCTGATTCGTGTGGGTCATCATCGGGTTCTGCTATCATAGATTGTGTTTCATGGTTATTAGTAAAATTTTCATCAAAATTTTGTATGTACCATTCGGAGAGATTTTCTATATCGGGGTTTACGGTATTTACATTTACTTCAATACGTGATAGGGCATCCACATTTTTATTTGTTAAGTTAATATTGCATTCTAAGTCGCTCAGGTTCGTTATTGGGTAATATGTTGTGTGGTTTTCGATTTTGGCAATTCCTTCAGGTATGATTAAATTATCAATTTTTGTTTCTGGAATAAAAACTTCACCGTTTTCTATTTCATTAATTTCGAGTTTTGTTATCTGTTCTGTCTTGGCTGGGATAGTCAGGTAGTGTTGTCTCGGCGTTATCTTATGATAATGAATTTTGATCTCATGTGACGGTGTTATAATTCTATCTCGTGTAAGGTCAATAACTGCTTCTAAGTTTTTTAGAATATCTACCCCGAGTAGAATATCGAAATATTTATGAAAATCGAACATGTAATATTTTAACAACAAATTTTGATTTTTGAATAATTTAGATGAGGGTATAATTACACTGCAATTTTCGGTAGATGTTCCATGAGCTGTTGTAATAGTAAAGTTATCAGTTCGTATTTTATTGGGGTAAAATTTCTTCGCGATGTTTGGCTTTATAAACGAACGAGTGCTGCCTGTGTCAATTAATACCTTTAAGTTGTTTTCTGGAAAAATGATAAAAGGGAGTTCGCTCTGATTATGGCTTAAATTTAGTGATTCTATTACTGGTCCGAGGCTTCTAACTCTAAAAAATTATTTTCATCGAGTCGGGGTTCGTTATATTCTGCCTCGTTTTCCGGTTCGTAGACTACAATGTTATTGTCGTCTGTGGTCTGTTCGTCGTATGTTTCTGTATTGTATAATTCCTCAACTGTGAAGTTGGGTATTTGTTGTAAGAATTGTTGTGTTCTATACTGTGGTGGTGTGTATTGTTGGGGTCTTGGTTGGTTGTAAGATGTACTAGCTCTTGGGGTGAAGGATTGTCTAGTGCTGACACTCATAGGAGTTGGTTTTGGTAGTGGTTTTTGTGGATTAGGTTTAAAAACATTTGATCTGGGTTGATTATTATTATTGTATTTTTGTACAGCTATTGCATTGTTGGGTGTTGGTCTGTATGAATACATGAGCGGTGATGGGGAGGTATTTGTAAAATTTCTTTGTGGTGTTTGTTGCAATTGTCTGATATTGTTGTGTGGAATGTGTTTTGGTTTTATGTGATTTTTTAATTGTGTGTGCGAGTGAGTGTCTAGTTGAAAATCGTTCGTCAGCATATTGAGCGCTGAACTCATGTCTTCCGGTTTCTTTGTACGCATTAGTGTTCCTAGTGGCTCTTTGAGTCCGCGTAAAAGAATTCTGACAGCGTATTTTTGGAAATACCCAATTAAAACTTTCTGTTCTTCTGCCTTAATTTGGGTCGTAATGTATGAGACTTGTAAATTTAAGATTTCCTGAACTTTATTAAAATATTCAAATGCTGATTCATTGGTTTGTTTCAACTCTGTTAGTTCTATATTTAAAGTGAAACAATCACGTTTATCAGCGTATGTGTTGAGTAACGCTTGTTTTAATTCGTCCCAATTTGAGACAGTGCAACTCGCTATATTGATTGCAGCATCACCTTTGATTTTTGATAAAATACTAGACATTAAGTATTCGTTTTGGAAATCATTTTTGTCTATACTGTTATAAAATTTGTTTACTAGTTTTTCACAAATTTCTATAAATCTTGATAATAATTTGTTATCGCCTGTGAATTCAGGGATCATTTCAAGGTATTCTCTTTTACGTACGGGGGTAGCCATTTCGTTTATTTTTAAAGAATTGATTTCGTTAATAAGGTTTTCTATAGAAATGTTATTAGTTTGGCTGGGGATTGGTGAGTTACAGGGGGTGATTTCTGAACTTGTATCAGTGTAATCTGAGTCTGATTCTTGATTGAAATCTCTGTGTGACATAAGTACTTACAGAATAACAACCAGATTGTCCATTTGTCGCCTCGACGTATTCGCTGAAGAGGGATGGAACGTCTTCAAGTTCTGTGTGCAGCAGTACATGGGGGTCTTCTCCGAGTTGCGATGTCCACTCGCTGTGTCGGAGTCGATCTTGACGTTGCCTGGGACGTTTCCGTTTCTTGAACGTGGGTCACTTAATAAATCGTTGACACGAACCGATATTAGCGATTAATATCGTTTAAGTATCCTACAGCGACTGCGCCAGTTATGTAAGCGATTATTCGTTTACTCAAAAAAATATTTATTTATTGAAACGGAAATACAGGTTTCAGAAATACAATGAATGTAATATCAGAAATATAAGTTTATTGTTTTAAGACTTGTCTGTAACTAACTCAAAGTTTACATTTTCCTACTATCTATAATTTTATGCTACATCTACATAGTCAGAAATTGGAGAATGCTTGGTTTACAGTTTTGTGGAAAGACGGATGTGTAACTTGTATGTATATTTTAATAAACAGAAATACCTAATTGTTCGTTCATTTATTTTTATTTCCCTCCTGTCTACAGGTATAGAGATGTAGATCTTCTTGCTCTTTTCCAATATATCTACATGTTTTGAAAAAGTACAAAATGGATATTCTATACTTCATAGTTATTAAAAATTTTGTTGATCCAATAAGTTAAAATAAGAAAACGTATTTTCTTAGATTTCCAAGCACTATTATGTACAATTATAAACAACTTGTTGATTGACGCAGAGTCGAGAGTCTTGTCGAGACTCGAGACAAGACGAGACTAACTGCAAGTCTCGTCTCGACAAGACCAAGACAAGACCAATGTAGTCGAGACTTAGTCAAGACCAAGACAAGACCGACCTCAAGTCTCGTCTAGTCTCGTCTTGTGGCATGGCAACACTAACACCGAAACAAAATTATAAATTCCTCTTTCAACGTTTTGCTATAGTATTACAATAACATCCAGAAATTTATTGACTTAAAGTTATGTATATTTGACACAAATATGAAACCATTAATTAAATTATCATTGAAAGGAAACATGTATACATTCCTAATTATAAAGCAATGGCAAAATTATGATTCATTATAAATCTGAAATAATCATGTAATTTTATTGCGCATATCAAAATTAATGAAGTGTGATAACATGGTATAAAATTTAATTACTTGCCCCTGCATAAATTTACACATTTACAAAACCTCTTATCACGTTCCAAGTGATGTTTCCAGCTAACTACCTAATTGGCATTAGGGTAACTTATTTCCATATTTAATTATTATGATCTTTAATCATATCACTCGTTGAATTGGTTTAATGTTATTTAATGCATTATTATATAGCAATTGGTCTGAAACTGTGTAATCCATGGGATGGCGCATATTTTTCTGCTATTATTGTGCTGATTGTTGGTGAGAGACAGTTTTTGTTTTGCTTTCTTATTATGAATCGTGTGCAACTTTTATGTTATATTCTGGGTGCAGTAGAAGTTTACTTTGATGTTGTATTTAAATTCCATGACAATTTAATATTTTCAGGGAAAAAGTAATTTTGCACTTTATTAGAAAACTGTATTATGTAAAGCTTAAAATTCATTACTAACCATCTACGATGTGCAATATTTCAGATAATTGTATTCCAATAATTTAATTATTTAATATATCAGTACCTACGCTTCGAACTATGCGTGAACATATATATGTATAATCATATACCAAACGATTGAAAATTCTCGATTATACGAAACGTGTATTTCCTATAGGCAACACGTTGTGTATGTCGAGAATTTTCGATTCTCGAGTTGTATGCAGGGAGACTATATCATGAATAAAACATAAATTAATAAGTAAAAAGTAAATTGCCGCATAACCTATCTTTTTAAATATAACTGTAATCTGTAGTAGTATATACAGGGTGGAAACGAACTTAATGTCATAAATTTAAGGGTGAGTAGTATGACATGTATAGATTACGAAACAGAAAGAATTTTTTAAAAATTCGCATATTTAAGGGTAGTTTTCATGACACTAACATTTTTGGTACCACTGGACCACTGGCAACGCATTTGCATTATTCTATCTATTGCACAATTATTTTTGTTAAAAATGCTATTTAATTTAATTATTAAGAATAATATCTTATACAACTAGTTTTGAATGTATTTTTGATAACCATATTTTTAATGAAATATGAATTAAAACAGTAGTAAAAAAAAGTTTCCTTAAGAAAAGTCGAATTTTCGTTTTTCGAATTTTAAAAAAAATCTTTCAGTTTCGTAATCTACACATGTCATACTACTCACCCTTAAATTTATGACATTAAGTTCGTTTCCACCCTGTATATTAAAATGCTCGTATTTCAAATAAACTACAGATTCATTTATGTACTCGATACTGTGTTCGAAGGAACAATATAATACTTTATGCTCTGTAAATATAATTCAAAATAACATTGACCATTCTGAGTCTGAGTATATAGAACAAAATAATAAAACGCACCTATAAGTGAATATACGAAGGTAGATATATTCGAATATACAAAAGTACGTATATTCGTTCACATACGAGTATATGAGATTTGCATTTTCATATATAAAAATTAAAGTTTTTTTCCTATAATTATAAATTAACATAATCATCAGCTCTAGAACTAACCTAATTAAAAATTCTCCTGATAGAATAGGGCTAGAAATTTTAACAAATTATCGTATACTTTAAATTCTGTTAAATCCGAACATATGTTTAAGAAGAAACTAAAAGCGTTCTTATTAGATTATAACTTTTATAATTTAAATGAGTACTTACATTTGTAATTGTTTTAGTTTTTAAGTTGACTTTTTCTATACTCTGTATTTTGAGTTTACAGAAAATAAAGTATTATTATTATTATTCTATAAGAATGGTATTACAAATTTTGCCCATATACATTATTGACTACTATCAACTTTTAAGAGATTGAGATTATATACTTCAAACTGTGGTCCCGAAGCCATGCGCCAACACAGAATAATGGAGACATTGAGATCAAATCTGCTTTCACAATAGCAGTTAAGGGTTAAATTAGTTAACTGAAAAGTTTCTTTGCTTTTTCTTCTTTTGATGTCGGTTGGTTAATAAAATATGTTATCGGAGAAAAGAGATGTAAAAGTATATTTGATTCTTTTTAAATTAAGAAAATAAATAAGTTTAAACAAGACATTTTAATTTGCTGTGGTGTTGACAACTCCAACTTAAATAGTGTATTGTACGGTAACAAGTATCGGCTAGTAGGTACCGTAATACCGGCAAAAGAAGAAACCATAGTTTTAACGACTATGTCCTTATATTTGAAACAGATAAATAAATAAATATTTTATCATGACTTTTTAACCATTTTTGGTTGTTTCAATCAACTTTTAGGTAACAGAATGATTAATTTTGCTGCACAGTATAACCTACCGTAACATGACCTGGCTTAACCTAAATCATAAAAAATTCTCGTGATAATATTTAAATGTGAAAAACTGTCGTAAGATATATTTCACGTCATAAAATATCGTGCAATAAAACGTCGAGACATGAGTCGTATACCGTAGCTCCAAGAAATATACTTATATCTTGAATAACGTAATGTTGTAGACTTTAAATCAACCTCAAAAATATATACCACCTCAGTACAGCATCATTCCCAAACGAAGTCGGAATAATTACACTTAAATTCGTCTCCTTTAAAAAGAAAATGATAAAGCAATAATTACTAAATTAGAAAAAAATATTATTATGCCGTGTGCCTGAGTGTCTGGTTGCGAATCTGAGGACTCTGGTTCGATCCCGACCGACGCCAAAATTTTCTTCGAATTTTAATAGCACAAAATTGACCCCTGTGATGCACTTTCCACGCCAGCAAGGAGTGTCCGTGAGGTGACGCCTTATTAGCTCCCGCAAGATACAAATATTTAATCATTACCGTTATCTGTGTTCAACGCAGATTGGCACACCCAGCAATGGGTAATATGCCGCGATGATATATATATATATATATATATATATATATATATATATATATATATATATATTAATCCTAATATACCCATGTCCGGAAACGAACCATTTCGGAATAAAACACTCTTTTGTTTGAATTTTTAATTTTATTTTTAGTAATGTTTCTTACTCTCAAAATTACAATAGTTGTTCGAAATGTCCTCCTTGACCTTGCATGCAACATTCTAGACGTCTTCTCATGGATTGTCGAATGTCAAAATACTTTAATTACGGTGACAACAAATTATGACAGTTGATAAGGAAACGTGATTAAACAAATTACAAGTATTAACGTAACTATTGTAATTTTGAGAGTAAAAAACATTACTAAAAATAAAATTAAAAATTCAAACAAAAGAGTATTTTATTCTGAAATGGTTCGTTTCCGGACATGGATATATTAGGATTATTTTCTTGTTTTGGTTTGATTAATATATTTCCCAAATTTGGTCCCCTATTTTTCGAACATCTGTATATATATATATATATATATATATATATATATATATATATATATATATATATATATATATATACAGTGTGTTAATTAAAAACCTGGCCATAGGCGTTTAACATGGGAAATCAGTTTTTCCTTGCTCAAAAGTTCCCAAATTATTTTAGACAAAAATACTTCAAATAAATGTTGTAGAAAATTAAATTCTGCACCTGAGTTAGTAATAAGATTTTATTTTTGACATTTAATAACCGAGAAAATCAATTTTAAAGTTTTTTGAAGATTGCTGATTTATAGCGATACCCATGCAACTTAATCAAAATTTGTCCACCATTTTATATTCTGAAGCTTTTCTTCATGAAAACACTGTTCCACACTTTCAAAGAAATATGTTATTGCGAAAATCACAAAACACAAACTTTTTTTGACAGTTAAGATGGCATACAATTGTTCGTAATTTTGTTTGATTTCCATGGCTACTGCTATAAATCAGCCATCTCCAGAAAAAATTAAAATTGATTTTCTCGGCTATGAAATGTCAAAAATAAAATCTGATTACTAATTCGGGTATAGAATTTAATTCTCTACAACATTTATTTGAAGCATTTTTGTTTAAAATAATTTGGGAACTTTTGCGCAAGGAAAAACTGATTTCCCATGTTAAACGCCTATGGCCAGGTTTTTAATTAACACACTGTATATATATATATATATATATATATATATATATATATATATATATATATATATATATATATTATTATTATTATTATTATTAAAGTCAAAAAGTTAAATTTTCGAATATTTATAAAATCTCGAACGAAAGATACCTTTAGGTCTAGATAAATAGTATCCGATCGAAAACTGCACTGGTGGTAATGCTAGGTGCAATTTGGACTAAAATACTGATTTACCTATCTTCATAAATGCCTATCCTCGATTATTGTATGTATAATAGTAGAGTAATTATTTTTTGAATAACAACATACATGACATCCGTTAAATTATACAGAAAACTAGGCATTCCCCCTAACACTACTGGACTGAAGATTTCTACACTTGCCAATTCAGTAGCATGGCAAGGGACAGGGTGCGGAGGAGAGAGACCATACTTATTTGTCGGCGATCCGGTCAAATTTGTTCAGAAAGTACAAAACTAACAATTTAGAGTTTACACAGGAAGATTCATAACGTTCTTTTTTTCTAAAATAGAATACATATTAATATTTACTAATAATCATAATGTATTGTTGTTAAAATTATTATGTATAAAGAGTAGCTTTTCTGCATTCTTTGATATGAATCTAGTCTAGACCATTTTTGAAAATAAGCGTTCTGAACAGACACTACTTGCTGGGCTAGCTATATTACTCATAGAAAGAAAAAAATGTTTTTATGATGATTACCCTATACCACAAAATTGAATGTAATTTTCTGTCTACAATTGCCACTTTTTTGTAGACTAAATTGATCAAGTATGTAGTTCCCAGAGGTTGTAGTCCGTGTAGATGTTGAAGGTGACACAATATCATTGTACCACTGCCACAAACTCAATTATTAATCCCTTTACTACCTTTTTCATTGTAGTTAAGAGGACCCATTTGGCGGTCGAAATAAATCCGGCGATTCGGTCCGACCGTAAGCCGGATAATCCGGTTCCGGTATTCCGGTCAAATTCCGATCTGGTACATCCTTAATGATTATATCTATGTATGTAAATTCTCATGGACAATATTATGTAGAAAAAGAAGTAATAAACATTCGTTGTTTTATATTTTTTCCTGTTCTATCTAAAAATATAAAATAATTCAACCAACATGAGTCACTCAACTTAAAAAAAATCTTACCACATGTTCTGATTTTATGATTTTTTGTATGTAATTCATATTTCTGCACACTACGATTCTCTAACCAACTTAAGGTGTCAAAATATTTTACGACTCCACTATAAGTACTGCGTATATGCAAGTGTAAATTAAACCTGTGTGCTTCGTTATCCTTTCACTATCCATTACCGGCGTGGTGTGTCTACCCCTGGCCGATGCCGATGCCGGAAGGGAGAGGTCGCTGCACCCGGCTGCTGCACCGCCGCCGCCGTCCCGGCGCTTGGGGCAGGTCAGCGCCAGACGGATCCATACACGCGTCTGCCCGCACTGCCAACCCGGCTTCCACCCGCACCCGCGTTGCGTACGTTCAACCCCTCGAACGCACAGCACACCACAACATAGCCTTCTATTCGATTTATCACTTGTTGTTATTGTTATTGTTGTTTCGTGTGATCACGGATGATGTTATTGAAAATAATCTCATATCGTAATATATTTTTTAAAAAAATGTTATTATAAGTAAATTATGATTATGAATGAAGTCTGTATAACACGGGTAAATTTTATATATAATGTATGGAGTCGTGGAGCTGTATGAGTTAGGTGATCAGTTGTGATTCAGATGATCCGAGTTCGATTCCGGTCGATGTCGAACTTGGAATTTGTTTCCCATTTCAAACAGCAAACTCTCTCCACAACTGCTTTGAGAGCCAGTGTGGTACGAGGTAACGCATGGTAAACACCCTCAACGGTACAAAATAGTTATCACGTTACCAGTATCAGTGAAATCTAATCGTACTAATAGAATCAATCAATTTTTCTTTCCGTCACCTTTAGGTAAGGAAGGTATTGTCTGTAATAAAACAAAATCGGTGGCTAGTTTTTAATGAATGAGCGCGTTTTAGAGTTCGTAGGATACGATTTTACTATTTTTACGATAATGTGTATGTGTGTGCGAGCGTGCGTGGGTGTGTGTGCAACAAAAGTTTCCTTCCAATACCACAATTCCAAAAATTATAATTCTTTCGTATTCGCCTTCACTTTTAGACATTTTACGTTATTATAAATATGAAAAATTATTTTATTGCATTTGTTTCTCCATATTCAATTGTTTGGATATCATAAATCTTGCAACCTATGCTGGTACAAGCGCACCATGGAAACGGTAAATAGTTAGGTTCTTACGTTTTTTTTCTATGACCAAAAATAGAAAATTTGAGGGGTTTTCTAACATCATGGAAAAACTAACAAAAATGTGCAGGCACTGAAAATTTTTAAATGAATTATGTTAAATAATTAGTACAAAATTTTAAAATCTTAAAATATATTGTGTATCTACATATACTCGTATTTACAGAATAGCGTTTCGAGGTACGTAGTTTTTCGACTTATTTCGCCAGGCTAGGAAAGAATTAATGACGTAAAGAGAGGCATTATTGTATTTGTTTGACTGTTGAAAATGAAATGTAGTTCTTCATTTTGTTATCACTGATATCTTTGAGGTTATGTTTACTTGAAAAATAATTGAACGTAGAAATTAATAGTGTCAAATGGTTTTCAAATATATAAAACTAAGGTCTGCAAATAATACTAAATTACTCTTAATAGAATTGGAGCACTGAGAAAAATATTTTAGTGGATATAAAGTTTACATTGTAAACTAATATTTATTTGTTAGACAAAAAGGTTAGTAAACACAATAGTTCTCAATGTAAATAATTAAAAAAATATTAATAATTAAAATATTAAATAAAAAAATTACTTATATATGTATTGAATGTATATCATTTTAATGGAATTAAAATAAATTCTGCTGATATAAGTTAACAGCAAATTAAAAATCAAAGTAATGAATCCTTTAATAATATCTAGTTTTAATTTTTATCTATATCATAATAATTTTACTCTTAGTACAATTTCATTTAATTATATTTAATATTTTCATCCCAGATATGCTAAGTAAATTTGTTACTATCATCAATAATTCCATATACGAGCCCCCAAACACATATTAGTTCGGCCGGTTACCATTTTCATCAAACAAATTATAAAACCTCTATTAATTTGTTCAAAATGTAAACCGGCCGAGTTTGGGCCCGTAAAATATGAATAATTAGTTAATAATTTAATATTATAATTTGTAATACAAAATTATATAAAATACATTGCTATTAGCATAATTGACTAATTACAAATTATTTTGATATAAAAATGACGTTCATTATTTTTGTCACTGTTCTTTAACGTTTTGACATGTAATAAATTTATTAATGAAGTAAAATTAAAATAACTCTCGTACTGTACGTGAAGTGTGAATTTTTCTAGATATATTGATAAATACATCTGAAAATAAAATTAGTAGGTAATGTAGGTAATCCCGCTTTTTCATAAAAAAATTACATATAATTATTTCTCTTAAGTAACTTTATCATAATGTTCTACAGTTTATATTATTTATTGCTTTATATAATTTTTTATTATTTCAGATGTTGATGTATGTACCATAAATCTTATTACGAAAAAGTAGAATGATCAATGTAGTGAGAAAAAGTAGTGAGAAAACATGAATGCATACCAGTGTCACTAGTTTCATTCATAATGTACACGCGGACGGCGTAATTTATTCGCACTGTAAGTAATGAATGACGGCGACAACAGATCAAACATAGTACACAGTATAGTATGTAGCGTACGCTAAAACTCTCTCCGTACATCCTATACTACACTTTATGTTGGATAAAAAGGAAAAAGGTGACATAAAGCCATCCAAGTGAATATAACCTCAACTCTTTGTTTCTTACCATTTTGCAACTCCTTCATACTTCATGCCAGTGTGCATCAAAATGTTACAAAAAGGACCTGTTCATCTACATGTAGTAGACGCACAGTAAGATAAAATAGAGATTTGCAGTACTGCTTTAATAACCAACTTGAAAACATGAATTGGGATGATCTACATAAATCTAAAGAACTACGACTTCGGGAGGACTTTTTGTGTGTTTGGAAGGCCAGTTCAGATGAGCTTTTCTTTTCCCAAAAATTCTCACAAGTACCTATAGATAATGGCGAATAAATAATTTTAGTTGATATTTTCTTTTTCTACAATCGTACGAGAAATAAGTGTTCTCAAACTCAAAATGAGTGCGGTAAATACTTAATACTTAAAAAAACCTATGATTTTTTTTAGTGGTCATGAAAGCAGTCATGACGACTATGCTTAAAAATGCCATTCATAGCCCCTCAAATAGTAGAAAATGTATTGTGTCACAAATTTAAAATACATTTCGGATTTCTTCTTATTTTTGTGGGCAATTGAAGAAACAATATTGTTTCCAACAAATGCGGAGAACGTGATTCTGAATCTGCATGGAAACTTGCATTCATTACAGAATCACTAATTTCTCGCACTTACGAGTTTTACAAAAATAACTATGTATTTTCAAACAACAGCACAGAGACCAGCAAGCTGCTTGCATTGTCCGGGTGGCCGGTTTTATTAATGTATAACTAACTTGTTCTCGGTTTCGAATCCAAAACTACCCTGATTTAATTTCAGAACTGAAACTAACCATTTCTCCATTCTGGGATTGAATCATGATTCTGGAACCGAAATTGACCATATTTCGAATGTATAACCGCTAATTGGTTCGTATTTGGAACAAAAACAGACCGAATTTCGTTTCTAAAACCGGCAATATAAATATCTACTCCAGAACAGAAATATTTCGAATCTTGTATCAATTAACAGTATATTATTATTATTACATTTGGTTTCTTGGCATAGTTATTATGTGTTATGGTACACTATATGGTAAAAAATAAATTCATTATTTTGTCTTAAGAACGTGTGATTGTGAAGTAAAATAAAGATATATTTGTGTAATAATATCTTAAAGTTTCAAAATGTGAGTTTACTTGAAAAATTAATATCGCTCAACTAAATCTTTCAAATAAGATAAGATATTCGAATCTTGGTTGCACTATTCAGTTCCAAAGACCGGTTTCGAGTATTCGGGTAGTCCCATAGTTTTGAAACCGTGTATACTTGGTTATATTATTTTTTTCGATTTTTTACAGCACTAGTTCCTATCAGTTCCATGTACTCTCAAGGATTTATGGTCATGTAAAGAAAACGTAGTGATGTGTGCTAAAGACTGGAAAGTGATATAATAAATTAATAATAAGATTTATTGCCCGACAGAGTAACCAGTTACAGGGTGAAATACATAATACCGTGTAATAGAAAGAACATACATACAACTACATAAAATAAATAAGATAAACAATAAATAGTAAATGAACGTGAAACAAAGATATCACAGAAGTTATCAACATTACGACACATAATATAGCTTGCAGGAAGTAGTTTGGATACAAATGCAAATGTCTTGAGAACATCAGCGTTTGCTTTGGTGTATTCAACGGCAGAATATTGCTGCTCTATCTATATTGACGCTCATGTACATGAATCTATGCGAATTGTATCTGGTACCATCAAGAATACTCCAGTTCAATGGTTACCGGCATTATAAAACATAAGTCCTCCACATTTAAGAAGACAACTAGCTTTCCTACTTGAATGGGCCAAGTATTCTGAAAACAGCCAACTTCCCATCCATCAGATTTGTTACTCAAACAAAACGATTAAAATCCAGAAAGCCTCCATGGATCCTTGGAGAAAAATTATTGAATCCAAATTCAATTCTGAAATCGCTTGGAGGGGAGAATGACTTCGAAGCAACCCTGACACTCTCCATCTGATTTCGGATCCAGTGCAGTGTCCTAAGGAAAACATGGGTAAAACTTAATCGGCTGCGCACTAATCATGGCAGAAGTAACTACTGGACACACATCTGGGGAATAGCAGATAGACCTGACTGCGAATGTGGTCATCCAAGTCAAATTCCTCATCACTGAGTGACCCTTATCTAAGATAAGTTTCCCAGTAGTACATCTTCATCAAGCTAATGAAGAAGCTGTTGAATGGAATAATGGTTCAAAAATTCAATTATATTTTTTTCAATTGTATTATGTTATATTCTTTTGGTTCTGTTATTTACCTTATGTGTTATGTTCTTGTTCTTTTATGTTCATTTTATTTTATATTTAATCGTTTATTATGCCATACGGAATAAATAAATACGAGGTGGTAGATTGAAATTCTAGTAACGTGAAAAGATACACAATGTAACAAATAGGGTACATCAATTATATTATGTAATAATATCCATACAATTTTGAGACTAGACTTTTCCTTCTTGAAGAAAAGTGGATAGAAAGAATGACGCTGAATTAGTAGTTCATGGTTAGCGCCTCTATAGGTGGATAGATTTAATTTCAAAGCTTTACGTCATATTGCGTCCAAGGGCAAGATTTGATAAGAATAAAAGTATATGATGTATTTACATAAGATATGATGACATTATTTTTAATTTTGATATGTTATAAATGGCACTATGTAACCCAGACACGATTTCGTTTGAGTACCACTGCATTACATTGCATTGACTGCAAGTCCGTTGCATGCAGAGCGCAACCCCACAACCACGGCGCAAACATTCGCGGAGTCCTTGCAACGTGCACCGGCCACTGTGCGTAATTTGCGTAAAAAAACCAGTGGTCTGAATCGGAACTAGTTTCATACACGCAACTGCAACACCCGATCAGGGCCGGCGGTGAACCGGTGGGGGCTGATGCCGCTGATAACTGCTCGAGTCACGCAAACTACCCACCTTACACAACACACGGGCCAAGGTGCATGTGCACTCAGACGGACAATCGTAAACTCGGGCTACACCCCAAATGCAATAGACATTGTTTATTTTTTTCTCATTATTAATGCATTATAATAGTTAGTTATGTAGCGTTTATGTCCGAGGCGTGAATTTAACGTACAAGTTGTCAGTACTGGAGAGCGATTTAGAGACCATCAATAACGACAACTGTAGGGTTTTAATTTTTTAAGTTGGCATAAATAGGTTGGAGTTGGAGTGTCACAGGACTTTGTGTTGGTTATACTTTTCATGCAAACGACACTACTGAATTTGTCAGAATGGGCGGAGCAAAAATCTGAATTCATACAATTCGTAGATTACCTTGATAGGACATCTTTCAAAAATTCTACTGTATATAAGAATTCCTTTAAAGCACGTGTGACGAGGTTAAGTGCACAACGCAAAGCGGAGAGCTTTCAACTGCACGAAGTGCTTTAAAAGCACTTATACTCACACGTGTATTATACGCTATTTCTTAGTATACCTACATATCTATTCCTTCAAACAATAATTTAATTACTACAATTATTTTACATCTGTCAAACTGAAAAACTCGAAAATCAATATTTGTTTTACTTTCCTCCATAACATACTAAAAATTATTTTTTATTATTGTTATTAAAATTAATTAGCGTTTTGCACGAGATATAGACATTTTATATGTACATTCCATTATCCAAATATCATATAATAATAATAGGACACTCCATCGCAATAAAAAATTACAACATGGGTGATTTATATTAAATCTAAACCTTAAAACTGTTAAGGACTATCAAAATCTTAAAAACAACATTAGTTTTTAAAATAATTAAGTTTTTAATACCATTTCTTCGTCTCTATATCTGTCACACATTTACTATATTCGAAATTCAGAACTTTCAAGCCTTTTGCTATTGTCTTTTTTAAATACGGAATCCATTTTCAAAGTAAACCAACCAACACTTGTTCATATTTATTATGCCATGCCAGACACCATGCGTTGGTGCGAAAGGGAAAGATACGTTCAATAATATAGGCTGTGGGGCTATGATATTCAAACCTTCGACTACAATATACGTTGTATTTTTATTATTTTATTAAATTGCTTATTATTTATCTACTCATTTTTGCAATTATTGATCACAATAGTTATTAGTATTAAGGTCAGTAAGTGCTTCCTACCGGTTGAGGATAATTTTGGAGATCGAGACTTCGAGACGAAGTCGAGATCTCGGGATCTACAATACGTCCGATACCGGTAGAATAGCACTTACTGACCGTAATGCGTTTTTTACACGATCGAATCATAAAATTTAAAAAAATAAGATTTGAAAATTATTTTGACATATTAAAAAGAAATTGTTATCATTTTTAACGTAAGCTTTAAACGTTGTTTTTATTTACTTACTTGTCTTGTAAATAAAACCTACTGTCTTGGAACCCCTATCGATAAACAATAAAAAAAAATCGCACAAAAGATTATTACGGCTGAACGAATAACAATAAGGACTATCTAAAATTACAAATCACTTTCAGATTAAGTGTTATAAAATAAAAATAAACAAAAACAGTGGAGAACCCCATTGTAAGTTTCAGTTTTACTTGAAATAGAAATAAGTAATAATTGATAATTTATTTTAAACATATTTATATAGATTTATAAATTTTAAAAAAGAGCAATTTGTGTCTTTAATTATTAACGAACACTGTCTGAGAAAAAAATGAGCTTAACATCTGTCATATACATATAACAATAATTTTTTAAATATACCTACCTTTAACATTGTTAAATTTATGTACTTTACAGCATCCTGAAGAAGGATTAAAACAAATCCGAAAGCTTGATGAAATAAACAAGAACGAACTATACTTATTGCCCTTCACTGATTCCCCACGAAATTATTGCTATATATATGTGACACTGAAAAACGGGCCAATCAAAATAACTTTTTTATTTATTATTATTTTCCAATTCTCTTTAAATATTTGTAACCTAGATGTAGGGGCTCACAAATTATGGTATTTGTCATAATGGTAGCGCTTCCGGTTTGACTGGAAGTGACATTAACTTTCATATTTCAAACGGGACATCCTATATATTTTTATATATTTAAAATTACGAATTCAACGATATGCTTGAAGTGTATTTTTATTGAAGAAATAAGTTAGGGAAAAATGATGCATTATTAACCTGCTAAGCCATGATATCAGACAAACTGTGAAAACAGTTAAGATAATATTAACTAATATTTAAGTTAATTGTTCAAATAGTAAGTTCTTTTGTAAGATTCCATATTTTGATACAAAAAAATTGTAAATTTCTTTTCACAGCCTACCTAATATGGCTTACCAAGTTAATTATTCCTAATTTTCTCTTACGGTTTTGTTATTTATTTCTTCAATAAAAATTCACTTCAAGCATATCGTTGAAATCGTAATTTTACGCAGATTCTAACTATATAAAAATATATAGGATATCCCATTTGAAATATGAAAGTTAATGACATTACCGGTAAAACCGTAAGCACAAGAGACAATGACTCGTTGCGCTGGCGGTGATCTTAAGATCATCTATATTGGTAAAAGGCCTCTGGCCAAGAGTTCACTCGTTGTGGACCGAACAGAGACCACAGGTTACACCACACTAATGAGCCCCAATAAGTGCGAAACGCGTCTGTGGTTACTTGTTGTGCTGACCGACTTCTGACGATGGCATTTAAAAAAGCTGACTCAGATGTTCGTATACTAGTGGAGCTAAACGTGGCTTTGTAATTTATTTTATATATTTGCTTCAAATAGAAATTCGCAATTTGCCTTAAACAATTAACTTAAATATTACTCGGTATTGTCTCAACTGTTTTCACAGCCTGCCTGATTTCATAACTTAGCAGGTTAACTATTCATCATTTTCTCTTCCGTTTCATGATTTGCTTATAGTTTATCAAGAAAATGAAAAAAATAATTGTAAATAAAACTACAGAAGTACAGATCGTTTTCAATTTACGTAAATGAAGTTACACGAATATATATATATATATATATATATATATATATATATATATATATATATATATATATATATATATATATATTGAAGGAACTCATTAGCATGGCTATTATTAAAAAAAATTGTTATTTTAGTCAATCCTGTTTAAGAATAATAGAGTCTATTGGTCTAAATTAAGAAAGTTATCGCCCTATATTTATAAATAAATTTTCCATTATCATTTAAATAACAGTTCTTTAAAACAATTTCCGTATTTAGACACAGACAAATTGATAATGTACTTTTCACATTCATCTTGTTTCATTAAACGATGCATAAATAACAAAATAATTACAATCTAGTGTTAGTGCAGGTAAACGCATAAACGATGATTAGCTTCTCGCATTTTTCAGCGATGCAGTGGAGTGTTGTGTGGATTTATTAAACATGTCGTAATGAGTGATGCAAAACCTGGTACGAACCGCCAAGTTGGCTGCGGTCATGGCTGGCTTGATGTTGATGGTTGGGAAAGGCCCGTACTCGTACTCATGGCTTCCCCTTGATTAAGCGATATTTTGAGTGACGTGGGCGTAAACGGTGTGAGAGTTATTATAATTATAACTTTTGATGTATTCATTAGTAGAGTTTACTTACTTTCAGAGTTGGCAAAAATCATAATTAGATTTTTTTTGCAACTGTAGTTTCCTAATATACTTTTTTTTCTGTTGTCCTTAGAAGTCTATAAACGCATTAAAAACAGGTCGTTTTTTGTTTTTGGCGGTTTTCTCCAGAGGTGGTATGACTGCTTTCAAAACTGACTGATGAATGACATATTTCAAATTTCTATTAGTCTACACTGAATTTTCATCCTGCGAAGTTAAAATGTTTTGCGGGAAGAAATAGAAAAAATAGTATAAAAAAATGTTTCATAAAGCCTGTTATCGCACTAGTTCTTTGTAAAACTCGCCGCAAAGCTGCTCGTTTTCCAAACATGGAATCGTACGTAAAGAGATTGCTTCATGAAGTTATTTTTTAATGTAGTGCCTTTTAAAACAATTCAAATCAAAAAACTTGACAGTAGGTAAATATAGTTAACGTGAAACCTCAAAACTTTGTCAAATCAATTATAACATACTTTGATTTTGATTTATTTATGGCCGGTTTCATCATTGACGAATAAATTCACAAATAGTTAACTGATGAGTAAAATTTATTTATCGATTAGTCAAAGCTTCAAGTCACTAACCAAAATCCTCGAATAGATACTTATTTGAAAAATATTATTTTTCTGTTCATTATTTTGCATTGGATATAGGTACGAGTACAACTAACAATTTCATTTTCGTAAAAAACAATTTTTACCTATAATAAAATTATGCCATTCACATCAAGTGAAAATATAAATAAGAAGAGGGAAAGACTGATTGTGTGTCGAATTCGAAAATCTACTTTGTCAAATATAACTTATTTTTTGTATATTTCTTTGCCATTGCCTACACTCTTCAATTAACTGTAAATGCAGTATATCCTAGTACTTTTCTAGAATTGCGCAACCGTTCTTATTTGACTATAGTTGTGGATTGCTAACTTTTTAGACATAACCAATGCGATTTATACATACTTAAGCAATATGCATATGCTTATTTCTTTCGCTGGGTTGGATCAGATCCAACTGATCGTATGGATTAGATCAGATCAGGTCACGTAGACGCAGATGAATTTATTCGAAAGAACACAAGTATCTGTCAAAATCAGTCGGAAAAATGTATCTCAATTTTCTATATTTACCATTGTTTATTCTTGTTTAAATTTCCGTTAGAACCTTAAATGTAACTTCTTGTCCTAATTGACTTATAAAATATGACAGATTCTTCCACCGCTTCCGCCATTTTTGAATCTTAAGTGATATGATCTTTCTAATCCAAGTTTTTGTTGGAGTAGATGCCACTGATCTGGATTACTTGGTCTTGGGGTGGGGATACTGATCAGAATTCGAAAGAATATGCAATTTACTGATCCATGTTACATGGATCTGATCCAACACAGCGAAAGAATACGGCTTATGTTATCGAGTGACACGCTTACGGTTTATGTCACATTTTCCTAAATTTAAATTAATATTTCTAAAGATTTTGATACAAACTCATGTGTAACAAATCTGACGTGCCCAGCACATTACCTACCGTCAGTTGTATATATTTTGTACATATTTCATATATTCCCAGCAAAATTATAGCGTGAACATACTATGGGAATTGCACTTGACATTGACAGCTGTTAATCATAATTATCTTAATATAGTAACAGCTACCATGGTTGTAACATAACTGGTTGATTTATGAAATTTAATTTCTTTATAAAAAATAAATAAAATAAATATCTAAATATATCGTCACGATATATTACCTATTGCTGGGTGTTTTAATCTGCTTTGTACACAGATTTCAGTAATGTACCGTGCGGGCATTTTCCAGGCGTTACTTCACGAGCACTCATTGATGGCGTGGTGAGTGCTATTTAAAATTCGAAATATTTGGCATCGGTCGAGATCGAACCTGGTTCTGTAGATTCGCCACCAGACACTCGGGCACACGACCACGAGACCCAATAATTACGAATTAATTTATTTCCTATTCAATGTCTGTTACGTGATTAGATAATTCAATATTTTTAGTAAAAAATTCATGTCGACAGTAACGCACTAAAAACTAATTAAATGAAAAATAATTTTCTGAATTTTGGAAAAATTCTGTTTGATTGGAATCAACACATCGAAATGTATATACCTTAAAAAATACCCTTTTTTAACACACTGTATAATGTTATTGCTGAGTGTCGACGTCAATAAAGATGTTTCACTTTTCAAATTATTTTTACATGCCCATCTTTATTTATATCCTGACGCCGCCAGTGATAATATAATATTCAGGTATGCTTGATTATTATTAATTAATTATAAGAGTTGAGTAGAATTTAACAGATAAAATTTTTTTATTTGCTGGGGAAAGAGGAAATGAGTAGCTATGTTATCTTAAATAATTTGAATTTAAATAGGGTCGCATATATAATACAATGTTTATATAAGAATAATTGTGAATTAAAGAGAAAGAAAATTGGCTCATTAGCACAAGAAACATGATGCTTAAAAGTTAATTATTACCAAAATTTTTATAAAAATTTAACAGGCTAAGGATAATCCTAATATAATTGTTATAAAATGCCATATTTTAAATTATTTTTTCGATATTTTACGCCAATTAATTTTCACGCTAAGTAGTCACAAAATCGTTAATTTTTATTAAATAACTAATTAAGATCACTTGAATGGTTCCGAGGGAATAGCCAATTAAACAAGGTTCCGGCATACAGGACAGGTATGTTAATATTTCTGCCATCCAGGATATGCCCAAGGACTAATTTAACTACCTACTGAACATTAATCACTTCAACAAAATT
Organism: Harpalus rufipes; assembly: GCA_951394225.1. Lineage (NCBI taxonomy): Eukaryota > Metazoa > Arthropoda > Insecta > Coleoptera > Carabidae > Harpalus > Harpalus rufipes. The sequence goes on from OX596274.1 coordinate 67,026,622, forward strand.
TAGCTTCGATAAAATTAAAAAATATTCGAGGACCCGTCACTCGTCTTGACCTCATAAATCGTTTCAAAATCACTGAAATTAACTCATCTTTAATATTAAGTAATCAACAGAATTTCATTTGGCATTTGAAACGTAAAAATGCATTGTCAGGGTTAGAAAATTAATGGCCATTATTTCCAATTTTCAAAACACGAGGGTTGATAAAAAAAGTAACGAGATTTTTTTAATTTCGCACTATTTTCGTTTTCGATTAAGCTCATTTTTTTACACCACTGTCTGTTAAGTGTATATCAGATTTTATTCATATTGGTTTGTGTTTAACAGGTACATATTAACGGATTAAAGGATTTTGACACGCTCGGCGATTTTTTGTTGGCAGAATAAGGAATCTGCAATATATTTTGTTTTAAAAATGGTATTAAAGTACAATGAACTGGTGCAAATGTGGGAGTAAGCTTTTGGCGAGATGACTATGTCGAAACCAAGGGTTTTAAATGGTACTCGTACAAATACAAACGCTTTCAAGAGGGTCGTGAAGATGTGGAAGATGATAAGGAAACCGGGCGTCATAGCTCTAGCATACCAACTACCAATGAAAATATGGCAAAATTTGAAGATATAATGCTTAGTAATCGCCGCATCACTTTACGAGATATTGTTGAGGAAGTTAGTGTTTCTTACGACTCATGCGACATTAATTGTTGGCAAACAACTCCTGGATTTTGCCTCACGACGATGCACCGGCCATAGATCACTATTTATTCTAGATTTTTTGTCTCAAAACTTCATCGTCGTGATTTTTATTTATTTATTTATTTAAATGTACAAGGAGTACCAACATTCGTCAAGACTAATAATAGGTACAAATCAATTTACAATAAAGAAAATTTGAACAAAGTACTGAATTACAAAACTGCATATAATTAAACACAATAAGAGTCATAAAAATTAACTTTGTTTTAAATTACAAATAATAAAGGTTTTATATTTACTAAGAGAAAGAGTGAAAAAATCAATGTGAAAAAAAGTTGAATTATAATTTGACTCAGCTTGTTAACCGGAGAATTTTGATAGTTATTTGTAAGAGTACGAGGTAATAGGAATAATTTGTTGGATCTTGAACATTTATAACTGACGTAAAAATTAAAGTATGGCAAGATTAGATCTGTGAATAACATATTAAACATTTTATAAAGAAACATCATGTTCAAATTCTTCGATTTTCAAGAGACAAGGTATTGAAATAGTTCAGTCTGTTATGATAATGAGAAAATTCAATACATATTATATTTATTACAAGTCATAGATATGGTCCCATATAACTATTTTTCTTCCCGAAGATGAAACAAACATTAAAACGACACGTTTTGCGATCATAGAGGAAATAAAGCCAAAATCGCTGAAGGAACTGAAGGCTGTACCACAAAATACATTCAAATAAGTGTTTTGCAGATTGAAAACAACGTTGGCATAAGTACATTATATCAAAGTAGGAACACTTTGAAGGAAACAACATTAATATTGATGAATAAATTATTACTTTTTGGAGTAAAATAAAAAAGTGCGGCGCATAAAGGCAAATAGATATGAAATGGGCTCTTGAAGATATTTTTTTTGTTTTATTTCTTACAATTTTCTACCTGCTTATTTTGAAAATAAAAGATTTCATATTCTTTGTTTGTATTATGCAGAAGAGAGCAATTTTAATTAGATGTCATGCACATTCATATTCAGTTATGGTGGAATCTAATAAGAAAACAATTTTAATATAAGGAAATAAGAAAAAGATGTACGCTGCAGGCCGAAAGTTTGCGAAAGCTATAAATTTCTTTTATATAAAAAGGTAATATACTAGATATTTTGTTACATTTTATTATGAAAATGCAATGCATTCTTTTTAATGATGTTAATAAACAACTTATTTACCAACTTTAAATTAATTTTGAGAGTACGGGTGCAGTGGCGTATTTACCTTTTTGGACGCTATAAATTAGACTAAATAACTTTTCTCTTTTAAAACAAAACGTTACTTTGGCACTCCTAGTATTATGCTATAGTTATAAAGTGTTGTTTATTCTTTCTTCGGACATTTGACTTTGCTTATTCGTCTTTTGTTGTTAAAATGTTTTGTAGCTCGTTGAATGAAACCAAGCATTTTTAGTGATTTTTTAACTTAAATCTCATTAATATAAAGGTCAAAGTTGTGTCAAAATAAATTCCGAATATGATCTACAAAAGGTAAAATGACATTATTTAACTATAATGTTAATTTGCAAATTCATATTTGTATATGTATAATTTGGGCTTGCACTGTGGTGTACTTTCTTCTAATAAATAAATAATATGCATCTGACTTTAGTAAGAAGATTAAACTTTATAAGTAGGTGTTGGAAATTTTTAATTACTGAGTGAATTTTTTTCAGCCATTTTGAAAATCAAATTTCACATATGTAATGTTACTGTACGGGTTTTAGTCTAAATGGAACAGTGAATGCATTGAACCTTATAATTAAAGAATCGTGCCGTGAACAAACACACAGCACAGCTGATCCATACACTTCTTTTGAAAAGTGAGATGAACATAACACAGATAATGATCTTCATCTAAAGCAGTACATCATCTACTCGATCTAATAATACCTTCCGTCTAGACTTTTATTGATGTTCATTTCTTTCGAAGCGGATATGAAGCTACTGGATTGGTTTATAACAAGCTCCCATAGTTTATAGCGAATCTGTAATTGTAGTGTAACGCAAGGCCTGCAGAGAGAATGGTGAACCGTCCTGTTTCACTGGATTCCTTCACTTTCAAGAAGACAACGAACGAATCTTGCGAATAACTTATGCAACTATTACGGAAATGACGTATGATACTAATTTGATTTTTCACGTATTAATGATCTATTTTTGTAGGTAAACTGTTTTTCAAGAAAACTCGTATGAATTTTTTTTCAAATATATGTTTCTATACTTAATTTTCTACGAATTTTCTTCATGTTACAAACCTATGTATATTAAGAATTCATTTGAATTTTTTTTTATAATTTTCCACGAATTATTGTTATTTTACTAAAATTCTTATTAATGTATAATCTGTTTTACTTTATTAGATTAATATCTCGGACACAAATTGACCCGACCCCCAATCTGGTAATATTTAGTTATTTATATTGCTTGTGTTATGAAATAGAGGCATTATTTACAGCACGAGTGCGAAGAATTGAACATGACAAGGTCGTAGACCAACTCATGTAAAACACATGAGTGTTGCAATATACGCTAGATCAGTGGTGCGCAAGTGGTGGTCCTCGGGCTACTTATGGCCTTTTTACGATTTTTGGGTGGCCCTTTCAAATTAAAATAATATATATTTTTTCTAATTTTAAAATCTATTTCTATATCTATAACCATCTATACTATATCGATCAAGAATAGAAAATTATAATTTATATATATATTTTTGTGTTTATAAGAGAGCGTTTTTTATACTACTTTAAACGTAATTTAATTTATTTTTAATTATAACATAAAGAAAAACTTAAATTTCTGAAACAAGAATTTAATTCTCGCTTCTCAGAATTTGCAGCCGAAGAGAAGAATATAGCATTCTTTACTAATCCATTTTCGTTAATTGAACAGCAAACGGCAGCCATATAAAAATACGCTAGATGGTTTTACTTCACCTGTTTAGAGTTTAGAAGTGAAAATGGCTGGTATACACACTGGTAAAACAAAAACGTCGAATTAAAGAATTGTGGAATGCACGTTTAATGATTGCAGTAAAATAAAATATGGAAGAATACAATAAACTGACACTTTGAAAGGCAAATGACAGATGTCAATACGATATTTATGTTAAGTGCTTGAATTGTATTTTGTCTTTTCCTGCGCCGTAGAAACATGATATAACTATCTCCGTAATCGCTAACGCTTCTCATGCTACATTCACACGCATATTCTAGGGCCGCATACCTATTTCCTGTAGCCTATTTATTTCATAATTATTTTCGCAGAGTGTGGTACTTTATAGAAAAATAAATAAATACGTGTGTCATATATTTTCGTATAGATTAATATGTAAAATTATGATACTCCCCGATTAATTAATAATTTCTTTGTGTTTTCACCAATACATATTTGGAAAATGTCCAGTCCGGCATCAGTTGGCCCACCCGCTGTAATTTTATTTTATTTATTTAATTTATGATACAAATAATAACTAACAAAAAAATTCACCAATTTTTGTTAATATTACGGACATTTTGTCAATCTAATGTACATATAATATTTTATTGTTTTAATGTAAAATGAAATAAAACTTAGTTTTACCAACAATTCACGAAAAACTGAAAAAAAATTAAACGAATTTAAGTTGTAAGGATATTAGGTTTCATTAAATAAGATGTCTAAAAGAATTACAGTAGTAGTTCACAATTAATTATTTAATATAGAACGATTTTTTTCGTATATCAGTCATATCAATACATGAAAAAAGTTCCAGTATGTATATACCCATTTACCCATGCCCGGATTCAAACCATTTCAGATTTAATAACTCTTTTTTGTAAGTTATTATAGGTTCTAGTTCTAATTTGAATCAGCTGGATTTCTATTTTTGAGGTCAGTTAAAGTGCCTAGTAATAAGACTACATACTACATGAGAAAACGATACATACAAGTTCAAGAGAGAATTCTAATATGTTATTTTAAGAATAGCATAATAGTATAGGTATATTTAAACATTAGATATTAAAAATAAAATATCCACACAAAATGATGTTTAAGTTCGAGACGAGTTATTTCCGGAATCTAGGCATGGGTATAATATTTTTTTTTTCATGTTTGGTATGACTGGTACATTCTTCAAATTTCACCCTCCATTTTTCGAACACGCTGTATTTTATTATTTGATATCGGTTTTAATTCCTTATCCAATAATATATTAGCCAATCAAAACATCGAAGCGGGTTTGAATTCTAATAATGGTAAGGCATATATGTTTATTCGTCTTATTCATTTGATCTTCAACCATTATCGTCGCCTATACTATAACAATTACCAGGCCATAATAGTATATTAATGAGCATGTAATATATGCTATTACTCATGAGAATGAAGTTTGCGTGACGAGCCGGAAGGCGAGTGATGTAAATCATTCGAGTGAGTAATAGCATACATTACATGTGATTAAAATACTATACTTTATCCACAACTGTCAAATAATAACATACTGTACTATTAAAAAATCAGAAATAACCTAATAAATTTTAGAAAATTGTTTGTTTACAAATGTTAACATAGCTATGATCGCTAGGTATTTGTTATAAAAAAATTATGAAGTGATTTGACATTTAGCAGAAAAATTTAAACCGACTATTCAGCTACATTTTAAGCTTAAGAAGAAAATAAAACTATAAAAAATGAGAAAACTAGTATAATTTTGGCTTCTTATGTGGAAAAAATTATTAAAAGTAATTTGTTTGCACTCTTTGAAAGGTAAGATTTGAATATGACATAACTATTAAATAATATTATTCCATCAAACTGTCAATATTATTTAATTAGCAACAGTAACTATGGTCAGTAATTGATAAAAAACTGTTGATTTATTTATGGTTATATTATTTGATAGTCGTGGATAATAGTATATTACGTAATGAGAGATGTAAGAAGCAGATTACGTACGAGTAAAATGATTGACACACGAGACGCGTAGCGTCGAGTTTGTAATTTTACGAGTAATTGCTTTACATCTCGAATTATGTACTATACTTTTTCTACGATCACTCATTAATATTTCTAAATTGAAGCAAAATTCAGATACATAGTTATAAATTAATTATTATTTTATTTCATTACTTACAAATTACAAATAATATTATCAACTAATTTTGTTTATAATAATAATTATTACCTCAGTATGTGTATTTGTAATCACACAAAAAAGCAGCAGTTCGAAACGTCAAAAAGGTTGGTGGGTTTTATTTACAAAAATAAAACTGCGCAACGATGTGACCATGGTTACTGCTAAGCGTAGGGATATACGATGAAAAATAGTTCCCTACTGCAAATTTGATTGAAATGAAATATGTATTGTTGATATAATATAATATTAATATAATAACCCAAAAAATATGTATTTATATGTATATGTCAGATAAATTTTATTCTATTATATTTAAATCTTAAATTTTATTTATCAAATTTTAATCATTTCTTACAGTTTGACAATCAGTCCTGCCAACTTAAATTTGCTGTTCATCACGTAACAGTGTTACGTAATGAAATTTCATTACGTAACACTATTCATAAGCACGAAGTTACATTGTTTGTAGTCTGTTCAGTAATGACACTCTTACAGTAGTGGTAGTAGAAAAAATATATTAAAATAACAAGTGTTGGTAATAAAATATCGTTGTCTTGGTGTTAGAATGGTTAACAACCGCAACAAGGGAGTAGTGAAGAAAAAACATAGTTCGATAGTAATTTAAATTTATTATTTATTATATCCTATTGTTAGTATGTGAATGTTAGTATTACTATGCAAAAGTACATACATTACATATCACTTAAAATGTCAGCGTTGATTACTACAAGTTTTAATAAATGCTTTATATACAAAGTAATTAATGAGCAGTCTTTAGTTCTTCATGGTAGTTGAAAGGGGTTAAAGACAGTTAAAAAAATTTGATAGGAGTAAAGAGGGAATCTGCAATCTAATCTCCAATCGCTAATTAAGGTAATCACAGTGTCTGCTACCGGCGCTGGAAGCTTCTAATGGCTCATACAAGTACGCTAATTGTGTACTTACCTTCTTTCATACTCACGCACGCAAACTCTGTCCAACTGCTTAAACACTTTCGGTTTTGCTCGCAGACTTGCTCCACGTACCTAAGTATATGTCTTTGCTTTGCTTTACACTGACAGTTTACGTACTGGTAACGGTAAGTGATTAAGGGTTTTCAGTTAATGGCAAAATTAGTAGTTACGTAAAATAAAACGTAATTCCAAACTAAAGTCAACGTTACATTTTACAGTACATAATTTATTTTTTCTTCAAGCGTATTATAATATTCATATTATGCTACTGTACACACACTATAGAAGATATTCATTTTCTTACTAGTACAACAATGTTGTTCATTATTGTACTAGTAAAAAAATGTTGGTTTCTTAGTTCACCGCTGACGGCAGTAGTCGTCACAGTAACACAGACCATATTGAAAACTGTTACTTGACAGTTGTATCGTTTGTGTTTTGTAATGTACACTTTGGCTGAAATTGCAAACTCTACAATTAAACCAATTTCAAAAAAATATTTTAAAAATCCCAGTTTTCTTTGAAACACTTGAAGAAAAAATAGTATATTTTATTTGGAGTAGAACGCTCTTTTTGTGTTTTACCTTACCCAGCTTGCCTGGCCTTGGCTAGCGCCTCGGCCGCAATAGCTGGGTTCAACACAAAAAGACCGCTTTCTACTCCTAATAACATAATAAACTATTTAATCGAGTGAAAAATAGATATTTCACTGTTACTTTTATGTAAAGGTATTAATTTACGAGACTGATCCTGAAAAGTTGTTTTCATCTCCCGCTACCCTTGGTAAAGGAGGCATAGGGATCGTGCTAAAAATCGCATATCGAGATTTTGGTAAATGACCACGTTTTAAGGTCCAATCCAATATTAACATTTTCACGATGATATATCTGTGGGTGTGTGTGTGGATCTTCTGGGCACTCTAACTCAAATACTATCATTCAGAAACTTTTCAAAGCATGCATTTCTAGCTTATTCTAATATGGAAAGAAGCCATTATTAGATTTTGGTGTCAATCGGAAAACCGTAAATGGCAGTTACTTGAAGCTCGAAATAGTTTTTCTTCAAAAAATACCTTTAAATGTTATCTTTTCGCAATTTGTTAATATAAAAATTAAATATTATTCTACAGGTTTGCATTAATACTTTATCTATATATTTTATAGATAAATTTATAAAGTAATATAAAAATTATATCTCGGAACTTATGCTTTAAATTTTTTAACTAGAACAATAGTTATATGGAAAGGAACTTAATATAATTTTCAAATTAATAATAGTAACGTTTTAAAACAAAAATTGTAAAGAGAACAATAGTTATATGGAAAGGAACCTAATACATAATTTCTAGCATTAGTTAATATGCATTTAAATATATATATATATATATATATATATATATATATATATATATATATATTTATTATCACGGAATATTACCCATTGCTGGATGTGCTAATCTGCTTTGTTCACAGATTTCGATAATGATGATGATATATTTATATCGTGCTGGCGTTTACAAGCGTCACCTTATTGCTGGCGTGGAGAGTGCAACACAGGGGACAATTTTGTACTATTTAAAATTCGAAATAATTGGCATTGATCGGGATGAATCGGGTTCCCCAGATTCGCAACCAAACATCAGACACGCGACAACGAGATCCTATATGTATGTATTTAAATTAATAAAAAATAAATGGCGGGAGGTATTGTGTTGGCCACATCAGATTTTTTATTGAAATAATTGGTACTGTAAAATCTGAAAACAATGTGAATTGCTGCAGAACAAGTCAATAAAATTCATATATTTAAGATATTTTCTGTCTGCTTTCAATATTATTTTTACGCCCAATTTCACATACTATTCTGCTTCCCAATGTCGGTAATGTCTATAGCAAATAAATTAGCGTACTTGCCTCGTCAGGTGATTAATTTTATTTTGTTATTATCATTTGTAAAAAAGTACCTATATAGTATTTCAGTATATGTAGTAATGAAACTAAGATTAATGTTTAATTGTAAAATATTTTATTATAAAAAAGGGAAATTAAAATTATTTATTAATGCTATTATAATCATTATCCTAATATTGCTAACATAATATTTTTGAATTAGAACGCATATTCTGTTGACTTAATTTGTCGCGGATTTACTTGTTTAATGACTTGGTACACGTGGAACGTGATAGAAAACTAAGCTATTTACAAAAATTAAAACCAGAAAATTTACATTTTTGCCTATATCTAACCCGTGCTTTTTTCTGATAAACAGTACACCACTAAAATGGTTTCCTATTGGGGTAGTTTTCATCTAATGCAATAGAATTCGTATCTTTTATTGTTATCGACGTTGGACACTTTGTATATACTGCCTTGTTAACAATAATAATCAGTTTTGTCGGATTAAGGATTCTTATTGGACTGGTCATGATATTTTACTTCCATGATTTAACTAGGGCTGCCATGCTACGCATAATGAAGTCTCTTTAAACCGATATACATAAGTACCTATACATAATGAAAAAATCTGATGTGGACACCACAAGACTTCCTTGTACGATTATTAAACTATACATATTTTTTTAATAAATAAATTACAAAATATTAATTTTAAATTCAAAACAGTAAGATATATAGCGACCATAAAGGGAGTTTTTAAAGATAGTTTTGATTACAACAAAGAAATATTTGATTACAACAATGAATATGACTAATTTCACAATAAAAATATAATATTTGTTATTGTACGAATCATAAAATTGCACGTATTTAACGTAATTTGACATGAACATTTTTTTTATGTTTTTGTCCTAATCCATAGCAAGCTTTATTACAAAAACAAAAAAGTATGTAATTTTTAAATTTACATATCTCGCTTATACAAAGGGCTAATTTAATAATACTTGATGTACTAGACGCAGAAATTAATTCTCTAAAACTTTTATTTGAAGCATTTATTTCTAAAATCAAAATAAAATCATTTTATTTAAGAAAAACTGTTAACAACTTCAAGTAATGTACCACTTCCGGTTAGCCTATTTTAACCAAAATCTATTATGTTATTTCGATTGACATAAAAGTCTTGTATACCAAATTTGAAAAGTTTTGGATTATATTTTAAAACAGTTTTTCATTAAAATCTATTATAGGCTTCATGTAAAGTGCCACTTCTGGAAATTGTGTAATAACCAGAAAGGGAGGTGCACAACTTGATGTTATAGGAGTCCTAAATACAAAATTTCAACTTTCTACGGCTTACCGTTTTTGAGTTATGCGAGATACGTGTACGTACGTACAGACGTCACGACGAAATTAGTCAAAATGGATATTTCCGCTGAAATCTGAAAACCGAAATTTTTCGCGATTACAATACTTTCTTTACTTACGTACAAGGAAGTAAAAAACAAGAATATGATTTTGAACATAAATTGTTGATGACAGATAATCCTTCATGAGTATGTTGTCAAGCATGCCTCACACACGTTCTGGCTTTAGATTTAGCGCAACAAGCATCATGTTCGCCAGATAAACCTGCGAACAAAACCGATAGTGGTATAAGCGAGCTCAACACTAGTAGCTCTCAGCGGTCCATTGTTTCCTTTGATTACCCACCAGCGCTTATGATGCCATTTATGGATTGTTCTCCAATGTTTCAATAGTTTTATGCTTCTTTGCATCACTAATTACTATTTGGATGAGTTAATTAAATTTAATCTATTATTTATATCTTGTAACGAGATAATTAGGTTATTGCAATGTAAGAGATTCATTTTGAATCTCAAATACTTGATAGCATTAAATATAATGAGCTGTTAATGTTTATTATTACCTACTTTACATGTTTAGAAAATGATTGTTGAAAAGGAAAATTATATTATCACTTCGTCGTGGAGAATATATAATTTTTAATAATGATTGTAAATACCGCTTTATTGCATCTGTATTAGGATTCGAAGTATATATGTATAGGGATGTGCAACGAAACGCGGAACATAGGAATTTAACTAGCATTTTAAAAATGTGAGGAAATTTGCTCTCCTCCTGTACATCTTACAGCAAAAGTACAAGAATGAAAAGTTGTTTAAAATTGATTTTTATTTTAAAAAGTCTTCATTTAATGTATCACTAGATATTTAGAAAATAAAATATATTTTTGTCAAAAATCAGATAGCCGTGGAAATAAAAAACAAATAATAGTATTGAAATGGTAGCAAAAGTGTAATGTTAGCCCTTTACTATAATTTACGATTCCGGTTTATCAAAGAAGAAAAGAATTTAAAAGAAATCTTTCAGAAGAAATTTATTTGCGACTTTTTACTTTCGAGTACAAAATAACAACTTCCTGTTATAAATACATAATAACAAGAATATATATATATATATATATATATATATATATATATATATATATATATATATATATATATATATATATTTATATATATATATATATATATATATATATATATATATATATATATATAGAAATATAAACATAGGCTACTATATAAGATATAAAACATTTATAAAACAGAACATAAATATGAACATAGGCTGCTATATAAATTTAAACGTTTACAAAACAAAATATAAATATAGACATAGAATAAACATGTGCCCTGCAACACGATAATATGTGTTTTAAATCGTGTTACCTGCGTCGGCACAGTATATTAAAGAACGAATGTCATAATTGTCATTTATTATGTGAGAAGAAAATAATCGACAATTAGGAAATGAGTTTTTTATACTATGTTTTCTATTTTGCGCCTTTTATACCCTTTTTAAATAAAAGAAAAACGTAGTTTCAAAATTTAGGGAATTTTGTGTCAGTTGAACTGTTCAACATAATTCCAACCTAATTTTATCTATCTATACGATATTTTCTATTTCTTTTTAACTTTACTACTTTATTTCTTCTCTATTTTTTTTTAATTTGTTCATTCTTGTACTTTTTCTGTAAAATGTACAGGAGCGCCAACTTTCGCACATTTTTAAAATTCTATGTTAAAGTCCTAAGTTACGCGTTTCGTTGCACACCTGTACATTATTGATATATGCATATTATGTTAGATATATACAATTATGTATCTCGATATTTATACGTTGATATACATATATAATCATACATATATTCCTGTTCAAATTTTTAATTCAGAACAATAAAGACAAGAAAAATGATTTAGATTGGATACAGTAACATGGTCTGAGGAAGGTTCCAAAATATCTGATGATGAGCTTCCATTGAGTTTCTTAGCTTAGCTTTAATTAATTATTACTTAGGGAAGTATTATTTTGTTTATTTTATTCAAGGGATTGATTTTTTCTTTCAATTTTTGTACATTCTAATTAAAAAAAAAATACATAATTACGAGGGTCATTCAATAAGTAAAGAGACAAATTCTATAATTTTAAAACTATTCAATGAATGTGTTCAATCTTTTCAGGGGTGTTAGTTGGCAACCTTGGGATATGCTCTGATCAGCTGTTTCATCATTTTGTCAACATAACCTCAAAATTTTCAGTTCACCATGGCAAGTCCACTACAAGATTGCACCTTAGAAGAGCAGCGCTCAGTCATTAGATTTTTAGTCGCAGAAGGTGTAAAACCAAGTGAATTTTTTTCTAGAATGTTAATACAGTACGGTAAAAGTTGTATGAACCGTGCGATTTTTTACAAGTGGGTTGATCGGTTTAAAAGTGGCCGAACAAGTGTAGGTGATGAACCCCGATGTGGACGTCCATCTTTTGGGACTCAGAGGGTCCAGTCTATTGCGATTTCCTTGAAGATCAGCGAACTATCAATAGCCAATACTACTCTGAGATGCTAGAACACAAAGTTAGACCAGCTATCAGGAGCAAACGCCGTGGACTCTTGTCAAAAGGAGTCATTCTTCAGCACGATAACGCTCGCCCTCATACAGCCCAGCTGACCCGTGATGAGTTTCAAGAATTGAGTTGGGAGGTCTTACCTCATCCTGCCTACAGTCCCGACCTCGCCCCATCTGATTTTTACCTGTTTGGACCACTCAAAGACGCCCTACGTGGAAAAAGATTTGCTAACAATGAGGAAGTTAAGGAAGCGGTGCAAAAGTGGCTTCGGGGTAAATCGAAAGAATTCTTCGCCAAGGGAATTAGGAAGCTGCAAGAAAGATGGGACAAGTGCATAACTGTGGGGGGTGATTATGTTGAAAAATAGCCTTAATTTTGAAAGATTGAAATAAACCGTTTTTGAGCTATAGCCATTTGTCTCTTTACTTATTGAATGACCCTCGTATATGTCTTAAATTTCTCATTTCCATTGAATAGGTTTAAAAAAATATATATAAAAATAAATATCCAAATTTTTATATATTTCAGATACCTATATTTCCATAAATATGGGATATTTTGATGTATATATAATTTTTTTTGATATTTTCGTGTCTAACTAATAAAAATTAAATGTAATATGCTATTACTATTCAGAAGTGGTCGAGTTAATGTTGAATTAATTAAGGTAGGTCTATTGAATATGCAAATGAAACGTTCATTACAAATAGTTAAATTACAATATATCTATGTACATACTCTCCATAGAAGATGAATAAAGACATATTTTGTACACCTTTGCTAATTTTTGCGAGTAAATAAAATGTTTACTCTCGAGTGGCTAATAATTTTTTTTCAACATCCGGACGTATTGTTATTATTATTATTATTATTATTATTAAAATTAAAATGGGCAAACATACGAGTGCTCGAATACCCTTCTGTAACAGCTATTTTCTCTGTTTCGGCTTTCAATTCACATTATTTATTCATAAAAATAGTTGACAATTAACAAATTATTGGCAAAATAGTTTGATGGCAGTGATTAATTTTCCTTATACCAATCCTAAATAACAAATGTACTAAATCTATCTAGTATTATGTAGTGGAAACTTATTTTTGTGTAGCATCCAATTTTTATGCAGTTCGCAAAATTAGAGGAATTTACCTTGACTTTCACAGTTATTTAAAATTATGTAGTATTTCATTGGTGGTCAACTATCCGCAAGTACTAAACTGCTGGCTACGTATATAGCTTATGCGTGTTACGTGTTATCGAGTAAGCCGGTACTAACGCACATTGCATCTTATTACAGGCATCAGTAGTGAAGTACTATTCAATTTAGTTTAGGCCTCTAATGACATTTCCCCATGACATTTTTAATGACATGACTGTTTTCTCGTATGCTAGAAATTTCCGGTTCATAATATAGAAGTCACTAATTAAACAACAGATAAACAATACATAACCCGCTATTCAACAAGTGTAATGTTGGAGTCTGTCCTTCTGGCAGATTTTACATTAGACAAACACAAATTTCAAGATATATATGGACCATATTTTTTGTGCTTCTATTACAAATATAATTTTGAAAAATCATTTTAATAGTTATTTATGCTATAAGGGATGCAGGTACCATGGTCAAATGTACCTACATCTCGTATTGCATACCTATAAGATTTTTTCTACTCCCATATTAAAAATAAATTAAGAAACTATATTTTGACGTTTACTTAAATTATTTTTGACATTAATTTGTTTAAATTATAATTTTAGAAACCTATGATTGTTGTCAAGGGATCAGTTGTTTATTTATAAACAACGTTAAAATAAGGTGAAATTTTATAACGAAAGTGAAATCATTAGTCATCAATTAATCAATCTTTAGATAGATAATTTGTGCACGAAATGAAAATTGAATCAAAAGGACGTTATGAGGCTGCATATAAGTGCTTTAAACTGTGGTGCCAGAGGAAGAATACTACCGTATTATTGGAGAAAACACTGTTGGCGTATTTCATGGAAAAAACTGAGGTACTAAAATCTCCTGCTAGTTTATGGTGCGACTATTCCATGCTAAAATCAACATTGTTTTTTGAAGAAAACGTTAGATATTTCAAAATTTCCAAAATTTAGAGCTTTCTTAAAAAATGATGGATATAAGCCCAAAAAAATTTAACGTTTTTACCCAAGAAGAAATAAACAGATTCTTAGCAGAAGCCGACAATACTAATTTTCTCTTAATAAAAGTAGTTTTGATAATGGCGATTGCAGGGGCATGCCGTTCGCAAGAATTGTGCGATATGATAGAAAATATAGAAGAAATGGAGAATGTGACTATTCTGAATATACCAGATTCAAAAATCGGTATGTTCCGTAAATTTACAATAACTGCAGATGGAAAAAGTACTGTCTGCTATTTGAATATTTTAAAAAAATACCTGAAAATAAGATCTATGCGCAAAGGTTCTCATCAACGTTTCTTTATGCGCTACAAGGTGGTAAATGCTTACATCAACCGATTGGAAAGAAAACCATTTCATCAATCCCAAGCAAAATAGCAAAATTCCTTGGTTTACCAAATGCCGAGGCTTACACTGGTCATGCATTTAGAAGAACTTCGGCAACTTTGCTAGGTAACACTAAGTCGATGTACTTGCACTCAAAAGACATGGGGGCGGGAAATCGAAAACCATTGCTGAGAGCTACGTTTCACATTGAATTTCTAATAAAAATGAATTGGCTAATAAAATATTGTACAATCATGTTAACAATATATCAGAAAGCACATCAAGCGAAACATCGTTTTCCAACAGAAGTGAGCTAATTCGTCAACGGAAACTACAATAGAGAAAATAAATGGTAATGATTACTACAATAACGAAATAACAGAAGATTGAAGACGTGAATTATAATTTTGCTAATTGTACCATCAATATAAATTAAAAATAAAATATTTTGTTTTTTCAATCTAAAACTTTTTACTTACTTCCCTTACTTACTTACATGTAAGGTAAACACTTACTTCCCGTTGTCATAGCAACTCATACCTATTTTAGTAAAATCAACTTACATCTTCTAAAACAAAATCATAATAGTGTAGTTATTTGACAGGTAGTAGAAAAACAATGTTTATAATACATTTTTCTATTTCGGTGTTCTTATGTTTCTATAAACGCACTGTTTTGTACTGCAAACACGACGTTTAGAAGATCTATAAGCGTACTATTTTTGGCGCCTTTCATGTTCTAGAGTTGGTAGTCATGCTTTCATAACTGCCAGCTGACAGGTAACCTCAAAATGGTAAGTTGTTGATAATATTTCAACATATTACTTTTAATTATGGATTTTTATACTTTCTTTAGGTGATAGGACTAGAAAAAAATATAATATTAATTTCACAACCAGAATCAGACCTTGAATCATAAATACGATACACCTTGCAATACACTAATTAATCAATAGTTGACAAAATATGAAATTTCAATTGTTAGCGAGAAGCGTTACCAACATAAACATAACTAACAAAAAAATACCTAGTCATAATTTGACGTCGCAATTTAAATAAATTTAATCGTAAAAATACCTCAATAGAAAAAATAGTATAAAAAACACGTATCATAAGGCCTGTTGACGCACTCGTCCTTTGTAAAACTCGCCTAGCGGCTCGTTTTCCAAACTTGGACTCGTACGTTAACAGATTGCCTTATGATACTTGTGTTTTAATGTACTATTAAATTACTATATTAAAAGTTTGTAAGGATCGTGACCCGCTTCTTCTTTTATGTAGGTAAAAAAAAAGGTTTATTATTGTAGTAAACTTTCAAAGTATCTTAAAATATAACAGGGTTGTGCGTAATATTTTCTACTATTTTTGTAATAGTGTAGTATTATATAGAAATTTAGTTAAGCGATTAGATTAATATGGAGATTGAAAAAGTAGATTGTATTTGCATATTCGTAGTTATTATAAACACATTATTCCTGTATTAGACAAGTGCATTCAATAAACCATTATACTGTCTGGCAGTATGCAAATGATAGTAGTTGTGGTTTGTGGAACAAGACATCAGTTGCATCTGGACAAGTAGCACTTTGCTACTTTGACTCTGGCATGTTCCATCTTATCTAATTACTTCGTGCTTTATATTGCATTACTACATGCCTTTACATTTACATATTTTCTTATATGTGACATTTTGTACATATATGTTTATCTATTACTTAATTTACACAGGAAATTAAAATTTTAATGATTATTTAATTAATTAATTATTGTTATTATTATTCTGCATATAAGTACTTACTAATAGTACCAGGTGATTTAATAAGTATGAATCAGTTTATGAAAATCTTATTAAATATACAGGATGTTAATAAATAATTGGCCTCTAATTTAAGGATTAATTTAACAACTTGAAAACATAAAAAAACACAACAAAACAATAACATAAACGTGAGGCAATTATTGTGTACACTTTCGAACCATGAAGGAGAACATTTGAGACTATTCAGTAACTTAGTAGTTAATTTTTAACAAGGCGTTAAAAAATAATTAAGTATGTTAAATGTTTTAACTAAGTGCTAAAAATAAATCACTTGCTTATAAAATAAATTCAATTAAATATAAAGTAATATTTTATTATATTTATTCTGATATCTTCACTTTAATTGTAATGCAATCACTGTAATTTTCATCAAACCAAATCTTCAGGTTTTTTAATGTTTTCTCCCTTTCTTAATTGCAATATTTACAACAAAATTTCGCTGAAAAATTAAAATATCATAGTGCATCATCTCCATATATCATCGTTTTATTGCCCATTGCCCCCTTGCACCTCATTTTCTTGTACTCAAACTTGTAACTTGAATGGAAAAAAACTACAATTGCCACTTATTATTTTCACGGCTAAGTAGGTTATGTATATTTGATTGAATAAATAAAACACTTGGTGTAGTTTCACAGCTTCATTAATGCGTACAACGATCGTTTCGATCTTGCGATCATCTTCAGGAAACTAAATACAAAAACAAATGAAAGTGTCATCAGATTACCGCTGTGAGTAGGGGTGAATTACCTAGTTCTATAATTTCATTCGCAATATTCTCTCCTCTGTTTATGGCTTTTTTGATTTCCAAATTTTCCAATAAGTTTAATTTTAATCCCTTTTCTTGGACATGCAGCGCTTAAAAAGCAGTGAAATATTTAATTTGTTGCTAATTATTTTTTCGAACCTGAAATAATTTACCGCCTTGTCAATAGTTATTTTGGTTAGTTGTCAATTACTAAATTTCCAGTAAAACTATAAACAATTTACAAACTATTATTAAATATGATATTTCATGTCGATATGATAAATGATTAATCTGAAAATATAAACATCGAAAAATTATATTAGTGAAGTACTATTTCCAGTGAACAGATTTTTATAAAATCATCTAAATCGAAATAGTAATGGAATGAGATATAAAATTTCAAACCAACGCCGTACTCTCCCGTTATTTGAAATTTAAGGCATATTGGTCTACGGGCACATAGACATGAAACACCATTTTAAATTTTTGTATTCAATCATATTTGGAATTTTACAGTACAATAATGTACAAAACAATTGGATATTATAAATTTGGTGCAACCAATTTTTAAATTCAAATGATCTGTAAAAATGCTGAAACATTGCTTTATTGACCATCCGTTTATATAAACTGTTTACCTTTTATAGAATTCACTATTAAGCTGTTCCGAAACGTTCAATGTTATTCTACAACAATATTGTTTATTAATGGTCACCTATACAGGGTGTCCAGGATAACTTGTCCAACATAGAGATTTCGAGAAATCGGTTAAATTAGACAAAAGTTGCAACATTAAGGGCCGTTTTCATAATAAACTTTATCTTCAATTTAACACTTTAAATTAAAATTAAAGTTGTATTCGTTTCCATAATATAACTTTAGCGAGCACTGTAGCATTACTTTAAATTTTAAAATAAATATAAAGACTTAAAGTACTTTTAAATAAAGTCGTAAAGTGAGCCTGATTACGAAAACGGCCCTAAGAGACCATTTTAATGGCGTTTCGTTATTTACGAGAAAAATGCATAGTTCACTAGATGTAGGCGAAAAATGTAAATTTTACAGTTTTTTTACCTCTCGCTAAGAGGTATTGGATTCATGCTAAAAATCGCATATCCAGATTTTAATGAATAAGCACGTTTTACAATCCGATTTTAACATTTTTACGATGATGTCTGTGTGTGTGTGTGTGTGTGTGTGTGTGTGTGTGTGTGTGTGTGTGTGTGTGTGTCTGGATGTATGTGTATGTATGTATGTATGTGTGTGGGACGTTGGAAGGACGATTACTCAAACACTATAAGGCTTAATATTTGTTTAACTACGTATTTCCCAAACGAACATTAATGGGAAGAGCTGAAAGGTTTTGGTAACAATTGGACTACCGGAAGTAGCAGATTCTCGAAAATATAATTTTTTTTAAACTTTTTCTTGGTAATATTAAAGAACATTAAATTCTCAATCTGACACATTTAATTTTTTTATTATATCTCGTATAGGTTTGGAGATATAGTATATAATAATATAGAATAATCTGTTGTAATAAATCTCGTTGCCCAGAAAATAGTTGAGTTGAGATATTTAAATATTTGTAATTGTCAGATAAATGCAAAATGTCAATGTCAAAAATCAGATTTTTCTGGGAGGTACGAGTACATTTAATATATTATTATTGTATTATTAATTAAATATGTATTTAAATTATAGGTATGTTAATATTACATATCTTTAAGAAATACCGCTAATACTGTCTATGAATTTGAAGCATTTTGAACATATTAGAACAGTAGGACGACATTTCTCATAGAACGAAGGAAGAAATACAATTTCAATTATTTGTGTGTACAAGAAATGTTAAAATCGTTACTTATAGGGCGCGAGCAGTCATGTGACTTTGTTGGCCTTGGCAAGCAGATGAGGATCCGTGTCAGAATGACGGCTAATAGTTATTTACATAGATGTCACAATTGTCATATGTCATAATTTTTCATTCTGATGTTTATTTGTCATTAATTGTATGGAATATACTTGTCGACGAAAGTAATCCACATGGATTTGGAAAATCATAATGTTTTAAATGAAAACTTATGATACTTGACACCTATGTACATTATTACTAACTGTCATTTTGACACGGGCCTCCATATCTGCTTGCGGCTAACAAAGTCACATAACTGCTCGCACCCTATGCAACATAATATGACAATGGCGAGAGATATTGTGCTGGCCACAACAGGTTTTTTATTTTTGCAAATATCTTCCAATTGAGAAATAATACTGGATTTTAATTTGCACATCTTTAAGGCATTTTTTTATGTTCTTTCGGATTGGAAAGTTGCACCATTGAAAAGAGATGTTTTTAACTTTCCAACAACAATGTATAACATGTATATTTTCATTCGTTTCAATCTGCAAAATTGCAATAATTATTCAATTTATAGGTTAAAATCAAGAATATAAAAACCAGCTTCGTATCCTTATAGTTCTCGAGATCCCATTTTGGATAAGTTATCCCGGACACTCTGTATAGTTCAATAAACTGAATTATATATGTTGCGCAATAATTCACTGAGAGAAAGATATAATTACGTGAATTGTAAATTTATTTGTTACAAATAAATCCTAAGCTTGAATAGATCCAAATATATTTACAATTGATGCAATGTAATAATTTATTTGAAGCATTTATTTGTCTCAAATAAATATATATTGAGATCAATTATGTCTTCTATTTTATGAGAACTATGCATTTAATTACATTAAGAATTATTTTAATTGCGCTAAATTTATTTCATTACTATTGCATATATAATAATTTATTTGAACCAAATTTATATACCTACCTCTCATAACCTGCCCACTCTAAGATTATTCAAATTGAAGGAAAATGATTAAATAAAGACCAGTATATATTTAATTTTTTTATACACCGTGTTTTTATTTACTCAAATTATATCCATAAGAATATTAATGTACATATAATAAAACATTATAAAAGTATAAATACACACTCTGTACTACGTGTATTCTACAGTACATTTGAAAAAATGTCAACGTAGGCCTATGTTTTAGTTTAAAATTATTTAATTCAACGTTATTTTGATACGAGACTTTGTCAAAAATATTCAGGCGTACTTTCCTTTCTTTGAACTAGTGTAGTGATGTGCAAGTGCAGTGGCAAAATAATTAGTGCGCGAAGCCAACAAAGAAATCTACTGGTCATCAATGGATGATCAATAGGCATAATCATGTTAGTTTTAAGATCAGCAAAAAATTAATGGTTAGTCCTGTGACTAGTTTTAATTCTTATAAAATTATTCAATGTAATTTATTAATAAAAAAAAAAAAAACTTTCCTTTCTATGAACACAGCCTACTTTGAATTATTTTTTCAATCGTACTGTATTACAAATTATTTTTTAGGATATTAGGATCACTGTAAATATATAAGTATGTACTGTGAAGCATTTGCACATACATGTATCTATATTATTTGTTGTATAGGAAATACAATATTTATAATCTTTACTAATTTATATTTATATATAATGGTTAGATACCGATGCATGTGCCTTGGCATGAAAGATACTTACTCTGAAAAATGCAAAGCAAATATCCAAAATTCCACTCAAGTAGTACATTTTTCACTGTTTCATCTCCCTTAATCACTACTTTGTAGCACACGAATGAAAAACAAATCACCAGAAATGAACACTGTCACTCCATAAACTAGATGAAACGTAAGTGAACAAGTCTATACAAGTCGCTTAAAATCGTCATTTGACAAATAGAACATTGTTCGCTCAATGGAACTATTATTTTACCCCAAATAATATTTATTTGTGACAAATAAATGTAGATTCATACAAGAAAAACTATTTTTCGATTGTAATAAATATGTAGTTTACACAAATATATCACGAAGTTAATTCAAAAACAAGTACATATTTGTAAGAAACAAATAAATATTTGAGAAATTTATTTATTAAAAATCTCAATTTAAAATGGTAAACATAAATTTATTAGTTTATTTGAGAAAATTAAATTAAATTTAAGTGAAATAAATCACGGTCAAATAAATAATATAACTGAATGAATAAAATACATTTCATATTGAAGATTAAACTGTATTTGTTGCAAGGATGCAATAATTGGATGAATAAAGTACCCCTTAATTATGAATATTTATTTGCTAAAAACCAGTCATTTTTCTCAGTGTTCAGTTAGGTAATTCTTTCACTATGTGTAATCTTTTTCTTTAATTTATACTCTTCCCCATTATCAATTCCAAAATGTCAAAACGAGTACTTAAATATCACAGTAATTATGCACAATAACACTTGCAGACAAAACAATAAATAGGTTTCTATTTCATATTTTGTGCAAAAAGATTTTGATTCATAAAATATATTGCAAAAATGTTTATTTACCCTCCAAACAATCAGTAAGTAATATTTTTCAATAAATATTGAAGGCCAAGACAGGGAATCCTTTCGAGTAGCGGCCAGCTATTTATTTACTTTTATTATTATTATAATAATTTTCTAAAAATCTAATAGTATGTAAAAGCAAATTAGTTAGAATGAATGTTATGTAATAACGTTCGTTGGTAGATCGTAAGTAGCATTCCAATGTAAATACCGCGTACATGAACTTCCTGAACCCTGACCCTGGCCATCAGCTATCATCACGGTTGAGCTCTTCCGGCGTGCATCGGCCCGTAATTGCACGAAAAAGCCGTGAACAAAAAGCAAAAACAATTACTAAAAAGCCACATAACATCGTTAATTAAATGTGTGTTTAATATTCTGTGGCCGCTTAGCTGAGCTGGTTGCTGCTAGAGCTAGTGCTGGTGCTGGTGCCGAGACCGAGACAGCCGCTCATCCTACTGTCTGTCTGTCCGTGTTCGTGCTGCCTCGCATCAGTTGCCTTGTGTAGCAATAAACCTTGCCCGGTTGCGCCCGGCCATCAACCCGCCACCCGCCACGTCGCTCCACGAGGACACAATTCGCCTTATACCGGGCCTCAACATACATTCGTACATCAAATCTAATTCATTTGTTTTAATTATGAGTCAATACTGCACTTAATATTTGCATATATCTAATATACATCAGGACGTTAAACAATAAAAAAGTGATAAATTATTAATCATTCAGATTTCAGCAGTTTCGCTCGTGGTTTTGGGTTTAATTTACGGGGCTAAAATAGATCGAAAGTAATTAAGAATGACAAATTTTCTGATTGTCTTTCGTTATCAATTTATTGATAAAAAAACAAATATTAACATTTAAACTTTTGTACAAACGAATAATATTAGAAACTACGATTATTTCACGTCTATTTATAACAATGTTATAATAAAGTTTAATGTTAATATGTATTTTTATTTGTAAAATAAGATGGCCTATTATAAAAAATAAAAGCGCCATCTATGAATTGGCACCCAAACTATTTTTGATTAACCTTCATCAACATCCCCGTCTTATTAATATTGGTTCAATACAGTTCTTGTATGGGTGTAGTTTGTTCACCTCTTAGATCTGCCTCGTCATGGATGCATCCGTCGAACAGTGGTTCGCAATCAAATTTTGTGTTCGTTGTTCAAACTGCAAAGAATCAACCTAATCGTTTGCTTTGATCTAATAAGCCTATGAGGATGTTTCATTGACTCGTTGCAACGTTTTGGCTGGCAAGAGCGATTTCACAAAGAGCGCGATAAATTTAAAGATGACCCAAAGAGTGACCGCCCTGCATCAAGCAGAAACGCCGAAAAGATCGAAGCAGTTTGACAACTGTTGATTTGCATCGACAAGAAAATAGCTGGATTGAGACTGTGTTACATCCTCTACCGTAGGCTTCTGATTTGACCCCGGCTGACTATTCTCCTTCCCCAAACTAAAATTGAAGCTGAAAGCGAACCGTTACGATGATGTAAAACATACTTAAGTCATCGTGACGGAGATATTGAACAGCAACCCACTTTTAGTCGTCCAGAATGCCGTGAATGGACAGGAGGACCGCGCCAATCGCTATGTGGATTTAGAACGAATATATATATATATATATATATATATATATATATATATATATATATATATATATATATATATATAAGAATAAATTGTGCTTTTGATGATATAACGGCTTTGTCTTATTTATAAGGGAAGTCCTAAAACTTTATAGTCACACTGTATATTGTAAAATCCGTCGTTTTATAAAACGCTTACGCCCTTGCACTAACATGACCTAAGTTTTAAGCGACCCTTAAACAAAAAATTCATGTCGAATTTTTGACAGGAATGCAATATTGTTTATTTAAGAAACCCTTAAAATTTAAGTTACGTTGATGTAACCGGCCATAAGTCATTTTATAAAAACTCAAAAATAGGTTATTATTGAAAGTTAAAATTAGATCTTTTTCTTTAGTGGTACTACCATATACAATTTAATTTAAAATTTAATGTAAATTACCTATGAATGATTAATTTAGCAGTATTGTGATTGATTGTTGATATTAATCATAGTAAATTATCTGTCACTTTTGATATTCAAAAGCGTTACTACTCTGATTCTTAAGAATTAAGTCGTGTGGGTACCTACATAAAAATATCCCGAAAATATGAATTATTATTTTCTAAATCCATATTACTATTACAAGAATAAATCTATTGTCACGAAAATCAAATAATCCTCTCCTTTTGTCCAAATCGCGTTAGTTTCACTTGAGCGATTAGTAACACTACCAAAACAAAAAGGAACCCATCATGTGTCACTTATATAATGTGTAAAAGTTTATAGGATAGCGAAACAAACTATAAACGATTGTGGGAAAAAACACTACGGTATTTGTATTACCCATTTTCAAATACAGTTAAAATGATTAACTAATTTACTTTCTATTAAAAAAATTTGAAAAGCGCGATTTTTTGTTACCCCCGTGAAATTATAACAAGCTGTACCTACTAAGATAGGTATATCCGATTATGGTGAAATCTCATGTGTTTCGATTACAAAAAAAATATGATTTCTTTGAAATTATAATTATGAAACTATAGAAAACAGATATCCTTTTTTTAGAATGTTGTAATCAAAGCGCATCCCTTACAATATTATTTTATTCCGCGCCAGACTTCGTCATGTTGATGTGTAGGAGTATTCAGAAATGAAAGCTTTTTATAATATCACATTTTATTAGAAGATAGAAACGCAGTACGAGCTCTAAGAGTCATCTGATACTGATCTCGAACAAAAGAATGTGTAATGTATTTGCGACTTCTTTTTTATTTATTATTGACTGAAAAGAAGATTGATGCGATTTTATTTTGGATATTGAAATTTGCAAGTAGTGCAATGGCCTCGGTCTGACTTGTTTTTATGCCTTTAGTTTTTGTTGCGATGTTTTTCTGCGGGTTAGATGCAACGTTGGCAGTGTGTTTTTGTTTTTGTTATTTGTTCAGAGAAATGTCACAATACAGTAAGATCTTTCTCAATAGGAAAATGCTGTATTGTTTAAAAATTAAAGTGTTACTAATATACGACTATTTCATTTCTATATAAATTGTCGATAATAATCGAACGTAGGTATTTAATATGGAAAACTACCGACTACCGATTATTAGGCCATATTAGAAGTCGATTAGTCGCCCGGCCGACTAATTTCAAGCATCACTAAAAGCCGTTCTTCACTGAAATTCGTTTGTTTTCAATATAGTGTGTCATTGTCAAATATATTAATAACAATACAAAAATCTAAAAAGAAAATTGTCGATTTTTTTTTGTTATAGAGTTTTCTTTATGTGATATCAGAGTAGTAAATAAATATTTTTTTAATTAATTTATTAATAAAAATTGTATATGTCTATGCCTTATCATAGCTTATTAAATACTAAGCCGATTAATCGGTCTTTTTACAGACTATTCGCCGACTAGAAAAGTGTCCGGATAGTCGGCTTAATGGACTAATAGTCGGTAGTCGGTACATCTCTATTTCCGATTTAATTTTAGAGCGAAGTATTGTACATTCGAGGCATGAAAGAAAAGAAGTATAAATTTAATCATGTTATTATTTCTTCTTTTCAATATATTTTCATTTAACTTTAATACACGGTTACGTTCTTTAATAGTATATTGCGTTATTAGGAGTAAAAGTGATACTTTGTGTGACGAGCGTGAAAATTTTGCACGACGAGCGAAGCGAGTCGGACAATTGCACGCGAGGCAATACTTATTTGTTCACTTTTTGTTATAAACATTGAAGTGAAAATTTTCACTTTTTGACGTCTAAATAAAAACTGTGCAATTTTATATCCTCTTATGTCGGAATTTGAAATATTATAATGTGAAGTTGTTCAATTAGATGGAAATCTAACAGTGTGGCTGAAAATATATGTCCAGGAATCACTGCAAAACAATATAAACTTTTCTTATCACTTTAATTCTAAGTATTCTTATGTTTATTACCGTCCCTGTAATTGTAATCTGTAAGTCTGCTATTCTTTAATATGTTATTTCCTCAAAAGTAAACTCTGTTTATATTTCAATTCATAGCTTATTTATTTAAATTTGACAGCTATTGATGGTATTTAGTAATTTTATTCTTAGGTTATCTAGTTACTTCTTATTCGTTGATTCTGTATAGTTACTATGGATATTTATTTTATTTCTACCCCGGCGACGTAGAAATTAGACACTGGTACTCCGGCGGTGTAGAAATTAAACTTTTACCTTGTGAATCAAGTCACAAAAGATGCTACTTTTATGGCGTTTGAAGAAAAAATAGTTTATTTGTAATTTTTTGATTCATTTCTTCCCCGGAATTTGTTGTTGTTTTATTTTAAGTTTGGCAATAAATACTAGTTGAACGGAGCAAGGTTTGAACTGTGGAGGGTGGTTTAAAGTTTGGAACCCAAGGTCGTGAATAGCAGCCAATGCAGCATTGCTGTTGTGCACGGGTGCGTTGTTGTCGCAAAAGCAGCATGCTTTTTTTGCTTTTGATCGTGTCAGCAGATCAGTATAATATTGTCCATTTTGAAACATCTTTATCTCTGTAAACAATTAAAAGAATATTCGCTGTATCCTAAAAAAACAATAAGCATACTTTTTCCAGCCATTTGGGCACATTTAACTACCTAGGGGATGATGTGACCTTTTTATACACTGCATATACTTCTCCTTCGACTATCACTAATGGAAATCCGGATTAAAATTACATCTTTGTTGTCTCCGCAGAAGTTCAAAATTATTCGACAATATTCGACACGCTGTCGCTTTTGAAGTTGCGTAAGTATTCTCGTCACCCATCTTGCATTCGTTTTTGACATCCTTAAATGTTGATGAAGGGTACATCAACCATTTTTGTAAGATGCTTTTTCTATAGAGGGATATCCTCCATTATAAGATTTTTAATTCTTTTGATAATTTTTGACGAAGTGGTTTCAACGGGCCGTTCCGAATGGAGATAGTCATTATTTGACATTCTTTTTTGAATAAAAACATGATTATGTAACATGTTTTCCCAGGATTAAAGCTTCCTAAACTGCTGACATTTTTTTCAAAAAAGATCAAAGAAGATTTTCCTTATCTTTTAAAGAATATCTTGAAGAATAATGTCGGAAATATATAAAAATAAACAATATACGAGTATCCCCATTTAATCAAAACCCTCGTCAAAACCCTTATTTCTTGGACTTCTTGATCCATCCTCGTAGGATTGTTAATTATAAAGTTTAGTTTTATGTGGTAGTTTTTTTAATTTACGTTTTTTGTAACAATATTTGTATTAAGTATATACATATTTATTAAAAAACAAATCTAAAATGTTGATCTGTTTAACAAATAAACATCGGTGCATAAACCACTTAACATTTTTCTTTTGTTTATTGTTATGTGTGTTAATTATCATTTATAAAATGACAACAGGTAAATAGTTCAGCTTAATAATTTGTTATACTGCAATAAATTTTAAATGAGCTCTACGAAAATATAATTAATTTACTTGTTTAATTAATATTTAATTTAATGAAATAGAGTTATAATTTTCGATATGAATGTTTCATATGGTCTAGTAGTTTTGTAACTACTAACTGGCAATTAATCTTTTAACGACGTCTATAAACTACTAGTTGGCAACATAAAGTGTAGCAATGAAATATGGCGGAGTCGCTGTTGCTAATGTTAGAGAAAGAGAAGCACAAAATGGCCACTTGCTGTATTCATTTCCTAAACATCGTAA
Source organism: Harpalus rufipes (assembly GCA_951394225.1). Lineage (NCBI taxonomy): Eukaryota > Metazoa > Arthropoda > Insecta > Coleoptera > Carabidae > Harpalus > Harpalus rufipes. The sequence continues at coordinate 67,054,555 of OX596274.1, forward strand.
CCCCTGAGTTCAAACCATTAAAATGCAACATTCACAGGACATAATGATTCATAATTACCTTCTCGCAGACTAAACCAATCAGCAACTTAATGTCATTAATTTGAAAAACAATTCATCAATAATGCACGCAGCAAGCTGGCTGTGGGGTGTGGACGCTAACACTGCAATGCCACTAATGTGCCAACTGTCCATTATTCTGGCTTTGCAGCTCACTTGTCTGCGAGCATTGCTTGCTTCTTCTAAATCACCGTAATTAGAATCGAATGTGCTCGAATGCATTAAGTACGAATGCATGTACAGATAGTAAGCAATCCAATTTAGTCTTGAAAGAATAATTCTTATTACTCCCATTGCTAAACATACTATTTATTCATTTCTTTTCTGCTTGAAGTAATGTAGTTTACTGATGATAACGACATCTTAAATAATTAAAGTCGCCAATAATTTCTAATGGATTCGTCGCTAATACATACTCGCATTCATATCCAATACCTATAATGCTTCGTACCAAAACGCTCCATAATAATTTTATGTTTATATTTGCAAAATATAATGCAGTATTCATACATATAATAAATCCAGCACATTACCTTCCGCAATTTTAATTTTAATTTAATCGTATGTAAACTAAAAGGGTCACGACAAAATGATTGAGAATACAAATATCAGGTAGGCCGTGGAAAACAATTCCGTCATTGAAATTAGAGTCTTATTCCAACCACGGTAAGAGACGGACGTATTTAATTGAGCTCCCTAATGATTGTGTAATCTCATTATATTAATACATAATATAGTGAAGTGAAATACAGTGATGTGAAGTGAAAATGTATAATAACACGGCAGAAATAAGGAATTCCAGCAAAAACCATAGGACATGATAGGATTCATTTCCAGACAGTAAATCGAAATTGGATAATAGAATAAAGGAACAATTCACCTTAACGTACGATGATTGAATGATCGGCATTAAATTCAACTACATAACAATTAAAAACAATATTAAATTTAATATTGTAGGTAAATTTATCTACAGTTCTTTTAAGGACTTTTCCGCTTTCAGATATGAATTTTCTTTTCAGTTTGCTATCTAATTGTAACAGCATCAACAATACGTCAAGAAATCAGCAATAATGCAAATTCGGAGGCGTGCACCAAAAATGAAAGAAGGAATATGAGAACAATAATTCTGAAATATAACTGGAAACCATGCTTCATGTTGATGTCAAAAGACAACTTTAAAATTAAGAAGGCCATTCAGGATAATATGGCATTCAATTAGATATATTTTAAATTCGCGTCCATTTTTAAGGACAATAATTGGAATTCTATGCGAAGAGTAATGACAAAATCTTCACAGAATTCAAATACATGCGTGTGATAGAATCCCATGTTAAAAATCTGTTGTGGCCAGCACAATAGCACAATACATCTCGCCACTTCCGTTTTTGGTTACATACGTATAGGGCGCGAGCAGTCATGTGACATTGTTGGCCTTGACAAGCAGATATGGGGCCCCGTGACAGAATGACATAGATGTCAAATATCAGAATTTTTCATTAAAATTTTTAAGATTTTCTAAATTCAAGTAGTTAATTTGTCACCAGGAGTGTGAAATTTACTTGAGGAAAATAAACCACATTAAATTGGAAAATCACTAAATTTAGAATAAAAAATTATGATATTCGACATCTATGTACTATGTACATAATTACTAGCTATCATTCTGACAGGCCCCCATATATGCTTGTCAAAGCCAACAAAGTCACATGACTACTCGCGCTGTGTTGTATTTAACATTTCTTGTATACCTACACTGTACACAATAATTCTACTTATATCTACTCTTTATATTTAGATTTTTTTAATTTTAAATTTATTCTATGAATAAATTTTGTCCTACTCTTCTAATGTTTCGAAATGTTTCTAATACATTGTCGGGATTGATGGCATCCAGGATAGATTTGCATTTAAAAAGTTGGGGAGTCTACTGCACGTCAAACATTTTTTATATTTTATGTTTGTGTTTGTTGACTAGTGTGCTCTTCTCTAGTCTGTGTCGTGTCCTGAGCAGGACCGGCTGCTTGTGTATATGTCCAAAAAGCCTCTGACTGGATATAGGCCTGGTGTATCCAGGATTCAGTACTACGGAGTAGTCGGCTCGACCAGAGTGTCAAGTCAATCTGTCATTGAATTAAGTTGAGAAAGCTAAGTTAGTGGGAACTTAGTTACTCAATTTTTTAAAGCACTGTTGTGAGTAAAAATATGATATTCTCCCCTATTTTGTAAGAAAGTTGTTACGTTGCACTGTTGCTATAGGAATTAACCAATAATAATTGCGAACACTGAATAAAATTTGAATATGACAAAATTTACATTTGTTTCTGTTGGTTAAATTTTTTAGCAACGTTGTTAAAGGCGGATTCATGCAGCCATTCAAATTTACTTTTAATTTAATTTTCATTTAATTCTCATTTATCTTTTTTTAAATGTGTCATTCAGGCAGACTACAAACAAAATAAATGAAAAATGAACGCCTGTCCATATTGAAATATTAGAATATTTGACACATTAACAAGTTCTGTTTATAAGGCTAATTTTAAAAAGTGAATAATACTAATTTGCTATCATCAAAATTCATTTTTCTTGACTTGTTTTGAGAACAATTCCAAAGATTTTGATGTTTCAAAACTGGGCATGTACAGTGCACATGCGCAGTATTTTCATTTTCATTTGAAACGATAAAAGTTGGTTATTTTATAAAATAAATGAATGAAAGATAAATGAGAACTTAAATATAAATAGCTGCATGAATCCACCTTAAGATATAACAATTTTCTTACAAAGTAGGTATAAATGTCTGTTATGTATCATCACGACTTCGTTTACGGTGTTTATAAAGGGAGCGAATTATTATAAATATATTTATAATTGTTTTTACATCCCGCTACCCTTGGTAAGGGAGGTATATGGATCGTGCTAAAAATCGCATATCGAGATTTTGGTAAATGACCACGTTTTAAGATCCATAGAATTCAATTTTAACATTTTCACGATGATGTCTGTGTGCATGTATGTGTGTGTGTGTGTGTGTGTGTGTGTGTGTGTGTGTGTGTGTGTAGATCCTGTTTACACTCTAACTCAAATACTATCATTCAGAAAGTTTTGAAACCATGTATTTCTACCTTATTCTAATATGGAAAGAAGCCATTAGATTTTGGTGGCAATCGTATAACCGGAAATGGCAGTTTACTTGAAGTTCAAGATAGTTTTTCTTCAAAAAATACCTTTAAATATATTTTTTTTGCAATTTGTTATTATAAAAATGAAATATTCCATTTTCTACAGATTTGCTTTGATACTTTTTCTATATATTTTATGGATAAATTTATAAAGTAATATAAAAATTATATCTCGGTGCTTATGCTTTAAATACATCTCAATGGCTACATAGTTCAGCTCAATTGTATGTAACTGACAGATAAATGTCACTGTCAAAAAAATAATCATTTCAAATTAATAATAGTAACATTTTAAATGGAAAATTGTAAATAGAACAATAGTTTTATGGAAAGGAACTTAATATACATAATTTCTAGCATTAGTAAATATGCAGATATGTATTTAAATAAAGAAATAAATAAATATATTATCATGGCATATTATCCATTGCTGGGTGTGCTAATCTGATTTGTACACACATTTCGGTAATGACGATGACATATTTGTATTGTGCGGGCGATTACCACAAGGGTTAATTTTATGCCATTTAAAATTCGAATTATTTGGCGTTGATCGGGATCGAATCGGATTCCCCAGATTCGCGACCAGGCACGCGGCAACGAGACCCCATAAGTAAATGGCCGGAGGTATTGTGTTGGTCACATTAGATTTTTCTATCATATCACAATGAACATATCAGGTGAAATATACATATTTATGTTCATAAATTTTTAGTGAACTTGCTACAATTGAACACAAATTCATTTTTAAAGTGTCTTTTTAATGATAGCAGGTACTGTAAAAAAAGGAATTTCCTGTGCATCACGCAAAACTACAATTTATTTCCTTCTTACCTAGCAATTTAAAACTTATCGACTGGCGACTGGAGCTGGAATATTTTAATTATGGAAGTGACTTCCTGTGAATCATTTCCTGAATAAATAGAATCTGACTAACAGTTCTTTCTTGTCATACCAAAAATAGTTGACATAAATAAGGACTATTATCTTAATTTGACTTTTGTTATTATTTTCGACATTTTGCTTCAAGCAATAGTGAAATGCAATATCAGTAATAACTTTAATTAAAACTGTTATATTTTCATTAAATAATCTATAAGTGCATTCTACCATCAGGATGCCATTAGACAATATTTACAATATAATGCATTTTTATAATTTGAACGTAATTAATATTTTGACGTTATAATTATTAAAAATTATTGACAAAAGAAGGTTTAGATTATATTTATCTTGAAATTAGAATAGTATTTTTAAATTATTTATAGTTTACTAATGCCCGGATTCACCAATATCAAATAAATCTCCAAATGGCTTATTTATCGAATAAGAGAAAAATATCGCATCGAAACCATATCGCAAATGACGGTATTTATTCTAGTTGTAATACTTTTCACTTATTCGACGAATAAGCTATTTGGAGATTTATTTGATGTTGGTGAAACCGGGCATAAACATAATAAATTCTCATTGCATTAGGCATGAATTGCAAAGTTATGACACAAAAAAAATTGATTTTTTTCTCTAAAATTCTATACAGCATCTCTCATCTCATAAGTTTTACGGGACAAATAATGAAAAACAAAATATTTTCTTGTAAATATAAAATTCTTGTAACCACCTTTTTTGGGGTAGGGTAGGTTACATTTAGTGAAAATCAGCTGTAATATTTATCAATATATATTTATTTACAATAGTTTTAATTAAAATTTCAAATATACAGGTTTCACGTTCGAACAAAGTAGACATAATTAGTAACTCGATAGTTTTAGCTTACCATTTTAATGATTCAGATATCAGGTTTCTGTTAAACATTAACAATTGTTATATTGAAAAGAATGTAGGTTTTTCGTCGAGCCATGTAATTCATTGTTTTAATTGACTAGTCATTATTTCCGATATCACATTTTGTAACATTAGTTTTTAGTGGTTTGGTATTGGTATTATTCTTTGTTGCCTTTTAGCATAATGGAAATTTCCCTTACTTTTATGTCAAATCTATTTCATTTGTAAAATATTCTTTTAAAAATTTAATGATTGGTTTAGAAATTTTTATTTAAATTTGAAAATTGATTTATACGTATAGTTACGAAAAGATAAAGCATAAAATTGGGGTTATGGAAACCTAACTCGGAGTAGACTATGAACAGAGAAACGATATAGTGAAAATGATTAGGCAGAAGACGCACGTTATCAATCTGAAAAAAACCTTATAAAATGAAATATAACTTATTTATTTTTAAAAAAAGAAGAAAAAATGTACCAGTAAACGTATATGTTAATGAATTTACAATTATTTCTAAGTCGGATTTTATGGAATATAAAATTATTTGACATAACATGGTCATTCTCAGTACTGCGAACGTATAGTACGAAAATAAACTACAATTATTTCAAATAATTTTATATTTTGTAAAAGGAATAACGATTCACCTAGAAATAATTGTAAATATCATTAATATATACATTACTTAATACCAGTACTTCATTTTATTCTTTCTTTAAAAATTAATAACACCCAATAATTTCTACAAGTTATATATCATTTCATAAGGTTTCTTTCAGGTTGATGACTTGCGTCTTCTGTCTATTCATTTTTACTTTACTATATCAGATCATTATCCAAATCAAAAGTTTTCAAAATTAATCTTGAAATTTAATTTAATGAAGAAAATATAATAAAGAAGAAAACATAATATTGCGCAATTTTCCCTTTTCTAATTTATTTCCATTTCTAAAATTAGATTCATAAAGAAAAGCTTTGATTTTTTTAGATAACATTTAACTAAATACTCTCCACGCTAGCAATGAGTGCCCGTGAGGCGACGCCTGGTAAACGCCCCTACGGTACAAATATGTCATCATCATTACCGAAATCTGTGTACAAAGCAGATTGGCATACACAGCAATGGATAATATGCCGTGATGATATATTTATTTTATTTTATTTTACAAATTTTATAATATACTTACATTTTGCGCGCATCCATAAATATAAAAGACCACTCATATTACAGTAATGGAATATGAAAAATTCATATTCCACGGGAAGACATTTTTTTAATAAGTGGCCTGTATTGTATTATTAATACTTTTAGAAACCTCTGTAGGTATATATTAATTGACAAATTTAAAATATACTAATTAATTTAACTTATTAATAAAGAATTCAGTTACTCATGTCAATATGTGACATCTGTCATATCATTGTAGTTTCCGTTGTAACATCAAAGTTTATAACATAACCCTATTCGCATATAATTTTTATATTACTTTCGGATGATTACAATATACTCGCCTACGACTCGTATTCTAAACTTCATCCTCGTGTAATATTGCCTAGATTATGTGCTCGTTAAATAATATACTATTAAATTAAGACATACGTTTCTTTGTTCATAGTCTACACCGATTGGTTTTTTTTAAACATACTGTAGAATAAAATTAATATATACTTACACAGTACAGTATGAAGTAACTGTTTCAACAAATGCTTACTAAGAAGTGTATGGGCGATTGTCCTTTTTTTAATATCTTGATAAACTTAATAATATCAATATTCTTTCAGTTGTTTTACATTTCTTTATTATATAAATACAAACAAGTGCGTAGATTAATAAAAAAGAAAAAATAAAATCATATATATATGAAAATAAACTTACTTTACTTTATAAATAATATTTGTATCTGGAATACCAAAATACACTTTTGGGAACAATTCATTCGATCTTGCGGGTTGCATAAATGTTACACAAAACAAGTTTCTATTCCATAGAGAGGTCATTGATTGGACACGATGTTCCTGAGAATTGAATTTATTAAGGTTATTAACAAAAAAAGTCTTATAAATGAAGAATATATGGCCGTGTGCCTGAGTGTCTCGCGAATCTGTGAACCCATTTCGATCCCGACCGATGCCAAAACTTATTTCTTTTAAATGGCATAGAAGTAACCTCTGTGGTGCACTCTCTACGTCAGCAATGAGTGCCCGTGAAGTGACACCTCCTGGTAAACGCCTGCACGATACAAATATGTCAACATCATTTTCATTACCAATATCTCTACGTACAAAGCAGATTGCCATACTCAGAAATGGGTAATATATCATGATGATATATTTATTTTAAATTTATTTATTTTGACAATTCGAATCAGACCCGGTCAACTGGGGCGATAAAATAATAGATTTATAGAATTGTGCGTTAGGTTAGAATTTGTTAGGGGTTTGTTTAGAAAAATCAGAGCGTCCCTTTTAATTATTTTCCTAGTGCAAAAATCCACTAAATTGTATGTAAATTAGTATTTCATATAAATAATATTATTTTAATGTATAAGATATGATACTTTTGGAGAAAGTATTTGAACTAAAATTACAAAATAATTTTATTTATAAGTATTTCAAAAAATATCTTAAAATAAAACACTGCGGGTATCGACTCAAATTGGATAAAAATGTCCATAATAAAAAAATCTCGTGATACTAAGCAACCACACACACCTCGGTATACCTGGGTCATCTAACACAGCGCTTGGCTGTAATGGAGGATTTCCCGGCTCGCTATATAATATATTATTACAATTTAATAACAACTCGAAAAACCGTCCATTTTATGAGTTGAATAAAAATTTCATGTGACACGCAAAAGGAGTTCCCAATCCATTAATATAATATAGTGGTCACTGAGGAACAAACATGTATTCTGTATTTTTTAATATTTACTAATTCTCCAGTAGTTAATAGAAAAAAAACTCCGGTATGCAGTTATTAGAAGATATTAAAATGATAAAATATATGAAAGCTGTAAATTTTATTAGTAAGTGAGATATCTTAGTTAATAGCAAATTCTTGGCGTAATTTTATCTATCTGACATATCGAGCAATTGAGTGATAAAATTAATATGCGGGTAACAACAAACCGCAATTACGCCGTCCGCGTGCAGTAACCGATAGCTGAGAATGGTCGGCATCGGGGTCTGCAACTTGACAAGCTTGTCTTGTACTCACTTCCTACTACACGGTCGCCATGCTGTTCCCACGCCGTATTAAGTTCCGGATCGCGGTGTGCCAGCCGCCATCAGCGCCGGTTACCGGTTACAGGCCTTTCTACCACAATATGCCAATAATTGACCGAGGGGATATTCGCATTCGCGCTTCATTATCATTTCCATACCTAACATTTACAACGGAATATCTTATATTTTTTATTAATATCTATGGAACACATTAGAGATGTCTACTAAATTCGTAGCGTTTTTATACAGTTGTCCCATTTAGAGCTGTCACCATTGGGACCACGAGAACTATAAGAGATACAATGTTGGATATATGGAACTTTTGGTGCACCTATAGGGGGCCATCTCGGATGTGCTTTTCTTTTTCCAAAAAATCTCATAGGCCACTAGATAATGACGAAAAACTGAGTTTTGTTGGTTTTTTCTTTTTCAAATAACTTCTAAACTATTAGTAATCGAAAAAAATGTTTCAAATATAGTAGTTAGATATTTTTATTACCTAATCAGTGCCGTACGAAATAAATTTTTATATCCGTAAATTTCCAAGATATAACACAATGTTATATTTTTTTAAATGGAACCCATATCTAATTTTAGTCTGAAAAAAATACTTATTTTTCTCTCTTTTCAATTACGTAAATATTATTGTGTTCTGTATTTAGTTTACTTCGACATTTTATTTTTTCTTTATTTTATAGTAAATTTAGTGTTATTTTGGAAATATTGGTAAAAGTTCTATTGAGAAATATTCGTTTCATTTCAATAATTTATTGTGTTAGAAAATTTTGTCCAAAATTCAATCAAATTCAAATCAAAAAATATTGTTGACATGTTAGTCAGAAAATGAATTATATCAATCAAATGGAATATAATCAATAAAAATAATGGAAAAATAACGAGAAAAATTAAATATTAGGGGTTAAACATATACGAAACACAATAACCCTTAGATCATCGAAAAGAGAAAAAATAAGTAATTTTTTGAAACTAAAATCAGATATGGTTTCCATTTAAAAAATATAACTTTGTGTTATATGTCGCAAATTTGAGGTATAAAAATTTATTTTGTACCCCACTGATTAGGCAATAAAAATATGTAACTTCTTTATTTAGAAAATTTTTCTAGGTTACTAATAGTTTAGAAGTTATTTGAAAAAGAAAAAAATAAATAGTTTTTCGTCATTATCTAGTGCCCTATGAGACTTTTTGAAAAAGAAAAGCACATCTGAGATTGCCCCCTACATGTGCACAAAAAGTTCCATTTAACTTACATTGTATCTCTCATAGTTCTTGAGATCCAAATGGTGGCACCTCTACACACTGTTTATAATTTAAAATTTATTTATTCTTTATAAAAAAAATACATGAACTAATCAAGAACATAATCCTCCATTGTTTACGATTGTCTCTCAACGATCTGGCAGTTTTTTAATTCCACCTCTGAAGAAATCCTGTGGTTGGGAAGTAAAGAAATTGTCAAGCCAAAATGACCCTTCTTGAAACGAAAAAACCATTTTCGTGCTGTCTTTCCCCAATGGCGTTCTCTTCATAAACGGCACAAATAATTCTAGCGGCATCCGATCAGTGACGATTCATCAGAGGAAATCATGGAGGCAAAACCTCCTCTCAAGAAAGAAATAAGTGCGCGTTTAATAAATATTTTATTTTCTGCGAATAATAAATGGCATATTATGAATTATGTACTATTTAATATGTAAAAATAGTATATTTTTTTTGTTCCATTATATGCGTTGTTTAAAAAGAGAGAAATCAATATTATTCAATAAACTGAGTGACATATCACTTGGTACCTCTGTGCACATCCAGGCGAGGTTGTTCGTTTGGGTATAGATGGGGATAGTCAGTGTCTCAGTGCAGAATGCAGTCTGCAGTTTCCGAACGAACAGTGACGATGTAAATTGTGCGATCTGCGATCTTCATTCACGGTGTTATTACTTGGAGTACCTGTTCAAGTAACTAAAACTTCAATATTTGTAGTTTTTTTTTAATCTAGCATTTTTCATTATATTTTGACGAAGTAGAGTTTATTGTTTTGAGTACAAAATTTGCCTTTTCATTCCTAAAAGGCACAAGCCGTCACTGCATCCGATTCCCTTAACTCCTCTGTAAAATTCAAATAAAAGAGTATCTCTGAATAACACAATTTTTGCACAAATTTGTAAATTCAAAGATTATAACATTAATGGCCAGTTGCACAGTTTATAGTTAATGACTTTACTATAGATTAACAAAAAAGAGCTTATCAAAATTTTGACAGTATTATTTTTTAACAACTTATTTGACATTTCGTTTTCGTTACGATTAACAATTTAACTATAAGCTATACAAATGGCCATAAAACAACGTTGACATAATGTCCAATAAATAGTTTTACAAGGCACTCTTGCCCTAGAAACTAAAAACGGTACGAACTTATGCATTAAACCCATAGAGTTAAGATTATATGCATGTGCCTAAAAGGAGCGCGAAGCAAGTGTGTGGGCAATGACCTTGATGCCTAGTGACGGAAAAGGAATGTAGCATCAACCACCACATTGTACTATTCCATTACTGCAGCCCAATACAGACCACACTGGCTTATTTATTATTAAAATTTACTAAATATACCCAATAAGGTATTGAAACACAAAAGTTTAAGGAACAAATTCGAAGTAGCACACGTCAATGCAAGCAAAAGCAAACAAAGAATCAGAAGTGGAACAGTACAAGATGGCGGACCATTCCCTGCACGGCTTCATTATTTTGGACTTGGACTCCCTCTATTATATTTTCTTCACTCTATGATCAAAGCAATATTTTATAAGGACTGAGTCTAGTCTCAACAGATCGCAGTGTCGTAACTACTCAGCCGAGTGCAACACCCCGACCGGCACATAATTCTTCTACATCATAATATAAATTATGTAACTCTTGTTCAGCTTTGTAGGACGATTAAACAAAATCAGATTTTAACCGAGTTTGTATATCCAGAAAATTAGATTCGTGCGACTAACGATACTCGTATCACTACTCAAATATGTAAAGGCGCGTATTCATTTGAGCACGAACAGGAACGAGGCAAGGCGAGGTCGAACGAATGCCTCGTTTGTAAATTTGTTTGGTAGAATACGCGACCGAACGAAGTCTGTCGAGGCAACGTACGAGACAGCAATCCGACTATGCGAACAAAACGTTTATTTCTATTTTATTAAAAAGTCCACTGACTGAAACTGGCAGTGAGGCGAGGCAGCTGAAACGAGGAAATACCGTCCACATCTATTCAAATTTTTCTTTGAAGTACCGACTTCCATCGGATAGCATTCGAGCTGCCTCGGACCATGCGTCGCACAACCGAATACTATTTGCCGCGCCTCGATGATACGTACACATACGTTTGCTCGTTCGGCCTCGGTTTGCCTCGTTCCTGTTCGTGCTCAGATGAATACGCGCCTTAATGCAAATAGATTTACTTTTTTATTTTGTCTCTACTCATGGTCCCCAATATTAGTTGGCAATACTTTAAGTATTTATTTATTTCCTTGAACAAATCCTGCTTAAATTTATTCAGAAATACGCGAATTCCTATGGTAATGTAGTACTTCCGTATGTATACCGTATTTCCTTCGGAATGTGTGTACTTAAATCAGTGTAGTATGGTATTTGAATATATGTATTTGAAATAAGGATTTGAAATAGATTAAGTATTTCAAGTAATTATTTGAAATACTTAAAAAATAAAAGTATTTTGTATTTTAATACATTAAAATACTATTCTTTATACGAAATACTAATCTTCAATAATTAATACACCTTTATTTGAAATATTTTTTTTATTTAAAATACACAAGTATTTCAAATATATTTATGTATTTGAAATACAAATCCTCAGTCATGTGTGGTCTGTAAATAATATAAAATATAATAATTATCTAATTTTTCGTGAAATTAACAATTGCCTATATTAATGTATAAGTAAGAATACGCAAATTAATTGATACGAAAATAGTATTTTACATTACAATCCAGGTAAAACGATTTTTACTGCTGAAAGGAGGAAATGACTGGCGAGGCGAGCAGGCCTATCACCTCCTTGAGGCAATAAAATAGTTACCTGGTGAATATTGTACAATATTTTATTAGTTACTCACTTGCAAATCAAATTTAAATTTATAACCTAAACCTGTTAGTTACAATTGATACTTATTTTTAATACGTATGACAGTAACAAAACACAATTTTCAAATGTTGACAACGTTACTAACGTGGTAACTAACTTGTAAAATTTTAACACGTTAGCAACCAATTTATCAAGTTAGTGAATAGTAAATATTAATTTTCAAAAGTAGTAGGCGGTATCAATAAATGAAGTTTATAAATGAATAACAAATTAACATTTTTACAATACAGTGGGTAATATATCTTATCAATTTTCAAATAATTAAAAATAAAAGTATTTGAAATATTGGATGTTCGAAATTAAAAAAAAATATTTTATCAATCATTTAAAATACTTATATTTAGCATATAGTATTTTGTATCTGAAATACGTTTTTACAAGTAGTTGGTATCCAGTTGCAAAAATATGACTTACATTTCAAACTACTCATAAACCAATATTGTGAATCAATTATTTTACAATATTATTCAATAACTCATTTCATATTTCGTTTCAATATGAATTAGTAATTTTGAAAAAAGGTCAACTCCAAATTGGCATTTTGGTGGATTCACATTTACCGACTATCAACCCCCCTACAAAAACCAAAACTAGATTTGAGCCTTTTACAAAATAACCTATTCATATTCATACGAATATGTTGTATTATTAGTTCAAGGCGTACTTAAAATTTAAGTTGTAATGAAGTTACTGGCCATAACAACAAATATGTTCATACTAAACTTAAAGTGACCATATTTTTGTTTGCAGATAAGCATGTTTTCGAGGATCTTTAATGCGATAAAATAGGTTTGTCAGCTGGATATAACTTCATATTTAGATTTATTATTGGTTTCTAAATATTTAAGGTGGTAGTATGGATGGTGAGCAGTGTTTTAACTCTGTCAATCGTTTATGGTTTATTTTAGAGAAAAATACTTCAAATAAAATTTGCGTACACTTAATTTTTCTTTAAAATAAACCATAAACGACGGACAGAATTAAAACACTGTTACTCATCTCCTCTCTAGTCATCTCCTAATCACCATTCATGCTACCACCCATAGTATTTACCTATTTAAAAATTAGTGATTAGCAGCTAACGAAATAAGATACTTTCGTAGTGGTTCCCTACAGTGGTCACATTTCCACAGAAAAATGAGTTAATTGTAATTTAAATTAAACTTTACGTTCAGTGAGACAGTTACACCATAAACTTAAGATTACTGAGTTTGGCAGACCATTTATATTACCCATCATTGAGACAACTCTTTCTCTTGTTTTGCAGTCTGTTAGATAGAGCCGTGCAACCAGCGAGCTGCTTTACCAGCTGTTCACGCTATATTGTTCACTGTTAAATGAACCTTGCGATTACACCGAAAAGGCTGTTACTTCTTACCTTCTCATTGGAGAGTGATTGATAAATAGTTTCAGTACTTTTTTTTCTAACTGTAGTTGAAAGGAGGTATTAATGCAGATAATGAAATAGAATTGAATGAAATTAATTTATATTTTTTGTCAAAAAGTATAATATGTAATTTACTGCTTTTATGTAGTATGGTATGTATAGTTTAATCATAAACTTAATTAGATTAGGTTTCTTAATATATTATTACACAATTTACATACATGCACCACCGTTGAGTTTACAGAAGACCTACAAATGTAAAGATTTAAATGCACAGAATATTGATATAAAGACTTACATTGTTATACATGATATGACGAAATTTACTAGAATATTTAAAATGATACGAAAAGTAACTTCAAATATTACATATTTGAGTATTTTGAATGACCATAGTAATGTTTGGAAAAAGCTAATTTATATAAAAAAATGTTACTTTAGTGAGCTCTGTTGTTATGCACACACCGAACTTGCTTACTTATGGTGTAACACAATACGTCTTCATTCTGGACAAAATTTTGTTGCTTAAGTTTATTTTACTATTTTAACTTTCTTCCCATATCTTCCTCGGTGGTCTCCGACGTTCATCTTTTAAAATTTGAACAATTCAATATTCGTTCATCTTCTCAGCATCATTTTATGTACATATCTGATTAACGAAAACTACACCGAGTATCGCGTCCGTATTCAGTGACATCAGCGGTTTGAAATGTTACTAGGTTATTTACTCGTATACTTACCTTATGAACTGTTACTAACCGACAAAAGTTGTGTAAAATGTTTAATGAAATGAAGCTAAATTATTATTTGTAACATTTATTTAAATTATATTAATGAGTCTGTTTCAATCTCTAATTAATTAAACTAACAGGGAAAAAAGTTTTCATATACAAAAATTTAAATAACTTTATGTGAAAATCGTATCGATATTTAAAAAATTAACATCTCGCGTATTACTACAAATTTTGACACGGCGGTATCACTAATAACAGTTTAATTTTAATGCACTATTAACTAAAAAAGAAAAATATTGTACAAAATTTAAATGCAATTTTTTTAATAGAATACATATTACATTAGTGTCAGTCTTTAGAACTAGAAATTTGTACTCTCCCGAATAAAAATAAACAATTTTTTGTATTACGGCAGTAACACGGCCACACCAAACCCATTCAGCGAACAAGTACGGCCGTATTGTATATTCTTAAGGCGTACGGCCATGCTTGTTCGTCAAATGAACCTGATGCAGCCGCCGTGTGGCTATTTTGTGGACATCTCAAAGTGTGTACCTGTGTTGAGGTGATAGTCTAGCCGAGTATTATTTTTACTCAGACTTGTATTGGTTTTCATCTTCGTTTATTATCTGTGAATGTACTCACATGAATTGAAGTTTTTGAAGACCGTGTAGATGTAGATGATATTTTACTTAAATACTGTTGTGTTATTGTTATTACATTATGTTCACTAACCACAAAAGCATGTGATTTGAGTAAAACTAGACACATCAAATAGTGTGTTACCATTGGAGCAATCCTAATTCGTTACGGAGAAGAGTGCTTAAACCATAAATCTAGGTAGTTGATTCTCAACAATACAGGGCTTGGGTGTATGAACTGGGAGTAAGAAACGGAATCGTCGGCGGCGGCAACAGCAGCTTCCACCGCAAGCGTCGCGACGGTGTCGGGTCAGGCCAGGACGCGGCGCGGCCATTGACCTTGCCCGACTCTACAATCGATACACGGCGTCTGCAGTAGCGCCATCTCTCTTGCGCCCCCAAATGCCTGCAGCAGGTGTCTCTGTCGCTACTGCCGTACTATGCTACACCGTACTAGCGTCGCGGCGGCGTCAATGAACGTGACGTCACCGCCAGACGCCACGCCCGGTATCCACTCTGCACCAGTGCCGGTTTTACGTGTTTGGGGCCCTGCACTGACGTATACTCTCTATGTATGAAATATAACTCATTGTATAAGGTAAGACTATTTATGCACTGTGCGCGTACTCTGCATATCCATTTTTCATTCAATGTATGCTGTTATTTTTCTATAATTTTTACTATAAATACAAATGAATAGGTAAAAGCTCTAAATAGTGCACATTCTTTCCCAAATTTACTCTATCTAAGGAGAAATCAGTGTTTCTCACGTACCACTATACCTACAGGAGGAGTTTCTGAAAAATACTATACTTTTATAATTGACAGGTTTCCTACAAAAAAAAATCATTCATATTGTAAAATTCCGGTTGCGTTACATTGTTAGTAACAAAGTTTTGTCAAAATCCAGTTAAAGTATTTTTGTAAGGGATTTGAATTTTTTTTCAACAAAATAATAACAACTTGAAAAATATACCTAACTATATTTTAAACATCATTTTTATAATTTTCATCGAGTAAATGCAAAATTCCTACAGAAACTAAACAAATTCAGATGTATTTTTTTAATAAATTTTGGATCTATAAAATAAAATTTCAAATTAAATACCTTGTTTTTAGGCGTAGGTATTATATCTACATGCACAAATAGTCACAATCATAATTATAATGAATAGTTTACGAATGAATTTTTTTTGTTTCCTAAAAATTTGAGTTTTCGAACTTGCTTGGCTTGTTTAAAAAAAAACAATTATATTTCATAGCATTTTGTTTTCTCGACATTTCTTTTTCTTAATATATACATATATACAGGGTGTAACAGCTAAACGAGCTACCTCAATTAATTTCTATATTATTAAAGATACAATATAAAACTATAAGACCAAGGGGAACATCCGATTAGAGAAGTTTTTTTTTTTAACAATGGTTCTCAAGTTACAATACAAAGTTATATTTTTTTAAATGGGATTATATAATTTTTAGGCCCATTCGATAGAGTATTTTTTTTTAATTCAACCATGTGAATATTTTGTATCTTTACAGAACAAAAATATTGAAAAAAATTCAATTAAAATTTAAATAAACTTGATTTTTATAATTATTTTTCAATAGGCTATGTATGAAAAACAATTGAACTTAAAATGAAACAAATATTTATTAATAACGTTATAAACAGTGTTTTATTTGATTTCTATCCTAAATAACTCAAATTGACAAATAGCAGTTTTTGTTTTTTATACATAGCCTACTGAAAAATGATTAAAAATCAAATTCCAAAATATACCTAATAGTACAAGTCATTGTAAACTTGTATTTTATTGGTATAGTAGTCGGTCTTACTTGTGCGACATATTTCTATGTGGATGTCTCAATGAATAATCTAGCTGCTGCTCTTGCACACTTATTTTTAGATGATAAAATGTAAATAATTTGCCCTTTTCTGGTCTTTTTGTAAAACAAGATCAAAGAAATAATAATAGTAACTCCAAAAATTTTAAATAAATTTTTAGATATGTATATCATTGTTCTTTTTTTGTTTTCTTGTCATTTCCATAGCACTCCATGTATTTTATAATAAAATATTAAAATATTATAAACTGTTGTTTCTAACTTTATTCATATATCAATGATATGCCACAAAGGGTATAGTAACACAAAATTTAAAAATTGAGAGTGATGGAGGTAAGATGAGTGAATTAATAAAAAAAAATATTAGTAAAATGTGGCCTTTATATGTTAAAGTATATAGGTAGCTCAAACCTCTGCAGTAGCAGTAATGGAGTTTCCTGTATTATTTGGATTCGGATGTGCTTAAAATATAAATAAAAATAAATATAAATATTTCATCACGGCATATTACCCATTGCTGGGTGTGCCAATCTGCTTTGTACAGATATCGGTAATGATGGAATATTTGTACCGTGTGGGCGCTTACCAGGCGTCACCTCACGGGCACCCATAGCTGGCGTGGAGAGTGCACCACAAGGGTCAATTTAAAATATTGTTTATTTATATTTAACATATACAAAAATGATATATTTATTTAAAAAAATAATTTCTAACAAGTTGAGCAATACAAATTTAAACATGTAAATTCCTTAATAATGTATAAATATACTTATGTACAAATTTAATTTACTATTCTTCTCATTTTCTTATGATTTTTTTCCTTTTCTGCGTTTTTCAATTTTTGTTTGGACACTGAGTCTTAATTTTTATGCACATTAAAATATTTAATTCTGATAAAGGTTCTTTGCTTAATAAAAATTCGTAAAATATCTTCTGATATTGTGGTTTCTTTCATGATTTTATTTATTAAATGCCTTGTAACATCTTTACCTTTTTTTAATCGTTTTTATGAAAGGACAAGGACTCTTTTTCCAACAACTTTGCTTGAGCTAGCCATTCTTCCGAAGGCTCTGTTAAACCGGCGAATGATAAAATTTGCAGCCACGATGGTAAAGTGTAATCATGGTCTTTTATACGTCTAATTTTCCATGGTAGGATGATTAAGTTTCAATCTTTTGGCTACCCATCCAGCAAGATACTCCAAATCATCTGATTCACTTTGAAATCTTTCTGAACTGTACCTGTCAAAACAAATAGGTAAACTAATACTGCTGCAGGTATCGGAATTGTCACTTTATTCCTGAATTCTAGTATGTACGCTTGAATTACTTATGTTAATGTCCGCCTTTTTTAATACTTGAGCAACAATATATTCCTCAGGTAAATTATCGATTTTATTAAATTTATTTTTCCTAAAAATTAAAATATCTCAAAAACTACTGCCTTTATCAAGTTTTAGCAAGAGTACTTTTTGTGTATTTTTGCTTTCTACGTAATATTTTAATATTAAAAATGAAAAAAATGGTAATAGGTAAAAAAATAACGATAAAAAACATTCTTGACTTCCCCATGTGAGACGCCTCTGGTTGAGCTACAGAAACAAAAGAAAGTATAAATATGTATCTAAATAAGTAATATCCCCATACCACGTTCCAAAATTTTAGTTTTACTAGTACCATGTTTCTGACGAGGTGCACTTTCAAAGAGCTGTAACTCTAAAATGAAAAGTTTCCGTATATATCTTCATATAACATTTTTTGCTTAAAATGACCTCAGGAATAATCTGTTAAAGTTAGTTACACTAGTCCTGAATCACCCTCTGTACTCTAGAGACTATTCTAATTTTTGGAGGCCTGAAACTCTTTCAATCAGTGACATGAAATTTTAGGAATTTAATTGTCTAAGTTGGTATAAAAAAGCTGAAAAATGACAGCACTTTGTGTTGATTATATTTTTCATACAATATTAAGTCGTTTTTGAAACTTGACATGTTAGTAGAAGTAGTGATAATACTCGTAGTTTTATATTTTTCGTATTAATGCATACACCTGGACCATTAAAAGGTCTGAAAATATAATAGAACATATAAACAAATTAATTTCCTAAAACTACGATGTACATTTTAATTAATTATATTTTTAATTATTTCTATAAAAGAAGGCATATTTTATATGTATTTAATACATTTCACTACATATTAGAACATAACAAAAATGATTGAAAATAAATAAATAAAAATAAATGAATATATCTTCTAGCCATATTACCCATTGCTAGGTGTGCCAATCTGCTTTGTACGCAGATATTGATAATGATAATATATTAGTGCCGTGCGGGCGTTTACCAGGCGTCACCATACGGGCACTCATTATTGGCGTGGAGAGTGTACCACAGGGGTCACTTTTGTGCCAATTCAAATTCTAAATATTTTTTTCTGGCGTCGGTCGGAATCGAACCCCGACCAGAAACTCAAACGTGATAAAGTCCTATCAGATTCCACCTTGTACCAGACTAGAAAATTAAATATCTATATTCGTAATTATAATAATAAGCCTATTCTCTAAAATATTCGCATAATGAATCGTTATTTTTGTATCCGTATTCTATAACACATTTTAAAAAATAATATCTTTGGGATAAAGTTACGAACTTTATTTCCTAAAATCAAATTATAATTTTAAATAAAATATCTAAAATAATTCTTACCACTCACAAAACTTCTAGGTTAGATCAGGTCTGGTGGGAGTCAGCTTTCGGGCTCTTTCTTCTTGTTGTTGTGGGATATGGTAGAGCTACCATCTGTAGACAAATTGGGAAGCTTGCGCTAGGCGCTAGGAATTAAATTAATTTAATATAACCTTGAAAAAAACTATAATATGGCGGGTTTTTGAGATCACTATTCAACATAATAGCAATTTTATTTTGACATGAATAAAAATACTGACTTAATGACAAAACGTTTATGTAACGAATGATTTTTCCAGTCGTTAAAAAATAAAGATATCGTTATCCCTTTTTCATTATGTAGAATTAAATTATTGTTTACAGAATTCTACTTTAACGATTATCTTATAATAACGATATAACAATGCATAATGTCATAACGAACGTTTACAGAATAAGCCCATTTTCGTTATTATTTTAACGATATAACGTTTTAACGATTCGTTGTCATAACGATGCTTACAGTATAGCCCTATAAATCTGACGTCATTGCATGAGTATTCAAATGAATTAGAATTACTTTCCAGTTCCAGGGCACCTATTCTGAAGATATGAGATTTTCATCAAAATCGTCAGTGTTGCTATATTCATTAATGTTACCTGCAGATCGATTCCAACTCATTTGGAAACTTCAGACTGTCTATCTCAACTTATATCAATAATGTTAGATTTTAGGGATTTAATTTTATGGGTTGGTATTATACCTTCTTATGTTGTACCAAGTGTCATTCAAAACCTAAGTAAAATATTTTAATTCAGCCTTTAATCATCGTCATTGCGATCAGTTTAAGAAATGGCTTGAATAAATCAGTTCAGAATAAACGCACAATCCAATTTGGAGTCTAATGTCCATATTCATAAACACTCGTAAACTTTCAAAACGGCTCGTTACAATTTTTGACAAATAAAATCAAACTTTACAAATTACATTTCGATTTTTCTTTCAGTGTCGACTGTTTAATAAATAATAAAAATTATAACGAACTGTTTAAAATTTTATGAGTGTTTATGAATACCTATGGGCATTAGGGATATGCTTACTTGTCGGCTTTAACAGGTATTCGATTAGTATTTGCCACTACTTTTATTCAATTTGTTTTTTTTTCTTGTTAATAACTTTTATTGATCTTGTTCTACTCGTATATTTATTATTATTATAACATAATAGCAATAGCACAAAAAGACAAGAAAAATATCTAAATGAAAATCAAAGTTTTAGATTTATATTCTACACCACTGACAAATACTTGTCAAGCACCTGTCTAAATTGTCAGTTGATCTACGACGACATGCCGAATCAAATTGGATTATTTTTGTTCTGGAATGGTTTAATGTATGAAAACAAATTTTACTGCCAATTTAAATTGTAAACACGTGTGCGCTCCAGAACCATTACGGTAGAAACAAAATTCTTTTTCTGAACGTAGAAACAAGCATCATTATTGCATGAAGTTATAATTATAGAATATACTTTGCTTCAGTTAAGAACGAAGTACACGGCGTTTTAGAGTTGACTTGATTAATTCTTAGTTTACGTTATACTTTTTCTAGCTAAAATATAATTATAAATTAAAACTAAAGTTTTATGAAAAAAGTATATAATGTATAACAGAATTTAACGTATCCAAATTTCATAGTAGAAATTACCATATTAACCCTTAACCACCCAGACCGTAACTCTTTTACAAATTCAAGATATCTATCCACTGTTATCTCCCATCACCTTCAGAGTATCCAAAATCGTTCTGTTGTTGTGTTTAGTGTCCGTCAATCAATATGAATGTGTACAGGCACAGGAAAAATATTTGAAAAATTTGAGCGATCTTTGTGACCGAACCCGGGTGGCGGAAAAACAAAGAGTGAGTATATCGACAAAGATTTTGCAGAGCCAGTTATGCGGTGGTATAAAAATGATGTAGAAAGTAATGATGATTCAAGTTTCGACGAAAATGATCAGATAGTAACCGAATATGGTTCATTTTCTATTATTCATTTAGTAAAGATAGCAAGCATAGTGAGAATAATGAATAAAAAAAAAAAATTATAATACATTTATTTGAGAACCCAGCAGTTACTGAGCCCGGACCCGGGTACTTACGTGCGCTTATTGAGACCCGGGTGGATAAGGGTTAAACCTGTGCTCTGTACACATAGTACTGTTAAGAGTAACGTCAACATAAGTACGAGTATAAACGACAAATGGAAATGTAACGATGTATATGCTTGGAAAGCGATTTATACGTACATTTTTAATATTGTCTAAAAAATATGTAAATTCGCTTTTTTCCACAAATGTTAAAACGACGCCATATTAACAACGACCTCACATACACACACACACACACACACACACACACACACACACACACACACACACACACAGACAGACAGACAGACATCATCGTAAAAATATTATAATCGGATTCTGGGGACCTTACAACGTGCTTATTTACTAATATCTGGATATGAGATTTTTAGCATGAATCCAATACCTCTCTTAGCGAGAAGTCAAAATATATATATAATAATTATTGTAAATTGTTAACTTTATTTCTATGACGTCGGGCAGTTGACAGCTGAAAAAGTTCTCATTATTGTAAACACGGAATCATAGAGTAGAAACCGTGTACTATCTAAGGCGATGATCCATTTTTATCTGAAACGAAATGTAACTTCAATTCTACTTAACTGAATACCTTGTAATTTGCTGTTGAGCCCGGTCCTGGTTACCAATGTTCTCTCCTGTTGCTGTTGAATATTTCCTGGCTGTGCCTCTGTTGTCTGTGATCAGCCTCCCGGCCTCGCTCGCCACTCGCAACCAACCAGAGGTTTATGGAGATTTAATGTTTCATTGGAATTACGTTTACGCTGACGGTTTATCAACTCGCGCATTTTGCGTTAATTAATGGGCTGATTTCACTCATTCTTGTTATTGTTATGTCTTTCTACGTTCACATTCAGTCATGTGAATTATTTTCTTTCATTGCGAAATGTACTATACACTGTACTGTAATGGGAACGTTTATAATCTTTCTTATATTTAATGTCATAGCACACGAAATAGTATATTAAAGAACAAGTTTTATAAGACATGTTTTTTCGCACGCGTCAAAATTTAGAAAACGAGCCCTGCTATATTAAACCAAATTGATTTAGGAAAATTTGTATGTGTAATGTTGTAAAGGGTCTTTCAATATGGATGCTCGAAATTTGTTAGATTATAGTAGTCAAGTTGTCAAAGCACCATCTGTCAATTTCTTTGTAAACTGTTAAGTAGTGTATGGCAAATCACCATGGATGATTATAGTGTTAAACAACATGTGCAAATCATCAAATTTTATTTTCAAAATCATTGCTCCCCGTTCGAGGAACGTTCCGCGCATTACGTGATTTTTATCCTCGCCACAACCATCCTGAGTCGACTATTCGACATTTGGTGGCCAAATTCAAGTCAACTGGTTCGGTAAATAATGAGCAACGCCCGTAATTCACCGAAACACAAGGTCTGCTGAAAACATCGCTGCTGTGCGTGATAGTGTACGGGAAAACCGGAGGCAGTCAATTACTCGTCGTTTACAAGAACTTGGCCTTTCTGCGACTTCAATTTGGCGAATTTTGCGTCGGGACTTAGGCCTGCACCCGTATAAAATCCAACTGACCCAGGAAATTAAGGTAAAGGACCATAAACAACGCCGTATGTTCGCAGATTGGGCTCTGAAGCAGTTGGAAGTTGACACAAATTTCGCCAAAAAAATCGTCTTTAACGACGAGGCTCATTTTTGGATGATTGGATATGGAACAAGCAAAATTGTCGGATTTGGGATTTTACCAATCAACGCGAGATACACCAGCACCGAATGCATCCCGAGAAAGTCACTGTTTGGTGCGGATTTTGATCTGGCGGAATCATCGGTCCGTACTTCTTCCAAAACCAAAAACTGGGATTGCCATAACCGTCAACGGCGAGCGCTACAGATCGATGATAAGCAAATTTTTGTGGGCTAAACTGGATGATATGGGTACCGACGACATGTGGTTCCAACAGGACGGCGCTACGTGTCACACAGCGTATGCCACAATGGTCATTCTGCACGAGCGATTTGAGGGCATGGTTATTTCGCGCGGCGGCGACGTGAACTGGCCACCGAGATCGTGCGATTTAACGCTTTTAGACTTCTTCCTTTAAGGCTATCTTAAATCGCAGGTCTATGCGAATAAACCACAAACAAATGATGTCCTCAAAGTCAACATAACGAATGCCATCCAGCAAATTTAGTCAGATTTATGCGACAGTCATCGAAAATTGGACCTCCCGAATAAGTTCCTCTAAGCAAAACCGCGGCAGATATTTGAACGACGTTATATTCCATACTTAATACCATAAAATATTCTTTCAAATAAAATAAAATTGGCTGGATATCTCACACATAACTTGTTTTATTTACATTTAAAAATCGCACACCCTTTAGTTGGTAATATTGGATTGACCTTTATTCAATTATTTAAAAGTTCATGTCAATTCATTTATCAACACATATTTAAGAGAATATAGTGCAACCATGGAAGATGAAATCATTTGCACTCCGTCTGAGCTACATAATATAGCTCAGACCATTTCCTAAAAAATCCTCTAAATTGTGGTCAGTATACTGAAGGTTAAGATCGGGCTTAAATGTTTACAAGAATTTGGATATATCTTAATACACTAAATTACATGCGTTTTTAAGTCGAAAATTCTAGAAATAGAAGATAACCGTTTCATAAAATAAGCTGATGATAACATATACCTGGCAAGAAAAGTAAGTGCAATTTTCATTACAGAATTTGTTGACAGCCCAATATTTGCCGGGAATAATAATAATGATAATAATAATTGTAGTGAAGTGACCAACGCTATTATGGGTAAATAAACACTGGTAAATAAAACACTGTTGCCCAATTATAATATAAAGGTTTATATCACCTTTATATAAACACGCCATTTATATATCAGAGACAAAGGAAGTAATACTAACGAATTTGGCGGCACAAGTTAACTGGTAAAGGCGGGGTATTTAATATGAATGATTGTCAATAAATATGAATATACTACAATAATAATAATAACAATGATAATATTTTATTTATTCCCGTTGAGAAAGCTATATTTTATGGGAAGCGTCACAATAAGTATTTTAAGAATAAACTAGGTGCAAATAAATTAGAGGCATTATCACTATACAAAAATATTCTTTTAAGTTATAGAAACACTTATCGAGAAGCATTTTTACCTTTCATCACCTTTAGGTAAGGGAGTTATTCGATGTTGAGTTTTTAGTGTTTAGCGCGTTTTAGGGTTCCTAGAATACAATTTCACCATTTTTACTATGATGTCTGGATGTGAGTGTGTGTGTGTGTGTGTGTGTGTGTGTGTGTGTGTGTGTGTGTGTGTGTGTATGTATGTATGTATATATGTGTGTGTAGGTGTGTTTGTGGTGATTTTTTCATAGACGATAACTCCAACATTACAGTTCTAAAAACTATAATTCTGTGGTATTCTTCTACTTTGCATTCATATAAGAGCTGATTAGATTTGGTTATAATTGGTCAACCGGAAATACCTTAACTTTAAGTTCTTAACATATTTATGGGAAATCAAAAATATTGCTGATTAGTAGTTGAGTAATACTTTTAAATATTATTGATTTTCTTTGAGTGTTTTATTTTTTTCGTTTAAGATGCATACTCGGTGTGCTATGGGAGTATTTATACCGTTCGCAACGATCGTTTGTATTATTTAAAAACAACTACACATCTTACGCAAATGGAATATGAAACTATAAACATGATAAATTCCAAGTATAACAACAAATTAAATTCTTCTCACATACCTACCGCTACCATTATCACACATAATATACTATTATACCTCTGAAAGCTTACACGTTTTTGTGCCTCAAATTAGATATTATAAATTCCACTGAATCATTACCACGCCATATATAAGAGAACCATTTACAAATATATTAAATGACTTGCAAATATTAGACATGAAAATTCAGTTATATGTCTATTTATATAAAATTTATATTCACCGCACGAAACATCTGACTGTATGACAATGTTTCCACGAAATTCCCAGGACACCTTGATTTTATCAGACCTAACACATCTAGTTGGCCTTTTCAAACTTGACGTTAGAGAGACTCATCACTATCACAAATTATTTGTTCGGTAGTACCTATCAAAACGTTATTAATAGA
The DNA here is from genome assembly GCA_951394225.1 of Harpalus rufipes. Classification (NCBI taxonomy): domain Eukaryota; kingdom Metazoa; phylum Arthropoda; class Insecta; order Coleoptera; family Carabidae; genus Harpalus; species Harpalus rufipes. The sequence goes on from OX596274.1 coordinate 67,080,560, forward strand.
TCTAGTCATTTCGCCATTTTGCGTCTACTGCCTCGTCTATACAAAGTGCATGGATACTACAGTAAACCATAGATGCAAAGTAGCGAATCGAACAGGTCTAATGTGTACCGGGTGTCTCATTTTCGATGTTTTATAAGGTATCTCTGTTAATATTAATGATAGAGCAAAACTGTTTACAGATTCTAGGGTCAACTTTCCGCGAAAAGTTTAATAGTCGCCACAGGCATTTTCGATCTTCTTTTGTTTTTGAGCTACATGCAAAAACTTGTTTTTCACTAATTTCGAAAATATCTCATATCTTATTTATTATGATAGTTAGAAAAAATATATATAGACAAATTTTGTACCGTTTTTTACGTAGAATAACATGGCGTAATTATATTTTTTGAAAACAATAATTCTTGAGATATAACACAAACTTATATTTTTTAAATAGGAACCTTTGTTGAAAATAGTCTCATATTTTTGCTTATTTTATAAACTTTTCAATGGTATATAACAAATCTACATTCTTTTGTTTTAAACTTGAATAAAACATAAATTATTTTTTTGGGGTGGAAAAATTGAAAATTATTCAGAAACAAATCTATTACAATCATCATTTTTTATCCTATATCTATTAATTATGTTTTTAAAATTATTCTTACTTAATTTTTTCCGGGTTAGATAAATTATATTTTATCAACGTTGTAGTTGGCTTTAGCGCAAGTCGAAAAAAGTAGTTTAATATGCTTCCTAAGGTACAGTAAAAAAATTTAAAGATGTCCGATCAAGGTCATCTATGTATGAATTAAGATTTTAACTCCGCCCATTCTGTAAAATTAAGTAATGTCGTTCATTTAGTTTTTATGAGGGTACATAAGATATTACTTTCACTTTATTATTATAAAAATGTGTATTACATTACAGTAAAAGCATTCAAAATTAAAAAGTAGGTCAACTGGTAAGTTTATTAGCAAATGTAAAACCAAATATGTAAAAAATAAGATACTGATACAATGTCAGTGTCACTGACAGAAAATAACGTTATTCGTTCAGCTTTGAATCAAATTAATACATCTGAATTAATAAATAAACTTACGTTAGAGCGAAAGTTTTGTCAACAACGAGAAACGAGCATAATTTTAAAATGGAATGTGCTAACTTAGTTGAAACAATATGAATTTTTGAAAGACAAGCGTGTTATATTCATCCTTATGCCACACATTTGTAGTGCAAATGAGAGACTTAAAAGTATGCCAATTTGTTAATTCGTTCATTTTTTACTGTATATAAATTGAAGAAATGATAAAAAAACAGAAGAAATTAATATTAAAAATAACTAAAAGGTAAGTTGTAATAGAGTTTTTTATTTGTTTCTTAAATATTTTCAATTTTTTTCACTCCAAAAAATTAATAATTCATGTTTTATTCATATTTAAAACAAAAGAATGTAGACTCATATAATTAACGAAAAATAAGTTTTTACCTTTAGCTCAAAAATAAAAGAAGATCGAAAATTCCTGTGGCGACTCTTTTCTCGAAAAGTTGATCCTGGAATGTGCAAATGGTTTTGCTCTATCGTTAATAATACCCGAGATACTTTAAAAAACATCGAAAATGAGACACCTGTAAATATTTTAAATCAATAATTTTCCCGAAACATTTTATTTAACTTTGTACTAATAAGATAGACTGAGGCGAATATTGACGCCTGTATAACCTCCGAAGCAAAAAAAAAATCATTCGCAATATGTTTTATAATATTAACTTTTATTTATTTCTGATCAAAATTTGAACAAAAATTTGGCATATAATTTTTTTTGCTAAACCTGATTTTATTACGATCACAAAATATTAAACATAATATTTACAGTGTTAATGTAAAGTGAAATGTTCTTTTATAGTAACAAAGAAAAACTAAACAAGTATGTATGTTTAAATTCCCAAATGTTAGTAGTTATTCTCAACATTCAAGGAGCTATCTAAACTGTATAGAAAATATAAGAATTTACCATGTTTGTAAACAAATTTGTTTTCTTTTTTTATTAAACTGTCGCTACTCTTCTCACTAAACCATTAAATAATACCATTGTTATTAGATACAGTTAAAATATATTTTGAAATTCTCATAAACATAACTGACAATAATTACTGACCTGATGAAACGTTCTATATAAATAATGAGTAAAACACTCATTATTTCACATCGAAATCTTTTCAAAGAATTCTTAAGTCGTATATAATGATGAAAATAGTTGACTGAGCACTTAGGTATTGTTATTATTTCAGGTAATTCCCAATAAGAGTACCGGTTGTCTACTTAAAATCTGTTATATAGGCAATACAATGTTATATCTGTAAAATACCCCATTGTTTGTATTATACACAGCGTAGTTAAAGTAAGTTATTTTACATAAAAAAAATGTATGAATTATTATACTCGTGTTTAATACACATAATCCCAGCAAGTTAGGTTAATTTAACATTCTAGTTTTAAAAATGTGATTATAATCAAATGAAACTTGACCTGGCAAAAATATTTACGGTGTAAACACACCATAACTAAATTTTTGGTTTGATTAAAATATGATGGTTAAGTTAAAAGTCACGGTGTAAACCAGGCCTATGTCTTATGCAATTGGACCACCTGCTCGATGCGCTCTATACATTGAAAGATAAAAGGTTTACAGATTACATATTAAGAAACAATACATCGTTTTATGAAGTTTTTCTTTGGTCTTCAGTCTTCTTTTATTAGCTCTCAGAGTCAACAAATCTGATGTTTATTGGCTCTCATCATATCATTCTCACTAAGGCACCAAAGGTTTCTGTATTCAATAGCATCAAATGCTTTTCGCAACAATACTTCATGCACCACTACACCGCCGTCTATTTCATCGTAACATGAATACGAAACCAATTACTCATCACTTGAAACAGTGGTTTCATTATGAGTATCGTTATTGAATAAGCCCAGCTTGCAGCATTGTAAAATACATATATGGTGAGGAGATTCTGATTTCTTTGTATGGAATATATGTGACAAAAAGTTTGCACAAGTTGCTGTTTTCATTTTACATTTTAGACAAGCTTCTTCTGCACTTTGATCTTATTTTGATTTTATCTTGATCAAACATGAAGCCAATTTGATTATTTATCGTACCAATTATAAAAGATACAAAATATATGTGTACATACAAGCATAAAACCGCCTTTTTGGTAATCATATAAATTACTAGACCTGTATTAACTAGAGTGGCGAAGATGCAACTTCTCCGGAAATTCCTCCTTCACACCAGTTGAAAACCATCCGCAAAACCTTGGCAGAGAAATGGCGTAGCTAAATTGTATTCCTCCAGAAAATAGCACAGTTTAAAGCTGCTGGTGTTGCTTTAACAGATCCGTTATTGGTTCTTGTCTACAATGACATAAAGTTTGTTCTACTTGGAACCTCCAGTTATTTACTCCGCGCTTTCCAACTCGAGTTCGTAGACGGTTTAGAGTTTTCACATAGGGCCAATTAATTGCATTAGTCCTTTTAGATTTCTCTTAGCCATTGGTTCGACGGGTCTGGCGCAAGTTAAGTGAGGTGGGTCTTGGTGAAGTCTTTTGGCAGCATATATTTTACCTTTTTTAGTCGCTACCATGACCTATGGACCATGTCATAATTATTAGAATGAATATCAAAAACAAAGAATCTATTATTTCGACGCCAGTTCTTTTCGAACTGCTACTGCTTCAGCGCGAAAACCCATATTGTTGTGGATTAAAAATTTCAGGGCTACAAGTTCAGCGTTAGTACTTAAATGACCTCGGAACGTTTGGAAGCCGAAAAATATCCGAATAGTTTCAGTAATTTATGGTTGGTATGTAGAGATGCTACGAAACTTTTTAGAACTTCAGATTTCGACTATAGATGTGTAACTCAAATGAAGGCCACCATATTGGAGATGTCACTGTCAAAGCTACATGAAAACAAACTGCATTTCCATTCATGTATGCTAAGTAGTAAATTTTTCAATCTCATTTACCTTGCCTTTTCGTCTTCCTTTAAATTGGGGATTTTTTTGCTCCACTTTTTATTTTTCATTTTGTCAAGAATTGTATGATTTCAACTTTCGAGAATATTGAAAAAACTATATTTACTATTTAAATTTAATTAATTGACAATAAAGTCGTAATGTTGGTATATTTTTATTCAAAATAAAAAGGAGTCGTGGAACGGCGATAAATAAGTACTCCAAATGTCCAAATTATCAAAATTGCAAACTATTGAGTCTTGCCATAAATGTTAATAACCAATCTGAAAAAAAACCTCTATTTCTGCCTGGATTTCAATAATTATTTCCAGTAAAGGAATTAATTTAAACTTGTATTACTTTATATTCCTTCATTATATAAATACAGATCCCATTGTGCACGACGTGTTACAAAAGTAGATCAGAAACTCAAAAGATTAATAGTTTTTGAATTATACGTAAAGAACTAACGTACAAACAGACAACCTAATTTTTAAAAATTGTTTTGTTTCTACTAGTTAGATAATTCTAGTAAATGAGAATTTACAATAGTTTGTGAAATAAAAATATTGTACAAACATTAAAGTTAAAATTGTGATTATTATTAATTTTGCCAACTGGAACATCTTAATCTATCCTGAAATCCTGATCGTGATTTATCGCATGTTGATCAGCTATACTTATAAATATGGACTACAATCTTATTACTAAAATTATTTATTTTTAGGTTATCTTCTAACGCGAGTAGAAAACAAAATCGGATCTCCTGAGAAGCCGTTGTCGGATCTAGGGCTGATCTCGTACCGGTCGTACTGGAAGGATGTTCTGCTGGCGTATCTGTGCGCGCGACCCGGTACGCAGCTGTCCATCAAAGACATCAGCCAGGAGACGGCCATTAACTCCTACGACATCGTGTCCACGTTGCAAGCGCTCGGTATGATGAAGTACTGGAAGGGAAAGCATATCGTTCTCAAGAAGCAGGTTAGTTAATATTATTATTACTCTATAAACATTCCCAGCAGGCACCACTAAATCATAGTGTTTGACCGATAACGTTTATCTCAACATTTAATGCCGATTTATGCATTAAAATAGTATCTATTTCTAAGAGTTTCACTTAAACGTTTCTCTAAACTTCTTCTCTATGTTACTCTTTAAATTTAATGCTGTACGCAAACAAAATGCATGAAATACTTAACTTAGGGTAACTTACAATATAAGAAGAAATTTTAGTGACTTTTTATTTAGGAATTATTTTAGTAGCATGAATGGCATTCTGGTTGTGATTGATTTTAAAACTATACACTGTAAATATTGTATTCGTAATACCGTACTGTTACTATCAACCTAAAAAAACGTTTATTATGATAATAATAATTTACCGATGGGACATTAATGTTTATAACGGCTGTTGGCCGTTAAGGTTTATAACAGATGCCTGCAATTATGGACAAAATGTATAAAAAAAATCACGGTATCGTGAAGTGTCGCCTCGGTTCAAACTTTAGCCACGTTCGGTATCTGCTTTATATCGGTCTAATGACGTTAATAACAAACTATTTTCATAAAGTTTCATGCTGTATAATTAATTCGTAAAACTCAGATTCATTATCTGTCAAATAATATGCAGAATTCATTTAAGTACTTACATATTTCCTTTTATTTGTAGTTACATTTTTAACAATTTAAAATAAAAAGAGCATACCGAAATTTGACAGTAATATTTAATAAATTATTTGTCACTTCATTCCGATACGATATTGTCAATTTATACAGTTTAACAGTTAAAATTTGACTGTAAGCAGTAATTTGCTTAGACCACATTTATTAGACAGCGGTATATAATCATGAAATGATTACGATACGATATACATACGAGGTGTGTTCAAAAACTATCGCGAATTTTGAATTTTCGCGGGTTACGTATATTCGAATTTCGATCTTTTTGTGGCTTTATGTTGGTACTCATGTCTCTCACTTATGTCGACAAGCTCGGCCATTTTGAATGTTCACTTACTTGTTGACAGCTGCTTTGCTTGCACGTGTTTTGGATCGTCTTCGATTTTTACCTATTCAAAAAAATGGAACAAAGAACCTGTATCAAATTTTGTGTGAAAAACGAAATTAAGTGCGCGGATGCATTCCGAATGTTGACTGTGGCATACGGAGAAGCTACCTTGGACCAAAGCAACGTTTATCGGTGGTACAAAATGTTCTCAGAAGGCCGAGAAGATGTGAACGACGAAAAGCGTGCCGGACGCCCGAGCACTTCAACAACAGACGAAAAAATTAATGAAGTGGAGAAAATGATATTGGCCAATCGTCGAATCACCGTTAGAGAAGTTGCTGAGGACCTAAACATATCGATTGGCTCGTGCCATTCGATTTTTATCAATGATTTGGGCATGAGACGGGTCGCCGCGAAATTTGTACCAAAATTGCTCAATTGCGACCAAAAACAGCATCGCATGAACATTGCTAATGAGATGTTGGACTCTGTCCGCGACGACCCAAATTTGCTCCAGAGGGTCATAACTGGTGACGAATCGTGGGTTTATGGTTATGACGTGGAAACCAAAGTTCAATCATCTCAATGGAAGCTGCCGCACGAACCAAGACCGAAAAAAGCGCGCCAAGTTCGGTCGAATGTGAAAGTTTTGCTGACAGTTTTCTTCGATTGCAGGGGCGTGGTGCATCATGAGTTCTTGCCACAGGGTAGAACGGTCAATAAGGAATATTACCTACAAGTTATGCGCAATTTGCGCGAAGCAATCCGCCAGAAACGCCCGGATTTGTGGAAGAACAAAAATTGGCTTTTGCACCACGATAACGTCCCTGCTCACACATCGTTGCTTGTGCGCGACTTTTTAGCCAAAAACAACACACTAATGATGCCGCAGCCACCGTATTCCCCAGATCTGGCCCCCTGTGACTTTTTCTTGTTCCCTAAACTGAAGAGGCCAATGAAAGGACGACGTTACGCTACGCTTGACGAGATAAAGACGGCATCGAAGGAGGAGCTGAACAAGATAAAAAAAAATGATTTTTTGAAGTGCTTTGAAGATTGGAAAAACCGTTGGCACAAGTGTATAATATCTCATGGGGATTACTTTGAAGGGGACAAAATAGATATTCATGAATAAATAAATAATTTTTGAAAAAACACAAAATTCGCGATATTTTTTGAACACACCTCGTACAATAACAATGCGATAACGGTACGATGCATTTACATTAAATGATGTGTTCATGATATGATAACTTTTTTATATACTGAGAAGGTCTCTTCTATAGTGTTTATGTAACATTGTTTCTCAATCGCACATTTTTACTATTTTTTTCAGTAACTTTTTGAAATGAAAACTGACATTTTGGACGCAATAAAGTAAAATATATTAAAAAAAGTGTAACACATTTCTAGATCATATAGAAGAAGTCAAAATAAGTTGAAAAGTTTTATTTTTATAAAATATGTATATCTGCAAAAATGAAGTGTTTTGGAGATATGACAGGTTTTATATAAATTTATACTCGCCGTCAAATGAGTTTGGACTGATGCTCAACTTTTCTCTTTTCCGTATCTTGTCCGTTGCCCTGCGGTGTTGCCGCTTCTTCATAACATGGCATTTTCAACATAACCAGTGAATTGGCAACAGTGTTGCAATCTCCAGTCTATACTTATTTGACGGTATAATTATTACGAGTATGTAAATATCAAGAGCCATGAATTTATTTCTAAAATTTCGAATAGTTGTTGCGTGGAAACGGACAACCAAGTGTCAAAAATAAAATAATTAGATGTCATAATTATGTCCTTTTTGATACTCGGCTGTTATAATTATGTCATCTTTACTTGGCTCTCCGTTTCCATGAAACAACTACTTGAAATATTACAAATTTCGGAATTTACATTATAATTAAATTTATATAAAACCCATCATATCTCCGAAACAGTTCACTTTTGGAGATATGTATATTGTATAAAACTTTTCGACTTATTTTGATTTCTTGTCCTATAAATGTGTTATACTTGCTTTTTAACTCCCTGTATACTTGCACTCAAACGCACTCATGGACCATTAAAAAGCATTGGAAAAAGTATCGTATTGTGATCGTATCGTGATTGTATCGCTAATGTAATTCAAGTTGGTGCAATATTTTTTAGGGATATCGGACCCGTTTACATAAATTTCTATAAATGTTGTGAATTGTATACACATACACAACGAGCTAAGAAAGAGGGACGTCTCACGCAGCAATCACACGAGTGTTGAAAACCTCTTTCTAGCGAGTTGTGTACAATATTTTTTCTCACGACCACAAAAAACGGCGCAATTTAGAATATTTTTAACGTCAAATTAGTTTGACAAATCGCTGGCACTGCAACCCATTTTTGTAATAAGCACGTTAACGTTGTCTGTTTTATAATATAGGTAATAATATTGTATTAATTACGTATTCATTGCTTTATATATGTATATCCGAAAGACTCTAATCTCAAATTAAATGTTAACTTAGAGTAAAACGGAACGAACAGTCGAGTGTGACGATATACCAACTGTTCTGTTTATAAGTATCTTATCATAAATATGCAATTATCGTACCAACCATAATTATTGTACTGAAAAAAGGGTTAAATTTGCAGACTATCACTGATATTACTTATTTATTTTTATACAGTAAATTTTTTGAAAGATGTCCGATCAAGGTCATCTGTATCATGAACGAATTAACAAATTGGCGTACATTTATCCCCCTCCTTTACAAAGGTTTTAAGCGTGTGCGATAAGGATGGATATAACACGCTTGTCTTTCAAAAATTCATTTTGTTTCGACTAAGTTAGGACATTCCATTTTAAAACGATACTCGTTGTTGATAATACTTTCGCTGTAACGTAAGTTTATATATTTATTCAGATACATTACCTTGATTCATTGCCATACGAAAACCGTTATTTTCTGTCAGTGTCACTGTCACTGACATTGTGTCATTATCTTAATTTTCATATATTTGGTTCTACATTTGCTAATAAAATTACCAGTTGATTTATTTTTGAATTTTGAATGCTGTTATTGTAACATATATTTATATAATAAAAAAATAACAGTAGTATCTTATGTACCCTCACAAAAACTAAGCAAACGACATTACTGAATTTGTCAGAATGGGCGGAGCAAAAATCTGAATTCATACAATTCGTATATGACTTTGATTGAACATCTTTCAAAAATTTTACTGTACTTTGATATTTAGAAATTTCTCGTAAAAGATAAACCCAAATTACCTAGGTAATGAAGTGGAAACAATACGTTTTTTATGTGGTCGTGAGAAATAGTAATTTACGTATGAGCTCTCAATCTCAATGATACAGTACCATTCTAATAGGTTTATTTTTTTACTTTGGGAATACCACAGAAATAAATTGTCATGTGAATAATTCGTGAACAGATTATATCTTACTATGACGACACGTCAAAATGGAAAATTTATTTGTGTTTGTTTATGTCACAAACAAATACACTCTAAAAAAATGACACAAATCAATTTTCTCAAATTTTACTTATTAAAAATGGTTACTCTAAATTTAGCGTGCTCCCCCTCAGAAGACACCATGTTCCGAAAATATATTTCTGCAGAAATTAACAAATAGGAACGTTTATATCTACGTACCTATGTATTGCTTGATGGCTAGAAGAGATAAACAAATAAATAGCATACCTTACTTGTAATAACGATTTTTTTAACGATTGTTTCCCAAAATGTTAAAGAAATGAATTTTTGTAGCATAATTTGGCACAATTTAAGCCTAAGTCGCAGGTCTAGTTTCTAGAACTATTGGTTCGGCCACAAGATTAGTTTTTCAGTATTTCCAATAAGACGTACGATTTTTCAGTTCGTAAATGTTCCCTAAAAGGGATTTTTTAGAACTTTTTATGGTAATTCCTAGGAACATTGAAAAAATATTCCCGTAGGATTAGCTTTTTAAATAAGTCCTGTCTATTACACTAATTTGTCTGTATGATTAACACGCGACTTTATTTTTTTTCAAATGTTATTTTTTTCTGTAAAATTGATACATAGAATTTTCTAGCATAAAATTATGAATTTTTTGATACTAAAATTTTTGAATGTGCCTTGGTAACCGAGTAAACCTAATTAAAAATAAATAAATAAATTTAATATGCGTTTATTGTAAGAAATGAACATCGGTTATCTGTTAAACAATATAAAAATTGTGTTTGTTTGACAGATAATTTGATATTTATTTTTCAAAATAACATACATATATTAAATCTACTTTTAACACATCTTTAAATTAAATTTACTAGGATATCAATGACGTATATTTAAAAGTGTCAGTATCATATCATCTAAAATTATATGCACTCTATAAGATTTACGGGACTGATAATTAAAAAAAAAAATACACATACACACACGCACTTAATCTATAAAATCTGGATATGCGATTTTTAGCATGAATCCAATACCTCTCTAGCGAGAGGTAAAAAACAAGAATATATCAATAATATCAATTTATGAATTATTGACTCACACTTAATTCCACTACATCAGAAGGAAGATCTATATCAGTTTCAGAACACTTTCAAAACTCATTTTCAATGATATACGCATGTACTGACATAAGCATTAAATAAAAAAATTAAATCCATTTATTTTCACGGCATCGCTTTGGTAAATTGATTTTGAAATATATTGAGCTGCCATAGAAAAACCTAGAATTTTGTGTATTTTTAAATTATTTTAGCGGTATTAGGTAAAATTTTGTACATAATATGTGATGAAAATTCATAATTGATTATGTAAAGAACTATTAATCTTTTGTCCAATAATTCACATGTCTAAAAATATTGTTTTTTGTAGATTAGTTAAAAATGAGCATGGGGCAATTTAATGTGATGAAAATCATGTAGTCATAATAATCTTTTTCTTAGGAATAAGTGTTTATTATCGATTAATCAGCTATTTGTTACTCATTGAATTCTTAAATTGAAACTTCTAATTTTAATTAACTTTATAAAAATTACTGATATAATATACTGTGTACAGAAAAAATCTCTAGAATTTCTTTTTACACTTTCTCTAGACTACTCATATGTAATAACTGGTATTATTTGCTTACTTTACTTATCTTTTAGAGGTGTAGAAATTATTATTTAGTTATGAAATTTTTAATTAAAATGTAAAATTAAAAGTTTGTATTGTTAACCATTTGTAAGAGGGCTTCTTTCGAACTTAAGTTACTAATAAATAAATTAAATAAATAATGTTTCTTAACTATGCGAAAAATGTAAATATTTACCCATTAGAATTTACTTTAAAATATAGTGCTAATTTGCTTAGGAAAGCGTTTAAATTACAATTCATCATTTTAAATAGAGTAAATGGAGTAAAGAACATTGTATAATATTTTAATAATGTAAAAACATGATTAATAGCGCTTAATAAGAAGAATCAACATACAAAAACTTGAAAACAACAAGTAGAGCAACAGTTAATCATCCGAGTTCGTTGTCGTTGTCCACAGAGAAAAACACGTGTAACTTATACACACATTGTGAAACAACATATCATTTGTTGAATTAAGTGTGAACTTTCTAAATAACCGATAATCATTGCAATCGTAATTATAATAGAACTACTGATGCAGCTGATAACATCCTTTCACATGAACACCGCCAGTTGCTGATTAAATGTCAAATGTTACTCGAGATTGCAGAATTACTCGCCCATGAATTCGACATATTAGAACAAAATAGACAACTACGAGAATGAAATACGTTTCTAAAAGATAAGAATAAATAGATCCATATTCCCATCTACTGTCAGAGAAGCTGCTGCTTGAAGATATATTTTTTTCAGGAAGTATCGCTCTCATCCATTTACGGGAATTCAAGTTAATGCGGTTGATTTTTTTAAATAATCAGATAGACATCATACGTAATAACAATGCATAAATTTTATTTTTTATGAGTTAAACTTTTTATAGTATTTTACATTACAAGCCAAGTAATACGGTTTTTACTGCTGAAAGGAGGAAATGAATAGAAAGCCGAGTATGCGGGCCTGAAACCTCCTTGAGATAGTAAAACAATTATTTGGCGTGTATTTTTTTATATTTGTCACTTGTAAATCAAATTTAAAATTATATGCAAAACCTATCAGTTGAAATTTACACTTATTTTTAATAGCTATGTCAGTAACAAAATGCAATTTTCACATGACGTTGCTAACGTGGTTACTAACTAGTATTTTTTTGACAAGTTAGCTGTCAAATTTACAAATTAGAAACAAATAATAATTATTTTTCAAAAGTAGTAGCAGGAATCAATAAATGCAGTTTACAAGTGAGTAACATATAAAAGTCAATTACTTAACTCCTCTGGTAGAGGTTAACGAGGAGAGATTAAAAACTTCGTGTATTGACAGGGAAGAAGTTTAAATTTAAACATGTTATTATTTCTAATAAAAATATTTTTTTCTACAGTCTACATAGAAAGTAGCCATTTGCGCTCTCTTTTGTCAACGCAAAATGTCACTTTGCCGCTCTAGCGCGACAAAGTAGAAAAAACGCTCGCTGATCAAATTTCTAACTATACAATGTTGAGAAATGTGACACATTTACCACATTTACAAATCAATCTGGCATATAACTGCTCTGTCGGTATATTACATAACCAAAAAAAATGCCGCACTATTGTGAAAATAAAATAGTGCATTCATTTACAAAAATGAAAGTTTAAAATGTTTAGATTGAAGTAATAGGTCAAGAAAAATGGGAAATAACGATAAATTAAAATTAAATATAAAACACGTTTTTCTTTATATTAATCCTTATTAATTGAGTAGTAGTATAAGTACAAAGTGTACATTTTATTATTTTTTGTTACGATGGAGGACCCCACTGTGGCGACTGTAGAAAAAATCTTGTGTGTGTTTCGAGCGCAAATGGACATTGTCGATTTCGAGAGAATGCCGCGTTCCTGCGTCGCGAGGCAACTACCTCTCAATCGACAATGTCCTATTTTGCTCTCTTAATACACAAATAGCTATTATTGCCTCGAATAAAGTTGTTTTTTTTATTTAAAATATGTTATAATTTGAAATTGCAGCTTTCACTTCTTTATCGTCTTTATTTTCTTCCCCTGAAGCTGTGTTTTTAAGTTTGAACATTTGAACGGAATCAGGTCTGGCTTGTAGGGTAGAGAGGATGGTTTAAAGTTTGGAAGCCAAAATCGTAAAAAGCAACCACTGTAACATTGCTGTTATGCACTGGAGCGTAGTCGTGCAAAAGCAGCAAACCTTTAGTCTGTTTTCTTCTGTTTTTTTCTTTATTGATGAGTACCATGATCGATTGTTTTTGGAGTTGATAAGGTAGGTTCAAGAAATAACTCGAATCTGCAGTCAAACAATTTTTATTGAATTATACGTCGGTTTAATTCAATAAAAAGTGTTTGATTGCAGTTCCTAGTAATACGTTCAACCGTATTTTTATTTTATTGTTTATTTTAATTTTTTCAACAGATTAATGTACTACGAGTATTGTCATTGACAATTTATTGAAACATCTTTATTTTTGTAATCAAGTAGCAAACAGTGCTGTGCCCGTTTTGAGTCACTGCATGGACTTTTACTTCAACTCAGGCTCATTTGAGTCAAAACTTCGCCTGTGTTGTCTACTCAGAAGTACAAAAACAATTGAGAATATTCGACACGTTGTTGCTTTTAAAGCAACATGAACATTCTCAACATCCGTCTTTTACTCACTTTTACATCCCTATATATTCTAATGAAGAATATTGAAAAATGGTTTACTTTTTTGTGGTTTTCATTTACGATGACAGGGTGTTTTCTTGGAACCAATTACCCACATAAATGAAGTATGTATATGTAACTTGTTAAACTTAAAATGATGAAAATTTGAAGAATCAAAAAGCTTTCATTCCCGGAAATCATTTTTCACGTAGCAGTTGGTGTACCGTTACTCAAGATATATGAGAATATGGGCTTTTATTTTCTTTGAAATTTGTCATTTCCCTTTTATTTATTTTGTACTCTATCAATATAGACCCGTTTAGTGTGACGTCACGAAGGTTTTCAAACAAGAAAATGGCGTCTCCGTTGCTAAGGCGGTTGCTATGCTAAACCAGGATTCGACGTTTCACACTCACACTTATAACCTATAAGTTTGTTTTGTGTTGAAATAACTCAGAAATACGTTGTACAATTTTCTTCTATTGTTAATTATTTTATAATGAGAATTTTTTCCGTATCTCGTAAAATAATGTATAATGTATTTTTATAGAAAAATAAATCAAACTTTAATTTGTATGTAACAAAACAATATTTTGTACAAACTTATTCACTAATTTCTGTATAATACATTTCAAATAAGATAATTAGTGGATATTAAAAATTAGTCCAGATAACACACACTTGAAAAATTTTAGTCGACATTGGGGTTAAGTTTTGTGGAATAATAGTTCCGCATTCACTATAATGATTTCAGTTTTCTGCGGAACACATCACCATGGTGAAACATATTTAAAATAAAACCTTAAAATATGTACGGTACAACTTACAAGACGTAACAAGTTACCTTTCTTTCATTTATGCATTTTAAAGAGCCTACATTTTTAAGAAAGGTAAAATCCCCCACCAGTTGTTTCGCGTTTAATTTTAAATAACATAGCAACAGTTGCCAAGGCGGCAGCCATTTTCTCGTTTGGAAATCTGGCGTACGTCATCACTAAACGGTTTTATTGTATATTTACCCCTTAGTTACCTTGGTATAAAGTTGAATATTACGACCGCTGGGCTTTTTTGTCAGTTTTACGGGCGGTTAGACTGTAAAAAAAATCAAATGCTCGGTAATAATACTAACTTTTATTTAATTATATGAATTTTAGAAGTATTTATTTAATTATTTATTATATAACCATACACAATAAGAAATGCGGTTAACATATGCGCAACACTATCGTAACTGTAACATAGATGGCGACGCATACCATGCGTCATCTAGATTTCTATAATACCGACTATTTGGAGGTTTTCTGTATTTATTCAAATGGAAAAAGAAAATAATAATAATGACATGAATTCTATTAATTATTTTTGTCTCAGTTGTGTGTAAATATTGTACGTACTTCAGACTGAAAGAAAACCACGCCCTTAGACGGATAAACTTCGTCCGCATGCACAAGCATAAACTTTTTCTTTTCAGCCCTACGTAAATAACTATTGTCCGTATACATATTTTATGTGTATTGCATATATGTGGGACTCATAACCTTATAATAGGTTTGTAATGATTATTCAAAGAACTATATATAAAATTGTAATTTGATATCGAGTAAAGCAAGATCTTTTCATCTTTGACAGTGCCAGTCATATGCGCATAATAGTTGCGCAGCTATCCATTAATATAACAAATATGTTGCACTCAATACCCATTTCATTTAAAAATCTAATATAATCCCGTTATTATATCATGCAATAACTATAGTTTCAATGATTTTGTTTTCTCAAAAATGCCCTGCTATTAAATGATAAAGATAATTTTGATTGATTATTTATTTTTCAAAATTTATATCATACCAGTAATCAATAATCTGTTTCATGTGGGAGAATAAATATTTATCTATTTATTGTGGAAATTAATTTTTCAATCTGTTGAGGAATTTTTAATACCATTAATCTACAACGTTGTATTAATTGATATATTTCAGTAAAAATTATCAGCATTCGAATAAAGAAACATTTTACATTGAATAAATCAGCTTTGAACAACTACTTCTAACTTAATTGTTTGTATCGATAAAACGAGTAAACAACAATTTTTTTTTTGTGCACCTTTCTGTCTGTAATTTTGATCTCTTATAACTAAAAAGAACGAAAATATAACTTAGAATCAAATTTAAAATATAACAATATCATTATTTTTTTGTCGGTCTGTGTCGGAGTTTGTTCCCTTCAAAAGTACCTATTTTTAATCAAATTTTTCGGACAATGCCTGAATTCCGGTATAGAGTGTAACATATACCCTATATGTACATCCTGCATCACAAAAAGTGAAACATAGGCGTTTAACATGGGAAATCAGTTTATCCGTGCGCATTGCTCCCCTAATTATTTTAGACAAAAAGTTTCAAATGGATGTGTAAAGCAAAAAATTCTACGTCCGACTCAATAAAAAAAAAAAATTTTGGCTACTTCATAACTGCCGAAATAAAATTTGAAAATTCACGGAATTCACAATTTAATTAGCCATGGAATTAGAAGCAAGAGACAAACGTAACGTAAAGCGTAACGTTTTATTACGTCAGTGTCAGAATAATGATTGTCAAAAAAATATTAATAATTTAGTTTGATTCAAGAATTCTACATTTTCATACTCTAAAATAATTCTTACATGAAAGTCGGGGCCGACTGTTACCCAGCGTTATCTGTTCCCATCCATCATTAATCTATTTGTTTAAATAAAACATAAGCTCAACATTCATATATGTACTTCACTATTTTTTTTTACTGTTTTAATAATCATCAGGAAAATGTTATCAAGTAACTATTCATGCATTACATTATTGTCTATGTTTTATACAGTAAGCACTGTTTATTGCGATCACTAATTATTAAAATCAATAGCAAGTAACCATTCAAAAGAGTAAAATTCAATATAATTAAAATTATTAATAATAAACCATAATAAGGCGTTACTTATAAACAAAACGATTAATATTGAAGTACTCTTACAGGAGAATATAAATATTCTCATATTTGTAATCTATTGATTTATCTCCTCGTTTTACATTTTTCTTTGTGCTAGTGTCAGTGTTTCTTCCTTATCGTGTGTTGCATATGTGCAAACATGAAAGAAAACAATTGATAGCTGCAGACGAAACAGACATTGCTTTGTTGTTATTTATTATCATAAATGTATGAACAGCACTTTATTCGTTACATATTGTGATTATTATTTGAACAGTTGGCAACAAAATCCTCATTGTCTCACTTCTTGGTATATTTTATTGTAATAGACATAAATAACTAATGCAATCAAAAATTAATCTATACTATAAATATATAAATAAATATATCGTCACAAATCACGACACATTATACTGCAGGATAAAAAAAACTTTTTTTTTATTAATTTTTGTTTTATACAAATGAACCTAGATAACGTATTCCATGCTTTCACTTGGGTGTTACAACTTTAACATCATAACTCGAAACCCAACAGTGATAGTACCTACTGATAGATAAAGTTAAGTATAGTCATTTAACAGAAAATGAAATATTGCCAAAATGCAATATTATTTCGCTACTACCAAAGTATAAAAATAAAATTATAATCACGGCATATTACTCATTGCTGGGTGAATCTGCTTTGAACGCATATATCGACAATGATGACATATTTGTAGCATACAAGCGTTTACCAGGCGACACCTCACGGGCATTCATTGCGGGTGTGGAGAGTGAACCACTGGGGTTACTTTTATACCATTTAAAATTCAAACACTCAGGCCGCCGATGGCAGCGTAATCTACTCCATTCTTAAGGTGACAACATAAGTTATTTTTATATTTTATATTTTGACCCTATCTTGATGTTTCCATGTGTACTATACAGGGATGGAAAACGTAACGTAACGATACCCGATAACGTTATAATAACGTATTATTTATTAATTTTTTTAATAACGTTATAATTATAAGATAACGTTGTGTAACTGTAACATAACAAATAACGTTTCACTATAACATTATCCAAGTTTACAAATTTTACAAGATTTTACCTTTTGACAGTATAACTTCCTGATAATTTATTTCATGTTTTATAAGAAATAGATGTCACTAGCGATCAAGTACAAATATTGAACACTTTATTTCATTGCTAGAATAATAATAATATTTATTGATCAAAAAGTAGAACAAAACCAAGAGTTCAGCAATGCTGTTCTTCCCCTTTGCTAATACATAACTGTCCAAAATATAATAATAAATTTTAATACAGTGACAGAAAATAATCTACAAAATCTATGGAAAAAAGTAATTAAACAAATGTTACATAAATGAACATACATAATGTAATATGTTGCCAGAATAATTAATATCCCAATTAGAATTACTAGAAGAAAATTTCAAAAATCAAATTTACATAGATAAATAATCATCAAAAACTCCTGTACTGAATAGTATTCTTTATCAATTAAAAGGTTCTTGATGGTAGAAAGCGCTCGCTTTTTCGGTAGAACCTTTATGCTCTGTGGCAAGCAATTATATATTTTAACTCCCATGTAGTATGCACTGAGCTCATAAGAAGTAGTTTTATGCCGTGATATTTGTAACATAATATTTGTTTGCCTAGTATCATAAGTAGAGCAAACAAAACTGAACTTATTTACGTTATTGAAAAAATACTTTTATAATTCCTATATATACAATGCCGGGAAAGTTAACAAATTTAACTCTTTGAATTTACCACGACATGACTCTCTAGAGATCCAATTTTGCATATAATTTTCATAGCACGTTTTTGTGCTACAAAAATTTCGTTACTTCTTAGTGACGCACCCCAAACAATAATGCCATAGTTCATTAAATAATAGAAATAACTAAAATATACCATTAATAAGGCTAAGCAATTTAACTTTTGACACAACATTTTTAAACAGTAACAAGCTTTGTTTAATTTAGGTAACAAACTTGCAACTTAAACAATGCTCTTTAAATTGTGATCAAGATGTATTCCAAGGCATTTAATTGACTTGCAACTGTTAACTTCTGTGTTGTTAATATTAATGTTAATTTGACTCACCGTATTGAAGAAAAGTTGAATAATGTTAGTTTTATTTTGGTTCAGTGATAAATTATTGCAACCACACCACAGATCAATATTCACTGGAGCACTGTCAATTGAGTTGGATAAACTAGGAGATTCTGTTTTAGGACAACTAATTAGGAAATATGCATCATCAGCATACATTATAGTGTCTGTACAATCAATATGTTCAGGAAAGTCGTTAATGTATATTAAAAACAATAGAGGGCCTAAAACAGAACCTTGTGGAACTCCAGAGGTTATGTTACCCCAACCGGAATAAATATTTATATTGTCATTATTCGATAGTAATGATATTTTAACTGTTTGTGTTCTTCCGCTGAGATATGATTGAAGCAACCGCAAAGGGATACCAGGAATTCCGTAATGTTCAACCTTTTGTAATAACACGTTGTGGTTCACATTATCGAAAGCTTTGGATAGATCGGTTGATATAGCATAAACACAATTGTTGACATCCAGTTCTCTACGAATTTGATCAACGAGAGTAGGTACTAACCG
Organism: Harpalus rufipes; assembly: GCA_951394225.1. Classification (NCBI taxonomy): domain Eukaryota; kingdom Metazoa; phylum Arthropoda; class Insecta; order Coleoptera; family Carabidae; genus Harpalus; species Harpalus rufipes. The sequence continues at coordinate 67,099,934 of OX596274.1, forward strand.
TATACTGACCGTAGATTTGTTCTTTAAAAAACCATGTTGGCTCTTGCAAATTATGCCATTTCGATTAAACTGATTAAGTCTTGTATAAATTTTTAAACACGGGCGTCACAATTGATTTTTTAAATTCGAAGGGAAATAATCCAGTCACAAAAGAATTATTGAAGATTAGGGGTCATGGTTCCGATATGTTATATGCACATTTTTTGATTAGTGATGCGGGCACATTGTCAGATCCAACAAAATAACTATTTTTTAAATTGTTTATAACATCATCAACCTCATATTTTGATGTGGGAAACAAATATATGGAATTGGAACATGGAGAATTAATAAAGTTGTATTGATGATTTGGACTATCATTACCCATGGATAGGAAATATTTGTTAAATTCATTAGTTCGATTTTGAACAACACCTCCAACGGATATAGATTTCTCAAGTGTATTTCTTTCCTTTTTTATAATATTCCATATTGTTTTTATTTTATTATCCAAATTTGATATTAAATCAGCAATATTTAATTTGTTTGCTTCGCGAATAACATTGGATAAAATATTGCAATATCTTTTGTATTGGGAAAGTAGTTCTGAGAAATTCTTTTTTAAGCGTAGAAAAAAATTATTTTTACAAGATTTAAGTATTCCTTTAGTGATCCATTTTTTTTTCTTTTATTTTAGATTTTATTAAGGGAAAAACATTAACAAAATGTTTATTAAAAATTTTGTAGAATTCATTTACAAGTTCATCCACTTTCATATTTTCCTTAATTGTACACCATGACTCATTATCTAAAAAGTCGTTTAATTTTTGAATATTTATATCCGTAAAATGTCGCTTATATTGATATGTACAGTTCTTTTTCTTAATATGCAGATTTGAGTAGTAAGAGACTATTGCAGGATTTACTACTTTGTGCAGGCTGTCTATATCATAAGATGTAATTATATTATCTATTCTAGTAGCTGATAATTCTAGTTGGTTCATAGATGTTGAATGATAGATTGAAAGAATTAAGTAAAGCTGCAAGCTGAATTTTTTTACTACTATATGTGAGGATATTAATGTTTAAGTCAGCAGAAATAATAATTTTGTATCCTATGCGGCAGATTTTTTGTAGGAGTGATTCAAGATTTTGTAAGAAAATTGCAAAATCAGAGTCAGAAGTTCTATAAAGGGTAAGAATGTATATATTATTTTTTCCACATTTAACATGATTCAAAGAAAATTCAAAATGTTTTTCTAAAATTAAGTTATTATAATCAGAAATATTTATTGCCATCATACAATTTTTTATAAATATTGTAACGTTTTATTTATTTGGGTGAAGTGTAAACATAAGAGAAATAATATTAGTTAAAAGAATACGTTTATTAAACGATAAATAATTAAGGTTAAATATTAGAAAGATGATAAAAACAACTAACACTATGATTAAATAATGATAAACACTAATTTAAGACTATTATTAAATGCTTAAACACTAAGATTATTTATTTAACAATATTTATTTCACTATACTTATTTATATAACTACATTTATTTATGTTAATAACTTGTAGAATGTTTATTTATATCACCCCGTGTCCATTGCTCGTTGCTTCTATACATCAGACTATCCGCTGCCTTTCTCGACGTTATTTATATACCCCGGCGACTTTTGTTCCAGTAACGACTAGAACATTCGCGAGATAAAAACATCGTGCACAATAGATCACGTCACCGCAATAATTAAACAAGTCCGCACATGTCTGTTACGAGCGGAGATCGGCGGCGCCGGCTATGGCGCGGCGGTGGCGGCGACGTTACAATATACATGTGCCACCACGGTCATTATTCGTTCTGCAAAATGAAAAAGCGAGTTTATAATTATATAAGTTTATAATTATATAAGATGTGTGTAAGTTTTTTTTTTAATACAATGTTTCTAATTTTAATTTTTAATGAATTTTTATTACAAACTTTGTATTGTTATTGTAACGTTATAATTACGAAACAAAAATAACGTTATTATATAACGTTATTTTATTTTTTATTAAGTTATTTATAATGTAATGTAACGGATTAATTTGAGTTATGAAATAACGTAACAATTCGTTAACGTAATCCCAACCCTGGTACGTCTTGTACTTCGAGTTGACAAAATGTTCCATCTACATGTTGTGTAAGCCGAGTATAAGATGGTTTACTATACGCGTACCAGTTGTCCTATTTAATCGAAGTCATAGCTCTTTAGTTATGGAGGTCCGTATGATAAGTTTTAAGTAGGAATCTATTTATGCAACGCAGAGTTCTAAGACAGTTGAAAATCTGACTCATGTTTATTATGACTTCGCTTTTTTACATTTAATTAGCTATTGTCTATGGTTAAAAAAATATAGTATAGACATCATAAATTAAATTCAACAGTGCAAGATTGAGCATCGTCATTTAAAATAACGTAAAAAAATCCAAATTAAAATCTAGTGTTATATACCTGCAAGTTATTTGTAAAAATAACTTAAAATATTTTTCCAAGGAAGACCCTTTTAGTAAGTAGAAACTGTGGATTTGTGAAAGTTCACCTTATTCTTCGTTAAGGCAAGCAAAAATGTTACAATTTTAAATCGTTTAAAAGATATGCCATGGATTTTGATCCAGACATGGAAATAATTTTAACATCTAAACGCATGATTGAAGAACCAACAGTTTCATGTAAAATTTTGCAGGAAGAAATAAAAAAAGGCAACACAAACAAAAATTACAAGCTTTTTTTAAACCAAAAATTTGATTTAATTTTTTTTATATTTAAACAATGAATATTTAAATTTCAATGTTATATTAAGGAATTTAAGGAATATTGTTTTGTTCATGAACCTGTCAACATTGGATAATAAACTTAACATTCGCGGATAAAATTTGGAATGTATCCCCGGGAAATGTTACTGATTTACTGTATCTTGCTGAACTTAATGAATTGTTAACATTTTTTTTGTGACAGAAAGCATTTAGTTAGTATTTAAACTTAACAAATCTGACAGGACAGGTCCAGATGCGCTTGCAGCTCCGCCAATGGATTTTGCGGGTCCAAAGTTCGCATATTACATTTCATTACTTATTCTATTATTAGGTGTATATATATATATATATATATATATATATATATATATATATATATATATATATATATATATATATATATATATATTAGTGATAGCACAAGAACATTTTGATAAATACTGAGGTAAACCTCATTTATTAAAATTTGTTACTACTTTAAAGCTTTCTGTTAAAATGATTACGGCGTAACGGATAACAACTAAGATTTCTAAAACTACATGTAGCTTTCAATTTTAATTGTCATAAAAAAACTAGAAGATCCCACTGCAAATCTGTTTAATCCATGAATAATCTTATCTTAATATCTGAATCAAATATTACACAGTTGAATAAAGTCTCGAATTACATTTGTTTTAAAAAAATGTCTTCAAATACTCCACTAGATTAGTACTAAAATTTTGTCTGTATTCAAGAGCAGTAATACAATAACCAAAAATTAACTTTATAAAAAGTTATTATTCTATGTTTAATAAAATATTGTTAATTATAATGGGTAAGTAGAATTTTTAAATTAGGGTTCATGTTGTGTTTATGTATTTACAAAATATATTTCATCAGTTAGTTAAGGGTTAAGTAACTGGCAACATGGACATATTCGGGTCTATTCTGTAACTCAGTGGATAATTTTTAACAATCAAGTATGTTGATATAGAACAAAAAATTAGATTTTTACTTGTTAAATCAATATCTATTGGATAAAATGTTTAACCAATTGTTGAAAATTAACCACTGAGCTACAGAATAGGGACGATTGCTTCTAAAAAGTACCTTTTACTGAAATGTATATAATGTACTTTAAACAAATGTCAACTGAAAAGTTAGTGGACCTTCTTTTGTTTATATTGCGACTATAGTCTTGTAAAGTAACAATCAGTAATTCACTATGGGTTAATCAATGACAAAGACTAATTTAGCTTGCGATTTAGCCAGTTACCTATCCGGCCGTAATCCAATAGATCAGGAATTGCATTAGTTACGTTAATTTGCACTAAAGTGCACCGGCCTCCTTAGATAATAATCCATAAAGCGCGCTAGCCATGTGTCGAAGGCGGTAGGCGCAATATGTCATGTTCGCTACAGTCGGCTAAAACAATTTATTCCCGTCTAAATTTTATCGTTTGTTCCCAATTAGAGAATCAAGAGAAACTAAAACAAACTACCTCCGCCACTCGTTAACTTCGCGTAGGATTTTTACAACTAAATTTTAGTATTTTAACTTGAAATCATTGATTCCTAGAAATGTAATTTCCTAATTATCCTTTTAGTGGCCGCGCCACAGTCTGGCAGACCGTATCGTCACAAATTTTATGATATTTTTCAATTTTGCTCGTGTGTATTTATTACTCTTTCGGTGATTATTATTTAACTCATAACATTGAGAACATCGTTTTTAAAACTCGTATTTGAATTATAGAGGTGTTCCAAACAGAGCTGGACAAATTACTTAAAAAAATTAATTGAATACAATTACAATTACTTTAACCAAAATATACTCAAATTACATTTAAAAATAATTACTGTTAGAGAAATGTAATTAAATTACCCATTACTTTTGCATTGTAATTGACATTTTAATTATTTTTTCAATTACTTTACTAAAAAAAATCTTTCACCTTACATTAATAAAAAAAAACAAAAGATAATACTACACTGTTTAATATGAAATACAACATAAATAAAAATAGTAAGAGTAATAAAACAAATTTATAAAGAATTGCTGACTGTAAAATTTTGACGTAGTCGTAGCTACCTTTTTGGATTGAAATTATATGCAACTCGAAGGTTGAACAATTCTTCCTTTTTAAAAGGCCGATGCACCAATATATGTTCAGGGTAGGAAAACCTGCCTCACTCCCAGGTAGACACGAAAGTGATCCTTCATATAGTGGGATGCAAATGTTTCCAAGTGATTTGGAATTTCCGTACCACAAGTTACCTATATACAGGCTGATTCTGGGAAGATGCCCAGACCCCCCCCCCTCTCCCCGCAATTTAACTTCTGAATTATAAGTAATAGATAAAAATTCTCATATAAAAGTTTTATTTTTTATTTAAATATACTATTTGATGGCAGATGTAGATATTTTTTATAAAGTCACCTTTACAAGATACGACTATCAACTTTTATTTTTAAATAGCAACCTATAATTATTTTACTAAAATATAAACCGCCGTTGCTGGGTGTGCCAATCTGCTTTGTACAGATATCGGTAATGATGGAATATTTGTACCGTGCGGGCGCTTACCAGGCGTACCTCACGGGCACCCATAGCTGGCGTGGAGAGTGCGCCACAGGGGTCAATTTTGTGCCATTAAAATTCGATGTAATTTTTGGCGTCGGTCGGGATCGAACCCGGGTCCCCAGATTATAATAATAATAGATTTTGGTTTGTACTTTTTGGATTTCTTTATCCTCTTCAAATAACGATGTTCATTTTTATCACGATCAGACTTTGAGTTAAGAGATTAAAGTTATAAATTTCATGTAGACGCTATAATAGACAGTTAGATCATTAAAAAGAGATTTTTTTTTGTTTCCTCGAGATTTCCATGCTTACACCTTAATTGGTGGAAAATGGAATATCACCTCAAACGAAACCAGTCACATAATTGAATTGTCAATAATTTATTAGATACTGGACCTAAAAATAAGTAAATAAAAAATAATCATAAACATAAAGTATATTAGAACGAATAGTTTACGGACAAAAACAAAAAAACGAATGCATCAAGATTTTGCTTACCAAATGGACTACTCTGTTGTATGTATATCTACATTTAATATTTACACGTCGAAGGTAAAATTATACTTATTTGATTAATATTAACAGTTAAATTTGTTCGATTTATCCTGTTCTTGATAATAGAAAATTATAAAGTAGGATATCACTGAATGCAGATTTTTTGCTGAAAAATAATTAGGAGATATAGTATTTGAACAGTTTTGAGAATTAAAAGCAGTACGTTATTACAGAATGTGCATTTTTTTTGCTTAATTCCTGCTGATTCCACGTTCACATTAGTGATTTGACTATGGGAATGTTGCCGAATTTGGAGCACGTAAACATTTTTATTATATACTGATACGGAGATGTTTTTTTTTTTAAAAAAAAACAGGAAGTGGAGAGAAAAAAACGTTATTATCCGTATATCTACAAAATTACAAAAAAAGGTGACCTATCTAATTGTGAAAATTGAAGCTAGCAAAATCCTTACCAAGATCATACTACAAAGACTTAAAACAGAAGTTGATAAAACTCTGAGAGAAAACCAAGCTGGATTCAGAAGCCAAAGGTCATGCGTAGACCAGATTTTTACCTTAAAAACAATTTTAGAGCAGACCAACGAAATGAATAGAAACGCTTTTGTATTATTTATTGATTTCGCTAAAGCGTTCGATTCAGTAAATAGAGAAATATATGGAAAATCCTATACCTATGGAATACTTGACAAATACATAAAACTAATCAAAGATATCTACGAAAAATGTAGTGCAAAATTCGAACATAAAGGAAAATTAACAGAGAAAATCGAAATTAATAGTGGAGTACGACAAGGCTGCCTGTTATCCCCAATGTTATTTATCATTGTTGTAGACTGGATTATGAAACAAGCAGTAGACAATATGACCGGTATAAATTGGAACGTCTTCAACATACTTGAAGACTTATGCCTGGTTGCAGAACCGTTCATCAATGTTTTATTTGAAACAGATCATTAAAACGAACAAATGCAATGCGATTTTTTGACAGCAATGATTTAAAGTCATAACAACAAGGAAACTATGTATTTCGAATTTGTTCATTTTGATGGTCCGTTAATTAAACAAAGCGTTGATGAACGTTTCTGCAACCGGGCATTAGAATTTGCTGATGAGATTTGTCTTATAACACATACCAAACAATATATATGCAATTAAATGCAGACTGACTAAGAAAAGCAGCGAGTCAATACAATATCAATTGCAGACAAGAAATCAAAATTCAAAATATACGAATAGAAAAAATAACAAACTTTCGCTATCTAGGAAGCACAATAAATGCCGAAGCTGACATGCAGCAAAGCCGATATAGAAAATGGGATAAAACAAGCAAGAATTGCATTTAATTCTTTGAGGAAAATATGGTCTTCATCACAATTCATCCACAATTCAAAGATAAGATTTTTTTAAACCAACGTTATAAGTGTATTGTTATATGGAGCCGAAACGTGACCGGAAAACAAGCAAAACATAAAGAATCTACAGATATTTATAAATAAATGTCTCAGATATATTATAGGTATATTCTGGCCAGAAAGAATAATCAACGAGGAACTATGGCAAAGAGCTGAGCTAACCAAAATAGAAACCATAATAATGAAACAGAAATGGTAATGGATCGAATATAATGAAATTTTATGCTACTTACTGTAGGACTGCTTAAGGACTAACAGTATTACGTGAAAACATTTAATTTCTGACAGACACCAATAACTACACACTAACTTCGTCCACGATCCACGAGGTATTCCCTCATGGAAGTGATTGCATCAGATAACTTTATGTCTAGCAAACTAAACTGCCGATCAAATGACCCAAAATCATTATATAAGTACAGTTATAACTAAAATATTTTCTAATTTTGTGTGCTTTTGTTGAATATTAAATCGTAGAAAAATATTGAAGGCAACGCTTGCAAGTCACTTATTGTACTTCTCTACCGAATACCGAACATGCACCACTTGATGAAATTTTTTGCTAATACTCATTCAAATACTGTACTAAGATATCTTAGAAATATATTTGTATGTCTTGTTTAAAATAGATGGATGACTACGGTATACCTGCACCATAGCACATAGCAGAATATCAAGGGTGCATTTAAAATATTTCATAATTTAGTAGTCATTCATCTGTTTTGAGCAAGACATGCTAATGTATTTCTGGGATAACCCTAAGTCCAGTATTTGAATTCATACATAAATGTTTCGTACAATTCTAATATTCTCTAACAGAACACATAAAGGTCATTTTCCTTTCAAATTCAAATGATAGGGAAAAGTTTTGAGAACAAACTGCATCTATAAAATAATATAAACGTCAAGTTTCATTCTCTAGTCATACCATATATATACTGTATTCTTAGTACAATAAATACAGGTTGTTAAAAATAGGGTAAAATAATTTGAGGGTATATACATTTCGATGTGTTGATTCCCAATCAAGAAGAATTTTTTCAAAATTCGGAAAATTATTTCTTATTTTTCACTTAATTATTTTTTACTGCGCTACTGCCAACATGAAATTTTTATTTAAAAAAATGAATTATCTAATCACGTTACAGACGTTGAATAGGAAATAGTTACGAATTAATTTATGTCCTATTCAAAGTCTGTTACATGATTAGATAATTAATTATTTTTAATAAAAATTTCAAGTCGGCAGTGGCACACACAATTAAATGAAAAATAAGAAATAATTTTCCATATTTTGAAAAAAATATTTTTGATTGATAATCAGCACATCGAAATGTACGTATATACTCTCATTTTTTACCCTTTTTTAATACCCTGTATAAAATTTTTGCACTATTAGATTAATAACTATTTTACTACAATTAAATTAAAAATGTAAGTGTATGTTTATCTTCCAGTAATTTGTAGTATAGATACCCCCCTCCCCTAAGTAGATTTATGCAGTCACTCTTTTTCAAAAAATGTCTCGACTTAACTCGAAATAATCATATGTAAATCTTTATCTCGTCAACGAGAGAACGTAGGTACCCGATCACGAACCAAATTTGTATTATTAATATTATTTCATTCTTACTATTATTATATTCCTTATTTCTATTATATTTACTGTAATTTAATTATATAAATCTAAAAATAATAACAATACAGCTCTGGTATAACTTCCCCGCCCAAATTTTATAGGTGTCTTTGCGAAACTAATACGTTCTCTCGTTGAACGAAGTATAGTTAATTAATTATTTACATGTACCATTTAAAATATTATAATAAAGTAAGAAAATATTGTAGGTGTATGTATGTTATAAATATTTAGCCAAATAGAGTAACATTGAAATAAGCAATGTGCGTTAGTGCTCCCTTGCGACATTCCATTTAGCCGTCACTGGTTGTCCCAATTTCCTGTAATGACCTTGAAGTTGAGCGATTTTTGCCCTCGCGAGCGCGAATCTGCGAAACGATGTGAGCCAGACGTTGTTAGCTGGAATGGAACAAAGAGCCAGTGTCGGCAGTGTCCCAAGCCTCAGCAGCATATTAAGTTACAAGGCCAGCGGCGTGCTAGCAGGCCGGGTGGCCGGGGGCAGGGGTGCGTGGCAGGTAGAGCTGCGGTGCGGTGCTGTGCTGCCCTCACGAAGATGCTATCGCTCAATTGTGATCCCTCTTCATTATGCTGGGAGTGGACGTGGACGAGAACTTGTGCCTTATATTATTCGCACGAGGCGTTATACCGATACCTGTTAGTCTTCTATCGGATCAAGACAGAAGGCTGCTCACATCACTAGAAATGTGGTGTGGCCAACACTTTACCTCTCGATATTATAATTTAAAAATAATTTTCAATATTTTTTCTGTAACGGCATACTACAGTTTGAAATTGAGATTTGTTTGAAAAATTTAATCTGTAATGCATTTCATAAAAATTCATACACTCTACACCATTCGTCAAATGTCAAAGTTAACCTCTAAAATCAAAACAAAAAAAATAAGTTATATTACTTATGTATAATATTATACGTTTAGCTTGTCGTTTACTTAGGAAATAAAAAATCTATACATAAAACACAATAATATTTAAAAATGACCTTCCGTTATTTCAATGTATTTTGTACGAGTATATACATATGTAAATTCCATACAGGAACTTTCTTGCAAAAGATTAAATATTTCCAGTAAAATTATTTCACAAACGTTATAAATTATACTTATAATTTCTCCATCATTCTTTTACCTCTAAAAATATTCAATGTTCTTTAATATTTATAATAACATCAAATGCTAAAAAATATATTTAATTGTTTTTTCAATATATACTATTAAAGCTTCAAATGAAGAGGTAGTACGTCTGGTTGATCAATAATTATAATCAAATTCTAGCCAGCTCTTCATACGAATGTAAAAACGAAAAATGTATTTTTTTAATTGTATTAGAGATATGCGTCACACGCATATCGTAGAAATAGTAAAATCGAATTCTAGGGGCCCTAAAATTTATTATTCATTTAAAACTCATCGAATTTTTTAAACAAACACAATACAAAATAAGTTGAAAATTTTAATACAATATGTGTCCAAAAATGAACTGTTTCGGAGATCTCGTAACAGGTATCTCCGAAACAGTTCATTGTTGAACGAACACATTGTATACAATTTTTCGACTTATTTTGATTTCTTCTCCATTCCCTACAAATGTGTTACACTTATTTTTTAACAACCTGGATAAATACTCAATTAAAATATTTCTTCTAACTTAGTTAATAAAATCTAATAATATTTCTCCAATTTAAAAAAATGTAAATATAAAATTTTATAAACTATGATAAGTAGTATCAAAAAGTGTTACAAAACATACTCATCCGCAATCACATACCACACTCAACGGCATCATCGGGAAAATGATCTGATTCTTGATTCTGGATACTACTTATTGACAAAATCTCGCTACCCAATTTTTAACGTGATCCTTAACCTTTTTACCTCGTGCGCGGTAAGTAGAAAATAAGAGTATAAACTAAGTAATTAAACGAATAAATGAATATTGAGATATTTCACTACGTAGAGATGGCGTTGTATATCAACGTCAAACCTTGGACAAGGGAGCACATTTGTTTACCTTCCATAAGCGTTTCATTGTTATCAGTAGTTTTTCTTTGATTCTTCTTGTATTTCGAATTTTCTTTAAGTGTTTATTATTATTTTAGGTAGAGTATATTCCCTTATTTCCTGTTTTATTAATTGTAGCAGTAGATTAATTATTATTTTTCATTTTAAATACTTTAGTTAGTAGTTTTTAGGTTATGTATATAATTTAGTTTTTCTCGTAGGGGCCAGCTTTACAATAAATATTCAATAGTAGTAGTTTAATTAATTGTAACAATTAGTTCTATTACCTATTTTGTATTAACTGTACGCGCGTATGTAAAAGTATGCGAATAAAATAAAATTGCTCCTTTGTTTTAGTTCCAAATTTCGCCACCAGGTTCGCATTCTTATTGAAATATTCCAAATTCCAATACACGTAATATCACGACTTTACTATCCGTAACTGGCTGAGCCATCCTGCCTATGTTCACAAATGTCTGTATGATGACGATGTACATATATTGACCGTATAAACATTTGCTAAATCATGTCACGGGCAATCATATCTTTTGTGGAGAGTATACCACATGCGTCTCTTGTCTATTTCGAAACAGGGTCAGCTGAACTACAATCGTCTCACGGACACGCTACTATAAACTCCATTAAATATGTAGAAAAATTATAGTACTTGCCTTTTTCCTTTTTAACATAATGAGCTCATTTACCTCTATTAGTATTTTATTAGGCGTGTAGATGTATCCTAATTAATTATTGAGCAGGAATTGATTTGAATTCAATTCGGCTTACAAGTTCATTAATGAAATAGAAAATAAGTGAACAGTTTTAACATAAATTATAGAAAGCAAAATCAACATCGCTATTTTAATTATTGGGACCATGAGAATCTGTTGGCGTGCCAGAAAGCGTACCTGTCAAATTAATTGGTTTACATTTTGACTGTGAGATTTTTGGCACAAAAAAAAATTATAACAATTCAACTGAAGTTTTTAACATATCTTTCAGCCACACTGTTAGATTTCCATCCAATCGAACAACTTCAGGGGGCGTACGTTATAATCTTTCAAATTCCGACATAGTTGCACACAGAGGATATAAAATTGTACAGATTTTATTTAAACGTCAAAACGTGAAAATTTTCATTTCAATGTTTATAACAAAAAGTGAACAAATAAGTATCCATAGCTACAGGGCAATTGAAATCGCAAACGTAATTTACGTAAAATATAACGTCAGTAGTAGATAATTTTCTTTAAATATCTACGTTTGAAGAAAAAATATGTGTCATTCGGAGTAAAAGTGTCTTTGTGTGCCTCGCGTGCATTTATCCGACTCGCTTCGCTCGTCGTTTAAACTTCCACGCTCGACACACAAAGTCTCACTTTTACTCCTAATAACACAATATACTATTATAAAAAGCTTTCCGATGATCGATTTCGGCTATGGTTGGCCATCTTCGGATCGAGAGCTAAAATGATACATAGCATTTAAGAAAACAAGAAAATTAACTTCATAATTTACATGAAATTTTGGAAACCTGTGATTTAAAAAAAATTGAGATTATTAATTAGTGTGTAAATGCAACAATATTTTTTACATCAATAATTCTTGATTGTTGCATTTACACAGATCTATATAATTTACTAATGAAATTCATGTATCTTCTTTATTTCTTTTTGAAAAAAAAAAACATATAAAGCTAATGTCACAAGGAAAATATTTCAGCACAACACAATTTGTTTTCTTTTTCTGGCATCCTACAAAGCTTTATGCAGTAGGTGTTTGTTTACGAATACTGAATCTAAAAATAGTTGGGCGTTCTTTTGCCGGTTTAAAAGAAAATGCGTTCTGACGGAAATTTAAATGTAGAAAAATATGTCAAAAATGTGGAGAATGCAATCACTCATTATATGAAATGAAAAGTTATCTTACTATACAAAGTTCGTTTAAAAATAGATATGAATTCTTTTGACGGATATCAAGGTCGAACTATTTATAATCTCACGAAAACAAATACTTGTATGTTTCATTCTGTTTTCCTCTGTTTACAATTCTAAGAAAATCACCTTTATTTTTATGTTTCGTTAACCTATTTTATACAGAAAAGTTTCGTTAGTAATTTATTTATATTTTCAAACAAATGTTTGTTTTCTTCTCACTCAAAGTTTATAATGTAATAATAATAATGATAAGTGTATTACTGTATCATTATTTTATAAATAATTATTTCAAGAAATCATCCTCTTATTTTATTTTTATATAGTAAAAACAAAATCCTATTTTGTTTTACCAAGATGTTTTTCTAATTAATTATTTTTATTTTTTGATGTCTCCGGACATAATGTACAGCGTAAAGGAGCTGTCAGAAATGTTGTTCTGTGTTGCCGCATTATGCCGTACGTAAGTGGAAACCCCAATGTGCTTGCATGCTGCAATGCGGTACACGGAAAATTCACTAAATTCATCTGTAAGGTGCGGTTACTGAAATATTTTGCTTCGAAGAAATTTTAAGACTCATCTTTATTTTAAGAAATATACAAAATTCATAACATTCCACACCTGTTTAGTTTGGATACTTGAACTACCAAAATAAACGACCAGTAATGAATTAATCTAATAAAAAGTTCTGTTTTTATTTATTTACCGCCTCCGGTGGTGTGAATCTGTACGATAGATATCGGTGTATGCTATCATCGCCAAGTGATAAAACTGTCAAAAATAGTTCTCTCTAAAACCGCTAATCATCGCCAAAATAAACTAAGATAGCAACAAAACACGAGATGTTGCTATTCTGACTATAAGGTATAATAGTAATGTATTCCTACTGTATCTTTAATATTTGTATTTACTTGTGTAATAATAGCGACAATTAGCGATAGTTATAACATTAACATAATGTTGTATTATAGAAGTAATGAAAAAACTTGCTATAACTAGGCCTAAACATCATAGAGTTAGCTATGTTGCAGTTTATGGAACAGTAGCCTGAAATGTTAACAAATTCATTTACTTTCCGAAGCTCGGAAAAATTACAACATATATTGGAAACTTTTAACAGAATCATTCAATTCAGCATAATATGTCAGAAAAACACTGACCAATAACAACATGTCTTAGTAAATTACGAATTACAGACTTGGAACTGGAGTAAGTTTGATGGCAATCAAATATTTTAGTTGTGTTGATAGTGATAGCAAAGCTAATGAGTTTGGTCTACATGCTAAATTATGGAAAAATATTTTACGGTTTGTTATTATTGCTTTAATTTATATAGATTTTTTTACTAATAATGAAAATACAATTGTAATATATTATTATTGTGCAAATGATGAAATTTAAGTTAGAATAACATACATCGAAAACCAATTTTGACAGATATAAATAAATTTCCCCATAATATATATATACAGGGTGTTTCAGGACTAGTGTAAACAAACTTTAACAGCTTATTCCTGAGGTCATTTTGAGCCAAAAATGTCATATGAACATAGGTCCTATTCCTTCTAGTTACCAAAATACAAGAGGTTGGAGTTCTATAAATAACACGAAATTTTCTAATTTTTGTAATCAAGATACTTTCGGAAACAAGAGATATTATTGAAAAGTCATACCTTATTTGTGTTAATTAATTAATTGCCTTAATTAAAAATTGTTGTACTTTTGATTGTATTTTTGTTTCATAATGGATGGTTATAGTACTGCTAAATATGCAGATATGATTTTTATTTATGGATTATGTAATGGTAATGCCCGTTATGAGTCCAGAGAATACCAAGACAGATATCCAAATAGACGCCAACCTTCCCATCGCCTATTTGCGCGCATTTTTCTACGTGAAACTGGATCAACAACTGTACGGGGAGGTGTTCAAAATGATGGCATTGGTGTTAATAATAACGTTGAAGATGAAGAGAATGTAATTGATGCTGTTCTCGATAATCCTGAAATCAGCACAAGACGCATCGCTGCTCAATTACACATGTCTCACAACACTGTTTGGCGGATATTAAACCGTGAGGAATTACATCCCTATCAGTTTCAGCGAGTTCAAGCACTGCAATTCGGAGACTGTGGTCTTCGTTTAGAATTTTGTCGCTGGTTTCTCCGTCAAAATTTAAATGACCCTGACTTTATTTCCAGTGTGTTATGGTCTGATGAAGCCCAATTCACGAGAGATGGAGTAAACAATTTCCATAATTACCATTTATGGAAATAATAATTAATAATTAATTAATACAAATAAGGTATGACTTTCCAATAATAACACTTGTTTTCCGAAAGTACCTTGATTACAAAAATTAGAAAATTTCGTGTTATTTATAGAACTTCATCCTCTTGTATATTGGTAACTAGAAGGAATAGGACCTATGTTCATATGACATTTTTGGCTCAAAATGACCTCAGGAATAAGCTGTTAAAGTTTGTTACACTAGTCCTGAAACACCCTGTATATGAAAGTTACGGAAACAGCATAACTATTTAGCAAATAAGTTACAAGAGTACAACTGTTGATACATCTATTTGCTATCATTAGCTAGCTAAATATTTAAAAAAAAATACAGAGTCCCACCACTGATCGGTAAGTGATGTGAATCACTTACCAATCAGTAATTTGTAAATAAAGCTTACTTGCCTTGGAAACCCTACCGGTATTTTTTTTTTAATCCTATTGTGCAAAAAAAAATATATTTCAATGGTATTACTTTCTGTGTTTTCTGGTATGGCGTTCACATAAAAATGAACTGGAAATGCAACAGTAATAAAAAAAAATGTTAGCATCGTCATTCGAAAGTACATAGAATAGTACCTTAAAGTCTGCTCCGGTGGTTCAATGGTTAGAGCAATGGCTCTTAGTCATGAGCACGCTAGGAGTTCTAGGTTCGAATCCTACTAAAAGGCATGGATGTTTATATACGTGAACCCACTCTGTAATTTGAATATAATAGGTACTGTTGAGGATTTAAAAAAATACAAACCATTATCCAGTTATTCCACACTAGAAAGTTACTTTTTCAAATCTTTATTATTTTGTTCTATCATTTAATCATTTACCAAGTTGTAGAGATAAATGATAACTTTATTATTTTCTTTATATATTACCTACAGACATTGGCGCTGACTATGGGGGAGCAAAGGGGGCGTTGCCCCCCCTGACAAAACATAGAAGGGGCGAAACTATATTTTGGCCCCCCCCTTCCACTCTACAATTTTTTTAGCGCTTTTGCTTCGATCTCATTAAATTGAAAATATTTCAATCATGGTATTTGCATCACTAATCAAGTTTCATTTGGAACTTATTCGATAGATGGTCACTAAATCGACAATTTTCATTTTTGTTTCACATTCTATAATGACACAAGATAGGTAATTGTCAAGCAAAATTAAAAATGAGCTCGATTTAAATTTAATTTCAAATAGCCTTTTTCTAAAAAAAATAGGCCAAACAAGTAATATAAAAAACATAAGATTCGTAGGTACTTAAACTACACTGTATTTTATTTAATTTGTATGTAATTATTATTAATAAGATACAAATTTTATGAAATAAAAAAAATACATGAAAACAATAATAAATTTTATTTTTATTAAAAAAAATCCCCCTCCCCCGCTTGGTAATAGAAAAGTCGGTGCCTATGCCTACAGAAAAGGGTTATTTTAAGCCCGTAGTACTCAACAATTAAAATAAAATTAAATCGTTTTCAAACTCACTTAATATATTGGATGAAAAATGTATAGTAGACGATACAAAATTTTCATATTGAAATTAAGATGATAATTCAAATGATATATTATGTATACATATTAACTCGTGTTCTAGAAGTTTAATATTAGGCAAATGTGTGTTCCTCTTCATATATTTAAGACCTACCTACATAGTCCATTGATCTCCATCAGCTCTCTGAGAAGTTATTATTTGTAACTACTGCCACTGTTTTTAATTTTTATGACTTATTTTCGACATAGCCAACCCATACCAGTAAGGCTAATAATAATCCCAAGGCAAGAGTTTTCTCATTACCAGCAAAACTTTCCAACTACAAACTGTTTTATAGCCACTCATGCAACAAGGAGTCATTTGTTTATTAACCTCAGTGGATTGGCTCGCTCAAGTGTTCTGAGTCTTTATAGACAGTTGACGAAAGATGGCTGCATGAGAAAAAAATCCTTCCAATTCATTCAACGATATGGTGACACGTTTTATGTTTGAGCGCTGTTTTCATTCTTCGATGTTGAACTTTATCATCTTTTATGTTCGACGCAAATTGAATGAATCCACTTCTATTCATAATAATTTCAAATGAAGCGTTTAAAAGCTTTTCAAACGTACTTTAGTCTAGACCTCTAGACTCGAGGGACCATCGCGAACGGAATAGCAAGTGAGATAATAATAGAGTTTTATATCAAATATGTAATCATAAAACATCGATGATGTCCAATACCTATAACGTAAACAACATATGGGATCTCAAGAATCATACAAGATACGACGTGTTAAATCAAAATTGGCATTTACCTTATTTATTTTTTAATTTTTTAATATTCAACATGTTCATTTGATTTTGTCCACTATTACTATCTCGAGAACTATAAGAGCTACAAGGTCGGTTAAATTAGCAAACAATTTCTATTAATTTTTTCATACTGTGAGGACTAACTTTGTTATTTTAAATGAGACCATATATTTTTTATTTACTTATTAGATAGAAAACTATAATACTTAATATCTATTTTACTGCGTATTTCTCAATCGGACATTACTGGGAAGAGCTGGAAAGGTTTCGGAAGTAGCAGATTCTTAAAAAAATTCTTCTAAATATTATTTTTTGATAATTTTTGTTCTTGTTAGCAAAAGAAGAGTAAATCCTTTATCTGATACATATAAATATTTTATTATATCTGTTATAGATTTAGAGATAATGAAATATACGGTATATAATAATCTGTTGTAATAAATCTCACAGCTCAAATAATGTCATGGAAACCAATTGAATAATTAAAATGTTTGTAACTAACAGATAAATGTCAGTATCAAAAATCCAGAGACATTACTGAAGATTTTTTCTGGGAAGTACATACATTATATTATTTCTTATTGTATTATTCGTTAAATATTTAAAATTATAGGTATATTAGATATACCCTTCAAAAATACTGTCAATCCCGACAATGAATTGGAACAATTTCGAAAAATTAGAAGAGTAGGACAAAATTTCTTCATAGAATGAATTTAAAAATAAAAAATCTAAATATAAAGAATAGATATAAGTAGCATTTTTGGTGTACAGTGTAGGTATACAAGAAATGTTAAATACAATAGGGCACGAACAATCTTGTGAATTTATTGGCCTTGAAAAGCAGATATGGGGGCCCGTGTCACGATGATAGCTAGTAATTATGTACATGGATATGAAATATCATAATTTTTCATTCTAAATTTAGTGATTTTCCAATTTCATGTGGTTTATTTTCGTTGACAAGTAAATTCCACACTCCTGGTGACAAATTAACTACGTTAATTTAGAAAATCTTGAAATTTTTATTGAAAAATTCTGACATTTGACATCTATGTAAATAATTACTAATTGTCATTCTGACACGGGCCCCCATATCTACTTGTCAAGGCCAGCAATGTCACATGACTGCTCGCGCCCTATACTTATGTAACCAAAAACGGAAGTGGCGAGAGGTATTGTGCTGGCCACAACAATTTTTTTACATAGAATTAAGGTGTACTGACAGAAAGAAATTAATATTTTTTTAATTGAACATAAATGTTAACACTAACAAAATATTTACATATTTCTGTCATGGAAAATTCTCCATTTAATAAGCAAATAAAAAATATATGGTTTCATTTAAAATAACAAAGTCGATACACACAGTTTAAAAACCACTGATTTAAAAAAAATTACACTCATTAAAATTCTCTAATAAAATATAAATTGTTTGCTAATTTAACCGACCTCGTAGCTCTTATAGTTCTCGAGATAGCAATAGTGGATAAAATAGAATGAATAACCTGCATATGGATCTTATATGCAGCGTGTCCCAGATAACTTTCCCTGCATGCTACACAGATATCTCAAGAACTGTAAGAGGTTTAAATTACACAAAACTTAGAATATTAATTATCACTATAGTGGCCTGGTAATGTGGCAACTTTTGTCTAACTTAACCAACCTCGTATATCTTGAAGTTCTCGAGATCTCCCATATAGGGCACATTGTGTGGAAATTTGAGAAAATGTGTCCTTCCATCTTTTCAGTTTTGCAAATAATGAAACAATACAGAATTTTGCTTTTCTTTTCTTCAGAATATTGTTATTATGTAAATATAATACAACTTAGTGTTAGTTATGAAATCAAAGTTATAATTTTTTTTTATATTTTATTTTAAGCAAAAATAACAAAAAATAAAATTAATAAATTATTTTATATTTTTATTCACCTACGAATTTTTCGTAAACATATTCACCAACATAACGGCTTATTAATGCAGTAGCTTTTGTCTTAGTTACGCAACTTAATCGTGTTCAGCCTGTATAATTTGTATATGAATTTGATTCGTGCCAGGGGCCTCAAAGAAAATAAATTGCTTGTTAAATCTAATTGAATTGGTGAGTCCAAGAACAGTATGAGTCACAAAATGACGGTTTTGAGCTGAGATAGCCAAAGTGGGTAAAATTCGTACTCTCATCATATGAGTGTAAGAAAAGTACGCTAAGCACTATCGTTGACACAGTGCTCATCGCTTTACAGCAAAAACAGTATGATTCCAAGACTTATACTGTTTTTGGACTCAAATGACAAACGTCTTTGACAAATAATCTAAGCAGTCGCGTAGTTCCGGTGTTGTGTTGGTAATATTGCCTGTTAACTACCATAAATTTTTCCTATTTTGCGTAAAAAGGGTTCTTTTGCGGCCTGTGCTACGAGCGCATTTTTTTTTAGTAAAAACCGCTTTCGGAGCACGCTTTTACATTAAATTCTTATAGGGAGTAAGCTCCATAGCAGTGCATTTTATAACAAGGCAAGCAGTAACAAATAAGTGGTGAAAGAATAAAATTGTGAAAAATGATGTAAACTAATTTTAATTTATTTTAATAATAATAATTTTTAAAAAACATTATACTGCCCCATCTTAACATTTACCACTAAATTTTCTTCACGCAAGCATTATAATAATATCTGCTTGCATCTGAGCGTATACGGCGAAACATATCCAGTGTAGAAGACTACATGTTCGGCAATGTTCGGTGTACTGTAGGTATAGGCGGTGAAAGCAGTCAAAGTTCTGCTTGCAGGCACGTTTTCACCATAAGGCTAAGATCGTAATAGTTCGTACGCCAGGGAATGAATTAGATTAGCGTTGCGGTAAACAACAACAAATACCTATGTGTATTTCTATTTGCTTTTAAGTTTTGATATATTAAAGTTCTAAATAAATAATTATAAATAGATGTATTGTAAAAATATATTAAAAGTTATAAAATATAAAGGCAAACAGTGCTTGCCTTGCTTACATAGAGAAAACGTCACTGCTTCGTAGCCTGTTTCTGTTGTATAAACTATCAACTAATTCCCCTCAAAATAAAAATAAAATACTTCCTGAAAATATATTGAGTCCGAGAATAATACAAGTGCAAGATTGTTTTTTGCTTGTAACTCGGTGCAGTTTATATTTTCTCTAAACATTTTTGGATCAAAATATTTCTCTCAAAAAGCTCGACAAGTCGTCTGTACATACCAAAATTGTATCTTCATTTATTATGAACATATTAAGTTTTTTTTAAATTATTTCAAAACTAACTTTTTGGACTCGTACTGTTCTTGGACTCACCGATTCAATTACATACTTTTAAAAATTAACCGCGCATCTTCTATGGCAATATGCGATCGATAAGATGAAAACCCAGAACACTTGGATTGCGAAGTTTCATCACTTCAATTTACATTACCTTTATCGGCTGTTATTATTATTATTTTTGATATTAATATGCTAGTGGTTTTTCAAATTACAAAACAGTGACTCCTTTGGTGCAGTATACAATAATACAATAGCATATTGTGGAACAAATGCGTGAATCTGACTTTTTTTTATACGTTAGTGGAGTTTGAGACACATATGACGCAGGCTAAGTAATAGTGCTACCACACGAATATAAAAGAGGCTTCACGCATGTGTTGGACAATATACTTTTTCTACGATCGATTCAACAAAAGTATCTACTCAATACATATTTAAAAATATTTTTCCTGCACTATCAAACACCAATCAAAATCAATTGCGAAAAAACAATAAAAGAAAACATGTTCTTCTACTTTATACGCATACATGTATTTTATTATAAAAATACAAAGTTTTATTTTTATTGCATTGCAACAAAATTAATGGTCAGTGAAATATACCTATGTACTCGTATATATAATAAATGTAAGTATGTATATGCAATACATTACAATTTTTGATAAACTGAGTAGAAAATTCCGTATTTGGATACTGGGTCTTGAGATATTTATACCCACACAAATAATAAATAGCCCCATTTATAACATAACACTAATGAATCAATATTATGCAAGGTGAAATACCAGTTTTATTTCATAAAATCTGAACTTATTCATAGAGTCCCACGGTAAAATTAATTACATACATTTGTTCTTATTAACGAATTCCTTAACACCTCTATACTTATATAGATAGAGGAGTCTTTGCCGATAATTCTTTGAATTTTTACGAGGTATTTTATTGTGGGAAAGTAGCAATTATACACATTCTCAACTGATGTATTGTTTGTCACCAAGACTACTTATTATATTGACAAGACGAATAAGAAGTAGTAAAATAAAAATTGAATTTTATACTTGTCTAGAAATAATTGTTCAGTAGAACTAAATTGCATATTTGCAACAATATTCGCTAAAGATTTCTATTTTTTACCTAAAACATTCAGACTTTAAAATAAGAATCCCTTTAATAACTAACGTACAGACATGGAACATAATATGTGATTCTGGATAATACCTGTAAAATTATAACGTATTAAAATACACCTTTTATTTTTATTACGCAAATTCATATCAGAGCTAACTACATGAAATGTTAACAAAAACATTCTGCGTAATCAGGTGAAAATATAATATTTTATTCAACAGCGATATACTTGTTACTAAGCTTATTTTAAATAAATATTATTTAACTTTATTTATAAATGATATTTCACAATGCTTTGATCATTCACAATTTTTATTTTACGCGGATGATTTGAATTTTTTTAAAGCCATTACAAACATAAATGACTGTATTGCATTACAAACTGATCTTAATTCATCTAAATGTTATGAATTTCACTAGAAATCGCAATTTAATCCATAATACGAGATTTAGATGTACTCTTTGATCCTAAACTTTTGATAATATCTCGACGCCATCAGGAAAGACTCATAGCGTACAATAATGGGTTTCTATCCTAACACTTTTTTGTATATATAATTCTTTAGTACGCTCAAAATTTGAATACACGTCCACAGTATGGAATCCAATGCCCAGAAAAAATATTAATATTATTGAAAATGTACAAAAGAAATTTATAAATTTACTTTGTTATAAATTTAATATTAACTGTCTAACTTACATATGCAAACTAGAAAAATGAGTAGTTTAGAGAATAGGCGAACTTATTTTGATATGATTTTTTTGTATAAAGTATTCCATAATTTGATTCATTCTACTAATATTATTTAACTGTTTAATTTTCATATTCCACTAAAAGTAACAATGTCTTATAATTTATTCAAGTTACCTAAAAGATACACAAATAATTATAAGTACTTCTGTACTAACCGTATAATGTTCACATACAACTCAAATTTTATACACTTAGATCTGGTCAATATGTCTTTCAACTCCTTTAAAAAATGCTTAAAATCTACCTTACCATCTTTATAGTTGTTTTAAGTACTCCCAGTTTGCTGTAATGTTTTTGTTTGTAGGTATCTAATGTAATTTGCTAGAACCTTTATTTGGCCTTTATTGTGCTGTTGGTTCTCCAACTTCATTACATAAATAAATAAATAAATAAATAAATAAATAAATAAATAAATAAATAAATAAATAAATAAATAAATAAATAAATAAATAAATAAATAAATAAATAAATAAATAAATAAATAAATAAATAAATAAATAAATAAATAAATAAATAAATAAATAAATAAATAAATAAATAAATAAATAAATAAATAAATAAATAAATAAATAAATAAATAAATAAATAAATAAATAAATAAATAAATAAATAAATAAATAAATAAATAAATAAATAAATAAATAAATAAATAAATAAATAAATAAATAAATAAATAAATAAATAAATAAATAAATAAATAAATAAATAAATAAATAAATAAATAAATAAATAAATAAATAAATAATGCACAAAGCAAGTTTGAAAAATTATTTTTTCTACAATTGAATTAGAAATACATTATGTACCCAACTTAAACACAAACACTACTCACTACACACTACCACACAAAATGTATTTATTTATGTATTTTTAATCTCTAAAATTGATAGTTGTAGATAAAGTATAGTGTATATTTAACTCGCATATAATGGCTATATTGATGTACCCTACATTATCTGCTCGTTAAATAATACTATTATTATTGACATAATTTAATATTATGACACTTATTTATTTATATTAATATTAACATATATGTGAGAAAATAATTCATTAGTCACGTGACATGTTTTCCGCCAATCAACATTCAGAATCTCCCTAGTTACATATCTATCACAGCGATAATAAAAAACAAAGAAATTATCACCTTATTTATAATCGTTACTAAGGGAGTTGTTTTCTTTATTTTCAACATTGACAGTTAATTTTGGGTATAAAAATGAGTAATAACAATAACTCAAACTCCGATATATTAAATAAAACTCGTAAGTACCATGTTTCAATACAATATGAATTTGTATATTAAAAGTTAGGTTGGCAGCATACAATATGTTACAAAAATTCATTATATTCTCTCATTAAATATAAGCTCGTGATATGATTAATAATCGAAGATATTGCTCGTAAAACCGAAGGATCTGCAATTCGGTTTCACTGTAGAATATTATCGGTGATAATCATATCACTTGTTATATTACGTTTGAAAATATAATTAGGTTATCTTTACACAGCTGTCATTTACGGCTGATGAAACGAAAACTAGTTAGTGGTGGCCAGCTTCGAAATTAAATTCGAAGTTGCTGCTTGTGCCTCTAATTGAATATGTTTTAAGGCAGATAATCATTTTCACCCATTTTAATGTATTTTTCTTTCAAACAATTCCCAATGACAGACAATGAGACAATAATTATTACAGATTTTTTTCAATAACATTGTAACAGACAGATCATGCAGTACCATAACAACTATTCAACACATGCACCTGGTCTCATGGACCAACTATAGTTAGTATATAATTTCTATTATTTCTGTAATTTCAAGTGTGATTTAAAAAGAATGTATTAATAATTTATAAAATCTCAAACATAATTTACAGCAAATTTATAATTGTTTGTAGCCGAATGGTCCCTCAGACCGGTGCGTGCGCTGCTTGTGTGTCAAAATTTAGTTTGTGTTCCGGAGGATTAAAGTAGAATATCAATTGTGTCAAACAATGGACGAAAACATACAATGATTTAAGAAGTTTAAAAAAAGCGTAAGCGCCGACTTTTCTATTACACAGGGGGGACAAAAAATTTTTCAACAAAAATAAAATTTATTGTTTTCATATTTTTTTTTATTTCGTGAAATATATATCTTATCAATAATAATTACAGAAAAATTAAATAAAATATGGTTTACGTACACGAATCTTATCTTGTTATATTATTTTAAACATGTTACTGAACAGTGTTTTTTTTTAATAAAGCTACGAGTATTTACAATTATGTTTAAATCGAGCTCATTCTTAATGTTTGCATGACAAATAAATATAGCAACATGATTTAACCTGCCTTGTGTCATTGTCGATCGTAAATAAGTTTTTAAACGACGTAACATACAAAACAATCATTCTGTTATACAAGTTGTCATAGGGATTGCATTAATTTTAAATTTTAACATGAAAATTATGGATTTAATGGCCATAGATCGAATAAGTTCCAAATAAAACTTAACCAGTGATGTAAAAGCAATGATTGAAACATTTTTAAATTAATGAGATCGCAGCAAATACGCTAAAAAAATTGACATTGGAAGGGGGACTAAAACATAGTTTCGCCCCTTCTATATTTTATCAAGGCAGGCCAACGCCCTCTTTCCGTGTCTTCCCCAATATCTATCTCAACATCTCTGCTTCTGCCACATTCATTTTCTTTTCATTAATACCGATATCTGTTAATTTGAATTATCTGAATATATTAGCAGTTTCCATGATTATAGCACAGCTGGCTTATTTATGAAATTTAATATCTTTATAATTCTTTAACTCTATATCTATTGAATACGAAGTATAAAATGCAATCAAAAGTTATAGAGAATAATATATCCTTTAAAAATTATAGTAACATGTCAGTAAATCATTTAACTGCGTTTGACCAATTATAACCAAAATCTAATCTTGTCTACATATGGATCTAAATCCGAAGAATATGAAAAAAATATAATTTTTGGAATCGTGATATTGGAGTTACCCGATTCGAAACGATCGTCACATACATACATACACGCACACCCACACATACAGACATCATTGTAAAAACAGTAAATTAGTATTCTAGGGACCCCAAAACGTGCTTATTCATTAAAAACTCACTGTCGATTTTTTGACCAAAGATAATACCTTCCTTACCTAAAGGTGACGGCAGGTAAAAACAATTTGACAGTATTTTTGGAAAGATCACAAATATTTAAAATATCCTTAAAGATGGAATGTCGTTTGTAAAGCCGGGACCACACATTCGGCATTCGGTGAATCCCTATCAAACATTCGCCAAAAATAGCGAATGTGTGGATGGGCTGCTCGCCGCGAATATTCGGTGCTCGTCTATTCCCGCTTCGTATCGGTTTTTCAAGCCGAGTCAAAGGGAACGAATATTGTCCTACCTTCACATATTTATAATAATTAATACTTATATTTTATTAATCTTTAATTATAGGTTATAAATTTATATATTAATTCTTATATGTATTTATACATTTTAGTTTTCAATATTTTTTTTTTAATGGTATGACAATCCACCAGTGATTTGAGTATGTATAATACCGAACGTCGGTTCCAGCCCCGGCTTAAAAAAGATACCATATACATATAATGATGACGCGCTTATAACTAAGAAAGGAGCACCATAAAGCCTTTTAATATCCATTAAAGAACACTGATGGTTACGTCAAAGAAATATTACTTTTATGGCTAACCAAAAACTTTTTTTTATTTTGATAGAATAAAAAAGTTGGTGTAACGACATGAGACGTTTATTGAGAAGGAAAATCATTATTTAGAAAAATAACATATCATTTTTACTGAAACAGAATTATTATACATACATTACAATCGCACAATTAATTTGCTGTTATTCACTGAAACACCCTACGCGTTTGTACTATATGGATTTAAGGATTTAAAAAGTGGAAACAATTTTAAAGTTTTAACTTCAGTACTTTAGTCGGTTTCGCATCAAAGTTTTCAGAAACACAGTAGGTCACTTAATACACTCATCTCAGCGACCCTGTACGAAACCAATAATAAATAACAACCACTCTTTTATGTTATTAATGATCATCGAGGTCACTTGTTATCGGCAATTATTGTAAGTTTTCATTTCGAACTATCTGTGATTTTTTTACACATTTTATTACGTAGATATAAAATAAACTGTAGCAGATATTGACATTAAACTAATACAGTCCTTGACAAATATTTAGCCTAATTTGATTAAGTAACGTAACCGTTTAAACGTGATCTGAGTTTAAACTTGAACACATACACACAGACTCAGACGCCAATTGGCGATTTAAATCACCGATGGCGGCGTTGCTGTCGTTAACGAAAATGGTGGACGAAAGACAGATACTAAATGACAGCTAATATTTTATATATATATATATATATATATATATATATATATATATATATATATATATATATATAATATATAATATATACATATATAATAAAAAATAGAACACCGTGCAATGATCATATATCTATACAAAGAAATGGCATATACATCGAAAACATCTTATCCTTTATACACAATATGGTGCAAAAGTGGGCAGCTGAATTTAAACGTAGGAGGGAAAACATTGAAGATGGTTCTCGCAGTGGAAGGCCTGCAACTGTTATCAATGTGATTCACGATATGGTCATGGCAAATCGGCGTTCGTCAAGGTTCGAGAAATGGCAGAGACTAAGGACATCTTCTACAAACTAGTTCAAAACATTCTTACCAACGAATTAGAAATGATGAAAATAAAATGGGTGCAACGACTTCTGATGGTTGATTGAAAACGTGTTTGTTTCCTAACATAGCAAAAGTCGAAACAGTGGATACAAGGGGTTCATCACCTTCCAAACAATAGTGATGCCGCCGTCTGTTGGCAAAGTAATGGATTCTGTTTTTTGAGTCACGAAGGGAATATTGTTCTTGGATTTTATTATCGAACAGGCTGCACAAATTGTTAAAAAGTTAGCAATTGTACTACCTAGTGTAAGTCATTGAACAAGCCTCATGATTCAGAGTTGATTC
This sequence comes from Harpalus rufipes, assembly GCA_951394225.1. Taxonomy (NCBI): domain Eukaryota; kingdom Metazoa; phylum Arthropoda; class Insecta; order Coleoptera; family Carabidae; genus Harpalus; species Harpalus rufipes. Next base: position 67,127,611 of record OX596274.1, read on the forward strand.
ATATTATCGTTTATCATAACTTGACCTGAAAAAAAAACAAAATAAAATGTTCATCAGACATAAGTAGACAGTGAATCATTTGTATACTGAAATTAACGATTTCTAAAGCTTCTAAAAACTAATGAGTCACTAAAAGAATTTGTGTAAACCATAATAATTAATAATTGTACCGCATGTTGCATACTCATATAGTTATTTATTTATTAAGCATTAAAGTGTAAAAAACGATTACGCAAGAGGTACATATATGCAAACTTATTATCATAAACCTTGTGTTTCGTTGCAGTATTATTAAATAAGGAACGTGAAATTTTTATAATATGAGAGCTCAGCTCGTCTTGAATCAATGAAATACAGACTAGAAAAATGCGAGTAAAATTAATTTCAAGCTCCTCAGAAGTTAATGAATTTCTTGGAAGAGATCATTACATTTGCTTTATATTGTTTTGCAACGTCAACGGGCGGGCATTACATTCTTGGGCTCCATAAACTCCGCGGCGATAAAATATCGCACAGGCATTGTCAGAATCTGCATCTATAAAACGCAAGTTCTAGGTCAAGCAGACAGATAAATAACTATTTTTTGCTGCTTGTCTGCTCCTCTCGGCAACATTTTTTTGCGATAATAAATCGCATTAATTAGTTTTACCAATGGTTTTTCTATGTGTTTATTGTTTGCTGAGTGCAGAGGTTTCTGACTTGAAGAAAAAAGTAATCGCAGGTCTGATTTAAAATCTTGCCTGGCAATAAATATTTTTAACCACACCTAGGTATTTTAATTCTACATTGAAAAGTGAAAATGAATTGAAACGAATTTTTACATTTAGTTAGTTATCTTTTCATTTTATTTTTAATAAATTGTGCACTATTTTTTTTATGCTTAATTAAATAAAATTCAAATTTGACAAAAAATTAGTAGTAATATACCCCATTTGAACTTAAATTTAAATTTTAACCAATTTTCTAAATATATGTATGTCTCCATATTTTTGGAATTAAAGCTACTTTATTTCATATTAAAAATAAAAACCTTTTTATTCTGAAAATCCTGTAGGTACATTATGTTTAAATTATATGAGAAATTAATATTTCCATACATTTTTTTTGTAAGTAGGGGAGAGGTGCTGCAATTGAAACACTTTTTTTGTTTCCGTTCATATTTTTGACATTTTTTAAACCAATGATTTCAAAATCTGAAACAACGTAGTCCCATTATTCACCTTTCAATCGCCGTATGTATTTTCTAAATAAATTTGATAGTTTTCTCAAAATAAAGAACATTGTCGGACTATGTCAAATGTTTCAACTGAAGCCGTGAAAGCGTCGGTTGAAACAAACCTAGTGTCAATTGAAACACAGGGCAAAACTGTTTGTTTTCACACCAAAATGAAAGATATTAAAACACGAACCTTAATTTTGAAACTTTTATTACATAAACATTTATTTTGAAGGTCACTAAAACAAATAATAATTCCAAACAAGTAAAAAAAATAAAGAAATTAATACCATAACATTAAAAATACATTTTTTGATAACAATATGTATTCTCATAAACAATTTAAACATATAAATTGCGGATCGTCTTGTTTCTCCGGGGAATCTGTACAAATGGCTGTCTTTCCTTTAAATCTTGCAGTTTTACTTTTATTTTTCACCTGGGATTTTGGCCTCTTTCCTCCTATTTTCCCTGAATTTCTAATATATAACAATATATTTAAGTATAATTAGATTAAATAAGGAGTTGTACTATGTAGGCGTCAATTGAAACACGTTTCAATCGACACTGATAAAATTGTTTCAATTGCAACCAACTGTAATTTTTTTATATGATGCTCACTTATTTCAAAACAGTGCAAGTTGATAAAATGAAACAAATCTTAGTACATACCTGGTTTAAAGACGGATTAATGAAGCTTAGTACGACTACACTGAAATTATTAGTTTCGTTGCTATTAGAAAAATACGCAAGCATTCGTAAACAGCAAACCATGTGTTATATTACGTTGTACAGCTCTGTCACAATATGCTTCATAGACTACTAACGCCAATTTGTTCGGTAAACCAGCACCCCCATAGCTAACTTATAGAGGATGCAACTTTTCGTATTAACTGATAGATGTCGTTTTATTGGCAATGTTTCAATTGACACCCTGTTTCAATTGCAGCACTTCTCCCCTAAATATTTTGTCAGATTAATAATAAAAAAGTTTTCTATATGTTGCAACTAAAATCAATAACATCGTTTATGAAAATGACTAAAGCCATATGAATAATGTAAATTATTTCCGAAAAATATTTTACTTTTGTAAATTGATTCTTCTAAAGAAGTAATATTTATAATTAATATTTTTATGAGTATTATAAAAATAATATTCTTCAGGAATGTCATTAAGAAAAAGAATTTTATATTTTATATCGCGTGATGTATGCTGAATTCTATGCTCTATTTAATATATTATATTTACATAATAAAAGTTAAAGATATATTTTTAATATAAGATTTAATTTTACGAGTATTTTTAAGAATCGTAATATATTTTCCAGATGTGCAATCTTATAGTTATTAAAATGATAAACAAGGTCTGATTTATAAAATAGAAAGGGTCAAATTGTTCTAAGATTATTTACAACTGGCTCATGTTGACGAAATAAATCTTTCATGTATTATAATGCAGATGTAAGAAATAAAGATTAATTGACGTACGGCAGACATGAAACGTTGACGTGTTATACTTTTAATTATTATAAACGTCGCCATTATAAAGTCTCTCTCTTTATCTCTAAAGTAATTATAGTGTACTGACGAATTTTTAAATATTGTTTACGTCACCAATATTAATTGTATCCGATTCATCTTTTAGTACATGAATGTAATAATCCTTCACAAATGTATGGAAAAAAAATAACTGCAGGCTATTTGATAAATAAAAATAAGTTTACATTTTTTTATATGAAAATCTGTATTGATCCAAGCGATTAAATGTAACCATGATAATCAACTTTTTGTTGTATCCACTATATTTTTTATTTATTATCGAACTAAACAAAAACCTAATATTATAAATATATAAAACCCTTTAATTTGAACATAATAGTTTTATATATACTTTACTCTTGAAGATGGTTACATACCGGCTTACACTGAAAAACGGGTCACAAAATATCTTTTGTATTTATAATTATTTTTCAATTTTCTTTAAAATTTGTCTAGACTTAGGGGCTCATAAATCGTGGTATTTGGCATGATGGCAGCGCTTCCGGTTTAACCGGAGGTGACAACTTTCATATTTCAAATGGGACATTCTACACATTTTTATATATTTGGAATCTACGTAAAATTACGTACTCAACAAAACGTATGCTTGAAGTGAAATTTTATTTAAGAAATAAATTACAAAAACTAAGAGAAAATAAATAAATTTTACCTATTTCTAAGCATGCCGGTATGTTTCAAAGCTGGCATGGAGAGAGCACAACATGAGTCTCTTTTGTGCTGTTCGAATTTTTTTTTTTTTCTAATTTTAAGTTTGACGTCGGAGTTGAACCCGGCCGTCCGAACCGAATTATAACTGGTCAGCTAACGTATGAATGTAGTTGTATTTAACATAAAAAATGAATAAAAAAGTAACATAAATTTATTACATTTGTTTTAGCCATATACATTCACCTCGTATTTTATCCCTTAAAAATTTAAATCAACGTAACTTAAATATTAAACTTTGATTAAATTGACAATATTGCATCGATATGAAATGAAATGCCAAATTAATTATAATACGACTATATTGCTGTCAATTTTTTTTTGTTTAAACGTAGCTTAAAATTTAAGCCTTGTTGAGCAACTGGCCATAAGTAAAATATTCTACTTCTATTTCTATAGACCCCACTTTGAATTAAACATAGTTACTTTACTGTTGGATATGAAAGAGTCCAATAGATGCTGCTCAGTTGCCCTGATAGTCTCAGTGGTACCATCAAACAATTATTTTTAGTAAGACTAGATCTGTCATCTCTTCTGCTGTAGCGTCTCTCCCGGTATTAACCTGTTATGTTTTATAACAGGCGCTATGTTGTTATCAATAATTTTTGTTTCACCTCTTTCGTCATTGAATACAGCTGAGTGTTTTGTTTCAGGACGTATTGGACGAATATGTGGAACGTATGAAGCGTCGCGGGCCGCTTATGAAGGAGGTGGACCGAACTTGCTTGCGCTGGACTCCGTTCGTGGTTCCGCAGCCCACGACCGTCTAGCAGAACGCCTCCACGTAGCATACGCCTCAACCCTCCCCCTCCTAGTCCACGTAGGTAATTTTACTTCACTATATTGCATTCATTTTTACAGTTTCCATGACTAAAACTACATATATCAGTAGATAACAACATATCTAGTAAGAATTATTTATATGTCGTCTACACATTCGCAACTTGCCCTCCTTTGTACGGTAAAGATTTGTTAATTGGATCCTTTAAGCAAAGCTGGCTACTAAAATACTTTAATCCATAATACAGTGATTCAGAAAAATTATTGTATATATTTGATTCATAATCTATTTTTTTCTTTTTTATAACCAGATTGTATTATTAATTTATTGTTATAGCGGTAGCATATCTTTTATTCATTTTCCGTATTTTCTTCGCATTTCGTTAAAATCTATTGATTTTTAATTCAATATGTGCAAAAGTATATGGACCAATTTAAATTGTTTTCTATTACCCTAATTGTAACAAAAAAATATTTTTTTCTATTGTAAAAAATCATTATATAAATATAGAAAAACTATCCGATTAAATGACTAAAATATACATTATTAAGATTATCTTAAAATGTGAAGATGCCTTACAAAAACCTTGCTCAAATTATATTAGGAGATTAGAATACAAATTTTAATTAATGTACTTTATTAACGTCATCTTGCAAGTATAAGCAATTTCTTTAGTTTTAGTATAGATAAGTACGTGAATGAATATTAAGTGTTATTTAAATCAAAAATAGTGACTTCTCTCTTGTTTTTATACTAGAAAGAGTAAATTCAAAAGTCATAACACATTGGAAATATCAGAAAAAAAAATTGGAAAATTACGTTACCGAACTTTTGGATTTTTTTTATATCACAGAAACTTATGAATAGTTCGTTAACAAATGAAGTTCCTATATTTCGCTTCAGTTAATAATGGAGTAGATCAGTGATTTTTAACATTTTATTAATCACAGCTCTCTAAATATCTCGATTTTTTTTTTTTTTTTGCTCACAATCTCGGCAATGACATATTACGCACGCTACCAACTGAAAATGTCAATGTCCCGGTGTAGGTAACCAAGAAATTTGCAACAAGCACTGACTTGTCCGAACATTCTACAACAAAGTAGTCATAACAAGATGAAAATATATTATATAATGTGGTATATTCATTCACACCCACAAAATTGTTGATATTTGCCAATAGTGTCATAATAAATTTGTGAGTATCAACTGTCAATATTAAACGTAACCTCAAATTCAAATTTTGTTCGGTACGTACCTAGACTACCTAGTAAAAATTTTGTATAATCTTTTTACGAGAAGGGGTCATCTCAGCATTCATGAAATTGAAGCACGAGAAGAAAAAGATTTTAAAACAGTTCTTATAGTTAATAAATACATAAGTATTGTGGCCTCCTTAGTTTGTAAAAATATAATAATTATTATTACTTTATGTTCTTAACGACTATTGCTAGGTGACATAGCAATAAATATTAAAATAGTTTGTTATGTTAAAAAAAAATAGTTATTCATGTATCAAAGCACTAAAGTTCTATTTGTTATTACTCGTATGAATGTGGAATTTAGTTGCCGAGGCCAGCAGGGCCGATGAAAATAAACCGTATAAGTGAGAAAAGGATCTTCAGTGCCGAGGTGCATATTAAATTTTATTTGAAATCGGAAAATTGTGAAAATAAAAGAAATATTTATTTTTATAGGTTACGTTTATATATATGTCAGTCTGACACGAAATGTTGTTAATTGCGGAAATTGAAGTCATTGTAAAGAACATTCAAAATTATATGTTTACCACAATCGTCTTCATCGAAATAATTAAGTTCGTTCTTCTTGTATAAATTTACTATTACACATCGTACACATATCCAAATTCAATGAAGAATTTTGAGTACCTTAGTGACGATTTCAAATAAAAAATATTATTTTAAAAGGTTTCAAAATTTTAAAATCTGACAATTTATAAATTTTTCGCGGCGCCCAAAAAAAATTTTCGACTATGGATCACTAGAATAAATAACGTTTGAGAATTGACTAGTTGTACAATCTTTCAATAAAGATATTAAATTTATAAAACCATAGTTACTAAATATTTTTTGTCAGTAAAAATGTACACTATGTAGTAAGTAAGTACGCTTAATTGAATTATGAAAATTAATTAATCATTCCCGATATTAATTTCTGTTATATATTTTTTTGCTATTGTGAACTAGCTTTGCGTTTTGATGAATGAAATAGCAGAAACCATGTCCTTATTTGAAGCTATTATTCTTCACTTAAACGAAGTAGGTGGGTACAAATCACTTGCTGTCAAAATGAAAAATCAGAAACCTGAGGAATTTTGGATTTACTCTTTCTAGTTTAAAAAAAAGACTACAGCATTGTCCCAAAATATGAATATGAGAATTTAATGTAGGAAATTACATTCCGTGTACAAATCTTATTCATATTACAAACGTTAAACTGGTTTTAACTTCCAAGGAAAAACGTACTCTTAGAATGTAGAAAACGTTTTGTACAATTATTATTATTGTTAGTATTTATTAATTATTATATTATTTAGTAAAAATTTCATGGAAACTGTAATTAAACATTTACATTTACTTTTTCAATTTAGATGTTTTTTACTTGCATTAAAAATCTTGTTTTCAAATTCATCATCATTTGTTAGTTGTAATGCAATATAGTTTTAAGTTGTTTTCAGCATTATAACTTTGTTATTAGTCCACATATCCTGATATTATCCATAGTAGTGCCACTTGTGTATACGTGTAATAAGTTCTCTGAATTATATAGTTTCTCGTGTAAAGTATGACTCGTTAATAATCATTATTATCAAAAAACATATAATGATGCAGCAATAATGATTACATCATGTAAATCACAAAATCATTTTTATAAAATGAATTATAAAATAGGAGATTAACTGTTAGTTAATATATAGAATTTTATAAATTTAAGGTAATGTAAATAATTCGTGCTGACACCGAATAAAAACCCTGAAATCATCTGTAACAAAAAGTTTTGCTTTCTATTTTAAAATTAGCTATTTTTAAACGAGAAAATTTATTTAGATGAGTTCTTTAACAGTTTCACCATTTCCTATTTTAACATGTTCTCACGGATATACTAATACAGTATGAAGTTTTGCAATTAAAATATAAATATTTGTTGTTCGTTTGATCGTATACTTTCCAGACTTCAAAGGGATAGCAGTTATTAAGGTTATAATAAAAAAAAAACTTCACAGAAATTTTCTGAATATTCCAAAAGTCTAATAATAATACGATTTTCAATTTTTATTTCCCAAGTAACTGAATATTGAAATAAATTAAAACTCGACCGACAGTAGAGTATGTACATACTATGTTCAATTTTGAAGACCATTTATTAAATAAATTCATTTGTATGTAGATTATTTATAGCATAAAAATTTCAAAATGTTTAATAAATGTACAGTGAAATTAGATGTTTTTAGTCATTTAATCAGGGACCTGAAGCTGAACTTGTACTTAAACCGAAAACCCGAATTAAACCGAATTTTTTATGAACCTTTATTTGTCAAGGTCAATAAACATGAACCGAATTTAAATCGTTTTAAATTTAGATTCGGTTCAGATATACCAAATATATAATTAAAAATTGTGAATTCAAATTAAATTATTATGATTTTAAAAATAATAAAAATTACCATATTTTTATGCTTGTGCTCTGAAACAAAATTCGAACCCGAACCCAAAACCGATGAACCGTTATAATTTTCTTTTTCTTGAACCGAAACTAAATCTGAATCGACATTTATTTTTTGAACCTGAACCAAACCTGAACCATAAATACGTTTCGGTTCAGATCCCTGCTTTTAATGATATAATTTTGATAATAAAATAATGTGAATAAACGGATGTCAAAGCTTCATTTTTTTAACCTAACATTCTATATTTTATGTGATTTCTGTTAAATTCTTATTTTTTCTTCAATTACAAGAAACATTTTAGAACTTACTGTATTTGAATTAATAATGCTGTTCGAAACAACGTTTCTGAAAAGATATATATATATTTTTTCAAAATTAAAGTTACGTTACTCTTGTGCAAGTATTAATTTTTTGTAATTTTTAGTTTCGTGTAAAATGAATCATTATTTTTTAGAATTATGAAGTATCCAGATCCAGAGTATATCTGTAAAGATCTCAGTGTTAGGACGTACATACTTATTTGACATCAGTATTCAACACTTGAAAGCAGGGCAGATAATATATTACCCTTATTTTCCTAATCACTTCACTTTTACTTAATTTTCCATTAAAATTATTGTTCTAGAAATGTCACTTTAGTTGTTTATTTGATAAAATAATTAGATTAAAAATATGAAAAGTAGTAAAAAGGACGTGCAAAAAATAATCCTACAGATGAGAATTTTGCAATGTACATAAAGATCTTTTTATATAAAAAATACGGTCGATGTATTTATAATAATAATAGCTTACGACTTCACCATTATGTAATGTCTTTGTTTTATTTTCTTCTGTGATATTTGGAATAAAAAATAAAAGTCGTAAATTGCATGTCCCACTTGCAAGTGTTCGTGGAGTTCACTTATAAAATGTGTATCGAACAGGATAATTGTTAAAAAATCTTTCAAAACTCATAATACAATTAAAATTATACAACCTTTTAGTATATGTTCTGTATTTTTATTTAATATTCAAAGGTTAATTGTGTTTTACTGATATTGTACTCTCGAAATAATAATAATAATAATAACAATAATGAAACTTCGTGTCAAAGACGAGATTCAGCCGTAGGCTGGTCTTTCATATTTCCTATTCCAAAACGTTACAAGTATGCAAGTATAAACTATAATTGCAAAGACAAAACTTAATAAACTGTAACGAACATATGTAAAATAATAAATAGGGAAATTATGCACATAATAATTATAATATCAGCTTTACAGGTGTAAGAAGTCAAAAGTTATAAATTAGTTACATTAATACGTAACTGTAATGATTACTATCCCTTTAAAGTTTGTATTATGTATAAGAAGGATATTTTTTTTACATTAATCAAATATGTATGTATATAGGTATATAACACATAAATTAGTACATATAACGTGTTTTTTCATTATAATTGCTTTCCTTTATTACACATTTTGCTCGCTGCGTTCACTTATAATTAACTCTATTCCTAATTATACTACACCTCATTAAAACAGTAAAAAATTCACTTCGTTCTTTCCACCACGCCCTTAAATTAGACATAAAAAATTAATTGACATTAATGTGCCTCATATTTTACTATCGAACTATATATACTGTAGATAGATTTTACTGTATAGTATATTTTTGAGAACAATTATTTATTGATGTATAAATATGTTATATTATATATAATTGTATTGCATTGTATTATAAGACATAAACATGTTTGTATTAAAATATTTATAATGTTCAAACAAATTTTGTAATCTGAACTTGGAAATAAATGTTTTTTATTAATATATCTTGTTCTTTTTCACCAAAGTAATAAATATATAATATATGTGTATGTTATGTTACAACAAAAAAATTATATAAAGAATTATAAATTTAATACCATTGAAATTAAAATGTAATATGTAAACAAGCAACAACACTCAGATTATGAGGATACCAAACTAGCAGATCAATATTAATGAGAGTAAATAATACCTGTCGAACATATGTTACATCTTATTTTCACACAAGACTTTCGTTCACAATGTTTCTTTCTTCAATTATGGCACTTAAAAAAGAACATAATCCGTTACAGCAACACGCAAAAATCATAATTTTTCTTCAAACGTCATGAAAATAGCATTTTTGTGACTTGATTCACAAGGTAAAAGTTTAATTTCTACGCCGCCGGAGTAGAAGTAGCTAATTTCTACGCCACCGGTGTAGAAATAAAATAAATAAAAATATCCATAGAAACTATAATATAGAATCAACGAATAAGAAGTAACTTGTATAAAAGAAATCTGTAATATCACTCTAAATGTCACTATAACTCACTAGGTAACCTAAGAATAAAGTTACTAAGTATCATCAATAGCTGTCAAATTTAAATAAATAACCTATGAATTGAAATATAAACAGTTCACTTTTGAGGAAATAAAATATTAAAGAATAGCAGACATACAGATTACAATTACAAGGACAGTAATGAACATAAGAATACTTAGAATTAAAGTGATAAGAAAAGTTTATAGTGTTTTGCAGTAATTCTTGGACATATCTTTCAGCCACACTGTTAGATTTCCATTCAATTAAACAACTTTAGGGCGCATACATTATAATACTTCAAATTCCGACATAATTGCACACAAGGAGGATATAAAATTGCACAGTTTTTATTTAAACGTCAAAACGTGAAAATTTTCTCTTCAATGTATATATCAAAAAGTGAACAAATAAGTATCCATAGCAACAGGTCATTTGAAATCGCAAACGTAATTTACGTAAAATGTGACATCAGAGTAGATATTTTTCTTTAAATATCTACGTTTGAAGAAAAAATATACTTTGTGTGCCTCGCGTGCAATTGTCCGACTCGCTACGCTCGTCGTGTAAACTTCCACACTCGCCACACAAAGTATCACTTTTACTCCTAATAATACAATATACTATTAATAACATATTATAAAACATTATTTACTTTTACCTCCGGCTCTCTACGTAAAGGTGAAGTTTTGATACTTTTAAATTTAAACATTTTATTGGTTAAATTTAAAAATTAATCTATTTCTATAAAATGGTACAACTATGTTTTTTTATTTATTGGTTTCAGATACAGTATTCAAGCAACAAGTATGTCACCCACTGAAAAATTAAGGGTTTTAAGTAAAACAGTATAGAATGATTTATATATTTACAAGCATTGTTAAATACGATATGTTATACATATACAAGACATCCGTATCTCCACTAAAATGCTGTAATTTTGAACCTTTTTAATAACAGATAATGTATTTTTTAAGTTTGACTCGTCAGCTACAGTATCGGACATAAATAGTGCGAATAAAAAATACTGTCCCATTTTTTAAATATTCAATATGTTTCCAAACTTCTTATATTATGTAACGATGACATTCATAAAACCTTATGGACGTTAAATAAGTAATTCAATAATATTGTACTAAATTTTACAAGTATGTACTTATGTATTTACATACATATGTGAGGTGCGACACAAAAATAGAGCGACTGTATAATAATCTTATACCTGCTTTAAAAAAATTAATCAGAATAACAATTATTTATAATAGATTACATTCATCGTGACATCGAATTAAGTATATTGTCGATAATTTTTTGGTTTATAGATTTCCATGGATCCGTTATAATTTTAAATAATTGCTTAGAATTATTCCTTGCAATTTCCAATATTTTTGTCAATGATTTCCAACAGGATTTCAGTTGTATTAAAGATGTAAAATTATTCTGTTATTGGGATTTATTCTGTAGAATAATAAATAATAAATAAGATCAGGTGACTATTTTCGAGTTATAGATACAGAACAAATCAGCTCATTACTCTATTTTCATTCACCACTCTCACATGGTTATAAATAGGACAACGCGGTTTCAAAATATAAATTCACAATGAAATTATCTTATTTTAACGAATGAGTGGTTCACGAATAAAAAACAATAAATTTCCAAAAAAAATTCTTTAATATTTTAAACAGCTTCAAATCCGCAAATTTCACATATTTTATACTCCGACACCGTTTAAGACGTAACGCGGTTTAATTTCAACATGAATTTTTCTTTCCTACCAAGTATTTGCACGATTGTTGCTGAGGGGTGGTTAATAGGTTTGAAGATGTTCAATATATTACAGGAATATCGACATATACATCTTACACTAAGATTTTGGCGACCGTGATAGATTTCTGGTTGGGTAATGGATAGACTTCAACCCATTTGGTGTAGTAGTCCATAACAACCACGATATAATTATTTCCGTCGTTATTTTCTGGAAATGTCCAGCCACGTCAATCGCAATGCATTCAAATGGACCCATCGGAGTTCTTCGTCGTCTATGCGAACCGTTGCTTCCCAGTAAAATCGCTGGCGCAGTTTTTCTAATGTTTTGTTGACTCCAAAATAGCCTCCTCCACATCCGCCATGTATCTCTATCAACACGTCTGGCACTCTACAGAATTTTCTTCTTAGTTCCATCAATATTTTCTACCACACGCTTTAACAGGCCATCTTCAATCACCATGGAGTCCCATTGCACCCAGTACGATTTTACACTCTGTGAATGTGGTGCAACATCTTCTCGTTCACTTTCTATTTCCGGCTGATCGTCATACTGTCCATACTTTCTTCATATTCATCCTTGACATCATCGGATTCTTCCTTTACCTCTGGAATTTCCTCTTTGATTTCTTCTTTAATTTCTTGATTAACACGTTATCTCTCTCTATTGCGTTACTTTTCGCTTCCGTCTTCTTTTGTAACAGCGGAATTTCTTTCTCCTAGAAAATACTTTACTCGTAATTCGTCGCACCGTCTCATCTAGATCTTTAGTATTTACATTTCTCTCAGCATCAATATTTAGCACTCGTGATTAAGTTACGTGAAGCTTGTTTGGCAGCTTTCTGATCTGGATACATATGAGAATACGTCAACCATAGTTTTTGGGTGGCCAAACTGTAGTGCTTGCTGAGTATTGCTGTCTCGAACGCTGGGGATGAGTGCCTAAGTGGCCAGGTACTCCAAAACGCTGTCAGGAGCCATAGGATGTGCGAGGCGAACCAAGGAATTACGTCGGCTCTAAATTCTTGAAGGCTATCTTCAGTTTTTCTAGAAGTCTTCTCCAATCCTTGTTCCAATGTTTGCTTCAGAATTTTCCTCTCCTCTGCGATATTTTCATTTTACCAGGCAGCTACGTTTTCTATGGAAATTATTCTTAGATTTAATATAAAAGTTTTTGGATCTGTTATTTCCATCTTTATAATTTTCAGTTTAGAAAAACTTCTTTTAGATTTCAGCGTCTACTGCTAAGCTACCGGGCAATATTAGGAAAATTATTATAGCTACTCTTCAGCATTTTTTTAGTCTCTTTGGAAAAATTATACAAAAAAATATCAGTTCCTCTTTGAGATTAATTGCAGATATATAGGCTTCATCTTCATCCTTTAATATTAAATGGAAATCGCTTAAAATTTTAAATCTTTCATTCAAAGAAGAAAAAAAAAACGAAATAAAATCTACGTATTTAATTTTTTCTTCTTGTACTATATGTTATGGCTATGAAGGAAAACATTGTTTGAATGCTCAAAGGCAAACAAAGAATCTGTTGTAAATATTTATTAATATAATTTGATAATATGATATACAGTAAAAATTTTGAAAGATGGCCGATCAAGGTTGTCTACGAATTGTATGAATTCAGATTTTTCCTCCGCCCATCATGACAAATTCAGTATTGTCGTTTGCTTAGTTTTTATGAGGGTACGTAAGATACTACTGTTATTTTATTATTATAAAAATATATATTACAGGAAAAACATTTAAAATTCAAAAATAAGTCAACTAGTAAGTTTATAAGCAAATGTAAAACCAAATATGTTAAAAATGAGATACTGACACAATGTCAGTGTCAGTGACTCTGACAGAATATAACGTTATACGTACGGCTATGAATCCAGGTAATGTATCTGAATTAATAAATAAACTTACGTTACAGCGAAAGTATTATCAACAACGAGCATCGTTTATAAATGGAATGTCCTAACTTAGTCGAAACAATATGAATTTTTGAAAGACAAGCGTGTTATATTCATCCTTATCACACAGTCTTACAGCCTTTGCAAAAGAAAGAGATAAATGTATGCCTATTTGTTAATTCGTTCGTGATACAGGTGCCCTTGACCGGACATCTTTCAAAAATTTTACTGTACATATGTGTATTTATTGAATTAGTATGTCTAATTTTGACGCCTTTTTCAATTCACCTATCGGGTCGGCCCTGTCCTGAACAGATGCCGTTATGGCAAATGGCAAAGATAACAACAGAGTCAAACACACCAAACTTTGACCGAGAGAAAATTTAGGCGGGAATTTCAATTACATCGTTCACAACGAAAAAATGCGTAGAAACACGGCTTAGGTCACGATATAAAACAAAGACCATATTAATTTTGTCGTTTATTTGATTCATAAATTCTCAGGAGACCTTGCGGTGCAGTATTTTCGTTTACGGATTTGGCAGTCAGTATGTTAAAGTTAGTGTGATTACCGGTACATTTAGCACGACAGGATGTTTGATGTTTTGCAATGTTCTTTGCGCTCAGACATATGCATCTTCCGCCGGCACTTCTTAATTATATATCACACTACTTCGCAATTCATTACCGTTTCCCATCGATACATATCTGCTGCACTGTAAATTCATAGGTTCATCCTCTGTAAATCAATACAAACAACTGAAATATTCATCTTGTAATTGCCAACTACTACAGGACACCCTAATTCATTTCAGAATTTTAAATACAGCAATGTCGAATGAAATGCCAACTTGGAGATTGAAAATTTATATTCGTGTTGAGAACTTCTTAGTAACTTTGTTTAAAATCCCACATGAAGTCTTTGTCTTTAGAAAAAGGTCATAAAAAATATTTTTTTTGTATTTTTAATTATTTATAATAAGGATTAAGTAAATTAAAAAAATGATATTAGTCGTAACTAGAGCATTGATCACTGTTTACCCAGTATTCTTCTTTTTGCAAATTTTAAATCGCACTTGTTAATGAAACAATTCAATGATGAATTTTTAATGAATAAACATGTTTTAGGATCCCTATAATACGATTTTACCATTTTTACGATGATGTATGTATGTATGTGTGTGTGTGTATGACGAAAGTTTCGGATCGCATATCTTCAATACCACGATTCCAAAAATTATATTTTTTTCGTATTCCTCAAGTTTACATCCAGAAGAACAAGTGATTAGATTTTGGTTATAAATGGTCAACCGGAAGTAGCCTCATTTGAAGATTTTAACAGTTAAATATGATTTATTGACATTTAACATTATTATAACTTAAAGAATATATTATTCTCTTTACGATTTGATTGCATTTTATACTTCATATTCAATAAATATAGAGTTAAAGAATTATAAAGATATTAAATTTCATAAATCAGCCAGCTATGGTAACAAAGGAAACTGCTAATATATTCAGATAATTCAAAGTGACAGATGTCAGTATCAATGAAAAGTAAATGAATCTGGCAGAGGTAAAATATCTTACAAAATAAGTAAAGTAAAGTAAAGTAAAGTGTGGAATTTTGTTTTACTAGATTTGTTGCCTAGGTTATGTCATATAAATGAATTTATCTCAAAAAATATTATCATCTATGAACAAAAAAACAATAAAATCTGACACACTTGATTTTTTTTTCATTCAATATACATACATATTCATATTTCAAACGTCTTCCATTTTGTTTTTAATAATACAACGTACTAATAATTTATTATCATTTAACAAAGTTTATGTACTTTTCAAAAATATAATAAAATATAGTATGTTATATTTGAAATTTCAAAGTTGGTATCACATACTCCGGAACCGGAAGTAACAGAACGCTTTTTGATACGACATCTTATTGCTCATATTGTCTATAGTAAATTTGTTTATTTGAAGATAATCGCTATCTCACTTAATAACAGAGATAATTGCTGGTTTATTCTCGCGTGATCACTCTGTTTATGTCTGCGAAATGACACATGTAAACACGAGACCAAAAGATTCACAATACAATACCCTCAGAATTTGGTCACTAGAGGCGCTGATCTACGTTTGTATCACCAATAAACTAAAACAAACAACAAGGTTTGACAATAGACGGTATAATTCTAGTGCTCCTATCTGTGTACTCATCCATTTTGTGGTAATTTGGAATTTGAAGTAAAAAATCATTACATTTTTTTTTTAAATTTTAACATTGGAATATAAATTCGTAATATCTGAAACATTAAATTGCAACTTGTCGCACAAGCTACAAAACAATGCTGTAATAAGATAAAATTTAATAAAACCGTTTTAATATTCCTGTATATAAAAAAAAACGAAACACGATTACCCTACAAATAACAAATTAATTCTCCATTTAAATTCCATCAAACCGAAAAAATAATAACAGTAATTGGGTGTAGGGCTTTTTCCCGCCACTGAGTTTCCTTCATCCGTGTGTTATTTCATTTGGTGCGATGCTCCGTTAGATTCGGTGGGGAGTGTCGACGGATGCACCAGGACAGGGCTGGCCCCAGACTATAAGTTTATTACAAGCTTGTACCGGGTTATTCTTATATATATTCGAAATATATAGGGCAATATTTGGGAAATGCATCACTAAGACCAAGTCAAGAAAAAATCCTAATATACCTATTTCCGGAAACAAACCGTTTTGGATTTAAACACTATTTTGTTTGATTCTTTAATTTTATTTTTATTAATGTGTTTTTAATAAGTATATTAAGGTAGATCTACCTCTAGCTACAGTTTTTTTTTAATTCTTACGAAAAGCCGACTGATAGTGGCCACGAACCTTTTCTATGCCTAGTTGTCTGAAATAATTGTCCTTCGATTAATTTAGCTGCTAGAACATTACCATATGTACGTTCGTACATTCATTTCATATCGGCTAATTCTGAGTTTCTATAACAGCTCATTATTAAAACAAGAACTACAACTTACTACATAATCAGAATAAATTCCAATTTATTACGGTCCCAAAATTATGACAATTGTTAAGGAAACGTGATTAAACAAATGAATAAAATGAATCAGAATAGTGGACAGGAACCAAAAATACCTTGAAAAAATGTGGCCAATACATTATCTTCCGTCAATCCTGTGTGTTATATCCAAATTCCATACATAAAATTTCTTGCAAAAGATTCTATAACAAACTATATAAATTGCACTTGACATTGACATCATCTTTAGCTTTTCCCATTCGTTAAGGGTCGCTATTCTTGATTTTCTTCTTCCATTAATTTTTTGCATGTTGTTCTCATTCAGTCCCTTCTCAAGTGTTCCGCATTACAGTCCTCCCATATTTTCTTTGTTCTTCCTCTGTTTCTTCTACCTTCTATTACCAAGCTGTTCATTTTTCTTCTAATATATTCTTCATCTCTCCTCATGGCATATTTAAACCAATGTAATCGTGTCTCTTATATCTTTCTAGAAACTTATATCACTCGAGGCATTTCCCTTATCCTCTAATCCTTATCCTATCTTTCCGTCTCTTCCAGTCTTCCCCAACATCAATCTCAACATCCGCATCTCTCTGCCACATTCATTTTTATTTCATTGACATTGACATCTGTGAATTAGAATTTTCTTTGGTCAAAAAATTCGATAGTGAGTTTCTAATTAATAAGAATAGAATATGAATTTACTATTTTTCCGATGATGTCTGTATGTATGTGTGTGTATGTGACGATCATTTCGGATCGCGTAACTCCAATACCAGGATTTCAAAAAATATATTTTTTTCGTATTCTTCGAATTTAGATTCATATACAGACGTCTTTTGATTTTGGTTATAATTGGTCCACCGGTAGTACCCTCATTTGCAACTTTTTGCAAGTTTTTCTTGAAAAAACACAGTTAAATATCATTTATTGACATTTAGTGTTATTATAAATATTAAAGAGTATATTATTCTACATGCGATTTGATTGCATTTTATTCTTCATGTTCAATAGATATGGAGTTCCTGAATTATAAAGATATTAACTTTCATAAATCAGCCAGCTATGCTAACCATGGAAACTGCTAATATATTCAGATAATTCAAATTGACAGATGTCAGTATCAATGAAAAGAAAATGAATGTGGCAGAGGTAAGGATGTTGAGATGGCTGTTGGGGAAGTCACGGAAAGATAGGGTAAGGCATGAAAGGATAAGGGAAACGACTCGAGTGATCAAAGTTTGTAGAAAGATACAAGAGAGACGATTGCATTGATCTGAACATGTCAGGAGAACAGATGAAGAATATAGAAAGTAAAAGAAACAAAGGAAGACCAAAGATAAGATGGAATGACTGTATTGCGGACGACTTGAGAGAAAAGGAACTGAATGACGACAACACGCAAAACAGAAATGTGTGGAAGGAGAAATTAAAAAATAGCGACCCCTGACGAATGGGAAAATGTAAACAAGAAGAATATATCAGTGTTATGTGCAATTTGTATAGTTTGTTTATGAAATAATTTTCCTGGAAATGTCGAATATTTTGCAAGAAAATTTATGTATGAATTTGTACATAATACACAGGATTGACGGAAGGTAATGTGCTGGCCACATCAGATTTTTTTATACAAGTTCTTAACTCTAATCCATTGAATATAAAGTATAAAATCAAATCATACAGAAAATGAAATATTCTTTAATATAAAATGTCAAAAAAAGATATTTACAGTAAAAAATTTGAAAGATGTCCGATCAAGGGCATCTGTATCACGAACGAATTAACAAACAGGCATACATTTATCTCTTTCTTTTGCAAAGGCTGTAAGAGTGTGTGATAAGGATGGATATAACACGCTTGTCTTTCAAAAATTCATATTGTTTCGACTAAGTTAAGACATTCCATTTATAAACGATGCTCGTTGTTGATAATACTTTCGCTGTAACGTAAGTTTATTTATTAATTCAGATACATTACCTGGATTCATAGCCGTACGTATAACGTTATATTCTGTCAGAGTCACTGACACTGACATTGTGTCAGTATCTTATTTTTAACATATTTGGTTTTACATTTGCTTATAAATTTACTAGTTGACTTATTTTTGAATTTTGAATGCTTTTCCTGTAATATATAGTTTTATAATAATAAAATAACAGTAGTATCTTACGTACCCTCATAAAAACTAAGCAAACGACACTACTGAATTTGTCATGATGGGCGGAGCAAAAATCTGAATTCATACAATTCGTAGACAAACTTGATCGGACATCTTTCAAAAATTTTACTGTAGCTGCTTTTTTCAAGAAAAACTGTTAAAAGTTGCCAAAGATGGTACTCCCGGTTGACCAATTATACCCAAAATCTAATCACCTCTTCGTTTGAATTTAAACTCTAGGAATACGAAAAAAATATTTTTTAGAATTATTGTATTTGAATTATGCAATTCGAAACGATGGTCACATACACACACACACACACACACACACACACACACACACACACGCACACACACACAATAGTAAAATCGTATCCATCGACTTTTTTGACCAAATACAATTGCCTTCCTTACCCAAAGGTAACGGAAGGTAAAAAGACTGTGTAAATCCAAAACGGTTTGCAATGTATGGGTATAGATATTAAGGCTTTTTTCTTGTCTCGGCATGGTATATATACCCCAAATATTTTTCTGAATTTTTCGAACACCTGTATACTATAAATTAAAAAATTATGGTCTATTTAGTTGTAAATGTAATTATATTTTTATTCGATATTCGATCATACGACACGTGGCTAAACTTTACTTAAATTTCGTTATTGTGAAGTTGCTTATGCTAATGACAGCCCTAACCAACGAAAGTTTTATATTTCACTATACGAGCGTTATTATTTTATATGTGATGCGATTATTTAAGGACAAAAGTGTAGAACAGACGCCAAAAAATTGCTTTTTAATTTACATTTTCATGTGACAATGGTACCAAAAAGTAATATAAAAGATACAAAGTCGATTGAATTCGACAAAAGTTGCCACTTTAGTAGACTATTTTGCTAACCTGCAACTTAAGTGTTAACTTTTCTGCTTATTACGTAACGTGCTATATGATCTGAGGTGCTTTATATCATAGAACTAATTATTTTTTTTGTACTCATGCATTGAAATGTGTTGTTTCGCGTCGCCTAAGAAACATCCGAAACGTCAATTTCCCAGGTCTCCACCAGATAAGTAACCGGGAAATTTTGGAAAAACACTTTCCCATTTCTATAACATTTCTTAAAGAAATATATTTATAATAAAAAAGTATAGTTTCTCAAACACTCGTTCGCTTAATAATAAGAGAAAATGGTGGAGTATTGAATGAAATTAAATTTTAAAATTATTAATTTAGTGCATTTGGTTCACAATGTTGGCAACAATTTCTGCTCGGCGGGAGTTGGCAAAACAGAGCACTCGGGAATTCGGCAGCACATTACCTACAAACGTAATGTAAATTGTAACAAAACAAAAAAAATAACAAGTTTATTAGTTTAAATTTGTTATGTACTTGGTAAGTAATAACCATATTTAAGTACCATGATTAACACATTACATTACATAAAAATAAACATTAAAATCATTAGAATTCAAATTTGACACATCACTCTGAAATTAGCTACAAAGCAGTGTATATGTGTATAATATTATGTAATAAAGTTTTAATTAATAAAATTATTAGTACAAAAATTACTAATTATTAGTTTTATACTTTTCGTACAAAAAATATTGTACAAACTACGTGCGTGAACTTGGTTCCCGAAATTGTTCTATGGGATCCAAGCGTTCTTCCACTTGGTTGTAAATAACTATTGTAATACCTATTTTTCTAGGGCAATATAGTTTCCTGGCCTTAAAATAAGACGAATTGACTAAATAAATATATCATCATAGCATATATTACACATTGCTGGGTGTTCCAATCTGCTTTGTAGAAAGATATAGGTAATGATGATGACATATTCGTACCATGCGGGCGTTTACCAGGCATCACCATACGGGCACTCATAGCTGGCGTGGAAAACGCATCACAGGGGTCATTTGTACGCCAAACTTAGCTATATCAGTGTAGCATTTAGTATTTATTTTGCTTCAAAGTTCTTTTAAAATAAATAAATTTTGCTTAACATAATGCTTTGTTCGATTTGAATGAAAAACATTTTATTCTTGTGGTGTTGCTCTAAAAAATACAGATTAAATACGCTCTTATTTAAAATCTCCTGTGGAACTCATATGTTTCAGTTTTCGGTGCACACACTTCAATATAAAAATATATTAACATATAGCTATTTATATTTGCCTTCATAACAAAAATATTTTTTTAATTTCCCTAACTATAAAAAAGCAACAAGTAAAGTAAGATTTTTTTTTTTGACATCAGCAGGTGAACACCGTTACAGAGTGAGGCAACGAGACATATCATTAGCATAGATATCAACAAATCAGATTATGAAGCATCCACAAGCGTGCCTTCGAAACCGTTTCATGTAAACTTAGCTTTACAAGCTGACGTCGTTAAGGGCACAGATGTGCGCGAGCGCGACTACCTTCACACACGCACCACACTCTGACCAGTTCACATTAATCAAACCGCCACTGCATCAACTGTTTGTTGCTTTTAATTAGGTACTACGTTTTCATATCATGTAAGCCAGGGTTGTTGATTATTGGATTTTGTTCTTTTTGACACTACAATAAACTGTAAGAGTTGTTAATTTCGGTACTTTTATAATAAATACACATAAATATATCAAACAGATATACACAGCTAATAACATAGGCCGCTAGTATGAATAGTGATTTAGGGTGATTAGCGAGGATTTGACTAGCATTGTTTTATCTTTGTCAATCGTTTGTAGATTATTTTAGAGAAAAATACTTCAAATAAGAGTTATAAAAAAATTAATTGTACGCATTGCCAGAGATAAAACAATGCTAATCAAATCCTCGCTAATCACCCTTAATCACATGTTCATACTAGCGTCCATAATTTCTGGCAACTAATCTCTCCTTTTTAACCTTCCGTCACCTTTAGGTAAGGAAGTTATTGTCTTTGGTCAAAAAATTCGATGCTGAGTTTTTAATGAATAAGCACGTTTTGGGGTCCCTAGAATACAAATGTGTGTGTGTGAGATAAAAATTTCTCCTGCGATAACTCCAACAATTCTAAAAATTGTAATTCCTTCATATTCCCCTTTTGTACGATGTATGAAGGGTTGATTAGATTTTAGTTACGATTGGTTATCCGGCAGTACCCTAGTTTGAAGATTTTAACAGTTTTTCTTGAAAAAACCTTGTTAAATATCATTTTTTGACTTTTTTTGTTATTATAAATATTAAAGACTATTTTATTCTCTATTCGATATTATTATATTTTTTTCTTCATATTCAATGAATTTATAGATAAGGAATTATAAAGAAATATCTTGCAACCTATGCTGCTAAAAGTTACACCATGGAAACAATTAGAATATTCATATATTACTAATTGACAGATGTCAGTGGCATATAAAATTTACATAATATCTTTGTGAAATGATTTTTATAAAAATGTAAAATAATTTTATGTGGCAAAGCAAATCACATATAGTAATACAACATAGTCACAAGCCAATTCAGCAGATTATTATGTTGTAAATATAATGCCTATATGTTTTATTTTCTACTTCTTATTTTAAAAACATACTGTTCTTTTTAGGAGTAGTACAATTCAGTTCAGTACGAGGTAAGATCAATTCATTTCTCCCTTAAAAAGAAAGCGCCTTTGCAATCGCTTGCAAAAAAATTCTGTGTAAAATTTGTACAAAATACGTAGAATTGACGGAAGGTAATGTGCTGGCCACATCAAATTTTTAAAAAAATGTGATACCAGCGATTCATAATACAAATTTCAAATATAAGTATTCCATTTATTTTCTATTACTATACCCATTAAGATTGGATTTTTTCTTAAAAGATTTTATTTATAACAACATTCCATTTATTAATGTCATTATTTCTTTACTACTCATTTTTCGACAAAACTTTTTATTAAAATTGGACATATTCCAAAATATAAATCTACAGCAAACAAAAAAATCTCATGTCAAGAGCGTTCATTCTATTCTATGAGTGTGGTATTTTTTTTTCTTCCCATATAATAAGCATAAAATAAGACATTTAATTTAAAATTTTATTTTCTGGACACAACAGCTGAACTTGTTCGGTTTTTGTAGAAATTTTGCATGTATCCATTGGAATAAATTTATAAAAATGAAAACGGGATTGATGGTTAAAAAATAAAATTAAGTAAAGATATTACTTCATTAGTTCTTATCCGAAAACTGCGCGGACTAGATGTATATAGAGAATTATACGATGGCGGTGTGATAAGCTGGTAAAAATGAAACAAGGGATAATTATTTCAGCAAAATCATTTTATTTTTCAACATTTTCTTCTTTAGCTTGATTCAATTAGTCCAACGTTTTTTTATTATTATTCTTTTTTCGATTCCTTCCGAATAATACAATTTCTCTAACTCAAAATAAGCGTTTTTTCATCGATGATCTTATTAGATCCGTACCTCTTTCCGCCGAGTAATTTCTTCAAGTTCGGGAACTGGCAATAGTCGAAGGGGACTAAATCTTGAGGATGTGCTAGATGTGGAAACAAATCGAAACCTAATTCATGAATTTTGGCCAGGGCAACTACACACGTGTGCACCCGAACATTATCTTGATGGAACATAACTTTTTCTGCGCCAAATATGGGCGTTTTACTTTCAAAACGTAGTTGGAACGGTCCAATAAGTTGGAATAATAAACCTTGTTGATTATTTTTCTCTTTTCAAGAAAATCAATGTGTATTATGTCGCGTGCATCCCAGAAAATTGTGGTCATGATCTTGTTGGCCGTTAAGACTGCTTTGGCCTTTTCCGCCGCAGATTTACCAGAAGAAATTCACTGTTGCGACTGTTTCTTGGTCTCTGGTGTGTAATGATAAATCCATGTTTCGTCAATAATTATGAAACGACGCAAAAAATCCTGTTTATTGCCCCTGAACATCGCCAAACCTGACTCTAAAGCTGTCACACATGTGAGTTTTTGGTCGATTGTGAGCAAATGCGGCACCCATCGTGCGAATATCTTTTTGATAGCCAAATGTTCGTGTAAGATATTGCGTACACGTTCATATAAGATCCGTACTATCTTATCTATCCAACGCACTTACAATCTGCGATCTTTTAATACAATGTCATAGATTTTATCAATTATTTCTGATTTGGGCGTCCTGAAGATTCGGCACCACTTGTGCATGTACGACCACAACGAAAATCAGTATACCACTTGTGAATCATTTTAATCCATGACAAAAAGAGTCTCCATTATATTTATCAAAGTGTGTTTTGGATTGTGTAATAGTTTTTTTACACAAAAATAATATTTAATCAAGAGATGAAATTCATTTTTTCCATGATTACAAAAATGCGAGAGGTTGTCTACTTTCAATGACTGTCAAAATATAATTGATTACAAGCTCTGTCTGAAAATTTGAACGTAGTCCATTGAAAGATGATATTTCACATATGTAAAATGAGATTTGCGATTGTGACGCCAATTATTGAAATTGTACCGGACTTAACACACCGTCCTCGTAAACCTTAATATGTATCTACCTACTTCTATTTCTGTAGTGTAGGGAGCTTTAGGATGCGAAAAGTTTACGTTGCTACTCCGCTATACTACTCAGCAAATACGTAATTTTAACCTTCCGCCACCTTTAGGTAAGAAAGGTATTGTCTTTGGTAAAAAAATTCAATGATGAGTTTTTAGTGAATAAGCATGTTTTAGGGCCCCTATAATACGATTTTTCCATTTTTACGATGATGTCTGTGTGTGTGTGACGAAAGTTTCGAATCGATTCCAATAATTATATTTTTTTCGTATTCCTCAAGTTTACATCCAAAAAAACAAGTGATTATATTTTGGTTATAATTGGTCAACCGGAAATACCCTCATTTGAAGATTTTAACAGTTAAATATAATTTATTGACATTTAACGTTATTATAACTTAAATAATACATTATTCTCTATACGATTTGATTGCATTTTATACTTCATATTCAATAGATATAGAATTACAAAGATATTAAATTTCATAAATCAGTCAGCTATGCTAACCATGGAAACTGCTAATATATTCAAATAATTCAAATTGACAAATGTAAGTATCAATGAAAAGTAAATGGATGTGGCAGAGATGAGGATGTTGAAATAGATGTTGGGGAAGAACCGGAAAGATACAGTAAGGAAATAACTCTAGTGTTACAAGTTTCTAAAAAGATACAAGAGAGACGATTACATTGGTTTGAACATGTCATGAGAAGAGATGAAGAATATATTGGAAGAAGAATGAATACAAGGTTGAAGAAACAAAGAAAGACCAAAGATAAGATGTAAGGACTGAATGACAACGACACGCAAAACAGAAATGAGTGGAAGAAGAAAATAATAAATAGCGACCGTTAACGAATGGGAGAAGCTAGAAAAGAAGAAGGTGTCAGTGTCAAGTACAATTTGCATACTTTGTTTATGAAATAATTATACTGAAAATTTAGAAACCTTTTGCAAGAAAATTTATGTATGGAATTTATACATAATACACAAGATTAAAGGAAGGTATTGTGCTGGCCACTTCAGATTTTTTTATATCCATGTTTTACAACGGCGATACTACTAATGGTCATATACAGCTGATGGGTGCTGATAATAATTATAAATTAATGGAGGCAATAAAGACTAATACCAACATCCATGACGATGAGCTGAATTCAAAACCAGGACTTTTGTGCTGCGAAACAACTATGTCAAATCTTTTACGGCCGCGCAATTATTATTGGTCATTGTTGATAATTCGATGTTCAAGATCTTCTATTGTAACGCAGATAGAAAATTTGTTTTCTTTAATGAATAACTAATATCAAACTACTGTATAGGTCGCTGTCATATTTTTTGTAGTCCGTACTAAAAGATAGAAGTTTCAAACGAAAATAAAATATTTTACCTATCAAAGCCCAAATACATAAAGGCTAACTACTTATTATCCCGCCCTCGTATTAGATTAATACTGTAAGAAACTTCAATGAACAAAAATAGATTGGACATAAATAGAACAATGTTACAAATGCTTTCTTTAGCGAAGTTATCTTTATTAAATATAGAGCAACTCATTCAAAAGCATACGAGCAAGTACATAAATTACAAGGCAATGAATATCTAATGTAGATTTCAGATATCCACACATGTCATGAATATCCATGTACTGCATTAAAACATGAATAATATTATTACAAGGTAATAATCATTTTTACACTAAAAATCTCAATTAATTTTCTGCTCAGCTGGGCAATTTAACAACATAGCAATACATCATTATTCCCCTCATTAAATACCTTATATGTTCGTGCATTAACATATTCAATCGCAGAATCACCGATTCATATCTTCTCCAACAGAATTTATCTGCCATCGGACGAAATTGCAGAAGACAGGACACAGGTGCATCTTGCAAAAATATTACACTTTTCTCTACCTTGCAACTTACATCAGGGTAAATTATTTAAATTGCTTTATATTTTACTAGAATTGTTAGTTTGAAATTTTTGTTACATGTCTTAATAAATAAATTCAGAATTTGGAGCACATAAATTATATGTAACTGCACGTTTACTTTTAATTAAATACACGTATTATGCTGTATAATCCATCTTTGTTCTTGACTATTTTAAACTTGGTGCATGCATAACTCTTGATATAATGTTAGTTGGGAGGTATTTAGTTTATTTTTTTTTAGCAATGGCAAACCTGTACCAATATGTTATCTGATGCTGCTGCAGTAGGAACATATATTCTTTATAAAATACGTAATTACTCGTGCAATTTAAACAAATCTGGTATATGCATTATTGTTTAGCGTTTGTCATGCAGTCAGCATAAAATTTAAATGAAACTATTGAATCATGAATAAAATAGACCATATTACTTATTATAGCGCCTCTACCAGCAGATTTGTAAAAGCGTGCCATGGTGACAAACTGTTTTTCAGTTTTTTTAAATTATGTTGGCAACACTTTTTCCTCTTTACTATTCATAGGGAAAAAAATGAAAATATATTATCTTATTAACCAATGAATTCAAATCGCAATCCGGTACGCAGCAAATGTAACCAGGTATAATTAAATTATTTCGCACTTCACAAAAGAATCACAACAAAACATAAGTTAGAGGTTATTATTTGAAAGACTGAAAGTGACAGAAGAATAAATATGCACTTCAAATTTTCAAATTTTAATGTTTATTTTAATATTATTTAATTGACTATTTATATATTATAAGGGCAGAATCCAATAGTTTAATATGAAATAAAAGTTGCATGGAAATATTATTGTTCATTTACGTCTCGATAAAATAATATTTTACTTCAAAATACAATTTTTCCCATAAGAAAACATTGGCTTCATTTCTGCTGTACTCCTAAGCATATGATTGGTATATTCTGAGAAAATAAAGGTTGCATTTGGAATTGGTGTTTGTCGCGATGAGTCAGTGCTACACTTGAAGAGACTGAGTCTTGATCGAGGTGACGGCAGGCGCCTTTGAAAATGAGGTAGTTCTGTCTTGTTTGCCCCGGTGAGGCATTAAATTTTGCGCCCAATTCACTTCGTTTTTTTTTAGCTCCAAAGTAAAAATTGTGCAACGCCATTTTTTAAGTTCACCCCCTGTAAAATTTTACGGCTCAAGCCTAGGCTTCATGGGTTTGTAGGATAATACGCCACTGGTTTGCTTCATTCTAGGTCGCCTGAGTTACTAATGAAACGTCTGCTTTGCTACCATTGGGTTTGTGAGCCATTGTGATGAAGATAGTGACCAGGAGATTGTCTGGTCGCCGACTTGTGTTAGTTCATTTAGCATTATCCAGGGTGTACCACGAGGAAGCTAACCAGCTCTACACTCTAAAATTAGTATAGAGAATGAGATTCCCGGAGGATATCTGCGATTCTAATTCATTTGAGTGTTACCATATTATGAATTTAGAGACTTCCAAATGTTATTCTCTAATTTGTCATGAAAAATATAGAAATATATTAAAATTCGAAGTAAAGTTTGGCGTCGGTCGGGATCGAACCCGGGTCCACAGATTCGCGACCAGACACTTAGGCACACCCCTTTAAATCTATAGAAGGTATAATAAAAAATTTAAGTGTGTGGGATAGAGAATTTTGTTTTTTAATATTTATAATAACATAAATATTCAAAAAATAATATTTAGAAGATTTTTGTTAAAATACTACTACTTTCGGTCGTCCAATTATTACCAGAATCTATTCAACTCTTGCCATTACTGTTAGATTGAGGAATCCGTAGTTACACAGGTCTTTAGTTTTATATAATTTGAGAAATCGTACCTCCAACAACCTAACACACATACACACATACATTCACACACACACACACACACACACACACACAAACCCACACAGAGACATCATCGTAAAAATGTTATTATCGGATTCTAGGGACCTTAAAACGTGCTTATTCACTAAAATCTGTATATGCGATTTTTAGCATGATTCCAATACCACTCTTAACGAGAGGTAAAAATGCAGTCGAATGAAACGAACTTTTCCAAGAGCCTGCTGAGATGTTGTAAATGAAACACTAAAATCTGGATATGCGATTTTTAGCATGAATCCAATACCTCTCTTAACGAGAGGTAAAAAGTCATATAGGTATAGATGATTTGTTAAAAAAGCTTATGTCCAAACTTTAGAAATAGAGTATAATACGTATCATGAAATAAAATTAATATAAGTGGATGAAATTTATGATGTTGATTAGTTCAATTAATATACCTTGTAATCTTGTTGTAGCTGCATGGTGAGGAATGATGAAAGAGCTTGTTGAAAGTAAAAACGGTTATGTTTTATGTCAGCCTACCATCGTGTAATAAGTAATTAAAAAATCAGAATCAAATATATCAAAATGGAGGTGCAGGTGCCAGAGCTAATTACCCATTCACAAGACATGATCGCGACAGGTGAGGCTGCCTTGCACTCATAACAGATTGTCTTCGCTTCGGTCAACGTAAACGTCGTAATAAAATCTATTCGGCATTCAGTTGATAATTATTTCAAGGTATAATTAATTACAAAGCCGTGGCATAATGTGATTTCAGTGCACTGTTGCGACCACTCATCGAGCTAGAGCGGCAACAGCTGTAATCAGATTGTGTTAGGGGTGGCTTGTAACGGTATGGCTTGCTTACTAGACTGTATCTGCATGCGAGCCACTTCCGGTGTTGTGCCTGGCCTTCGTTTCCGCCTTACTACATCATCATGACTCGCCGATACAACTTAAGACTTAATGTGGGCTCAACTTTTTTATATTATTTCTTTTGTCTGAAAAAAATGAAATTTTAAATTCAATTTCCACAGCTATGAGTATATGAAGGGTGTGTTGTGTGGTGCACTAAATTGCTAATAATTAATGCGACTTGTTCTTCAAATAAAAGTATCTACTTCAGTCATTAGTGTTGCGATAAATGCTGTCATAAACGCACGGTTAAAACAGTTATCCTCTTAGCCGATTACTTCGGTTAAAAATAAATAGAAAATTGGTTGATCGGTTTGGTGTCACCGGTTAATTTTATTAATCGATTGCGAGTAACCAGATAGTTAGCTATTATGATTGATCGGGAAAGTTGCGGTTAGCCGAGTAACCGATCAAAATCTAGTCTTATAAACCAGTTTCCATGGTTCAATCACCAACCACGACGATTGTTAACCGACTATTTTCTACTGTTTTCGACGCACTTGTGATTTAGGTACATCGTACACGTCAAAAAAAACTTTGAACATTAATTACCCGTAAAGGTGTCTTTTTTACCTTCAGTCACATATAGGTAAGGAAGGTATTATCTTTGGTCAAAAAAAGCGATGGTGAATTGTTAATGAATTAACTGTTTATACGATGATGTTAATATATATATATATATATATATATATATATATATATATATATATATATATGTGTGTGTGTGTGTGTTCGTGTGTGTGTGACTATAATTTCGACCTGAAATATCACCAACACTAGAATTCCAAAATTTACAATTTTTACGTATTCTCTTCCTTTGGTTATAATTAGTCAACCGGGAGTACTCTCATGTATGTGTGTGTGTGTGTGTGTGTGTGTGTGTGTGTGTGTGTGTGTGTGCGTGTTAGTGTGTGTGTGTGTGACAAAAATTTCTCTTTCAATAACTCCAATTCTACCATTCCAAAACTTATAATTCTTTCATATTCCTCTTTCATAGGTCCATATGAAGACTTGATTATATTTTGGTTATGATAGGTTAACCGGAAGTATCCTAATTTGAAGATTTTAACAGTTTTTCTTGAAAAACACTGTTAAATATCATTTTTGACTTTTATGTTATTATAAATAAAAGAATATGTTATTATCTATTCGATTTAATTATATCTTTTTCTTCATATTCAATGAATTTAGAGATAAAGAACAGAATATCTTTGTGAAATGATTTTACTGGAAATATAAAAATGAAAAATAATTTAAGGTGGCAAATACAAACCACAAAATCTGTTGTGGCCAGCACAATACCTCTCGCCATTTTCATTTTATGTTGCATAGGGCGCGAGCAGTTATGTTACTTTGTTGGCCTTGGCAAACAGATGTGGGGGCCCGTGTCAGAATGAGAGCTAGTAATATACATAGGTGTCAAATATCATAAGTTTTCATTCGAAACATTATGATTTTCCAAATCCATGTGGATTATTTTCCTCGACAAGTATATTCCATACTAATGGATGACAAATAAACATCAGAATATTTTGAAATTTTGAATGAAATATTATGGCATATCAAGTAGTTATAGTTTGTCATACTTGACCTAGACAAGCAGATATGGCAATTAGTAATTATTTACATAAATGCCAAATGTCGTAATTTGTCACGTGGTTAATTTGTCACCAGGAATATGGAATTTACTGGTCGAGGAAAATAAACCACATGGAATTCGAATATCATGAAATTTTGGATGGAAAATTGACATTTGACATCTATGTGAATAACTACTAGCCGTCATTTTGACACGGATCCTCATATCTGCTTGCCAAGACCAACAAAGTCACATGACTGCTTGCGCCCTATAAGTACACACAAATAATTGAAATTGTTTCTCTTCTTTCGTTCTATGAGAAATTTTGTCCTACTATTCTAATGTGTTCAAAATTCTTCAAATTCATTGTCGGTATTAGCGGTATTTCTTAAGGATATATGTAATATTAACATACCTGTAATTTAAATACATAATTAATTAATAATACAATAATATATATTAAATGTACTCATACCTCCCAGAAAAATCTGACACTGACATTTTGCATTTATTTGTCAATTACAAAAATTTAAATATCGCAACTGTTTTTCGGTCAACGAGATTTAATACAACAGATTATTCTATATTATTATATACTATATCTCCAAACCTATACGAGATAGAATAAAAAAATTAAATGTGTCAGATTGAGAATTTAATTATCTTTAATGTTTGTAGTAACAAATTTTCAAAAAATAATATTTAGAATTTTTTTTTTTAGAAACTACCACTTCCGGTTGTCCAATTGTTACCAGAATCTATTCAACTCTACCCATTACTGTTAGATTGAGGAATCCGTAGTCAAACAGGTCTTTAGGGTTATAGAATTTGAGAAATCGTGCCTCCAACAACCTCACACACACACACACATCCACACACACACACACACACACACACACACACACACACACACATTGTAAAAATGTTAATATCGGATTCTATGGACTTTAAATCGTGCTTATTCAATAAAATCTGGATATGCGATTTTTAGCATGAATCCAATACCTCTCTTAGCGAGAAGTAATAAGGTAATACAACAGATTATAACCATACGCCAATTCAGCAGATTATTATGTTATAAATATAATGCTATATATGTTCTTATTTTCTACTTCTTATTTTAAGAAACATACTGTTCTTTTTAGGAGTAGTTCAGTTCAGTTGAGTACGCGGTAAGATCAATTCATTTTTCCCATAAAAGAAAACGCCCATAGAATATTTGCCAACAAAATTTCTGTGTGGAATTTGTACAAAATACGTAGAATTGACGGAAGGTATTGTGCTGGCCAGATCATATTTTTTTATTATAAAAATTGATCGTGATTGCCGAAACCAACATTAAACAATAAATGAAAAACTGTAATATATTTCTATAGCTCTATAAGAAGCAAATATCACTATTTCATTTATTTTTTCCTTATTTCGCTTTCACACAGTGAATTTTGTACAACTGTTTTTGTCAATTAGAATGAACAATTTTGTATAAGTAAATATTTTTGGAGATTTTTGAAACTTTGAAATTAGTAACTTAGTCTAAGTGTCAAATAAATATCTTTCATTTTAGCTGTCATTACCCGTCATTACTCATTGAAAATTACTGAAATTAATTTTTTTAGAGCAAAATATTTACATCAATCAGTAAAGCACTCTTTTAAATTAAAATTCAAAGTAATTAATTGTAGGTTCATAACAATATACACATACATATATACATATATACATATACAGGGTGTCACCTTTAAAACAACCAGTGCTTTTTGGGCGAACTAATAATTCTAGAGAAAAATGTTATATATATATATATATATATATATATATATATATATATATATATATATATATATAAATGATAAAGAATAAGGGACTAATTTATCAGTAATAACAAAAGCACCCTATATAATTTTCTTTGTACATTTAGATAGAGATTCCCTCTGATTTCAATGATATAAATATTGTATAGGGTTGTATAAAAATTATTTCGAGAAAAATGGTATTAAAAATTAGAAATAATGTAATAAAAAATGGCTTTGCTACTAGTGTACCTCTGTATTGTACAGCCTGTTGCAATATTGTAACATTATTTTTAATTTTTAATACCATTTTTCTCGAAATAATTTTTATACTCGTACAACCCTATACAATATTTATATCTTTTCTCTGGGCAGGCCCCGAAGTTCGAAATGCAAAGTAGATAGGATATCCCATTTTGTCGCATGTACGCAATAAAGAATGTGTCTTGAAAATCACTGTTGTAAAATAGAGCATAATTTGTCGAATAATTATTGCCTAATCAAAATTTTTCACATCGAAAAATTACTAAATTTTTTACTAATCTAAATTCCTGCGGTTAATCAATTTAAACTTTAAACTACAACATTCACAAAATTATATCAGTAATTAAAATATAAAAAATACACTAATATGTAGTTTTCTTAGAGGGGGCCATGGCCATTCTAGGGAGGACCGAGACCTCCCTGCCCTCCCCATAGTTACGCCTATGAATGTACTGTATCCTTCTTTATTATCTTTTCTCCTGAAAACTACATTTCAAGATCAATTTTGACAATTTTACTTTTGAATTGGATAATGTTCAAACATACATTTCTCTGTTCATAGCTTACTTCGAGTTAGGTTTTTTTTAACACATTGTATAAGTTTTATCTATAACCTAACTTGTAAGTTAGTAGTAATTGCAATATCTTGCTCTTTTTCACCAGGTTCGGCCTTCAGGCTTTCCAGAATTCTAATAGTTCTATACATCTCTGATTGAGCGCGCATGAGAGTTGTTTTCCTGGATTGAAGTATGCAAGATAACATTCCAAGTTCACAAAGAACATCACAAAAGAGTCCAAGTTCTTCTAAAAAAGAGGAAGACTCTAATTTTCTTTTTAGCCCATTTGCTGTGGCATCGCGAGTTTGATTACCGTGTGTATGTATCCCCGGATAGTTATCCCATACATAGCTTTTACAGTTCGAAAACTGCTTGCAGCGTACATTTAAGATACGACCTATTTTCTTAGGGCTTTGATGATAATACGCCTAGAGTTTGTCCATGAAAGTTTGAAAACGGGAAACACCAGTACAATCTTTTATGACATCGTTCACGGAAAGTTCGATGCGTGACATAAACAATGCCATACGAAGAGATGTGGTATCTCCTTACATAGTTTAGCAGCAACTCCAGCTTTCTTCCTTGTCATCACACTCGCACCATCGCTAGCAAACGCAATCCAATTCTTCAATGCGAATGATTTTGATATTCCTAGACGTTTGAGACATGACCAAAGCGCTTTCTCAATAGTTTCTGCATCTTGTCCATCCAGTTCAATCAAATCTAAGAATGCAACAATGGGAGCCTCTGCATCAAAATATGAAGAAATGTATACAATTAGAGTGCACTTGGTGCTCAGCCTGGTTGATTCGTCCACCATTATAATAAATTTTGAGTCTGACTGTACAAGACGTGTAATAAGTCTTTTGCGCATTTCCTTTGCTATAACGTTTACCATTCGCGTGGCAGTTTTTCGGCTATGTAAGGATGATCCCATATCTAATCCATTGATTTTCTGAAGTTCGACAAACTCTTCAAATTGCAGCAATGGGCGGTGATTCTTTGCTACGCAATATACTGTTTTAAAAAGTCGCTCGTTGGCGTTTATTTCTTTTTCAGATACATTGTCGAATATGTTTTCCAAAACTTTTTCTTCGCCTTTTTTAAAGATATTTTCTGCAAACAAGTGAGATTTGCTTTCTGAATGCTGTTTTATTTTAATTCGTAAAGAAGCCAGTTGATTCTTTCTATTACTTCCAGCAGCCATGATTTCAAAGTCTACCCACTCAGACGTTATACGAACTTTACCATCAGCATTGGATTTTTCAAATTGAATATTACTTTTTTGCTTTGATACAAGCACTGCATCCTAGTTTCCCATCCTTGAAATCCAACCATGGATTTTTCATCTGAAACTCTGTCGCCTGTTCACATGTCCACAATGAAGGCCAACTTTTAGATGTTTCTAAAATTCCCTCATCACTAGGAACAATACATTGGCCCTCCTTGGGTGACAACAAGGATGGACCAGCACCAACAGCATTGACATTAGCCTCGAATTTACTTTTCTTTGCTTGACTAGTGAAAAAATAACTGAAAAGTGTCCCGCGTTTGTTAGAACTCGAATGCACTGTACTGTACATGCAATAAGCATCAGTGTTCAACTGTTCAACTTCAACCTACAAGCTACAAGCTCCCTATCCAACACTTTTCAACGTGTAATCAAGCATTCTTTATGTTACACCTATTTTTATTTCTCATTTCGTGCCTCTGATTATTTTTTTAACAAGTTTTCATAAATTCTTTGAAAGTATACGCAGTATGTCCAGAAAATCCTTGAGAGTATACGGCGTATATGGAGTGTACCCTATGGGACCACCACTGGTGTTAATGTTTATTTATTCATATTGTTTGTTATATTTATTCTTTTAATAATCTTTATCTTAATTATTTATCGTTTAATAAACTTTTATTTTAATTAATAATATTTTTTTCATTTATGCACTTCACTCAAATAAATAAACGTTACAGTATGTTAGTATTTTAAAATTTTATCTATATAAATATGTATTTAAATAGGTTATGAAAAAAAAATCTAAAGTGACTAGCACAATACCTTCCGTCAATCTTGTGTATTATGTATAAATTCCATACATAAATTTTCTTGCAAAAGGTTCTAAATTTCCAGTAAAATTATTTCATAAACAAACTATGCAAATTTCATTTGACACTGACATCTTTTTCTTCTTCTTTTTTTTAGCTTTTCCCATTCGGTACGAGTCGCAATTTTTTATCTTCTTCTGCCACTCATTTATGTTTTGCGTGTCGTTTTCTCATTCACTTCCTTTTCTCTCAAGTCCTCCGCAATACAATCGTTCCATTTTATATTTAGTCTTCCTGTTTCATCAACCTTCTATTACTAAGCTATTCATTCTTCTGTAATATATTCTTCATCTCTCCTTATGACATGTTCAAACCAATGTAATCGTCTCTCTTTTATCTTTCTAGAAACTTCTTACGCTAGAGTTACTTCCCTTATTCTTTAATTCCTTACCGTATCTTTCCGTGTCTTCCCACCTTATATCTCGACATCCTCATATCTGCCACATTCATTTACTTGATTGATACTAACATCTGTCAATTTGAATTAACTGAATATGTTAGCAGTTTCCATGGTTAGCATAGCTTGCTGATTTATGAAATTTAATATGTTTATAATTCTTTAACTCTAATCTATTGAATATGAAGTATAAAATGCAATCAAATCGTATAGAGAATAATATATTCTTTAAGTTATAATATCGTTAAATGTCAAAAAATCGTATTTAACTGTTAAATCTTCAAATGAGGCAAAATATGAAAAAAATATAATTTTTGGAATCGTGGTATTGAAGTTATGCGATCTGAAGCTTTCGTCATACTAGGCATTCAAACACACACACACAGACACACATACATCACATACATACATACATACAGACATCATCGTAAAAATGGTAAAATCGTATTATATGGACCCTAATTATATGGTCACTAAAAACTCATCATTCAATTTTTTGACCAATGACACCGTCTTTACCTAAAGGTGACGGAAGGTAAAAATAATCCCAAACCCAACATCATTTCTTACAATTCTTCAGACTCCAGATCGAAATAGTACCGTAATATTCAGTAAATTAAATAATTAATGTAAAATAAATCAATTCCAATAATAGAAATCTACATTTAAGGTCATCTTAATAATTTAATTTACGTACCGATTTTCATTTCATTAACCATCATTATTATAAATATATATGAACTTAATACATAAATATTATTCCGTAGAAATCATGCCCATAAATCATGATTTTTATACATAATACATATTTAAATTTTCTTTTTAACCAGTTCATCAAATTTTCATGGCAATAATACTTATGCCCGGCATATACAAAGATAATTTACATTTGAATGTGAAATACTGTTGTAGAATCTCTACTGGATATCACTTCTGAAGAACAGAAAGTGGAAATTGAAAATCACATCCGAACCATAACATCTTTAGAATCGCAAATCACAACGTCTTCCATATATAAATTAGGAGATTATGTTATGATTAAAAATGTTATTACTGAACCAAGAGTAAATAAGAAACTTTTAGCAACTTACAGGGGTCCTTATGAAGTAACGAAAATATTGGATAGAGAGAAATATGTTATTTCGAATATTTCTGGTTTCCAACTTAGTCAGATACCATTTTCAGGAATTTATGGACCGGAAGCTATGAAATTGTGGATTAAAAATATTTCTGAAAGTGAAAACACAGGTGATGATAAAGTTTTATTCCCTCAAAATGTGATTTAATGTTATTTAGTGTTTTTAAAATACATCGAATACTTTATGGTCGGGTCGACCATGAGTCAGAATGGCCGAAACTGTAGAATTATTTTATATCGAAGTGTTCTATGTATTTTTGTTATTTGTTAAACTAGGAGCTTTTGGAATGTTTTGGTTTTTAATTAGAATGTTTTATGTAATTATGTTATGTCATGTTATATTGTAATTTTGTGTAATAAAAAGGAAATAATATAAAAGATTAGAAAATATACGTCTACAGTTTTTCAGAAGTGGGATTAGACCTGAAGAAACGCAAAAATTGTTAGATTTCAAAATGAACGGAGAAGATAATCTGAATACAACTAGTGTTACTGGCGCTGAAACTAATATACCAATTTTGAATATTGAAGACATTATAGCGGCTACGACGCGTGCCATTCTACAAGCAACAAGAGTCCAACCAGAAGAAAGACAAATGTCACTCAGTTATAGTGACATTGGATCTCAAATTCCTGAATTCACTGGAGAATCAGATGATGACATTTCGGTATGGGTCAAACGAGTGGATGAAATCCGTATTGCATATGAAATTAATGACAAAATTATTAAAGTTCTTGCTACGAAACAGTTCAGAAGTCGGGCGAAAGATTGGTACGAGTGTTCGCCAGGCATGATTAATAAAACATGGGAAGAGTTAAAGGAAGAAATGAAAATGCTCTTCTGTAATTATGAAAGCCATGTCAGCCGAGTTAGAAAAATGGAATCCAGGAGATGGAGGATGGGAGAAAAGTTTTCAGCATATTTTTATGATAAGCTGAAATTATGCAATAAGTTGGATTTAATAGAACCTGATACCATTCAATACATGATTGAAGGAATTGACAACTATGTTTTGCGAACTCAAGCTATCGCTGCTAGGCATGTAAAACTCAGTGACTTCCTAGAATATATGAATCTTATTTCGCAAAATGAAGTCAGATGTTCGTCCCGAGATCCATCCGCCACCGTTACGCTAAAGAAGAGTGGTACCCACGTTCGACCACCAGAAGCATTTGGTCAAAGGGCATCGAATTCCGTCAGATGCTATAATTGCAATCAAGAGGGACACTACGCCTCTTCATGTACACCTAAACGAGAACGAGGTTCCTGTTATTTATGCGGAGAACATGGACACACCTTCCGAAATTGCCCAAAGAATCAAAGAAGAGAGCTGTCTACTATTTCTTCGTTACAAGTCAACGGAAAACGAAATAAGTATACCGTTTCTTTAGTTATGTCAAATAATACAATTGTATATGCACTATTAGATTCGGGTAGTGTTTTAAGTCTAGTCAAAAAGTCTGTTTATGAAAATTACTTTTTACCATATGTTTTATATGAGAAAAATTCATTAGAAGTGTTTGGAGGAATTAATAACTCTAAATTAAATATACTAGGTTATATTAATGTAAATTTATTTTTCCAGTGTATAAACTGTTTACTGCCGTGTGAGTTAGCTGTAGTACCAGATCAGGCTATACCATACGAAATTATATTGGGTCAGGACTTCATGTCAACACCTGGGGTTACAGTTAAATTTTCACAAACCGTGTCCATGAGTTATGAACCGGTAATGACAAAGTTGGAAACTAAAACCGAGGGTAATGCAAGTGAGAATAACATTTTGAATATTGACATCATTTCCGTTAAAACTAAAAAACATGATAACATTGATGAATTAACCGACTTAAACAATAATTTACAAAGTAGAAATTCAGATCTTCAACTTCAACATTTAGAGAGTGAAAATAATATTTTGGAACTTAACAAATTAAATGGAGAACTTCAAAACAAATTACGAGACTTAGAACAACCTACAACTTCAGAAAAAGCGGAACCTTCACCTCAGAAAACTACCAAACGAAAAGAAAGCAAGAAGAGGGGAAAAGAAACCGAATCTAAAAGAGAAAAGTCGCCGCAAATTTCCGAAACCAAACGGATTTCCGAATTAGAAAAGCTGGTTGAAGAATTACAGTCAAAACTAGAAGAATCCAAAAATAGTGACAAAGTACCAAAATTAAAGATTAAGAATATGATAAAAATGAAAGCACAACATAAAGCAAAATTGAAAGATATTCAAAAGAAATGTTCCCCCGGTGAAATGAGCGAAAAAATCAACAATTTAGAATCGGAAAATGTTAAATTAGGTCAACGAGTTGCCGAACTTGAAGATGAAAAAGGAAATATCCAATTACGAGTAGTAGATATTGAATCTAAAAAAGGAAAAGAATACATTGCAGACTTGGAAAATAAAATTGAAGAACAGAAAGTGGAAATTGAAAATCACATCCGAACCATAACATCTTTAGAATCGCAAATCACAACGTCTTCCATATATAAATTAGGAGATTATGTTATGATTAAAAATGTTATTACTGAACCAAGAGTAAATAAGAAACTTTTAGCAACTTACAGGGGTCCTTATGAAGTAACGAAAATATTGGATAGAGAGAAATATGTTATTTCGAATATTTCTGGTTTCCAACTTAGTCAGATACCATTTTCAGGAATTTATGGACCGGAAGCTATGAAATTGTGGATTAAAAATATTTCTGAAAGTGAAAACACAGGTGATGATAAAGTTTTATTCCCTCAAAATGTGATTTAATGTTATTTAGTGTTTTTAAAATACATCGAATACTTTATGGTCGGGTCGACCATGAGTCAGAATGGCCGAAACTGTAGAATTATTTTATATCGAAGTGTTCTATGTATTTTTGTTATTTGTTAAACTAGGAGCTTTTGGAATGTTTTGGTTTTTAATTAGAATGTTTTATGTAATTATGTTATGTCATGTTATATTGTAATTTTGTGTAATAAAAAGGAAATAATATAAAAGATTAGAAAATATACGTCTACAAATAAATTGTATAGAACAATATCTGACATAAATAAAGAATAAACTAATAGTTTTTTCTATATGAAATGAAAATAGGGGTAAAATATATGTTTTTCGGGCAAGCATATTGATTCAGATAATTAAATTATAAACCATGTTATGATTACATGAGTATTGATCTATGCAAAAAAATGCAAATGAGTAAATGAGGTGTGTAAATTGAAAGAGAGTCAGGTATAACATCATACGCCATACGGTCAAGTCATTGAACTACGGTTACTGCGTCAGCGTTCAAATTTCAAACAATTTTCCTCCACATTTACAAAATAATGTGACATATTTCCGAGAACGACGAAATTTAACATAGTCATATATCTCACTTACGTACATAATTTTTATATAAAAAAATCTGATGTGGCCAACACAATACCTCGCGTTTAATTTAATTTTTATTCATGTAAATACTTAAAATTAAATTAAATTTAAATACCGGGTTCGATCCCGACCGACGCCAAATATTTCGAATTTTAAATGGCACAAAAATGACTCCTGTGGTGCACTCTCCACCTCCGCAGTAAGTGCCCGTGAGGTGACACCTGGTAAACGTCCACACGGTACAAATATGTCAGCATCGTTGCCGAAATCTGTGTACAAAGCAGATTGGCACACCTAGCATTGAGTAATATGCCGTGATGATATATTTACCTAATTTGTTTACATACTTACCTATATTCATTGCTGGCGTGGAGAGTGCCATTAAAATTCTAAAATATTTGGCGTCGGTCGGAATCGAACCCGTTCCCAAGATTCGCGTGAAGTGACGCCTGGTAAACGCCAGCACGGAACAAATATCTTATTATTACCGACATCTGCCTACAAAGCAGATTGGCTCACCCATCAATAGGTAATATGTCGTGATGATATGTTATATATTTTTATTATCTTACCTATGTTCCTACATATTTAGTTATGCTGGAAACTGTATTAAGTTTCTTTCCATATAATTACTGTTCCATTTACTATTTTCTTTTAAGAATTTATTATTATTTGAAATGGTTAGTTTGTTGACAGTGACATATATATGTCAGTTACAAATATTTGAGATCTGAATTGTGTAACCATGTGTATGAGTTGTGTTTAAAGCGCAGGCTCCGGGATTAAAATTATAGATAGTTTTATAAATTTATCCATAAAATATATAGAAAAAGTATTAATGCAAACTTGTAGAAAATTTAATAATCTTTAATTTTTATGTAACATAAATCTCGAAAAAATAACATTTAAAGATATTTTTCGAAGAAAAAACTATTTTGAGCTTCCAGTAAAGTGTCATTTTCGGTTATCTGATTTACTCCAAAATCTAATGGCATCTTTCCATATAAGAGTAAGGTAGAAATACAAGGTTTCAAAATTTTCTGAACGATAGTATTTGAGTTAGAGCGTAAAGAGGATCCACACACACACACACACACACACACACACACACACACACACACACACACACACACACACACACACACACACACACACACACACACATACACACACACACACATATATATATATATACACACATACACCCCCACACACACACCCACACACACACACACACACACACACACATACACACAGACATCGTGAATGTTAAAATTAGATTGTAGGAACCTTAAAACGTGGTCATTTACCAAAATCTCGATATGAGATTTTTAGCACGATCCCTATACCTCCCTTACCAAGGGTAGCGGGAGGTAAAAAGGTGGTTCACCGCTTTTTTATAGGAATATGTAGTATTATAATTTTATTCGTTTCAAAGTAAAACAACGGGCATAACAATTAAGAAGATCTAGAGTAAATGTCTCTTATATGGAAACCCAACGGATATAGATTGAGAACAACGATAATAATTGATTTAATGCTGTTTAAATTTTTAAAGAGATAAAGTTAGTTCTAATATTATTGCAAATTGGATAAAAATCGTAACTTCACCGAAATCATGAAAATTAGGTAGATACCGTACATAAATATTGGTACATGTGCTAATTTATAAAAACAGTATACCCAGATTGTTTCCCTCATAATCCTCAATGAAAATTACAAAACACAATATAATTGAATATTTTATCTTATTTTTCATCTTCGTGCCTAATAAAATTTTAAATAATGAT
Organism: Harpalus rufipes; assembly: GCA_951394225.1. Lineage (NCBI taxonomy): Eukaryota > Metazoa > Arthropoda > Insecta > Coleoptera > Carabidae > Harpalus > Harpalus rufipes. The sequence continues at coordinate 67,169,988 of OX596274.1, forward strand.
ATTCTATGTATTTCATGTTTATACTCAGGCCATATTTTCACATTGTTAAATTTTATTAAAGTTAAATTGAATTTTATAGTAAAGGGTTTTCCAATAAGAGGTGTTATTTTGAATAGCCCGCTATTTCGGTAGATGTCGCTTTTGAAGCTGTCATTTTTTGACATTTGACAAGTAGAAACTACGCCATTAATAAAAATGGAACGATACACGCTTCAACAACGCATTGAAATTATTAAAATTCACTATAAAAATGGTGAAAATTTGGCAGAGACGGTTCGTAAAACTCGACAAATTTTGGGTCGTCGTGAAGCACCTTGTCGGACCGCAATACAGAAATTGGTGGAAAAATTCGAGCTGTTGGGACAAGTTAGTGATGTGAAGAATAAAACCCGTGCACGTCGCTCAAGAACAGCCGAGAATATTGCTGCTGTAGCCGAAAGTGTTGAAGAAAACCCAGGTTTGTCCATTCCTCTTCGTTCTTTGGAATTAGGCATTCCACAAACGTCATTACACCGTATTTTGCATAAAGATTTGGGTCTTAAGGCTTATAAGTCCAGTTAACACAAGAACTCAAGCCGGCCGATCATCAACAACGTCGTGTCTTTGCTGATTGGGTCGTTGAAATGCATGAAAATGATCCGGAATTCCATCGAAAAATTATCTTGAGTGATGAGGCCCATTTCCACCTCGGTGGCTTCGTCAACAAACAAAATTGTCGCATCTGGGGCTCAGAAAACCCAAGAGTTATTGTTGAAAAGCCTCTCTATCCTCAACGTGTGACTGTTTGGTGCGGTTTATGGACCGGCGGAGTCATTGGACCTTACTTTTTCGAAAATGAGGCTGGAGCAACAGTTACGGTGAATGGATTGCGCTATCGAGAGATGATTAACGATTTTTTATGGCCAGAATTGGATGGTATTGATCTGGACAACGTTTACTTTCAACAAGACGGCGCTACGTGCCACACAAGCAACGAAACCATTGATCTTTTACGGGAAAAGTTTCCGGACCGTGTTATCTCTCGAAGAGGTGATCACAATTGGCCACCGAGATCTTGTAATTTAACACCTTGCGACTTCTTTCTTTGGGGCCACGTGAAAGAGAAGGTCTACGCCAACTGCCCAGCGTCGACTCAAGACCTCAAAGATGGAATTCGTGAGGCTATCGAGGACATAGGACAGCCACTTTGCGATTTGGTTATGGAAAATTTCATGAAAAGGATATTGTCCTGTCAGCGTGGTCGTGGTGGTCATTTGCCTGATGTTATTTTCCACTATTAACGGCATACCTTCCTCTTTATAATGAAATAAACATCCGATCATTTATATTAAAAAATGGCATTTTTCTTTGAATATCAAAATAACACCTCTTATTAGAAAACCCTTTACTTATATTTCAAAACGAGTATCGAAAGTGAGAAATATCGTGCGAGTGTGAAGTTTGACGAACGAGGTGCAACTGAGTGAGTCAATGCACAAGCAATACGATAATTACTTTCGAGCGAATTATGAACACTATTTTTTAGAAGACCTAAAAAAGTAACAAGTATTTTCAAGAATTTTATTTCAAATGACAACACATATTGTTTTTTCCTTCCGTCACCTTTAGTTAAGGAGGGTTCTGTCTTTGGTCAAAAAATTCGATGGTGAGTTTTTAGTGAATAGGCACGTTTTAAGTTCCCTAGAATACGAATTTACCATTTTTACGATGATGTCTGTATATGTGTGTGTATGTGTGTGTGTGCGTGTGTGTGTGTGTGGCGATTTTTTCATAAACGATAAATCCAACACTAAAATTCTAAAAATTATTATTCTGTCGTATTCCTTTTCTTTACATCCATATGAAGAGTTGATTAGATTTTGATTATAATTGGTCAACTGGAAGTACCCTCATTTGAAGATTTTAACAGTTTATCCTGAAAAAAATGCTGTTAAATAGACTTAAGGTCAAGTTTTACAATTGAGCTGCCAATACCGCCCAAATAGGTTTATGAACTACTGTTGGTTTTTGACAATGACATTTTTCTGTCATTTACAAACATCTGATTGTTACTATAGAGTTGTTTAGGCTCTGAAATTTATTACAACAGATTATTTTATATATTACTTTTTTTATTTCAATGTATAGAAGATATAATAAAATTTTAAAATGTATCGAATACGGAATTTTACATTCTATAATACTAAGGATAAAAAAATTCAAAAAAATTATATTTAGAATTTTTTTTTAAGATACTACTACTTCCGGTTTTCCATCATTGTAAAAATGTTAAAATCGGATTCTATGGACCTTAAATCGTGCTTATTCAATAAAATCTGGATATGCGATTTTTAGCATGAATCCAATACATCTCTTAGCGAGAGGTAAAAAAAAACGCAAAGTAAAACGAGAGTGAACTATCATATTACCAACTGTGCTGTTCTATGGGAACGCTCGCAAACTCTTGCCGCCAAACAATCGTCACGGAACCAATCGTTCCGCACTTGGTATGTAAATAACTATTAACTCTTTCATTCCCTAAAAAATACTGGTCCGAATTAATATAATTTTTATACTAATTAAAGAAGAACAAAACTATTTCTAATAATGAAGCTTTAAATTTAGAAAAATATGACGAAACGGAATTAGGTAATACGAAACGATCCAGTTACTTTTTCAAAATTACTATGTGGAAGACAATTATGAGGGGGTGGAATTTCAAATGCGGGGATCATCTTGAACATATATTTCTCTAGTTGAAGGATACTCCAAAATTTGATTCTTTTGACAAAATTAATGTCCAGGAGTGTATTTCATTTATTGATAAATTTATAACTTGCCATTATAATCCGGAAGACCCATACATGGCCGTTCAAAATCATAGACACACGCACAGTTGTTATACAGAAACAAAAAATAAAAATAAATGCAGATTTGATTTCCCAATATACCCATTAGCTGACAGTGAACAAAATTCAAAATTAAGTGAAACATTCAAAAATATTAGTAATTTAATGTGAAAGTAGTGACTTTCCCCACTTTGTTACTGAAATGGCACTTATCCGTAAATGTGTTCGCTATTGAAAAGGCACGAGTCTCGGACAAATGCCGTTGCTTGGTTAAATGTAAACTTTTCTATGTTCTTCACAGCCATGCCATATATTTACAAGTAAGTGTGTCTTTTCATCACAAAACACGCGTTTAGGATCATAGATAGCAATATCGATCTTAACTCAATTTGATGATTTTGTGGACTAGTGCCCTTGTAATAATAATCAATTCAATTAAACTAACATTCTACAAATAGTAGTTTCTGAATACGGGCCTTTGTCTTTTCATCTCATCATTCGTATTCGTATTTTTCATCATCTTATCGGGTGCATATGGAGTTGCGCAGCCGTTCATAAATTAAAATTAAAGTTTTTCTATTAACATCTGATGTCATAGCGTTCGTCACTAATAGATTACTAGCGGTGGGCCGCGATATGCGAATGACTCACTTTGTTTTGAAGTTTGCATGTGATTCTTCTACTATTTTTACTATCACTCTTATACAACCAGCATAATGAAATTTAATGTAATATATTATGCAGTGGAACCTCGGTATACGTCTTTTTAAAATATGTCCAACTTGATATACGTTCTGTTTGGACGCGAAATATTTTGTTTGGTATACGACATTTGTTTGGAAAACGACTCGATTTTGATAGCGCGCGCAATACCTTTATTTACCTCTTAAGAGGCAATGCTATGAATGCCTGTTGCCTATGAGCGTCAGTACACCTGTTGCTACTAATTAGTAAACAACCCGCGCTATAACTCTGAATTTGTACGTGTTTTGTGGTGTTGGAAAAGTTCGTTTGGTATACGTCCAAAGATCTGGAACGGATTAATGACGTATACCGAGGGTCAACTGCATAGTGTTGTACAATATGTAATTTATGGTTTGCAATTGACACTAAATATTAATAGATTTCTATGTTGAGTAAAAGCTATAGAGTAAATTTTACCAGTATGTATTTAATTAAATCAAAATGTAGGCACCTTAACATATTATTTTAACGTATCAAATATAAAATTAAAGTATTTATATATGTTCAGTATTTTGAACGCCAACATTTGTACGCTCGAAAATTATACGTTAGCATTTTTAGAACAAAATTTTTGAATAATTAGAAATTTATATTAAAATCGCTCTCCTGAGCTAGCATTAATCAAGAAAATGGTTTGAAATAATACAAAAATTAGGTTACATTTGTGATTATTTCATAATAAATAAGTATATTATACAGCAGGGTTTCTCAATATTTTTTGTCTAATGTCCACTTTGTTATATTTTTAAGTGACGCAATTTACTTACAGCCCACCTTCATAATTCGCGATAATTTTATTGCATTTTATTTTGAAATAAAATATAAAAATTATTGCAACCAATGAGACTCAATATTCAAATTAATCATTCCAAAAATCAAAAATTCAATAAATAATTTAAAAAGAAAATATGAGTGCGTCTTGCATTTAATGCTGATTAGCAGTTGTTATTTATGCTACAAGAGAGGTAAATAATATTTACTAGCCGAGGATGTGTTTGTTATCTGAGAGAAGCGAAGGTTGTCAATTGAGTCCAAGATTGGTCAAAGATGTTTAACTACCCTTCGAGTTACATATAAAGATTTTTCCACTCCTGATGATTTATTTTTTATCTTTGATTAATACATTGGAACAAAGGATCTTAGTACTCCTTGGAAAATTTAAGAAGAAAAAAGAAAAACGCTGTCATCTGCCACATTTGACAAGTCAAATATTTATAAAATGAGGACAATTTGAAACAACTTAAATTCAAAATCGTAAATTATGACAATGAGCAAATATTTCACCCAAATTTAAAATATCTAATTGTTGTTGTTTAACAAAATACGTACGTAAGGGAGCTGTTTAGGAAAATAAGGGAGCCCGAGCTATTTACGTCCCGTCATCAACAAAAACCGATACCATGACGGTAAAATGAACATTCGTTCTCCTATAAACAACGTCCTAATAGCTTACTTAAACCTCGTTAGTTTATTTTTACCTACCTACTTTGTTTCTCAACCTAGTTTTCCTCTATCTGTAATTGGGTTCTGCCTGTTGTATAGAGTACTTAATAATAATAGTAATAATAATAATTAAGATATCAGATGTGGATGAAATATTTTAAATTTGGTTTTAGTTTATTTAACAAAAATTCGAAGATCCACTCTTTCTTCAATTTTCAAATTAACAAATAAAAATACTAATACTTTCAGCCGCCCACCAAAAATCGGAAATCGCCCACGTTGAGAAACCCTGTTAGCAAGGGAGAGAAATGCATGATTTTTCCACAGATGTAATTTGTAGCCAGAGGTCAAAGGCAGGTGTACGAGTATATGCTGTTTTTCCATGACCGGGAGGTGGACATAGACATAGTAATTTACATTGTCAGGAAAGTGAAATTTTACAGGACTGGAAACCTGTGAACCGTACGAAGACACTTTTCTGGCGTAATACGTATAAATAATTTTCCGAAATCATTTAAATTATTTATTTCTATTTTGGTTCTTTAATATGTACTTTATGAAACCATTTGGATGTCATAAAGTACTTCTTAAAAGAACTCAAACCTAATTTCTGTTAGGTTGGTACGTAGTACCTACATTTCTAGACATTTGTCATTTGAAAGTAAATATTATTTAAATTGTAAACAATAACAATGAAACGTCATAGTTACGAATATCAATCACTGTTACTGTTACCAACAATCAAATAAAAATTAAAATATTCCTAAAAATGAAATCACGTATATTTGTAAATATTTTTTTGACAAAAGGACCAAAATAGAAAAAATAGTATAAACTACACGTTTCATAAGACATTTCAGCGCACTTGTCCCGTTAGAAAACTCGCGGCAAGCCGCTCGTTTCTAACAAAGACCGTGCGCTAAAATCATGTCTTTTGAAACTTGTATCTTAATGTACTATAAACTTACTCATAAATTCACAGTTTTGTCATTTTTGACAATTATATTAAAAAATAAACACATTAGATTGTGTACCCATGTTCAAATTTTCTATTATAGTACTCGAAAGAGATATGTAATTTAATAATCTTTGAGAAATGTCGGCACATATGACATAATCTCCCAAAGGCACGTAATAAGTCATATTTAACTGAAGTTATAAACACTGAAAGTTTCCGAGATTCGATTGGTGGCAGTTGAAAATGAGACTATTGTATTCGCAAATGGTAATGGTATAAAATGAAAATAGAAATAACGTGTGAAAATGTTGTAGCCACATCTAATATATTTTCTTGCCTGTTATTGATAAATAGTAAATGTAATTAAATATAAATGGTTTTAATTTTACTTAGCAAGCAAGAAATTATCTAATTATCTAGAAAAAATACAAAGTAAGCAAATAAAAAAATGGTTTCCTTTGAGAGTAGGATCTAATACCGTCCGTTTCTCATCACTCTCGTCACGACGTCGAAGCCGGAAATACGTAGACTGGCAGCGCCTCCGGTGACGCAGGCGCACCGAGTGAGCCGGAAGTCAGTCACATAGCTGCGGTATCCAGGCATTTCCGATGTACAGCCAGACATCTGTTTATCTTCGTCTCACTCACTAACGCTATCATTTCAACCTATAGTGTTAGCGTTCGGTTAGGATGATTCAGGTGCGGATTTTCTTTTTCATTCTAACTCTATGATCTTTTGTTTCTAGTGGATGTAAGTTTTTATAAATTTATTTTGTTTCTCGGTTCGTTGGATATTGTGGTTTTTCCAAAAGTTCTATAATGATTTTAGTTGTGGACATTTAATTTAGAATTCAACAACAAAAAAGATTTTTAATTCATTTTCATTTTACAAAGGTTTCTAAAATTTGTTTGGATGAAGGTAAGTGCAAAGTTTACCTTACTTTATAACATAAAATGAATAATTTATTTTTGCAATATACGAGTATGCTTACAAAAATGAAATTACACCTTCTTATTAAAATTACTACATATTTCTCAATTTTGTGTGAACTGACTTCTTTGCTTACACAGGATGCAATTTCCTAAAAGGATTATAAGGGTTAGAGTTGGGAGACAGATCCGTATCCGAATAAAGTGATAATAAATAAATATACTGTAACGTTTATTTATTTAGGTGAAGTGTAAAAAGCAGAGAAATATTAATTAAAATAATTTTTACTAAACGATAAATAATTAACATAAAGATAAAAAAAATAACTAACACTATGATTAAACATTTACAAACACTAATTTAAGACTAAGAATTTTATTAAATACTGAAACACTTAGATTATTTATTTCACTATTTATTTACATATATAACTATATATATATATATATATATATATATATATATATATATATATATATATATATATATATATATATATATATATATAAGAATATCCCGGTTGTCCTCCCTAACGGTATTTATACAGACAGGCGTCCCATTTCTAGAGTGTTCTGCATTATGCCATCGAATACAAAGGAATCAGCAGACCGTACTTACTTAAACAGGTCGAGACTTGTGCGCGACGATAACATCATCGTTCGAGAACCGTTCTACCAGCGGCGACAGTCGCATACGGGCTGGCGTCAGATGTACACGCGCTACACTACCCCCTCCTTAAGACTGTTTCGTGCCGGAACAGTTCTTGATGACGAAATCTGCATGTATTACCCTTGGTGCATTTAGAAGTCTTGAAGAAGTGACAGTCGATGGTCTGCTCGCGTTCTGCTTTCTGTCCGTTAAGATTAAAGCTGCAGACAAGAATTTCAACGCCGGTATAGCGGATAAGGATCTCTAACATCTTCCTAAAGATCCTCCAATCCAAACCATATCTAGACCACGACCTAACTTCGATACTGCTAGCTTTAATATATCATTTTCTAACAGATGATCCCTCAAATCGCACAGCGAGTTTCAAAGACTGCGATACGATAGCTTCTGGTACGAGCGTGATTTTGTAACCAGATAGTAGATATACCGCTGGGGTACGTTCGTAATCAAAGAGTGACAGTGTTACCATAGCGTTATACCAAACCGTTCTAAAACGAATGCTGACCATCTCATGCAAATTTACCCAACGTTTGTTTACAATAATAATATATCACTTCCGGTTGATCGTTTGTAAATAAAATCTAATTTGTTGTTCCAATAAATAGAAAAGTCTGTAGTACGAAATTTTGGATTATATTTTATTATGTTTTTCCTCGAAAATTTGTTGAGAGCTCCAAATTAAGTACCACTTTCGGTTTATTATATATAGTTTCAAATTATATACGAGTTTTAAATACCAAATTTGAGAAGTTTTGGATTATATTTTAATATAATTTTTTAAGAAAATCTGTTTACAGTGTCCAGTACCACAATTTAAAAAAAAATCTAATATGTTGTTCTCATCAATACAAAAGTCTTAAATACCAAATTTGGAAAGTCTTGGATTATATCATAATATATTTTTCACAAAAATCTGTTCAGAACTTCAAGTATCACTTCTGGTGTATAAATTTTAGGCAAAAACTAATATGTTATTCCCCTTGATATAGAAGTCTTAAATACTAAAATTGAAAAGTTTTGGATTATACTTTAATATAGTTCTTCATTAAAAACTGTTATGGACTTCAAGTAAAGTATCTCTTCCGGTTGCCCAAAATTACCCATAAGCTAATCAACTCTTTATATGAATACAGAAAGCTTAAATACGGAAAATAGATTTTTTTTGAAGTTTCGATATGCGTTATCGTGGAAGAAAAAATCGTCTCACACGCACACACACACACACACACACACACACACACACACACACACACACACAGACGCACAGACATAATTGTAAAAATAGTAAAACCGTGTTGTGGGAACCCTAGTTCGTGCTTATTCACTGAAAACTCACTATCGAATTTTAGACCTAAAACATTACCTCCCTTACCTACAGTATGACGGGAGGTAAAAATGGACTAGAGAAGCTACTTTAAGACTAATTTCTTTATATAAGGAACATGAAGGACAGGATGTTCTGTATCGCTATCCCTCAGCTGTGGCCGTAAGTAAACTTAACTATCTAGGTAAAAGATACCTCACGGCAAAAAAAGATCTGGATACTGACTCCTGGAGAAGTAACTGGCTTCATGAAAACTCTGGAACTGCTTCTAAAAAACTAAGATAGGGCCATATCGCTATTTTTGACATCATTTTCGACATTTACCGTTACTTATTTATTTATTTATTTATTTATTTATTTATTGAAAATCAATCCTACAGGATAAAAATCCCAGTTACAGGACGATTATAAAATGTACAAAATATTATATGATGCATTGGCATATATAAATACATAAAATATAAGAATATAATAGAAAAATACGATGATGAACATAGCAAACAGTATACTAAACCGTCAAATTAAATATGGAAAAATTGCAGAAGTGATATTTTACAAAGTATGCCAAATTAATTTGGCTTATTGGTTCAGATGCAGAATTTTAAACTCTAAATTTTTACTTAACTCATTTTTGCCTAAAATAATGAGGAAAACAAGAAATTACAAAAGTATGATTTTACATGTTAAAAGCATATGTTTGACAGTGCCGATCACCACCCTGTATATTTATAGTAAATTATTCAATAAAATATAATTCATCTTTGATCTCATATGACACAATCAGTTTTAATTCTGGTTTAAATAAAAGTAATTTAGGTTACGTCTATTGAAACATAACCTAGTTTTGCCAGTCAGATACTTAGCAAATAATTGATGAACAATAAAAACTATTAACATTTCTGAGATACTATTTAATTAACCAAGACTTAAACATGCTGCAAACATTTCAAATTAGTCTACGTGTATGAGAAGCAAGTAAAATACAAATTTGTATAAGTTAATTTAATGAATTAGTCTGTGTAGATTTTTGTTCAATTCTCACTGAATCATTGAATCGTCCCAGTCTAATATAGGAGATGGTTTCGATTAAATAACAATTTCTCGATTCGCCGGTAACTGTGTGACTGTATTTTAATTAAAACATATTTCACTCGTGTTTAACGTCGGTCGATGTATCGTCATGGCAACACAACTTTGAGAAATAGATATTCGCTAATGGAAATTTTAGTCGCCTACACTATAAACACCAATACAAGCGTCCGTGTAACTATGCATTTGTATGAGATCGTGTGGGTAAAATGAGGTTGCAATGCGTGCTCTCTTTCTACATAGTCTGAGATTTCATACAAGAGATCGTTACTTACGTGACATTTTGATAGTTAACTTAATTCTATTTATAGTATACGATGCACTTATTGGCCGGTAAAAGATATTTAATTAAAACTTTTTCATTAAAAACTAAATAAATGAAATTTAATTTAATTGCATTGTTACTTTGCAATTAATAGCTAACAAGGGAGACCATAGGAATGTAATAATGATAATAACAAGAAGAATGCAATAACCTTAATCTTAAATATCTAATATAATTGCATTTCCTATATGTACTTCAGTTTTTGGTTACAAATATGAGAGTGATTTTTCAACGAATTAGGACGTTTTAAAGTCTCTAGAATCATATTCTAGAGATAGTTTTACGATATAACGAAACATTTTTACTACTGTGATAATGGAGTCCTCCACTATTTAAAAACAATTAAAGCATCTGTAGTTCTAGAAAGTTTTAATTGTTATTCATTAAGCCGTAACAATTTACTATGTATATATATATATATATATATATATATATATATATATATATATATATATATATATATATATATATATATATACAGTGTGTTAATTAAAAACCTGGCCATAGGCGTTTAATATGGGAAAACAGTTTTTCTTTGCGCAAAAGTTCCCAAATTATTTTAGACAAAAATACTTCAAATAAATGTTGTAGAGAATTAAATTCTGCACCCGAGTTAGTATTAAGATTTTATTTTTGACATTTAGTAACTGAGAAAATCAATTTAAAAGTTTTTTGAAGAATGTTGATTTTTAGCGATAATCATGCAACTCAAACGAAATTTGCCAACCATTTTATAATCTGAAGCTTTTCTTGATAAGAAAACTGTTCCATACTTTCAAAGAAATATGTTATTGAACAAAAATCACAAAACACAAACTTTTTTTGACAGTTAAGATGGCATAGAATTGTTCGTAATTTTGTTTGAGTTCATGGCTATCGCTATAAATCAGCAATCTTCAAAAACTTTTAAAATTAATTTTCTCGGTTATGAAATGTCAAAAATAAAATCGTATTACTAATTCGGGTGCAGAATTTAATTCTCTACAACATTTATTTGAAGTATTTTTGTCTAAAATAATTTGGGAACTTTTGCGCAGGGAAAAACTGATTTCCCATGTTAAACGTCTATGGCCAGGCTTTTAATTAACACACTGTACAGTAAAATTTTTGAAAGATGTCCGATCAAGGTCATCTGTATCACGAACGAATTAACAAATAGACATACATTTATCTCTTTCTTTTGCAAAGGCTATAAGCGTGTGCGATAAGGATGGATATAACACGCTTGTCTTTCAAAAATTCATATTGTTTCGACTAAGTTACGACATTCCACTTTAAAACGATGTTCGTTGTTGATAATACTTTCGCTGTAACGTAAGTTTATTAATAAATTCAGATACATTACCTTGATTCATAGCCGTACGAATAACGTTATTTTCTGTCAGAGTCACTGACACTGACATTGTGACATCTTATTTTTAACATATTTGGTTTTACATTTGCTTATAAACTTACCAGTTGACTTAGTTTTAAATTTTTAGTGCTTTTACTGTAATATATATTTTTATAATAATAAATAACAGTAGTATCTTATGTACCCTCATAAAAACTAAGCAAACGACACTACTGAATTTGTCGCAATGGGCGGAGCAAAAATCTGAATTCATACAATTCGTAGACGACCTTGATCGAACATCTTTCAAAATTTTTACTGTATATACATACATACATACATACATACATACATACATACATACATACATACATACATACATACATACATACATACATACATACAGGTGACACTGAAAAACGGGCCACTCAAAATAACTTTTTTCTACAACTGTCAAAAAAACATGACATTTAAACATCGTTATGGATACGCGAAGTTTGTGATTTTTTTACGTGTGTAAAAATTACAATTACTTTTTCACGTGTTAAAAAAAATTATTCAAAATTTAACTCAATTAACAAATCATTTTAACAAAATTACTTATTATAAATGTTTAAATTAATTGTACAGTTGGTACAATTATTCCCTGCATTAATTCCCAACGAAGACAATGCACATGGTTGGCTGTGGTAAGTATCCCCGCACAAATTTATCTCTTCCTTAGAAGTGGATGGCTGATTTATCTCATTGCATATCTTCTCTTTCGAAGTGGATGGTTGGCAGTTTAAAATTTTGTTTGATATGTCAATTTTATTGTTTAAAATGTCTTGTATATATCCCTCTGCTACGGTGGTAGATTTCCATCCTCCGTGGCGTTTAATAGAAATCATGTCACCTCCTGCATTGGCCAAAAGAGTGACAGAGCTTTTTCGAAAGCAGTGGCCTGTGTACCTCTCAAACATTTCCTTTCCAAGCCATTTTGCAATCAAGCTGGGAATCTCTCCTATTTTCTTGATTCCGACATGTTGATTAACAAACTTGCCATTGTTATACTTAAGGAATAATAGACGACTTGAAGCATGTGTCGGCCTTAGAACTCTATACTTACGGTATATCTCAATATATTCTGTATTTGAAACAGTGAAAGTTCGTTCAGAATGAATTTTCGAATCCGGTATTTTCACAATTAATATAGAGCCTACATCTTCGATATCATCAATCGTCATTTTAACTAACTCTTCGCGACGACAGGCGCCACTTATACCCAAAATTAGCACAGTCTGCAATAAAATATCAACAAGTAGCTATTTATCTACTAAAATTAAATGGAAATACTTACCTTCTTCAATAAATGCATTTCATCGTCAGCTTCTTTAATAAATTTAGTTATATCTTCTCTTGTTAAGACTTTTGATTTTTTCCCTCTATACCCAACTGATTTATTTTTTAGATAAGGTACCAATTTTGTAAATTTTCGAAGGTCAATATTTTCCTTCACATTCATAGCAGCTTTGAGCATGGAAAAGGTTGTCCATAGTGTAGGTGGTTTTAATCTTGTTGACTTTTCTTCTAGATAAGCCAAAACCACGTTTTCTGATACTTTTACCACATTTTTTCCTGTGCACCATTTTCGAAATTCAGTATAAGTATTCTCATACTGACGTCTTGATTTGGCTGGCAATAAATTCGAAATTGCAGCATTTGCAGTTTCGTTTACTGATCTCGTCACAATCAATCGATATAAGCAAAAATTGATATGGATAGATCGAAACACCGGATCGAAAATACAAATTCGTTGACACTTTATTTATTTGTTTATTCAACATTTGCACGGTCCCTTGGTTACAACACACCAAGCGACTTCATTTTGGTAGCAGATTAATTTTATTTTGAATATTTTCCTATAGTTTACTTAAATAAATCTATAATTAATAAATTATTTTTTTGACAGTTGTAGAAAAAATATTGTTTGCATTTCGTGGGCGCAATTTATGTTTTTTTGGCGCGTTCGAATGCCTTTTTTGCCTCGACCTGACGGTCTCGGCTAAAAGTGACATTCTCACGCGCAACGAAAAAAATACTCATTTCGCGCACTTAATACAAAAATAACTATTTTTATTTATAATTATTTTTTAATTCACTTTTCATATTTGTAAACTATGTTTAGGGGCTCACAAATCTTGGTATTTGGTATGACGGTAGCACTTCCGGTTTGACCGTATTTCAAAGGGGACACCTATGTATATATTTTTATATATTTGGAATCTTCGTAAAATTACGGATTCAACGATATGCCTGAAGTTAATTTTTATATAAGAAATAAATTACAAGAACGTAAGAGAAAATTATGAATCATTAACCTGATAAGCCATATAAGGTAGGCTGGAAGTGGAAGTGGTAGTTTCTAAAAAAAAATTCTATATATTATTTTTTGAAAATTTGTTATTACAAGTAATAAAGATAATTAAATTCTCAATCTGACACATTCAAAAATTTTATTATATCTTCTATAGGTTTGGAGATATAGTATATAATAATATAGTATAATCTGTTGTAATAAATCTCGTTACCCAAAAAACTCCATGGAAACCAATTGAGATATTTAAATGTTTGTAATTGACAGATACATGCAAAATGTCAGTGTCAAAATTCAGCAGTTTTACTAACATCACTGGAAGATTAGGGAGGTACAAGTACATTTCATATGTCTTATTGTATTATTAATTAAATATGTATTTAAAATTATAGGTATGTTAATATTACATATATCCTTAAAAATACCGCTAATACCGTCAATGAATTTGAACATAATAATAATAATAATAATAATAATAATAATAATAATAATAATAATAATAATAATAATAATAATAATAATAATAATAATAATAAACATAGAAGAGTAGGACAAAATTCCTCGTAGAACGAAAGAAGAGATACAATTTCAATAATTTGTGTGTACAAGAAATGTTAAATTCGTTACTTATAGGGCACGAGCAGTCATGTGACATTGTTGGCCTTGGCAAGTAGATATGAGGATCCGTGTCAGAATGACGGCTAGTAGGTATTTACATAGATATCATAATTGTCATATTTCATAATTTTTCATTCAAAATTTCAAAATATTCTGATGTTTATTTGTCATCAATAATATGGAATATACTTGTCGAGGAAAATAGTCTATATGGATTTAGAAAATCATGATGCTTTGAATGAAAAATTATAATACTTGACACTAATATACATTATTGCGAGCTGTTATTCTGACACGGCCCCCATATCTGCCCTATGTAACAAATTGAAAAAGCGAGAGGTATTGTGCTGGTCACAACAGGTATTTTTGTAACAAAATATGGAACAAAAATAACACTATTTAAACAATATTACTTAACATCTCAACTATTTTCACAGCATGCTTGAAAATCATAACTTAGCAGGTTAATTATGCATAATTTCTCTTATGTTTTTGTAGTTTCTTCAAGGAAAATGCACTTCAAGCATATCGTTGAATTTTACGTAGATTACATATATATATATATATATATATATATATATATATATATATATATATATATATATATATACGGTGTCCCATTTGAAATATGTATATTTAGTTAAGTTCTATATATGCGTACCTTCTACGGTCGTTTTAAAATTCATATTTTGGCGCCATTGTTGGTCATTTCTTCTTCTTGATCTGTGCCCGGATATAACTAAATGTTAAACGGTTAAACCAGGAAAAAAGTAATATTTAAAAAAATAATGTGTATTTTATAAAATTAACGTGCATTTAATTGAAATAGGAGATGTTTCTCGATGTTAGTGAATTTGTAAGTACAATTCCAAACTATGTCAAAAAATTTAACCTCATATTATTACATTTAAAAAATAAAACCTTCTACAGTGTGTCCACTGTAAGCGGGCCACCATTGCTAACTTTCTTATTTGAAGAGATAGAAAGACGATTAAATAGACAAAGTTGGGCGATATTATACGACAAATTTAACGGTGGAAAATACAAAACAATTGAACATCAAGTATGCGACTTATTCAACAAAATACCTTTTTTCTTAATGGAATGCCATATTGAAAATGGTACCATTTAAAAGATTTTTATTATCTGAATATAAAAGTTCATTATCACTATGCCTCTAAAATTAAAAACAAAAGAGTTATTTCAAGTTGAAATTTAAATATTTTATTTCATATTTTAATACACATATATCATTGTTGCTATGGAAACAACAGAAACTAACATTAAACAAAGAACAATTGACATTTTATTGATAGATGCTGTCAACAAAATGGAAAAATATACTAATGATGAATTAGTTGATATGATTTTTGTTTATGCAAAGTGCAATAAAAATTCTGTAGCCAATGCGCAAAAGTATTTAGAACTATATCCCAATAGGCCTCAACCCAATAGAACATATTTTTTAAGTTTACTAGTTAATATTTAATTTCGTTATTTGTTTTTGTTTTTTCCATAGCAACAATATTGTATTTGTATCAAAATAAGAAATAAAATATTTAAATTTCAACTTCAAATAACTCTTTTGTTTTTAATTTTAGAGGCATAGTGACAATGAACTTTTATATTCAGATAATAAAAATCTTTTAAATGGTACCATTTTCAATATGGGATTCCATTTAAAAAAATGTTAATTTGTTAAATAAGTCGTGAATTTGATGTTCAATTGTTTTATATTTTTCACCGTTAAATTTGTCGTATAATATCGCCCAACTTTGTCCATTTAATCGTCTTTCTATCTCTTCAAATGAGAAAGTTAGCAATGGTGGCCCGCTTACAGTGGACACACTGTACGTTTGTAGTCAATGAGAGTTTTGTCCTTTTTATAAAACTCCGTCCTAGAACCACCGAGAAATCCATTAAATACATTTTATCATGAAAGTTAATGTTACTTCCGATCAAACCGGAAGCGCTACCATCACGTCAAATACCATGATTTGTCAGCCCCTAAGCCTAGTTTACAAATATAATATAGTTTTTTCTTTAATTCTCAATTAAATATTGGTGTAACCGGTCAAACCACAAACACAAGTGATTTCATTTAGCGTGGCGTTATTTTCTGCATTTATTTACTTGAAAATGGATTTGGAATTTCAAAGAAGCTATAACAAAAGATTTGAAAGTAGTAATAATTTGAAATAGAATACATGTGTGAGTATATGTTAAGATTGTTAAAATTCCTGTATTTCATATTTATGATTTCTACATTATTCCTACAGATAGGTACCTAATTATTTGTGATTATAATTAGTCAACAGAAAGTGGGGCTTTATTTAAAAATAATTTTGAAACATTTAATTTGATTACAGTTGTGCGTAAAACATTGTACATATCTCAGACCAAAAGAGGTTTATACCCTTGGGCGAATAATATTTCGTCCGCAGGCGTAAACCTTTTCTTTCGACCTTCTATATGTAACTATAACGTTACGTAATCTTTGATTATTTTACTCTTTAGCCGTACTAAAATTTGTATTAAATCATTACTCGCTTAATTAACTGATTTTTTATCATAAATATTAAATATGTTATGAAATAATTCAAGTTGTATTTGGTAAAAAAAAAAATCTCAAAATAATGCTAACTAAAAGTTGCCAATCTTCCTTCATATATTTTTTAATCAATGATAATAGTATGAAATATTGCAGAAAATCATTTTGCAAAAACGTTACTTGCATAAAATAAAAATGGAAATGGAATTGTGGCTAACCACATACCACATCTGATTTATTTTATGGATTTAACATTTACTTAATAGTCTTCTTTGATGCAATAACAAATTATTTTTTGGTTCTGGGAAATTACAATTATATATTTATAAATCCAAAAAGTCACCCATTGATTGCACATTGTTGTGAATAAAAATATGTACTTATGAGAAAGCAATTATATTTCACTTCTTAGCTTGTAGGTGTAGGCCAATTTTATGTATTTCTTTTTTAGTAGGTATTATCTATTTTATTTTAGGGTATTGCGAGTATTATTCATTAATAATACCCGCAATACCTACCATGATAGAGCAAAACAATTGCAAATTTCAAAGTAAATTTATTTAATTTAATTTAATAGTCACCGCACAAGAATTTTGTATCGTCTTTGATTTAAAACTTGATTTTCGCTCATTTGAAAATTTCTATCTCGCTTGTTATAAAAGATAAATGTGTAATTATATATTCAAAACTTAATAATTCTCAAGATAACAGAAACATTTTTTTTAAAACAAATTATTAATTTTTGGAAATTATTACGGAAAAAAAATTAAAAAATCAATTACAGATCAACAAATAGTTGCAAAAATATTTCTACTCTAACATTAGAGAAGTATTTCAAAATGCACAAAAACACTAAGCGAAACTTCAGGAAAAATATTGAGATCAAAAACTGTACGAGCAAAACAAATTTTTAAAAATCTGATGTGGCCAGCACGCACGCTCGCTCGCACGCGCGCTCTCACATTCACATGCACACACACGCACGCAAATAGGGCGCGCTCTCTCTCCCACACGCACACACACACAGTTATAATCGTAAAAATAATAAAATCGTATTCTAGGGACCTAAAACGTGCTTATTAATTAAAATCTCACCATCGAATGACCAAAAGACAATACCTTCCTTACCTAAAGGAGACGGAAGGTAAAAAACATACCAATAAAAAGAATAGGTATTTTTTTCAAGTATAAGTCAAATATGTCATATTGCATAAACAATAAAAAATATTTCTTTTATTCTAAACATTTTTCTCGGTTATCAATATCATTATCTATAGAAGCCTCTCAGAATTGTTGAGAAAATAAAAGCAGAAGCACATCTATGATGGCATGACCTCCCAAATGCGCACTATTTATGCCATTTAAACATAATCCAGATATCCTATATACATACATACATAGATTACCAGTAAACATGTAAAAGAAAATACGTATTTTTATATTCATTTCACAGGCATTGTAAGTAGATATAATATGCCTGTCTGTAGGCTTAAGTATCACAAATTCTACAAAACGGGAAAATACGATAAAATCAAAATTAGTGCATTAATAATTCGTTCTGATAAACATTTGAAATATGTACTAACATCAGTCAACCAGAAAGGGAAATTTACTGAAGCTGTGGTATTAATGACGTTCTGTATCACAGTTGACAAGGCGATTGAGTTTACTGACTGTATTAGATTTTTTATTAACTTATTTTTAATATTAAATATTCTTTCTCATTCTTCAGTACACTTAGGTTTATTTCTACAATACGATATATCCAATATACAGAATGAACACTGGAAACCGTGACATAGGCGTTTAACATGGGAAAACAGTTTTATTTTTCAAATATCATCTGTCTCGTAAGACTATAGAGGGAGTTTTTGATATGGTTAAAAAGATTATTTAATTTGGCATCGAAGAGAATCTAAATATTCCGAATTTTATGAATTATTATCAAAATATTTGCAAAAATATAATGCCATTTGACAGTTTTCACTTAAAATTTATTAAAAATAGTAATCATGGAAATGAATTCAATAGCCAAGTTGATTAGATCTAAATCCGTAATAATTATTCACGAGTTCATATCTTGCATGGTTTATCTTTTTACCTTCCGTCACCTCTAGGTAAGGAAGGTATTGTCTTTGGTCAAAAAATTCGGTGGTGAGTTTTCATTGAATAAGCACGTTTTAGGGTCTTTACAATACGATTTTACTATTTTTACGATGATGTCTGTATGTGTGTGTGTGTGTGTGTGTGTGTGTGTATGTGACCGCTTTTTCGTGGACGATATCTCCAATACTAGAATTCCAAAAATTACAATTCTTGCGTATTCCTCTTCCTTACAACCATATGCAGACTTGATTAGATTTTGGTTATAATTGGTCAACCGGAAGTACCCTCATTTGAAGATTTTAACAGTTTTTCTTGAAAAACTCAGTTAAATATTATTATAACTTAAAGAATATATTATTCTCTATACGATTTGATTGCATTTTATATTTCATATTCAACAGATATAGAGTTAAAGAATAATAAAGATAAAAAAAATCGTATAAATTTCATAATTCAGCCAGCTATGCTAACATAACCATGGAAACTGCTAATATATTCAGGTAATTCAAATTGACAGATGTCAGTATCAATAAAAAGCAAGTAATTGAATGAAAAAATAAGGGAAGTAATCCTAGTGTTAGAAGTTTTTAGATATAATAGAGACAATTACATTGGTTTGAACATGTCATGAGGAGAGATGAATAAATTAATAGAAAGTGGAAGAAACATAGGAAGACCAAATATAAGATGAAAAGACTGTATTGCAGAAGACTTGAGAGAAAAGGAACTGAATGAGGACGACACGCAAAACAAAAATTAGTGGAAGAAGAAAATAATAAATAGCGACCCCCTAACGAATGGGAAAACTAAAGAAGAAGAAGATGTCAGTGTCAAGTGCAATTTGCATAGTTTGTTTATGAAATAACTTTATTGGAAATATAGGATCTTTTGCAAAAAAATTATGTATAGGGCGCGTGCAGTGACATGACTTTGCTGCCTTTGGCAAGCAGATATGGGGACCCGTATCAAAATGACAGCAATTAATTATGTCCATAACTGACAAGTATCATAATTTTTCATTCAAAATTTCATGATTTTCTTATTTCATGTGATTTGTTTGTTATCAGGAGTATGGAATTCCGTTGCCGAGAAAGGGAATCATAAAATACCAAAAATTTAGAATCTTTTGCAAGAAAATTTATGTATGGAATTTGTACATAATACACAGGATTGACGGAAGGTATTGTGCTGGCCACATCAGATTTTTTTACCTTCCGTCACCTTAAGGTAACGATGGTATTGTCTTTGATCAAAAAATGCGATGGTGAGTTTTTACTGCTCCCTAGAATACGATTTTACCATTTTTACGATAATGTCTGTCTGCATGTATGTGTGTGTATGTACATGTACATGTGTGTGTGTGTGTGTGTGTGTGTGGATATGTGTTAGGTTGTTGGAGGCACGATTTCTCAAATTCTATAAGACTAAAGACCTCTTTGACTACGGATTCATCAATCTAACATTAATGGGGAGAGTTGAATAGGTTTTGGTATACCAATTGGAAAACCGGTAGTAGTAGTATCTTAAACAAAAAAATTTAAATATTATATTTTTGAATTTTTTTATTATTAGTATTAAAGAACGTAAAATTCTCTATTCGATACATTTTAGAATTTTATTATATCTCCTATAGGTTTGGAGATATAGAATAATCTGTTGTAAATAATCTAGTTGCCCAAAAAAACTACACGGAAACTAGTTGAAATATTTGTTTGTAATTGACAGATAAATTCAAAATGTCAGTGTCAAAAATCAACATTACTGGAAGATTTTTCTGGGAGGTATGAGTACATTTAATATATGTATATTCTTTCCTCTTCTACCCTTCGGGTGTAGAGTTAAGAGTACATTTAATATATATTATT
Source organism: Harpalus rufipes (assembly GCA_951394225.1). Lineage (NCBI taxonomy): Eukaryota > Metazoa > Arthropoda > Insecta > Coleoptera > Carabidae > Harpalus > Harpalus rufipes. Next base: position 67,191,127 of record OX596274.1, read on the forward strand.
AATTAAATATGTTGTGGCGACTATGATAATATTTTCGACACAATAAAACCAGAACCATGACGATAGAATAAAAGCAAAGTTTAGTTGTTTTGTAAATAGAGAAAAATATAAATAACAAAATTTTCTCAGTTTAGTTTTATCGTTTTTACAATTTAAAGTTAGTTTTTTACACCGTGTGATTGCGGTTAGCATTCCTACATTGAAATCAGCCGCAATCACACAACGAGGTACTACCTATATTAAAGTACAATGTTTTTAAAATTATAGGTATGTTAATATTACCTATATCCTGAAGAAATACCGCTAATACTGTCCATGTATTTGAAGAATTTTGAACATATTAGAAGAGTAGGACAAAATTCATCATAGAACGAAAGAAGAGATACAATTTCAATTATTTGTTTGTACAAGAATTGTTAAATTCGTTAGTTATAGAATGACGGCTAGTAGTTATTTACATCCACATAGATTTCGAAAATCATGATGTTTTGAATTAAAAATTATGATACTTAACACCTATGTACATTATTACTAGCTGTCATTCTGACACGGGCTCCCATATCTGCTTGCCAAGGCCAACAAAGTTACAGGACTGCTCGCGCCCTATGCAACATAAAATGAAAATGGCGAGAGGTATTTTGCTGGCCACTACAGATTTTTTACTTCCTTGTACGTAAGTAAAGGAAGTATTGTAATCGCGAAAAAAATCGGTTTTCAGATTTCAGCGGAAATATCCATTTTGATCATCCCTGAATCCATTTTGACTAATTTCGTCGTGACGTCTGTACGTACATACGTACGTACGTACGTCCGTACGTATGTCGCATAACTCAAAAACGGTAAGCCGTAGAAAGTTGAAATTTTGTATTTAGGACTGCTATAACATCTAGTTGTGCACTTCCCTTTCTGGTTATTACACAATTTCCAGAAGTGGCACTTTACATGAAGCCTATAATAGATTTTAATGAAAAATTGTTTTAAAATATAATCCAAAACTTTTCAAATTTGGTATACAAGACTTTTATGTCAATCGAAATAACATAATAGATTTTGGTTAAAATAGGCTAACCGGAAGTAGTACATTACTTGAAGTTGTTAACAGTTTTTCTTGAATAAAATGATTTTATTTTGATTTTAGAAATAAATGCTTCAAATAAAAGTTTTAGAGAATTAATTTCTGCGTCTAGCACATCAAGTATTATTAAATTAGCCCTTTGTATAAGCGAGATATGTAAATTTAAAAATTATATACTTTTTTGTTTTTGTAATAAAGCTTGCTATGGATTAAGACAAAAACATAAAAAAAATGTTCATATCAAATTACGTTAAATACGTGCAATTTTATGAATCGTACAATAACAAATATTATATTTTTATTTTGAAATTAGTCATATTCATTGTTGTAATGTAAAATATTTCTTTGTTGTAATCAAAACTCTCTTTAAAAAGAACCGGGTTAGATTAATATTAATTTATGAATGATAGTAGTAAATGAATTATTTTTTGTTCTATATCAAAATATTTCTCGGGCTTGGCTTAAGCCTGTCAATATTTTGTAATTTAATTATTAAAAAAATATGTATAGGTTAATAGACGCACAAAGAAGTCGTGTGGTCTCCACATCACTCATGACACTCATTAAAAAAAATATGTATAGTTTTATAATCGTACAAGGAAGTCGTGTGGTGTCCACATCAGGTTTTTTTATTTTGTTAAACTGATTATTAAATAAATTACAACATTAAAACATAAATTGCTCCGTAAAGCAAATATTAGACTTTTCATCAATTTTTCATATATTCATACAGAACATTTTGTTAACACAATGATTTTTCATTAGGAGGTAGTAATGTGATTAAATTATACCATCAGAGATTTTATGAGAATTTCGTGAATTTTTTGCTGGAATATACTCTGATAGACCAATAATTCCATCCAATGAATTAGAAGAATAATTTTAAAAGACTGGTTACATTTGAAGAAAATAAAAACGATTATGTTATAAACAGCGACACAGAACTGAACGTATTGGCATTTGTAGAAACAAACAAAACTTGAGTTATTGAGTACTAAGGTAATTGCTGAAGAAGTTGTAGTCAGACGCAAATATTGCGTATAGGTATTTAAAAAACATAAGTACAAAAGTTACAAAAATCAGAATTATCAGGAAATTAGTGCAAAGTTATTAAAGCACACCATTTATTTTATGTGAATTTATATACAACAAATTTAATCATACAAATTTTTCAAAAACGATATTCACTGACAAATGTTAAAACAATTTATGTTTTAAATTGGTAATTTATTTAACATATTTCAGAACTAACCAACTCAGCTACTGTGTGTGTTTCCATGATTACTGTTTTAAATAAATTATAAGTAATAACTGTCGAAATGCATTATATTTTTGTAAATATTTTAATAATTAAATTAAAACTCCCATTATAGTCTTACGGGATATATGATATTTGAAAAAAAAACTGTTTTCCTTTGTCATAGTTTCCAGTGTTCATCCTGTATATGATTAAATGTTATCCTTTACTATTTTTATCTCCCGCTACCCTTGGTAAGGGAGGTATAGGGATCGTGCTAAAAGTCGCATATCGAGATTTTGGTAAATGACCACGTTTTAAGGTCCCTACAATCCGATTTTAACATTTTCACGATGATGTTTGTGGGTGTGTATGTGTATGTGTGTGTGTGTGTGTGTGTGTGTGTGTGTGTATGAATGTGAGTGCGGCTCTTCTAGGCACTTTAACTCAAATACTATCATTCAGAAAACTGAGACACTATTTATTTCTACCTTATTTTAATATGGAAAGAAGCCATTAAATTTTGGTGTCAATCGAACAACCGGAAATGACACTTTACTTGAAGCTCAAAATAGTTTTTCTTCAAAAAATACCTTTAAATGTTATTTTTTCGCAATTTGTTATTATAAAAATTAAAGATTATTCAATTTTCTACAGGTTTGCATAAATACTTGTTCTATATTTTATGGATACATTTATAAAGTAATATAAAAATTATATCCCGGAGCTTATGCTTTAAACACAACTCCATGGTTACACAGTTCAGCTCAAATGTATGTAATTGACAGATAAATGTCACTGTCAAAAAATAACTTTTCAAATTAATAATAGTAACGTTTTAAAAAGAAAATTGTAAATAGAACAATAGTCAAATGGAAAGTAACTTAATATACATAATTTCTAGCATTAGAAAATAGGCAGATATGTATTTAAATAAAAAAATAAACATATTATCACGGCATATTACCCATTGCCGGGTGTGGTTATCTGCTGTGTAAACAGATTTCGGTAATTATTATGGTCATAATTGTATCGTGCGGGCGTTTACCAAGCGTCACCTCACGGGCACTCACTACTGGCGTGGAGAGTGCACCGCAAGGGTTAGTTTTGTGCCATTTAAAATTCGAAATATTTGGCGTTGATCGGGATCGATTCGGAGTCCTCAGATTCGCGACCAGATATCAGGCACGCGGCAACGGGACCCCATAGGTATATCTATTTAAATTAATAAAAATTAAATGGCGGGAGGTATTGTGCTGGTCACATCAGATTTTTTTCTATTAAAATTATGTGATTTATGATTAAACGAATGTCATTTTCTATTAAATATAATTACAATATTGCATTATGATATTCGATAATATTTTTCTAATGAAATTAATTCCACCCTATAGCCTGTAATAATTACTTACACGATAATGAATTACACATATAGTTGAAATATGAATGATGAATTATTAATAGTGAATATTGAAAAAGATACAATAATGTATTTATTTTATTCTCATACATTTTACCTTCTGTACAGAGTGTCTGCCGTAAGCGGGCCACCATTGCTATACTTTGGTTCACGAAAGATGACTATTCAAGGTCACTTGCTCAAAGAAAGAATACACAGCATTTTATACAGAAGTAGCTTACCAACATTTCACGTTAGAAAGAGAAAGATTATTTGACGTATGTCTATATAGTTTATGTTGTGTAACAGATATACGTAAATGGTGACATTACTTTCTAACACATTACAAATAAGTATGACGTATGTCGAAGAATTACAGATATCTAATTATCTACTGCACTGCCCTCTGTCCTAATAGTTACCCAGTGACATTGACATTTAAATCAAATTATTATTCCATGGTTTTTGTCAAGTCTCATGTTTATGGGTTTTGCAAATACATAGGTGAAGAGCATAAATGTTTGAGAAAGGCATTATTTAAAAAAAACATAATTTTCAAATAAATTACACTTATTTTTTTCAGTTAAAATATATCCATAAATATTTCATGTTGCACATCTATGTATACGAAATGCAGTGAAGTTATCTGCTAGTACCACACGGTTAATAAATGACCTTGAATTGTCATCTTTCGTGAACCAAACTATAGCTTTCTTATTTGATGACAGCGAAGACGGTTAAATGGGCAAAGTTGGGCGATATTATACGACAAATTTAACGGTGAAAAATGCAAAACAATCTTCTTTCATTGTTAGTAAAACAATATATTATTTCTTTTTTACATCAAAACAATAAAATATTTTAGAGATTATAACGAGTAGCTTATTATATACCATTAAAACAAAATATCTATAATATTCATAAAAAAAATGCCGATAATTTAATTTATTTATCGTATTTAGCATACACTAAGTAAATAAAATGAAATTAAGGCGGGTGTGCCAACTGATGTGAATCCAGGCTTGTTTTATAAAACTGCATCAAATTGTTGCACAATGTCTTTTTCGTTAGAAAATACTAAAAAAACTAAAAACATATATCGACTTTTAAAAATAATTTTTAGAATTTTTTTATGTATTAAAAAAATGTAACATTTTTCGGGATGGGTGGTAGTTGTAGTTGAAATATTGAATAGTGGTTGCAGAGTGCGCCGCCGCCATTGCGCCGCGCTGCAACAATGCCCGCTGCACTTGCGCGGCGCTGGCATCGGCCTCCATTGCTGCAGTCCTTTATTGCGCCGTCGCTTCAATTTCAGTTTTGTTTTTACTTTTTGTTGAAAGTTTCGATTGATTCCAAGGCGTATATTGCATTTCCGGCTCGCGACGGCTGCCGCATGTGTGAAATGATAACACAATAATAGTTTTTAGTAAACGCACCGTGCTGTCCTGCCACCGCTCTTCATCCTCCGGCACGTGTAAGTCCTTCTCGCTTTTGCATGATGCAAGTTTATGTGCTTCTTGACTTGCTTGCCTAAGCCATACCAGTACTCATCCATCACCGTATGTCATCATCATGAATGAATTTTAATCTAGTTTCTACTATCCATGTAGTCTTTTCATATTGTTTCTGTCTAGTTCACCCGACATCAATATGTGATTGCACAACATTTAATTATTTTTTTCATTTTTATGTATATTCTTTTCCGCCAGAATGTTATTTAATTTAAAAGTATATTTTCTTGTTAAATAAAACAAGTATTTATTATTTTATTTTCCTCTATGTTTTCCTTGGTGAAAATGTCATGTAATAAAATTTAAATATATCGTTATGTTTCTGTGATAATTTATGTTATTATTATTATGTTATACAGAAAATATGTATAAAGTTATTTTTTTAGTGTTTTTACATCATATTACATATGCATTTAAAATAAAAATGGCGTCTGTCAAGGGTAAAATAAGTGCGTAATTTAATATTCTGTGCATCTTTTTAGTGAATTACATAACATATTTAATAAATTTTACAAAAATGAATAGAATTTACCAGTTATTATCAACTTTGACAAAAAATACAAAAAGGTAACCATAACTACATACATACATCTAACATAATTTTTATTTAAATATATGTGCATGTATATTTGTTTCACGTTTTTATAATAATAATATGAATATATGTATAATAATGAAGAGAACCACCGTATCAAATTTTATGTATTTTGCTGTATTGCAATAAAATAGATTCTCATACATTCCTGTTTAAAGATAATTAAAATTGAAGGATAATTTTTAAAATATATAGATTCATAATGAAATATTTACACTATATTCTACAAACACATATTAATATTGTTTTTCATGCAATTAATTAATTTAATGTGCTCAACGCATTACTATCATAATCATCATCATCATCATCAGTGCAACTACAGTCACAAGTACCGTATGTACTTGTTTCGTAATTGATTCATGTGAGTACAGTTAAATTCTTATTTCGTCAAACATTGATTACTAATGTAACCAAGGCGACAGGGATACGCCTATGCAACCGGTACTACATACGTATATGGTACAAGTGCGTATAGATTACCTCCTCCGAATCCTTTTTTTATAACTAAATATTCTGTCTACTTAGTGTATACTTATAAAAAATATGCTTATTTCCACTTGAAATTATTTTACAAACAAATTGGTCCGAATGCTGACCTACTAAGAATTTAATGCTTTTATTAAAAAAAAGTGCGAACAACATACAGATTAATACTTTTTTATTTTGACACTAATATTTATTTATCAATTATAAACATTTATGTTAATTATTTTCCTTGAAACATTTAGCATAGGTAAAATTTATAAATTATTTTAATAATTTTATGAATTGAAGATAAAGAAAAAATACAGGAAAGTCTAACAGTGAATAAAATATTCTTGTAATAAGTAACACATATTAGCTGTAAAAAGACATGTAAACATTTTTTAAATAATTTAAAGTAGGTACTCTACTTTCAGTTTTATCAAAACCTAATCATTTCTTCGAATAGATATATACATCTTAAATATCAAGTGTCTCCCACATCCTCGCATCATACAAACATCATAGTGAAAGTGTGAAAATTGTATTATATACAGACCTTTAAGTACACGTTTCATATGCAATTTTAACACGATTCCTGTACACCTTTACCTACAGTTGACGGAGGCTGAAATTGCTGTATTTATAAGGCAAATACATTTTTTTCCTACACCCGTTTGTAAAGTACATAATTTACGCACTCTTTACATTGTGTAAAAAGACACTTTTCAAGCACTAGTGCGTGAATAGTATATTCTACAACAAGTATTGGAATATGCCATTCCACACATGTTGCAGGCTACTTAGATTATACTGCCTCCAACAAGATTTTAGAAATTAACAAAAAAATGTTGCTTATTAAGAGAATAATTATTTTATTAAGACACAAATTAATAAACATAATAATAAAATAAATTACTTATAACGCAATATATTTACTACCACTTGCTGCTACATAATTAATTTTCTTAGTAATATATTATTATTTAACTAAACTTACTGCTCTGAAGATCTCCAAAAATCTGAAAAAGTTAACAGAAAACTCCAAAACAGTTGAAAACTTCAAAACGTTGGAATAATATTGATTCCAACGTAATTTTTAGTCACGGAATGTATAATTTCCAAAATAGTGTTGGAGTATTGAGAAAAGTATTTTTCAAGCAATAGTGTTTAAAAAGTAAATAGGCATGCGTAGGCAAAATACACATTCGGTTAATATACTTGCCAAATAGATAATCAGATAGTAAATAATATTGAAAGCATTAAAATTTATTACAAAATACTAATGTACACTATCAAACAAAATTAATAATTTTTATTTTAGCGTAATGAGTTCTATCTAATCTAACCTAATTTTTAATATTTATATTAAATATACAATTTGTTTAAGTTATATTTTGTATATTATTATGAGAAAGAGCACTAACAGTATTTGAGAATGCCTGTATGTAAACTCAGTATTATGAGAAACAGCACTAAAATTTCGGTTGTAAGAAAAATATTTTATGCAACACGTGTGTAAAATAGTGTTTTTCATCTCGTGCTATAATTTCCGCATTCTGCTCAAAAAAGTACTTACTATGTGAAATTTAGTTGCCGAGGCCGTAGGGCTGAGAAAAATTAACCATATGAGTGATAAAAATGAATTTCAGTGCCGAGGTATATATTAAATTTTATTTGAAATCGAAATTTTGTGAAAATGAATGATATATCTATTTTTATAGGTTATGATAACAAATCTATCAATAGCTGTCAGTCAAACAAACGAACTTATGTTCAGTGTTGCGAACACCCAGACATTTAAGTTATCGTAATGAATACTCAAAATTATGCGTGTTATCTCAAATTTCTTCATGGGAATTATTTAATTTGTTCTTTTGCACATATTTTTTGTCATTTTACATACAAATTTGCTATTGTACAACGTACGTCTGCCCGAATTATCTTGTACAACAATCATCATAAGGTTGGCAACACTACATTTTCATGAAATCGTCCTATAATGAAATACTTTAGTGCCAACTTTTAATGACAATTTTTGTGTACTTAAGTGACGATTTCAAATAAATAAGTATTTTACATTATTTCGAAATTAAAATAGGGGACGGGGATATATGTAGTGTTACCAACTGACCTTCTTTGAAAAGGACAGTCCATTTTTACACATTTTTTGTCCTTATCCTTTTTTTGCTGATATTTAATATTAATAATTTTAAGATAATATTTTTCGTATTACTTTAAGAAAAAAAATAGCAAAATGAAATAATCATTTCACATTTCATGTAATTATATGAATAAATAAATATATGAAGAGTACATGGAAAAAGCCAGATGTCAAAATTTTATTCTTTTTACCATTCAATTTTTCATTCTGAGATCCATCTTCTAGAACTTGCGAAAAAACCAGCTTAGCCTTTTGTAATCTTTCATCAGGTACAGAAAAGAAAACATAGTTTTTACTGATAAAGAATTTCGTTCCCGATTATTTTGTGTTGTTTTCTATATACATACTAATTGAATTTATGTAAAAAAACCTTTTTGTATTTTTTGGAGGAGCGCAATTGGGTTTTGTTGTGAAAAGAAAAAGAACATATCTAGTTTTTTCTTTGTACTCTTCATGTACAATATGGTTACTGGAATTCCCGAATATAGGCCTTTCACATGTAAAATCCTACTTTCGAAATTTCTTGTTTCCCTAATTAATTTAGTTTAAAAAAAACTTTAAATAAAAAATTAATTTTGCATGTTTTATAATGGCAGAAATTAGGTATGAAAATATCGAAAATCACCCCGAAATATCATTAACATTTGTTATTTTTTTGTTTCAAGTCCATGGCTATTGCTAATTTGGGGTGATTTTCAAAATTACCTAATTTCTGTCGTTAACAAGCATGCAAAATAAATTTTGCTTATTAATACAGATGCAGAATTTTATTTTCTACAATTTTTATTTGAAAGTTTTTTTACCTAAAATAGTTAGGGAAGCAGGAAATTCGAAAGTATCATTTCGCATATTACAGTTCGGGTTCGGGAGTTCCAATCACCACTCTGTATACATAAACATATGCAAAGTAACATAAGACATAAGAAAAACAATGTCAAAAAAAAAATGTCCTTTTTTGTAACTTTTGGCAACCCTAGTGACATAATTAAATACAATTAAACTCGTAATACTACATATCAAGGCGTTTATTTCTGATTATACATCTAAAAATATTTAGCAGGATTAGGTGAATAGGAAATATAATTGTTAAGTGCAATGAATGTATTTTTGCAAGTATTGCATACAATGATTTTTTTCTGCAATCAAATATTATGCAACAAAAGTAAACAAAATGTCAAATATAAATATTTCCTTAATTATAGGTTTATACGAAAGTGATTTAGAATGTTTTCTAACTAACCATGATGCAAATACAAGCGATTGTATTTTTTTTGTCTGTCTCTCAAGTTACTGAGATATCTGTCTGCTTTGCTCTGCTTACTTACCACGTGTGGCTCAAATTGAAAGTTTTGCAGTTTCTGCAAAGAAAAGGTTTTAAATAAAACAAGAAAATGAGTTAAGTGATTCAGCATTGCTTACAATTCTTGAAAAAAGGGGATAATGGACTTAAAATTAATCATAGAAGGATAACTGAAGTTAATGGGGAAGCTGCGCCGTCATAATTCACAGAATACAGTGAAATTATGGTGTTAGCAGTTTCAATGGAGCTGGAGATCGATTGAAGATGATCCAATGTGCGGTAAGCGTGTGGTAGAATGAAAGAAAACATCAAAATACGTTAATAATTTTATTTTAAAATAACGAAGGATGAAAATTTTAGTGATTACAGATGAAGTGGGGATGTTCATCATCATCATTTTCTAAATTCAGTCCTTTAACAGGTCTCAACGTAAATGTTGTCTCCATACTATCCTGCTCTTCTCTCTTCAGCCTCTCGTAATTCAGTTAACATTTCAAATTTTCTTCGTCCTCATCCCCTTCATCCTTGTATTTTTCCTTCAGTTATAATTTTCAGTATACCATCCCTCCCAACAATATGTTCAATCCAGTTAGATTTCCTCTTTCTTACTCATTTTAAAAATCTTCTTTCTTCTCCAAATTCTTCTCAAAACCTTACTGTTCCTGACTTTCTTCTACCACCCAATCTTCTCCAATTGTCGCCAGAGCCACATCTCAAAAGTTTCCAATTAGTTTTTCTCCTTCTTCCGTAAGGTCCACGGTTCACGTTACACAGCCATACTGCATAATATAAGATATTCTGCAAATATTTTTCGCAGTTCAATATTAATGCGTCTAACTGTTACTAAATCTTGTATTTTACTGCGTGCTGCATTTCCCTGTGCAATTCTGCTTGCTCTTGACACTGACATCTTCTTCTTCTTTAGCTTTTCCCATTCATTATGGATCGCTGTTTTTTATTTTCGTATTCCACTCATTTCTGTTTTGCGTGTCGTCCTCATTCAGTTCCTTTTCTCTAAAGTCTTCCGCAATACAGTCCTTCCATCTTATCTTTGGTCTTCCTCTGTTTCTTCCACCTTCTATTACTAAGCTATTCATTCTTTTTCCAATATATTCTTCATCTCTCCTCATGACATGTTCAAACCAATGTAATCGTCTCTCTTGTATCTATTTAGAAACTTCTATCACTCTTGTATAATTCTAGAAACGTCTTACACTAGAGTTATTTCCCTTATTCTTTCAAACCTTACCATATCTTTTCGTGTCTTTCCCAACATCTATCTCAACATCCTCATCTCTGCATATTCATTTACTTTTCATTAATACGGACATCTGTCAATTTGAATTATCTGAATATATTAGCAGTTTCCATGGTTAGCATAGCTTGCTGATTTATGAAATTTAATATCTTTATAATCCTTTAACTCTATATCTATTGATTATGAAGTATAAAATGCAATCAAATCGTATTCTTTAAGTTATAATAACTTTAAATGTCAATAAATGATATTTAACTGTTAAAATCTTCAAATGGGGGTACTTCCGGTTGACCAATTAAAACCAAAATCTAATCAGCTCTTCTTCTGGATGTAAACTTGAGGAATACGAAAAAATTATAATTTTTGGAATCGTGGTATTGAAGTTATGCGATCCGAAACTTTCGTTACACACACACACACACACACACACACACACACACACACACACACACACACACACATACACACAGACGCACATACATGCATACAGACATCATCGTAAAAATAGTAAAATCGTATTAAAGGGACCCTAAAACATGCTTATTCGCTAAAAACTCATCATTGAATTTTTTTGACCAAAGACAATACCTTCCTTACCTAAAGGTGACGGAAGGTAAAAACAAAAAAAAAACTCAATCGAAAAGGGCGCAAAATTTAACGGGCTTTGGGCGCATATATTGCTTAATACTGCTGAGGACGATATAAAATAAAATGGAACTGATAAGAGATAATGTAACGGTCAACGGTAACATCAAGTTAGTCTATTTCTAAAACAATAATTTAATTTATAACTATATGTATAAAAGGATACTTTTATAACACGGTTTCGCTATAACACAATTAGAGAGTTTTTATCGCGAATAGCATATTTTTGGTTAAAAGTCATTATATGTATTTATTTATTAAAAATATCTGAATTTTAAAAATGTAGGACTAATTTTTGATGTAGGAATAGTAATTTTTATTGATAAATGAAAAACAATTGTGTTTATCTCCAAAAGTTCAAATTTTCAGGAAACAAAAAAATAATTTCATTTTAAAACGATTCATTGTATGGCTATGGTAATTTTTCTCTGTACATAGAATAAGCATAAAATAAAAATTTAATGGCTTTAATGGTTTATTAAAAAATAAAAACATCTGGAATTCTTTGGTATTTGTAGGAATTTTACATATACTAGATAAAAAATATGAAAATAAAGAAAAATAATAATGATTAAGAAATAAAGTTACATAACACTTTTGATAATTTTGTTAAAAAACTCAAACTATTCCCTATTACAATTCGAAAATTTATATGGATATTTTTGATTAAGTTCTATTCATTTTGGCATTTTGAAGTACTATTACCTATTGAATTTAAGCAGTTAGCAGAATTAATACCAGAAGTTATTTACTTAAAATTTATTTTTCGATTCAGAATTTTACAAGAATATATTAATTTCTTTCTAATAAGTATCAATTTTTGAAATGATAATCCTGAATTCAAAATAACGAACGATTTCTCTTTGAAAATGCAAATAAATATCATAAATCACATCTTACAACTAGGTAATGTAATAAATTCTTGCATCAAAGAATACATAAATAAAATTAGAAATGAAAAAATATTCAAAAGCTCTTATAAAGAAAGAATAACATATATAAAATATGGAAGAGTCAAAGATTTGATATACAATGCTGAGTTCATTTATCCTATGTGTACAGCTGGCTTTGGCCGCCTACTAATGGTGCAAAAGGATAAAAAAATAATAGGTTTATAAATAGTGTACCTCGCCAAGGTCACAGATTCAATGTCAGGGCTTCGCTGTCCGCTAAGCTGTGAGCGATGCTCCTTACGAACGACCAACGTCCATTCAGCACGGATGAATGGGGTACGTGACCATCATCATATTTATAGAAAATATTTGTATGTACATTTTCCACACATATCTTTATTTTTATTGTACTTTAAAAATAAAATACTAACAACTATTTTTTTATAAGAATTTGTTTTTATTAAAATATATTTTTCCTGAGGTAAATAAAGTGTTCCCCTATGTAATTTTAAAAAATATTGCCAATAATGCACTCTTTTTGCAATTATGCACCATAATTATTTTATTAGCGCTTTTACATTTTATGTAGTAGTCAAATTGTAAAATCTGTCTTTTTATGAAACACCTATTCATTTGCTAAATAAATATTTGGACACAAAACATGCCCGCAAAACTTGGGCCGAGTTATATAGAGAAATAGAATTTTGCAATTCAGCCTATATCTACCTACATCAAGGCCGCAAAATCACTAGCGATTCGAGAGAAAAATTATCGCCGAGGCCGCTCGTGGCCGAGGCAGGACAATCTCGAGGACGCTAATGATTTCGCGGTGTACACAATATTTTTTTCTTATTTCGCGTTCACAAAATGAATTTTGTACAACTGTTTTTTTTTGTCAAAAACAGTGTTAAGATGAATAATTTTGTACATATGTTTTTGGGGCTTTTTTAAATTCTGAAGTTGGTAACTTAACATAAGTGTTAAATAAATATCTTTCATTTTACTCATTTTAATAGTCATACCTGTCATTACTTATGGAAAATTACTGAAATTGGATGTTTCCTACCAAACAGTAAAGTACTCTTTTAAATTAAAATTCAACGTATTTATATGTAGGTTCAAAAGTAACTGTTGTCAAAATAAAAATAAATTAAATTTTTATAAAACTGTCAGTGTTACCAACCTTGATATTTTAATATGTCTTTCAATAATAATTTTGAAATAAAAGTAAATTAATGCTAAATAGGAAAACTAGTATGAAAAATATGGTATTACAATGTCAATTTGTAATACTCGTACTTTGCGTAACTTGCCTACGGCTCGATTACGCAAACTGTACTCGTATTTCAAAAAGGATCATTGTAATACTTATCTTTCAATATACTATTGTGCATGAATAAAAAATATGTAATTAGAAATTTTATTGTTTTTAAACATTTTCATTTATTGAAATAGAAAGGCGGCTATGATGGGATTGATATTTGATAAACAAAACAATTAGTTAAACTTAATGTAGTCATATTGTAGAAACGTCATTCTCTTATTATCCGTCATGTCAATCAAATTTCGCGGCCGTTTTCGCGGACACCAATGGATGCATTAATTCAACTCTATACACAGCATTACATCTAATATATATTATTCTAAATGGTTGTGTCCCTAGACGAGTATGTTATTTATAAAGGACAATTCAATAGCGAATTTGTTCCGAACCACGACTAGTTATTTCTGACTAGTTTTTATATTTTTATTATACGTTCTTGTATTGTAAGATTTATTTTTATGATGCATATGTGAATTGTTTTAACTAAATATATATTTCATTCAAAATAAACTGTCGAAAACAACTTAGGAGTCATTGGAAAAACCGCAACCTTGCGGGTTGCATAAAAATATGATATGACATAAAAACAAAACGCGCTTCCAGTCCATAATATGACACTGGTTATGGCTTTGAAAAACGTATGGTTCATTCAAACTTCATAGTGTTAATAATCGTTTAAGCTAAAATAGCACTAAATCAAAATTACTTATTTTTTGTAATTTATCAATAAATTGTTAACATCGGTAATTTACATATCATTGCTAGTTTGTATGGTTTCAGTCTTTTAAAACTTAAATTTATTTTTACTGCTATTATTACCTACATGTAGTATATACGTAATATATAGGAACTCGTATACATGTATGTATAAAGAATACAATACAAATCTTATGATGCAAGTCATTTATTCTATTTTCATCATAAAAGAATTTCATTGTACAGATTTCAATTTAAAGCAAACTTATTTGCAATAGTTTAATGTTATGTTTTGGTTGATATTGTTGTTCTGATATTAATCATACTTTATGTAAAATGTAACAATACAAATGAATAGTATTTTCATTCGTATTTTTTGCCAACATTATGGTAGCAACTTTTACTACGTTACAGAAACTATGTATATAGCACACAATAAAAATTTTATTGCGACATTTAACATATAACGCACTTACGTACAAATTACACACAAGACATTTATTACGTAACATTTATTTCTTAGCTGTAGTAACTCCAAATTTAATTTTCTAATTAAATTTAAAAATTGTGTTATAGATGCGTGAACAAGACATAAAATTTACTAATAATTACATTGAAATATAAAGAATAGCAACTGAAAAAAGATGTTTTTAATATTTTGTTCAGTATAAGTTCAGTAAATAAAATTGTTCAGTATTTTTTTAACGTTTGTTCCAGTATTATTTGTTCAATATAAAAAGTATTCATTTAATTACATAGCAACGATTTATTTTATGAAATAAAATTTTACTAAGATGATATATTTAAAATATTATAACAAAAAATATTTTTCAAAAAGTGGCAATTAAATATGTAATAATGAATTATTTAACCTCGGGCCGCGGGCCGGACTCGATCCGCGAGCCGTATGTTTGTCATGCCTGACCTAACAATACACGCACGCCCGTACAACTCCAGAAAATAATTCTATTATTGTGAGTTGTGAAAAGTGATGGGTGTAAAACCCCAAATTTTATTAATACAATGGGGTCCTTCATCATAACAGAAAATTGAGCAAAATGTTCTCTTTCTCGCACAGCCTATACTTTAGAAACTGGTGCGAGAAAGATAGCTATAGGTTTCGTTAAAATCAAATGCAGTTAAACTAAAAACAATTGACTTTTTAATACTACGAATTGCTTCAAACGAACTTTCATTTAAAATAATAAAAAAAATTAGAGTGGAAGACTATATTATAAGGATTGTTAGTTTTCTAAACATACCTTAACATAACCTCTAACCTTACACACAAATTTGATATGGACCTCGTAGTTTTCTGACACTCGTCGGAGCCGATTCCTGAATAGTTATCATGCAAATCTGTGAAAAATCAAAAATGATGTTTGGTATCGCAACGACGATGAGCATCAATTCCCTATAGATTAATAATGAACGTTTAATATTACTACTAAACATTTATTAATTTAACTATTAATCTAATCAATGCTTATACTCAACAAGTGTTATTTTACTGAACATTAAATATTTATATTAAACAAATTGGTATTAAGGTATTTATGAAAAATATTGAACATGAAATACTGAACAATTAAATTGTTCTCAGTAAAATGATGTTATTCCAATGTCTATTGTGGTCTTGTCGTATCATAGCTTGTGGTCGAGTCCTATAATATTTAGTTCAAAATTTTGTATCTATCATTTGGAACAAATGTACTTCTTAACACCCCTACTATCATGACTTGGGCTCGACCGGACGAGTTTTGGATTCTGCGTTTTTCTCTTCTGTAAGAAAGTATGCGAACTCTGCCAATGTACCATATATACAAATATCGTGCATACAAACTCTCATAACTATTCGTATTAATGTAGGGATTTCGTAATTTGTGCAACAAGCTCTTTAATTAGATTCCATTGTAAACAATGCTACAGAAGGAATACATTAGTGCAGCCAGCACTGCACATTGAACATACACATATACTTCAGCTTGAAGCAAACAACTGGTCAATTCAATACGCCACAAAGAGTTCAAATAAAATATTTTACTTTTTGCTTATCACATATAAGGGTGGGTTCGCCTAAAAAAAAATCTGTTGTGGCCATCATAATACCTCTCGCCCTTTTCATTGTGGTGTATACCTATAAGTATTGTATTTAACATTTCTTGTACACACAAAAAAATCGAATTATACCTAATCTTTATATTTACTTATTTTCCATAATGGGGTCATTTCAAAAAAAAAATTCGTTGTTTTTTTTATAAAATCATGAAATCCGTCTCATTTAATAAATATAATAATATAAAATAACATGAAATATGCGACTTTTCATTCATAAATTTGTTAATAAACTTTCGCGGCTGAAAATTCGTGACGTCACGGGTTGTTACTCACACAAAGACATTCCTCTCACACACACACAACGGTCCACGTGGTATCCGTTTGCAAGCTAACCTAAAATTGTGACAGGTGACACCAGACTTAAGAATAAAGGTATGTAAATAAAACATTTAATAAAATAAATACCAAAAGTTGTGTGAAATATGTATTTCGTTAACAATATGTTGCTGTCACAAAATTAAACTGAGAATTGATAACCCAAACAATCATAGTTCCGAACACAACCGGTAGAGTGCTACTGCCGCATCCGGCAAACCGTGACGTAGCCATGACGTCAGCGTCTAAATATTTGAAATTAAAGACAACTTTTAAAAAATCATATCTCTGATTCTAAAGACTTGTAAGGTGTAAAATATAAACCTACATATTTAATTTGACCTATTCTTTCAAGAAAAAAATAAATTAGAAAATGTGAAATGACCCCATTTTAAATTAATTTTTTGAGCAAGTTTTTTCCATTTCTTCTAAATGTTTGAGGTTTTTCCAATTCATTAACGGAATTGGTGGTATTTCTGTAGGGTTTATGTAATATACCTATAATTTTAACTATATAATTTATAATACAATAAGACATATTCAATAAGACATATTAAATATCGTTCCCAGAAAAAACTTTCAGTACTATCTCTGAATTTTTATCACTGACATTAGTGTATTAGTGATATTTAACTGTCAGTTACACATATTTAAATTTCTAATGTAGTTACCATGGAGATGTTTGGGCTGTGAGTAGGCTGTGAGATTTACTACAACAGATTATTTTATAGATTATATATGTATATCTTTAAATCCATGCAAGATATAATAAAAAAAAAAATGTGTCGGATAGAGAATTTTGTTTTTTAATATTTGTAATAACATAAATCTTCAAAAAATAATAAATAGAAGATTTTTGTTAAAATACTAATACCTCCTGTTGTCCAATTGTTACCAGAATCTATTCAACTCTTCCCATTACTGTTACATTGAGGGATCCGTAGTATTTGTCATAGAATTTGAGAAATCGTACCTCCAACATCTACACACATACACGCACAGACATCGTAAAAATGTTATAATCGGATTCTAGGGACCTTAAAACGTGCTTATTCACTAAAATCTGGATATCTTATTTTTAGCATGAATGCACTACCTCTCTTAGCGAGAGGTAAAAATATGTATTACCGGTTTTATTTGCCGACTCTAACATGTTTAACTTGTTTAAAATAAGAAGCACTGGGCGCATTTAACAGATTTCTGTTGTTTCTGAACACACCTAACCGGACGGTCACCGAATAACGAGATCTATGCTGAATGTACTTTTAACATTCATTTCTGATTCACGTGATTCAAACGTCAAATAGTTATATTTTTAATTTTATTCACAAGTTATAATAAGTTTTGTTGTCATTATATTCTGCGTATATCAATTACTCGTAATATTATCCAATTCTTTTTTTAAAATTTGTGTTAACAAATAATCGGTGCTTTACATGTGAATAAATTGTTATTTTTTTACTGCACAGATAATGGATAACAATATTAGATTATTTCGACTAGCAGAAGAAAAACCAGTGAGTTTATATACTGCGCGCGCAAAAAAACGAACGGAAACATCTGACTTTACTTTTTTTACGGTCAGTTGGTAGCGGTCAGTGAACAGTCTTTAGTGAACAGTGCATTCAGCAGAAAAATAATGAACATGTTCAGTAACCACATGTCTGCTGAATGCGTCCAATATTATCAGTGATACGTTCGTAAAAAAAATCAGGTACCTAAATAAACATGCGCGTGTAAACAGGACTAGCCTAATTCCCTCTTTTACCAGAACATTTTCGAGGTTCTTATTAAGTAGGTTGCAGCTGACAGAGGATATTTTAAAGTGGAAATGAGTACATACTGAAGATAGTAATATTTTAATAACAGAAATAAATAATCACAGAGACGGGATAAATAAATTAATCATTGCGGCCTCTTTCCCACTGTTTCGGTGTGCTAGTCTGCTTTCATTCACAAATTTCAGTAATGACGATGAGCTGAATTCAGCACTCTTCACTAGCGTAATGATCGTCTCTAGTAACTATGGCAACAGTTTGCATCTTTTTCTTATTGATGCATCAATGTATATGTCTCTCTTTATTTTGTTATTGTTAGATAAGCTTCTTTAGTTAAAGAAGAGTGCTGAATTCGACCCAATATGTCTTGTACCCATGAGACGCGTATTAGGCATCATCTCACGAACACTCAAAGCTGTCACACAGGCGACCATATTGGACAAAATCATTCATACAAAATGCATAATCCAATTAGACCACAATTTTCTATTTCTTTTAGTAAAATAAATTACTTTTTTTTTGTTTATTGAATGAATGTCGTATTAATTTCTTTTTACCTTCCGTCACCTCTATAGGTAAGGAAGGTATTGTCTTTGGTCAAAAAATTCGGTGGTGAGTTTTCATTGAATAAGCACGTTTTAGGGTCTTTACAATACGATTTTACTATTTTTACGATGATGTCTGTATGTGTGTGTGTGTGTGTGTTCGTGTGTGCGTGCGTGTGTGTGTGTGTATGTGTGTGTGTATGTGTGTGTGTGTGACCGCGTTTTCGGGCACGATATCTCCAATACTAGAATTCCAAAAATTACAATTCTTGCGTATTCCTCTTCCTTACAACCATATGCAGACCTGTTTAGATTTTGGTTATAATTGGTCAACCGGAAGTACCCTCATTTGAAGATTTTAACAGTTTTTCTTGAAAAAAATCAGTTAAATGTTATTATAACTTAAAGAATATATTATTGTCTATACGATTTGATTGCATTTTATATTTAATATTCAACAGATATAGAGTTAAAGAAGAATAACGATAATAAATTTTATATAAATTTCATAATTCAGCCAGCTATGCTAACTTAACCATGGAAACTGCTAATATATTCAGGTAATTCAAATTGACAGATGTCAGTATCAATAAAATGAAATCAATGAAAGAATAAGGGAAGTAACTCTAGTGTTAGAAGTTTCTAGATATAATTACATATTGGTTTGAACATGTCATGAGGAGAGATGAATATATTAATAGAAGGTGGAAGAAACATAGGAAGACCAAATATAAGATGAAAAGACTGTATTGTAGAAGACTTGAGAGAAAAGGAACTGAATGAGGACGATACGCAAAACAAAAATGAGTGGAAGAAGAAAATAAAAAATAGCGACCCCCTAACGAATGGGAAAAACTAAAGAAGAAGATGTCAGTGTCAAGTGCAATTTCCATAGTTTGTTAATGAAATAACTTTACTGGAAATATAGGATCTTTTGCAAGAAAATTTATGTATGGGGCGCGTGCAGTAACATGACTTTGACCCGTGTCAAAATGACAGCAATTAGTTATGTCCATAACTGACAAGTGTTATAATTTTTTAATCAAAATTTCATAATTTTCTTATTTCATGTGGTTTGTTTGTTATCAGGAGTATGGAATTCAGTTGCCGATAAAGGGAATCACATAATACCAAAAATTTATAATCTTTTGCAAGAAAATTTATGTATGGAATTTGTACATAATACACAGGATTGACGGAATAGATCCTTTTACTATTCATGTAGTTTAACACATTAAGTATTTTGAGTATCAGGTTGCAGTATGGTGTTATATTGGCTGCGTTCGGTTTTACGCTCTGAGCGGTCTGAGCGCTCGATGCCGTTTGATAATTACGTCTGTGCGATCTTTTTGCTCTGCTCTACGTTCGGTTTTTAGCTCACGGAGCGCACAGAGCCCGATCTGTTCGCTCGTTCTCTAACCATTGAGCATGTTGAGCAGTTGTCTGGCGCATGCGTATTTAAGCGCAAATTTAAAAAGTTTGTCGCCGGCAATGCAAACAGTGTCAATTCTATGAATGAATGTTGTCGTTTTCCTATATCAATCAAAAATGTTTCAAATGTATATAGGAAACATTTTTCTACATAATTTGCAGCTTTAAGTTGCCAATAATCATTTCAACATTCTTAATCAGTATCATCAAAAAAACGTTCATAATTCGCGCACCAGTACACATGTTAACAGTTCTTTATTATTTTCCGTTTTTATTCTGGCGCAAATTAAGAAGTGTCAAAATGGCAGCTAAACGCTCTATCCATTCGGTTATTCAAGCTACAGATCGGAAATCGCAGATGAATCTGTCACATGATCCGATTGCTCAGAGTGTTCGACAGATTTAAATACCGAACGCACCCAAAATCAACGTTAACTAACCAACCAGCTTTTAAAACCAGTAAAACCCAGCCAAGTAAAGTAGAAACAGAAAACCTGCTTCTGTATGAATCTACTACCCTAAGGCTACTAAAAATTAAAAGATTATCGTTATCTGTCTTTGTCTATTTAGCGTTTACAATTTTGTGACAGTTTTTAGTTAAAAAAAAAGAATTACAATGTTAAACTGTTTTTATTTGTCAAGTTACTAATTAGATTTTATGTAATAAAATAATTACAACACAACATTTACATACCTTGTTAAAATGGTCAAATGTCAAAATAAATTAAATTTCAAATGTTTATTGAAACCAGAACTGTCAATGTGACCAACCTTGATATATTTTTTTTTAATACTAATTTTTATATACAACCGATAAATAATATTCTTTATACTTAATCATTATTTAATGTGCTTCATTATTTACCGAGGAAAAGAAAAATGACAAGTACTCCCTACGGAAATAAAGTGATTTAAAGCCATTGGCAGTGCCATCTAGGAAGAATTTTATTTTCTTAGTGTTCAATTTTTAATTGATATTGATTAACAGATGTGTCAAATATTATCAATTATATTTATTTTGGAAAAAATTAATGATTTTTGTAAAAAATTAAAAAATAAGTAGTTTTTTCGTTTATAGGAATGTGCTTGATTCTTACTTGTTTTCCATGCTGTTATCAATCTGTTTTATTACCTAAATAACGAATTTTTAACTCTCACTAAGAGAGGTATTGGAATCATGCTAAAAATCGCATATCCAGATTTTAGTGCATAAGCACGTTTTAAGGTCCCTAGAATCCGACAATAACATTTTTACGATGAAGACAGTGTGTGTGTGTGTGTGTGTGTGTGTGTGTGTGTGTGTGTGTGTGTGTGTGTGTGTGTGTGTGTGTGTGTGTGTGTGTGTGTGTGTGTGTGTGTGTGTGTGTGTGTGTGTGTGTGTGTGTGTGTGTGTGTGTGTGTGTGTGTGTGTGTGTGTGTGTGTGTGTGTGTGTGTGTGTGTGTGTGTGTGTGTGTGTGTGTGTGTGTGTGTGTGTGTGTGTGTGTGTGTGTGTGTGTGTGTGTGTGTGTGTGTGTGTGTGTGTGTGTGTGTGTGTGTGTGTGTGTGTGTGTGTGTGTGTGTGTGTGTGTGTGTGTGTGTGTGTGTGTGTGTGTGTGTGTGTGTGTGTGTGTGTGTGTGTGTGTGTGTGTGTGTGTGTGTGTGTGTGTGTGTGTGTGTGTGTGTGTGTGTGTGTGTGTGTGTGTGTGTGTGTGTGTGTGTGTGTGTGTGTGTGTGTGTGTGTGTGTGTGTGTGTGTGTGTGTGTGTGTGTGTGTGTGTGTGTGTGTGTGTGTGTGTGTGTGTGTGTGTGTGTGTGTGTGTGTGTGTGTGTGTGTGTGTGTGTGTGTGTGTGTGTGTGTGTGTGTGTGTGTGTGTGTGTGTGTGTGTGTGTGTGTGTGTGTGTGTGTGTGTGTGTGTGTGTGTGTGTGTGTGTGTGTGTGTGTGTGTGTGTGTGTGTGTGTGTGTGTGTGTGTGTGTGTGTGTGTGTGTGTGTGTGTGTGTGTGTGTGTGTGTGTGTGTGTGTGTGTGTGTGTGTGTGTGTGTGTGTGTGTGTGTGTGTGTGTGTGTGTGTGTGTGTGTGTGTGTGTGTGTGTGTGTGTGTGTGTGTGTGTGTGTGTGTGTGTGTGTGTGTGTGTGTGTGTGTGTGTGTGTGTGTGTGTGTGTGTGTGTGTGTGTGTGTGTGTGTGTGTGTGTGTGTGTGTGTGTGTGTGTGTGTGTGTGTGTGTGTGTGTGTGTGTGTGTGTGTGTGTGTGTGTGTGTGTGTGTGTGTGTGTGTGTGTGTGTGTGTGTGTGTGTGTGTGTGTGTGTGTGTGTGTGTGTGTGTGTGTGTGTGTGTGTGTGTGTGTGTGTGTGTGTGTGTGTGTGTGTGTGTGTGTGTGTGTGTGTGTGTGTGTGTGTGTGTGTGTGTGTGTGTGTGTGTGTGTGTGTGTGTGTGTGTGTGTGTGTGTGTGTGTGTGTGTGTGTGTGTGTGTGTGTGTGTGTGTGTGTGTGTGTGTGTGTGTGTGTGTGTGTGTGTGTGTGTGTGTGTGTGTGTGTGTGTGTGTGTGTGTGTGTGTGTGTGTGTGTGTGTGTGTGTGTGTGTGTGTGTGTGTGTGTGTGTGTGTGTGTGTGTGTGTGTGTGTGTGTGTGTGTGTGTGTGTGTGTGTGTGTGTGTGTGTGTGTGTGTGTGTGTGTGTGTGTGTGTGTGTGTGTGTGTGTGTGTGTGTGTGTGTGTGTGTGTGTGTGTGTGTGTGTGTGTGTGTGTGTGTGTGTGTGTGTGTGTGTGTGTGTGTGTGTGTGTGTGTGTGTGTGTGTGTGTGTGTGTGTGTGTGTGTGTGTGTGTGTGTGTGTGTGTGTGTGTGTGTGTGTGTGTGTGTGTGTGTGTGTGTGTGTGTGTGTGTGTGTGTGTGTGTGTGTGTGTGTGTGTGTGTGTGTGTGTGTGTGTGTGTGTGTGTGTGTGAGTGTGTGTGCGTGCGTGCGTGCGTGCGTGCGTGCGTGTGTGCGTGCGTGCGTGCGCGTGCGTGCGTGCGCGTGCGTGCGCGTGCGTGCGTGCGTGTGTGCGTGCGTGTGTGTGTGTGTGTGTCAGGTTGTTGGAGGTACGATTTCTCAATTCCTATATGATTAAAGACTTGTGTAACTACGGATTTCTTAATCTAACAGTAATGGGAAGCGTTAAATAGATTCTGGTAACAATTGGACAACCGGAAGTAGTAGTATTTTAACAAAAATCTTCTAGATATTATTTTTTGAATATTTATGTTATTTCAAATATTAAAAAAACAAAATTCTCTATCCGGCACATTTAAAAAAATTATTCTACCTTCTATAGATTTACAGATATAGATATATAATCTATAAAATAATCTGTTGTAGTAAATCTCACAGCCTGCTCACAGCCCAAGCATCTCCATGGTAACTACTTGAGAAATTAAAATGTCTGTAATTGACAGATAAATGTCATTAATGTCAGTGTCAAAAATTCAGAGAGAGTACTGAAGGCTATTTAATATTTCTGATTGTATTATTGATTATGTATTTAAAATTATAGGTATATTACATGAACCCTTCAGAAATAACTCCAAAAATCTCGAACATTTAGAAGAAATCGAGAAGACTTGCTCATAGAATGAATTTAAAATTATAGAAAATACGTAAATATTTATAAAAATTAGATGTAATTAGAATTTTTTGTGTACAAGAAATGTTAAATACAATACTTATATATACCACAATGGAAGAGGTATTGTGATGGCCATAACAGATTTTTTTGTTTGTAAAAATATTGTATATAACACGGGAGTAAAGTGTCATTATTTGCCTCAAGCGATTGTATGCCTTGGGCCACGCCCTCCGGATTCATTCTTCGCTCTCGACAAATAATGACAAATTTTACTCCCTTAATATATAAACTACTATTATATGAGAGTAAAAAAGTGAAATAGTAAAATTAGTATGAAAAACACGTCTTACAATGTACAATTGTAATACTCGTACTTTGCGTTACAGTAATGGACATTCCCACATTTGTCTTCAAATACATTAACTCAATATTTAAGGTTCCTAAGATTTTTCAATGTCTGACCGTGAATGTGTGGGATTCTCATAGTCACGGTTTCTCAAACATTTATGAGACTAAAATTCTGTAGCATAATAGATATTTAAAATTTTAACAAAAATATAAAATGCTAATTAGTTTTTCTTAATAATAGGGCAAGTAGAAGTTGTATATACGTGATATTTTAACAATTTTTCTTGAAAAATAATTTTAAAATAATATTTTTATATAATTTTCTCGTTAAAATTTGTATTTTTACCTCGCGCTATCCTTGGTAAGAGAGGTATAGGGATCGTGCTAAAAATCGCATATCAAGATTTTGGTAAATGACCACGTTTTAAGGTCCCTACAATCCAATTTTAACATTTTCAGGATGATGTCTGTGTGTATGTGTGTGTGTGTATGTGTGTGTGTGTGTGTGTGTGTGTATGTGTGGATCCTTTTTACACTCTAACTCAAATACTATCGTTCAGAAAGTTTTGAAACCATGTATTTCTACCTTACTCTTATATGGAAAGATATCATTAGATTTTGGATTAAATTAGATAACCAGAAATGGCACTTTACTGAAAGCTCAAAATAGTTATTCTTCGAAAAATACCTTTAAATGTTATTTTCCCGAGATTTGTTATTATAAAAATTAAAGTTTTTTAAATTTTCTATAGGTTCGCGTTAAAACTTTTTGTATATATTTCATGGATAAATTTATAAAATTATGTATAATTTTAATCCCGGAGCCTACGCTTTAAACACAATTCCATGGTTACGCAGTTCAGATCTCAAATGTATGTAACTGACAGATATATGTCACTGTCAACAAACTAATCATTTCAAATAATAATAGTAACGTTTTAGAAAGAAAATAGTAAATGGAACAATAATTATATGGAAAGGAACTTAATACAGTTTCCAGCATAAGTAAATATTTAGGAATATAGGTAAGATAATCAAAATATATAATATATCATCACGGCATATTAACCATTGCTGGGTGAGCCAATCTGCTTTGTACACAGATGGTAATAATGATGACATATTTGTATCGACGCTAAATATTTTAGAATTTTAAATGGTACAAAATTGACCCCTGTGGTGCACTCTCCACGCCAGCAATGAATATAGGTAAGTATATAAATAAATTAAATAAATATATCATCACGGCATATTACCTATTGCTGGATCTGCCAATCTGTCATTTTTGTGCCATTTAAAATTCGAAATATTTGGCCTCGGTCGGGATCGAACCCGGTATTTAAATTTAATTTCAAGTATTTACATGAAAAAAAAATTAAATTAAACGGGTGGTATTGTGTTGGCCACATCAGATTTTTCCTCTATTTCCAATGAATTTGAAAATATTAAATTAAATTATAATTTATTTACAATAAAATTAATTTAACAAGAGATAATGAAGCATATCGTAATAGATTTTTTTGAATCGTGTTTCATTAAAGTCAAATATAATTCTGATAATTAATTCTATTCATGTCAAAAATAATGGAGTATCATTTGTACGTTATAATGCGTAACAAAGAAAAGATTGTAACAAAACATCATTCATATGATAGATATTTTATAACAAATATGCTAAGAAATATGGCTTACTACAAGAGTTTTATTTCAATGACCTACAAATTCGTACAAAAAACTCGCAAGTGTATATATTGCATACTCAATAATTCGACCTCCACTTTCAAGGTTTCGCGGAGTAGACTACATATTCACTTGTTTTAGGAGTGATATTCGTTCCGCAATATTTAATATTTCGTACGTTGCAAAATTTCGCAAGTCATTTTGAAAGTTCTTGGAAATTTGCTAACTTTCTTTTTATAGATTCTTCATTGTTGTTAAGTTAATAAATTACGTTCTAGTTTTCATAATACACCAACGTGAACTAATAGAACTGTTGCGTTATTAATTTTATATTTAAAGTAAAAAATTCAATGAATATTATACTTTAGCAGATCTCTATTGAAGTATGTTTTACCAGAACAAAAAGTTTGCAACTTAATATTTGCTAATATGCAAGTATTTTACTTTCAAAGTAAATATTTAACAAAAAAATAATTAATAATCTGATGTAGGCATTTTTTGCAGCCAACAATACTTGTGAACACATTATTTCCATTAAAATTATTTCACGAATGTACCATATCTGTTTTGACAAATATTTATGTCCAATGAAAATTTGATTTTTTCAATAGTTTTTCTTCAATTACTTAGGCATAAGATTTGAGAAATTAGTACAATTTTATATTTTATAATCTATTCTATCTAAAAAAAATATTTAAATGGAAAATTATTATTTTTAAGTAATAATGAATAATTATTATTTAAAAATAAGAATTTTCCATTTAATAAAATATTTATTAATTTAAGTACTTAGAATGGAAACAATAGCAAAATCAGAAATAATTACTAACCCTTGCTCTATAGTGAACACGAATTAAACAACCAAATTTAATAAAACTAAAGACCAAGCAATGTTTAATACCTCGATAAATAATAATCAATCTCTATTAGGCAGTTAAATTTAGGTGTTCTATCGTCATTTGTTAATTCTTGTAAATGCAGAATTATACAAATATGACAGACTCTAATACTTTATTTTATCGGTGTGTGTATTTCCACCATAATAATTCGTTATAATAAAGATACAAAAAAAAATGACAGAATATGAATAAAATATATTGCATTCTATAGGGATACAACGTATATCTGGCCAAGCCGGATAATCCGGTCTATCCAGCCAACTTCGCCGAATATCCGATCGAGCCGGAGGCGACACCTGGTAAGCACCCGCATGGTACAAATATTTCATTATTAGCGATATCTGTGTACAACGCAGATTGGTACACCCAGCAATGGGTAATATGCCGTGATGATATATATATATATATATATATATATATATATATATATATATATATATATATATATATATATATATATATATAGATATATATTTTTTTTAATAATTGTATGTTTAAAATTTGGGTTTCTGTAATTAGTTTTTAATAAAATTAAACATTACAATTATTTTATTTCAATAAACTTTATTCTAGATATGAAATAATTAAAAGTGATTGAAAGTAGCATAACATTCAGAGAAAAACACAAATAAAAATAGAATTGTATTATTAAATTGTTAATGTTATAATGTCTTTATTATAGATAAAAAAAAAGCATAAAAGTTTAACACGTAATATTTTTAGATGCGGATCCACAAAATTTGTACAGTTATGATTACATATTAAGTATAGAAGTTCATTTTCCGGCCGGATAATTCATTATCTGGCTTTCTGATTGGGCCGAATATCCGTTATCCGGTTTTTTGTAAAACCACTATTTGTTGCATCAATAGTTTTCTATAATGTTAGATAATAGCGATTACTACGAATTAACAGAAATTTAATTTCTTTTTTAATTATGAAGAAACAAAAACATGATAAAAAACGTAAAAATAATTTTGTATGCAACTTTAATTCTATACAACTTTTCACTCTACACTTTTTGCCATAAAATGAATAGGCGAGCAGGAAATTGTATTAAACTAAAATATCATGTTAAATCCAGTTCGCCGCTAACTGCTACCACCCGGTATAAAATTATAGCCTTTTAAATCGATTATTAATGTCTCATTCGAATCAAAAATTAATATTGATTGTTCTTGCATTAAGCCACAGTTTTTTAAGCGGGCATAAGAAAAATAATCAGTACTAGTAGGAAAGTGTACTTTAATGATTTACTTATTTTGTAAATCGCAACGTTTATATATGGACATGGACAGACACTAAAGCATGTATTATGAACGTTTTTTCCAGTTCAAATAGATACCTATTGGAACTTACCTAACTTATCTATTCTTGTAATTTGAAAAACAATTATTTTTAATACAAAACTTCCCAAATAACTATTGTTTTGTTATAAATTTTGTTATATAATTGGTTATAAATACACATTACATTTTATTATGGAACTCAATATCAATAAATGTATCAATTATGTATGTATATTTAAATAGCAATAATTTCACACGATTATTACAATATTATCGCATAGCATTATGTAGATTATTAACAAATTACACGAATAAAGTGGTTTCAATTAAATATGTAAACGTGTATATTAACAAAAATAACTCTAATAAGTTTTCTTTTTACTTAAATTTAATAAACATAATGAAGACATTATATGAAATAAAAAGTTACAAGTGGTGATAATCCAATATAGACGATGTAAGAGTATGAAGATAAAAATCAATCGTCATATTTCTTGACATTCAAGCCTACCACGAGTCCACGACCACGAGCAATTGATTTATTAAAGAGTTATTTATTGACGCGGCGTGCAAATGATTTATCGATTGAAAAATACTTGGAGACGCGATCGTAACTCACTGCAGATCGTTGGCGATCCAGATTAATCGGCGGCGGATCCATTCTTCCTAGCATGCACGCACGTTGCTGTCCATGTCCATGTCCAGTGGTTTATCATACACTCGTGCCCATGCCCGACGATTATTTATTTATTTATTTAATGCACCTTCATTTTATATATAACTTGCGTGTTTATCTATCATTTATATTTGGATCAACTGCTGTGTGCGACTTCTCTGACGTGTTAATTTTAAAAATAAATCTATTTTTAAAACGTGTTAGAAAGTTCATATCCGTAAACAAATGTGCATATCACAATAAGATATAAATGCTTTATTTTTATCGAAACATATTGTTTTTTTCTACTCTTAACAAATATTGACAAACATTTTCTTCATTTGTATTTCTAATATAGTTTCTAAGAGTAAGGGGGATTATATTATACTAGTCGTTATTTTATAAATAAATGTGCCTCAATAATTGTCATTGTAATAAATTTTAATATTACATTGTCGTACTGATAAGTATGTAACTATTGCAACCACAACGACAATTCATAATGACTTTACAGCCCTTGATTGCTAAAGTATTCACTTTGATCGTTCAAAAGCATATAATAGTTATTTACATAATCAGTTATGAAAAGGGTGGTATTGTATGATGAATACAATATTTACTAAAACGAGCGAAACTAGTTTTGCAAATTTAATTACACGATATTTATTTTACTCTATTTCACTAAATCATTAACTATTTATGACTGACTGTGGGTTGTAGACGGGCTTCCGTTGAGCCACTACCCCTTATATATAAGCCGTGTTCCTTAGGGCTGTGATTGTGATTTTGTGAATCCTGATTAGTTTAATCATGATCCTTTTGAGTCATGATTTAAAAATTATATCAAGAAAATAACTTGAATAATATAAACACCATCTAGCGTCAAATATCATATGCAGACCAACGCAAACTAATTTATTTTATTTTATAAATAATCTACTGTGAAGTGTTATAGTCAGCACATTAAAAATGGATCATATAGAAGTAAAAAAAAAGTTCTTGGTAACATATGAAGTATGTTTACTTAAAACAAATCTTTTATGTAACATGTTATCTTTGTTTTCAAAAGTATGGTGGGTCATTACATGCTTTTGTAGGAAAATAATATTTCCTTTGATGCAACAAACCCCTACTGCAACAAACCCCTACATTGATAAATTTCAACGTTCGAAAACCTATTGTCGTTAGCCATTTTTAAATTTGCTCTGAAATGAATCCGTGTGATCACTCAAAAAGGATGATTCGAAAAGGAAACGAAAAAACATACTTCTTCTTAATCATGATCACTTTGATGATTTAGATTGCGAATCAGACTCGCTCGCCCAGTGCGTCAACCGCGGCTGCCACAGTATCAGTGATGTAAATAGTGACATTTCATAACATCAACGGAATTAGATAAAAGTAATTTTTCTACTACACTCATCCGACCCGGGTGGTGCAATGGGCAACGTAGCCAACTCACGACCCAAAGATTCCGGGTTCGAAATCCCGGTAAGGTATGGATGTTTGTGTGAGTCTCTTTCATCATCTCATCCCCATCTCTGCGAAATATAGAGCTAGAAAGATATAAAATATGCAGCAAAAGTGACTCATCCCCCATACAAATCAATTGTAATAAGTATAAACACTTTATATACAATAAAGAATTATTACTACTACACTCATCCTAAGTAATGCGTTATAAAAACATATTAGATCCTTCGGTCTTTGTTGTTTAGGACAAAAAGTAATGTACTACCTTATTCTCTTGAAAATAGATATAAATAATATTTATAAATTAACTATTCATTTTTCCAGCATCCTCAATGTTTTTTGCTCATTTATTCAACCACAGTTCAAGCCCATATTCTTCAAATTTGGGAAGTAGTACCTATTTAAATATTAAAATTCAAATTATTGAATTTCCGTAAAGTTAAATAATTAAAAATGTCAAGTATTTTTTTTCAAATTGTTTTAATTTGGAACGCAGAAATTACTTTAATGAAAAAAATGTGTTTCCATTTTTATTTTTAATTAAATAGTTACTCTATTAGTACTCGTATTTCCAAACATATTTAATTCCATTAAAATAACTACAAACACACAATATTTTTTCCATGGACATTTAACTATTACTACGTGATGAATATATTAATAGGTTTTCCTGAAATAACTTATGGATTTTAAGATTTATAAATTTTATATAATATTTTATATTTTAAAATAAATCAATTAAAATTAGAAATACAATGTATAGCGTATTAAAAAAATGGGTATTTTTTTAAGAGAATACAGTATTGTCCAAAAAGAGTAAAAAAAATCTAATCAACGTGGGTCCGATCTTCTAATTTCCGAGATATAAGGCAGTGAAAAATGAGTTTTTGCGGGGCCTTATCTCGGATATCTCGAAAACTATAAGAGTTACGACTTCGATTAAATGAAACTTTTTATTTACCTTTCAGACGTCATCTTAGATGTGCTTTTGTATTTTTAAAAAAAATCAAATATTTGTAATAAGGTAAATGTTGTGATGACCTTGACCAGTATTTAATTTTCAAATAACTTCGCACAGTCCATCTATTTTTACGTGACAATCCCCGCTGATGTACACAGAGAGATAAAGTATTCGTGAGGGAAAGAGATAGTTAGTACGCGCGAGAAATATACTCCGATATATAAGCTGTTAAAAATATTTTTTGTTTCTTTAGACATAAATACAAACTTACCACCACGCTATTTATTGGTGTAGAATGAGATTGAAATTTAACAAATATTATTTTTGTCTGAGATGAGGTAACTTTTAAATGCTTTCATAGCAGCAGAGTTAGGACAGAATAAGCTCCGTTCCATATTTCACCCCCCCACCACAGTCTATTCACCATTGCGCACCTTAACCCAACTGTTACGTAAGAGTAGACGGATTGTAACTATTACAAATTGAGAAGAATGCTTCATATAAAATTGTATTGCTTTTTATAGTCTATTTACTGAGATAGACAAAATATTGTTCGATCACTATCTTTGTCAGTTTTTCTTGAATTTTTCGTCGGAAAAAGTTGAAAATCAAATCTATGTTGGTTTGCTTTGTTCAAAAAATTCGAGTTTTTAATAAATAAACACGTTTTAGAGTCCCTAGAATACGATTTTCCTATTTCTACGATGATGTCTTACATGTGTGTGTATGTATGTATGTCTATATGTGTGTATATGTGTCTGTGTGGGTGTGACAAAAAATTCTCCTGTGATAGCTCCAATGATACAATTCCAAAAATTATAATTCTTTCATATTCCCTTTTTGTATATCGTTATGAAGAGTTATTAGATTTTGGCTATAACTGGTAAACCGAAAGTACCATTATTTGAAGTTCTTAACAGTTTTTTTTTTAAACGCAGTTAATATTTTTGATATTTTGCGTTAACATAATTAGAATATTTTATTCTCTTTATGCTTTGATTACATTTTCTTCTTCATATTCAATGTATATGGCGATAAAAAATTATTGCAACCTATTCTGCTGCAAACTCACCATGGAAACCGGAATGAAAACAGTAAATTTTATTAATTGACAGATGTCAAGTTCAATTTACATAGTTCATGAAATAATTTTTCTGGAAATATATAATCTTTTGCAAGACACTTCCTTATCTGTGAGTAATTTATAATAAAATTTTGGTCAGTACTTTTTTTTTTTCATACCCTGTATATACTAAACAGCTCTTACAGGTACATAAACATACGCACGCACACACACACATACACACGCACACTCGTAATCAGTATAATTTTAGCATTATATTTACTAATTTCGTTTCTACGATAGGTTAGTGCAAAACAGAAATCTTATAGGTGCTGTTGATTTGAATTATCTACTACATATTTTATATACATATAAATACGTCAATAGAATATTGTAATTATATGTGAGTAAATACATACTTCATTATTTTTTTTACAATTAATTAATGTATAACCGTCGACCGTTTATTAATAGGCTATCTTAATGTATAGAAAATCATTCATTAATGACCCCTATTAATGTATGATTTTTATTAATAAACGATTTATTGGGTGCGTTCACCACATGGAACACAGCATGTATTGCTAACGCTAAGTTGTAGCAAAAAGGTAGACAGAATTAAAAGTCATGCTTTTGACACTTACTATAGCTAGGTATATTCACGTAGCATACCTTTAAAATGAATTGGAAAGAATAAAATTCCTCAAATAACATAAAAAACCGCTTGTGTTGTCTAGCATTAAGTAAACTGAACGCACCCACTGAAAACAATTGATGACAAAACTTATTGATTTTCTGACGTAAAATTTGACGTTCGGTCAACCATTACTAACCTAAAAAAATTTGTCATGGAATAAAATTAGATTTTCCATTTAAGTAAGATACGGTCAACGAAAAAATATTGTAACTAACACGTGTGTTAATAGGCGATTAACACACTTGATAGTTAAATAACTATAAATATGTATGTTCTCCCTTTTTTAATATTAAATTAAGTACTGTACTCCAAATGCTGCACAAATATAAACACAAATAATGAAAAATATGTGTTTTTAAATTCGATTAATAAGTACTTAAATAACCCAACTATGAAGAGGTTTATAAAAAGTATGACAAAATTTGTATGTACAAAACTATACTATATGAGCCCAAACGTATAATATGTAGTTCGACGGGTATACAATATCAACAAATTATAAAATCTACACTAATGGTTAGAATTAGAAATTTCTATAAAATTCTTTTGGCCAAATGGAGGGTGGTAATAGTTTCACCGGCATTTTAAGGATCATCTTCTAATCAAGACTTAGCTTCTACCGAAACCCTTTACTTTTGGCACAATGAAAAACAAATTCGTAAAAATCCAATGCGTACAGTAAAGTCTACCTTGCAAAACATATGAAACAAGAATCAGAGAAAAATTTGCAAGGCTTAGGATACAATGCCTAATAGAAATAAAGTTGGCATTGCTAATACAGGCGATGTAACCAATATTAAATAGCGGAATATTTGAATAATATATTCAGTTTTTTTAAGTTTAAAATCTATATTTTAAACTAGCCGAAAGAAATTTGTAGAAATTTCTCACCATTTGCGTAGATTTTATAATTTGTTTGTTGAAAATGTAGACCGGTCGAAATGTTATAGGTTTGGGCTTGTAATACAAAGTATTCATTTTAGAATGGAATGTACTCGTACACTCGTTACTCGACTGTATAAAATGACTATATGCATTATCATAAAAAACATATGTAAATATAAATGGATAAAAATGAGCATACGAAATGTTACAGGAAATTCTGTCGGTTTTTTACAGTTTCAGGGGTATAAGTTTACCTTGCTAAAGAATCACAATACCACAAGAGTACGTTTAAACTAGTACATATGAATTACAAACACATCATTCTATTTTATATACCGCTGGGAAAATACGTCATTTTTTAGAATCGGCATTCGTAATTACATATTTTATTTTGTTGGAAATTACCTAACTGTTCATAAAATGTTTCCATCCATGATAAAGAAGTTAAAACAGGTATGTAGAGTTTTTCTAGTGAAATTACTCAAAATACAAATAATACTATAATGAAGATACATGCGCAATGTAATTATGAATATGTTTAAAGTTAATTATTTATTTGTCTTGGGCTTGTAGGTGTAAAAACCATGAAAAAAGATAAAGTTTATTAGGTTCAATGTATGCAAACTAACTACCTAATTAAGTCAATTAAAGTTAATTATCCTAGTTGTAAATAATTAAATAAGACGTACTCGTCCATTATTATTTATGTATTGAAAATATCTTAGTTTTTAAACATTTTAATTTGCTAAGAAATTCCATCTACATCCAAATATGTTGTATTACATTGCAAATAATTACCATTATTTTATAACTTAATTAGACATCGTTTATAATGCCATACATGTATAGTTATCACTCTAATAGAATTACGTAGGTACACATTAATTACAAAAGTGTTATTATTTCAATAAACTGAGGTAATTTTCAATTATTATGGCTTTTATATACAATTAATTATAACATTTATAAATTTATGAATAGCATATGACATTCAATGTGTCTCTATTATTCTAAACGTAGTACAAACTATATTTTATTGTAGTATAAAATAATCTATTGCAAAATTAATTTACTCTTTGGTAATGGGTATGTTAAATAATGACTATGAATTTACTATTTCTAATACTATTTATAGTTATAAATAAATTAATAATATTAAAGTAACGTACTTATTTATTTTTATATTTACTTGACCTGTGCTAATTAAGAAAAATACTACTCAGTCCCACAAAAAATATTTTAACAAATTTACACACTTATTCTATAATTAAATGGTTATTTTTAGAACCGAACTATATTATTTCCCCAATAGATGTAAAATTGACAGCTTTGTCAATTTTTAATTTTTGGTTAAGTATACTTAGGTTAACAAATCTCATTGATATTATGTTTTTTGACTTGGTAAAATTAACCGCACTGATTTACAATTAATAATTATTAAACAGTTTTTTTTTTTCTAAATTTTACTTAACAGTTTTCGAAAACATTGTAATTTACTATTATAATTAAAAATAAATAAATAAAATTATAATTTATACATATTTTCCCTAATTTGAATTCTTTACCATGGTAATATCCAAGAAGACAACATGAATATCCTTATGCAACCAGCACTACGTATTTATACAATGACAATTTAACAATTGTAAACATGTACCTAATTAAACCTTAAACATAAAAACAAATAAATTCACGACGACATTACAATGAAAAATATGACAGTATGTAGATATTATTAATAATGAATACACAGGTTCATTGTTTCAATTTTGTAATAGGTACATCTTTGATTTTTAACATGTCATTTCAAATAACCATAAAATAAGTGTCATTCTCAGATTTTAAGTTAGAATTTGAAATAAATAATTTAAAAAAATGACATATGACGTTAGAGATAATTTGTGATATGAATATACTTGTACTTCGTACTGCTCTAGTGTTTATACCATTATATTCATCATCACTTGATTGTGACAACTAAAAATTTAATAAAATTATACTGTCTTCAAATAAAAAACTAACTCGGAGTAGGCTATGAAAAAAGAAACGTACTCATATATCGGACATGATCAATATTATCAGGCATATGAAACTCGAATAGCTGGCCTGTTATACTGTTGTAGTTCGAAGTATGGTGATAGGGGACAATTTGGCGCTAATATAACATTACCTTGTCGACCATTGAAATGTTTCAAAAATGAGATAATGACATTTCATATAAATTAAATTGATTGATTGAATTTAAACCTTGTTGATACCATAATCAAATGAAAATAAATATATTCCTGTATGAAAAAATTGAAATTACAAGTGTTAATATTTATGTGTTGCTTATATTTTAAAGAGCGTTAAATTTAATTTAATGGTTTAAATGAGAAACCATCAGATGACAAAGAAGAGGGGAATGGCATATGGATGTAGAAAATATATAAATATATGCTGCGAACCAAAAAGAAACACTGTGTCTCATCAACCAACACCAACATTAGAATAGAATATTTGGTTGAAATCTATACAAACGTCAAAATTATCGATAAACTGGGAGTAAACTACCACATGATCAAACCGAAGAATAATTTTACAGACGGCTATTAAAGAAATTCGAACAATTTTTAAGATAAAATATGATAATAAGTATTCTTTGATACATATGCAGTTTGAAATTATTAATTATTATTTCAAATTTTGTATGTCTAAAATGTTCATAATTATGAATTTCCATAAACCATAAACTAAATCCACCTTTTGCATTTTAGTTCGAAGTATGTTCATAGGGGCAGTGCAAACACGGTAACGCCACATAGAGTACCTCTATATACAAGGTATGGCCATTTGCGGGCCAATGTCAAACGTACTGCGTATGCATTTCCCTATTTACTTGTAAGAAATGTGATATTACATTATAAAGGAATATTAAATAATCACACTATGAATCTATAAAGGTAATAAAAATTCAATTATTTAAGAGATACACAATTATTATTATGACATAGATTTAGAGGTTATGTAGAGCATAGAATATAGGTTGTTATTATCATATCTAATTTAATAACTGTAGTTATTATTTACATAATAAGTATATATTCTAAACTTACCTTTTAAAAATTTAAATGTTTGTACTTAATATTGGTAATTTTTATGTATTTTCAATTTTGCCAGTTATCGTAGTCAGTATCTCAAGAAAATACACAAATAAATAAAATAAAAGTATTACTTACAACTTTAAATAAATATTAGAAGTATATTTAAATGTGCTTTGCATTAAAATAAAACAAATAGCCACGAAAATACATAATAATTTGCGCAACAACAACGAATATATATGCTTCCATTTAATAAATATAGTAACTTATTTTGGGAACCGCTGATACAATTGTTTTTGTTGATATCACCAATTTTCTTCTTCAAAATGGCATAATTTTACTTATTTAACCAATCGCGTACGTCTTCGAGTAAAAAAATTACCAATAATGAGCAAGCTTATAGAAACACCCGGGTCAGGTGTCCCAAACAATCCTTAACAGAGGTATCTAACATGGGAAAATAGATTTTTTTTAAATTTATCTATTTTGTAAACATCTTGTATTTTGTATTGTACATAGTTAATGTATAGAAAGTATATTTTATAATTAAAAATATCAATATAAGTAGAAGGATTTCGGAGAAGATGACGGAAACAAATTGATTGTTACAACCTACGGATCATTGTGTTTGTAGTGTCGACTCATCTTGGCTGGTATTTTTGTAGCAGTGTTTATTGCGCTGTGTCTGTCTGTACTGTGCGACCCACGCACCTAAACAACATTGAATACTGAATGCGAAACGCAAATCGACGAATCGCGGTGCCGATGCACACATTAAAGTCGTCTGCTTTGTGCTGCGAACTTCTTGATCTGCATTCATGAGCCTTTGTTCGCCACCTTGACAAGTTTTACTTCAATATCTCCACAACGCGAAAGACTAGAAACCGGAGGAAAATATAATGAATATCTCATCTTGAAATTCATGATAATATGAATTCTCATTTACCTTTTTAAGAGTTTTTTTTTTTACTTGATACTTCTATGAAAATATAGAGTAGGCTCAACCTAATTTGAAAGTTAACGGTCATGAACTTAAACAATTTTATAAAATATACAGAACCGTCCAAAAACATCGGGTTCTTACACCAGATAATAATTGTTCTGACATCGTTCAATGAAACATTAACTTTTCCTTCTATTTGTCATAAGCTATTTTTACACGAATATTATGAGGAATTTCTTTTCTTGGTTCTATTTTTACCTTCCGTCACCTTTAAGTAAGGAAAGTATTATTATCTTTGGTCAAAAAATCGATTTGAGTTTCTAATGAATAAGCACGTTTTGGAGTCCCTAAAATACGAATTTATTAATTTCACGATTATGTATGTGTGTGCGTATGTGTGTATGTGACCATCGTTTCGGATCGAATAACTCCAATACCTTAATTCAAAAAAATATATTTTTTTCATATTCCTTGAGTTTACATCCAAGCGAAGAGGTTATTAAATTTTGGTTATAATTGGCCAACCGGAAGAACTCTCATTTGCAACTTTTAACAGTATTTCTTGAAAAAAGGCAGTTAAATGTCATTTTTTGCATTTTATGGTATTATAAAAATTAAAGAATATTTTATTTTCTATACTGGAAATGTAATATAATTACATAAAAGAATAGTGTCCTTTTAAAAAAAAATGCATTATAAAGCTGTACCCGGAGCCTACTCTAAACTACGTCCGAATCTTTTGCAAGAAACCTTCTGTATGGAATTTGCACAAAATACGTAGAACTGACAGAAGGTAATGTGTTGACTACATCAGATTTTTTTTTATTATAAGCAAAAACTAAAACTGTAATCAATTGTACTAATAAATACGACGATCTATGAACAAAACTTGAATACTGATTATTCATACTATAACTACGATATTTAATGTTATTATTCGGAATTACATGTATGGAAAGTAAATAGCTAGTGTTAAAAAAATGTTCAGTTTTATTGCGCTTTGTGCCTATATTAAAAATTATATGAGGGGAAATAAATGGATTACATTGATTTTTACAAATCATCAGGTGTACTCATATTTTTTGATGGTAGGTATCTAATGTAAGTTTTTTCTAGGAATCTTTTTTTTTATGTATTATTAAAACGGTTTATTTTATTTCTGGTCACTTTTTAAACCTAAAATTCTACCTTTACTCAGGGAGCTCAGAAAATTGAAAGTAACTTTCCGATTTTTACATGAATGTTTCCATGGTGATTAGTTCTATTTATTTATGTCATATATTCTCGGAATAAAAAATACAATAATGCATATCTATAGATTTTTATTTATTCTTTTTTTCAGGATAGCAAAAAAAATGTACTAAACATGACCTGAAAAAGTGTCTTTACTGGCCTACGGCTCGCCCTGGAATATGCTTACTCATCCAGTGAAGTATAACTTTCAGGCTGTTACGTAAATTACTATTATAAATCCCGGGGCCTATGCTTTAAAGATATACATAACTCTTTGATTACACAGTTCAAATCTCAAATGTATGTAACTGACAGATAAATGTCACTGTCAAAAAACTTATCATTTCAAATTAATAATGTAACGTTTAAAAATAAAATAGTTATTAGAACAACAGTTATATGCAAAAGAACTTCGAATAGTTTCCAGCATTAGTAAAAGTGTATAAATAAGATACATGAGCAAAAAGTTCTTTAGAACGTATTACAAAATGTATTCGTATGTACATTATTTTAGTAACAATTATGTTATTTCATTAGTAAATATTTTTTGTAATACATATTTCAATTTTAAAATTGCCAATTTTGTATATCTACCCCATTGTACACAAATGAAAAGAACATTTTTGCAATCTATTATAAATACATATTAAAATTGTATGTTTAAATTATTAAAAACAAATAATTCACCATGTTATTGAAGTTCAAGTATCAAATGAACAATATATAAAGGTCATAGAAGTACTAGAAATTTATCATAAGAAATAATTAGAGATATGAAACAATTAAGCATAAAATATTTTTAGAATTTTTCTATATTAGTACGCTGTAATTTGCAGTTCTTATTACACGATAGTCTGCTAATATAATTGCAATTAAGATAAAATGATTCATGAAACGCATAATGAAAACCGTAATTGTAAATTAAAACTGTTGAAATTGATAAATACAACCTTGAAATTTGTAATCATCTTCTTTTAGTACATACACAATAATTATTTATTATATTATAATCAAATACAGTCGCATTAAACATCAAACATCAAGAATCAAGTCTGTGTGAACAAGGTACAGATGAACTGAGGGCATTTTTTAGTTATTTATAAGTTCAGTAGGTTGTATTTGCTTGTGTTGGAAGTAGTAGGCATGTGTAAAAACACAGTGGCTAGTTTTTTGGCCTCTCTATCATTAAGGTTTCCCAAATCCCCTCTACAATTTTTACCAACTTCATTTTACTTGACAATTTTATTTGATTAAAATTATAATAGTTGTGTTCCTATCATGTATGCCATTTATAATTTTGTTATAAATATTAAGGATTTTAATCAATATATGTATATGTTGTTTTAGAATGTCTTCGACGTTGTCTGATAACTAAATTCCATCCTTTTCAGTCGTCACAATCTTCTGATATCAAGTTACGTTGGCTCATTGATTGTGTTATGAATTTTTGCCATTCCAATTTAGATCTACCTCTTTTCCGTCTACTGGTTATGGTTGCCATTCTAAAACTTGTATAGACAGAATTATTTCGGATATAAGTTGCACATGGCCATACTATATTAGCAGTTTTTTCTTAATATCATCGATTATCGTATCTTCAATTCTCAACTGTTGTTCTCATTACGTCCATTTCTCTTGCTTCCATTTTTTACTTCCTTGTACGTAAGTAAAGGAAGTATTGTAATCGAGAAAAAAATCGGTTTTCAGATTTCAGCGGAAATATCCATTTTGATCATCCCTGAATCCATTTTGACTAATTTCGTCGTGACGTCTGTACGTACGTACGTTAGTACGTTCGTATCTCGCATAACTCAAAAACGGTAAGCCGTAGAAAGTTGAAATTTTGTATTTAGGACTCCTATAACATCTAGTTGTGCACCTCCCTTTCTGGTTATTACACAATTTCCAGAAGTGGCACTTTACATGAAGCCTATAATAGATTTTAATGAAAAACTGTTTTAAAATATAATCCAAAACTTTTCAAATTTGGTATACAAGACTTTTATGTCAATTGAAATAACATAATAGATTTTGGTTAAAATAGGCTAACCGGAAGTGGTACATTACTTGTTGTTAACAGTTTTTCTTAAATAAAATGATTTTATTTTGATTTTAGAAATAAATGCTTCAAATAAAAGTTTTAGAGAATTAATTTCTGCGTCTAGCACATCAAGTATTATTAAATTAGCCCTTTGTATAAGCGAGATATGTAAATTTAACAATTATATACTTTCTTTTTTTGTTTTTGTAATAAAGCTTGCTATAGATTACGACAAAAACATTAGAAAAATGTTCATGTCAAATTACGTTAAACACGTGCAATTTTATGATTCGTACAATAACAAATATTATATTTTTTTGTGAAATTAGTCATATTCATTATTGTAATCAAATATTTCTTTGTTGTAATCAAAACTCTCTTTAAAAAGAACCGGATTAGATTATGGTCGCTGTATATCTTACTGTTTTGAAGTTAAAATTAATATTTTGTAATTTATTTATTAAAAAAATATGTATAGTTTAATAATCGTACAAGGAAGTCGTGGGGTATCCACATCAGATTTTTTCTTTTAATCAAACAATAAATAAAGTAATACTGAAAGAAAAGTACAATATACTGCAACGTTTATTTATCTGAGTGACGTGTAAAAATCAGAGAAATATTAATAATTAAAATAAAAGTTTATTAAATGAGAAATAAATAAGAGAAATATAAAAAAATAACGAACACTATGAACAAACAAATATAAACACTAATTCAAGACTAAGAATATTATTAAACACTTAGATTATTTATTTAAACAATTAAACAAAGCTTTGTTTATTTGCACAATATTTATTTTACTAACTATTTACTCGTATGTTCACCATGCGTTTCAATATCAGACTAACTGCATATTGTAGACTGCCTAATCATTAAGTACTCAAAAATCTATGGAAAAATCATTCAGAATTTGAGAAAAGCTTTTAAATAAATAAAGATGTTGTTTATATGTATTTATTTGAAATGCAATTCACTATTTACGTAATTATAACATTAAATAACTCGATCGATTTTCTAAAGATTTCATACGTTGCACAATTTAGAAAGGATGTAATTTTATAATTTTTGATATCTAAATCCATAAAGTATTTAGAAGTATTAAAAAAGTAAGAATTTATTTCGTTTTATAAATAATAAAATTTGACTTTGGATGTAGGTATACAGGATCTATATATTCCTATAGATCGACGAACAACGTCGTAAAATATTAATCTTCAAAAGGTAGTAAAAACGTTTTAGAATTCTATCAATTATTATTATTTATCAGCTGCGACACCAACATTTCAACATTTATATTTATCAATATTATCATTATCACTCAGAATTTTATTAATTTCTACGTTGCTTTTGCATGACCTTTACCATTTTTTATTACGTGGAAAAGATAATTACTAATATGTTTAAGTTTATATTACGAGTGTGAGCTTATATTTTAATTATTAAGAGCGAATAATTGGGGTGTAGCAGTCTCCTTCCATCAATATTTTTTATTTTCCAGTATGTACAAAATATTGTTACTAATTACCGAAATCTGTGTACAAAGCAGATTGGGACACCCAGTAATGAGTAATATGCCGTGATGATATATTTATTTTATTTATTTGTTACTAATGCCAATATGTCCTATATATTTTACATATTTTAATAAATTTTAAGTGGTAGTAAATAATTTTGGCGACACACTTGAAGTGTTATAGTTATAGTAAACGTATTCCATTCCTATGAGAATAGCTCAAAATATTCTGTTCCTTTGTTCACTTGTTTTTATTTATATTTATAATTAATGTTGTTTAATTTTGTTTTCCTGAAGATGGTGCACGTACACAGAATTTTTAAATTAAAATTGCAGAACTTATTATGTGTGTTGTTTTATTTACAATGAATTCTATAAGATGTTTTCTGAACTATAACAGTTTATTTATTTCAAGTACATAATTCAGTGAGATGCAAATGGTTACAGTAAGCAGATGAGCTGATCGACGTTAGATAATATAATAATTCTGTTATAATTATAATATACACATCTGATACTGCGCTAACATTTCGACTTTTATAATTATGAATATTCATTTACACGTTGCAGTTGAATTTTAACGTTATACGAGTTTAATAAGTTATTTATTAATTTGGCTATAATTGAATTGCAGGGCATTCTAATAAATCAGAAGTGTCAAAAACGAGGACCGCAGGCTACAAGCGACCTGCAAAATCATATAAGTTGATTTTATTAAAATAATAAAATAAATAATGGGGAATATAAAATATTTTTTTAAAAAAATTCAGAACTTTTTTGAAATGCCTTTGATTGCTGCAAGTAACCTTCTCTTGGCTCGCAAATTCCGTCAAACTAAATTTTATCATCCGTATTCATATATGAATTTGACATCCCCTAAAAACGAATATTGTACTGATTGGCATTGGGCATTTTATAAAGTGTTATACTGACATTTTACTAAAAGAAATCTTACCTTTACAATTATTAAAGCTACTTTACTCTCGTAATTTTTTTTTAAGCATTGATATAAACTGTCAATAAATGATTGCTAATATTTAACGAATACTGCAGTGAGGGTTATTTCGTAATTGTTAATTGTATTTATAGAAAGAACATCAAAATTATTAGACAATAAATAATAATAATAATAATAATATTGAACGCCTAAAAGACGCTTTAAATATGATGTAATCAAAAATTCTTAATTGATAAACAAAACCGAAGTTGCACGTAAAAACTGCTAACCGAAATCGATCCTTAAAAATATTTCGTACTCAAGAAATCGGTTAGGTTAGGTACATCATGCATCTCTGTAGGCCATTTTAGTGGTATTTATTTTTACTGAATATGTATTTGTAAGAATAATGAGTATGAATTTATTATTTGAAATAATAATTTGTTAATAGTTTGTTTAGTTTAGAATTTGGGTGTGTGATGTAGTTCTGCAGTAAGCGGATGTTGATCATCGCTGGGCAGTGTTGCGCGCAGGCAAGCACGGCGGGTTCGATGGCCGGCTGGGTAATCCCGGCGTCTGGCCTTGAGCGGCGACAAGGCTGCGGCTGCGGCTGCAGGCTCACAACGTGCGCTGTGCAGCGCACAGCTTCTCGCGGCCAGTGCTGCTGCACTCACAACTCTAATTTCTAAAGCGGCCCCTGGGTCCTGAACGTTGCAGCATAGTTAGAGAAGTCATGTTTTTATTTAAATCAAAAATCTTTTATTTATTGTAAATAAATTAAACACGTTCGCGGACGCGGCCAGTAACAAAAAATATGGACTTTATAAAACATACATGCTTATTTACAAAATCTATCAGATTTGCCAATATAATCCCATAGAAATTATAGTTTTTGCAAAATTGTA
Source organism: Harpalus rufipes (assembly GCA_951394225.1). Classification (NCBI taxonomy): domain Eukaryota; kingdom Metazoa; phylum Arthropoda; class Insecta; order Coleoptera; family Carabidae; genus Harpalus; species Harpalus rufipes. The sequence goes on from OX596274.1 coordinate 67,236,060, forward strand.
AATAGACAAATTTTACCGCATTTTAGCAATGGTATAAAAATATGTTGTGGCCATCACAATACCTCTCGCCCTTTCGATGGTATATATTGTATTTAACATTTCTTGTACACACAAAAAATCCTAATTACACCTAATCTTTATACATATTTACTTATTTTCTATAATTTTAAATTCATTCTATGAGCAAGTATTCTCCATTTCTTCTAAATGTTCGTTTTTCCAATTCATTAACGGTATTGGCGGTATTTCTGGAGGGTTCATGTAATATATAATTTTAAATATATAATTAATAATGCAATAAGAAATATTAAATATCGTTCCAAGAAAAATCCTGCAGTACTATCTCTGAATTTTTGACACTGACATTAGTGACATTTACCTGTCAGTTACACACATTTAAATTTCTCATGTAGTTACCCTGGTGATGTTTGGGCTGTGAGTAGCCTGTGAGATTTATTACAACAGATTATTTTATATTTTTGTTAAAATACTACTACTTCCGGTTATCCAATTGTTACCAGAACCTATTCAACTCTTCCCATTACTGTTAGATTGAGCAATCCGTAGTTACACAGGTCTTTAATCTTATAGAATTTGAGAAATCGTACCTCCAACAACCCCACACACACACACAGAGACATCATCATAAAAATGTTATAATTGGATTCTAGGGACCTTAAAACGTGCTTAATCATTAAAATCTGGATATGCGAATTTTAGCATGAATCCAATACCTCTCTTAGCGAGAGGTAAAAAGGAAAAATATACTCCTACATGCAGTGAACGTGTTAATATATCGTCTATCTTTATTTTTATTTTAAACAGGAATAACACATTCGTTTCGTTTAACCCACTTGGATATCTGAAGTTGCACTTTTAACACCATAAATGTCTAAATCCTAAATTTATACGCACTAAATGATGTCATTATTTACGATATTAGGAATTAGATTTAAAGTTTTGTAGGAAGAAGTACACTACGTCTTGGAAGTTGAAGCATATTAATCAAAAAATCATGTGCAACGTGCGTTACAACAATTTGTGCTACACTTCAAATTTATTGTCGAAGGAAAGCTTCTTGGCTTCTATTTTATGAATATAATATTAACATATAATCTTAAATTGACTCAACACACTTTTATGGGGTCTCGTGGCTATGTGCCTGAGTGTCTGGTCGCAAATCTGGGGAACTGAATTCGATCCCGACCGACGTCAAAAGAAATATTTCTAATTTTAAAAGGCACTAAAGTGATCCCTGTTGTGCATTTTCCACACCAGCCATGAGGGCCCGTGAGGTGACGCCTGGTAAACGCCCGCACAATACAAATATGTCATCATCATTACCTAATCTGTGAACAAAGCAAATTGGCACACCCAGCAATGAGTAATATGCCATGATGATATATATTTATTTAATACACTTTTGTTGATCTAAAATGTTCTCGTACAAACCAATGTACCATTCGTAGTAGTACTTACGGAAGTACATCTAAATACTACTAAATGACAATATGCGACATTGAACACAGCCTTAGTAGCTCTATGGTTCTCGATATCTCAATATTAGCCACTTTATCCTTGACGCTTGTAATTTTCCGTTTATGTCGGAACCGTATTTATCATATTTTAATCAAATTTGGTTAAATCTAGCGTACAATTTATACAGGGTGTTAAAAAAAGAAATGTAACACATTTATAGGACATAGAGAAGTAAAAATAAGTCGAAAAGTTTTATACAATGTGTCCAAAAATAAACTGTCATTTTATATTAGTAACGAAAAAAACTGACAAAGATAATAATCGAACAAAATTTTGTCTATGCCAGTAAGAAGACTATAAAAATATAATAAAATTTAATGTAAAATATTTTTCTCAATTTCTAATAGTCAAATAGTTATTTGAAAACTAAATATTGGTCAAGGTCGCCACAACATTTTACTTAGTATAATCATTTGAATTTTTATTTTTTAGAAGAACAAAAACAAAGCTAAGTTGACCTCTCAAAGACAAACAAAAAGTCTCATTTAATCGAAGTCGTAACTCCTGGTTTTCGATATAGCAGGTAAATTCCATAAAAAATCCTTTTTCACTGCCTTATATCTCGGAAACTATTGAAGATCAGACACATATTATTGTATAAAAAATTTCGATTTATTTTGACCTCTTCTCTATGTCCTATAAAATGTGTTACACTTATTCTTAACACTCCGTATGCAGTATACCTATACAGAATGTATCACAACTTCAGGTACAAACTTTAAGGGCATCCTTAGTCCAAAATGAGTAAAATAAATAAAATCAACATAGGTCTGATCTTCAAATGTTTATGAGAAAGAGGACATTTTGTATTAGAATCGAAGAAAAATTGACAAAGATAGAAATTTTGTCTGTCAGTAGATAGACTATAAAAGAACAAAATTTTATATGGAACATTTTTCTCAATTTCTAATAATTAGGAAGATATTTGAAAATTAAATATTGGCGAAAGTCGCCGCAACATGTAACTTACCCCCGGTTTTATAAAGAGCAGAATAAATTTACTTCCAGAGTAAATTTATTTGATTTAACAAATTCCAATGAATTTTATTCTTTTTATGGCATATGTAACATTACTGTCAAAAATTCAACTGTCATTTGAGGGAATAAATTTTATTTACTTCGGAAATAAATTTATCTGTCGTTTGTAAAACCGGCCATAAGACAATTATTTAATTTTTTCTTAAACAAAAGCACATACGGTGACTTCTCAAAGGTAAAAAAAACTCATTTAATCGAACTCCTAACTATTTTATTTTTCGAGATAGCAGAGGTAAACCCCGTAAAAACTCATTTTTCACTGCCTTATATCTTGGAAACTATTGAAGATCAGACCCATGTTGATTATACTTTTTTACTCATTTTCCCCTCAAAACTGGATTCACATGTACCTTTATCACCGTCAAATTGCTCACCGTTAACACCGTTCTGTGATGTGATTGGTTGAAATCATACGTACCGAACGATCTCGACGTTACGAACGGCGACAGCCGCCGTTGAAATATTTCTATTTTGGACGGCGTTGACACACATTTCAATAATACCAACTCAAACCAGTTTGACATAAAATCTATTGTATTTTATTTTTACAACTTCGCCTATTAAGAGTTCCGAAAAGTTGTCTATGGCGAAACCGGTGAAACAAAACTTATTATAGGTTATGGCAACCGGCAATATCACTGAGGTCGAAACATATGTTTTAGTAATATTTCGTTTTTCAAGTTTGGATCTGTGCGCACCGATATTTATGACGGATTATGTGAACAGAGTGGTAACGGTCCATGTGAATCCAGCTGAATGTTTATACCTGAGGTTGTGGTACAGCCTGTATATTGGATATTCGCAAAAAGATTAATGCTACAAGCTACAGAGTTAGGTACATTAAATTCTATTTGAAAATGAAATGTAATTATTAATTCATCTCATTCAACATATGGTATACGTGTAGTTACAGTGTATACGATATTACAATTTATCAAGTTCATACGATGCTTTTATCGGATTATAATAATTTAAAATACGTAGTAAAATGTATATTAAATTAATGAAAACTGATTATCGTGTAATAATATACATATAATAGAATAGGATCGTTTAGCAATTTGAAATTTTCAATAAATTTTACTAAATATTTAAATTAATCCACATGAAATTAATAATAATTTAAATAAAGTTTTTGGTTATTTTTAGATACGCGAGTAGTTGAACCGTCACTTATAGGAAAGGAAGGTATTATCTTTGGTCAAAAAATCTGATGGTAAGATTTTAATAAAAAAGCAGTTTTAGAGTCTCCAGAATACGATATTACTATATGTCTGTAGGTATGTATGTACGTATGTATATGTGTGTATAAGTCTGTATATGTGTGTGTGTCTCACGATCCTTTCGGATCGCATAACTCCAATACCATAATTCAAAAATTTATAATTTTTTCCTATTCCTCAAGTTTACATCCAAAAGATGAGGTGATTAGATTTTAGTTGTAATTGGTCAACCTAGAGTACCCTCATTTGAAGATTTTAACAGTTTTTCTTGAAGAAAGGCATGTAAATATAATTTTTTGACATTTTATATTATTATAAATATTAGAAATTATTATATTCTCTACACCCTTTGATTACATATTTTACTTTATATTCAATAGATATAGAGTAAAAAAAATTAAAGAAATTAAATTTAATAAATTAGCCAGCTATGCTATAAACATTGGAACAGCCACTTTATTAAGATAATTCTGACTGACAGATGTCAGTGTCATGTGTAATTTACATAGTGTGTTCGTGTTATAATTTTACTAGAAACATATATTTTTCAAAAAAACTGTATGTATGGAATTTGTACAAAACATAGAACAGATGGAAGGTAATTTGCTGGCCATATAATTTTTTTTAAAACTAATTTAAACTATATAGATACTTTAATCACTATTTGTAACACAAATACAAATCTACAGAAGCCAACAAAATTTCAACGAATATTAAGAACTACAAAAATTAAATTGAAATGTGTCAAATTTATTTATTTATTCAGCGTATGGCAATACTATCATCACAATCAAATATACGTCATATACTAAACTTTCCACTTATTGATAAGTTTGTCTTTACTCATTTCCATAAATAAATAATGTATGTAGTGTACAGATTTGAAATAAATAATAAACATGGAATCCGATATGAACGAAAATAGTTTCAATACAAATATTATTTTCTTCATTAGAAAGATATCCTTCGACATTAATCTGTTGTTTACTCTTCTTAGTCCTTGATAACAACAAAAAATCTAGACCACATTGTCTACAATCTTCGTCATCAAGAACAAATTAAATGTAATTAAAAATACCACAATATGAGAACACAGATGCTCTATGAGAATTTCTCAAGTATTAATTTTTAAAATAAATATGTACTAGTGGTTATCACAACAAGAACAAACAGCAACATTGTACAGGGAGGGTGTAAATCGAAAAGTCGGCCATAGGCGCTTAACAAGGGAAATCAATTTTTCTTTCCACTAACGATACCAAATTATTTTATGCAAAAAATACTACATATGGAAGTTAAGTGAAATTCTGCATCTAAATTGTATGAAATCATTATTCTAGCTCTGCATGTAAGCGAAAATATGAATTATAAAATTAATGTTTTTATAAACTTTTAGTCGAGATAGCCATGGATTATGACAAATCAATAAACAATTACGTTGTTTTAACAGTCAATTAGAACAAATTAGATATTGAGATAATAAATTAGAATAGTAAACTAATACAAAATAAAAAAAGGTAAACTGTTCTAGTTTTAACTGTCAGCTAAAAACAACGCAATTATTATTTGTTATAATACATGGCTGTCTAGACTAGGGCTGGGACTTAGAACTGGGTATTTACTAGTGCTGTGAAGATCCGACAAAACTTGGATCCGAGAACACGGATTCCAAAATATCCAGATCCTCGGATATCCGACATTCGGATATTGACGCGGATATCCGAAAATTTAATTCGAATTTGAATCCGGATCTGAACTTGGATCCGGATTCGATATTTTGTTTACGGATCTGGACTTGGATCCGGATTCGATGTTGTGTTTGCGGATCCGGATCCAAATTTTAATTCTGGATCTGATTCTTCATTTTAAATGTGAAAGCTAACATCTGGAATTGAGTTCAAATTCAAACTTCAAACCGTTAATGTGGGCCTGTACAGCGGTCTGTAAACACTAGTAAACAAACAGTAATTCATTTTATAATGCCTCTATAAAATAGCCAGGTAGTTTTTGCAAATGTAAAGAAAAAAGGAATTTATATTTTCACAGAGTCCTATTTAGAAAATTGTGAATAAAAAAATCTAATTTGTATTATTTTTATTACACGTGTAAAGTAACATATTAATATGTCATGAATTTCATTAATTTATTATGTGCTTTTGATGAGACCCGATGCAAATATTTGAATGTAAGGTTCATTACTGAAAATATTCGAATCCGAGAACCGATCCGGATACTGAAATTTCATATTTAAAATCCGATACTTATATTCATATTCGAACCTAAGATTCGATACTCAAATCCATTTCCAAGATTCGATATTCGGATGCGGATTTAAGATCCGATACTCAGATTCGTATCCAAATTCCAATACTCAGATTCGGATCCAAAATCCGATACTCAGCTCCGGATCCAAAATCCTATACTGAAATGTGGATCCGAGATCCGGATAGTTCAATATTCAATAATCCGGATATTTTTGGATCCGAATCCGAAACTATCCGGATCCGGATCCCACCACTAGTATTTACTTAAAAGGGAAAAAAACTCACCCACCCGGATCAAATGGAATACGGGAATACGAGTTGGAGTCAATTCTTTACCCACAAGACCCAGAAGACGCGTAAGAACCGTATGACCCGTAAGAACGTTATATGACGTTAACATTCCATTTTAATTGATGTTTAATGCTATTGTAACGTTTATTTATGTGGGTAAAGTGCAAAACTCAATCAAAGATAAGGACTAATCTATCTATCTCATCATCCTCATCTCTGCCCATTCATTTACTTTTCATTGATACTGACATCTGTCAATTTCAATTATCTGAATATATGAACAGTTTCCATGATTAGCATAGCTGGCTGATGTATGAAATTTAATATCTTTATAAAATAAATGGTAAAAAATTAATCAACTTAATGTTCACCGACGATATAGTACTTCATTCGTTCAGCAGACGAATTACAGCTCTTAATAATACAACTAGATGATGCTTGCCAGAATGTTGGCTTAAATCTTAACAAAACCAAAATAATGAACAATGATGAAATTCTCCCAATCCAGATTGGTAACACCTCAATCGAATACGTGAGAGAGTATGTGTACCTTGGGCAAATTATTTTTTTAAAAATAGACTACAAAAATAAATAACAAGAAGAACAATTCTCACACGGAGAATATTCTGGACACTCAAAAATATATTTAAGAACAAAAAACTAGTGTGTACACTAAAAGAAAAATATTTGACATGTGTATTAGTCCAGTTATAATTTATGGGGCACAAACTTGAGCCATGACTGATTTTTAATTAAGAAAAATTAGAATTTTGCAAAATAAAATGGAGAGAATCATACTATAGGTCGTGCCAAGTAGAAATGACCTGCGCGTAAAACGCATTTACGCATTCTCCGCCCTTCTTACTTAAAGGGCCAATCGCATGCACTGTACTTAAACGGGTTTGTCTCAGTGGCGTCCGAATAATATTATTAAAGATTTAAATTTATTGGCCCGTATTACGATCACGGTTTTAACTAAAACGCTGTTTTAAAAAATGTCAAATTCAAATTTCAACATTTAATTTTGCACGTATGTTTGAACATCGATTTTTTTAAAAATATTTGTTTGAATACAAACTATGGTCTCCTTTTAAATCATATTTTGATAAATTCAATATTATAGGAATAACATGGAGAGATAAAGTTTCTTTACAAGAAATGAAAGCAAAAACGAAAATAGCTGATATTTCAACAACAATCAAATGTCTCAAGTGGAACTGGGCCGGGCATATAATGAGGAAAAACATTGGCTGGACCAGGGAAATTACAGACTGGATACCATTAGACCAGAAGTGAGATAGAGGAAAACCAAGGAAGAGATGGAACGAAGATTTCAAGGAGATAGCAGGGATAAATTGGCCCACAAAAACTAGAAACAGAGAAGAGTGGAAACTACTTGGGGAGATCTTCGTCCAGTTGGGCAACCATTCCTGATGAAAATATTTATTTATAATTTAATTTACTATTTTTGATTATTTACACATTATTTATGCATGTTATGTTCTCAAAATACTATATTATCTATTGTACATGTCAATGGGAATAAAGGTTTATAATATTAAAAATATATATATATATATATATATATATATATATATATATATATATATAATTCTTTAACTCTATATCTATTGAATATGGAGTTTAAAATGCAATCAAATCGTATAGAGAATAATATATTATTTAAGTTATAATAACGTTAAATGTCAACAAATGATATTTATCTGCATTTTTCGAGAAAAACTGTTAAAATCTTCAAATGAGAATACTTCCGATTGACCAATTATAACCAAAATCTAATTACTCCTTCTGGGTGTAAACTTGAGGAATACGAAAAAATTATAATTCTTGGAATCGTGGTATTGAAGTTATGCGGTCCGAAACTTTTGTTGCACACACACACACACACACGCGCACACAAATACATACATCATCGTAAAAATGGTAAAACCGTATTATATGGACCCTAAAACATGATTATTCACTAAAAACTCATCTTTGAATTTTTTGACCAAAGACAACACCTTACTTACCTAAAGGTGACGGAAAGTAAAAATTAACATTGTATTTCATATATTGCGCAAATCAATGCACCACCCAGTATATAATTAAAACAGTTCTAATTGCGCTTTCATATCAGCTTCCAATAAATCATAACTAATGAAAAAGGAATGTATTCTAATTACTCACTATCGACATTCCTGTTAGTAAACTAATATCTAAAACTGAGATAAAAACGTACAAGGAATCTATTGAACTTGAACATGTATTTGTTTCAAAATGAAATTATTCTTTATTAAAATGTTAAACCTTAACATTTATCAATTCTACAAACATTTCAGGATATAGCTCAAATACAGAGAGGAACTAATTTACTTCTTGTGAAATTATAAATATGTACACCGCTATATTTTTGTGCTTTCCTTCGTTTTTCACTAAAGCCTATTGCTCACATTGTGACGAGACCGGAATCGAACGATATGGCGCCATGAACTGGAAACAATAAATGGATTTGTTACCTACATAATGAAACATAAAAATAATGAAACCTGATGGAACAGCATCATATGTTTTTTTTTCAATGTCTTTTATTTTTACCTTCCGTCACCTTTAGGTAAGGAAGGTCTTGTCTTTGGTCAAAAAATTCAATGATAGTGAATAAGCATGCATGTTTTAGGGTCCCTATAATACGATTTTATCATTTTTACGATGATGTCTGTATGTGTGTGTGCGTGTGTCTGTGTGTGTATGACAAAAGTTCCGGATTCCATAACTTCAATACCAGGATTCCAAAAATTATATTTTTTTCGTATTCCTCAAGTTTACATCCAGAAAAACAACTGATTAGATTTTGGTTATAATTGGTGAATCGGAAGTAGCCTCATTTGAAGATTTAACAGTTAAATTAGATTTATTGACATTTAACGTTATTATAACTTAAAGAATATATTATTCTCTACACGATTTGATTACATTTTATACTTCATTTTCAATAGATACAGAGTTAAAGAATTTTAAAGAAATTAAATTTTATAATTCAGCCAGCTATGCTAAACATGGAAATTACTAATATATTCATATAATTCAAATTGACAGATGTCAGTATCAATAAAAAGTAAATTAATGTGGCAGAGATGAGGATGTTGAAGTAGATGTTGGGGAAGACACGGGAAGATACGGTAAGAAAATAACTCTAGTGTTACAAGTTTCTAGAAATATACAAGAAAGACGTTTATATTGGTTTGAACATGTCATGAGGAGAAATGAAGAATTATATTTGAACAAGAATGAGTAGTTTAGTAATAGGAGGTTGAAGAAACAGGGGAAGACCAAATATAAGATGGAAGGACTGTATTGCGGAAGACTTGAGAGAAAAGGAACTGAATGAGAACGACACGCAAAAATAGCGACCCGTAACGAATGGGAAAAGCTAAAGAGGAAGAAGATGTCAGTGTCAAATGCAATTTGAATAGTTTGATTATGAAATAATTTTACTGGAAATTTAGAATCTTTTGCAAGAAAAATTATGTATGGAATTTATACATTATACACAGGATTGACGGAAGGTATTGTGCTGGCCACAACAGATTTTTTTCTTTTGTTAATAATAATTGTAGTTTGAATCTGAATGATTATTACTCCTTCGACAGATATTTAAATCTGAATATTATGCATTAATTAGGTATGTGATATGTAGATTTGTAACGTTCACAAACAATAATCAATTATATTCATTATTGCTGGAATTCTTATCTATGATTCATATTCTATTTAAAATTTAATGAGTATAACAAACGATGTTGATAAATGATGAATCTTTTGTTTTCTTTGCTGATAATTGTACTATTGACTATGACAACAATAAACAAATATATACATATTTTGCATTGCAATGCCACAGTTGCTGTTAACAGTGAATAATGCATCTACAGTAAAAAAATTTAAAGGTTTCCAATCAAGGTTATCTGTATCATGAACGAATTAACAAATTAGCATATATTTATCTCTCTCATTTGCAAAAACTACAAGCGTCAGCGATAAGCATGGATATAACACGCTTGTCTTTTAAACATTTATATTGTTTCGACTAAGGACATTCCATTTTAAAACAATGCTCATTGTTGACAATACTTTGGCTGTAACGTAAGTTTATTTATTAATTCAGATATATTACCTTGATTTATAGCCGTACGGATAACGTTTTTTTCCGTCAGTGTCACTAACATATTGGTTTTACATTTGCTAATAAACTTACCAGTTGACTTATTTTTAATTTTCAATGATTTTACTGTAAACATATATTTATATAATAATAAAATAGCAGTAGAATCTTATGTACCCTCATAAATAAACGACACCACTGAATATGACAGTATGGGCGGAGCTAAAATCTTAATACATAAATTCGTAGATGACTTTCATCGGACATCTTTAAAAAAAATTATTCAATTTTGACGTTTTAAACTGTCATTATGGACTCCATAGCAACAACTATGAGTAACTGTTTATTTGCCTAGTGAATTAAAAAAAAATAAGTCACTCTTATCGAATTTTAACTCACTCTGCAACAAATAATGCATTTAAAATAACATTAGGCACGAAAATAAAACAGTCAATTCTTAGACAAATTAGCCATTTTCATTATTTTTTGCGACACAAATAACAGAAATTAAAGTTTATTTATAATTTATAAATAAACGACTTGACGCCTATCAACGACGATTGTCATGCACAACCTACTTATTTTGTCAAAATTAAATATTATGATGGTTTTTCTTATTATTGAATAAAATATTGTATAAACAACGTAAGTTAAGAATGTTTATTCACTCAAAGAATTTAACTTTCTTTTCATAAATAAACATTATCTTAACTCACTTAGGGCCGGTTGTTTCATCTATAGTTAAACATTCGGTTAAAATTTATTCTATTGATATCTTCAGTTTGCGTTGTTCCACTTATGGTTAAAAGTTACCAGTAAGATAAATTTTCGTTAACAACAAGATGAGTTTTATCCAAAGAATATCGTACCGAGTGCACACGAATGGAAACACGAAGTGAAGAGAAACGTTACTTATGGTATGGAACGTTTGTGTTGTTTTGATGATATAAGCTGTTTGTTATATTAATAATTATTATAATAAATCAGTACGACAGTAATGATGAAGTATTGGATTTCATTTTTGATAATATTAATTTTCGAAAACAGTATACAGTACGAGAAAGATGTAATAATTTTGAAAACTGGGATGATTCAGAATTTTTTGATGTTTCGAATGTCAAAAAATACAGTTCTTTATTATTTGTTAGATAATATTGAAGACCAAATATTGTTCTTATCTATTAGGCAAGTTTAAAGAAAGCATAATTTGAGAAATAAACAATTGTCTATATTTGTTTTTTCTGAATCACGAATCACGCTGTATCTTCTATATGCCAGTTGTTGGTAGCTTGACGATTTTATGCAACAGGGTATATATCGTGGATACTGGCCACAACTAAAACTAAAATAATTTCTAATTGATTCCAGATGATGTCTTTTTTTCTTTCCAAGAGACGGAATCTGTATTCCTGGGCTCAATTATATTTTTATATTTGTCAACTAATTTAATTAAATTAGTTATTTCCGCGGTAGTAAAATAAACTGCTCTTTATCTTTGTCTATAATTTTCACCACTCATTTTTGCAAGTCGTATTTATCATTTTTTTAAACGTTTAAACTGTAACCAAATTTCTATTAAAATTGTGAAAGCCAAGTTGCCAACTTTTCAAAAATAACTCTATCCTAACACAATTTTAATCTTTCTGATAGCAATCTGCCAGTTAGCTACCCGCAGAATAAAACATCATGGAGCAACCCAAAAATCTTATTCTCTAGTTAAGACGGTAGAATAAATTTATCTAATATATAGTAAACTGCTATTTTATCTGCACTTGGAACAACCGGGCCGTAGTGTATAATATCTATTACCGATTATTCCAAAATAATAAACATGAGGAATAAAGCAATTAACATGTGTCAAAATAATTGTTCTGTTTATTGCTGAGGATGTTTGTATTTGAAACGGCTCATGCACCACCACGACGCACCGGATCACACTTCGCTACTTATTCGTAATTTTTGGCCAAAACAACACTGTCATGACACCGCAGCCATCGTATTCACCAGACATGGTCTCATGTGACTATGGTTTGAGACCATAGAAGAGTCAAAAAGGCAAAATCACAAAAGGAGTTGAAAACCATTACGCAAAACTCGGAATACTTTAAAAGAGAAAATATTAATAAGTATTGACGAATAAATTATTAATTTATAAAACAAATGAAAAATCTCGTTGTTTTTTATGAAACATTGATAAAAGTATGAAGTTTACGAAAAGGTAAACTTTTTGAAAAAGAAAATTATAATTTAAAATAATTTCTACGAAAATAAAAGCTTACGAATTTATGAAAAAGTAAAACAATTGTCAAATTAATTACAAGTTAAAACTTTATAAATTCGCAATTATTTTAGAATTAGTTCTTTCAATGTTGAGTTAGGCGGAAATAAAAATATACATTATGAAACTTTCAAGCACCTGGTAATTGTAACAATAAGTTTTTAATTAAGAGTTGTATATGTATATATTGTATATTAAAGGCTTTTTAATCACAAGTGAAAACCAATCATTTGGTGGTATCAGCGCGTGGAACACAATTTCACCGATTTTATTTGTGTTTTAATAGCGAGCAGCACCTGTTGTGCAGATGTGAAAGACTTCTTCCAATCAGATTCATTTGTTTCTTTTTGATGGTTTATTGACAGTCACGAATCAGTTTTGGAAATTATAAATAATAAAAAAAAATAACATAAATCAGATTAAATTTGCATGATGAATACAGTATGTAATAAAAACTTGATTTAACAGATTATGCAGGAGCAAAAAATAACTGTTGTTACCATATATTCGTTAATCTGCTTGCATATTCAAGAAGTATATAAATTAAGTGCAGTTTACACAGGCGACATGTATACTCTTAAAGCAATGTTTAAATTCTAATGCACTTGTTTACTTAGATTTAAATGGTTTGCACCAACGGTTCCCAATTTTTTTCGATACCGATATATTGGCGATATTTGTTTTTTAGTCGATGTATCGGAATCGCTGATATTTGTTTGCCGATACAGTAATACATTTCGAATATCTCGCTTTCAAAATACCACGTAAACGTCCGAGTTACAATAATGCACTGCTGACCAACCATCCAGCACCTGACCCCTGATTCCCACAAAGATGATATAAAAACCCCTAATATTGCAAGAGAAGCGGATCCATTGGTGCGATATAGTTCTTTACCAAAATTTAAAAAATCTGATGTGGCCAGCACATTACCCTCCGCCATTTCTATGTATTTTGTATAAATCACATACCGAAAGTTCCTTTAAAAAGATTATATATATATATATATATAAGGAAACTGGATAGTGGGTTTGACAGTCAGAAAATTGTAGGCTTAAGTGGAGTACACTCTTTTTAATTTGTCAAGCTTTCGGTTATAATTTTAACCATCTTCAGGACAATTAGTTGAGATTTTTTGAAAAATTTACATTTACAAACATGTTTTGTTAAAACGTGCACACGCACATGGTACAGTGAAATGATAAAATAATAAAGTGGTTATCACAGTAATGTTCAGCAATTACGTAACACTAAACTAGACAATTTAGTTAAACATTTGTGTAAAACTATTTTAAATTAGTACGAGCTGTCGAAGTAAGCACTAACATCTGTCAATTAGAATTATTTGAATATATCAGCAGTTTCCATGGTTATCATAGCTGGCTGATTTATGAAAGCTAATCTCTATAAAATTATTTAACTATATATCTATTGAAGAAAAATGTGCAATCAAACCGTATAGACAATAAAATATTCTTTCATATTTATAATAACATAAAATGTCAAAAACTGTGTTTTTTCAAAAAAAAAAACTGTTAAGAACTTCAAATAAAGGTAATTCCGGTTGACCAATTATAACCAAAATCTAATCAACTCTTCATATGGATGTAAAGAAGAGGAATACGAAAGAATTAAAAATTTTAGAATTGTATTGGAGTTATCGTCGAAAAAAAAACTGTCGCACACACACATACATACATCATCGTAAAACTAGTAAAATCGTATTTTAGGAACCCTAAAACGTGCTTATTCATTAAAAACTCACCACCGAATTTTTTGATGAAAGACAATACCTTCCTTACCTAAAGTTGACGGAAGGTAAAAAGTGGCGCAAAAGTACAACTTGTTCCAGATGAGTTCTATGGAATTCGAGAGGCTGTTTTAGTAGCAGGCTTCATTTAGATAGACTTGCGAATTCACTCGTATTCGCACAATTTGATTATGGTAGCAAAATGTAAGCAAAATTTGAGTTTCTTTATAAATAAATAAAATAAATATATCATCACGGCATATTACACATTGCTGGGTGTGGCAGTCTGCTTTGTACACAGAACCTTTTCCTAACTTTTTAACATTTCGAAGTGGACAGAAGTTGCTGTTTCCTCTACTTGGTAGAAGATATTCTTATTTTTTGTTGATTTACCAAACCAAACAAAGGATGAGTGGAGGAAGAGTCAAGAAAATGTCTATGAATTCCACCCTGAGTGTTACACGCACTCAACTGATCACTGCAGCCTTCACTTGAACTTTTCTGTATTTTATAGTTATAATAAATTAAAATTAAAAATTATAATCCCTGATACGTAGATCCGCCCCTATATGTATGGATAATAGGCAATAGAAGAAGAAATTTTAGTAGGTAACATTTTATTTCCAATATTATTTTAATAGCTTACACTTTCTCACATGACTTTATTGTGTGCAAGTTAAATAATTGGAATAAGAAATATTTAATTGTAGTTGTGATATTAATTAATTAATTAACTTTGATTCTAAGAATTCTAAGAGTTACTAACAACAGCTGATTAATCGATGACACACGCTTATTTCTAAGTAAAACACTATTTTTATATGATTTTTCTTCCAAATATAGATAGATATCAACGTACAAAACAAAAATTCTGCTGTCTCATGTTTATTATTGGCTAGTATATACAACGCAATATTTTTTTGTCATAGATAATTTTCGGAAGCAACTTAGTAATTAAAACCTCAGCTGTCATAATATTTTTCACGGACTATCATATTTTGTGTGTCATAATTATTAATTCGTCCAAAACATCTTCATTTCCTACAAGTCTTATTCACAATTTAAAATACTCGTCCTATTGAAAATCAAAATGTTTTTATAACAGGTACCCCGGCATTTTAAATTATGATCAATACAAATATGCCTATTTTTTTTAATTTCAAGTTACGTTATTTTAACAACATTCTGATAGATAATTTAAACATTTATTTCTCTACTCCTGCTCTGAAAATACAATTTTCTGGTTTGTTTTTCATGCTGAAAGCGACTCTGCAGCAAACTTCGGTATCTTAGCAACGAATTTTACTTATGAATTTATGGATGTATAGAATGTTTGTTGTCGTAGGTACGCATCACAAATAAAAAAAATCTGCTGTGGCCAGCACAATACCTCTCGCCACTTCCGTTTTTGGTTACATAATTATAGGGCGCGAGCAGTCATGTGACATTTTTGGCCATGACAAGCAGATATGGGGGGCCATTTTAGAATGAAAATTAGTAATTATGTACATAAATGTCAAATGTCAGAATTTTCATTAAAATTTTCAAGATATTCTAAATTCACATAGTTATTTGTCACCAGGAATGTGTAATTTACTTGTCGAGGAAAATAAACCAAATGGAATTGGGAAATCACGAAATTAAGAATGAAAAATTATGATATTTGACATCTATGTACATAAGTACTAGCTATCATCTTGTCACGGTCCCCCATATCTGCTAGTGAAGGCCAGCAACGTCACATGACTGCTCGCGCCCTATTGTATTTAACATTTCTTGTATACCTACACTCTGCAACAAAAATTCTACTTACATCTATTCTTTACATTTAGATTTTTTAATTTTAAATTCATTCTATGAAGAAATTTTGTCCTACTCTTCTAATTTTTCGAAATGTTTCCAATTGATTGTCGGGATTGACAGTATTTTTGAAGGGTACATGTACTGTCCATACGATGTATAGTTTGTTTCAAGATATTTGAAAACGTACCTGTTTCGACTTACGCAGCGGGTGGCTTCTTAAATGGGCTTGATGGGTAAAATGACACTGTTGTAACAAATTATTTGAAATCCAGCATACGAAATATATGTATAGAATTTAACATTTCACTTGAATTTTAAGAAATGCAGAACAAAGAATATAAAATAAAAAGTTATCAACACATAAATAGAATTTGCACAAAATTATAATTCAACAGCATGTAGTGTAGTACTACAATTGTTAATATTAACAAAAAAATATAAATATTACATATGTACATAAATTATTATTCCACAAATATGCTTTCGTCACTATTACTATCATTACTTACATCACTATCAGTATTATCACTATTATTTACATTTATTATAAAATCATTTACAACTCCATGTAAAATAATTCGCCTTACAGTGGCATAATTTACATTCGTTAATTCTGGCGTTTTTTTAATAATAGTATTATCACTCACTACTTTTTAAAGAGTTGTATACATTTAAAATAATTTGCTTACAGCAGTCCGATAAGTGTGCACGTTTATGTTTTCTGCTTGTCTTGCTAGAACACTTTTTATTCGACAAAACTGAAGTTTCTTTGTTCCATGTTCGCCACTTTTTTTTCTGTAATTTCGTGTGAATTTGCACAACCGCAACTGAACAAGTCAACAATCGAATGACAATACACCAAATTTTCACAAATTATAAATACAAGTAGGTATATTAATTAACGGGATTTTAAGAAAGTGCCGTTACAAATTTTGCTAATCCTCCCCTGACGCGTATGAACATTTATATCATGCTGTTTTGCGGTGTACCGAGTTATTACCAAGCCAGGTAGATTTGCAAATATCTTGAAACACACTATAACTTGGCGAGTTGGGGCAATTCACATTATCACTGCGGTAATGAGAAAGTTATAAAATCCATAGGCGTACCGAAGAAGAATGAAGTTCAATAAAATTACGAATATTGCAAAAATATATATATATATATATATATATATATATATATATATATATATATATTTATATAAAAAAAATATATTACAAATATCGGAATGAATTATTTGTTATATAAATCATATTATAATTAATTATTTTTTGAATTAATTAAGTTAAGAATCTAAAATTTCTATTGCTATTGAAATCAAAATGCACCAACGCTTATGTATGAATATAACTTCTTGGGTTGAAAAGTACCTGACACCCCGAGTTTTAGTGTATTAGGGTGAAATTTGCTTTGTGTAAGGCAATAAAACATTGTAAAATCACTATTTCACTTCTGAAGCTGTGCGACATCGAAGTAAAAGTAAATATTTCACAAAACGCAACTTAGGAATAGTGAACTGAATTACATTCTTTTGCTCGCCAAGTTACATCGTATGGACTGTACTATACCTATAGTTTTAAATATTGAACTATTAACTGCCCACAATAAATCTTCAGTAATGTCTCTGGATTTTTGACACTGACATTTATCTGTCAGTTACAAACTTTTTCGATTGGTTTCCATGACATTATTTGTGCTGTGAGATTTATTACAACAAATTATTATATACCTATGTATGTCTTTATTTCTAATCTATAAAAGATATAATAAAAAATTATATGTATCAGATGGAGAATTTACTCTTCTTTTACTATCAAAATCAAAATTTATCAAAAAAAAATATTTAGAAGATTTTTTTTAAGAATCTGCTACTTCCGATTGTCCAATTATTACCAAAACCTTTACAGTACTTCCCAGTAATGTCCGATTGAGAAATACGTAGTTAAACAGATATTGAATATTATAGTTTTTGAGAAATCGTCCTTCCAACCGACTCACACACATACACACACACAGACATCATCGTGAAAATATAAAAATCGGATTGTAGGGACCTTAAAACGTGCTTAATCATTAAAATCTGGATATGTGATTTTTAGCATGAATCCAAACCTCTCTTAGCGAGAGGTAAATATTGACAAGAAATGACAAATTATTAAAAAAAAATCTTTATTTCCGTATTTTTTACCTTGCAGGAGTAGAAAAAATAATGGGTATAACACGTGTTGAAAGTTCTTTGTCGGCAAAGAAACACTTTCAGCACTTGATTGTATTTAAAAAGTCGTTGACAATTAAACAAATAGGTACATGTTATCGCATATGCATATTTGCATATCAACAAAATTTTCGAATGGGTTCAAAAATTAGAGTCAGGAGAGTATAACAATTATAAAATAAATTATTTTCATTACATCTACAAGTGCAAAATGAAAATGTGGCCAGCACAATACCTTCCGTAAATCCTGTGTATTATGTACAAATTCCATACATAAATTTTCGTGCAAAAGATTCTAAATTTCCAGTAAAATTATTTCATAAACAAACTAGGTATGCAAATTGCACTTGACTCTGACATCTTCTTCTTTTTCTTCTTTAGCTTTTCCTATTCGTTAGGGGTCACTATTTTTATTTTCTTCTTCCACTCATTTCTGTTTTGCGTGTCATTCTCATTCAGTTCCTTTTCTCTCAAGTCTTCCGCAATACAGTCCTTCCATTTTATCTTTGGTCTTCCTCTGTTTCTTCAACCTTCTATTACTAAGGTATTCATTCTTCTTCCAATATATTCTTCATCTCTCCTCATGACATGTTCAAACCAATGTAATCGTCTCTCTTGTATCTTTCTAGAAACTTTATCACAATCGAGCTATTTCCCTTATCCTATCATTCTTTACCCTTTATTTCCGTGTCTTCCCCAACATCTATCTCAACATTCTCGTCTCTGCCACATTCTTCTTTTCATTGATATTGACATCTGTCAATTTGAATTATCTGAATATATTAGCAATTTCCATGGTTACCATAGCTGGTTGATTTATGAAATTTAATATCTTTATAATTCTTTAACACTATATCTATTGAATATGAAGTATAAAATGCAATCACATTGTATAGAGAATAACATATTCTTTAAAATATAATAACATTAAATGTCAATAAATGATATTTAACTTTGTTGTTTCAAGAAAAACTGTTAAAAGTTGCAAATGAGGGTACTTCCGGTGGACCAATTATAAGCAAAATCTAATCACCTCTTCTTCTGGATGTAAACTTGAGGAATACGAAAAAATTATAATTTATGGAATCGTGATATTGAAGTTATGCGATACGAAACTTTCGTCACACACACAAAGATACACAAACACACACACACATATATATACAGGGTGCTTCCTTTAAAACAACCAGCGCTTTTTTGGGCGAACTAATGACTTTAGAGAAAAATGTTATATACAAAAAATTACCAGGAAAAAGGGCTTAATTTATGAGGAATAATAAATAAAAAATTCAACCAGTGGTTCTTAAACGGTAGAATAAAATTATATTTTTTTAAATGGCAACCTATATAAATAGGCTATGCAATAAACAACTATTAATACAACTATTGCCTAGGTTACGATAGTATATTATTTTCTTATATCTAAAATAACTTGTTTTACTAAGAAATTCATAATAACAAATGAACTACATAACGTTTATTGCATAGCCTACTTCAATATTGTGAAATTATTTCTGATTTTTAATATCATTTTTCTCGAAATAATTGTTATACAACCCCATATCATATTTATATCGTTGAAATCAGAAAAAAACTCTCTATCTAATGGACAAAAAATTTATATAGGTTGCCATTTAAAAAAATATAATTTTATTCTACCGTTTGAGAACCACTGGTTGAATTTTTTATTTATTATTCCTCATAAATTAAGCCCTTTTTCCTGGTAATTTTTTGTATATAACATTTTTCTCTAAAGTCATTAGTTCGCCCAAAAAAGCGCTGGTTGTTTTAAAGGAAACATCCTGTATACGATATATATAGACATCATCGTAAAAATGGTAAAATAGTATTATATGGACCCTAAAACGTGTTTATTCACTAAAAACTCTTCATTGAATTTTTTGACCAAAGACAACACCTTCCTTACCTAAAGGTGACGGAAGGTAAAAATTCTAACTTCTTTTAATAAACCTTTTCAAATATGATGCTTTTATTGGAAGTTATAGATAACCACGTGTAATAAATTTCAAGAAAATCATACAATTTCTCTTTTGATATATGATATTTACTGATTGCTGCTGAAGGAAATGGAAAAGGACATATTTTATAGTTATTTTGCAGGATGCCACGTGGATACTTTTTCAATAGATCTAATTATAATCTTTCATTTAATAAAATATATTAAATTAAGAAGACCATAATATGATGTTTTTGCTACATTTTAAATAACAACGTATTTTCATTTATGTGTATAAATTAATCAGTTTTATTTTTTATAGTTCACAAAACGTTAAGAAAAAATCTGTTGTGGCCAGCACAATACCTCTCGCCAATTCCTTTTTTGGTTACATAAGTATAGGGCGCGAACAGTCATGTTAAATTGTTGGCCTTGACAAGCAGATATGGGGGCCGGTTTCAGAATGATAATTAGTAATTATGTACATAGATGTCAAATGTCAGAATTTTTCATTAAAAATTTCAAGTTTTTCTAAATTCACGTAGTTAATTTGTTACCAGGAATGTGGAATTTACTTGTCGAGGAAAATAAACCACATGGAATAGGAAAATCACTAAATTTAGAATGAGAAATTATATTTGACATCTATATACATAATTCCTAGCTATCATTCTGACATGGGCCCCCATATCTGTTTGTCAAGGCCAACAAAGTCACATGACTTCTCGCGCCCTATTGTATTTAACATTTCTTGTATACCTACACTCTACACCAAAAATTCTACTTATATATCTATTCCTTATATTTAGATTGTTTAACTTTAAATTCATTTTATGAAGAAATTTTGTCTTCTTCTAATTTTTCGAAATGTTTCCAATTCATTGTCAGGATTGACAGTATTTTTGAAGGATATATGTAATATATACCTGTAATTTTAAATATTTAACTATTAATACAATAAGAAGTGAAATGTATGTACTTCCCAGAAAAAATCTTCAGTTATGTCTCCGGATTTCTGACACTGACATTTATCTGTCAGTTACAAACATTGTAAATTTTCAACTATTTTCTATGGCATTCTTTCAGCTGTAAAATTTATTCTAACAGATTATTTTATATTATATTTCTTTTATCTCTAAATCTATAGAATATATAATTTAAATGTATCAGATAGAGAATTTAATTTTCTTTAATATTACCAAGAAAAATTTTCAAAAAATATTATTTAGAAGATTTTTTTTCAAGAATCTTCTACTTCCGGTTATCCAATTCTTACCAAAACCTTTTCAGATCTTCCCATGAATGTCCGATTGGGAAATACGTAGTTAAACAAATACAAAGTCTTATAGTTTTTGAGTAATCGTCCTTTCAACATCCCACATACACACATACATCCATACACACACACACACACACACACACACACACACACACACACACACACACACAGAGAGAGAGACATCATCGTAAAGGTCCCTAGAATGCGATTATAACATTATTACAATGATGTGTGTGTATGGATGTTGGAAGTACGGTTTCTCAAATACTACAAGACTTGGGACGTGTTTAACTACGGAATCCTCAATCTAACATTAATGGGAAGATCTGATAAGGTTTTAGTAATAATTGGACAACCAGAAGTAGTACTTTTAAAAAAAATCTATTTTTTGACAATTTATGTTTTTACAAATAATAATTGTTAAATTCTCAATCTGATACATTTAACATTTTTATTATATCTTCTGTAGATTTAGAGATATAATATATAATAATATAGTATAATATGTTGTAATAAATCTCGATACAATGGAAACCAGTTGGGATATTTAAATGTTTGTAATTGACAATTAAATACAAAATGTTAATGTCAAAAATCAACAGTTTTACAAACAGTACTGAAAGCTTTTTCTAAGATGTAGGTACATTTAATATTTCTTATTGTATTATTAATTAAATATTTCAAATTATAGGTACATATATTGATATTACATGTATCCTTAAGACTCACCGCTAATACCGTCAATGAATATGAAAATTTTTGAACATATTGGAAGAGTAGGACAAAATTTCTCATAGAACGAAAGAATAGATAACAATATACAATTGAACATATTTGTGTGTATAAGAAATGTTAAATTCGTTAATTATAAAATGGAAATGGCGTGAGGTATTGTGTTGGTCACAACAGAGTTTTATTCATTTTGAAATTACTTCTAAACTATCAGTATGTAATCGAGAAAAATGTTTCAAATAAAAAAAATTCGAGATATAACACAAGAATACATTTTTTTAAGTGGAAGCCATATTTGATTTTTCTTTAAAAAATTACTTCTGTACACAAATTTTCTAGAGTTGCCACCCGTCCTACAACAACCTACTATTTAATCAATGTTTCTTTTTTAAATAAAATTATAATGTGTAGACATGTGAAGGCCATAAGACGTTAGTAAAACGAAATCTAATTTGTGAACTATTTTGGAATTTCGAGTTTATCGGCTTTACATTCTACCTGAAAATCTCAGACGATTCCTTTTATGGAGGCGTTGTAGTCTAAACCACCTTAATTTAAGCTTGACGTAGACTACCGCATTTGAAACCGTATTCGTTGACAAATATTCATTAGCCAATTTACATAGATATCATCACATTAAAATAACAAATATCTCCACAAATAAAAAAGTAAGTGAACGTAAAGTTATTACAGACGAAAAACAGTGTGATGTACACATAAATAATGTATACTCCATTTTAAAGCCAGGGTTTTCTGTTGTAAAATAGGTAGTATTGATATTTAATAGCACATTTTATAGCACTAACTCTGACAGATACAGGTGGTCTCTGAGGAAATACAGATGAAAACTTTATAAAATTTGTAGAACAAAATTATATGAAACTAAAAGTTGAAACTTGTATAATCTTTTGTAACAAAACTATTTCCTAATTAAATTAGATTTTAACATATTATCATAGACTATTAGGCGAAGCTGACGGTGTTTGCTGCTTGGGCATTATTTAATGGTTCTAGAGAATATTAAATTATTTTACTACAGTGCGTTTTAGGCAAAAAAACGGAAATGACGCTCGAAAGCCTATCGTTTTTGCAAGTATTAAATAAACAATTTAATTTTTATCTGTAAAAATATACAATACCTATATATAAAAATCTGATGTGGCCAGCACTTTACCTTCCGTCAATCCTGTGTATTATATACAAATTCCATACATATTCTAAATTTCCAGTAAAATTATTTCATAAACAAACCATACAAATTGCATTCGTCTTTAGCTTTTCCCATTCGTTAGGGGTCGTTATTTTTTATTTTATTTCATTTAGTTCCTTTTCTCACAAACCAGTCCTTCCATCTTATCTTTGATTTTCCTCTATTTCTTCTACCATCTTTTACTAAATTATTCATTCTTCTTCCAATATATTCTTCATCTCTCCTCATGACATGTTCAAACCAATGTAATCGTCTTTGTTGTATCTTTCTATAAACTTCTATCACTCGAGTTATTTCCCTTATTCTTTCATTCCTTATCCTATCTTTCCGTGTCTTCTCAAACATCTATCTCAACAGCATCATCTCTGCCACATTCATTTACTTTTCAATGATATTGACATCTGTCAATTTGAATTATAAACATATTAGCAGTTTCCATAGTTAGCATAGCTAACTGATTTATGAAGTTAAATATCTTCTTAATTCTTTAACTCTATATATATTGAATATGAAGTATAAAATACAATCACATCGTATAGAGAGTAACATGTTCTTTAAAATATAATAACATTAAATGTCAATAAATGATATTTAACTGCGTTTTTTCAAAAAAAAACTGTTAAAAGTTGCAAATGAGGGTACTTCCGGTGGACCAATTATAACAAAAATCTAATCACGTCTGCATATGCATCTAAACTCGAGAAATACGAAAAAAATATAATTTTTGGAATCGTGGTATTGGAGTTTTTCGTCGCACACACACACATACACACAGATAGACATACATACAGACATCATCGTAAAAATAGTAAATTCGTATTCTGGGAACCCCAAAACGTGCTCATTCATTAGAAACTCCCTATCGATTTTTTTGACCAAAGACAATATCTTCCTTACCTAAAGGTGACGAAAGGTAAAAAATTACAAAGTCGAAATAAAGAACATGATTAAATATCATTTATTTCTGTTGATTTTCTTTGACAACTGATTTTTCGTTATTGTGAACTAAGTGTTCATTTTGATCAATCAGGGGGCAGAATTTATATCGCTCTCGATAACAACACTAATTTTCTATGGGGCACCGTTTGAAACAAATATTTTTTTTTCAAAATATTTTATTTCGTAAATACCTATCTTTTAAAAGGCGCCCCATAATTTTACTACCTAAAGCGTACAATAATGCAAACCAAAAATTATAACAAAAAATTCTATTAATAAAAATAAAAGCGATTGCTATGTCTCGTATGCGCAGTCAAAGACATTGAACCATATTATTAGTAATAAATACAAAAAGAATAATTTAATAATGATGTAATCTGTTTTACATCGTTTACTGCATTCACACGCTCATGCGTTCAATATTTTTCCGTTGATCGTATCTTATTAAATTGGAGAAAATCTAACTTTATTCCATAACAATTTTTGGTTTGATAATAATTGTGTAACAGTGGTTACTAAAATCGTTTATTAATAGAAAATCAAAATCATTCAATAATAGATGTCATTAATATATCATTTTATATACATTAATGATAACCATTAATTAACGATGAATGGAAAATATTTTTTGTTTGTTTCTGGCAATCTATAATAATAAACATTTCTAGTTACGCCTGGGTATATACAGTGTGTTAATTAAAAACCTGGCCATAGGCGTTTACCATGGGAAATCAATTTTTCCTTGCACAAAAGTTCCCAAATTATTTTAGACAAAAATACTTCAAATAAATGTTGTAGAGAATTAAATTCTGCACCCGAGTTAGTAATAAGATTTTATTTTTAACAATTAATAACCGATAAATCAATTTTAAAGTTTTTTGAAGATTGCTGATTGATAGCGATAGCCATGCAACTCAAACAAAATTTGTCCACCATTTTATAATCTGAAGCTTTTCTTTATGAGAAAACTGTTTCATACTTTCAAAGAAATATGTTATTGAAAAAAATCACAAAACACAAACTTTTTTACAGTTAAGATGGCATACAATTGTTCATAATTTTGTTTGAGTTCCATGGCTACCGCTATAAATCAGCTATCTCCAGACAAAAATAAAATTGATTTTCTCGGTTATGAAATGTCAAAAATAAAATATGATTACTAATTCGGGCGCAGAATTTAATTCTCTACAACATTTGTTTGAAGTATTTTCGTCTAAAATAATTTGGGAACTTTTGCGCAAGGAAAAACTGATTTCCCATGTTAAACGCTTATGGCCAGGTTTTTAATTAACACGCTGTATATGTAGAAGCTATGAGAACATAAATTTACAATTTAAAAAAATAAATTTATAATTTCTAATTGTTTCAACTATAATCTCTTAATAATTTGAAAGCATTTGTAATTTATATCCTATAAACTAACTGAAGCTAATTTTAAATTAATGAGTTTCTTTACACTTTTACAACATTTATTTCGCTCTAATTCATATTGAAAGTTATGTTATTAAAAATAGCGAAACTACAAATTCAATTTTACAACGAAATATTTTTTTAATCTACATTTATAAAAATTTAAATAAATTAGAAGTAAAGTTTGAAATTGTTTTAATTCAAATATGTATAAGTGTCTTTTT
This sequence comes from Harpalus rufipes, assembly GCA_951394225.1. Lineage (NCBI taxonomy): Eukaryota > Metazoa > Arthropoda > Insecta > Coleoptera > Carabidae > Harpalus > Harpalus rufipes. The sequence continues at coordinate 67,262,377 of OX596274.1, forward strand.
GCCTCTTTTTATACATTCCTGTAATATCTGCAATTTCTTTGGAAATTTATAGTAAATTGTAGCATTTTGTTTGAGGCGTTTAGTTCCAAAACGCATATTACGAAAATTATAAATCATATACAGGTGTTAAAAACGGTAAAAAAATGAGGATATATAAATTCCGATGTGCTGATTCGCAATCAAAAATATTTTTTTCAAAACTCAGAAAATTATTCTTATTTTGTATTTAATTTTTTTTTAGTGCGCCACTACTAACATGAATTTTTTATTAAAAATAATTATCTAATCACGTAACAGACGTTGAATAGGGCATAAATTAATTCGTAATTATTGATACTTTGTACACGATCGACGATACCCAATTTCAAAGTTCGGCTACTCTTGTTTTATACATCACAGTGGACACCTTACAATTCACAATCGTCAGACAAATATTGTGTTGGAAAATTTACGACTTTTGCAAATTTAGCATGGACTAACTCCCCACAGTATCGGTTTTGTAATTTGCGAAATTTTTAATCTTCAGTGTAAAGAAAATGGGTCAAACTGCAGATGTGCAATGTTCACTTCACAATAGCGGGATTTAAGCTTCGAGAGATTTTTCTTTACCTGACGCTATTTGTCAGAGATAAACGTGAATATTTACTTACTTCTGTTTACCTGGATTGAAATGCAAGCAATTTTAGGATTTGCAAAAGTAGAAACTTGTTTGAATACACGTTTTTCCGTGAATATTCCTTGCAGTGCTTTGGCTGTATCTATTGTTCTGGTTTGCAAAGTATAAGAATAGTTTTCCAGTTTCTAATCTTTTTACATCTCCTGTTGTTAATTTTCCACACAAAATTATGAATATGCAAATTGAATGTGAAGAAATAGTTCACAGTTCAGGCTCCAAAACAGAAATTGCCCACAGAATGAAAGACAAAAACTGTCACAACGCATTGTGGATTTATCTATACTTACAAAGACCAAAATTTATTTGTTACAGTTCTCTAAACAAACCGTAATATAACCTAACCTAACGCGCAAAACTCATACACTGGTCAATATGTTTTGTTAGTTTTCTATACTCAACATAATCTGATGCACAAATATGTACAAATTGTACAAATTATTATGAACAATTATGAGATTTGAGCTTTTATTCGTTTATAACCCACAATGCTCTTAAGCCGAGTACTTCATTTTCTACCTTCCGTCACCTAGGTAAGGAAGGTATGGTCTTTGGTCAAAAAAATAGATGGTCAGTTTTTAGTGAATAAGCAAGTTAGAGGGTCCCTAGAATACGATTTTACTATTTTTACGATGATTTCTGTATGTGTATGTGTGTGTGTGTGTGTGTGTGTGTGTGTGTGTGTGTGTGTGTGTGTGTATGTGTGGACGGGTGGATGTGTGTGTGACAAAAGTTTCTCCTTCGATAACTCCAACACTGCAAGTCTAAAAATTATAATTCTTTCGTATTTTTCTCGTTACATCCAGATTACGTTACCCTTATTTGCAGTTCTGAACAGTTTTTCTTGATAAATATCATTTTTTGACATTTAATGTTATTTTAAATATAAAAGAATTCTATTATTATTAGAAAATGCATTATAAAGCTGGACCCGGACCCTACTCTAAACTCCGTCCGAAACTTTTGCAAGAAACTTACAGTATGAAATTTGCACAAAATACATAGAACTGACGGAAGATAATGTGCTGGCCACATCCGATTTTTTTCTCTTTCAATCATTTTTGAGTTATTTTAAGTTAGAGAAAAATACTCACATATAATAGAGGAATTAATTGTATACGCATCTTTTATTTGAAGTATTTTTCTTCCAAATAATAATCCATTGGCAGAGAAACAATGTCAGGTAACTGCTCGCTATAATCATACTTAATCAGTTGTTAATAATAACATAAATATATTTTTTAGAAAAAAGTACACTCTCTCTTAAGTACTATTTTAGGTACACCTAGTTTGTTACCAAAAACTAATTAGCTATTCAAATTATAACGTAAATACAAAATTAAATTTAATTAATAATTAAGTTTTGATTTTTACCTTCCGTCACCTCTAGGTAAGGAAAGTATTGTCTGGTCAAAAATTTCGGTGGTGAGTTTTCAATGAATAAGCACGTTTTAGGGTCTTTACAATACGATTTTACTATTTTTACGATGATGTCTGTATGTGTGTGTGTGTGTGTGTGTGTGTGTGTGTGTGTGTGTGTGTGTGTGTGTGTGTGTGTCTGTGTGTGTGCGTGTGAGTGTGCGTGTGTTTGTGCGTGTGTGTGTGACCGCGGTTTCGGCCGCGATATCTCCAATACTAGAATTGCAAAAATTACAACTCTCGCGTATTCCTCTTCCTTACAACTATATGCAGACTTGATTAGATTTTGGTTATAATTGGTCAACCGGAAGTATCCTCATTTGAAGATTTTAACAGTTTTTCTTGAAAAAACTCAGTTAAATATTATTATAACTTAAAAAACATATTATTCTCTTACGATTTGATTGCATTTTATAATTCATATTCAACAGATATAGAATTAAAGAATTATAAAGATATTAAATTTCATAAATCAGCCAACTATGCTAACTTATGCATGGAAACTGCTAATATATTCACATGATTCAAATTGACAGATGTCAGTATCAATAAAAAGTAAATGAATGAAAGAATAAGGAAAATAAATCAAGTATTAGAAGTTTCTAGAAAGATACAAGAGAGACGATTACATTGGTTTAAAAACGTCATGACGAGGGATAAAGAATATATTGCAAGAAGAATGAATAGCTTAGTAATAGAAAGTGGAAGAAACAGAGGAAGATCAAAGATAAGATGAAAGGACTGTATTGCGAAAGACTTGAGAGAAAAGCAACAGAATGAGGTCAACCCGCAAAATAGAAATGAATGAAAGAAAATAAAAATAGCGAATGGGAAAAGCTAAAGAAGAAGAAGATGTCAGTGTCAAGTACCATTTGGATCGTTTGTTTATGAAATAATTTTACTGGAAATTTAGAATTTTTTGCAAGAAAATTTATGTATGGAATTTGTACATAAATACACAGGATTGACGGAAGGTATTGTGCTAGACACATAAGATTTTTACCTCTCGCTAAAAGAGGTATTGCATTCATGCTAAAAATCGCATATTCAGATTTTATTGAATAAGCACGTTTTAAGGTCCCTACAATCCGATTTTAACATTTTTACGATGATGTCTGTGTGTGTGTGTGTGTGTGTGTGTGTGTGTGTGTGTGTGTGTGTGTGTGTGGATGTGTGTGTGTATGTGTGTGTGTGGGATGTTGGAAGGACGATTACTCAAAAACTATAAGACTTCATATTTGTTTAACTACGTATTTCCCAATCGGACATTCATGGGAAGATCTGAAAAGGTTTTGGTAACAAATGGACAACCGGAAGTAGAAGATTCTTGAAAAAAAATCTTCTAAATATTATTTTTTGAAATTTTTTTTTGGTAATATTAAATAAAATTAAATTCTCTATCTGATACATTTAATTATTTTATTATATATTCTATAGATTTAGAGATAAAAGAAATATAATATATAAAACAATCTGTTTTAATAAATTTTACATCCGAAAGAATGCCATGGAAAATAGTTGAAAATTTGAATGTTTGTAACTGACAGATAAATGTCAGTGTCAGAAATCCGGAGACATTACCAAAGATTTTTTCTGGGAAGTACATACATTATATTATTTCTTATTGTATTTATAGTTAAATATTTAAAATTATAGGTATATTACATATACCCTTCAGAAATACTGTTAATGTCAACAATGAATTGGAATCATCTCGAAAAATTAGAAGAGTTCGAAGGAAGACGATATTGAAATGTTATAAACGCAAGATGAAAGTGAAGATGGTCTCCACTCTGCAACGTAAAATACAGAAAAATTGTATCTCATTGAAATAATGAGTAATGAAAGAAAAATATACATGGAGAATCTCTTAATTCTTGATCTGTGACTATTATGGAGGTGACAAGTCTAAGTTGAAGGACTTAAATTTGTTTCAAACATTATGGGACAATGTACACCAGCACTGTAGCTAGAGTAACATTGAACTGCGAAAAAGCTATCTAATTCTTCTCAAGTAAGTTGTAAATATTGACAAAATTACACATCGCTATAAGAAAATAATCGGAGTGCAATCTATCCATCACTTTATTAATGGGAATTAGTGTTATTTAGATACAACATGTATGAAAAAATAAAATGTAAAAGAAGATATGTAAGAATAGATGCACAATTTAGATTATACCGCCCAAAATTAATGTTTTTACTAGAAGAATATGAAGAGAAAGTAAACAAGAACGTTATTCGAATTGAAAATCCCTGTTACCAGCAAAAAAATTACATATAGTAAACTCTACTTTGTAATTTATTGTACATAATTTATGGTAAAATATCCTATAGATTTTGTAAATATATGTGAAAATTGTTTTATGTTGAGTCATGCTCTTATTGAATAATAAAGAAGTTTATACGTCATAGACTTATATGAATATATTATTTGTATTTCTAAAATTATTCTTTGCTTTATGAATAGAGCCAGGTAAAATATACGGCGAGAGGTTATGTGCTGGCCACATCAGATTTTTTATGATGTATTTAAATTAATAGATTTTAAGAGCTCGTGAAGTTACACCTGATAAACGTGATTAAAAGCAGATTGGCACATCCAGAAATAGGTGATATTGATAAGCCGTGATGATATATTTATTTATAAAACTTTCTAATTCACCAAAATTTCGATATATGCGATTTTCAGCATGATTTTCCTTACCTGGTGGCAGGAGGTAAATATACTTAATAAAACATGATTTGCATTAATTCGTTTTTTGTGCATAATGATGTCATCCGGTCTCACGGTTTTCGGATAGTTTTATAACCAAGTTCTTGTCAGTCCGATTATTCACAGTGTTTTTGTATATTTTCAAATATACCATATTAAAACTGTTTTCTTGGTAATATCAAGCAAGGTGTCGTTCCAATTAGCTCTATTTAAATGAAAATAACATGTATTTGTCTTGATTTACTGAACCTTGAGCCAATTCGTCGGTGCAACAGACTATATATTCCGAGAACTAGAATAATACATTTAACCTACCTAGAATAAGAAGAAGTGTAAATGAATCACCTATTTATTGCTCTATACATTATTTATGGTTTTCCAAATAGTAATATGATTAAAATTTTCGAAAACAAGTAACTGATTAATAAGACAAAAAAATTGTTTGGTTAGCTTGTTTCTCAAACTGAGGTATTTTTTTTACAAAAATTGTGTGCTAAACAGTTAAATAAAACAACAACGAGCATATAGTATTGACCAAAAAGAGTAAAGAAGGGTTAACAACGTAGGTCCGATGTTCAATAGTTTCCGAGATATTAGGCTGTGAAAAACGAGTTTTATGGAATTTACTTCTGCTATCTCGAAAACTATAATCTGCTTGTCAAGGCTAACAAAGTCACATGGCTGCTCGCGCTCTATTGTATTTAACATTTCTTGTATACCTACACTCTGCACCAACAATTCTACTGATATCTATTCTTTATAATGTAGATTTGTTAAATTTAAATTCATTCTATGAAGACATATTGTCCTACTTTTCTAATTTTTCGAGATGTTTCCAATTCATTGTCGGGATTAACAGTATTTCTGAAGGGTATGTGTAATATACCTATAATTTTAAATATTTAACTATTAATACAATAAAAAATAATATATGTATGTACTTCCCAGATAAGGTCTTCAGTAATGTCTCCGGATTTCAGGGATCTGTCAGTTACAAACATTTGAATTTTTCAATTGGTTTCCGTGGTAGATTTATTACAACCGATTATTTTATATATTATATTTCTTTTATCGCTAAATCTATAGAAGATATAATAAAATATTTAAATGTATCATAGAGAATTTATTTTTCTTTAATATTAGCAAGAACAAAAAATTTAAAAAAATAATATTTAGGAGAAAATTTTTTCAAGAATCTGCTACTTCCGGTTGTACAATTGTTACCAAAACCTTTTCAACTCTTCCCATTAATGTCCGATTGGGAAATACGTAGTTAAACAGATATTAATTCTTATAGTTTTTGACAAATCGACTTAACATCCACACACACACACGCACGCACGCACGCACACACAATACACACATAACACATACACACAACACACATACATACACACACACAGCACACACACAAACATACACACACAAACATTATCGTAAAAATGTTAAAAATGTACTTTAATTCGGTTTACATTTACAAATATATTAACTTTTATTTATTTGCCTGCCTCACACTGTTCTGACACTTACATGACCATTTTATAAATTTAGTTCTGCTACCATCGGTTATTTTCGTTGTCATTATTCTAACGCATTCAATAGAGAAACAATATGCAATATGTCAGGGACTAATGTTGTTTCACGTTCAAATTAAATTTTAACTGCGTACTCAGCATCTGACATATTATTTCTCACATAAGTATGGGTTCACGGTTCACCTTCAAAGAGTTCGATTCCTAAAAAATAATGAAATAATAAACTGCAAACATTTATACGAGTACTATAATTACATTTTATTTTACATACGAGTATGTATAATTAATTACTTTGTCTTTAATACTATTATATTCTTATTGACCTCTTGTTTATTTTGTTATCATAGATTCGATGACTTTGTGATTATATATTTAGATGGAGAACTGCCTGCAAATTATATGTATCTACTGATTATACTGTGATGTGTACAAAACTTTTATGAAAAACCCGAACATCGGGATTTAATATGAGAAATCAGCTTTGTAACCTGCAATACTTTGCATTTCACTTTTTATATCACAAATTTTTACATAGAACAAAATTGTCCTTTTGTTATTGAATTTAGTTAGTAGATTTGTTAAAATGCATCTATATAGTAGATCATGTCAAAAACTAAATGATAGAATCGCTGTTAACTGAGAAATATTATAGAAATGGTAAGTGGTTCTATAAATGGGACACTGAAAGAACGGGTCACTCGAAAAAACTTTTTTATTTTCTTAATATTTTTAGGGGTTGTCGAAATATGTGAATAGAAGCAGCTTGACACCCCCATAAATAGGTAATAAACCGAGATTTATTTATCTCAGATTTTGGAATGATCACATAAAAGTTTTGCTCATGTATTTAAATTAAGTTTCGGTCACCAAGGGTGTAAATTGACAATTTTTGGTATAATGTAGAATTCTTCGTATGTTAGGGTTTTAAATAAACCTTCAGTATCTCGTATTATTTCAAATTTTTATTAGGCACAAACTACAAACTTGTAGGGAAATTATTTTTAGATTTTTAAAACTTTTTCATTTGCTCTCATGCGCCTTCCCTACGTAAGGGACTTATTGGGATCATGAAATTTTTATAAATAATTATTCAGAACTTTCTCCTAATTTGAAAATTTTGTAAATTATAATTTACTTTTACACTTCTACTAACATGGTAAAAACCATATTTGGTCAATCAGCAAACTAAAAGAGGTTGTAAATATATTTTTCGCAAGTTATGGTATTATAAAAATGATAGAATATTTAATTTCCTACTGGTTTCTTTCATACATTTTGTATACATTTTGGCAATTTATGTCCGTAACGTTATGCTTCGTAATATTAAAAATGCCCGTAAAATCATATTTTTTTAAATGAAAATTTGTTATCCAACCACTATATCTATCGTAATTTATGTATAACGATCCATAAGTCTTATATTAACATCTGCTTATATGTATGTATGTATATATTTATTTGTATACACGGATATGTGAATATAACTCTTTACTTTAACTAATGTACGTATAATGAATATATTTCATGACAGTATTAACTTAAATTAAATATTCGTATAACTATAACTTAAACATTTCAAAATCAATTTCATTATATTTATAAATTACTTTATTTTATTTAGTAATAAAATTATTACTATCCATTTTGTAATTACTGTAATAGAAGTACATTGACACACCCAGAAATATGTAATTTAGCTATGATGATATATGTATTTATATTTTACCTGTATTGATTTTGATTGAAAGAAAATTTTATTCTTTATAAAATGTTTTGAGTGACAAAATTAAAACTACTAATATTGATATAATCTCTATAATATAAAGATTTGTCAGAATGTCAACGTTAAGTAAAGTACATTTAATTTTAAAATTAAAGATATTTTACTTATTGTGAAAAGCATTTTTAAATATTTGGTTTTTTTTTTTTAAATGAAAATTAATCCGTAATATATATGAATCACATGTTTACATATACTCTCCTATATAATTTATTACGTCAATTTGAAAAAAATATTTTATCAGGTTTTAAATAATACGGAACATTTAGACGAAAATTGATATTTGAATCTACATGTATAATCCTTTATCTGTATTTATTGTAATTTTCAAAACATGTTTTTTTTACTCTATTATAATATGGAAAGAAGCCATTAGATTTTGGTGCAAATGTTTTATGAAAATTAAATATTATTATATTTTATGCATTGATATTTTTTCTAAATTTATAAAATTAACTATGTATTTCAATAAGTCCCATAGCCTATAATTTATATACCAGGTGCAACACGTCAGAAATTATAAAATATAATTTGCATCAATATAATACTTTTTAATAATTTGTTACTTTTCTTCGAATAAATAATTCTACATTTTCAATAATAATGACTCCAACAGATATAGACAATTTGACAGATACATTTTTGATAGGTAAAATATTATTACCTTTGTGATTTTAATTCAATACCATGGCTAACACTATAAAAAAGTAACTTTTATAAAAATTTAAATTCATTTTTCTAGGTTACGAAACTTGAAAAATAAAATCTGATTCGTAAATTAGATGCAGAATTTAATTCTCTAACACATATATTTGAAGCATTATTGTCTAAAATTAATAGGCCACTTTTGCGCAAGGAAAATCTGTTTTCTCATGGTAAACGCCTATGGCCCGGTTTTCGTAAATAACTCCTTGATTGCACAGTTGAAATATTCCAATCTATGTAACTGACAGATACATGTCAATTTCAAAAAACTAGTCATAACAAATTAATAATGGTATAATGTTTTAAGTAGAAAATATTAGGATATGAATTGTACGACGTGTGTGAGGTTGTTGGGGTACGATTTCTCAAATTCTATAAGTCTAAAGACCTGCGTAACTACCGATTCCTCAATCTAACAGTAACAGAGTTTAATAGGTTCTGATAACAATTGGACAACCGGAAGTGGTAGTTTCTAAAAAAAAAATTCTAAATATTATTTTTTGAAAATTTATTACTACAAGTAATAAAGATAATTAAATTGTCAATCTGACACATTTAATTTTTTTATTATATCTCGTATAGGTTTGGAGATATAGGATATAATAATACAGAATAATCTGTTGTAATAAATCTCGTTGTCCAAAAAACAGTTGAGATATTTAAATGTCAGTGTCAAAAATCAACACTTTTAATAACATTACTGGAAGATTTTTTTGGGAGATACTAATATATTTAATATATGTATATATTGTTGTATTATTAATTAAATATGTATTTAAATTATAGGTATGTTAATATTACATATCCTTAAGAAATATCGCTAATACCGTCAATCAATTTGAAGAATTTTGAACATATTAGAATAGTAGGACAAAATTCATCATAGAACGAAAGAAGAGATACAATTTCAATTATTTGTGTGTACAAGAAATGTTAAATTCGTTAGTTATAGGGCGCGAGCAATCATGTGACTTTGTTGGCCTTGGCAAGTAGATATGAGGATCCGTGTCAGAATGACGGCTAGTAATTATTTACGAAGATATCACAATTGTTATGTCATAATTTTTCATTCAAAATTTCAAAATATTCTGATGTTTATTTGTCATCCATAGTATGGAATATACTTGTCGAGGAAAATAACCCACATGGATTTGGAAAATCATAATGTTTTGAATGAAAACTAATGATACTTGACACCTATATACATAATTACTAGCTATCATTTTGACATGGGCCCCCATATCTGCTTGCCAAGCCAACAAAGTCACATAACTGCTCGCGCCCTATGCATCATAAAATGAAAATGACGAGAGGTATTATACTGGCCACAACAGATTTTTTTGTAAAAAGGAAACTAAAACTATTGGGCTATGAAAACATATAAAATAAAAATTGGAATTTATACTGTAAGATGTATGAAATAGTTGTGTAGTATTATTGTTGGTGTAAGTCAAGCATTACGAATTTGCTTTTACAAATATCTCCAAGTGGATCTCTGTGAGCGTGGTTGTTTTTTCTCAAAGCATGTCATTCTCAGACAGCAACAAAGCGCCATATCCTCAAACAATTTCGTTAGTCGTTCCGGCGTGACGTTGAACATTTAACTCTCGCGAGTCGCGACATGATAGTCCAGGCCCAGATATAAGGAACGATACTGTCAATCGGTTTCCACTTTATCACTTTATCTCTCTCCACGTTGACCACTGACAGTACTCAAATGAAAAAAACCGTTTCCTGGATTTATATTCAGACATGACATGCGCGTAATAATAGAAATAGAGAATCATCTGTAGATACCTAGTAATTTTATCTTCTCTTCTTTGCTTCTTACCGAGCGACTTACTATAAAAAATAGGAATAATTCAAATGAAGATCAAATAATTTTTGAGCATCAACTTTCTCAGGCAGTTTTAAATATTGTTTCGCAAAAGAGTTCAAAATAATAAATGAGCATTGGATTAGGTACTATTTTCTACGTATCAAAATAATTATTTTTATATTGTGCGTTCACAATAAAGTTATTACGAAGCCCAATTGCATATCGAAAGAGCCTTCATTATGATACGTATTTTATTTGTTTTAGAAGGTTGGTATTAGATGACATTTACTAATGTTCACAAATCAGAATTGACATGAACTTTCAAATAATTGAATAAATGTTAATCCAGTGTTACCAACTATAACATTACACATTGATACAAGTTTTCCTAAATCAACTTGGTTTAATATAGCAGTTTTTAAATATTTTAGTATACAAAAGACGCAAAATATAAGAAATAGTATAAAGGACTCATTTTATAAGACTTTTTTCGTACTTGTCATTTACGTCTTATAAAACTCGTTCTTTAATATACTATTTTATAACATACCTGCACTGGTAGGAGATTGGCTATTTCCCGCACTCATTTTGAGAACACACATCCTGCGCTCAACCGGCACGAGCCGGAGCCGGATAGTTAGAGGTTGTCAAGTTAATTCTATTCCCACTTGGAAAGTAGACGGGAGAAGATACCGATCAGCCAAGAAAAATTCCCGACCTGATCCGGATTCAAACCCACATTCTCTGTGGCCAAAAGCTATCCCGCCGCCTTTTATTCCAAAATATAATATTTTTACTTATGTTTCATAACCTGAAATAATAAACGAATACTAGCTTCTTTAGTAAAACTGAATAATACTGGAATGGAGAAATTTTCTACGTAATCTACTTAGCCCAGAAGCAATGTAAAATCATTTATATTTTCATCTTTCGTTCGTCATCTTGTTTGATGCTTTCGTTCTTGGTACCAAAGGCCTTTCGCATTTCATGGCATCCTCAACCGAATCTCGGTTTTCAATTTTTGATATGCTAATATATCATATTCATGAATAATTTTCATGGAAATGATATTTTTGTTCCACGAAATATAAAAGCAAAAATTAAATATAGAATTATTTTTTATGCCTGAATATCTTTATTAAACCTATTTTCATGGCGAATAATAGTTCATGTATAAATTTAATTATTTTTTTTAATGATGTAATATGATATTCTCCATTAATTTAAATTATAATAATGACGTAGTATTTCTGTGATATTTTCTTTTTCTTGGAATTATTTTAAAATTATAATAGGAGAAAACTTTAATTAAAAACTTAATGTAATTAACAATTAATCTAGTAAATAATTATGATAATTTATTAATAATGCATTTTACAGACGCTCGCTTTTCATAAATTAAAACAATTCATTTTTATAAAGGACATCAAAATAATGAAATAATATGTCAAGGTTTTGAATGGAAACTAATGTACTTTTATATACTACTAAATGCTCTGGAATTTTTTCAAATTAACTACATACTTGAAAAACATTTTGCAAATGATCAACATTGATTTTCAAGTATTACAATGATATTGATCAATTTATTGAGTTGTGCAAATATTATTCTGTCACTCTTAAAATCAAATAAATTATAAGTTCATGGGAAAGAAAATTAAATGTAATAAAGAAATTCTTAAAATGTGAAGTTGCGCTCATTGTTCGTATTGTGAAAGTAGTGTTCTTTTTCATTTTAATTTATTATGAGAACAATGAATTCTGTTAAAGTGAAATACTTAGCTTCGATTGCCGTAATTTTTTTATGTCCGTTAGAAAAAGTACACTTTTTATCTTCCGTCACCTTGGTAAGGAAGATTTGTCTTTGGTCAAAAAATTCGGTGATGGATTTTTAATGTATAAGCTCATTTTAGGGTCCCTAGAATTTAAAATGATGTCTGTATATGTGCGTGTATGTGTGTGCGTGTGTATGTATGTGTGTGTGTGTTTCGGCCACGAAAACAATTCCAAAAGTTACGATTTTTACGTATTTCTTTTTCCTTACATCCATACTTAGAAGTGATTAGATTTTGGTTATAATTGGTCAACCAGAAGTACCGTCATTTGAAGTTTTTTTACAGTTTTTCGTGAAAAAACGCAGTTAAATATTAAATATTAAAAAACATTTTATTCTCTATACGATTTGATTGCATTTTATACTTCATATTCAACGGATATAGAGATAAAAATTACACAGTAATTAAATTTCATAAAACAGCCAGCTATGCTACAACCATTGGAAACAGCTACATACTCGAATTAAGAAAGTTTGATTGAAAGATGTCAGTGCAATTGTCAGTATGTTTGTTTTGCTATAAACTTTCTGTGTGAAATTTGTATAAAATACACAGAACTGATGGTAAGTAATGTATTGGAAATATACAGGGTGATCACGCGAGAATGAAGCAGCAATTATCTCCGTTATTAAGTGAGATAGCGATTATCTTCAAATAAAAAAATTTACTATAGACAATATGGGCAATAAGATATCGTATCAAGAAGCGTTCTATTACTTCCGGTGCCGGAGTATGTGATACCAACTTTGAAATTTCAAATGGAACATACTATATTTTTTATATTTTTGAAAAGTACATTAAATTTGCTTTACAATGATAGTAAATAAGTAGGACGTTGTATTATTAAAAAATAAAATGGCTGACGTTTGAAATATGAACATATTGAATTTAAAAAAATCAAGTGGGTGAGAATTTATTGCTTTTTGTTCATAGATGATGATATTTTTTGAGATAAATTCATTTATATGACGTAACCTAGGCAACAAATCCAATAAAACAAAATTCCACACTTTCTTGACTTATTTTGTAAGATATTTCAAACGTCCGCCATTTTACTTTTTAATAATACAACGTCCTACTTGTTTAATATCATTGTAAAGCAAATTTTGTGCACTTTTCAAAAATATAAAAAAAATATAGTATGTTCCATTTGAAATTTCAAAGTTGGTATCACATACTCCTGAACCGGAAGTAATAGAACGCTTCTTGATACGACATCTTATTGCCCATATTGTCTATAGTAAATTTGTTTATTTGAAAATAATCGCTATCTCACTTAATAACGAAGATAAGTGCTGGTTCATTCTCGCGTGATCAGCCTGTATATTCTTTTGCAAGAAACTTACTGTATGGAAATTCTACAAAATATATAAAACTGACGAAAGATAATGTGCTGGCCACATCATGAAGTATGTATTTTTACACAATAAAACCGTGAAAAAAGTGCACTTTCTTAACGCAAACGGGTGAAAAAAATGAAAACGCCGTGGCATTTTTTTCACACTTGTGCCGTGGACATAAAAATAGTTATGTATGGAACATGGATTTGACGGACTCGCCTACGGCTCGTGCAGTGAAAGTTTCCTATTCGTGAAATAAGACTATACTTTTTACTCTAGTTGCATACCAATTTTTACGTCCTCAATAAAAGCGTGAAAAAAGTGTCATAGCATTTCATTTTTTCATCCGTTACATATTTTATGAACATATTTTTATGAAAAAAGTGCACTTTTATTACCGGGCATAAAAAAAATGTATGCATCCAGAGTAAAAATTGTCTTAGGTCCTGTCAAACGTCAAATTTATTCGTTAAATAAAACTAGACTTTTTACTGAAGTTGCATACATAACTATTCTGCAAAGTGATCAAAAATGGTTAAAGGTCACGGGACAACTTTTGTTCCAAAATAATGTCAAAATTATATTGCAATTTTCCATACTATACAAAACTATATTCCAAATATGACAGATGACGTTGATTCATTTGATATTTGTTTCGCATTCCTTCGTGAAAAACCTTTAAGTAATTTCTTTTCATTATGGCTTTTAATGAAGAGCGTGACAATTTTATTCTGCATATTTTAGTTTGAGTGAACGTAAAAAAGACGATTCTCAGGATTATTCATATGACAGCTAGCAAAATTCAAAAGGTACACCCATGGAAATAGTAATGCTGTCATAATAAGTAAGCGGCAAGTGTTAAAATATTACGGGGCGGCACACACATACTATATTCATTTAAAGTACTGTAAAAAATGTTATGGTTCATGAAATTCAATCCAGTGACTGCATTCTACATTTTATAGTAGTGATATTAATGCAGTTACAATCATTTTAATATTTTAAATGTTTTTCTAAGAAAAAACACATTTTACCGAAAATATTTTTAATTTTTACCTTCCGTGACCTATGTACGGAAGGCATTGTCTTTGGTCAAAAATTTTGATAATGAGTTTCTAATGCATAAGCACGCTTTGGGGTCCCTAGAATACGAATTTACTATTTTTACGATGATGTCTGTATGCGTGTGTGCGTCTGTGTGTGTGTGTGTGTGTGTGTGTGTGTGTGTGTGTGTGTATATATATTATGTGACGATCGTTTTGGATCGCGTAACTCCATACCACGATTCCAAAAATTATTTTTTTTGTCGTATTCCTTGAGTTTAAACAAATATGCAGACATGACTAAATTTTGATTATAATCGGTTCACCGGAAGTAGCCCCATTGGCAACTTTTAATAGTTTTTCTTGCAAAAAAAGCAGTTAAATATCATTTATTGACATTTAATGTTATCATATTATAAAGAATGTCTATACAATGAAATTTCATTTTATACTTCATATTCAATGAATATAGAGTTAAAGAATTATAAAGATATTAAATTTCATAAATCAGCCAGCTATGCTATCCATGGAAACGGCTAATATATTCAAATAATTCAAGTTGACAGATTTCAATATCAATGAAAAGAAAATGAACGTGGCAGAGATGAGGATGTTGAAATAAGGTGAGTATTTAAAGGATAAGGGAAATGGCTCGAGTGATAGAAGTTTCTAAATAGATACAAGAGAGACGATTACATTGGTTTGAACATGTCATGACGTGTAATGAAGAATATATTGGAAGAAGATTTAATAGCATAGTAGTAGAAGGTAGAAGAAGCAGAGGAAGACCTAAGATAAGATGGAAGGTCTCTATTGCGGAAGACTTGAGAGAAAAGAAACTGACTAAGGACAACACGCACTCAGGAAATAATTTGGAATTGTCAACATAAGTATACTTTAGTGTACTTTAACATTTTGTCTCGTCTTGATTTACGTAATTTATCAGTAATTCCATTAAAAAAAAACTATCGAGAAAAGAATAATGATCTAGTCTGCATGTCCAGAAAAATATAGTTTTCTAGTGTCACTAGTGTCGGCACGGGTTAGAGAAAATTGAAATATTTCTGAACTACCTATAAACGAAATATTATTGCATAATGTCATTCTTACGTAAAGAATACTATAGTAAGTAAAAAGTAAATAGATGTTATATTAATAAAATATCAATTAATCTATATTACGTAGTGTCATGCAATCACCCACAGATTTCTACAGAATAATTTAAGAACATTAATTCCAAATTTGGCAAAATAAAACTTGGTCATTACACTCTAATGTGCTTTCTAACATGTAACATGCATATCTAAAGATTCATAGACGCCAACGTAATGTTATTTATATAGATGGAGCTGCGAAAAGAGAAACTTATAACAATAAACAAATAGCAAAGAGAGACAGCAACAATTGTAAAGTAAAGTATATCATAATTCTTTTAGCAAGGATCATAGCGGTCTCATGAATCATTAATTTTGATTTGTAGGTGTACTTTCAACCAGTTGTAATTGCCGTGTAAGTCCAGCGGGTATTAGAAACTATTTTTTCCGATATTGATATTACTTGCTCCACTTAATCAATGGGCTGTACAGTTAGTACGACGGTTTAGGAGATTAACACACTTATTTGTTATTAGAATGCCGGAAAAATGACACCGGTACTGACCACACTAAGAACCCCATTAGCAGGATACTATCTGTTCTTGAGTACTTGAAATATTTCCTACAACTTATCGCTGAATATTTCAATAATGCTTTTTCCTCGCTCGCTTGATTATTGATATGTTACGTAACACAATCACGCTTTATAAATGATATACCATGTAGAATGTCAGATAATGTCGATTTTTCCATTTGTTATCAATTTTCAATTTTTCCTCAACATTAAATATAACATATTATCCGTTAAATAGTTATTTATGGTACATGTGAGTAGACATAAATTTTATCCGTAAGCAGAAAGTTAAGCTAATTTCCGCGAGTAGATGTTTGTTTACTCTTCAATGTCATATATTTTTTAACGCTTTCCTTTGGTGTTTGAAAAATAAAATAAATACTGTAGCACATTATTTTATTAGTTGGTATGCTACATTTATATGCAGTTTTAAAAATGGTTTCAGTTTTCGGTCAAAATTACGCGAAACTGTTTACACGCAATTTTCAAAACAAGTCTACAGATTTATTTGAAAACAAATTTGGCGCATGCGCATTTAGCTGATATAAGTGACAGATCTTCTTCACTCCAAATACTTCGTTTTACCATTATCCCAACTTTTTTTACTTCGTACCAACACGTCATAAAACTACACAGCTGACAGTTTATTTATTGGTTAGTAACACAAAGCGGTAAAAACGTTATACTATATACGCATGCGCTTATTGAAACTAAATTTTAAGTGTTTACTTGAGTAGTTTTGAAACTAATTGTCAAGTCAAACCCATGAATTTTAGTTTTGGTTTGAGATAATTTAAAACTGTTTTGACACTGTATACACCGACGTATATATGGGGGGGGGTTAGGGTTATTTTAATAATACAAATTGACAGATGTCAGTATCAATGAAACGAAAATGAATGTGGCAGAGATGAGGATGTTGAGATAGATGGGGAATACAGGGAAAGATAGGGTAAGGAATTATAAGATAAGGGAAATGGCTCGGGTGATAGAAGTTTCTAGAAAGTTACAAGAGAGACGATTACATTGGTTTGAACATGTCATGAGGAGAAATGAAGAACATATTGGAAGAAAAATGAATAGCTCAGTAGTAGAAGGTAGAAGAAACAGAGGAAGGACTGTATTGTGGAAGACTTGAGAGAAAAGGAAATGAATGAGGACAACACAGAAATGAGTAGAAGAAGAAAATAAAAAATAGCGATCCCTAACGAATGGGAAAAGATGTCAAGTGCAATTTGCATATAGTTTATGAAATAATTTTACTGGAAATATAAGATCTTTTGCAAGAAAAATTATGTATAGAGCGCGAGCAGTCACTTGAGTTTGCTGAGCTTGGCAAGCAGATATGGGGGCCCATGTCAAAATGACAGCTATTAATTATGACCATAACTGACAAATGTTATATTTTTTCATTCCATATTTCATGATTTTCTTATTTCATGTGGTTCATTTGTTATCAGAAGTGTGGAATTTAGTTACCGAGAAAAAAAAATTATACCAAAGCAAAAAATGAAATTTTGAATGAAAAATTATGACATTTGTCAGTTATGGACATAATTAATAGCTGTCATTTTGATACGGGCCCCCATATATGATTGCCAAGGTCAGGAAAGTCACATAACTGCTCGCGCCCTATGCATTATAAAATGAAAATGGCGAGAGGTATTATGCTGGCCACAACAGATTTTTTTTTTTGTAAGGAAACCAAAATTATTGGGCTATGAAAACATATAAAATAAAAGATGGAATTTATACTGTAAGATGTATGAAATAGTTGTGTAGTATTACTGTTGGTGTAAGTCAAGCATATTACGAATTTGCTTTTACAAATATCTCCAAGTGGATCTCTGTGAGAGAATTTGTATATAATACACAGGATTGATGGAAGGTAATGTGTTGGCCACATCAGATTTTTTTATATAAGAGACGTGAACCGCAGGCGAGTGGTGCAGCCACACGAGTGAAAAAAATCTGTTGTGGCCAGCACAATACCTCTTGCCACTTACGGTTACATAAGTATATAACAGTCATGTTACATTGTTGGCCTTAACAAGCAGATGTGGGGGCCCGTTTCAGAATGATAATTAGTAATTATGTACATGGATATCACTTGTCAATTTTTCATTCAAAACTTCAAGATTTTCTAAATGCACGTAGTTAATTTGTCACCAGGAGTGTGGAATTTACTTGTCGAGGAAAATAAACCACATGGAATTGGAAAATCACTAAATTTAGAATGAGAAATTATGATACTTGACATCTATATACATAATTACTAGCTATCATTCTGTCATGGGCCCCCATATCTGCTTGTCAGGGCCGACAAAATCACATGAATGCTCGCGCCCTATTGTATTTAACATTTCTTGTATACCTACACTCTATATCAAAAATTCTACTTACATATATCTATTCCTTATATTTAGATTGTTTAATTTTAAATTCATTTTATGAAGAAATTTTGTCCTCTTCTAATTTTTCGAAATGTTTCCAATTCATTGTCAGGATTGACAGTATTTTTGAAGGATATATGTTATGTATTTATTAATACATTAAGAAATAATATAATGTATGTACTTCCCAGAAAAAGTCTTCAGTAATGTCTCCGTATTTCTGACACTGACATTTATCTGTCAGTTACAAACAATTTAAATTTGCAACTATTTTCCATGGCATTCTTTCGGCTGTAAAATTTATTATAACAGATTATTTTATATATTATATTTCTTTTATCTCTAAATCTATAGAATATATAATAAAATATTTAAATGTATCAGATAAAGAATTTAATTTTCTTTAATTTTACCAAAAAAAATTTTTAAAAAATATTATTTAGAAAATTTTTTTTCAAGAATCTTCTACTTCCGGTTGTCCAATTGTTACCAAAACCTTTTCAGATCTTCCCATGAATGTCCGATTGGGAAATACGTAGTTAAACAAATTTAAAGTCTTATAGTTTTTGAGTAATCGTCCTTCCAACATCCTACATACATACACACACACATACATCCACACACACACACACACACACACACACACACACACACACACACAGACATCATCGTAAAAATGTTAAAATCGGATTGTAGGGACCTTAAAACGTGCTTATTCAATAAAATTTGGACATGCGATTTTTAGCATGAATGCAATACCTCTCTTAGCGAGAGGTAAAAAGCTTCACGAATGCGTTGTATATTTTTTATGATTTATTCAAAAAACAAAAAAAAAAGAAATAATGTATTAAAAATCTTATCCGTGCCAAAACGTATGTGTTCTTATGAGCATAATGCGTAAAATGAACTCCATAAGAAATGCATTGCATTTTACGCATCGCTATTAAAAATCAAATTTTACGTACTACGATACAACGTGTGAAGCTACTACTTGTTATTAAACTTTGAAATTATCTTATTGGAAATTTGTAGAAAGTTAGAATCTATTTAAAAACTCCTGTTATATAATTTGCGAGATATAATGTTGGTTACATCAGATTTTCTTATGGGATATTGAACGTCACAACTATGTACTTTAAGGTTAATTTATGTGAGAATACTAAGTAGGCTTTATAGTTTTTGTATTTTTATCCCTTAGCAATTATTGTCTGTATGAATTTTGTCTAGTAGTTAGGACCACCTTGCCTGCATTTTTAAATACAGTTAACAGTATGAAATAATTAATACAACTCGCATTACATGGAGCATGTCATTATAATTTCATTTAAATTTATAACGGGCCCGGAAATTCGTGCGATAATAAAAATCATTTTTTGCTTATTGGAGATGCAGCAGTGTTGCTAATATCCACAATCGGCAGGAAATAATGCATCAGCCATCTGTCGCCGAATCTCCCGGGGCGTCCGAGCTACAACTCACTGTCATGTCTTGTGAAAAACGCTGGAATTATCTCGAGTCCCAGGTGCCGGACTGAATGCAAATAATACCCATTACCAATTACCAAAAATATACGCCGAGCGATAACGGCTTTTTAAATTTACACCAAACTCCAAAATTTACTTTGCATATATAATATATTACACGTTTATTCGTTTAATAATGATATCGTTAATTTATATAGGGTGTTATTATATTATCGTCTTCCTCATATGAATAATTACAACAAAAATTAATATAGATTTTCACGAATCAATTTTTTTAAACAAATTTAATAAAATAAAAACATCGTATCGTAAACATTGTGGAACATCGGAATATAACTATTTATTTATTTTTAAACTAGCAAAATCAAAAATTTAACTTTACGAACTTTTCACTAGACTTCATTTATATGCTTATGCGACAAACTTTAACCGCTAATATGATTTAATATACTAAACTGGTTACAAAATATTTGTTTATAAATTTTCGAAAATAAGTGTAGTACTTGAAGTGGGCATTTTTAGTACGCATTATATGTGCAATTTCTCAGTTATTTATTCATACATACATACATTTATTTATATATGAAAAAAATAACAGATTCTTATTCAATTTATATTTGCCTAGTCATTTAGCAATAAAAACAATAAACAAAAAGTATTCGCAGATAATGTTCTTGCGACATACGTAGGTATACATAGTTACAATTACATAATTAAATGAATAACAAATGTTTTTAGATAATATATTGTTACAAACTAAAATATAATGTAGAAAGCGTTAAATTTAGTGTAATTTTGGCAACAGCGCAAAATAAAATGGTTTGAAACTAATGTCTGTGGAGTAGTGACAGGTGATATAGGATCTACCTGAAAGCAAGGGGCAACCGCTGCCGTTAACGAATAGAGCCGCAAAAACAAGTCTGGCCCCCAAAATGTTGCCCCTTGCCGGATCGCTAGCACCAGCGCTTCACACTACAGGATCGTAACATTTAAGTTCCATACTAGGTATAGGTTTTCTTCATTCATGCACTAAACAAATTACTTTATATGAATGTAATTACAAGTATTCTTCCAGTTATGCAGGGTCATCTGTCTTTTGTAACATGTTTTGAATTATTTAGAACACAACAACCTAGTTACATAAAATATTGTCAGCTGATCACTTAGTTTAGTTTACTACACAGTATTGCCAAACCTACGTATCAAAAATACATTAATAGAAATTCAAGCGTTGTCAAAGTCAACAAAGTGATTAGTATTAATTAAGATATATGCAACTGCGCCGAAGTATTATAAATCAACAAAGGTATATAAATGTTATATAGTTCTGATAACCTAATATTTTTATTCGACTGAATTCAAAAAACATATATTTAACGGACAAAAGTACATCGCAATTTAGAAAATACTGCAACATTAACAATATATTATGCATAAACTAGACTGATACACCCAGCAATATATATGTTTATTATCGTTACATTACAAATTTATTGCACAAATTGAAAAACAATTCTATGAATAAGTTATTCTATAAATCTACTCGTTTTAAACAAACAATAAATACTACCAGATAAAATGTTTATATCTTACTATTAAAAATTATTACTTCCAAAGAAAGCGCCATATTCATAAATTTATCAATTTTCATGTTACATACATCATGTATGTGTACATGTTGGAAGGTTAATAACTTTTTCTTTTTATTAGTAGCTTATAAATACTGACTCATTATTTCGAGAAATTGTTTTTTTCTGTTTCGGAATTAGACTGACATATTCTAGACGCTTATTGATGTTCATTCTTAAACGATTTTTGATGACATTTTGTTATTTTGAACTGGTATACTTAATTATATAAAATACACAAAGTATCAAGGCAACGGATACAATAAAAACCACAAAATATTGTAACCAACCCTAACTATTCTACCAAAAATTCCCCATAATGGGAATTGCTAATTATACTCCATTCATAATAGCGAGAGTTTGTAATTAATTCTTGAACAGAGACAAGTCATTCTCTTGATCAAAAGAGGATAATTTTGGAGCCAAATCAATAGAATAATATGCCTCTTTTCAAGAATTAGTTCCAAATTTTCTTGCTATTGTGAATAGAATATAATGTAAATAAGAGGCGAAACAAAAAAAGCAGTATATATTAAAAAAATCAATACAAAAGGCTGGTTATTCAACCACTTATCGGTTCACACCACTCGCTATTATACACTCGTAGTTCATTTCCACTTTGTGACAAAACCTATTATTTGAGGAATTCTAAATAACCTAACCCAACTGAAATGTAACGTAACATACATATTTATGTATGTAAATTTAAAATATATTAGAAACTTCTTAACCTACAGTTGTAATTTTGTAATTTATTCCAATCATTAAAAGATATAATTTGCGTTGTCATACACATATTTATAATAAATATAGATACTGATAATATACTACGAAATTTTTGGTATAAGCTTGTGGGAGATTAGCAAATATTTCATAAACAAACCGGGCCTGGTTGGTCCTTCCGCGAATTCCGGCAAGTTTCAGAATTTGACCTTTACTACGTCTCTCACTCCGCATACGTCAAATGCACATTTTGTTTATCTTTGTCCGTCATGCTGTTAGGGAGACGATAGATTTTGTGTTTCAAAAGAAAATATTTGTTTTCTCTCATACCTCGTGTATCAGTTCTTAAATAAATTAGTTAAATAACATGGTTGTATAAATATGATTACGTGTAATATTCATTATATTTATTTTTAATAATTTCATTAAAATGAAAATTTATTTAATAATGTGCAGGAGGAAATGAATGTAAACTTTTCAAGGTAGTATTATTCTGCATAATAAAATTATTTAAGACTTTATAAATATTTAAAATGTCTATATAATTAGCAACGTAGTTCTCATATAATTATCAGAGATTTAGAACGTTTTCCTGTAAAGCTACTTACGTAGTTTAAATTTCAATTTATAAACTTTATGAGCGATTAATGTCTATAACATAAAGAAACTTTTTATAATAAACATGTATAGCAAGTATTTTCGAGGTTTCTATAAGTTTCATAATGTATATTTATGCTTCATAATAATAATAGTTAAACGCTAAACAGTAATAAACATTTTAACTTTATTCCATAATTACAGAAATGTGTACAGTTATTATTACTAATACATAAAATATCTCAAGTAATTATTGTAAGAGAAATTTTAGCTTTAGAAGCATGTTTATCATTTAAATACTTTAGTAAATAAGTACTAATAACAGTAACCGTTTTAATATTAGATATCACTCCATCTAAAACATATTATGATTCATTGTCTTTGTCGGTTCCAGATCCACGTGCACGTAGGTACATGAGTATGACTAATACTCTTTGTACATACTGGCACTTGCACACGTACTTATAGTGTAAAAACAACATACCGTTATGCATCACTAATATTGTTAAACAAACTTTTCAAAGACAAAACGGTTACCTATGTTTTCAAAACTAATACTGACTTCTTAACAAAAAATTTAAACAAATTCGAATTGTTTATATCACACGTGCACGAACTATTGAAATTGATCCTTGAAGAGTTCAAATTATTTTTAATTATGTTGTTATTATCTGTCTGTAATGAATGTAAAGTTTTGTAAATATAAAATCATATGAATATCATAATTATTATTTGCAAGCTAAAGTAATGCTAAATTAGTCATATCAGCCTGTTAGACATGTAAAATAATTCCAAATGTAAGTATGTATTTATAATATTCCAGGCACCACAGCGATGAAGAGGGGGCTTTTTTCGAATAAGTCCGGAAGTTTTTAAACTTGGTGATTTTGTCCCGTTTCAAATCGTTTTCAGTACATACTACTAAAACAGCAGTTATTTATTAGTGTATCTAGGCCATAAAAGTGAAATTTTAAACCGAGGTGAACACAACATGTTTGTCTAAAACATGTTGATAGTCGTCTAGACTATCATAAAAAATCTGATGTGACCAACACAGTACCTCCCGCCATTTACCTATGTATATAATTTTTATATTACTATATAAATTTATCCATACAATATATAGAAAAAGTATTAAAGCAAACTTGTAGAAAATGGAATAATCTTTAATTTTTATAATAACAAATTGAGAAAAAATTACATTTAAAGGTATTTTTTGAAGAAAAACTATCTTGAGCTTCAAGTAAACTGCCATTTCCGGTTATCCGATTGCCACCAAAATCTAATCAGGTATTTCCATATTAAAATACGGTAGAAATACATGGTTTCAAAACTTTCTGAATGATAGTATTTGAGTTAGAGCGTATACAGGATCCACATACACACACATACATACATACATACACACAGACATCATCGTGAAAATGTTAAAAATGGATTCTAGGCACCTTAAAACGTGGTCATTTACCAAAATCTCGATATGCGATTTTTAGCACGATCCCTCTACCTCCCTTACCAAGGGTAGCGGGAGGTAAAAAATATAAATTAATAATAATAGCACGAGATAAAAAGATTAGGCAGAAGACGCACGCATCAACCTGAAAAATCCTTATAAAATGAAATAATTGAGTGTTATTTACTTTTAAAAGAGGAAGAAAAAAAGTACTAGTATTAAGTAAGGTATATATTAATGATATTTACAATTATTTATAAGTCAATCGTTATTCCTTTTACGGAATAAAAAAATATTTCAAATAATTGTAGTTTATTTTCGTACCATACGTTGGCATTACTGAGAATGACCATGTTGTGTGAAATAATTTTATATTCCGTAAAAGGAATAAGGATTGATTAAACAATTGTAAATTCATTAATATATACGTTTCTTTAATACTAATATACTTTTTCTTCTTTTTTAAAAAATAAATAAGAACTAATCATTTCTACAAGTTCTATTTCTTTTTATAAGGTTTTTTTCAGGTTGATGATGTGATTCTTCTGCCTAATCATTTTCACTATACTTACACATCCGTTGCATAGAACATTTTTCATGCAACCGAAATATTAGTGCTCTTTCTTATTATACTGTACTAAATGTACATACACCTTCGAAACAATTTCAGAGATATGTGGATTAGTCTTCTAGAATGGATCAAATTGTATATTTAATATTAATATTGCAATATTAAAAATAAGTTAACGTTAAAACTCAATGCTAAAACAATATTAATGTTCTTAAGAATTAGGTTAATACAAAATCTGTTAATAAAAATTATTACAATTGTTTCATTTATAGTACAGTGTAGGTAGGTACATTAATAGTTCTTAATTTTTTTATTACTTTCATTATTATTTACTACTTAATTATCTACATGACAGATAAATTAACCGAATGCGTATATTGCCTGGTTGTCTACCAACGTCTATTTACTTTTCAAAATGTGCCCCTTTACACACTGCAAAAAGTGCGTAAAGTACTTTACGCACGGTTATAGGAAAAATATTTGATAACATAAAAAATAAAAAATCTGATATGGCCAGCACATTACATTCCGCCAATCATGTGTATTATGTATAAATTCTATACATAAATTTTCTTGCAAAAGATCCTATATTTCCAGTAAAATTATTTCATAAAGAAACTATGCAAATTGTACTTGACACTGACATCTTCTTCTTCTGTAGCCTGTCACATTCATTAGGGGTAGCTATTTTTTATTTTCTTCTTCCACTCATTTCTTTTTGCGTGTTGTCCTCATTCAATTCCTTTTCTCTCAAGTCTTCCGCAATACAGTCCTTCCATCTTATCTTTGGTCTTATCCTTTAATTCCTTACCTATCTTTCCGTGTCTTCCCAATATCTATCTCAACATCCTCATCTCTGACATATTCATTACCTTTTCTTTGATACTGACATCTGTCAATTTGAATTATCTGAATAAATTAGCAGTTTCCATGGCTAGCTGATTTATGAAATTTAAAATCTTTATAATTCTTTAATTATATATCTATTGAATATGAAGTATAAAATACAGTCACATATTGTATAGAGAATAACATATTCTTTAAAATATATTAACATTAAATGCAAATAAAAGATATTTAACTCCTTTTTTTCTAGAAAAACTGTTAAAAGTTGCAAATGAGGATATTTCCGGTGGACCAGTTATAACCAAAATCTAATCATGTCTGCATGTGGATCTAAACTCGAGGAATACGAAAAAAAAAATGGAATCGTTGTATTGGAGTTATGCGATCCGAAATGATCGTCATATACACACACACGCTTACACAGACACACACACACACACACACATACACACACACAAACACACACACACACACACACACACACATACAGATTTCATCATAAAAATAATAAATTCGTATTCTAGGGACCCCAAAACGTGCTTATTCATAGCGAAATTTTTGACCAAAGACAATATTTTCCTCACCTAAAGGTGACGGAAGGTAAAAATAATACTTGTCAACATTAAACATTTAAAACTTTTGTAAACGTAACTCCTGCACTGCACATCACAACAAATCATAGGTATAGGTAGATAACAAAATTGCTGTCAAATTTCTAATTTTTTACTAGTTTGTTGTGGCTAATGTAACCAAAATACTCGTATGGTATGGATGGATGAGATATTACCTATTTGTACCTACAATGATCCGTATTCATAGATTAAAAGTGCACTTACGCGTAGTACGCAGTTGTATTTTTTTTTTTTTTGTTATGTACCCATAAATAATTTTTCATTGTTTAAATGGAACTTCTAAAACGAAATGATGTAATTACTCGTCACGTGTAAAATTTGTTTGAAACCTATTTTTACGGTAGACTTCCTACCCTCAAAATTTCCTTCGTGGAAACGACGAAACAAGAAAGGTGTAACCAATATTTTGTACGAGTCATTGACTTGAAATTGAGAACGAAAAAACTGTTAACTCTGAATGCTAGGAGTAGTCTATTTATACCTTACCAAGGGTAGCGGGAGGTAAAAATATGATGTGACCAACACAATACCTCCCGATATTTAATTTTTATTAATTTAAATACATACTTATGGGGTCTCGTTGTCGCGTGCCTGATGTCTGGTTGCGAATCTGGGGAACCTGATTCAATCCCGATCAACGCTAAATATTTCGAATTTTAAATGGCACAAAATTGTCCCCTGTGTTGCACTCTCCACGCCATAAATATGTCACTATCATTACCGAAATCTGTGTACAAACCAGAGTAGCACACCCAGCAATGGGTAATATGTGTAATATGCTGTGATAATATATTTATATTTATTTTTATTTAAAAACATACCTGCATATTTACTAATGCTAGAAATTATGGATATTAAATTCCTTTCCATATAACTGTTCTCTTTACAATTTTCGTTTTTACTTCCTTGTACGTAAGTAAAGGAAGTATTGTAATCGCGAAAAATTTTGGTTTTCAGATTTCAGCAGAAATATACATTTTGATCATCCCTGAATCCATTTTGACTAATTTCGTCGTGACGTCTGTACGTACGTACGTACGTCCGTACGTACGTATCTCGCATAACTCAAAAACGGTAAGCCGTAGAAAGTTGAAATTTTGTATTTAGGACTCCTATAACATCTAGTTGTGCACCTCCCTTTCTGGTTATTACACAATTACCAGAAGTGGCACTTTACATAAAGCCTATAATAGATTTTAATGAAAAACTGTTTTAAATATAATCCAAAACTTTTCAAATTTGGTATACAAGACTATTATGTCAATCGAAATAACATAATAGATTTTGGTTAAAATAGGCTAACCGGAAGTGGTACATTACTTGAAGTTGTTAACAGTTTTTCTTGAATAAAATGATTTTATTTTGATTTTAGAAACAAGTGCTTCAAATAAAAGTTTTAGAGAATTAATCTGCGTCTAGCACATTAAGTATTATTAAATTAGCCCTTTGTATAAGCGAAATATGTAAATTTAAAAATTATATACTTTTTGTTTTTGTAATAAAGCTTGCTATGGATTAGGACAAAAAAATATAAAAAAGTTCATGTCAAATTACGTTAAATACGTGCAATTTTATGATTCGTACAATAACAAATATTATATTTTTATTGTGAAATTAGTCATATTCATTGTTGTAATCAAATATTTCTTTGTTGTAATCAAAACTCTCTTTCAAAAGAGTTTACCGTTTTGAAGTTAAAATTAATATTTTGTAATTTAGATATTAAAAAAATATGTATAGTTTAATAATCATACAAGGAAGTCGTGTGGTGTCCACATCAGATTTTTTAACGTTATTATTATTAATTTAAAATTATGTATATTAAGTTTCTTTCTTTATTTACAATTTTCTTTTTAAAACGCTACTGTTATTAATTTGAAATCATTATTTTTCGACAGTGACATTTACAGTCAGTTACAAACATTTGAGCTGAAATGTGTAACCATGGAGTTGTGTTTATAGCAAGTTCCGAGATATCATTTTTATAGTACTTTCTTTATAAATTTATGCATAAAATATATAGAAAAAGTATTAATGAAAACCTGTAGAAAATGGAATAATCTTTAATTTTTATAATAACAAATTGCGAAAAAATAACATTACAAGTATTTTGAGCTTCAAGTAAACTGCCATTTCCGGTTGTCCGATTGACACCAAAATTTAATAGCTTCTTTCTATATTAGAATAACGTAGAAATTCATGGTTTCAAAAGTTTCTGAATGATGGTATTTGAGTTAGGGTGCCCAGAAGATCCACACACATATACACATACACATATACACACATACACACACACACACAGACATCATCGTGAAAATGTTAAAATTGGATTATAGGGACCTTAAGACGTAGTCATTCACCAAAATCTCGATATGCGATTTTTAGCACGATCCCTATACCTCCCTTACCAAGGGTAGCGGGATGTAAACATGATACGTATATGAAGATGACAGTAATCCCCAAACTTTTTTTATATTCTAGCAATATTTTTGAAAGTTTCTGATTAAGTTTCCGCCGTTATAGTTATTAAAAAAAAAAAAACTTGCGTGATCGGTATTGAACAATTAAACGCCCCTGGACTACAAAGAATTATTTTGGTACCCTTACCACAAATTGCTTTGAGTCTGCAAAATTTGTACAAAGAGTCAGGGTTGGATTCTGTGAAAAATGTTGTGAAAATATACCTACTTATTATTTTCATACAAATATTATGTTATGTCAATAAACTTACTATATGAATAATTTTTACTTGATATACTCGCGTATATTATTATTATTTGCTAAAATCAAATTTTCAAATTGTGAAGCCAGGGACCATGTTTATATTTTTAAAATAAGGGTAATATTTTGAGTTTATATACGTAATTAATTAAGTAGGTATTGTTTATTTATTTAAAATATTTCTCTTATAGTTAAGAATGAGTAAACGAAAACACAATTCCTGAAATGATTATTTGCCAATGGAAAACACATTTAATATTTTATCTTTACAGAACTGTTTTCTCAAGATTCGTATCGAAATGAAATATAGTTTGGAAAAATTGCTCACTTTATTTAGAAGCCAAATAATTTTAAAATTATTAGTATTCAAAATACATATTGTTTATACACAAAGTCATCTTGTTTATCAAAACATTACATACATATTTTATATTGATATTAAATAAAATATAGTTTGTTTCTTATCAATTACAATAAAATGTATTCATAGACAATTAACTAAAAGAAAGATATAAATTGTTGAAATGAAGTATGCAAGGCCAAGAAATTTTATGGTTGGAATTGATGTGCATTTGTTCGTCGCGACGTTTGCACCATAAAATAGCAGATGAGTCGAGGTCATTTTCTGCAATAAAATAAGAAGTGCTCAAGTTGATTGCACGAGTAGAGTAAGCAATGAGGCAAGCGCCCCCACATATCGCACTTCGAGGACACTTCATACCTCGTCGAGTATTTGCCATGACACCACACTTGTACTCGGATTCATTCTCAACACGCGGTACTATTCAATCATCTGCCATTGCCCTCTGACTTCCAATATTTCAATAAAGAATTTCTCAATTATAAAATATAGTTCAGTCAATGGAAACAAAAAATGACCTTAGTCTTACTAAAGGTGGGGTAGAAACGATTTTAACATATGTTGTTTAGGTCAGAACGGGGATGAAAAATTCAATTTTTCGACCTTGGGGTACAAAAAAAGAGTTTTGTAGCCCGTATCAATATTTTACAAGAATACAAAATTAAAGCTAGTATTTTTTTGTACAAAAAAGGTTATTACATTTTTTACCCAAAATGAACTCTCAAAGAGTTATGTTAAAAATGGTTAACCAGAATAACAATGACAAAAATTGAATTATTTAAAAAATAAACAATATTAGAAATTTAATACTTAGTCTGATAGGTTTTACTATTTTAACAATTTACATTCGTCATGGCGTCGAAAAAACTAAAATAATAAATAATCATACACCACTCTGACCCGGTTAAAGATACGATAACGCAGTTTGAAATTTGAATTCAGCAGTTCCCAAGTTACTATAGTGAAAATGATTAAGCAGAGGACTCACGTCATCAACCTGAAAAAAAACCTTATAAAATGAAATATAACTTGTAGAAAATTTTGCATGTTATTTATTTTTAAAAGAGGGAGAAAAAAGTACTAGTATTAAGTAATGTATATATGTATTAATGATATTTACAATTATTTCCAAGTCAATCGTTATTCCTTTTACGGAATATAAAATTATTTGAAATAATTGTAGTTTATTTTCGTACCATACGTTGGCACTACTGGGAATGACTATGTTGTGTCAAATAATTTTATATTCCGTAAAAGGAATAAGGGTTGACTTAGAAATAATTGTAAATTCATAATTCATAATACATACGTTTCTTTAATACTAGTATATGTTTTCTCCTTTTTGTAAAAATAAATAACAACTAATAATTTCTACAAGTTATATTTCTTTTTATAAGGTTTTTTTCAGGTTGACGACGTGAGTTCTCTGCTTAATCATTTTCACTATAACAACTAAAAATTATTAGAAATCCCTCTAAAATATTAAATTATTAAACATCTGCAAATCGGTTTGTTTCTCATTTTTTCATATGAAATTTCGACACGTATTAAATAAGTAATATCGTTTATCTTTAATCATGGCAAAAAAATTAAATGAAAAAATGAGAACTAAGCCGATTTGTAGATGTTTAATAATTTTGAAGGATTTTATATTTAAGTTGTTAGTAACTCGCGAACCGGTCATCGGCTAAAATCGTGTAATACCTTGACATGATGGAGAATTTCATGATGAATGTAAATTTTCAAACCGCGTCATCATATCTTTAACCGAGTCAGAGTAGTGTATGAATTTGTAAGAAAGCGTTGACAAAAAATATTTAAAAATCATCGATAATTTACTTCTTTCGATGCCACGACGAATATAAACTGTTATAAATAGTAAAACCTGTTAAACTAAGTATTAAATACCTAATATTCTTTATTTTTTAAATAATTTAATTTTTTTTTTCATAAATTGTTATTCTGGTTAACTATTTTTAACATAACCCTTTGAGAGTTCATCCTAGGTAAAAACTGTAATAACCTTTTTGTACAAAAAATTACGAGCTTTAATTTGTATTCTTGTAAAATTTTGATACGGGCTACTCTTTTTGAGAAAATAGTCAAAAGCCCAAACAACTATTTTTTGTACCTTTGATCAAAGATGGCAGCTCGCGCCGATACTTCCCAAGGTCAAAAAATTAAATTTTTCATCCCCGTCCCGACCTAAACAACATATTATGTTAAAATCATTTCTACCCCACCTTTAGTAGGGTAGAAACCTCTATTGACTGGTCTAATATACATACAATGAGGTCCACCATAGTACCTAACAAATCATAAAATTGATCATTTTTATTAAATCAAGAACTTGAAGATTTATTAAAGGGACTATTAAAGTTATTATTTTTTAAAATATTCCAGTTTTTGATGCCTTTACACATCTATATTATCCATATTCGTACTACTCTCAAGCCTTCTGCTATCGTCGTTTCGAAATCCAAAAATTGACCCCTGTGGTGCACTCTCCACGCCATCTATGAGTGCCCGTGAGGTGACGCCTGGTAAGCGCCCGCACGGTACAAATATTCCATCATTACCGATATCTGTATACAAAGCAGATTGGCACACCCAGCAATGGGTAATATGCCGTGATGAAATATTTATTTTTATTTATTTCAGAAAATAAAACAACAAAAGTAAACCAAATAACACTCGAAGAAAAGTTGAATGACATGACATTCACATAAACTCCAGTGAGAATCAAAACTTGGACTATTATAATATACAAGTTTTAATAATTATTTTATTAAATTGCTTATTATCCACGTATATTTCCAATTATTAATAATAAAAGTTATTTTAAACATAGATATTTTTTTATATACTTTGTAAGTGTTAAAAAAGAACAATTTATGTGATACTTATTAAAGAATATTAAAAATATACTACACCTTAATGAATAACATTTTAAGACTAACGCTTTCAATTTAGATGAAAGACCCCGTTATCAAAAATTTGAGAAAGTAAAACACATGATATGTATATGCTTATTTGCTCTGTTTTTAGTTATTAAATAAGTAATATTTAACAATAATACGTTTAACATTTCGTTTCGATATGGCATTGTCAATTTAATACAAAGTTACAGTATAAGCGGTGTAACTGGGCATTAATAATATTCACATATTTAATAGTTATTTAACTATAAAGTATATTAATGAGGGCGATTAATGATTGAGACATTTTAACGCGTTTAATTGTATTAGTTACAATATTTTTCCGTTGACCTTATGTTACTGAATTGGAAAATCTAATTTATATTCCATGACATAATTTTTTAGGTTAGTAACATTTGGCACATACATTTTGACAATTGTTTAGTAATGGTATGTGGTAGCTATGGTTACCTACTAAAATTGTTAATTAATAAAAAATATGCATAAAATAGGGATCATTAATGAATGAAGATAACCTATTAATAAACGGTCAACGAAAATAGTTATATATAAACTAAGTGCGAGAAAACATACTTCCCATTATAAACGTACTTTTTTAAAGCACGAGAAGAGCAATTGTATTAATTGGGCTTATGTAGGGATGACGTTTTCTCGTAAGAGGGTTCGTGTCAAGATGCACAATAGTCTGTGATAATAATTTGAATTTGCGAATTGAGTTTGTTTTATTTTGACAATTAATGATAATACATGGCAATAACATACACAAATTTATTTTGAAAATAAGGGCGATTATCTGTGGTTTTGTGGGTTCTGATACGCGAAAATCGTAGAAATACCACATTTTATAATAAACTTTGTTATTGTTAAGACTTTTGTTGAAGAATGCGCGGGAAAGTCAGTAGTTTTTACAAATTTTCTCAATATCGGGTTTTCAATGTTGTGCGTAATATGTCAATAGCAAGGTTGTGTATTTACAAAACAATTGCGAGAAGACATATTTCCCTCAAGAGCGCTGCTGGGATGACGTCTTCGGGCAGTGGCAAAATAAGTACAAATTATTTGTGTCATACTAAGGCAATTCTTAATTTACTATTTTAGAAACTAACGAGAAAAATTCAAGATTAATGATTGAAACATTTTCATTAATCGCCAATTAACACACGTGTTAGTTACAATATTTTTCCGTTGACCGTATTTTATTAAATTGGAAATTCTTATTTTATTCCATGACAATTTTTTTCAGGTTAGTAACGTTTAACACACAGATTTTGTCAATTGTTCAGCAATGGTATTTGGTATCTATGGTTACCCACTAAAATCGTTTATGAATAAAAAATCATTCATTAATTCAACGGAAAATATACTTAATAACCAAAAAAAAATGTAATAAGGATTTTATTATCTACTTAAAATATGTGCTCGTGTATTTCTCCAACTATAGTTCTATTACAAACAAATATCAGCTATAAATGCTGACTTATTAAAAAATTATCTTTTTATATACAATCAAACTGTCGAGACTTTATCTATAGAGTCTAGAGTCTAAACATTAAAATGCCCTGATCAATAAATAGCAACGAACAGAACGGATTGTTTATTATTAACTCACAAATTAAAAATAAAATAAAATGGAGTTAATGGTGTTTCGCTACCAAGAGAAAAATTTAATGGAATATGTAATTGAACACAATGAATTTACTACCTTTTGACAGAAAAATACATTGTAGAAACAACAGAATCATTAATAGAGAAAAATAAACAACCTGCTTTTATATATATATATATATATATATATATATATATATATATATATATATATATATATATATATGTGTGTGCGTGTGTGTGTGTATGTATGTGTGTGTGTATGTATGTGTGTGTGTGTGTGCGTGCGTGCGTGCGTGCGTGCGTGCGTGTGTGTGTGTGTGTGTGTGTGTGTTGAAAGGAAGATTTCTCAAGAATTATAATACTTAATATCTGTTTAACTACGTACTTCTCAATCGGACATTGCTGAGAAGAGCTGAAAAGGTTTTGGTAATAATTGGAGAACTGGAAGTAGCAGATTCTTAACAAAATTCTTCTAATTATTATTTTTTGAAAAAAATTATTCTTGCTGAAACGAGTAAATTCTCTATCTGATACATATAAATATTTCATTATGTTTTTTATATATTTAGATAAAAAATATAAGGTACATAATAAGCTGTTGTAATAAATCTCACAGCCCAAATAGTGTCATGGAAACCAATTGAAAAATTAAAATGTTTGTAACTGACATATAAATGACATATAAATGTCAAAAATCCAGAGACAATACTGATTTTTTTTTCTGGAAAGTACATACATTATATTATATCTTATTGTATTAATAGTTAAATATTTAAAATTGTAGGTATATTACATATACCCTTCAAAAATACTGTCAATCCCGACAATGAATTGGAAACATTTCAAAAAATTAGAAGAGTAGGACAAAAAAATTTCATAGAATGAATTTAAAATTTAAAAATCTTAAATATAAAGAATAGATATAAGTAGATTTTTTGGTGTAGAGTGTAGGTATTTATACAAGAAATGTTAAATACAAATAACTATGTGAGATTAGAAAATCTTGAAATTTTGATTGAAAAATTCTGACATTTGACATCTATATACAAAATTACTAGTTGTCATTCTGAAACGGGCCCCTATATCTGCTTGTCAAGGTCAACAAAATAACATGACTGCTCGTGCCCTATACTTATGTAACCAAAAACGGAAGTCGCGAGACGTATTGTGCTGGCCACAACACATTTTTTTTATTTTTGCAAATAACTTTCAAATGTGAAATAATACTAGATTATAATTTGCATATAATTAAGGCCATTTTTTATGATCTTTCGAATGACGATGCTCATTTTTTTATCATTGTAAGTTTTCGATTTTAATTTTTATATGGACGCCATATTGGAAAGTTACACCAGTGAAAAGAGAATTGGTTTGCCTTTCCAACGATAATTTTTTTAATAACTTTAAAACTGTTTGGAATTTTAAATTTTTCTCAGCGGAATCTAAATGAGCACTCATAACTGCACAACATTGCCCATTTAACCTATTTCGCAGCTCTTATACTTTCCGAGATCCCAATGCATACCACGTAATTTGAGACACCTGTATAGCTTATGTATTTATACTTAAACGAGTATAACAGTCTTAGTGTTGCATACGTGAATTTTATGCGTTAAGATGGGTAGGTTATGTTTACAGTAGGGATGCGCATGATACATCGATGTTTTGGAAACATCGATATTTAGATTTCGATGTTCGATGTTTACCTCGATTTTATTTTTTTCGATGACATCGGTCAACATCGATGTTTTCTTTCAATGTTTTCTATCAATATTTTTAAAAATATATTTCTAAGATGCAGATAAATCTTCATAAATAACACAATATCTTCAGTGCCCTCTATGGAAATTTGATGCTGTGGAAAAACATGAAGGGCGTTAAACCCCCACTTGGTCAAAATAGCCACAATATATTTGAGTGTAGTCGCTACATCGGTGCCCTCGGAAAGGCTATTTTCTAAATAGGGAGTAATTTTAACACAGCAACGTAATAAATTAAAAGGAAAGCGACTGTCAAAATTATTATTTTTTACATAGTTGCGATTCGGAGTTATTTTAATTTTTGTATAGTATATTATGTACCTATATTTTTATTGTTTTACTATTCATAAAATATGGAAGCTTATTTTTAAGTATATAATTATTATTTCCATAGTGTAATTTATATTATATTTTTTTCTATTTTATTATTTAAATTTTCATGTTTAAAGAATAAGTCGAAGTACATTTTTTTCAAAACAATCGATGTTTCAAGATATCGATCTTTTTGATCCCCTCCCTAGTTCAGAGAAACTGCAAAAATAAATTCTAATATAAATTTAGTAAATTTGTTATAATCGTGCCCATTTATCTCGCCCCCTAATCCTAAAAATAAGTGTAAGAAAAATATTATAGTTCTATTTATTTCTGTCTGGGTGCGTCAACATGGCTTATAGTTCTAACCAACCAGAAACGTAGATCGTACTAAGGAAATTTCATATTTAAAAACGGAGTACAATTATATATTTTTTTATGCAAACTATTAATTCCAAAAAACTAGTACCAATACGATTGTACCTACACTCAATAACGGCAAATCTTGAAACAAATATGAAATTAACACATTCTACAAATTCATAGAGTATATTAACATTTTTTACAAAGACTGTTATTGCTATATAAATCCTGTTATGAGTATGACATGACAGTATACTCCCTGATGCAGACAACAGCTGACGCAAATCTGGTGGCATTCTTTGTTTCGCCTACGAAAGTTTGGCAACGCTGTGTGCACACGTCATCTTTTGAATTCGATTCCATTCAACTGCATTCCAGTGCAAATTTTGTTCGACA
Source organism: Harpalus rufipes (assembly GCA_951394225.1). Classification (NCBI taxonomy): domain Eukaryota; kingdom Metazoa; phylum Arthropoda; class Insecta; order Coleoptera; family Carabidae; genus Harpalus; species Harpalus rufipes. The sequence continues at coordinate 67,299,697 of OX596274.1, forward strand.
AATTCGAGTTCCACGAAAAATGCTGCCTCAAGCCTCTCTGAAATGTTTACATGAGTCGTCGTTACTAAGCTTTTACTTAGTAATGGTTGACACAAGTAACTTTCAAAATGCTACTGACTGAAACACTCATATATCTGGTATTTTATGGGTTCAACGAACAGTCTACTTTTTATAAGAGCTTACACTGAAATTTTTAATTGTGCTGTTTAGGTTAGGATACACTACACGTGTTGTTTAAATGCAAGTTGAATATAATGTTTATTTTACGAGTACGAATACCGAGTATTGTATTAACCGTATAATTCAACAATATAAAAAATGATAAGGAATTACATAATACATTTAAATTGATTATTAGTGATTACGCTATACCTACATTGTCATGATTCTAATTTGAATAACGCAGGAAATTATCTAAATTAGTAAATTATTATGTCCGAAATTACCAGGATTTCTGAGAATGACCTTGATAACTAATAAGATTCCAAGTAACATCATTCTTTCAGACATTACGTGCAATATCTATAGTACTATCCAAACCAGAAATAATTTTGTCTGTAATTAAGTATATTAAATAATACATACAAACAATCAATGTAGAATATTATATCTTTGGTTTTTGTTTGTATTGTAGGGAAGTGAAGTTGTCTTTGGTTTTAAACCAAAACAATAACTTGAATTGAATTTTTAATAAATAAGTACGTTTTATGCCCCCTACGAGTTTTATATTTTTAGGATGATTACTGATTTATTTATATAAGTGTATGACGACTTTTTTCGTCTCCGATAACAGATACATAACTCCAATAATTCAATATCAAAAATTACAATTATAGGTACTATACCGTTCATACATCTATATGAAAAGCTGATTAGATTTTACCATTTTTAGATTGTGGTTGTAATTGGTCAACCGAAAGTGTCACTTCATTTGAAACCCTTTACAGTTTTTTCTTCAAAAATCCAATAAAATATTTTGTAACATATTTTGTTACTCTCTATACTCTATTCACGGTTTGATTTTTTTAAATCATTATATGTATTTGGCCAAAAAAAATTTAAAAAGTAATCTAGTTTCATAAATCTTGTATCTTATGTTAATGCTACAAGCAATTAAGATATTATTAATATTACTAATTGATAGTTATCAGTGTCAAGGCAATTTGCATACGATAACTCCAAAACTACAGTACTAAAATTTATAATTCTTTCGTATTCGTTTTCTTTATATCCATATGAAGATTTTATTAGATTTTGGTTATAATTGGTTTGGTTAACCGGAAGTACCCTCATTTAAAGTTTTTAACAGATTTTCTTGAAAAACAATTGATTTCATTTTATACTTCATATTCAATGAATATAGTTAAAGAATTATAAAGAAATTAAATTTCATAAATCAGCCAGCGCAACTAAAGAGCCCGCGTTACGTGAAGGCGCCCCAAAGACCAAAGATGTATAATAATTTTGTTAAATATTGTGTTTCAAAATTATACAACAAAACTTAATATTTAAATAAATGACCTAAAAATAAGTTGAGAAGTTTATGGAAGCAAATTTTTACAACCGCTTCATTTTAGAAATATTAGCATTTAAGTGTTATAAGGAAGTTACCAACCGTATTTTTTTTACAAGAATGTTTGATTTTAAAAATAAACTATTCATTAATCTCAAAACTTTATTTTAAAAAAATCTGATGTGGCCAGCACAATACCTTCCGTCAATCTTGTGTATTATGTACAAATTCCATAAATAAATTTCCTTGCAAAAGATTCTAAATTTCCTGTAAAATTATTTCATAAACTATGCAAATGGTACTTGACACTGAAATCTTCTTTTTCTTCTTTAGCTTTTTCCACTGGTTAGTGGTCGCTATTTTTTATTTTCTTCTTCCATTCATTTTTGTTTTGCGGGTCGTTCTCATTCGGTTGCTTTCCTCTGAAGTCTTCCGCAATACAATCCTTCCATCTTATCTTTGGTCTTCCTCTGTTTCTTTCGCCTTCTATTACTAAGCTATTCATTCTGCTTCCAATATATTCTTTATCTCTCCTCATGACATGTTTAAACCAATGTAATCGTCTCTCTTGTATCTTTCTAGAAACTTTAACTGTTTCCATGGTTATAGCATAGCTGGCTGATTTAAAAAAAAAATCTTTATAATTCTTTAACTCTATATCCATGGAATATGAAATATAAAATGCAATCAATTCGTATAGATAATAGAATATTCTTTATTATTTACAATAACATTAAATGTGTAAATAATATTTAACAGCGTTTTTTAAGAAAAACTGTTAAAATCTACAAATGAGGGTACTTCCGGTTGACCAATTATAAGCAAAATCTAATCAAGTCTGCATATGGATGTAAGGAAGAGGAATACGTAAGAATTGTAATTTTTGGAATTCTAGTATTGGAGTAGTAAAATCGTATTGTAGAGACATTAAAACGTGCTTATTCATTGAAAACCCACCACCGAATTTTTTGACCAAAGACAATACCTTCCTTACCTAGAGGTGACGGAAGGTAAAAAAGATAAATTCCATACCATTTTACAAAATTTGTTCAAAATGTTTCAGTTCTTGTGCAATATTATTCCGGTGTTATTGATGCACATTCGTCATAATTTAAAATGCAAATAATCATTTATTGGCGCTTCATAATTTTTTTGTTTAGCACTCCATAGGAAAGAGTTCAGGGACGTTAAATCAGGGAAGCGCGCCGCGCTATTTACAATACAGTCCGTAAAACATGGAGAACATTCAATACCTCTACACCTATGATAGAAGAGGTTTCAGTATAAGTGAAAATGCCTATTTGCCTTCATCATAGATGCAAATCTTTGATGTTAATGTGTAGAAAATATGAAAAAAATATTTTTCAAATATCATTTTGTTAAATAAACCTTTGAAATTTATTAATATTTTATTGTTAAAATTAGGAATTCGTGTAAGAAGTAATATCCTTATTACAATCAAATACAAATATTTTTAAAACAAAATATTCATTTCGGACTCGAAAAACGCTATTAGTAAAGACGGGTCATAAAAATCAGTTGCGGGCGGGCCCCCGAATTCTTAGTTACGCCACTGCAGCTATGCTATAACCATGGAAACACTACTATATTAAGAAAATTCTAATTGTCAAGGAAAAGAAAATGAATGTGGGAGAGAGATGAGGACGTTGAGATGAATGTTGGGGAAGACACGGGAAGATAGGATAAGCAATGAGAAGAAAAGTGATAGAAGTTTCTAGAAAAATACAAGAGAGACGATTAAATTGGTTTGTATATGTCATGAGGAGAGATGAATAATAAATTGGAAGAAGAATGAACAGCTTAGTGGTAGAAGGTAGAATTAATAGAGGAAGACCAAAGATAAGATGGAAGGACTGTATTGAGGGAACCTTGAGAGAAAAGGAACTGAATGAGGACAACAAGCAAAATAGAAATGAGTGAATCAAGAAAATAAAGAATAGCGACCACTATAACGAATGGGAAAAGCTAAAGAAGAAGATGATGTCAGGGTTAAGTGCAATTTACATATGTAGTTTGTTTATGAAATAATTTTACTGGAAATATAGAATCTTTTGTAAGAAAATTTATGTATGGAATTTGTACATAATACAAAGGTAATGGGCTGGCTACATCAGATTTTATTAAATTTGTAATAATACATAATAAATTTTGTTCTATAGAAAAGTATAATTATTATTATTATTTCCTGTTTATCACCTTTCGCCTACAAGTAAGTACGCAAAGTATTGTTTTGTATAAAAAACTGCGATAATGTGTTTTCAATGAATACATATTTACTATTTTTACTTCTAGGTTCGCCGGAATGTGTAACATTTTTTTCGTCTAGAACAGTCGAATACTACAATACCTACAATGTATGCATGTAGCGTTGCGCGAGATAGGGTTTATATTTCCAAGTCCAACTGCCGATACCGATTTACAATGTATAAGGTTTAATAAAGATAACTGACTGGTTCATTTTGTGGTTTGTATATTTTAGTTATAATACTAAACGTATTATTTATTATTAATAGTTAATGTATTTATATATTATAAAATAAATAAATTTGGCATATTTTACCTATTGTTTTTTATCATTGTAAATCGTTCGTCGATGGCAGTGCTATCTACTCCATTCTTAAGTAGAAATAAGGAATCGATTTGATTTGGTTGTTATAAAATCATAAAAAAAATATGTTTAACTATCATTTTTAGTTATTGTTATATTGTTAATAAGTGGTAATTCTTTATGTTCACTGTGTGCTGTTTCTATATTATATGAATTTGAAGATAAAAAACTATTTAATAATTATATTCTATCCTAGTTAAGAATGAAGTTGGTGGCGCTTCGGAGCCAGCGCTGTTTTACAAACGTAAAACCTATGAATTATTTTATGTTTCGTGCACATAGAGTTAAGAATATGTACTGTATATATATATATATATATATATATATATATATATATATATATATATATATATATATATATATATATATATATATATATAGTACTATTTATTTAGCGGAACAGAAAGTTTTATAAAATATGAGTAACACCACATGCAATCTTGATTCCGGGAGAAAATCAATCCTTCCCGGGAGACTTCCGACCAAACTGGAGGGGTTAGCAACCCTAAATATACCTAATTTTGCAGGTATTTAATTATTGACAATATTAACAAATAAAATTTATATTTTCATTGACTTTACTATTATTTGCTCCTTTTAATATGGTGCAGAGTTTAAATGTCTGAAACAGGCTGCAGTTTCAAGTCTGAATCGTCGTAAGTCGAGTTGCACCACAAACCACAAATAATAATTAATCCAAAATTTATAACTTATGACAAACTTAGAAATTGTGTAGAGTTGAATTGTTAACATTAACTGGTGTAATAAAATATGAAATAATTAGTCAAAACGTAAAGAAATCTGACAGGTCCTAATAAACGCCTTGACAGACGCTCTTACAGAGCTGCCAACGGAGTCTGCTAATCCCAATATTCGAGAATTAATTGTATTTAAAATGTAGGAATATATCTTTGCAAGAAAAATACAATAGATTGCAGTTTACAAAGGCGGCGACGTACAATGCGTAGGCGATTGACGCCAAACAGTTCTTTGTGCCCACGTCCAGATCCAGGGGTTGGAAAATACACTGATATAGTTAATGCGTCGTTTGTTTTTCCCTGGTCAATATCAGCCACATCTATTCCAAAGATTATGTATTTTCAGTTGCTCCTTTAATCATTACTCATTAGTAATTACTTTAAACAGTTTTTGAGAATATAATATTTAATTAAATAATACAAGTCTATTGTTGTCAAACGATTTACTCAATACGATCCACAATTGATGTATATTGATCTATCTATATAATAATGAAATGATATTCATTTAAAGTCTTAAGAAAGTTGTATGATATTATATCTATTGAACATTTTACATTGTGTAGAAAGGGTGTACAAAATTTTTACCCCAAGGGCCACATGGAGATTTCTAGCAAGTCAAATTGTGAACTAAAAATAGATCTCCCGTAATTTGTAACCTTTGGCCACGTGTCGAATTCTAAAATCCTGTTACTCTGTCAAGTGTCAAATTATTTCAAAATAAGGTGGCGGACCGCGAAAAAAATGACAAAATGAGCTATATGCGGCCTACGGGCTGTAATTTGGTCATCCTTGTTATATGAAATATTTCCAATAAAGTCAAATATTAATAATATTGAACAAATTACAAATGTTTGAAATTATCTTGTTTTGTAACAAGTGCGGGAAATATGTACTTCTGTAACGAATGTAAGTTTCCGAAAGAGTGCAGCGAGTTTTACAATTTACATGGGAGTTTAGAATCACGTTTTCCACATATGTTGCACTGCAAAACAATATTTTTTCTGCATTCGTCAAAAAAATTCGAAATCTATTCTTAATTTGTCACATATCATCTACTACTTAGGCGGCTATGTATGGTAATTTTAAGCGATTATCACAATAATTGGTTTCATGACAAGAAAACAAAAATGTTATGTTTTAATTATTTCCCGTACTAGTGAGGGAATTGGTTATTTCCTGCACTCATTTTGAGTTTAGGAACATTAATTTCCCACATGATTGTAGTATTGTAGGAAAATATTTTTCGAGTGGTAATATAATTTGATAAATTTATAAAAGTTGATTATTTGATAATTATATATCTCTATGAAACATGTAATCGGGAAAAGTTGTCAAATAACGACATTTACTCCTACTAAGGTCACGATCATAATAATAACGTTGCGCTGTAATTGTAATACACTATCCATTTTTTGTTTTATATTTTTTTTTATTCTTTTTTGCGTTAGAATCAAAGTTTTATACATCTTTTATTGTTCTGTTAATGTGTTTACGCATAAGCTTTATGATTTAATATTCATACGTATAATTGCGTACCTACATACGTTATATATTTTGTAACTTATATTAAATACGAAAGAAATTTAGACTCACGAGAGATATACCGCGACCTCAGGAAGGGTCAGTGCTTTTTTAAGATAAGAATTGTTAGTGTTGTAAGTTTATTACTGGCTGACCAGACCAGGTATAATCATGTACAATATTTTCTTTACGTATAGGACAGCGAGGTGGGAGCTAATATGGCATGGTGTTATTTCAATTTTTTCTTTTAATAATTATAAAAAAAAGTTGTTTAATTAAATATTTTTTTTAAATAAGATTTTATTGCTATAATAATGGTTTCGGAAATGTATGTTGGAATTGGAAAGGATGATGAGACGGCACGTGTGCGTGGTGCAAAACTCGCAATGCACCTCCACTCGTCACCCGTACCTTTCGCAACGCCCAGCCGATAGCCAGACAAGACATCGCGGTTGACATGGCAACGGTTGCTAAGGTCCTAGACTAGAACATACGGGCGTGGTAAACTCTCTCCAAGCCAGGCCAAGCTGTATTGTTGTCGGGATAGGGATCGGCAGTGGAGCGGATGTGCGACGCGCAGAGAGAGAAGGCATGCGTCTTGCATGTCGTGTCGTAGTTTCGCGTTCAGCCGAGCTAGACGTGCTGCATGCCTCGCGCAACTTGCCACACCGTCACACCGATCACACTCGCCTGAGACATGGTGGTGATCGGTTGTGTATAGTGCCCAGTCAGTCTGCAGTTAGTTGGCTCTCGTACAGACAGCTATTGACATGACAGCGACAGTCGATAGTGTTAGTGTTTGCTTGCTTGGCTTGGATGGTATATTCTCTCTGGTTCTGGTTACCGGTTCGATTGGGAGTGAAGGACTGTTGCACAAGGTGATTCAACACAACCGCAGTGGCGACACGACGTCACGCAAGCGGCGCCAGCGACGTAGAGGATTATTAGTCGCAAACGTCAGCGTGGCTTCTGGCACGGCACGGCAGGTAATGATAATGCATGGCTGTAAGTGTAAGTGATGCATTAGTAGTTGTGGCAACGGTTGATATTGAGTGGCCCGGCGCTCGTCATTTCGGTTTTTTGTTGCGGTGTGCAAAGCGAAGGTACGATTTTGTCTTTGGATTTTTATCTGAAACCATTAGTCATCTTTTGTTAGTGCTAGGGAACGTTTTACAAGGGTCTTATAACCATTATTGCTGGTGATATTGTTGTTGGGTTGGATACCTGGCCAGGTAGTGAAGCAAACAATACCATGTGCCTTCGTGTCTACTTTCTTGTTTGCGTGCGTTCGAACGAATTCTTTGCAGCTGCAAAAACTTCCCAAATACAGGGAATTGTTAGTTTCCTTTTGTCGACTATATCTTATCAGGAACAGGATATGTGCCGGTTTTGAAGAATTCCACTTCAAGGTTTTTCTGGGAACTTGTTTTCGACCCACTGCTTACGTAAATTTCGAATAAAATTTTATTATTCAGTATATGACTGCGTACATATAAGTTTTCATAACTACGTCAAATTTATAGATTATAATGATTCACAACTAATGTTTTAGTGTTGTTAAGTTTGCATGTAATGTATGTCATTGCCAACAACGTATCGTTTGAAAATAGATCGTATGTTATGTGTAAACATGGTCACAAGTCATGTATTATGATCCGTTTACTATACTCCCTTGAATAATGGAAGTTTACTGTGATTGTTGTTTGAAGAGTGTAAAACCGACTTTCACGCGCCGTCGTCGTCAATGCCGCCCGACAAACGACGATCCAGACGGCGACGTCGCACTGTTTTTATTTTATACTCAGTGAATGCCAATCGCTGGCATGGCATGCGGTACATGTATTTACCAATACTGGCGACGGCTTATCTCCTTTCATTCTTCTATGACAAATTAATACCTTGCAACTTTTTATTCATTGCTAAAGTTTCGGGCGTGTTAGCTTTATAAATCGAAACACGTGGCTGTATAATAATGATAATATTAATACTTGCGAACAAGGTAGACAATTTATATAAATTTGTAAATGTTGGCGTATCTATTAAAATTATGAACAGTGCGAAATTGCTTGGAAGAAATTAAATTAGACAGATTAGTGTGAGGATAATTAGATTGCTGCGTTTATAACATTGCATTGTATTGGATTGAAAAGTCTGTTCGAATGACAATGAACGTGTGGGCCAGGTATTTTGACGGTGTATGGCCACACTGTGCTCTTCGTGACATGGCCAAGCCCATTGTTCGAGTTTTTATATTTAGTATTTCCGTTTTCGTGAGTTCATTCTTCTGCTTCACGTATAATTAACACACGGTAACTGGTCCATTCGTATGTATATTGTTCACTAATTGCTATAATTAAATTATTTTTCGGGGATCTTAAAATTTATACTGTTCACGGATATAATTTAAAATAAAATTTTAAATGATGATAAAATATCCAACAGCAATGTGTACTTAATTGTATTATAATGTATAATTATATATAAGAAACTATATTATGTGAAATTTGTCATGAATGTCAAGTGAAATTTAAAAAAGAAAAGTTAAGATTGAAGGAGCCACGTCGCTTATTCATGTATATTATAAGCACGTTTGTATACATGCAGAACAAGCACTTCCGGTGTAAAGTTCTGTGGGTCACCAGCGCGTCAATATTTTGTTCCGAGAAGCCACTGCCCTAACTCAAGTCACCCTCTTCTCTTCGTTGCCTTCTCGGTCCCTCTCACTCAGTCTAGACGGAGGGGTGGCAAGCTGTTATGTACACATTTGTGTCGTTCTCGTTCCGTTTCAGACGGGAAAAAATCATTCAATGAGTTCCGACGCCACTGCCATGCCATGTCACGAACCTTTCCCACTGTACATTCACTTCTTCTCTCTTCGTTAATCTCATTACGGACTATTTTTGGAAGCATTCATAGTTTTATGTAAATAATAGTAACTTATCTGGGCAATCATTTCACAACTTCACGTGCAGCATGTTTCACTATCGTCTTTGCTTCTGAACTATTAAACTTTATAATCACTTTACATATTAATTATTCTAACTATTAAGGAGTCTAAAAGCTTCTTGATTTTGTAGAAATACCAACAATTAAATATATAATATTGTATTTCAACATAATCCGTCTTATCGTTTGCTACATTGAAAGTTTTTATAACTACATATATTCGTTTTAGACTAGCGTTATCTACATCCGACACAGTAAATTCATTATATATATTAGCTTATGGTTTTCCTGGTATATTAGCCATGTAACATGTCGGTTTCTATCAGCTAATAATTCGGACTAATGTGAGTAATGTTTTTTATGTACCTCAATCACAAATTATTACCATTTATGGATTGCGAAACATTACAATTATATTTCTTTACTTTAATTATTACAAAAAGAAGAATTATAAAAAAATCAAAATATGCAACTGTTACAAACTAATTAATTATACATTACAATTGCACAGATCCTTTACTGGACGAATTATAATAATATAATCCTTTCAATTTTTATGTACTTTTTATTACGTTTAATTCATATTACATACTTTTTACCATAGAAGATAATATAAAATCTTTTCTTTTATTTTAGAAAAAAAAACCAAAAACAAACAGGATCACATACTGTATTTGTATTTTTATATTACATTATTGATAATTATGTTAAACTTTTTTTTAAAGAGGCAAGCAAAGTTTATTTAAATAATTTATTTTATTAGACGAATCATTATATATATTTACTTCATGATTTAGTTTGTCTTATTGTTTATTTGAATATTGTCTGACATCAATTTCTGAGAGAATATTTATTTGGTTTAGTGCGAAATAAGAACATTACTTTGTATCTTCTTTATGTATTGTGTCACAATGTCACAAATAATCGTTATATTTATTTCGTACAATAAATCGTTGGATCGAGACTAATATAGAGCCACCAAAAAATAAAAGCATTGGGAACTCCAAGACGGTGTAAAATGTAGGACAAGTGGCAGAAGATAGAAGCAGTAAAGTATGAATATCGCTTGTTGGAGACACCGAGACAGCCGTTTTTGTGGTCGTTGACGTCACACTTATCCGCCCCCAATATGCTGAGCCGGGTCGCCGTAGCGGCGGTGGCAGCGTGGCGTGTTGCTAAGCCGTCCGGCGGCCGGCGACCGTGGCCATCGCCGGTTGGCACCGCGCGCTTGTTGCCGAGCTCTTCGCTTACTATCTCTTTGCCTGTCCGCCTGTCTCGGTCTCATTCTTGCATCAACTTCTTCTTTACTCTTAACTGCACTGCAAGAATGTCAGGAATGCAGACGGTGAGCTTATGCATGCATGCAGCTATCACTGCTTTGAGAGTACTAGTTGTATTATAGTTGTTATACTGTGTGTGTGTGTTTATGTGCATTGTCAAATTTAACGTTATAATATGAATGTCCGTTCGTACGAGTATTTTTATGGTCAATGGGAGAACCAATTGTGTGCGCATGGTAGGAGTGAATCATTGTGGAAAGTATAAATGAATCATAAGTGGAAAGTCTGTGTCCGGCTCACGCGCAAAGCAGATAAAGTTGTGAATTTGCAGTTTTTGTTTCAGTTGGAGCCGATATCATGTGGCGGAAGGTAGTGCCAGTGTTCACGAAGACAGCCAAGTGCCAGTTGTATGTACATCATGTGACGTGGATGTATCTACTCTTTTTCTTAGTTCGCGAGTATAAAAAATTGTGGAAGAATGCAGCGGATGCTTTCGGAATGTTGAATATATTTTTGCGAAATGAACTGACAGAGAGATTGACGATCGCATAAGCAATTGTGTGAGAGAGCGAGACAGAAACGGCGGAGGTCGTTAAGTTAGGTTAAGGACCCAGACAAACCCGGTTCACACTGTGCAAGACATCGTAATTCGGAACATTTCGCTTTACCCGAAGAGAATCGAACGCTATTGGTGGACGCCTTCCCCTACCACTTACTTTTGCGTCTGCAGGATATGTTCGTCCTTAGTTCCGTTTCGCGGCGTGGTCAGTTTGTGTCTGATCTTTGTGGTGTTAAGAGGTCTAGTGCTTCTGTATTCATAGTTGTCATGGAAACAATATCGGAGTTTCAGTTAGTTCACATTCAAGTTAACAAGTGTTCGGCATTCTTGGAACTTCTTGACGTCAGTTTGGATTTTCATAGTGGAATTACTAGTGATGTTAGCTGTGAATAATGATATGAAAGGCAACAATCGGTTTAATAACCAGACAATGATAACTAAGTGATCGCGCCCGCATCGGATTGTGCCATGTTACATCATCTTTTCTTCGTCAATTTATATTTAATTAATACTGATAACACTTTTATTCAGTGTTTAGTGTGGACAATTGTCGTTTGTGTTTATTCCTCGTTGACTTTTATACTCCTGTATATTATACTTCGAATTGTTGGAGTGCGTGTCTATTATAAACATTTAGAAGTTTTACTGTGTGCTACACTTTATCGGCAGTTAATAATTGTATAAATGTTATCAATATCGTCATATAATATTCTGTTTTATACGTCATATGATCACGTCATAACTGATAAAGTTTAGTTATTTCCTTTTATATGCAGGCGGCAATTGAATCAGTTATTGTTTAAATTCGTGCTCATTTGTAACCTGTACACTTTGCCAATATTCGCAAAAATTAACTTCAAGGTTTACAGACAGTTTTTTCTCGCTTCTGACGTCAGCAACCTTGTACTGGTTTTCGAAAACCACATGTTTGATATTTTACTGATGGAAAATGTTTTGTGATTGTTTTGCATACTTAGTGATTTATGTTCCGGACTTTTATTATTAACGTGTTTGTTGTGTTACAGGTACAGTGCGGACGGAAGATTTCTGGAGTGTTCCGTCGCCGGATGAATGTGGTAGTGCGTCATCATCTGTTGGCTACTCCACGTGCTTCACAGGTGCCAGGACTGTGGTATGACAGCAGTCAGGTACCTGAAGTAGCGCGCGGAGTGGCTGGCTCTGAAACGACTATAGCAGCGCATGACCGGCACTGACCTGCGGCATCGTAGACGGATACGGCGTCGAACCTTCAAGGCGCCTCTGTCGCATGTCTATTGTACTTCATCAGGTGCTCTGGTAGTTGGATATCCCGACACCTGTTGGAGTGCACTAATTATGCTGACAGCAGACATCACTCTTTTAAATAAATACATATTATTGTATCTTAACTATGTTTACAATGTTTCTGTACTTGTTGCTATCAATGTATAATTATTTATAGTGGAAATAAAGTAGTTAATAAAATTACGTTGTTTTTCATGTATAATAAAAAAACCAAATATCACGTAAAAACTTTTTTATTACAAATAAAGAATTTAAATATAGTATAAAATTTTAAACTAAAGTTTACAATGCTCGAACATTGCTTGTGGGTATTTGTTGGAGTAAAAAGTTAATTCCCTGAGAAATAATACCTGATGGCGCCACTTGCCGGAACAAAATTTTAGTTCTTTAAAAATTCGTACGTGGCGCTAAAGACTGCGCAACTGTCATTTGTCCGTCATGGAAGTCAAAGGTTGTCAAAACATTCTTTCACATATCTCAGTTAAATAAACATGTGTAGATGACGTTCACCTAATGATAAATATTATCTAGTGTATACATTTTACTTAAAATTTGTGATAAATCTAAATAATGTATTTTGCTAGTTTTTTATTATTTGTTTTTCTTGGGTCAGAACGGGCAAAATGGTAAGAATTTTATTTCTATTTTTAAATACATAACAATATATTCTTATATTTTATTTTTATACAGTACTACTGAACGTGAGGTAGAATCAAGAGATCATGACTGGGATATATTAATATTTACTCAACATTGGCCTATAACAGTATGTTACCAGTGGAAAGAGAAAGGAACTTCGAATCAATGTTCATTTCCTACATTGAGAGATATTTGGACAGTTCACGGAATTTGGCCTACTAAATACGGTACAGAAGGTCCGCAGTATTGTAATAATTCGTGGCACTTTGATCCCATACAAATTAATGGATTCGAACAGCAGTTAAACATATATTGGACTAATATAGAAAAAAATACACCCCTTGTGGCATTATGGGAGCACGAATGGAAGAAACATGGAACATGTGCAGCTACTTTAGTCGAATTAGATAACGAGGCAAAATATTTTAAACAGGGTTTGGATTGGGTTGGAAAGTTCGATATGCAATCGGTTCTGTCCAGAAGGGGCATTTTGCCTAATGCAACTCAGGGTTATACAGTTGAAGAAATATATAATTCTGTTGTGTCTGTACTGAATAAAAGACCTGCAGTGGAATGTGTTCACGATCCTAAAACTGGGATGTCCTACATTTTCGAAATAAGACTATGTTTCGACAAAAAATTAGAATTAGTAGATTGTGACGGTATCAAAGATCCCAAAGTACATGTTGAAGGTGATATTATTACCAGTTGCCCATTGTCTAAACCGGTAGTATACCCAAGTGTAGTTCCTGTCCCACCTGTTGTAGAAATTGTAGAATACGACATCCCTTGGCAGCTAAACATGTATCGTTTTCTACAATTTCTAATTTGGTTCACTTTGTAATTATTAGTATTGATAACAAGTACCTGCTGACCTAAAATTTTGCAATTTAATTTATTACAATATTTGTTATATAATTTATCACTTGTATTATGTAACACTGTCACTGATAATAAATAAAATTGCATATAGTGACTCATCAAAACAACTCTTATTTAACTTATGCGATATTAATAAGTCAATATTTTGAATACCATATAGGTAAAAAGCAATGCACTGATTGTTAAATTTTGATAATATTTAGTAAGGTTACTAAATGAATAGCACAATTTTATTTATTGTATCTTTATTTAGGAATTTTTATTGTAGATAGGATTTAAAATAATTTTAGTTGTTTATATTTTTGAGCTAACAAATTATACAGGGTGTAACATCGAAACCGACCACCACCATTATTTTCCCTATTATTATAGTTACAAAACAATACTTTTGAACAAAGTTGTAGGAGACCAAGGGGAACATTCCATTACAGAAGAAAATATTTTTTTAAACTAGTGGTTCTTAAGTTACAACACAAAGTTATATTTTTTTAAATGGGATAGCATATATTTTTGGGTCCATTCATAGGGTTTTTTTTTCTGAATTCAACCATTTAATCATTTTATATGCTTATATAATAAAAATATAGAGAAAAATTCAGTTAAAATTTAAATATATTTTTATAGTTATTTTTCAGTAGGCTTTGTATGAAAAACAAATGAGTTTAAATTAAAATTTAACTAATATTTGTTAATAACTTTATAAATAGTGTTGTATCTGTAATAATAGGAATTATGCACTAAGGCTGATTGCACCAACGTAACTTAAATATTAAACTTGGCTTAAATTGACAATATTGCATCGAAATGAAATGTCAAATGAATTATAATATATTGCTTTCAAAATTTCGATTTGCATTATTTTATTTAAGCATATTGGTTACTATGCTCTTTTGCCAAGCGCGGTTTACGCATTGACAGTTCAAATAGTTAATTATGATTTCATTCATCGCTGTGCGTTATTTGTTGTATTTTCGTTTATTAAGTTTTACCTGGCTGTCACCCTATATTTATTTTATTACGATTTTGTGCAATTGGCGCTTCTTTTTCAACATCGGAAATGTTTTGGTGTACAACAGACTCTTAAACCACACCCCAATTAACTGTCAAAATTCTTTCGTTATTTCAAACAGATTGTAGCTTAAAATTTAAGCCGTTTTGGTGTAACTGGGCATAAATAATTCATATTGACAGATATCAGTTTTTGTTTTTCATACATAGCCCACTGAAAAATGGCTATAAAAATAAAATTTATTTAAATTTCAATTGAATTTTTCTTAGTATTTTTGTTGTATAAAATGTTTACATGGTTGAATTCAGAAGAAAATACACTATCGAACAGGCATAAAAAATATGTATAATCCCATTTGACCAGAATATTACTTTGTAGTCTTAACTTGAGAACCACTGATTAAAAAAAAATCTTATATAAACAAATGTTCTCCATAGGGCAAGTTGCATCATGGTCAACTTCATTTAATTGCGCTACGCTTGTTAAAGCTCATAGATTAAGGAAAATATATAGTAGCAGATTGGGTATCTCCATTATAAACCGTGATAACAAAAATACATTGGAAAAGAAGCCGTGTCAAAGTTAACAAAGCGATTAAAGTTAACAATTGCTTTATGCAACTGAGCTTTGTCATTTTTTTTTTCTAACAATAAGAATAAAGAAAATAATGGTGTTGGTCGGTTTCGCTGTTACAGCCTGTATATCACAATGGATGATTAATAATGCATATAAATATAAATTATTATAGGATAGATTTTCCATTTTTTCACAGGCTACAAAAACAAACAAGCAAATTTAAAAATTGGACATGAATTGTTAAGAGTTATAGTGTATTAATAAATTATTAAATAATTACACAGACGTACGCAAACATATATGGATTTATTGTTGGCTGCAATAAAAATCCTACTTATTTATCACAATCCTTATCAAACTTGCATGTACGATTTTACTAACAGGGTTTAAGACAAAAATATAAGCTCCAACAAAATATAAAAATTATTACCTTTTAACATTTAGTTACAATTATTACAGCAGATGGTGCAAGTCCTGTAAAATAAAAGGAATAAATTGTTTTTTTTAAATAAATATTTAATTTTTTTACCTAATAAATCAAGGGGTTTATCGTAGTCTTCATTTTGAAAAGTTTTTCTAGGAAAACTAGTCATCAAAGAAAATGGTCCTGGTTCATCTGTCCTATTCATTTCAACAAAAAGTCGCACTGCTGAAAGTGGTTCTTTTGCACCAAAAGTTTGAGTAAGAGCTGATCCATTAGTTAATCTAATTTGTAGCCTTGCTTCAGTATAATTTTTGTTAACAACAGCAGGTTGAGTGGTAGAAGCTGCTGACTTTGGAACTGTTTCTGAACGTGTTTCAGTCACAGGAACAGGTGTACTTTCCGGCCCACCAAATTTTGCTTTTCGCGCTATGCGATCTTGTTCAATTTGATCTTTGACTCTTTGTCTAGCCATTTTCTCTTCTTGTTTTTCGCGTTTACGTTGCTCAACTAACTTTTTAATTTCCTGCTCTTCTTGTTTTCGCTTGGCTTCAATCATTTCTTTTCCAGAACGAATACGATTTTTCTCACGTTCTAAAGCTTCTTGTTTTTCCTTTTCTTCACGTTCTTTTCGTTTTTGTTGCATAATTTTCTCTAATCGTGCTTTTTGTTCTATTTTTTCCTCTTCAGAAAGTGCTTTTTTTTCTTCTGTAGATTCAGAAAAGCTTGCATGACCAGACTTCGCTGCATGAAATTCAACTTCTAGGTGTGTTTTAAACAATTTTCCACATTCATCACATTTCAACGATTTTGCTCCACTTGAATCATTAGATGTTTCATCTTTTTCATTACTTTCAGCTTCAGGTTCTATGCTGGTAGAAGCCGCTGCTTGTGTTTCTTCCGGTTCTACGTCTGGATTTGCTAGTAACCAATCCATCGCTTCTTGTACATCGCGACCACCCGTTTTTGATACTGCTAGTTCCCTAAATACAAATAGATTCTTATTTTTAAGAGTTCATCTTTACAATTTTTAGAAAATTGAACATATAGGTTAGAAAATATATGGTAAATTGTTTGTGTACTTACGATTTCTTTTCATCAAACCCCATTTCTACTAGTGTTTTAACTATATCCGACATTTTCGCTATCAATATAAGTTATACAAAAATATCTTAAGATTTGAAATGACAAATCACATAAATAATCAGTTATCTGTCAACTGAAATTTAGTACTTAAACAATTATCCCTAACTTTTACGTCAGTTATGCTTTAGGGAAATTATAATTGTTATTATGGTAGTACGATAAAATTGACAACACAAAAAATTTTGACAGTGACAATTACATTGACAGCTGTGCGAGGTAATAATTATTTTAAAATCATGCAATAATGTCCTGTCAGGTAAAACTAAATGCAAATATTAGTGATATACTTAATGTTCGTCGTTACTTATTTCCGTGGGATGATGACAGAGGTACATTTTATAATAATGATATAAATAAAAAACTTCATCTACTTCCTTGTTAGGTTCAGAAAATTGGTTACACAACTGCCTTGTATCAGTATCTCCTACAGGAGAGATTATAGCACTTGCAAATGGTAATCGGATTGTTGTATTGTCAGCAAAATGGGACTCAAATGCAATTCTAAGTCAGTATCATATTTCATTTAATGGTACCTTAGATTCAGTTCAAATCACCTCACTACTTTGTTTACCAATAGCCTCGCAAAGCCAAAATTCTCAGGTATTTTTTTATATTGTAATATGAATATAAATTAAATAATTCTAATTTTATGTGTAGGTAGGACCTGATTGGACATGCATTGTTACTGGTTTACAATCGGGAGAAGTTAAATTCTATACCGAAAATTGTAATTTATTACTTGTTGAACAATTCCATGATGAAGAAGTTAATAGTATCAAGTGCCAGTCACATCATCCTTCTCATGTACAAGTTGGATCAGATTTCCGTCCAGAAGAGTTGTATATTCAATATCCAAAATGTGTATGTGTTTTACAAGGATCACAATTATTTACAACGCTAAGAAGTGCCAGAAGTCAGTTAGCGAGAGGTAATTATTAACAAACTATGGATGTTCATAAAAAAAAGCAGGCACATAGAGACTTTTTTAGCTCACATGTCAGCGTTGCCAGATTATTATTTTACCAAATCAGGATATTTATCATGTGAAGTATATAAGATCGGGATTTGGGAGCAAAAAGCGGGACAGCCTAAAAAATGTATAGTTAAATACAAGTATTTTAATAACGTCTCATAAGTTTGGCACAAATTTCAATATTTTTTTTTCTGTAAAACATTGCATTTATTTAAAAATTTTGTAATACTTAATAATTAACTTAAATTAAATAAAGAGGGCCGTGTTCTTCCACAAGGCGCAACTTTCTGTGGATACCAAGCATTAGATTCTGGACGACGTTTACATCGATTTCTCGGACTCTCCTGTATGTTCTGCATGGATGTTCTTCCACATTTCGGGCTTCTTATCCTCCATCATAAATTTTTCGAGATAAAAGCGCCTAAAAAGCTTCTATTCTATGCAGAACATAAAATCGTCTCCAGCTTGTTCTTCAATAAAACACAAACTAAAAACTACTATTTAGATATCAAAATAATATACATAATATAACCTACTTGTACTTGGCTGAAGATTTTACTTCTTAAAGAGTTTTTTTTGTACTCCTTGATGTATTGTTTTTAGAATAATCGTGAATTTAGCTGTCCCGCGACGGGAAAATTTATTTTATCTTAAAAAGCAGGATGTCCTGCAAAAATCGGGACGTTTGGCAACACTGCCACATCTATCTAGATGCGTTTTTTTTTAATGAACATCTATACTATATTCCCAGTCCCAGTGTTCCCAACTGATATTTTTATTATTAAGCCTTTATTGTATTACCCAATCTATAATATATTTCCCAACTGATATATTAATGTTATATATCTCAATTTTTTATGTGAAAAGTCTCCAGAATATCTCTGGTCTGTTCCATTTAACGCATTCAGCAGATGGCGTTCGTATCAGCGCCAGTTTTAAGTAGCCGAAATTACATTGGGGAAACTAGTTTCTTGGCTAAAATTTCAGCCAATCATAGAACTCAAAACTATGCCCTATTCTCTGCAATACTGAATGCGTAAGGTGGAACAAGGTATAGATTATAATTTTTAAAAATCTCCATATCTTTCTAGTAATAGCTCCAGATTTTTTCGGAAATCTCTGGAATGAAATAAAATTTTATGTAAATAATATATTCTTCGATTTGCTGTCTTTATGAATCTATAAACGTATTGAAAACACGTCATTAAGAAGCTCTATAAACTTTCGTTTTCTAGAGGTGATATGACTTTTAAAAATTGACAGATGAATGAAATATAGGGCGCGAGCAGACACATGACTGGAGCGACCTTGAAGTGCTTGGAATCAGTGTGTGCGTGTCACTTTGACAAGAAAAATGTTTTGACTTATTTTGATTTTGAACTGCTAAAAAGTTATTATTTTGAATTTCATGTGTTTTACTGCCTGAAAATTGTAAAATAATAACATTTTAGCAATTCAAAATCAATAAAAGTCAAAACATTGGTCTCAAAATGACATTTTTGTTGTCAAAGTGACACGCGCACACAAATCGGCTGCCTCAAAGAACTTCAAAGTTGCTAGGGTCACGTGTCTGCTCGCACCCTATAACCTAAAGCCGTGTTTCTTCGGACTGTGATTGTGATTTTGCGAATTCTGATGTTTAATCGTGATCCTTTTGAATCATGATTTAAAAATTATATCAAGAAAACAACTTGAATAATATAAACACCATTTAGTTTCAAATATCATATACAGACCAATGCAAACTAATTTATTTTATTTTATAAAGAATTTACTGTCGAGGGTTATAGTCAGCACATTAAAAATGGATCATACAGAAGTAAAAAAAAATCTTGGAAACATATGAAGCATGTTTACTTAAAACAAATCTTTTATGTAACATATTTTCTTTATTTGTGTATGGTGGGTCATTACATGCTTTTGTTAAAAATCATATTTTCTTTGATGCAACAAATTCCATATTGATAAATTTCTATGCTCGAAAATCTATTGTTGTTAGCCATTTTTAAATTTGCTTTGAAATGAATATGTGTGATCACTCAAAAA
Organism: Harpalus rufipes; assembly: GCA_951394225.1. Taxonomy (NCBI): domain Eukaryota; kingdom Metazoa; phylum Arthropoda; class Insecta; order Coleoptera; family Carabidae; genus Harpalus; species Harpalus rufipes. The sequence continues at coordinate 67,319,882 of OX596274.1, forward strand.
GGATGATTCAGAAGGGAAAGGGGAAGGTTGTCCAGTGATCACAAAATGAGAAAGTGGGAATGACGAATAGAAACGAAAAAACATACTTCTTCGTAATCATGACCACTTTGATGATTTAGATTGAGAATCACAGCTTGAAGGAACACGGCTATTGTTTGAGATGGAATAATGTAATACCGACAGTAGATGCGATTTTTTTTTAATTAACATCTATACTATATTCCACGAGAGAAAACAGTAACCAAGCTTAATTCACTAGTGTCCGACCGAAACTAGTTTTTACGGCCGAAACCGAAACCGAATTTCGGCTTCGGTCTGAGTTTCGGCCGAAACCGAAACTTCCATATAAGGTCATGTTTTCGTGGGAAGAAAAATAAATAGTCAATCATAATCAGTCAATCTTTATTTAGTCTCTGATATTTAAACTAATCATTAATATAACATTAGCACACCTTATTTCAAATAAATTATTTGTACTTTTTGAAATAAGGAGTTAATTTGAACCTACTACCTACTATTTCTTTTTAATATTATTTACGAATAACAAAATAAAAGGTACAAAACAAAATTACTTTTTACCTAATAGAATTAGGTACAGAAAACAAAAAATGTCTTTCATCTTAAGAACAAAATAACTTCTAAACTTTGGTCATTTTATATGGCACTCTTCACACTCTTGTTAATCAACTACAATACAATTATGTCCGATCGCAGCGCGAAATCACTCGAATTCGGTTTCGGTTCCGGCCATAGTTTCGGCTGAATGGGAGCCGAAACCGAAACTAAACCGAAACCCGTTTTTTTGCCGAAACCGAAAGTTCGGTCGGACACTATAATTCACACAATAATAAACAATGAATTTAGTTACAAAATTTGGCTCCAAATTCAAATATAGTGATAAAATATTATTTAATATTTATTTAATGATAATTGTTATATAAAATTAAGATTTTGAAAAATATTAATAATTTTCCATAACAATACTTATTGTATCGTTAAGCATTTCATTGTTGTAATCAACACGGATTTAAATTTCATATAATTAATATATAAAGTACATTGTTTTTAAACCAAAACATTTTAATGGAAGCATTTAATTGTTGTAATCAACACGAATTATTTAAATTTCATATTGCTAATCAATTATATATCGGTAGTTTATAACTCAGTTGTATTATGATCCATTAATTCTACATTATTGAGTCAAATTTACCACCTTCTCCTTCTGGAGCTCCATTGAGAGATATCTGTAAAAATATCTAATGCAAATATTTATAATTACACTTATACGTACAGATTAGTTGTAGGCCACTGAATTATTACCTATTATACAGAATGGGACAGAATGTTCCCCAATTTGCCGCCGCTATTGCTTTGGTGCTGGTAGTAGTGGCGGGCGCCTAGTTGTGCCGTTAAATACAGCTTTCTTTGACATTTTAGCAACGACCACCTACACTTTAGTTGTCATTATGGCGTTGAGTTTTGAGCATCGTATTCCATGGAGCATATATTATACTCTTTATAGATGGCTAACGGCCATTGTAATGATTTAGATAATGGTGCACGTAACGCTATTTGGTACTTGGAAGAAAAAGTAATTGTGAAGTAGGCAATCTGCTTTGTATATTAGCACTGTAAAAAGGACCAGCAATACATTGGAATACACTTAACAAATTTTTAATGTAGAAAAACGTTTAAATAAAATATGACCACAATTTAATGGAAAAAGTTTATTTTGTTGATTTCATCAAATATTTGTTTACATAATGATTGCAATATCTAGAGCAAATCACATAACTACATGCCCTTTTGAAATATTTATAGTTCGGTGCAATAAAGAAAAGAATTAATAATAATGTTGACAGCCGACCAGAATAGCGTAGGAGCAATGTAATCACAATCTAAAGGTTCCGAGTTTGAATCCCTTTCAGACATGAATGTTAGTATTCATCATTTCCATTAATTCATAATCATCAAAACCAATTCGCTGCATTTTCCCATTATCAAATGCGCAGCTATAAAACATTAATAAAATAATATGGAACATCTAAAAAATATTTAAATTGTAAATTATTGTTCTTAAAATACAGACATTTTGACTTACCATTAGTTTTAAGTAATTAAAAACAGAAAGTAACAATACTAGTATAAGAAATCATTTTTTAAATTTTATCGTGTTTGCCTTAGTGCACCTGCCACCATCTATTGGTTAGATGAAAAGTACTATCCATAGGCCATAAGCTACTACATGGTCTCGTCATTTTACATATGAGTTTCCGCAGCCTGGTGTATTCGTTATTGAAACTTATTTCAAAAATGCGACTCTGCCATCAATACACAGCGGTTATTTCGTACGCACTTCGAACTAGGTCGCCATGCAAAGGTTCCCCATAGGAAGACTGTATCACCATAAGTTGCAAATTTCAGAGCATCAGGATCGGGTTTGAAAAGAAAACAGCCTGGTGGAATTCGCTACGTACGGATGGGGAGTTTTATTTGCTCCACTCTGTGTAGTGATGGCAGAGTTAGCATTATTGAAATACGTCGCAATAACGAATGCACGATGCTCAAAACTCCAATCTATAATGACAACTGAAATGGCAACGGAAGCTGTACATAACGGCACAACTAGACCCGTGTTCTTTCGGACTGTGATTCACAATCTAAATTATCAAAGTGATCATTATTAAGAAGAAGTATGTTTTTTCGTTTCTTATTCGTTATCCCCACTTTCTCATTTTGTGATCACTCCACAACCTTTCCCTTCTGAATATCCTTTTTGAGTGATCGCACATATTCATTTCAGAGCAAATTTAAAAATGGCTAACGATAATAGGTTTTCGAGCGTAGAAATTTATCAATGTGGAGTTTGTTGCATCAAAGGAAATATAATTTTCATACAAAAGCATGGAATGACCCACCATACTTTTGAAAACAAAGAAAATATGTTACATAAAAGATTTGTTTTTAGTAAACATACTTCATATGTTATCAAGAACATTTATTTTTTACTTCTATATGACCCATTTTTAATGTGCTGACTATAACACTCGACAGTATATTATTTATAAAATAAAATAAATTAGTTTGCATTGTTGTGTATATGATATTTATCGCTAGATAGTGTTTATATTTTTCAAGTTGTTTTTTTGATATCATTTTTAAATCATGATTCAAAAGGATCATGATTAAACTAATCAGGATTTACAAAATCACGATCACAGTCCGGAGGAACACGGCTTAAGCCCCCCCGCCACTACCACCAGTGGCGGCAAATTGGGAAACTTTCTCTGCCTCACTCTGTAGTATATAAATCGATTAAACGTGTAAATCCACTAATTGTCAAAATGTCCTAAATTGGAAACCGTAGTACATAATAACAACACATAAAATTGAACAGGTACTTTTATATTTATCATTTTACATAACAACAGTACATTATTTTTTATTATTTATTATTGACTATTTCACTCATAAATTTATAAACCAATCCAAATTTAGGATTCTACCTGGTTACCTAGTTTTATTTCTACAAAACACCGCCACAAAAAAAAATCACACCTTTGAGCCAATAAGATGCTATATTTTTATAAGTAAGCGAGTTTTGATAAGCGAACTTTTTTGACGTTTTAAGATTACCTGGCAAACATACCTGTCAAAGTGCGTATATTTTCAGTATTTTCAGTTTTTATTAAAAATGAGTCGATGCAGACAGGAATCAGTTCAGAAAATTGGAAAAGAAATCTTACCTCAAAACAAAAATTAGAAGATTTTTCTAAAAAAGATAAAATAAAAATATATGAATTATTACCTGATTTTTATTTTGGAAATAGTCATCCGAATACCATTCGTGGTTAAATTTTATCCTGGAAATTTTTCCGATTGCTTTACTCGAGCCTGTTGCTAATTTATCTCGTGACATTGCCACTCGATAAATTTCTAGGCAACCAGCTCTCGTAACAATCTGAAAAAAATTTCGGCAAAAATTTACCACATTATATTGTATATGAAAATCCAATAAATTCTTGATGCCAAAAGAGGGTTTCTTTCCGCTTCTCCAAGTGCGTACACCATATTCGTAAATTCTTCTTGCGAGAGATTCATATTAATAATAAATTAGTTTACTTAATTCCACTGTTATTAATAATGAAACTACTGCCATTACTGCAATTGTTTCTTATTCAAAAAACAATATCCATGGTATACTAGATTTAATTTTTAATTGAATATATAAATTTAGAAAAAAATGGTGAAAACTCCGAAATTATTGGTTTTAGGCATAGGATACCCTTAATAACATATGAAGATAATACAAAAATACATACAACTAAATAATAAAATATAGGGTGTTCCATTTGAAAATGACGAGTTATAGTCATTTGAAATTGAGCACATTTGATTCGCTTTATTGAACAGCCTGTATAATTACATTTAAAAAAAAATATGTTAGAACATAGAGTATAATTACAGTTATACAGAAAAAAAATTCTTAATTTTTACTCTTAAAATAACTTCAGTAAGCCTTTATAAAGCAATGCGTGTATTCGGTCTTTTTTAGAGAAAAAACGAAATAACTTGGCAACGCCGTGGAAAACTAAAACAAAATGCATATGTTCGTATAGGTGAATACAATACAATTCAAAATATATAAAAATATATAGGGTGTTCCATTTAAAAAAAGAGAAACAATTCTCGCCAAGCCGTAATGCAACACCCTGAATATGTGAAAATAATTTTACGTTATGCTCCTTGAGTAGACTAATAAATTTTGTTAATCAACTTATGCTGAATTTCTAACGACAAGGGAGATATCGAAGACGGCGATTTCGATGACTCACCTGTATATATATATATATATATATATATATATATATATATATATATATATATATATATATATATATATATATATATATATATATATGCAGACATGTCTAATCATGCGTAAGTGTAGACTACTGAACCCTTACTTTATTTAATATATTTTTTTACTATTCTTTTTCCGATTACCGACAGAAAATGACAAAAGTTGAGATGGAGGAATATGTTTCGAGTGTGTAAATTTGCCCGCCATTTCAAGCAATCAGAAAAAGTTAAATTAGCGTTTATTTTTTCTTAACTGTTTTCTCTTGTGGAATAATCAAGAAACAAAGCAAATATGGAGTATGCAACCATTACAAAGAAATAGTAAACTTCAATAATTATAAGGTATCATACTTTAAATTAAGGATTTTAGAAAAAAAGATAATAGTGAAATAAAAATGCTTAATTATTGTAAACGCAATGTCACTTTTACAGTATGATTTCACATTTTTGAAATATTACTCTATACAGGGTTTAACAGAAATAAGTACATTAAATTTAACCGGTGATAGAACTCGTCGAGAGCAACAATATTTCTTAATAACTTTTTTCGAAATCTCATTTTTTTTAGCATTATGCGTGAAAATTATGCAGATTATTAATATTTATTTACCGTTTTCGTCAATATTTGGACATTTTTCGGTTGCAACTTTTCTAAAAATACCATACGCCCGCGAAACTTGTTCCATGAATTTTCAAAATAAACTAAGCCTGTGTAGAACCCAAACCTACGAAACTCGGACCGTTATATTCTCTTTTTGTATAATGCTGTTGAAATATCTTATTACTGGACTATAGGAGCTTACCGTATACTGCATTTTAACCTATAGTTAACACCTTTAAACTTTATTTCCCATGTCATATCCCTTTCTTCAAGTTTTTGATAAATAGCGTGTAAACTAAAATTAATTTGCAGTTCAAGCTAAAGGAGATAGTAGTTTGTTTCCTTCATCCTCCCACATTCTACTACACAAAAAGTGGGGAATATATGAACAGTATGAAATGAACGATGTTGCTGTCGTTGGACTCGATGCTTCAAATACATTTAATCATTTATTAACTGCTTCGACATGTGGTGGTTTTGATACGAGATATCGTGTAATGGCTCCAAATAATACACTTATAGTTGGTGCTGGAGCCAAACCTTACGTAGGATTCCATTACGCTTTAGAAGGGGGCATGCAACCGCTTTTGAGTGATGTTGCCAAAGCAGTTGCGAATAAACTTAAATCAGCTCTTCCGTAAGTAAAAGTTATATAATAACATACTTGTTACTAGTGGTAAAATATAGTTTATTTCGATTTTGGAACCAACAAAATGACGGGAGAATGTGGAACTAATTCTTGAACAGAAACAACTCATTCTATTGGTTCGGCTCCAAAATTAATCTCTTGATCAATAGAATGCCTTGTCTGTGTGCAAGAATTAGTTGCACATTCTTTCGTCACAGCGAATGGAATATAGTTAGTCCCTATCATACAGTTTTAAGGATCACTGGTAATATAATTAACTAGTTTTCTAATTTGTTACTATGATGGAGGATCCCACTGAGTATTACAAAATATTGAAATTATGGAATTTAAAATTATAAAATGATGCCGTCATCAGTTTTTTTTTCACTTTGTTATTCAATTTGGGTATCGGTGTCACTATTTGGATTCAAACATCGGTTACACTATCTGGTTCGGTGTCCGGATAGTTCTAGAAACGGATACTTGTTTCCATTGGGGTCATATTATTTCTGATTTTTTTTTTCTTGAAAGAACAATTCAAATTAAAAATATAGGTGTATGTTTTATACCAACAAATCTTTAGAATCAGAGATATGATTTTTTAATAGTTGCCTTTAATTTCAAATATGTCAACACTGACGTCACAGCTTCACATATAGCCATATAGCTACAGGATAAATCACAGCTGACTCGTCAGCCATTTTGGAGTCACTTCAATCATTCAATATCAGTGTTACAGTATTATTAATCCTAGAAATTATCCACAATCGCCGGTTCTTCTGCTCCAAATTGTGCAAATCATTTGAGAAATGGTAATCATTTTTACATGTAAATATTTTTATTCACAATCGGTCAGTAATATGACGATTTCCGACTTTTAAAAAGTTGGGAAGTTAGTTATTGTTGACCTCATTTTTCAAGAGGCTGAAAAGTATTGGGGATTGAAAATTAGAAACACTATAATAAGAGTCTGGACACGGCCTATATTCGCCATGTTTAGGCATTTCACCACAACAAGGATAGAAAATACAGCTAATTTCATGTACTTTACGAACGACTAACTTCAATTTCATCTAGATTTTGTTGGTGTAGTATTTACTAATGAAATCACGGTCGGTTGCAGTACAATTTTGTAATAATTCCACCAGAAAAGGATATTTTGAGAAAATGAAATATGTTTACGAGTATTTTGCAACAACATATTGATATATTCCAATGATTTGAAATTTGTGGCAAAACAGAATAACAATTTTTTTATTTTATTATAATTTCTATATGAAAATTATACTTATTATTATATTTCTTCCTATTATTTGTAATTTGCAGCTATAATTCTTTCTTTTAAGGAAAGAAAAAATGAATAGTTCATATTATACCAAAGGTCAAATTTCAGGTTTGCCAACATACTTCAAAAGTATAAATGTTCTGTTTTATTAATAAATATGGTATATTTTATTGTATTTTCGCACTACTGAATTATTTTTTTGTATAGTAAATAAAGTTGACGATTGATTGAAGTACTTTAATAGACGTTATATTTCGTTTCTTATAATTTGTCAGATATTCAAATTTAAATCATGGCGGGACGCGTCTAAACCTGGCCGACATACTCCCAGCCAACAGCCAATCACAACTTGCCGTCGTGTCCAGACTCTTATTTTAAGGTCTGTTCGTTTGTCTTACTCTAAACATGTAGGAGTACTCTCATATTTTTCTCTTATTCCTTAGATCAGATTTGAACAATTACTCAGAGCGTATACAAACGAACGTAATTTTTGTCAAAGAAACAAATGTTTGGTAAACATGGATCTTTTGATAGAAAACGAAATAATAAATAATGACGATGATATTTTGTACAATATTATTAGATGAAATTATTCACAACAATTTAAACTTATTAATTAGTAGATCATTTAAATATAACATAAGAAATTGTATAGAAAATTATAAGTCTATTATGATCTAAGCAGAGATGAGCAATTACTCGATTGAAACCGAACAAAACTCAAGTACTGATCTATGACAAACGAACGCGTATTTCCGCATGGAGTAGAAAAAGTAAGACAAACGAACAGACTTGTCTTTATTGAAAATATTGAAAATAAGATCGCAGCGCCAAAATGGCTTTAAAAGGAACTAATGTTGATAGGATAAATTGACATTTAATAACTTCTTTTGTACTTCAATGTATATTATTAAGTACTATATTTTTAAAAGTGATATAAATGGATAAGATTTATGTTTATACAACCAAACTAATGTCTTATAACCAGTGATCTCTACTTACATCCCAACTTCAGGGCTATTTCCCATTCCCACCTTGAGAGATCATTGATAGGTATTTATGTAAACAAAACTTCTTTACATTTTATATGGAGAAACGATTGATTTCAATATTAGGTTTGTTCCAACATACAATCAAAGCAGTACGGAACAAACCAATTATAAATAAGTGTAGATAAATATTAAAATTTAAGGTTAGAAATCAAACTGACGGTTCCTGTGACAAATGAATAAGCTCTGGCCATTCGTTTGTGTTAGGTTATTATTATTTAAATATTAATTACTCATTATTAATTTCCGATTGTGAAAAAAATATTATACAAACCTCGGTGAAAAGTTTCATTATGTCTCGGGCTATAGACCGCGGGCAATCAGCTGTTTCTGTAACCTTCGAAACAGCTGATCTTAGTGCCCCCAGCTTGTTACTCATTTCATTAGCAAATAAATGAGGTCGAGCATTAAATTAACACATTGCAGTATAAATAGATTACTCACCTTTTCTTTTACTAGTAGGTTCAAGTTTTCCAAAATTCTTTACATTAATATCTCGCAGCCAACTACACCAGTAATACTTATACGGTTTTAAACTCCGGAAACCGTTTAATTGCTCTTGGGTTTAAACACTTTCGTTGGTAACAAATAATTGATTATATCCATTGGCAAAATACTCAGAAAATCCGATATATCCTGCGAAAACCCACTTTCATCACAATCGTGCGGGTCAATATTACAAATTAATTCGATTTTTGCTAATTAGCGAAGTTGCATATCAGGTGATAGCTTCTTCTTGAAGTACACATACATTATAAAAACCATTAAATAATCTCGCACAATGAAATACGAGAGAAATTTGTTTTGTAAGACAACAAACATTTCAGATTTTGAATTAGCGCTAAGGAAAATTCGCTTTGAATAGATGGCGTATTTGTTGCTCGACCTCATTTATTTGCTAATGAAATGAGTAACAAGCCGGGGGCACTAAGATCAGCTGTTTCGAAGGTTACGGAAACAGCTGATTGCCCGCGCTCTATAGCTTTAGTTAGCTATCTTCGTCTTCGACAGTAATGAAACACTTTCCACCTTGGTTAGTAATATACAATGTTTTATTACTTTTGCAAAACATATATTTTTCTCGAACCTCAAAAATCGTAACGAACCGTATTTTTTTGTTTTATTATTTTAAATAAATATACTGTGACAAATATGGAAATTATACTTTATTATGAAAAAAAGTTACTACCATAAACTTATAAAAAATCCACTTTTATTTTATTACGTTGATTTTGGGTTCGTTATGGCGAACGAGTTATTGAGTATTATCTAGCAGCAGTGTTGCCAGCACATTTTTTTTTTTCGTAATAGATTTGAAAATTTCGTAATAGATTTATTTTAAATTAATTTTAACATGTTTAAATGAAAAAATCTGTTGTGGCCAGCACAATACCTTCCGTCATTCTCGTGTATAATGTATAAATTTCATAATTTTTCTTACAAAAGATTCTAAATTTCCAGTAAAATTATTTCATAAACAAACTATTGAAATTGCACTTGACACTGGCATCTTCTTCTTCTTTAGCTTTTCCCATTCGTTAGGGGTCGCTATTTTTGCATGTCGTTCTCATTCAGTTCCTTTTCTCTCAAATCTTCCGCAATACAGTCGTTCCATCTTAGCTTTGGTCTTCCTCTGTTTCTTTAACGTCCTATTACTAAACTATTCATTCTTGTTCCAATATAATTCTTCATTTCTCCTCATGACATGTTCAAACCAATGTAATCGTCTTTCTTGTATCTTTCTAAAAACTTGTAACACTAGAGTTATTTTCTTACCGTATCTTTCCGTGTATTCCCCAATATATATACTTCAACATCCTCATATCTGCCACATTAATTTACTTTTTATTGATACTGACATATGTCAATTTGAATTATATGAATATATTACTAGTTCCCAAGTTTGGCATAGCTGACTGAATTATAAAATTTAATTTCTTTAAAATTCTTTAACTCTGTATCTATTGAATATGAAGTATAAATTGTAATCAAATCGTATAGAGAATAATATATTCTTTAAGTTATAATAACGTTAAATGTCAATAAATCAAATTTAACTGTTAAATCTTCAAATGAGACTACTTCCGGTTGACCAATTATAACCTTGGTATGCAAACAATCTGAATCAGAATCATCTACCGATTCAGATTTCTCATTAATGGAGGAAGACGATACAGAAATTTCTGTTTCAGGTGGAATTTTATCATTTTTGGTTAAGAATCTAAAATAAGACGAATATAATGTTATGCATCATTTATAAAATTACTAATAAGTAACTCACTTATCCATTTCTATAAATTGGCACACTGTCCTGGACACAACTAGATATATTTTACTCGAAGATCCTACATCACAAGTCACACCCAGTGATTCAAGAACCAAGTGAAAATGGAATGTAAATAAACACGAACACGTGTGATCAACTCCAATTAAAAGCAAATCCGCTTGCCAGCATTGGGCGCGTTCACTTACGCTGAAATGTAGCGCTGCGTTCACTGCGCACATCACCTGCACATCACAGTCGCACTGGACCCCGATTCTAATTCAACTTTTCGACGTGAAATAATTTTAATCGTCGAAAAGCTACACGCAGCCATCTGTGAGTTGAGTCAGATACTAAAACTAATTTACCGACATGGAATCGTTTGCGTCGAATTCTTTTCGACGCCAAATTTCGCGTCGAATACTTTTTTCACGTCGAATAGTTTGACATTTCACATTTCAGGTTAGTTTTGTTCGTGATTTTGATGCATATTTGGAGGTTAATATTATTTTCAATAGCACTGTAGACAATTTGTAAATAAAATACTTATTTTTTATGTATGATTTAGCTATAGCGTGGTTTTATATGCATCATTTATTAATTGAAGAACTAGGAGAAGAAGAGCGGCGAAATGCAGGCAGAATTTTTGCCACATTTGTAGATTTTGTAGCACCGTCCAAATTATTTAAAATATTTGTTAATTCTTCCCACAAAAGTTTGGTCATTTTGCGCCCATTTGCCCCCAACAAATTCAATAATTGTATTTTTTTTTTGTTTTGTGACCCTTTCCAAATATGTTCGATCCATTATAAAAAATTAAAAACGCTTACACAAACAACACAACTTGTCTAGCTAAAGGCTGAAGAGAACATGATTTCATCTTTAAGATATCATGGCCATCTAAGGGTGAAGGGTGACCATAAAACTCGCTGTCGGTTCATCCAGGCTATTTCTAAGTAAGGATGGTTGTTCAGGCAGGTAGAATGTTACTGAGTAAGGACAGTTTTTAGTTCATATTGGGATTTTCCGAGGAAATTTTAATGTGTAGACAACCGTTTCTCATTTTCGTCATATTAAACATTTTTACCTTCTTTACTGCATTTTAATGGTATTCAAAATAAATTTTCTCCCGTTAATTTGCAATTTTTTATTGAATCGAAGAATGCAACTTGATTTCAAACTTAATACTTACCCGGGAAAAGTAAATTTTATTGATACCAACAATAAATGACAAAAAATCTCTACAGTGAAGGTGATGAGAGCGTTAATTTCCCTAGATATATTTAATCGTCGAAAAGTTTAAAATTGGCGCTATGACTTTAGTTTCACTATGCGCCACTAGACATCATTCAGCGCCACTATCTTTTTCGACATGAGTTCGCGTCGAAAACAATTAGAATCGAGGCCCTGCACTCGCATCGCTGCATACCAAGTGAACGCACCCATGTTATCTCCATCTGTTAAGTGAATAAAGAATTACGAATACGATTACAAATTGTGCCGCGAATATGACGTTTTGTTTGAAATTACAAAAACATTCAACGTACCTACCTGCTTAAAATAATTTTTCTTCATATCTTATGAACATTTTTCAAAATAGTAATAGATTTGCTTGCGGCGTAATAGCGTAATAGATTTATGTTAAAAGTAATAGATCTATTACGTTCGTAATAGCACTGGCAACACTGTCTAGCAGCCATAGCCTCACAGATACGGCAGTTAAGCTTTACCGGTTTATTAGAACTATGATTGTATATTGTATGGTTTGGTATTTCACCGGTTTCAGGAAGCCTTTGTGTACATAAACAAAAATAGGCTGGTAACAAGTAATAACTATAGCTCTTCATTAATACATACAGATAACGTTAGTGTATCGTTCCTAACACGATTTACTTTATTATAAAATAATAAACATGAGGAATAAAGCACACAATTTGGCTACTTGTCATATTGAGATACATCCAAAAATTGTTCTGTTAATATTGGCAAAAATGTCTTAATTTTCTGAAACCGGTAAATTATTAAACAAACCAGGGGTGTTATCTGAGATATGAACCATAACAGGCCTTAGATGTCTTAAAATCCGAGCTCGTAGAGAGAGGATTTTAAACCCATATCTGCGACAGTATGATGCTTATAACAATCCCAGGTATGTTAATAGCTATATTGTAATGTTTTATTTACAACCTTCTACTGCCCTAGTACTTTTAAAGAAATACACAATAATAATAATCTTGTCTTGTCACAATTTTAGATTAGATTGCTGTTTTGTGGTTACATTTGCAACGGCTAAAACGGAAATCATGTGGAACGTAAATGTGTGTGTGAAAAAGAGAGAAATGCCTTTGTGCGAGTATGAAGCTGTGACGTCATAATTTTAGTCCATATTTACAGCCGCGAAAGTTTATTAACAAATTTATGAATGAAAAGTCGAATATTTTAAATTATTTTCTATTACTACATTTATTAAATGATTATATAAAAAAAAACGACAATTTTTTTAATGACCTCATTTCTTTTGGTTATTGACAGCTTTACTTTTTATTTTTTATTATATTTTGGAAGATACATTAATGATATTATTGTCGTTGCATATTTCAGAGGATGGTTAGTTGGCGGAAAATCAGCAGCAGAGAAAACTCCTCTTCCAACGATACAACCAGCAGAAAGTGTTGGTTGTCGTTTCGGATTATGTGACATTAGAAGAACAGCAGATTCTGTGGTTTTATCTCCAAATAAAAAAATATCTGTTGTTACAGATTCTTTAGGACGTATTGCTTTAATAGACAATTACAAAGGTGTAGCTGTTCGATTATGGAAGGGTTATAGAGGTGCTCAGTGTGCATTTTTACAAGTTCCTGATGAAGAACGAAACAGACAGAACAAGGGCACTTCAAAAAGGCGCGTTGCTTTATTTCTAATTATATACACACCGAAAAAAGGTACTATTGAAATTTGGACCCTTCAGCAAGGACCAAAAATAGTTACATTTTCTGCTTCGAAATTTTCAAAACTGCTTTACGTCAATTACGGCTTAATGGGTGTTGGCAATGGTTCACCGAAAAGTAAACATAATAATAATGTTAATGTTTTTCTACTGGATCCTGATGGAAAAATAAAAGAGCTTATTGTACCATTCCACTTTGCTTTGACCGAGAAAAATTCTAAGCGAGCCAGAGATGTCCATTTATTCAAACGTTTAAAGCAAATTTTAAAGACCGAAGACTATGATACAGAAAACTTATGCTCTGAAGTTGCATTAACGTGTTCGGAATTAAAAACTAACGAAATTCGTTCTCAATGTTTTGATTTGCTCATATCTAATAAGAATTTTCACCCTAAAGCTGCGTGTATAATGACAGATTGCTTGTTAGAAAAGTTGTCAGTGCAAGATATAACAGAAGCAGAGACGAGCAGATTAATTGCATGTAATAAAAATTTAAAATTAATTTCGGAGTTTTTCATGTTTGTGGGCGATTATTATGATGATATTGATGCTGAGAACGGTAATTTTGTCAACAATAATGAAGAGAATGAAGAGGAGATTCAAGTTAATAAAATGGATACAAGATTAGTAATAGCAGATAAAGAAATGAATAATTTACAACGACTTTTAGATTTAAGTACTTTGAATGATAGCAGAAAACAAAATGAACACAAAGTAACATTTCATGAAGAAAGAAGAGGTATATTTTCTGAATATTTGTCAGTGTTTGATCTAAGTGATCCAAACAGTCACATTGTTTTAAAAAAAGATATTCCAGAACATAAACTTTTCAGAGTATCAGAGCAAATTTTTAAGTCGTTCATATTAACAAAACGACAAGATACAGATGATTTTAAAGAACATATGCTTAAAAGTAGAATTCATACTTTAGATTTGATTAAATTGGCATTAAATTATTGGATTAACCGATCATTAGATATAAATGTGAATTTGGAAGAGGAAATGCAAAATTTGAGTAAAATACTACATTTAATTTGTTTGACTACAACCACCGAAAATATCTGTGTTGAATATAATAAAACATCTTCTTTTTGGACAAAAATTCGAGAATATTTAGCTGATTCTCCGAAACCATTTCCAGCGTTAACGGCAGCTATGTTATGTCGTTCCGTTGCACAAAGAATTGAACAGGAAAAAGAAGCACAACAATGTTCTGCAACTAGTTTGGAAGAAGAAACAAGTACTGATATATGGGAAAAACTTTCACAAGAAAATTGTCAGTGGACATTATTAATTGGAAAATTAGAAGATGTTTCATTATTAAATATTATTTTATCTAACAAACCAATATGTGATAATAGCCCTCTTCCAAAATTATATTATGAACCGATTATTATTAGTTTAAAATACATCTTACAAAAAGGCAAAGGAGCAGTAAGTGAACTTGTTGCTCAGTGGTTATCGTCGGGAGGTATTGGTCCAGAATTTATTTTAGTGAATGAGTTGTGCAATATACCAAATAAAGTCGAAAGCGAAGCATCATCTAGACCTGAAT
The DNA here is from genome assembly GCA_951394225.1 of Harpalus rufipes. Taxonomy (NCBI): domain Eukaryota; kingdom Metazoa; phylum Arthropoda; class Insecta; order Coleoptera; family Carabidae; genus Harpalus; species Harpalus rufipes. Next base: position 67,335,076 of record OX596274.1, read on the forward strand.
CTGTGGAATACATATCGCCTCCAAATCCATCTGTATTACAAAAAAATTTAAATGTGAATCAACCTGTTTTTGATCATTTAAATATATTAAAAAAACAATTTCCGTACAGTTTAGATTCTAGTGCAATATTAGCAAATATGTGTTGGGAGTATGCATTAACGTGGCAAAAAGATATCCAAAATGTTTCTTATTTAGACGCTATGACCAAATGTTTACAGCATATATCAAATTTATATATGAAACAGGGTTTATTCAATTTAGTGTGGACTACACATTTAAAACAAACATTTGAATCAGCTTGTAAACTTATAAATAAAGTAGGAAAAGTTCCTAAGGAAATTTTATGCCGACAAGATACCGGACTAACAGATTTACAACTGCCAATATTTATTGAATTTTGTACTAATTTCTTGGACTTATTTATGGATACTCTTCAACAGTGTTATGGTTCTGAAAGAATAACATTACATTTTGAGAATTTATGGGAGAATGGTGGAAATCCTTTAACTGAATTGGCCTTACAACAATCGGAAATTAATGATTCATTACTACATGTGCATTATCAATTAAGCTTAATTGTACAAATTATAACTACTTTTGGAATTAAACAAATTAAACCAGTTCAAAGTTTGTTCGACAGTGCAACGATAAATATATTTTTCACTGATTTATCACAAAATACTCAGATTAGCACTCACAGCAGTGAATCTAAGTTACTAAAAACTCGAACACAATTTCTACTGAAAGTTATAAACGCGAGTATAGAGACTGTTAGAAATACCGATGAAGGAATTTATTCTCAAGATCACGTAAATTGGATGTCCAAGTGTGTATCATTAGCAAGTTTCTGGGGTATTGACACAGATTTACTTCGAAGACATCAAGTTTTGTTATTGTATACCAATGGATTTAATGATTTGGCTGATGAAATTTTACCGTCAGTTGGAAATACAGAAGCACTAGGATGTGATTTAATTACAATTGCTGGAAAACAATTAAAAAAATTATTAATGTCCTCTGAAGATCTTACTGCAAAAGTTGTTGCTCTCAGCCCATCACTTTCACAATATTTGGAGACTTTAGTAAGTTTAATTTAATTTTTATAATTATTTTCTTATACAGGAAAACTTATCCAACATGGAGATCCCGAGAACTATAGGAGATACTAAGTTAAATTAGACAAAAGTTGCCCCATTAGGAGACCATTTTCATGGTTCTTTGTTATTTGCGAATAAATGCCTAGATAATTGAATTTAAAGTTGACACTGAAATGCATTGCGTATATGGAGGTTAACAGTAGTTTCACTAAATGATTAGAAAATATTATAAAATACCAACCCATATTTGAAGAACGAATATTTCTTTGAAGTTTGAGATATTTATTAAAAAAATAAAAACTATTAGACACCACAATCATTGTTGAAAAATCGCTCGTAAAAAGTTTCAGTCTCAAGAAAAATAATATTTTTGACGCTATTACGCACATACGCAGTAAAGTGTGAAGTGACTGACAACGTTGTAATTAGCTATTCAGCGTGAGATTTAATGCACACACGATCAGAAAAATAATTACTAATTTATTTCACCCGAAATATGGTAAATTATCTAAGAAATAATTGTGTAACATGAAATTGTAGTAAATTATACCTTTTTTATATGCCAGTGTTGCCATATCACTCGGCTGAATTTTTCATTTCGACACTACTGATTTCAAACATAGCACTTATAATAAAAAAAATAATTTTTAAAAAAGTAAACTATACATTTGGTTACCATCAATGAAAACTAAAAATTATTTTCACAAATTTTAAAGTAACAATACACTTTTTTAATGACTTTAAATATGACTCATTTGATTAGGGATGTAACGGATTAAGTACTTTAATATGGTAAGATCCCACTAGATTTTGGTGTAATTCAGATAACCGGAAATGGTACATTTCTTGAAGCTCAAAACTGATATTCTTCGAAAAATACATATTACATTTTTTCGCGATTTATGTTATTATTATATAATTAAACATTATTAAATTTTCTACAGATTTGCATTAATATTTTTCTATACATTTTATGAATATATTTATAAAATAATTTATTAATAATAATAATAATTATAAATCCCGGAGCCTATGCTTTCTCCTTGGTTACACAGTTCAGATTTCAAATTTATGTAACTGACAGATAAATGTCACTATTAATAAATTAATCATTTCAAAATAATAATGGTAGTATTTTAAGAAGAAAATATTAAAATATGATTTTGTAAAATATCTAATCAATAAATTATTTTTTATATTTATAATTGAAAAGAAATTCACGTCACATGCACAAAATAAAATTTAATTAATAAAACGGTAAAATTCTGGTGAAGAAAATACTGATAATACATTATAAATTAGATCATATATGCAAAGAAACTTATGGCAGTTGCCAGTTTTAGTAAATTATATGTAGTAATTTTTTTTAAAGACGTTCGATTAAGGTCATATGTATAACAAATTAACAAATTGGCATACATTTATCTGTTTCATTTGCAAAGACTACAAGCGCGTGCGACAAGGATGTATATAACAAGCTTGTCTTTAAAAAATTCATATTGTTTCAACTAAATTAGGACATTCCATTTTAAAACAATGCTCGTTGTTGACAATACTTTCGTTGTAATGGAAGTTTATTAATTCAGATACATTACCTTAATTCATAGCCGTACAAATAACGTTATTTTCTGTTGGTATCACTGACAATCTCAGTTTTCACATATTTGGTTTTACATTTGCTAATAGACTTACCAGTTGACTTAGTTTTGAATGCTTTTACTGTAACATATATTTTTATAATAATAAAATAACAGTACTATTATATATATCGTCCTAAAATAGATATTTTATCTACGACAGTTTAAATTGATCTTAAAATACATTTTTCATTTAATTTTTGACATAATGAGAAACATTGAAATGTTCATTCGTAGCCTACGTTATTAATACGTATGGGTGATTTAATAGCACTGAGTGTCATTATGAGTTTCATAATAGCACTGAGTGTCATTATGAAACTCATAATGACACTCAGGGCCATTAAATGACTCATAATGACATTCAAATTGGTGTACAAATTACATATTAGCGCACTGTCGTAGATAAAGTAATTAAACGGCACTGCTGAATTTGACAGAATGGGTGGAGCTAAAATCTTAATTCATACAATATGTAGATGACCTTGATCCGACATCTTAAAAAAATTACTGTAGGTATGTACTCGTTATGGGGACTTATACAATTCAAATATTTTGGTCGCCATCTAGTGTGTAAAAAAGTATTTAATAATTAGTTATGTAGTGAGCAAGATTTAGCTCTAAGTTTGACGTTTATCACGTGATCCATATTTGGTCCCACGTGATCACAACAACCATTGTCTGAAAAGAAAGCCGTTAGGTTAGATAGTCTGTGATAAACATGTCTAAGACTGAACACGGAAGTTGAAATAATATGATTAATATAAATTGAATATGAATTAGTAATGTATTTACAGGAACCTGTGATAAAAAAGGAAGTTTAATTATGTACAAAATAACAATAAAATGACGCAAACCTATGTTTGTAAAGTGGACAAACATAATCAAACTTATTTTGGAAAAACAAGTACAGCAACTCAAGCAACTTTAATAAAGCTGTCTACTAATAAAGAGACACAAGTTTATATTAATAAAAACACTTTTAAAAATTGATAATAAGCAGAACAACTCCACACAAACAGAAATAAAGATTAATAAGGAAAGTAGTACTCAAACTGTCAACAATTATTATGTAAGAAAGTTATTTGGTGCTGTAGAGACATCGAGAAATGAAACTAAATTTGTCAATAATTGGAAACTAAATTATAATTTATTAAGCAATGATGCTGTAAAATTTATATATTTTACCGGCTTATTAGTAGAACATTTTAATGTTCTATATGATTTGTTAAATCCCACAGTTATGCCAAAGTTGAAATACAGATATTTCCAAAAAAAACGTCAAAGAAAACTAATTTAATAATTTAACATCCAGAGACAAATTATGTATGACTTTAATAAGATTAAGACGTGGATATACACTAAACGAAATTTCATTATTTTTTTCCGTCTCTCTCAACAGTGGAATTTGTAGTGTTTACATAGATTAAGTTCATGTTTTTTTCAAATTGAAACGATGAAATCGAATTTGTTTTCCCTGCGTGAGAATCAGAAAGATTTAATTCCGCAATGTTTCATTAATAACAATCACTACACACATAGAGTTAAGAATAAATATTCTTAACTCTATGAGTACACATAATAACTTAACCAAACTTTGCTGTCTAAATAACAAATTATGGGATCAACGGGGAGGTACTGAAGAGGGAAAGCATTTGATCGACTCGGCCATGATATATCACCTCGGTTTTTCTAAAAATTTCTTGTCCCTTTCTAAATTGAGTGGAGGGAGGTCCGCTGCCGATCCGTCGCCGATGACGTCAAAATCATAAGTCCCCATTAACTTAACAAAAATTAAGTGGCGGGAGGTATTGTGCTGGCCACATCAGATTTTTTATTTTTGCAAATATCTTCCAAGTGTGAAATAATATTGAATTTTAATTTGCACATCCTTAAAGAACTTTTTATGTTCTTTTGCTGTTAGTTTTCTAGTTATAGAGGTCGATGTTTTAATTTTTACATAGACGCCATATTAGAAAATAACATCATGAAAAATACATTTTTGCTTTAGCTTTCTAATGATGTATAACATGTCTAAGTTCATTTGTTTTAAACTGCAGAAATGCAAAAATTGAAAAACAATTAAAAATAATAATTTAGTTATTTTCATTGATAATTTCCTTATTAAGTTCTCAAAATTTTATAAAATCTTAATATTTTTATATGGGAAGTAATGACATATTTGTAACGATATTTAAAAAATATTACTATGTTAAAATTATCAAAGAAAATTAAGAATATAAACTTAAAATTAAATATATGATAATACCTGATTGATGTTCTCATTTGTTTCATTGTAACAACCATTGTTTTTAACCTATAAAGTTAATATTTTTTGAATTTTTGAAGTTTGAAACAAATAACATATTACACATTGTTGGAAAGCTAAAAAAATCTCTTTTCCATGGTGTAACTTTCCAATATGGCGTCCATATAAAAATTAAAACTTTGACTCTTTGACATTGTAAGTAGAATACCAACAGTAATAAAAAAATTGAACATCGCTATTTGAAAGAAACATAAAAAGTGTCTTGATGTGCAAATTAAAATCCAGTAATATTTCACACTTGGAAGATATAGATAGAACGTGCTCGATCATGAACCAATTTTGAATGAATCTAGAAATAATAATACAACTCTGGTATGACTTCCCCCGCCCAAATTTTATAGTTGCTAGCGCGAAACAGGTAGGAACGTTCTCTCATTGAACGATGTATATGTATTTATTCACATATAACAAAATACCATTAATATGGTATCCTAATGGGACAGCTTTAATTTAATTTAACCGACTTTGTATCTTATAGTTCTCGAAAAAGGCTTTGGGGCCCACAAATCATGGTATAGTTGGATTCACGAAGAAGACTATTCAAGGTTACTTGTCCAAAGAAAGAATACACAGCATTTTAAACGGCAGTAGCTTACCATTTCATGTTAGAAAGAGAAAGATTATTTGACTTAGCCTATGTAATTTATGTTGTGACCGATATACGTAAATGGTGACATTATTTTCTAACACACCACCAATAAGACGTATGTTGTAGCGTTACAGATATATAATTATGGGGTACCTCTATATACAGGCTATGGCCATAGTCCAAAATCGCAATTAGCTGTCCAATGTCATCATACTGAGTATTCAATTCCCTATTTATTTGAAGGAAATGTGATATATTATAAAGCAATATTAAATAATCTCACTATGTATTTATAAAGGTAATAAAAATTAATGTATTTAAGAGATACACAATTATTATTGACAGATTTGGAGGTTATGTGGAGTATAGGATATAGGTTATTATTACATCTAATTTAGGCTGCGTTCGGTTTTACGCTCTGAGCAGTCCGAGAGCTCGTTGCCGTTCGGTAATTACATCTGAGCGATCTTTTTGCTCAGCTCTACGTTCGGTTATTAGCTCACGGAGCGCACAGAACCCAATCTGTTCGCTCGTTCTCTAACCATGGAGTAATTGAGCAGTTGTCTGGCGCATGCGTATTTAAAGCAAATTTAAAATGTTTGTCGCCGGCAATGCAAACAGTGTCTATTCTATGAATGAATGTTGTCGTTTTCGTATATCAATAAAAAATGTTGAAAAGTATAAATTAGTCATTTTAGGAAACATTTTTCTACATAATTTTCAGCTTTAAGTTGTCCATAATCATTTCCACATTCTTAATCAGTATCATAAAAAAAAAACGTTCATAACTTGCGCATAGTACACATATTAGCAGTTCTTTATTATTTTCCGTTTTTATTCTGACGCAAATTAATAAGTGTCAAAATGGCAGCTAAACGCTCTATCCGTTCGGTTATTCAAGCTACAGATCGGAAATCGCAGATGAATCTGTCACGTGATCAGATTGCTCAGAGTGCTCGACAGATTTAAATACCGAACGCACCTTTAATATCTGTAGTTATTATTTACATAATAATTATATATTCTAAACTAACCTTTTAAAAAATTTAATGTTTGTGCTTAATATTCGTAATTTTTATTTGTTTTCAATATTATCAATAACCGTAGTCAATATCTTAACAAAATACACAAGTAAATAAAAATATTATTAACACTAAATAAATATTAAAAGTATAGTTCATTTTTTATACAAGACGATAAAATTATATTTCATCGACGAGCGGAAAGTTTTTCGCGAGTCGATAATTTAATTTTATCGTCGTGTATAAAATTCTATTTTTTCTATAGCAGATTAAAAGAGCAAAAATTAGAAAAACCAATTATAAATTAAATTATTTAAGAACAATTTTAAAATCTTAGTAGCGTGGGTTGTTATGGAATTTGTTTGAAAACAATTTCATTTTATTCTGCCATAAAATTTCTAAAATGGAAAAGCGCGAAGAAAATATGACCAATACATCTGTACAGCAAAATACAAGTTGTGGATCTGTTCCTAGAATAGATGTTTCTGCTAACATTAATTGTAAAATTGAAGTTATAGTTAATATAAATCACCAAAATTTATAATGTATTTTTAATTAAATAAAAATTAACGTTCTTTATTTACTCTTGCGGTTAAAATGTCAATTAGTCAACTATTTTGAGTTGAACAAAGCACACTTTAAAATCTGCTATAGAAAAAAATGTGTTTTTTTTTTATTAAAATAAAACAAGTAGTCACGAAAATACATAATAATTTGCGCAGCAACACATTTGACATTGGACCGCTAATAGCAGACAAAAACCAAGCCACATCATAGCCCTGTCTACAGGGTGTTTATAAAATATTGTAAAATATTTTAAGGGCATATAGTACTGACCAAAATGAGTAAGAAAAGCTTAATCAACATGGATCCAATCTTCAGCTGATTCCAAGAAAAACGAAAAATCGAAGAAAAACTGACAAAGCTAATGATTGAACAAAATTTTGTCAGTAAATAGACTATAAAAAAAATATGAAACATTTTTCTCAATTTCTAATAGTTACGAAGTTATTTGAAGATTAAATATTGACCAAGATCGCCACAGCATTTAACATAGTAAAAAAAAATATTAAAATAAAAACAAAAGCGCATCTAAGATGACCTCTGAAAGGCAAACAAAAAGTCTCATTTAATCGAAGTCGTAACTCTTATAGTTTTCGTGATAGCAGAGGTAAACCCCGCAAAAACTCATTTTCACTGCCTTATACGATATTTCGGAAACTATTGATAATTGGACCTATGTTGATTAAGCTTTTTTTTACTCATTTTGGTCGGTACTATATGCCCTTATTTTTTACAATATTTTTGAAACAGCCTGTATGGGTACCCATTGACGCATTATACAGGGTGTTAATAAAAAAACTTTACACACTTTAGCAGGTGATAGGAGAGATGAAAACAAGAAAAAAATTCTAATACACTTAGGTCCAATACTCATTGGTTTTTAGAAAAATTATGTATGGAATTTGTACATAATACACAGGATTGACGGAAGGTATTGTGCTGGCCACATCAGATTTAACAACTAAGGACTCTAGGTGTTTACGATCAAGTGCGTGAGTCTCTTCGACGACGGCTGCAACTTTGTTTACAATTGATCGTAAACACCTAGAGTCCTTAGTTGTTAAATCTGATGTGGCCAGCACAATACCTTCCGTCAATCCTGTGTATTATGTACAAATTCCATACATAAATTTTCTAAAAACCAATGAGTATTGGACCTAAGTGTATTAGAATTTTTTTCTTGTTTTCATCTCTCCTATCACCTGCTAAAGTGTGTAAAGTTTTTTTATTAACACCCTGTATAAATGGACGGAACATTTATGCTCTTTTACTGTATAAATATTTACGCAAACCTTACAAAAGGACAGCGCTAGTTTGGGCAATGTCAAAAGGGGAAAAATAAAACGAGTGCGTATGAGTATTCATAATAAAATGACATACCTACGTTAATATAAAATATAATTCATATTGATTTAACATACAATATTTAATTCATATATTAAATTATATGTAAAAATAAATAGAAAAGTACTTTTGCTTTAGCTAATATTTTTTATTTAAGTTCCGGTTCGGTTCGATTCCGGTTCCAAAATTACTCGGGTACCCGGTTATTTGAATGTATAATTACCCGGTTCTCGGTTCCGAGTCCAAAATTAACCGGTTCTCGGTTCTGGAACCGAAACTACCCGGTTCTGGATCCGAAACTACCTGGGTCTGGAACCGAAACTACCCGGTTCTCGGTTCTGGCACCGAAACTCATCGGTTCTCAGTTCTAATCTCATCGGTTCTCGGTTCTGGAATCGAATCTCATCGGTTCTGGAATCGAATCTCATCGGTTCTCGGTTCTGGAATCGAAACTCATCGGTTCTCGGTTCTGGGACCGAAACAGATCGAATCTTGATTGTGGAACCGTAACTAATTTGTTTTCGGCTCTGGGACCGAAACAGGGTGAATCTCGATTATGAAACTGATAATATATGAATATCGATTTTGGAAACTTTTCAGATATTTAAACATTATTACAATCCTGACTTAGATTTAGGTATGTATTATGAATCAATATGTTATTATTATGAATAAAGTTTATTATTTTGAATGGTAATTTTTACAATTAATGAAGTACAAACAAAACAGGTATAATAATTTGGGAAAATTGATATCAGATATTCTGATAAACTGATATAATGCAAATTTCTTAGAAACGTCCAAAAAGCAGTTACACTTTCCCCGTTTTCCCGACTGGTGCCTTTGTTTTAATTTCTATAGGATTTGTACTTTGTAGCGCCACTTTCGGTTTATTTTAATCTTAATGTTCAGTTCAATAGTGTGTTACAAACCCCTAAATTTGGAAAATCTCACTATTCGAGAAAATTTCATCCCTCTTTCACCTTCATTGATAATTATCAGTATAAAAATGATCAACCGTAGGTACGTATGGCAACATTTTAAAAATATTGATAAAAATATTAGTATTCGTACTTACTGCAAAGTGACTATAAAGTACCTATAAGTAATATAAGTTGGTAAGTGAAATTCTTGGAAATACCATTGCATTGTCCTTGATGCCTTCAATTTTATGGCCCCTATTGTCATTATGTAGGTACCGTTAACTCAAAACCAAAACATAACTCAAGGTCAAGCTATTAAGATGAACTATTTCGAATGAAAATTGAAAATATAATACGAAATCGAAAGTGTAATCTCCAATTATTTACTACTTTATGCGGTTACATTTTCTAAACAATTTTTAGCATCATCTTGCGTTTGGTATACTAATATTTTCACATCATTATTTTCAATTAAATACATAAAACAAATATTAATATCATTCGATATTTCTCAAATAAAACAGAAAATCTGTATATCTGTTAATCTCAAGAACAGCGAAGCTAATTTAAAATTATAATTGAATATTTTAATCATCGATTTCAAAACTGTAATCTGATTCGGTTCTACTACCCGGAATCGAAACCGAAAATCGGTTCCACTAAGAACCGGAACCGAAAATCGATTCCACTACTCGGAACCGAAGATTGGTTCCACTACCCGGAACCGGAACCGAAAATCGGTTCCACTACCCGGAACCGGAACCGAAAATCGGTTCCATTACTGGGAGTCGGAACCGAAAATCGGTTCCACTACTCGGAACCGAAGATCGGTCCTACTACCCGGGTATCCGGGTACCCGGATAGTTTTGGAACCGGGTACCCGGTTCCAAATTTTTCCGGTTCTTGACAGCACTACTATGCATACGAAATGCAGTGAAGTTGTCTGTAAGTAACATTTTATCAGATAGCTTATAAATAACCTTGAATAGTGATGTTTCATGAATCAAACTATATTTGGCATGATGGTAACTTTATGGTAGCGCTTCCGGTTTTTTTTATACTTGTCGTTGACACAGACTTACCCATTTTGCGTTGTTGTCATTTTATTTAATATTGCTTATCTCTTCTAATTGACAAGGTACTTTAACTTCAGTTCTAATCACACTAATCATAACTACAAGTCAACGCATTTAATTTTATAGTAACTAAATATTTTTTTTGTAATTTGTGTTTTAGGATACAAATTGGTGCGCACCAGGTTCAATAGTATCAATTATTCGAATAGCAGAACATTCAGTTCGATATTTACCAGAAGCGAACAGTTTTAGTCGACAAGCTAGTTTATTGCTAGATGCTTGTTTAACTTTACAAGGAATGGAAAATTAATTTTTTTACAATTTAATTAATTTCATGAAGTGATATTTTAATTAAAAAAGTATATTTAAAAAAAATATATTGTTTAAAAATTAAAGGGTGCATCAATTTAAAAAAATGTTAATATTATTATATTAAAAATGAAGAGGACATGTGAATAGTAGGCGTCCATCTTGCTTAAGCTACGAACTTGGCGGACTGTAAGGTGAAGTGCAGAAAGACAGACCTTGTGTCATGGCGGAAACAATGTCAGGAAGATGATTTATGTCAATAATATAATTAATAATTAAGTGCTTTGAGTTTTATATAATATTGGTAATTAAATTTAAAAGATATTTTTTGCATTTTATTTAATTTGCACGCACTGAACACATGAAGTTGAAATAACATTTTTTTTAACCCTTTATTAGTAAGTAGATACATATGTAACCCATGAATTTAAGAGTGTTGTAAATTTTATGGATTTGATAAAATTGTGTTCATTTTATAAAAAATAATGTTACCTTCTTTATCTGTATATAAAATTTGAAATAAATACAATATTAGATAAAACGATGTTCTACAGGAACACACACTTGTGCTTTAGTTATACGTTGCTGTGCTTTTACGGTTTTAACTAATGGTGGTGTTGCAGGCCGTTCCATTTTTTCAGGCATTGGCATAATCAGTTCAGCATATATAGGTACCTAAAATGAAATATTGTTAAATAATTAGAAATATAAAAAAAATCACATTCATCGACTTTGTTTTATAATTAATGGGATCGGGTACTCATTTTTGTGTATGTGTATGTGTATGTGTATGTGTATGTGTATGTGTATGTGTATGTGTATGTGTATGTGTATGTGTATGTGTATGTGTATGTGTATGTGTATGTGTACGTGTATGTGTATGTGTATGTGTATGTGTGTGTGTGTGTGTGTGTGTGTAATCAGATAACCGGAAATGACACTTTACTAGAAGCTCAAACAGTTTTTCTTCGAAAAATACATTTAAATTACATTTTTTCGCGATTTATGTTAATATATATAAATAAAGATTATTAAATTTTCTACAGGTATGTATTAATACTTTTTCTAAATATTTTATGAATAAATTTATAAAAAAAAATATTTTATAAATCCAGGAGTCTATGCTTTAAAAATAAACATATCTCCTTGGTTACACCGTTCAGATCTCAAATTCACAAAACAATAGCTCAAATTTATCTAACTTGACAGATAAATGTCAGTGTCAATAAATTAATAATAATAATGCTAAAAATCGCATATCCAGATTTTAATGAATAAGCACGTTTTGAGGTCCATACAATCCGATTTTAACATTTTTACGATGATGTCTGTGTGTGTGTGTGGATGTATGTGTGGGGGACGTTGGAAGGACGATTACTCAAATACTCAATCGGACATTAATGGGAAGAGCTGATAAGTTGGTAACAATTGGACAACCGGAAGTACCTAGCAGATTCTTGAAAAAAAAATCTAAATATTATTTTTTGAAAAAAATTCGTGGTAATATTAAAGAAAATTAAATTCTCAATCTGACACATTTTTTTTTTTATTATATCTCGTATAGGTTTGGAAATATAGTATATAATAATATAGAATGATCTGTTGTAATAAATCTCGTTGCCTAAAAGACAGTTGATATTCAAATTTTAGTAATTGACAGATAAATGCAAAATGTCAGTGTCAAAAATCAGATTTTTCTGGGAGGTATGAATATTATTGTATTATTAATCAAATATATATTTAAATGATAGGTATATGTGTTAATATTACATATATCCTTAAGAAATACCGCTAATACTGTCAATGAATTTGAAGAATTTTGAACGTATTAGAATAAAAGGACAAAATTTCTCATAGAACGAAAGAAGATACAATTTCAATTATTTGTGTGTTCAAGAAATGTTAAATTCGTTACTACATATAAACAATACCAAATGCAAATACTGATACAATAAAACTAAATAAGACCCTATATAATACATAATAGTGGTAAATACTAATACAGAATAGAAAATAATTATTACTAAGAGTAGGTGCTAACTAATAATACACATTGATTCCACTGTAGGTTCATAATACATAATATATAGATAAAAAAATAAATTCAGAGTTGTACTAAAATTACTAAGAAATATCAAATGCCAGTTAATTTATGAATTTATCTAAAGTTACGAGCACGGAATATAAGAGTTCATAATAATAAATAATTTAATATTACGGCAACACAAGGAGGCGGTGAAGAGGGAGATTTAGAAGTCAACTAAATTAATAAATGAAAATAAACAAAATTAATTTGCTGAATACAATTAGTCATCAATGCAGTTTCATTGCAGATAAAGTGGAATGAAAAATATTATTTATTTTATCGATAGTAATTTCACTTAGTAAATTGTAAAAATCAAATTCATTGAAACGTTCAACATTGTATTTGCCATTTGCCTAGAAAAGATTTTCTATTGTATTTAGTTATATTTATTTCACAATACTATTTAAATAAACCTTTTTTATAATATATACAGTGCATTATTTTATTTTCAAAAAAATTATAAAATATAGATAAAAATAAGAAATAATGACTCCGTTGCCATGGTTTTTTACTTTTAGTATGTGTGATCTGTCCGGTCTTTCTTTAGATATTTGGTCGGTGTGGGTTAAGGTCAGACCCAGCTTATTGCGTGGATTTTTAAAACTGTACATAACATATTCAAAATGAGGTTTAGCGAACCCAATACATTTATCAACATTTTTTTTTCTTTTTTGTTGATTATGAATAAGAAATGCAAAATTCACTGTTTGATTTACAGTAACGACATTTCCTTGTACATCAACGTTCTCGATGCGATCATGATTCGATAACGATAAAATGATATAACGACCAGTATTGATTTGTTTCTATTGAAAAAGTATGTAGACCATAGTCACGTCATAGCCATAGCGATAGCGTAGTATTTATATGCAAGGATGAGTGAAAGGTTGCGTGTGTATACATATTTATATTTTGTTGCGTCCAAAATGTTAGTTTTCGTTGTCATTGAAAAAAGTAGCCAAAATATAGTACCCGGATTGAGAAATTAATTGAACATTATTGAATAATACTTCTTTTACTATGACAAAAACGTGAAATACACGCTAAAAGTTGGCACAGTAAGTACATAGTAGAAAAATAGTATCGTATCGTTTAATGTAAATGCCTCGTATCGTTATTGTGTCGTCATCGTAACGTTATTATAACGTCATCGTACCGTTATCGTATTGGGATTGTATAGCTAATTATAAATTGAAATTTAACAATTTAAGTTTGATTTACATTACCGATATAATAACGATACGATTTTTTTTTCTTCAATGTTTTTCAAGTCTTGAATCTGTAAGCATTGGACGTGTTCGTCACCCCGGCAGCGCTGACAGCGATAAGCAACGAAGTTTGCCGAACACAATGAATGGACGAATGTGATTGGTACAGCAATTGCATTCGGTACACATTGGTGCTCAGCGATGCAAGCGATGAGAGGTGCTGAACGCGACCAATGATTTACATTAGCGGTACAATGACGGGATGTCAATTACACGAGGCATTCACATTAGACGATTCCACCACGGTACGATCATAATAAAATACCATGACAATATGGTTTTGTCTTTTATATATTGTAGCGTGCGTGCACCCGACGCGAGAACGCCATCGACGCCGCTGGTCGAACGTCTCTAGAAACCTGAGCGATGACGTAATCATCGGCGAGGTAAACGCATAGGTGCACACCTGCTTAATTACGTACGTTCGGCTGATTCCTTTGTATTCGATGGAATAATGGAGAACACTCTAGAAAAGGAATGCCGGACTGTATAAATACCATCAGGGAGGACAGTCGCGACATTCTGATATAAACACGCATCGTGAAATGAACAATTGGTGTTTAAATATTTAATATTTTTAGACTTAAATTAGTGTTTATAATTGTTTAATCATAGTATTAGTTATTTTGTAGTCCGTCGATTGGAAATGATTGCTGCATATCACAGAATGTTTGGATGGTTTGAAAATTTATCTGTCTTTTAAACGAACTGTGCATCCATATGTACTGCATGACAATACCATTTTAAAAGAAGTCTGAAATATAAAATAAATTACAATTATATACATAGCATGAATGACAACATAACTATAACCAGCATGCTACATTAAAATTATTTCTATTTCAGATTTAATCAAAATTACTCACTTGGTAACTAACTTTTATTTAGAGTGATATAAAACCAGAATCTTATTTGTAGTAATATGGTTTTGTCTTTTATATATTGTAGCGTGCGTGCACCCGACGCGAGAACGCTATCGACGCCGCTGGTCGAACGTCTCTAGAAACCTGAGCGATGACGTAATCATCGGCGAGGTAAACGCATAGGTCTCGACCCTCTTAATTACGTACGTTCGGCTGATTCCTTTGTATTCGATGGAATAATGGAGAACACTCTAGAAAAGGAATGCCGGACTGTATAAATACCATCAGGGAGGACAGTCGCGACATTCTGATATAAACACGCATCGTGAAATGAACAATTGGTGTTTAAATATTTAATATTTTTAGACTTAAATTAGTGTTTATAATTGTTTAATCATAGTATTAGTTATTTTGTAGTCCGTCGATTGGAAATGATTGCTGCATATCACAGAATGTTTGGATGGTTTGAAAATTTATCTGTCTTTTTTAAACGAACTGTGCATCCATATGTACTGCATGACAATACCATTTTAAAAGAAGTCTGAAATATAAAATAAATTACAATTATATACATAGCATGAATGACAACATAACTATAACCAGCATGCTACATTAAAATTATTTCTATTTCAGATTTAATCAAAATTACTCACTTGGTAACTAACTTTTATTTAGAGTGATATAAAACCAGAATCTTATTTGTAGTAATATTTTCGAATATATTTCACTTTTACTAACCTTGATAGAACAGCAAAACAACAGATCCCTTCACTACACTAAGCACACTGTGTTATTTTTCACCTTTTGACATTGCCCAAACGGTTGTTGTATTTCAGAGGAAATGGATGTGTGTATGCTCTTTGAATTTTTTGTACGATGTTTAATAAATTAACTGAATGTTTTGTATGAATGTATTTTGTGTACATGAAGTGTAACAATTTGTAAGATCTTACTACCCTGAAGAAGGTGCAAGAGTGCACCGAAACGTTGATATAATAAGAATAAATGCTGTTTCATTGAACTTTCGAGTATTTGTTAACACCTAATATAATTAATAACTAAATATTGGTAATTAAATTTAAATATTTCTTTGCATTTTATTTAATTTAAAATTAATTAATTTACATAACATTTTCTTAACTCTTAAAAATTAATACTACCTTCTTTATCTATATATAAAATTTTAAATAAATGCTATATTAGATAACAATATATTAACGATGTTCTGCAGGAACACACATTTGTGCTTTAGTTATACGTTGCTGTGCTTTTACGGTTTTAACTAATGGTGGTGTTGGAGGCCGTTCCATTTTTTCAGGCATTGGCATAATCAGTTCAGCATATATAGGCACCTAAAATGAAATATTGTTAAATAATTAGAAATTATTATAAAGAATTCACATTCATCGACTTGAAAAATAAATAAGGTAGGCATATTATATAATTCTTTTCTGATCATCTCATTAAATTTAAAAATAATATACTCCTATTTTTTTTTCATATCATTAAAATACAACGCCATGTGACATCACTTGTTTTGTTTTGTACTTATGTGAAAATGGAATCCCGGTACTCATTTTTTATTTTATTTTTACCTCCCGCTATCCTTGGTAAGGGAGGTATAGGGATCGTGCTAAAAATCGCGTATCGAATTTTTTTTAAATGAGCATATTTTAAGGTTCCTGGAATCAGATTTTAACATTTTCACGATTATGTCTGCGTGTGTGTGTGCGTGCGCGCGCGTGTGTGTGGATCTTCTTTACGCTCTAACTCAAATATTATCATTCAGAAAATTTTGAAATCTTGTATTTATACCTTATTCTAATATGGAAAGAAGCCAATAGATTTTTATGTAAATCAGATAACCGGAAATGACACTTTAATAGAAGCTCAAACAGTTTTTCTTCGAAAAATACATTTAAATTACATTTTTTCGCGATTTATGTTATTATAAAAAAATTAAGATTTTGTACAGATATGTATTAATACTTTTTCTAAATATTTTATGAATAAATTTATACAATAATTTATTTTATAAATCCAGGAGTCTATGCTTTAAAAATAAACATATCTCGTTACACAGTTCAGATCTCAAATTCACAAAACATTAGGTACGTTAAAACTTCATAGCATTTGTTATGTTTTCGGCTGGACAGAGACAACCAAGGATAGAGATATACTGAGTCACCTCCTGGAGTAATCGCTAGATGTCACTGCTTTTTCTTGTACTATATTTGAATAATTATGAACGAAAACCAATTATAAAATGCATGAAACTGATATTAGCATTAGGAAGGGATAAAAAGAATTGTGTATAATTATTTTATTTTATTGATTTTTAAACAATATGATTTATGTAAAAATGCTTCTTTTTCTATTTGTACTGTTCTCTAAAGTTATTTACGTTTTATGATGAATCCGCATTATGATATAAATGTCTAAAATTAAATTGAGTAACTGAATGCCGTGATAATTTAATAGCCGCGTGCCTGAGTGTCTGGTCGCGAATCTGGGAAACCGGGTTCGATCCCGACCGACGCTAAATATTTCGAATTTTAAATGACACGAAACTGGCCCCTGTGGTGCGCTCTCTACGCCAGCAATGAGTGCCCGTGCGATGACGCCTGGTAAACGTCCGAAAAGTACAAATATGTTATCATCATTACCGAAATCTGTATACACAAAGCAGATTGGGACACCCAGCAATGGGTAATATGCCGTGATGATATATTTATTTTATTTATTTATCCTGATCCAGCATAATATGGTTATAAAAACAGTCTAAAATGCCCGTAGGTAAATTTCTCATGGCGGTATTAATTAATTGTTTTTTATATTATTTCTAAAAATGTTACCATTTGTTTTTGCATATCTTATGCATTTTTCTGCAGCCCTGCACACGTCTATAACAAAATCAGATGCCTGCTGTAAATTGCGGTACAAAATGAATAAGAACGTGATAAGTTTTTAGAATTATGCAAATCTTAGTTCAATACTTACTTGAAAAAGGCGTATTTATAGAATAACACCGAAAAATAAAAAACAAACAAAACAGAACGACTTCACAACTACCAAAATCCAAACAAAGGAGCAAAATGTTACGAATATATTATAATGACCGTAGAGACATCTCTCGACAAACTTTAGAGTAGACTTTATATATCTCTATCTCTAGTTGTCTCTTTCTGTCCAGTCGAGATCGAGAACAATAGTGACTATAGGGCATGTTTTGTCTAGTATATTTGTGGTCGTTGGGTGCTTTCAATGAAGTAAGCAAATCAAGCAATGCTAGGTGAGCAAACGAGACTTGTTGGTTAGTACACTGAACGATTTGCTAGTTATATGACAAACTGTTATACACAACTGTCATCGAGAAAGTTATACGGTTGTCAAATAACACATGTGTATCACTCATAGCTCTTTGATTGGTCTGGGAAGTTACACAAAATGAATTTATAGATAGGTACAGTTATTTGCAGATAGTGGAATTAATTTTGAAGAAACGGCAAGAGTAACGTCACAGTGCCGGGAATAGATATGTCCGGTATTTTCAGTAATTTTTTTCTCATTTAAAAATAAAAATTGTCCAAAATAAAAAAAAAAACATTTAAATTTAAAAATACTTGCTTCTAATAAAAAAATCAAAAAGGCGAAACTATCCCATTGTCGTATGTCATAATTTTTCATTCAAAATTTCAAAATATTCTTATTTTATGTGGTTTATTTGTGATCAGTAGTGTGTAACATATTTGTCGCGGAAAATAATCCACATGGATTTTGAAAATTATGATGTTTTGAATGAAATTTTTTAGGTCTGTTCTTGTCAGGGGTAGTAGGTATAGAAATTGTACATAGATAGCCCTGTACATATCTTGCCTTGTACATTTTCCTAACGTACAAATATTGTCATGTACATTTCTTGCCTTATACAGGGTGTATACAAAGTGAAACATAGGCGTTTAACATGGGAAATCAGTTTTTCCGTGCGCATTGCTTCCCTAATTATTTTAGACAAAAAGTTTCAAATGGATGTTATAAAGCAAAAAATTCTCCAACGATATATATGATGCCATTTTATGCAGGTCCTATACAGAATACCTAGATTCCAAAATATCATTTTTTTAGACAGTTTTGAGTCGTGACCCACAGCTGGGTAGATCGTCTTTTTTTCCGGGGAAGACAGCAAATCGTTCTTCAGGGTATTTAAAGTGAGCACCAAGGTCAGTATTTAGGAATATACATTTTTCACGTAGCACTAGCATAATGCCTTTACTAAATTATCTATTTTTAATAGATTTTTTATTAATTACATATTATTTTCAGAACAATTTAAAATGAATTCTATTTCCCGGCACCTTTTCGACTGTCAAATTTAGTTCTCTGAGCTTTTCATAGACGACACTATAACTTGTTATCAGGGTTTATAAGGGATCGAGATACGCAATCTTCTACTATATATTTTCCCTAATCTATGGTCTATCTATAGCATATTTCCACTCAGCTGATTTTGGCATGAACGTCAACGTGAGGTGCACGTACTCTTCAAACGCAACCTTCCACTCCCCCTTGCATGTAAATACTACGCTGTCACTATGATACAATATTTTTTCAATAGATACAAAACTATACTGTACTGTGGTCGTATCGCTAACGTAAATCAGTGAATATCAACGTGCCATCATCGTACCGAGAACGTAGATGTAAATTGGTCCATTAAAATACTTTGGAGCAAGAAGTATCGCACCGTTATTGTGCCGTCATTGTACCGCTTGTATAAATCAACTATCCGTCCAACAGATGACGAGCTTTCTGTCCAGAGAACTTGCAAGTCTCCACGAATTACCTTTGATGAACTGGCAACGAGCAGATCCAGGCGAGCCACTAGCTCGTGGTTTGAATGTTTGAATCTCGGCTCGCACTCCATACTCCATTACACACTATCCCGACCCACCATTTACAGCCCGAGCACAAGTAGTCCAAGGCCGGTTTAGATTCCTCGGGCTCACGCTCAAACTGGTGGTTCGTGATACTGTGTACGGATGTGTGATCCTGAGCCTAGATACAAACCACGAGCCAGTGACTCGCCTCGATCCGTTCGATACGAGTATGAGCAGAAGTTTAAACCGGCCTTCTTCTTTTGTAAGGTCTTATTTAAACTTAAACTCAATATTTTTTCAACTTCAATTTCAGAAAAAGTAAATTCAAATTCAGGAAATGTAAATTCAATTTCAGAAAATGTAAATTCAATTTAAGAAAAAGTAAATACTACTTTAGCTTCAATTTTTATTAACCGTCATTCATGTGTACACACTGGCTATACTACTTAATAATAACAATAAATTTCAGTGACAAACAGTGATAATCTGAACACAAAAACAAAATTTAACCCACGTGGTTAAGTGAGTGCGTGTTTAACCATGCGCTCAGTCGCCAAAGTTTAAACAAGAAATCAGTGTTGCCAACTACAGTGCAAATAAATTATTAATTTATTTTTAGCAAGCACATTCAAATATTAAATTTAACCATGCAGGAAACTAGTGGAGGGATATTAAAAATACCAAGAAACTTTTTGTCATCAATACTGACACGTACAAGTTACTCAATAACAAGTACAATATTACTACACCTATTGCCATGAGCCCAACACTATCAACAGGATCACTGCACTCATCGACCAATACAATGTTAACACTAATCACACAATAATCGTCGACAACGTCAACAATAAATTACCTACAGTGGCAAACATCCAAAAATATCTCACAACCAGGGATAGCAAAATACATGTATAAGTTTTTATACATTACATGTAGAAAAGTCCTGTATAAAACGTATACAAAGTATAATACGGTCTTATAAAATATAAACTCCGTTTCCACGACTTGATCCCTACGTCATCAATCGTAACCATATGATTCAAATCGCCAGGGGCGGGAGGGAATTGATGACGTCATGTTGTCGGGTGAAATCGTCTGATTTCCGTAGTAGTCATATAAATTAAAACTAAAAACTGACAGTATACAGTATAACTTATACCGTATGAATATTATTATTCATAAAATTAGAAGTAAGACATTTATTTCGCAATAATAAATCAATTGAATAATTATGATGTAATGTTAAAACTGACAGCATTATATACACTACGACCGTTTTGAAACAGTTTCGAACCAGCCGGCAGCAATGGTTTAAAAATATTTCGAAGTGGAGGGGAGGGGGAGTTTAACCAACAATTTGCTCAGAGTTACTGTAAACAAATTTGACAGATTCAATTCATTCGAAATAATGAATACAAATCTAAATATTTATCTATGTAGCTTTCATAAAAATCCTCCATACTAACATGCGTTTCACGATAAAATAGAAATAGTGTTATTGAATTGAGCCCGGCTTAATCATTGATTTCTATTATGAATAAAAAGAGAGAGTGACTGCCGTGTAAATGATGTATTTAAGTGGGACATGCGTGATTTTATGTATATCACTACTATCCCTTCAAAAACGCAGGAAATTAATTTGCTCTATGGTATTTAGTCATCTTGAATCAACTTCAATAAAATATGCAATCCTTGATCTTCCACCATATTTGCAAATAAACTTTTCAAACGATACACATTGGCAGCTCTGTCTTTCAAATGCAAATACGTCGTGGCGTCATTATTTTAAAACCATACATTTTGGCGAGTCACAAAACGATGACGTCAGATACGAAAACGGTTAGAAAACCTTAATGAACACGGTTCGTCGTCAAAAAACGGCTATGGAATCAGCACAACCACCCAAACGTAACAATGCATCGCAAAAAGTAAACACACGCGACAGACAGTAGACAAACATAAATAATTACTCAAATAGATACAGTGTACTGATACAGGAAGAAGAGATAGAAGAGAGCATCTCCGAAAAAAATAATATAAAACCACTCCCAATAATTATCCCAGACGTCATAGATTACCCTAAAATGGAATTAAGCATCGATACAATCTTGCAAACGAGTGAATATATTTGCAAAATCTTTTCAAATAATTCCGTTAAAATAAATACTACCACATCCGAACCACTTTTTAAAGTGAACAACATTGCATTTCACACGTACCAACCCAGGCAAGAACGAGCATATAGATCTGTTATAAGAAACATCCACTAGTCTGTACCAACCGCAGAGATAAAAGCCGAACTAGAAAATCGCGGCTACAAAATAAGAAATGTGACAAACATTCGTAGCTGGAATACTAAACTACCATTATCCTTATTTATCATTGACCAGAGCCAAACGAAAATAAAAATATATTTGAAATTAAGGAATTACTAGGCACAAAAGTCGAGGTAGAACCACTCCGAAAACGCGGAGAAATTCCCCAGTGTACATGGTGTCAAGCGTAATGTCACACCAAATCATATTGCACACGACACTATCGGTGTATGAAATGTGGAGGTTATCATGCCACAAACATTGCCAAAAGTGTAGGGTTACACCAGCAATATGTGCTCTATGCAGTGGCCCACATCCTGCTAAATATAAAGGATGCTCTGTTTAAAAATAACTTAAGAAAGCAAGAGAAAACTCAAATTCATACAACAAGAATACCGAAATCAATCTTCAGGAAAATTCATTCCGTCCACTTCCCCAAAAAAATCTTCGATCTCAAAATGCTTCTATCCTCAATCATACCACAACTGAAACAGCAAACCTATATACTACTTGTAGTATAACTGCTGAACGCACACTGCACGCCAGATCAGTGCGCATGATCAAGAGTGTTTGCGCGTAAAGGAGCAGTAGTAGCTAGAGAGAGAGCGTCCTTGTAATTGCTCTGCAACGCAACAGCAACGTAACAGAAGTTGGAAAACCGAATCGAAATCGAGCGCAACTTTTACACCTAAGATTGCACCATTTATCCATCGCAAAACTAAAATTGAGAAACAAAACCGAAGTAGATACTGAACTAAGTACAGTCATCGAGTACGTCCAAAATTATTGGCCGCAAAAGAAGACACTACCAGAAAACTTGATGTCATATTTCTGAAAGAGGGAAGAATTGTCATATGAAGAAGTAATTCTTCTGTGGAAGGGGAGAATATGTATACCCAAAGTATTACAGGAGGAAATACTAAAAATGCTTCACGATGGTCATCCAGATATAAATGCAATTCAGTCTATTGCTAAGCTACATATTTATTGGCCGAAAATTGATCAGGATATAGCTAGCCAAATGAAGAATTGTACGACATGTCAAGCTTCACACCAAAATGAGGTAAATACTCCATTATATTCATGGACACCGTGGAATCGTGTTCATATTGACTTTGCGGGCCCTTACGAGCGGAAAATGTGGCTAGTGATTGTAGACGCGTTCTCGCGACTGTTAGAAGTGATACCCATGGACAATATTACAACTAGAGCGACAATAAATGCACTTAAAGAAATATTTACAAGGTTCGGACTCCTTAAATTTCTTGTGTTAACGGTCCACAACTGACCTCCACAGACTATGAACTTTTTTGTAAATCCCACGGTATTACGCATATAAAAGTAGCTCCGTCCCCGTATCATCCGAAATCAAACGATATTGCGGAACGTATGGTAAAGACTTTTAAGAAAAGAATGAACGCGAGTGATAAAGGGAAAGATCAAACCACGCGACTACAACAATTTTTATTCTCATATCGTACCACTGTGCAGCGCTTTACCAAACGAACACCGGCTGAACTAATGTTTGGTCGACCTCTTCGTACCATATTCCACCAACTTAAGCCTGACCTCCAACGGAATATGAAAGCCGAGAAGCTAAATCAAAAACGACTACATGATCAAAGTGTAAGAGAACAACAGTTCGTGACGAATCAGTCAGCTTGGGTTAACAATTCACTATGAAAAGGATCTACTTCTGGAAATTAATCGAACAAACCGGACCCCTATCTTATTTGGTAGATGTTCAAGGCCTAACCCGAAGAAAACATGATGAGCAGTTACGACCGCGAAGCAGCCCAGCAAGTGCTAAATCCGGGAACACCAGCTGAACCGCATCTAGCAAACCCAACTGCGTCTACATCGAAGACAATTTCGTAAGGGATGAGAATGTAGTACAATTATTGCTCAACGCACACTGTACACTAGGTCAGTGCGCATGACCAAGTGTGTTTGTGCGCGAAGCAGCAGCTAGGGAGAGAGAGAGAGAGCGCCCTTGCAATTGCACTGCAACACAACAGCAACGTAACACATGTCTTGTACAAAATGATTGTAACATCTACTAAATAAATATATAAGTAGTTAAATGTGTATGTGTTTAATGAACGCATTAATCACCATCCACACTACTCAACCTAATAAAAATCAAACATACACGCAAATAACACAAACACGACACAATTTAGACACTCCCGCCTCTAAGTCAACCACAAGAAATCAAGAGGAAAATTTAATCATTACACTCCTAAGGAAATTCGAGACAATGTTTAATCAAATTCTAAATTAAAACAGTATGATTATCAATCTACTTTCCAGCGTCATAAACAATCGCAGTGGCTAAGTCACTAACAATAGCTCTTTGGAACGCAAATGGGCTAACTCAGCATCGTCAAGAAGTCGAAAGTTTCGTAAGAACACAAGGCATAGACATCCTACTAGTAAGTGAAACTCACTTCACTAATGTTCTCTTTATAATTTTCGTTTTATAACATTATTATTAATTTGAAATTAAGTGTATTAAGTTCCTTTCCATATAACTATTGTTCTATTTACAATTTTCTTTTTAAAACGTCACTGTTATTAATTTGAAATAATTATTTTTTCGAGAGTGACATTTATCTGTCAGTTACAAACATTTGAGCTGAAATGTGTAACCATGGAGTTGTGTTTAGCATAAATTCTTAGATATAATTTTTATAGTACTTTATAAATTTATCCATAAAATATATAGAAAAAGTATTAAAGCAAAGTTGTAGAAAATGGAATAATCTTTAATTTTTATAATAACAAATTGCGAAAAAATAATATTTAAAGGTATTTTTTGAAGAAAAACTGTTTTGAGCTTCAAGTAAACTTTCCATATTAGAATAAGGTAGAAATACATGGTTTCAAAAGTTTCTGAATGATAGTATTTGAGTTAGAGTGCCCAAAAGATCCATACATACACACCCACAGACATCATCGTGAAAATGTTAAAATTGGATTGTAGGGATCTTAAAACGAGGTCATTTACCAAAATCTCGATATGCGATTTTTAGCACGATCCCTATACCTCCCTTACCAAGGGTAGCGGGAGGTGAAAAATGTACTGGTTACTCAGCCCAAAATCCAAGCTGTCAATGAATAACAAAATTTTCATATACAGGGTGTTTGGCGTAAGTCCGGCACCACGAATATTTCGTTTATTTTGAGAGATACAAAAAAATGTTAATAAGCAAAGTTAAACTAGACAAAGGGGCTCATAAGATGATCATAGCAGAAATTTTGTATCACTTCCGGTTTTAACGGAAATGGGTACAACTTTACAACTAGCATAGGGAATCGGTATTTTTATATTTTTTTTCAGAATGTACATAAAATTTGCTTCATAATGATACCAAATTATCATAGTTTTACTTTCACCATTTCAAAATGGCAACCATCTATTCTCAAAATATGTATTAATAAAATTCCATACAAAATAAAACATAGCAAGCTATGAAAACAATTTAACATCTTATAACAAAAGAAAAGAAGAAATTAAAAAAAAAATTAGGCGTAAGGTATTATTTTTTAATTTTTTAGCATGTTCACAACGATACCAAAACAGAAACAGTAAATGTAAAAAACTACAAATGCTCAATATAGCCGCCGTTATTTTCTATACATTTTCTTATACGTAATAAAAACTCTCATTACATTTTCTAGGATATTGTGTAATTCACTTGAGCCATAATTATTTAATTATTACAAGAAATTGTCACTATCACAAATTAGGTAAATTCTTTTCATTTGTTATAAGATAATAAAATTGTTTTCATAGCTTGCTATGTTTTATTTTGTATGGAATTTTATTAATACATATTTTAAGAATAAATGGTCGCCATTTTGAAATGGGTAAAGTAAAACTATGATAATTTGTATCATTGTGAAGCTAATTTTATGTATATTCTGAAATATATATATATATATATATATATATATATATATATATATATATATATATATATATAAATACCGATTCCCTATGCTAGATTTAAAGTTGTACCCATTTCCGCTAAAACCGGAAGTGATACAAAATTTCTGCTATGATCATCTTATGAGCCCCTTTGTCTAGTTTAACTTTGCTTATTAACATTTTTTTGTATCTCTCAAAATAAACGAAATATTCGTGGTGCCGGACTTACGCCAAACACCCTGTATATAAAGTACCTCTTATATAGTAAAAATGATCAGGCAGAAGACGGACGTCATCAACCTGAAAAAAACTTTATAAAATGAAATATAACTTGTAGAAATTAGTGGGTGTTATTTATTTTAAAAAAAGAAGAAAAATATACTAGTATGTATTAAGAAACGTATATTTAATGAATTTACAATTATTTCTAAGTCAATTCTTATTCCTTTTGGGGAATATAAAATTATTTGACATATGATTATTTTCAGTAGTAGTGCCAACGTGTGGTACGAAAATAAACTACTGTTATTTCAAATAATTTTATATACTGTAAAAGGTATAACGATTAACTTAGAAGTAGTTGTAAATATCATTAATATAAGCATTACTTAATACTATTATTTCTTTTTCTTCTTTTTTTAAAAATAAATAAGACCCAATCATTTCTACAGGTTATATTTCACTTTTTTTTCGGGTCGATGACGTGCGTCTTTTGCCTTTTCATTTTTACTATACGAACATGGACATAATATGGCGTCCAGCTGTGGGCCTGGGCTGTGCCAAAAAATCAAATATGACATTATTCAACGCTACTAAAACAAAACACTCAGGCTAATATGCGACGCTCCTTGGTTCGTCAGGAATGAAACATTGCACAACGACTTAAAAATAAAAACACTAAATGAACAAATCCAAACATTCGCTGAAAGATACGAAAAAAAAAAAACTAAACCATCACCCAAATAATCTCGCTCTCAACCACTTAAACAACGAAGACGAAGTAAGAAGACTGAATAGAAAGAAACCACAGGATCTAACGTAATAACCCTGGAACTACAATTCGGAGAATCATCGATGGAGGACGTCTCCCCTTACGCCAACTATAGTCAAATTTTTTGACTCTGTCGGGTACAGTAATAAAACTATAAATGAATTATAAATATCGCAATTATGATAAAGCGGCATATCCTGTACTTTCTGTAGTATAATACTGTTTGGCATCGGCCCATATTTTTGAGCCGCTCTATTCATGCATGTTAAAGGACTGTAAGGCTATTTTCTTATACATACCTGGTAGACGTTTGATTCAATGCATGAATAGAGCGGCTCAAAAATATGGGCCGATGCCAAACAGTATTATACTACAGAAAATAAAGGATATACCGCTTTATCATAATTGCAATATTTATAGTTCATTTATAGTTTTATTACTGTACCCGACAGAGTCAAAAAATTTGACTATATCAACCATTCGTTAAATTCGCTCGTTGGCAGATGCCAGTTGCAAATAACCTTGCAAATAACATTATTAACAAAAAATAAACTGAAGTAAAATTAATGTCAATTAAGGTATACGACGATGTCACTCATTTTTATGTGTATACAAAAATACAATCTGAAATTGAATTTAGTTTTTTTTTTTTTAATTTTATTTATTTTCCTGAAAAATGTTACTTTTTCTTTAAATTTAAGTTGAAAAGATAAAGTTTACAAAATAAAGTTAAATATTATTTAGTAATATGTTCTGTACTCTAACGGTCCCAAATAAGGGTATATCATAAAAATATATTAATATATTATTAAAATTTGATTATGGATAGCCACATATACGAATAAAACTACAAAACAACTTACATCTGGTAAAGTATTATCCAACACAATGTCATAATGTTGGAATCCTCTAGGTGGAAGTTTGAAATGATTTCCTAGGATATTATCCAAATTGACTCGTTTTCCATAAACTTTACTCTCTTCGCTCATAAGTTCAAACTGTTGTTGTTGTTGCTTCTTAGTTAGTTTCCTCTGGTTAGTTCCGCCAGACATAACCTAAATTTAATTGACATTTTATTGTACATAGATAACAATTATTTAACTACAACTTACTCTAAGTGTAGTAAAGCTAGCAGATCTATATATATCTGCAGGTATGTTATAATGTCGGTTTTCACCAGCTAATTTAATAGATGAAATTTGTGTCCATGGTTTGAAAGTACCAAGAGTACCCATATATCTACCACCTAAAGTCCATATTCGAGCACTACCATCAGAACTTGAGCTAGGAAAATTAATATATTGTCAATATGTCAATAATAACTTATACAAGCTTCACTCTATATACTACTTTTCCGATAAGGGCTCGTGCCGCCGTATTTTTAAACAATCATATATTTCATAATTTTAATTGAAATTTTTATTTTATTTCATAAAGCTTGGGTTGGGGACTTCAGGAAAAATGTCAATAATAACAAAAAATATATCTATAGCATGACTACGCCTTCTACGCAACACAATAATTTTTCAATGCAGGCTTGTGTCTGCAATTCGAAAATTGCATTATATTTGATAGTTTTAATAATATATATAAAAAATAAAAATATTATTTTCAATTAATTAATGATTTAAGGTATAGGCCATTCACGGTAGCTATAGAATTTTGAACTAATTCACGAACAGAAACAAGTCATTTTACTGGTCGGAAGACGATAATTTTCGGGCCGAACCAATAGACTGACTTGTCTCTGTTCGTTCATTAGTTCAAACTTCTCTCGCTATCATGAATGGATAATAGACGCTACGCTAACGCTACGAAAGGACGTACAAAATATCGGGAATTAAAAAGTTAATTTTTTTGCATGTTTTAATCAACTACATTTAAATTACGTACGTAATTTCGATATTCAGATGTTCTAATGAGTTATTAAAATTTAATTATGGATGGCCACCAGAGCTGGGACCAGTACTAAAAATAAGTATTTACAGTAAAATTTTTGAAAGATGTCCGATCAAGGTCGTCTGCGAATTGTGTGAATTCAGATTTTTGCTCTGCGCATTCTGACAAATTCAGTAGTGTCGTTTGCTTAGTTTTTATGAGGGTACGTAAGATACTACTGTTATTTTATTATTATAAAAATATATGTTACAATAAAAGCATTCAAAATTCAAAAATAACTCAACTGGTAAGTTTATTAGCAAATGTAAAACCAAATATATGAAAAATAAGATACTGACACAATGTCAATGTCAGTGACTCTAACACAATATAACGTTGTTCGTACGGCTATGAATTAAGGTAATGTATCTGAATTAATAAATAACCTTACGTTACAGCGAAAATATTATCAACAACGAGCATCGTTTTAAAGTGGAATGTCCTAGCTTAGTCGAAACAATATGAATTTTTGAAAGACACGCGTGTTATATCTATCCTTATCGCACATGCTTATAGCCTTTGCAAAGGAAAGAGATAAATGTATGCCAATTTGTTAATTCGTTCATGATACAGATGACCTTGATCGGACTGGTTTAATCGCTAATAAATTTGATTTATTGGTTTTTTATTTCTTATTAATTTGTGTTATTACATTTAATTGTCTAATACATGATATCTAAACAATAATAATTTTATATTAATATGAAAAAACGAAGAAAAAAAAAATAAAAAAAAAATTAATCCTAGTGGAGGTTTGAACTTAGAATCTTTGGATGCGTACTTCGAAACGTTACCACAGTACCATGACAACATGCAGCTATTTATGTTTGTAGTAGGGAATAAAAACAACATACAAAAAATGTGAAACTATTTTTGCTAATTTTGCTAAATTACGCTATTATAATGAAGTAATCTGTATTAAATAAGATGTAGAAATGGGCGCAGTATTATCCTATGCAATATGGTAGCTTAGTTGTTAGCCAGACACTTTTTATTTAGAAAAAATTGTTTTTCCATATTAAACGCCTATGCCAACCAAACGCTGGGACACACGGTATAAATATTTTATTATATATTCTATAGATTTAGAGATAAAAGAAATATAATATATAAAATAGTCTGTTATAATTTTACAGCCAAAATATTGGCCATGGAAAATAGTTGAAAATTTAAATTGTTTGTAACTGACAGATAAATGTCAGAGTCAGAAATCCGGAGACATTACTGAAGACTTTTTCTGGGAAGTACATACATTATATTATTTCTTAATGTATTAATAGTTAAATATTTAAAATTATAGGTATATTACATATATCCTTCAAAAATACTGTCAATCCTGACAATGAATTGGAAACATTTCGAAAAATTAGGAGAGGACAAAATTTCTTCATAAAATGAATTTAAAATTAAACAATATAAGTAAAGGGTTTTCCAATAAGAGGTGTTATTTTGATATTCAAAGAAAAATGCCATTTTTTAATATAAATGATCGGATGTTTATTTCATTATAAAGAGGAAGGTATGCCGTTAATAGTGGAAAATAACATCAGGCAAATGACCACCACGACCACGCTGACAGGACAATATCCTT
Organism: Harpalus rufipes; assembly: GCA_951394225.1. Taxonomy (NCBI): domain Eukaryota; kingdom Metazoa; phylum Arthropoda; class Insecta; order Coleoptera; family Carabidae; genus Harpalus; species Harpalus rufipes. The sequence goes on from OX596274.1 coordinate 67,365,829, forward strand.
TTCATGAAATTTTCCATAACCAAATAGCAAAGTGGCTGTCCTATGTCCTCGATAGCCTCACGAATTCCATCTTTGAGGTCTTGAGTTGACGCTGGGCAGTTGGCGTAGACCTTCTCTTTCACGTGGCCCCAAAGAAAGAAGTCGCAAGGTGTTAAATCACAAGATCTCGGTGGCCAATTGTGATCACCTCTTCGAGAGATAACACGGTCCGGAAACTTTTCCCGTAAAAGATCAATGGTTTCGTTGCTTGTGTGGCACGTAGCGCCGTCTTGTTGAAAGTAAACGTTGTCCAGATCAATACCATCCAATTCCGGCCATAAAAAATCGTTAATCATCTCTCGATAGCGCAATCCATTCACCGTAACTGTTGCTCCAGCCTCATTTTCGAAAAAGTAAGGTCCAATGACTCCGCCGGACCATAAACCGCACCAAACAGTCACACGTTGAGGATAGATGCGACAATTTTGTTTGTTGACGAAGCCACCGAGATGGAAATGGGCCTCATCACTCAAGATGATTTTTCGATGGAATTCCGGATCATTTTCATGCATTTGAACGACCCAATCAGCAAAGACACGACGTTGTTGATGATCGGCCGGCTTGAGTTCTTGTGTTAACTGGACTTTATAAGCCTTAAGACCCAAATCTTTATGCAAAATACGGTGTAATGACGTTTGTGGAATGCTTAATTCCAAAGAACGACGAGGAATGGACAAACCTGGGTTTTCTTCAACACTTTCGGCTACAGCAGCAATATTCTCGGCTGTTCTTGAGCGACGTGCACGGGTTTTATTCTTCACATCACTAACTTGTCCCAACAGCTCGAATTTTTCCACCAATTTCTGTATTGCGGTCCGACAAGGTGCTTCACGACGACCCAAAAATTGTCGAGTTTTACGAACCGTCTCTGCCAGATTTTCACCATTTTTATAGTGAATTTTAATAATTTCAATGCGTTGTTGAAGCGTGTATCGTTCCATTTTTATTAATGGCGTAGTTTCTACTTGTCAAATGTCAAAAAATGACAGCTTCAAAAGCGACATCTACCGAAATAGCGGGCTATTCAAAATAACACCTCTTATTGGAAAACCCTTTATAAGGAATAGATATATGTAAGTAGAATTTTTGGTGTAGAGTGTAGGTATACAAGAAATATTAAATTGACAATTGACATCCATATACATAATTACTAATTATAATTCTGAAAGGGGCCCCCACATCTGCTTGTCAAGGCCAACAATGTAAAATGACTGTTCGCGCCCTATATTTATGTAACCAAAAAAGGAAGTGGCGAGAGGTATTGTGCTGGCCACAACAGATTTTTTATTATTATTTCGTACAAAAATATTTTAAAGATCCTGCTTATTTTTCTAGCCGACTAACGTTTACGGTTAAAGGTGCAGACGAGAATTTCAGCGCCGGTATAGCGGAAGAGGATCTCTAACATGTTCTAACAATCCTCCAACCCAAACCATTTAGACCACAACCTAACTTCGGTCTGTTAGTTTCAATATGTCATTCTTTATCAGATGATCCCTCAAATCGCACAGTGAGTACCGTATAGTGCGATACGACGGCTTCTGGAACGAGCGTAGTTTTGTAACTAGGTAGAAGATATACCGCTGATGTTCTGTATGGAAATCCCTCAGGCCTAGCGTTCTCCCGACGGATGGACGTTGGTTGACCAGTTCTTGTAGTTATCCCAATTACGTTTTAAAGACTGAAGCTATGTCGCGGGACATCTTTAAGTCTTCTGGTACGCAGTGACAAAGGGAATAATCTGAAGATACGGTGAACAGGCCTCGATGTTCTTCTTTCGTAACGCCATACCGCGCCTTATGACCAGAGCAATACTTTCCCATGAAGTCTTCAAAAGTCGGTTCGTGAGCTATGATCCGACGAATCGTTGCTCCATGATGGTCTTCAAGATTGTCACCGGCGAAAGGGGCTGGCCGATTAAAATGTGCTACTGTCGGCTTCCCGGTAGGTGTTTTCTTAATACAATATACGAGTACCATGTTGTTTATCCATTTAATTATCTCACACGGACCTTCCCAATTTCTTTGCAGTTTTGCACACTAAATCCCCAGGTTCATATCCACCTGTTTCTGCCTTGATGTCATCTGGTCCTTCATTCGGCCGCTAGCAGTTTGAATGTTCGTGCGTGCAGACTTGTTCATGAATGTCATCCATTCTTCTCCGCAAGTCAGTAACGTAATCTTCCCCGGCCAGGTCTTCCCCTGGTTTACTACCGAACACCAAGTCGAAGGATAAGCGCAACTCACGCCCGAATAAGATGTTTGCAGGAGTTTGCCCCGTTGTTTCATGCACAGATGAACGATAAGCCATCAGGGACAGATGAAGATGTCGGTCCCAGTCTCTTTGGTGGTTGGAGACTACCTTCGACAGTATCGGTTGATCGTATATTACCTATATGGATAATAGATACACAAGATTCAAATAAATCTCAAGATAAATATGTAATGACATATTGTCAATGAAATACCACTTCCCGAAAAAGAATATACAAAAAAATCAACTTCCCCAGATTAATACGAGCAAGTAAAGCTTGAAAAAATCTGCGTATTTTATTTATTTATTATCGTAAGAACGCAAAATATTTTTGAAACTTAAAAGACTAGTCCAGCAAATTGATCTTTTAAAAATTTGTCTAGAAATTGTCAATTTTTCAATCTGTTGCAAATCTATTTTTTTCTACTGCCGATTCAAATTAACTCTTCCTATCGTTATATAGCCCTGTTGTGACGTCACAACTGGGATGTATGCGCTACTAATCTGTCACTGATACTGCATTTTACACTTTTTACAAAAAATTAAAAACATGAAACTTGTGTTAAAGGATATTTTAAATTATTTCAATGGCCTGCAAACTCCAGAAAATTTCTATGAAAGGAAGGAAATAATATATTCTGGGCATATTTTTAGTTTAAAATTTAGCCATCAGATTGAGTTTCCTTAACTTGAATCGCGAATAGCAGATTTTAAAGTGTGTTTTTGTCTACTGAAAGTAGTGCATCAAGTAGCAAATAACACTTTAACAGCAAGGGCAGATAAAATTTAATTAAATTATGTAAATACATTATAAACTTTAACGGTTTGTGTTAATAAATGTAATAATAATAATAATAATTAAAAAAAAAATACCAAGTTATATTAAATTTAAAATTTTGCTTAAATAATACCTAATTTAATTTATAATTGATTTTTCTTATTTTTTAAATTTACTATGAAAAAATCTGATGTGGCCAGCACAAAACCTTCCGTCAATCCTGTGTATTGTGTATAAATTGCATACATAAATTTTCTTGCAAAAGATTCTAAATTTCCAGTAAAATTATTTCTTAAACAATCTATGCAAATTGCACTTGACACTGACATCTACTTCTTCTTTAGCTTTTCTCATTCGTTAGAGCTTGCTGTTTTTTATTTTCTTCTTCCACGCATTTCTGTTTTGCGTGTCGTTCTCATTCAGTTCTTTTTCTCTCAAGTCTTCCGCAATACAGTGTTTCCATCTTATCTTTGGTCTTCCTTTAACCTTCTTCCAATATATTCATCTCTCCTCATGACATGTTCAAAATAATGTAATCATCTCTCTTGTATCTTTTTAGAAACTTCTTACACTAGAGTTATTTCCTTTACTCTTTCATTCCGTACCGTACCTTTCTGTGTCTTCCCCAACATCTATCTCAACATCCTCACCTCTGCCACATTCATTTACTTTTCATTGATTTCACTGATTTATGAAATCTAATATCGTTATAATTTTGTAACACTATGTCTATTGACTATGTAGTATAAAACGCAATCAAATAGTATTGAGAATAATATATTCTTTAAATTATAATAACCTTGATATTTAACTGCGTGTTTTCAAGAAAAACTGTTAAAATTTTCAAATGAGGGTACTTCCGGTTGATCAATTATAACCAAAATCTAATCACTTCTTCTTCTGGATGTAAACTTGCGCAATACGAAACAATTATAATTTTTGGATTCGTAGTATTGAATTTATGCGATCCGAAACTTTCGACACACTCATACACACACACACACACCACACACACACCCACACACGTCGTATTATATGGACCCTAAAATGTGCTTATTAACTAAAAACTAATCGTTGATTTTTTTGACCAAAGACAATACCTTCCTTACCTAAAAGTGTCGGAAGGTAAAAATAGAATTTTATACACGATGATAAAATTTAATTATTGACTCACGAAAAATAACTCACACGCGATAAAATATAATTTTATAGTCTTGTATAAAATATATTAAAGTAAAAGAAGAAGAATAATAAATAAATTAAAATATAAAAAACGACATTTGAATTACCTGATTAATATTTCTACTGCATCTATGTATATTATCCCTGTTACAGCCTTCAAATGACATCGAATACTACTTAATAGTATTGGTATATTACTTTTATGAGCTCTTTTAGCTCTACCTAACAAAAAATCTTTCCACATAAATGGAAACTTCAGTCGCAGTGGTGGCATAGACACGTAAACCTTGCCTTCTTCCGGAACACCGAAGTTAACTAAATGCCACGTCTTGATATAGCCTTGCATATGCCCTGCACATGTAAAAATTATGAATTATATTACAATGAATGAAATTATTTAATTAAATAATAATATACAAATTTGTTATTATTGACATATACGTATCTGAATAAATAAATATGTTAATACACCCATCAATGTGTAATAAGTCCTGATATGATATATTATAAGATCTTGTATCTTTTAATTTTTTTTTTGTAAAATACCTCATACCAAAAATAAGACACGATCAAATAAAATAAACTAGGTATATGATAATCATATTAATGAATCTTCAAAGAAAAAAAATTATTAGACTACAGAACACATAAAATCCTGCATTACATTTTTTTTATATAAAACCTCTTTAAAATTTAAAGAAATCTGTAGTTCTAGAAAATCTTAATTGTTATCCAATAAGCTGTAATAATTATTTTTTATTTCACGTGGATATTAAACTTCCTTTGTTTTCAAACATTGGATTTCATTAACTGAAGTCACATAAAATATTCAATTTCAACAGTTATAAATATAATAGTTATATTATGTAACAAGTTTTATAAATACAGTTTGACCAGCGACTCGTGACCAATTAGCTTGGATGCGCAGTAGCCTAGCCTTAAAATTGTGGTGGGGATTTCATTTGCTTGCTAGCAGCCGTAGAGTTAACATTAAGAAAGTACATTTTGAGGCAGAAGCATGTAGTTTAAATCCAAGTTGTTGGAAAACTTGTGCCTCGCAGTACAATCTGGCGCGTAAATAGCTTTTTCTTTCTCGCTTAAGGCGGCGGGATAGGCAGATTAATTTGTTTCTAGGTCAAGAGATGGCACAACAAGCAGTTGTAAGGGGCGGGTATCTTATTTTGATTTATAGCATGAAGGACAAATAGAAATGCGTCTGCTCCCCTTCTCCTCTTCATTGTTACCCTATTCCTCACCTTCATTTCGATAATTATTAATCGCTGTTGATTCTATGCCAGTGAAGTATTTGTCTTCGGTTTCGTGTTTCGATATTTCTTTAGTACTTTTAAAAAGTATTTTTTACAATAATAGGAGGAGTCTAAGGTTAAATTATAAATAAAACTAAAACAATTACCCCTTAACCTTAAAATAATAATATAAGCTATGAGCTATACACGTATTTTTTGGTTATTTTTATTTGTTCTTAGTTTTGATTTTGATATTTCATAGTTTTTGTTACTTTCTAAGTCATTTTACTTCTTATTTGCTTTTATTATCCTTCCGTTATTTCAGTTGTTTGATTTTTTATCGTTATCGTTTGAATTTTTGATATAATTTTGAAAGCTTCTTTGTCCTGTTTTTTAAAAAAAAATGGCGAAAAACAATATGTGTACCGACATAAACCTAGAAAAAAGGCAAAATTAATTAGAAAAACAGTTCAAAAAAGGTAAATATATTTGATATTTATGTGAAATAAATCTACATACAAAATATAAAGCAATATTGTACATCTATATGAAGTAATTTTGTTGCCAGATTTGCTCAAGTAGCAAGTATCTACAGTAGAAAACAATTTCAGTTCCACTAAACTAGGTGAAGTGAAATCTCATAAAATTACTGATAATGCGTAAGTACTTCGAAATAGTCACCATTAGCGCTTCGAAAAATGTAATTGAATGAATAAATAAGTTTTTGGGAAACGGAAATCAAAAAATAGTCAAATTTAGGTTTCTCATTTCTCCAGACCCTAACAATGAGCATCGAGTTGATATACGTTATCATAATCTGTTATATTGCATTATTTTACAATTGCTACCAAGTCGACGTCTTATGTTGATTTTCAATTAGTGAACCATTAAGAGATATTGAAAATCATAAATTAATTATTGAAGCTAGTGACAAACCTTTTGATAACAGAACTATTGTTGAAGGAAATAGAATTGTCGAATTAGGCTATGTTTTAAACTGGGCACTCTCTTTACAAGATTTTCATAGGAGAGAATATTTACTTGAAAATTTAACACTTTCGAAGGAAGTACGCAAAGGTCTAATTGGCATTTTGTATTTTAAGTGTGGTGTAGAAAAGTAATTAAAACTATCGAAGATCCCGAAAAATCAAATACTGGAGTTCTTTGGGGAATGACACATCTGGTAGTACTTTTACTAACATAGAACATCTAATGAATGTTATGACTGTTCCTATGATGTCTCACAGTACTTTTTTAAAACAAGAAAGACTACTAGGTGACGTATGGGACAAACAAAAAATCGAAAGTATTATTCTGGCAGGTAACATTAATATAATAAAAATTCGCTCTAACACTCATGTATAATTTAAATTTTGTTACAGGTAAACGCGAGTTTGAAATTGCTGAAAGCAAAAATAAAACGAAAAATGGAACTGGAGGAATATGTGTGCTCGTAGATGGAGGATGGAGCAAAAGATCGTATGGACATAATTATAACGCTTCTTCCGGTGTCGTAAGAAGACAAATATATGGTTGTAAAATATAAAATCAATTCTGTTTTTAAGGTATGTATAATTGGAAAAGAAACGAAGGAACTGCTTTTTATAGGCGTGCGTAATAAATACTGTAGTATTCGCCAGGTAGCAAAATATAAAGATGTTTCTCCTAAAGAACATATATGTTTTAAAAACTGGAGTGATTCTTCATCGGCAATGGAAGCAGACATTATAGTGAATTGCAGTGAAGAGATGCATAAATTGCAATACGTTACTTATTGGAGACGGTGATTTCAGCGTATTTGCCCGTTTACGTGAGAAAGATACAGTAAAATTTTTGAAAGATGTCCGATCAAGGTTATCTACGAATTGTATGAATTCAGATTTTTGCTCCGCCCATTCTGACATATTCAGTAGTGTCCTTTGCTTAGTTTTTATGAGGGTACATAAGATACTACTGTGATTTTATTATTATAAATATATGTTACAATAACAGCATTAAAAATTCAAAACTAAATCAACTGGTAAGTTTATTAGTAAATGTAAAACCAAATATGTGAAAATTAAGATACTGACACAATGTCAGTGTCAGTGACACTGACAGGAAATAACGTTATTCGTACGGCTATGAACTAAGGTAATGTACAGTAAAAATTTTGAAAGATGTCCGATCAAGGTCTTCTATGATTTGTATGAATTCAGATTTTTGCTCCGCCCATTCTGACAAATTCAGTAGTTTCGTTTGCTTAGTTTTTATGAGGGTACTTAAGATACTACTGTTATTTTATTATTGTAAAAATATATGTAACAGTAAAAGCATTCAAAATTCAAAAATAAGTCAAGTGGTAAGTTTATTAGCAAATGTAAAACCAAATATGTGAAAAATAAGATACTGACACAATGTCAGTGTCACTGACACTGACAGAAAATAACGTTAGGCAGACGTCTATGAATCAAGGTAATGTATCATAATTAATAAATAAACTTACGTTACAGCGAAAGTATTATCAACAACGAGCATCGTTTTAAAGTAGAATGTCGTAACTTAGTTGAAACAATATGAATATTTGAAAGACAAACGTGTTATATCCATCCTTATCACACACGCTTACAGCCTTTGCAAAAGAAAGAGATAAATGTATGCCAATTTGTTAATTCGTTCATGATACAGATAACCTTGATCGGACATCTTTCAAAATTTTTACTGTATCTGAATTAATATATAAACTTACGTTACAGCGAAAGTATTATCAACAACGAGCATCGTTTTAAAATGGAATGTCCTAACTTAGTCGAAACAATATGAATTTTTGAAAGACAAGCGTGTTATATCAATCCTTATCGCACACGATTAAAGCCTTTGCAAATGAGGGGGATAAATGTATGCCAATTTGTTAATTCCTTCATGATACAGATGACCTTGATCGGACATCTTTCAAAAAATTTACTGTACTTATGGCAAATCTGTAACGAAAATTGAATGTTTAAATCATTTGATTAAAAACTTTTCACCCGTTTTGCATAAAGTATTAATTTATATATTTTTAAATATTGCTACCTAAGTACCTACTTATCTCTTTCAATGTATTTTTATAGATTATTTCAAATACAAAATTACCAATAAAATGTCGAAGCGAAGTAAAAGCAAACGTACCCCGATTGACCATGGCAGTGAGAGCTGCTGTGAGACATAATAAAGGAAAACCAATCGATGATTTGCGACAAGATCTGAAAAATGGACCGCATCATGTCTTTGGAGTCCATCAAATTGTCGTGACTATTTTTGCAAAAATGAAAAATTTAACGAGCCTTTAGATTATGCAGTAATGAAACGTTGGGTTATTCGATTTAGTTTCAGCGTTTGTACAAAATATCGAGAAAAAATCGGATCGCCTAACTGATGGTGAAGAAACCAGCAATTTGGCTGAGTTGTTCATGAGTTATGTTGTCAAATATAATGTTGGAAAAAGATTAAACTTAACTCAGACAGAAAATTTTCAAAGAAGATGTAATGTAGCGGCACTAAATATTAATAACGGCCGAAAGTGGCATTATGCACCATGGAAATCACATCGAAACTATAGTCCAGGTTCAGGTAAATATTTTAAAAAGAACATGGACATAAAATCCAAGAAAAATATGGCCCAAAAGAAATCAAAACGACAACTATTGCCATCGCATACCGCAGAAAAAAGCCAATGTTTGACTCTGATTATGGACCATACGCCGAGGACTATAAAGTGTGTGCAACGAAACGTGGAACATAGGACTTTAACATGGGATTTTAAAAATGTGCGGAAATTGGCTCTCCTGTACATTTTAGAGCAAAAGTACAAGAATTAAAAGTTGTTTAGAATTAATTTTTACTTAAAAAAGTCCTCATTTAATGCAATAGAATATCTGTAGCACTAGATATTTAGAAAATAAAATATGACATTTTCATCAAAATTCAGATAGCCATGGAAATAAAAAACAAATAAAACAAAATATCAATTAAGATCATAATACTTTAATATTTAATGCTGAATTATAATAATAGACACAATGATTACAACAATTAACATCAATAACACTGAACTCAACTGGGGTTTCGGTGAATATTAAAAATGGGAAATTATTAAATATTTAATAATAAAATAATTTGTATCATACAAATCGGAAGAAAAGAATAGCAGCAAAATAGAGAAGTTTTATTTAAATTAAATGCTCAAATATGTCTCCATTCTGCGCCAAACAATAACCTAATCTATCATAAAAAGAACGCCTAACATTCGTAAGTTGGTAGCATGATATTTTAGTACATTTCAGAGATATTCTGTTTTTTTAGTGATTCTAAATCTGGATATTTGTAAACACTGTAAATTTTTTATTTTAGATGTCCCCATAGAAAAAAATCATTTGGCGCTAGATCCGGACACCGTGCGGGCCAGTGAATTGGTCCGTCTCTACCAATCCATGTATCGGGAAATACATCATTAAGATATTCTTTTACAATTTTTGTATTATGAGCTGAACAGCCGTCTTGTTGCAACCATACTTCACGATCATTGGCCAGTTCTTCAATTGTCGGTCCAATATCATTTATCAGCAGATCATAATAGGTCTGACCAGTTAAAGTGCCGTTAATGAAATATGGCCCAATAATAGGATTTGTTAAAATTCCAGTCCAAACGTTGACTTTTCGGGGATATTGTGTGAGTCGTAACATACAGATGTTCATTATTTTTACGCCAATATCTAAAATTTTGAATATTTGGCTCATTATTGAGTGTAAATGTGCTTTCGTCGGAAAAACAAATATTTTCAATAAAATGTGAATCTGCATTTGCTTTTTCCAGCATTAATTCACGAAATGTTGCTCTCAGATACTTACCTTCTTCATTCAATTCCTGGTGTTTTGTCATATTTAAAAGATTTCTTCTTTTAAATAATTTCTTACAGTACTAAATGGAATTGAAGTGTCTTTATATTTTTATTATTTTCAATGGCTGCAATTACATTAATTTTATTTGCTTGTCTTTCTTCATCTTCATCTGCAATTGGCCTTTAACACTTGCATGGTTTTAAAACACTTCCTGTTTTATTAAATCTCTCAATTACACGAAATATTGTCGTTTTACTTGGAATTGGACGATCAGGATAAGAGCCACCAAAAAGTGCATAAATTTCTTCATAACTGTTTCCTCTGCAATGTAATTTCACAATCAAATTATTTTCTTCGGTACTGAACAAATCCATTTTATTATGCACAAACGAACAGTGATGCAATTTATTGATTACAACAGTGTAGACACAATGATTGCAACAATTAACATCAATAACACTGAACTGAACTGTCTGAATGAGATTTTGTTTTATTTGTTTTTTATTTCCATGGCTATCTGATTTTGACGAAAATGTCATATCTTCTTTTCTAAATACCTAGTGCTAGAGATATTCTATTGCATTAAATGAGGACTTTTTATAAGTAAAAATTAATTCTAAACAACTTTTCATTCTTGTACTTTTGCTCTAAAATGTTCAGGCGAACCAATTTCCGCACATTTTTAAAATCCTATGGTAAACCCCAATGTCCACGTTTCATTGCACACACTGTATAAGTAATGAAGAATTAGAGAATTTTCTTCATTAATTGTTTTTTTTAAATTCAAATTCATTATATAAATTTTAAATCATTCAATATTTCAGATGATATAGCAAAAAAATATATATACCTGCTAACCCCAAGTCTCGTCGCATAGTATTAATTACTTAATTGGGGGGGGGGGTTAGGACCGCCTACTGAAGAGTGACAGCTTGACCATTATCCGACACTGGAGTGAGGAAAACCGTGGGAAAAGATGAACTAAATTTAACATTGAATGATATAGGGGAAATAGAAATAGAAAATTAACGCGCATTTCTCTATAATGCTAAATATGACCTTGAAAAAAATTTGGTAGATTACTAGCATTACGACGTATTAAATGACATGTATTTTTTTTAAATTACGTGTACACAAAGAAAGAAAAAAAAAACATATTGCGTATTACTCAAGATATTTATTTTTTTATTTGAAATGTATTCAAAAAATTAAAAAACAAATTATGTCATTAACTTAGAAATATATTCAGCTTTTATTTAAAAAAATCAATAAATAGTTGTTTACAAACCAATTATACTTAATTTTCTTGTTACATAAAGTTTAAGAAATGTACACTTACAACATATTTTTTTTAGCTGAATATTTAGATTTCGTCATTGTAATTTGTACAGTATGTAGAACTATATTTAGACTTTCATAAAAATAAATATCACTTTCTTACTAAGGTTAGTTTTTGAAATACGAAACATTAAATACGAACGTAAATGTGAATATTTGCTACCCCGCCGCCTTAATACGTTCTCTCTGCACACTACTTATCACCACAGCTCTCGAATCGCTGGTCAGACTGTAATTACTAATTAACGGAACTTGAAATTTCCTTGTAGAATGAGGTGTTGTACAATTTTTTTATTTTATCCGTATTTTTATTTTTTTCATATTATTCTTTATTCATGAGAAAATTATATTTAAATTGCCGCTTTTCCTTTCGCCTGATGACGTACATAAATTTCTAACCAATGAGGGTGTGGTTTACATTTGCCACAACAGAATTTAAACGAGTGACAGCCAAGGCCGCTGTCAACTATGTACGATATTTCATTTCTCATAAAAAATAGTAGTTGGCGCTTGAGAGTCAACCGTTTTTATATGCATTGAATAAATAATTTAAATTCGTAAAACCAAACAGTGAATAATAAATATTTTTATTATAAATATTTTTATTACAAAATTACAACAAAAGATCTGATATGGCCAGCACAGCACCTCCCGCCATTTAAGTTTTGTTAACTTAAATACATACTTACATATTTACTAATGCTGTCAACTGTATTAAGTTCCTTTGCATGATATAACTATTGTTCCAATTTATTATAAGTATTATCCGTATTTTTTTCTCTGCAATCTTACCATAATGTTATTTTGTGATGCTAATTTCTTTTCAATTACACTGGCTTCCAAAAAATCGCGTACACCTGTTTTTTGCTGTATTGAGTCGGTCTCGATTGTTAACTTGTCAGTGTCACAAGTCAATGTCATTACTGTCAAGATGTCAAAATTATCAGAAAACGAAAAAGTTATAATACTTTCTAAGTTAGAAGAGGGGTGGTCAATCAGATCAATAGCAGAACATTTTAATATTAATAAAAGTACTGTTATGAGGGTGAAGAGTGGGTGGAAAAATGAAGGAAATGTCCCAAAATTTCCAGCAATGATCAAGATGAAGCATTTTTAAATCATTTATGGGAACACCCTTTTGAAACAGCAAGAGACGATGCTTTTGCAACAAATTTTCCAGGGTCATGGTCAACACCTTAGAAAGCTTGAGTCAGGATGAAAATTATTTTAGAAATCTTATTTCCTCCATGCCTCAAAGATTAAATGAAGTACTGGACGCTGATGGAGTGATGATAAATTACTAATGTTACTTCGTCCATAATTTGTTTCAGTCATAATTTTTACGTATTTATAATCCATTTAAAATAAATACTCGTTTGTTCTTTAATTTTTATGGAATATATTAGTAATTTAGTAGTAACTTAGCACAATGAAGAACTTGCTCCACGATACCTAAAATAATGACATGACAGTGACAACGGTGACAACACCATTGACAGTTGATATTAACCTATTTTTAAAAAATCGTATTTACATAGCTAAAAAAAGGTAAAAACTCGGTTACTTGATTTTTAAGGTGTTCGCGATTTTTTTGCAAGCCAGTGTACAAACATATGAAAATTAATTTATTGATTAGATATTTTATAAATTCATATTTTAACATTTTCTTCTTAAAATACTACCATTATTAATTTTAATTGGTTAATTATAGACAGTGACACTTATCTGTCAGTTACATAAATTTGAAATCTGAACTGTGTAGTAACCAAGAAGATATATTTATCTTTAAAGCATAAACTCCGGAATTTTTAATAATATATTTTTATATGAGGGATTATGATAGTCATTATTTATGAAGATAACGTGCAAATCATCCGAGTGAATAATGACCATAATCCCGAATATAATACTATACTTTTTCTACGCCTATAAATTTGGAAATAACTTGAATCATTATTTTAGAAACAGCTTTACAAATTCACAATTTATTAGAACAATATTTATGAAGTAGAACATTAAATTGGTTTTTAATTACTTTTTATTAAGGGAACTACCGACTTATTAGCGATTAGCTTGAAGATGTAAAATTTATACAATTGATAAGATTCAGGGACAGGGTGTTGATATCCATTGTTAAATTCTCACTGCACTGAAAAGTATTTCTGACGGGCTCCAGTTCTCCTCGTCGCTCTCAATATCCATTTTAACGTAATTAAACACTTTTCAAAACGTTACATATCGGTTGAAAAACAATCACAAAAACACAAAATGATGAGTGACAATAACAGAACTGTCAACTGTCAGACGGTCATAGGAATGGTGATCGCGACAGAATTAAAATAAACGGGAATAATTGATTTCTGGTTCTATGGTTTGCCGAGCCGAGTGAATTATGAAACCATAATCCACGACAGTGAATTATGACTACTATAATTAATCGAAAAAATTGAAATAATGGGGGTATTTTTTTATAGCAGTAGAAAAATAAATTATTTATTCATAAAATAAATAGAAAAAGTATTAATACATATCTGTAGAAAATTTATTAATCTTTATTTTTATAATATAAAATGTATAAAATATAATTTAAATGTATTTTTCAAAGAAAAACTGTTTTGAGCTTCAAGTAAGTGCCATTCCGGTTATCTGAGTTACACCAAAATTTAATGCCTTCTTTCCGCATTAGAATAAGTTATAAATACAAGATTTCAAAAATTTCCGAATGATAATATTTGAGTTAGACCGTAAAGATGACACACACACACACACATACACACACACACACACACACACACACACACATTTACCAAAATCTAGATTTGCGATTCTTAGCACGATCCCTATAACTCCCTTACCAATGGTAGCGGTAGGAGAAAATGTTAAGCATTACTCAATTTTGTAGATTTTATTTTATTAGATAACTAACAACTGACAAGCGAAACCGATATTTTTTTTTTGTTTTTGTGAACTAGGTTTGCGTTCTGACCAATCAAAGGGCATAATTTATATCCCTATCTAAACTATCACTAAGTATACTACTTTCTCTATACATATTACTGATTTTTATATTGTGGTTGTAGAAAGGCGTTTTGTGCTAGTGTGCACAAATAGAAGTAATAGTAGTAAAAAATAGTGTTATGGTGCCTCAAAACGAAGAAAGAAATAGTTCGGTCAAGTAAACATCAAACCATTTATAAAATCAAAATTTCATTCTGTGAAGGTCATTTTTGATGTATGCATAAATATTTTTATAATTAAATAAGATTTTTTTTTTAATACTTGATTTTCCAGTTCTGTCATTGGTTAGTAATTTTTGGACGTCACAAGCAGAGTAATTTGGTTCCATTCAAAAAGTATATTTTTAAGTTGTTACTGCGTTTAAGATATACACAAATTTGAACAGAATATCATATTTAATAATATTATAGAAAGTACTTGTTCAGAAGAAAAAAGATAAATTAATTTTTTTTTTCAACACCTCAAACAAAAAACATAATAATAGTTAAAACTAATACAATTGCCCCTTAACCTTCAAATGATAAAATAAGCTATACTTATACGTATTTCGAGAACTAAGTTCTCATCATCAGTAGTGCAAATATGTTCATTAATAATCACATAATTAACAATTCTAATATTAAACTTTTAAAACATTAATGATAGATATTTAGATGCATACGAGAGTTTAATAATAAATAAATTTAAAAATAATTTGATGACCGCAGATCTCGGTCCCATACCAAAGTCTAAACTATTCGATTTAATATACAGGCTGTTAAAAAAAAGTTTTCGTAATTTTTAAGGGTGTATAGTATAGACCAAAATAAGTGAAAAAAGCCTAATAAATATGGGTCCGCAAACTAACCGTTTCAAAGATATGAGCTATTTTCAGAAATGTTCTATCTAAGAAAATAAGAAAACAGTGTGTGGTATCAACTTTATGTTTTTCATTTAAGCCATTTTACAATAGGTATTCAACATTTTACTCGAATTATCTCACAGGCATGTTCCATTCGCTCTTGTAAGTGCGCTATATTATTAATTGGAGTAGAATAAACTAAACTCTTTAAATATCCCCAAGCAAAGAACTCCTCGTCCTATCCATCTGTTAATCACAGCAAACTTGATTGCATATGCAGTAACTTGTTTTTTATAATAGCTCATATCTTTGAAACGGTTAGTTTGCGGACTCGTGTATATTAGATTTTTTTCACTTATTTTGGTCTATACTATACGCCCTTCAAATTTCCGAACACTTTTTTTAACACCCTGTAAACTTAAATTCTAATTGTTATAGGACAAATTAAATTTTAATATCATTGGACGAAATAATCTTACTTTATAATTGGAAATCATTCACCAGTGACTCCTATCCCTACATAATCCCAGTTCTCTCACTTATTTTGCTGAGTTGTTAGGACCTCTGGCATGGTTTACAAGTTGAGTAATCTTAGCTACTCTATGCTTAAATTTGTACTACTGATGATGAGAACTTACTTCTCGAAATACTCGTACATAATATAGCTTTTATAATCTTAAGGTTAAGGGGTAATTGTATTAGTTTTAGTTATAATTTAACCTTCGACTTCTCCTATTATTAATTAATAATAATAATAGTTATTTACGACATAAGTGGGATATAGACATTATTAACGCAAATATTGTGAATTGCTCTATACAAGCCCGAACTCATTTTAGATACGTAATAGCTTTGTTATCCTATTGAGTGCGCTAATAAAATTATTACCACACTAGCATTTTAATATCGCACTTAATGGGATAACAAGATGTGATGTCCGAGGGTATATGAAATAAAACACAATGGCCCGTACTACGATCACGGTTTTAACTAAAACGCTGTTTTAAGAAGTGTCAGATATCATTATTTAATAACAATAATAAATAATATCGATTTTATCAAAATATGTTTTAAAAGCAGAACATAGTTTGTATTCAAACAAATATTTTTTAAAAAATCGATCTTCAAACATACGTGCAAAATTAAATGTTGAAATTTGAATTTGACATTTTTTAAAACAGCGTTTTAGTTAAAATCGTGATCGTAGTACGGGCCAATATTTTTAACCAGATTTGTTAAATGGCTACCGAACGCCTGGTACCTATCTGCTTCTGCTTACAACGACGACGACCATAATATGTGAACTGAACTGACTACAAAAACGGAAACTGCCAGTTCAAAAATATTTAATAAATATACAAATGTTCCTAACTATAAATATAAAATACACTATACAAGGCTATTACATATTTAAAATGAGTGCGATTTGGTAAAACTTATCCTACGGTGATAATAGTATATTCTTCAATGAGCATGTAATGTATGCTAATGCTATTAGTCATGAATATAATAATAACTTTGCGTAAATCATTCGAGTGAGTAATAGCAATTACATGCGAATAGAATACAACTTTATTTTATCAACTTTATTCACAACTGTCAAATACTGTACTATTATATAGTCAGAAATAACATAATAAATTTTAGAAACTTGTTTACAAACATAGACAATAGTATATTATTATTGTTGTCATAAATAATGCCCATAATCCCGAATATAATACTATACTTTATCTACTCCCGTTAATTTGGAAATAACAATAAATATTATAGAATCATCTTTACAAATTTCACAATTTATTGGAACAACATCAAACAGAACATTAAATTAATTTTTGATTACTAATTAGTATTATACTATTTATTAAGGAACTGCCTACTTTGGCGATTAGCGTGAAGATGTATTGTAAAATTTGTACAATTCGTAAGATTCAAGAAACGGGGTGAAAATATTTTTTCTACAGTTGCCACAGTGGGGTCCTCCACCATAACAAAAAATAATAAAATAAGGATTAATATAAAGAAAAAACGGCTTTTATATTTTAATTTATCGTTATTTCCCATTCTTCTTGGCCTATTGCTTCAATCTAATCTAAACATTTTATACTTTCATTTTTATAAATGAATGCCCTATTTTATTTTCACAATAGTGCGACATTTTTTTTGGTTATGTAATATACCGACAGAGCAGTTATGTCAGATTTATTTGTAAAAGTGATCAATGTGTCATTACAGTGCCATTTGTTCCTGCCTAAACGTTTCCATCAAGAATGTAGACAGTGACATTTCTCAACATTGTTTAGTTAGAAATTTGGACAGTGAGCGTTTCTTCTACTTTGTCGCGCTAGAGCGGCAAAGTGACATTTTGCGTTGACAAAAGAGAGCACAAATGGCTACTTTCTATGTAGACTGTAGAAAAAGTAATTTTTTTGTACTCTTTGAGCATTGAATAATATTCTTCCATCGAACTATCAATATTATTCAATGAGCAACAGTAACGAAAGTCATCAATTGATAAAAATCGGTTGAATTATGGATATATTATTTGACAGTTGTGGATAAAAAATATAAAAACAGTTTTGTATGCAACTATACTATACCTCGTTAAATCCTAACACCTAACCGCCATCACCCATTATATATTTGCTTTAAAATGGGTTAAAAGTAATTACCTGTAAAAAGATAGTTGTTGTTAGCGTCAGTTGCTAATGAAACCACGTAATCACCACCACATCGATGAGTACTTTGAAATTCTGTGATGAATCCTCCACCAGAATGGGTGGACCAAATTTGTATCACTCCATCATCAAGAGCCACCACTAGGGTACCTACACGGATAGATTACGACAATAAATTATTCTACTATTTTTCTTTTCAATACGGGTGTTATCACTTAATTTAATTTAATAATGAGGTCATACACGATTTTTCATTTTTAACTTTAATCGGTTGAGTAATGAAAAATATTAGACCCGTATTTTTTATTATTCTTCAAATCGATTTTTAATAATGAAACAATTGCAATGAAAATTTTATCGATTAAAAAAGCAGCTGATTTTCCCCGAATCGTCCTTCGCCCAGTGACGTACGCAGTTCACTTTAACGGCCATTTTGTTAATGGCACTAGGTTCTAAACGTCAGTGACACGAGCCGTGTTCCTTCGTGCTGTGATTCGCATTCTAATGGCCTGTTCGTTTGTCTTACTCTTTCTACTCTACGGAGAAATTCGCGTTCGTTTGTCACAGATCATTACTTGAATTTTGTTTGGTTTCAATCGAACAATTCTGCTTAGATCATAATTTTCTTACTCCATGTAGAAAGGAGGAGTAAGAAAGAGCAAGCAAGTATTATGGGTAATTTTCTGTTAAATTGTGACAGTTGTGATCAACCTCAGTTATGTGGTTAACATACGTAAATATAAAATGCAAAATATTTATAGCAAGAAAATTTTATTTGAATAAAATATTTTTACATATAACTTTTTATACAATTTTTTAAGTTATATTCAAATGATCTGGTAATGAATAATTTTAAATTTTTGTGAACAATTTCATCTTTATTGCTTAATTACAACATATCAACGTCATCATTTATTATTTCTTTTCTTTAAAAAATCCATATTTACCAAACATTTGTTTTTTTATGATAGCTCTGCTTTAAAGTTTTGACAAATTCCTTGCATTATACAAAAATTACGTTCGTTTGTATGCGCTCCGAGTAATTGCTCAAATCTGATATAAGAGAAATAAGAGAAAAAATATCAGAGGACTCCTACATGTTTAGAGTAAGACAAACGAACATACCTTAAATGATCAATGTGATCATGATTAAGAAGTATGTTTTTTCGTTTCTTATTCGTTATCCTCACTTTCTCATTTTGTGATTACTAGACAACCTTCCCCTTTCCCTTCTGAATCATCTTTTTTGAATAATTACACGGATTCATATCAGAACAAATTTAAAAATGGCTCCCGACAATAGCTTTTCGAGCGTTGAAATTTATTAATGTAGGGTTGTTGCATCAAAGGAAATATAATTTTCTTACGAAAGCATATAATGACCTATCATTCTTTTGAAAAGAAAGAAAATATCTTACATAAAAGATTTGTTTTAAGTAAACATACTTCATATTCCTTACCAAGAACATATTTTTTTTTTACTTTAATATGATCCTGACTATAACATTTGATATTTAGCTTATTTTTTATAAAATAAAATAAGTTATTTTTGCATTGGTCTGCATATGACATTATTTAACTTGTTTTCTTGATATAATTTTTAAATTATGATTCCAAAGGATCACGATTAAACTAATCAGGATTCACAAAATCATAATCACAGCTCGAAGGAACACGGCTATTGAGTTACGAATATACTCGTAGTTGTATACTTCAATAATACAATGAAGTGACATGTAAAGATAACCGGAAATATACAATAGTAAACATGTGGTTGAAACGTTGTTTTGTGAATATTCTGCAATATATTCAGTGTCTCACATGCGTTGCATTAGCTAAACCATGGAGGTATAAATAAATATGGACGGAGCGCTATCCGAAATATTGAAACCGGATGCCGCCACCCGAATGGGCTAGTTTTTTGTTAGAGTTAATGACTTTCACAACTAGATGGCTCATATAGTACTGCGTTATTAGCGTACCTTTATATACAGGGTATGGCCATGGGGCAAGATCGCCGCCATAAGCGGACCAATGTCAAACATACTGATAATTCATTTCCCTATTTATTTGTAAGAAATGTGATTTTATCTTATACAAGAATATTAAATCATCACACTATGAATCTATAAAGGTAATAAAAATTCATTTATTTAAGAGATACACAATTATTATTTGACGTATATTTAGAGGTTATGTAGACCATAGGATATAGGTTGTTATTATCACATCTTATTTAATAACTGTAGTTATTATTTACATAATAAGTATATATTCTAAACTTACCTTTTAAAAATTTAGATGTTTGTGCTTAATATTGGTAATTTTTATGTGTTTTCAATATTGCCAGTCATCGTATTCAGTATCTCAAGAAAATACACAAATAAATAAAATAAAAGTATTACTTCCACTTTAAATAAATATTAGAAGTATATTTAAATGTGTTTTGCATTAAAATAAAACAAATAACCATGAAAATACATAATAATTTGCGTAACAACAACGAATATGACAGTGGACCGCAAATGGCGGACGAAACGTGAGCCACGTCATGGCCATACTCTGTATATAGAGGTAAAGGTAATGCCAAATGTCATGGGCTATGAAATGCGTAGATCAAGAAGAGAGACAGCTAGAGAAAGGTCAGGCAATAGGTGAACGAGAAAGAGAAAGAAAGAGTTTTGCTTACTGCGCAACAGCCCATCACGTTTGGTGGGTATCTATTAAGGGTATCTGTATATATAGAATATGGCCATGGGCCAAGATCGCCGCCATTAGCGGGCCAATGTCAACTGTCAAATATACTGAGAATTCAATGAATTTACTGTTCCCTATTTATTTGTATACAACAGAATATTAAATAATTATACTATGAAAAGATAATAAAAATTAATTTATTACATAAATATTATTATGACAGATTACTCCCTTCTTATTTTCCAGCAAAAATCTTTCGTTTCCAGCAATTTTAAGTCTGTAAACTATAAATCTACAAACAATTTTGTTTTATATATATTATTAATAATAACAATAATGTTAGCACTTTTCACGTTTCACAAGGGATACACGTATAAAACACTACATTAATTTGCACAATAAGATCATATTTAACCCGTTTATTTAGCTGTCGCCTATTTCCAGAAATCTGTTCGAATTAAGTCTCGTCATTTCGATATTACCTATACAAAATCACAAATCTGCACTATATCTGCTCTGCACATAGGTATTTAATCCCACTTCACTTCTGAAATTGTTAGCACTTTTCACGTCTCACAAGGCAGGACACACATTTAAACTTTTAAAAGATAAGTTTAGAATATATAATTATTGTGTAGATAATAACCACAGATTTTTAATTAAATGTGATAATAATAACCTATATCCTATACTCTATATAACCTCTAAATCTGTCATAATAATAATTGTGTATCTCAAATAAATTAATTTTTATGACATTTATAAAGTCATAGTGTGATTATTTAATATTCCTTTATGATAGAATATCACATTTCTTACAAATAAATAGGGAAATGAATTTTCAGTGTTTGACATTGGACCGCTAATGGCGGCGATCTTGGCTCATGGCCATAACCCCGTATCCTATGCGTCGTTAGGGTACCTCTATACAGAATGTTCATTTTAAGTGGTAGGTATACTATTGCTATCTCGAGAACTATAAGAGCTACGAGGTCGGTTAAATTAGCAAACAATGTCTATATTATAAGACTATTAAAATGAGCGAAACAAGAATATTTTAGACAGTGGTTATCAAAATACGGGATGCAACTTTCTTATTTTAAATGACAACCTATTGTTTTATTTACTTATTCGATTCAGTTTTGTTTTCTGATTTCAACGATATCCATATGTAATACTCTAATATTACAAAATATTTGAGAAAAATGCAAAATTAAAATTTGTGAATAATTATTAGTTAATAAACAAGATACAATATCAAGACAAATAATTTAAAAAATTGTTCAAAATTACCACCATGACATGAATACAAAATTCTAGTCATCTTAATAAACTATTTCTCACTAATCCGTCAACATTATTAAGAACAAATTCAATATTGAATGTGAAGTGCTAATTCCAAAACAGAGAAAGTAACTTTCCGAATGTTTCCATGGCGATCAGTTGTTTTTTTATTTATTTCTTATTTCCTCGCAATAAAAAATTAAATAATGCGGATCTTTAGATTTTTATTTATTTTTTCAGGACCGCGAAAAAATTCCAAAGCTTGCCTATGGCCCGCTCTGGAATATGCTTCCTCACCCAGTAAAGTATCATTTTTACGTCTTGTTACATAAATTACTATTACGACTAATGTTTTACATTCAAGATTTTTTATAATTTCGTTTCATAATCCAAAACTAAATAATCCACATAACGTATTTTTTATTGAAATTATAGGTTAACATTGTAAAGTATTGTATGGTGATGAAGATATGTCATGTTGAAAACTCAAGTTTTTGCATATTTATTTTATTAAAAATATTCTGATTGGTGCATTAGAGGGAATAATTACTATTATTCCTGGATCATTATTCCCTACAGCACAGGATTTATACGTGGTGTCTAGGATAACTTGTTCAACATGATGATCTCGCGAACTATAAGAGGTACGAAATCGGTTAAATTAGACAAAATTGTCCCATTAGGAAAACATTTTAATGATGTTTCGGTTTTGTGGAAAAATGCATAGGTTACTAGGTACAGACAAAAACGCAAATTTTATTTTTGCAAATGACTTCCAAGTGTGAAATAATAATGGATTTTAATTTACACATCTTTAAGGAAGGTACTTTTTATGTACATGCGAATGGCGATGCTCAAATTTTTTTATCACTGTTCGTTCTCAAAGTTTTAATTTTTATATGGACACCATATTGGAAATTTGTACCATTGAAAAGATAATTTTTATAGCTTTTTAACGATGTATTACATGTCTATGTTCATTTGTTTCAAACTGCAAAAATTCAACCATTATTCAATTTACGGGTTAAAAACAATTGTTGCAATGAAACAATGGGGTACTTACCATAATCAAATTTTAACTATCTTAGCTAAGAATGCGAAAATATACCTACGTAAATTGAGTATTAGTGAAAAAAAAGTTTAAATATTAATTAGTTCGTAAACTACAAGTTATTGAAGTCGATTAATAATTAGAATGACGTATCAGGTCTTTGCAATTTAATTGTTTCTGTGATTTTAAAAGCGAGACTCGCAAGCTTGTTTCGGCCTACCGTGAAACAACAATGGAAAAACACTAGCGCCATCGCCGCCATAGTTTGTATCACAATGTTCACACCATGGAGCATATACCTATTAGGTATATACTGTTAATGCCCCTATTTCTCCAATACAAACCAGCGAATTGGATGAAGAGAGAAACTTTCGAGACCTTGGTTACTGATGCGGAAGCTTTAGCCTGGAGGCGTGTTTTGCTATCTCGCAGTTTTCCAAGTGGGAGAACGTAATTATTAACGCAAGTATTTTAGAAAAATTGTAACATTTTTTGCACAGTCTACTTACAAATTTAAAATTATTGCAAAAGTCTTTCTTAATTATTATTTATTGAAATGACAGTAATATGGAATATGAAAATTTAATTTTATAAACAGCATCTCATTTGATATAGGGAATTACGTTCTGACACTCATTGTGAACGGACGTAAACACACAGAGCTGCCGAGTGATTATATAAACTCATTAGTGCAATTTAATTATTGTGATTAGTGTCTTAATTACAACAGTGTGCGCCAACACCTCAAACTAGTGAAAAAAAAACAAAAGAACAGAGTGCGAAGGCACGCTGGTCAATTGACCAAAATGCTGCAAACCACTGCAGAGATACACCATCCACCAGGTGAAGGAGAAATCACATCTAAAGAAGATACAATTGCAAAATGGCAACAAGTGATTTCAAAGGGAAGACTCGCAAGTGATACAAAAGAGAGGAATGTAAAACAAAAATTACAACAATACACAGTTCCAACTACAATAAATACCGTAAAAAGGTTTCAAGCCTTAGCTAATACCAACCAGACGAATATACTCATGGACGAAAATGTAACACCGAAAACACCAAACCCGCCACCCATTTTCATACCGGATGTTATGGACATAAGACCCTTGGTAGAAACACTAGACGCTTCTGCTAAAGACAATTATTTTCTGAAAACAACTGGGAACAACGAAGTTAAACCAGCTGATCCAGATGCATACAGGAAGATAATCAAAATGCAAGTTTTCATACATATCAACTAAAGCAAGAACGCTCATATAGAGCAGTAATAAAATTTTTACACCACAAAACAGACACAGAAGAAATCAAACAAGAATTAGACTCAAAAGGCCATAAAATAATTAATGTATATAACATTAAACAAAAAGTAACAAAACAACCATTACCTATATTCTTCATACAACTAGCACCAGATTCAAATAATAAAAGCATATATAATGTACAATACTTACAACATACTAGAATTAAAATAGAACCGCCAAGAACATTCAAAGAGATATCGCAATGTGCTAGATGTCAAAGATACGGGCATACAAAAAAATATTGCTCAAGACCCGTAAGATGTGTCAAATGTCAGGAAACTCACTGCTAGTTACAAAGGCTGCCAAGTGTATAAAGAGATAAAAACTAGAAAATTTCCACCATTAAGAGAAACAGTTTTATCTCCACCACCAGGAGTCTTATTCCCACAACCTGAATTCACTACAAACGAGAATACTTGTAATAACAATGAACCAAACCTGCAGTATGCTCAAGTTACAAAAAATGAGGTACAAAACGTGGAACAAAATAATAAAATGGAACAAATGATGATAAAACTCATGGAGAGAATGGATATTATTCTTAATCTCCTTACAACTCTCGTTACAAAACTGTCCTAATGGCCAGTAATCTCAAAATAGAAATATGGAACGCTCATGGTTTGGTTCAACATAGTCAAGAGTTGAAAATATTCTTAAACGAACACGACCTAGATGTAATACTAATATGCGAAACCCATTTTACTGATAAAACATATCTAAGGATACCGAATTACACTGTATACGACACTCAACATCCAGACGGTACAGCACATGGTGGAACTGCTGCCATAAGTAAAAACACCATAGAACACTTTCAATTGCCAGAATACTGCATAGATCACCTGTAAGCCACTAGTATAGTAGTTGAGGACCGTACGAGCCCAATCACTTTAGCAGCAATATACTGCCCTCCCAAACACACCATTAAATAAAACCACTTTCAAACATTCTTCGAAACTCTTGGAAACAAATTTATAGACGGGGGGACTATAACGCTAAACACACCACATGGGGCTCAAGGCTGGACACAACAAGAGGACGTGAACTTCTAAAAACTGTACAGCATAATCAATTGTCCTACGTTTCCACAGGCGAACCCATATATTGGCCAAGTGACTTAAACAA
Organism: Harpalus rufipes; assembly: GCA_951394225.1. Taxonomy (NCBI): domain Eukaryota; kingdom Metazoa; phylum Arthropoda; class Insecta; order Coleoptera; family Carabidae; genus Harpalus; species Harpalus rufipes. The sequence goes on from OX596274.1 coordinate 67,391,524, forward strand.
AATACCAGACCTTCTTGATTTCTGTATAACAAAAAATATTGGTAGTAATTATATATATGCAGAAACCTGTTTAGAACTCTTATCTGATCACACACCTTGCATTATAAGACTTAGCTCTCAAATATTGTCTAAAAATAAACCTCCTACTCTCCATAATACACATACAGATTGGGACAAGTTCAGGGAAATATTAACACAAGAAATAAAGCTCAATGTATCCCTTAAAACACCACAAGATATAGAAGACGCAACCGAACAACTAACAGTAAACATACAAAAAGCTGCCTGGCTAGCAACCCCACATAATATTCCAAAGAAAATAAAACCAGAGGTACCGCACTCAATTAAACAAAAAATTGAAGAGAAAAGAAAACTACGCAGGCTATGGCAAAATACCCGACAACCAAACATAAAAACAGAACTAAACGGAGCAATAAAAGATTTAAAAAGTACTATGAAAGAGTGGAAAAACACTACTCTTCAAAATTATCTAAACAATCTTTCAGGTACACCGGATACAGACTATTCCTTATGGAAAGCCACGAAAAATTTCAAACGAACACAGATAACAACTCCGCCTATAAGAAAAGCAGATAACACATGGGCAAGAAATAATAAAGAGGAAGCTGAGGTTTTTAGTGAACATTTAAGAAATGTATTCCAATGTTTTCCACAAGACATCACGATGGAAGAAGAAGAAGAAATACATACGTTTCTAGAAGCTGCAGAACAACTCACACCACAAATAAAAAACATAAGTAAAAATGTAGTTGAAAATACAATAAAACACAAAATCAGACCAAAAAAGGCTCCAGGATACGATTTAATAACTGGAAAGATACTTCAAGAAGTCCCGGAAAAAGCAATAAAACTAGTAACTTTTATTTACAACACCATAATCAGAATTAGCTACATCCCGACACAATGGAAAGTGTCACAAATCATTTTGATTCTAAAACCAGGGAAACCTACTCATGAAGTAGCTTCATATAGACCTATAAGCTTACTCCCAAATTTATCGAAAGTCTTTGAGAAATTCTTATTAAATAGATTGAAACCAGTACTAAACGATCTAAAATTGATACCAGATCACCAATTTGGATTTCGGGAAAAACATTCCACAATCGAAAAAACTCACAGAGTTGTACAAGTAATAAACACAGCAATCCAAGAAAAAAAATACTGTTCTGCTGCGTTTCTTGATATCACACAAGCGTTCGATAAGGTTTGGCACACGGGCCTTCTGTACAAAATTAAAAAAAGATTACCTAATTCATTCTACCAAATTATAAAGTCATACCTAACAGACAGATGTTTTCAGGTAAAAGTAGAAAATGAAATAACATCTCTTCATCCCATAAGATCAGGCGTGCCGCTAGGTACCATTCTGGGACCAACGTTATATCAAATTTACACCGGAGATCTCCCCCTGTCACCTAACACCACAACTGCCACCTACGCCGATGGCACTGCAATCCTAGCAACTGATGAAAACCCAGCTATAGCCTCCGAAAAACTTCAAGAACACCTCATTATTGTTGAAAAATGGCTTAAAAAATGGAGAATAAAAGCAAATTAGACAAAATCCGTACACATAACTTTTACCACAAGACGAGAAACATGTCCTCCAGTACTGCTCTATAACGAAGAAATCTCACAGACAAACGAAGCGAAATACTTAGGTATGCACCTAGATAGAAGACTTACTTGGAAAAAACACGTAACAACTAAAAGGAAACAACTAAAATTGAAATGCAGTAGGTTATATTGGTTACTTAAATCAACTAGCAAATTGACAATGAAAAATAAATTACTGATATACAAGGTCATAACTAAAACCAATATGGATCTACGGTATTCAACTCTGGGGGACCACAAGTAACTCTAATATGCAAATCATTCAAAGATTACAATCAAAGATCAAGACAAGTGATCCATAACGACTCGAATATGTGCATAGTGAAAGAAGAAATAACAAAA